>OX467708.1:5961735-8626735 GCA_950111635.1 Agelastica alni
GTGTGTGTGTGTGTGTGTGTGTGTGTGTGTGTGTGTGTGTGTGTGTGTGTGTGTGTGTGTGTGTGTGTGTGTGTGTGTGTGTGTGTGTGTGTGTGTGTGTGTGTGTGTGTGTGTGTGTGTGTGTGTGTGTGTGTGTGTGTGTGTGTGTGTGTGTGTGTGTGTGTGTGTGTGTGTGTGTGTGTGTGTGTGTGTGTGTGTGTGTGTGTGTGTGTGTGTGTGTGTGTGTGTGTGTGTGTGTGTGTGTGTGTGTGTGTGTGTGTGTGTGTGTGTGTGTGTGTGTGTGTGTGTGTGTGTGTGTGTGTGTGTGTGTGTGTGTGTGTGTGTGTGTGTGTGTGTGTGTGTGTGTGTGTGTGTGTATGTGTGTGTGTGTGTATGTGTATGTGTGTGTGTGTGTATGTGTGTGTGTGTGTATGTGCGTGTGTGTATGTGCGTGTGTGTGTGTGTGTGTATGTGTGTGTGTGTGTATGTGTGTGTGTGTGTGTCTGTGTGTGTGTGTGTATGTGTGTGTGTGTGTGTGTATGTGTGTGTATGTGTGTGTGTGTGTATGTGTGTGTGTGTATGTGTGTGTGTGTGTATGTGTGTGTGTGTGTATGTGTGTGTGTCTGTATGTGTGTGTGTGTGTGTGTGTGTGTGTGTGTGTGTGTGTGTGTGTGTGTGTGTGTGTGTGTGTGTGTGTGTGTGTGTGTGTGTGTGTGTGTGTGTGTGTGTGTGTGTGTGTGTGTGTGTGTGTGTGTGTGTGTGTGTGTGTGTGTGTGTGTGTGTGTGTGTGTGTGTGTGTGTGTGTGTGTGTGTGTGTGTGTGTGTGTGTGTGTGTGTGTGTGTGTGTGTGTGTGTGTGTGTGTGTGTGTGTGTGTGTGTGTGTGTGTGTGTGTGTGTGTGTGTGTGTGTGTGTGTGTGTGTGTGTGTGTGTGTGTGTGTGTGTGTGTGTGTGTGTGTGTGTGTGTGTGTGTGTGTGTGTGTGTGTGTGTGTGTGTGTGTGTGTGTGTGTGTGTGTGTGTGTGTGTGTGTGTGTGTGTGTGTGTGTGTGTGTGTGTGTGTGTGTGTGTGTGTGTGTGTGTGTGTGTGTGTGTGTGTGTGTGTGTGTGTGTGTGTGTGTGTGTGTGTGTGTGTGTGTGTGTGTGTGTGTGTGTGTGTGTGTGTGTGTGTGTGTGTGTGTGTGTGTGTGTGTGTGTGTGTGTGTGTGTGTGTGTGTGTGTGTGTGTGTGTGTGTGTATGTGTGTGTGTGTATGTGTATGTTTGTGTGTGTGTGTATGTGTGTGTGTGTGTGTGTGTGTGTGTGTGTGTGTGTGTGTGTGTGTGTGTGTATGTGTGTGTGTGTGTGTGTGTGTGTGCGCGCGCGTGTGCGCGTATGTGCGTATGTGCGTATGTGCGTATGTGCGTATGTGCGTATGTGCGTATGTGCGTATGTGCGTATGTGCGTATGTGCGTATGTGCGTATGTGCGTATGTGCGTATGTGCGTATGTGCGTATGTGCGTATGTGCGTATGTGCGTATGTTCGTATGTTCGTATGTGCGTTCGGAATTATTTTTCGTCTCGATTATCTCGAGAAAAAAAAATGATATCGACGTAAGACCAATTGCATTCGACGAATAATTACGCATCTTTGAACTGATTAGATTTGTAGCAAAATCGGTCAAGCTGTTTTCATGAAGAATAAAAAAACTGAAAAAAATGGTAAACTTTCGGAATTATTTTTCGTTTCGATTATTTCGAGAATAAAAAATGATATCAACGAGGCACAAATTGCATTCGACGCAAAATTACGCAACTTAAAACTGATTAGATTTTTAGTAAAATCGGTCAAGCTGTTTTTTATGGAGAATAAAAAATCTGAAAAAAAATGGTAAATTTTTGAAATTATTTTTCGTCTCGATTATCTCGAGAACAAAAAATGATATCAACGTGGGACCAATTGCATTCGACGCATAATTACGCAACTTAGAACTTTTTAGATTTTCAGCAAAATCGTTTAAACTGTTTTTTATTGAGAATAAAAAAACTGAATAAAATGGTAAACTACCAAAATTTTGCAATTTATAAATTATACCATTTTTAATACAGAATTTTAAGATCTTTTAAATAATAAGATTGATTATTGCATGTTAGAAATATTTGTATGAAAAATATGATGACAATATTTCATAAAAAGAGATAGTTTTAGAAAACAAAAATAGGAATTGGAGAATTTTAAACTTGTGTCAGTATTGAGAGAATAGCATTGAAGACGCTATAACAATGAAAAATTATTGTTAGTAATAATCAAGCATTGTTTATAACAATTAAATATTGTTACTAACAAATGATTATTGATCATAATTAAAATAAAAATTTCAATTGTTCTAAACAATTGAAAATAGCTCGCGCTTATGAAATGATAAGAAAAAGTTTGGAAGAATACGGTTGACTAAACAGAATATTGTTAATTACAATTATAATTTGGTGTAAACAATTTGAAATCGTTTTTTATAATAATTTTAATAATAATTATAATAACAAAACATATGGCATTTTTTCATTCTTTCCACTGGAAAGTTAGTCGTGTGGACCTCTCGGGTCGCACCCAGACCACTGATATTTTTGATACGTAATTGCATTCCTTCGATTTTTCATTTGTTAATATTCTCGCACGCATTTGTTGGTGTAACGAGTTGAAGGTGCATGGAATACGATAAACACCATTCACCAATAATATCGATTGGTTATCAACATAGTGAATTAACTCGGATTAATATTGTGTTGGGTTAGCGACCCGTTTTTATGCACCTTACTACTCTACATTATGTAACGCTACTACATACATACATACATATAGTCACGCTTTTTTCCCGTAGGGGTAGGCACAGACCACTTCCTTCCACTTACTACGGTTATTACACACATCTTTTGCTTCCTCTATTTTCATCAGTTCTCTCATACATGCTCGTCGGTTGTTGGTACTTTTGACCTGGCCTTTCTTCAAAACAATGTTGATCTGATCGAGATATGTTCGCTGAGGTCGACCTCTGCCGACTTCCGTCCATTCATACTCGCCTTATAAATTTGTTTCGTCAATCTCCCTTTATTTATCCTTTCTAAGTGTCCAAACTATCTAGGCATTTCTTTATTTATCTTTGTAACGACATCTTTTACACCACAGCGTTTTCTTATCTCACTATTCTTCACTTTATCCAACCGAGTCACTCCGGCTATACTTCTCAGACTACTCATCTCTGCAGCATTAATCCTATTTTCATGCTTCTTCTGCCAGACGTGCCTTTTTTCACACTTTCTGGCTGTTCATAAAGCTATGCATAACTCTACTGCCGAAAACAAAAAAGGTGTGCCAGTAAATAACATTCGATACGTTGATGATACAGTATTATTGAGCAGTTATTCTGAGGAATTATATTATTATCCAGTTCCGGAAAATCACCATCTCCTATTTTATGCAACAGGTCTGACAACTGTCCGGCAGTAACATCTCCCCTAAGATGGACTCTCATATTTTTGGCTCAGTTTTGTCACCGAAGGCCACAAGGCATTGGACTGAGCTTTTATGTGGGTTCAACGTTTTTTGAACAAATTCGGATTGAGTTTTCAAACATGTGTCAAAATAAAATGTAATTTAAATCAAAAGCATTAAGGAGTATTGATATCAACTTCGATGCAAATCACCCCCAAAATAACTTTCTACCCCTTTTTAACCCTATTAAGCGATGAGTTTTAATAAAATACGAAACAAGTCTTCCATCAATTCTGTTAAAGAATGTTAATGCAAAATTTGAAGTATATTGGACCAAGAACTCACGTTGTCCCATACAATCTTTGCCCCTGTTTTTTACCCACTTGGGGGTAGAATTTCGAAAAATCCTTTCTTATCGGATGCCTACGTCATTCAAAGAACACATCCTTCAAGTTTCAGGTCTCTACAATTAGCAGTTTAGGCTGTGCGTAGATCCGTCAGTTATTCAGGACAAAGCATTTTATATGTATAGATTACCATTGTTGGCCTGATGGTTTTACCAAAAGAAAAATTCCTGTTAAAATTGAGTTATTGACGCAAAATTAAATAGGGTAATGATTAAAATTTAAATCAGGAAAATTGCCTGAAATTCGAGGCATATATTCCAACAAAAACAGCGTTCGTATAAGAATGTGCTTTAGTTTTTTCTGCACTCGAAGGATTTTTTCTTGAATGTTTCCTCGCGTGTACAACTTTTGAGCCGAGCGGATTTACGTAAAATGAAATTGGGGGAAGGCAGTTTTTTTTGGGTCGACGGTTTATCGTTTGTATGAATTGTGGTATTATGTAAACAAGACATAATTTATTTATTATTAGTTTAAAAAAAAGTTCGTAAATTTTTAAATTTGAAGTGTAAATTCGTGCATTTTTGTGTCAAAAAACTGTTTACCCAGCTAAGCTGCAAGTTTATTTTTAAAAAAATCGGAGGACATTTGATCCAACTTTATTAAGGTTCGGGGTCAAAGAAAAAATATAGCCAAGTTTTTAAAAAACAAATATAAATCTTTAAACTTGGTTATTATAGTTCTTTGTATTAAATCATAATTTTTCACTGATAAAAATTATTATAAAATTTTAAATTTTTTTTTCGCTATTTTAACGTGGGTTCTTATGAGAAATCATGAGTTCTTGATATTAAAATAAACAAAAACATTGTAAAAAATGAAAAATTCGATAAAAAAATACGTGTGTGTAGGAAATTTAATAACGAAGAGTTTGGGTGCTTAAAAAGTATTATCGACTGTCTAGTTTTTAAAATATTTTATTTTAAACTATGAAAAAATTTGATTTACGGCGTAAGAACGTGAGCTTTAAAGAAGCGACGGCAACGGCGCATTCGTGCAGACGACTCAAGTCTCAAGTCACCCATGTAAATACACATAACCTGTGTGTTGTGCACTAACCAAGAAATAATGATTAGCAAAAGTAAAAAGTTAATAAATATGGTGTATTACAAGTAATTATAATATCATGTTATGTATACAGTTAATATTAAATATGTCATACATATTTACGATTTGATTATAGCTAATGCCAGATTCGCATAATCTTTTCTGCATACCCAAGCATTAAACTTTTTTTATCGGTGAATAAAAACTTAGTAAGTATTTCACATTCCTAATACTTTTGATCCTTAATAAAATCATCCTGGATAGTTTTTTTTTGGACTCAATTTTCATCATATTATGATAATGAAAATAATATATTTTATTAAATAATGATTAAATATTAACTTGTCAATTAATTTTATAATGATTTTTTGTAAAAGGGTCTTTCAATTTCAATAATAAAAATCAGTATATTTTTTATTTCAAGTTGACAGCGCTGATTATTTAATATGTTCTGCATAGGACCCCTTCGCGTCCCGCTTCAGCACCCCGCTCTGACCACCGAACCTCCTTAATTAAAAAAGTATGTTAAGCACTTTCTTAGATAAACTTGAACCAAAACTTTGTCACTTCGCTCTGTTCAAATTCGGTACAGGGGATAGGAAAGTGGAGATACGATGGGCGGCGTTAAATAATGAATAAAATCGGCTGTTTAATCGAGCAGTTCTAGGTAATGTTTAGTCCGTGAGAAGAGTATGAAAATTGTAACAATATAATTATTATTAACAAAGGTACTATGTCTCTCCTAATGAAGTAGGTAATGGATATTTTTTTGGATGTTGTAAAAATAAGGAAAGAATAACTTTCTCGTTAATGTTCGAGTTTGGATTATAACTACTGAAAAAAGCAGGAAAACATTACACAGGGTGGCCAACCGAAAACGAAACAGAGCCATTTGCAGGAACCTCGGACACTTCCGATATTTTTGACTCCATTACTTTCAACCCCGAGCGAGGGTAAGAATTACCCCAACATTTTTAAATGGCATTGAGGGTCGAATAAGATGTCTTTCAAAAGCTCTTACAATTCTCCATACAACAGTCTTTAAATTTTAAAATGCTGCCCATTACTTAATGATGAAATTAGATTTTAAATGTGAAACTTATCTGCAAACAATCACGAACGGTAAAAATGTCATTCATTCGAGTTATGTCCGCCAATGGTATAAATTTGGTACCTAGTACCTAGTTTTTTCTTGCACGGGACGGTAAATGGCCACGATTGCCGCTATTGGTCCGATTCAAACCCAAGAGTTTTTCACGAGGTGCATACACAGCAACCGGAGAAATTAAATGTATGGACTGGCATTTGCGGTGACCTACTGGTGGGTCTTTTTTTTTACCAGGCAATTTGATTGGCGAAATGTATTTGGAATTACTGGAAGACGTTATTGACACTGCCTTGACTGATATATTTGAAAATAATTGTTTGTCAGTATTTAGACCAACGTTTTCCACGGCATTGGATTGGGAGAAGAGGCAGCATTGAATGGCCTCCACGATCGCCAGATTTATCGCTATTTGATTTATTTTTGTGGGGACATTTAAAAAGTAAAATCTATAAAACACAACCAGTGTCTTTGAAAGATTTGCGTCAAAGAATCGTTGACGAGTGCCGTCAAATTACTCCAGAAATTCTTCGAAATGTGCGTGAACGTTTTGAACAAAATCTTTATTATTGTATGGTAGCGGGCGGTCATCAGTTTGAACATTTAATCAATTAAGTAGTAAGTAAGCAACTACAATAATTGTAATTTGGGAGGAAATGTAAAATTTAAAGACTATTCAAACGACATCTTATTCGACCCCCAATGTGATTAACAAATTTTGGGGTAATTCTTACCTTCGCTTTGGGTTGAAAGTAGTGGAGTCAAAAATACCGGAAAAAAATGTCCCCCTTTAATAAAAAATCAAAGGGTATGAGCTTTCATCTAAAATGTTGACGAGAGGTTCCTGCAAATGGGTCTGTTTCGTTTTCGGTTGGCCACCCTGTATCTATTAGGCGATGAAAATATCGGGTTCTTGTATCAAAATCAACAATTATACCACTAATACTGATTATAATTTTCCATCAACTAATGCCTTTTTGATTTCTTTCGTACATACAAACATACATACAGAAAATTAAGTTAATATCCTATTTTAAAGATAAGATTTATTGACCTAAATACAACGACTGACTTTGACGCACTGTGGCCTACTTTATTATGTTCATAAGATGAAATAAAAAAATAGAACACAATGTGCTGACGGCAGCTGTTCGCCGGAGAACAGATAAGTGAGTTCGAATTGTTTTTGGCTCTAAGATTGAAAATTAAAATTCAATAGGCGCCACTCAATTTAGATATAGCTATACTATATTTGGATAATTGAGAAAACCAAATATCTATCTTCAACAAAATACCTAAAATGATATATAATTAAATTTTCTTAGGTATTCGGGTTGGGCAAATAGGAGATTAAAAAAACATATCACATATAAGAATATAATAAAAACACCAAAATGGACAAAGCAAAATATGTTGTAGACCAGAGCATCATATAGTAATAATTACATCAATTAAATAATATATATAACAATATTAACTAATGCATTATATCAAAATACATACATTTATATACCAGGTGTTATACCGCTCAAAGTTACCAAAATGAGGTATAATGGTAAGAAATAAACCTGTGACTGAATGTGCTGTCACATAGTACTATGTGAGAACTTCACAAAAGCTAGATTATAGTTTATAAAATTATCACGGTGGTATAATATACGATATCAATAATTAGTTATTAATAAAAATGATGGTATGATAAATACTAATATGATAAATTAGTTATAAATAAATCTCAAAAAGTAAGAAAACACTAAAGGTGTAAAAAACCTGGTGTTAAGGTCCAATGGTCCACATATGTAGCCTCTATCCAAGGTCCACTTGATGTAGTTGAAGACAGCAAAAACGAAGACAGGAAGAATACAGGAAACAGACAGCAAAACAAAGAGAAGATAAAAAGAAAGGCTCAACCTTCTAGGTCAGCCAGGGGTCGATGATGCAGCTCAGCAGGTCTTCAGCCTCTACCGGCTACTACTAGTCCTCAATCGGTGGTTGTCTGACGATTGCCAGAAGTCTGATGATGAGGGCTAAGCTGTACCCTAACACCCTTCTGAGAAGGGAGGTAAAACTAGAAGATATCCAAAACAGCAAACAGGACTAACAGGACATCAGGACAAAATGGCGGCGTTCCTACCGCATGGCAGTCTACCGGTGTTGGCACAAATCCCCATATAAAGACTCCAATAAAACCACTAACGATGGGTGCGACTTGATCTCGGCCCCAACGGCACTTCGTAGATTCCCCCAAAGGGTTAATTTCCGGTTAAACAGCGAAAAAGAATCCCAAAAACAAGTCAAGCGCACCTCATCATGGCCGCACCGAAAAAGACTCCCTCCGACCACCACGAGGACAGATACCATCCTCTATTTCTAACAGTTGCCAAAAAAACTGCACATCCTGTATGAAATCAGCGCCAGTTTTGAATTTCTAGCCTCTCATTGGTCAGAACCATAAATGCTATTGATTGACAGAATGAATTCCATCGAATGTAATCTAAAAGACCATTCTTCTTCTTTCTTTTCTACTATGGGCACGAAACATCAACGGCTAACCGACTTGAGACCGATGACAGAAGTTCTATGAAAGAAGAACAGTGACAACCCACACAATGACATCGACGTCTAGAAAATAAATATAACCTATTTGACTCCATAAGATATTATGAAAAATAAAGAAAAAACCCAGTAAATACCCAGATCTCATTCAGAATCAACAAAATCCTGGGACAACCTTCAATAGCCTAGAATTCATCACACTAGAGAACACAACGGTATGTCGCCTGCTCACATGTGAATGGATGTTTTTATTGACTTTACTATCTTCAATTTCAGGCCTAGGATCAGACAGATAGCCAGAAATCATAAGATTCCTGCAGCTTAATTACATCACTTTCAACAGCCCTTAGAATGTCAGAAGCAAGAGTATTACCTAGTGTTGGAAACTTGTGAATTTACTAGTATATAACTATATGTGATGTTTGTTTTGAAATAGTGGTTTTAATAGATGTTTTATTCAGGAATTTGATATCAAAACTGAATGTTCTCTGAAAGTACAATGCCCAATAAATGAAAAATTTATTATATGTAAAAAACAGAATTAACAGGTAGCAATTTCAAATGCTACAATGCCCAATAAATGAAACATTTATTATATATAAAAAACAAAATTAACAGGTAGCAATTTCAAATGCTACAGCACATAAAATGTAACTGACAGTCTAAAAAATCTCATAAATAAAATACTATCTGGATTGCTTGATTTTATAATCGCCACATACATATAGTCAATATCCGTTGTAAGTTTCAATGTTGTGATGAGTAGGTTTATGCCTCTGTTGTTCTCTGGTGTTTTTTATCCCCCTTTTTAAACATAAGAACGTGTAACGTGACTTTTTTTAAAACTTATTACTGTTACTTGTAAATATTTCTTTCACACGGAATCTTAGACACAACCAGTGGCAAGTGACAAACGTTTTAATAATACAATGTAGTTATAACGTGACAATTGTACTTACGTTGACAATTAATGTGCCAAGATACTTTTAGCTCAAAAAAACATATTTTTGTAACATATTCGATTGCAAGAAACAAAAAAGAAAAAAACTCAGTAATGGCGAAAACCAATATCGTATTATGGATGGTACTGCTCCACACAAGAGAGAATCAAATTGTATGAGTATGTCACTTTCGTAATAAAAATTGTGCTGTATCCTTTTCACCAAGAATAACCCTCGTAGTATTAATTTTTTCATCGGGGAGATGCTGAAAATTAAACAGAAATCCTCTACAGGCCACACTGCAGGGCGTCGGGCCATTAACACGAACAAAACAAATCCCTTTGCAGGTTATAATAATCTACCATCATCCTTAAAACTATTGATATGGTAATTCTTTATCTCGCTTTCTTTTAACGCTCTCTAAAGGACGCTTTTATCCTTGGAGAACAAAGTCGTTGGCACGAAATTCACACGGAAAATCCTGGATTTAATTTTTTATTGCTGAAGGACCTCGTTGTATAGTGGATGAATATTTTGATGTTGTAAAAAGTGGATTTATAATTTGTGAACAATATCCATGGCTAGGGTCTCGTTTGCAAAAGGAAAACCTTATTTTTTACTGAAACTAAAATGTTCATTTGCTGGTTATAATTAAAATTACCTTACAAACCACCATTACAAAAAAAATTGTATGGTTTAAAAAAAGCGCACTCAGAGAAAGGATATTGTTGATTTAAGCAAAGATATAGTGACCAGAATTAGCTCACAGTACGCGGATTGGAAATGAAGATAAACAAAACCAAACTCCTCATAGTAAGTAAAAGAAACATCGCGGAAGACAGTTTATACATCAATCACAGTGGAATACAAAGAGTAAGGTAGTAAACATACTTGGGACAACTCTCAAGTAATACGATGTCGCATCGAGAAGGCCCGCTCTGTGTTTATTAAAACGCTTTTTAGAATACATAATCTATCATTAGACATGAAGCTTAGACTCTTGCGTTGTTACGTTTTCTTGGTCCTTCTGTATGGCGCAGAAACCTGGGTACTCACTAAAGAGACTACCAAGAGAATTGAAGCGTTCGAACTCTGGCTGTACAGAAGAATACTGAAAATATCTTGGATACAAAAAATTACCAACACAAAACTAATGCGACGGATGAATAAAGAACCAGAACTGTTGGATACCGTAAAATGTCGGAAACTTCAGTATTTCGGCCACATAATGAGGAACCCAAATAGATACGGGCTGCTACGGGGCAAAATTAACAGCAGGAGAGCACCTGGCTGAAGAAGAATATCTTGGTTGCTAAATCTTAGAACGTAGTTTGACAAATCATCAGCAGAACAAAAAATTACCAACACAGAAGTAATGCGACGGATGAATAAAGAACCAGAACTGTTGGATACCGTCGTAAACTTTAGTATTTCGGCCACATAATGAGGAACCCAAATATATACGGGCTGTTACGTGGCAAAATTAACAGCAGGAGAGCACCTGGCGTACGAAGAATATCTTGGTTGGTAAATTTTAGCACGTGGTTTGACAAATCATCAGCAGAAAAAAAAATTACCAACACAGAAGTAATGCGACGGATGAATAAAGAACCAGTACTGTTAGATACCGTCGGAAACTTTAGTATTTCGACCACATAATGAGGAACCCAAATATATACGGGCTGCTACGCGGCAAAATTAACAGCAGGAGAGCACCTGGCGTACGAAGAATATCTTGGTTGGTAAATTTTAGCACGTGGTTTGACAAATCATCAGCAGAAAAAAAAATTACCAACACAGAAGTAATGCGACGGATGAATAAATAACCAGAACTGTTGGATACCGTCGGAAACTTTAGTATTTCGGCAACATAATGAGGAACCCAAATATATACGGGCTGCTACGCGGCAAAATTAAGAGCAGGAGAGCACCTGGCGTACGAAGAATATCTTGGTTGGTAAATTTTAGCACGTGGTTTGACAAATCATCAGCAGAAAAAAAAATTACCAACACATAAGTAATGCGACGGATGAATAAAGAACCAGTACTGTTAGATACCGTCGGAAACTTTAGTATTTCGGCCACATAATGAGGAACCCAAATAGATACGGGCTGCTACAAGGCAAAATTAACAGCAGGAGAGCACCTGGCCGAAAGGGAATATCTTGGTTGGTAAATTTTAGCACGTGGTTTGAGAAATCATCAGCAAAACAAAAAATTACCAACACAGAAGTAATGCGACGGATGAATAAAGAACCAGTACTGTTAGATACCGTCGGAAACTTTAGTATTTCGGCCACATAATGAGGAACCCAAATAGATACGGGCTGCTACAAGGCAAAATTAACAGCAGGAGAGCACCTGGCGTACGAAGAATATCTTGGTTGGTAAATTTTAGCACGTGGTTTGACAAATCATCAGCAGAAAAAAAAATTACCAACACAGAAGTAATGCGACGGATGAATAAAGAACCAGTACTGTTAGATACCGTCGGAAACTTTAGTATTTCGGCCACATAATGAGAAACCCAAATAGATACGGGCTGCTACAAGGCAAAATTAACAGCAGGAGAGCACCTGGCGTACGAAGAATATCTTGGTTGGTAAATTTTAGCACGTGGTTTGACAAATCATCAGCAGAAAAAAAAATTACCAACACAGAAGTAATGCGACGGATGAATAAAGAACCAGTACTGTTAGATACCGTCGGAAACTTTAGTATTTCGGCCACATAATGAGGAACCCAAATATATACGGGCTGCTACGCGGCAAAATTAACAGCAGCAGAGCACCTGGCGTACGAAGAATATCTTGGTTGGTAAATTTTAGCACGTGGTTTGACAAATCATCAGCAGAAAAAAAAATTACCAACACAGAAGTAATGCGACGGATGAATAAATAACCAGAACTGTTGGATACCGTCGGAAACTTTAGTATTTCGGCCACATAATGAGGAACCCAAATATATACGGGCTGCTACGCGGCAAAATTAACAGCAGGAGAGCACCTGGCGTACGAAGAATATCTTGGTTGGTAAATTTTAGCACGTGGTTTGACAAATCATCAGCAGAAAAAAAAATTACCAACACAGAAGTAATGCGACGGATGAATAAATAACCAGAACTGTTGGATACCGTCGGAAACTTTAGTATTTCGGCCACATAATGAGGAACCCAAATATATACGGGCTGCTACGCGGCAAAATTAACTGCAGGAGAGCACCTGGCGTACGAAGAATATCTTGGTTGGTAAATTTTAGCACGTGGTTTGACAAATCATCAGCAGAAAAAAAAATTACCAACACAGAAGTAATGCGACGGATGAATAAATAACCAGAACTGTTGGATACCGTCGGAAACTTTAGTATTTCGGCCACATAATGAGGAACCCAAATATATACGGGCTGCTACGCGGCAAAATTAACAGCAGGAGAGCACCTGGCGTACGAAGAATATCTTGGTTGGTAAATTTTAGCACGTGGTTTGACAAATCATCAGCAGAAAAAAAAATTACCAACACAGAAGTAATGCGACGGATGAATAAATAACCAGAACTGTTGGATACCGTCGGAAACTTTAGTATTTCGGCCACATAATGAGGAACCCAAATATATACGGGCTGCTACGCGGCAAAATTAACTGCAGGAGAGCACCTGGCGTACGAAGAATATCTTGGTTGGTAAATTTTAGCACGTGGTTTGACAAATCATCAGCAGAAAAAAAAATTACCAACACAGAAGTAATGCGACGGATGAATAAATAACCAGAACTGTTGGATACCGTCGGAAACTTTAGTATTTCGGCCACATAATGAGGAACCCAAATATATACGGGCTGCTACGCGGCAAAATTAACAGCAGGAGAGCACCTGGCGTACGAAGAATATCTTGGTTGGTAAATTTTAGCACGTGGTTTGACAAATCATCAGCAGAAAAAAAAATTACCAACACAGAAGTAATGCGACGGATGAATAAATAACCAGAACTGTTGGATACCGTCGGAAACTTTAGTATTTCGGCCACATAATGAGGAACCCAAATATATACGGGCTGCTACGCGGCAAAATTAACAGCAGGAGAGCACCTGGCGTACGAAGAATATCTTGGTTGGTAAATTTTAGCACGTGGTTTGACAAATCATCAGCAGAAAAAAAAATTACCAACACAGAAGTAATGCGACGGATGAATAAATAACCAGAACTGTTGGATACCGTCGGAAACTTTAGTATTTCGGCCACATAATGAGGAACCTAAATAGATACGGGCTGTTACGTGGCAAAATTAACAGCAGGAGAGCACCTGGCGTACGAAGAATATCTTGGTTGGTAAATTTTAGCACGTGGTTTGACAAATCATCAGCAGAAAAAAAAATTACCAACACAGAAGTAATGCGACGGATGAATAAATAACCAGAATTGTTGGATACCGTCGGAAACTTTAGTATTTCGGCCACATAATGAGGAACCCAAATATATACGGGCTGTTACGTGGCAAAATTAACAGCAGGAGAGCACCTGGCGTACGAAGAATATCTTGGTTGGTAAATTTTAGCACGTGGTTTGACAAATCATCAGCAGAAAAAAAAATTACCAACACAGAAGTAATGCGACGGATGAATAAAGAACCAGTACTCTTAGATACCGAAAAATGTCGAAAACTTTAGTATTTCGGCCACATAATGAGGAACCCAAATAGATACGGGCTGCTACGGGGCAAAATTAACAGCAGGAGAGCACCTGGCTGAAGGAGAATATCTTGGTTGGTAAATTTTAGAATGTGGTTTGACAAATCATCAGCAGAACAAAAAATTACCAACACAGAAGTAATGCGACGGATGAATAAAGAACCAGTACTCTTAAAAACCGAAAAATGTCGGAAACTTTAGTATTTCGGCCACATAATGAGGAACGCAAATAGATACGGGCTGCTACGGGGCAAAATTAACAGCAGGAGAGCACCTGGCTGAAGGAGAATATCTTGGTTGGTAAATTTTAGAATGTGGTTTGACAAATCATCAGCAGAACAAAAAATTACCAACACAGAAGTAATGCGACGGATAAATAAAGAACCAGAACTGTTGGATACCGTCGGAAACTTCAGTATTTCGGCCACATAATAAGGAACCCAAATAAATACGGGCTGCTACAAGGCAAAATTAACAGCAGGAGAGCACCTGGCCGAAGGAGAATATCTTGGTTGGTAAATCTTAGAACGTGGTTTGACAAATCATCAGCAGAACTTTTCCTAATCGCCATCAACAAAGTAAGAATAGCCATGCTGATAGCCAACATCCGGAATCGGATGGGCACTTGAAGAAGAAAAAAAGAAGGAAACACCTGATCATTACTGGCATTTAACAAGAATCCAGCGACAATAAAACTAAAACTTTAAAAACTAACTAAAATCTCCGAGATAACCAAAATTCCATTCAATAAAAACTTTGGTTTTACAAGTGATTAAATGACAGAATATTTTTTGTTCACACCTCGATCCGACATTTTGTCATTGACAGCGCCATCTCGCGTTACATGATTTTTCTCATTAACAGAAATGAGTCATATAAAATCACGTAATAGAAAAAAACAACGTTAAAATAAAAAAAAACGAATGCGAAGCCGAAAAGGTGTCAATAATTTAAAAATTGTACTTCCATCAGTGACTTTTCCTTGATCTAGTGCAATCTTGGAATTTTTGTATAAATTTCAAGGAATGAAATTTGTGTGCTCTAAGCGAAATGTAGACATCACGTACCGTGAATATGCCGCTTTAAGGCGGTCCTGCAGATTTACTAGTGAAAAATTCAGATTGAAATAGCTCAGCGAATATATTACATGTGCCATTTGAAAGTTGTTTACGAAGCCCGTAGATCAGCAGTAACTGCCGCGCAGTGTTGGTGCGTGGATATAAAAACTAATAAATTAAATATATCTCTCGGTTTCTTTTTAAACACATTTCTTTCCTGGACTCGGTTGTAGAAAAAATATGAGGCTTCCATAAATCTCGGGAATTATAGGGGACTGAGATGGTATAAAAATACCAGGGTGGCATTAAATGATCTGTAGTAATATTTACAAAATAAATTCCTCTTAATAATAATATTGTTACGATAAATACGTCGCTGTTTTTTGGCCGAGGCGGTGTGGCGCTTATTTCTTTTGCGGCATTAAAACGTCCTTCATTTAGCAAATGATTTATGGCCGCGGGCGTGATTGAAGGTATCTAGAAAAGGTCGATTAATTTTGGAAAGGAAACCGTTCTAGCTGGTGAATTTTCAGAAATATTGTTTAGATTTATATAAAAGGAATGTTGCCGATCGAGTTTTAGTTTTAAGTTTTAAAGTAAATAGATAAAGTGATATATTGTTACAGAAATTATAAAGTTTTGTAATTATACAAGTGATTTATTGGGAAAAAAGTTATTGTATAGAAAAATTAGAATAAATTGTTTAGTCATTGTACTGCGTGTTTAATAATCACCGAACCCGGGGGAAATATCGCAACAATAGTAACCAACACAGTAAACATTCTTCGAGGAGTTAGACAGGGCTGTATCCTGTCACCACTCATATTTAATCACTGTAACGTCAAAATTGTTAACAACTAGTAATCATCACTCAATCTTCTCGTGTCCACTGCTGAACATAGATCTCCCTCATCACTTTCCATTCGCAGCGGTTCTGTGCCGCTTTCATACAATTTGTTTGGCGCGTTTTATGTCATCAGTCCATCGTGTCGGTGGGCTGTTTCGATATACTTCGTCTCTTGGTCGCCATTTCAGTGTGGCTATTCTCTCAACAGCATTAGCTACTCTTGACCTTAGTCTTATTTCTCGTTTTGGGATCTTGTCTCTCAAAGAAACCCCCAACATCACACGTTCCATAGCCCTTCGAGCCACTCGGATCTTTTGCACGGTTCTCCTTATCAAGGTTAGCGTTTCTGCGCCGTAGGTCAACACCGGTAACACAAACATTGGTTAAAGGTTTTTTTCTTCAGGCATATTGGGAGGTTAGATTTGAAAACATAACTCAACTTGCCAAAAACTGCCCAAGTCAGCCCTATACGACGTAGAAGTTCGGTGGTTTGATTGTATCTTCCGATGCAAATCTCGACAACTAGTAATACCACTACCAAATAAAAATCCCTTTAGTATATTTCATTATTTTGTGCAGTCAGCACACCCTTAACTTTGTTGGATAATGGGTTATATTGGACACACACCATGTAATCTTCAGGTTGCATCCTGATTGGGTTAGTGTCTGGCACAATCAACCTATTATACATTTTTATGATAGAGTTTAAGGATATTGCGTGACTCCTGTTAAAAGATTAGTTAGTTTTTTTGGTATTATTATGTATATTTTTTTCTTTATGTTTGTTTATACACTAGTTGCTATCTTTACTTAATCAGTTGGTAATAGTTATCGTTATTTTGTTTTAGCAATCCCTTTTTGTCACTGTAACGTCAAATTGTTGACAACCAGTAATACCACTACCAAATAAAAATCCCCTGGCAAGTTGCAACATAAAAAATTAATTAACCTTCTTCACTTAAAGTTGATAGTAGTTATCAATATTTTGTTTTCATTAAAAGATTTTTATTTTTACGAATTTGACAGCAAATAAGTCTTTGGCAACGTTTAGTAATCCGTTTGTGTCACTGTAAAGTCATAATTATTGACAACCAGTAATACCACTACCAAATAAAAATCCCCTGGCAAGTTGCAACATAAAAAAAATAAATACCGTTTAACGCTTAAATGTTTTATTTATTTGTAAAATCACATGCGGCTAACTCGATTTCGGTATTATCCAGTTAATATTAAAAAAACAGTTCGTCATCGCGTTCGGTGATTAATACGAAACAAAAACGTGCCGTTTACTAATCGAAAATCGATATTTTCGGTCATTTTAAACGTATTAATTGGACGAAACGTAGTATTTCGGTTCATTTTTCACAACCCACCCCATTTACACCGAAATATATTTAAATAATAAAAAAAAGCTATAAATTAACATTTCGCTGTGTATATACACGCCAGCGCCGCCGTGATTTTGACGAGGGTCAACCGGAACAAGAACCCCCCGACGTGTCTTACAGAAGCTACGAGGTGCATTCGATAGTTTCACGTGCAAATGGAATTAATGGTCTATTAAAAACCAACCGTAGGAAATCTTTGCGGATAAAACAATTCCAAAGAATTTCACGATGGACGATTTTAAGATTAGGAGTCTCGAAATTTTTTTTTTTATGAAAATAGTCGCAAAAAGGGTAGACCTATCGTGTGGGCCGTGGACGGCCCGCACTGCGACTATTAAAAGGGGAAGGGATTATAGAAAGGAAATGATTGTGGAAACGCTTTTTAAAAAGTTGCAGGTCATAGTCTCTGGAAAAACTGATTTTGGAAGCTTATTCCATTCCGTAGCAGCCCTGTAAAAGAAGGATTCTTGATAAAGATTGGTCCTTGTAGTGTCAAGCTTGAGAGTAAATGTGTTAGACTGATCAGCGTGCCGAGTTCTTCGGCCGAATGTGGCCAGTGGTGGTACAAGAGTTTTTATTTCTCTGGAGCATCTGCCATAAAAACATCTATAGAGCAATGACTGGTCTGCAACTCTTCTTCTATGTTCTAGAGGGTAAAGGGTATCTGTGAAAGTTGAGCTGTTTATCAAGCGAATGGTTTTTTTCTGAATGGAATCTAGAAGACGAAGAGAATGCCTTGGTGCTGAACCCCAAATGTGCGAGCAATACTCCAGTAGAGGTCGGATTTGAGCCTTGTACGTCGTCAACAGTTGATCAGGAGTAAAAACTTTCTGACTTTCCACAGAAAACCTAGCCTCTGGCTTGCCGACTTTGCGATGTTAGCAACATGGTCACGCCAAGACATATTATTGGACACCGTGACTTCCAAAATCGAGATAAAGGGACTTGGTTCAAGGGTATTTCCGGACATTGTGATGGGATGATTTGAGGAATTCACTTTCTTGGAAAACGTGGCACTTTGTGTTTTTTGGGCGTTGAACTGAACAAGATTGTTAGTTCCCCACTCGATGATTGCTTTAAGATCTCTATTGATGGAATCAACCTGTTCCTGCCTGAGTCTACTTGTATCATTCACCGAAAGTGATCGATAGGATGTGAAAGTTGAGACAAGTGTGCTATCGTCTGCGAAACTGTAAATGGAGTTCGTGGTGGTTTTCAAGTTGTCGTTGATGTGTAAAAGAAATAAGGTGGGGGACAGGATGGAACCCTGGGGACCCCGGCATTGGTTTTAAACGCATCAGAAGAAATACCGCCAACTGCCACATGTAAGGAGCGATCTTGCATGAAGCTCAAGAGCCATTGGCGCAGTTTGGTTGGGAGACCGTAGGCAGATAATTTACTTAACAATGCCTGGTGTCAAACGCGGTCAAAGGCTTTAGATATATCCAAGTCTATTGCACGGGATTCACCAAACTTTTCAATAGTGTTTGTCCAGAGCTGAGTGACATAAGCCAGCAAATCTCCAGTAGACCGAAGTTGTCGAAATTCATAAAATTATGTCGCAATTTCAAAAGCCACATTCGTCTTGACGGTTTTTGTTGACGCTGAAAATACTTATCGTACACAAAATACAAAAAACGGTAATACCGTTTCTAATGTACATCGCATACGCTTCTCGCTATTTTATATAACCACTTTTACAACCCATTTTAAGAAATATCCAACCCTTCGAGATGGCTTTTGCGCTCGGAAGCCTTAGAAATGTACTTTTATCGCGACTATTATCCTCGTAAAACTCGTTTATTTCGTTTTATTTTACGAGTTACAAAATAGTTTCTTAATAGATTTATACATTTGAGTACTTGGAATAGTTCGCAAATTTTACTCTGGATACAATATAAATGTAAATAAAGGACCTCACTAGACGTAAATTTCTGGAAATTTATACCAGTGGCCATTTAACGGGGTTTGTCAGGCAAAAACGCCTTTAAATATCAGGAAGGAGCAAAGTCTTGCTGACCAAAAACTGAAATGGAGGTTGCCTATGGCCGACTACTGCTTCCTTTTTTCCCGTAGGATCCTCAGCTCTTTTTTTATTATTAAACAAAGCCTAGCAGGCTTTTCTTAAAATTACAATCTGATCGGTAACAATCAATAAGAAATTTTAATCTACCTTATTTTACTAAATTTAATCTTAAAACTAAAGGTCGTACTCAATAGAAGTTTCTTAGACTCAAATACAAATAGGCACTAAGCACTGACACTTATCTACTGAACCAACAGAGAAGCCAGTGGATCTCCCACAAGAAAGTGTACTGGCCCCAATACTTTTTAACATCTGTACCAACGACCAGCCCCTCCTCCAAGGCACCGAAAGTTTTATAGGAACAGGAACAGGTTGATTCCATCAATAGAGATCTTAAAGCAATCGTCGAGTAGGGAACCAACAATCTTGTTCAGTTAAACGCCCAAAAAACACAGTGCCACGTTTTCCAAGAAAGTGAATTCCTCAAATCACCCCATCACAATGTCCGGAAATACCCTTGAACCAAGTCCCTCCATCTCGATTTTGGGAGTCACAGTGTCCAATAATATTTCTTGGCATGACCATGTTGCTAACATCGCAAAGTCGGCAAGCCAGAGGCTAGGTTTTCTGTGGAAAGCCAGAAAGTTTTTACTCCTGATCAACTGTTGATGACGTACAAGGCTCAAATCCGACCTCTACTGGAGTATTGCTCGCATATTTGGGGTTCAGCACCAAGGCATTCTCTTCGTCTTCTAGATTTCATTCAGAAAAGAGCCATTCGCTTGATAAACAGCTCAACTCTCACAGATACCCTTCACACTCTAGAACATAGAAGAAGAGTTGCAGACCAGTCATTGCTCTATAGATATTTCCATGGCAGATGCTCCAGAGAAATAAAAACTCTTGTACCACCACTGGCCACATTCGGCCGAAGAACTCGGCACGCTGATCAGTCTCACACATTTACTCCCAAGCTTGACACTACAAGGACCAATCTTCATCAAGAATCCTTCTTTTACAGGGCTGCTACGGAATGGATCAAGCTTCCAAAATCAGTTTTTTCAGAGAACTATGACCTGCAACTTTTTAAAAAGCGTGTCCACAATCATTTCCTTTCTATAATCCCTTCCCCTTCTAATAGTCGCAGTGCGGGCCGTCCACGGCCCACACGATAGGTCTACCCTTATGCGACTATTTTCATAAAAAAAAATATATGCAGATGATCGTGCCATTACCGCTCAAGCAGATAAACTGTCGAAAAGAACCTGTCAGCAGCCCTCGAACAGCTTGCCACCTTATATAGGGGGAACCACCTCAAACCCAACCCAGGCAAAACCCAAACCTGCGCTTTCCACCTAAATAAAAGGCAAGCTGCAAGAAGCCTACAACTTAACTGGAATGAAGTGCCCCTAGAACACCACGAATCACTAAAATACCTAGGCGTCACCCTGGATAGAGTACTAACCTATAAAAAGCACTGCATGAACACCAAACATAAAGCAGCCGCGAGAAACAACATTGTGCGCAAACTAAAAGACACCACATGGGGAGCACAGCCTGGAATAGTTCAAACCACAGCTCTTGCTTTGTGATATTCAACAGCGGAGTACGCTTGCCCAGTGTGGTAGAACTCTAGCCACGCCAAGCAGGTGGACATTCCGCTCAATGAATCCTGTCGCATCATCACAGGCTGTCTGAAACCAAATCAGACTAATAACTTGTACTGCCTTGCAGGCGTGGCCTCACTAGACATCAGAAGGAAAGCGGCGGCCAGGAAAAAAAAACAAAGGCGTCGACCTCACTAGCCCACCCGCTGTACGAACACCAGCCATCCAGCTCGCTGCCGACTAAAATCTAAAAAAAGTTTTCTACACACAGCAGAGAACATCGTCGAGACACCGCAGCAAGTGAGGCTGGCAATGTGGCGAGAGGAAAACGCGCACCTTAGGAAATGGTTAGTTCCAAACGAAGAACTCCCTCCCGGCCATATGGAAGGGTGGACGACATGGAAATCTTTTAACAGGTTGCGCTCTGGTGCCACACGATCCAAAGAGAATATGCGCAGATGGGGCCTCACAAATGAATCGGCACTGTGTGACTGTGGACACACTCAAACCACCACCCACCTCATGCAGTGTGAGCTATGCCCAAGCACCTGCACCATGAAGGATTTGGTGAATGTCACCCCGGAAGCGCTGGACGTGGCCAAGTTATGGTCCAAGACATCATAAAATAAAATAAAATTGTGTACACATAATTTATATTTTGTGTTTGTTGTTTTTACTTATGATCTGCTTATGATTTGCTAATACTTGCTATGTTTTTCTGCTAATTTTATGTAGGATGCTTCTGGCACGATAAGATAAATAAAACTGAACCAACTTAAAGGGATTCGTCCTCTTAAGTCTTTTCATCTGATTGGTGTTGTCAAGGAGCTAGATGGCCTCAACAATTACATGTTCTAGGAGTCGCTGTTCATGACTCTTGGCAAACTTGGGGATCGTCTGGTCAACGGTGTCAATCTCCAGGTCCTGATGAGGGTCACTGTTTCTGGAGTAACAATGAGCATCCTTAGTACCTTGTTTTGAAATCGCTGCGTGATCTGGGTGTTACTTTTTTTAGTGCAGCCCCAAAGCTAAATACCATAAGTCCAAATAGGTTTCAGGATTTGCTTGTATAGTAGCGATTTTTTGCGTATGGACAGAGTGGAATTTCGACCCAGTATCCAATAAATTTTTCTAAATTTGAGTCCTAATTCTATTTGACATGGGGCCCCGCATCTAATGTAATACCCAGGTATTTGGCTGTGTTGACATAAGGTACCTGAGCATTATTTAGTCTAACTGGCACGTGTCGACCTCTCTTGTTAGTAAAATTTATGTGCACTGATTTTGTCTCGTTAAGCTTGATTCTCCATCTTTTAGTCCATGTTTGAATCTGGTTAATGGTTTTTTGTAATTTAGATGTAGCTTCGTCATGACTATTTCCGACTGCTAAGATGGCTGTGTCATCAGCGAAAGTGGCTATAGTGTTATGCTCTAAATCAGGGATATCACTAGTGTATAAAAGAAATACGACTGGTCCTACGCCAGTGCATTATTTATGATTTGTGGGTTTAACCTTTAAATGTCATTGAAATAAAATTCCTGTTTATTCCTTAATATTTAATAAATTTAGTATTAAACACACTTATATGTTTTGGTATCCACACGATAAACAACAAACCATATTTTTCGTTATTGTCTCAGTAATATAACAACGTTTTACTGGAAATTTATTAAGATGTCAATAATGTGCAACTTATATGCATTTACACTAAAGCACCCAACAAAGCCTTGAATTTTAACAGTTATTAAAACTTTATCCGTGCAGAGTAACAATGCTCGTTCTTGTTCGTTTTATATTCAAAGCAAAACACTCTGTCTTACGTCGATATATTACCACGAAGAGGGAAGTTAAACTAACTACATTTGTCCTCTGTTCTTCGCTTGTATACCAGCATCAATAATCGAATTCAAACAAATTTATGGAACAAATTTGTTGGAATTCGATTATTCTATAATAGAAATGGGTGGTGAGTGTACATAAGCGGGAGGGTTGTGACAATCAATATTGACATTTTAACCTTTATTTTCCCACGCTGTCATTCTGTCGAAAAACATATGTTTTTGACGCCAAGTGTGATTGCATTCGCTATAACCTATGTGTTTACTAAGGGAAGTATACAATTAAGTGAAAATTTGCCACGTCTTTTTTTTAGTTCTCTAAAGAGTACTCTGCTAGTGGTCTCTCTACTGGCAAATTATGCCCGAGCTCAGCCGTAGAGGGTAGAAGAAAAAAATATATAAAAGTGAGCCGCGCCACCGACTTAAGACGGTACAAGCCGGAAACCCCTAGGTCTTGTAGGCACCAGCAGAGCCACACGATAAACAACAAACAATTATGGTGAACTAGGTAAATAAAACTATACTTACAATTACTGCAATATATTAATTAAGTAAAAATGATGTTCTGATTTTTTTTTTTTACAATAAATTCTGTATTTTCGTAAAGCGATTTAAACGAATTTAATACACTTTTCTTGAAATAATATTTAAAATAATTATAACAACCTTTCAGACAATAATAAAAACCTAATGAGGTACAAAAGAGAATTAAAAAAAAACAACAAAAAGAAAATGTTCACAATATTTAAAATTTCGAAAATAATTGGTTTTATATAGAATTCCTGATAGCAAAAGATTAACACAAAAAAAAGGAATACAAAATAAATGGACTTGCAACAAGAATAATATTTTAAAACGCTCACAATAACCACATAAATTATATTCAGTAATATATAAATGCAGATTCAACTTGGAGCCGGTACAAATTTAACGAAAAATAATTTGTTACTTTTAAACTATTGAAAACACTTAGATCAAGCACATAATAACTGATAAGTTGATAAAATTAAATTCAATACCATGTAACCAATTGAAAACTTCACTGAGACGTCACGGTAACATCGATGATCCAAGAACCGAAACACCAAGTAGTATTATCATAATAATTTCTGCTAAAAACACCAGGCAAGTCTTTATAACACTGAAATTTATCGTCGATGTGGATGGAACGGCACGTGGTACTTCACGATGGCTTTACTTCATCAAATCCCGCACGCGGTCATTTTAACTCGACCCCAATAACCAAAATATCCACCACATAGGCACGACAGAATGGTCAAGTTAAAAATTAAATGGTTTATCTTCCTAATCCAATTAAGATGGCCCAAATACAGCCAGATATGAAAGAAAAACCGTAGAAGTTCTGCTCACGTGTTAATATCAAATCGTTCCAAAAACTCTCAACTGACTTCCACCACTGACACCAAACGAATCATCACCACACCTCGCTCCCAGACCGGATATCAGAAAAATGACCCAGGACACGCGTCAGCCAACCTTTGCAAATCTAAGTTCCTAGCTCATAATCGCGTTCGTCCGTGTTAATTGCCAGCCCATTCACACAGAAAAGCAAACCAACAATAATATATCTGACAGCACACGACAATCGAGGCCAATAATCAAGGCGAAGTCTAATAACAGAGACACCCACTTAATCCCCATCGATTAGCAAAAATGTCACAGCTATTAATAATGGAATTCTATCACTACTAGATAGGCAACACTATATACATCGAACCAAATACGGTATGCAAAACTAATTACGAACGCCAGACTATCATAATAATGAAACGGTAGATGGGAAAAAAATAGGCACGTGACAAATTTCGATATTTAAACGTTATTAAATTCAATATTTTATATTGGAAGGAATTCAGATATGTTTCTACCATTATCCTCATTTTTTGTTTATCTGGCTGCTACTCCAAGTGGTTGATGCATCGTGGAGGGTGAAGCTGTTCTTACAGCAAACCACATTATTGTTTGTGGTGTCAAAGTAAAAAAGGATGATAAGTGGATAATATAAGATCCTATTATTTGCAGACCATTGCTATTAAAAGTGATCCTCATGAAATCATTCGATGAGATGACTTCAATGATAATTATAAATAGTTATTTTCTTTTGTTATATCCTGGATATCCTGTAATGTTCAGAGAACATCGTGGGAACCAAGGGAAAGAAGGTAGGAGTTGGTGTTCTTCTTAAATTTCTGGAGGTTGTATGCCTCGGGGAACACCTCCCTAGGCAATGAGTTAGTGTAGTGATAGTGTAAAAAAGCAGTGCTTATAAAGTGTACACTCCAAGATTAGTGTAATTAATTACTAGAACACTGAGAAACACTTTAAGCAATTTACCCGTTACTGGGTTTTGCTGTCTCAAAACTTACTCCAAGACTATTGTTAAAAATATTTAAAAAAGAGTGCGTATGGACTGACAATGAATGATTTGATCGTCAAATGCCTCCTTTACGCCGATGATCAGGTCACACTAGCATCATCTGAGCAGGAGTTGCAGGCAATGGTTAATATTAAGCGTGATGCCCTGAAAATCAAAGGGGTGAAAGTGACGCAGGATTTTTTCAAATCGGATATACTTTAAATTTTGATAAAGTATACATCGGGCAAACAGGTAGGTACTTCAAACTACGAATAAGTGAACATAATGGGAATTGCAGAAACATACACCACGATGAAAAATCCCACAAGTCTTACAGAATATTGTATTGGATTGTATTGTTGTCCCTAACATAGAAGCAAACACATGAGGAGAATGAAACTAATTTATTTTTTAAAATAGTCCCCTGTAACGTTTATATACTTGGTTTATCGGTGTTGAAGTGTTTTAACCCCTTTTAAAAAAGACTTGGAACTTTGAGTCTCCAGCATTTCATTTACCACCGATATCACTCCGTTATCATCAGCAAAGCGGATTCCACGAAGATGTTCTTTTAATTTTGAAAATAGATGGTAGTCGCTGGGGGCCAAATCTGTAAAATAAGGAGTATTTCCGTCCATGTGGAAAAACGCTAAAGTCCAACCAATTCCGAAAAAAGGAAAGAAGACTATTCCTGCAAATTATCGCCCTATTGCTCTCAGTCATATCCAAAGTTATGGAAAAAGCGATTAACACAGAACTTATCAAATATCTAAAGAAATTTGAGATAATCCATGACAGACAATATGGATTTCGACAACTTCGGTCTACTGGAGATTTGCTGGCTTATGTCACTCAGCTCTGGACAAACACTATTGAAAAGTTTGGTAAATCCCTTGGATATATCTAAAGCCTTTGACCGCGTTTGGCACCAGGCATTGTTAAGTAAATTATCTGCCTACGGTCTCCCAACCAAACTGCGCCAATGACTCTTGAGCTTCATGCAAGATCGCTCCTTACATGTGGCAGTTGACGGTATTTCTTCTGATGCGTTTAAAACTAATGCCGGGGTCCCCTAGGGTTCCATCCTGTCCCCCACCTTAATTTTTTTTACACATCATCGACCTCTTGAAAACCACCACGAACCCCATTTACAGTTTCGCAGACGATAGCACACTTGTCTCAACTTTCACATCCTATCGATCACTTTCGGTGAATGATACAAAAAACTCAGACAGGAACAGGTTGATTCCATCAATGGAGATCTTAAAGCAACCGTCGAGTGGGGAACCAACAATCTTGTTCAGTTCAACGCCCAAAAAACACAAAGTGCCACGTTTTCCAAGAAAGTGAACTCCTCAAATCATCCCATCACAATGTCCGGAAATACCCTTGAACCAAGTCCCTCCATCTCGATTTTGGGAGTCACGGTGTCCAATAATATGTCTTGGCATGACCATGTTGCTAACATCGCAAAGTCGGCAAGCCAGAGGCTAGGTTTTCTGTGGAAAGCCAGAAAGTATTTTACTCCTGATCAACTGTTGACGACGTACAAGGCTCAAATCCGACCTCTACTGGAGTATTGCTCGCACATTTGGGGTTCAGCACCAAGGCATTCTCTTCGTCTTCTAGATTCCATTCAGAAAAGAGCCATTCGCTCGATAAACAGCTCAACTCTCACAGATACCCTTCACCCTCTAGAACATAGAAGAAGAGTTGCAGACCAGTCATTGCTCTACAGATATTTCCATGGCAGATGCTCCAGAGAAATAAAAACTCTTGTACAACCATTGGCCACATTCGGCCGAAGAACTCGGCACGCTGATCAGTCTCACCCATTTACTCTCAAGATTGACACTACAAGGACCAATCTTCATCAAGAATCCTTCTTTTACAGGGCTGCTACGGAATGGAATAAGCTTCCAAAAATCAATTTTTCCAGAGAACTATAACCTGCAACTTTTTAAAAAGCGTGTCCACAATCATTTCCTTTCTATAATCCCTTCCCCTTCTAATAGTCGCAGTGCGGGCCGTCCGCGGCCCACACGATAGGTCTACCCTTTTTGCGACTATTTTCATAAAAAAAAGGTTGTTTATACATTTTAAATCCCGCATTGTGAATGGCAGCCATTGTAACACACGACTTTTGTGGGTCGGAGCGGCGTCCTGGTGAAAGAGCACACGTCGACTTCTTTTTTTTCTGAATGCTTTGCATACTTCTGGTATTAAATTCGCATAATATTCACCTGTTAAGGTGCGCCTACGCGGTAATAATCCTCGAAAATAACACCTGCAAAATCCCAAAAAATTGTAGCCATGATCTTACCAGCTAATTGGACAACACAAAATTTTCGAGGGGGAGGGAAACCCCTATGTCGCCATTTCATGCTTTGTTTTTTGGAATCTGGATCAAATTAATAAACCTATGTTTCGTCAACCGTAAGAAATTTTCGCTTAAATTAATCGGGATTCCTGTTGATTATCTCCAAATTTGCCTCCGTTGCAACCTGGTATACACGCTTCTGGTCTGCCGTCAGCATTCGTGGAACCCAACGCGCAGTGACCCAATTTTTTATGTTAAATTTTTTCAACGCTTCCAACAAAAAACCTGCTATAGCCTTGACTGTAATTCATCTGTCATTTAATACCATGCCATGGACTAAATTCACATTTTCTTCAGTCACCACAATTTTGAGGGCTCTTGCACCTGGTGCATGTTAACAGGACTCTCTTACCAGTTTAAAATCTTGTGACCAGTTCATAATTACCTGGTACGAAGGGGCAGAGTCACCCAAAACTTCTACCATGTCCTTATAAATTTCTTGCGGTGATAACATTAATTTTGTCCATTTTTATAAAATCATGCACACCTCAATTAAAAAAATTAATATTTAACATACACGAATTGATGCGCTGATGATAATTGGCACACAATAAGCTTTGGCTTGTGTCATTCAACGCCAACTATGTTAGGGACAACAATTCGTATCCTTGTATAAGCGAGTGTGAATGGGCAAGTCGGTAGAGGTCAACCTAGGCGAACGTATCTGGATCAGATCAAAATTTATTTGAAGATAAGCCACGTCAAGAGTGTCTGCAACAATCGAGCATGTATGAATGCGCTGATGAAAGCGAAACAATCATAGCAAGTGGAAAGAAGTGGTCTCAACCTGAAATTGTTTTAAATAAAGGGCAGGTCAAGAATACAAACAACTAACGAGCATGAATGAAAGCGCTGATGAAAGTAGAAGCAGCAAAAGACGTGTGTAAGAATCGTAGCAAATAGAAAAAAGTCGTTACTAATGGTAAAAAAGTTGTGCCGATACTTGGGTAATTTTTTTTTCTCTCTTCAGGACTTTTTTGGTTGATTTAGGACGATTGGGTAGTAGAAAAAGAATAAAACTATATCCTAGTGCTCAATTTATCCCCGCGATGTGTGTAACGTATATATTTTTTTCACAGAGACTCCGAAAAAGTCGTTTTTATTTTACATAATAAAAGCGTGTTTGCGTTTGATGTAAAATTTCAATAAGACAGGCCTTCGTTTTCTCGAAACAGCCCTCCAAAGCCAAGATATTTACTGAAAATATTTAATAATAAATTCACGTTGAGACGTCTTTTCCTCGTAGGGTTTGTTGCGCCGTAAGAAAGTAAAAAAAAAGTTTATTGCCCGATGTCCGAAGTTGTTGGCATTCCGATTTCCTGTCCCTTGGGGAATATCGTGATATATCGTTGTACCGTATAGTAAACCCCTCAGAAAAAGGTATTTTAAAACTGTGGCATTAACTTTTCGCCCTTCTCCTTCAAGATAAATGGTGTCAAGACATTTAAGTTGTATTAACCGAGTCGATCAAGTTCAAATTTGTTTTGACCCCAACGATATGCAGTTTTAGAAAGTTAGGATCTGGCAGCCATTTGGGAATTTTTTTTGCTAACATACATTCTTCTAGACCAGTATTAACAATCTTACATTCACATTCAACTGGAGTGTTTATTGTTTAAAAATTCTAAACAAAAAATTAATCGGTTCTTAACAGTAGGGGGGGTCGTGGAGGCTATGTAACCTCTCAAGCACCTCGACCTATCAGATCTTTTGAGCATAACCCTTAATTTATTTAAGGCCCAGGATTCCGAGACTTCGAGCAAAGTTTATCAGTTTCCTGGGGGCTAAGTTTCTGACATCGAAGGGCTTTAGGAAGGCCCCTTCCAGAAACTTAGCCTATTGCAGAAAAGCGCTGGGCATTCGCAAAGCAAATGTTCTGCAGTTTCAGCGAAGTTCTCGCAGTAGCGGCAACTATCACTCTCTGTTTTGCCCATCTTTTTCAGGTGATACCTCAGAGGGCAGTGTCCAGTGAGGAGTCCCGTTACCAGTTTTAAGTCTATCCTGTCCAACTCGAGAAGCTGTTTAGTTTTCATTGGCTAAAGGCTTACTAGCCTTTTTGTTTGTTTTTGTCCTGGCACTTTATGCCAGTGATATTTCATTTCATCTGTTCCCCAGCGTCGAACCTATTCTTTCAAGTGGGCTTTGAAGAGTCCACAGAAGGGAAAATAGTGTATTTGCCTTTTCTTTGGCAAGGCAGTCTGCTTCCTCGTTGCCTTTATCTCCCTTGTGACCTGGAACCCACATCAGAGTAACCTGATTGTTTGCTGCCAGTTGTCTCAGGGATTGTTTATAGTCCCTAGTCAGCTTAGACTCACAAGTGTATGACTTCAGAGCTTTTAGTGCTGCTTGGCTATCTGATAAAATATAGATATTTGCCCTTCGGGTGTTTCTTTCGATCCACTCCTGGGCACATATCTCTATAGCATGTAATTCTGCATGAAAGATGGTTGAAGTGTTACCAAGTGGTTTTGAGAGCCTAAAATTCGGCAATGTAACGCCCACTCCAACCCTTTCATCCATCTTGAATCCATCAGTGTACCACACTAAAGCATCCCTTTCTAGTTGAGGTCCGTTCTATGTGCAAACTTGGTGGTTGTTTATGACCACTTCAAACTGCATTTGTTGCATTTTTGGCCACCATATCAATGAGGCATAGGTGACCATGAGTTAAATGATCGTTTGGTAGGACCAGTAGATCATTTTTGGTTTCAGACCCCATGTCTTGCTAAAGACTCTGTGGCATGTCCAGCTTGCCGCTATAGCTATAAAAAGAATGTTGAGTTTTCTGGTCCATGTCAGTTTTTGGAAAATTATTACGCCCAAATATTAAACTTATTTGGAAAAAGTAAGCTGGATTCCATTCAGAGTTGGAGCTTTAAGTTCGTATTTTCGCCTCCTGGTGAATGGAACCAGCACTGTTTAGTTAGGATTGACATTGAGTCCTTCCTTTGCGCACCAGCTTATGATTGTGTTTAGAGCTACTTGCATGCGATTGAAGATTACTTCGTCATGTCTGCCCCTAATGGTGACGACCAGATCATCGAAGTAACCTTAAGTCGTGAAAACAGAGTTGTGTAGCTTGACTATCAGGTTGTCTACAAACAGTGACCACATCAAAGGCGATAGAACTCCCCCTTGGGGATAGCACAATGCTTTTACTTTTCAGCATTAATTGTATCCATTTAATCAGTGAGGCGTTTATTTTTCTTTCCTCGAGGTGTTATCAAAATCACCCTCTATGTCGATGAAGGCACAAAGAGCCATTTCTTTTTCCGCGTATTTTTTTTCCAATGCTTTCAACTAGGCACTGTTGGGAAGTTTTGGTGATGTGTTATAAGATCCTGTGTGTTCTGGAATTTTCCAGATTTTTCATTTAACGGCGTGCAAACATCGATTACAGGCGTACGTAAAAAGGAAATTAATTTTTCGACTTGTACACTCATTATCGATAAAAAAACGGATCCAATTTGATTCGAGTGTATGTTTGTCGTGCGAACCCCGAATTCCCGGTCGACCTGTCCCCCATTCCCGTCCCCGGTCAAGGGGAATCGAAAGCGCGCCATTCGGCAAGCCCGCTATGAGATGTTTGCCGCGAGCGTCGGTGTCTGGACGAAGGCGCCAGCCGTTGCGGCGCCTCGAGCGTCTTTTTCGTATTATCCCGTGTGCTTTGACGATACTGATTCGGTTACCGCATGAAAACAACGTCCCTTCAGCTTTGTAATAATTGGTTTTCTGGATCGAGAAACTTCTTGCAAATATCGCCTATCATGGTGGAAAAGTTTCTAATAATGCTATCGTCGAAAGTAACGAAAGAGACAGGATTCCTGAACGACTGGGAAATTATCATTTGTACAGATAATTCCAGCTTTGCACTTTTCAGATCCAGTAGATGTCTCCCAGTCTTTAAACTTGAACGTTAGCGCTTTACACAGTACACCATAAGATCAGCTAGAAATTTTGGCGGTGGCTTCATTATAGTATGGGATGCATCTGTTTTGAAGGTCATAACGTTTTTGGTAGGGGATTCCTGACAGCTGATAAGAGAGGTTCTTGTAAAAAATAAGGCACTGTTTGTTCCTATTATTGGTGTAAATTTTGTTCTTATGCATGATAACGCTCTTCCGCACTAAATTAACAAATGAGTATCTTTATAAAGTAGGTATTTCAGTTTTAAAGCACATCACATCGGTCGACAATTGTTTTCTTATCGTTGTATTATCCATCAGAAAGCTTTCTGTGCTAAAAACATGATTTTTAAGGTTGTGATTGATCCAGTAACATACATACATATATATAGGTTTGCCTTTTTTCCGTAGGGGTAGGAAGAGACCACTGCCTTTCACTTGCTACGGTTCTTCCACACATGTTTTGCTTCCTCTACTCTCATCAGTGCTCTCATACATGCTCTTCGGTTGTTGGTACTCTTGACCTGGCCTTTCTTCAAAACAATGTTGATCTAATCGAGATATGTTCGCCGAGGTCGACCTCTACCGACTTGTCCATTTAGACTCGCTTTATAAATTTGTTTCGTCAATTTTCCTTCATCCATCCTTTCTACATTTCCAAACCATTTAAGCATTCCTTTATCTATCTTTGTAACTAAATCTTATTTTACACCACAGCGTTCCCTTATCTCACTATTCTTCATTTTATCCAACCGAGTCACTCCGGCTATATTTCTCAGACTACTCATATCCGCAGCATTAATCCTATTTTTATGTTTATTCTGCCAAACCCAACATTCACTGCCTTACATAAGTGTAGGAACCAACACTTTTCTATGCTTAGCCAGACGTGCCTTTTTTGACACTTTCTGGCTGTTCATCAAACTATGCAGTGCCCCATTTATTTGTTATCCTGACAACACTATTCGTTTAATGTCACTGTCATACTTACCATCTCTCGTAAACTTTGAACTCAAGTATACAAACTGATTTACTTGTTCCACTCTTTTCCCTTAATCAGCACCTCGTAGTTTGTCATGCTTTCTTCTCTTTCAAATACCATTACTGTCGCTTTGCTTGCATTAATTTTTATCCCTTTAATTTTCAGGGCATCATCCATATTATTAACCATCAACTGCAACTCCTGCTCAGTTGATGCTAATGTGACCTGATCATCTGCGTAAAGAAGGCATTTGACGATCAAATTATTTATTTTCAAACCATTTTTTTTTAAATATTTCATACAATCATCTATGTATAAGTTAAACAGCCATGGCGACGCCACACATCCCTGTCTCAAACCTTTTTCGATGTTAAATCAGTCCGTGTAAGCTCCGTTTATCCTGTCACAAGCAGAAAAATCCTCGTAAAGTGATTTCAGTGCTCGTATTAAACTACTGCTCACCCTATACACAGACAATGTCAACCACAATTCACTCCTCACGTCTCTGTCATAGGCCTTTTCCAAGTCTTTAAAAGCGCAGTAGACCATACTTTTAGCTAAGAATTTTTAAACTATACCTCGTAATGAAAAGGCCTGATCAGTACATGTCCCTCCTCTTTTAAATCCTGCTTGCACATCCCATATCATCTCAGTTTCATTTGTCACTCTTCTAATTAATATCTTTGCATACAGTTTGTCGTATATGCTAAGTATACTAATATCTCGGTAGTTCTTACAGTCCTGCTGCGAACCTTTTTCCTTGTAAAACGGCACGATAACGGCCTTGCACCAGTCGTCTGGTACGCTACCACTCCTCCAACAAAATTAAAAAGGCGGTACAGCAGACTAGTTACCACGCTTTGTCCAGTCTTCAGCATTTTAACCGTTATCCTGTCGAACCCAGCAGCTTTACCCAATTTCATACGCTTCCACAATTTTTGTCGTGATATTTTCACTTTTATTGCAACTTTCACTCATGTCTCCGAATGGGGCTTGTTCTCAAATAAACTTTCGAAGTATTCCTTTTATCTCTTTAAAATGCGTTCCTCTAGTCTATACTAACATCTTGGTGTTTAATTTTTATAGTTGCGATGTAGTATTTTTACCTCTGGCTGTTCTTATGGACTTCCAGAAAACTTATGGATATCGTCAGATAACCTATCAAATTCATCTTCATTACTCTCCTTTCTTTTCACAACCTCTTTTGCCACACCTTTTATACTCATTCTTTGGCTTGTTTACATCCTTAATCGTTGTCTTTTGCGTTCTATGATTGGCTTTTGTAGCTAGCTAATCCAGCCAGTAACACGCCGCAATAATTCCATACGTGACAGAGCACTTAACCTCCGAGAATTCAAGAAGAAATAAAAGAATACATCTCTGTTGCGCTGCTTGGTGATTTTCCAAAAGTGAAATGGGGGTACAGGTTCTGGATTTTCTGGAGCAAAAACAATCATTTTCAGTAAAAAGAGCACTGACGAAACAAGCAGACTACTTATCTCCGCAGCATTGATATTACTTTCATGCTTCTTCTGCCAAACCTAACATTTACTACCATACATAAGTGTAGAGACCAGCACTTCTTTATGCACAGCCAGTCATGCCTTTTTTAACACGTTTTGGCTGCTCAAAAAGTTACACAGGCCCCATCAATATACATAATAATACTAACTACATTGAAATCAAAGATATGGAGGGATGATTTACAATATATTGTAAGACTTGTGGGATTTTTCATCGTTTTAAGTGTGGTGTATGTTTCTGCAATCCCTATTATGTTCATTCATTCTTTGTTTTAAGTACCTACCTGTTTGCCCAACGTATACTTTATCAAAATTAAAAGTATATCCGATTTTTGAACTGGAAAAATACTGCGTCAAGGTGAAGTTTCTGAATACGTGGCATTTTCCTGATAATCAGATAATCATTCTCGATGTCATGCAAGCTGTTTATCATCATTAATGGACGTTTATCCGTTATGACAGGTGCACCTGAATCCACGAGGATGAAAAAACGATTAGTGCCGTTCGGGATAAGATTATCAAAGTCATGGATCGTCAATATACACCGCAAAAATAACATTTTTTTTTCCAATACGTTGGGATCAAAATGTTCTCGAGTTATATCCTGGCTTTATCGACTTTTATATTGTTGCCAGGAAAATTATATGTTTACTTCTTTGCGAGTTTGATATTAATCGCAGGTATAATCATGCTTTCTTTATAGCGTATGTACAAAACGTGGCGTGTTTTCATTGTACTGGGTGACCAACACGAACAACAGAGGAAAATTATGAAGTCGTGATTTATTACTTTTTAAAAATGCTCTTTAACTCAACGAACTTGTCTTGCCGGTTAATGGATTGGAATTTTCTCACGATTTATCGATATGTACCAACAGGTCCCTTCATCCGTTTTTCTTGGAAATTTTTTTGGGGTATTTGAATAACAATTCTCTAGTTTGTGAATTAGCGATAGCAAAACGAACTTATTAATTATAAAAAAGTTACCTAGTCACTGTAACGTTAACCTTATCATAATTTAAAATTTATAAAACTTGCATAGCAACTAGTCCGAGCTATAGGGTGGACGATTTAAACTTTATTGACAAAAAAATTAAATGTGTGCGAATGGCACAGCAAGAAGAGGACATGATTTTTACTGATTTTCCGATAATCCATTCGTCTGCAACAACCCTGACAATTTTATAGGCCTTACTACGAGGGTGCTTCACGATGGAGAAGAGTTTATACTGAGAGGGAGCGTCGGAAAACAATAAAAGCATATTTTTGGTTTTTAATATACAAAACATATGATTTTCTTGGGTGTCAGATACTGTAACATTAGTAGAGTGTGGTGACGCTATAATTCTTATTTCAGAAATTTTCAACCAGAGAGATCAAATCAGCATTTCCTCGAAATCCTTATTAACCAACAATTCAATTACGTGAACACCGTCTTTGTGGATTTATTGATTACGCGCTCAAAGCGGCTGCAAGCAAAACTTTAGCGACCTTCCTTGTAGTAAATTCGGCATCGAAAAGCAATCAGAATAAACAATCCGATGAAGCGGTAGCTTTCATCTCGTGATTCGAATTTTGCTCCGTCGATAATGACTCAACCAAATCGGGTTTTCACTTTTAACAAATTTTTTTCCAGAGTGAAAAGAAATACTGTAAAATTTGTACTAAAATTCGACCGGAGTTTTAAACTTAAAAAATCGTTTTTTATTAGATTACCTCTTGTGACTTTTGTGCACATTTTTAGACTCATTGTTTGCTGTTGCCAATCGATAAATAAGAAATTTATGCTTGGCAATCTTTACTTAATCAGGTGTGGCACGAAAGAGTTTTGAGGTGTTTCAACTACGATATTCTTTATTTTCTTCCTGGGCCTTTCTTCCCAAATACATTTCCTTCGAAATAAATGTAAGCTCTAAAGTTATTGCGCATATTATGCACAAGGTGTTGCAGATTTCTACATTTGTTGGTTGTAATGGTCTCTCTCTCTGGATCTCTTTTCATTTTTCTTTATTACCAGGGTATCTTCATGTAAATTCACATCCCAAAGCAACAAGTTTACTCGCTTCGTTTAGAGTCCAGAATAGGGCGACAGAAAATACGTCCATGTGGAAAAACGCTAAAGTCCAACCGATTCCGAAAAAAGGAAAGAAGACTATTCCTGCAAATTATCGCCCTATTGCATTGCTCTCTCAGTCATATCCAAAGTTATGGGAAAAGCGATTAACACAGAACTCATCAAATATCTGGAGAAATTTGAGATAATCGATGACAGACAATATGGATTTCGACAACTTCGGTCTACTGGAGATTTGCTGGCTTATGTCACTCAGCTCTGGACAAACACCATTGAAAAGTTTGGTGAATCCCGTGCAATAGCCTTGGATATATCTAAAGCCTTTGACCGCGTTTGGCACCAGGCATTGTTAAACAAATTATCTGCCTACGGTCTCCCAACCAAACTGCGCCAATGGCTCTTGAGCTTCATGCAAGATCGCTCCTTACATGTGGCAGCTGACGGTATTTCTTCTGATGCGTTTAAAACTAATGCCGGGGTCCCCCAGGGTTCCATCCTGTCCCCCACCTTATTTCTTTTACACATCAACGACCTCTTGAAAACCACCACGAACCCTATTTACAGTTTCGCAGACGATAGCACACTTGTCTCAACTTTCACATCCTATCGATCACTTTCGGTGAATGATACAAATAGACTCAGGCAGGAACAGGTTGATTCCATCAATAGAGATATTAAAGCAATCGTCGAATGGGAAACCAACAATCTTGTTCAGTTCAACGCCCAAAAAACACAAAGTGCCACGTTTTCCAAGAAAGTGAATTCCTCAAATCATCCTATCACAATGTCCGGAAATACCCTTGAACCAAGTCCCTCCATCTCGATTTTGGGAGTCACGGTGTCCAATAACATGTCTTGGCATGACCATGTTGCTAACATCGCAAAGTCGGCAAGCCAGAGGCTAGGTTTTCTGTGGAAAGCCAGAAAGTTTTTTACTCCCGATCAACTGTTGACGACTTACAAGGCTCAAATCCGACCTCTACTGGAGTATTGCTCGCACATTTGGGGTTCAGCACCAAGGCATTCTCTTCGTCTTCTAGATTCCATTCAGAAAAGAGCCATTCGCTTGATAAACAGCTCAACTCTCACAGATACCCTTCACCCTCTAGAACATAGAAGAAGAGTTGCAGACCAGTCATTGCTCTACAAATATTTCCATGGCAGATGCTCCAGAGAAATAAAAACTCTTGTACAACCATTGGCCACATTCGGCCGAAGAACCCGGCACGCTGATCAGTCTCACCCATTTACTCTCAAGATTGAAGATTGACACTACAAAGACCAATCTTCATCAAGAATCCTTTCTTTACAGGGCTGCTACGGAATGGAATAAGCTTCCAAAATCAGTTTTTCCAGAGAACTATGACCTGCAACTTTTTAAAAAGCGTGTTCACAATCATTTCCTTTCTATAATCCCTTTCCCTTCTAAGTCGCAGTGCAGGCCGTCCGCGGCCCACACGATAGGTCTACCCTTTTTGCGACTATTTTCATAAAAAAAAACGTAACACCTCAGCATTTCCAGTATCATTTCATGAGTTTGATTGCGACTCTTGATTACAAAACTGATTTTTTAGTAACCTTATCTGGCTTTTTTTTTCCTGCTTTTATAACTGTTATCCCTTTTTTATTGATAATGGTTTTTAGGTAGTTGTAGATTGTAGATCGTAGGAGACTATGCAGTCTCTCAGGTAGTTTGTTGTATTTCTCCACTTTTCTATTGTAGCTTGGTTGACATAGAGATGGATTTTGTTAGTGCAGCTAGCATTCTTTTTTTGCGAAGTTTTAATCTCCAAGCATTTTTCAAAGTTTATGCTTCTTTTGGATTTTTATCTTTCTTATGTTTGTTGTCCCATTCTTAATTGATAATGGTTCACAGGCACTTTACTTTTCTATTGTAGTTTGGTTAACATAGAGATGGATTTTTTTAATATAGCTATCAAGCTTCGTGTGTAAAATTTCTATCTCTAAGCAATTCTTTATAGTTTTTGATTTTTTTGGATTTTCCAAGTTTTCTTCATTGATAATGGCTTCATGGTATTTGTATTTTTCCATATTTTATATTGCAGCTTAGTTGTTCTAGACATGGCATCTGTTGTGGTAGCTATCATGCTTTTTTGTAAATCTTTTATTCCCAAGCATGTTTTTAAAGTTGATGTTTCTATGGTTTTTAGGTAGTTGTATTTCTTTACTTTTTCTATTGTAGTTTGAATCACGAACAGATGGTTTTTTTTATGTAGCTATTACAGCTTGATTGTACTGGAAATGACATCTTTTGGGGTAGCTATCATGCTTTTTTTGTAAAGCTTTTATTTTCAAGCATTTTTTAAAGATTATGTTTCTTTTGGCTTCTATAATCTTTCTTCTGTGTGTTTCTATTCTTAAATGATAATGGCTTCCAGGTAGCTGTATTTTTTTAATTTTTCTGTCAGATTGGATGAAGTAGAAATTGTTTTTGTTAATGTAGCTATTAAGTTTCTTTTGTAAAGCTTTGATCTCCAAGCAATAATTTTTACTTGGATGACATAGAGATGGTTTTTGTTGATGTAGCCATCAAGTTTTTATCACTAAGCATTTCTTCATGGTTTTTGCTTTTTTTGGCTTTTCTAATCTTTCTTTATCGTTAAGTGCTTCGAGGTAGTTGTATTTTTCCATAAATTAATAATTTACTATTGCAGCTTGGTTATCCTAGAGATGGCATCTGTTGAGGTTGCTATCAATTTTTTATTGAAACTTGGTTGACATAGAGATGATTTCTGCTTGAGTAGCTTTTTTTGCTTTTTTTATTAAGCTTTTATCACCAAGCGTTTTTTTAAAGGTACTGCTTCTTTTGGCTTTTTTAATCATTCTTCTTAATGTTTTTCCATTCTTCATTAATAAAGGTTCACAGGTAGTTTTATTTCTTCACTTTTTCTTTTGCAGTTTGGATGACTTAGAGATGGCTTTTGTTGGTGTAGATCAAGCTTCTTTTGTAAAGCTTCGTTCTATAACCTTTTTTCCAAAGTTTCTGCTTCTTTTGGCCGCTATAATCTTTCTTTTGTTAATATTTCTTATATTTCTATATTCAGTTAGATTATTTTTACTTTGTCTTATTTCCTCCATTAATTTTAATATTTTATAAGTCATCCATGTTCTCTTTTTTACTGTTTTCTCCGGTATTAGGTACTTTTTTTTTTAAACTGATTTGCAATTTTTGCTCGACATAATTTGCACGTTAAGATCGTGTTCTATTTTTTGTGAAAATCATTGTATAAATAGGTATTCCAATAGCATTTATTATTTCATAATAAAACACCTGCTAATTATGAAGATAGATTCAAAATTGTGTAAATTTTCCAATTCTCGTCTAAATCTGGAAGCGAGGAATATTACCGCAATAATAATAATACGCAACGAATTTTAAGCTTCTCCATTCTCCTCACGTTTCGCCATTGTTACCACCACGGCCTACTTGTCTTAATGTTTTATGGGTGCTACAAAGTAAAGCTAATGCAAAAACTTATCTGGGACTTGAGTCATATTTTGAGTATTTTATGGATTTTATGATATTATCGTTCGCTTTAAAATTATTTTTTAAAGCTAGAAATTATTGGTTATCACTACTACTGTTAACGTCCAGTGGCGTAGGTAAAGGCTTTGTTTATTTTAAATAATTTTATAGTCAACAGAAAACAGTGAAATAAGGAACAAAATTATATTGGCCAAAGAAAATTGGCTCAACGAGCAGTGTTTTTTTTTTTTTTTATGAAAATAGTCGCAAAAAGGGTAGACCTATCGTGTGGGCCGCGGACGGCCCGCACTGCGACTATTAGAAGGGGAAGGGATTATAGAAAGGAAATGATTGTGGACACGCTTTTTAAAAAGTTGCAGGTCATAGTTCTCTGGAAAAACTGATTTTGGAAGCTTATTCCATTCCGTAGCAGCCCTGTAAAGGAAGGATTCTTGATGAAGATTGGTCTTTGTAGTGTCAATCTTCAATATTGAGAGTAAATGGGTGAGACTGATCAGCGTGCCGGGTTCTTCGGCCGAATGTGGCCAATGGTTGTACAAGAGTTTTTATTTCTCTGGAGCATCTGCCATGGAAATATCTGTAGAGCAATGACTGGTCTGCAACTCTTCTTCTATGTTCTAGAGGGTGAAGGGTATCTGTGAGAGTTGAGCTGTTTATCAAGCGAATGGCTCTTTTCTGAATGGAATCTAGAAGACGAAGAGAATGCCTTGGTTCTGAACCCCAAATATGCGAGCAATACTCCAGTAGAGGTCGGATTTGAGCCTTGTACGTCGTCAACAGTTGATCAGGAGTAAAAAACTTTCTGGCTTTCCACAGAAAAACTAGCCTCTGGCTTGCCGACTTTGCGATGTTAGCAACATGGTCATGCCAAGACATATTATTGGACACCGTGACTCCCAAAATCGAGATGGAGGGACTTGGTTCAAGGGTATTTCCGGACATTGTGATGGGATGATTTGAGGAGTTCACTTTCTTGGAAAACGTGGCACTTTATGTTTTTTGGGCGTTGAACTGAACAAGATTGTTGGTTCCCCACTCGACGATTGCTTCAAGATCTCTATTGATGGAATTAACCTGTTTCTGCCTAAGTCTATTTGTATCATTCACCGAAAGTGATCGATAGGATGTGAAAGTTGAGACAAGTGTGCTATCGTCTGCGAAACTGTCAATGGGGTTCGTGGTGGTTTTTAAGAGGTTGTTGATGTGTAAAAGAAATAAGGTGGGGGACAGGATGGAACCCTGTGGGACCCCGGCATTAGTTTTAAACGCATCGGAAGGAATACCGTCAACTGCCACATTTATGAAATTGAGGCGTGGACTCTAACAAAAGTCATGCGTTAAAAGCTAAAAGCTTTCGAAATGTGGGCGTATCGACGGATGTTGGAAATATTCTGGATGGACAGAGTGCGCAATGTAGCTAAAAAATTTACGACAATGGTATGGTGAAACGACGACAAGTCTCTTAGGAAAAGTAGTCGAAAAAGTACACATAGCGCTGATGATTGCCAACGACGAGGCACTTGAAGAAGAAGAATAGAAAATGTTTCCAGTTTATTTCAGCTTTAAATAAATATATTTTCTGCCGTCAGGATTTCATTCCATCCTTTTTAAAAGCACTTTAATTCTAATCCTCAACTTTAAACATAAACCAAAAATAAGGGATAAAGTATATGTAATAAAAAATAAATATTTTTAAGTGTACCATTTATATTAAATAGCAGCATGCTCAGGGTGCTCCGCGCCGGGAGTGGAACAAACAATTCTGCTGTCATTTTCATTTTGAGTTTTACGAGTACCAATTTTTCAGAACGTTCGCAATTATTCTAGACTTTGAAAAAAATATCTGCTGCCAAGATGATACAAAGGTTTAATAAACGACAACGTCGTTATATGTTCGGGTCTGTTATCCTGCTTTATAATCTCGTAATTTAAACGTTTTAATCAATCACCAGGCCCCACAGAGCAGGTAAATCATCGCCATTTATGTCGCAGTCATATACAGATGGAGCAGCGGCGGCATTCCTCTCATTATCACCAGTAGCGTTTCACACGACATTAGTTAAACGGAAATGGTTTTTTATAGTGCAACAAGAAAATCAAAATTCTAAAAGACTCCAAAACTAAAAGAAACGAGAGCAAAATGTTACAAAGCAATCATCAAATACCTATTATAAATTTATAATAAACGATGTAATATTTAATAAACACGAGAATCTTAAAAAAATTTTTAACAAAAGATAATGGGGAGAAAAAAAGCCAATAGTAGATCACAGATGAGCGACTCGCGAAGAGCGAAGAACAGAACAAATACGACAAGAATTTAAACTAACCTCGTTGTGGAACATATCGAACAAAAACAATTGACCTAGTGGAAAAAGCGATTAACATAGAACTCATCAAATATCTGGGAAAATTTGTGATAATTCATGACAGACATTATGGATTTCGACAACTTCGGTCTACTGGAGATTTGCAGGCTTATGTCACTCAGCTCTGGACAAACACTATTGAGAAGTTTGATGAATCCCGTGCAATAGTCTTGGATATATCTAAAGCCATTGACCGCGTTTGGCACCAAGCATTGTTAAATAAATTATCTGCCTACGGTCTCCCAACCAAACTGCGCCAATGGCTCTTGAGCTTCATGCAAGATCGCTCCTTACATGTGTCAGTTGACGGTATTTCTTCTGATGCGTTAAAAACCAATGCCGGGGACCCCCAGGGTTCCATCCTGTCCCCCACCTTATTTCTTTTACACATCAACGACCTCTTGAAAACCACCACGAACCCCATTTACAGTTTTGCAGACGACAGCACACTTGTCTCAACTTTCACATCCTATCGATCACTTTCGGTGAATGATACAAATAGACTCAGGCAGGAACAGGTTAACTCCTTCAATAGAGATCTTAAAGCAATCGTCGAGTGGGAAACCAACAATCTTGTTCAGTTTAGCGCCCAGAAAACACAAAGTGTCACGTTTTCCAAGAAAGTGAATTCCTCAAATCATTCCATCACAATGTCCGGAAATACCCTCGAACCAAGTCCCTCCATCTCGATTTTGGGAGTCACGGTGTCCAATAATATGTCTTGGCATGACCATGTTGCTAACATCGCAAAGTCAGCAAGCCAGAGGCTAGGTTTTCTGTAGAAAGCTAGAAATTTTTTTACTCCTAATCAACTGTTGACGACGTACAAGGCTTAAATCCGACCGATTGCTCGCACATTTGGGGTTTAGCACCAAGACATTCTCTTCGTTTTCTAGATTCCATTCAGAAAAGCGTCATTCGGTTGATAAACAGCTCAAGTCTCGCAGATACCCTTCACCCACTAGAACATAGAAGAAGAGTTGCAGTCCAGTCATTACTCTACATATATTTCCATGGCAGATGCTCCAGAGAAATAAAAACTCTTGTACCACCACTGGCCACATTCGGCCGAAGAACTCGGCACGCTGATCAGTCTCACCCATTTACACTCAAGATTGACGCTACAGGGACCAATCTCCATCAAGAATCCTTCTTTTACAGGGCTGCTACGGAATGGAATAAGCTTCCAAAATCAGTTTTTCCATAGAACTATGACCCGCAACTTTTTAAAAAGCGTGTCCACAATAATTTCCTTTCTATAATCCCTTCCCCTTCTAATAGTCGCAGTGTGGGCCGTCCGCGGCCCACACGATAGGTCTACCCTTTTTGCGACTATTTTCAGTAAAAAAAACCATCTTCAAAGAATGGAATCAACACGACCAGTCAAATGTACTTGAAAGGTACAAATATTCAAGATCAAAAAAAGGAAGGAATATTAGAAAAAATGAATACTCGAAGAGAAGCAAGATAAGCTAGTTATAAAAACTCACTTATTTCCACTACGTCTTTTAAATCTTTCATCTATTCTCTTCAAGTATCCGAACCATCAAAGCATTCCTTTATCCATCTTTTTTTATTACATTTTGTTTCACACCACAGTGTTTTTTATCACATTATGCCTCACTTTTCATAAGTGGGACTATGCACATCCATACGTGCCTTTTTTTTAAATCAAATTATTCAGAAAACGGTAAACAGTATCGAGTTTTACCAAGAGTACCTTTTTGGTGTAAAAATGAATGATTTTTAAGTTCACTTGAAATTTATTAATAAATCTAACCTTAAAAAAGTTATGTTCAATAATACTTAATACGAACCATATAACTAGCGCCACCTATGAGAGTCAGATATAAAAACAAATTCATGGGATGTATCAGCTTCTAAAACATATTCGTATAAAATTTCATTACAATGTTTCCAGTAGGTTCGGTAAAATCGTTATAAATGTGTATACATTTTTTTTCTTCAACGCCCTTTATCTTGAATATGGATGGCGTTACGAAAATTTTTTACTAAGCAAACCCCAATTATTTTTCAGTTTTTTACCTAACCTAGAGACAGGGTTACCTTCTTTTGAAACACCCTGTAGATGCTTATCTTGAAAACCACATATAATTTAATGCATAAATATTGTGCAATAAACGCAAATATTTAAATATTCATAAATAAAAAATAAGTTTCTTGGGTGACTGGTGTTTTGGCGCCATATATTTAAGTAGAATTAAAGGATTTTTTAGAGTTTGTCGCTAGAAGACTTAATGTCAAATTATCTAAGGGTGTCAACACGGAACTAATAGGCATATAGCACGGAACATGAAATAGGTAGGCGTGTGAGTAAATCAGAGATACGACATATTGTTTAAGCGCAATCTAAACTCGGTTCATTCATTAATGATTTATGATTGTATGTCACACTGTAAAGGACAGTACATTAACGTTGATGGACGGTCGGTAAAGTAGTAATCTGATGGCAAACGTTACGATGGATGTGAAAGTAAAAAATGGGCTGCAGATTAACAATGAAACTTACTGGAAAATTTTGAATACTTTTTTCGGTGACAAATCATAATAAGAACCAATTGTGACTTTATTAATTGGTAAAACAAAATTTTTATTTATTTAATAAAACATTTAGTACATAGAAGACAATTCTTAGTAGATTGAACATAAAATATTTATTTAACAAAATAAAAACATCATCGAAATTTGCTATTTTCCAACCTAATTTGTATTCTCATGAAATTTAATCTATTATACTTTAAAAAAACTAAAAAACACGCTTTTAGAGTTAATCAAACTAAAAAATAAAAATTAATTCTTAACATAAGAATAAAATAAATGACTGAAAATTAATGTCATTATTCTAAAAGCGTGGGGTGCTTTCATTCCGAAACGCAGAGTTAGTTTAAAAATGTCATAAAAAGCACCCCTCGCTTTTAGAACAGTTACATTAATTTTTTCGTCAATAATTTTATTTCTATGTTAAGAATAATTTTTTACTTTTTAGTTTTATTAACTCTAAAAGCGTGTTTTTAAGATTTTTTAAACTATAATTTTTTTTTCGCTTTTTAGTTCCATTTGTTTTACTCACCTTCTTGCCATTCATTTCTTGACACGTTTCTCACCATTATATTAGATGGTGAATTATAATATGACATTGGATTTCACGCAAAGGATCTCTGGAGACATTTATAAATCCTGCGAAACTAATCGGGATAATCGGATATTTTTATCAAATTATTGCATTGTCTAACGAAACTTATTGCATTGTCGTCGGTCTTTGGCAAGTGTGCGAGTTTTAAATGAAATCTGATCGCTTAAAGTAAGGCAAAATCGGGGCCAAAGAGTCAGTTACAAACAAATATACAAACATACAGGTGAAACTAATATAAGCGTGTTAAAAAACAGATTTATTTTCAGTCTTTGTTTATATTCAATAATAAACACAAAACTTTTTGTAAAAAAAATGTGTTCTCTTATATGTACGAACTAGTTTGTGTTAAAGTTAGCGTATCCAACGTATCTCGAAAACGACTGAAGCATCAAATTATCTGACGGTGACTCAAAATAGCACCGAATTAGGCAATCATTCAGTAGATGTCCCTATGATAAGGTTAAGCTAGCTTTGAATACTTTTATTTGATTGGTTTTCTAAACCATTGATTTGCTGCCTTGTCTACACACACACACTTGGCAAAACACTAATGACGGGCTATCCTATCTTTGATTGCTATTGTTAAGAAAGAAATTTGGACGTTTCCCAACTTTTCTAGCCATCCGACAGCATGTATGCCAGTGATGTAGTAAAGTTATTGTAGTGATTAATGTTGTGCTGAATGACATAAAATTAAACATGCTGTTTTTGGAAAAATTATTAAATCGACATAAATAATGGACCAATAAATTTTTTATCCGGTATTAATAGACATGATTTATGGTAATAGAAATGAACAGGAGTAATTTTTTTTCCTTATCAACGCCCGAAAAAAAAACGTATATCCTTTTTTAATTGTTCATTTATCTTTTCCTTCACAACTTTAAATCCATATATTAATGAAGACGAATTTATCAAGTAGCTTATCCCGTCGGAATTACAATCCAACAGGATGTTATCAGCTCAGTTGGGGTGAGCAGAGTGCATGTGGGAACTGAGGAACGCGAGGGTTTTGGATCAATAATTAGTAAAAGTTGCTAGTGATACATCATTGGAAAATCTGCACAAACAGCACGAAATTTGGGCCAATACACCTAGGAAGAATGTTCAGCATAATTTCTGTCGATTTATCGACCGTTTTAAGCATAAATAAGCATGTTGGTTTCAAAATTGTGTTGGTGAAACACAACTCATTTTAAAGCTTTGCCAACTGAAGTAAACTATTTCGAGTATCTTATTTTGCCATTTTCTAGTTTTTTTTTAAACAGGTAAATGACAATGAATATTTCTTCGGAACGATAAAACTTTTACTAGACTGGAATTCAAAAACCCGTCAATTTCTTTTGGAGGGCTTCAAAATGCTGCGTTGCAAAATGAGTGGCAGGGTGCATTTTATGTATAGTCATCTTGGTAAGCGTGATGAGCGATTCCATCAATATATTAAAGATCATGAACGGTCGGTGTCAGGTGTGTACATGATGGTTGACTATTCTTGGGGTATCAAGTGAGATTAAACACTAAAGACGAAAGTTTTACCTTAATATTCGAGTTTGCAAAAATTAAAAAACACAATAAGTAGTATGGTAAGACGCTTGAATGAGATAGAAAATTATGCTAGAAGACCGAGGCAAAGGTGAAAACAGTGCAATAACGACCGAGATGAACGTTTTATTAGACAATACGCTTTCAGAAACAGAACTGTCTCTAGTTTTGTGATCAGAAACGAACTCGAAGCTGTCACAATTTCTTCTAAAACAGTTAGAAGACGGTTAAATGAAGCTGGATTAAACAGTAGAAGACCATCCACTGCACCCTTGCTTACCAAAGAGAACAGATTTGCCGTGTTACGTTTTGCTTAAAATCATCTTCTTTTTCTCAGGTGCCATCTCCATTCAATGAAGGTCGGCAACAATTTCGGCATACTTATTGCGATCCTCGGCTGCATGAATCAGAGCTGATGTGTTCATACGAGTCCAATCACATATATTTTTAGCCGCGAATGTTATTTAGGTAAATGTGACTTAGATAAGCGGTTTTTCCCTTCCCATACGTCTAAGTACTTCGTTATTATCTACATGTTAAGTCCATGGTATTTTAAATAGTCTGCGGAAGATCCACATTTCAAAATGCTCGAGTCTGTTCATGGTATCCACCTTTAGTGTCCACGATTCCGCTCCATACAAGACAACTGAGTGTACGTACGCCTTTGGGAAACGGTATTTGTATTTGTAAGTTTAATGTTGGATTACATAGTGGGTTCTTCATCTTTAGAAATGTGGCTCTGGCTCGCTCTATACGTGATCTTACTTCAACGTCGGGGTCTACGTTTGTTGTTATGTAGCTGCCGAGGTATTTAAATTTTTCAACTTTCTCTATTGGTGTCCGTATATGTTTATATTCACTTGCGCGTTTGGCAGTCTTGTTATGGCCAATACTTTTGTTTTTCTTACATTAATTATCATATCTAACTGATCTCCTACTTCTACAACTTTGTTGATCAGTCGTTGCAGGCTTTCAGGATTGTCCGCAATAATATTTTTTTTATGAAAATAGTCGCAAAAAGGGTAGACCTATCGTGTGGGCCGCGGACGGCCCGCACTGCGACTATTAGAAGAGGGAGGAATTATAGAAAGGAAATGATTGTGGACCCGCTTTTTAAAAAGTTGCAGGTCATAGTTCTCTGGAAAAACTGATTTTGGAAGCTTATTCCATTCCGTAGTAGCCCTGTTAAAGAAAGATTATTGATGAAGATTGGTCCTTTGGGTGTCAATCTTAAGAGTAAATGGGTGAGACTGATCAGCGTGCCAAGTTCTTCGGCCGAATGTGGCCAATGGTGGTACAAGAGTTTTTATTTCTCTGGAGCATCTGCCATGGAAATATCTGTAGAGCAATGACTGGTCTGCAACTCTTCTTCTATGTTCTAGAGGGTGAAGGGTATCTGTAAGAGTTGAGCTGTTAATCAAGCGAATGGCTCTTTTCTGAATGGAATCTAGAAGACGAAGAGAATGCCTTGGTACTGAACCCCAAATGTGCGAGAAATAATCCAGTAGAGGTCGGATTTAAGCCTTGTACGTCGTCAACAGTTGATTAGGAGTAAAAAACTTTCTAGCTTTTTACAGAAAACCTAGCCTCTGGCTTGCCGACTTTGCGATGTTAGCAACATGGTCATGCCAAGACATATTATTGGACACCGTGACTCCCAAAATCGAGATGGTTCAAGGGTATTTCCGGACATTATTATGGAGTGATTTGAGGAATTTACTTTCTTGGAAAACGTAGCGCTTTGTATTTTCTGGGCGGAACTGAACAAGATTGTTGGTTCCCCACTTGACGATTGCTTCAAGATATTTATTGATGGAATCAACCTGTTCCTGCCTGAGTCTATTAATATCATTCACCGAAAGTGATCGATAGGATGTGAAAGTTGAGAAAAGTGTGCTATCGTCTGCGAAACTGTAAATGGGGTTCGTGGTGGTTTTCAAGAGGTCGTTGATGTGTAAAAGAAATAAGGTGGTGGACAGGATGGAACCCTGGGGGACCCCGGCATTAGTTTTAAACGCATCAGAAGAAATACCGTCAACTGCCACATGTAAGGAGCGATCTCGCATGAATTTGTATCGTCTGCAAAACGTATATTTTTTATTGTTCTTCCGTTAAGTTTTTTTTTTAATCATTAAAATTAAATAATTGCAAAAAGTATATGCTTTGACTTTCGCACATAATTAGTTCCTATTCGTACGAGATCCATAAATGGTAAAAATTACTATCTTGAGGTCCCATCATTTGTTCATCTTTGTTACTAGACTTAACAGCATTAGATTTTTCAATGGGATCATTTTATGGTAACTTTGGGGAAATGGGAAAATGCAGCTAAAAATTACTTCAAAGCAACCTGATTTAACAAATTTTTAAAACAATTGTACTCAGTGCAGTTATTATTTGACTAAGTTACGTCTACAGTTGCGTTGGTTGTTCTTGAATGGCACAAATTGTTGAGTGAATTTCGGATATATATGTAAATTTGTACCGATCGCCCCCACGTTCTTCGCAGAGTATGCTTATAAGGTTTTCGTTGTTGGTGCTTTTCGTTGGGATCCCCGACGAGAAAATTTTCTTTAGAATGACATTTACATCCCGTGGTTTCACGGTTCCATGACATTTGGCAAAGACACAAAGTTGCCTGCGGTAATTTGTAACTTATAAGGGAGGATTTCTATGGTTACCGACCGTCGTCTCGGTATAGCAAATATAAGTAACAAGAATTCCCTAATGTTCTATATTTTAGAAGGAGCTAAACGGAAATAATATCTGTGTACAAAATAAAACTTTGCTGAAACAATACAACAGCACTTGTATATATATATATATATTATATATATGTATATATATATATATATATATATATATATATATATATATATATATATATATATATATATATATATATATATATATATATATATATATGTTTGTACGTGGGCCAAAAGTAATAAAAAAAGCAGATACTTTTGTTGATCATTTGGAAAAAACTTTTATTCCGCTTGATATTTAATTTGAGGCTGAACACTATCCGATAATAGATGAAAATATTAGAGAGGCTTCTTCTTCTTCTTCTAGGTGCCATGACCGTTTAACGATCGTTGGCGATCATTCTGGCTATCATGTTTGCAATAATTATTTTGTTGGTAGCCGCTCGGAAAAGTTGTATAGTGGTGAGACCGAACCACTGTCTGTGATTTTTGAGCCAGGAAGTTCTTTGTCTGCCGGGGCATCTCTTACTATTAATCTCACCCTGTATTATAAGATGTAGAATGTCATACTTTTCTGGGTGTCTCATGATATATCCGAAATATTCAAGTTTTCGTTGCTTTACAATATTGACCACTTCTGTATCTTTATGCATTCTTATAAGCACCTCCTTGTTTAAAATTTTTTCCACCCAACTTACTCTTAGCATTCTCCTAAACAACCACATCTCGAAAGCTTGTAGCATTTGAGCGTGGCTTCTGTTAGTGTCCAGCTCTCGACTCCGTACAAAAGAACTGGAAAGACATATGTTCTAATCATCCTCATTCGCAGGGCAATCGATAGATCGTGACTGGTAAAAAGTTTTTTCATGCGAATAAATGTTGCCCGGGCACACTCAATACGTATTTTGATTTCCTCGTTTATCCTGCAACCACGGTATTTCCCACTTGAGACTCTGTCTAATTGTGTTCCGCTGACGTAGACACTAGCAACTTGATTATGAATTCCTTTGTTTATTAGAATGTATTTGGTTTTTGCCGTGTTTATTTTCAAACCAAATACTTCGCAAGCTGCCACGTCTTTTAGTTCTCTAAAGAGTACTCTGCCAGCGGTCTCTCTACTGGCAAATTATGCTCGAGCTCAGCCGTAGAGGGTAGAAGAAAAAAAAATAAAAGTGAGCCGCGCCACCGACTTAGACGGTACAAGCCGGAAACCCCTAGGTCTAGTAGGCACTAGCAGAGCCACACGATAAACAACAACAATTATTTTTTTTTTATGTTCTGGTTCCCACGAAAAGGGATATCCTGTAATGTTCAGAGAACATCGTGGGAACCAAGGGAAAGAAGGTAGGAGTTGGTGTTCTTCTTAAATTTCTGGAGGTTGTATGCCTCGGGGAACACCTCCCTAGGCAATGAGTTCCAAAGCCTCGCAATTCGTTGGATGAATGAGTCTTTGGAAAGTGATGTTCTGCAGGTCTCCAAAGTGACCACGAAGGGGTGTGAAGACTGAACTTGACGGGTTAATCTCGAAGAGACTGCCAAAGGAGGAACGATTGTTGATATTTCAGAAGAGCATCGCCCATGAAAATATCTATAAAATAGAGACAAATCGCCAACTTTTCTACGGTGTTCCAGACAAGTGAGCGAGTTTGTAAGCGAGGCATCACCGACGAGACGAATTGCCCTTTTTTGGACAGAATCCAGTAGCTTCAGGATATGTTTAGGTGCTGCACTCCAAATATGGGAACAGTACTCCAGTACAGGTCGGATCTGTGCCTTATAGATCATAAGCAGCTGACTGGAGGTGAAATAGCTCTTGGCACGAAACAAAAAACCAAGTTTTTGGGATGCACTTTTAGCAATGGACCTCACGTGATTTTCTCAGGAAAGGTTATTGCTGATAGTAATACCAAGCATCGATATGGATGACTTCAGTGGTATGGTTACTCCTGACAAAGTTATGTTAGGCACAGTGAGATCGGCTTTTCTAGAGAAAAGACATGCTTGTGTTTTGTTTGCATTGAATTCTACCAAGTTATTGGATCCCCATTCAAAAATTGTTGCTAAGTCCATATTTATATTGTTAACATTTCTTCCCCGTTCATTTCTGGTTTCACGGGCTGATATAGGGGCCCTGGAAGAGAAAGCGGTATGGAGGGTACTATCATCGGCAAAGCTGTGTACGGGACATGAAGTTGCTTTCAATAGGTCGTTGATGTGAAGTAAAAATAGTGTTGGTGCTAGAATGGATCCTTGTGGAAAACCAGCATTTATGAGTAGAGTGTCGGATAAAACTCCATCGACCACTACATGAAGAGACCTGTTTGAGAGAAAACTAGCAAGCACAGAACACAGCTGAGGGGGCAAGCCATAAGATGGAAGCTTGGCGAGGAGTCCCTGGTGCCAAACTCGATCGAACGCCTTGGAGATATCTAATGCCACAGCTAAAGTTTCTCCATACTTTTCAATAGATAGCTGCCATATATGTGAGACGTATGCGAGCAGGTCACCAGTTGATCTCTGATGGCGGAAGCCATATTGCCTATCATTGATAATTCCTGAGTCTTCCAGATATTTCATGAGCTCGATGTTGATGGCTTTTTCCATGACCTTTGAAATAATAGATAGCAGTGCGATAGGTCTGTAGTTGCTAGGTAGGGTCTTTTTGCCTTTTTTAGGGACTGGCTGTACTCTTGCAATTTTCCAATTGGACGGAAATACTCCCAAATTGTAGGAGTGGTTGAACAACTTGCAAAGAACAGGTGTTAGTTCGGGGGCACATTTCTTGAGAACAATCGGCGGGATTCCGTCAGATCCACAGGCTTTGTTGGTGTTGAGACCCAGCAAAATCTTTCTGATAGTACGTTGGCGAAAGGTGATCTCGGGCATGTGACTGTCAATAGGTGTAATGTTCGAGGGTTGTTTTCCCGAATAATCCAGAGTGGAATTTCCAGCAAATAGGTGCGCAAAGATATTGGCTTTTTCCTGGGCAGTCGTTGCTAGTGTTCCATCTTCATTGGTTAGGGGAGGAAAAGAGCTGGAAGTGAAGTTTGTTCCCACAGCTTTGGCGAAAGACCAAAATGAACGGGATCCGTTAGGACATTCAACAAGTTTTGATCTTATTTTGGCATTATGAGCATCTTTTGAACATTCTATTGTCTCTTTGCATATGCCTCTAGCCTCAACATATGCTGCTCTGGTCTCAGGTCCCGGATTTTTTTGCCATCGATGGAATGCTGCCTGTTTGGAAGCCACAGCTCTAGAGCAGTTTCTGTTAAACCAGGTCTTATCGGATGATGTTCTTCTTTCGGTATTCGGTATGTAAGTTTGCATCCCCAACATGATGATTTCAGAAATTGTCTCAGCACATCGTGTTGGATCTACTGAGGAGAAACAAACTCTCTTCCATGGAAACGCTGAGAAAAACATACGAAGACCCTCCCTGTCGGCCGAATTGTAATGCCACATGAGACGGGGTGGTATTGTGCTGCTCGATGGTAAATGGAAAGAGCATGTTGTGGAGATAAGGGTGTGATCAGAGTTTCCAAGTGGGGCACAAACTTCTATTCTATACGGGTCAGGATTGGTGGTGAGGAAAAGATCTAGTGTATTGGCAGCCTGGTTGTTGACATCAGGGATGCGGGTTGGTAGCTCGACCAGTTCTTCTAGACCATGAGTGATGGCGAATGCCTCAGCTTGACGACCTGCATCATCAGTTTTGTTAGAGAATTTGAGCCAGGCAGCGTTATGTACATTAAAGTCCCCCATGATTATGGTTTCAGCTGTTGGATGGTTCTCCTGAATGTAGTCCAGTTTGAGTGATAAAAACTCAAAGAGGTTGTTATATGAAGGTTCATTAGGTGATAGGTAAAGGCAGCAGATGAACCTAGTCACTTTGGTATCAGATAGCTTAAACCACATCACATCAAAGTCTTTCGGTTCCAAACTCTCTTCACGCTGGCATAAAAGGTTAGCCTTAGCGTAAAGGCAGACTCCACCTTTGAACCTGAGTCGAGAATGGAGTTCGTAACCAGGACAAAGCATATGGACCTTGTTGGTGGACGAGTTCTTTAATGTTGAGTCCCCTCGAGTACCTCTCGCCCGGAAATCCGAATGGAGAGGTATTTTGCTTCTGGAGTGTTTTACACCTAATTATGGTGTACTAGGTAAATAAAACTATGTTTACAATTCCTGCAATATATTAATTAAGTAAAAATGATGTTCTGATTTTTTACAACAAATTCTGTATTTTTGTAAAGTGGATTAAACGAATTTAATACACTTTTCTTAAAATAATATTTAAATTAATTATAACAATCTTTCAGACAATAATAAAAAATCTAATAATGTACAAAAGAGAATTAAACACAACAAAAAAAAATGTTCACAATATTTAAAATTTCAAAAATAATTGGTTTTATATAGAATTCCTGATAGCAAAAGATTAACAAAAAAAAATACAAAATAAATGGACTTGCAACAAAAATAATAATTTGAAACCCTCACAATAACTACATAAAGTATATTCAGTAATGTATAAATTCAGATTCAACTTGGAGCAGGTACAAATTTAATGAAAATAATTTATTACTTTTAAACTATTGAAAACACTTAGATCAAGCACATAATAACTGATAAGTTGATAAAATTAAACTCAATACTATGTAACCAATTGAAAACTTCATTGAGACGCCACTGTTACATCGATGATCCAAGAGACAGAAACACCAAGTAGTATTTTTAAAGATTTACACTGTTAAAACAATCGAGCTTATTTTAAAAATATTTCTTTTTACGATGGCTGTCCTTCAAAATAGCAATATTGTAGGATATTTACAAATAAGTATGAATAAACGTTCTTACTTGGACACAAAGAACTCTTGAGAATATTATTTTAATCAAAGTTCAGCCTTGGCATATTATCCAATGCAATAAATAGTTTTCAACAGTGTACCATATTAATAAATTAAAACAATACTTAATCGTGGTGTCAAAAATAAGTCACGTCGTTTAAATATACTAAAATAAATCACTTGTAGCCTTTGGGTACACGAATTCACGAATCCTGTGGCCTACTCCTGGCAGGTTTGAATTATGGAACTGCACCTGGTACTTAACAATGGCTTCCCTTTATCAAATCCCGCACGCGGTCATTTTAACTCGACCCCAATAACCAAAATATCCACCACAAAGGCACGACAGAATGGTCAAGTTAAAAATTAAATGGTTTTTCTTCAAAATCCAATTAAGATGGCCCAAATACAGCCAGATATGAAAGAAAAAACCGTAGAAGTTCTGCTCACGTGTTAATATCAAATCGTTCCAAAAACTCTCACCCGACTTCCACGACTACTGACCCCAAACGACTTCCCTCCTAGGCCGGAAATCAAGAAATGACACGGAATAAACGTCAACCCAGTCCGGGCTCCACAATCGCCTCGTCCGTGCTGTTAGCCAGCCCCATCTACACAGAAATGCAAACCAAACAATAATCCTATCACTACTAGGTATGCAACACTATTTACAACTAATTACAACGCAATTAATAATGGAACTGTAGGATTTAATTAAAAATAGGCACTTGACAAAGCTTCAGTTACCCTATTAATAAGTCTCTGTAGGTCATCGATGGACTACGCGAGTAATACAGTGTCATCCGCGTATCTTATGTCGTTGAGAATTTGTCCACTTATCACAACTCCCAAATCCGTGTCTCCTAGGGCCTGCCCAAATAACTCTTCAGAGTACAAATTAAAAAAGGGTGGAGACAATATACATCCCTGTCTCACACCTTTCTTCACTTCATTATCTTCCGTTAGGTGACCGTTAGTTCTGACTTTGGCAGACTGGTGCCAATATAAATTACCTATCAAGCGGATATCTTTGTCATCAATACCAGTTGTTTTGAGTATCTCCATAAGTTTGTCATGTCGCACTTTGTCAAAGGCTTTTTCAAAATCCACCAGGCACAAGAGCACGTCAGAGTCAACGTCTCGGCAGCGCTGTATCAGTTCTTGAACTCCAAAGAGCGCTTCACGCGTTCCCAATCCTGATCGAAATCCAAACTGAGTTCTGCCGATGCTCGCTTCTAATTTTTGATATATTCTCGAATGAATAATACGCAAGAATATTTTAAGAAGGTGGCTCATCAACTGGTGGTACGGTAGTCACTACATTTTGTAGCTCTGTTTTTCTTAGGGATTGTAACAAACGTTGACCTCAGCCACTCGATTGGAATAATGCCCGTATTGTATATTGTGTTGAAGAGTTTGTTATCGTTGTTATACCCATATATTAAAAAGGCAAATACTAACAAACATCAATCCAAAAAAGGCACCAGGGTATGACCTTATAACAGAAGAAATCTCGAAAAATTACCAACAAATTGCTAACATGTCTATTTATAGCATCTATTAGACTTAAATACTTTCCTTGAACAGTAGCAGAAATAATCATAATTTAAAACCACCAAGTGAGGTTTCATCATATTGCTGCTACCAGTGATTTGAAAAGCTCTTGACTAAAACATATAATAGAACAAAAATTATCCAACTTCATTAATATATAAATAATCTTGCAACATTAGATCAGGTCCACATAATTACTAATCAAATAGAAAAAGAACTGGAGGAAAAAAGATTAAGTTTAGCAGTTTTTTTGGATGGTGCCCAAGCTTTTAATAAAGTTTGGCATGATGTGCTGGAATACAAACTGAATCTACTTCTACTTAAAGAAGAAAGTCAATAACTAAAATCGTATGTATATTGGTAAAAGACAGTTTAGAATAAATTATAAAGGTTGTAGCTACAACTTGAGCACAGTAAGCGCTGGAGTACCGCAGGGTACATTACTTTTTTTTTGTACATTCACAATTTACCACTATTAAACACAACCACAACTGCTACGTTTGCTGACCTCACAAGTAAATTAGCAGTTTATGATGCTGAAACTGTAGCAAAAGAAAAAATGCAAGAAACACTCAATGAGGTTAATGCATGGACCAAGAAATGGAGTATTAAACTCAATGGAGACTAAATCAATGCATGTAGACAAAAAAATAAATAAATAACCAATCTTATTTAAGGCCACTATTATACCATTTGCCAATGCAGCTACTCAGCGTTGTAGAGACATGAATGTCATAGACATTCTCAGAACAACCGGAATAGATAGAGAGGAAATCCGACTAATCACAAATATTTATTGAAATAAAACTTCTTCTTCTTCTTTCTTCTTTAATCTAGGCGGATCGCCTGTTTCTTTATATCGTTCCTCTGCCTATTGCTCTGCTAAGTTGTCGCTCCATCGTTTTCGTGGGCGTCCTAAACTCCTGCGACCCATTGGTGATTTGTCGCGTGCTGTTCTGACTATTCTTTCGTTCTACATTCTACTGATGTGCTTATTCTACTCCCTCTTTCTGCCCTCTTTCTCTGTCCAAGATCGTCTTTCCAGTTATTCTACGAAGTACTCTCATTTCGGTTGTCTCTAGAAGTTGTTTAGTTCTCGCTGTGTCTGGTCGAGTTTCTGCCGTGTGTCATAGTTGGTCTTACTATTGCCTTGTAAATTCTTGATTTGGTTTCTATTTTAATGTTTTTATTTCGCCATAGTGTGTCATTTAGGCATCCTGCTATTTTTGTTGCCTTCTTTGTCTGTTCTCTCACCTACCTCCGTCTCAACATCACCATAGCCTGAGATTTCTATGCCCAGATACTTATATTTCATTTCCTGTTGGATAACTTTGCCTTTAACTTTAAGTTTGCACCTTAATGGCGTTTTTGATGTCGTCATGCATTTAGGCCGATATTACCATATTAAGTGATTTGGCAGTGCAGTTAAATCGATGTAAGAGTCGCTGCAGATCGTCTTCATTTTCAGCAACTAGTACTGCGTCATCGGCATAGCATATAACAGTAATTTCACGGTCATCCATTCTGTATCCTTTCAATAAACGTACTTTGCTTATTTCTTCGTCCATATTGATGTTGAAGAGGGCTCATCAAATAAAACAATAAATAATAATAAAACAATATTCACGTATGATCCAACACAATAAATTATAGTTTAAAAAAACTATAAAACACACTTTTAGAGTTAATCAAACTAAAAAGTATAAAATAATTCTTAACATAGAAATAAAATTACTGACGAGAAAATTAATGTCACTGAGAGTTAATTTAAAAATGTCATACAAAGCATACAAAAACATTGATTGACATTAATTTTTTCGACAGTGACATTAATTTTCTCGTCAGGAATTTTATTCCTATGCTAAGAATTATTTTTTACTTTTTAGTTTGATTAACTATAAAAGCGTGTTTTTTAGTTTTTTTACTATAATTTTGTTTTGTTTTTTGGTTCGATTTGTTTTACTCACTTAAAAAATTATGTATTTAATTTAATAACACAAAAAGAATGCATTGGCCGGGAATCGAACTCGGGCCGCCCGCGTGGCAGGCGAGTTTTCCACCACTGAACCACCGATGCATTTCATTACGTGACGATCTCTACTAAATCGCAGTACCCGTAAGCCGCGTTAGGAAACTTCGTTCCAAAAAATATTGATCAGAGTTTATCAAAAGTTTTGACGACCGTAAATTAATAAAAAACTGCAAAGGGCTGTTTTTTTTCGTACACCTCTATGGTTTTTCTTTTGTTTCAACCGAAAACCTCGTCAGACTTGAATAGAATTCTTTCTACTCGAAGCTCATTAAATATTCTCAGCGTCCTCAAGGATGGATTTAAAGCGTGTTTAATTTTCAAACTAATTAGCCCTTTTATTTGCTTTGTGAATATTTGCCACATCTATTAGGGTTGTATTTGTTACGCCGAATTCGGTTGGAGATCCTAAAATATTTCGTCGTCTATCATTGTCCGTACACTGCATGTCTGGTAATATTTCATTTTTATATTTTGTTGAAGATTAATTGATTAGTGAAGGAGGTGTCAATACTATGCGACCTAAAAGATCTATTGTGTCCCCTTCTGGTGCCTAGTCAACGACTAAAGCTATTTCTCCAGCACTATGGCTCTCAGGAATTTGGGGATATCGGGTGGCTTCTTCTTCTTGTTGTGCCATACCCCCTGGGGGGCGTCGGCGACCTCTCTGCAACTATTCATGTGCACGCTCAATCAGTGTTGCATGAATAGAAGGGACCTACAGTTTAATGCCGGTTCCGAACGGCTAGTTTAGAGAGGCCTTACTGGGGCAGAATACATTCGGTGGTTTGCCATTGCCTTCCGAAAGGCGCGGTCGCTTATAATTCGTTGGTTTGACCTGGGAATCGAACCCGGGTCTCTTGGTGCAGAGGCTGGCGCGCTAGCAACTACACCACGACCACTGACAGGTAAATTTGATGTGCTTTCTTAAGAGTTGTGCATTCGAGTTTTGCAGGGTTAAGCAATGCCTTGTCTATTTTAATATTGATAGCTAAAATGAGTACATTCGCCTTTAGCTTAATGCTTCTCGCCGAGGTTACATTTACAGTCATTAGGTGGCGAAGACTAAAAGCTTACGATTGTGTTATATCTGACTTATAACTATGTAAGCTTTTCTGTTTTTTGAGCGTTTTTGCCAGCTTCAGTGATACATTATTTGTTGTAACGTGGTGTCTACAATATATTATATTATACTTTCCTTTCTACTTTCTTTTTTCTGTATTAAAAACAAACCTTTTTCAATGGTTTTTAATTAAGTTAGGTTTTTAAGTATACCGGTCAAAAACTCATCATATCTCAGGTTCTCAAATTAGTTGCTGACTATTCAGGCATCAGCATTATCACGCCATTAAGCAACAAAATTAATTCGATTATTTAAATGATGAAAATACTAATTTAAGCTTGCACGGACGGTTTTTGAGTATACCGGTCGAAAACTCATCCGATTTTCAGTTTTCTATTTTGTTGCTGACTCTAGGGACGTTAACAATCTTTGCTGCGACGAGAAACAAAATTAAATAGTTTATTTATTAGGTAGAAATCACGATTTAAGTTAGCATGTTCGGTGTAAATTATTTATTATGGTTTTTCAGCAACAAATTAGCAACAAATTTTGGCCCATTCCGATTTTTCAGATCGTTTGATATTAGTTGTCTTCGCCTGCTTAACGTGAAGCTAGTGTTGGCTATTTTTCGGAACATATTTATCAGCCCTCTACTTTAGTTAGAAAGGGTATTTCAAAATAATAATAGTAATTTTTGTCTCTTGTAAATATTTATACTGTTCTGATCGACAATACAAAATAGAATACAAAGAAACAACCATACGTGTTTCATTTAAATTAACCATAACCTGCGCTTATAATTTTCAATAAAAGGCAAATCTGGCTGTGCATAGAGGAGTGTTGGTTCCTACACTTTTGTATGGTAGTGAATGTTGGGTTTGGCAGAAGCATGAAAATAGGATTCATACTGCGATGATGAGTAGTCTGAGAAGTATAGCTGGAGTGACTCGGTTGGATAAAGTAAAGAATAGTGAGATAAGAGAAAGATGTGGTGTAAAAGAAGATGATACAAAGATAGATAAAAGAATGCTTAAATAGTTTGGACACGTAGAAAGGATGGATAAAAGAGGTTTGACGAAACAAATTTATAAGGGGAGTGTGAATGGACAAGCCGGTGGAGGTTGACCTCGGCGAGCGAATCTCGATCAGATCAACATTGTTTTGAAGAAAGGTCAGGTCAAGAGTACCAACAACCGACGAGCATGTATGAAAGCACTGATGAAAGTAGAGGAAGCAAAAGATGTGTGTTAGAACTGTAGCGGAAGTGGAAGGAAGTGGTCTCTGTCTACCTCTACGAAAAAGAGGCGTGACTATATGTATGTATGTATGTATTTATTAGGTAGAAATCGCGATTTAAGTTAGCATGTTTTGTGTAAATTTTGAAAAAAAATGTTTCATTTATTTTAGTATGGTTTTTTAGCAACAAATTTCAGTCCATTTCGTTTTTTCAGATCGTTTGATATTTGTTGTCTTCGCCTGCTTAACTTGAAGCTAGAATTGTTGGCGATTTTTCGGGATCGATTCGAGCAACAAAATCGTTTCTTTGGCAACTAATTATCAACAAATTTAGCAATTTTTTTTTCAATTTCCGCCCATTTTGAACTGCCAGTTTTATGGGTTATTTTTTTAACTTCTTCTTTAGGTGCGCTGTCCTCCTCGGACGTTGGCAATCATCAGCGCTATCTGAACCCTGTCTACAGCTCGGCGGAACAATGTGGTAGTGCTCACTCCATACCATTGTCTTAAGTTTTTTAGCCAGGATATCTTTCTTCTACCCGGGCTTCTTCTTCCTTCGATCTTCCCTTTTATGATAAGCTTTAAAAGTCGATACTTGTCATTCCTTAAGATGTGACCAAAATACTCCAGTTTGCTCTTTTTAGTGTAAACAGAACTTCCTACTTCTTGTCGAGGCGTTGAAGTACCTCGGTGTTACGCACTCTTTCTACTCAGGAGATTCTTAATAGCCTTCTGTACGTCCACATTTCAAAGGCCTTCAATTTTTTGCACATCGCATCTGTCAAAGTCCAAGCTTCCATTTCATAAAACAGTATGCTGAACACGTAACAGCGAAACATTCGGACGCGCAGATGCAAGCTTAAATTTCTGCTGCAAAGTACCTTACGCATCTTCAGGAACGAAGCACGAGCTTGTTCTATTTTGGCACGAATCTCCTGCATGCCGTCAAACTTCTCATTTAGTTGACAGTTTTTAACGGTTTTTATTAAGTTAATGCCCGGGTTAATAGGCTTTTTCAGACAGTTTCTTAATTTTATCATAAATTGTCTTTATTTAGTTATCAAAGTTCAATGAGTTTCTAGTCACCGAAGCGGATCTCTTCGCGTCTTTGTCTGTCACGCTTATTTTGAACGATCAAAGCTTCACCCGCAATTCCTCGCTTGATAATTTACCATTTATGTATTCGAGTTTCTTGGCGTTCTTATTTTTTTTTTGATATAATTAAAGGGCTCGTTTCAATCGATAGAGAGTCTAATAATAAAAAAATAAAAGAAACTAACCTTTTATTCGATTTTGTCTTGCAACTCCTAAATCTAGGGGAATAAAACCGTTGACATGAATAATTTTATTTTATTGCTGATACGTAAAAGTATTCTATTACATACATAAAAGTTAAATACTAAATGTTTTCTTTTGTAAATGATTATGACCAGTTTGGGGTTGTTTAACAACCAACAGCATTATGCAATATTCCAGTTTAATAAAAGTATTAAAGATTTGATCGAGAATAGTAACCTTTGTTACATTCTGAGATTTATGAATTTAACAATTGGCATGTCCATTTATTTTTTTAAAATTTTTATTGGATAGTTTACATCGTTTTATAATAGTGTTACAAATCCGGTCCTGTCTGCAACCGAGGAATCGACCGCGGCTTAGGTGCGTATTGACAACCGCTTTTGTTGGCCACCGCACGGTCTGGCAAGGTCGAGCAACTTCTAGAAACCGCGTTTCGAAGGTAGAAAAACAGGTAGAATGATCTGGAATTGTGATATAGACGTATAAAAATAACCGCGGTCGTACCAAGCGAGAGTATTAGTTTTAAAAGTGTTTTTAATTTAAGAAATGTAATTAGTTATAAAAGTTGTATATCTAAGTGAATTACCTGTATTGGAATAAACATTGTTTGGTTACTGTATCAAGAGTTTTAAATCGCCGAACCCACGGAAGAACTAAAATTCGTAACAATAGCAACAAAAAATTCAACGCCAAAAAACTAATATTAAGTATTTGTTTAGTTTATATATGTGTCGTTTGGTTGCAAAACCGTTCATCTCCACAACAGAAAAATTTTCAGCAGAGCCGATTTTCTGTCACACCTAGGAAAATTGAGATATGATTCAAATCTCTTGTTGTTAATGTGTCACTAGGCTACTAGGTATTGAAGCACCATAAGATAATCTGGAGGAAGGTGTAGGGAGGGGGAAATTTAAAATTTTAGTTAGGATTTGGCTGGTTTTGCAACCCATTTTGGAGTTGGCTGGTTTTGCAACAAACTAAAGCTTAAAATATCGACAACATTTACGTTAAATAGCGGTGTTTTAGCCAAGAAAAATCATTCACAATGTTTATGTGTAACTGTGTACTTTCGCTGTAGGATATCTATTTTAATATAGGTATATACTTGTGGGTCGATTATACATCAGATAACAACTACTCCACTGACTATATGTCGCGACAGGCATTGAATTACATCCGATGTATAATTGTGTATTCTACCCCATTAAAGGAAGCAAGATATATAGATGCTTGTTAAGTAAGAGAAAGGGCTATTAAATTTATTTAATCGCAGCTACCACCTATGTACCGGTTTCAGGATATTTGTCTCTCGTCAGCATAGGGCAGGTATAAATAAATTTCAGGACTGACCATTGAACTTGGCACCCATTTAGATCTCACTTCTTTTGTCGTTGAAGACAACAACTAAGGCGTTTATCGTAATATTGAATTTGGCTCTTATTTCACATTTATGTTTATGATTGGATATTATTACTTTTTGTGCATAAATTATTAGTAGGTACTTATTCATAATAAAATTAATACCAAATAGTTTTTGTTATCCTACTGTCTTTTTCTAAGTTTACGAAGTATAATTGTCTTTTTTCTATTATTTTCTATGTTTTCTTGTACCTTTGAAATGTTTAAGTGAATTGCCCATTTAGTATCCGGAATTTTTTTACGCGTTTTCTGTTTATACTTAATTTGGCCAAGTCGAGGCAGTATAACGTGCGCAGGCGGTTGTACTCTCTTGTGCCTTGATTTGACTTGGATCTAAATTGATAGGATGTACTCCATTTAAGGTTTTAACTCTGGAGAGTCCAACGTAAGCCTTACCTTTACGGAATACCTTTTTTTATGAAAATAGTCGCAAAAAGGGTAGACCTATCGTGTGGGCCGCAGACGGCCCGCACTGCGACTATTAGAAGGGATAGGGATTATAGAAAGGAAATGATTGTGGACACGCTTTTTAAAAAGTTGCAGGTCATAGTTCTCTGGAAAAACTGATTTTGGAAGCTTATTCCATTCCGTAGCAGCCCTGTAAAAGAAGAATTCTTGATGAAGATTGGTCCTTGTAGTGTCAATCTTGAGAGTAAATGGGTGAGACTGATCGGCGTGCCGAGTTCTTCGGCCGAATGTGGCCAATGGTGGTACAAGAGTTTTTATTTCTCTGGAGCATCTGCCATGGAAATATCTGTAGGGTAATGACTGGTCTGCAACTCTTCTTCTATGTATTAGAGGGTGAAGGGTATCTGTGAGAGTTGAGCTGTTTATCAAGCGAATGGCTCTTTTCTGAATGGAATCTAGAAGACGAAGAGAATGCCTTGGTGCTGAACCCCAAATGTGCGAGCAATACTCCAGTAGAGATCGGATTTGAGCCTTGTACGTCGTCAACAGTTGATCAGGAGTAAAAAACTTTCTGGCTTTCCACAGAAAACCTAGCCTCTGGCTTGTCGACTTTGCGATGTTAGCAACATGGTCATGCCAAGACATATTATTGGACACCGTGACTCCCAAAATCGATATGGAGGGACTTGGTTCAAGGGTATTTCCGGACATTGTGATGGGATGATTTGAGGAATTCACTTTCTTGAAAAACGTGGCCATTGTGTTTTTTGGGCGTTGAGCTAAACAAGATTGTTGGTTCCCCACTTGACGATTGCTTCAAGATCTCTATTAATGGAAACAACCTGTTCCTGCCTGAGTCTATTTGTATCATTCACCGAAAGTGATCGATAGGATGTGAAAGTTGAGGCAAGTGTGCTATCGTCTGCGAAACTTTAAATGGGGTTCGTGGTGGTTTTCAAGAGGTCGTTGATGTGTAAAATAAATAAGGTGGGGGGCAGGATGGAACCCTGGGGTCCCCGGCTTTAGTTTTAAACGCATCAGAAGAAATACCGTCAACTGCCACATGTAAGAAGCCTATTTTATTTTATTATTTATAAGTAATGATCTTATACTATTGATGGGCGCTAAATAATGAAATAATAATTAATACTAAATCCCAGTTAATAACGTAATAAATACGAAAATTCGACTACACTCTTAGTTATAAGTAGTTATCAAGTACTTAAACTGATATGTTTGGATTAAAAAAATAAGGTTGGAATTTCACTCGTTATATATTCACGTAAAGACCTTCAAATCCACATAAAGACCGGCTGTCATCAATTTTGATTGCTGATTCTTACATTACAGGCACTATAAGTAAGTGTTCCCAATAGAATCAATTTATTCCTTTATATTTACCCAACTACCTATCTGGATGCCAGATTTGAACTTTCTAGGTCATCTGGAACTGGGTTAGAGTTCTGATCTATAGGTCAGTCAGTGATAAAAATGACGATTTTTGAACGTTAACATCTTAATAACTGTTTAAGGTGTGTTTACGAAATTCGGAGCACATATGTATCTCGCAAGTCTTAATATATGAGTCATATTTGACATGTTTATGTGAAATAGTTTTGATTTATAAGGGAATCAAAAGTGGCTCCAAATAGTTCGTGTAATATAACATACGCTACCGCGTGTCTAGATTTGTTGATACAGATTTGTTCGTCATGTTCGCTCTGCCCAATCACATCGCTTTTTAAATGTTTGAATTGCCCATAGTATTTTCGTACTTTATTAAAAATTAATTTGTGCTCACAAAAAATTATAATCAAAAATATTTATGAAGGCATAATTCTTAATTAATAAAGTTTTTTATTTGAATCACATTATGTTTAAAATAAAATGAATGTTTTATTAGCACTGACAATTGTGCTCTGTCGCAAAACATTGACAATACCCAGGTTGACTGATGACACCATTAAATAAAGGAGTGTGTTCGGTAACATATGTAATAACTAACTATATGTAACATCCCCCTCTTTATTAATGAGTAAGACTTACAACTAAAACTAGCGACTGAAAAACATAATATTCATCAAAATATTAAGGTTTCTTAACGACTCTGTCTGACCTAGTTATATTATCACAATAATTAATAATACTAGGGTTGTTATGTTCAGTTGTCACATGAGAATAACTTCTGACATTAGAGCTTGTGTCATTACTTACTTTATTACTAATATAACTACAAATGGTTGGATCTATATCAGAATTGGGATTTACGGAGTTGGCCACAGAAAACAGTCCACCCGGATATTTGGCAGTATTAATTAGAATTTAAGGAAATTCTAAAACGCGTAGATTTTTGTTCCGATATATATCTGTCATTTTTCAACCCCCTCCCTTCCACTTCGTCAAACACTAATTTTAAAATAGGGAATGTACCATGTGTGACACAACATCAGAAAGGCATTTGGATGGAATATTTTTTTTTTACTGAAAATAGTCGGGAAAAGGGTGGACCTATCGTGTGGGCCACGGATAACCCGCACTGCGACTTTTAGAAGGGGAAGGGGTTATAGAAAGAAGATAATTGTGGACCCGCTTTTTGAAAAGTTGCAGGTCATAGTTCTCTGAAAAAACTTATTTTGGTGCTGAATTCCAAATGTGCGAGCAATACTCCAGTAGAGGTTGGATTTGTGCCTTGTACGTCAATAGTTGATGAGGAGTAAAAAACTTTCTAGCTTTTCACGGAAAACCCAGCCTCTGGCTTGCTGACTTTGCGATGTTAGCAACATGGTCATGTCAAGACATATTATTAGACACCGTTGTAGTGCCCTTAGCCAGGCAAACATGCAAAAAGGCTTAATAAATGAACTCAGTTGACCGTTCACGGGAATAACTTTGAACTCACTTAGAACGTGTCGCCAGACGCACGTAATAATGTTTGTGTTTATTAACCGTTCGTATTTATTTCTCAACCAGATGTCTCGGAATGAATAGTTTGTTATTGTTTTACTTCGATCGGTCGTTCGCTGCTCTACTTTGCAGTGACGGTCAAGATCACGACATTAAAATGTAGAATTGCTAAACTAAATTAAACATATTTTTAAGTTCAACGTTATTTTTAATTAACGAGAGTTTTGCCGAAACTTCAACAAACCTACGAGCAAGGGACCTAACAATACACGGCGATCCTAATACATTACACCGTGACTCCCAAAATCGAGATGCAGGGACTTAATTCAAGGGTATTTCCGGACATTGTGATGGAATGATTTGAGGAATTCATTTTCTTGGAAAACTTGACGATTGCTTCAAGATCTCTATTGACGGAGTCAACCTGTTCCTGTCTGAGTCTATTTGTATTATTCACCGAAAGTGATCGATAGGATGTGAAAATTTAGGGGTCGTTGATGTGTAGAAGAAATAGGGTGGGAAACAGGATGGAACCCTGGGGGACCCTGGCATTGGTTTTCAACGCATCAAACGAAATACCGTCTACTGCCACATGTAAAGAGCGATCTTGCATGAAGCTCATGATCCATTGGCGCAGTTTGATTGGAAGACCGTATTGCTTAACAATGCCTGGTGCTAGACGCGGTCGAAGGCTTTAGATATATCCAACGCTATTGCACGGGATTTACCAAACTTCTCAATACTGTTTGTCCAGAGCTGAGTGATAAAGACCGAAGTTTTCGAAATCCATATCGTTTGTCATGAAATATCTCATTTTTTTCTGAGTTCTATGTTGATCGTTTTTTCATAACTTTGATTATGACTGAAAGCAATGCAATAGGGCGATAATTTACAGGAATAGTCTTCTTTCCTTTTTTTGGAACGGGTTGGACTCTAGCAAAACACTGTAAGAAGAAGAAGAACAATAGGCATACCAGTGACGTGCTCTGTCACTGCGAGGTAGAAATCTATACGAGGTAGAGAGCGATAGGTTTGCTCTACAAACTCAGTTGCAAATAACCAAGCATAAAGTCTCGTGGATCCATAAAAGACGGGACGGTAAAGTGCTTCCAAAGCTTTTATTACAGAATGAAAACTTGTAGTGCGAATATTATGATCGTAACGTTCGCATACGGTCCTGCGTTTTCGTGCTGCTCGAGCGGGTTAAAATACTGACGTATTGCATTAATTTTACCCACGACTGCGTCACTTTACTGAAACTGAATTACATTGTGGAAAATCAGACGGGAGAAATCAAGTTTTCCGTGCGTTGATTCATATATACGTGTCAAGATTTAATAACTATGCTTCCTAAGATTAGTCACGAGTGATTGCTAGCTCCGTATGACAAGAAGGAAGGAAGTTTTCATTCTGAAATTGGATACTTAATATTTGTATGGTTCATTTAACTAAATTTGTACACTGCTGCAAACATTTTTCTGCTCGTTCTGATGTCACTTTTATCTGATAATTTGGTAATGTTCTCTTTTTAATATTTCCTTCATTGCCAATAAAATTAGCTTTCCCACCTTTATCTGATTATTCTTTTTTACTGCTAGCTTTTGTAAATTTGTGAAATTCTACATTTTGCTTGAAGACACACCCTCTAATCTTAAGGCGCGTTTTAAAATATTATTTTTCAGTCTGCAATTCTTATTTGTTCCCTAATGAGGCGTGCAGTCGAGAAGACACTTTCAAGTGATTAGGGCGTCTATTTAGAATGAAAGTTGGAGTTGGAGTTTTTTAACGCTCTGGCGCCCTTATTTGCTTAAATTTGTCCTTGACGTAAGGTTGCGGTTAATCGTCTTTAAAGACGCCAGATAAAGAGCAGTTCTATGATACTCTGGTCGTTTTAACGCAATGACGCAGTCAGTATGATCGTGCATCGTTCTTTTGGACGTTCCTGCTGGGGTTTTCATTGCGAGAAGAAAGTTGGCAGAAATAAAAGGAAGTGACAGAAAAAAAGCAACATTCCAAACAGAATGTTTTGTAAGGCTTTTTGCTCACAATAGTACAATGGCGTACCAGCTCGGGTATTTTATTTACAATCTCGTATCAGTGAAGAAAGTTAACTTCAGAGGTCTATAAAGTAAGCTGTCAAAGTATGACTATTGATACTAGCCTGGTGATTTCGTTGCTCTCGTGACTTTACTTAGAAATAACACAGTATATAGAATAAACCATTTTATTAACGTTACTTTATCTATTACACACTATTTACAATATATTTTCCCGAGTCAATGTACCCCTTCTGATACATACGGTTATTAAGCAAAACGGTTATTATCTACAACGGTTAAACTAAGCTACGCAAAAGCAAGTACAACTAACTACACAAAAACTTCGTGTGTAAAGCAATGCCACCTATCATGAATAAAACTGCACTCGCAAAAGCTTCATGCATACCTGATAACTAAATTGTAACAGTTGGTATATCCCGCCAGCATCTCGTCAACGACTTCCTCAAACACTGGGTTAGGTTTGGTTAGGTTACGTTAAAACGGCGATTCGGAGGGCCTTTTGACCCGTTGTGATACCGTGATGGATAGCGGTGCCTTTCCCCTCTGCCGTGAGATACAGTTGGAACTTTTAATAAAAATGGTAAAGTCTTTGATGCTAACTGAGTTAAGATCAGATAAATCATCAAAGTTCGGTTGCCCTACTATAGAAAGCCGTTTTCTGCCTAGAGCAGGGCAATGGCAGAGAAGGTGTACCATTGTTTCCTCATCGTGACAGTTTCTACAGAAATCATGCAAGGGATTCACCTGCCCAGTGTCCTGTTATGGCCGCGATCGCATTTTCAATGGACTACCTGGATAGAGTTAAAACATCATTAGTTCGACGTAGATCTAGTTTAGGCCAAATCTTGCCACGTATTTTTCGTTCTCTATAGAGTACTCTGCCAGCGGTCTCCCTACTGGCAAATTATGCCCGAGCTCAGCCGTAGAGGGTAGAAGAAAAAAAAATATAAAAGTGAGCCGCGCCACCGACTTAGAAGGTTCAAGCCGGAAACCACTAGGTCTTATAGGCACTAGCAGAGCCACACGATAAACAACTGAGATTATGGTGAACTAAATAAATAAAATTATAGCTAAAATATATTGGATACTTTACTCCTACAATAAATCAAAGTACACAGTTCAATAATAAAATTATAACAAATATAGTCAAAATCAACAGCTAACAATAAATCAAAAATCCAAAGTTTACGATTCCATAAAATAACCAAAACAAAAGTAAGAGTAACAAACTTTACCAAGTTACAAAAAAAAACGTATACAAGTCAACTCCTTAATAATACTAAATCCAACGTTTACATAAGGCTGCTAATTTACTCATGTTTTTACAATTTACATACAGATTTACACTGCCAAAACAATCGAGTTTATTTAAAAATATTTTTTACAATGGTTGTCCTTTAAAATATCAAAATTGTAGGATATTTACAAATAAGTATGAAGAAAATATATTTTTACTTGGACATAAAGAATTATTGAGAAGATTATTTTAATCCAAGTTTAGTTTTGGCATATTATCTAATGCAATAAATAGTTTTTAATAATGTATTATATTAATAAATTAAAACAAAACTTAATTGTGGTGTCAAAAATAAGTCACGTCGTTAAATAACCAAAAATAATTCACTTGTAACCTTTGGGTAAACGTATATTGTAAATCAAATATAAAAAAAAGAATAACTTTAATCTTGATCACCTTAATACGGAGTTCCTGCTAAAAACACCAAGCAAGTCTTTATAACACTGCAATTTATCGTCGATATGGATGATACGAATGCACTACTCTTGTGGCCGGTTTGATTATGGAACGGCACCTGCTAATTAACCATGGCTTCCCTCAAATAAATCCCGCATGCGGTTATTTTAACTCGACACCAAAATCCAAAATATCAACAACGAAGGTAAGATAGAATGGTCAAGTTAAAAATTAAATGGTTTTTCTTTAAAATCCAATTAAGATGGCCCAAATACAGCCAGATATGAAAGATAAACCGTAGAGGTTTTGCACACGTGTTAATATCACACCGTCCCAAAAATTCTCACCACACCACTTCCAAGACTGCCACCAAACGACTCTACTTCCCAAGCCGGATATCAAGAAATGACACGGAATTGACGTAAACCAAGAATCGCGCTCGTCCGTGTTGATAGCCAGCCCCATCCACACAGAAATGCAAACCAAACAATAATATAACTGACAACACACAACAATCGAGGCCAAAAACCAAAGCAAAATCTAATAACGAAAACCCCCACTCAATCTCCAGCGATTAACAGAAATGCCACAGCCATTAACAATCAAATCCTATCACAACAAGGTATGCAACACTATTTACAACGAATGATATATTTAAATTACAACAAAATACGGTACGCGACACTATTTACGGGTACCTGAGGAATACAAAACTATCAGAGACCCAATTATAATGGAACTGTAGAAGGGAAAAAAAGGCACGTTACAATCTGTACAACCGAAGACACCGCAACCTACTCTCCCCTCTAGCTTAGAGCCGCCCGTATAAAATACTGCGCACTGAGGTTTAACTAGATTCTCGGCCCAATTTTCTCTGGATGGGATTTTCAGGGATAGGTCGCCTTGAACATAGGGGTACACACCGGGTTTATATAGCACAAGTGTAGGAGGCCATAATAAAAAGACCGGATGGGTTTCCCTTCCAAAACTCTAAAAATATTTAATATGTTGCGCTGCGGAACTGGGCTTTTTTGAATAAAATCTAGAAGACGAAGAGAATGCCTTGGTGCTGAACCCCAAATGTGCGAGCAATACTCCAGTAGAAGTCGGATTTGAGCTTTGTACGTCGTCAACAGTTGATCAGGAGTAAAAAACTTTCCTAACACTTTTTGGTTTTCTGGAAGAATATAAACACGAAAGATGTAGTCTTCGACGTCGAGTTACCTCACGAATGGATATTTCGGTGAAACGAATTCTTTTGGAGATTTTGACAAAAAGAAAAATTGGTGTGTGAAGTTTTTTACTTAGTTTCGTCAAACTCTTAAGTAATTAAAGCCGATGAAAAGTATAGTTTCAAAACAAAAACATACAAAAAGATAAAGTACCTTTTTTCCATGAAATATTAACCAGAAAAACAAATTTACATTAAGCTATAAAACAAAAATTTCCATAGAATATCATTAACAAAAACGGTACCCCCTGCGAGTAATAACTTAAAATTAAATTAATAGTTAGTTTTGGAAACTCTAAAATAAAGAATGATTTCCTACCGGCGCTGTATTTCTCTTGTAATTTTGGAAACAAAACAAATGGGGCATTAGAGATATAGCGGCACAGATAAACAATTAAATTTTGGGATCCTGCGAATGTTGGCGCAGTCTCGAATACTATTGAAACAATATCTACACTGCAGAATTTATCGCTCCCCAATCCCGAAGTCCTAATCTATACGTCTTATGTGTTGATGGATTTTTATTAGCTCCGGTAGGGTTCATCTCGCGTTGAAGAGATACGTGTTTTAGAAACGGTTATTCCTTAAGTGCTTCTTGCAAAAAGAGCTTTTACCAAAATTACCAACTCAAATTCGTGACTAAAACGATAATGGATATTGTGAGACATAAATTGGTAGCAAGCTAGAAAATGTTGTGTGTTGTATTAAAATTTCAGCACTAACATCTGTTTAAGTTACTCAGTCGAGCATAACTATAAATTTAAACAAAGTAGTGCAAAGTATCCTTTATGTAGACGAGCTGGTACGTTTCTGTTTATTTTTGTACAAGAAATATACAAACTTTACTTCGTCAGTCCTCAATTTTTACCACTTAATTAGTGGAACAGAGATTATAAGCTAACGATGGTTATGAATTTTTTTGGGGGGTGGTTGTCTGTAAGGTTAGGTTAGGTATCATGTGAGTGGGGCGTAGGTCGCCCCTCTACTGTGACCTTAGGTAGGTCGATTGTGGCTCAGAGGTTACAGTTACCGCACAATCCAGCCCTTCTCACAAAGTTCATGGTTGTATGGGATGAGATTTTCTTGAAATCGGTAGATTCTAGGTTGGTATAACCATATTATGTTTTTGTTTGCTAGAGGTCTATTAGTCAGCTCTCTTGCACACAATTCGATAGCGAAGACTTCAGCCTAAAAGAATGTAGCATACCTGCCAGACTCTGTTGCAGCATTTTTCTAAATATACAAGAGGCCAAGCTCTAGATCCAAAACTTCTTCTTCTTCCTATGCAGTCCCCATTAACGAAAGTCGGCGACCACATTTTTGAAAAATTTTCTATCTTCAGCCGTGTGGAATAATTTCTCCACATTCATGTTTGTCCAGTCTCGAATCTTTCGTAGCCATGACTTTTTCTTTCTACCGATTCCCTTTCTCCCTTGATTGTTCTCCTTTGATTGTTCTTAATTCTCTAAGTGTCATCGGAGGCAATAGCCAGACGGACCTAAATAGAGGTGGAGTTTTTAGTGAGTAGACCTGACACAGTCAGGGTAGCCTCACAGTAGACCTTGAGCTTTCGGACTCATAACCTCTCCGTAAAGGATTTTCTCCACCCCTGCAAAAAATCTCCAGTAGCCATACCTAAGATTAATGAACGTTTTCAATTTAAATTAAAATACTACAGGGTGTTTTAAAAAAAGGTGATCCTGTCTCTGGGATAGAAAAATAATTGGGGTTTGCTTATTAAACAATTTTCGTAACACCATCCATACTCAAGATTGCCGAAACTACTGGAAACTTTGTAATGACATTTTAGTTTTAGAAGCTGATAAATCCCATGAATTTGTTTTTATGTCTGACTTTCATAGATGGCTCTAGTTACACGGTTCGTACCAAGTAGTATAAAACACAACTTTTTTAAGGTTAGATTTATTAATCAAAATTTCAAGTGAACTTAAATATCATTCAATTTTACACAATTTTACTGTGGACCGTATGCGTATTAAAGAGATGGAAGGAATACTTCGAAAGTTTATTTGAGAGAGAGGATACACAAGTACAGGCTCCATTCGGAGACATGAGTGAAAATTGCAATGAAAGTGAAATTAGTACGACAGAAATTGTGGAAGCGTTAAACAGTATGAAATTGGGTAAAGCTGCTGGGTACGAAAGGATAACAGTTGAAATGCTGAAGGCTGGACAAAACGTGGTAGCTAGTCTGCTATACCGCCTTTTTTAACCTTTGTTGGAGAAGTGGTAGCGTACCAGACGACTGATGCAAGGCCGTTATCGTGCCACTTTACAAGGGATAAGGTTCGCAGCAGGACTGTAAGAACTACCAAGGCATTAGTTTACTCAGCATTGTCGGCAAATTATATGCAAAGATATTGATTAAAAGAGTAAGGAATGAAACTAAGAAGATGATATGGGATGTGCAAGCAGGATTTAGAAGAGGAAGAAGATGTATGGATCAGGTCTTTTCATTACGAGGTACAGTCAAAAAATTCTTGGCTAGAAGTCAGAAGGTCTATTGCGCTTTTATAGACTTGGAAAAGGCTTTGGCAGAGTGGTGAGGAGTAAATTGTGGTCGACATTGTCAATGTATGGGGTGAATGGTAGTTTAATACGGGCACTGAAATCACTTTACGAGGATTTCACTGTTTGTGTCAGGATAAACGGAGCTTGCACGGACTGGTTTAACATCGAAAAGGGTGTGAGACAGGAATGTGTGGCTTCGCCATGGCTGTTTAACTTATACATAGACAATTGTTTAAAAGATTTAAAAGAGAGTGCGTATGGATTGAAAATGAATGATTTGATCGTCAAATGCCTTCTTTACGCCGATGATCAAATCATATTAGCGTCATCTGAAGAGGAGTTGCAGGCGATGGTTAATATTATGCATGATGCCCTGAAAATCAAAGGGATGAAAATAAATGTTAGCAAAACGAAAGTAATGGTTTTTGAAAGAAAAGAAAGCATGACAAACTGTGGAGTTTCGATTGAGGGAAAAAGAGTGAAACCAGTAAATGAATTTGTGTACTTGGGTTCAAAGTTTACGAGAGATGGAAAGTATGACAGTGACATTGAGCGAAGGGTTTTGGCAGAAAGACAAATGAATGGGGCACTGAATAGCTTTATGAATAGTCAGAAACTGTCAAAAAAGGCACGTCTGGCTGTGCATAGAGGTGTGTTGGTTCCTACACTTATGTATGGTTGTGAATGTTGTGTTTGGCAGAAGAAGCATGAAAATAGGATTAATGCTGCGGAGATGAGTAGTCTGAGAAGTATAGCCGGAGTGACTCGGAGAACATATCTTGATCAGATCAACATTGTTTTGACGAAAGGCCAGGTTAAGAGTACCAATAACCGACGAGCATGTATAACAGCACTGATGAAAGTAGAGGAAGCAAAAGATATGTGTAAGAACCGTAGCAAGTGGTCTCTGCCTACCCCCAATGGAAAAAAGGCGTGACTTTATGTATGTATGTATGTATGGGTACCGTTTTAGGAATACTTTGATTTAAAAATTATAAAGTAATAACCGATGCGATGCTGGTATAAAGTTATAATAAAGTTATAAATTATTATTATTAATTGGTATGCATTATGTGAATTAAAACCTTTTTGTCGTGTAAATGAGACCTCATTGAGAAAACAACATTCATGGCTTCGCAATATTCGAAACTGGTGTAACATCGCGGATGCCGCCTCAATATTTAGAAGAGCCGAAGAGGGCACGCTTCACATTACTCAATGAACACGTGATCGCCAACGCGCTACAATAAAAAGAGAAGAAGAAGAGATTGATAAAACGGATGCATGTTAAAAAATTTGGATTGAGGGCTTTTCTTTCTTGTAACGTTTCACAAAAATCCATTCTAATCGGTATATCTTAATTTTCTCCAAGTTTGCCATTGAAAACTTATTGATAGTTATGTCGATAAGTCAACAATAATTAGATTTTTAAAACCTTGTTTTTTATAAAATTACATATTGTTAATCAAAATGTACTTAAATGTTGAATACACCGACATGTTATTAATCTTAGGCGAGTGTCTAGGAAACTCTAGTGCAGCTGTTACGCGTTATGCAGAAAAGTTTCCTAAAAGAAACTTACCAAGTAAAAATACATTTAGAGCCATTGAACGACGTTGTGGAGAAACTGAAAATGTGAGACCAAAAAAAATAAAATCCGGTAAGCCAAGAACAACAAAAACCATTAACAGAGAAAATATTATTTTAAAATTAGTTGATCACGATCCAACAGTTAGCGTAAGGAATATGGCAAGATAAAATACGTCTTCTTTAAGTACATAAGGAATACTTAAAAAGCAACAGCTACATCCTTATCATTACAGACAAATCCAAGAGTTCTCGCCAGACGATCTACCGGTTAGAGTGGATTTTTGTTAAACATCACAAGAAAGGACTGCTCTCAATCCAAACTTTTTAACACGTATCCGTTTTATCGATGAGGTCTCATTTACGCGACAAAACATTTTTAATTCACATAATGCATACTAATTAATAATAATTGATAACTTTATCATTACTTTATACCAGCATCGGTTATTACTTCATAATTTTCAAATCAAAATATTTCGAAAACGGTACACAGTATCGAGTTTTACCAAAGTACGTTTTTGGTGTAAAATTAAATGATATTTAAGTTTACTTGAAGTTTTGATTAATAAATCTTACCCTAAAAAAGTTATGTTCAATACTACTTGGTACGAACCGTGTAACTAGCGCCCTCTATGAAAATCAGATATAAAAACAAATTCATGAGATGTATCAGCTTCTAAAACATATTCGTATAAAAATTCATTACAATGTTTCCGGTAGTTTCGGCAAAATCGTAATGAATATGTATACATCTTTTTTCTTCAACGCCCTTTATCTTGAATACGGATGGCGTTACGAAAATTTTTTAACAAACAAACCCCAATTATTTTTTATTTTTCTATCTAACCCAGAGACAGGGTCACCTTTTTTGAAACACCGTGTATAATTGCTTGAGTTATTGGTCCTTTCTTATCTCCAACATCATGTCTCGACTGACCTGGTACATTGCTCTTCACTTATCTCTTACACAATTACAAGTTTAAAAAGTGTGATCCTACCAGTGACGGATGAAGTAGAAATAGGCACCTCTGCCAACTATACAGCAGCTATTGCTTTTCAAGTTTGTACAAACAAGTCACATGCTTTAACATTACCCTAACAACATCATGAAATGGCTAGCCATCTGGCGAATCAAAGCAAATGAGATTTGGCTATCGTTTGGCACAACAAGGCGGTTTATTTGAACCTTTATTGCAATCGATTTGAAATGTCTTTTTAAAGGTTCAAATTTTTAGTTTCTTTCTTATTTTTATCGTAGTCTCTTTCCTGATAAGTCAGACGCGTACGAATTTTTAAAAGAACAGATCGCAATAAAAAATTGATTTATTTAATTATTATCTGGAGAATGTCTTTTTATGAATCTACGCAATCTTTGATTATCCCTGCCATCATAGACTTAGCCAGGAACATTCTGAAAGGCAACTATAATTATTATCTTTGGTGCACCCCACATCTTGCCACGTCTTTTTCGTTCTCTAACGAGTACTCTGCTAGCGGTTTCTCTACTGGCAAATTATGCCCGAGCTCAGCCGTAGAGGGTAGAAGAAAAAAATATAAAAGTGAGCTGCGCCACCGACTTAAACGGTAAAAGCCGGAAACCCCTAGATCTTATAGGCACTAGCAGAGACACAAGATAAACAACTATGATTATGGTGAACCAAATAAATAAAATTATAGCAAAACTATGTTGGATACTTTACTCACACAATAGATAATTAAGGTACACAGTTCAATAGCAACATCATAACAAATATAGTCAAAGTTAACAGCTATGGTAAAATTTCCTTGCTAAAACAAACCAAAAATGTAAAATTTACAACTTTATAAAATAACCAAAACAGAAGTAAGAGTAACAGACTTTACCAAGTTACAGAAAAAAGGTAAGACATATATAAATTAACTCATTAATAACACTAATTCAAACATTTACATAAAGGCAAAGAAGATTCACTAGTTAACCGTTTACATAAAGATTTTCACTGCCAAAACAATCGAGTTCATTTAAAAATAACTTTACAATGGTTGTCATTTAAAATATCAAGATTGTAGGATATTTACAAATAAGTAGAAAGAAAATATGTTTTTACTTGGACATAAAGAATTATTGAGAAGGTTATTTTAATCCAAGTTTAGTTTTGGCATATTATCTAATGCAATAAATAGATTCCAACAATGTACTATACTAATAAACTAAACAGAACATAGCAGTGGTGTCAGCATGAGTCACTGCGTTATATATTTAAAAATAAATCACTTATAACCTTTGGGTATACGAATTCACAAAGCACTATATTTATAAACTGAAGCAAGACTTACTCGTGGTGCCGAAATGAGACACAGCGTTATATATTTAAAAATAAATCACTGATAACCTTTGGGTATACGAATTCACATGTACTCCTGTGGCCTACTCCTGTGCTACTCCGGTGGCTGGTTAGATTATGGGGCGGCACCAGTTAGCGAACAATGGCTTCTCTCAAATAGATCCCGATAACGGCTATTTAACTCGACACCAACTCCAAAATATCCACAACAAAGGCAAGACAAAATGGTCAGGTTGAAAATCAAATGGTTTTTCTTCAAAATCCAATTAAGATGGCCCAAATACAGCCAGATATGAAAGAAATCCCATAGAGGTTCTGCACACGTGCTAATAACACACCGTCCCCAACAACTTTTACCGACACCTGGCCTCCAAGACTCTCAAAACACGACTGCCGCTCCTATCCCGGAAATCAAGAAAAATGGCGCGGAATAAACGTCAACCCACAATCTTCTCAAATCTGTGCCTCGTCCGTGTGGATATTCAGTCCCATCCACACAGAAATTGCAAACCAACTATCGAAAGTTATGCAACACTACTTACAAGTAAGGCACAATTATAATGAATCGTAGATGGGAAAAAATAGGCACGTGACAATCTGACGGCCTTATGTCCAAGTTGCTTCTTCTTGTCCCAATTGGGGATTGTAATTGTTAACATTACTTTCTAATGACACTCAAATTCTTGTTGTAATGTCTGCTTTGCTGCTGGTTTTTTCGTTATTCAAAAACTTTACGTTATCGATCTTCTCTAAGAATGGAGGGTGTATTGTTATCTCCCAGGGGTAATCCTGCAGTGGAATTGAAAACTTATAAAGGATAATATTGAATAGAAAATTACACTCGAGAGATAACATCAATATACTCTTTTTTGTTTGCAGTCACTTTGTCTATCGAGAGACGGTCTTTTATAGCCACTTATAGAATCTGGTTATGTCGTTTCGTCTAATCTTCAGCAAAACGAAATATTTTTTTGTGTTATTGTTCGATTTGGGTCAGCGGATTGTTAAGTTCTCTTTAGGTAAATCGGCTTACTTAAACTTTACAAAATAAAAACGTATAAAACTGATTTTTAAAAACCAGCTCATTTCTCTGCATGTTAACCTATACTATAGGCTGTAGCTAAATTTGAAGATTTATCGTACAACTTATTTTTTTGCGAGCCTATCGGCTGCTCTAAATTCAAGAGGATCGTGAGTAAGAAAATTGTTGAATTATATTCCTTTAAAACTTCCATATTTATTCATCAATAATATTATATATATATTATTATGTCAATATTATTTTAATATTATTCATCAATAAATACAAAAACAAGAAAAACACTTGAGCGCCATGTATTTTCTTTTACGGTTAAAATACAAAAAACCATTTACAATCTTATGCAATTATTTAACAATAGTTTTAATTAATAATTAAAGTATTAAGTACAATAAAAGAAAACACAACAGATCTGTTAAAGAAAAAATTTTTTTTAACAAAATATTCGCAAAAACCGAACAACTTTCAAGTTATATTTACATATACTCATAAATTTTTATTTCTACAATTTATTTACTAGTTACTTCTTAAGAGAACAATTTAATTACAATTAGTCATAAATTTGATCAACACCATAGACTTTCTATTCGAGTCTTTTCTTCTTCTTCTTTAGGTGCCCTGTCCTCCTCGGACGTTGGCAATCATCAGCGCTATCTGAACCTTGTCTACAGCTCGGCGGAACAATGTGGTAGTGCTCACTCCATACCATTGTCTTAAGTTTTTTAGCCAGGATATCTTTCTTCTACCCGGGCCTCTTCGTCCTTCGATCTTCCCTTCTATAATAAGCTTTAAAAGTCGATACTTGTCATTCCTTAAAATGTGACCAAAATACTCCAGTTTGAGCTTTTTTAGTGTAAACAGAACTTTCAGCTGCTTGTCAAGGCATTGAAGTACCTCGGTGTTACGCACTCTTTCTACCCAGGAGATTCTTAATAGCCTTCTGTACGTCCACATTTCAAAGGCCTTCAATTTTTTGCACATCGCATCTGTCTTTTCTGATCACAAATAAAAAGTAGGACACTTACTCTATCCCAGTTATCTGTAATTAAGGTACTTCAGGCACTTTTAACCATAAACAGACGTGGATGTCGAACAGGAGAGTCTAACTACTCAGTTCATTAGACAGCCTCCGTATTGGTAGTCTCTAAGCCAAACTCTGTAACTGTAACAGTCCACCAAGTAGGAACTCTGTCTTCTGAGAAATCAGGAACTCTGGATCACTTTCAACGTGTAATGTGCTTTTCTCTTAAAAAGAAAGGTATTTTAGCCGCAACAAAGATTTACGTCTTTTCCCAAGACAGAACCTTCGACGAAAAATAAAAAAGGGCACACGCCTATATTAAAATATAAAAATTAAAGAGAACTATAATAATACCGTTATAGAAAACTACGAGGGCGGTTTGATAAGTCAGTGAATTTTTGAATAAAACAAATTTTTTCCGCAAATAAACATTTTATTTTTCTACATAATCACCTTTTAGCTCGATACATTTAGTCCAGCGTTTTTCTAATTTTTTTATTCCCTCCAAATAATAGGTTTTTTCAAAGCTCTCAAAATACGTGTTTGTTTCGGTAATGACTTCTTCATTCGACTCAAATCTCTTACCGCTCAGCCATTTCTTTTGGTTTGGAAACAGAAAATAGTCGCAGGGAGTTAAATCTGGAGAATATGCTGGATGGGGTAGCAATTCGTATTCCAATTCGTGGATTTTGGCTATCGTGACTAGACAAGTGTGCACACGTGCATTGTCTTGATGGAACAGCACTTTTTTCTTCGCCAAATGCGGCCGTTTTTGCTTAAAATCAACGTCGAATCTGTTTAAAAGCTTTGAATAATATTCGCCGGTGATCGTTTTACCTTTCTTGAGGTAATCGATGTGAATGACACCGCGTACATCCCAAAAAACTGTGGCCATGACCTTGTTGGCTGACAGACTCTGTTTCGTCTTCTTTGGTCCACGTTCACCCCGAGCAACCCACTGTTTTGATTGTTCCTTGGTCTCTGGCGTGTTGTGGTAGATCCATGTTTCATCCACAGTAACAAAATGGCACAAAAATTTGTCCGGATTACGGCTGAACATCGCTAAACACTCTTTTGAAGTGGTCACACGATTGCGCTTATGGTCGAGTGTGAGCAATCGCGGCACCCATCTCGCAGAGAGTTTTTTCATGTCCAAATATTCGTGTAAAATATGATGTACCCGTTCAGTTGAGATACACCTACAGCATGAGCCAACTCACGCACTTTCATTCTCCGATCATCCAATATCATTTCATGGATTTTATCGACGATTTCCGGCGTGATCATTTCTTTTGGGTGACCTGGACGTCACTAGTGCTGGTACGACCACAACGGAACTCTGTAAACCACTTCTTAACCATTGAAATTGATGGTGCCGAGTCCCCGTAGTATTTATCAAGTCTTTCCTTAGTTTCAGTGATGGATTTTTTACGTAAAAAGTAATGCTTAATCAGCACACGAAATTCACTTTTTTCCATTTTCGTAAAAATTCACGAGGTTGTCTGCTTTGAACGGCTATCAAATACCAACTGCACGACGTAGCTTGTTCAAAATTAGAAAGTTGCCCACTGATAGATTATAGTTGATGGCAGCACTGTTGCATTTGGAGTAACTGCGCGGGAAATTCAAAAAGTCATTGACTTATCAAACTGCCCTCGTATAACAAAATTCTTGACAGCGAATAAAATAAAAATGTAAAAAACTGATTTTTATTTTATTCGCTGTCAAGAATTTTGTTACAGTTTTCAATTATTTTTATTTTACTTAAAATGTTTTTAAACAAAAACAGTTTTAAGTATTTAAAAAGAATTCGGAGAAAATAATCAAGATGAAAGTCACATTGCATAGTGGGCAAGCCGATGGTTATCCTCTACCGTATTAAGCTTGCAGAGGAAAATGTAAAAAAAAGTAACATGGGATAATTGGCTACTAATTAGTGGTTAAAAAATCGATTCTGACTAAACAGAGCTGCCTCAATCCATTGGGAAAATGCCTTATAAATCTTACACTTTTTACAGCGATAGGAAACATAGTTGTGAGAATTTTAAGTAAAAGATTCAGTTTAAAAAAAAACAACAGAAAATAAGTAAGTTATAAAATTAGTATCATTGGTAGTGGTTTATTCCTTTATGTAACATGAAACATTTTCGAAAATCAACAATATTCTTGTATTCATTAATAAAGAAAATGAAATTCGGCTTTTTCATAACATACAGGCAAATAAAGAGCCATTTAAAAATTTTATTCTGCGTGTGTCCAAGTGGCACCCCTTTAACATCCCCCACTCCTTTAAAATGTCAACCCCTACCGTGTCATACATCCAATAAAAACACAAAAAAAATGCAAATTAACCATATAAACAACAATTTATTTTATCGATTAATTTGGCTGATAACAAATTTTGTAAAATAACATGAGAGCATAACAAAACATAACACCACTGTTGGATAAGTAGATGTCCAATTAGGGATCAATTAACTTACTTCTGAATACATGTCACCTTTGTTAACATTTTTTGTTATTTTGTTTCTTTGTATATATAGTTAGTTATTCGTCACGTTAAATTAGCTATTATTTGTAGCTGTAGCATCTTGAGTTATTTAAAAATGGTGTATTTGCCGCAAGAACGAATAGAAATAATATTATTTTACGGTTATCAAAACAAGTGCACTCGAGAAACAGGTCGAGTTTTTAATGAAAGGCATCCTGATGGGAATATAGGCCACCAGACCAACATAGAGTTGGTACGGAAATTTGGAGAAACTGGATCCGTTTGTAATAAAAAAAATAATAATCCCAGAGTTCTCGACGAAGTTGCACAGATTAAAGTAGAGTGTCATTTTGCTATAGATCCCACCTATTTCATTCCAAAAGTATCAAAACTTACAAATATTTCTGTTGGATCCATACACAAAGCGTAAAAAATGCATACGTTTTTTCCTTATAAAATACAAATTCATCACCTGCTTAGTGAAGACGTATATGACCATAGAATTGAATTTTGTGAAACAATGTCCCAAAAAATACAAGAAGACGCAATTTAAATAAAGGCTTGCACTTAAGAGTCGGAGTTCTTAATACTAACATATGGGGTGCTACAGACGCATGCTTAGAATATCATGGATTTACCACGTAACCAACGAAGCCGTCCTACAGAGTATGAGAAAACAAAAAGAGGTCTTAAACGTAATTAAAAAACGCAAACTTTCATACTTCGGACATGTTATGCGAAACCAGAAATATAGCCTACTTCAGCTCATTATGCAGAGCAAGCTTAACGACAAAAAATTCCTGGAAGACGACGAATATCGTGGCTGCGAAATCTAAGACAATGGACAGGAATGACATCTATGGATCTATTTCGGGCTGCAGCAAATAAAATCAGATGGGCTATAGTAATCGCCAACATCCACTGAGGATAAGGCACAAGAAGAAGAGAAGAAGACGCAAAATCAAAAGATATTTGGACTGGATGGTTTTGAAATGAAAGCAACGTATAAGTCCACATGATATGAAACATATGATTGTAACATTAGCAGTTCATATTGTTCTCTTTAGTAAGATCGTTTAAGAGCATTTATGAATTTGCGTTTGGATACATTGAAGATATTTAACCCAAGATTTTAATGTTCATTACCTAGTCTCATTAATCGTGTTAATGAATCGTTAAGGCCATAGTTTGTGTAATGAAAAGGTATTTTAAATAGATCAGTATTATGAGTGGTTGTAGATGGTTTTCTAAAGTTCAATCATTTCAATAATAATTATATATTTTATTATAAGTTAAGAGTACGTGAAGAACAGCGAGACCCCAAACTCTGTACATACTGGAGCTTCAAAATCTTAAACCAAGATCTTTTTCAGGCAGATCTGTTCATTGCTCATTTTTTCAAGACCAAGAAAATGTTGAGGAGAAAGTTACGTATTTGGTAAACTCTCTGAATAATATATTTGATAAAAATATACCAATAACTACTTCTAGAGTGACAAAACTGAAAGCTCCATGGGTGACGAATGTGATAAAAATAATGATTGCTGAACGAGAAAAAGCTCTGGTAAAATTTAAGAGAACTAAATTACAAAAAAACTTAGATTTTTATAGAACGATGCGTAATTTAACCAACCAAGCTAATAAAGAGAAAAAAGAGCTTATTTCGCCCATAAATTTAATAATTTTTTACAAAAGGGAATTGGAAAACTCTTAAGGATAACCTAAAAGGAAAAATGATATACCAGAAATTTTGAAAAACCCTCAGGAACTGAATAGATATTTTATAGAATCAGTTCCACATAATGAACTACTACAACATCTATTGAATTTTTATAAAAATAATAAACGGGTTGATGCTAATTTTAATTTTAAAAAAATTCATGATCTGTTTGTATACAAAACTATCTGTGGAATAAAAACAAATGCTAAAGGATGTAATGGGTTGAGTATCAAGCTGGTAAAGCTGTGTTGCCCTCATATCGTATCCTATATTACTCACATTATAAATTTCTGTTTAAACGAGAATATCGGATATTCTGGACTTTATCGTTTTTTCTGCCGATGCTTTTTTATTGCTGACGAACTATTTGAAAGATAGGCAACAGATGGTTATTATAAATATATTATAGTTTTTCTGCTAAAATGGCAGAAAATGCTTGTGATCTTATAAATGCAGATCTAAATAGATTTGCTGACCTGGCTGCGAGCTATTGTTTATTTATAAACTCCAGTAGATCAAATGTTATGATATTTGGTCCAAAATATCATCGTTTCAAAGTGACTAATTCTGTGAATATCTGTATTCACAATGAACCACTAGTTATTGTTAGGGAAGCAAAAAATCTTGGTGACTTGATGGATGTAGAGCTGAGATTTGAAAAGTTCGTAAATAAACTTCTACAACGTGCGTACTCTGCAATGAAAATCATTTATGAAAACCGACATTTTCTGCCTTATCATGTAAAAAAATCATTTTGTGAATCTTTAGTGCTTTCAGTTTTCAACTATGTGGATGTTCTTTATGGCCAATGTCTAACCACTCAATATAAAAACAAAATTTAAAAAGTTCAGAACTCGTGCCTCAGATTAATTTTTGGTATTCGTCGGCGACAAAGAATCTCATATAAACTTCAAGAAATTGGGTGGTTGAACTTGAAAAAGGTGTATTTTAAAAATTACATATCGTACCAACATTTACAATTTGAATATTTCAAATAAAAATATGCTCGCAGTGCATAAATTCAAAACAAAAGTATTTAGAAAGTCTTTTAGATACCAAATTGTCAAAGGTATAATTCTGTTCCCACCTCACTTAAACAATTAAATTCAAAAATAAATATAAAGAATATTTGTTTGACTGTAATAAAAGGAAATGATTAAAATCTTGTATAAAATAGATAAACTACATTTTTTATGTGTTTGTTCGTATTCAAATTATAAACAATTATGTAACGATCACATGTTTTGTTTTTCATTTTATTTTGTCTTTCAGGGTTTAGTGGAAGAATATATTCTGTAATGCATAGCATATTCTTCAGAATATGCAGACAATGAACTTCACCCTTTATTTGTCGACAACTTAATGTAAATGTATCAATTATGTTTTAAGTTTATTTTATGAAATAATAAAGACGATATATTATTTTATTATTAAAAATCAAACCTACGACTTCTCTACTAGGTGATGTTATTGTTACACTGATTCGTATTGATTGTGGTGAACAAGGTTTTGTTGCCAGAAGTTTTTAAAAGTTTTGTGACAATAAAGATATTAGTTTTCCGCGCTTTTATACGAAAATCCTTCGACAATATTCCTTTATAAAAAAGTGGATAACTTTTTAATTATTAGAGTCTGCTCTTTTCTTCGCGCGTTAAAGTTGAGCCACATATTGAGCCCCCTCTAGCGCCGGATAAAGTCATTACCCGAAAACGATTAATGGCATCGATTAACAAAATGGATTTTCTGATCACCTCTCGTTCATTCGACCCCGTTGAAAGTGGTTTTCTCGAAGACTTCAAATAAAACGGTATATACAGGGTGTTTTAAAAGTTATACAAGATTTTCTACAGAAGAGAAAAAATATCTAAAAGGGGCCATTGTCCAGAAAAGAAATAGATGAATGGGCCATATAATTAGACATCCAAAGATACTGGCAACGATCTTAAAAGGTCAGATAGAAGAAGAAAAAGACAAAGCGAGGCTTAGGATAGAGTATATTGATCAAACGGAGTGAAAGAAAAGACACAAAATGTTGTTGCCTTGTTGTGACTTTAGAAGAAGAAGAATGGCCACCCAAAAATTCCACTTTAAAGTCACTGTAGATATTTTTTCGTGTGAAGTGTAAATGTTAAAATTCATTAAAATTAATAGGCACACTGAAACCTTTACCTTTAAATCTAAAAGGATTTATGTGTCGTGAGGAGAGTAATATTTTCCAACGTATGCAGAATTAATCGATTACTGCCGACCTAGTGACCTGTTTACTTAAAAATATATGCCTATAGAGATTTAGTTATACTGAAACGAAGTAAAAACGTTATTAATTATAACGAAAAATACAGATTTTAGAGCAGCCGGCGTAACTACTTGTACAAGAAATCATTGGTATATTTAAAAAATGGTTCGTTGAGATCCTAGACTCAATTGTTTAAAGAAAAATATAAATTAATGGCTTTATTTGTTTGTAAACACAATCAGAAGCTGGTGCGCAAAGTAAGGACTCAATGTCAATCCTACCAAAACAGTGCTGGTTCCATTCACCAGGAGGCGAAAGTACGAACATAAAGCCCCAACTCTGAATGGAATCCAGCTCACATTTTCCAAAGAAGTTAAATATTTGGGCGTAATAATCGACCACAAACTAATATGGAACAACCAACTCAACCACATTATTTCCAGAGCTATAGCGGCAATCCGGACATGCCGCAGAGTCTTTGGCAAGACATAGGGTCTGAAATCAAAAATGATCTACTGGTCATACCAAACTATCATCAAACCCATGGTCACGTATGCCTCATTGATATGGTGGCCAAAAATGCAAGAAATTTCGTCAAGCTGCAGAAAGTGCAGCGGCTTGCTTGTCTGGGAATCACAGGAGCAATATTCACGTGCCTTACTGCAGCTATAGAGGTAATGCTGAACCTTTCACCATTGTACTTATGTGTAATAAAAGAAGCAGCAATCAGTGCCTTTAGACTAAGCCAGACAATAAAGCGCAAAGCAGGAAATCGGATTGGACATTTAAAGATTTTGAAAAATATTTTGATCGTCAAATGCCTTATTTACGCCAATGATCAAGTCATATTAGCGTCATCTGAAGAGGAATTGCAGGCGATGGTTAATGTTATGCATGATGCCCTAAAAATCAAAGGGATAAAAATAAATGTAAGCAAAACGAAAGTAATGGTTTTTGAAAGAGAAGAAAGCATGACAAACTGTGGAGTTTCGATTGAGGGAGAAAGAGTGGAACAAGTAAATGAATTTGTGTACTTGGGTTCAAAGTTTACAAGAGATGGAAAGTATGACAGTTACATTGAGCGAAGCGTGTTAGCAGAAAAAAATGAATGGGGCACTGCATAGTTTTATGAACAGCTAGAAAGTTTCAAAAAAGGCACGTCTGGCTGTGAATAGAGGTGTGTTGGTTCTTACACTTATGTATGGCAGTGAATGTTGGGTTTGGCAAAAGAAGCATGAAAATAGGATTAATGCTGTGGAGATGAGTAGTCTGAGAAGTATAGATGAAATGACTCGGTTGGATAAAGTAAAGAATAGTGAGATAAGAAAACGCTGTGGTGTAAAAGAAGATGTGTAAGGCGAGTGTGAATGACTGAAGTCGGTAAAGGCGAACATATCTCGATCAGATCAACATTGTTTTGAAGAAAAGCCAGGTCAAGAGTACCAATAACCGACGAGCTTGTATGAGAGCACTGATGAAAGTAGAGGAAGCAATAGATGTGGGTAAGATCCATAGCAAGTGGAGGAAAGTGGTCTCTGCCTACCCCTATGGGAGAAAGGCGTAACTGTAAATATGATAAGAGTTGCCCGACTTTCAACTCTTACCTTATTTTATTAAAAAATGAATGTGCGCATGACTAGACAAAATTGTTATATGTCAGAAACACTCTGTAATGTTTTATTCTATACTAACCTTCATCTTTCTTTTAAATTTCGTTCTAACCTGAAAGTTTTTGTATATTCATTAGTTTTTTTTTATTAAATAATAGTTACGAATTAAAATCTTAATACAGTTTAATTGTTTTATATATTTTCAAAGTACAGAAAACAAATTAAATAATGAAATTGACAATAAAAGCGAACGTCATTGTCAAAAATGGCGTGATTTCATTGGTCGATTCTTATTCCTTATTTAATTTAGTTTATCTGTGTAAACAGGTCTATTTTCGTCTTATTTTTTAACTTATTTTTTATTTTACTTTATTTGTTGTATAAACCCAGGACTAATTGGTTTTTGCTTACCTATTCATTAAAAAGAAACAGTAGAAGTTCTTTTAGTGTGGTGCATTGAATTTCGTTCATGTAATGATTTTATTTTTTTTTAACATTGTTAAACAGAGAGTGAAGAGACCTTTTAAATTATGTATCACAAGTTTCTACTTTCTGTTTAAAAATTGCTTTAACGAACATCTCCAAAACTACGCCATTACAACTCTGGGTATTAAAGCATTCTACGTCCTGTAGTTCGGTAGTTCAAATGTACTTTCAAAATTACGCTTGCCAAACCGCCCAGAAGCTGATTGTTTTCGAAAATGTCCTCTTGCAGAAAGTTTTAGTACAGCAATCTCCCTTGCCAAAATGTAGTAACTCTCTAATTTTATTGAGATAAAGGGTTTGGCAACTTACAAGGAAGGATATTAACCCTCTACTTACATTCGGTTTATTATCTTCGAGATTCGATTAAAAATAGGTCATTAGACATTTTTTTATTAAATTTTATTTTATGAATCTGTTAGAAATGTATGAAAAATTAGCATATCTGTTCGCAAATACTGTGGGGGTTTGTTGGCGGAGAAAGGGATGAAAACAACGAATAATTCCGTTGAGTGATCATGCGCATGGATAGTCTACATTAAAATAAGCTCGTGGGCTTATTGTTTAACATTTTTATAGAATACACAATATAAAATGCTATAAGTTAGGATATAAAGTCATGTTAATATACCAAAGCCCGAAATGCTCAACAAAAAAATATTGTTGTTGTTTAGCCCTGGATATTTCTGCAGATTTCTATAATTTAAAGGACACAGCTTACAAACATATTCATGAAAGTACTGAATTGGCTCTGGTTTTTATGATTTTAGGTATTTATAATATTGTTACGATTTCTTGAGTCCGTCTCTGTTGCCAATTGGGGCCAATTGGTCAATTTTTTTTTAGCACGGTTAATTTTGCAACCGAATTCTGTTCTTAATGACTTAATTTATTATTAATTTATTGTGTTGTACATAATAAGAGAAGTAGGTAAGTAATCCAAACAAATTTCACTAATTAACTAAGCTATTAAGCTTTAATTTGGCTTGTTGATTCATTTTTGTTATATTTTTTGTAAAATTTATAAAAAAGAAATTGGTAATCCTGGGTTATCATTGTGGTGGTACCGACGTTAAAATCGTATAGTACCAATAATTGTAATTTTAAGTAGTGTATGTATACCTAATAGACCGTGAAAATACCGCGACGTGTTTTAAATGTAGATGCATTAATATTGAATGTACACGCTTATTTTACTGCGGAAAAACACAATGGAAGTCCGTTGCTACCAGTTTTATCTATACGTAAGCGTGTGTGTGATGCGATGGGTATTGGTGGGATAAAATTAACCTAAGTTTTAAAAAGAGTAAATAAAGGAAATAGTAAACAAAAAGTTGAAAAATATAAACCCCGCCGACATCCAAAAACTTTCCCAAAGTTTTTAATTCGCGACATTGTGTACAAAATGCTTGAAAAAAAAAACATGTTTCTATAGATTTAATATTAAAAAAAGGAAAAGAAAAAGATGTGTTTGAAATTTCTAGAACGAGTCTATGGAGAATTTTGAAACATATACGGTTTAAGTTTGAAAATGAAGACAACTGAAAGGCTTTGTGTGAAAAACCTGGAGTCCTGCACAAAATAATTGAATTTTTAAGAAATTATACTCGCTGTAAACAAGAATGCTCTTTATTTGTTTATCTGGACGAAGCTTGATTTTGTTGACGGGGCTTATCTTTTATTTTTGGCAAAATTAAAATCGGCCGATTGTCATGACAATGTAGATACAGACATGTTTGTAAAATGGTTAAAAGAGAAACTATTACCATCGTTACATGATTCATCTGTCATTGTATTAGATAATACTCTGTACCATTCAGAAATTTTAAAAAAGCAACCAACAAACTCCTGAACGGTACAGAAAATAAAAGAATGATTACCACAATTGGAAGACTGTCGGCGCAAAGAACAAAGGGAAAGCTCCGACAAATTCTCGAGGAGGTGTCTAATAAATTCTCGCGTTTCGAAAAGGGGTCTGTCGCAATCGCGAATAAGGTCGAAGTATGATTTACAGGTATAAAAAGGACGGTGGTCGTGAGGAAAGTTTTAAAAGTGTTTACGTTATGAAATTTAAACAGTTATAAAAAGTTGTAAAAGTTGTATATCTAAGTGATTTATAAAAGTAGAATTTATTGTATTGGAATAAACATTGGTTTATTAGTTTTAAATCGCCCAACCCAAAAAAGAACTAAAAATTCGCAACAATATTAAAAATAATCAATAACTGCCTTTGGCTCCTCTGAACACGAGTTATTAATAAGTGTTTGGTTTCTGGTTAAAATTCGCTTTCAGCAGTTTTATTTCGCGCATACATACATGACGTGATTGTGCAAGTGATTCCCCGCACTCCTCACTTTGTTAAACTGCCAGAGATCATTATTTAACAAGATTGTGGGACGCATGACGCGCATTTAGGTAAGTTGCTAATGTGAGGATGCGTAGTAGACGTTAAAGATTTTATACGAAATAAAACGTGGAAATATTCAGCTTAACAGTCTACAAAATATCCTATCTTGCTCAATGAAGACCCTCCTCGGCTTATTTATGCCTCAAAAGTGCCGTATGCCCTTAGAAACTATGATGTTGCCAAACTAGCAGCTTTTAATACAATCTACAAGTGGTAGTAAATATGAAGGTTGCCACGTCTTTTTCGTTCTCTAAAGAGTACTCTGCCAGCGGTCTCTCTACTGGCAAATTATGCCCGAGCTCAGCCGTAGAGGGTAGAAGAAAAAAATATAAAAGTGAGCCGCGCCACCGACTTAGACGGTTCAAGCCGGAAACCCCTAGGTCTTAAAGGCACTAGCAGAGCCACACGATAAACAACTAAGATTATGGTGAACCAAATAAATAAAATTATAGCTAAAATATATTGAATACTTTACTCACACAATAAATCGAAGTACACAGTTCAATAATAAAATTATAACACATATAGTCAAAAATTAACAGCTATGGTAAATTTTCTTGCTAAAACAAACCAAAAATTTAGAATTTACAACTTTATAAAATAACCATAACAGAAGTAAGAGTAACAGACTTTTCCAAGTTACCAAAAAAAGTAAAACATATATAAATCAACTCAATAATAACACTAAACAAAACGTTTACATAAGGCTGCTAATTTACTCATGTTTTAACCATTTACATAAAGATTTCCACTGCCAAAACAATCGAGTTTATTTAAAAATATTTTTACAGTGGTTGTCCTTTAAAATATCAAGATTGTAGGATATTTACAAATAAGTAGGAAGAAAATATATTTTTACTTGGACATAAAGAATTATTGAGAAGGTTATTTTAATCCAAGTTTAGTACTATGTACTATATTAATAAACTAAAACAAAACTTAATCGTGGTGTCAAAATAAGTCACGGCGTTATATATTTAAAAATAAATCACTTATAACCTTTGGGTATACGACTTCACTACTCCTGTGGCCTACTCCTGTGGCCGGGTTGATTATGGGACGGCACCTGCTAATTAACAATGGCTTCCCTCAAATAAATCCCGCTTGCGGCTATTTTAACTCGACACCAAAATCCAAAATATCAACAACGAAGGTAAGATAGAATGGTCAAGTTAAAAATTAAGTGGTTTTTCTTCAAAATCCAATTAAGATGGCCCAAATACAGCCAGATATGAAAGAAATCCCATGGAGGTTCTGCACACGTGCTAATATCACACCGTCCCAAAAAAACTCTCACCATCACCCGACTTCGAAGACTCTCACCCAACGACTGACCCCCAGGCCGGAAATCAAGAAATGACACGGAATAAACTTCAACCCAGAATCGCACTCGTCCGTGTGGATATCCAGCCCCATCCACACAGAAATGCAAACCAAACAATAATCCTATCACTACAAGGTATGCAACACTATTTACAACGAATAATATATTTAAGTTACAACAAAATACGGTATGCAACCCTACTTACGAGTACCTAAGGAATACTAAACCATCAGAGACCCAATTAATAATGGAACTGTAGAAGGGAAAAAAATAGGCACGTGACAAGGTGGAACATCAGCTCCACAGTTGTTCCTTAAAATGATCTTAGAGATTTAATACGAAATCTAAATTTATCATCACAAGCATCAGAACTTCTTGCATCAAGACTCAAAGAAAAAAAATTATTAGAACCAAAAATAACAATTACAGCATACAGAACAAGAAAAGTAAAATATTACCATTTTTATTCTGAAAGTGAAGCTTGGAGAGAATTTGTGTTGTTTATAGAACATTTCTAAGATATCTATAAAGCACCAAATTATAGAGAAATTGTTTGAAAGATTTTAGGAGCGAATATGGGCACACTTTCTCTACAGTCACCTTTTTTTTTTACTAAAAACAGTCGCAAATAGGGTAGACCTACCGTGTAAGCCGTGGACGGCCCGCACTGCGACTATTAGAAGGGGAAGAAATTATAAAAAGGAAATGATTGTGGACCCGCTTTTTAAAAAGTTGCAGGTCATAGTTCTCTGAAAAAACTGATTTTGGAAGCTTATTCCATGTGTCCAATGGTGGTACAAGAGTTTTTATTTCTCTGGAGCATCTGCCATGGAAATATCTGTAGAGTAATGACTGGTCTGCAACTCTTCTTCTATGTTCTAGACGGTAAAGGGTATCTGTGAGAGTTGAGCTGTTTATCAACCGAATGGCCCTTTTCTGAATGGAATCTAGAAGACGAAAAGAATGCCTTGGTGCTGAACCCCAAATGTGCGAGCAATGCTCCAGTAGAGGTCGGATTTGAGCCTTGTACGTCGTCAACATTTGATCAGGAGTAAAAAACTTTCTAGCTTTTCACAGAAAACCTAGCCTTTGGTTTGCTGACTTTGCGATGTTAGCAACATGGTCATGCCAAGACATATTATTGGACACCGTGGCTCCCAAAATCGAGATGGAGGGTATTTTCTAAATATATTTCCTGATAATCTGGGAAATTATAATGAGAAGCAGGGATAACGCTTTCATCAAGATCTAAAAGTGATGAAGAACAGGTATCAGGGTAGAGGGAACCGTCACATGATGGCAGATTACTGCTGGTCTTTACAAAGAGATTCTCCCGAAAAAAAATAATAAAAGAAAAGCTTATAAAAAGTATTTCTCTGATTTGTAACATTGTTTTTGCTATTTTTTCTCTCTTTTTACATCTAAGTAAATTGAATCATTACAATAAAACAATATTTTTCAATAAAAAAAGATTTTATTCTTGTTTTTTTCGTATACTTACTGCCTTTTTATAGTGTAAAATGAAAATGAAGTTTAAAGAAAACCATAGCTTCATACATTTTTGGCATAAATTTACTAGAAACTATTTTTATATCGAGGGCAACAAATTGTTCTTATTTTTTATTTTATAAATTTTTAACTCTTTACCTGATTCTAAAGAAAAAAATTTGCCCAAAAAGTTACTAAAATTGCTTGCATAATCTTCCTTTTTTAGTCAACAGTCCAAAGATTATTATTATCTGCAGATGTTTCAAAGAGTCACCAGCTATTTTTTCTTAAAGTGCTTCATTCTCATCATTTTCTGAGGTGTTTAAACATAAAAAGTTTACCTAGTATGGTTTTGTGTAATATTTACGTATCCTGCTGGAGATGCCGAGGTTACATGTAAAGGCTTTCATAATTTTGCAAGAGTAAAATTATCCTTTTTATAATTGTATTGTTTTGTCCTTTTAAAGATGCATAGATCCTGCTGCCCAATTCCAGGATAACATCTTCCATTTGTTATGAACTTAGCTTAAGATTGTAGTACTCATTTGTTTTTTATTCTTTAACCTTTACCCCACTTAAATCGTTCTGCGAAGTGTTTGGTTACAAATCGGGATGTTCTTTGATGAAGGTTCCCTCTGGCGTTTCCCACGGGACGCCTACGTTCCGCTGTATGTACACAATGGTAGGGAAAAACTCATGAATATAAATCCGCGCAAGGCATTTTCGTTATTTCCTTTTATACATTGGACGTTTTCTGAAAAATGATGAGGTAATTTTGTATTTAGAGTTAGTGCGTTATTTACACTATGTTAGCATACAGGGTCACTTCATTTCGATGGATGATTTTTTTTGTACAAACCAAAAAAATACGTATTTCTAAAACTGTCATCAAATGTTGATATTTTTGTTAAAATCTCAGTTAGCGAAGTGACCATATCAATATTAAAAATCTTTTTAAAATCAATTTCTCAAAGAGGAAGTTGGAAGTACTGATTTCCAACAAATAGTAAGAGACGCCCCGTACAACTCCATACCGAGCTCTGTCAAGGACAAATTTGTTTCTACTTTTCATGAAGCCTATAGAAATATACTTCTGTCATGTCAATAGCATTCTCCCATGCTTTGAATTTTTTTTTTTATGAAAATAGTCGCAAAAAAGGTAGACCTATCGTGTGGGCCGCGGACGGCCCGCACTGCGACTATTAGAAGGGGAAGGGATTATAGAAAGGAAATGATTGTGGACACGCTTTTTAAAAAGTTGCAGGTCATAGTTCTCTGGAAAAACTGATTTTGAAAGCTTATTTCATTCCGTAGCAGCCCTGTAATAGAAGGATTCTTGATGAAGATTGGTCCTTGTAGTGTCAAGCTTAAGAGTAAATGTGTGAGACTGATCAGCGTGCCGAGTTCTTCGGCCGAATGTGGCCAATGGTGGTACAAGAGTTTTTATTTCTCTGGAGCATCTGCCATGGAAATATCTGTAGAGCAATGACTGGTCTGCAACTCTTCTTCTATGTTCTAGAGGGTGAAGGGTATCTGTGAGATTTGAGCTGTTTATCAAGTGATTGGCTCTTTTCTGAATGGAATCTAGAAGACGAAGAGAATGCCTTGGTGCTGAACCCCAAATGTGCGAGCAATACTCCAGTAGAGGTCGGATTTGAGCCTTGTACGTGGTCAATAGTTGATCAGGAGTAAAAAACTTTCTGGTTTTCCACAGAAAACCTAGCCTCTGGCTTGCCGACTTTGCGATGTTAGCAACATGGTCATACCAAGACATATTATTGGACACCGTGACTCCCAAAATCGAAATGGAGGGACTTGGTTCAAGGGTATTTCCGGACATTGTGATGGGATGATTTGAGGAATTCACTTTCTTGGAAAACGTGGCACTTTGTGTTTTTTGGGCGTTGAACTGAACAAGATTGTTGGTTCCCCACTCGACGATTGCTTCAAGATCTCTATTGATGGAATCAACCTGTTCCTGCCTGAGTCTATTTGTATCATTCACCGAAAGTGATCGATAGGATGTGAAAGTTGAGACAAGTGTGCTATCGTCTGCGAAACTGTAAATGGGGTTCGTGGTGGTTTTCAAGAGGTCGTTGATGTGTAAAAGAAATAAGGTGGGGGACAGGATGGAACTCAGGGGGACCCCGGCATTAGTTTTAAACGCATCAGAAGAAATACCGTCAATTGCCACATGTAAGAAGCGATCTTGCATGAAGCTCAAGAGCCATTGGCGCAGTTTGGTTGGGAGACCGTAAGCAGATAATTTACTTAACAATGCCTGGTGCCAAACGCGGTCAAAGGCTTTAGATATATCAAAGGCTATTGCACGGGATTCACCAAACTTTTCAATGGTGTTTGTCCAGAGCTGAGTGACATAAGCCAGCAAATCTCCAGTAGACCGAAGTTGTCGAAATCCATATTGTCTGTCATGGATTATCTCAAATTTCTCCAGATATTTGATGAGTTCTGTGTTAATCGCTTTTCCCATAACTTTGGATATGACTGAGAGAGCAATGCAATAGGGCGATAATTTGCAGGAATAGTCTTCTTTCCTTTTTTCGGAATCGGTTGGACCTTAGCGTTTTTCCACATGGACGGAAATACTCCTTTGAATATACTGCTTTGAATATATCGTAGTTTATAATCAATATTTCATAACGTCTGCATTTTACCTTATTTTTGTTATTTATTATTTTTGTTACTCATTATCATTATTATTATCATCATTACTTTGACTATCGATCTTCTAGTCTGTTAACAACTATTCAATATTCATGGATATGGACCCATTTGAGTTCAAAGCTCAATAATTCCAATTTAAGTACAAAATGTGGGTTCTCTCTGACACATCCGCCCAGTCTAATGCAAAAAGAATGAATGATTTTTTCACGTGTTATTTGACGTAAAAATTGTATGTCAGTCTCTTGCCATTGGCACGCGAGAATTTAGTACGAGAAATAATAATTAAAATTCAGCCACTTTCAAGCGAAGCAAAATAACGCGGGAACTGAACAAATTCTTTATAACTGTATTATTAATATCTTGAGTGGTAATAGAATTAGAAGCGCTTAGGATGAAATTTTCAGAGTGAATTTATGAAAAGGAAAAAACAAGTAAGACGGGTAACTGGATTTATTATGAAAAATTATACGGGTGGCAGTTGATACGTTCACCAACTCGATCCTGTTAAAACTGGAAGATTTTTAAATAACCTAATAGAAAAATTACATTTTATAAATGACGCAATTACCTTTGTTCCAGCATCCCGGCGTAATCGTTCGCGAAATAACATTCCAGCTTCCTAATGTGTTTGCAGTACGTACACGGGATCTCCCAGATGGCTGCGACCTTGTTTTTGTTTTTGTTTGTAGAACAGAAACGCGAAAACAAGAAATTATACGGATCCAGAGGGTTATAAGTTTGAACATTTTATTTCGTCGGGTGTTGGGGTGGTGTTACTTTTAGTTAGTTATTATAAGTCGGATTTACGGAAGGCGCCGGAAAATTTAGCGAAAAAAGTTTCTCGTTGTTAACTGGTACACAGAATATTTTGCGAAAATTTAAAAAAATAGTTAAATCTTGGATTTATATACATTATTTTTCGAATGCGGTATTAAAATACAGAGAGAGTCGCTAATATTTTATACAAAGCCTATTCGCTCCGTGCGTGATTGCAGCGCCATGGTATCTGTGAACTTAAGGACGCTGTCACAGAGGTTTTTAATACATAAATGAATGGGGGTTTGCAATAAAAATTAATTTTCATTATTAAAAAAAAAATTTTTGCGTGTCATACCAAGTGACAATTAATCTTCAATCCTGTGAATTTGTTATGCAAAAATTACCGTTAAAATGTAAGGATAAGTAATAATTTAAAAACAATATAAAAGCTGTAGCTTTACTATAGTAGACGAAATAGGTTATAACCACAGTAGATCAGACTTTAAATAATATTGGCAAGCAGAAAAAGTACGATTTGACATAGTAATGAAATAAATATGTATCTTAAACTTTTATATTTACAGCAAACATGATATAAATATTAAGATAGGTATTGAAGCAAGTAGTCATACCATCGAATTTCAGCCTCAGACTATTATCAAGGGTAAAAATCTCGTCCTTGCAGAACACGTCCGAGATGTTAAAGAACATCGTTGAAATAAAAAATTTTTTCTGATAAAGTCACGAGTTATTCGACAAGCATCGGTCCATGCAACACCTTACACTACTTATTTAAATAAAAATAATAATTAAATAATTTATTTTAATAATAAAAATTTCGAAGATCAAATAATAAATAAAGCTTAATTTTTTTATTTTAGATAAATTAAGCTCAATGTATCACTGATGTGGTACAATTGTGTTTATAATGAATTTGCAAACAAAACAAAATATTCATATATATATACGAGGGCGGTTTGATAAGTCAGTGACTTCTTGAATAAAAATTTTTTTTCGTAAATAAACATTTTATTTTTTTACATATTCACCTTTTAGCTCGGTACATTTAGTCCAGCGTTTTTCTAATTTTTTTATTCCCTCCAAATAATAGGTTTTTTCAAAGCTCTCAAAATACGCGTTTGTTTCGGTAATGACTTCTTCATTCGACTCAAATCTCTTACCGCCCAGCCATTTCTTTAGGTTTGGAAACAGAAAATAGTCGCAGGGGGCTAAATCTGGAGAATATGCTGGATGGGGTAGCAGTTCGTATCCCAATTCGTGGATTTTGGCCCTCGTGGCTAGACAAGTGTGCACACGTGCATTGTCTTGATGGAACAGCACTTTCTTCTTCTTAGCCAAATGCGGCCGTTTTTGCTTCAAATCAACGCGGAATCTGTTCAAAAGCTTTGAATAATATTCGCCGGTGGTCGATTTACCTTTCTTGAGGTAATCGATGTGAATGACACCGCGTACATCCCAAAAAACTGTGGCCATGACCTTGTTGGCTGACAGACTCTGTTTCGCCTTCTTTGGTCCACGTTCACCCCGAGCAACCCACTGTTTCGATTGTTCCTTGGTCTCTGGCGTGTTGAGATGGATTCATGTTTCATCCACAGTAACAAAACGGCGCAAAAATTCGTCCGGATTACGGCTGAACATCGCTAAACACTCTTTTGAAGTGGTCACACGATTGCGCTTATGGTCGAGTGTGAGCAATCGCGGCACCCATCTCGCAGAGAGTTTTTTCATGTCCAAATATTCGTGTAAAATATGATGTACCCGTTCAGTTAAGATACACTTACAGCATGAGCCAACTCACGCACTTTCATTCTCCGATCATCCAATATCATTTCATGGATTTTATCGACGATTTCCGGCATGATCACTTCTTTTGGGCGACCTGGACGTTCGGCGTCACTAGTGCTGGTACGACCACAACGGAACTCTGTAAACCACTTCTTAACCATTGAAATTGATGGTGCCGAGTCCCCGTAGTATTTATTAAGTCTTTCCTTAGTTTCAGTGATGGATTTTTTACGTAAAAAGTAATGCTTAATCAGCACACGAAATTAACTTTTTTCCATTTTCGTAAAAATTCACGAGGTTGTCTGCTTTGAACGGCTATCAAACACCAACTGCACGACGTAGCTTGCTCAAAATTAGAAATTTGCCCACTGATAGATTATAGTTGACGGCAGCACTGTTGCATTTGGAGTAACTGCGCGGGAAATTCAAAAAGTCACTGACTTATCAAACTGCCCTCGTATTTATATAGTGTATTTGAGCTCTCCATGTTAATTAGAGTGTAAAAAATTTATTGAAATTGATCGACTGTGTCTGGGTGTTGGGATTCTTTTGAAAATCAGTATTTATTTACATAATTAATTGCTAAAAAATAACGACCATTTCACGTACGAATTGAAAGGTTTATAAAAACAAAAGAGTCGTATTTTTTTGATCATTATCAAGTCGGATGAAAAAAAATATAATAACGTCCGTAAAAAACAGAAAAGAGATAATCGCAAAGAATCTTTGGAAGCGTAAAATCCGGATGGTAATTTACACGTTAAATTATTATAAGACCCGGAATAATGGTCTTTCTTTTAAGGAGCGTCGCGTTCGGCTTAATCGTTGTATGACTACTGCGCGTGAAATGAGACAAAGAAATGCGTTTAATGCTTAGACTAGAGAAGACAAAGTGTAAAGTATCTAAAACGTCAGGATACAAAAGGCTTTCCTTACCCTTTTCAAGGTGTGACGTCACGTGGATGTCACCCATACCACCAATGTCAAAAAGTGGCCGCGTGCTGCACCGTTGCCACCGTAAACTTTTTAGATAAAAAAGTAACATCAATATTAAACAAAGCTCTCAATGCTAAAGAATTATGTCCGGCAGTATTTCTCGATGTCCAACAGGCGTTTGACAAAGTCTGACACCCAAGACTACTTTACAAAATCAAGGCACTACTACCAAGCGAGTACTACCTGCTCCTTAAATCGTATCTTACGAACGTTACATATGGAAATGAGTACTCAGCTCCTATCCTATTAATTCTGGAGTGCCACAGGGAAGCGTCCTTGATCCCCTATTATATAATTTGTTTACAGCTGATATTCCAACGAACATTTGCGGACGATACTGTTACATTATGTCACGATAAGAATGCGAAGATAGCAACTAGATAACTGCAACTGCACTTAGATGCACCAACAAGATGGTTAAGCAAGTGGAAAATAAAGATAAACGAAACAAAATTACCTATGTTACGTTAAAACGTTCACACTGTCCCTCATTATATCTTAATGAAAAAAAAAGGAAAGCCATGGATCTCAGGTTTACGCACCAACATGTGATCACCCCGATGAGGAAATAGAAGAATTCTACCAACAAATTACAGATACCCTGAAGCTGGCGAAAAAATCAGAAGTGACTTTTATCATGGGCGATTTTAATGCCAAAGTAGGAAGTACACCACGAGAGGATATTATCGGTAGATACGGATTGGGAACAGCAAACGATAGAGGAGACCGGCTAGTTCAGTTCTGCCAGGAACAAGATTTCATTGTGTCAAACACCTTTTTCAAACTTCCAACAAGAAGGCTCTATACGTGGACATCTAGCGCCCATACCCCTGAAAAAATTATTCGTAATCAAATAGACTTCATACTTATTAAAAAGCGATACAGAAACTGCATAAAGTATGCAAAAACATATCCAGGTGCAGACATAAACTCAGACCATAATCCAGTTGTTGCAGCAGCAAGACTTACACTCAAAAGATGTTTGCAAAGACCCAGACATAATAAGCCAGATGTTTCAAGGCTAAAGGACATAAATATAATGAGTAAACTGAAACATGAACTGAATTCCAGACTTGATGCGATACCCATAACGGAGGCAGCCGAGACTGACGAATTGTGGTCCAATATAAAAAATACCATCACAGAAAGTACCACCAAAATACTTAAACCTCAACAAAACCACAAGAAGAAACCATGGATGTCAGAGGAAATCCTTGATCTTATGGAAAAAAGACGGACACTCAAAGGCAAGAGCAACGAATACCGGGCGCAAAACCGCATAATCATAAACAAGATAAGAGAAGCAAAGGAGAAATGGTTTTACGAGCAATGCCAAGAGATAGAAGCAATGGAAACAAAACACGATACCTTCAACATGCACAAGAAGATAAAAGAGGCAGCAGGTATCTGCAGAAATAGAAACGCGACGACTTTACAGAACGCACAGGGCAGGCTGATACTGGATACTTCAGAAAAACTGACGGAATGGTGCGACTACATCGAGCACCTAGTTCACGATACCCGGCCAGAACTTCAGAAAGAATTCTTTAATCAAGGCCAAGGCTTGGACATAACGAAGGCAGAAGTTCAGTATGCGCTGTCAATTTCAAAAAATGGGAAAGCTAGTGGTCCTGATGACGTCTATATAGAAGTTCTAAAAATACTGCAAAACGAAGAATCACTGAACACGCTGGTAAAGCCATTCAATCTTATTTACCGAAACGGCAACATACCTTCTGATTGGTTAAAATCTACTTTTGTCCCGCTCCCCAAAAACGCGAAGGCCAAGAACTGCGGTGATTATCGTCTTATTAGCCTGATGAGCCATGTGCTTAAACTCTTCTTGAAAATAATACACAAAAGAATATATGCGAAGTGCGAGACAATGATGGGGGACTCTCAGTTTGGTTTTCGCAATGGCTTTGGAACAAGGGAGGCACTATTTAGCATACAGGTTCTTATCCAAAGGTGCCGGGACATGTCGGTGACCGTTTACGCATGTTTCATCGATTACGAAAAAGCCTTTGATAAAGTAAAGCACGAAAAACTGATCAACATTCTTAAAGAAATAGGACTGGAACAACGAGACCTTAGAATAATAGCCGACATTTACTGGAACCAAAGTGCTCAAATAAGAATCGATAACACCGCGTCCGACGAGATCAAAATCCTGAGAGGCGTTCGTCAAGGATGCATTTTATCACCACTGTTATTTAATTTGTATTCCGACAGGATATTTCAAGAGGCGTTGGATGAATGTGACGAGGGGATATCTGTCAATGGGATTAATATCAACAATCTGAGGTATGCGGATGACACGGTTCTTGTTGCCGACTCACTGGAAGGACTGCAGGAGCTGGTAAGCCGCGTGACGGCTGCAAGCTCAGAGGCCGGACTTAGCCTGAACGTGAGAAAGACAAAGTGGCTAGCAGTTAGCAAATCAAACAACGTGGACGGACACCTGACAATTAACGGTCAACGAATTGAGCGAGTAGAAACTTTTAAATATCTTGGGTGTCAACTAAATGAGAAGTGGGACAGCATGCAGGAGATTCGTGCCAGAATAGAACAAGCTCGTGCTTCGTTCCTGAAAATGCGTAAAGTACTTTGCAGCAGAAATTTAAGCTTGCCTCTGCGCGTCCGAGTGCTTCGCTGTTACGTGTTTAGCATACTGTTTTATGGAATGGAAGCTTGGACTTTGACAGATGCGATGTGCAAAAAATTGGAGGCCTTTGAAATGTGGACGTACAGAAGGCTATTAAGAATCTCCTGGGTAGAAAGAGTGCGTAACACCGAGGTACTTCAACGCCTCGACAAGCAGCTGGAAGTTCTGTTTACACTAAAAAAGCGCAAACTGGAGTATTTTGGTCACATCTTAAGAAATGACAAGTATCGACTTTTAAAGCTTATTATAGAAGGGAAGATCGAAGGACGAAGAGGCCCGGGTAGAAGAAAGATATCCTGGCTAAAAAACTTAAGACAATGGTATGGAGTGAGTACTACCACATTGTTCCGCCGAGCTGTAGACAAGGTTCAGATAGCGCTGATGATTGCCAACGTCCGAGGAAGACAGGGCACCTAAAGAAGAATAAGATGGATCTCAAAATGAACTGGTTGTTTGGCAAAAAGTCATCCTTATCCATAGAGGACAAAATTTTATTGTACAAAGCTATAATCAAACCAATATGGACATGCGGAATAGAACTATGGGGATGTTCCAGCAAATCGAACATAAATATTATTCAACGTTTCCAATCAAAGTCATTAAGAATAATTGCGAATGCTCCATGGTATGTATCTAACCACACACTGCAAGTAGACCTTGACAAACCCTTTATTGAAGAAGAATGCAAAAAAAGAACCCAAAAAACTTCGAAAGGCTTGAACACCATCCCAATGAAATGGCATCAAATTTGATAAATATTGTAAACCCAAAGCGACTCAAAAGGAAATGGCCAATTAATCTTCTGCAGGTATAGTTAAGAGGATAACGCCAATGGATGTGATAACTTTCCTGACAAGAAGCCATCAAATCAGCTCATAGGACGTAAATTGTATACTAATTGTATATAAATTGTTCTGATTGTTAATGTACACAAATCAATAAAAAAAAAAGATAAAAAAGTGGCAAAAATTTTGATTTTTTTTAGTGCGGAAAAAGCTTGAAAATCGATCTAAGAAAGCGAATGCTTTGAAATATTCTCATTTCCGTTTTGATAAGTATAGTCTTTCACGCGACTGTGATATTTTCTGGTCTTTTTATAAGATATTAAATCGTATGGAAAGTCGCCCTTTTTAACCATTTTCTGTATCTTGTTAAAGAGAGTGCCCTCGAATTTCCTGTTTCCGATTACACTCGCTTTTTTTTTTTGCTTTATCAATTCATTGTTGCATCGCTTCGTCGACTCGTGAGTAACCATCTTACAAAGACGCTTTTAAAAAGTCGGCTAATCCGTTGAACGAAAATGCGTCCAGATTACATAGCTATGTTACAATATATATATGCTAAAGTCCAACCGATTCCGAAAAAAGGAAAGAAGACTATTTCTGCAAATTATCGCCCTATTGCATTGCTCTCAGTCATATCCAAAGTTATGGAAAAAGCGATTAACACAGAACTTATCAAATATCTGGAGAAATTTGAGATAATCCATGACAGACAATATGGATTTCGACAACTTTGGTCTACTGGAGATTTGCTGGCTTATGTCACTCAGCTCTGGACAAACACTATTGAAAAGTTTGGTGAATCTCGTGCAATAGCCTTGGATATATCTAAAGCCTTTGACCGCGTTTGGCACCAGGCATTGTTAAGTAAATTATCTGCCTACGGTCTCCCAACCACACTGCGCCAATGGCTCTTGAGCTTCATGCAAGATCGCTCCTTACATGTGGCAGTTAACGGTATTTCTTCTAATGCGTTTAAAACTAATGCCGGGGTCCTCCAGGGTTCCATTCTGTCCCCCACCTTATTTCTTTTACACATCAACGACCTCTTGAAAACAACCACGAACCCCATTTACAGTTTCGCAGACGATAGCACACTTGTCTCAACTTTCACATCCTATCGATCACTTTCGGTGAATGATACAAATAGACTTAGGCAGGAACAGGTTGATTCCATCAATAGAGATCTTGAAGCAATCGTCGCGTGGGGAACCAACAATCTTGTTCAGTTCAACGCCCAAAAAATACAACGTGCCACGTTTTCCAAGAAAGTGAATTCCTCGAATCATCCCATCACAATGTCCGGAAATACCCTTGAACCAAGTCCCTCCATCTCGATTTTGGGAGTCACGGTGTCCAATAATATGTCTTGGCATGACCATGTTGCTAACATCGCAAAGTCGGCAAGCCAGAGGCTAGGTTTTCTGTGGAAAGCTAGAAAGTTTTTTACTCCTGATCAACTGTTGACGACGTACAAGGCTCAAATCCGACCTCTACTGGAGTATTGCTCACACATTTGAGGTTCAGCACCAAGGCATTCTCTTCGTCTTCTAGATTCCATTCAGAAAAGAGCCATTCGTTTGATAAACAGCTCAACTCTCACAGATACTCTTCACCCTCTAGAACATAGAAGAAGAGTTGCAGACCAGTCATTGCTCTACAGATATTTCCATGGCAGATGCTCCAGAGAAATAAAAACTCTTGTACCACCATTGGCCACATTCGGCCGAAGAACTCGGCACGTAGATCAGTCTCACCCATTTACTCTCAAGATTGACACTACAAGGACCAATCTTCATCAAGAATTCTTCTTTTACAGGGCTGCTACGGAATGGAATAAGCTTCCAAAATCAGTTTTTCCAGAGAACTATGACCTGCAAATTTTTAAAAAGCGTGTTCACAATCATTTCCTTTCTATAATCCCTTCCCCTTCTAATAGTCGCAATGCGGGCCGTCCGCGTCCCACACGATAGGTCTACCCTTTTTGCGAGTATTTTCATAAAAAAAAAAATTATTTTAAATTCACAGGTATTCAGTCCAAGTCAAAAAGAAAACTCTTCTTTACTTTGCCAAGCTTTCGACAAATTTATTGTCTTTTTCAAGGCTAAAAATTAAAAATGGTTAAAAAACAGCGAATATAAATAAATGGTATAACCTTACATGCAAAATGAGTTAAATTAACGAAAATAAAGCTATACAGTGCCCCATTCATTTGTTTTCCTGCCAACACCCTTCGTTTAATGTTACTGTCATACTTTCCATCTCTCGTAAACTTTGAACCCAAGTACAAAAATTCATTTACTTGTTCCACTCTTTCTCCCTCAATCGAAACTTCACAGTTTGTCATGCTTTCTTCTCTTTCAAAAACCATTACTTTCGTTTTTCTTACATTTATTTTCATCTAATGGTTATAGAGATAAGGCTGTTTTGGAAACCTGGCAACGAGCACTTCATACTGCTAGTCCTGAAATTTGTGAAAAATGTGTCACAAAATATGAAAATTTGGAAGGGGAATGGTGGGTTCGTGAAAACCGCATCGAAGCAGTTAATCCTCCTATTTTTGTTGCATTTCCTTTTAACATAATTGAATATGTGCCTATCTCTAACTAAAAAACTCACCGAGAGCTAAATTAACGATTTCTGTTAGAATAAATCAAAAAATAAAAATAAAAACTTAACAAAAGTATAATAATAAACAAAAATTTTTCGGGTTTAAATGTACCCCTCAATACAGTGCACCTTGGTTACTAATCCGATACCGACGTATATTGGTGAAATGAGCTATACCTTATGATTTGCTGTTAAAAAAGGCTTGATTATTTATTAAACTAGCTACTTAAGCTTTTCTTTTTTTCAACACAATATAGATTAAATAAAAATCAACGATACTACCCACATACACAGTAAAAATATAATGCTTTTTTTTACCATTTACTATGATTCTTATGAACAATAAGGAGGCAGTATATTTAGGAGTTTATATTATATTTTAGTCTCGTTTCCATGTATATTTGTTAATCATCTTCGCAATCGCAATCTTCATCTTCACACTCAGTTTTCCAGTCGACTGTTTCACCGGCGGTCGTTTGAAACATGGCGAGCACCGTGCTGCCATACTTTCCTACCCACGATCCGAGTAGAATACCGACGAACAGAGCTCCGAAATCATACAATAATTTTGCCATGGTACGCGAATTTTTTTGATGTGCTTACGCGTCAAAGTGACGTGTGTCACTGGCGCGGAAAAATTTTTCCTCCTTTTTTTTTACTGTTGGCAATGCCGGACAAGCGATACGACATCTGGTGGACAAATCTGAACTATAATTAGCCAGTAGTCCGGTTTATTTACATAAGAGATAGTGCCATGCTTTCATTATTTATTAAGGTAGACCTGATACAGTCAGTGCAGTCTCACAGACCTTGAGCTCATAACCTCTCCATAAAGGATTTTCTCTACCTCTGAAAAAAAAAACATGAAATATACAGATATTTTATTTATTTTATACGGTTGAGGGTACGATCGTGGTAAATTTCCCCGCATAGACAATTAGACTTTGAGTCCATTTATTCTCTCTCCATGATCTTCGTGCTCTCTATGTAGAGAGCTAATGCGCTCGCGGGGATCTTCATAACCTTCTCCGGTTCGCAAAATTGCACTCCGAAGAATTTATATCTCAGCCAGGCTAGTCCTCAGGCTAGTTCCCATCACACCTGCGACAGTAGTCGTCTTCTACGAGGCCCAATGTTTTCAAGTGATCCTTAAGCCGTCAGTACCCTGTAATCAGACCCACTACCATCCCTAGTTGTCTCTGTTTAATCCCATCAGTTGTAGGGCAATTTTCTTGTCAGGTCTCGCCAAGAAGCTGTAGGCCCGACGTGCCTTGGGTTCGTCTCTCTACAGCTTTCTGTGCTCCCTGTCCTAATATGAGTGGATTTCCGCTTTAACGGAGCATTCTGCTATTCCAACTGCGGGTCCTGGCCCATAAAGTGTCTGTGACGACCCCTCTCGTGCCAGTTAATCCGCCTTTTCATTCCCTTCAAACCCTGTGTGTCCAGGTATCCAAATTAATGTCACCCTGTTTCGTCTGGCCAGGAGCCCAAGCTTCTCCCTACTTACGCTTACTAAAGTGGATCTGTCTACTGGCGCGTCGAGCGCTTGTAACGCTGCCTGACTATCCGAGCAAATACAAATCTTTATGTTCACGTACCCTCTGTTCAGGTTTTCATGTGCACAGACTAAAATGGCCATAATTTCTGAAATATACAGATATGAAAAAATATACATTGTTTGGTAAAAGAAGGTGGTTTATTCGAACCTTTGTACAATTATATTTGTAATGTTTTTTTTAAAGAGTTAAAATTTATCGCGAATATTTATATTTTTTCGCATTAAAATTTCCATGTTTCGTGAATACCTTTCATGTCTGTATATACTTTAAGACAAATCTCACACTCCTCTGCGCGCGCAATAAGTTTAAAAAGTTTTCAAAAAATACTTTTAGCAGTACACATTCTGAGTATTTGGCATCGTCGATCAAGGTGGGCAACTAAAGAAAATTAAAAGTTACTAGTTTCGTCAATATGTCAATTTTGTATTGATATCACGTTTTAAGATCGAGGTGAGAGTGCGGACAAATGCCGAACTATAAAAAAAAAGTAAACAGTATATATTGCGCTCACCTAAATTGCAAATTACATACATTTTTATCTAAATGGTGGAAAAAATCAACATAAAAACGTGTGTCTGCTAAAATTGGGCTTGATAGATTCATAACAGCACAGGCAATACTGAAAGAACTGGATAGAACGTGGTAGCTAGTTTGCTATACCGTCTTAATAATCTTTGTTGGAGAAGTGGTAGCGTTTAACATCGAAACAGGTGTGAGACAGGGATGTGTGGCTTCGAGATGGCTGTTCAACTTATACATAGACGATTGTTTCAAATATTTAAAAGAGAGTGCGTATGGTTTAAAAATGAATGATTTGATCGTTAAATGCCTTCTTTACGCCGATAATCAAGTCATATTAGCGTCATCTGAAGAGGAGTTGCAGGCGATGGTTAATGTTATGCATGATGCCCTGAAAATCATATGGATGAAAATAAAGTAAAGTAATGGTTTTTTAAAGAAAAGAAAGCATGACAAACTGTAAAATTTCGATTAAGCGAGAAAGGGTGAAACAGGTAAATGAATTTGTGTACTTGGGTTCAAAGCTTACAAGAGATAAAAAGTTTGACAGTGGGTTTAAAGTTAACGAAAAATAGAAAGTATGACAGTAACATTGAGCGAAGGGTGTTGGCAGGAAAACAAATAAATGGGACACTGTATAGCTTTATTAACAGTCAGAAAGTGAGCACGTCTGGCTGTGCATAGAAGAGTGTGTTGGTTTCTACACTTTTGTATGGTAGTAAATACTGGGTTTGGCAGAAGAAGCATAAAAATATGATTATTGCTGCGGAGATGAGTAGTCTAAGAAGTATAGCCGGAGTGATTCGGTTAGATAAAGTAAAAATAGGCGTGTGTGAATGGACAAGTCGGTAGAGGTCGACCTCGGCGAACATATCTTGATCAGATCAGCATTGTTTTGAAGAAAGGCCAGGTCGAGAGTACCAACAACCGACGAGCATGTATAAGTGCACTGATGAAAGTGAAGGAAGCAAAAGATGTGTGTACGAACCGTAGCGAAAGTGGAAGGAAGTGGTCTCTGCCTACCCCTACGGGAAAAATGCGTGACTATATTTATGCATGTATGTATGCAGTTTTCCATTTCAAATTTCGAAAACTTTGATACGTTGATTTGCTTTCTCAATATGTGCACTAGCTGCAGCTATTTTTAAATTAAATAAGGCTTCTGTAGTACTCCGTTGTCGGGAAAGGTGGTCTTAACAACTTTTTTGAATATTTCACATGAATCATCAATTACAAATTATTTGTCTACCAAAATTGCATCTTGTCAATTTTGTTATGAAAATACTTTAATCAATTATCAATTTATCAGATGCACGACCTCCATATGGTTTACTAATGAAAGTAATTATTCCACCAGGTGATATACCTGTCATAAACTTTACTGTTTCGTGGACTTTATACTGGGAGTAAAATTTTATACGGCAACATAACCTTCGAAACACTTATTATTTTTTATATCTATTGAATCAGGAAACCGTATGCAGGATTTTAAGACCTGACCCAAAATTGATAACAATTCCTTTCGTTGCTCGGGTTTCGAAAACAACCCCCAACGATACCTAGAATAAACGCATCAATGTCTGAGGTCGCTATCAGCCATCGCACTTTCAAAAAAATCCTACAAAATCTTGACTCTGATAAGGAAGTAGAACCAGATGGAATTTCGACAATTGTCCTGAAGACCTGTGCTCAAGAGCTCACCCCAGTTCTCTGTAGACTCTTCAAGTTATCATACAGCAAAGGAGTATTTCCGTCCATGTGGAAAAACGCTAAAGTCCAACCGATTCCGAAAAAAGGAAAGAAGACTATTCCTGCAAATTATCGCCCTATTGCATTGCTCTCAGTCATATCCAAAGTTATGGAAAAAGCGATTAACACAGAACTCATCAAATATCTGAAGAAATTTGAGATAATCCATGACAGACAATATGGATTTCGACAACTTCGGTCTACTGGAGATTTGCTGGCTTATGTCACTCAGCTCTGGACAAACACTATTGAAAAGTTTGGTGAATCCCGTGCAAAAGCCTTGGATATATCTAAAGCCTTTGACCGCGTTTGGCACCAGGCATTGTTAAGTAAATTATCTGCCTACGGTCTCCCTACCAAACTGCGCCAATGGCTCTTGAGCTTCATGCAAGATCGATCCTTACATGTGGCAGTTGACGGTATTTCTTCTGATGCGTTTAAAACCAATGCCGGGGTCCCCCAGGGTTCCATCCTGTCCCCCACCTTATTTCTTTTACACATCAACGACCTCTTGAAAACCACCACGAACCCCATTTACAGTTTTGTAGACGATAGCACACTTGTCTCAACTTTCACATCATACCGATCACTTTCGGTGAATGATACAAATAGACTCAGGCAGGAACAAGTTGATTTCATCAATAGAGATCTTAAAGCAATCGTCGAGTGGGGAACCAAAAATCTAGTTCAGTTCAACGCCCAAAAAACACAAAAAGCCACGTTTTTCAAGAAAGTGAATTCCTCAAATCATCCCATCACAATGTCCGGAAATACACTTGAACCAAGTCCCTCCATCTCGATTTTGGGAGTCACGGTGTCCAATAATATGTCTTGGCATGACCATGTTGCTAACATCGCAAAGTTGGCAAGCCAGAGGCTAGGTTTTCTGTGGAACGCCAGAAAGTTTTTTACTCCTGATCCACTATTGACCACGTACAAGGCTCAAATCCGACCTCTACTGGAGTATTGCTCGCACATTTGGGGTTCAGCACCAAGGCATTCTCTTCGTCTTCTAGATTCCATTCAAAAAAGAGCCATTCGCTTGATAAACAGCTCAAAACTCACAGATACCCTTCACCCTCTAGAACATAGAAGAAGAGTTGCAGACCAGTTATTGCTCTACAGATATTTCCATGGCAGATGCTCCAGAAAAATAAGAACTCTTGTACCACCATTGGCCACATTCGGCCGAAGAACTCGGCACGCTGATCAGTCTCACCCATTTACTCTCAAGATTGACACTACAAGGACCAATCTTCATCAAGAATTCTTCTTTTACAGGGCTGCTACGGATTGGAATAAGCTTCCAAAATAAGTTTTTCCAGAGAACTATGACCTGCAACTTTTTAAAAAGCGTGTCCACGATCATTTCCTTTCCATAATACCTTCCCCTTCTAATAGTCGCAGTGCGGGCCGTCCGCGGCCCACACAATAGGTCTACCCTTTTTGCGACTATTTTCATAAAAAAAAAAAAATGGAACGAAAGTTGAGAATTTTCCTTCTCCCAGGAATTACAAAGAGGCATTGAACAATACCGACTCATTGAAAATTTTAAATCAAACAAAAATACTTTAATAATTGATGAAAGCAAAGTACTATTTCTTATGTAAATAAACAGGACTAATGACTAATTATAGTTTAGATTTGTCCACCAGATGTCGTATCGCTTGACTGGCATTGCCAATTGTAAAAAGTTTCAAAATATCATAGCGAAAAATTACGTAACGCGAGATGGCGCTGTTAATGACAAAATGTCGAATCGAGATGTAAACAACAAATATTCTGTCATTTGATCGCTTATAAAACTGGTTTTTATTTAAGGGTACTTTAGTTATTTCAGAGATTTGAAATGATTTTTTGTGTTACACCATTGGATTCAAGCTGGATATAAGGTTTGTTTCAGTTTTATTGTTGCTGGTTTTCTGTTAAATTCCAGTAAAGACCGGGTGTGTCCAGGTATTAATATTGGTTTGTTTTCAAAGTTTTTTAGTTCTGTTGTCCGTGGAATTCTTGTTGCAATACTTATGAAAGTCGAAATATTAATTTTGGACATATTGTATTATGTGGGTGAACGTGTTTGACTAATTTAGGAAGGTGAAGAGGTTTTAAAGGCTAGAAACATCATTTTCTGTGAAACTGACGGTCTCAATGAAAAAATCAATAAAATCATCTTTCTCTTTGAAGTCACTATGAATAATAACAAATAAAAAGATAGATCATTGGACAACAATATCAAACTTACCACTGAAAAAATCTTTTACAAGTGCTTGCTACAAACAAACTTAAACATTGGTTATCCTATCTTAAAGATCATCTTCCATTTTTGAGCTGCCTTATGATTTGAAGGAAATATATAATCGAATTGTCATATGTAGAGCATTGTGGAACAGAGCATATTTTTCGCGATTTGATCTCAATATTACATTTTTTAGTCATTTGCATTTTTGGATTTTGTGGTTTATTAATCCCAATTCTTCACGAAATATCGTTCAAATATAACACTTTCAATGCTTAAATTGCTCAAAATAATATATAAAGTTTAATTTTCGCCCATATAAACAAATGGAGGTAAGTTTGTTGTTCACACCTTGATAAGTTCACACGATCAATAATAGATGACGCCCACTACGAGATTTTTTCCTACAGCAAATTTCGCAGCAATATGAAATGCAGAGACGGCAACGTTGCGATATTTTTGACAGTTAAATAACCTCGGAACAATGCACCAGAATCTGTTGCAGACCAATTTCCCAGGTTTTCGGGACGAGCTATATTTCCTTTTGTGTTCTCTATTATTGATATGCAACAAAACACCAAACTATAGTTAACACCACGTTGTCGAATTGTTAGAATTACAGGAGGAACCAAAAAATGTATAAAAGTTATGTTTTCATTTAAAAATTTACCCATTTTAATTATAAAACTTACTTTTTTCTGAAAAGAACAATTTTTTTAGGGTTATACACAAATTAAAAGTTGTAACGTGAAACAAATAGTTTGTAAATATAACATCAAACTGAAAATATAATAACAAAAGCAGCAACAATGCATTTTGATTGACAGGCTGCCAACTGGGTATGTTTTAAGTCGCATGGAAATGTGTCGTGGCGCACGAAATTTTATTTTATTTATAGTCGATGAATTCGTGCTGTTACGGTTTCATACAGAGCGTCTCAAAAGTGCGGTAAAATTCTTGTATTCCGGTACTGTTTAGCGAAAACTCGTTTTATATTTATCAGTCTGTATCTCGTTTAATATTAACATCTTAGTTATGATAATCAATCTATTTTGTTCCACTTTTTCTTTAGTTGCAGTTTTGTCCACTTGTTATAAGACACTTCTTCTTCTTCCTTTTTGTAAGGCATCTGCCTTGTTCTCTAATTTCTTAGAGTATTAGCTGGGATGATGAATTCCAGCTTTCATACCAACGTATGGGTGGACGTCCAGGTGGTCTGCTGGATCTTGGGAGACCATCCCTTGCAATCTTCGGCAATCTGTTGTCGTCCATCCGTTCAACATGATCTCTCCATCCGCGACGTCTGTTTCGGGACCATCTAACTATGTCTTGGATATCGCAAAGTTCTCGGATGTCTTCGTTTCTTTTGTGATCCCTTAATGTGTAGCCTGCTATGGATCTCACAAACCTCATCTCTGCTGTACGGATAATCTTTTTTGTTATAGAGTTTTTGGCTCTTGTTTCTACAGCGTAGGTCATAACAGGTCTTATATATGCGGACTTTGCTTTCAATGGACATGTGCTTGTTTCGCCATATTATATCTCTAAGGAATCCTGATATGAAAGCTGCTTTGAGCCTTTACTTCTTCTTGGAGGTCTCTGCTGCTCGTGATGTTGACGCCGAGATATTTAAAACTCATAACCTGTTTTACTGGTTTATTGTATACAGCTAATTTACATCTTCTAGGCTCTGTTGAGATGGTGCACTTTTGATTTTGCTACCGATATCTCCATGCTGTATTTTCGAACTGATAAAGCATTCTCTGTAGGTTGTCTTCATCTTCTAAGACCATTTCGGCTTCGTCCGCGTATCAAATTACTTATAGTTCTTTGTCCCTTAGTGAGTATCCCTTTCCAACCTTTTTTACTTCCGTTATAAGTTCGTCCATAATCAAGTTGAAGAGGATGGGGCTTAGGCTATCGCCTTGTCTTATTCCAGTTTGCATGGAAAGTCTACGTGTCTTTCTGCCTTCTACTTGTATTTGGGTCCAGTTGTTGGTGTTTAAGTCCGCAATAATGCTTGGAATATCCGGGTGCACGTTTTTCTTTTTGAGAAGTTTTATAACATCATTGAGTCTTACGCGGTCAAATGCTATCGTAAGATCTATAAAACACATATATGCTGTTTTGTTGTATTCTATAGCCTTCTCAGCAATTTGCCTGATAGCAAAGATGGCATCTACCTTTTTTTTATGAAAATAGTCGCAAAAAGGGTAGACCTATCGTGTGTGCCGCGGATGGCCCGCACTGCGACTATTAGAACGGGAAGGGATTATAGAAAGGAAATGATTGTGAACACGATTTTTAAAAAGTTGCAGGTCATAGTTCTCTGGAAAAACTGATTTTGGAAGCTTATTCCATTCCGTATGCTGCCCTGTAAATGACTGGTCTGCAACTCTTCTTCTTTGTTCTAGAGGGTAAAGGGTATCTGTGAGAGTTAAGCTGTTTATCAAGCGAATGGCTCTTTTCTGAATGGAATCTAGAAGACGAAGAGAATGCCTTGGTGCTGAACCCCAAATATGCGAGCAATACTCCAGTAGAGGTCGGATTTGAGCCTTGTACGTCGTCAACAGTTGATCAGGAGTAAAAAACTTTCTGGCTTTCCACAGAAAACCTAGCCTCTGGCTTGCCGACTTTGCGATGTTAGCAACATGGTCATGCCCAGACATATTATTGGACACCGTGACTCCCAAAATCGAGATGGAGGGACTTGGTTCGAGGGTATTTCCGGACATTGTGATGGGATGATTTGAGGAATTCACTTTCTTGGAAAACGTGACACTTTGTGTTTTTGGGCGTTGAACTGAACGAGATTGTTGGTTCCCCACTCGACGATTGCTTTAAGATCTCTATTGATGTAATCAACCTGTTCCTGCCTGAGTCTATTTGTATCATTCACCGAAAGTGATCGATAGGATGTGAAAGTTGAGACAAGTAAGCTATCGTCTGCGAATATGTAAATGGGGTTCGTGGTGGTTTTCAAGAGGTCGTTGATGTGTAAAATAAATAAGGTGGGGGACAGGATGAAACCCTGGGGGACTCCGGCATTGGTTTTAAACGCATCAGAAGAAATACCGTCAACTGCCACATGTAAGGAGCGATCTTGCATGAACCTCAAGAGCCATTGGCGCAGTTTGGTTGGGAGACCGTAGGCAGATAATTTACTTAACAATGCCTGGTGCCAGACGCGGTCAAAGGCTTTAGATATATCCAAGGCTATTGCACGGGATTCACCAAACTTTTCAATAGTGTTTGTCCAGAGCTGAGTGACATAAGCCAGCAAATCTCCAGTAGACCGAAGTTGTGGAAATCCATATTGTCTGTCATGAATTATCTCAAATTTCTCCAGATATTTGATGAGTTCTGTGTTAATCGCTTTTTCCATAACTTTGGATATGACTGAGAGCAATGCAATAGGACGATAATTCGCAGGAATAGTCTTCTTTCCTTTTTTCGGAATCGGTTGGACTTTAGCGTTTTTCCATATGGACGGAAATACTCCTTTGCTGTATATAGTATAGTTTGTAGTATAGTAAACAATTATAATATACAAAAAAAGTAAACCCCGATTTAATCCATGCGGGCGGTTTCTATACAATTTCAATTCTACCCGGATGTGCGCAGCGATATTTTACTGTGAAATGATTTATCGTGGTCGGAATGTAAATGTGTGGATTTGCTGTTACATATAAATATGGTTCGAAATGATATTTATTGAATACGTGAATCGTTACTGAATTTATTAATTTTTCCAATTGGTTTATACGATTTGCGAAATTTACTTGTTTTTTATTAGAAAATTAATATTGATATGCTATTAAATATAACACCCTGGCTGAGTATACAAACAAACCAGATAGCACACATCACAACACAAAACATTACTACAGAAGATATTGAAATAAGAAGAGGCGTGTGGCAAATATGTATTCTGTCTCCACTGTTATTTAATCTATACTCTGAAGCCATACATGAGGAAACCTTTGAAGCACAGGAAATGGGAGTAAAAGTAAACGGTCCGCTAATATCCAATCTTAGATATGCAAACTATGCTGTGTTTTTTTTACTGAAAATAGTCGCAAAAAGGGTAAACCTATCGTGTGGGCCTATCGTGATGGCCCGCACTGCGACTATTAGAAGGGGAAGGGATTATAGAAAGGAAATGATTGTGGACCCGCTTTTTAAAAAGTTGCAGGTCATAGTTCTCTGGAAAACTGATTTTGGAAGCTTGTTTCATTCTGTAGCAGCCCTGTAAAAGAAGGATTCTAAATGGGTGAGACTGATCTGCGTGCCGAGTTTTTCAGCCGAATGTGGCCAGTGGTGGTACAAGAGTTTTTATTTCTCTGGAGCATTTGCCATGAAAATATCTGTAGAGTAATGCCTGGTCTGCAACTCTTCTTATCTGTTCTAGTGGGTGAAGAGAGTCGTGGCAAAGAAATAGGGTGGGGGACAGGATGGAACCCTGGGGGACCCCGGGTATGGTCAATACTATTATATGGGTTGGAGGTTTGGACGCTAAAGGTAAACACTTTTAATAAAATAGAAGCGTTCGCAATGTGGACCTACAGACGTCTGCATAAAATTTTTTGGACTGATAAGGTGACAAACAACGACATCTTACAAAATATGCATAAAAAAAGAGAATTATTTAATAATAATAATAATAATAATACCACAATAAGGAAGAGAAAAACTGCATACTTTGGCCATATTTTTAGAAATGAAAAATATAATATACTGCTATAGATTTTGGAGGGAAAGACAGGAATGGGGCGAAAATAAATGTCATGGGCTCAAAATATCAGACAGTGGACCGGAATTTATTCAATTGGAGAGCTTCTCCACTATAAAGATCTTAATGGTAGTAGAGAAAGAACCTGTGGGTAATTTTGCAGGTAACACGGGAAGATTCTTCGAAATAATCCTGCAGATAATAATGAAAATACATATAAAAGGACCTTTTTGGGCAATTAAGTAAACCAATGAAAGTATTCTCTAAAAATTAAACATATAGCTCTGGAGAAGATCCTTTTGAAAAATATTTAGATAGCAGAGAAATTCTATTAAAGATATCCTGTAAATAATAAGGATCAATATATCTTAAGAGGCTCATGGCTACGAGACTCAAAAAAAGGACTAAGCGTAGCCCCCCGGGGAAGTAATGTATGGTCTTTCAGGCAGAAATTATGGCCATTTTGGTCTGAGCACGAAGCTCACTTTTAATGGATGTTTTGAGTACACGTTGAATAGAAGAGGCGACAGTATTCAACCTTGACACGCTCCTCTCCTTATGTTTTTTCGATGTTTCGTTTTCGACTCGAACAATGGTTTTTTTCGTTCTGTTGGACTATTTAATATGTAAAACAACGTATTGAATCATTTTACAGATCAGAAATGCATATATTGTAAAAATATGGTTAAAAGTAACCAAGTAAACTTTTGTACTTACAAGTAGTTATGTAATCTTATACAGTCCAGAGTTTTAAAATTAGAACATATTGCTTTTATGCATTGCACAAGGGATCTTGACTAACAAAAAGTTTTAACGGAGTTTGACGATAAATAATCAATTACTAATTCGTTCGATTCAAAGTACTTTTAGTACCAAATTGCTTTACCACCATATTACGTTTATGCGTATTCCTTGAGTATTTATCAAGCAATTTAACATTTATTTTTCGGGCGACCGAAATGTCTTGAAACTGGTCTTTTTTTTACTGAAAATAGTCGCAAAAAGGGTAGACCTATCGTATGGGCCGCGGACGGCCGCACTGCGACAATTAGAAGGGGGAGGGTTAATGGTTTAAACAGGAAGGATCATCGGTAGTCGACAGCAGCCTGATTCGTTGATGAGAAAATAGTTAGTTTCAAGCGCTAAGAAAATCAACGCATTAAGTTTGTTAATAAAGTTATCGATAAAATAAAAGTAATCAAAGGAGTAACATTCGAATTTAAAATTGTTCATGCCTTTTTTTTGCAGTATGTTTTTGGAAAAATAACGACAACGACGCATTAACGCATTAAAGACCACTAAGAATACAAATACGACAAACAAACACGCTTTTTTGTTTAGTAATATTGAAAACATACTTAAAATTATATTTTGTGAGATGTATTACCTACCAATCTTTTTTTTTTGCAGTTACAGAAAAAGAAATACGACAGTGGTAAGTTAAAATATAATATTTTAAATATTTCTAAAGGACCTATTTAAATCGGCTGATCAGGGCCGGATTTAGGGGAGGACATCCGGGGCCTCCACAAAAGAGGGGCCCCCACAATAGAGACTAGTAAAAAACTTTCACAATAAATTATTTATTGAAAAACTCGACCGAAAAAAATTGTTCATTTTATTTGGAAAATAATTTGGGGTCAAGGGGCCTCCACTCCCTTGGTGCCCCGAGGCATCCAGACCTCTAAATCCGGCCCTGCGGCTGATGCTACGATAAAGGCGGTCGACGTTCCTACGAAACGTCTCGAACTTATTTAAATTTACGCAAATCAACACTCGACAGCAACATCATTAGACAATTCACAGTCACTTAAAAGCGTATTACGTTGCTCTCATGTCAAAGTTGATATCTCGTTTTGGTAACGCCAGCAGAAATGGTAGCAGCAGAATTTTATGCAGCAGCAAAATTCAATAATGAATAACGTTTAATGAGTGACACACACGCGATATCCTGTTGCTAAAATTACCTCTCATTAGCTCGAATATACATGGTGGTTTTTTTTGAAAGTGTCCATGAATAATTTTTGTTGTGAAAAACCCGAGGCAGGTCGATTCTCGACGCGTCGGCAAGCAACAGGGAGGAATTTAGAAGATGGTTGTTGAAGTTGTATGTTTTTGCCTCTGTTGAATCTCGCCGTGCCTCGATTCGGTGTTGAATCTTCGATAGCTTGGGTTGGTCGCTGTTCTGTTTGTTCTGCTTTACTGTACGACGCGGAGTTGTGAGTTATAGAATGGTCAAGGTTTTTAAGTTTCGACAGCGTGAATAGGTGTAAAAATATGTAACTGATTGTTTAAAAACCAGCTTACTTTCGCTGCAACCGGTACATAGGTGGTAGCTGCGATTAAATAAATTTAATAGCCCTTTCTCTTACGTAACAAGCATCTGTATATCTTGCTTTCTGTGATGGAATAGTATACACGATTATACATCAGATGTAATTCAATGCCTGTCGCGACACATAGTCAGGGTAGTAGTTGTTATCTGATGTATAATCGACCCATATATATATATATATATATATATATATATATATATATATATATATATATATATATATGTATATTTTAAAAAGTTCTCCTTGTATTTCATCAGGACCAGGAGTTTTCCCGTCTTTATTTAGAGAGATGGATTTACAAACTTCTTCTGTTGTTGTGGAAGGTCCTATGTTGTCTTTAGGTAATTCCACTTCTGGCCGTTCATTTTCTGTCTCCACTGGTATTTAATCTTTACTTTAAAGCGATATTTGGAAAAATCTTTGAAGAACAAGAAATGGGACTAAAAGTAAACGGTCCGCTAATATCCAAACTCAGATATGCAGATGATGCTGTATTGATTGCTAACGATGCTAAAGAACTTTAAAAAATATGTTCGACTAAGCCACGTAAGTAAATAATTCGGATTAAATATAACTACAATTAAAACATAATTTATGATAGTCAGCAGAAACAAACATCCATATAACAACGCTTCAATAATAATCCAAAGTCGACAACTTGAAAGAGTATCGCAATACAGATATTTAGGGTGTTGGCTGCACTCAGATTGGAACTCTGATAGCGAAATCCGAAGCAAAATAGAATTGGCACATAGTGGAGTCTTGGACGTTAAAGGTATCAATAAAATAGAAGCGTTTGAAATGTGAACCTAGGTTAGGTTAGGTTAGGTATCATGTGAGTGGGGCGTGGTCGCCTCTCCACTGCGATCTTTAGTAGGTCAATTGTTGCTCACCTCTAGAGGTTACAGTTCACCGTACAATCCAGCCCTTCTCACGAAGTTCATGGTTGTATATGGTGAGATTTTTTTGAAATTGGTAGGTTCTAGGTTGCCGTAACCAAATATGCTGAACCTTATTCTTCCCAGGCCGGGGCATGAACATAGTGTATGTTCAGCAGTTTCGTCTTCCACGCAGAAAAACCGACAGTCCGTTTGTTGGTTTAGACCTATACCTCCGAGGTGGTATCTTAGACGACAGTGTCCTGTTAGCAGTCCCGTTAGAATTCGCAGGTCATTTCTGATCCATTCTAGGATCTGCTTAGTTGTGTTTCTCGAGGGTTTAGGTAGAAACTCCTTCGAGTGAGTTAACTTTGGTATATCCACCTCCTGGTGCCCAGGTAGCCACAGCAGGGTCACTCTGTTGTTCTCAACAAGTTTGAAAGAATACGGTTGACATAATCAGAATATTGTTAATGACAATTATAATTTGTTTTAAACAATTTTATAATAATTATAACAACAAAACATATGGTATTTTTATTCTTTCCACTGGGAAGTTAGTCGTATGGACCTCTAGGTTGGCACCTAGACCACTGATATTATGTTATATTTTTAGGTTAACAATGCAATTTAAAGAGTGAAAATTACATACATAAATACATATAGTCACGCCTTTTTTCCTTAGGGGTAGGCAGAGACCACTTCCTTCCACTTGCTACGGTTCTTACACACATCTTTTGCTTCCTTTACTTTCATCAGTGAAAATTACGTTTCTATAATGGATTTGGTAGAGATTGGCATATCATACGCTGTCTTGGCATTTTAAGTATATTCTTTAAATGTATTTTCCACGTTATGTTTAAAAATACTGCGATTTGAATTTAAAAAATAAATAATAATTCAAATTTAACATACTTTTCGGTATATGGGAACAAAAAAACCTCCAAATATTGACAAAGAAACGAGATATCTATCATCGTCAAACATTTTTTCCATCAGGGGGCGTCATTTGGTTTTTGTTTTATTTGTTTGATATCATGAATAGAAATGGAAGTTAAAAGATCTATGTGATAAAAATTATTGATAAAACATTTTCTACGTCGGCCCACTTACGAATGTGAATTTGCTTCGAATCCAGCGGCGTAACAGGAAAGCTTACTCATAGAAATTTAATAGAAATTAGTATCGAAATAATTGTTTTGGCGGCTTTTTCGATTCCCTTCACACTCTGGTGCCAAGGTACCCACAGAAGGGTCACTCTATTGTTTGCATCAATGTACTCCAGGGATTCGATGCAATTTCATACACGTTTAAAATTTATCATGTTGTTTATCTTTTAAAGCAGCCTGGCTGTATGATACTTATGTTTTCGTTTGATAGAGGTCTGTTAGTAAGCTTTCTTGCACACAATTCGATAGAGAAAACTTCAACCTAAAAGATTGTAGCATACCTGTCAAAACTGGTAGATATTGCAATCTTTGGTTTTCTGCTGAAAACACTGGCCCCAACTTCATCCAAAGTTTTTGATCCAACTGTGTACAATACGTATATAGTTTCTGTAAAGAGGATTTCTCCCCCCACCCATTCATATTTCTTCGGAAAAAGGACTTTGTACGACTTTTCTTCGTGTATTTTTGTGGCTATCATCTCAGGAACCATCCCAAATATTTGTTAGTTTTTTGTTTTACTCATTATCCCGGAGTGACCCCCAGAGTTGCTCTCCATTTCACGATATACTTAATGGTTTCGTTTTGCGTTCTTTGATTGGCTTTTTTAGCCAACCAATCCAACCAGGCTTTCTTCTTTTCCGACAATGATTTTTAAACCTTTACACACATACTTTTTTAATTACATTTTTCCGTTCTTTTACAATAGCAACATCCATGATTACTTCCTTGAATGGCTTCCATAATTCTTTAACCTTACACGCTTCGTCTACATTGTCAAATTACTCGATCAATTTACTTACGAATCCCATTTTTACACATTCTTCTTACCAATTCTCAACTTTTATAAGCTCTAATAACTACACTAATTAGTTTTGGTGTAGTTATCCTTTGTACGAATAATGGACCGAAAGAATAGATAGGGGAAAGCTACAACGTTGAACTTCATCTGAAGGCGCTCCGGCAATGGGGCAAGTTTAACCAAGCAACAAGCTTGTCAATAGAATAAACGCATCAATGCCTGAGGTCACTATCCGCCATCGCACTATCAAAAAAATCCTACGAAATCTTGACTCTAATAAGGCAGTAGGACCAGATGGAATTCCGAGAATTGTCCTGAAGACCTGTGCTCAAGAGCTCACCCCAGTTCTCTGTAGACTCTTCAAGTTATCATACAGCAAAGAAGTATTTCCGTCCATGTGGAAAAACGCTAAAGTCCAACCGATTCCGAAAAAAGGAAAAAAGACTATTCCTGCAAATTATCGCCCTATTGCATTGCTCTCAGTCATATCCAAAGTTATGGAAAAAGCGATTAACACAGAACTTATCAAATATCTAGAGAAATTTGAGATAATCCATGACAGACAATATGGATTTCGACAACTTCGGTCTACTGGAGATTTGCTGGCTTTTGTCACTCAGCTCTGGACAAACACTATTGAAAAGTTTGGTGAATCCCGTGCAATAGCCTTGGATATATCTAAAGCCTTTGAGCACGTTTGGCACCAGGCATTGTTAAGTAAATTATCTGCCTACGGTCTCCCTACCAAACTGCGCCAATGGCTCTTGAGCTTCATGCAAGATCGCTCCTTACATATGGCAGTTGACGGTATTTCTTCTGATACGTTTAAAACTAATGCCGGGGTCCCCCAGGGTTCCATCCTGTCCCCCACCTTATTTCTTTTACACATCAACGACCTCTTGAAAACCACCACGAACCCCATTTACAGTTTCGCAGACGATAGCACACTTGTCTCAACTTTCACATCCTATCAATCACTTTCGGTGAATGATACAAATAGACTTAGGCAGGAACAGGTTGATTCCATCAATAGAGATCTTGAAGCAATCGTCGAGTGGGGAACCAACAATCTTGTTCAGTTCAACGCCCAAAAAACACAAAGTGCCACGTTTTCCAAGAAAGTGAATTTCTCAAATCATCCCATCACAATGTCCAGAAATACCCTTAAACCAAGTCCCTCCATCTCGATTTTGGAAGTCACGGTGTCCAATAATATGTCTTGGCATGACCATGTTGCTAACATCGCAAAGTGGGCAAGCCAGAGGCTAGGTTTTCAGTGGAAAGCCAGAAAGTTTTTTACTCAACTGTTGACGACGTACAAGGCTCAAATCCGACCTCTACTGGAGTATTGCTCGCACATTTGGGGTTCAACACCAAGGCATTCTCTTCGTGTTCTAGATTCCATTCAGAAAAGAGTCATTCGCTTGATAAACAGCTCAACTCTCACAGATACCCTTCACCATCTAGAACATAGAAGAAGAGTTGCAGACCAGTCATTGCTCTACAGATATTTCCATGGCAGATGCTTCAGAGAAATAAAAACTTTTGTACCACCATTGGCCACATTCGGCCGAAGAACTCGGCACGCTGATCAGTCTCACCCATTTACTCTCAAGATTGACACTACCAGGACCAATCTTCATCAAGAATCCTTCTTTTACAGGGCTGCTACGGAATGGAATCAGTTTTTCCAGAGAACTATGACCTTCAACTTTTTAAAAAGCGTGTCCACAATCATTTCCTTTCTATAATCCCTTTCTCTTCTAATAGTTGCAATGCGGGCCGTCCGCGGCCCACACGATAGGACTACCCTTTTTGCGACTATTTTCATAAAAAAAAAAAAAAAACTCACTTGAGGCCCGTCAGCACCGAGGGTGTTTAAACCTTTACACAAATTTTATTTTACTCAAACCCTTTCCTTCTTTTACTTTGATAGCGACATCCATGATTTCTTCTTCAAACTCACACGCTTCGTCTACATTGTCAAATTTCTCGATCAATTTACTTACGAACTCCTCTTTTACACATTTTTCTTGCAAATAAATTCTTAACGTTTGTAAGCTCTAGTACCTACACTAATTGGTTATTGGTATAGTAAACCTTTGTACGAATAATATAGCAAGCACCGGCACTGATTTCTTTTAACCCAAGACGCACCCCAAGCTCCTCATGTATGATTATCAGATTTTCTTCAAATCAAAATATCCATAATTCATGAATTTTATAAACGTTGCATGACAAATAGTTTGAATCGGTAAATAAATTTAAAAACAAATCGTTGTTATTTCAAGTTTTTCAAGATTTTACCTCTTCGACTGCCGCACACAATGACGTTTTCCAAAGTAAGATTTGTTTTTGAAAGTTTAATAAGACGTGGCGGAAAGACGAACCCACAATTTCCCTTGCAGCAAGATTCTATGTCGATACTTGCAATTTCTAATTTATATATGCAATATGGGCGTTACTGAACGGATATCATGCAGTAATAAATGTTCAAGGCTGACACTTGTATAAATTTCCAACAACGGCGGATATTACTGGAATCGGTTTATGTAGTTCATTAATGTTGGGAAACCACTCTGTAATTAAATTTGAGGTCTTTTACATAATTCCGAAACATAGTTGTGATTTCGATGGCGCGGTTGTTATTATAACTTTACGCGAAACGGGCGGTAGGCCGTTATAATAAAATTGTAATGTATAAATTTATAGTTTTGAATTAGAGAGCTGTAATTTTTAAGAGAGCAATTAATTAATAATAATACAAATAAATAATTCAATAAACTTAAAACGAGAAGTTCCTTGGAGATAACATTGAGCCATTAACCTGAATCTTGCTTGTAGTATGGATTGTGTAGTTTTAATAAAAGACTAAAATTAATAAACGTTAGGGTATATTGAATTACGGCATATGACAGAGTGTTTAGGAGTAAATTGTGGTCTACATTGTCTATGTATGGGGTGAGTGGTAGTTTAATACGAGTACTAAAATCACTTTACGAGGATTCCACTGCTTGTGTCAAGATAAACGGAGCTTGCTCGGACTGGTTTAACATTGAAAAAGATGTGAGACAGGGATGTGTGGCTTCGCCATGGCTGTTTATCTTATACATAGACAATTGTTTAAAATATCTGAAAGAGAGTGCGTATGGATTAAAAATGAATAATTTGATCGTCAAATGCCTTCTTTACGCCAAAGATCAAGTCATATTAGCGTTATCTGAAGAGGAGTTGCAGGCGATGGTTAATGTTATGCATGATGCCCTGAAAATTAAAGGGATGAAAATAAATGTGAGCAAAACGAAAGTAATGGTTTTTGAAAGAGAAGAAAGCATGACAAACTGTGGAGTTTCGATTGAGGAAGAAAGAGTGGAACAAGTAAATGAATTTGCGTACTTGTGTTCAAAGTTTACTAGAGATGAAAAGTATGACAGTGACATTAAACGAAGTGTGTTGGCAGGAAAACAAATGAAAGGGGCATACATAGCTTTATAAATAGCCAGAAAGTGTTAAAAAAGGCACGTCTGGCGGTGCATAGTGGTGTGTTGGTTTTTACATTTATGTATGGTAGTGAATGTTGGGTTTGGCAGAAGAAGCATGAAAATATAATTAATGCTGCGGAGACGAGTAGTCTGAGAAGTATAGTCGGAGTGACTCGGTTGGATAAAGTAAAGAATAGTGAGATAAGAGAACCCTGTGGTGTAAAAGAAGATGTGGTTACAAAGATAGTTAAAGGAATTTTTAGATGGTTTGGGTACGTAGAAAGGATGGATAAAGGAAGATTGACGAAACAAATTTATAAGGCGAGTGTGAATGGACAAGTCGGTAGAGGTCGACCTTGGCGAACATATCTCGATCAGATCAACATTGTTTTGAAGAAAGACCAGGTCAAGAGTACCAACAACCGACGAGCATGTATGAGAGCACTGATGAAAGTAGAGGAAGCAAAAGATGTGTGTAAGAACCGTAGCAAGTGGAAGGAAGTGGTCTCTGCCTACCCCTATGGGAAAAAAGGCGTGACTTTATTTATGTATGTATAGTAAATGTACCATTTTAAAAATAAATTAATTCCATCGTATTTTTGCAAATTAACTCCCGAACAAAATTAACGCAACAGGAAAAAAAGATAATTTTTGTTTTTGTTATGTTCGTTTTTGAAGTTTATTGAGTATTTGAATAGTAGGCTATGCATATTTTGTCTTGTTGTTGAGGACAAATTTCAAAACAATTTGTTTGGAATATAAAATTTGTTTGGAATTACAGTTTTAAAGAATTTGAATATAAGGAATGAGTAAAGCAACAAATTAAGGAACAAATAAGGGACCTAATAAGAATGGTCAGACTGGTGAATAGCGAAATTGAAAATGAGATACCTATTGGTGGAGAAATCGGGGTTTGTAACTTCCCTTCTTCTACATACCCTTTTTTTTCTTTGCTTCGATAATTAGTGGACTAAAAATAATCACAATTCGCTGGTTTTTAACACAAAATATATTTCTCTCTTTAAAGGCACAATGCACTTGTACCAATTAACGAATTACTGCAATCAATTTAATTCAAAGCCGTGAAAATATAGGACTGAAACTAACGAATAAAAAGAAAACAAGCGAGAAAAAACTGAATAATTAGTCACTCTCGACAGTCGGAGCAAACCTACTATTGCGTCGACTCGAGACAGCGCGTTGAGGGAGGGAGAAAGGAAGCCGGCTGCCGTGCAGGCCAGAGACATCGCGAGTGCAGGAGAAATACTATAGCTGTTTGCGCTAATTTTTATAGTTGGTTGCCAATTTACATACGTTAGCGTTTAGGGACGGCTCGTTGATATTAAATTTAAAATGAAAACAAATAGCATTAAAGTGTTAAAATCGACTGATTTTAACGGCAGAATAGCTGAATGTCAGAATTGGCTGCCTTTTTTTATACGGATAGTTGTCATCGAAAGAATTTATTATTATGTTTTTTGTTTATTTTTAGCGGCATTTACAATTTCTTTTTCTCAATATTTTGCTGCTGTTGAATTGGTTCCTAAATAGTTTCAAGGATCTTTTCCGATTTATTATAACTCACGTTCTAAACATACAGATACCATTAATTGCTCAAAAGCAGTTGAATAATGAATATATAAATCAATAGGAGTAGATAAATTAAATTAATATATGGTATTTATTTTAACCACCTCGTAATATTTGTCAACAAGAAGTAGCACCTCGTATTCCTTTGTCTAATACGTCTGTTTATCTCGCTCGAGGATGTTGACGATTTGTTTGTTTCAGGCATAAAGGATTTTTAAAGGATTGTCCCAACGGATTGCTGACGGAACAGGTGAGCTTTTTTTTGAATATTCTAATTTATGTTTGTCATCTGATACTGTGAAATTAGCCGTTTTATTTTCTTTGTCTTCGTCCCGGAAAAATATACGTTTTTTTGGAACCAAAGAGATATTTTAAGTTTTGTTTTACTTTCGCAAGAATTTATATTTTTAATCTAAATATTTACTATTTCACAAAAAGTAATGTTCCATTGAAATTGATAACGTTGTAATGATTTTGACAAATGTAATTTCATAAACCTTTCCATTCATAGACTTATTACCCCAAGGAGACGCCACATCCCATTCATAAATCTCTCTTTGTTTTGCTCTTTGTTCGACTCCAACCAGGGGCGTGCTATCCTTGGGGATTCAAAAATAGAATTTGGAAATATATTTTTTCTTCATTTAGAGTTGGAGTGCACTTCTAATGATGTGTTTTTATTAAAAACATACCGAATTACAACACGGTAGAAAAGTATTTAGTAGAAAACATGCTAACTTACATTCCAAAATTTTAACAATAAAATATTGTTACGATTTTACTTCTTTCTTGGGTTCAGTAATCTTAAACTCTCAATACAGTAACTAAACCTAACCTAACCTAACCTAAACCATTTTTATTCCAATACTTTTACACAATAAACTTCACTTTTACAAATCACTTGATACAACTTTTACAACTTTTTAAATTTCATAACTCATAAAAACTTAAAACTCTCTTCTTTACGACCGCTGTCCTTTTTATATTTTTAAAGCATAATTCCAGAGTAATCGCCACTATTCCACCTTTTTCTCGAGAGTCCGGAACAATCCTTCTAGCATTTCAAACCCCCGTTCGAGAATTTACCAGTCGAATCGCGGAGTACGGCAGCTTATTAATATGCACCCTAATCGACTCCCGAACGCCGACAAATAAACAGGGCCTAGTATTGTTACTAATATGATCAACGAATCCCACGAAATGATAATAATAATTATGCGAAACTTTTTTCGTAACATGAAACTGGGCAACAATACATTCCAGTCGGTTATACTAAGACTAGGTATACAAAAGACCAGAAGTTTGCAATGTCTGTTACATACATACATACATATAGGCAGCGATCACTTCCTTCCACTTCCGCTACGGTTCTTACACACATCTTTTGCTTCGTCTACTTTCATGCTCGTCGGTTGTTGTTGGTTCTTCAAAACGATGTTGATCTGATCGAGATCGATGTTCGCCGAGGTCGACCTCTACCGACTTCCGTCCATTCACACTCGCCTTATAAATTTGTTTCGTCAATTTTCCTTCATCCATCCTTCTACGTGTCCAAACCATGTGAGCATTCCTTTATCTATCTTTGTAACCACATCTTCGTTTACACCGCAGCGTTCTTCACTTTATCCAACCGAGTCACTCCGGCTATACAATTCTCAGACTACTCGTCTCCGTAGCATTAATTCTATTTTCATGCTTCTTCTGCCAAACCCAACATTTACTACCGTACATAAGTGTAGGAACCAACACACCTCTATGCACAGCCAGACGTGCCTGTCTCACACCTTTTTCGATGTTAAACCAGTCCATGTAAGCTCCGTTTATCGTGACACAAGCAGTGGTATCCTAGTAAAGTGATTTCAGTGCTCGTATTAAACTAACGCTCACTCCATACATAGACCAAATATAGATAGTTCCGTCTACTTTGGGTAATAAGTCCATGTTTCTACTACATTATTCGATTTTATGTCGAACTTTGGTTTTACCCCCTGTAAACTTGGTGAGCGAATTTAAATTTTCAACAATTAAAATCATATTTAACGTTCTTTGCGTTTAAACAGAATGACGTCACTAAATTACAGCGTTGTCAATGCGTTAGCTATTTCTGTAATCTAAATATTTTGGTGTGCTAATTTCGATATAAAAAATATTGAATTTTATTTTTTTTTCTTGCAGGGCTTCATAAAAATTTACAAACAGTTCTTTCCGCAAGGGGATCCATCGAAATTTGCGTCGCTAGTTTTTAGGGTATTTGATGAAAACAACGTAAGTAGCTATTTAAGATCAATATTAAAGCACCTTTCGGCAAACCCTGTATATACGATGCGCTACAGATTGCAAAAAGTCTAAAATAAAACGTAAAAAAAAATGTGTTATAGTATATTATTCAACGAGCATGTATTGATGGCTATTACTCATTCGAATGAGTAATAGCCATTACCCGAAAGTAGAATATATTATTGAAAAAACAAATTTTAATGATTTTTGTCAAAAAATTTCATTTTAAAAGCTAATTTTTTACAATATTTATTGTGAAATTTGCGCGGTTGGAAATATTTATAGAGGAAGTAGAGGAAGAGGAATCATTTTCCAGATTCAAGTTATTATTTTTTGAAGTAGTGCGATGTTTTCAGACCTCGGATTTGAAGATAAAGGTCCAATTGAGTTCAAAATTTTTTGGGCCGTATCGATCTTGTTTTTCAAGATATCGCCAATATATCCTTCTGCAACCGATGATGATTTCCATCTTTTGTGCCGTTTTAATGATGTTAAATCATCTCCTGCGTCAACTAAAATGGTAGCAGATGATCCTCGAAATGTATGTCCTGTATATAATTCTGGGTTCGGAAGTTTCAGAAAAAGTACTGTTAAGATTTTTTAGTTCCTCTGTTGGTTCGGTGAATAAAAACTCTCGATACAGTAACAAAACCAATGTTTATTTCAATACAATAAATTCTACTTTTATAAATCACTTAGATATACAACTTTTACAACTTTTTATAACTAGTTACATTTCTTAAATCATAAATTTTCTTTTTACTAATACCAACTCTGTCCGCCCGCTGTCCCTTTTTATATCTGTAAATTAAGATGTCTACAAGATGGTGAAGCGATTCCCTATCCCCGCCCGTTCCCAAAACCTGTCGATCAAAACCACTTGATTCTTGAGTTTTTTTATCGAGAAGAATACTTTCTGAAACCGCCACGAGTGGCGCCATTGTAGCTGTGAAAATGATGTAAATTGCAAAGTTGCCGGTTGTTTTTTGAAGAAAGAATATATATAAGTGGTACTATAAAAAACATAACTATTTTGAAAAAATCTTATGATATTTGAACTTGTCTCTTGATTATAATGCATTAGTAGTATGATTCCTGTGGTTTTATGCAAAAAATTCGATCAGAAAATTGTCAAATTCAGATGTGGCACTGGCAACGATGACTTCTATTATACAAAATGACAGACTGTGCAGGCAGACATGTACAGAGCTTTCCATTTTATTATTTGAATCAACAAAATATGTTGAATTATGAATAATCTTATTCGAATCAAACGTGGAAAGGACACAACAATTGTGGTTCGAAAAGGAAAAGAATATTATCATTTTCCAAAGTTTTTGACATAAATCGAATTCAAATCAAAACAAATCTATTTTACCGATCTTCGATCGTGGCGCCATCTTCGAATGATTCGAAAAGTGTTCTTCTCGTGCTCAACGATCGACACTTTTGTTCCGAAAACAATTGAAGAGTAGCTCCACCAGTTCTTTTAGGTACCTTACTGTAAATCATACTTCGACGTTATTCTCGAAGGTGATAGACCCCTTTTCGAAACGGCAAGTATTGTCGAGAACTTGCGGGAACTTTCCTTTTGTCTCCGCGCCGACAGTACCGGTTATGGCCGACGCATTGTCGCGACAGAAAGGGTCAACAGAGACGGACTCGAGATATTGTAACAGTACTATCTGCTTTCCCATTTCTTCGAATTTATTGATTCCAGTTTTTTGACTAGTACATTTACCATTCTGGAGGCTAAGGAAGAATGAATTCTTCGTAAACGAATTTACGTGTTTTGCTTTTCGCCAATCCATGAATATCTGATAAACTATTTCATACCTTTTTTAGATTTTTTGGGAAAAAGGCTGATTGTTAAGGCAGTTAAATTCGTTTTCGCTTTCTGAATCCATTTTTACAAAAAGTCAGTTCTAAATAACCCCAGGTAAGTAGGTATATTGTCAAATTATGACATTTCATGGTGTGTCTGATTCAAACAGTGCACTGCATGCCCCATATTCCATTTCAATTTTGTACAACTGGTTTCAATTGTTTTGTTGGTAATGAATCTACTTTGTCGCTGATTGGCCATAGCCCGTTGCGTAAAGGCTCTTACGCACGAGGCGTCCATTTTGGTCCATTTTTAATTAAACAGTCAAAAAAAGTATATTACGGCACTTATACGAGGATACTTTGATTTTCATTGCATACTTTCCATCCGGTCACCTTTTTCTCAGTTATACAAACTGTTTGATTAACCCTGTATATGAAAATTCGTCTTTTATAAATTTTTTATTTTTTTCAGATTGTTTAATGAAAACCAAAAAATGGTGGACATTTTTATTATTATACTATAATTTTAATTAAAAAACTTAATTAAATAAGTAGTGTTTTTATAAATAAAAATTTACAGATATGAAAGAAAAAAAACAGGACAAACTATGAAGTTCTGATTAAGGGAGAAAGAGTGGAACAAGTAAATGAATTTGTGTACTTGGGTTCAAAGTTTACGAGAGATGGAAAGTATGACAGTGACGTTGAGCGAAGGGTGTTGGAAGGAAAACAAATACATGGGGAACTGCTTTATGAACAGCCAGAAAGTGTCAAAAAAGGCACGTCTGGCTATGCATAGAGGTGTGTTGGTTCCTACTCTTATGTATGGTAGTGAATGTGAAGAAGCATGAAAATACGATTAATGCTGCGGAAATGAGTAGTCTGAGAAGTATAGCCGGAGTGACTCGGTTGGATAAAGTAAAGAATAGTGAGATAAGAGAACGCTGTGGTGTAAGAAGATGTGGTTGCATCGGGCAGCAACACAGAATTTGTATGCTGCTCTCTTCCTCTTCGCCACATAGTCGGTAGTTTTTCTCAGCCGCCACCTTAAGTCCTGCGTGCTGCTTAGTCTACTCCGGTTCATCGTCCAGAGTACGTCTGCCCTCTTCTAGAGAGGTTTTTTCACACCTGTCTTGGTGTTCTGCAGCCAGTATTTGCATTCCACTGAGTGATATGTTCTTGCTCAAGGATTAATTTTAATTCATGTTTCGCTTCGGCAATTGGCAATCCGACCAACTGGCTTCTTGATTTCACCAAGGTCCCATTTCTTGCCAGTTCATCGGCTACCTCGTTGCCATTCATCCCTGTGTGCCCAGGAACTCATGTAAAAGTGACCTTATTTGCAGTCGCTAACTCAGTGAGGGCCTGCATGCAGTCCCACACCACCGATGATGTTGTGGTGAAACTCACGAGGGCCCCAATGGCTGCGCGACTGTCAGTGAGAATTTCAATCTCAGTGTTAGTCATTTTGTTTTCTGTCAGGTTCGTGGCAAACCTAAGTATGTCATAGACCTCGGCCTGGAAAACCAAGGCGTATTTTCCCAGGAATATGCTTTCTCTGTGGTTGCAGGATGCTCCAAACACACCTGCCTCGTAGCTTATCTGGTACCCTGATCCGTCAGGGTACCATAGTTTTACTCCTGGGCTGGTAAATGGTGTTTTCTTTAATCAGTCTTGTTTGGTTGGTATTTTTGTTTTATAGTTTTTTCCTATCGAGGTCTTTTTCGGAATCTTGTCCGATTTTATTGTGAAGGAGTGTTTGTGGATAGCCTTGATATTGGTGTGACCAATCCCGTTGCTCCTTCACCCACCCTGACACTTTAGTATGTTTGCAGTATTCCTGGCCCGATCTTTGGGCGGTTCTCATTGCCCCCGTTGCAGCCCTCAACAATTTTTCTTGCAGGCTTCTCAACATGTTCACAGCCCCGACCTCTTCTATCCTTGGCCACCAGGCTACTGCTGCGTACGTTAGTGACGGTAGATCAACTACAAATTACTACTACAAACCGTATGGTTCACCCTGGCAAAAAAAAAATTTTCCTACACAACATGAGAATCGTAATAGACTATTACCGGTTCCTTTTTTATAGTAAAAAACTTTTTGGTTTGCTCTGTATACAAAATGTTTTAAACATTTTTGCAACAGAAAAGGTCATTTTAAAATAAGGATCCTAAGAATCCTGATTTTCCAACTGAAATCCTATGATTTCTCTGTATTTTTCAAATGCTTGTCATTTGCCGAGCGGGTTCATAACTTTTCGGCGTTAGACTAATTTTCCTAGGAATTTTTACTCCAAAATATTTGCCGGTATTTTCGGAAGAAATAACTTTTCCTAAACCAACTGTAACGCGCTTCCTTTCGTAATCTGATTTGATTTATGAGTGTTTTTGCGAGCCTCCAGATTTGAGTTGTTGAAACGTTTTGGGAAAAACGAAAATCGATGCTATGTGATAAGAAAACTTGCTTCAGAATCCGTTTGAGTAATTTAGTTGCAAAATTAAACGTCAAAATCACTCGTTTAAAGTGTAATTAACTGTGGAAGTGATTTTTAAAATTGGCTACATCATATGCAGGGTTGCTTCTTTTATTTTCATCATCCCCTATTTTTCGTCGTAATAATTAAGGGTTTAAAAAACAGTATTGTATAAACGTTTCATTTAAACTTGTAAGATTTTTATATCAATAAGACAATCACATATACAGGGTGCAACACATAAAATTTACTTCAGTTTTTTTAATGGTACACTCGATATCATAATAAAATATTTACGTGGCTTTATAGTACCATTTTTAATTTTTTGATTCTATTTTTTTTTAATTTAAATTATTCTTTTTATTTGTTTATTTATTCATAAATTTTTCTCTATCTATAGAATTATTTTTAAGACAATAAAAATATGACAGAGTGGCGAGAAGTGAATTGTGGTCGACGTACTTTTCTTGCAAAAGTTTGCAGGAAACGTTCCACATTGTCTTCACCGTTGCTTCTTTAAATTCGGTCCCGTCTTTCTTTCTCATATTGACCGCCCAATCTTTAAGTATCAACGCTAATTCTTCTAAGCTTTTATATTCATTTAATTCATTCTAAGCTTCTATATTCATTTAACTTCTTCTTTACCACCACTCGAGAGGTCCGACGGCACGACAGCCGTATCTTCCAAAGAAAAAGCGGATCTGCTGGCCGAAATGTTCAGCTCTAACTCAACCCTCGATACCAATGGAAAACAACCCCCAACGATACCTAGAATAAACGCATCAATGCCTGAGGTCACTATCCGCCATCGCACTATCAGGAAAATCCTACGAAATCTTGACTCTAATAAGGCAGTAGGACCAGATGGAATTCCGACAATTGTCCTGAAGACCTGTGCTCAAGAGCTCACCCCAGTTCTCTGTAGACTCTTCAAGTTATCATACAGCAAAGGAGTATTTCCGTCCATGTGGAAAAACGCTAAAATCCAACCGATTCCGAAAAAAGAAAAAAAGACTATTCCTGCAAATTATCGCCCTATTGCTCTCAGTCATATCCAAAGTTATGGAAAAAGCGATTAACACAGAACTTATCAAATATCTAAAGAAATTTGAGATAATCCATGACAGACAATATGGATTTCGACAACTTCGGTCTACTGGAGATTTGCTGGCTTATGTCACTCAGCTCTGGACAAACACTATTGAAAAGTTTGGTGAATCTCGTGCAATAGCCTTGGATATATCTAAAGTCTTTGACCGCGTTTGGCACCAGGCATTGTTAAGTAAATTATCTGCCTACGGTTTCCCAACCAAACTGCGCCAATGGCTCTTGAGCTTCATGCAAGATCGCTCCTTACATGTGGCAGTTGACGGTATTTCTTCTGATGCGTTTAAAACTAATGCCGGGGTCCCCCAGGGTTCCATCCTATCCACCAACTTATTTATTTTACACATCAACGACCTCTTGAAAACCACCACGAACCCCATTTACAGTTTCGCAGACGATAGCACACTTGTCTCAACTCACTTTCGGTGAATGATACAAATAGACTCAGGCAGGAACAGGTTGATTCCATCAATAGAGATCTTGAAGCAATCGTCGAGTGGGGAACCAACAATCTTGTTCAGTTCAACGCCCAAAAAACACAAAGTGCCACGTTTTCCAAGAAAGTGAATTCCTCAAATCATCCCATCACAATGTCCGGAAATACCCTTGAACCAAGTCTCTCCATCTCGACTTTGGGAGTCACGGTGTCCAATAATATGCCTTGGCATGACCATGTTGCTAACATCGCAAAGTCGGCAGGCCAGAGGCTAGGTTTTCTGTGGAAAGCTAGAAAGTTTTTTACTCCTGATCAACTGTTGACGACGTACAAGGCTCAAATTTGACCTCTACTGGATTATTGCCCGCATATTTGGGGTTCAGCACCAAGGCATTCTCATCAATCATAAGCAAATGTTTATAATCTTCAATGATATATATTACCATGCCTAATTCTGAATAATTATTCCAACACGAAACCTCTTTTAAGATGTATCAATATTTTATTTTAATACTCGAGCAATAATCAATATTACACTCAACTATAATTATTATATATAGTACAATTATAGAAATTTTGAATGGTTTGACCGTTATTTGGACACATTCTATTGTTGGACTCATGTACTTGATGTACTTCCAGTATTTCTGAAGGTATTCAATATGTTCCGATGATGTTTCTCACTAAGCTGTAAATACGGTTTCATAGAGTTGGAACTTCCATGTCCGGTTATTTTCATTGCCTGTGGTTCACCAACGCCATATTGTAGTAACTGACTAACTGCAATTGCACGATTAGAATGATTTGTTACTTTGACTTTTTTAGTATCTAATCCTATCTTTTCTGCAGACAGTTTTGTCCATTTTGACAGTGTGTTGATACCCACAGGAGAATTTTGGTACCAACTGTTTTTATTATTTCTATTCCTCTTGCCATTCGCAGACAGGAACAGTCTGTCAATTGCAATATTTCCCCTTTTTGATATCAGTTTCCGATATAATCTCACAGGACACATTTCGGGATTGCTCGAGATCTGAGTGAGCCTTTTATTATCTTCACAACTATTATTGTCGCCTTGATGGGTTTTGGAGAATATGGGATTATATGCAATTCTATTAGTCAAACACCCTTTGTTGTTTGTTTCTTCTTTGAAAAAATGTAACATAGAAATAGCTGCTTCGTTACCTCTCCAAGCAAGTTCTAATGCTGCTATGTGAAAAAACTTTTTCTGGAGGCCTTCTGGCGTATCCTCATCCCATTGTAGGCACATATTTTTATTTTCGTCAGAAGTCATAGCGACAGAACTTACTTTCCGTTTCTCAGGTACAGCTTGCAATAATTGCCTGTTACTGTCACGAGCCGCCCTTGCCTCTTTGAAAATTATACTTCTGAATGGATCAATATACCTCTGATACTCGCTAAAATATTTTTCTTGCAATAATTTTGCAGTAGTGTTCCATATGGTCTTAATAACACTTTCCTTATAATCACTTCCGTCAATTTTCCTCATATTAAATGCCCAGTCTTTCAGAATGAATGCCAGTCGTTCGGTGGTATTTTATGCGTCTAAATTGTAGTCGCGATCGACACAGAATGTCATAAATTGTTTCCATATATAACATTTTGATTTATTTGTAGACACAGGTACGTTCTGATCTATGTTTTGGTTGATAATTTCATTTGATTTTGCACCGAAGCGACTCATTTTGACACATTCAGGTACAATTAATATTGATAGAACTGCCAAACTTTGTGTTGCTATGGTTACGTCGTTGTAAATACCGAAGCTGACACTCCAATCAGAATTGAAAGACAGCTGGTGTTTTCGCGATAATACAAGTTGTCTTTGGTTAGATTATGTGAATATTTTAAGATGAGTGAAATAGTCATGATGATTGATAATTGCACTGAAGGCAATTATCATGGGTGAAATTGTTTCATATGACACAAAATTTGAATGGTTGTTAGAACTGTCAAAAATGTTTTCTAAAAATAAAACTATCTTGCTATTATGACAGCTTTTAAAGTCACAATATAGTAGACAGCTTGTCAATATTTTACTGTTTCAATTGTCTAAATTTATTTCTTTAACAATTACCGTAAATCTTGCCAACTGTCACTTTGTATTTGGTCAGTCACGATTAATGTCTTTGACAGTTGACGTATATCATGTTGATTATTTTTTGTCTGTGCTCATTAACGTCAAATATTACAATTTACACCTTATTCCTGTCACCTGTCATTTTAAATTTCGTTTGTTATGATTAATGAATCGTTTGATGGTTGACGTTAACTGTTGCATTTGACAGTTTACGTAAGCTGTGAAAATTAATAGTAGAAGTGACATTTGTCGTTAAGGAGATAAAGAAATGATTTGGAAGTTGACAAATCGAAGACAACTTAGAATATATTTTTGTTTGTTTATTTATAAGTAGATATAATAAGATATACTAAGTAGTATAAAATAGAGATGTTTCTAATTGCAGGATGGCTCCATAGAATTCGAGGAGTTCATTAGGGCTCTTTCTGTAACGTCTAGAGGCAATTTGGACGAAAAATTACATTGTAAGTATAAAAACTTTAGCAAAAAATAGTACGAGTTTAAAAAGGAACTAAAATCCCGAATTTCAGTCCTTCCATTTTTTTACTATATGGAAAAATACATAATAAATATTTGCGATTAATAATCAAGTAATTAACTAAAATACTTCTTATTTAAATGGCTTCAATTCGTCGACATGTGTTTGTGACGTTAATATTATTTATCAGTAGGAAGCTGTTAGCGACGGTGTGTACGTCCGACTAATAAAGAAAGAGACTGCGACATATCAAACAATTTTTCTTTTAAAAATGTGTTAACCTTTATTATAACGGTTTTTTTATAAAATAAATAAAATAAATAAAATAAATAAAATAAATAAAATAAATAAAATAAATAAAATAAATAAAATAAATAAAATAAATAAAATAAATAAAATAAATAAAATAAATAAAATAAATAAAATAAATAAAATAAATAAAATAAATAAAATAAATAAAATAAATAAAATAAATAAAATAAATAAAATAAATAAAATAAATAAAATAAATAAAATAAATAAAATAAATAAAATAAATAAAATAAATAAATATATATTTTACGAATTGAAAAAAAGTAACTAACTTTTTAACAAAAAAAACTAAAAATTTCAACTCTAAAAAAACTTAACCAATCTAATGTTATCAAGGTTCAAATGAACCACCTCGTTATGCCAAATCTACGAAACAGATATAATCTCATATCGCTAAGTAAATTTGGAATTGCGAAAAATAAAAAAGTGCGAAGAATATAAATATTTGGGAAGCCTAATCTCGAGCAAAGGACTTCGGAACGTGACATAAAACACAAAGCACAACAGGGTCAGAGAACGGTACATATTCTCAACTCATTACTTTGGTCCAACCAAATTAGCTTAAGGACTGAGACAATCTACACAGCAGTTGTAGAGCCTATCCTAACGTATGGGGCAGAATGCTGGCAAATGACAGAAAAGACAAAAAGACTTAATGGAGATGGACTACTTAAGAAGAGCCTGTTGCATATCAAGAAGAGATCACATTTCAAATAATGAAATTAGGCTGAGAACAAATAGAATTCATAGAACCTCAGAAAGAATAAAAACTCGACAGTTAATATGGTATGGGCACGTGCAATGCATGAACAAGAAAAGGTGGCCCAAATGTGCTTTAGAATACATACCAGAAAGCAAAAGAAAACGTGGAAGGCCAGCAACTACATGGATAAGCGGCGATATGCAATCAATGAGAGATGAAGCAATCCAGGAGGATTATTGAGAGATAAAAGAGTTTGGCGATCAAAATGCGGGATGCGGCAGAAGCTGTAGGACCACCCCCCTTAAAATATATATCTGCAAAATTTATAGAAAACTATAATATCATTACAGTAAACTATAAACATTTTTCGACAGCGTGAATAGATGCGAAAAATGTATAACTGATTTTTTTTAATATATATATATATATATATATATATATATATATATATATATATATATATATATATATATATATATATATATAGGTTCATGTGGGTCGATTATGTATAAAAAAACAACTACTCTTCTGGCTATATGCCGCGACAGGCATTGAATTACATCTGATGCGCATCCCTTCCTAGTAGAGGTCCGTTCTCTGTGCAAACTTGGTGGTTGTTTATGATCAATGGTAGGTAGGTACATAATAATAAAAACATTTCCTCTGATGTATCATTTATTAATACAAACAACAAAGTGTCCAGGCCACAATATGATTAGATTTATTTTAGCGTGCAAAAAATGTTGGGTATGCTTACAATAGTGAACTCATTTGTTGTACCGGTTGTCCATTATATTTTCCTGTCTATAACTTCTAAAAAGTTCAAGATAGAACTATGGGCTTTTCACTGAGACGTTTCATTCTAGTACAAGTTTTTTTTAATAGATTAAATTTTATATCAATTTTGATTACGTCACAACAAACATGGCGGATTTTCGATAATTTTAAGAAATTAATTACTCACTAATTTGCTAATCGAGTTTAAAAAAAAAACTTGCATCCCTACATAGGTGAAGGTCAGTTCTTTAAGGGCCACTTTCATATTCAAATTAAAGTGTCCTTTAGTAAAAGGAGTCTTTTCGTAAATTTAAAATACATTGTGTTAAAGGATTCTTCTGTGTAATCATAAAATTTGTCCGTAAACTACAAAATAATATGTTGCGATTGCAATTAAAATTTTGTATGAAATTCGCATCATGTTGGGCAAAATTATCAATATTTTTAGATCTACAATCTACAATTCAGAGATTGGACATTCTTAATGAATGACCCAGTGTAAAGTTAGCAGTAATAGATAGAGGTTTAAGCAACAAAATCAATTTTTTTGACAACTAAATTTCGTTTTTTTTATACATTTTATAAATTTAAAGACTACTGTAAAGAGAATTGTCAGAGCTTTCAAAAGCTCTTATTTACCCCCAATGCCATTTAAAATTATTGGGTTAACTCTTACCTTCGCTTGAGGTTGAAAGTAGTAGAGTCAAAAATACCCTTTAATCAAAAATCGACGGGTCTGAGCGTTTTTGTTTTCGGTTGGCCACCCTGTATATCCCTTAAATGATTTGTAAACATTCGTGATCAAGTGTTCGTTACATAATTTTAACATTAACAAACGCCATTTCGTGCACACGAAAACTATCACAAAGCGCATTTAACAGAACATTAACATTGTTACTCCAAACAAAATTGTATTAGCTTACGTAAATATTTCCGTATATTGGTTTTGGTCATGTACGAAAGATAATAAATGTGAAACGTAAAACAATAAACAAGTGATGATTGCAAAACAGGTGATAATAAATAGAGAAAGAGGAACTTCAACGCAGACTTTATTAAAAAGATACCGACTCAAAAATAAATACCACTACCGAACAGGAATTGTTTTTTTTTTTTTTTTTATGTTCTGGTTCCCACGAAAAGGGATATCCTGTAATGTTCAGAGAACATCGTGGGAACCAAGGGAAAGAAGGTAGGAGTTGGTGTTCTTCTTAAATTTCTGGAGGTTGTATGCCTCGGGGAACACCTCCCTAGGCAATGAGTTCCAAAGCCTCGCAATTCGTTGGATGAATGAGTCTTTGGAAAGTGATGTTCTGCAGGTCTCCAAAGTGACCACGAAGGGGTGTGAAGACTGAACTTGACGGGTTAATCTCGAAAAGACTGCCAAAGTAGGAACGATTGTTGATATTTCAGAAGAGCATCGCCCATGAAAATATCTATAAAATAGAGACAAATCGCCAACTTTTCTACGGTGTTCCAGAAAAGTGAGCGAGTTTGTAAGCGAGGCATCACCGACGAGACGAATTGCCCTTTTTTGGACAGAATCCAGTAGCTTCAGGATATGTTTAGGTGCTGCACTCCAAATATGGGAACAGTACTCCAGTACAGGTCGGATCTGTGCCTTATAGATCATAAGCAGCTGACTGGAGGTGAAATAGCTCTTGGCACGAAACAAAAAACCAAGTTTTTGGGATGCACTTTTGGCAATGGACCTCACGTGATTTTCTCAGAAAAGGTTATTGCTGATAGTAATACCAAGCATCGATATGAATGACTTCAGTGGTATGGTTACTCCTGACAAAGTTATGTTAGGCACAGTGAGATCGGCTTTTCTGGAGAAAAGACATGCTTGTGTTTTGTTTGCATTGAATTCTACCAGCTTTGGCTTTTCACTACTATCTTGAATTTGTTGTCAATATGGCTGCCAAAATTTTCAATGAGTCAACGACGACCACAGGTTAGTGGTAATTTTTTAAAAGGGAAGCTCTCGTCAATACGCTTACTTTTAGAAATGTTCACTTTAACAAACTTAAAACTACAGTTCACTCTCTTACTCGCCCTATCAGTGATGTATCAATTCCAAAAAAATATACAGAATAAAAATTCTGGGACATAAAGAGAAATTGCTCAAATCCGACTATTATAAAATCTGCGAGCTTGCAGCGGCAGTATCTCCCATTTTACGAATAAGGTATCTGGCAAAGTCTAGCGCAACAGGGACGACGGATATTATCTTTTTTTTCTTTTCTCGTGCCTTCTGCGATTTTTATATCGTCTCCAGTTTATACACTGCGCGTCACAGAAAACGGGCCGCCTAAACCTAAAATATTTACGAGATTTTCCACTTTTTTAAATATCGTCCCAATAAATCTATTGGCTACAGGAAAAAAACACGGAGTAGTCGACATCTATTACTGAATTTTTTGAGATGTGAATAACAAACCAACCTCCATTTGTTTATATGAGTGAAAAGTGAATATATTATTTCGAGCAATTTAAGCATTAAAAGTGTTATATTTGAACGATATTTTGTGAAGAATTGGTGTTAATATACCACAAAATTCGAAAAAGCAAAGGCTTAACATACAAATATACATAAAGTCACGCCTTTTTCCCATAGGGGTAGGCAGAGACTACTTCCTTCCACTTACTACGGTTCTTACACACATCTTTTGCTTCCTCTACTTTCATCAGTGCTCTCATACATGCTCGTCGGTTGTTGGTACTCTTGACCTGGTCTTTCTTCGAAACAATGTTGATCTGATCGAGATATGTTCGCCGAGGTCGACCTCTACCGACTTGTCCATTCACACTCGCCTTATAAATTTGTTTCGTCAATCTTCCTTCATCCATTCTTTCTACATGTCCAAACCATCTGAGCATTCCTTTATCTATCTTTGTAACCACATCTTCTTTTACACCGCAGCGTTCTCTTATCTCACTATTCTTTACTTTATCCTACCGAGTCACTCCGGCTATACTTCTCAGACTACTCATCTCCGCAGCATTAATCCTATTTTCATGCTTCTTCTGCCAAACCATACATTCACTACCATACATAAGTGTAGGAACCAACACTTCTTTATGCGCAGCCAGACGTGCCTTTTTTGACACTTTCTGGCTGTTCATAAAGCCATGCAGTGCCCCATTCATTTGTTTTCCTGCCAACACTCTTCGCTCATTGTCACTGTCATACTTTTCATCTCTCGTAAACTTTGAACCCAAGTACAAAAATTCATTTACTTGCATTCATTTACTCTTTTTTTCTTAATCAGTCATGCTTTTTTCTCTTTTAAAAACCATAACTTTCGTTTTGCTTACATTTATTTTCATATCTCTGATTTTCAGGGCATCATTCATAGTATTAACCAATGCCTGCAACTCCTCTTCAGATGACGCTAATATGACTTGATCATCGGCGAAAAGAAGGCATTTGACGATCAAATCATTCATTTTTAATTCATACGCACTCCCTTTCAAATCTTTTAAACAATCGTCCAAGTTAAACAGCCATGGCAAAGCCACACATCCCTATCTCATACCCTTTTCAATGTTAGACCAGTCCGCGTAAGCTCCCTTTAACAAGTGATCAAATGACAGAATATTTGTTGTTCACACCTCGATCCGACATTTTGTCATTCACAGCGCCATCTCGCGTTACGTGATTTTTCCCTATTGATTCGATATTTTCTTAAACATGTCATCCGACGTAATTATGAAAAGTGAGCAATATTTCATAAAATTTATTGAGAAATTACACTTACAGTTTATACATATACATGTATGTTGTAATAATAATAAGCTGGGAGGTGGTTTCTTCCGAAACCAGCCTAAGGCACTCCGACAACGTCCATTGTGTCTCCTCGGGTTAGCCATTAGCGATCTGCTATACCAGGCATTAGAAAAGCAGCATGTCGTTAATCGATAATTGCCTTAATTGCTCGGGTCCAAGTAAAGCACAGTCAGCCCAAATCGGGCATACGCCGGGCATTGGCTAAGGATATGAAAGCTGGATTCCTTCTCTCCATACAATCCAAAATTAGGGCTATCGGTTAGCCCCAGGTTGTGCATGTGATATCTAAGGAAACCATGACCGGGTCAGTAGGTGTACTGTTAGTCTGGCATACTTCCTACTTAGCGACGTAATGCTTCAGGTTAGGCTCTCACCGGGAGATTGGCCTATGAGTGCCATTGCCTGTCTTCACTTGTCTCTGGTTTCTGTTTTCCAGTACCCAGCAGCATAAAAATAGGATTAATGCTGCGGAGATAAGTAATCTGAGAAGTATAGGGGTGACTTGGTTGGATAAAGTTTGTCACGTGCCTATTTTTTCCCTTCTACGGTTCATAATAATTGTGCCTTACTAGTAAGTAGTGTTGCATACAGTACTCGGTGGTAACTCGAATATATCATTCGTTGTAGATAATGTTGCATAAATTGTAGGGGTAAGATTCGATAGTTGGTTTGCAATTACTGGATATCCCCACGGACCAGGCGATATTGGGTTGACGTTTATTCCGCGCCATTTTTCTTGATTTCCGATATAGGAGCGTCAGTCGTTTGGAGAGCATTATCGAAGTCGGAGGTGTTGGTGAAAGTTGTTGGGGACGTTGTGTCATTAGCACGTGTGCGGAACCTCTATGGGATTTCTTTCATATCTGGCCATCTTAATTGGATTTTGAAGAAAAACCATTTGATTTTTAACTTGACCATTTTGTCTTGCCTTTGTTGTGGAAATTTGTTTTGGATTTCTGGCGTCAAGTTAAAATAACCGTTATCGGGATTTATTTGAGGGAAGCCATTGTTATCTAACCGGTGCCGCCCCATAATCTAACCAGCCACAGGAGTAGCACAGGAGTAGGCCACAGGAGTAGGCCACAGGAGTACATGTGAATTCGCATACCCAAAGGTTATCAGTGATTTATTTTTAAATATATAACGCCTTGTCTCATTCGACACCACGTGTAAGTTTTGCTTTAGTTATAAATATAGTACTTTGTGAATTCGTATACCCAAAGGTTATAAGTGATTTATTTTTAAATATATAACGCAGTGACTCATGCTGACACCACTATTACGTTCTGTTTTAGTTTATTAATATAGTACATTGTTGGAAACTATTTATTGCATTAGATAATATGCCAAAACTAAACTTGGATTAAAATAACCTTCTCAATAATTCTTTATGTCCAAGTAAAAACATATTTTCCTCCTACTTATTTGTAAATATCCTACAATCTTGATATTTTAAAGGACAACCATTGTAAAGATATTTTTAAATGAACTAGATTGTTTTGGCAGTGAAAATCTTTATGTAAACGGTTAACTAGTGAATCTTCTTTGCCTTTATGTAAATGTTTGAATTAGTGTTATTAATGAGTTAACTTATGTATATGTTTTACCTTTTGTTCTTTGCCTTTATGTAAGCGTTTGAATTAGCGTTATTAGTAAGTTGATTTATATAGGTTTTGCTTTTTTTTGTAACTTGGTAAAGTCTGTTACTCTTACTTCTGTTCTGGTTATTTTATAAAGTTGTAAATTTTAAATTTTTGGTTTGTTTTAGCAAAAAAATTTTACCATAGCTGCTAATTTTGACTATATTTGTTATGATGTTGCTATTGAACTGTGTACCTTAATTATCTATCGTGTGAGTAAAGTATCCAACATATTATTGCTATAAGTTTATTTATTTGGTTCACCATAATCATAGTTGTTTATCTTGTAGCTCTGCTAGTGCCTATAAGATCTAGGGGTTTCCGGCTTATACCGTCAAGTCGGTGGCGCAGCTCACTTTTATATTTTTTTCTTTTACCCTCTACGGCTGAGCTCGGGCATAATTTGCCAGTAGAGAAACCGCTAGCAGAGTACTCGTTAGAGAACGAAAAAAAGTTTAAAAGTTTAAAATAGTGAGATAAGAAAACGCTGTGGTGTAAAAAAAGATGTGGTTACAAAGATAGATTAAGGACTGCTTAGATGGTTTGGACACGTAAAAAGGATGGATGAAGGAAGAGTGACGAAACAAATTTATAAGGCGAGTGTGAATGGACACAGTCGATGGAGGTTGATCTCGGCGAACAAGTGGAAAGAAGTGGTCTCTGCCTACCCCTACGGGAAAAAGGCGTGACTATATGTATGTACATTTTACAAAACCTGCAGGAGTAAAAAGAAAAGGAGAAAGTCATAGAAAGAAATTTCTTTAAAACTTGAGAAGATAACATGAATTTACATTTATTAATCTTTGACGTACTTTCAAAATACTTGGTGAAAACCTTTATTGTTTTTAAAATTATGTAGTTAAAGTCAGAAATAAATTATCCTGTTTCACAAAATCGGCACCTCAATGTAACGGGATTTTTTCATCCTATTTTAATTAGCAATGTTTCAAAGCCGGTTCTGGTATTAAGCCGTCCCATCGAGTGTTTTATTGATTTATTTAGATAAAATTTAATTATTTAAAGCATTGTCGGTTAAATTTTGGAGAGAGTTCAGTCAGACATCAAAAAAGGTCGCGAACGTTTATACTATGTATTTCGAATTCGGAGACATGAGTGAAAGTTGCAATGAAAATGTAATTAGTACGACAAACATTGTGGAAGCGGTGAACAGTATAAAATTGGGTAAAGCTGCTGGGTACGACAGAATAACAGTTATAATGCTGAATGTTGGACAAAGCGTGGTAACTAGTCTGCTGTACTGCCTTTTAAACATTTGTTGAAGGAGTGGTAGCGTACCAGACGACTGGTGTAAGGCCGTTATCGTGCCGCATTACAAGAGAAAAGGTTGGCAGCAAGACTGTAAGAACTATCGAGGTATTAGTTTACTTAGCATAGTCGGCAAAATATATGCGAAGATATTGAATAAAAGAGTGACGAATGGAACTAAAAAGATTATGTGCAAGCAGGATTTAGGAGAGGAGTGAGATGTATGGATCAGGTCTTTTCTCATTACGAGGTTTAGTCGAAAAATTCTTGGCTAGAAGTCAGAAGTTTTATTGCGCTTTTAAAGACTTGAAAAAGGCCTATGACAGAGTGGTGAGGAGTGAATTGAGGTGGACATTGTCTATGAACGGTAGTTTAAAAAGAGCACTGAAATCACTTTACGAGGATTCCACTGCTTGTGTCAGGATAAAACGGAGCTTTCACGGAATGGTTTAACATCGAAAAGGGTGTGAGACAGGGATGTGTCGCTTTACCATGGCTGTTTGACTCATATATAGATGGTTGTTAAAAAGATTTGAAAGAGAGTGCGTATGAATTGAAAACGAATGATTTGATCAACAAATGCCTTCTTTACGGGAGGCCTATGTTCAACAGCGGACGCGACAAGGCTTATGGTGATGATGTAGTGAACATTTAGGTGATTTTTTATTTGTATTACGCATCGAAAGATTAAAATAAATTGTTTTAGTGTTTGTATTGAGTATTGTAAGGTAAAGTAACTAAGACTAAATACCGTAACGATAACGCAAAACAGCAAAATCTCGTATGGCGATAAATAACAATCAATATAGTTTAGACCCAACTTCGAATTATTTTATTTTCAACAATGGCAAAATTTTACCAGCAAATAAACGAGTAAAATAGGAGTATAGATAAAAAGGCGTATACCACATAAAATTAACATCATCACCGTCACCATTATTATCATTATCATTTAAATTAACCCCTTCTGTCTGTCGTCATCCTCTGTTTCCGCAGTCCGCTTCAGGTCCCAGCGGGGTGACGCTAGTCCTCAAAAAAGTATAATCCTTAGCGTTTGGCAAACCGTGAACTACGCATGCGCTCAGCGCCGATCTACTGACGCTCATCGACGCCGCGTCGTACCATTCGTTTGATTCCGTATCGAGGTATTCGACGTAGTTGATCGTCGTCGAACCTTAAAATCATTTCAAACGGTTAAAATTTGCGACGACCACCTTCAGAATAGCTCCCGTTCGTTTGCGTTATAGCTGGCCGCGCACGTCTTGCATAAATCGAATGTACGTGGTCAGCTATTGGTCCAGTCGGCAGGTACTTAAAATCGCCCATCCTGGGAAAAAATTGCGAAATTAATGAAATTTGTAAGGTGTTGAAGGTGTTAAATCCAAGTTTCTGACCTTGTGGAGCTCGAACTATGATCAAGGAGGGGACCAAAAACTTTCTTTCTATTTTTGGTCTATAACTTTTTTCACTTATAATTTACTGCTTAAGTTATTAAACACTTTTTGAAAAAGGAATAAATTTTCTACAATTTGCATTAACTAAACTTATTTTTTTGCTCGAGAGAAAAGGCAACTTGTTTAAATTGGTCAAAAATGGCTAAAAATGCACTCAATATTTACTCAATCTGATTGTGGTCGCACTTTATGGAGGCATACCCACTGATAACCTGGATTTAACTAGACGGAAATTGTACCTACCACCATGACGAAGAATGCACTTCTCGAAAGCTTTCTTAAAGTCGTTTCTTGCAAACGCAAGTCTGGATGGTGCAGCTGCAAAACATCTGGTCTCCGATGCTCTGCAATTTGTAAAACTTTCTCAGGCCCCAGAGCATGACCTCAATGATAAAGCCATTCCCAAAGAGGACCTTATTAAAGAAATAATTGCGGCAGAGGAAGACGAAGGACTTATGGCCAAAGAGAACGAAGCTGACCGTGTGCTCCACAAGCCGAAGAGGTTTTTTTATTTGAATATCAATTGTTAGAATTCTATGAATCCTAACCAGAAGCATATTTTTAATATACCCACTTTTCAAAACGCGGCGATCCTCTTACATTACTCAACGGTCAGAACGTTTTCAATACAAGTAAATTAGTTAAATATTTGGTGTACTGCGATCTACTAGAATTTGTAAGCAAACGGTTCACATATCCATTTAATTTAGGTGCACCGCAGCATGCAGCTGCAAAACATCTAGTCTCCGATGCTCTGCAATTTGTAAAAATTTCTCGGGCCCCAGAGCATGACCTCAATGATAAAGCCATTCCCAAAGAGGACCTTATTGAAGAAATAATTGCGGCAGAGGAAGACGAAGGACTTATGGCCGAAGAGAACGAAGCTGACCGTGTGCTCCACAAGCCGAAGAGGTTTTGTTATTTGAATATCAATTGTTAGAATTCTATGAATCCTAACCAGAAGCATATTTTTAATATACCCACTTTTCAAAACGCGGCGATCCTCTTACATTACTCAACGGTCAGAACGTTTTCAATACAAGTAAATTAGTTAAATATTTGGTGTACTGCGATCTACTAGAATTTGTAAGCAAACGGTTCACATATCCATTTAATTTAGGTGCACCGCAGCATGCAGCTGCAAAACATCTGGTCTCCGATGCTCTGCAATTTGTAAAACTTTCTCGGGCCCCAGAGCATGACCTCAATGATAAAGCCATTCCCAAAGAGGACCTTATTGAAGAAATAATTGCGGCAGAGGAAGACGAAGGACTTATGGCCGAAGAGAACGAAGCTGACCGTGTGCTCCACAAGCCGAAGAGGTTTTTTTATTTGAATATCAATTGTTAGAATTCTATGAATCCTAACCAGAAGCATATTTTTAATATACCCACTTTTCAAAACGTGGCGATCCTCTTACATTACTCAACGGTCAGAACGTTTTCAATACAAGTAAATTATTTAAATATTTGGTGTACTGCGATCTACTAGAATTTGTAGGTGTGTCCAATTTAAGTTTATCAATGCGGACAATCCAAAGCTATCGGTTTTAATAACTGGCGCCGAGTAGTATTTTACTTATTTTTTATAAGTAATTGTCTAATGTAAAACACCCTTTTCTTTTTATGCTCCATTTCACAACTGGCTATGTTGCCACATTTATTGCAACGATTGTGAATAAAAGAATTGATATTTTGTGTAACAAAGTTTAACTATTTTTAACCTGTCAATCTATCCATGACGTTAAATTTATATAAACCAAAAACCGAAGGAAGGTAAAAAAATTCGTAGTGTTTCTACCCCCTTGATATTAGCTCGAAATACTCCACAAGGTCAGAAACTTGGATTTAATACTATCAACACCTTACAAACATTGTGTAAAATTTTTAATATCTTCGCAATTTTTTCCCTTGTCAACTATCTGCTGACTGAACTATGTAGCGCGCGGAGTAAGCGATAAATAAACGAATACCAAAAAAAAAACCGTACCTCACTAACCTGAGACAAATCTGTCATTGAATCCTCCGATGACCACGATGTAATCGTCCAAGATGACGCTGGCGAAGTTGCTTCTTGGCGTTAGCATGTCGGATATCGACGTCCAACCGTCCGAAACGTCGGGCGTGTATTTTTCGCCGCTCGCCAAACGGGTGTAGCCGTTGAAACCGCCGATGGCGAACAAAGTGTTATTGAACGATATCAAACTAACGCCGGACCTGGCAGAGTTCATTTGCGCGATGTACGACCATTGACGTGCCACGGTGTCGTAAACTTCTGCTGAGCTCATCACTTCTTGCCCGTTGAAACCTGCAACGAATAAAAAAAAACAATAACACCACTTGATTTGCGACAATTGTCAAACATGTACTTGTCTCTTTTACCGACATATTTCTCCCATTGCTATTATACAAATTAATTCTTTATATCTTAAAAAACAGACAAAATAATTGTTCTCGATCAATTAAAACCATTGGAAATCAGTACTTCCAACTGTACAATTTCTCTTTGAGAAATTCCTTAATTTTTAAAACTACTCAGTACGACCCTGACGCCGACAAACAAGGGGTTCCGTGCAATTAAAAACATGTGTAGTTATTAGCCGAGATCCCTCCGAAATCGTCGCGCGCATACAATCACGTGATAGAAGACGGTTAACAAAAGCCACGTCCGATCGGGCTTCTTTCTCTCGCCCTCTTTCGCATTTCGAACTTCAAGCAATGCAGAGCACAGCGCTTCGCTTCCGATTTCGCATATCGTCAGCCGAGGTATAACCTCTAGCGTTACTATGAAAATATCAATTCACCTGTTAGCCTACAGTTGTAAAAAGACAGATAGAGCCAGCAATTACTAAGTTATCGAAGGATTCATCACCTACGCAGTAAAACGACGCCGTCCACGAGCTAGGAAGTCAGCAGGCAAGAGCAAAATTGTGGAATAATTCAGCTTGTATGCGTGAGACAAGTTCGTCAAAATCAGGTTCAGTGTTCGACAGTTGTATGCTCATAAATTTACCTCGTTTATCAATCTTTGTAGGAGCATTCTTAGAAAATCTTATTTTACAACGGTACATGGGAAAATTATACTCTACTTCGATAATAGTGGACTGGTTTAAATAGTATTACCGTCCGATTGGCTAAAGTCCACTTTTTTCATGATCCCAAAGAAGAGCAGAGCTACCAGATGTAATGACCATCAAACAATTAGTTTAATGAGCCACGTGTTAAAAATATTTTTGCGAGTAATTCATGGTAGGACATATAAGAAGCTAGAGGAAAGGGTCAGAAACAGTCAGTTTGGTTTTAGAAACGGCTTCGGAACTAGAAAGGCATTATTTCGTCTTAATTTACTCATCCAAAGATGTCGCGACGTCGATCATGATGTATTGCTTTGTTCGATCGACTTTGAAAAACCGTTTGACATGGTATGCCATGATAAAATAATTCAAATTTTAAAGACGACTGGAATAGATGGCAAAGATATTCGAATGATTGCCAATTTGTACTGGCACCAGACACCTAAAATACGTGTGGAGCATCAATTATCGGAGGAGGTCAATATCAAAAGAGGAGTGCGACAGGGCTGCATTCTGTCTACCATGTTTTTAATCTCTATTCGGAAGAGATATTCATGAAGGAATCAATATAAATGGAGTTAATGTTAATAATATAAGATACGCCAATGATACACTAATTGTAACGAACAACGAAGATCTACAAAATCTAATAAATAAGATCATCGACACCTGTACTCAATTTGGCTTAAAACTCAATGTCAACAAAACTAAATATATGGTCATCAGTAAAGCACGTGAGCATCTGGAAAGAGTGCATAAATTGGTGTATCTGGGTAGCAACATCAACGATAAATGGGACCCGAGCATCGAGATCGAAACCAGAATAGAAAAAGTCAAAACCGCCTTAATGAAAATAAAAAAAATGCTAACCAGTCACGACCTAACTTTAAAATTGAGAACGCTGTTATGAGTTCCCAGTTCATTTTTATGGCAGGCATGGGCACTCACGGGAGTAATGCTTAAACGCCTTGAATCATTCGAAATGTGGGTGTACCGACGATTACTAAAGATCAGTTGGGTGGACAAAGTCAGCAACAACAGAGATCTGGAAATAGTCAAAAATATCAAACGGCGAAAATGAGAATATTATGATCATATTATAAGGCACTCGGAAAAATATAAAATGCTACACCTTATTATAGAGGGAAAAATACCAGGCAAGCAGGGCCTAGAACGGAGGAGAACATCGTGGCTAAAGAATTTAAGGCAGTGGTATGGGAAGTCTACAGTTCAGCTTTTCCGAGCCGCTGTCAACAGAACAATAATTGTTCTGTTGACGATGTTGACGATAATTATTATTGTCAACATGGTCCACCTGCCCAGTGTCCTGTTATGGCCGCGATCGCATTTCCAATGGACTTCCTGGATAGAGTTAAAACATCATTAGTTCGACGTAGATCTAGTTTTATCCAAATCTGTTTCGACGATGTGCATGTGGGTTCATTTTGCCACCTCAAGTGGGCTTTTTGAACTACTTTGCTGTGTAGGAGGAGCCGGTAATTTGCAATCGGTACTCTTTGCTGAGATGAGACAGATACAGCTGGGAGGGTGGTGCCCTCTCTTGCTAGCCCGTCCGCCTTACAGTTGCCTGGTATGTCCCTATGTCTGGGTACCCAGACAATGTGAACTTTAAACTTAGCTGCTAGCTCATTGAGGGCGGCTCGGTTTTGCACCGCTGCCCTAGAGGTCAAGTAGACTGAGTTCAGTGATTTAATAGCAGCCTGGCTGTCGCAAAGAATGGATATCTCACTGAACTTTTGTTCGTTACGGAGTGTCCATACAGTCCATACAACCCCATTTACAGTTTCGCAGACGATAGCACACTTGTCTCAACTTTCACATCCTATCGATCACTTTCGGTGAATGATACAAATAGACTCAGGCAGGAACAGGTTGATTTCATCAATAGAGATCTTGAAGCAATCGTCGAGTGGGGAACCAACAATCTTGTTCAGTTCAACGCCCAAAAAACACAAAGCGCCACGTTTTCCAAGAAAGTGAATTCCTCAAATCATCCCATCACAATGTCCGGAAATACCCTTGAACCAAGTCCCTCCATCTCGATTTTGGGAGTCACGGTGTCCAATAATATGTCTTGGCATGACCATGTTGCTAACATCGTAAAGTCGGCAAGCCAGAGGCTAGGTTTTCTGTGGAAAGCCAGAAAGTTTTTTACTCCCGATCAACTGTTGACGACGTACAAGGCTCAAATCCGACCTCTACTGGAGTATTGCTCGCACATTTGGGGTTCAGCACCAATGCATTCTCTTCGTCTTCTAGATTCCATTCAGAAAAGAGCCATTCGTTTAATAAACAGCTCAACTCTCACAGATACCCTTCACCCTCTAGAACATAGAAGAAGATTTGCAGACCAGTCATTGCTCTACAGATATTTCCATGGCAGATGCTTCAGAGAAATAAAAACTCTTGTACCACCATTGGCCACATTCGGCCGAAGAACTCGGCACGCTGATCAGTCTCACCCATTTACTCTCAAGATTGACACTACAAGGACCAATCTTCATCAAGAATTCTTCTTTTACAGGTCTGCTACGGAATGGAATAAGCTTCCAAAATCAGTTTTTCCAGAGAACTATGACCTGCAATTTTTTAAAAAGCGTGTCCACAATCATTTCCTTTCTATAACCCCTTCCCCTTCTAATAGTCGCAGTGCGGGCCGTCCGCGGCCCACACGATAGGTCTACCCTTTTTGCGACTATTTTCATAAAAAAAAAAAGCTGCCGTGGTAATAGCTGTCATTTCGGCTTGATACACACTACAGTAATCAGGCAAACGAAACGACAGGCTAAGTGAGGGGCCTTCTGAGATGACACCGGTTTAACTATATACTCGTACCAATCTTCTCTGGATGGGATTTCTAGGAACAGGTCGCCTTCGAACATAGGGGTAGGTTTTAGTGTAGTCAGTGTGAAATTAGTAAAACGTTAAAACACGAAATAATCATTTTTTGAAATGTACTAACCAGGAATTTAGAGCTAGGTATAGATTATTTAAAGATACAGAGGAACTAACAATTAAATAAGGCTTCACCACGTCTGTTATTTCAACGCGTTCGCATACTAACCTCCCACTATGTATATTTTGTCGTGGACCGTAGCAGCACTTGCGTCCGATCTCTGCTTTTGCATGGGAGTGATTAATTTCCATTGATTTTTTTCGGGATCGTATTTTTCTGCTGAATTCATTCTGGTGCGTCCGTTGTAGCCGCCCATCGCGTAAATTTCCCCGTGATGTACCACTACGCTGACGTAACATCTTGGATAATACATGCATGAACGCTGACTCCAGGTATGTGTTACCGGATCGAAACTTCTTACCGAATTGAAATATTCGTTACCGTCAAAACCACCTAAAAGAATTAAAATGCATCGTCACCAACAATAGAATTGTCTTCCGCGGGAACATACAAAGGTCGCAAATAATTGAAATATTATTTTTTTATTTCATTTTGTTTGTAATGATATCTAGTAAATCTCTATAAAGTTTAGGATAGGTTCGGTTGTTTAGAATGAAAAATTCAGGAAGAAATCGTAAAAATTACGTCTATCTAAAACAGAAGTAACAGAAAAAAGAATGTATCTACAGCAGCAGACCGAAAAATACATTGGGCGCATTCAATAATGTACAGTTGTATTATATTTGAGAAAGAGGATACACAAGTACAAGCCCCATTCGGAGACGTGAGTGCAAGTTGCAATGAAAGTGAAATTGGTACGACAGAAATTGTGGAAGTGTTAAACGGTTTGAAATTCGATAAAGCTGCTGGGTACGACAGTATAACAGTTGAAATGCTGAAGGCTGGATGGACAAAGCGTAGTACGAGGGCAGTTTGATAAGTCAGTGACTTTTTGAATTTCCCGCGCAGTTACTTCAAATGAAACAGTGCTGCCGTCAACTATAATCTATCAGTGGGCAACTTTCTAATTTTGAGCAAGCTACGTCGTGCAGTTGGTGTTTGATAGCCGTTCAAAGCAGACACAACCTCGTGAATTTTTACGAAAATGGAAAAAAGTGAATTTCGTGTGCTAATCAAGCATTACTTTTTACGTAAAAAATCCATCACTGAAACTTAGGAAAGACTTGATAAATACTACGGGGACTCGGCACCATCAATTTCAATGGTTAAGAAGTGGTTTACAGAGTTCCGTTGTGGTCGCGTACCAGCACTAGTGACGCCGAACGTCCAGGTCGCCCAAAAGACGTGATCACGCCGGAAATCGTCGATAAAATCCATGAAATGATATTGGATGATCGGAGAATGAAAGTGCGTGAGTTGGCTTATGCTGTAGGTATCTCAACTGAACGGGTACATAATATTTTACACGAATATTTGGACATGAAAAAACTCTCTGCGAGATGGGTGCCGCGATTGCTCACACTCGACCATAAGCGCAATCGTGTGACCACTTCAAAAGAGTGTTTAACGATGTTCAGCCGTAATCCGGACGAATTTTTGCGCCGTTTTGTTACTGTGGATAAAAATGGATCCATCACAACACGCCAGAGACCAAGGAACAATCGAAACAGTGAGTTGCTCGGGGTGAACGTGGACCAAAGAAGGCGAAACAGAGTCTGTCAGCCAACAAGGTCATGGCCACAGTTTTTTGGGATGTACGCGGTGTCATTCACATCGATTACCTCAAGAAAGGTAAAACGATCACCGGCGAATATTATTCAAAGCTTTTGAACAGATTCCACGTTGATTTGAAGCAAAAACGGCCGCATTTGGCGAAGAAGAAAGTTCTGTTCCATCAAGACAATGCACGTGTGCACACTTGTCTAGCCACGAGGGCCAAAATCCACGAATTGGGATACGAACTGCTACCCCATCCAGCATATTCTCCAGATTTAGCCCCCTGCGACTATTTTTTGTTTCCAAACCTAAAGAAATGGCTGGGCAGTAAGAGATTTGAGTCGAATGAAGAAGTCATTACCGAAACAAACGCGTATTTTGAGAGCTTTGAAAAAACCTATTATTTGGAGGGAATAAAAAAATTAGAAAAACGCTGGACTAAATGTATCGAGCTAAAAGGTGATTATGTGGAAAAATAAAATGTTTATTTGCGGAAAAAAATTTGTTTTATTCAAAAAGACACTGATTTATCAAACCGCCCTCGTAACTAGTCTGCTGTACCGCCTTTTTAACCTTTGTTGGAGGAGTGGTAGCGTACCAGATGACTGGTGCAAGGCCATTATCGTGCCGCTTTACAATGGAAAAGGTTTGCAACAGGACTGTAAGAACTATAGAGGTATTAGTTTACTCAGCATAGTCAGCAAACTGTATGCAAAGATATTGATTAAAAGAGCGACGAATGAAACTGAAAAGATGATATGGGCTATGCAAGCAGGATTTAGAAGAGAAAGGAGATGTATGGATCAAGTCTTTTTATTACGAGTTTTGGCGTCGATTAATTACTGTACTTTAAACTTGGTTACGCCATTATATGCCCAAAACAAAAACAGTGGACTGCGAAGAAAAAATCGGCTTGAAAAAAAGCAAAAACTTTTTTTTTGGCTTGGAAAGTGATGGTATTTTTTGGGATAATCGTAGAGTTATTTTAATCGATTTTCTTTAAAAATGAAAAAATGTTACAGCAGCATACAACGCATTATAACTAGACAAGCTAAAGGCAGATATTGTGGAAAAACAGCCACATTTTCAGAAAATTAAAAAAAGGAAATGGAAAAATATTTACCGATCATGTAAATGAGACCATGAAGGTTGCATAGCCCGTGATATGCTCTGGGAGAGGAATCTGTATCGCAGCAGAACAGCCATTTGTCGGCTCTGCTGTCGTAGGTTTCCAAAAAATTTGTTGGACTTCCTGCGCTCCATCCTCCTACTGCGAACACTACTTCAAAGGGTATTCTCGGTCTGGAAAAAGGAAAAACATACATACATACATTTAGTCACGGTTTTGTCCCGTAGGAATAAGAAAAGACCAATTCCTTTCACTTGCTATAGTTCTTACACACATCCTTCGCCACTTTTACCTTCATCAGCGCTAACATACATGCTCGTCGGTTGTTGGTACTCTTGACCTGATCTTTCTTTAGAACAATGTCGATCCGATCGAGATTTCAAACATTTCTTTACCTATCTTTGTTACCACACCTTGTTTCACACCACAGCGTTTTATTATTTCACTTTTAATCACTCTATACATTTGAGTAACTACTTAATTTTGCAGTGTTGATGTTACTTTTATGCTTCTTCTGCCTACCCAACATTTACTACCATATATAAGTGTAGGACCAGCACTTCTTTAACACAGGCAGTCGTGCCTTTTTTGGCACACTCTGACTGCCAACCTACAAGTAAATATGAGAGCACTGATGAAAGTAGAAGAAGCAAACTAAGTGTGTAGGGATATATATATATATATATATATATATATATATATATATATATATATATATATATATATATATATATATATATATATATATCGTCGTGTATACTACCCCATCACAGGAAGCAAGATATACAGATGCTCGTTAAGTAAGAGAAAGGGCTATTAAATTTATTTAATCGCAGCTACCACCTATGTACCGGTTTCGGGATGTTGTCCCTCGTCAGCAAAGGGCAGGTAAGTAACTTCCAAGAATCGGAGAATAGTAATGCAAAAATGATAGAAAACTGTAATGCTCTTATAGTAAACTATAAAAGGTGGTGCTTGTTAAAACTTACAGATGTCGCGACTGGCGCTTTTTGCGTGGTTCATTATGTGTACCTGGTAGGAACGGGAGCCGTGAATTTATTTAATTGCAGACAAAACCTGCCCTATGCTGACGATTTTGAAGCCATTTTCAAGAAGTAGAAAGTAAGTTTTTGGGATGAGAAGTGATTTTCAAACTGAGGCCTCAATCTGCCTACTCCTCAGGTGTAGTCACTCGGGTAAGGTTTAAGGTGTTTTTTAGGGGATATTTTGTCCGGGGATCAAAACGCGTGTCACCGCAGAGGCAAACTCGAAATAACGACGCATCGGTAATGTGTTGAAAATGCTCAGAATTTATAAATTTTTCGTCACTTTGGTGTATTCATTTAATTAATATTTATTTAATATATCGTTTCCGTTTTACTTGTTTTAAGGTTTAACGTATTATGCACAATTTGATTAATTCGACAATTCATAATAAAATTTGACATAGATCTTGTTTATTGAGGCCGTTACCTAGCAACTTTTATACGATAAAGAACCGATTATGCACGCCCTTGCGTTTTTTGTACCGAGCACCTCGTACATACCTAAATAAATAATTATTAATGTAGTCAACGTCGTCTTCCTGGCTGAGACCCCCCAAAACGGTAAGGACGTCCTGAAGGTATTCTTTACATCGAGAATTTTCCTCGATAAAGTGCCATTTCGATATATCTTGCACGCTATCGTAATTCAACGTTCCCAACCTAAAAGATAAAAAATTTGATGGTGATAAGTCCGGCGACCGGCCCATAAAACATCGATCTCTCTTTTACAATACAAAAACGTACCTTACACATTTAATTAAATTATATAAATGTACTTTTCTTTTAATCGGAGAGTAACTGATCCACATTTTGATTGCTTCGAACACGGTTTCCTCGGACTTTACATTTAAATCGTCGTCTTTGAGTATTTCCTCCAAATGCTGAGCTGAAATGTTGTAAAACTCGTAACTATCTTTAAGTAACCTAAAATAAAGACGCACGGTTTTAATTACAAATGAAAATGAACTGACTTTGAAGTGTTTTCCAGTATACCACACTTGTAGAAAGAGAACTGACAACGTTAATACATATTGTGAAAAGCTGAAATCTTCCAAAGATAAGAGAGTCCCACTGAGTTCTGCAGGTGTTTATCGTATTCCATGCACTTGTGATAAAAGGGGGACACTCTTTTCAGGTATTTTTGACTCCACTACTATCAATCCCAAGCGAGGGTAAGAATTACCCCAAAATTTTCAATGGCGTTGGGGGTCGAAAGAGGTGTCTTTTAAAAGCTTTGAAAATTCTCTTTACAATAGTCCTTAAATTTTACATTTACATGTTAAAATTCTAATTATTTTAGTTGCTTACTTACTACTTAATTGATTAAATGTTCAAACTGATGACAGCCCGCCCGCTTCCATACAATAATAAAGATTTTGTTCAAAATGTTCACGCACATTCCGAAGAATTTCCGGAGTAATTCGGTACTTGTCAACGATTCTGTGATGCAAATTTCTCAACTACGCTGGTTGTGTTTTATAGATTTTACTTTTCGGATGTCCCCACAAAAATAAATCGAGGGGCGATAAATCCGACGATCGTGGAGGCCATTCAATGCTGCCTCTCCTCCCAATCCATTGCCGTGGAAAACGTTGGTCTAAATATTGACGAACAATCGCCGCATAATGCGGAGGAGCACCGTCCTGTTAAAAAAAGATCTTACTCCGGAAATTCTTCGTAATGTGCGTAAACGTTTTGAACAAAACCTTTATTATTGTATGAAAGCGGGCAGTAAAATTTAAAGACTATTGTAAAGAGAAGCTCTGACAGCTTTCAAAAGACATCTATCTTATTCGACCCCCAAGGACATTAATTCTTACCCTCACTTGGAGTTGAAAGTAGTGGAGTCAAAAATACCGGAAAAGAGTGTCCCCCTTTAATCAAAAATCGACGGGTCTGACGTTTTCCTAAAATGTTTCGTTTTCGGCTAGCCATCCTGTAGATTACCTTGTAAGAACTTTGCTCTTCTTGTTACATTTATTGTTTATTTTAACTGTTTAAACTGTTGGATACCTAGCTAATGGTGGTTTTGTATTTCGAAATGTTTTTTTTATAATATTTTTTGTAATACAACTTCTTTTCTATGATTTTTGTTTAGTTCTTCTCATGTTTTCACATGTTTCTCATGCTTGCTCCTCCCCAAGGGGGGACGTCCCGCAGGTAAAGAATCACTCCCTTAACACGTTCGCTGCCGCCCATTCAATAAAATTGACGTTCGTAAGCACATTGTTTTGAAGAAAAGCCAGGTCGAGAGTACCAACAACCGACGAGCATATTTGAGAGCACTGATAAAAGTAGAGGAAGCAAAATATCTGTCTAAGAACCGTAGCAAGTGGAAAGTGGTGCCTACCCCTACGGAAAAAAGGCGTGACTATATGTATGTAAGCACTTACCTAGAAAAGTTATGTCTAATATAAAGTTTTCCCCTGTCCATGAGCTCCTTACAAAAATACTGGCTAGCAAATTTAAGTATTTCTAAACAATTTCCCGGATTGAGTTCGTCCATTAAGAAGTTACAGCACAATTGGACGACGTCCAGTATTTGGTACTGATCAGCGTACTTCAGCAATTCCTTGACGTTGCTCTTATTGACATTACAACTACCAGAATAAGCGTAATCCAATATTATTTGAAACATATCGCTCGATATGTTCATCTTAGCTTCGGTCGCCTCATTGTCGTCTCTGTTTATCGAATTCGTGAAAAGCGCTTTGAAATAAGGACTGACTGCCGCCAATATTGCTCGATGTATTTTAAATTCTGTGCCGTCTTCGCATTTTACCGTGCCATCGCAAAGTTGGGATTTCAACCTTAGTTCCGACCAGACGGGCGGGAAATCGAAAATGCTCATCTAAAATGCAGAAAAACGCGACAAATCAACATTATTTTCGGGACTAAATCACATTCGAAAGTATTATGATAGTGTAGGTTTAAAATATGGCGCGGTTGGCTTACGTTGCGTGTAAGCTGCCCTTTAATACTAAATCTAGGATTGCCCCTTTGTAAAGCGATAACAATTAGCCATTTTCATGAAGTACCTTTATCATACATACATACAGCCACGCCTTTTTCCCGTAGGGGTAGGCAGAGACCACTTTCTTTCACTTGCTACGGTTCTTACACACATCTTTCGCTTTTTCTACTTTCATCAGTCCTCTCTTACATGCTCGTCAATTGTAGGTACTCTTGACCTGGCATTTCTTCAAAACAACTTGACTTGCTCATTCACAATCGTCTTATAAATCTGTTTTGTCAATATTCCTTCATTCATCCCCTCTACGTGTTCAAACCATCTAAGCATTTTTTATCTATCTTTGTAACCACATCCTCTGTCACACCACAGCGTTCCCTTATCACACTATTCTTCACTTTATTCAATCGAGTCACTCAGACTACATACCTCCGCAGAATTAATCTGATTTTTATGCTTCTTTTGCAAAATCCAACATTCACTACCATACATAAGTGTAGAAACCAACACTCCTCTATGCACAGCCAGACGTGCCTTTTTTGACACTTTTTGGCTGATCATAAAGCTATGCAGTGCCCCATTCATTTGTTTTCCTGCCAACACCCTTCGCTCAATGTCACCGTCATACTTTCATTCACAAATTCATTTACTTGTTCCACTCTTTCTCCCTCAATCGAAACTTTACAGCTTGTTATGCTTTCTTCTCTTTCAAAAACCATTACTTTCGTTTTGCTTACATTTATTTTCATCACTTTGATTTTTAGGGCATCATGCATACTATTAACCATCGCCTGCAACTCCTCTTCAGATGACGCTAACATGACCTCATCATCGGCGTAAAGGAGGCATACGACGATCAAATCATTCATTTTCAATCCATACGCGCTCTTTTAAATATTTTAAACAATCGTCTATGTACAGTGTGTTTCAAAAAAAGGTAACCCTGTCTCTTGGATAGGTAAAAAACTGAAAAATAATTAAGGTTTGTTTAGTAAAAAATTTTCGTAGCGCCATCTATATTCAATATAAAGGGCGTTGAAGAAACAACATTTATTACGATTTTGCCGAAACTACTGGAAACATTGTAATGAAATTTATCATTCAATTTTACACCAAAAAGGTACTCTTGGTAAAACTCGATACTGTGTGACATAAAGTAATGGTAAAGTTATTATTATTTATTAGTATGCATAATGTGAATTAAAAATTCTTTGTCGTGTAAATGAGACCTCATTGATAAAACGAATACGTGTTAAAAAATTGGGATTAAGGCGTTTCCTTTCTTGTAATGCTTGACAAAAATCAACTCTAACCGGTAGATCGTCTGACTTTGACTTGTCTGTAATGATAAGGATGTAGTTGCTGTTCTTTAAGTATCCTCCAAGTACTTGAAGAAGACGTATTTGTTTGTCTTGCCATATTCCATACGCTAACTGTTGGATCTTGATCAACTAAATTTAAAATAATATTTTCTTTATTAATGGTTCTTGTTGTTCTTGGCCTACTAGAATTTTTTTTTTTTTTTTGGTCTCACTTTCCCAATTTCTCGACAACGTCGTTCGATGGCTCTTAATGTATTTTTACTTGGTTAGTTTCTTCTAGGAAATTTTTCTGCATAGTGCGTATCAGCTGCACTAGAGTTTCCTAAACACTCGCCTAAAACATGTTGGTGTATTCAACATTTGAGTACATTTTGATTAACATTATCTAATTTTACAAATACAAGGTTTTAAAAATCTAATTATTGTTGACTTATCGACATAACTATCAATAAATGTCAGTTTTTCATGTCAAACTTAGAGAAAATTAAGATATGCCGATTTCAATGGATTTTTGTAAAAGTTACAAGAAAGGAAAGCCCTCAATCCCAATTTTATTACATTTATTCGTTTTATTGATGAGGTCTCATTAACGCGACAAAAAAATTTTAATTCACATAATGCATACTAATTAATAATTATAATTATTATTAACTTTATACCAGCATCGGTTATTACTTCATAATTTTCAAATTAAAATATTCCGAAAACGGTACACAGTATCGAGTTTTACCAAGAGTACGTTTTTGGTGTAAAAATAAATTATGTTTAAGTTTACTTGAAATTTTGATTAATAAATCTAACTTTAAAAAAGTTTTAATTAATACTACTTGGTACGAACCATGTAACTAGCGCCTTCTATGAGAGTCAGATATAAAAACAAATTCTCGGAATGTATCAGCTTCTAAAACATATTCGTATAAAATTTTATTACAATGTTTCCAGCAGTTTCGGCAAAATCGTAATAAATTCTACCTATCCTAGAGAAGGGGTCACCTTTTTTTTAAACACCTTGCATAAGTCAAACAGCCATGGCGAAGCCACACATCCCTTTCTAACACTTTTTTCGTTGTTAAACCAGTCCATGTAAGCTCCGTTTATCCTGATACAAGCAGTGGAATCCTCGAAAAATGATTTCAGCGCTTGTATTAAACTACCACTCACCCCATACATAGACAATATCCACCACAATTTATTCCTACTACTCTGTCATAAGTCTTTGACAAGTCTACAAAAGCGCAGTAGAACTTTTGTATTAGAATCTAAATTTATTCCAGTAACTTTAGCAATCGTTATCTTTCAGTTAAATTAACTAAAACTTTTCAATTTTCTTTTTTTTTTATTTTTCTATTTTTGGATAATGAACTGTGTACCAATGAAACTGCGTATCTTTTATTAGAATCTACATTTATTCCAGTAACTTTAACAATTCCTATCTTTCAGTCAAATTAACCAAAACTTGTTTGTTTGGAGTTTTCTTTCTACCACAGCGAATATTTCTATAATTTTGTTATCACATCAAACGTGATGACCTAACTTTCTTAAAACAACGCCTCGAGTTTATCCTGTTTTTTTATTTATCGCCCCAAAACCCCCATTATTCTCTTTCTTAATTGGTACACTTCTGCTTTGAATGTTGCTATACCGTAAATTACAATTGGATGGTTGATTCTTTACCGCTGCGTCTTTAATTTGATTCGTGACGTTTAAAATATAAAAAAGAGTCAGTGTGTCCACTTTAACCTTTCTTTTATTGTACAGGATGATTCTTTGAAAGTTTCAATTAGACGTTTTAAAGAAATTTGAGGTGAAAGGTTTTCGGATATGCTGAATTAATCTAAAATATTTAGAACCTCCAACTACTTCCGGTTATACCGGAAGTTGACTATTACTTGCTTATTTTAAATAAAACACCCTATATATTAGTACGTATTTCGATAAAGCTACTCTTGGAAATTATCCCAGTATAGGGTTTTGCTACCTTACACTGAGTGTTTTACGAGATATGCCCATTTTTATCACGAAAAAGTGTCCGATTTGACACTCTGTATCATTACAATTAATGTATATTTAAACTTTTTTTTTGCAATATGTTTTTCTAGTATTGTGTATTTTTACTAAACCTGGTCATTTTATTATTAAAATGATTATTATTGTACAGGGTGCTTTAAAACGCATATTTAACAATTTCTCAACTTTCTTAAATGGATCATCCTGTATTGCATAACGTCGTTAGACAGAACTTTTACTGCTTTTTATGTTTCGTTAACAACTTTCTCTACCTAAACTAAATCTTTAAGTTATTCAACTTTCACCTTATGGATTATGAGTTTGCATTTATAAGAAATATGCCAATCTAAGACCGTAAATTACCGAAACAAGCTTTTTCTAAATAATACAGGGTGTTTCAAAAAAAGGGAGCCCGTATTTGATTTTTAACATTAACCATCACCTGCAACTCCTCTTCAGATGAAGCTAATATGACTTGATCATCGGCGTAAAGAAGGCATTTGACGATCAAATAATTCATTTTCAATCCATATGCACTCTCTTTTAAATCTATTAAACAATTGTCTATGTATAAGTTAAACAGCCATGGCGAAGCCACACATTCCTGTCTCACACCTTTTTCGATGTCAAACCAGTCCGTGCAAGCTCCGTTTATCCTGACACAAGCAGTGGAATCTTCGTAAAGTGATTTCAGTGCTCGTATTAAACTACCACTCACCCCATTTATTGACAATGTTGACCACAATTTACTCCTCACCACTCTGTCATAGGCCTTTTCCAAGTCTATAAAAGCGCAATAGACCTTCTGACTTGTAGCCAATTTTTCGACTATACCTCGTAATGTAAAGACCTGATCCATACATCTCCTCCCTCTTCTAAATCCTGCTTGCACAATCCATATCATCTTCTCAGTTTCATTCGTTACTCTTTTAATCAATATCTTTGCATACAATTTGCCGACTATGATGAGTAAACTAATACCTCGGTAGTTCTTACAGTCCTGCTGCGCACCTTTTCCTTCCCTCGTAAAGTGGCACGGTAACGGCCTTGCACCAGTCGTCTGGTACGCTACCACTTCTCCAACAAAGGGTAAAAAGGCGGTACAGCAGACTAGCTACCACGTTTTGTCCAGCCTTCAGTATTTCAACTGTTATCCTGTAGTACCCAGCAGCTTTACTCAATTTCATACTGTTCAACGCTCTCACAATTTCTGTCGTACTAATTTCACTTTCAATGCAATTTTCACTTATGTCTCCGAATGGGGCCTGTACTTGTGTATCTTCTCTCTCAAATAAACTTTCGAAGTATTCCTTCCTTCCATCTCTTTACCCTATCTTTTACCCTATCTTTTACCCTATCCTGGGTAGACAGAATAACCAATGAGAAAGTACTGAGGATAATGGGTAAAGGTAAAGAGCTGCTGACAACTATCATAGAACGAAAGCACATCGGACACGTTACGACACGTATGACACGTTATAGACATTTTCAGAAATGCGGTTACACTCACCATTATAGCCAGTTGGATCGCCAACCTCCGTGAGGAGACGGCGTTCTAAGAAGAAGAATCCACGAATTTTGCTATCGACTGAAGGATGTGAGTAAAGAGTAGACATTAATGAACCATGGAACAACAAACTGTGCACTAACATTATATTTTTCTTAAACTATGCTATGCTGTCGGGAAAATGGGACTTATTTTGATTTTTCAACAACCATTTAAAATTCTGCATATTTATTCGACTTGATTTTAAATTTTTTTGCTTGATTGATAAAAGTATATCCTTGTTTCGGCCGCCCGCGTTCGGTGCACACGCTGCACACCTGCTTGAATCGGCCCTGGGGTTAATTCAACCCCTATATTCGCGAGATTTATAACGCACGGGTAAAGATTCGACACTTTATTTAAATGTCCGCATGGGAACCAAACAACTGTTTGTATTTAATAAAAAAAATGTCTGTACCGAACACAAATTATTTTTGGGTAAAGGTGCTTTTAAATCTGCAATTGGGTTTAATTTGGAAATTTTCTGACGCTACCCTTGGACGATTTTGTTAACGTTTATCAAAAAAAAACTTGCTAACGTTTGTACGTCGAGTGATACATACCCCAGAAAGGTATCCCGTGAAATTCGTTCCTTTCCCATTAAATGTTTGATAATGTAAATGAAAAATTTATATTTATGGAGGCCGTACCTGAAAAGAGTTACACATACATTTTCTGCATATAAAGTTGGTACTTTTCTTCCTTTTTTTAATGTTTTTGTTATTTGTCGCTATAATTTCGTCATTTTTAGTCCTCGAAGGTATTTTTCTTAGTCTCATGGTAAGCTCCATTTTTAAATTATTACAGAATTTTTATGTTTAATTGTGGTTTAACGCCTGTGAATTGCCACCTTGGGTTATGACTTTTGCAATCATTTTTGAAGTGAAGGCTCGGATAACCACGATAAAACAACATAACCAACGCATATATGTTAAGGACGATTCAACGGTTGATTACAGAAACTAGTTGGATACACCAATACGAGCATGTCGCAGAAACTCACTCCCAACAACAATTTCTAAACCCTATTAAATTTGCAACTACACGCCCGTGTCCGCTTGCTCGTAGCTGACAGCACTGACAGATCGCTATGTTTACCCTCGCGATTGGTTAGGTCACAAAAGCTTAGACAGCAGAGCTTGTGGAACGCCAAGATCTGACGTTAAACCTGCTGATCCTATCATTTTTTCTCCATTACTACAGGATATACCAAGTATCCCTGTCTTTTGTCTATTTGGTGCAGTCTAATTGGTCATCAAGATCTAACCCCACAGCTGATGAGATCCAAACATTCTACGTCAGTCCCTCTTCGACAGAGAGCGAAATATACTCCCATCTCTGCTTATAAAACTAGGTCTTAAAAAGCAAACAATTAAAAAAGGCCGTTTTGTTTCTAGTATACCTATTTTTTGGCTATGTGGGTTTGGAAAAATCCATTTAGTAGTTTTTGCATGAAAGAGTAACAAACATCCGTACATACATACATACTCACAAACGCGTTTATAATAGTAGTAGGTTCACACAATATCTTTATAAATTATAGCCTATGTGTTATTCAGATGTGTAAACTACATTATTGTAAAGTTTCATTAATATCCATTTAGTAGTTTTTGCGTGAAAGAGTAACAAACATACTTACAAACTTTCGCGTTTATAATAGTAGTAGGTTCACACAATATCTTTATTAATGATAGCCTATGTGTTATTCTGATGTATACGCTACATTATTGTAAAGTTTCATTAAAATCCATATAGTAGTTTTTGCGTGAAAGAGTAACAAACATCCGTACATACATACATACTCACAAACTTTCGCGTTTATAATAGTAGTAGGTTCACACAATATCTTTATAAATTATAGCCTATGTGTTATTCAGATGTGTAAACTACATTATTGTAAAGTTTCATTAATATCCATTTAGTAGTTTTTGCGTGAAAGAGTAACAAACATACTTACAAACTTTCGCGTTTATAATAGTAGTAGGTTCACACAATATCTTTATTAATGATAGCCTATGTGTTATTCTGATGTATAAGCTACATTATTGTAAAGTTTCATTAAAATCCATATAGTAGTTTTTGCGTGAAAGAGTAACAAACATCCATACATACATACTCAAAAACTTTCGCGTTTATAATAGTAGTAGGTTCACACGATATCTTTATAAATGATAGCCTATGTGTTTTTCTGATGTACAAGTTACATTTTTGTAAAGTTTCATTAAAATCCATTTAGTAGTTTTTGCGTGAAAGAGTGATAAACATCAATACATACATACAGACTCACATCATTCATCATTCAAGGTTAAGCAGTTCACCCTCTATTTTCTCCAAAATCGCATTGAAGTGGTTGTAAACGAAAGCAAAAAGTACTCTCGTGATAAAAACATCAATAAATTAATCTTAGATTAGTTTGAATTGTTACTTATTGCTAATTTAAATAAAATTTTTGTAATTTTCAAACCATATCGTTACCCGAATGAGTTTTACGAGAACGCGGGTTTGAGCGGTGTATTTTTTGGGAAGATTCTACAAACTTTTCCGTTTTTCTTGGCGAGACTATTACTCAAAAGTGAAAAAACATTTATCTTCATTGATAGATCGTCGAAAATTATAAAACTTTCAACGGTAACTGAAAAGTATCTCATTTTGTTTTAGGTACCGCGGGTGAAATGTTGGTGCTATAATTTCGAACGTATTTAATTTTAAAAAAAAATACGCAATAAATTATCTAACAAACAAGTAATAAATCATTACGCCCAGGCCCCAAACTGTAAATGCTTTCACGAATATTCGATTAAGGCGTTTTACTTACCCGGATCCAAGAAACTTAGTAGTTCATTAGCACCGTCAACCTGATTTATTACCGTTGGATACGAAAACAATTGATCCCAAACATTTTGAGACCATTCTTCATTGCGTGCTTAATCTCTTGTTGAGCTCTATTTTGAAGCGTGCCGTTTCAAAACCGGATATTCATAGAATAAACTTTATACTTTATACCTAAAAGTTATGCTACAATTAATGGAAACGAATTTATTAATTAAATATCCATCAGGATACTGCCCACAAAGAAAGTGACGATTAAAATAATGAAAATACTTTTCTTCTTCCATTTTGTAAGGCATCTTCCTTGTTCTCTAATTTCTTAGAGTTGTAGCTGGGATGATGAATTCCAGCTTTCATACCAACGTATGGGTGGACGTTCAGGTGGTCTGCTGGATCTTGGGAGACCATCCCTTGCAATCTTCGGCAATCTGTTGTCTTCCATCCGTTCAATATGATCTCTCCATTCGCGACGTCTGTTTCGGGACCATCTAACTATGTTTTGAACATCGCAAAGTTCTCGCCTTTACTTCTTCTTGGAGGTCTCTACTGCTCGTGATATTGACGCCGAGATATTTTAAACTCATAACCTGTTCTTCTGGTTTATTGTATACAGCCAATTTACATCTTCTGGGCTCTTTTGAGATGGTTAGCACTTTTGATTTTGCTACCGATATCTCCATGTTCTATTTGACAGCTGTCTTTTCAAACTGATGAAGCATTCTCCGTAGGTTGTCTTCATGAGACCAGGACGGCATCGTCCGCGTAGCAAATTACTTTTAGTTGTTTCTCCCTTAGTGAGTATCCCTTTCCAACCTTTTTTACTTCCGTTATGAGTTCGTCCATAATCAAGTTAAAGAGGATGGGGCTTAAGCTATCGCCTTGTCTTATTCCAGTTTGCATGGGTAGTCTGCGTGTCTTTCTGTCTTTTACTTGTATTGAGTCCAGTTGTTAGTGTTTAATACGGTTAGTTTTAAATTAGAAAACCTTTAAAAGTGACTGTTATTCGCTAAGAACTGTCTCTGTCGACTTTTAATATTAAACTGACCTATGCGAGGTACCTTCATTGGAAATCTCGGTGAATTAAAGCTTTTGGAAAAAACTATTTTGCCCCGTCTTATTAAAATATTTCGTCGATATTCGTATGTTGATAGAGGGTAGTTCACGAATTGTTGTCGCTAACATAGTTGGCGTAAAATGGCAAATGCAAATAAAGTGTCAGGCAAAAGCTTATTGTATGACATAAGTATGTACCAATTAGCATCAGCGCATCAGTTCGTGTGTGTGTTAAATATAAATTTTTTCCATTAAGGTGTGCGTCATCATCATCATCATCAGCCCTCTTACCCCTTTTATCGGATCTGGGTCTTCATTTAAGTTATCGTTTTGTCCACCTGCCATCTTGCATGCGAGCCACATGTCCTGCACAGTTCCATTTGAGTTTTGCTACACGTACGACCACATCAGTCACGCCTGTTCTTCTGCGTAATTCTTCATTTGTAACGTGGTCACGTAACACCAAGCATCGATCTCTTCATTTCGCGCTGTGTCACTTTTAGTTTCTTAGCAGAAGCGTTGGTAAATGTTAGTAGGTCATAATCGGTAGAACACAATTGGTTGAAAACTTTTCTTTTTAAGCATATTAAAAGATCGCTTTTGAAAACGTCTCAAAGTTTGCCTTAAGCCACCCAGGAGAGTATAACTTTTTTGTTTATCTCGCATGTTTAATTGGCTTTGGATATGCTCATCTCGTGGCCTAAATATGTGTATTTATTTACCTATTCTACCTCAGAATTTTCAAAAATTAGGTTGTTGCTAGGGACGAGATTTGTCATACATTTTTTTTCCGATGTTCATTTTTAGACCTTCTGAAGTTCCTGTAGTTATTCCTGCGTAATTTTATAAAAATTAACAAAATTGAGATAAGATGTGCGATAAGGTATCTCCGTAAAAAGGTGTTGTTATCACCGCATGAAATTTATAAGGTCATTGTAAAAGTAATGGGTGACTCTGCTCCTTCGTACTAGGTAATCAAGAACTGGTTACGAGATTTAAAACTGGGAAGAGAGTCCAGTCAACATGCACCAGGTACACGAGCCCTCAAAACTGTGGTGGCCAAAGAAAATGTGAATTTAGTTCATGACATGGTATTAAATGACAAACGAATTACAGTCAAGGCTGTAGCAGAGACATGTAGGTTTTTCGTTGGAAGCGTTAAAAAAAATTTACATCAGGAATTGGGTCTCAAAAAACTCTCTGCGCGTTGGGTTCCACTTATGCTGACAGAAAACCAGAGGCGTGTTCGCCAGGTTGCAGCGAAGACAAATTTGGTGATTATTAACGGGAATCCCGATGAATTTAAGCGAAAATTTCTTACGGTCGACGAAACATGGGTTGATCACAAAAACAAAACAAGAAATGGCGGCATAGGGGTTACCCTCCCCCTCTAAAATTTTATGTTGTCCTAGCAGCTAGTAAGATTATGGCTACGGTTTTTGCCCTCAAAAGTTGTGTTGCAATGGCTGCCATTTAAAATGCAGGATTTAAAATTTTTGAAACACCCTTATTCTCCAGATTTGACCACCGACTACCATCTATTCCCAAAATTAAAAGAACATCTTCGTAGAATCCGCTTTGCTAATGATAACGAAGTGACGTCGGCGGTAGATGTATGGATGAAGACTCAAAGTTCTGAATTTTTTTCAGAAGGGTTTGAAACACGTCAACACCGTTATACCAAGTGTATAAACATTGCAGTTGACTATGTTGAAAAATAAATTAGGTTCATTCTTCTCATGTGCTTGCTTTCTTGTTAGGAACAACAATTCGTGAACGTTCCTCGTATACTCGTCGACATAATAAAAGAATCGATGTAGCATCTGCAAATCTTCTCGATAATGAAGCGCGGCGAAAAATCGAAGTTCTAGTGAAAGTGTATTCCCGCAGGATCACTTGTTAGTAATGACTAATGCCACTGATACGGTTAATTCGTGTTATTAACACCTGGTTATACACCTCAGGTGGTTACCGAGAATGTTTATCGTGAGCTGTTTAAGAAGTGAAGGGTTCAGGATAAAGAGAAAGTAACGGATAATACTTTTGGGTATCTGATGGTTGTTGGAGTTGACGTGAAGTGTGGTCATGGGTGATAATGAGGTGAAGAACTAAATGATAACTGAAGATAATGCAAGATAATGACCAGAGGGTTTCTGATTGTTGCAAGATTGCTAGTACTGGCTGAAAAAAAATGTATTTTACACATCATTATTATTATAAAAGAGTTGTTGTGGGTTTTTAAGGATTAAATGGGTTGTTGGGGTGGTTGTGAAAGATTTTCAAGGTGATGAAGAGAATGGTAAATGAAGATGATCAAGATAAAAGATTGCTAGTATCAGCTATAGAAAAATGTATATTATACATTATTACTATAATTAGAGAGTGTTTGTGGGTGTTTAAGGGGTTGAATGGGTTGATGGGGTGGTTGCGGAGGATGTTCAAGTTGAACAAGAGAATGGTAAATGATGATGACGCAAGATAATGATCATTTTCCCTGGGGATACGGGGAAAATAGAAAATATCCCAGGTATGGTATGCCTGTCGTAAAAGGCGACTAAAAAACTCCCAATCCAAAGTGTTATGCGACCCGTGCTGATGGATGCATGGCGGTGGGGATGCACCGTAGCTAACGGAGGTTACAGAAAACCGGACAAAATTCTGTAGTATGCAGCCTTAGTCCTAAACAGGGGGCACCTCAGGGACGGACCACCCCTTCCCCCATACTCGTGGACTGCAAAGTACAACTGAGAACGCTGGTAGAACGTAATCCTGTCAAACTGATACGGGTTCCAGGACGCCGGGAAGTTGCAGGTAATGAGGAATGAGTGTCATAAAAGGACAGCAGAACTGTAACCGATGAACAGGAATCAGCTAAGAATCACCAAGGGACCGTATAATGAAGGCCTGGCCTGCGGGTTGTGCGGTGGGGATCCGGCGGCTGTGGAGCGCTGGCTGTACTGCTGCAGGGCGCAGGGGAATTGAGCGGTTCTTGTGCGGTTACATTGTTCCCATCTTGTACACAACTTGTACAAAGTACGAAGGTACTGGATTGGGTGCAGCATGGTTCTAGGTCCTGGACCAGTGCCTCGCAGCGGCGCAGTGTGTTTTGCTGTTTTCGGGTCCTTTCCGGGCGGTCTGCGGGTCTGGTCTCCATTGTACAATGATACAAACAACACATAGGCAAGATACAATGGAGGCAATAGCCAGACGGACCTAAATAGAGGTGGAGCTTTTAGTGAGTAGACCTGACACAGTCAGTAAAGTCTCACAGTAGACCTTGAGCTTTCAGACTTTAACCTCTCCATAAAGGATTTTCTCCACCTCTTCAACAACAAAAAAAAAACAGATAATGTTCATAGGGATAAGTGTTAAAGGATTTGTTAATTTATCTAAAGAAAGATTAATTATCGAGATATTCTTTAATGGAAAAGCTTGTTTTCTCGTACTAATACAAAGGTCTTTTTAATGGTTGAATTCGATCAATCTTGTTGCGTTGTCGTCCCATTCTGGCGGATGTTAAATCCGACATAGTTTCATAAAATAAACACTAATTCTCGTTCGGGAACCCCTAAAATTTATTTCGGGAGCAGCATAATATTTGCATAACCGTTTTATCTAAGGAAATAATAATTCATTTATTGCAAAGTGATATGGGTAGTTCCCTATTTCGTGACATGGGACCATTACCGCTTTTCCACTTATTATTGGGAATCGGTAAATTGCTCCGATGCTGATATTTACCTTCAAACAATTCAGACTACTGAGGGAAACCAGCTGTAATGTTATTGGAGGATCAAGGACTAAACGACTACCGCAGCTGTAATATTTTTATTTGTGTAAGTAAAAGAAGGAAAGGATGCAGGTTACAGAAAACGTGCGTAGAGGTTCAAAAAGCAGTGTCAGAAAAGAAGAAAGCCTGGCTGGATTGGCTAGCTACAAAGGCCAATCAAAGAACGCAAAAGGCAACGATTGAGGATGTGAACAAGGCAAAGAATGAGTATAAAAGGTTAAAAGGTGTGGCAAAAGAGGTTGTGGCAAAAAAAGAAGGAGAGTGATAAAGATGAATTTGATTAGAAGGTTATCTGACGATTTCCAAAACTATATTAAACTCTTCTGGAAGTCCATTAGAACAGCCAGAGGTAAAAATACTACCTCGCAATTGGAAAGAAATAGAAACCAAGATGGTAGTATGGTTAAATGAGAGGAATTCGTATTGAAGAGATGGAAGGAATACTTCCAAAGTTTATTTAAGAAAGAGGATACACAATTACAGGCCCCATTTGGAGACATGAGTGAAAGTTGCAATGAAAGTGAAATTACTACGACAGAATTTGTGGAAGCGTTGAACAGTATTAAATTGGGTAAAGCTGCTGGGTACGACAGGATAACAGTTGAAATGCTGAAGGCTGGACAAAACGTGGTAGCTAGTCCACTGGACCGCCTTTTAAACCTTTGTTGGAGAAGTGGTAGTGTACCAGACGACTGGTGCAAGGCCGTTATCGTGCCGCTTTACAAGGGAAAAGGTTAGCAGCAGGACTGTAAGAACTATCGAGGTATCAGTTTACTCAGCATAGTCAACAAACTGTATGCGAAGATATTGATCAAAAGAGTAACGAATGAAACTGAGAAGATGATATGGGATGTGCAAGCAGGATTTAGAAGAGGAAGGAGATGTATGGATCAGGTCTTTTCCTTATGAGGTATAGTCGAAAAATTCTTGGCTAGCAGTCAGAAGGTCTATTGCGCTTTTATAGACTTGTAAAAGGCCTATGGCAGAGTAATGAGGAGTGGATTGTGGTCTACATTGTCTATGTATGGGGTGAGTGGTAGTTTAATACGAGCACTGATATCACTTTACGAGGATTCCACTGCTTGTGTCAGGATAAATGGAGCTTGCACGGACTGGTTTAACATCGAAAAAGGTGTGAGGCAGGGATGTGTTGCTTTGCCATGGCTGTTTAACTTATACATACAATTGTTTAAAAGATCTGAAAGAGAGTGCGTATGGATTAAAAATGAATGATTTGATCGTCAAATGCCTTCTTTACGCCGATGATCAAGTCATATTAGCTTTATCTGAAGAGGAGTTGCAGGCGATGGTTAATATTATGCATGATTCTGATACTGGAAGTTCGTGTTTTGTAATAACTTTATAATCGAAAATGACTATTTCTTATCATCTGAAAAAGGTAAATGATAAGTGAGAGCTTTAGGAAGGCCCCTTCCAAAAACTTAAGCCTCCTGCAGAAGAGCGCTGGGCATTCGCAAAGCAAATGTTCTGCAGTTTTAGCGAAGTTCTCGCAGTAGCGGCAACTATCACCATCTGTTTTTCAGATGATATTTCAGAGGGCAGTGTCCAGTGAGGAGTCCCATCACCAGTTTCAAGTCTTTCTTGTCCAACTCAAGAAGCTGTTTAGTTTTTCTTAACGAAAGGTTTACTAGCATTTTCGCTTGTTTTTGTCCTGGCACTTTATGCCAGTTAGATTTTATTTTATCTGTTTCCCAACGTCGAACCTCTTCTTTCAAGTGGGAAATTCCACAGAAGGGTTCTGCGCCAGAAAATTGTGTAGTTGCCCCTTCCTTGGCAAGGCAGTCTGCTCTGTCGTTGCCTTTAACTCCCTTGTCACCTGGAACCCACATCAGAGTAACTTGATTGTTTGCTGCCAGTTGTCTCAGGGATTGTTTACAGTCCCAAATCAGCTTAGGCTCACAAGTGAATGACTTTTTAGTGCTGCTTTGCTATCTGATAAAATATAGATATCTGCCCATCCCTTCCTAGTTGAGGTCTGTTCTCTGGGCAAACTTGGTGGTTGTTTGTGATCACTTTAAACTGCATTTCGAAGTTGTACCTAACTGCATAATATCTGTCGGCTTAGACATGGATTCTAGGGAAATATTTTACAAAATCTTCAAATGTCCTATCCAATTTCCTGCTGTAAGATTTATTGTCTGGCTCAGTCTGAAGACACTGATTGCTGCTTCTTTCATTACATATAAGTGCAATGGTGAAGGGTTCAGTATAACCTTTTCGGCTACAGTAGTGCACATAATTAAAGGGGTAATTATATCCACAGACTTTTACTAGAATGTGTCATTATCTTGCATACATATTTGTCTCTATATTTCATCTACAGCCAAAATTACATATCGTAGAGTGGTGTTTGTGTGTAGAATAACTACAAGTTTCTCTTTGTGCATTATGGTGGTTGTGCGTTGATGGCTTTAAGGGTGTGAAAGATATGAAGGTAGTTGACTTCGAAAATGTGTGACTCCAAAATTAAAGTTGCAGTTTTTTCTGGAAAATTTTAAATGAAGATCTATAATGTTCTGGAACATTCTATAATTTTTCCACACATTTTCCGTTTTTCCCCTTATTTTCACCCCAACAATCTATTTTCTATCTCATTTTTAAATTAACACATCCACATCATATATGGAAACCTTAAATACTCTAAAATGATCTGAAATTATATAGAATGTTCTACAATACTCTAGAATTGTCAAGAATACATTTAAACGTTCTAAAATAATATAGATCAATTTGGAACGTTCACGAATAATTTAAAGTGGTCTAAAATAATCAATAATATTCTAGGACTACTGATGATAATCTAAAATATTTTGTAATGTTGAAGAATGATCTGTAATATTTCAAAATGCTCTAGAAGAATGAAGAGTAATATTAAATGTTCTAAAATCGTATATAATTCCCAAGAATGTTCTAAAATACTTCATGATGTTGGACAATAATCTTAATCGAGAATCTGAATAGTCTAGATTTTTTGAAAATTATTTTGGGTGTAAAATAAATTAAAATAATGAAGCATGACTGGAAAACTTTCGGGAAATGCACTGGTTAATTGAAATAGAAAAGATTTGTTGCTAAATCTATACGAATTTACCATTTGCCCACTTCGTTGCTGACCGCAACAAAGTTTAAATAGTTTATGCACGAATTTTCTCGGGAAAACTCAGAGTAAAAGTACGATTTGTACGTCGCATAGGAAAACCACAACAATCCCTTGATATTTTATCATTATAGTGGGTACAGTGATGGGTTTCTGACTAGTGGAGATACGAACTAGTTTGCATATTTAATCAATGAACAATTTGTTGTTAATTAGTTGCCGATAATACGTGGCAATAAATCTTTATGCTGCTTAAAATATTGATGAGTATTTTATTTTAATTTCATACATATACATGTACGTAGGCACATGTAAGCGTAGGCAGAGGCCAATTTTTTTCACTTGCAACGGTTCTTACACACATATTTCGCTTCTACTTCTTCCATCGGTGCTTTCATACATGCTCGTCGGTTGTTGGTACTCTTGATCTAAGCTGTCTTCAAAACAATGTTCGCCGAGTTCGACTTCTACCAACTTGCCCATTCATACTTGCCTTATAAATCTGTTTTGTCAATCTTCTTTCATCCATCCTTCAAAACCATCTTAGCATTAATCCTACTTTCTTGTTTTTCTACCAAACCCAACATTCACTACCATACATGAGCTTCATGCAAGATCGCTCCTTACATGTGGCAATTGACGGTATTTCTTCTGATGCGTTTAAAACCCATGCCAGGGTCTTTTACACATTAACGACCTCTTGAAAACTACCACGAACCCCATTTACAGTTTCGCAGACGATAGCACACTTGTCTCAACTTTCACATCATATCGATCACTTTCGATGAATCATACAAATAGACTCAGGCAGGAACAGGTTGATTCCATCAATAGAGATCCTAAAGCAATCGTCGAGTGGGGAACCAACAATCTTGTTCAGTTCAACGCCCAAAAAACACAAAGTGCCACGTTTTCCAAGAAAGTGAATTCCTCAAATCATCCCATTACAATGTCCGAAAATACCCTTGAACCAAGTCCCTCCAGTTTGATTTTGGGAGTCACGGTGTCCAATAATATGTCTTGGCATGACCATGTCGCTAACGTCGCAAAGTCGGCAAGCCAGAGGCTAGGTTTTCTGTGGAAAGCCAGAAAGTTTTTTACTCCTGATCAACTGTTGACGACGTACAAGGCTCAAATCCGACCTCTTCTGGAGTATTGCTCGCACATTTGGGGTTCAGCACCAAGGCATTCTCTTCGTCTTCTAGATTACATTCAGAAAAAAACCATTCGCTTGATAAACAGCTCAACTCTCACATATACCCTTCACCGTCTAGAACATAGAAGAAGAGTTGCAGACCAGTCATTGCTGTACAGATATTTCCATAGCTCCAGAGAAATAAAAACTCTTGTACCACCATTGGCCACATTCGGCCGAAGAACTCGGCACGTTGATCAGTCTCACACATTTACTCTCAAGCTTGACACTAAAAGGACCAATCTTCATCAAGAATTCTTCTTTTACAGTGCTGCTACGGAATGGAATAAGCTTGCAAAATCAGTTTTTCCAGAGAACTATGACCTGCAACTTTTTAAAAAGCGTGGCCACAATAATTTCCTTTCTATAATCCCTTTCTCTTCTAATAGTCGCAGTGCGGGCCGTCCGCGGCCCACACGATAGGTCTACCCTTTTTGCGACTATTTTCAAAAAAAAAAAAAACATAAGTGTAGGGATATTAACCATCGCACGCAACTCCTCTTCATATGACACTAAAATGACTTGATCATCGGCATTAAAAAGGCATTTGACAATGAAATCATTCATACTTTTTCCTGCTCTCAGTATTGATTAGCAGTATTCTGAAAGCCAGCAACAATATGGCATTATTTTTTTCGTTTTCGCCAGTTTGACTAGCGAATATTGTCTCGCCCTTAAAATATATCAAAGAATTCCGTTTTTTCGACGTAAATCTGCCACTCGAGGTGAAGATATGATCCCTTTGGGGCTTAGGAAGACGTCACTGGTGATGTTGATGCGTTATAAGGCCCCCTTTCAGATGGAAGTTACGAAGTGTAAGTGGTAAAAAGCTAATATTAATGTGTGTACACAAAAAAGGTTATTCTACATCCGGAGTTTGGAAAAAAGCGCATTACCGTTTTATATTCCCAATGAACCTCAAAATTCGATATCGTGGAGTGCTTTTATTAATAAAAAACGTGTTTTTCGCTCGCAAAATTTTAGATCATAAATTTGTTACAGGGGCATTCAGACTTTATGACGTAGACAACGACGGTTTCATCACCAGGGATGAAATGTACAATATTGTCGACGCTATCTACCAGATGGTGGTAAGTAAGAACCGTTTACGCGTTTAAAAAGTGATAAATGTCAATTATCTTCTTCTTTTTTAATTTCAAACGGTCTCCACTATTCGGTTTTCAGCCATCACAAACGTGTACTTGTTAAACAAAAACTTTGATGACCGAATGCTGGTAGCATCAATTTAATTAAATAAAATTATGAAATAACAGTCCCTTTTTTGGATTTTTAAAATGATTGTAGCATTATGAATTAAAATTTCGTTATTTGTAAAGTAGGCATTCCAATGATCTGTCAAAACAAATCCAATATGGCGGCTGAAGGCCATAGGCCATATGCTGAGGACTAAGAAAAGGCATTTGATCGCGTGCAACACTACAAATTAATGCAGCTCCTCAATGGGCTTGGTATAGACAAAAGGATATTAGATGCATTGAAAACCTCTATTGAAACCGGGATGTCTGCTGTCTCTACTCCTATTTAACATATATTCGGAAGCAATATTCCAAAAGGGTTTGGAAGACGTGGAAATGGGAGTCAAAGTTAATGGAGTGTGGATTAACAATATCCGCTATGCTGACTATACGGTCTTAGGTTAGGTTAGGTTAAAACGTCGGTTCGGAGGGAACCCACTTATGCTTTTTGGCCCGTTGTAATACCGTAATGGACGGCGGTGCCCTCCCCCTCTACCGTGAGAACCAGTTGGAACTTTTAATAAAAAGTGTTGGGTCTTTAATGCTAACTGAGCTGAGATCAGATAAGTCATCAAAGTTCGGTTGCCCTAGTATAGAAAACCGTTTTCTGTCTAGGACAGGGCAGTGGCAGAAAAGATGTACCATTGGGTGTTCCTCTTCCTCATCGTGACAGCTTCTACAAAAGTCATGTCGTAGCTCTGCGATTCCCATGCACGATACGGTCTTAATTACTGATAACATACACGATCTACAACAACTGGTCAACAAGGTAGAAGAACAGAGCAAATCAATGAGCTTAAATATCAACATCAAAAAAACAAAATTTATGATCATCTCCTAACCTAAATATGTTTGAAAACTCCACCACAACATTTAACGCAATGCCCATAAAAAGAGTAATTATCATCCCTAGCCCACGTCCATCCACTTCTGAATGTAGGCCTTTTCCAGTGGTTTTCATGTCCGTCTATCCTAGGCAGTTTGGGACCAGTTTTTTCCTACTATCCGCTGAGTGTCGTCCTGCTATCGTTTTGGGGGTCTTCCTGCGTTTCTCTTGGTAGCTTTTGGGCGCCTATGCATTATTTTGTTAGTACATTCGAATGGGTTCTGCCTTGCAACATGACCTGCTCATCTCCACTTTAGTTCGCCCACTCTTCTCATAAAATCCGTTACCCCTGTTCTTCATCGAATTTGATCATTTTTAATGCGATCTCTTAGGCTGATTTCCTTGGCAGTTGGCCAGTCTCATATATTTTGTTCAACAATTTGGTCAGGAGTTTAATTTGATCGTTATCAAAAAGCTTCAGAAGTTCGGCGTTGATTTGATCTGGTCTTGGAGACTTATTAGCCTTTAGCCGCCCAATTGTCGCTTGATGTAATTGCCCATGATGTGATTTCTGGGCCTGTTACGCCTTGAACATGCGTTTCTATTTCATGTTCGTCGACGAAGAGCTATTCCATGTACTCTCTCTCCATCTAACAAGCTTTTTGTCCTTTTCGGTTGTAATATTATTGTCGGCATCTAATATTACACTGATATTTTGTGTCCTTGCATATTGAAGGTATCCTGTTTCTGTTGTAAATTAAATAATAAATAACCTAATAAAATTGGGCTGCCACTTTTTAACAGAAAGATAGAAAAAGCTATGACGTCACGTATCTATCGCTGACACGGAACCATAAGTTTTCCACCTGGTAAATTTTGCTACAACGTGCCTAAAAAAGTTTTTACTTCAAAAATAAGTAAAAAACAAAAAGCGTTCTCTCGTCTAAAATTTGGACATGCTTGCTATCCCTTGCACCTTAACAAAATAGGCTTTAAAGAGTCAAATCTATGTGACATATGCCTAAGTGGCTGATCTAGACCACATATTTTTCAACTGCAACAAATACCGTCCACAAACACATAAACTTTTTAGTGAATTACTGCGCAACCGAGTTGGACTGCCCGTAAACTTATTACATTGACTCTCGTTGAACAATAAAACCGTATATGACTCGCTTAAATCTTTCGTATGTTTATGTAAGTTAATGTTATAGTGCACTTAGTCCTGTTTTGGCTCCAATTGAACCCCATAATATACACCCATATCCCCCTACCCGAGGCCCACCTGATCTGTCTTTTGGACTCTTCAAGCTATCATACAGCCAAATGTGTCTTTCCGTCCATGTGGAAAAACGCCAAACCATTCCAAAAAAAGGAAAGAAGACTATTACTGCAAATTATCGCCCTATTGCATTGCTCTCAGTCATATACAAAGTTATCGAAAAAGCGATTAACAAAGAACTCATCAAATATCTGGAAAAATTTGAGATAATTCATGACAGACAATATGGATTTCGACAACTTCGGTCTACTGGAGATTTGCTGACTTATGTCACTCAGCTCTGGACAAACATTATTGAGAAGTTTGGTGAATCCCGTGCAATAGCCTTGAATATATCTAAAGCCTATGACCGCGTTTGGCACCAGGCATTGTTAAGTAAATTATCTGCCAACGGTCTCCCAACAAAACTACGCCAATGTCTCATGAGCTTCATGCAAGATCGCTCCTTACATGTAGCAGTTGACGGTATTTCTTCCAATGCGTTAAAAACCAATGCCGGGGTCCCCCAGGGTTCTATTCTGTCCCCCACCCCATTTCTTTTACACATCAACGACCTCTTGAAAACCACCACGAACCCCATTTACAGTTTCGCAGACGACAGCACACTTTTCTCAACTTTCACATCCTATCGATCACTTTCGGTGAATGATACAAATAGACTCAGGCAGGATCAGGTTAACTCAATCAATAGAGATCTTGAAGCATTTGTCGAGTGGGTAACCAAAAATCTTGTTCAGTTCAACGCCCAAAAAACACAAAGCACCACGTTTTCCAAAAACGTGAATTTCTCAAATCATTCCATTACAATGTCTGGGAATGCCCTTGAATCAAGTCCCTTTATCTCGATTTTGGGATTCACGGTGTCTAATAATATGTCTTGACATTACCATGTTGTTAACATCGCAAAGTCAGCAAGCCAGAGGCTAGGTTTTCTGTGGAAAGCTAGAAAGTTTTTTACTCCTGATCAACTGTTGACGACGCACAAGGCTCAAATCTGACCTCTACTGGAGTATTGCTCGCACATTTGGGGTTCTCTTCGTCTTCTAGATTTCATTCAGAAAAGAGCCATTCGGTTTATAAATACCTCAACTATTACAGATACCCTACACCCACTAGAACATAGAAGAAGAGTTGCAGACCAGACATTACTCTACAGATATTTCCATGGTAGATGATCCAGAGAAATAAAAACTCTTATACCTCTACTGGCCACATTTGGCCGAAGAACTCGGCACGCTAATCAGTCTCACCCATTTAATCTCAAGATTGACGCTACAAGGATCAATCTTTATCAAGTATCTTTCTTTTACAGGGCTGCTACAGAATGGAACAAGCTTCCAAACAAGTTTTTTTTTCTATATAAGTATAACATAATCGATTGCGGCTTTAACTTACGTAATAACACGAAAGTTACTACATGGATCTCCGAGTGCCAAAAACAAAAAAAGGATTTCAACAATTTTTAAATGATTTGCGGTGAAAATGTTATCTTTTGTAACAGTTGGTTTTCAGAAACCCATCTTCGTTCGCGATCACAAATACCGAAGAATTACCGAAATGAAAGTCCCTAGGGCGTTCAGTAATTCGAGGTCAAAAGTCGGACTGACGTCCGAACAAACAAGGAGAAAGAGCAAAACGTAGTAATGTTATTCGACTATTAACTTTTCAAGTGAAATTGCACGCCGTTAAGAGTATTTCATTTCCGCGTCTGCTCCCGAATACCTTTCTGGTTTGACTTGGAGATGAAGGGACTTTTTTAAACCGCTAATGAAATTGTCGTTGCATCTTGAATGATAGTTGACTTCGTTATCAGGATAGGAGTCAGGTAGGGTGAATTGGACGCGCTAGTGCATTCAACAATCGAGACCACTGATAAAACAAAAGAGAAGCCAATTGATGGATAATATTATTATTTTTATTATTATTATTACAATAAGGTAAGGGCAGGGACCCTAAGATCCATAAGCCCTGAATTGCACTATACAATGGTTACAAAAATTAAAGTAATTGGAAAATTAATAAATTGCAAGAACAGATTAATTAGGAAATAGAAAAGCATTCAGTCATCGCTATCGAATTGTGTGCAAGAGAGCTGACAAACAGACCTCTAGCAAACACAAACATAAGTATTATATCAGACAGACAGGCTGCTTTAAGAGCACTCAAAAAGATAAATTCTGAACTTGTATGGAATTGCATGGAATCCCTAGAGTACCTTGGTGCAAACAACAGGGTGACCATGCTGTGGGTACCTGGGCACCAGGGGGTGGAAAGAAACGAAAAATCTGACACCCTTGCAAAACAGGCCAAATCTGCTTTCACTGAACCAGAACCGGTTTTTGAAGTCACTATAAGTGCCGCCAAAACAATTATTTCGGACTGAGAGGAGAGGAAAATACTCGCGTACTGGTCCGATATACCAGGGTTAACTCACTCGAAGCCGTTCCTACCTAAACCCTCGAGAAAAACAATTAATCAGATCCAGAATAAAGCAGGAATAACCTGAGAATTCTAACGGGACTGCTTACAGGCCACTGTCGTCTCAGATACCACCTCGGAAGGATAGGTCTGAATCAACAAACAGACTGTCGGTTTTGCTGTTCATGCCCAGGCTTTTGAAGAATAAGGTTTAACGTATTTGATTAAACCAACCTAGAACCTACCGATTTTAAGAAAATCTCACTCCATACAACCATGAACTTCATGAGAATGGTTAGATTGTGCGATGAACTGTAACCTCTAGGGGTGAGCCACAATAGACCTAATAAAGGTCACAGTGGTGGGACAACCTACGCCCCACTCACATGATGCCACCTAACCTATATAAAATATTAACAATATAACAAGTAAGGTATGAATACACAGTGAATGTCACTTTTGCGTCAATGTCAGAGTCAGTTGCATATGCCTACTCTGTCGAACCGTTTTTCTTTTTGTTGGTAGCGGAAAATAATCTTTTTCCTAACGAGTTTCGTCTTGTATAAAAGGGATCTTTAAATTAAAAATTTTTAATTAGAACGATTTTGTACATTAGGAAAATTACCCTGTTGATGGAAAAAAAAACAAGACTTCGTTTAATTCAACAAAGCAATTAGTACTCCGCAGTAAATATATCAATGAAATTAATTTTTATTAAAAAAATGTGGTGTTGTTGCTCCCAAACAAAGTAAATATATATAATAAAAACCATCGGTTTTTTAATCTCGTTTGTGGCTTTTAATGGCTACGTATTTCGGTCAGACACACACACACACACACACACACACACACACACACACACACACACACACACACACACACACACACACACACACACACACACACACACACACACACACACACACACACACACACACACACACACACACACACACACACACACACACACACACACACACACACACACACACACACACACACACACACGCACACACGCACACACGCACACACGCACACACGCACACACGCACACACGCACACACGCACACACGCACACACGCACACACGCACACACGCACACACGCACACACGCACACACGCACACACGCGCACACACACACACACACACACACACACACACACACACACACACACACACTCATCTGTGAACAATGTGGACCTCCATTTAGCATTCCAATTCACAAGTTCATTAAAGATGAAACAATAAATAATGTGAAATTCTTTAAAATACAAAATAAAACGACTTGCCTTAAACCTAAAAACTAAAAACTTATCGACTTGAAAACCAAAAAACTAGTCAGATAAGCAAGTAAACATTCAATATATTGCAGACAAAACCATAACAAATAAAATAGTTAATAATTTTTAACTTAAAACCAATATTTGTGGACTTTCCTAACTTTTATGGAGCAGTTTATAAGTCCTATAACTGAAAATCCTTATAATAATTTGTAGTGATAATTTTTAAAAATTACTGAATACTCCTGTAATTCTACCGATTTGGCAACGGTGCGTAGCTGCCACGTTATCAAATTATGTGAAGTGTATCAGATTTTATTTTGTATTGTATATACATAGTAAATAAAATGTATTTTTAAACGAATTGTAGGGTCAGCAACCATCAGAAGATGAAAACACTCCGCAAAAGCGTGTCGACAAAATATTCGATCAAATGGACAAAAACCACGACGATAGATTAACCCTCGAAGAATTCAGAGAAGGTACGATTTCATTTTTATAAAATTCGATCTCTTCTAAAGCTTTTAACTTTTACCTTACTATATATTACGCGTTGAAGTGTTAAATTTAAGAGTAATTTAGGATCAAAAGGAAGCTCTATAAAACTGGCGGTACCAAATGGGCGAAAATTAAAAAAAATTTGCTTAATTTTTTTGCTGAAAAACCAAACTAAAATAAATTGAAATTTTTTTTTAAAACTACATTGAACAACTTAAACTTAAATCAAGATTTCTACCTAATAAATAAACTAAGTAGGTATAAAAGAGGAGTTGATGCTCTGAAAATCAAAGGGATGAAAATAAATGTAAGCAAAACAAAAGTAATGGTTTTTAAAAGAGAAGAAAGCATGACAAACTGTGAAGTTCTGATTAAGGGAGAAAGAGTGGAACAAGTTAATGAGTTTGTATACCTGGGTTCAAAATTTACGAGAGATGGAAAGAATGACAGTGACATTGAGCAAAGGGTGTTGGCAGGAAAATAAATGAATGGGGCATTGCATAGCTTTATGAACACCCAGAAAGTGTCAAAAAGGTGTTGAAAAATAAATAATGTTTATGATGCAAAAATAAAACTCTTGATAATTACTAAAGCGGTGTAATAAAATATACCGTTAGATAAGGGAGACTGAAATCAATAAACATCTGTGGAGAGAAAATGCTGTAGAGATGAGTAGTCTGAGAAGTATAGCTGGAGTGACTCGGTTGGATAAAGTAAAGAATAGTAAGATAAGAGAAAGATGTGGTGGAGGATTGACGAAACAAATTTATAAGGGAAGTGTGAATGGACAAGCCGGTTGAGGTTGACCTCGGCGAGCGAATCTCGATCAGATCAACATTGTTTTGAAGAAAGACCAGGTCAAGAGTACCAACAACCGACGAGCATGTATGAAAGCACTGATGAAAGTAGAGGAAGCAAAAGATGTGTGTAAGAACTGTAGCGGAAGTGGTCTCTGTCTACCCCTACGAAAAAGAGGCGTGACTATATGTATGTATGTATTTATTAGGTAGAAATCGCGATTTAAGTTAGCATGTTTTGTGTAAATTTTGAAAAAAAAAATTATTTATTTTAGTATGGTTTTTTAGCAACAAATTTCGGTCCATTCCGTTTTTTCAGATCGTTTGATATTTGTTGTCTTCGCCTGCCTAACGTGAAGCATTGTTCGGGCGATTTTTCGGGATAGGTTCGAGCAACAAAATCGATTCTTTGGCAACTAATGAGCAAAAAATTTGGTAACCTTTTTTTTTTAATTTCCACCCATTTGAGACCGCCAGTTTTATGGAGCTTGAAAAGAAGACATAATTAGCGTATATTTTCCGTTCATAGGCAGCAAAGCGGATCCTAGAATAGTCCAGGCGCTCACGCTCGGCGGTGAATAGCATAGAGATAGCGTGGCATCGCCGCTTGACAACATCTGACCTGAGGACGGATCGATGCCGTATCCGATAAGTTGTGTATGAATTAAGGTATTAAATAATGGAAAGGCTACGCAGGAAAGATCAATGGAATTGTAAATTATTTGAAATTATTTTTATACTCGATGTAAGGTATCACTTGAAAGCATTTGTGAATTTATTCGCTGAGAAATATGTTTGGTAATTTTTACTTTTTTTCCTACAATCTTCTAACATTTCTATTATTTTTGTCGCACAGTTTGATATTTAAAACAGTCCCAACTTATTCCTAGTACAAACTGTTGACGCATTATACGATTGGTTGTTTGTTGCTCATTTTTTGTAATGGGAAAATAGAATAGCAGTATAATCATCGGAGGTTTACAGGTTTCAATTTAAAAAAAATGTCCCTTATGTATATTGAATTAAGATGGCGTTACTATAGTAAAATACCATTTTTAAAAAGAGTGCCTAAAGTTTTAAGAAAAAGGACAAAGTATGTTGAGCATTTTTTATTTCCATTTTACTATTACGTTCACTCGAGTAACTTAATATTGCGTAATTGTTTTCTTTAAAGATTATTGCTTATCTTCACTTCATTTAAAACAGCTAGGTTCAAATCTAATCAGACGTTTACCAGCGCCATCTTTATATACTACATTTTGATGGACACTTTTTCAATAAAAGTCCCATTTAAGATTGTTCCTTCATTGTAGAGATTGTAGATTGTGGGGTGGGTCGTAAAGGCCATGCTGCTTCTCGAGCACTTCGACCTATCAGAACTTTTGTGCAAAACCCTTATCTATCCGAGATTTCGTAAAGCAAATTTTCTAAAGTTTCAGAAAAGTTCTCGCAGTAGCGGCAACTATCACTCTCTGTTTTGCCCATCTTTTTCAGGTGATACCTTAGAGGGCAGTGTCCAGTGAGGAGTCCCGTCACCAATTTCAAGTCTTGCTTGTCCAACTCGAGAAGCTGTTTAGCTTTCCTTGGCGAAAGACTTACTAGCCTTTTCGCTTGCCTTTGTCCTGGCACTTTATGCCAGTGAGATTTCATTTCATCTGCTTTTCAACGTCGAACCTCTTCTTTCAAGTGGGCTTTGGAAAGTCCACAGAAGGGTTCTGTGCCGGAAAATTGTGTATTTGCCCCTTTTTTGGCAAGGAAATCTGCTCCTTCGTTGCCTTTAACTCCCTTGTGACCTGGAACCCACATCAGAGTAACCTGATTGTTTGCTGCCAGTTGTTTTAGGGACTGTTTACAGTCCCAAGTCAGCTTAGACTCACAGGTGCTGCTTGGCTATCTGATAAAATATAGATTTCTGCCCTTCGGGTGTTTCTTTCGATGCACTCCTGGGCACATGTCTCTATGGCAGGTAATTCTGCTTGAAAGATGGTTGGGGTGTTACCAAGTGGTTTTGAGAGCCTAAAATTTGGCCCTATAACGCCCACTCCAACCCTTTTATTCATCTTGGATCCATCAATGTACCACACTAAAGCATCCCTTCCTAGTTGAGGTCCGTTCTCTGTTCAAACTTGGTGGTTGTTTATAACCACTTCAAACTGCATTTTGATGTCGTACCTAACTGGCATAATATCTGAAAAACCTTTCCTTTATAGTTTTTATAATGGAGGGCAAAGATAAGGAAACCAATCTTATATGAGACTTTCATTGAGAAAGGGTCCACCAGAATGTGGTATATAAAGGTGGGGCTAGTAAACGTCTGGTTAGATCTGAACTTAGCTGTTTTGGATGGGGTGAAGTATGTCTCTATAGATTTTATTTAGCAAATAAGACGAAAATTTTGACAGTTCTTCTTTGGGAATTGCCTCGTCCAAGTAAACAATCAACCATACGTAATAATATATTATATAAACCTAAACATGTTGAATGTGGGTTTTTATGTAAACAAAAATACATCTCAAAAAAATCCCACATTTTTTCTTTCGACCGTGTAAAATATATATATTTTTATTAGTTTAAATTACATGGAGTAAATTCGCAACAGATAATCGGCTGTTGCTACTTCTAGACTCCAGTTAAATACGAATAATAACGGAAATAAATCTACCTATGACAGTATTTTTCCTGTGTAGTTCTTAGCTGTATCTAGCTCATAACACACCAGCTTTAAATATATATTTTGAATATTATATTACATTGTAAATTTTGTTTATTCATTTTCCTCACCAGAAAACATTAGCATCATTTTCTGTCTATACTGGTGACATTATTACTTCGAACGTTCTATTAACAAGACATGAATAAATTATTCACATTTTTTTAAAATTGTAACTATTTGAATAAAAAACGTTCCATTTAACGCCTCTTTTAAATCAGCCTATGAAAAAAAGTGGATTTTTTTGTTAAATATGAATTCAAATAAATTGTATTCGTCACCGTTAGAGGGCGTCACCATCGGTACAATATTACATGAAGATTTCATTTTTCTATCGAATTTTTAAACCTATAAAGTTTTGTTCGCCGACGCTAGATGGCATAATCTGTTTTTATTATGGGGAAAAATCACGGAGTGGGCGACACCTATTATTGATCGTATAAACTTCTTGAGGTGTGAACAACAAACTAATCTCCATTTGTTTATATGGGTGAAAAGTGAACTTTTATATATTATTTTGAGCAATTTAAGCGTTGAAAGTGTTATATTTGAACGATATTTTGTGAAGAATTTGTGTTAATAAAACACAAACCTTAAATAAAAACTTTGGTTTTACAAGTGATTAAATGACAGAATATTTGTTGTTCACACCTCGATCCTACATTTTGTTATTGACAGCGCCATCTCGCGTTACGTGATTTTTCCCTATTAGCAGAGATAAGTTAACCGTCAGTCAGTTATAGTGACATTAGTAATGATAATGCTTAAAATTAAAATTCACAATTAAGATATCGTAAGTAAATGATTGTAAAAAGCAAAATAATAGTAATTTAAATATAAATGATCGAAGTAACGATGTACGAGGTAAAAAAGAATAGTTTTTTTTTATTTTAGCAATTTCGTATTCAATATTTGTGAATAGAGTACTGTCAGCTGACGTCACAACATGGCAACATTGGAGATCGGGGGACAAAGCATATTTGAACTTGTGAAGAGTATTGTCTTTTGTGATTTTTTGTGTTTTCAAGTGGTTTATACTTTTCAGACATTTAGTGAACATATTTTATTTCTCTATAGTGCAAGACTTATTTAGCTAATAAATTCGCTTTTAGTTTTAAGGTCTTTGACGATACAGCAGCATTTTATATATATATATATATATATATATATCCGCAAAATTTATAGAAAACTATAATATTATTATAGTAGACTATAAACATTTTTCGACAGCGTCAATAGATGGGAAAAATGTATAACTGATTTTCAAAAATCAGCTAATTCTGCTGTATTACCTATATTATAGGTCCGTTTGGGTCGATTATGTATCAAAAAACAACTACTCCTCTGGATATATGCCGCTACAGGTATTGAATTACATCTGATACATAATCTTGTATAATACCCCATTTCGGGTAACAATATGCAGATGCTTGTTAAGTAAGAGAGGGAACTATTAGACTTATTCATCCGAAGTAACCACCCATGGACCGGTTTCGAGGTGTGTTGCCCCTCATCAGCATAGGGTAGGTCTACTTCGACTGAACACATCAACAGCTTCGTTCCTTCTCTCTTTTAACAAGCATCTGCATATTGTTACCCGAAATGGGGTATTATACACGATTATGTATCAGATGTAATTCAATACCTGTCGCGGCATATAGCCAGAGAAGTAGTTGTTTTTTTATACATAATCGACCCAAATGGACCTATAATATAGGTGACATTTGTAACTGCTGTATGTACCTATTTTTAAAATAGGTATATGTGGGTCGATTATTTATCAGAAAACAAAATACTCCTTTGGCTATATGCCTGCGACAGGCATTGAATAACATCTGATATATAATTGTGTATACTACCCCATCACAGGAAGCAAGATATACAGGTGCTTGTTAAGTAAGAGAAGGGGCTATTTAATTTATCTGCTCGAAGATACCACCTATGGACCGGTTTCGGGGTGAATTGCCCCTCGTCAGCATAGGGTAGGTTTTCTTGAACAGACACATTCACAGCTCCGACTCCTAGCAAGTACACATAAAGAACCACGCAAAAAGCGCTAGTCACGACATCTGTACTTTTTAACAAGCACCACCCGGTAATTAATTTCCAAAAACGGAGAATACTATAATGTGCAAGAATCTCACACCTATTATCGCTGTCGGAACTTTAAAATACTTTTATAGTTTACTGCAATAGTATTACAGTTTTCTATAATTTTTGCACACATATATATATATATATATATATATATATATATATATATATTTATTTATTGATATGAAACAAAATTTAGTTACATGCCGTTTTTCGCAAAAAAAATTAGTGTGAAAAAACAGTACTCTTATGACAAATTGATGGGTTTGTCCCCCGATCAAACGTTTGACAAGTGACAGCCTACGTCTCTGACAGTGGTCGATTGTAAACGATTTGTATAAGTAACTGGATCCATCGATAAAGATCGATTAAAAAGTCAATTTTTAAATAATATATTGTAATGACTCTGTAAATTTGCTTCTTAAGATACTTTACGGGGTTATGTTTTTTTTGTTGTAAAACTTTTAAAAATCATTCTACGATTAAAGTTATGCTTCTATCTGCCAAGTTAGAATTTTAAGTAGATTTTAAGAGTTTATGACTGAATGTAGATATAATTATGTTGCGTGCAAATGCTACGACGTTTGGCCATTGTCTAAAGAAATACAGTAAAGTGTTGCTGTACGGGGCAGAGATCTGGACAATGCGAAGGCTAATAATACCCTGGACAGCTAGGCAGACTAACGAAATGGTACTTAACAGGGCCGACGCAACACGTATGCTACTAAACACAGTTAAGTGCAGGAAAATCTCATATCTTGGACATGTCTTCAGATGAGAGCGATACAGAATTCTACAACTGATCATGATGGGAAAAGTAGAAGGACGTAGAGGAGTAGGAAGAAAGCAAGCTTTCTGGCTGAGGAACATCCGTGAATGGACCGGTATACGCAGCACAGAGGAACTATTCCGATTGGCGCAGAATCAAGAAAGACTTGTGCAAGTAATTACCAATGTCAGGGGGACCTGATATGGCACTTAAAGAAGAATACAGAAATTTTAACTGGAAACTGGGATGAAAAATGAAACGAACTTTGAAATCAGGAGTTGTTTTAGTTGTCTGCCGACAGTATCGGTACTATGGAAGATCCTTTTAGTTTGGAACCTTTCGGAAGACGATACGTCATTTTGTTCTTGGTCGATGGTTGACCTACTTCTATGCGTTTAGGGGAGCATTTCTTTTTTTCTCTTCGCTGAATTTTCCACCAATTAAAGACCGTCCTTAGTCAAAGCCAGATTTAGCGTCTTTGTACAAAATGGCAAACTTAAATGTTGCATTCCTTCTTAATCGTATGTATATTCAGTCCGGCTGGTGGTATTTTGCACGAAAATTGGTAATCTGATCTTATTTTTTTCAAGATATCGAAAATGTTCGTTCAAAATTCCAACACGTCTATTGGAAATTGTAAATAAGTGAACTAAGTACCTAACAAAGATGACTCTCTACTACTTATCCATTCGTAGTGATCATTAATATAAAAGAAATGTAAATATTCGAAATTCTACAAGCATATTTTAACTCTGACTGGTTAAATCTTACTGACGATATGTTTGTGGCTGATTGAATAAAACGATAAACGATAGCAGGCATTGGACCACTTGCACTGGCTCCCTCTACTGCATTTCCGCTTCATTTTCACTCGACAGCCATCAAGTGGCATCATCGACACGCCTACTCACATTCATTTTTAATATTAACAAAGTATAATAGTATTTTCAAAACTATATAATTGTATAAAAAAGTTCATATACTGTTCATATACATTGTTAAATTTATCCATTCGAAGTGACCACCTATGGACCGGTTTCGGGGTGTTGCCCCTCATCAGCATAGGGTAGGTCTTGACAAACTCATGTTTGCCCTTCGAAGAGACAAATCAACAATTCCAACTCTTACCAAGTAAACATGGAGGACTACACGAAAAAGCGCTAGTCACGACATCTACACTTTTTAACAAGCACCACCCAGTAAATAGATTCCGAATAAAAGTATTAAAATATAACAATTATAGAAAACTATAATACCATTATAGAAAACTGTACAAAACTGATATTTAAAGAACCAGCTAATTTCGCTGCATGTTTACCTATACTACAGGTATATGTGGGTCGATTATACATCAGAAAACAACTACACTCCTGGGTGTATGCCTACGACGAACATTGAATTTCATCTGGTAAATAATCGTGCATAATCCCATTTCAAGTAATTTGTAGATGCTTGTAAAGTAAAAGAAAGAATTGTTAAATTTATCTATTCGAAGTGACCACCTACGGACCGGTTTCGGGGTGTTGCCCCTCATCAGCATAGGGTAGGTCTTGACAAACTCATGTTCGCCCTTCGAAGAGACAAATCAACAATTCCAACTTTTACCAAGTAAACATGAAGGACTACACGAAAGGCGCAAATCACGACATCTACACGATTATTCTTCTTCTTTATGTAGCTTCTCCATTATCGGAGTTTTGCTAACATCATGGCATTCCTGACCTTGGAAAGTGCTGCTCTGAATAGATCTGCAGAAGACATGTTGAACCATTCTCGCTGATTCCGCAGCTAAGATATTCTTCTTCTTCCGATTGACCTTTTGCCCATAATCTTCCTCTGGATTATCAAGTGGAGTATCTCATATTTTGAACCTCGCATTATGTGACCGACGATTATTTATCAGCTGTTATTTAATACTCGTCGTAGGCATATAATAATAATAATAATAAATGCCCTTATTAATACAAATTGTTATATACAAAATTAATAACAAAAACTTTTGGGCGAGGTTCAGTTCATACATTCATCATTAGCGTGATAATGTAGAAAAAGTATATTAATTAATGTATGTCTGCTCTTCCACCTAACCCATTTAACCAGAATATGGCAGATAATAATATTATTTACAACCAAAGAAGTAGGTATAACACACTTTTGATATCAAGTAGACTAAAATAAATAATTGAACATAAAAATATACAGCTTAGCAAAACAGAACTAGGAACGAGATTATGTCACCCTATTGAAATATAATTATGTACCTATTATTGTTAAGAGAAATAGTAATCAAACAGGACTTTTTTAAGTTTTTGTAGGGAGAAGTAACGAAATTGAAATGAGCGTTGAAATAAATATAACTGGTGGCGGGGTAAGGTTAGGGTATTCTTGTGTCTTAAGTTTAGTGTATGTATATCCGTTATAAATCTAATAATTTGATATAGATATGGAGGAGACTTTTCTTTCAATATAGCCAGGAGTGTAGTTGTTTTCTGATGTATAATCGACCCACATATACCTATAGTTATCATGCAGCGAAATTAGCTGATTCTTTAAAAATCAGTTTTATACATTTTTATATTTATTTCGCTGTCAAGAATTATAAGAGTTTTCTATAATTTTTATACTGTAAATTGGATCACTGTGCCTAACATAACTTTGTCAGGAGTAACCATACCACTGAAGTCATCCATATCGATGCTTGGTATTATTATCAGCAATAACCTTTTCTGAGAAAATCACGTGAGGTCCATTGCCAAAAGTGCATCCCAAAAACTTGGTTTTTTGTTTCGTGCCAAGAGCTATTTCATCTCCAGTCAGCTGCTTATGATCTATAAGGCACAGATCCGACCTGTACTGGAGTACTGTTCCCATATTTGGAGTGCAGCACCTAAACATATCCTGAAGCTACTGGATTCTGTCCAAAAAAGGGCAATTCGTCTCGTCGGTGATGCCTCGCTTACAAACTCGCTCACTTGTCTGGAACACCGTAGAAAAGTTGGCGATTTGTCTCTATTTTATAGATATTTTCATGGGCGATGCTCTTCTGAAATATCAACAATCGTTCCTCCTTTGGCAGTCTCTTCGAGATTAACCCGTCAAGTTCAGTCTTCACACCCCTTCGTGGTCACTTTGGAGACCTGCAGAACATCACTTTCCAAAGACTCATTCATCCAACGAATTGCGAGGCTTTGGAACTCATTGCCTAGGGAGGTGTTCCCCGAGGCATACAACCTCCAGAAATTTAAGAAGAACACCAACTCCTACCTTCTTTCCCTTGGTTCCCACGATGTTCTCTGAACATTACAGGATATCCCTTTTCGTGGGAACCAGAACATAAAAAAAAAAAAACAACAGAGAGGACTAAATATGTTATTATCTTATAATATAAAAATGAATCGCAAAATGTGTTGGTAAGTGCATAACTCAACAACGCCTGGACCAATTTGGTCAATTTTTTTTTTAAAATGTTCGTTGGAGTTCAAGGATGGTTTTTACGGCGAAAAAAATTCGAATTATTGCCGGAAAAACCCTTAAAACAGCCATTTTTTTTCCTAAAAAAAAACAACAACAAACTGTCAATGTCGATTTGACGTTGTACGTTGTGTTGTTTTTCTTGGATTTTTTGTAACCTACTCTACTGAGTTTGCTTTTGTTAACTAATACACGAAACAAATTCGTATATCGTGTATTGTGCAGAGTGTTTACTTATTTAGTGTTTAGTGACATAATAATTTATATTTGATATGCCTCCTATAAGACGAAGCAATTTAGGTAGAAGAACACGAAATACTACAAACCAAGCTAATTACCGATCTAATCGTACTGCACAAGAACGTGAGAACCGAAATGAACGTGAAAGAATTCGGATATCACAAACGCGTGAAGCGCGAGCGCGACATTCAACAAATAATCGCGCAAGTTTGAATCGAGCTGCTTTCAGTTACGATGTGTCACTTGACTACAGTAACTACCAACGTGTTGTTATTGGTTCTATGAACTCGGTTTGCTCATATTGTGAGGCATTGAAATACAAAAACGAAGCCAACGGATTGTGTTGCGCAAATGGTAAAGTGAAATTGATGCCATTGGATTCACCACCAGAGCCATTGTACTCATTGGTTTCAGGAATAGGAACAGATTCCATACACTTTTTGACAAATATCCAACAATATAATAATTGCTTTCAAATGACTTCATTTGGGGCAACGAATGTAGTTCGGGCAAATTTTATGCCAACTTTCAAGGTATGTATTATAGCAGTTACGCATAGTTTTTTTTTTTTTTTTTATGTTCTGGTTCCCACGAAAAGGGATATCCTGTAATGTTCAGAGAACATCGTGGGAACCAAGGTAAAGAAGGTAGGAGTTGGTGTTCTTCTTAAATTTCTGGAGGTTGTATGCCTCGGGGAACACCTCCCTAGGCAATGAGTTCCAAAGCCTCGCAATTCGTTGGATGAATGAGTCTTTGGAAAGTGATGTTCTGCAGGTCTCCAAAGTGACCACGAAGGGGTGTGAAGACTGAACTTGACGGGTTAATCTCGAAGAGACTGCCAAAGGAGGAACGATTGTTGATATTTCAGAAGAGCATCGCCCATGAAAATATCTATAAAATAGAGACAAATCGCCAACTTTTCTACGGTGTTCCAGACAAGTGAGCGAGTTTGTAAGCAAGGCATCACCGACGAGACGAATTGCCCTTTTTTGGACAGAATCCAGTAGCTTCAGGATATGTTTAGGTGCTGCACTCCAAATATGGGAACAGTACTCCAGTACAGGTCGGATCTGTGCCTTATAGATCATAAGCAGCTGACTGGAGGTGAAATAGCTCTTGGCACGAAACAAAAAACCAAGTTTTTGGGATGCACTTTTGGCATTGGACCTCACGTGATTTTCCCAGAAAAGGTTATTGCTGATAGTAATATCAAGCATCGATATGGATGACTTGAGTGGTATGGTTACTCCTGACAAAGTTATGTTAGGCACAGTGAGATCGGCTTTTCTAGAGAAAAGACATGCTTGTGTTTTGTTTGCATTGAATTCTACCAAGTTATTGGATCCCCATTCGAGAATTGTTGCTAAGTCCATATTTATATTGTTAACATTTCTTCCTCGTTCATTTCTGGTTTCACGGGCTGATATAGGGGCCCTGGAAGAGTTATTTTAGCGAACAAAATTTCTGTCACCTAAGTTCAGATGTGTCACTAATCTTCAATCTATAATATAAAAATGAATCGCTGAATTTGGGGCCGCCGAGTTTGATAGTGAACACTATTAAAAATGTCGATATAAGTGTCGAATTCATAGATTTTGGGGTCGCTGAGATTGATAGCAATATTTCCAAAGCAGGCAAGACAACGCCTGCCGGGACCGCTAGTTTTTATATAAAAAGATTAATAACAAACCTTCTACATCGAAGGCTACTAACAAAAACTACTCAACGCGCCTGAAAAAGTTTTCACTTTAAGAAATGTGACATTTCGACTACTATATCGTCCCATTTGGAAAGCTTTTCGCGGGATGTCCTCGTTACCATACAGTAAAAGGTTGTTGGTGCAAGTGACCGAATACAAATGCACCTTTTATAGTTATCTTTCTATTGACAGTCTTGGAATAGTATAAATAAAGATGTTGGTAGGACTGCATCTTCTGCTAGCTTTTTGTGTCGTTTGTCTTTGACGGCGTTTTTAAAATAGTCGAATTTTTAAATTCGACAATGAAATTGTCAATTATCGAACGATGTATAGCCTCCGTTTTTGGATATTGGTTGACCATTGAGATTAATAATTGTTATTTATATAAAATAAATCACGAATTACTATTCTTCCAAATATAAATTTTCATTTTAAGTTAAAAGAAACTATTTGTAGCAATGAAAAACAAATCGAAATAATTTATATGCAGGGTGATTCTATGGGAGTTTCAATTAGACGTTATAGAAAAACTCGACGTAATTAAAATCTGAAACTTTGAGGTGTAAGGTTTTCGGATACGCCGAATTGATCTGAAATATTTACTGCATTCAACTACTTCCGGTTATACCGGATTTATTTATCGTATGGCAATTCAGACATGCAACCCGCCGTACGAAAGTAACAATTTATCGTGCAATTATAAGACCTATAATGACATATGCATGTGAAACATGGACGATGACAAAACAAAATGAGAACCGACTAAAAATCGCAGAACGAAGAATTCTTAGAAGGATATATGGACCAATCAATGATAATGCCGCACAACAATACAGAATTAGAACTAACAGGGAAGTGCAAGAACTATATAACCAACCAGATATAGTAAAAATAATAAAGGCAGAGAGATTGAGATGGGCCGGACATGTAAAGAGACAAGACTGGTGTGGAAAGAGAACCCGGTAGGAAAGCGGCCGCTGGAAAGGCCAAGGATGCGGTGGGAAGATAATATTGCAGCGGACTTACGGACCCTAAATGTCCAACGACCAGAAGAACTTATGATGGACCGCAGCAGGTGGAGGCATATTGTAATGTCAGCGACGACCCACCTCGGGTTATAAGCTACAGAGAGAGAAAGAGAGAGAGAGAAAGAGAGAATTCAGATACAGTAAGCTTAAAAGCTAATAAACTCATATAAGTTAATAAAACAAACTTTAGGATTTCACAAACAAATATCAAGTCGGTTAATATAATCTATCGACCCGGAGGTTGCCAGCAGAAAGTCTTCAGGTCCACTGTTGAAGGATCTTGTGGGACATTCCTCCGTGATGTGTTTAATCGTTTGGTATTCTCCGCAGTCGCAGTATGGTGATGGTCGTTTGCCCCATTTGTGCAGGAGGTGTGCGCATCTGCCATGTTGCATTCTAATTCTGTATCAGGTTCTTCGTGGTAGGTCAAACCATGGGGGCTTTTGGGTAATGCAGGGCATATTATTGCCTAGTTGAGTGATCCATTCTTGAGTTAGGTTGAACATCTCTTGCATTGCTGCACTTGCCGTTTTAGTCGGTGGCTTTCTGGAGTGGTATGGTGATGGTTGTTTGCCCCATTTGTGCAGGAGGTATGCGCATCTGCCATGTTGCGTTCTAATTCTGTACCAGGTTCTGCGTGGTAGGTCAAACCCTGGGGGCTTTTGGGTAATGCAGGGCATATTATTGCCTTGTTGAGTGGTTCATTCTTGAGTCAGGTTGAACACCTCTTGCATTGCTGCACTTGCCGTTTTAGTCGGTGGCTTTCTGGAGTGGTATGGTGATGGTTGTTTGCCCCATTTGTGCAGGAGGTATGCGCATCTGCCATGTTGCGTTCTAATTCTGTACCAGGTTCTGCGTGGTAGGTCAAACCATGGGGGCTTTTGGGTAATGCAGGGCATATTATTGCCTTGTTGAGTGGTTCATTCTTGAGTCAGGTTGAACACCTCTTGCATTGCTGCACTTGCCGTTTTAGTCGGTGGCTTTCTGGAGTGAAATGATAATGGTTGTTTGCTCCATTTGTGTAGGAGGTATGCGCATCTGCCATGTTGCGTTCTAATTCTGTACCAGGTTCTGCGTGGTAAGTCAAACCCTGGGGGCTTTTGGGTAATGCAGGGCATATTATTGCCTAGTTGAGTGATCCATTCTTGAGTTAGGTTGAACATCTCTTGCATTGCTGCACTTGCCGTTTTAGTCGGTGGCTTTCTGGAGTGGTATGGTGATGGTTGTTTGCCCCATTTGTGCAGGAGGTATGCGCATCTGCCATGTTGCGTTCTAATTCTGTACCAGGTTCTGCGTGGTAGGTCAAACCCTGGGGGCTTTTGGGTAATGCAGGGCATATTATTGCCTTGTTGAGTGGTTCATTCTTGAGTCAGGTTGAACACCTCTTGCATTGCTGCACTTGCCGTTTTAGTCGGTGGCTTTCTGGAGTGAAATGATAATGGTTGTTTGCTCCATTTGTGTAGGAGGTATGCGCATCTGCCATGTTGCGTTCTAATTCTGTACCAGGTTCTGCGTGGTAAGTCAAACCCTGGGGGCTTTTGGGTAATGCAGGGCATATTATTGCCTAGTTGAGTGATCCATTCTTGAGTTAGGTTGAACATCTCTTGCATTGCTGCACTTGCCGTTTTAGTCGGTGGCTTTCTGGAGTGGTATGGTGATGGTTGTTTGCCCCATTTGTGCAGGAGGTATGCGCATCTGCCATGTTGCGTTCTAATTCTGTACCAGGTTCTGCGTGGTAGGTCAAACCCTGGGGGCTTTTGGGTAATGCAGGGCATATTATTGCCTTGTTGAGTGGTTCATTCTTGAGTCAGGTTGAACACCTCTTGCATTGCTGCACTTGCCGTTTTAGTCGGTGGCTTTCTGGAGTGGTATGGTGATGGTTGTTTGCCCCATTTGTGCAGGAGGTATGCGCATCTGCCATGTTGCGTTCTAATTCTGTACCAGGTTCTGCGTGGTAGGTCAAACCATGGGGGCTTTTGGGTAATGCAGGGCATATTATTGCCTTGTTGAGTGGTTCATTCTTGAGTCAGGTTGAACACCTCTTGCATTGCTGCACTTGCCGTTTTAGTCGGTGGCTTTCTGGAGTGAAATGATAATGGTTGTTTGCTCCATTTGTGTAGGAGGTATGCGCATCTGCCATGTTGCGTTCTAATTCTGTACCAGGTTCTGCGTGGTAAGTCAAACCCTGGGGGCTTTTGGGTAATGCAGGGCATATTATTGCCTAGTTGAGTGATCCATTCTTGAGTTAGGTTGAACATCTCTTGCATTGCTGCACTTGCCGTTTTAGTCGGTGGCTTTCTGGAGTGGTATGGTGATGGTTGTTTGCCCCATTTGTGCAGGAGGTATGCGCATCTGCCATGTTGCGTTCTAATTCTGTACCAGGTTCTGCGTGGTAGGTCAAACCCTGGGGGCTTTTGGGTAATGCAGGGCATATTATTGCCTTGTTGAGTGGTTCATTCTTGAGTCAGGTTGAACACCTCTTGCATTGCTGCACTTGCCGTTTTAGTCGGTGGCTTTCTGGAGTGGTATGGTGATGGTTGTTTGCCCCATTTGTGCAGGAGGTATGCGCATCTGCCATGTTGCGTTCTAATTCTGTACCAGGTTCTGCGTGGTAGGTCAAACCATGGGGGCTTTTGGGTAATGCAGGGCATATTATTGCCTTGTTGAGTGGTTCATTCTTGAGTCAGGTTGAACACCTCTTGCATTGCTGCACTTGCCGTTTTAGTCGGTGGCTTTCTGGAGTGAAATGATAATGGTTGTTTGCTCCATTTGTGTAGGAGGTATGCGCATCTGCCATGTTGCGTTCTAATTCTGTACCAGGTTCTGCGTGGTAAGTCAAACCCTGGGGGCTTTTGGGTAATGCAGGGCATATTATTGCCTAGTTGAGTGATCCATTCTTGAGTTAGGTTGAACATCTCTTGCATTGCTGCACTTGCCGTTTTAGTCGGTGGCTTTCTGGAGTGGTATGGTGATGGTTGTTTGCCCCATTTGTGCAGGAGGTATGCGCATCTGCCATGTTGCGTTCTAATTCTGTACCAGGTTCTGCGTGGTAGGTCAAACCCTGGGGGCTTTTGGGTAATGCAGGGCATATTATTGCCTTGTTGAGTGGTTCATTCTTGAGTCAGGTTGAACACCTCTTGCATTGCTGCACTTGCCGTTTTAGTCGGTGGCTTTCTGGAGTGGTATGGTGATGGTTGTTTGCCCCATTTGTGCAGGAGGTATGCGCATCTGCCATGTTGCGTTCTAATTCTGTACCAGGTTCTGCGTGGTAGGTCAAACCATGGGGGCTTTTGGGTAATGCAGGGCATATTATTGCCTTGTTGAGTGGTTCATTCTTGAGTCAGGTTGAACACCTCTTGCATTGCTGCACTTGCCGTTTTAGTCGGTGGCTTTCTGGAGTGAAATGATAATGGTTGTTTGCTCCATTTGTGTAGGAGGTATGCGCATCTGCCATGTTGCGTTCTAATTCTGTACCAGGTTCTGCGTGGTAAGTCAAACCCTGGGGGCTTTTGGGTAATGCAGGGCATATTATTGCCTAGTTGAGTGATCCATTCTTGAGTTAGGTTGAACATCTCTTGCATTGCTGCACTTGCCGTTTTAGTCGGTGGCTTTCTGGAGTGGTATGGTGATGGTTGTTTGCCCCATTTGTGCAGGAGGTATGCGCATCTGCCATGTTGCGTTCTAATTCTGTACCAGGTTCTGCGTGGTAGGTCAAACCCTGGGGGCTTTTGGGTAATGCAGGGCATATTATTGCCTTGTTGAGTGGTTCATTCTTGAGTCAGGTTGAACACCTCTTGCATTGCTGCACTTGCCGTTTTAGTCGGTGGCTTTCTGGAGTGGTATGGTGATGGTTGTTTGCCCCATTTGTGCAGGAGGTATGCGCATCTGCCATGTTGCGTTCTAATTCTGTACCAGGTTCTGCGTGGTAGGTCAAACCCTGGGGGCTTTTGGGTAATGCAGGGCATATTATTGCCTTGTTGAGTGGTTCATTCTTGAGTCAGGTTGAACACCTCTTGCATTGCTGCACTTGCCGTTTTAGTCGGTGGCTTTCTGGAGTGGTATGGTGATGGTTGTTTGCCCCATTTGTGCAGGAGGTATGCGCATCTGCCATGTTGCGTTCTAATTCTGTACCAGGTTCTGCGTGGTAGGTCAAACCATGGGGGCTTTTGGGTAATGCAGGGCATATTATTGCCTTGTTGAGTGGTTCATTCTTGAGTCAGGTTGAACACCTCTTGCATTGCTGCACTTGCCGTTTTAGTCGGTGGCTTTCTGGAGTGAAATGATAATGGTTGTTTGCTCCATTTGTGTAGGAGGTATGCGCATCTGCCATGTTGCGTTCTAATTCTGTACCAGGTTCTGCGTGGTAAGTCAAACCCTGGGGGCTTTTGGGTAATGCAGGGCATATTATTGCCTAGTTGAGTGATCCATTCTTGAGTTAGGTTGAACATCTCTTGCATTGCTGCACTTGCCGTTTTAGTCGGTGGCTTTCTGGAGTGGTATGGTGATGGTTGTTTGCCCCATTTGTGCAGGAGGTATGCGCATCTGCCATGTTGCGTTCTAATTCTGTACCAGGTTCTGCGTGGTAGGTCAAACCCTGGGGGCTTTTGGGTAATGCAGGGCATATTATTGCCTTGTTGAGTGGTTCATTCTTGAGTCAGGTTGAACACCTCTTGCATTGCTGCACTTGCCGTTTTAGTCGGTGGCTTTCTGGAGTGGTATGGTGATGGTTGTTTGCCCCATTTGTGCAGGAGGTATGCGCATCTGCCATGTTGCGTTCTAATTCTGTACCAGGTTCTGCGTGGTAGGTCAAACCCTGGGGGCTTTTGGGTAATGCAGGGCATATTATTGCCTTGTTGAGTGGTTCATTCTTGAGTCAGGTTGAACACCTCTTGCATTGCTGCACTTGCCGTTTTAGTCGGTGGCTTTCTGGAGTGGTATGGTGATGGTTGTTTGCCCCATTTGTGCAGGAGGTATGCGCATCTGCCATGTTGCGTTCTAATTCTGTACCAGGTTCTGCGTGGTAGGTCAAACCCTGGGGGCTTTTGGGTAATGCAGGGCATATTATTGCCTTGTTGAGTGGTTCATTCTTGAGTCAGGTTGAACACCTCTTGCATTGCTGCACTTGCCGTTTTAGTCGGTGGCTTTCTGGAGTGGTATGGTGATGGTTGTTTGCCCCATTTGTGCAGGAGGTATGCGCATCTGCCATGTTGCGTTCTAATTCTGTACCAGGTTCTGCGTGGTAGGTCAAACCCTGGGGGCTTTTGGGTAATGCAGGGCATATTATTGCCTTGTTGAGTGGTTCATTCTTGAGTCAGGTTGAACACCTCTTGCATTGCTGCACTTGCCGTTTTAGTCGGTGGCTTTCTGGAGTGGTATGGTGATGGTTGTTTGCCCCATTTGTGCAGGAGGTATGCGCATCTGCCATGTTGCGTTCTAATTCTGTACCAGGTTCTGCGTGGTAGGTCAAACCCTGGGGGCTTTTGGGTAATGCAGGGCATATTATTGCCTTGTTGAGTGGTTCATTCTTGAGTCAGGTTGAACACCTCTTGCATTGCTGCACTTGCCGTTTTAGTCGGTGGCTTTCTGGAGTGGTATGGTGATGGTTGTTTGCCCCATTTGTGCAGGAGGTATGCGCATCTGCCATGTTGCGTTCTAATTCTGTACCAGGTTCTGCGTGGTAGGTCAAACCCTGGGGGCTTTTGGGTAATGCAGGGCATATTATTGCCTTGTTGAGTGGTTCATTCTTGAGTCAGGTTGAACACCTCTTGCATTGCTGCACTTGCCGTTTTAGTCGGTGGCTTTCTGGAGTGAAATGATAATGGTTGTTTGCTCCATTTGTGTAGGAGGTATGCGCATCTGCCATGTTGCGTTCTAATTCTGTACCAGGTTCTGCGTGGTAAGTCAAACCCTGGGGGCTTTTGGGTAATGCAGGGCATATTATTGCCTAGTTGAGTGATCCATTCTTGAGTTAGGTTGAACATCTCTTGCATTGCTGCACTTGCCGTTTTAGTCGGTGGCTTTCTGGAGTGGTATGGTGATGGTTGTTTGCCCCATTTGTGCAGGAGGTATGCGCATCTGCCATGTTGCGTTCTAATTCTGTACCAGGTTCTGCGTGGTAGGTCAAACCCTGGGGGCTTTTGGGTAATGCAGGGCATATTATTGCCTTGTTGAGTGGTTCATTCTTGAGTCAGGTTGAACACCTCTTGCATTGCTGCACTTGCCGTTTTAGTCGGTGGCTTTCTGGAGTGGTATGGTGATGGTTGTTTGCCCCATTTGTGCAGGAGGTATGCGCATCTGCCATGTTGCGTTCTAATTCTGTACCAGGTTCTGCGTGGTAGGTCAAACCATGGGGGCTTTTGGGTAATGCAGGGCATATTATTGCCTTGTTGAGTGGTTCATTCTTGAGTCAGGTTGAACACCTCTTGCATTGCTGCACTTGCCGTTTTAGTCGGTGGCTTTCTGGAGTGAAATGATAATGGTTGTTTGCTCCATTTGTGTAGGAGGTATGCGCATCTGCCATGTTGCGTTCTAATTCTGTACCAGGTTCTGCGTGGTAAGTCAAACCCTGGGGGCTTTTGGGTAATGCAGGGCATATTATTGCCTAGTTGAGTGATCCATTCTTGAGTTAGGTTGAACATCTCTTGCATTGCTGCACTTGCCGTTTTAGTCGGTGGCTTTCTGGAGTGGTATGGTGATGGTTGTTTGCCCCATTTGTGCAGGAGGTATGCGCATCTGCCATGTTGCGTTCTAATTCTGTACCAGGTTCTGCGTGGTAGGTCAAACCCTGGGGGCTTTTGGGTAATGCAGGGCATATTATTGCCTTGTTGAGTGGTTCATTCTTGAGTCAGGTTGAACACCTCTTGCATTGCTGCACTTGCCGTTTTAGTCGGTGGCTTTCTGGAGTGGTATGGTGATGGTTGTTTGCCCCATTTGTGCAGGAGGTATGCGCATCTGCCATGTTGCGTTCTAATTCTGTACCAGGTTCTGCGTGGTAGGTCAAACCATGGGGGCTTTTGGGTAATGCAGGGCATATTATTGCCTTGTTGAGTGGTTCATTCTTGAGTCAGGTTGAACACCTCTTGCATTGCTGCACTTGCCGTTTTAGTCGGTGGCTTTCTGGAGTGAAATGATAATGGTTGTTTGCTCCATTTGTGTAGGAGGTATGCGCATCTGCCATGTTGCGTTCTAATTCTGTACCAGGTTCTGCGTGGTAAGTCAAACCCTGGGGGCTTTTGGGTAATGCAGGGCATATTATTGCCTAGTTGAGTGATCCATTCTTGAGTTAGGTTGAACATCTCTTGCATTGCTGCACTTGCCGTTTTAGTCGGTGGCTTTCTGGAGTGGTATGGTGATGGTTGTTTGCCCCATTTGTGCAGGAGGTATGCGCATCTGCCATGTTGCGTTCTAATTCTGTACCAGGTTCTGCGTGGTAGGTCAAACCCTGGGGGCTTTTGGGTAATGCAGGGCATATTATTGCCTTGTTGAGTGGTTCATTCTTGAGTCAGGTTGAACACCTCTTGCATTGCTGCACTTGCCGTTTTAGTCGGTGGCTTTCTGGAGTGGTATGGTGATGGTTGTTTGCCCCATTTGTGCAGGAGGTATGCGCATCTGCCATGTTGCGTTCTAATTCTGTACCAGGTTCTGCGTGGTAGGTCAAACCATGGGGGCTTTTGGGTAATGCAGGGCATATTATTGCCTTGTTGAGTGGTTCATTCTTGAGTCAGGTTGAACACCTCTTGCATTGCTGCACTTGCCGTTTTAGTCGGTGGCTTTCTGGAGTGAAATGATAATGGTTGTTTGCTCCATTTGTGTAGGAGGTATGCGCATCTGCCATGTTGCGTTCTAATTCTGTACCAGGTTCTGCGTGGTAAGTCAAACCCTGGGGGCTTTTGGGTAATGCAGGGCATATTATTGCCTAGTTGAGTGATCCATTCTTGAGTTAGGTTGAACATCTCTTGCATTGCTGCACTTGCCGTTTTAGTCGGTGGCTTTCTGGAGTGGTATGGTGATGGTTGTTTGCCCCATTTGTGCAGGAGGTATGCGCATCTGCCATGTTGCGTTCTAATTCTGTACCAGGTTCTGCGTGGTAAGTCAAACCCTGGGGGCTTTTGGGTAATGCAGGGCATATTATTGCCTTGTTGAGTGGTTCATTCTTGAGTCAGGTTGAACACCTCTTGCATTGCTGCACTTGCCGTTTTAGTCGGTGGCTTTCTGGAGTGAAATGATAATGGTTGTTTGCTCCATTTGTGTAGGAGGTATGCGCATCTGCCATGTTGCGTTCTAATTCTGTACCAGGTTCTGCGTGGTAAGTCAAACCCTGGGGGCTTTTGGGTAATGCAGGGCATATTATTGCCTAGTTGAGTGATCCATTCTTGAGTTAGGTTGAACATCTCTTGCATTGCTGCACTTGCCGTTTTAGTCGGTGGCTTTCTGGAGTGGTATGGTGATGGTTGTTTGCCCCATTTGTGCAGGAGGTATGCGCATCTGCCATGTTGCGTTCTAATTCTGTACCAGGTTCTGCGTGGTAGGTCAAACCCTGGGGGCTTTTGGGTAATGCAGGGCATATTATTGCCTTGTTGAGTGGTTCATTCTTGAGTCAGGTTGAACACCTCTTGCATTGCTGCACTTGCCGTTTTAGTCGGTGGCTTTCTGGAGTGGTATGGTGATGGTTGTTTGCCCCATTTGTGCAGGAGGTATGCGCATCTGCCATGTTGCGTTCTAATTCTGTACCAGGTTCTGCGTGGTAGGTCAAACCCTGGGGGCTTTTGGGTAATGCAGGGCATATTATTGCCTTGTTGAGTGGTTCATTCTTGAGTCAGGTTGAACACCTCTTGCATTGCTGCACTTGCCGTTTTAGTCGGTGGCTTTCTGGAGTGGTATGGTGATGGTTGTTTGCCCCATTTGTGCAGGAGGTATGCGCATCTGCCATGTTGCGTTCTAATTCTGTACCAGGTTCTGCGTGGTAGGTCAAACCCTGGGGGCTTTTGGGTAATGCAGGGCATATTATTGCCTTGTTGAGTGGTTCATTCTTGAGTCAGGTTGAACACCTCTTGCATTGCTGCACTTGCCGTTTTAGTCGGTGGCTTTCTGGAGTGGTATGGTGATGGTTGTTTGCCCCATTTGTGCAGGAGGTATGCGCATCTGCCATGTTGCGTTCTAATTCTGTACCAGGTTCTGCGTGGTAGGTTAAACCCTGGGGGCTTTTGGGTAATGCAGGGCATATTATTGCCTTGTTGAGTGGTTCATTCTTGAGTCAGGTTGAACACCTCTTGCATTGCTGCACTTGCCGTTTTAGTCGGTGGCTTTCTGGAGTGGTATGGTGATGGTTGTTTGCCCCATTTGTGCAGGAGGTATGCGCATCTGCCATGTTGCGTTCTAATTCTGTACCAGGTTCTGCGTGGTAGGTCAAACCATGGGGGCTTTTGGGTAATGCAGGGCATATTATTGCCTTGTTGAGTGGTTCATTCTTGAGTCAGGTTGAACACCTCTTGCATTGCTGCACTTGCCGTTTTAGTCGGTGGCTTTCTGGAGTGGTATGGTGATGGTTGTTTGCCCCATTTGTGCAGGAGGTATGCGCATCTGCCATGTTGCGTTCTAATTCTGTACCAGGTTCTGCGTGGTAGGTCAAACCCTGGGGGCTTTTGGGTAATGCAGGGCATATTATTGCCTTGTTGAGTGGTTCATTCTTGAGTCAGGTTGAACACCTCTTGCATTGCTGCACTTGCCGTTTTAGTCGGTGGCTTTCTGGAGTGGTATGGTGATGGTTGTTTGCCCCATTTGTGCAGGAGGTATGCGCATCTGCCATGTTGCGTTCTAATTCTGTACCAGGTTCTGCGTGGTAGGTCAAACCCTGGGGGCTTTTGGGTAATGCAGGGCATATTATTGCCTTGTTGAGTGGTTCATTCTTGAGTCAGGTTGAACACCTCTTGCATTGCTGCACTTGCCGTTTTAGTCGGTGGCTTTCTGGAGTGGTATGGTGATGGTTGTTTGCCCCATTTGTGCAGGAGGTATGCGCATCTGCCATGTTGCGTTCTAATTCTGTACCAGGTTCTGCGTGGTAGGTCAAACCCTGGGGGCTTTTGGGTAATGCAGGGCATATTATTGCCTTGTTGAGTGGTTCATTCTTGAGTCAGGTTGAACACCTCTTGCATTGCTGCACTTGCCGTTTTAGTCGGTGGCTTTCTGGAGTGGTATGGTGATGGTTGTTTGCCCCATTTGTGCAGGAGGTATGCGCATCTGCCATGTTGCGTTCTAATTCTGTACCAGGTTCTGCGTGGTAGGTCAAACCATGGGGGCTTTTGGGTAATGCAGGGCATATTATTGCCTTGTTGAGTGGTTCATTCTTGAGTCAGGTTGAACACCTCTTGCATTGCTGCACTTGCCGTTTTAGTCGGTGGCTTTCTGGAGTGGTATGGTGATGGTTGTTTGCCCCATTTGTGCAGGAGGTATGCGCATCTGCCATGTTGCGTTCTAATTCTGTACCAGGTTCTGCGTGGTAGGTCAAACCCTGGGGGCTTTTGGGTAATGCAGGGCATATTATTGCCTTGTTGAGTGGTTCATTCTTGAGTCAGGTTGAACACCTCTTGCATTGCTGCACTTGCCGTTTTAGTCGGTGGCTTTCTGGAGTGGTATGGTGATGGTTGTTTGCCCCATTTGTGCAGGAGGTATGCGCATCTGCCATGTTGCGTTCTAATTCTGTACCAGGTTCTGCGTGGTAGGTCAAACCCTGGGGGCTTTTGGGTAATGCAGGGCATATTATTGCCTTGTTGAGTGGTTCATTCTTGAGTCAGGTTGAACACCTCTTGCATTGCTGCACTTGCCGTTTTAGTCGGTGGCTTTCTGGAGTGGTATGGTGATGGTTGTTTGCCCCATTTGTGCAGGAGGTATGCGCATCTGCCATGTTGCGTTCTAATTCTGTACCAGGTTCTGCGTGGTAGGTCAAACCCTGGGGGCTTTTGGGTAATGCAGGGCATATTATTGCCTTGTTGAGTGGTTCATTCTTGAGTCAGGTTGAACACCTCTTGCATTGCTGCACTTGCCGTTTTAGTCGGTGGCTTTCTGGAGTGAAATGATAATGGTTGTTTGCTCCATTTGTGTAGGAGGTATGCGCATCTGCCATGTTGCGTTCTAATTCTGTACCAGGTTCTGCGTGGTAAGTCAAACCCTGGGGGCTTTTGGGTAATGCAGGGCATATTATTGCCTTGTTGAGTGGTTCATTCTTGAGTCAGGTTGAACACCTCTTGCATTGCTGCACTTGCCGTTTTAGTCGGTGGCTTTCTGGAGTGGTATGGTGATGGTTGTTTGCCCCATTTGTGCAGGAGGTATGCGCATCTGCCATGTTGCGTTCTAATTCTGTACCAGGTTCTGCGTGGTAGGTCAAACCCTGGGGGCTTTTGGGTAATGCAGGGCATATTATTGCCTTGTTGAGTGGTTCATTCTTGAGTCAGGTTGAACACCTCTTGCATTGCTGCACTTGCCGTTTTAGTCGGTGGCTTTCTGGAGTGGTATGGTGATGGTTGTTTGCCCCATTTGTGCAGGAGGTATGCGCATCTGCCATGTTGCGTTCTAATTCTGTACCAGGTTCTGCGTGGTAAGTCAAACCCTGGGGGCTTTTGGGTAATGCAGGGCATATTATTGCCTAGTTGAGTGATCCATTCTTGAGTTAGGTTGAACATCTCTTGCATTGCTGCACTTGCCGTTTTAGTCGGTGGCTTTCTGGAGTGGTATGGTGATGGTTGTTTGCCCCATTTGTGCAGGAGGTATGCGCATCTGCCATGTTGCGTTCTAATTCTGTACCAGGTTCTGCGTGGTAAGTCAAACCCTGGGGGCTTTTGGGTAATGCAGGGCATATTATTGCCTAGTTGAGTGATCCATTCTTGAGTTAGGTTGAACATCTCTTGCATTGCTGCACTTGCCGTTTTAGTCGGTGGCTTTCTGGAGTGGTATGGTGATGGTTGTTTGCCCCATTTGTGCAGGAGGTATGCGCATCTGCCATGTTGCGTTCTAATTCTGTACCAGGTTCTGCGTGGTAGGTCAAACCCTGGGGGCTTTTGGGTAATGCAGGGCATATTATTGCCTTGTTGAGTGGTTCATTCTTGAGTCAGGTTGAACACCTCTTGCATTGCTGCACTTGCCGTTTTAGTCGGTGGCTTTCTGGAGTGGTATGGTGATGGTTGTTTGCCCCATTTGTGCAGGAGGTATGCGCATCTGCCATGTTGCGTTCTAATTCTGTACCAGGTTCTGCGTGGTAGGTCAAACCATGGGGGCTTTTGGGTAATGCAGGGCATATTATTGCCTTGTTGAGTGGTTCATTCTTGAGTCAGGTTGAACACCTCTTGCATTGCTGCACTTGCCGTTTTAGTCGGTGGCTTTCTGGAGTGAAATGATAATGGTTGTTTGCTCCATTTGTGTAGGAGGTATGCGCATCTGCCATGTTGCGTTCTAATTCTGTACCAGGTTCTGCGTGGTAAGTCAAACCCTGGGGGCTTTTGGGTAATGCAGGGCATATTATTGCCTAGTTGAGTGATCCATTCTTGAGTTAGGTTGAACATCTCTTGCATTGCTGCACTTGCCGTTTTAGTCGGTGGCTTTCTGGAGTGGTATGGTGATGGTTGTTTGCCCCATTTGTGCAGGAGGTATGCGCATCTGCCATGTTGCGTTCTAATTCTGTACCAGGTTCTGCGTGGTAAGTCAAACCCTGGGGGCTTTTGGGTAATGCAGGGCATATTATTGCCTTGTTGAGTGGTTCATTCTTGAGTCAGGTTGAACACCTCTTGCATTGCTGCACTTGCCGTTTTAGTCGGTGGCTTTCTGGAGTGGTATGGTGATGGTTGTTTGCCCCATTTGTGCAGGAGGTATGCGCATCTGCCATGTTGCGTTCTAATTCTGTACCAGGTTCTGCGTGGTAGGTCAAACCCTGGGGGCTTTTGGGTAATGCAGGGCATATTATTGCCTTGTTGAGTGGTTCATTCTTGAGTCAGGTTGAACACCTCTTGCATTGCTGCACTTGCCGTTTTAGTCGGTGGCTTTCTGGAGTGGTATGGTGATGGTTGTTTGCCCCATTTGTGCAGGAGGTATGCGCATCTGCCATGTTGCGTTCTAATTCTGTACCAGGTTCTGCGTGGTAGGTCAAACCCTGGGGGCTTTTGGGTAATGCAGGGCATATTATTGCCTTGTTGAGTGGTTCATTCTTGAGTCAGGTTGAACACCTCTTGCATTGCTGCACTTGCCGTTTTAGTCGGTGGCTTTCTGGAGTGGTATGGTGATGGTTGTTTGCCCCATTTGTGCAGGAGGTATGCGCATCTGCCATGTTGCGTTCTAATTCTGTACCAGGTTCTGCGTGGTAGGTCAAACCCTGGGGGCTTTTGGGTAATGCAGGGCATATTATTGCCTTGTTGAGTGGTTCATTCTTGAGTCAGGTTGAACACCTCTTGCATTGCTGCACTTGCCGTTTTAGTCGGTGGCTTTCTGGAGTGGTATGGTGATGGTTGTTTGCCCCATTTGTGCAGGAGGTATGCGCATCTGCCATGTTGCGTTCTAATTCTGTACCAGGTTCTGCGTGGTAGGTCAAACCCTGGGGGCTTTTGGGTAATGCAGGGCATATTATTGCCTTGTTGAGTGGTTCATTCTTGAGTCAGGTTGAACACCTCTTGCATTGCTGCACTTGCCGTTTTAGTCGGTGGCTTTCTGGAGTGGTATGGTGATGGTTGTTTGCCCCATTTGTGCAGGAGGTATGCGCATCTGCCATGTTGCGTTCTAATTCTGTACCAGGTTCTGCGTGGTAGGTCAAACCCTGGGGGCTTTTGGGTAATGCAGGGCATATTAGTGCCTTGTTGAGTGGTTTATTCTTGAGTCAGGTTGAACATCTCTTGCATTGCTGCACTTGCCGTTTTAGTCGGTGGCTTTCTGGAGTGGTATGGTGATGGTTGTTTGCCCCATTTGTGCAGGAGGTATGCGCATCTGCCATGTTGCGTTCTAATTCTGTACCAGGTTCTGCGTGGTAGGTCAAACCCTGGGGGCTTTTGGGTAATGCAGGGCATATTATTGCCTTGTTGAGTGGTTCATTCTTGAGTCAGGTTGAACACCTCTTGCATTGCTGCACTTGCCGTTTTAGTCGGTGGCTTTCTGGAGTGGTATGGTGATGGTTGTTTGCCCCATTTGTGCAGGAGGTATGCGCATCTGCCATGTTGCGTTCTAATTCTGTACCAGGTTCTGCGTGGTAGGTCAAACCCTGGGGGCTTTTGGGTAATGCAGGGCATATTATTGCCTTGTTGAGTGGTTCATTCTTGAGTCAGGTTGAACACCTCTTGCATTGCTGCACTTGCCGTTTTAGTCGGTGGCTTTCTGGAGTGGTATGGTGATGGTTGTTTGCCCCATTTGTGCAGGAGGTATGCGCATCTGCCATGTTGCGTTCTAATTCTGTACCAGGTTCTGCGTGGTAGGTCAAACCCTGGGGGCTTTTGGGTAATGCAGGGCATATTAGTGCCTTGTTGAGTGGTTTATTCTTGAGTCAGGTTGAACATCTCTTGCATTGCTGCACTTGCCGTTTTAGTCGGTGGCTTTCTGGAGTGGTATGGTGATGGTTGTTTGCCCCATTTGTGCAGGAGGTATGCGCATCTGCCATGTTGCGTTCTAATTCTGTACCAGGTTCTGCGTGGTAGGTCAAACCCTGGGGGCTTTTGGGTAATGCAGGGCATATTATTGCCTTGTTGAGTGGTTCATTCTTGAGTCAGGTTGAACACCTCTTGCATTGCTGCACTTGCCGTTTTAGTCGGTGGCTTTCTGGAGTGGTATGGTGATGGTTGTTTGCCCCATTTGTGCAGGAGGTATGCGCATCTGCCATGTTGCGTTCTAATTCTGTACCAGGTTCTGCGTGGTAGGTCAAACCATGGGGGCTTTTGGGTAATGCAGGGCATATTATTGCCTTGTTGAGTGGTTCATTCTTGAGTCAGATTGAACATCTCTTGCATTGCTGCACTTGCCGTTTTAGTCGGTGGCTTTCTGGAGTGGTATGGTGATGGTTGTTTGCCCCATTTGTGCAGGAGGTATGCGCATCTGCCATGTTGCGTTCTAATTCTGAACCAGGTTCTGCGTGGTAGGTCAAACCCTGGGGGCTTTTGGGTAATGCAGGGCATATTATTGCCTTGTTGAGTGATCCATTCTTGAGTCAGGTTGACATCTCTTGCATTGCTGCACTAGCCGTTTTAGTTGGTGGCTCTCTGTAGCGGAGACGGTTGTGGTTAGCGTTCTTAATATTTTAATGTAAAGGCAGATTTCTATTTTCCATGATCCTTTTGTACTCTATTGTAAGGATATTTATCCGTCGCAGCTTTGGGGGTTGGATATGGTTTAATACTGGGAGCCATTGCGTGGGGGTCGACTTATTGACACCGGCGATCATCCTCATGGTGTTATTCAGTTGGGCGTCCACCTTCTTTACGTGCGGGCTGTTAAACCAGACTGGGGCACAGTTTTCAGCCGTCTTGTAGACAAGTCCCAGAGCGGAGCAGCGTAGTGTGGTTTTCAGCTTCTCGGCGGTTTTAACTAGGTGTTCTTTAAATGATAGTGCTCTGTGGAGGGTCACACCCAGGTATTTTGGTGTTTTGTTATGGGTTAGTTTGGTACCATCAAATCGTATGTTAAGCTCTTTTCTGGCTAATTTGTTGTTGAGGTGGAAGCAGCTGACCTATGTTTTGGAAGCATTTGGTTGCAGTCTTCATTGACCCATTGTCTGCTGTAAGGATATCTTCAGATGGTTTGATTGAGTTACGTCTTGTTACAAGCACCCAGTCATCGACGTAATCGAACTTTTTTTACCTTGTTTCCGGCATATCCGCTATATATATATATATATATATATATATATATATATATATATATATATATATATATATATATATATATATATATATATATATATATATATATATATATATAAACTGAAGAGAAGAGGAGCTAGCACTGCTCCCTGTGGCAAGCCGTTGTTAAGTTTCTTTGGCGAACTAATGTCGGTGCCCATTATAACTTGAAACGTCCCATCACCAAGCATGTATAATATCAGTTGGGTTATTCGTTTGCAGGGTATTTTTCTAAAAAGCTTGCAGAACATTCCCTCCTTCCGTACGGTGTCATAGGCTGCTGAGAGGTCGATGAATGCAGCTGAGGTTTTTTAGTTTTCGCTGAAATCTCGCTTTCATAAAGGTGATAAGTAACAGGACGGGATTCTTCCAATACAAGGTTTTGCTACCTTACAGTAAGTGTTTTACAGTGAGTGATTTCTCAACCATCTTAAATGAAGTTGTTAGATAGAACTTTGACTGCGTTTTAAGTTTCGTTAACAGCTTCCCATACCTTTATTAAACCGTTATTGAGATATTCAGCTTTTAAATTATGAATTGTGAGTTAGTATTTTATTTGCGTTAGTAAGTAAAAAAAATATTTAATTCAAATTTAAAACTTTAAAGTAAGTGTTTCAAAACGTCTCTCTTTTGATGCAACTAAAATTATGGCAATATTTTTGTTTTCCATGGCACTCTACAATACGTTTAATACAAACTCATAATCCATAGGTTAAAAGTTGAATATCTCAATAACGGTTTGATTAAGGTATTGGAAGTTGTTAAAGAAAATTAAAAATCAGTAAAAGTTCTGTCTAACAACGTTATAAAATACAGGGTGATTCATTTAAGAAAGTTGAGTAATCTTTGAATATGCGTTTTGAATCACCCTGTACAATAATAATCATTTTTATTAACAAAATGACCTGGTTTAGTAAAAATACACAATACTAGAAAATTATAATGAAAACAAAAATGTTTAAATTTGTATTAATTATAATGATAATCGAACACTTTTTCGTGATAAAAATGGTCATATCTCGTAAAACACTCAGTGCAAGGTAGCAAAACCCTATATTGGAAAAATCCCCAAGAGAAGCTTTATGAAAATACGCAATAATATACCTTACACCTCAAATTTTTAGATTTTAATTATGTCAAGTTTCTCTATAACATCTAATTGGAACTTCCAAAGAGTCACCCTGTAGCATCTCTTTTAACTATTTCTCCGACACATTTGTTCTCTATTCTTGACCTGAAATCGGCTCTTTAAAAATATATACTATTGTTTATCGAGTAAGGTAAGAGTAATGAACAATAAAACTGCGCACAGAGTACTATATACTTCCTCCCCCCGTTGCTGTGGGGTGAACGGTCACAGCAAGAATACAGTTGGACGAGTGATTTTGGTATTGTAATAATCGTGGAAAAATGTACGTCTTTCAAAACGATAAATTTGCATTCGTTTACGATAAATTCGTCTGAGTCTAAAGTGAGGTGGATGACTTGGTATCCTATTGAGCCTCATGTTAATATTTTGTTCAAAAATTCCACTAAAAAAGGCGAAATCTGTCTTAATTTCTGAGATATTTTTTCTAAATGTATGTAACACGGTAAACTTTTACTCGTTCATAAGGATAGAGGTGTATTTGGCTCTGCAATGGCCGATATATTTGGTAAAATTATGTCGTACTCTGTCTATATAGTTACATCCAAGAAAAATAAGGCAGTTACTATATCACGTGAAAAATATTTGATAATAATAATAACAGTGACAAATTTTAGCTGTTTTTTAGAACGGTATGACAATACCTTTTATGATAATAGCGTTAAGATACTGTATATTCTTATATTCGCGCACATAAATTCGAATTTCCATTTTCTCAAAACGACTTTTTTCGTTTTATATAACTGCAACTTTTAACTCTCTAATTATTGTAAGATTTTAACATTTTTATCTCTACAATCACCTGCGTTGGGAGCATAAAGCGAACACAATTTAGTAAAATTAATGGATTTATTTAATGACTCTCATCATATATATGACGTTATGCAATCGATAGTGGTCATGATCCACAATCGATTAATTTTTTTGGTAATTTACTATTTTTTGAAGGTAATATAAATGAAGAAATTTTTTACAAAATTTGGTAAAATCAGAACTACATTGGGTTTATTTAGCGGTCAATGTCAACAAAAACTTGTAATCTCATCATTATGTAACATAATCGATAGCTTTTGTAACCCAAAATCGATTACTGTCAAAAAAATATATTATCATTTCATTACAACTACAATTTTTTTAAATTAACAATTTCTTAGATGCATTTATTATAGATAAAGAGACTTTTTGCAAAATTTGGAACATATGTCAAAAAAATCTATTATAATCTTATCTTCGTAGTCTATGGTTGACATGATGCAATCGATAGTAGTCATGACCTACAATCGAATAAATTTTTCTTGCAATTTTAAATTTTTTTAGGAGTAATTATAAATAAAGACACTTTTTACATAATTTGGTAAAAGCAGAACTGCAAAAAATATATTATCATTTCATTAAAACTACAATTTTTTTAAATTAACGGGTTCTTAGATGCATTTAATATAAAGAGACTTTTTGCAAAATTTGGAACATATGTCAAAAAAATCTATTATAATCTTATCTTCGTAGTCTATGGTTGACATGATGCAATCGATAGTAGTCATGACCTACAATCGAATAAATTTTTCTTGTAATTTTAAATTTTTTCATGAGTGATCATAAATAAAGGGATTTTTTACAGAATTTGGTAAAAACAGTAGGTTTATTTAGTGGTCAATGTCAAGAAAAACTTATAATCTCATCATTATGTAACATAATCGATAGCTTTTGTAACCCAAAATCGATTACTGCCAAAAAAATATATTATCATGTCATTACAACTACAATTTTTTTAAATTAACAATTTCTTAGATGCATTTATTATAGATAAAGAGACTTTTTGCAAAATTTGGAACATATGTCAAAAAAATCTATTATAATCTTATCTTCGTAGTCTATGGTTGACATGATGCAATCGATAGTAGTCATGACCTACAATCGAATAAATTTTTCTTGCAATTTTAAATTTTTTTAGGAGTAATTATAAATAAAGACACTTTTTACATAATTTGGTAAAAGCAGAACTGCAAAAAATATATTATTATTTCATTACAACCACAAATTTTTTATATTACTAGATTTTTGGATGCATTTATTATAGATAAAGAGACTTTTTGCAAAATTTGTGACGTATGTCAAAAAAATCTATTATAATCTCATCTTCGTAGTCTATGGTTGACATGATGCAATCGATAGTGGTCTTGACCTACAATCGAATAATTTTTTCTTGTAATTTTAAATTTTTTCATGAGTGATCATAAATAAAAGGATTTTTTACAGAATTTGGTAAAAACAGTAGGTTTATTTAGTGGTCAATGTCAACAAAAACTTATAATCTCATCATTATGTAACATAATCGATAGCTTTTGTAACCCAAAATCGATTACTGCCAAAAAAATATATTACCATTTCATTACAACTACAATTTTTTTAAATTAACAATTTCTTAGATGCATTTATTATAGATAAAGAGACTTTTTGCAAAATTTGGAACATATGTCAAAAAAATCTATTATAAACTCATCTTCGTAGTCTATGGTTGACATGATGCAATCGATTGTAGTCATGACCTACAATCGAATAAATTTTTCTTGCAATTTTAAATTTTTTTAGGAGTAATTATAAATAAAGACACTTTTTACGTAATTTGGTAAAAGCAGAACTGCAAAAAATATATTATTATTTAATTACAACTACAATTTTTTTATATTACTAGATTTTTGGATGCATTTATTATAGATAAAGAGACTTTTTACAAAATTTGTTAAAAGAAGTTCAGTATTAAGTAAGATTTGTCAAAAAAATTGTATTGTATTGTATTGTAACCTCATCTTTGTAGTCTATGGTTGACGTAATGTAATCGATAGTAGTCATGACCCGCAATCGATTAATTTTTTTTTGTAATTTTATTTCTTTTTTTAGGGTTAATTCTAAATTTTACAAAATTTGGTGAAAGCAGATTTGTTTAGGTTTATTTAGTGGTCAATGTCAACAATGACATATAATCTCATCATTAAGTAAAATAACCGATAATTTTTGTAATCCTCAATCGATTACTGTCCAAATTATTTGTTTATAATCTTATTACAGCTACAATTTTTTTAAATTAACAGTTTCTTAGATGCATTTGTTATAGGTAAAGAGACTTTTTGCAAAATTTGTGACATAAGTCAAAAAAATCTGTTATAAACTCATCTTTGTAGTCTATGGTTGAAGTAATACAATCGATAGTTGTTTTCATTAAATAAAGATATTTAATGGTTGTTGTAACTCACAATCGAATAATTTTTTTTGAAATTATCAATTTTCCTGATGTTATTATAATAAAAGAAGATGTTTTAAAAAATTTGGTAAAAGTGACATGACGTGTCAAAAAAAACTATTATAATTTCATCAGAGTGGTCTATGGTTGACGTACAGTTGTTATAACTCACAATCGATAAATTTTTTTTACAATTGTCAGTTTCCCTGATGTAATTATAAAAAACAGTAAAATTTTATCAAAATATGGTAAAAGTAGTACAGCTATCAGTGACATATGTCAAAACTAAATCTATTTTATTCTCGTCATGGTGGGCAATGGACTGTATAATAATTTGTTCCAAATGACGTATCATAATTTTCGATGGTCGCTTTAAGTTCTCAGTGGAGATGTACTAAGAATTATATTATATGCATTTGAATAAAGTTTTAGCCGTAGTTGTTATCTAATTTTAATGAACTACTGTTAAGATTAAATTGCACTAAAACAGTAACTATAGAAAGATGATTATGTTGCTGCTTTGAATAATTACATATTTCAACTTTATTAAACGATTGTCATAATTTTTAAAACTGTTAAATTCGACACTAGCGAAAAGTTTAATAAATTTATCCCATCCAAAAGTCATGTTTTTAAGAATATTTCAATCAAACTGCAGACGTAGCCGAACAATTTTTATTCAAAACAGTTTTTATAAGAAATGATGAAAAGGATTAAAAATTTTTCAAATCTACATAATTCAGATTAACGTTTTGTATACAAATAAAATGAGACGTTCTGTATATTGCGTCAATAAATTTACCTTCTGTAGCCTGTTCATGTTGGTGTGTTGATAAAAATAAAACTTTCGGCTAGTTGTAAGTTCCGTTTAACATTTTTAAGCCAATATTTCTTTTGTTACTCAATTTCGTTGGATTATATTTCTTAGAAGGTTACTAACGCCTATAGAACTTTGCCAAATTTCGAATGGTTGTTGGATCTGTCAAACAATTTTCAGCGTAATGTTGAAATGATTGGGAGAAATTGTTTCATATGACACAAAATGACAAAATTTGAATGTTTGTTGGACCTGTCAATAAATTTTCACGGTAATGTTGAAATGATTGATTGAAACTGTTTCATATAACACAAAATTTGCATGGTTGTTAAAACTGTCAAAAAATCTTCAGTGTTATATTAAAATGATTTAGAGAAATTGTTTCATATGACATAAAATTCCAAATTTTGAATGGTTGTTGGACCTGTGAAGCAATTTTTAGCGTAATGATAAAATGATTGGGAGAAATCGTTTCATATGTCACAAAATGCCAAATTTTGAATGTTTGTTGGACCTATCAAAAAATTTTCAGCGTAATGTTGAAATGATTGGTTGAAATTGTTTCATGTGACACAAAATGACAAAATTTGAATGGTTGTTGAAACTGTCAAAAAATGTTCAGTGTAATGTTGAAATGATTGGTTAAAATTTTTTCATATGACACAAAATGACAAAATTTGAATGGTTGTTGGAACTGTCAAACAATTTTCAGCGTACGGTTGACGTGATTTGGTGAAAATTTTTCATATGACACAAAATGCCAAATTTTGAGTGGTTGTTGGACCTGTCAAAAAATTTTCAGTGTAATGTTGAAATGATTGGTTGTAATTTTTTCATATGACACAAAATGACAAAATTTGAATGGTTGTTAGAACTGTCAAAAATTTTTCAGTGTTGTGTTAAAATGATTGTGAAAAATTGTTTCATATGACACAAAATGCCAAATTTTGAATGGTTGTTGGACCTGTCAAACAATTTTCAGCGTACGGTTGACGTGATTTGGTGAAAATTTTTCATATGACACAAAATGACAAAAATTTGAATGGTTGTTGACACTGTCAACAAATTTTCAGAGTAATGTTGACATGATTCGGTAAAATTTTTTCGTATGACCCAAAATGGCAAAAATGTGAATGGTTGTTGGGACTGTCAAAAAATTTTTAGTGTAATGTTGAAGTGATTGGGAGAAATTTTCCTTCTAAGAAATATACTGTTGGTTTGTAACCACACGACTAATACTTTCTATTTCCATAACCTTCTGTGATAATTACAATCATCGTATCGCAATAATGAAAAAGCTGTGTCTTGCATTGCAGTAGGCTGTTCTCGTTGTTTTTTAGTAGAAAAAAAATGTATTGCAGTGTATTTTTAGCAAGTTGTTCGTTTCCAACACTTATTGTTGTTACATATTTTAAATGTGAGTGATATTTGCGTTTTGTAATAATCAACTTCGATGTACAAAATTATAAAGTAGCGATGTATTAAAAAACGAAAGGAGTGAAATTTTTTTATTGTTTCTTTATAACCTTAACTTAATCCTTAAAGCGAAAATACATTGCCGCGCTGGACTATAGTTGGAATCGCAGAAGTTCAAGCCAGGAACGTCATACTTGAAAGACAACACAATTATACAGTGTGGAACAGCCAAATGGAATAAATTCGATAACGAATAAATGAGAGCATGTTGGGAAAAACGCTTGGACATGTCGATTTGTATTTTTAGATGCGCATTTTTTTCAAAAAAAAATAATTATATAGGATGTGTCATGTGACAGTGGCCGATACCAACTTTCTTATTTTAAATACAACCACCTGTATATTATTTATTTTTTGGATTCTTTAGAAAATTCTAGACATAATTCATAATTCATGTACAATGTCCCATACATATCTTCAACTGTCTCGGACATATTAAGTGTTTTCAGATTTATTACAAAAATTAACATTAAAAAAAAAATTATTTTATTTCACAAATAACGTAAAAAAAACAAAAAAACATTAATTTCAATGTAAGAGGTGTTTAAAATGTTCGCCGCGAACGTTTTGGCAACATACTAATCTGGTATAGAAATGTCTTCTAACGTTACTCAACATCTCAGGCGTGACTGATCTAATCGCAAGCGTGATTCGTCTTTTTAAGTCATGCAAGTTGAGTGGTTTAGTTTTGTATACAATACTTTTGACATATCCCCTCAAAAAGAAGTCTAATGGCGTCAGATCAGGAGATCGTGCTGGCCATTCTATCGATCCGCGCCTCCCTATCCACCACGTTCGCGGCGAACATTTTGAACATCTCTTACATTGAAATTAATGTTTTTTTGTTTTTTTACATTATTTCTGAAATAAAATAATTTTCTTTTTTTAATGTTAATTTTTGTAATACATATGAAAACACTTAATATTTCCGAAACAGTTGAAGATAGATAGATAGATACATTGTACATGAATTATGTCTAGAATTTTCTGAAGAATCCAAAAAATAAATAATATACAGGGGGTTGTATTTAAAATAAGAAAGTTGGTATCGGCCACTGTCACATGACACACCCTATATAATTATTTTTTTTTGAAAAAAATGCGCATTTAAAAATACAAATCGACGTGTCCAAGCGTTTTTCCCAACATGCTCTCATTTATTCGTTATCGAATTTATTCCATTTGGCTGTTCCACACTGTATAATATATTGTTACGAATTTTAGTTCTTCCGTGGGTTCGGCGATTTAAAACTCTCGATACAGTAACCAAACAATGTTTATTCCAATACAATAAATTCTACTTTTATAAATCACTTGGATATACGACTTTTATAACTATTTACATTTCTTAATTCATAAACACTTTTAAAACTAATACTTAACTGTTTTCTTCGCGGCCGCTTTCCTTTTTTTATACCTCTAAATTACAATTCTAGAACTTTCTACCTGTTTCTTAAGGGTCCGGGGCCCTTCGCGATACGGTGTTCTAGAACTTGCCAGGCCACGTTTGAGGCCGACAAAGCGGTCTAATTAATATGCACCCCTGCTGAAGTCGGTGCTCGGATACCGATAAATAACCAGGTCCGTATTGTAACAATATAATATATAATAACTCCATGAACTTGAGGACTTTTTCGTCATTGATTGTTCTTTAAAAAAGTCTAAAAGTACCTCTTCGTGCGCGAGATTCTCAACATTTTTCTTGTGATTGGAAACGTCAGCATGACAGGTAGACCCTTTTAGCTATAGGAAAAAATCATATTACGCGATATGGCGCTGTAAACGACAAAATGTCGGATCGAAGTGTGAACAACAAATATTCTGTCATTTGATCACTTGTAAAGCCATAGTTTTTATTGAAGGATAAATTTAGTTATCTCAGAGATTTTTTTGTGTTAAACTATTAAATTGAAACTGGATTTAGGGTTTGTTTTCGACGTTTCACTTTTATTGTCGCTGGATTCTCGTTAAATGCCAGTAAATACCAGGTGTGTCCAAGTATCAATTTTGCTTTGTTTTCGAAGTTTTTCAGTTATGTTGTCACTGAAATTCTTGTTGCAATGCCTATGAAAGTCGAAATATTAATTTCGGACATATTGTATTATGTGGGTGAACCTGTTCGACCAATTAAAATGATTATATATTATAATCTAATAATTCTATCTTTCTTAATTATGTAATGTTGATACTTCAAAACAAATTTATAAGGCGAGTGTGAATGGACAAGTCGGTAGAGGTTAGGTTAGGTTAGGTTAGGTTATATGAGAGCACTGATGAAAGTAGAGGAAGAAAAAGATGTGTGCTAGAACTGTAGCGGAAGTGTAAGGAAGTGGTCTCTGCCTACCTCTATGGAAAAAGGCGTGACTTTATGTATGTATGTATGATATTTCAACACTGGAAGGTTCTAGATAGGAACAGATCCATCCCTCAAACGACTTATCTGTGTTGTTGAAGTCACTATGAATAATCACAAATAAAATGATATATCATTGAACAAGCCTTGTAAAACAGAGCAAATTTTTTGCGATCTTATCTTCATATAACCTATTTTAATCGTTTGCATTTTCGGATTTTGTGGTTTATTAACACCAATTCTTTGCAAAATATAGTTCTAATATAACACTTTTTTTCCTTAAATTATTTAAAATAATATATATATATATATATATATATATATATATATATATATATCTAATATATAAAATTCTCGTGTCACAGTTTTCGTTACCATACTCCTCCGAAACGGCTTGACCGATTTTGATGAAATTTTTTGTGCTTATCCGGTATCTATGAGAATCGGCCAACATCTATTTTTCATCCCCCTAAATGTTAGGGGTAGTCCACCCCTAAATTTTTTTTTTTATTTTTTAGACAAAATTTTTAATTTCTATTTTTTTATGATACAACATACAAAAATACATACAATCCTCAATTTTCACCCTTCTACGATCAACCCTTATTTTTTAATAGCCATTTTAGTAATTTAATCATTTTTCCTCTCCGGTCGAAAACTGATCAATCGTCATTTAATTAGTTATCCCCGCCAGATGTCTACAGGTGTCACTTCTGACCCAGTAAACAGCACGGAGTAGGGATGAGAACGAAGCCGGTCTCCTTTCTTTCTCACTCCCTACACAGTTGTCGGCCATCATTATTGTTTATGCATCAAGTGTAGTAGTAACGTTGACAATTATTATTTTGCTATCTCAGTGTAACTCTCATATTAACTTTTAATCATTCCTATTTTATCAATAATAATTAAATTATCAATTTTGAGTGTATTTTGCACGATTAGTTAATCAAGTGATTTTATAACCTCAAAAGTACTCAACACGTGACACGAGCTTCCAATAACAACGGATTTTGTGTTGTAAGTATACTTTTTTTTATTTATATCGAAAATGTTGTTGATCTTATAAAAATGTAATTTTAATTTAATTTTATTAAAAAAATGTAATGGAACAATTAAGATTTTCATAGTTTCCAAAAAATCAATCATTATGAATCTTTATTTTGAAATTTCAATGGAAATATTGGTTGCATGAAAAAATTATAAGAGACAATGTTTTCATAAAATTTAATTTTTTACTTTTGTTTGAAAAATTTTTCCATAAAACTTATATTTTTGTTATAATTTCATAAGTTAAAACTAATCATTTCAAAACTGCGGCAAAAATCCTGGCCCTAATTATACTTTTAACATTTTTCATCATTAAATAATTTCATTAATTCTATTTATGTATGTTTTGTACGGTGAGCAATGCCAAGAAAACGCAAAGGGGCTGATTTGAGCCGCAGTACAAGTAAAGCTCGAAACTTGCGAAATAGCAGATCCGAAAGAACAGAAGAACAAATCCAGCAACAAAATACTGATGCACGTGTCAGAATGGCGCAATTGCATCAAGAAGAGCCAGAAGATACACGAGCTGAACGCAATGAAGTCAGAAGATTAGAACAACGACAATCACATTCTTACATACATACAATATACACATTCTAACATACATACATATTTACAATAAGTAAGCTATTTTTTGTCTACACTAGAAATTACTAGGAAATTTTTTATATGGCAAAATAACGTTTGCCGGGTCAGCTAGTATATATATATATATATATATATATATATATATATATATATATATATATATATATAAACAAATGGAAGAAAGATAGTTTGTTATTCACACCTCCAGAAGTTCATTCGATCAATAATAGATGTCGTCCACTCCGTGACTTTTCCCTATAAAATATAATGACATTTCATTAGCAATAACCGCCAGTAACATCAGTTTTAATTGTATTTGACATAAAATATGTCAAAAATACATACATACATACATACAAAAAAGAGCTTGTCAAAAACGACGATCACAATGAATTATAACGAGCACGAATATGATATACCTATGTGGCAAGATTGGGACAACAAAGAATACGATAAATATGTCGATGATTACGAGATGGCCCGCAGCAGAAATGTGCGTGACATCAATGTCGACTACGGAGACGTTAATACTTTTTTTAGGCTTTCGTTTGGTAAGTTATGATTAAAGTAACTTAAAATGAAATTTTAACGGCTCAATTTCTATACCAAGAATTATAAAAAATGCGCGAAAAATATTGGCGAAAACTTTCGTAAAAGTAAGGTCTTGGGGTTAACTCACTCAAAGGCGTTTCTACTTAAACCCTCGAGAAACACAACTAAGCAGATCCTAGAATGGAGCAGGAATGACCTGCGAATTCTAACGGGACTGCTTACAGGACACTGTCGACTAAGATACCTCATCGGAAGGATAGCTCTGAATTAACAAACGGATCGTCGGTTTTGCTGCATGCAAAACGAAATCGCTAAAAATATACTTTAGTCATACCACTGCCTGGAAAAAATAAGGTTCAACATATTTGGTTATACCAACTTAGGACCTGCCGATTTTAAGAAAATCTCACCCCATACAACCATGAACTTCGTGAGAAGGGCTGAATCGTGCGGTGTACTGTAACCTCTAAGGGTGAGCCACAATAGAACTACTAAGGGTCGCAGTTGAGAGACGACCTACGTCCCACTCACATGATACCTAACTTAACCTAGGTCGATTGAAAAGCCTTCGTCTGTGCGGAGTCCTGTAATATAAGAGATACAAAAGCAGCGCGTTGAATTTAAAATACTTCAAGCTTGGTTTTAAGCCTTGTACGTTAGTACAAGCAGTACTTTAAACAATTACTAACAAAAATGCTCATTGTTGGTATAGCAAATCCATAGTTATAAAAATTAATTTGTATTTTTTTATTGTATGTTTCAGTACTGTTGGCCAGATTGGGATTCGTTTTGATACAAGTGGGCACCATTCCAGTAGAGAACGTTTACAGGATAACATTGTATAATATCTTTGAAATTGGCAACACGATACTGTCTTACGTCCTTATTGGATATACGGTTTCATTCGGAAAATCTAGTCTAGGAGGATGGATGGGTTATTCAAATGATCTTTCTCACAATTTGGACCGTGCGATATTTGGTAATAATCTGTCAGTATTTGATACACACAAAGTGGTAAACAGAAATAAGTGTTTTTTAATATTTTTACAAAACTGTACAAAAAATAAGTTAATACAGCGTTTTCTTGGTGGCACATCATTTAGATATATTATGTAAAGTATTGGGTCAGTAATGCTGCCCTAAAGCACACCTTTATCTACGTCAGTTGCTTGTGATGTACATACATGCATACATATAGTCACGCCTTTTTCACGAAGAGGAAGGCACTTGCTACGGTTCTTACACACATCTTTTGCTTCCTCTATTTTCATTGGTGCTCTCATACATGCTCGTCGGTTGTTGGTACTTTCTTGACCTGCCCTTACTTCAAAACAATGTTGATCTGATCGAGATCGATGTTCGCCGAGGTCGACCTCTACCGATTTGCCCATTCACATTTATCTATCTTTGTAACCACATCTTCTTTTCACAGCGTTATTTTTTATCTCACTATTTTTTACTTTATCCAACCGATTCACTCCGGCTATACTTCTCAGACTACTCATCATCGCAGCATGAATCCTATTTTCATGCTGCTTCTGCTAAACCCAACATTTACTACCATACATAAGTGTAGGAACCAACCAACACAAGCCAGACGTGCCTTTTTTGGCACGCCTTGATCATCGGCGTAAAGAAGGCATTTGACGATCAAATCATTCATTTGCAATCCATACGCACTTCTTTTCAAATCTTTTAAACAATCCTCTATGTAAAGTCAAACAGCCATGGCGAAGCCGCACATCCCTGTCTCACACCCTTTTCAATGTTAAACCTATGCACCTATGCACTGCCAGACGTGCTTTTTTCACACTTTCTGGCTGTTCATAAAGCTATGCACTGCCCCATTCATTTTTTTTTCTGCCAACACCCTTCGCCCAATGTCTCTGTCATACTTTCCATCTCTGGTAAACTTTGAACCCAAGTACACAAATTCATTTAGTTGTTCCACTCTTTCTCCCTTAATCAGAACTTCACAGTTTGTAATGCTTTCTTCTCTTTCAAAAACCATTACTTTCGTTTTGCTTACATTTATTTTCATCCATTTGATTTTCAGGGCATCATCTTCTTCTTTAGGTGCCCTGTCCTCCTCGGACGTTGGCAATCATCAGCGCTATCTGAACCTTGTCTACAGCTCGGCGAAACAATGTGGTAGTGCTCACTCCATACCATTGTCTTAAGTTTTTTAGCCAGGATATCTTTCTTCTACCCGGGCCTCTTCTTCCTTCGATCTTCCCTTCTATAATAAGCTTTAAAAGTCGATACTTGTCATTTCTTAATATGTGACCAAAATACTCCAGTTTGCGCTTTTTTAGTGTAAACAGAACTTCCAGCTGCTTGTCGAGGCGTTGAAGTACCTCGGTGTTACGCACTCTTTCTACCCAGGAGATTCTTAATAGCCTTCTGTACGTCCACATTTCAAAGGCCTCCAATTTTTTGCACATCGCATCTGTCAAAGTCCAAGCTTCTATTCCATAAAACAGTATGCTAAACAAGTAACAGCGAAGCACTCGGACGCGCAGAGGCAAGCTTAAATTTCTGCTGCAAAGTACTTTACGCATTTTCAGGAACGAAGCACGAGCTTGTTCTATTCTGGCACGAATCTCCTGCATGCTGTCCCACTTCTCATTTAGTTGACACCCAAGATATTTAAAAGTTTCTACTCGCTCAATTCGTTGACCGTTAATTGTCAGGTGTCCGTCCACGTTGTTTGATTTGCTAACTGCTAGCCACTTTGTCTTTCTCACGTTTAGGCTAAGTCCGGCCTCTGAGCTTGCAGCCGTCACGCGGCTTACCAGCTCCTGCAGTCCTTCCAGTGAATCGGCAACAAGAACCGTGTCATCCGCATACCTCAGATTGTTGATATTAATCCCATTGACAGATATCCCCTCGTCACATTCATCCAACGCCTCTTGAAATATCCTGTCGGAATACAAATTAAATAACAGTGGTGATAAAATGCATCCTTGACGAACGCCTCTCAGGATTTTGATCTCGTCGGACGCGGTGTTATCGATTCTTATTTGAGCACTTTGGTTCCAGTAAATGTTGGCTATTATTCTAAGGTCTCGTTGTTCCAGTCCTATTTCTTTAAGAATGTTGATCAGTTTTTCGTGCTTTACTTTATCAAAGGCTTTTTCGTAATCGATGAAACATGCGTAAACGGTCACCGACATGTCCCGGCACCTTTGGATAAGAACCTGTATGCTAAATAGTGCCTCCCTTGTTCCAAAGCCATTGCGAAAACCAAACTGAGAGTCCCCCATCATTGTCTCGCACTTCGCATATATTCTTTTGTGTATTATTTTCAAGAAGAGTTTAAGCACATGGCTCATCAGGCTAATAAGACGATAATCACCGCAGTTCTTGGCCTTCGCGTTTTTGGGGAGCGGGACAAAAGTAGATTTTAACCAATCAGAAGGTATACTGCCGTTTCGGTAAATAAGATTGAATAGCTTTACCAGCGTGTTCAGTGATTCTTCGTTTTGCAGTATTTTTAGAACTTCTATATAGACGTCATCAGGACCACTAGCTTTCCCATTTTTTGAAATTGACAGCGCATACTGAACTTCTGCCTTCGTTATGTCCAAGCCTTGGCCTTGATTAAAGAATTCTTTCTGAAGTTCTGGCCGGGTATCGTGAAATAGGTGCTCGATGTAGTCGCACCATTCCGTCAGTTTTTCTGAAGTATCCAGTATCAGCCTCATGCATAACATTAACCATCGCCTGTAACTCCTCTTCAGATGACGCTAATATGACTTGATCATCGGCGTAAAGAGGGCATTTGACGATCAAATCATTCATTTTCAATCCATACGCATTTTCTTTTAAATCTTTTAAACAATCGTCCATGTATAAGGTAAACAGCCATGGCGAAGCCACACATTCGTGTCTCACACCCTTTTCGATGTTAAACCATTCCGTGCAAGCTCCTCTTATCCGGACACAAGTAGTGGAATCCTTGTAAAGTTATTTCAGTACTCGTATTAAATTACCGTTCACCTCACACATAGACAATGTCGACCACAATTCACTCTCCACCACTCTGTCATGGGCCTTTTCCAAATACATAAAAGCGCAATAGACCTTTTGACTCCTAGTCAAAAAAATTTCGACTATACCTCGTAATGGAAAGACCTGATTCATTTATCTCCTTCCTCTTTTAAATCCTGCTTGCACATCCCACATTTTGTGATCAAGCATTAATATTATCTTTCTGTACTGATAGTTTTTGCATTCTTTTACTAATTTGAACCAGTTTAAAGGCTTACCTCGAACCCCGTGGGCCTCAAGTAATATCTTGTGGTCTAAGCAATCATAAGCTTTTGATAAGTCTAAGGAAAGTCGTAGAGCTACATTCTTTTTTTCTAAGACATTCACCATATGCTGGCCAAACTTGAACACAGCCGTTGTTGTAGATTTGCCCTTTTTGATATATGTGTAACACTTAATCTTATTATTTGAGTTGGGATTTGATTGTCTCCACTACTCATCTTATTTTTCTTCTATTCCATACTATCCCAAACTTTGTTTTCGATGTGTCAATGTTTTGTTGTGAAAAAATCCGTTTAAACATTGTTTCGTTTTGATTTTGAAGAAAATCTACATTTTTTTTTTTTTTATGAAAATAGTCGCAAATCGCATCGTGTGGGCCGCGGACGGCCCGCACTGCGACTATTAGAAGGGGAAGGGGTTATAGAAAGGAAATGATTGTGGACACGCTGTTTAAAAAGTTGCAGGTCATAGTTCTCTGGAAAAACTGATTTTGGAAGCTTATTCCATTCCGTAGCAGCCCTGTAAAAGAAGGATTCTTGATGAAGATTGGTCCTTGTAGTGTCAATCTTGAGAGTAAATGGGTGAGACTGATCAGCGTGCCGAGTTCTTCGGCCGAATGTGGCCAATGGTGGTACAAGAGTTTTTATTTCTCTGGAGCATCTGCCATGGAAATATCTGTAGAGCAATGACTGGTCTGCAACTCTTCTTCTATGTTATAGAGGGTGAAGGGTATCTGTGAGAATTGAGCTGTTTATCAAACGAATGGCTCTTTTTTGAATGGAATCTAGAAGACGAAGAGAATGCCTTGTGGCTGAACCCCAAATGTGCGAGCAATACTCCAGTAGAGGTCGGATTTGAGCCTTGTACGTCGTCAACAGTTGATCAGGAGTAAAAAACTTTCTGGCTTTCCACAGGAAACCTAGCCTCTGGCTTGCCGACTTTGCGATGTTAGCAACATGGTCATGCCAAGACATATTATTGGACACCGTGACTCCCAAAATCGAGATGGAGGGACTTGGTTCAAGGGTATTTCCGGACATTGTGATGATTTGAGGAATTCACTTCCTTGGAAAACGTGGCACTTTGTGTTTTTTGGGCGTTGAACTGAACAAGATTGTTGGTTCCCCACTCGACGATTGCTTTAAGATCTCTATTGATGGAATCAACCTGTTCCTGCCTGAGTTTATTTGTATCATTCACCGAAAGTGATCGATAGGATGTGAAAGTTGAGACAAGTGTGCTATCGTCTGCGAAACTGTAAATGGGGTTCGTGGTGGTTTTCAAGAGGTCGTTGATGTTTAAAAGAAATAAGGTGGGGGATATGATGGAACTCATCTGTAATTACAATGTCACATGCGTCATTATTGAAAACATTTAAGAAGTATCCCTAGTAGAAATTTATTTTGGCGCAATATTGGCTAGACGTTGGTGCCAATATTCGACAATATTGGAAATAGAAAAAAATGTTAACACTTTCCAATATACGTCCAATATTGGCAATATTGATCAATATTGTGCCAATGTCTGGCCAACATTCGCAACCGAATCTTGGCGGTATATTGAGAATCAATATTGGGCCAATATTGGCTAAGTATTGATATGGTGCACCAATATAGCCCCAATATTCCAATATTGGCGCGAGGTTGCGCCGATGTTTTTCCAACATTCGGTTCTACTAGGGATTCCAGTTTCACTACAGACATTGATATGATGTCTTTCCTTTCTTTGCATTTTAAACCTTTTTTCGCATATATTGCACTTCCTCCATGTCTTACGACACATTTTATGCAGATATCGAATTTAAGTTGGTAGCCTCGAATCACATGTGAGTGCAGTTTATCTTCATCTTTCCAATGCTCAATCATGCATATAACTTTGCAATTGCTTATTTTATTCCACACGGTAACAATACCATTTAGCCCGGTTCCAATAGACTGAACGTTTTGATGGAGTATGGTTAAGATATTGTTCTATTCTTCTTCTTCTTGGATGGTAAGATAAATAGAGATTGATTTCAAAAATCCTCGACTCTTCTATCATATTGGTTGTACTTCCCGAAGTCAAACCGTCTGAAAGCTACGGATTTTGGCCAGTTGGATGGCTTGTATATTTCATCTTTTAGGTTAAAGTCAATTCCAAACATGAAGCACTTGTTTTGTGTTTCTTCTGATCTAAATTTTTTTGTATTTTCATTATTTTTTTTTTGATTAAATAATAGTTTCGAATTAAAATCTTATACAGTGTAATTGTTTTATATATTTTCGAAGTACAGAAAACAAATTAAAGAATGAAATTGCCAATAAAAGCGAACGTCATTGTCAAAAAAGGCGTGATTTCATTGGTCGATTCTTAATCCTTATTTAATTTAGTTTATCTGTATAAACAGGTCTATTTTCGTCTTATTTCTTGACTTATTTTTATTTTACCTTATTTGCTATATAAACCCAGCAAAATTCCACAGAATTGGCATAACAGAAACTAGTACATGTTCGTGTGATAACGAATCTGTCGCTGTGTAGTGCCGTTAGCCAGGAAAACATGTAAAAAAGGTTTAATAAATGAACTCAGTTGACCGTTCACGGGAATAACTTTGAACTCACTCAGAACGTGTCGCCAGACGCACGTAATAATGTTTTTGTTTATTAATCGTTCGTATTTTTTTCGCAACCAGATGTCTCTGAATGAATAGTGTGTTTTTGTTTTACTTCGATCGGTCGTTACGCTGCTCTACTTTGCAGTGACGGTCAAGATTACGACATTAAAATGTAGAATTGCTAAACTGAATTAAACATATTTTTAAGTTCAACGTTCTTTTTAATTAACGAGAGTTTTCCCTAAACTTCAACAAACCTACGAGCAAGGGACCTAACAATACACGGCGATCCTAATACATTTCAGCTGATTTGAATCATATATTTTTTGCGTGTCACAAGTACCACCTAAGTCGCCTCAAACTCGATATTTAACATATTAACACACTCATCCTTATCATATTTCTGTGGAAAATGGAATTTTTCCAATGCCAACCCTCTCCAAACACGCACACAAACCCAGGGTTACTGCCCTTACTTTGACAGCATTTAAATGGTTTTTCATTGAAGAGCTCTGTCGGACGACTATCACTTGCCGCTTATTATTATTATTATAAACAATATTTAATGAAATTTTGAGACGAAGGAGATGTCACAAATAATTATTTCTCTTGCAGGACTGAGCGCCTGTTTAATTGGAGCCGGTCAGATATCGTGTTTTTTGATCGGACGATTACATTTAGCCTGTTCGATTTTCCTAACTTTCCTCTATTGCGCTTGCTTCCAGCCATTGCTGATGCACTGGATATGGACCATCGACGGATGGATGAACAGATCAATATTTTTAGACGCAAAAGTATCAATCAAAGATTACGGCGGGAATTTGGTGATTCATTTGTCGAGCAGTTTGATCGGAACTATAGGTTATAACGTTCGCCGTACCGGCACGATTTGACTCGTGTGATTTTTAGGTGCGATATTTTTGGGAAGAAGACTGATCAAAGTGAAAGATTTGGACGAACATTCGTTGGCGCACGAACATTCCGGGAACACGTTGACTGGTCAGATATTCGTTTTGTTGGGGTATATCGCATTCAATTTACCAACGCCGGTTTACGACTCTGCTAGAATTCCGGAAAACTATATTGCAATAATTTTAATAAACAACTTCGTCGCGTTTGGACTAGGTAAGAAAAACAATAGGTATGCTCGTTACTGAAACTGTAATTTGATCATCCGTTTGGTCAACGAGACCTTGGAGTATACCAAAGTAAACCCGTCACAAAAAGTATCCCTTTAATTGGAATTTTATTATTGATGTGAAACATCTACTGCGGCGGGTGAGGGTTAAACCGGCTGTTAGCGTGGCGACTGTCAATCTTCCGTCCGACCCAAAATACCTTGAAAATATAACATATCTGTGTAACGTAATTGCTATTGCAAATAAATTATAGTTGAAAAAAACAAAAAACACGCTTTTAGAGTTAATCAAACTAAAAAGTAAAAAATAATTCTTAACATAAGAATAAAACTACTCACGAGAAAATTATGTCACTATTCTAAAAGCGTGGGGTGCTTTTATTCCGAGTTAGTTGGTTAGTTAGTTAGTTTAAAAATGTCATACAAAGCACCCCACGCTTTTAGAACAGTGACATTAATTTTCTCGTCAGTAGTTTTATTCTTAGGTTAAGAATTATTTTTTACGTTTTAGTTTGATTAAGTTAGAAGAATGCATTAAGATACAGAAGTGGTGAATATTGTAAAACAACGAAAACTTGAATATTTCGGACATACTATGAGACACCCAGAAAAGTATGACATTCTACATCTTATAATACAGGGTAAGATTAATAGTAAGAGAGCCCCGGTAGACGAAGAACTTCCTGGCTCAAAAATCTCAGACAGTAGTTTGGTCTCACCACTATACAACTTTTCCGAGCGGCTACCAACAAAATAATGATTGCAAACATAATAGCCAGAATGATCGCCAACGATCGTTAAACGGTCATAGGTACCTAGAAGAAGAAGAAGTTTGATTAACTCTAAAAGCGTGTTTTTTAGTTTTTTTAAACTATATTTTTCGCTTTGTTTTACTCAGCCTTTTGCCATTCATCCCTTGGCACGTTTCTCACCAGTAAATTAATTTGGATGAATTAAAATATGACATTGGAATTGCGCGCATGCGTAGTTCATGCACTAGTTCTATCTCTCTTACTTTCATGCAAAGAATCCCTGAATAAATTTATAAATCCTGGCGAAGCTAATCAGGATAATCGGATATTTTGATCGAATTATTGCTTTGTCGTCGGTCTTTGACAAGTGAGCGAAGTTTAAATTAAATCTGATCGCTTAAAGTAGGGCAAAATCGAGGCCAAAGAGTCAGTTACAAACAAACATACCAACATACAGGTAAAACCAATACAAGCGTGTTAAAAATACACCTGTTACACTGAATACATTGTTAATATAATAAAACAAATTTTATTTAAAAAAAAATACAGGTGAAAATAAAAACGCTAAAGTCCAACCGATTCCGAAAAAAGGAAAAAAGACTATTCCTGCAAATTATCGCCCTATTGCATTGCTCTCGGTCATATCCAAAGTTATGGAAAAAGCGATTAACACAGAACTTATCAAATATCTGGAGAAATTTGAGATAATCCATGACAGACAATATGGATTTCGACAACTTCGGTCTACTGGAGATTTGCTGGCTTATGTCACTCAGCTCTGGACAAACACTATTGAAAAGTTTGGTGAATCCCGTGCAATAGCCTTGGATATATCTAAAGCCTTTGACCGCGTTTGGCACCAGGAATTGTTAAGTAAATTATTTGCCTACGGTCTCCCAACCAAACTGCGCCAATGGCTCTTGAGCTTCATGCAAGATCGCTCCTTTCATGTCACAGTTGACGGTATTTCTTCTGATGCGTTTAAAACTAATGCCGGAGTCCCCCAGGGTTCCATCCTGTCCCCCACCTTATTTCTTTTACACATTAACGACCTCTTGAAAACCACCACGAACCCCATTTACAGTTTCGCAGACAATAGCACACTTGTCTCAACTTTCACATCCTATCGATCACTTTCGGTGAATGATACAAATAGACTCAGGCAGGAACAGGTTGATTCCATCAATAAGGATCTTAAAGCAATCGTCTAGTGGGGAACTAACAATCTTGTTCAGTTCAACGCCCAAAAAACACAAAGTGCCACGTTTTCCAAGAAAGTGAATTTCTCAAATCATTCCATCACAATGTCCGGAAATACCCTTGAACCAAGTCCCTCCATCTCGATTTTGGGAGTTACGGTGTCCAATAATATGTCCTGGCATGACCATGTTGCTAACACCGCAAAGTCGGCAAGCCAGAGGCTAGGTTTTCTGTGGAAAGCCAGAAAGTTTTTTACTCCTGATCAACTGTTGACGACGTACAAGGCTCAAATCCGACCTCTACTGGAGTATTGCTCGCACATTTGGGGTTCAGCACCAAGGCATTGTCTTCGTCTTCTAGATTCAATTCAGAAAAGGGCCATTCGGTTGATAAACAGTTCAACTCTCACAGATACCCTTCACCCTCTAGAACATAGAAGAAGAGTTACAGATATTTCCATGGCAGATGCTCCAGAGAAATAAAAACTCTTGTACCACCATTGGCCACATTCGGCCAAAGAACTCGGCACGCTGATCAGTCTCACCCATTTACTCTCAAGATTGACACTACAAGGACCAATCTTCATCAAGAATCCTTCTTTTACAGGGCTTCTACGAAATGGAATAAGCTTCCAAAATCAGTTTTTCCAGAGAACTATGACCTGCAACTTTTCAAAAAGCGTGTCCACAATCATTTCCTTTCTATAATCACTTTCCCTTCTAATAGTCGCAGTGCGGGCCGTCCGCGGCCCACACGCTAGGTCTACCCTTTTTGCGACTATTTTCATAAAAAAAAAATAAGTGTGTTAAAAAGCACCATACTCCAAAACTCCTATTGGCAAATTAATACTCCTCGTTATTTTTGTGTGTCATAATAAAAGTTTTTTTGTTGCAGGTGTGTTGATAGTGTGTTTTCTCCATTTAATAATTTTCCGGAACATCTACAACTATTGGACGGTCTTGAGATGCTTTCAAGGTGGCATGGCGGGAGTGATATCCATAGCGGCGGCCGTTGACATATATTCCCATTTCGAATGCATGGCAGTATCTTCGGTAGCGTCGATATTCTTCTTTTTCTTCGCCATACTGATCCACAACTCATCGCTCGAAGACAATTCCAATTTGATATCTTCGCATTTGATCCCCTCCATTTGGGGTTCGTTAGCTTGTTCGCTGCTCGCGCACGAGGCGAACTTCGACAAGTCCTACAGAAAAGTTCACGTACTCTGGCAACTTATCTGTCTGTCGACGGTGTTTGGTTTTAGCCTAGTGTTTGCTTGGTTGGTATTTTTAATTTTCACCTTGTGTAAGGTGCTTAGGAACGAACAGGAAGTGCAGAATCATCGCAGGGCGGTGATAGTTCAGAGGTATTTGCCTAAAAAGGGCGCCCTAACGAGATTGTTTATGATCGATAGTAAAACCGATCACATCGTACCGGGCGATTTGAAAAGAAAACCGTACATGCAAGATAAAGTTACTCGTACAGCTGTAGAATTGGCCTGATATTTTTATTGTTATTTAAGTAACTTTTTTTAATTGTCAGTGTGGTCTATAATAAAAATGATTTAGGAAAAATGTCAGCTCCTTTCTTTTTGCTATTCCAAAGACGTTGTCTATTCCTCTTCGGTACAAGCTTATCCAATACTTTTGGCATCGAACCAATTACGACTATGGTCTACTTTAAACATTTCCCAATTAATCGTTACGAAATCCAAAAAGACACTAACTTTAAGATTTTATTATTTGTACAACTTTAATGTTGGGTAACTGCTAGCTTTAAAAAATGGGTAAAAAGATAATAACAGCTGATTATGCTTTTTCACCAAAAATATAAAAGATTCGACTTAAGTTGCTCTAAATATCTAAAAAATTCTGGTTTTGCTGTAATAAACCTTTTGTCTTGGCAACCTTTTTATTCAATGTGTTTCATGCTGTGTGTGTGTGCGTGCGTGCGTGCGTGCGTGCGTGCGTGCGTGCGTGCGTGCGTGCGTGCGTGCGTGCGTGCGTGCGTGCGTGCGTGCGTGCGTGCGTGCGTGCGTGCGTGCGTGCGTGCGTGCGTGCGTGCGTGTGTGTGTGTGTGTGTGTGTGTGTGTGTGTGTGTGTGTGTGTGTGTGTGTGTGTGTGTGTGTGTGTGTGTGTGTGTGTGTGTGTGTGTGTGTGTGTGTGTGTGTGTGTGTGTGTGTGTGTGTGTGTGTGTGTGTGTGTGTGTGTGTGTGTGTGTGTGTGTGTGTGTGTGTGTGTGTGTGTGTGTGTGTGTGTGTGTGTGTGTGTGTGTGTGTGTGTGTGTGTGTGTGTGTGTGTGTGTGTGTGTGTGTGTGTGTGTGTGTGTGTGTGTGTGTGTGTGTGTGTGTGTGTGTGTGTGTGTGTGTGTGTGTGTGTGTGTGTGTGTGTGTGTGTGTGTGTGTGTGTGTGTGTGTGTGTGTGTGTGTGTGTGTGTGTGTGTGTGTGTGTGTGTGTGTGTGTGTGTGTGTGTGTGTGTGTGTGTGTGTGTGTGTGTGTGTGTGTGTGTGTGTGTGTGTCTGTGTGTGTGTGTGAAAATCTTGTAAGCACGATATCTTGAGACAGATTTGACTTAAGTTGCTCTAAAAATTTCTGCTTTTTCTGTAATGAACCTTTTGTTTTGGCAACCTTTTTATTCAGTGTGTTCCATCCAGTTTTGTCCGAAGGACAAGACCGAGTTCGAAGATGGGACATTCCTTCAGGTAGCTGCCGTACAAGGTGATCCTCAATTTTACCGCATTTTTTACTTTTCGCACGATAACTTCAGAAGAAGAGCTATGGCGTTGAAACTTTCAGGTACTTTTTTTTTATTTTTCCGCACCGAAGGGTAACTATATTAAATAGAAAAGAGCCCTCGATTTGGAAAAGTTAGTTTTGCTACGGCAATACTGTTTATTACATAATGTGTTTTATGCTGATTTCTATTATTACTGCGACAGTTAACATAACATTGTTTTTTTTTAAACTATACTTTACAGATTTAACTTGAGTTGCTTTAAATAGTTAGTTTCTGTTTTTTTTTCATCAATTTATGAGTCTCTATCTTGAAAGCAATAACTAAGTGTGTTTCATGATGATGATTTACCTTTTTCCAGCATGAACTTGAGTAAATAAATAAATAATTTGACTAAAGTTGCTTCCAATATCTTATTTTTCTTTAATCTATCTAGGATCCTTTGTTATGAGAACCATACTGATTTCTCCTTTGGGGGGATTTACTTACCATGATTGAGATTCACCATGACTTTTTACTGATCACTCCATCTATGAAGCTGTATGCAAAACATAAATATATTTCTTGATAAGTAATAATTGGCAGTGGAGACGAATAAAACGAAAATTTAGCAACAAATGTATATTTTACAATATAGGAATATGTGGCAAAATTATTTACAAACAATATACATTTTAAAACGTCTTAAAAGTACAATTGAAAAAGCAATACGCGCGTTTCAACGCTTGATCAATACAACAAAAATATAGAAATAGAAATTTAGATATTTACACAACAGCAAAATAGAGATGGAAGTCCAACTTTTAGTTATTAAAAAGCGAAGTTAATAGTTAGTGCGCGGTGGTGAAATATTTCAAAAGTAGATCAAAAAGTCGCGTGTGCATAATGAATCCCTTTACGAGGATTCCACTGCTTGTGACAGGATAAACGGAGCTTACACGGACTGGTTTAACATCAAAAAAGGTGTTAGATAGGGATGTGTGACTTCGCCATGGCTGTTTAACTTGTACATAGACGGTTCATAGTTTACTAGAGACGGAAAGTATGACTGTGACATTAAGCGAAGGGTGTTGACAGGAAAACAAATGAACGGCGCCCTGCATAACTTTATGAGCAGCCAGAACGTGTCAAATTAGACACGACTGGCAGTGCATAGAGGAGTGCTGATCCTTACACTTATGTACGGTAGTGAATGTTATGCGCTTGCCAAAAGAAGCATAAAAGTAAGATCAACGCTGCGGAGATGAGTAGTCCGAGAACCGAAAAACTTGTATAAGAGCGCTGTTGAAGGTAGAAAAAGCGAAAGATGTGTGTAAGAACCGTAGCAAGTGTATGGAAGTGGTCTCGGCCTACCTCTACGGGAAAAAGGTGTGACATTATGTAAGTTTGTAGTAGTCGTTCCATTTTACCATAAGACAGTTTTAAGCCAGATAGATGGCGCAATTAATACGCCACCTCCAGAGCTTCTGTTCCGCGACCATTTCTAGTACAGGTTCTCTAAATGAGCGTTCTGTGCCTTCCAAAACGAAAGTTATTTAATGGATAGTGTGATTGCAGAAATATTGCAATAACAGGCGATAATAACACCCAGGAAGAAATAAGGGCCAGAATTTTTAATGGCACTGAGTAAAGTGTTGCGATCGAAACACATATCAAGGAAATCTAAAATACGACTCTACAAAACAGTCATAAGACCGGTAGCGATGTATGGCTGTGAAACTTGGACTACGACAAAAGCAGTCGAGCTCAAACTTCGCTGCTTTGAACGGGAAGTTCTGAGGAAAATATACGGTCCACTTTTAGATAATAACTCCAAAATATATGGGATTAGAACGAACGAGGAATTACGTGAGCTGTATAAAGATCCTGATATTGTGCGAGAAATCAAATCCCAGAGACTACAAAAGGGCAGGTCACATCCAAAGACAACCGGAAGATAGATGGGTGAAACTAGTCTGGCAATCCAACCCAAGAGGCCGAAGACCCCCTGGAAGACCACGGACAAGATGAAGAGATAACATCGAAAGCGATCTTGGAAATATGGGCTATGAAACAAACACTGATCATGTGATGGACCGAGAAGCTTGGAGACTAATTTCACAGTCAGCCAAAACCCACGAAGGTTTGTATAGCTACGGCGTAAGTAAGTGATTGCAGAAGTGTATTTGTAGAAAAACGTAACTTTTTTGTTGTATGGCCACAAACAAAAATTAAAAACGACCGATGCAGAGTATAAAATATAACCTTGGATAAAAAATCCTTCCTGTATTGCTAACGCTACAGTCTATTAACCTGTTGTCATTCTTAAAACCCTGTTGAAATTAGAAACGAATGGGTTGTCAATAAATATTTCCACTCTCTTAAAAATAGTTTGATTGGATACCTACTGCTAAATTGTCATTTCAACCAGAGTATGGACTTTAAAGAAACTTGGTAACTTATTAAAAATTATTCGAACGTTACATATCTATTAATTTGTTAAAAGTAAATACAGGGTGGCCAACCGAAAACGAAACAGAGCCATTTGCAGAAACCTCGTCAACATTTTAGAAAAACGCTCGGATCCGTCGATTTTTGATAAAAGGGGGACACTCTTTTCAGGTATTTTTGACTCCACTACGTTCAATCCCAAGCGAGGGTAAGAATTACCCCAAAATTTTCAATGGCGTTGGGGGGTCGAAAGAGATGTCTTTTAAAAGCTTTGACAATTCTCTTTACAATAGTCCTTAAATTTTACATTTACGTGTTAAAATTCCAATTATTTTAGTTGCTTACTTACTACTTAATTGATTAAATGTTCAAACGGTATTTTTGACTCGCATTACTTTCAACCCCGAGCGAGGGTAAAAATTACCCTAAAGTTTTTAAATGGCATTGAGGGTCGAATAAGATGTCTTTCAAAAGCTAAAAATGTCATTCATTCGAGTTATGTCCGCCAATGGTATAAATTTAGTACCTAGTTTTGTGTGTGTGTGTGTGTGTGTGTGTGTGTGTGTGTGCGTGTGTGTGTGTGCGTGTGTGTGTGTGCGTGTGTGTGTATGCGTGTGTGTGTGTGTGTGTGTGTGTGTGTGTGTGTGTGTGTGTGTGTGTGTGTGTGTGTGTGTGTGTGTGTGTGTGTGTGTGTGTGTGTGTGTGTGTGTGTGTGTGTGTGTGTGTGTGTGTGTGTGTGTGTGTGTGTGTGTGTGTGTGTGTGTGTGTGTGTGTGTGTGTGTGTGTGTGTGTGTGTGTGTGTGTGTGTGTGTGTGTGTGTGTGTGTGTGTGTGTGTGTGTGTGTGTGTGTGTGTGTGTGTGTGTGTGTGTGTGTGTGTGTGTGTGTGTATTTTCAGGTATTTTTGACTCCACTACGTTCAATCCCAAGCGAGGGTAAGAATTACCCCAAAATTTTCAATGGCGTTGGGGGGTCGAAAGAGATGTCTTTTAAAAGCTTTGACAATTCTCTTTACAATAGTCCTTAAATTTTACATTTACGTGTTAAAATTCCAATTATTTTAGTTGCTTACTTACTACTTAATTGATTAAATGTTCAAACGGTATTTTTGACTCGCATTACTTTCAACCCCGAGCGAGGGTAAAAATTACCCTAAAGTTTTTAAATGGCATTGAGGGTCGAATAAGATGTCTTTCAAAAGCTAAAAATGTCATTCATTCGAGTTATGTCCGCCAATGGTATAAATTTAGTACCTAGTTTTTTCTTTCACGGGACGGTAAATGGCCACGATTGCCGTTATTGGTCCGATTTAAACCCAAGAGTTTTTCACGAGCATACCAGGCAATTTGACTGGCGAAATGTATTTGCAATTACGTGAAGACGCTATCGACCCTACCTTAAATGATAAATTTGAAAATAATCCACAGTATGACGAAGATCACTTTTATTGTCAACGGGACGGTGCTCTTTCGAATTATGCGGCGATTGTTCGTCAGTATGTAGACCTACGTTTTCCACGGCATTGGATTGGGAGAAGAGGCAGCATTGAATGGCCTCCACGATCGCCCCTCCATTTATTTTTGTGGGGACGTCTGAAAAGTAAAATCTATAAAACACAACCAACGTCGTTGGAAGATTTGCGTGAAAGAATCGTTGACGAGTGCCGTCGAATTACTCCGGAAATTCTTCGGAATGTGCGTGAACGTTGTGAACAAAATCTTTATTATTGTATGGAAGCGAGCGGTCATCAGTTTGAACATTTAATCAATTAAGTAGTAAGTAAGCAACTAAAATAATTGGAATTCTACCATGTATTTTTTTTTTCAAAGTATTGGAAGAAAATGTAAAATTTAAAGACTACTGTAAAGAGAATTGTCAGAGCTTTCAAAAGCTCTTATTTGCCCCCAATGCCATTTAAAATTATTGGGTTAACTCTTACCTTCGCTTGAGGTTGAAAGTAGTAGAGTCAAAAATACCCTTTAATCAAAAATCGACGGGTCTGAGCGTTTTTCTAAAATGTTGACGAGGTTCCTGCAAACGGCTCTGTTTCGTTTTCGGTTGGCCACCCTGTATATCCCTTAAATGATTTGTAAACATTCGTGATCAAGTGTTCGTTACATAATTTTAACATTAACAAACGCCATTTCGTGCACACGAAAACTATCACAAAGCGCATTTAACAGAACATTAACATTGTTACTCCAAACAAAATTGTATTAGCTTACGTAAATATTTCCGTATATTGGTTTTGGTCATGTACGAAAGATAATAAATGTGAAACGTAAAACAATAAACAAGTGATGATTGCAAAACAGGTGATAATAAATAGAGAAAGAGGAACTTCAACGCAGACTTTATTAAAAAGATACCGACTCAAAAATAAATACCACTACCGAACAGGAATTGTTTTTTTTTTTTTTTATGTTCTGGTTCCCACGAAAAGGGATATCCTGTAATGTTCAGAGAACATCGTGGGAACCAAGGGAAAGAAGGTAGGAGTTGGTGTTCTTCTTAAATTTCTGGAGGTTGTATGCTTTGGGAACCACCTCCCTAGGCAATGAGTTCCAAAGCCTCGCAATTCGTTGGATGAATGAGTCTTTGGAAAGTGATGTTCTGCAGGTCTCCAAAGTGACCACGAAGGGGTGTGAAGACTGAACTTGGCGGGTTAATCTCGAAGAGACTGCTAAAGGAGGAACGATTGTTGATATTTCAGAAGAGCATCGCCCATGAAAATATCTATAAAATATAGACAAATCGCCAACTTTTCTACGGTGTTCCAGACAAGTGAGCGAGTTTGTAAGCGAGGCATCACCGACGAGACGAATTGCCTTTTTTTTGAACAGAATCCAGTAGCTTCAGGATATGTTTAGGTGCTGCACTCCAAATATGGGAACAGTACTCCAGTACAGGTCGGATCTGTGCCTTATAGATCATAAGCAGCTGACTGGAGGTGAAATAGCTCTTGGCACGAAACAAAAAACCAAGTTTTTGGGATGCACTTTTGGCAATGGACCTCACGTGATTTTCGCAGGAAAGGTTATTGCTGATAGTAATACCAAGCATCGATATGGATGACTTCAGTGGTATGGTTACTCCTGACAAAGTTATGTTAGGCACAGTGAGATCGGCTTTTCTAGAGAAAAGACATGCTTGTGTTTTGTTTGCATTGAATTCTACCAAGTTATTGGATCCCCATTCGAGAATTGTTGCTAAGTCCATATTTATATTGTTAACATTTCTTCCTCGTTCATTTCTGGTTTCACGGGCTGATATAGGGGCCCTGGAAGAGAAAGCGGTATGGAGGGTACTATCATCGGCAAAGCTGTGTACGGGACATGAAGTTGCTTTCAATAGGTCGTTGATGTGAAGTAAAAATAGTGTTGGTGCTAGAATGGATCCTTGCGGAACACCAGCATTTATGAGTAGAGTGTCAGATGAAACTCCATCGACCACTACATGGAGAGACCTGTTTGAGAGAAAACTAGCAAGCAGAGAACACAGCTGAGGGGGCAAGCCATAAGATGGAAGCTTGGCGAGGAGTCCCTGGTGCCAAACTCGATCGAACGCCTTGGAGATATCTAATGCCACAGCTAAAGTTTCTCCATACTTTTCAATAGATAGCTGCCATATATGTGAGACGTATGCGAGCAGGTCACCAGTTGATCTCTGATGGCGGAAGCCATATTGCCTATCATTGATAATTCCTGAGTCTTCCAGATATTTCATGAGCTCGATGTTGATGGCTTTTTCCATGTTGGATCACCTACAGATTCATCTTGAAAAGGAGGAACAGTTATGCACCCAAAGAAGTAGATTTTGATGGAGTACAAAATCATTGGATAGGACAGTAGTTTAAGACTAAATGAAACTTAATTATTGTACCAAATCCACTACTATAATCCTTCAGTAATAGTCAAGTGCAAAATAGCTTCTATTAATAACACCAATCTGATTCGAGACTTAAAATAAGGTCGATGTTTCAGATAAAAAAATAAATGAAACAAAAAATACATGTCCAAAAACGAAGCTTTGACCATTAACACAAATCTGGAGTGATAGAAGCAGCTGTTACACAAACCCCACGAAGCTGATTCGGGACTGAACACTTTGTCAAAATTATAAAAGTACACCTCCAAAAATGAAGCTAAATATTTGCTTCAAATATTAACACCAAACTGGAGAATTTAAAACAATGGTTACAAATCCTACTAAGCTTATTTTAGACTGAAAACTTGGTTAACGTTTTCGATAAAAAAACAATCAAAACAAAAAGTACACCTCCAAAAACGAAGCCAACTATTTGCTTTGAACACAAATCTAGAGTGACAGGAGCAACTGTTACAAATCTTACAAAGCTTATTTTAGGTTGAAAACGTAATCGATTATTTAGATAAAAAAAAACAATGAAAACAAAAAATACACCTCCAAAAACGCAGCAAAATATGTGCTTTGAATCTTAAAACCAATCTTGAGTAATAGAAGAAACTGTTACAAATCCTATGAAGCTGATTCGAGACTGAACATTTTGTCAAAAGTATACCTTTAAAAACGAAGCTAAATATTAACACGAAACTGAAGAATGGTTGCAAATCCTACGAAGCTAATTACAGACTGAAAACTTGGTTAACGTTTTCGATAAAAAAACAATCAAAACAAAAAGTACACCTCCAAAAACGAAGCCAACTATTTGCTTTGAACACAAATCTAGAGTGACAGGAGCAACTGTTACAAATCTTACGAAGCTTATTTTAGGTTGAAAACGTAATCGATTATTTAGATAAAAAAAAACAATGAAAACAAAAAATACACCTCCAAAAACGCAGCAAAATATGTGCTTTGAATCTTAAAACCAATATTGAGTAATAGAAGAAACTGTTACAAATCCTATGAAGCTGATTCGAGATAGAACATTTTATCAAAAGTACACCTTCAAAAACGAAGCTAAATATTAACACGAAACTGAAGAATGGTTGCAAATCCTACGAAGCTAATTACAGACTGAAAACTTGGTTAACGTTTTCGATCAAAAAACAATCAAAACAAAAAGTACACCTCCAAAAACGAAGCCAACTATTTGCTACTTCGAACATTAACACCAATCTAGAGTGATAGAAGCAACTGTTACAAATCCCACGAAGCTAATGTTAGGTTGAAAACTTAATCGATGTTTTAAATAAAACAATGAAAACAAAAAATACACCTCCAAAAACGGAGCAAAATATGTGCTTTGAATATTAACACTTATCTAGAGTGATAGAAGCAACTGTTACAAATCGTATGAAGCTGATTCGAGACTGAACACTTTGTCGACGTTTCAGATAGAAAAACAAACAAAACAAATAGTACAACTCCAAAAACGAAGCTGAATATTTGCTTCGAATATTAACACCAATCTGAAGTCATAAGAGAATCTATTACAAATTCTACGAAGCTGATTCGAGACGAAAAGTTTGGTCGACGTTTATGAAAAAAAAAACAAATAAAACAAAAAGTAAACCTTCAAAAAAATAAAGCTTAGTAATTGCTTCGAACATTAACACAAATCCTACGAAGCCGATTCGAAACTTGGTCGACGTTTTAAATAAAATACATATGAAACAAAAATAATCAACCCGCTTGTCTAAGAAGCAGACGAAAATGAAATCGCACTTAATGGAGTCCAAGACTAGATAAAACTCTTACGTCGACAACAGTTAAGGAACCACATAAGCAGCTTTGTGTTAGCAACAAAAGTAGCAATACCATATTGTAGCTCTATACAGATGCTTTGGGTGCGAAATTAAAAAAAAACTTTCCCAGTAAACAATATAATAATAAGAAAACTACTTTACCAAAAATAAACTCCAGATTGTAGTGGTAAATCAAACGACTATTAAAATTTTTGGAAACGTTCCTGTTAAGATTTTTTCTACTATCTCTACAATACATAACTAGATATATCTATAAGGCAAACTAATTTAAACACTGTTTAGGTTTTATAAAATTGTTCGGTGCACCACGTAAAGTAAGTAAATTTTATTAGTTTCTTAGAATGCAGCAGCGTTAAAGCACTTTACGATTTATCTTCCAAATATAATCAAAGATACAACAACGTCTACATTAATTTTAATAAATGAAACGAGTGCGACAGTACCTGGAGTATTTCGGTGTCTTATCAATATACGCTTCCTTATCTACAAATCTTTCGAATGCTTATAAAATTCATAGTGATTATATCGTTATAAAAGTAGCTTAAAGATGTTTGGCACTATTTTTCCTTCAATAAGTGTACGTATAGTAAGAAAGCTTCAATGTACAATGCTAAATTAGAAACAAACAACATTTAATTACCACTACAGGAATTGTATGATTGTTCCTCACTTGCTTACAGAGTCGTTTTGTGTATGGCGGTTTTCATCGTACCCTGTTATCAAAAATTCACATTTTTTTATGTGTAACATCTTTGCTCTCGCTTTCTTGTGGGAGTGATTTCGTGAAATGGGACGGAAATGTGTAAGTGTAACAGTCGCGAAAGCGCACGCTATTTGATTTGACGAATTAGTGCGTGGTTAGAGTTGGCCGTCAGGTAAACGTCAACCAATTTTCCGATAGTTTTGACTTGACAAAAAATGAGGGCGCGGTAAGAGTTGTCCGTCAGATAAACGTCAACCAATTTTCCAAGAGTTGATTTGACGAATCAGCGCGCGGTTAGAGTTGGCCGTCAGATAGACGTCAACCAATTTTCCAAGAGTTAATTTGACAAATGAGCGCACGGTTAGAGTTAGCCGTCAGATAAAAGTCAACCAATTTTCATAAAGCTGATTTGACGAATAAGCGCGCGGTTAGAGTTGGCCGTCAAAAAGACGTCAACCAATTTTCCTAAAATTAATTTGACGAATAAGCGCGCGGTTAGAGTTTGCCGTCAGATAGACGTCAACCAATTTTTCAATTGATTTGACAAATGAGCGCACGGTTAGAGTTAGCCGTCAGATAAACGTCAACCGATTTTCCAAGAGTTGATTCGACGAATAAGTGCGCGGTTAGAGTTGGCCGTCAGATAGACGTCAACCAATTTTCCTAGAGTTAATTTGACGAATAAGCGCGGTTAGAGTTGGCCGTCAGATAGACGTCAACCAATTTTCCTAGAGTTAATTTGACGAATAAGCGCGGATAAGTCGGTCGTCAGATAGACGTCTACCAATTTTCCAAAAGTTTATTTGACAAATGAGCGCATGGTTAGAGTTAGCCGTCAGATAAACGTCAACCAATTTTCCAAGAGTTGATTTGACGAATCAGCGCGCGGTTAGAGTTGGCTGTCAGATAGACGTCAACCGATTTTCCGAGAGTGTTGTGTATAAAGTTTGCTGTTATATGCGTAAACAATATAAATAAATATTTACTGTTGATAATAAGTCTCAAGTGCAGATTATTGATAAAAATTCAATAAATAATTATTCGAATAAAATATTTTAGTATTTAGCTTTTTTAAATTTTGAGGTTGATTTCTGTCACTCGAAGTGTAAATTAAATAAAATACAATTTTCAACAAAAAGAATTATTGTTTGTCATGAAAACTTATTTCAAATAATACCTGACCCATTTTTTTCGAAATATAATTTTAAAATTTTTCATTACCAAGGTGAGATGTCAAATGTTACACATCATATGCGACTACTGTAAGGCTCGCTCGTTTTATTACTATTACAAAAATATCCTGATATTACAATTTACGGTTAGTATACAGGAACGTACAGCAAATTTATAACAACATATTTTTTTAACGCGCTCTCGTAATTTCACAAACGTTACGTCCTGTATATTATTTAAACAAGTGAACGAGCTATTCTTGCACTTTCATTATTAAACTAATTTAAAAAATTGTTTTGCTCACGAGGATAACGATTTTTGTGTGGGAGAATCGCTTTTTCAGATGTTTTTTTTTTGGGACAGCAATTTTGCTGATTGGAATTCTAACAATTTTATCGTAAAATATTTCTTTCGACTCGATCAAGCAGGTTAAAAGGTAAAAGGTCCATTATTGTTTCGACTAGTAGCCATCTTGGCGCTGACAGTTGGGTAAAACCGTGCTCCGATTGGTTGTGCAAGTGTTACTGCAATCGGAGAGCACTTCTGTCTAATAATCAGCGCCACGGTGTCCACTTGCTGAAACGAAGATGGGACTCTTTACCTTCTAGCCCTCTTGGAATGGATCATTGTTCATTACAAACTAATCCCAACTTAAATTAAAGAGAATCAAATCTGTGCGACTGTTATCACTTTATAACGTAGTAAATTTTTGATATCAACATTTTTATTTTATATTTATTTAAAGCTCGCAATGAAACGTGCATTTATTGTATATCTCACAATTAAAATCACAGCTAAGTGCTTAAATTTTACAAGTGCGTTCGTTTATAATATTATTATTTAAGCTTTAAATAAGAGGCAAAGGAGATTCTCTATTTGTCTTTCTTTTTTCCCGTCTTTTATTTTTATGTATATATTTTTTTTAAAAGAGCACCAAAATTAAATTTAATAACATATTTAGAAAATTACAAAATAACCTATGTAAATATTTGTAAGCATAAGCGTTGTGCTGTTTTAAAAATGCATTGCTCACCTCTGGTTAGTTTTCCTTAGAATATTCCATGAAAATTCTAATATCATCCACCAGGAACGAACAATATTGGTAATAATCGAGTAAATTTATTCCCAATAAAAACGAATGGACGGACGATTGCAACAAAGAAGTGAAGGCTTCCTTGTAGTAGGACGACGTCCAATTTTTTTTTATCATTCTAAAACGTCGGTACGACTGTTACTGTTAATAATGAGCGTTGTACTGTTTTAAAAATGCATTGCTTACCTTTAAATAGTTTTAATTGATAAATTTTCTCAAACAAAATTTTAATTCCAAAAGAAACTTTTAATTTTTATGCCGTGAAAATATTATTATCCACCAGGGTCGAACAATACTCGTAATAGTCGAGTAAATTTATTTCCTATCAAAAATTACGAATGGACGGACGCCTGCAATAAAGAAGCGGAGACTTCCTTGCTGCAGGACCTTGTCCAATTTAACTTCATCACTCGAACTGTTTGGTACGACTGTTATTGTTAATAATGTAAACGTTGTACTGTTTTAATAATGCATTGCTCGGTTCTGGTTGGTTTAAATCAATATATTTGCCAAGAAACAAATTTACTTACTGGTAAAGGTCGAGTAAATTTAATTGGACGGACACCTGCAACAAAGAAGCGGAGACTTCCTTGCTGCAGGACCTCGTTTAATTTAACTTCATTACTGGAACTTATCGGTACAACTGTTATTGTTAATAATGAAAACGTTGGGCTGTTTTAAAATGCATTGCTCGGCTCTGGTTAGTTTTAATGGATAAATTTCTCAAGAAAAATGTTTATTTACTGGTAATGCTCGAGTAAATTTAATTGGACGGACGCCTGCAACAAAGAAGCGGAGACTTCCTTGCTGCAGGACCCCGTCAATGTTACTTCATCACTCGAATTTTTCGGTACGACTGTTATTGTTAATATTGAAAACGTTGTGCTGTTTTAAAAATGCATCGCTCATCTCTGGTTAGTTTTAATTGTTGCAGGACCCCGTCTAATTTTTATTTCATCTCGAACTGTTACTGTTAATAATACAGTTTTAAGAATAAATTTAGTCGCTTATATTACATGAGATTTGAAAATAATAAAAAACCTTTCAGCACATTTTAACTGCGGCAAAGCCATTAACGATCGAGTAAAATAAATAATCACAAATCCATATTCTTCTACTACAAACAAGAGATTTTATCAAACAACCTTTCACGAATTTCGCAGTAATACTCAAAGCCGATTTTTCATAAATCCTTATCGCTCCAGTATTATTGCGCACATCAAAATGTACAACAAAATAATCTACTGCAATAAAACATAAAAGCGATAGGGCGTCAGTTTGAAGAGATAATTTTATCGCAAGGGGCGAGTAAATGTTACAATGGGAAACAATAGGCAACCAGTTATACACGTATGATCTCTTTTGTCATCGCTTTTCTTCCAGTCGGGTAAATCTCGAGATGGTACGTCGCTAAAAGTTTTAAAAATCGAAATCGATCGTTTCTCAACCGCTGCAAGGCTCAATGTAACAGAGCCATTATCTAAAATGGCCCCGGAAATAAGAAAAAATAAAATTTTTATTATTTTTAATCTGTATCTAGTATATTTACCAGATATAAACAAAATATGTTTTCATATTTGTTTTAAAGCAGTAGTCTGCTCTTAAAACAAATAGCACGCTGTCGAAAGGAGTTTGGTGTGGAGGCTGGTGTGAGGCAAGGGCCTATACTGCATAATACTTACAGTGAATGTATAGCTATAGCAACAACGAAGCTGAACAGCATATGGAGGGACTCTGCTATCACACGCAACACAAAGCTAAGACTACTCAATTTCCTAATTTTCCCAATCGCCAGCTATGCTTCAGAAACCCGGACTGTAAAGGAGGCAGACAAGCGAAGAATAAATGCTTTTGAAATGTGGACATATAGACGCATGTTGCGAATATCCTGGACTTTGCATCGCACGAATGTCTTCATTTTAAACGAACTAAACATCCAGACGCGTCTATCCACAAAAGTCAGCCAGTCTTTGCTCCGATATTTTGGCCACATTGCCCGAAAAGACGACTCGATCGAACGTCGAGGGAAAAATAAATGGACGCCGCCCACGAGGCAGGTCACCGAAACGATGGGTTGACCAAACAAAATCCCTGATTGGCGCCACCTCTCATGTAGCAGTTTATAGGGCACAGAATCCAGACCAAAGGTCATTCCAGACTACACATGATGCTACCAGATCCTCCTTAGGGTAATAAACTGAAGAGAGAGAGAGAGAGTCTGCTCTCGCTTTAGGAAGTCTTTCACGCATGGAATAATTCTGACTGGTCAGTTTAACATTCGTCCCGACTCCAAAAGGGACTAAATTACGAGAAAACAATCCAAGAATCAATGGACAAAGGTTAGTGGCTTTTTTAAAGAGAATCCCCGTCAAACTTTAACAAAATCGAAATTACAGTTCGACAGTTTGCTACATATAAGCAAAACTAAAAAGTTATTATGTTCGATGTCCAATCGGATGTTACTTGAGGCGAGAAAACAATCCAAGAATCAACTGGACAAAGGTTAGTGGCTTTTATACAGAGAATCCTCGTCAAACTTTAACAAAATCGAAATTACACTTCGACAGTTTGCTACATATAAGCAAAACTAAAACGTTACTGCGTACAGTGTCCAATTAGAGGTTCCCCAAGATAGAAAATAATGCAAGAATTAATCGGACAAAGGTGAGTGGCATTTTTTAAGAGGACCAGCCGTTAAGCGTATTTTTTCTTATTTTAACAAACTTTGGACTCGTGAAAAATCAGCTTTGTAACAAAAATAAAAACAATTTCACGAATATTTGATTATATAATTAGTAATTTCGCAATCGTATTAATATATAATTGGGAATAAATGTCGGGACGTTTCGATTTTCGAAGCATCTTCGATTTTTTTTTTTCATAAAAATACGAACATTATTTATTAATACGATTAACCAAAAATATTTTATATTTTATTTTTTTTAACGATTGGTAATTTCAGTGTATACTGAGGACGGATCATTTCCTATCAATTACGCTACTGATTTTTCTATAACAAGAACTGGATTTGCACATTATAATTTTTTTCTAATATAACAAACGTGAAACAGCTTTGACTTCGTCGTACGACGTTATTTTTGTACCATTAGAAATTCGTCAATATCTTATTGAAAATAAAAAAAAGTTTTTGCAGTATTTGTTCACGTTCCGTTACCATGAATGCTCATTAAAAAGGATAAGTTACTTTCCTTATGCCACCCACACATCTTAAAATACCCTTTATATTATAATGGTATTGTGTCGTCCTGTGTCCATTTGAGAGGTTCCTTACGACAGCCATTGAAAACACCCCGGAATCTATAAAGACAAGGTAAGTGGCCATTTTTTTAAGAGGAATCGCTTGTTTGAGAAGTACCTCGAGACAGCCGCTGAAAATGATCCGGAATCAATGAAGAGAAGATAAGTGGTTATTTTTTTTAAAGGATTCTTTTGCTTGAGCGATATCTAGAGACAGTTGCTAAACACGACCCAGAATTGACGAAGACAAGGTTAAAAAAAAGGAATCTCATGTTTAAGCGGCACCTCGAGACAGCCGCTAAAAATGTTCCATAATCAATGAAGACAAAGTGAGTGGCTATTGTTTAAAAAGGAAATTCTTGTTCGAGAGGTACCTTAGAGACAGCCGCTAAAAATGTTCCAGAATCGATAAGGACAAAGTGAGTGGCCATTTTTTTAAAAGGAATCGCTTGTTTGAGAGAAACCTTGAGACAGCAGCTGAAAACGCCCCATAACTGACTAAGACAAGGTGAGTGGCTTTTTTTTAAAGAGGATTGTCTTGTTTGAGCGGTAGCTTAAGACGGTTGCTAAATACGAATCAGAATTGACGAAGACAAGGTTAAAAAAAAGGAATCTCATGTTTGAGCGGTACCTCGAGACAGCTGCTAAAAATGTTCCAGAATCAATGAAGACAATTTTTGTTTGAAAGGTACTTTAAAGAACGCCATTGCAAATGTTCCAGAATCAATGAAAACAATTTAAGTGGACATTTTTTAAAAGAAGTATAGCCGGAGTGACTCGGTTGGATAAGGTAAAGAATAGTGAGATAAGAGAACGCTGTGGTGTAAAAGAAGATGTGGGTACAAAGATAGATAAAGGAATGCTTAGATGGTTTGGACACTTAGAAAGGATGGATGAAGGAAGATTGACGAAACAAATTTATAAGGCGAGTGTGAATGGACGGAAATCGGTAAAGGTCGACCTCGGCGAACATCGATCTCGATCAGATCAACATTGTTTTGAAGAAAGGCCAGGTCAAGAGTACCAACAACCGACAAGCATGTATGAGAGCACTGATGAAAGTAGAGGAAGCAAAAGATGTGTGTAAGAACCGTAGCAAGTGGAAGGAAGTGGTCTCTGCCTACCCCTACGGGAAAAAGGCGTGACTTTATGTATGTATGTTTTTTAAAAGAGAATCTCTTGTCTGAGAGGTACCTTAAGATAGTTGCTAAAAACGCCTCAGAACCTGTAACGACAATGTAAGTGGCCATTTTTTAAAACGGAAATAATAGATGAAGACAAGGTGAGTGGCCATTTTTTAAAAAGGAATCTCTTGATTAAGTGGTACCCTAAGACAGTCGCTAAAAATGTTCCAGAATCTGTGAAAAAAAGATAAATGGCCATTTTAAAAAAAAACGAATCCCTTGTTTAAGAGGTAGGTATCTTGAGACAGTTGCTGAAACCGCCACAGAATTTGTAAAGACAAGGTAAGTGATTATTTTTTAAAAATGAATTTCTTGTTTAAGGGGCATTAAAAAGACAGCCGCTAAAAATGTTCCATAATCAATGAAGACAAAGTGAGTGGCCATTTTTTAAAAAGGGAAATTCCTGTTTCAGAGGTACCTTAGGTACAGCTGCTGAAAATATTCTAGAATCAAAGAAGACAAGGTAAATGGCCATTTTTTTAAAAGGAATCTCTTGTTTAAAGACAGCCGCTGAAAATGTTCCAGAATCCGAGAAGAAAAGATGATTGGCCATTTTCAAAAAAGAAAACCCCGGTTTAAGTGGTACCCTAAGACAACCGCTGAAAACGTCACAGAAATTATAAAGACCGGGTAAGTGGCCATTTTTAAAATAGAATAACTTGTTTAAGAGGTACCTACCTTAAGACAGCCGCTAAAAAAGTCCCAGAATTTGTAATGAAAAGGTGATTTTTTAGAAAGGAATCTCTTATTTGAGAGGTACCTTGAGACAGTTGCTGAAAACGCTTTAGAACTTGTAAAGACAAGGTGAATAGCCATTTTTAAACAAGAATAATAAATGAAGACAAAGTAAATGGCCATTTTTAGAGACGGTCTCAGAAAATGCCCCAAAATATGTAAAGACAAGGTGAGTGGCCATTTTTTAAAACGAAATCTCTTGTTTGAGAAGTACTTTGAGACAGTTGCTAAAAATGCCTTAGAACCTGTAAAGACAAGTTGAGTGGTCATTTTTAACATAGAATATATTGTTTGGGAGGTACCTACTTTAAGACAGTCGCTGAAAAAGTCCCAGAACCTGTGAAGACAAGGTAAGTGGCCATTTTTAAAATAGAATATTTCGTTTGGAAGGTACCTACCTTAAGACAGTCGCTGAAAAAGTCACAGAACCTGTGAAGACAGGGTAAGTGGCCATTTTTTAGAAAGACATTTTTTGTTTGAGAGGTAACTTAGAGACAGCTGCTGAAAATATTCTAGAATCGAAGAAGACAAGGTGAGCGACCATTTTTAAAATAAATAAACTTGTTTGAGAGGTACCTACCTTAAGACAGTTGCTGAAAAAGTCTCAGAACCTGTGAAGACAGGGTAAGTGGCCATTTTTTAGAAAGAAATTTTTTGTCTGAGAGGTAACTTAGAGACAGCTGCTGAAAATATTCTAGAATCGAAGAAGACAAGGTGAGTGACCATTTTTAAAATAATTAATCTTGTTTGAGAGGTACCTACCTACCTTAATACAGCCGCTGAAAAAGTCCTAGAACCTGTGAAGACAAGGTAAGTGGCCATTTTTTAGAAAGAAATTTTTTGTTTGAGAGGTAACTTAGAGACAGCTGCTGAAAATATTCTAGAATCGAAAAAGACAAGGTGAGTGACCATTTTTAAAATAAGTAAACTTGTTTGAGAGGTACCTACCTTAAGACAGTCGCTGAAAAAGTCCCAGAACCTGTGAAGACAGGGTAAGTGACCATTTTTTAGAAAGAAATTTTTTGTTTGAGAGGTTACTTAGAGACAGCTGCTGAAAATATTCTAGAATCGAAGAAGACAAGGTGAGCGACCATTTTTAAAATAAATAAACTTGTTTGAGAGGTACCTACCTTAAGACAGTTGCTGAAAAAGTCTGAGAACCTGTGAAGACAGGGTAAGTGGCCATTTTTTAGAAAGAAATTTTTTGTCTGAGAGGTAACTTAGAGACAGCTGCTGAAAATATTCTAGAATCGAAGAAGACAAGGTGAGTGACCATTTTTAAAATAATTAATCTTGTTTGAGAGGTACCTACCTACCTTAATACAGCCGCTGAAAAAGTCCTAGAACCTGTGAAGACAAGGTAAGTGGCCATTTTTTAGAAAGAAATTTTTTGTTTGAGAGGTAACTTAGAGACAGCTGCTGAAAATATTCTAGAATCGAAAAAGACAAGGTGAGTGACCATTTTTAAAATAAGTAAACTTGTTTGAGAGGTACCTACCTTAAGACAGTCGCTGAAAAAGTCCCAGAACCTGTGAAGACAGGGTAAGTGACCATTTTTTAGAAAGAAATTTTTTGTTTGAGAGGTTACTTAGAGACAGCTGCTGAAAATATTCTAGAATCGAAGAAGACAAGGTGAGCGACCATTTTTAAAATAAATAAACTTGTTTGAGAGGTACCTACCTTAAGACAGTTGCTGAAAAAGTCTCAGAACCTGTGAAGACAGGGTAAGTGGCCATTTTTTAGAAAGAAATTTTTTGTCTGAGAGGTAACTTAGAGACAGCTGCTGAAAATATTCTAGAATCGAAGAAGACAAGGTGAGTGACCATTTTTAAAATAAATAATCTTGTTTGAGAGGTACCTACCTACCTTAATACAGCCGCTGAAAAAGTCCTAGAACCTGTGAAGACAAGGTAAGTGGCCATTTTTTAGAAAGAAATTTTTTGTTTGAGAGGTAACTTAGAGACAGCTGCTGAAAATATTCTAGAATCGAAAAAGACAAGGTGAGTGACCATTTTTAAAATAAGTAAACTTGTTTGAGAGGTACCTACCTTAAGACAGTCGCTGAAAAAGTCCCAGAACCTGTGAAGACAGGGTAAGTGACCATTTTTTAGAAAGAAATTTTTTGTTTGAGAGGTTACTTAGAGACAGCTGCTGAAAATATTCTAGAATCGAAGAAGACAAGGTGAGCGACCATTTTTAAAATAAATAAACTTGTTTGAGAGGTACCTACCTTAAGACAGTTGCTGAAAAAGTCTCAGAACCTGTGAAGACAGGGTAAGTGGCCATTTTTTAGAAAGAAATTTTTTGTCTGAGAGGTAACTTAGAGACAGCTGCTGAAAATATTCTAGAATCGAAGAAGACAAGGTGAGTGACCATTTTTAAAATAAGTAAACTTGTTTGAGAGGTACCTACCTTAAGACAGTCGCTGAAAAAGTCCCAGAACCTGTGAAGACAGGGTAAGTGACCATTTTTTAGAAAGAAATTTTTTGTTTGAGAGGTTACTTAGAGACAGCTGCTGAAAATATTCTAGAATCGAAGAAGACAAGGTGAGCGACCATTTTTAAAATAAATAAACTTGTTTGAGAGGTACCTACCTTAAGACAGTTGCTGAAAAAGTCTCAGAACCTGTGAAGACAGGGTAAGTGGCCATTTTTTAGAAAGAAATTTTTTGTCTGAGAGGTAACTTAGAGACAGCTGCTGAAAATATTCTAGAATCGAAGAAGACAAGGTGAGTGACCATTTTTAAAATAATTAATCTTGTTTGAGAGGTACCTACCTACCTTAATACAGCCGCTGAAAAAGTCCTAGAACCTGTGAAGACAAGGTAAGTGGCCATTTTTTAGAAAGAAATTTTTTGTTTGAGAGGTAACTTAGAGACAGCTGCTGAAAATATTCTAGAATCGAAAAAGACAAGGTGAGTGACCATTTTTAAAATAAGTAAACTTGTTTGAGAGGTACCTACCTTAAGACAGTCGCTGAAAAAGTCCCAGAACCTGTGAAGACAGGGTAAGTGACCATTTTTTAGAAAGAAATTTTTTGTTTGAGAGGTTACTTAGAGACAGCTGCTGAAAATATTCTAGAATCGAAGAAGACAAGGTGAGCGACCATTTTTAAAATAAATAAACTTGTTTGAGAGGTACCTACCTTAAGACAGTTGCTGAAAAAGTCTCAGAACCTGTGAAGACAGGGTAAGTGGCCATTTTTTAGAAAGAAATTTTTTGTCTGAGAGGTAACTTAGAGACAGCTGCTGAAAATATTCTAGAATCGAAGAAGACAAGGTGAGTGACCATTTTTAAAATAAATAATCTTGTTTGAGAGGTACCTACCTACCTTAATACAGCCGCTGAAAAAGTCCTAGAACCTGTGAAGACAAGGTAAGTGGCCATTTTTTAGAAAGAAATTTTTTATTTGAGAGGTAACTTAGAGACAGCTGCTGAAAATATTCTAGAATCGAAAAAGACAAGGTGAGTGACCATTTTTAAAATAAGTAAACTTGTTTGAGAGGTACCTACCTTAAGACAGTCGCTGAAAAAGTCCCAGAACCTGTGAAGACAGGGTAAGTGACCATTTTTTAGAAAGAAATTTTTTGTTTGAGAGGTTACTTAGAGACAGCTGCTGAAAATATTCTAGAATCGAAGAAGACAAGGTGAGCGACCATTTTTAAAATAAATAAACTTGTTTGAGAGGTACCTACCTTAAGACAGTTGCTGAAAAAGTCTCAGAACCTGTGAAGACAGGGTAAGTGGCCATTTTTTAGAAAGAAATTTTTTGTCTGAGAGGTAACTTAGAGACAGCTGCTGAAAATATTCTAGAATCGAAGAAGACAAGGTGAGTGACCATTTTTAAAATAAGTAAACTTGTTTGAGAGGTACCTACCTTAAGACAGTCGCTGAAAAAGTCCCAGAACCTGTGAAGACAGGGTAAGTGACCATTTTTTAGAAAGAAATTTTTTGTTTGAGAGGTTACTTAGAGACAGCTGCTGAAAATATTCTAGAATCGAAGAAGACAAGGTGAGCGACCATTTTTAAAATAAATAAACTTGTTTGAGAGGTACCTACCTTAAGACAGTTGCTGAAAAAGTCTCAGAACCTGTGAAGACAGGGTAAGTGGCCATTTTTTAGAAAGAAATTTTTTGTCTGAGAGGTAACTTAGAGACAGCTGCTGAAAATATTCTAGAATCGAAGAAGACAAGGTGAGTGACCATTTTTAAAATAAATAATCTTGTTTGAGAGGTACCTACCTACCTTAATACAGCCGCTGAAAAAGTCCTAGAACCTGTGAAGACAAGGTAAGTGGCCATTTTTTAGAAAGAAATTTTTTGTTTGAGAGGTAACTTAGAGACAGCTGCTGAAAATATTCTAGAATCGAAAAAGACAAGGTGAGTGACCATTTTTAAAATAAGTAAACTTGTTTGAGAGGTACCTACCTTAAGACAGTCGCTGAAAAAGTCCCAGAACCTGTGAAGACAGGGTAAGTGACCATTTTTTAGAAAGAAATTTTTTGTTTGAGAGGTTACTTAGAGACAGCTGCTGAAAATATTCTAGAATCGAAGAAGACAAGGTGAGCGACCATTTTTAAAATAAATAAACTTGTTTGAGAGGTACCTACCTTAAGACAGTTGCTGAAAAAGTCTCAGAACCTGTGAAGACAGGGTAAGTGGCCATTTTTTAGAAAGAAATTTTTTGTCTGAGAGGTAACTTAGAGACAGCTGCTGAAAATATTCTAGAATCGAAGAAGACAAGGTGAGTGACCATTTTTAAAATAAATAATCTTGTTTGAGAGGTACCTACCTACCTTAATACAGCCGCTGAAAAAGTCCTAGAACCTGTGAAGACAAGGTAAGTGGCCATTTTTTAGAAAGAAATTTTTTATTTGAGAGGTAACTTAGAGACAGCTGCTGAAAATATTCTAGAATCGAAAAAGACAAGGTAAGTGACCATTTTTAAAATAAGTAAACTTGTTTGAGAGGTACCTACCTTAAGACAGTCGCTGAAAAAGTCCCAGAACCTGTGAAGACAAGGTAAGTGACCATTTTTTAGAAATAAATTTTTTGTTTGAGAGGTTACTTAGAGACAGCTGCTGAAAATATTCTAGAATCGAAGAAGACAAGGTGAGCGACCATTTTTAAAATAAATAAACTTGTTTGGGAGGTACCTACCTTAAGACAGTTTCTGAAAAAGTCTCAGAACCTGTGAAGACAGGGTAAGTGGCCATTTTTTAGAAAGAAATTTTTTGTCTGAGAGGTAACTTAGAGACAGCTGCTGAAAATATTCTAGAATCGAAAAAGACAAGGTGAGTGACCATTTTTAAAATAAATAATCTTGTTTGAGAGGTACCTACCTACCTTAATACAGCCGCTGAAAACGTCACAGAAATTATAAAGACCGGGTAAGTGGCCATTTTTAAAATAGAATAACTTGTTTAAGAGGTACCTACCTTAAGACAGCCGCTAAAAAAGTCCCAGAATTTGTAATGAAAAGGTGATTTTTTAGAAAGGAATCTCTTATTTGAGAGGTACCTTGAGACAGTTGCTGAAAACGCTTTAGAACCTGTAAAGACAAGGTGAATAGCCATTTTTAAACAGGAATAATAAATGAAGACAAAGTAAATGGCCATTTTTAGAGACGGTCTCAGAAAATGCCCCAAAATATGTAAAGACAAGGTGAGTGGCCATTTTTTAAAACGAAATCTCTTGTTTGAGAAGTACTTTGAGACAGTTGCTAAAAATGCCTTAGAACCTGTAAAGACAAGTTGAGTGGTCATTTTTAACATAGAATATATTGTTTGGGAGGTACCTACTTTAAGACAGTCGCTGAAAAAGTCCCAGAACCTGTGAAGACAAGGTAAGTGGCCATTTTTAAAATAGAATATTTCGTTTGGAAGGTACCTACCTTAAGACAGTCGCTGAAAAAGTCACAGAACCTGTGAAGACAGGGTAAGTGGCCATTTTTTAGAAAGACATTTTTTGTTTGAGAGGTAACTTAGAGACAGCTGCTGAAAATATTCTAGAATCGAAGAAGGCAAGGTGAGTGAAAATTTTTAAAATAAGTAAACTTGTTTGAGAGGTACCTACCTTAAGACAGTCGCTGAAAAAGTCCCAGAACCTGTAAAGACAGGGTAAGTGGCCATTTTTTAGAAAGAAATTTTTTGTTTGAGAGGTAACTTAGAGACAGCTGCTGAAAATATTCTAGAATCGAAGAAGACAAGGTGAGTGGCCATTTTTTAGAAAGGAATTTCTCGTCTTTATCGCCCAAATCCCAAATTGAAATTTGACACAATAATATAGTAGATCAGGAAACAGTTTTTGATATTATTAATGACACGATTTCAAATAATACTTAAGACATGAAGATTATTTCTGATATTTATTATTTCTAATATTTTAGAAGAAAATATAATTTTTTCACAAAATTTACTTAAAAAAAAATAATTTTGCTTATTTTAAGATTATTTATAATAAAATAATTGGAACGGAATATTTTATTACGCCTTAAATAAGAAAAAATATTTACAAAAATGCAACAGATTTAAAAAAAAAAGTTTTTTTTAACGAAAGTACCTATTTAAATTATTTAAGTAATGGATTTTTTTTACCACAAAACCTGAAAGTAGGCTCAAAGTTGTACGATTCTTCGCAGTTTTTAAATTAATAAACTGTTTAAGAAAATACTTAAAAACAAATTTTAAGCGGGATTTATTATTTTTTCCATTTTTTATAACGCCACGATGTCTTTTTCAAAATAGAATATAAATAAGAGTAATATTTTTTTTTTCGAAAAACACAGTCAAAACCATTTCACCATCAAAACAGTTAATAATTACACTAAAAAAAAGCATTTCTTTAACAAGAATTAAGTCGATAAATATTCAACTAGTCCCCAACAAGAGAAAAAGATGAAACCGCCCGGTATATACAAATTCTATAAATTTTGGTCAAGTATTTTTTTTTTGTATAAACCGGGCTTTTCGTTTTATATATTATATATATATCTAAAAATTTGAGCTTTCACGGAACGAAAATTTCATCTCGCGTCACATTACGGATGAACCTTCAAAATTATTCCGGCATTTGACACTATAGTGTTCATTTCGGCGGCGTTCTTCGCAACCGAGCGTATCTACGAAACAATAAATAAGATAAAAATATTGTATTGAGAGCGAAAAGAGACTTCCTATTCAACAGCAGTGACGTTCATCATTTTTTGGGCGGTTTATCTTCGACCTTCGTCGTCGATTCTTCGGTTGTGGATTTCAAGTCGGTTTCGGCTGGTTTCGCGTCCGTTTCGGCTGGCTTCGAGACCGTTTCGACGGGATTCGAAGTCGTTGTGGGATCCACTATGATTTTGGGTTGAGATTTGACATCGTCTACGAGCGTTATGGATACGTTGGCGGCGCCGCTCGCTGCTAGCGGCATCGTTTGCGTTGCCGGCTTCGGGGGCAACTTTAACTTCAGCGGATTCCTCAATTTCTTCAGGGTGTATTCTATTCGGGCGGCTTCTTGTTTCAGCATGTTGTATTGGTTGATGTCCAAACCGATCTTTTTCGATTTCTTGTGTATGGCCATTAGGTGTTGTCTATCTCTTACGTCCTGAAGGATGTACTCCTGAAAAATAAAACATTTCAAAGTAATTAAAGCTTTTATTTTACTGAAAATAGTCGCAAAAAGGGTAGACCTATCGTGTGGGCCGCGGACGGCCCGCACTGCGACTTTAAGAAGGGGGAGGGATTATAGAAAGAAGATGATTGTGGTCCCACTTTTTAAAAAGTTGCAGGTCATAGTTCTCTGAAAAAACTGATTTTGAAAGCTTGTTTCATTCCGTAGCAGCCCTGCAAAAGAAGGACTCTTGATGGAGATTGATCCTTGTAGTGTCAATCTTGAGAGTAAATGGGTGAGACTGATCAGCGTGCCGAGTTCTTCTGCCGAATGTGGCCAGTGGTGATACAAGAGTTTTTATTTCTCTGGAGCATCTGCCATGGAAATATCTGTAGAGTAATGTCTGGTCTGCAACTCTTCTTCTATGTTCTAGTGGGTGAAGGGTATCTGTGAGAGTTGAACTGTTTATCAACCGGATGGCCCTTTTCTGAATGGAATCTAAAAGACGAAGAGAATGCCTTGGTGCTGAACCCCAAATGTGCGAGCAATACTCCAGTAGAGGTCGGATTTGAGCCTTGTACGTCGTCAATAGTTACATTACATTACGTTACAATTTTGCGGTTGGGCCTTTGATGTCAGCACCTATATTACCTAGATCTTTTGATCCTCTGTGACTACCGCTGTGTCTTCAGGGCATCAGAATTCTAGTCCGCTGATTTTGGAAAACCTTAGGATTTCTGTTGGCCCTGTCTCTTTTAGATCACTTGGATCCATAATCATACGGCCCCAGGTTGATACCTGTAACCCGCTAGCATCGGGCAGTGACACAGAATGTGTATACTGGTCTTCTCCTCCTCTCCGCATAGTCGGCAGTCTTTCTCGGCCGCCAGCATAAGTTTGAAGAGGTGCGCCCTTAGTGCGATGTGTCCTGTGAGCAGGCCAAGCGTGCTGCTTAGTCTACTCCGGTCCATCGTCCAGAGTACGTCAGCCCTCTTCTGGAGAGGTCTTTTCATCAGCTGTTTTGATGTTCTGCAGCCAGTATTTGCATTACACTGAGCGATATGTTCTTGCTCAAGGATTAGTTTCAATTCATGTTTCGTTTCGGCAATTGGCAATCCGACCAACTGGCTTCTTGGTTCCACCAGGGTCCCGTTTCTTGCCAGTTCATTGGCTACCTCGTTGCCGTTTATCCCTGTATGCCCGGGAACCCATGTAAGAGTGACTTTGTTTACCGTCGCTAACTCAGTGAGGGCTCGCATGCAGTCCCACACCACCGATGATGTTGTGGTGTTACTCACGAGGGCCCCAATGGCCGCGCGACTGTCAGTGAGAATGTCAATCTCACTGTTGGTCACTCTGTTTTCTGTCAGGTGCGTAGCGCACCTGAGTATAGCATAGACCTCAGCCTGAAATACCGAGGTGTATTTCCCCAGGAAATAGTTGATCAGGAGTAAAAAACTTTCTAGCTTTCCGCAGAAAACCTAGCCTCTGGCTTGCTGACTTTGCGATGTTAGCAACATGGTCATGCCAAGACATATTATTGGACACCGTGACTCCAAAAATCGAGATGGAGGGACTTAATTCAAGGGTATTTCCGGACATTGTAACGGAATGATTAAAGGAATTCACTTTGTTCGAAAACGTGGCGCTTTGTGTTTTCTGGTCGTTAAACTGAACAAGTTTGTTGGCTCCCCACTCGACGATTGCTTCAAGATTTTTATTAATGGAGTCGTCATCCTGTTTTTGCCCGAGTCTATTTGTTTCATTTACCGAAAATGATCGATAGGATGTGAATTTAACCGAGATGAAAAAATTTCTAATTTTTATTGTAAGATATAGCTGGATCCACCCTGTATGCAAGGTCTCTCGGTAGAAACTTAAACCAGCATTATTTGAGATAGCAATAACGAAAAGCTGATAGGAGATAGAGAGATCAAGTAAAATAGAAAGACGATGAGGGGTGCGGGATATGGCAGGTCTTCGACAAGAGACTACAGGGAAAAGACGCAATTGTAATATATTGTTCGTTTTGATTCCGTTTTACGATAAATATAGTTTTCGAATAAAATAGGATATTATTATTTCTTACATTATTTACTGTGAACTTCGTGAAAAAAGCTGGATCGTGCGTTGAAAACGGTACGGGTGGGTGCTAGACGAAAGAAAGTGTAAGATTTTTCCGTCATGAAACACGACGCGTATGCCAATTATACCGGTAAGAACATATTGACTGCCTTGCCCCTGTGGGGCGTGGGCCCCACGTTGAAAACCACCGATCTAGAACATTGTTTCCATTAATTATTTTATATTATTATTAATTATTTTATATACAATTTAAAAAACATAGCGTAGTCATCGCATAAACAAAATCACACTTTTAATGTGCAATTATAAAGTTTTTTAATAATTTTTGAGGAAGAAAAAATCAAAGGGGCCTTCGATGGGGCGCCGAAATCAATTGTTAATGACTTTTTATGTTATAAGAAACAACAGAAAATTTTTATGAAACGTATTGGGGGTACTCACCTCTTTAGTTAGCACGAAGTACGCGTAGCAAGCCATGGCGGTTCCGTAAGTTACGAAATAGGTAACGGGTTCCATGATATCCCAGGAATACTCCCACCAAGTGAGTCTCGCCAAAATGCCGAATTGAACGGACATTAATCCCAAGCCGGTCCACGCCAGCCAGTTTCCTCGGCGATGCGCCACCAATTCTATTTCACTTTTTACCTGTGAATCGACAACAAGATTATAAATCGACGGTTGAAAGGCTTATTTATCTAAGTGACATTTTGTAGGACAAAGGTTTACTTTTTAGAAAAAATTCATTATTTTTTTGGGAAAATGACTGCAGGTTTTGAAATGTTTTTTTTTATTATTTTTTTTTATGAAAATAGTCGCAAAAAGGGCAGACCTATCGTGTGGGCCGCGGACGGCCCGCACTGCGACTATTAAAAGGGGAAGGGATTATAGAAAAGAAATGATTGTGGACACGCTTTTTAAAAAGTTGCAGGTCATAGTTCTCTGGAAAAACTGATTTTGGAAGCTTATTCCATTCCGTAGCAGCCCTGTAAAAGAAGGATTCTTGATGAAGATTGGTCCTAGTAGTGTCAATCTTGAGAGTAAATGGGTGAGACTGATCAGCGTGCCGAGTTCTTCGGCCGAATGTGGCCAATGGTGGTACAAGAGTTTTTATTTCTCTGGAGAAGCTGCCATGGAAATATCTGTAGAGCAATGACTGGTCTGCAACTCTTCTTCTATGTTCTAGAGGGTGAAGGGTATCTGTGAGAGTTGTGCTGTTTATCAAGCGAATGGCTCTTTTCTGAATTGAATCTAGAAGACGAAGACAATGTCTTGATGCTGAACCCCAAATGTGCGAGCAATACTCCAGCAGAGGTCGGATTTAAGCCTTGTACGTCGTCAACAGTTGATCAGGAGTAAAAAACTTTCTGGCTTTCCACAGAAAACCTAGCCTCTGGCTTGCCGACTTTGCGATGTTAGCAACATGGTCATGCCAAGACATATTATTGGGCACCGTGACTCCCAAAATCGAGATGGAGGAACTTGGTTCAAGGGTATTTCCGGACATTGTGATGGGATGATTTGAGGAATTCACTTTCTTGGAAAACGTGGCACTTTGTGTTTTTTGGGCGTTGAATCAACCTTTTCCTGCCTGAGTCTATTTGTTTCATTCACCGAAAGTGATCGATAGGATGTGAAAGTTGAGACAAGTGTGCTATCGTCTGCGAAACTGTAAATGGGGTTTGTGGTGGTTTTCAAGAGGTCGTTGATGTGTAAAAGAAATAAGGTGGGGGACAGGATGGAACCCTGGGGGACCCCGGCATTAGTTTTAAACGCATCAGAAGAAATACCGTCAACTGCCACATGTAAGGAGCGATCTTGCATGAAGCTCAAGAGCCATTGGCGCAGTTTGGTTGGTTTTCATAGTAAAGGGTATATTTTTAATTACGTTTCATAATTTGTGTATAGTAAAAAAATCACAAATGTAGCAGATATAATATATTTCCGTGGTGACCACTGTAACTTCTCTTCCAATCAGCGGAAGCAGAGATTTTTGGTCAGTGTATGGTGAAGAATTTTAGAAAAAAGGTGTATAATATTTATTATAATAACATTGTTTGGTCTTTTCATACGGTTAGAAAAAAAATCAAGTTGGTACCGGGTTTCTTATAAAAATCCAATTATACTATTAGAAAAATGCTCCATTTTTTGGGTTTGAGCTATCTCACCTCAAATAGAAGACATACTATTATGGACATTTCAAGAATAATTATTTCACGTTATGAATACCTCAGTAGAATAGATAAAGTTCATCGGAAAATTAGATTTATAGGACACTGAGTGAGAAGAAGATGAAAGCCTTCGAAATGTGGCTATATCGAAAGATGCTGAAAGTGTATTGAATGCAGAGGGTGACCAATGAGGAAATCCTGCGTCGCACGGGGAAGGAACGTAAGGGGTCCTTCAAGAATATCTTGGGCACATAATGCGTGATAAAAATCAATACCATCTCATCCGGTGCATCCTACAAAGTAAAGTGTACGAGAGAAGACGACTAGAAAGAAGAAAGATCTCATGGCTAAAAAACCCAAGAATCTGGTTCGGAAAGTCAACCACGGGACTATTCAGAGAAGCAGTTATAATTGTTCGGATGGTTACCAGCATCCGGCTCGGATAGGCACACGAAGAAGAAGAAAACTAGGTACGTCACTCATGATATTGTGAAAAAAAGATTAAGTGATCAATATGCTGAGGTCACTATCCGCCATCGCACTATCAGGAAAATCCTACGAAATCTTGACTCTAATAAGGCAGTAGGACCAGATGGAATTCCGACAATTTTCCTGAAGACCTGTGCTCAAGAGCTCACCCCAGTTCTCTGTAGACTCTAAAAGTTATCATATAGCAAAGGAGTATTTCCGTCCATGTGGAAAAACGCTAAAGTCCAACCGATTCCAAAAAAAGGAAAGAAGACTATTCCTGCTAATTATAGCCCTATTGCATTGCTCTCAGTCATATCCAAAGTTATGGAAAAAGCGATTAACACAGAACTTATCAAATATCTGGAGAAATTTGAGATAATCCATGACAGACAATATGGATTTCGACAACTTCGGTCTACTGGAGATTTGCTGGCTTATGACACTCAGCTCTGAACAAACACTATTGAAAAGTTTGGTGAATCCCGTGCAATAGCCTTGGATATATCTAAAGCCTTTGACCGCGTTTGGCACCAGGCATTGTTAAGTAAATTATCTGCCTACGGTGTCCCAACCAAACTGCGCCAATGGCTCTTGAGCTTCACGCAAGATCGCTCCTTACATGTGGCAGTTGACGGTATTTCTTCTGATGCGTTTAAAACTAATGCCGGGGTCCCCCAGGGTTCCATCCTGTCCCCCACCTTATTTCTTTTACACATCAACGACCTCTTGAAAACCACCACAAACCCCATTCACAGTTTCGCAGACGATAGCACACTTGTCTCAACTTTCACATCCTATCGATCACTTTCGGTGAATGAAACAAATAGACTCAGGCAGGAACAGGTTGATTCCATCAATAGAAATCTTAAAGCAATCGTCGAGTGGGGAAACAACAATCTTGTTCAGTTCAACGCCCAAAAAACACAAAGTGCCACGTTTTCCAAGAAAGTGAATTCCTCAAATCATCCCATCACAATGTCCGGAAATACCCTTAAACCAAGTTCCTCCATCTCGATTTTGGGAGTCACGGTGTCCAATAATATGTCTTGGCATGACCAAGTTGCTAACATCGGAAAGTCGGCAAGCCAGAGGCTAGGTTTTCTGTGGAAAGCCAGAAAGTTTTTTACTCCTGATCAACTGTTGACGACGTACAAGGCTCAAATCCGACCTCAACTGGAGTATTGCTTGCACATTTGGGGTTTAGCACCAAGGCATTCTCTTCGTATTCCAGATTCCATTCAGAAAAGAGCCATTCGCTTGATACACGTATCACCCTCTAGAACATAGAAGAAGAGTTGCAGACCAGTCATTGCTCTACAGATATTTTCATGGCAGATGCTTCAGAGAAATAAAAACTCTTGTACCACCATTGGCCACATTCGGCCGAAGAACTCGGCACGCTGATCAGTCTCACCCATTTACTCTCAAGATTGACACTACTAAGACCAATCTTCATCAAGAATCCTTCTTTTACAGGGCTGCTACGGAATGAAATAAGCTTCCAAAATCAGTTTTTCCAGAGAAATATGACCTGCAACTTTTTAAAAAGCGTGTCCACAATCATCTCCTTTCTATAATCCCTTCCCCTTCTAATAGTCGCAGTGCGGGCCGTCCGCGGCCCACACGATAGGTCTACCCTTTTTGCGACTATTTTCATAAAAAAAAAAGCTAAAACTTTCGTGAATGCTTTTCTAAATAACGGAAAACGTGTTGCTACGGCGGGTCATTTATGAAGGGATGTCTTGTGGTTTTTTCGGTAGCATCAAACGTCCGACATATTAGCGGATTATTTATAGCCTTGGCGATGTTATCAGAACATTCATGATATTTTCCCGAACGAAATAGTTCTTTCAGGAACGATTAGTTGTATCTATTTAAAAACCACTGTGTCGCGAAAACATATAGTTTTTCAGAGAAAATATAGAAAATATAGATACTAAATATCAAGTCATTTTTTTTAGATTTTATTGCATATCAAATAGAAAGATTAGAGTCTTTGGCAAGACATGGGGTCTGAAACCAAAAATGATCCACCAGTCATACCATACGATAATTAAACCCATGGTCTTCTATGCCTCATTGATATGGTGGCCAAAAATGTAACAAATTTCGGCACAAGTCAAGCTGCAGAAAGTGCAGCGGCTAGCTTGTCTGGGAATCACAGGAGCAACATTCGCGTGCCCTACTGCAGCCGTAGAGGTAATGCTGAACCTTCCACCATTGCACTTATGTGTCATGAAAGAAGCAGCAATAAGTGCTTTCGCACTGATCCAGACAATAAATCTTAAAGCAGAAAATCGGATTGGACATTTGAAGATTTTGGAAAACGTTTCCCTAGAATCCATGTTTAAACCGACAGTTATTATGCCAGTTAGGTACGACTTCAAAATGCAGTTTGTAGAGGTCATAAACAACCACCAAGTTTGTACAAAGAACGGATCTCAACTAGGAAGGGATGCTTTGGTGTGGTACACTGATGGATCCAAGATGGATGAAATGGTTGGAGTGGGCGTTACAGAGCCAACTTTTGGGCTCTCAAAACCCCTTGGTAACACCCCAACCATCTTTCAAGCAGAATTACATGCCATAGAGATATGCGCCCAAGAGTGCATCGAAAGGAACACCCGAAGGGCAGATATCTATATTTTATAAAATAGCCAAGCAGCACTAAAAGCTCCAAAGTCATACACTTGTGAGTCTAAGCTGATTTGGGACTGCAAACAATCCCTGAGACAACTGGCAGCAAACAATCAGGTTACTCTGATGTGGGTTCCAGGTCACAAGGAAGTTAAAGGCAACGAAGAAGCAGATTGCTTTGTCAAAGAAGGGGCAAATACACAATTTTCCGGCCCATAACTCTTCTGCGGACTCTCCAAAGCTCACTTGAAAGAAGAGGTTCAACGCTGGAAAATAGATGAAATAATATCTCGCTGGCATGAAGTGCCAGGACAAAGACAAGCGAAAAGGCTAATAAGCTTTTCGTCAAGGAAAGCTAAACAGCTTCTTGAGTTGGACAAGAAAGACTTGAAACTGGTAAAGGGACTCCTCACTGGACGCTGCCCTCTGAGGTATCACCTAAAAAAGATGGGCAAAACAGAGAGTGATAGTTGCCGCTACTGCGAGAACTTCGCTGAAACTGCAGAACATTTGCTTTGCGAATACCCAGCGCTTTTCTGCAAGAGGCTCAAGTTTCTGGAAGGAGCCTTCCGATGTCAGGAACTTGGCTTCCAGAAAACTAATAAACTTTGTACGAAGTCTCGGAATCCCGGACCTCGAATAGATTAAGTGTTATGCACAAAAGATCTGATAGGTCGAAGTGCTCGAGTGGCAGCATAGCCATCACGACCCCCCCCCTACAATCTACAATCTACATCCTGGATCCGCCATCGGCTAAATTTTTTTAGATGCCGAATTCGTAAAAGAGGAACAATTATTTCTGACTATAATCATTATTTTTATGTTTTCACCGTATTTGCAAAACAAATACAAATGTTCTGTAGTTAACTTTTAAATGCTCTCAGATAATAACAAACAACATTAGACTGCTAGAGTACTATAGTCAAAAGGGTTTGTAGTAACTGACGCTGACTTATGACCCACCCTGTACATCACTATTTACTCGTAGGTAAAAAAAAATGCTGGCTTACTTGTTCCAAAGGTAACAATTCTTGTTTGATCGTCTCGAGTTGCGTGTTCAATTCTTTTTCTTTGGATAGTTGGTGTTCTTGAACGTTCATCGCTTCGTACAACTGGCTCACTATATTTTTCACGTCGTTAAGTCTGAAAAAAAAACAGTTACGATCGGCAGTTCGAAGAAAAAGCGAACGCATTACTTTTTAATTTGCTGGTATTACGTAAACGATCGAGTCTCTGGAGACACTGATCTTTTCGAGACCTTGCCTTTCGGCCAAAACAAAGATATGTTGGTCCAGTTCGTAAATTTTCCGCAGTTTTATGGGTCACTGGGGCTCTTTTTCCAAGCCAGATATCGTGCCAAAAGTGTTGAAACATAAACGAGACTTGGAATCATTATTTTCAAAAAAAAAAAACGATATTATGCTGGTATATTAAAATAGAATGTCCTGCGAGACATTTCGCACGATATTTATGACCGGTGGTGATCGAGCCAGTCTGAGCAAAGTCGCGTAGTCACAATATTCGTCTTCGCGGTCGGAAGACGTAGCAGCAACAAATCTTATTTAAATTTAAGAATTCAGGATACCATAATTATTTAATTTCAAACCTGCCTGGTATATACTCCTGGACGTCCCACCACTGTGACCTTTAGTAGGTCTATTGTGGCTCACCCCTAGAGGTTACAGTTCACCGCACAATTTAACCCTTCTCATGAAGTTCATGGTTGTATGGGGTGAGATTTTCTTAAAATCGGTAGGTTCTAGGTTGGTATAATCAAATACGTTAAACCTTATTCTTCCCATGAACATAGTGTATGTTCAGCAGTTTCGTCTTCCACGCAGCGAAACCGACAGTTCGTTTGTTGGTTCAGACCTATCTTTTTGGGGTGGTATCTTAAACGACAGTGTCCTGTAAGCAGTCCCGTTAGAAAACGCAGGTCACTTCTGCTCCATTCTAGGATCTGCTTAGTTGTGTTTCTCGAGTGTTTAGGTAGAAAAGCCTTCGAGTGGGTTAACCCTGGTATATCCGACCAGTACGTGAGTATTTTCCTCTCCACCCAGTCCGGAATAATTGTTTTGGCGGCACTTGTGGTGACTTCAAAAACCGGTTCTGGTTCAGTGAACGCAGATTCGGCTCCCTGTTTTGCAAGGGTATCGGCTTTTTCGTTTCCCTCCACCCCTGGTGCCCAGGTACTCTCGGGATTCGGTGCAGTTCCATACAAGTTTAGAATGTATCTTGTTGGAGCTCAGTGCTTTTAAAGCATCCTGGCTGTCTGATATTATACTTATGTTTTTGTTTGCTAGAGGTCTGTTGGTCAACTCTTTTGCACACAATTCGATAGCGAAGACTTCAGCCTGAAAAATTGTAGCGTACCTGCCAAGACTGGTAGATATTTCAATCTTTAATTTTCTGCTGAAAACACCGGCCCCAACTCCATCAGTGGTTTTTAAGTCATCTGGGTACATTACGTATTCAGTCTCTGGGAAGAGGATTTCTCCCCTCACCCATTCGTTTTTCTTCGGAATGAGGACTTTGAACGAATTTTCTACGTGTATTTTTGTGGCTAGCAAGTCAGGAAACATCCCGAGAATTCGGTGGTTTTTTGTTTCACTCAGTATCCCGGATTATCCCCGAGCTGCTCTCCATTAATGTGTCTTTCCAAAGAGAGGAATCTGTAGGAGACTATCCTGGCCTCTCTCTCTAAGAGAATATCTAGGGAAGGAAGACGTAGGAGGTGTTCCATCGCTGCCGTTGGTGTGCTGGACATAGCTCCACTTATGGCCAGGCATTCCAGCCGCTGAAGGCCAGCAAGCTTTGCTCTAGCTGTCTGTTGTAACCCTCTGGTCCACCAGACTACTGAACCATACGTGACCATAGATATTATTATTGTTTGATAAATCCAGTAAATCTGTTTGGGGTTCATTCCATAAGATTTGCCACATACTCTTCTGAAATCCCAGAGAGAAATCCTGGCTTTGTTTATTGTTTTTTTCAAGTGGACGTTTCAGGTGAGTCTTTTAACCAGAACTACACCCAGTTATTTCACTTCCGCCGCAAATGAAATGCTTTCTCCGTATAGAACAGGCGGCCGAAGTTTATCTAGCTTTATCTTTTCTGGAAAAGCTTTTTCCTTTCTGTAAAAGGAATAATAACAGTTTTCCGGGGGTTGACAGACATCTGTTCCCTCTCGCACCATCTGTATACTGTGTTGAGGGCTTCTTGGAGGTTTGAGATCGTCGATTCAAATTTTCCTCTAACTATTATAACCAGATCATCCGCATAGCATTGAAAATCTACTTCCTGCATGGAATCCACTAAGCTTTTATAAATTTGATTTTTTGTCCAAAATTAAGGAAACTTCATATTTTTTTAATTTTATACATTATACAACGTAATTTTTTTAAGGGGTATTCGACGTGTTAGTCACATTTTAGATTAGAGTCTAAAAAAACATCCGGAACATGACCAATTTCTGAACAGCCATCAAATATGCCGCGCCCACAAAAACGTATACAACCTGCGATCGCGACATACAAATGTCATAGACTGCCAACCTTAAAAAGCAGACAATTATATCTCCAGAAGATGACATCCACTAGAGATGGCGAAACGTCGAGTAGAAACTCAGACCATTCACCAACAAACGATGGCCGCGAAAGCCTTTCACAGTACTAAAGCTCTTTCTAAATCCCGCTTATTCGACCGGTTGGTAAAAGTTTAGTTTGTTAGTAAGTCTATTTGTGAGGATTTTTGTGAACAGCTTATACAGATGAGATACTAGACTGATTGGTCTATAGTTCTCTATGTTAGCGGTTTTATAAAGTGTTATACAGTTGTGAATATCCAGCTGGGATAGAACATTGATCTTCGACTACAAGAGCATAACTAGCGAGAACATTGCTGTAGGAACTGAACGGTAAGTAAATTGTTTTTTTTTTTAAGTAAAAAATGTCCAACTCACCTTTGAATTTCCTCTCCGGTGACTCGTTCGTGCTTCGGCGTCACTACGTTAAATATACAATCGTTTATAATCAATTTGAAATCGTCGTCTAATAATGTTTCTATCGTATTGGAAGACGCTATTCGGGTGCCATCGCACGATTTGCACACCACCCTGTCGATTCCTTTGTCTTCGCGTCTTAACATTTCTAAAAAGTCACCTACTGTATTCGTTATCGGCTTCAGAGTGAATTTGCATCTCTCCTTTCGACTCGGTAAAGGCACTGTGATTTGCGGCAGTCCTTTGTGGTATTCCACCGTGACGTCTGAAAATCAAAAAAAAAATTGGTTGTCTGTAAAGATAAGTACAGACCGGGCAACAAAATGTTAGCAACATGTTGCCGGGCGTTGTCAACATATTTGTAGATTGATGTTGCCAACTCTGTTGCACGTCCACATCAAAGTCAGTGTTGAATTAAAAATGGAAGAGACTATTGCTGTTGGTGCTAGTGCTGCTTTTATAATAATTGCTGGTAATGTTCAAAAAGGAAAAGTTTCATCAAATTTCATCAAATTTTAAATTTCTATCCTTGTACTTGCCACGTCTTTTTTGTTCTCTAAAGAGTTCTCTGCCAGTGGTCTCTCTACTGGCAAATTATGCCCGAGCTCAGCCGTAGAGGGTAGAAGAAAAAAATATAAAAGTGAGCCGCGCCACCGACTTAGACGGTACAAGCCGGAAACCCCTAAGTCTAGTAGGCACTAGCAGAGCCACACGATAAACAACAAACAATTATGGTGAACTAGATAAATAAAACTATATTTACAATTCCTGCAATATATTAATTAAGTAAAAATGATGTTCTGATTTTTTCCAACAAATTCTGTATTTTCGTAAAGTGGATTAAACGAATTTAATACACTTTTCTTAAAATACTATTTAAATTAATTATAACAATCTTTCAGACAATAATAAAAACCTAATGATGTACAGAAGAGAATTAAAAAAAAACAACAAAAAAAAAAGTTTACAATATTTAAAATTTCAAAAATAATTGGTTTTATATAGAATTCCTGATAGCAAAAGATTAACACAAAAAAAATACAAAATAAATGGACTTGCAACAAAAATAATAATTTGAAACCCTCACAATAACCACATAAATTATATTCAGTAATGTATAAATTCAGATTCAACTTGGAGCAGGTACAAATTTAATGAAAAATAATTTGTTACTTTTAAACTATTGAAAACACTTAGATCAAGCACATAATAACTGATAAGTTGATAAAATTAAACTCCATACTATGTAACCAATTGAAAACTTCATTAGGACGCCACTGTTACATCGATGATCCAAGAACAGAAACACCAAGTAGTATTTTTAAAGATTTACACTGTTAAAACACTCGAGCTTATTTCAAAAATAATTCTTTTTACGATGGCTGTCCTTCAAAATAGCAATATTGTAGGATATTTACAAATAAGTATGAATAAACGTTTTTTACTTGGACACAAAGAACTATTGAGAATATTATTTAATCAAAGTTCAGACTCGGCATATTATCCAATGCAATAAATAGTTTTCAATAGTGTACCATATTAATAAATTAAAACAAAACTTAATCGCGGTGTCAAAAATAAGTTACGTCGTTTAAATATACTAATATAAATCACTTGTAACCTTTGGATACAGGAATTCACGAATCCTGTGGCCTACTCCTGGCCGGTTTGAATTATGGAACCGCACCTGCTACTTAACAATGGCTTCAACCCATCAAATTCCGCACGCGGTCATTTTAACTCGACCCCAATAACCAAAATATCAACAACGAAGGTAAGATAGAATGGTCAAGTTAAAAATTAAATGGTTTTTCTTCAAAATCCAATTAAGATGGCCCGAATACAGCCAGATATGAAAGAAAAAACCGTAGAAGTTCTGCTCACGTGTTAATATCAAATCGTTCCAAAAACTCTCACCCGACTTCCACAACTGACACCAAGCGACTTATAACCACCGCTCACTCCCAGGCCGGATATCAGAAAATGACACGGGACACGCGTCAGCCAACCTTTGCAAAACTATGTTCCCAACTCCTAATCGCGCTCGTCCGTGTTGATAGCCAGCCCATTCACACAGAAAAGCAGACCAAACAATAATATAGCTGACAACACACGACAATCGAGGCCAATAATCAAGGCGAAGTCTAATAACATAGACTTCCACTCCAATTAACAAAAACGTCACAGCCATTAATAATTAAATCCTACACTACCAGGTATGCAACACTATTTACAACGAACAAAATACGGTATGCAAAGCTATTTACGAGCACCAGACTAGCAGAGGCACAACTAATAATGAAACGGTAGATGGGAAAAAATAGGCACGTGACATACTCTTTGCATGAAATGTCCCACAAAGTGGGAGCGGGTCTTATCATTTCAATTAGTTCCATTACCAGCTGCTTTGTCCATATCATCTTTGCTAGAAAACTAAAAAACTAAAAAACCGCATTATAAAAATAATAAACTATACATAATAGCGCACGTTCTCGTACTACTTGTTAAAAATTTTGCGTTGCCAACAGCACTAGCACGTACACACTAAGGTCGGTTTACGGACGATATGTTACGTGATAACTTCACAAGAAAACATTGATGAAAAATTGCATACTTTTATGAATTGGAATTGAATTATTATAACCGAATTATCATTATTTTGTATAATACAAAGGAGTTAATTGAAAAGTACAATTTTTTGCCGCAAATGTTGTAATAAACCAGCGTTTCTCAAACTGTGGGGCGCGCCCCCTAAGTGGGGCGCGTTTACATGATTGGGGGGGGGGGGCGCAGTACAGATTAAAAATAAAATGGTAATGATAAAATGCTACAGATAGATTTTTAAAAAATCTTTATTGAAATTTTACTTACTTAATGATGACAAAGAAACATTCTAAGGACTAATGGCTAACATGAGCTTGTTTTAGGGCGCACAACTTCTCTAAATTTGGTTCTATGTTAGAGATGGCCACTCTGAGTTCATTTTCTACTTGAAGTTTATTTCTGTATTTAGATTTCACGACAGCAAGTGCAGAAAATCCAGTTTCACAAAGGTAGGACGTTGGAAAAGGCAACAGAATTCTAAGCGCTTTGGCTTTTATAACGGAGTAGTCGTTCGGAAGTTCAGTCCAGAAGTTTGTTAAAGATTTGTTAACAAAGTTTGATTTTTGTAACGGATTTGTTGAAATATCTATCAGTTGTTCTTCTTCTTGCAGTGATAGTCCGACAGGTCTATTTTCGAATGTATTTAAAACCCAACTCCAGTCTGACAACTTGATATCTTTCTCTGCAAAGAAGTATCGCTTGAAATTCTCAGTTCAGTTTTCTAAATGGCTTCCTATGGTTTTTAGCATCACAGCTTTATGAATATCTTCCAATGGGGAATCTTGCACAAAATCGCAAAATGTGGGAAACATTTCCAAACTGTTTTCTTTCAATTTGTTATGCCATAACTGCAATTTCTTACAAAAAGCATCAATCTTTTGACTTAAATCAAATATATTTACGTCTTTTCCTTGCAGCTGAAAATTAAGTATATTAAGTTTTTCAAAAATATCTACTAAATAAGAAAGCTTCAGTAAAAATAATTTGTCGAAAAAATCTGTTGAATGCTTGTGACCTTCCTCGCTTAAAAATATCGCTATTTCCCTTCTTAATTCAAAGACACGCTTAACCGTCTTACCGCGTGACAACCATCTGGATAAGGAATAAAACAACAAAGATTGATGCTCAGCTCCCATATCTTCACACAGAACAGAGAACATCCTTGTTTTTAGTGGTCTGGTTTTTATAAAGTTAACAACTTCAATAACTACTGTCAAAATCATGTTTAGTCCAGGGCTTAGCTTAGATTTTGATGCTAACGCTTCCCGATGTATCATGCAGTGCGTCCAGATAATTTCTGAGGATTCCTTTTTTACTAGCGCTTGTAAACTGTTGTATTTACCAGACATGGCTTGAGCTCCATCGGTGCAAATCGCAACACAATTTTTCCATTGCAAATTCATTTTAGTAATAGAATCATTTGTAATCTTGAACAACTCGGTGGCTGTAGTTCTTCCTTCAATCTGTTTACAAAACAATAAATCTTCACATATTTTAGAACATTGACAGAATCTAATGTAGCAAATCAAATGGGAATCATTATATTTATAAGACGTTATAAAGTCAAAAACAAACGGATAGATAAACAATCACACAGCGCAAAATCCTGTAAACGCGATGATTTTCAAATAACGAAAATAATACAGATTTAATGTTGTTTTAATGGTAATTTATTATCAGTTGTTCAGTATTTGTTTTTAACAAAATACAGTCTGTTCCTCAATTAATCAATTTTAAATATAAAAGTTACTCAGCTTGCAAGAACCTTTCAGTATTCGAGGCCCAATTTTCAATAACAATTTTTATGTCTCCCCCCTATCTTTCTTTTTCGTACAATAATAAAATACGACGTATATTATACGTTGAAAACTTTGACCCTAGACTCTAGGCCTAGAGCGCCGATATTCAGGGGGGACCCCTTCTCTAGGATAGGTAGAAAACTGAAAAATAATTGGGGTTTGCTTGGTAAAAAATTTTCGTAACGCCATCAGTATTCAAGATAAAGGGGGTTGAAGAAATAAAATATATACACATTTGTTACGATTTTGCAGAAACTACTCGAAGCATTGTAATAAAACTTTATACGAATATGTTTTAGAAGCTGATACATCCCATGAATTTGTTTTTATATCTGACTCTCATAGAGGGCGCTAATTACACGGTTCGTACCAAGTAATATTGAACATAACTTTTTTAAGGTTAGATTTATTAATTAAAATTTCAAGTAAACTTAAACCTCATTTAATTTTACACCAAAAAGGTACTCTTGGTAAAACTCGATACTGTGTACCGTTTTCGGAATATTTTGATTTGGAAATTATGAAGTAATAACCGATGCTGCTATAAAGTAATAATACAGTTATTAATTATTATTATTAATTAGTATGCATTATGTGAATTAAATACTTTTTGTCGCGTAGATGAGACCTTATCGATAAAACGGATACATGTTAAAAAATTGGGATTGAGGGCTTTCCTTTCTTGTAACGTTTCACAAAAATCCATTTTAATCGGTATATCAAGATTTTCTCTAAGTTCGCCACGAAAAACTGACATTTATTGATAGTTATCACGATAGGTCAACAATAATTAAATTTTTGAAACCTTGTTATTTGTAAAATTAGAAATTGTTAATTAAAATGTACTCGAATGTTAAATACACCGACATGATATTAACCTTAGGCGAGTGTTTAGGAACTCTAATGCAGCTGTTACGCGCTATGCAGAAAAGTTTCCTAGAAGAAACTATATATATATATAATCCAGGATATCTACAGCTGTCGCTGCCTTCCTGCTTTCAGCCCTTGTCTCCAGTTGTCCTTGTCCTACCAGTCTCCGTCCTGCAGGTTTCTTAATTCCATCGCCTCATCCACTTCGTCTCTCCATGATCGCCTTGGTCGACCTCTCTTTCGTCTGCTTAATGGACTCCACTCAGTTACCCGGTGTATCCAGCAATCCTCCGGAGTTCTTCTAACATGTCCGTACCACGTTAGTTTCTTTTCCTCTATGTGTTCTAGTATGTCTTTTTTTACCTCCATTCTTGTCCTGATCTCCTCATTTCTTATTCGATCTAATCTGTTCACTCCACAACTCCTTCTCCAAAAGTCCATTTCTGTGGCTACAATCTTCCCTTTGTTTTTTTGTTGATCACCCACATTTCAGCTCCATAAGTCATTATGCTGCGAACTATTGAATTGAATATTCTCGTTTTATTAGTCTTGGTTATGTGGCGGTCCCATAATATTGGGTTTAATTGATTAATACATGCCCTCGTTTGACCTAGTCTATTTTTTATTTCTTCCTCTGTTGTTTCACTTTTTGATATTATAAACCCTAGGTACTTAAATTTGTCTGTTCCTGAGATCTGTCGGTTATCATCTATTTCTAGGTGATATATCCTGTCTTGTGCCGTTGATATATATTGGGTCTTTTCGAGGTTGATTTCCACTCCATTTTTCCCATATTCCTCCTCTAATTTCCGCATCATAAAACCTAAATCCTCCTCATCTTGAGCTATGATTACTTGATCATCGGCAAAGCTTTGAGTATACAGATGATCATTTCCAATTGGTATTCCCATTCCTGCACATTTTCTCTTCCATGGTCTTAGTGTCTGTTGTAGAAATATTTTGAATAGTGTGGGTGATGTTGAGCAGCCTTGGAGGAGACCCTTAGTTGTTTTGAAGGCATTTGGTAGTTTATTTCCCTCTTTAATCATTACGGTATTTTTTTGTACATATTTTGGACTGTTCTGATAATTCTCTGCGTTATACCCATTTCTAACATGGCTTCCCAGATTTTAGACCGAAGAAGAAGAAGAAGAAAATAACCAAGTAAAAATACATTTAGAGCCTTTGAACGACGTTGTCGAGAAACTGGGAATGTGAGACCAAAAATATAAATTCTGGTAGGCCAAAAACAACAAGAATCATTAAAACAGAAAACATTATTTTAAATTTAGTTGATCAAGATCCAACAGTTAGCGTAAGGAATATGGCAAGACAAACAAATACGTCTTCTTCAAGTACTTGGAGGATACATAAAGAGCATCAGCTACATCCTTATCATAACAAACAAGTCCAAGAGCTACCGGTTAGAGGGTATTGGTGCAGAACATTCGACGTAGCTATTTTATAGAAAAACTTTGCTATGCGCGACAGGCCCAAGGAAGTCATTAATAATTATTAAAGCTACTTTCAATTTAGTACTGATGAGTTTATTAATAGTTTTGTTTGGAATTTAACAGAACCTACTGATACAATCATACTTATAATAATTAAATAGTATATTCGTTTAAACGTGTACTTACTTACTTTTTTGTAATGTCAATTGTTTTTAAAAGTAATTATCGTTTTTTTTCATTTTGATGTGCTGGCGTCCCCCACGTAGAGTTATGGCGCCCCCTAGGGTGATTAAGGTTAAGAAACGCTACTCTAGACCATTCTTTACCTGATTTTATTAATCTTATCTGGTGTTGCCCAAAATCGGTCTTGGTCTTGTTCTTGCATTTTTGCAAGACCAAGACCGCGTAATTTTAGCAAGATCAAGACCAAGACTGACCGTGCAAGATTTGAGCACGAACAAGACTCCAGATTTGGCCCCCAGCGACTACCATCTATTTCCAAAATTAAAAGAACATCTTCGTAGTATCCGCTTTGCTGATGATAACGAAGTGATGTCGGCGGTAGATGATGAATGGCCGAAGTCTCAAAGTTCTGAACTTTTTTCAAAAGGGTTTGAAACACTTCAACACCGATATACGAGGGCGGTTTGATAAGTCAGTGACTTTTTGAATAAAACAAATTTTTTTCCGCAAATAAACATTTTATTTTTCTACATAATCACCTTTTAGCTCGATACATTTAATCCAGCGTTTTTCTAATTTTTTTATTCCCTCCAAATAATAGGTTTTTTCAAAGCTCTCAAAATACGCGTTTGTTTCGGTAATTACTTCTTCATTCGACTCAAATCTCTTACCGCCCAGCCATTTCTTTAGGTTTGGAAACAGAAAATAGTCGCAGGGGGCTAAATCTGGAGAATATGCTGGATGGGGTAGCAGTTCGTATCCCAATTCGTGGATTTTGGCCGTCGTGACTAGACAAGTGTGCACACGTGCATTGTCTTGATGGAACAGCACTTTCTTCTTCTTAGCCAAATGCGGCCGTTTTTGCTTAAAATCAACGTCGTAATCTGTACAAAAGCTTTGAGTAATATTCGCCGGTGATCGTTTTACCTTTCTTGTGGTAATCGATGTGAATGACACCGCGTACATCCCAAAAAAACTGTGGCCATGACCTTGTTGGCTGACAGACGACTCTGTTGCGCCTTCTTTGGTCCACGTTCACCCCGAGCAACCCACTGTTTCGATTGTTCCTTGGTGCGCCATGAGCCAACTCACGCACTTTCATTCTCCGATCATCCAATATCATTTCATGGATTTTATCGACGATTTCCGGCGTGATCACTTCTTTTGGGTGACCTGGACGTTCGGCGTCACTAGTGCTGGTACGACCACAACGGAACTCTGTAAACCACTTCTTAATCATTGAAATTGATGGTGCCGAGTCCCCGTAGTATTTATCAAGTCTTTCCTTAGTTTCAGTGATGGATTTTTTACGTAAAAAGTAATGCTTAATCAGCACACGAAATTCACTTTTTTCCATTTTCGTAAAAATTCACGAAGTTGTCTGCTTTGAACGGCTATCAAACACCAACTGCACGACGTAGCTTGCTCAAAATTAGAAAGTTGCCCACTGATAAATTATAGTTGACGGCAGCACTGTTGCATTTGGAGTAACTGCGCGGGAAATTCAAAAGATCACTGACTTATCAAACTGCCCTCGTACCATATGTATAAACGTTGCAGGTGACTATGTTGAAAAATAAATTAGTTTCATTCTTCTTATGTGTTCGCTTCTATGTTAGGGACAACAATTCGTGAAGTATCTTCGTGTGTTTCTAATTAAAAATATTTTTTAATTTGTGACGTAGTTTATAAATTTAACCATTTAAGGTTACCAAAACTTTCTGGCGATCCCCCGTTAGAATAATACTCGAGAAAGTTTAGCGATGATCGATTTCTAAAATGTTATGTTAATAAAGCTCTCGAAGCTTTCCGATCTTCACATGAAGAGTCTTATCTGACTTCGTAAATCGAAATTGGATTTTCATTTTACAAGGATTTTAGAAATAACATTTAAAAAATAGGTTTACAATTATACATGGTGGCTCACGTAAAATTGTCTACTTCGAATATTTTTGTAAAATATTTCAACTGGGCCGCCCAATAATAAGTTTTTTTCTATTTGGGAAAGCATTCACGAAACATCTAACAGATTGATTACTACATACTTTTTTTACAATATCACGAGTGACGTACCAAGTTTAATCAATCTACCTTGTCGATGAACATCATCTATTCTACTGAGCTATTATAAATAATAATAATTATTTTTGGAAATTTCATAATATTCTGTCATCTATTTAAGGTGCGATATCTTAATCCCAAAGAATAGAGCCAGTGCCGTAGCCAGGAATTTATTTCTGGGGGACCAATACTGGGGGGTCTGGAATACTCCGCAGGAAAAGCGAGGGGTAAAAAATATTGAAATTTGATAACAATACAAAATAAGTTAGTTTCATAAAAAAATCATACCAAAAATCAAAAACAATAGTATCACCTGAAAAAAATAAGATCCTAAAACTGTACTAGTACCATAAGGTAATAATTTAAAAGGAATTGGGTGGTAAAGATGGTAAACCTTTTGATCACCTTTTGACCAAAGAAGGTTAAGTAGGTTGCTCATTACAGTACCTATCGGTTACGTCTTAACAGTCAGCAACAAATTTGAGAACCCGAAATCGGATGAGTTTTTGACCGGTATACTCAAAAACCGTCCACGCCAGCTTAATTTGCTATTTCCGTTATTTAAATAATAAATGTCATTTTGTTGATCATTACAGTAATGATCGGTGATGTTTTAAGAGACAGCAACAAAATTAAGAACCCGATCATTACTCTAATGAGCAACAACATGACATTTATTATTTAAATAACGGAAGTAGCAAATTAAGCTGGCTTGGACGGTTTCTGAGTATACCGGTCAAAAACTCATCCGATTGCCAGTTTTTTATTTTGTTGTTGACTCTAGGGACCTTAGCAATCTTTGCTGCGAAGAGCAACAAAATTAAAAAGTGTATGTGGGCGCCGGCGCCGGCGCCGACCGTAGTTGGGCGTGGTAAGCTGTAGAAAATGCTCTGAGGTGTGGGCAGCTTCACCGCCGGAATCTCTATTGCCTGCTGACCTCCTTGCTCTTGGACGGCGTCGTTTTACTGCGTAGCTGTTGAATCCTTCGATAACTCAGTAAAACGCTGGCTCAATCTTTTATTTACTACTATAGGCTAACGGGTTTACTTCCTTTTATCGCCGTGAATTGGTGTCTTCACAGGTAATGAAACAAAACACTTGTCATCGATAATATATTGTTAATTTTAATACATGGAGCTTACAGTTTAAAGCCTTCTGTTTCTCGAAATAATTTCACTGGTTAATAGCTTTTGTTTGATGTATTTTATTTGATTATAGTGTTGTGCATTTTACCACGTGGTGTTTGAAAGCCGTGCTCTTAGCGGCGGACGTGTGTCTCCTTGGACGATCGGAAAGGAAAAAGAGTCGAGAAGCCGGAAACCGTTTCGAATGTGGCTTCTCGTGTTAAATTCAGCGTTTTTGATTGGTCACTGTGACCGTATAGTCACTTGCTAAGAACTGCGCGCGACGATTGGAATGTTCTCGGCTAAAAACTGCACGTGTTCTTAAGATGATTTATAAATTGCACGGGACCCTTTATTTATATCCGAATGCTAATTTCCACGTAATGAATGCGTGACTTCTGGTTGATTTTTGTCGCCGTCAGGGACGTAGTGAGTAGTTTTAAAAATCAAGGAATTTCTCAAAGAGGAATTGTACATTTGGAAGTACTGATTTCCAACAGTATGTATTAGGTAGAAATGTGATTAAATTATCGGAGTAAATTTTGAAAAAAAAATTCCATTTATTTAAGTATGGTTTTTCAGCAACAAATTTTGGTCCTTTCCGATTTTTCAGATCGTTTGATATTTGTTGTCTTTGCCTGCTTATCGTGAAGATAGCATTGTTGGCTATTTTTCGGAATCGGTTCGAGTAAAAAAATCGTTTTATTTGGCAAGTAATTAGCAACAAATTGAGCAACTTTTTTTTTTATTTCCGCTCATTTTGAACCGCCAGTTTAATTGAGCTTTATATCTCGGTGGAATCGTGCCAGCATGTGCTGTTTTTCATTAATAATGATTCTCAGTGTTGCAATGAAAGTAAATGTTTCTCATTTTTATTATCAGCGACATATATGGCAGATGTTTCAACTTTATTTTTCTTGGAGGTTTTACTATTTAAACATCAATAGACACAATCCAAGGGTGAGTATATTGTAACAAGTTTTAAAAAAAATTGATCGGCAAATTTAGAAATTCGCGTAATTTGTCTTGGAAATGTCTAATAAATTTTTTTTTTCTATTTCTGGGTAAAACCGAATAAGTCGGTATATTATGACGAGTTTTACGACTTTTTTAAAGTAGGGTACATATAAAGCGTTCAATTTTTTTATGATTATCAAGAAAAACTGTAAAGTTCCTTTCGGTCTCTTATATCACGTGAACCATAAAGTATTTTGAAGCTTTTACGACTGTATTAAATTTATATCTACTATTATAATACTGTAATAGAAATACGCTTGTACCTCAAGTTATTTACATAAAAAAATTTACAATATGGTGTTCAGATTTCGCCTAATAAAAATGGGGCAACGTTGCCTCATTGTGCCCTATAAGGTTTATAGTTAGTTATCACTTAATAGTATATTACACACCTAGGGCAGTAAAGTAAGAAATGTCTCAGAACACATGTATGATTTGAGAAACATCCTATTAATCACTTTCGATGAATGATACAAATAGACTCAGGCAGGAACAGGTTGACTTCATTAATAGGGATCTTAAAGCAATCGTCGAATGGGAAATCAACAATCTTGTTCAGTTCAAAGCCCACAAAACACAAAGAGTCACGATTTCCAAGAAAGTGAATTCCTCAAATCATTCCATTACATTGTCCGTAAATACCCTCGAATTAAGTCCCTCCATCTTGTTTTTAGGAGTCATGGTGTCTAATAATATGTCTTGGCATGACCATGTTGCTAACATCGCCAGAGGCTAGGTTTTCTGTGGAAAGCTAGAAAGTTTTTTACTCCCGATTAATTGTTGACGACGTACAAGGCTCAAATCAGACCATTACTGAAGTATTGCTCGCACAAATGGGGTTCAGCACCAAGGCATTCTCTTCGTCTCAAATCATCCCATCACAATGTCCGGAAATACCCTCAAATCAAGTCCCTCCATCTCGATTTTGGGAGTCACGGTGTCCAATAATATGTCTTGGCATGACCATGTTGCTAACATCGCAAAGTCGGCAAGCCAGAGGCTAGGTTTTCTGTGGAAAGCCAGAAAGTTTTTTATTCCTGATCAACTTTTGATGACGTACAAGGCTCAAATCCGACCTCTACTGGAGTATTGCTCGCATATTTGGGGTTCAGCACCAAGGCATTCTCTTCGTCCTCTAGATTCCATTCAGAAAAGGGCCATTCGGTTGATAAAAAGCTCAACTCTCACAGATACCCTTCACCCACTAGAACATAAAAGAAGAGTTGCGGACCAGACATTACTCTACAGATATTTCAATGGCAGATGCTCCAGAGAAATAAAAACTCTTGTACCACCACTGGCCACATTCGGCCAAAGAACTCGGCACGCTGATCAGTCTCACCCATTTACTCTCATGATTGGCACTACAAGAATCATTTTTTTTACAGGGCTGCTACGTAATGGAATAAGCTTCCAAAATCAGTTTTTTCAGAGAACTATGACCTGCAACTTTTAAAAAAACGGGGTCCACAATAATATCCTTTCTATAAACCCTCCCTCTTCTAATAGTTGCAGTTCTCGGGTTCTCAAACTTGTTGCTAACTGTTAAGACGTCACCGATTTTTACTGTAATGAGCAACAAATTAACATTTATTGTTTAAATAACGAAAATAGCAAATTAAGCTGGATTGGACCGTTTCTGAGTATACCGGTCAAAAACTCATCAGATCTCAGGTTCTCAAATTAGTTGCTGACTGTTCGGGTATTAACGATGATCATTGCAATTTGCAACAAAATTAATCCGATTATTTATAGTCCGTTCATAATTTGTCGATAGCACAAAATGTGCGTCCAAGTCATAAAACGGCCGTAATAGTCGTAAAATCATAGGCGGAGGTTCTTGAGGTGTTTATTCATGTCCGTACACAATTTGTTGATAGCTCACTGCAAGTTTGACCCTCATTAGGTTTAGTACGTTTTTGATCGCATTTAATTTACGGCTCGTTGGTGTTTCGGCGTCTACGGCAGTAATTAACGTCTCTAATATTTATTTTGCGAATTTTGTGCAGTGCGTGAGTAACTTTTTTTCATATTCCTACAAACATATACGTACCTTTCGTTCCTGCTTGTTTTGTTTGATTGCTTGCGATGGCTTCGTCATCATCATCAACATCATCAAGTTTTACACCGGTACTGTTGCGTACAGTCAGTAAGTCTGTCTATTCACCAAGAGAGAAGACTATTGTTTTGAACGTTCACGATGCTCTGCTTTCTCAGAATCCCACAAACACTGTTCAGAACATAATCAAGAGTTGTGCCCACATGACGGGCGTACGGAAGTCAACAATATATAGGTTCCTATCAGAAAGAAAAAAACAAGGTATAGCTAACCCAAATACAAACGAATACTTAAAGAGGGGGAGAAAACCTATTGAAATTGATGAATTTGCCAAAAATGGTATTCGAAGGAAAATTCACGATTTTTTTTACAAAAAAGAAATACCCAACTTAAACAAAATTTTACAAGAAGTTAGAGACGACCCGGATTTGCCCCATGTCGGACGAACCAAATTGTGGCAAGTTTTAAAAGAATTAAATTTCCGGTGGGAGAAATCAGACCGAAAATCACTTTTGATTGACCGGGAAGAGATAATATGTTGGAGAAGAAAGTATCTAAGATCTATACGAAAATTTCGGGCTAAAGGAAAGCCAATTTACTATCAGGACGAAACGTGGGTAAACGCAGGTCATACTCTCACAAAAATTTGGTCAGATAAAAATATATCAAGCTCCAGGCAAGCCTTTATGGAAGGTTGGTCTACTGGTATTTCCCCACCCTCTGGTAAAGGCAGTAGATTAATAGTTTCTCACATTGGCAGTGAAAAAGGATTTGATAAGCATGGTTTGTTGGAATTTCAATCCAAAAGCACAAAAGATATCATTGAATGGCTGCGGAATAAGTCCCTGCCTTACAAAGATGGAATGGTTAAAGCAGAACTTTTAAAAATTGCCCGGCAACACAAATCTAAGTTCAAGAAATACGTAGTTGACAAAATGGCGGAAAGACGAAACATCACAGTCCATAGACCCTACCACTGCGAATTAAATCCAATTGAACTCATTTGGGCACAAATGAAAAGCTATGTGGCTAGAAAAAATACGTCATATAAAATACAAGCTGTACGTGAATTGTTATATGAGTCTTTACAACATATTACAGAACAAAATTGGCGAGATGCAGTAAGACATGTAATAGAAGAAGAACAAAAAATGTGGGATCTTGACAATATAATTGATGCGACTGTAGAGACACAACCGCTAATTATTAACCTGCAAGACGACTCGGATTCCGAAGATGATCCTGTTTATTTTGAATTTGAATAGTTTTGTAAGTAATCGTAGTTTATATCATTTAAAAATAGGTATTAATTAAATAAATGTATCTTTTACAAATTGAAAGTAACTTTTTATTTTTAAATAAAATAAAGAAATTTTATTAAAATAAAAATACAATTTACAGTACCTACAGTTTAAGAATATTAATATATTTATTTATTTAAAGTAACGTAATGATTTAATCATATACTCTACGACACTGGTCAGTCACTTCCACTCAAAATACCTACATAATCGGATTAAAAGTTCTATAGCTGTATTGTATTTCTTCAGATACAAGGTGGGTTAGTCGAAAACATCTTAAACTGCCAGTTTTAGGTTGGTTTTTGTTATTATATCATACTACCTGTCCTCTCTGTATTTCAGTTCTCTAATGAGGGTTAAACTTGCAGTGAGCTATCAACAAATTGTGTACGGACTATAAATGATAAAAATAGCAACAAAATATTTCGATTATTTATAGGATGAAAATACTTATTTAAGCTGGTATGGACGGTTTTTGAGTATATCGGTCGAAACTTATCCGATTTCCAGTTTTCTATTTTGTTGCTGACTCTAGGGATCTTAACAATCTTTGCTGCGATGAGCAACAAAATTAAATAGTTTATTTATTAGGTAGAAATCGCGATTTAAGTTAGCATGTTCGTTGTAAATTTAAAAAAAATAAATTTTTTTGAATTATTATGGTTTTTCAACAACAAATTTTGGTCCATTCCAATTTTTCAGATCGTTTGATATTTGTTGCCTTCGCCTGCTTAACTTGCATTGTTGGCCATTTTTTAAGATCGGTTAGAGCAACAAAATCGTTTCTTTGGCAACTAATTAGCAACAAATTGAGCCTTTTTTTTTTTCAATTTCCGCCAATTTTGTACCGCCAGTTTTATGGAGCTGAGATATTGTGACATTCAGTGATATTGTACCAATTTTTTTATTAAATAAAATGTAAAAGTATAATATTAGTAGTTACATTTATTTGCAAGTGTGAAATTACATTATTATTGAATTGAATTAATGTTGAAAATAAAATTTCGTTGTACTCTCAATTATACAGTCCGGTCATTCTTAACCACATTATTGGTCCTTCGAGCCGGATTATTTTAATTCTCTAAATTTGAAAGAGCGCTATAAAAGTTACGTTTAAGCTGATTGCACATCTTAGGTAAAAGATTAAAAAAATGTGCAAAAAATCCTCGACGATCAACATAAATAGCGATCTACAAACAAGATGCGTTATTTTGTCATTGTCGAAAATTTAAAGGTGTTTGATTTCCAAATTGTCGTTCTTGCACATATTAATATATTTTTACAGAAAAATTTGACAAAAAATGTTACATATTCGCTCCTAAAACCAAAAAAAAAATGAAGACATTTTCTATCTTCCTAATTTCACTTTGTTTATAATTCGTGGCCTCAAAACTTTTTCGATGTACCTAAGAAGCGTGTGCAACATAAAAATAAATCTTTTCGGCCGTAAATTCTCCAATTTAGTTTTCGGAACAAAATGCTAAGAGACTTTTGAAGGGGAAAACTCCAAATTTAAAAATGTTCGAATAATAAAGTTCATTAACGCGAAACGCGTTAACATTTTTTCTTTTATTAAACGAGCTGTTGGGGCGTTTTCTAACTTATTTCATCTCCAGAACAATGACGCAATAACAACTTTATCAATACTTTTGTTACGAAACAAAAAAGCCAAAGAAACACTGCTGGTGTTTTATTGAAAAAAAATAAATAAAAGGAGAAAACCTCCTGTGTTAATAATTTAATTTATTTTTCTCAGCATTTCATTGGTTAAATCTATACACGTGCGTAAGAAAATAAGTCGTGAAATTTTGGTCAAAGCAAAGTTTAATTTAAGGGTGTTCAACGGAACTTTTAGGGGTTAGAGGGTAAAGGGGTACTCTATACTAACATTGACCATCAGTAGGGTTACAAAAATTCATTAAAAAAAAAGTTTTTAACTAATAACAATTTCTTTGTTTTTTGTTGTTGATTATTATTTTAATAAAATACTAATATTTTAAAACTCGTATTATAATGTTGTAAATGTGACAACGGTGCAAGCATGTTGCTAACATCGCAAAGTCGGCAAGCCAGAGGCTAGGTTTTCTGTGGAAAGCCAGAAAGTTTTTTACTCCTGATCAACTGTTGACGACGTACAAGGCTCAAATCCGACCTTTACTGGAGTATTGCTCGCACATTTGGGGTTCAACACCAAGGCATTTTCTTCGTCTTCTAGATTCCATTCAGAAAAGAGCCATTCGCTTGATAAACAGCTCAACTCTCACAGATACCCTTCACCCTCTAGAATATAGAAGGAGAGTTGCAGACCAGTCATTGCTCTACAGATATTTCCATGGCAGATGCTCCAGAGAAATAAAAACTCTTGTACCACCATTGGCCACATTCGGCCGAAGAACACGACACGCTGATCAGTCTCACCCATTTACTCTCAAGCTTGACACTACAAGGACCAATCTTCATCAAGAATCCTTCTTTTACAGGGCTGCTACGGAATGGAATAAGCTTCCAAAATAAGTTTTTATAGAGAACTATGACCTGAAACTTTTTAAAAAGCGTGTCCACAATCATTTCCTTTCTATAATCCCTTCCCCTTTTAATAGTCGCACTGCGGGCCGTCCGCGGCCCACAAGGAGTTGTGAAAGAGGTCTAATTTTTTTCCCTGGGCACTGCAGCATTGTCTGCTTTTTGTTCCTTTTCAGCTCCTTGGTTTAGTCGCATTTCTTCAATTCTCCTGTTAAGAAGTAGAAGCTCATGTATTGCTATTGCTCCAGGAGAATAGAATTACTCCTTTGGTTTTGTATACACCCCAAGTAGTACCTTCACTGGGTGGTGGCTTCGCATTTATGAGTGGCTGTTTCTTCCTCCTCATTACATAATCTGCATATAGGTTCTGTGTCAGATACGCTTATATTGTACAGATGTTTCCTCAAAAACCAGTGTCCGGTACAAAGCCCTACAACTGTTCTAAGTTTTTCCCTACTTAGCGAGAGCAGCTTCCCTGCCTGCTTAGGTGAGGGTTCTTTTAGCATTAACTTGCTGTGCCTAGCTCACTTCAGATGATGCTGAGAGTGGACCCAGTCATTGATCGCTGCTTTATCGCTGGCCTTGGGTATCCCTATTATTGATTTTGGCCAAATAAATGGTGTTACAGAGCCCAATAACCAAAATTATCCACCACATAGGCACGACAGAAAGTTAAAAATTAAATGGTTTATCTTCCTAATCCAATTAAGATGGCCCAAATACAGCCAGATATGAAAGAAAAACCGTAGAAGTTCTGTTCACGTGTTAATATCAAATCGTTCCAAAAAATCTCAACCAACTTCCACCACTGACACCAAACGACTGATAACCACTCCTCGCTCCCAGACCGGATATCAGAAAATGAATCGGGACACGCGTCAGCCAACCTTTGCAAACCTAAGTTCCTAGTTCATAATCGCGTTAGTCCGTGTTAGTTGCCAGCCCATTCACACAGAAAAGCAAACCAACAATAATACATCTGACAACACACGACAATCGAGGCCAATAATCAAGGCGAAGTCTAATAACAGAGACACCCACTTAATCCCCATCGATTAGCAAAAATGTCACAGCTATTAATAATCGAATTCTATTACTACTAGATAGGCAACACTATATACAACGAATAAATACGGTATGCAAAACTAATTACGAACGCCAGACTATTATAATAATGAAACTGCAGATGGGAAAAAATAGGCACGTGACAGAACCTCATAGTTTGTCTCAAAGGATATTTCTGCACTCATATAATTAGTTGCCATTTCTAAAAATGGGTGTCTGATTATATTTTTTATGGTTGTATGCCCGTGTGTTTTGATACCTTTTTAACAGTTCTGTTGTTCTAGTCTATACGTACATTTTCTTGCCTCGCCCCGTATATAAACATCTAGAGGTGGGAGGTTAAGCATTGCTTCCATAGCAGCAGTAGGGGTTTGAAATTGCCGTATTATGTAGATATAAGTTTAATTTTGTTTTTTAACCACGTAAACTTCCTTTTGAATTATACATCAAATAATCATACATTTTTCTTAAAAAATCTTTACTATTTTGTACTTTTTATAACCATTGCAAAATCTATGACGCAAACATTTTCTTCGTAAAACTATTGGTAAGATGCTTAAACAAACTTACCAAATTTTTCCTAATCTAACTTTTTTAAAATCTGTGTGCTAGGTATAAGCAAAAATTGTTCGAGAAACACCAAAGTTGGGAAATTGCCAAAAGAACCGATTTTATTCTTAAGATATTTTTCGAAAAAACGTACGGTAAAAAATAAAAAAAATTATAGTTTTTTTAGGTACTACATGACTTTTCAATTTCACAAAAATCTGTGGGTACATAATTTTGGAAATATTGAACATTTATAACAACGCGTATAAAATTTCTTAGTTTACATACTTTCAAATATGAAAGTATTAATGGTCCATAAAAACTTAACAACTATATTTTAATTAAAATTAGTAAGAAATGAAAGTCACTATATTTATGAAAAACTTTTATTATTCTGCCATTGTGTGGGCTTGTTGTAAGAATGTTTAATTCTTGACAGACGACTGTAGTGTCACAATAAAAAACCTAGAATATTCCTAACTATGAACTTCTTAGAGACCTTGGAAAATCAGCAAAGAGCTATCAGAACCGGTTGAGTCTTCACCCAAATGAACTAGCTGCAAATCTCATTAATCAGCCAACGAAAAGACTGAAAAGATATAGTTCTTTCATTATCAATTGCAGAACACAGTTATGTGAGGAGTATTAATAAAAAAAAACCTCTGTCCACGTTGACTTAATTGACGTGCGTCAAAATTCACAAACTAGGCTATTTAACCAATGAAAACAGCGAATCATAAGGTAAAACGCACCGAATTGGACGAAGGGTGTAACGAGGTCATGTTTATGTTTGAAAACGTTCGAGGAAGATAATCTGTGATATCAGTGGGGTAGTGTGGTGTGTTGAATTTAGAAGTTTAATTGAATAAATAGAAATATGGCGTTTTGAAAGACCATGGACTAATGAAAATAATAAAATTGCACGGTATATTGAGACAAATATACATTTAACAATGAATATTTAGACATAGGTACTTTTAAAAATAAGAAATTTATAGAATGAGGTATCTCCGCCTGTGGCAGATCAAACAATATTGTCGGTAAGGGTTCGGAGCGAGTTTTTATATTCTGCAATTGAAAATGGAAAAAATTTATGACCCTATGGATCTACAGACGATAGCGTTGTGTTTATAGTGCTTGTGCACGTCAAATAAGATTATGTAATAAATAAGTAATATGCCGTCATATTAATACAAAGAAGCGGTATCAAATTCTTGTGTTTTGAAAAAGCAGATTGTATTTAAGTCAGAATTTTTGTTTAGAATTTTGTAGCTTACAAACCAATAAACTGATTTCGAATACCTAGGAGTAATACATGTTTTTGTAGGAAAATGAGCGCTCTACAAAAAATGTATCTTAATTTTTCGATAAAATGACTCGTTCAAAAGTTAAATTTATGTCATAATTACACTTATTACATAATTTTAGGCAAAATGATTAAAAGTTTTATTGAATATAAAAAAAGTTATTTAAAAAACTCAAAATTACTATAAATTAACGAAAAGAATTAATTAAAATACTTTACAGTATATTTTACAAGTGGTTCGAAAATATCGTCTTCCCGGTTTTCCGGATTGCAGCAAAAGAAAACTTGAAAATAGTTTATACTGTTTTAGAAGATTGTTGATGTGAAATCTAATTTTTCTGACTAAATAATTATCTAACAAAATTATTCCTAGAACGGACTTGTGCCTTTTTCAATTAGTTTACTCAGTGCTTCAACAGTTAATAACAAAAAAAAATAATGCGAACAAGAAGAAGAAAAAATCTAGATCTTATAATTGTTAAAATTAAAATTTTAAAAATGTTTTTAATGACTTTTTAGTTGCGGAAAGTTACAACTCATACAACTTCATAGGAAAATTATGCCTGTTCACCAAAAATGCACACAAAAAATAAATAAAATAAAAATTATAAAACTTTTTAAAATATTAATTTATTATACTTTTAGGGCCAGTTGTACAAAACGCAATTCACCGTTATTTCAGTTGAACCGTATATCACTGGTGAACGTGGTTTACATACCAATCGGTTGTACCAAGTCTAGTTTAGTTGTCTCTCTCGTAAACTTTAAACCCAAGTACACAAATTCATTTACTTGTTCCACTCTTTCTCCCTCAATCAAAACTTTCAGTTTGTCATGCTTTCTTCTCTTTTAAAAACCATAACTTTCGTTTTGCTTACATTTATTTTCATCACTTTGATTTTCAGGGCATCATGCATAACATTATCCATCGCCTGCAAATCTTCTTCTGATGACGCTAATATGACTTGTACATCGGCGTAAAAAAAACATTTAAAGATCAAATCATTCATTTTTAATCCATACGCGCTCTCTTTCAAATCTTTTAAACAATCGTCTATGTACAGGTTAAACAGCCATGGCGAAGCCACACATCCCTGTCTCACACCTTTTTCTATGTTAAACCAATCGGTGCAAGCTCCGTTTATCCAAACACAAGCAGTGAAATCATCGTTAAGTGATTTTAGTGCTCGCCCCATACATAGACAATGTTGACCACAATTCACTCCTCACCACTCTGTTATAGGCCTTTTCCAAGTCAATAAAAGCGCAATAGACCTGGCTTGTAGCCAAAATTTTTTCGACTATACCCCGTAATAAAAAGACCTGATTCATACATCTCCTTCCTCTACTAAATCCTGCTTGCACATCCCATATAATCTCAGTTTCATTCGTTACTCTTTCAATCAATATCTTTGCATACAGTTTGTCGACTATGCTGAGTAAACTAATACCTCGGTAGTTCTTACAGTCCTGCTGCGAACCTTTTCCTTGTAAAGCGTTACAGCACTTACAATATTATCATCAATATTATGAGAAACAACAAAATTTACTGCCACGTATTAGTAAAAACTATTTTTTAAGCTAATCGGTAAAAAAATGCTCCGATTTTTGTTAAAATGGGACCTCTGGCAATGCAGATTTACTAAATAAAGATGTTAAAAATGCTGGCTATAACAATTCCGCAAGATGTCAATAAAGATCGTGTTAAAGTTTTAAAAATTCAAGTACCATTCTGAAATAAGTGATATATTTTCGGCTTCTCTTTCGTAATATTTTACCACTGTTTTTTGTTATTACTTTTTCCAAACTACTACTGTTAGTGTTAATATTACGGTGATGCGGATTCGTAGTAACAACCAACCAAATGTAAGGTTGAGAATTTTTAATAATAAAGTTGAAATTAGAACGCGATTGTACTTACTTGGAAATTAAAAACGTCAAGAGTCTTTTATATTCGAGTAGATATAAAAAAATAGTTCTTCTTTAAAGCATTAAGTTTTCTGCGTCGTCCTGTATAATGTTCTCACACAAGTGCTGCATAAAAGCGGTCAAAAATTGTTTGCTAAATACGATAAATCATTATCAATACTAGACTCTTTTCTATTGACCGATACTTGCAACAATGGAATTCTAATTTTAGCACTTCAGCTAACCTCGTATAATAGAAAAAAATAACGCCAAATTTACATACAAACTAGTAAAACCGTTTCAGTTGATGAGCATCTAGGTGAAACCGGCTCGTTATTAAATTATAGTTATTGGAATTATAGTATAATTAATTGATTATTATCCATTACATTCAACAGTTCGATAGGATTCCCGAAGTTCGTCGTAGGCAGCACACTGACAAATTTAAAAATTAAAGAAAAATATAGGCGACAACAACAATGTAAAAACGAAAAAGATTAAATGAAGAAACCCGCGAAATTTCAAACCTACCAGATCAAGACCAAGATGTAACTAATTTTTTGCCAGCAGAAGAAATCATTTTTCGCCACAACAATATGAACTCCGGCACATCAGCTCAAACAATGTGCTGATTGAGCACTCATAACATCGAAATTATGAGTTGATTTTACACCAAAATATTTCTTCTTATTCTTCCCACACGCGATGAACAAACTACTAGACTCGAATTTAAAAAAATTGGAGAAAAAGTTAGACGACATCAAAAATGTAGAAACAAAACAATTAAATGAAGAAACCCGCGAAATTTCAAACCTACTGAATCATAAAACAAGCCCAAGTTATAACTAATGTTTTGCCAGCAGAAGAAATCATTTTTTGCCACAACAATATGAACTCCGGCACATCAGCTCAAACAATGTGCTAATTGAGCACTCAAAACATCGAAATTATGGGTTTGATTTCACCCCAAAATATTTCTTCTTCTTCTCTCACGCGATGAACAAACTACTAGACTCGAATTAAAAAAATTGGAGAAAAATATAGGCGACATCAAAGATGTAGAAACAAATAGAATTAAATGAATAAACCCGCGAAATTTCAAACCTACTGAATCATAAAACAAGCCAAGATGTAACTAATGTTTTGCCAGCAAAAGAAATCATTTTTTGCCACAACAATATGAACTCCGGCACATCAGCTCAAACAATGTGCTAATTGAGCACTCAAAACATCGAAATTATGGGTTTGATTTCACCCCAAAATATTTCTTCTTCTTCCCACACGCGATGAACAAACTACTAGACTCGAATTAAAAAAATTGGAGAAAAATATAGGCGACATCAAAGATGTAGAAACAAAAACAATTAAATGAAGAAACCCGCGAAATTTCAAACCTACTGAATCATAAACAAGCCAAGATGTAACTAATGTTTTGCTAGCAGAAGAAATCATTTTTTACCACAACAATATGAACTCCGGCACATCAGCTCAAACAATGTGCTAATTGAGCACTCAAAACATCGAAATTATGGGTTTGATTTCACCCCAAAATATTTCTTCTTCTTCCCACACGCGATGAACAAACTACTAGACTCGAATTAAAAAATTGGAAAAAAATATAACATCCTAAAATTAAACATCCCAATCTGTTTAAGGAGAAAGGTCTTCAACCAGTGTGTTCTTCCTGTGCTAACTCACGGAGCAGAAACATTAACACTAACAAAGAGGATCGTAAACAAAATTCGTGTTGCACAGAGAGCCATGGAAAGGTCAATGCTGAGAATATCCCTGAGATATAGAGTTTCTAATATCAGACTTTGCCAACTGTCTGGAGTAACTGATGCGATAGAACGCATAACAAGGTTAAAGTGGAACTGGGATAGACATGTGGCAAGAACAACAGACAGACGATGGACAAAGCTGATCCTAGAGTGGAGACGACAAGATACTCTTAGAAACAGGGGTCGCCCCCACCTACACGGTGATATCCGATGATATCAGAACAATTGAACCAAAGTGGATGAGTGCAGCACAGGATCGAAGACGGTGGAGTAGACTACGGGAGGCCTATGTTCAATAGTGGACACAACTTGGCTGATAATGATTGACAATTCTTGCAGTTTTTGGACGTCCCGGTTGTTCATCGTCTCTAAATCTGGTACCAAAATATTACGATGGTAAATAATGGTGGAGGGTCCCCGTTCATAGCGTCCAACTCATCTTTGATTTGCGCAGGCATATTGCCTTTCAAAAACAAATATTTACAGCTCGATACTCGATTTTTTCCATTTTCACAAAATATTGTAACGATGATAAAATACGTCCCTGATCTATTATCCGGCCGAAGCGGTTACACAAAGACGAATATCCCCTTTGCGGCATATTAAGACGACCCACATCTAGCTAATGATTTATGGCGGCAGTGTGATTGAAGGCGTCTAGAAAGGTAAAACAAATTCGGGAACGAAAGAGAATTCTCTCGCTCTTTCGAGCAATAAATTGTAGGTATAAAAAAGACAACGGTCGCGAAAGTGTTAAGTATTAAAGTAATTTATTTATTGTGTAGAAATATTAGAATAAAATTGCTTGGTTATCGTACTGAGAGTTTGGAATCATCGAACCCAAAGAGTACATATCACAACAATATTCACATTGACTCACTTACAACAACAACTGCACGTCCAAAATGGCTGAAATTTTCGTGAGTACCTGTCAGAAGATTCGCGACCACATTCACTATTGACGAGTGCTGCCATCTTCACGTTAAGGTCGGAAACACTTCAGACCGCCCTCGTATTTGCGATTGGAAATATAAATAGCGACCTTTGTAAGTAAAGAATTTATTATCAAGTGGTTATTAGAGAATGAACGAAGAAAGTGAATTCGTCGGGTTAATAAGCAGCATAAATAAGTGTTAGTTTATAAAAGGGATATTTTATTCGGTTTGTGTGTATATACTCACTGAGCTTCGAACTGTTCGTTGTACGTTTCTAAGAAGTCTACCGTTCGTCCTGGCAGACTACGAAATGATGATTCTCTCAATGTGTGTCCAAACAAAGCGACAAGTCCGGATAATATTGCGACAAACCACGATAGGCGATCGGACGATGGTTGCTCAATGTTTTCTGAAATTGCTCAAGCTGTAAGGCACTTGCGATGAAAAGTATACGTTATTTTTGACCGATTTCAGTAAATGCTTAACTAAATATACCACCTCTTTTGAGATACCAGAACGATATAACTTTATCTTTTTTAAATTACGTATAGATATAAAAAAATATTTGCGGAAGATAGGCATTTTAACGCAACAAAGCGAGCCCTTGACCAGCACAAAATATAATAAATATTCATACATACATACATATAGTGACACTTCCTGGCTGTTCATAAAGCTATGCAGTGCCCCATTCATTTGTTTTCCTGCCAACACCCTTCGCTCAATGTCACTGTCATACTTTACATCTCTCGTAAACTTTGAATCCAAGTATACAAACTTATTTACTTGTCCCACTCTTTCTCCCTTAATCAGAACTTAACCATTACTTTTGTATTGCTTACATTTATTTTTATCCCTTTGATTTTCAGGGCATCATGCATAACATTAACCATCGCCTGCAACTCCTCTTCAAATGAGGCATTTGACGATCAAATTATTCATTTTTAATCCTTACGCACTCTCTTTTTAATCTTTAAAACAATCTTCGATGTATAAGTTAAACAGCCATGGCGAAGCCACACATCCCTGTCTCACACCTTCTTCGATGTTAAACCAGTCTGTGTAATCTTCGTTTATCCTGACACAAGCATTGGAATCCCCGTTATGTGATTCCAGTGCTCGTATTAAACTACCGTTCACCCCATACATAGACAATGTCGACCACAATTCATTCCTTACCACTCTGTCATAGGCCTTTTCCAAGTCTATAAAAGCGCAATAGACCTTCTGATTACTAGCCAAGAATTTTTCGACCTCGTAATGAAAAGACCTGATCTATACATCTTCTTTATTTTCTAAATCCTGCTTGTACATCCCATATCATCTTCTCAGTTTCATTCGTCACTCTTTTAATCATTATCTTTGCATACAGTTTGCCGACTAAGCTGAGTTAACTAATACCTCGCTAGTTTTAACAGTCCTGCTGCGAACCTTTTCTCTTGTAAAGCGGCACGATAACAGCCTTGCACTAGTCGTTTGGTACGCTACCACACTTCCAACAAAGATTAAAAAGGCGGTACAGCAGACTAGTTACCACGCTTTGCCCAGCCTTCAGCGTTTCAACTGTTATCCTGTCGTACCCAGCAGCTTTACCCAATTTCATACTGTTTAACGTTTACACAATTTCTGTCGTACTAATTTTTACTTTCTTTGGAACTTTCACTAATGTCCCCAAATGGGGCCTTGTGTATCCTCTTTCTCAAATAAACTTTTACAGTATTCCTTTTATCTCTTTTAAACGCATTCCTCTTTTTTTACCATACTACCATTATGGTTTCTGATTTTTTTCCAGATGCGAGGTAGTATTTTTACCTCTGGCTGTTCTTATGGACTTCCAGGAGAGTTTATTATTGTTTTGGAAATCGTCCGATAACCTTTTATCAAATTCAACTTTAACTCTCCTTCTTTCTTGCCACACTTTTTAACCTATTATTCGCGACAAATTATCAAGTTATTAACTACACCACTCTTATTTAAATTGTTTAACTATTTTTGGCACAAGAAGGTGGTTTATTAGAACCTTTATTACATTAGATTCGTTATTTTTTAGATTTCAAATTTTTAGTTTATTTTTCGGAAGCTAATGTTATGTTTTTTAAATCGTAGAATATTAATTTTATTTTTAAAAGTTCCGCAAATATTTTTCCATATCTGTAAAATGGTTATTAAAAAAATGGTTCATTAATTATGTCATTACGTATTTTAGAAACATTTATTAAAAGAAATCGTCATAAATCCAGACGACCACAAACAACTTTAACACAGGAAGATTGTCATTTAAGGATTTACAAGACAGTGTCTATGACATCGATTTATAGCCAAATAAGTGCTTGTGTGCTTCGTTCTTAAGGACCATGTGGATGTCTCTCCGAAATCGGCCAAAAATTATTTAATACAAAAGCAGTTGCAGCTTTACCATGGACGAGTTGATACTAACTAAAAACAAAAATTGTTTTATTACCACCTTCATTTATGGAACAATTTATGTTGCGCAGCTAGAAAATTTGTTGTGATTCTTTTATGTATGTTAAGCTGACATGACCACTTCAACAAAATCAAAAAAAAATTACATCAGAGTTTAGTGCTTTTTTGTTGCTAATTTGTTCCAGTTTTGGAAATTTGTTGCTGGACATGATATAGAGTGGGTCCATGCCAGCTTCACGAGGTGCCAGAGCGGCAACTTTTTTAATTTGCGGCTGTATTAAAAATGAATAAATGAATGAAGCACTTATTTGTTGCTAATTTGTTCCCCATTTCAAATTTCAGCATTATTTTACATTACAGACAAAAATGATTACATGCCAGCTCTACGATTAGCTGACACAGCAGCATTTTTATTTCGCGATTATATTAAAAAATGTATAGACCAAAATTAAGAGCTAATTTGTTCCCCCTTTCAAATTCCCGGATTTTTCTCCATTACATAAAAATATTATTCCATCCAGCTGGCACAATAAGTTTCATGTGGAATTGAAAGCTATCATACCAGAATTGTTGTTGCTGATTCTTTTCGATTTTAGAATATTTGTTGCTCGTTTTTTTGTTTTTGTTGCTTTCTAGTCGCTAATTTGTTCCCATTTCAAAAAATTTGTATCTCTTTTTTTTTAAATTTTGATAGAAAGTTTATTTCAGGATAATTTCGTTATCTGATATGTAATCTAAAAAACGATTATACCAGAATTTGTTGCATTTTATTGCTAATTTGTTCCCCTTTCAGAATGTTTATTGCTCTTTTTTTTAAATTATATTGAAACAAGCTGCCATTACAAATTAATTTCACGATAATTTCGTCATCTGACAGGTAAACTAAAAAACGATGATACCAGAATTTGTTGCATTTTTGTTGCTAATTTGTTCCCCTTTCAGAATTTTTATTGCTCTTTTTTAAAAAAAAAATTATATTAAAACAAGCTGCCATGCCTTAATTTCACGATAATTTCGTTATCTGACAGGTAAACTAAAAAACGATGATACCAGAATTTGTTGCATTTTTGTTGCTAATTTTTTCCCGTTTCAGAATTTTTATTGCTCTTTTTTCAAAAAAAAAAGTTATATTAAAACAAGCTGCCATGCCTTAATTTCAAGAAATTTCGTTATCTGACAGGTAAACTAAAAAACGATGATACCAGAATTTTTTGCATTTTTGTTGCTAATTGGTTCCCCTTTCAGAATTTTTATTGCTCTTTTTTAAAAAAAAAATTATATTGAAACAAGCTGCCACGCCTTAATTTTACGATAATTTCGTTATCTGACAGGTAAACTAAAAAACGATGATACCAGAATTGGTTGCTTCTTAGTTACTAATTTGTTATTCATTTAGATATTTTGATATCCAATTTTCAATATCGCTACCCAGAACCCAAAGTATCGGCAGTACTATTGAGTTGATAGTGTTATCGAGAAATTTGGCTATCTTCTGGACCGATAATGCTTAAGCTTTTAAACTTATTTTATTTTAATATTGTATTTTTTTGTTTTTTTTTTTTAAAATTCATAACTAATTCCAACGCTGGTTATGACTTGAGAGAAACAAATTAGCATAAAATAAGCAACAAATTCTGGTATCATCGTTTTTTAGTTTTCTTCATTCTTGATTTTAGGCCAGACGCCTGTTCAATTATCGTCTACTTGCGTTAGGCTGTCGCTCCATCGTTTCCTGGGGCGCCCAACGTCTCTTCGTCCCAATGGGGACTTGTCGCGAGCAATTCTCACAAATCTGCGGTTGTCCATTCTAGCTAAGTGTTCGTTTCATTCCTTCTTTCTGTTTGCTACCCAGTCATTGATGTTCTTGACCTTACAGGCTGTTCTGATATCCTCGCTTTTCTTTCTATCCAGCAGTGCCTTTTCAGTGATTCTACGGAGTATCTTTATCTCAGCTGTCTCTAGGAGTCTTTTCGTTTTCACTGTTTCTGGCCTGGTTTCTGCGGTTGAGATAATCCATGACAGGCAATATGAATTTCGACAACTTCGATCTACTGGAGATATGCTGGCTTATGTCACTCAGCTCTGGAAAAACACTATTGAAAAGTTTGGTGAATCCCGTGCAATAGCCTTGGATATATTTAAAGCCTTTGACCGCGTTTGGCACCAGGCATTGTTAAGTAAATTATCTGCCTACGGTCTCCCAACCAAACTGCGCCAATGGCTCTTGAGCTTCATGAAAGATCGCTCCTTACATGTGGCAGTTGACGGTATTTCTTCTGATGCGTTTAAAACCAATGCCGGGGTCCCCCAGGGTTCCATCCTGTCCCCCACCTTATTTTTTTTACACATAAACGACCTCTTGAAAACCACCACGAACCCCATTTACAGTTTCGCAGATGATAGCACACTTGTCTCAACTTTAACATCCTATCGATCACTTTCGGTAAATGATACAAATAGACTCAGGCAGGAACAGGTTAATTCCATCAATAGAGATCTTAAAGCAATCGTCGAGTGGCGAACCAACAATCTTGTTCAGTTCAACGCCCAAAAAACACAAAGTGCCACGTTTTCCAAGAAAGTGAATTCCTCAAATCATCCCATCACAATGTCCAGAAATACCCTCGAACCAAGTCCCTCCATCTCGATTTTGGGAGTCACGGTGTCCAATAATATGTCTTGGCATGACCATGTTGCTAACATCGCAAAGTCGGCAAGCCAGAGGCTAGGTTTTCTGTGGAAAGCTAGAAAGTTTTTTACTCCTGATCAACTGTTGACGACGTACAAGGCTCAAATCCGACCTCTACTGGAGTATTGCTCGCACATTTGGGGTTCAGCACCAAGGCATTCTCTTCGTCTTCTAGATTCCATTCAGAAAATAGCCATTCGCTTGATAAACAGCTCAACTCTCACAGATACCCTTCACCCTCTAGAACATAGAAGAAGAGTTGCAGACCAGTCATTGCTCTACAGATATTTCCATGGCAGATGCTCCAGAGAAATAAAAACTCTTGTACAACCATTTGCCACATTCGGCCGAAGAACCCGGCACGCTGATCAGTCTCACCCATTGACACTACAAGGACCAATCTTTATCAAGAATCCTTTTTTTATAGGGCTGCTACGGAATGGAATAAGCTTCCAAAATCAGTTTTTCCAGAGAACTATGACCTGCAACTTTTTAAAAAGCGTGTCCACAATCATTTCCTTTCTATAATCCCTTCTCCTTCTAATAGTCGCAGTACGGACCGTCCGCGGCCCACACGATAGGTCTATCCTTTTTGCGACTATTTTCATAAAAAAAAAAATTTCATCACTGGCCTCACGGCGGTTTTGTAGATCTTTGATTTAGTGTCCGAGTTTCATACTTTTATTGCACCATATTGTATTCAGGTTTTTGTTGTTTAATCTCTCACCTCTTCTTCAAAATCATCAAAGCCGAAAAGTTCTATGCCAAGGTAGTTAAATTTTATTTTTTGCTCGATTACTTTACCGTCAAGCTCAAGTTTGCATCTTAGAGGAATTTTCGATGTTGTTAAGCTTCTTTGTTTTAATAATAATAATAATAATGTTTATTTTCCAACAATTTACAGAGTGTATTAGAACAATAGATATAAATAGAATAGAAAAATAAACATGATAAATCACTGAAGCTTGAAGCTTGTGTGTGTGAGAATACCTTTATAAAAATAAACTTATACCTATACAATAATATACAATAATGATTATAAATAAACAAAAATGCATGTGCAAAATAATAATTCACTAATGTGAATGCGCTTAGAAAAGTTCTTTTCAATTATGGTGGTCCAAAGTCTAGTCCGATCTAGTTTGACATATTCGAGTCGGTGATATTTCCATGTTTAGAGACTTGGCTGTTAGGTTTAATAAGTGTAATAACCTTTGTAAGTCATCTTCATTTTCTGCAATGAGAGCGGCATCTTCAGCATAACACACTGTTGTGATTTCTGCATCCCCCATTTTGTATTCCTTTAGTCCTCGAACACATCGAATAATTTCTTTCATTATTCTCTAGAAAAGCCGATCTCACTGTGCCTAACATAACTTTGTCAGGAGTAACCATACCACTGAAGTCATCCATATCGATGCTTGGTATAACTATCAGCAATAACCTTTCCTGAGAAAATCACGTGAGGTCCATTGCCAAAAGTGCATCCCAAAAACTTGGTTTTTTGTTTCGTGCCAAGAGCAATTTCACCTCCAGTCAGCTGCTTATGATCTATAAGGCACAGATCCGACCTGTACTGGAATACTGTTCCCATATTTGGAGTGCAGCACCTAAACATATCCTGAAGCTACTGGATTCTGTCCAAAAAAGGGCAATTCGTCTCGTCGGTGATGCCTCGCTTACAAACTCGCTCACTTGTCTGGAACACCGTAGAAAAGTTGGCGATTTGTCTCTATTTTATAGATATTTTCATGGGCGATGCTCTTCTGAAATATCAACAATCGTTCCTCCTTCGGCAGTCTCTTCGAGATTAACCCGTCAAGTTTAGTCTTCACACCCCTTCGTGGTCACTTTGGATACCTGCAGAACATCACTTTCCAAAGACTCATTCATCCAACGAATTGCGAGGCTTTGGAACTCATTGCCTAGGGAGGTGTTCCCCGAGGCATACAACCTCCAGAAATTTAAGAACACCAACTCCTACCTTCTTTCCCTTGGTTCCCACGATGTTCTCTGAACATTACAGGATATCCCTTTTCGTGGGAACCAGAACATAAAAAAAAAAAAAAAAAAAAAAAAAAAAAAAAAAAAAAAAAAAAATTGAAAAGGGTAGGACTAAGGGAGTCTTCCTGGCGAATACCGCTAACCGCTGGTATTGGTTTTGTGAGGTCTCCTTCTATTTGTGCTCGTATTTTATTGTTTGTGTATATGTTCTCTATGGTGTCACGTGCCTATTTTTTTTCCCTTCTACCGTTCATTATAATTGTCTCAGTTGAGTTTCGTATTCCTTGTTGCATACCGTACTCTGCGGTAACTCAAATATATCATTCGTTGTAGATAATGTTGCATACGTTGTAGGGGTAATATTATCGTTTGGTTTGCAATTTCTGTGTGGATGGGACTGGATATCCACACGGACGAGGCGATTGCGAAGCGCGGACTTGAGAAGATTGTGGGTTGACGTTTATTCCGCGCCATTTTTCTTGATTTCCGGCATAGAAGCGGCAGTCGTTTGGGGAGCTTCTTGAAAGGAAGGTGTTGGTGAAAGTCGTTGGGGACGGTGTGTTATTAGCACGTGTGCAGAACCTCTATGGGATTTCTTTCATATCTGGCTGTATTTGGGCCATCTTAATTGGATTTTGAAGAAAAACCATTTGATTTTTAACTTGACCATTTTGTCTTACCTACGTTGTTGATATTTTGGATTTTTGGTGTCAAGTTAAAATATCCGTTGTCGGAATTTATTTGAGGGAAGCCATTGTTAATTAGCCGGTGCCGTCCCATAATCTAACCAGCCCCAGGAGTAGCCCAGGAGTAGGCCACAGGAGTACATGTGAATTCGTATACCCAAAGGTTATCAGTGATTTATTTTTAAATATATAACGCCGTGTCTCATTCGATACCACGAGTAAGTTTTGTTTTAGTTTACAAATATAGTACTTTGTGAATTCGTGTACCCAAAGGTTATAAGTGATTTATTTTTAAATATATAACGCAGTGACTCATTCTGACACCACGATTACGTTCTTTTTTAGTTTATTAATATAGTACATTGTTGGAAACTATTTATTGCATTAGATAATATGCCAAAGCTAAACTTGGATTAGAATAACCTTCTCAATAATTCTTTATGTCCAAGTAGAAATATATTTTCTTCCTACTTATTTGTAAATATCCTACAATCTTGATATTTTAAAGGACAACCATTGTAAAAATATTTTTAAATAAACTCGATTGTTTTGGCAGAGAAAATCTTTATGTAAACGGTTAACTAGTGAATTATCAGCCTTTATGTAAATGTCTGAATTAGTGTTATTAATGAGTTAACTTATATATGTTTTACTTTTTTTTCTTTGCCTTTATGTAAGCGTTTGAATTAGTGTTATTAATGAGTTGATTTATATATATATTTTACTTTTTTTGTAACTTGGTAAAGTCTGTTACTCTTACTTCTGTCTATAAAGTTGTAAATTTTACATTTTTGGTTTGTTTTAGCAAGAAAATTTTACCATAGCTGTTAATTTTGACTATGTTTGTTATGATGTTGCTATTGAGCTGTGTACCTTAATTATTTATTGTGTGTGTAAAGTATCCAACATATTTTTACTATAATTTTATTTATTTGGTTCACCATAATCATAGTTGTTTATCTTGTGGCTCTGCTAGTGCCTATAAGATCTAGGGGTTTCCGGCTTATACCGTCTAAGTCGGTGGCGCAGCTCACTTTTATATTTTTTTTCTTCTACCCTCTACGGCTGAGCTCGGGCATAATTTGCCAGTAGAGAAACCGCTAGCAGAGTACTCTTTAGAGAACGAAAAAGACGTGGCAATGGTTTTGGTAAGATTGTATGTGATTTGCCTGTTGTTTTAGTTTACATTTTTAACAAAACGATCGTAAAATTGATCTGGCATGGCGTATTCTTTCATCAAAATTTGCACAAAAAAAAGCAACAAAATTCTGAAATTGGAACAAATTAGCAACAAGAAAGCAACAAATTCTGGTTTCATCGTTTTTTAGTTAACATTTCGGATAACGATATTAGCGTGAAATAATTCTGGCATGACAGTTACAATATAAAAAAAAAAACGTACAACAAATAATCTCAAATGGTAACAAATCGGCTACAACAATTCTGGTGGGTATAATAGTTTTTAATTTAACATGTCTGATAGAAAAACTTATTGTACCAACTTATGATAGTACAGCTGGATAAAATCATTTTTTTCTTTAATGGAGAAAAATGCAGGAATTTGAAAGGGGAAACAAATTAGCTCTTCATTTCGGTATATTCATTTTTCGATAAAGTCGCCAAATTAAAAAAGTTGCTGTGTTGGCTTATCGAAAACAAATTAGCATCAAATTAGCTCTTCATTTTGGTACATTCAGTTTTCGATAAAGTCGCCAAATTAAAAAAGTTGCTTTGTCGGCTTATCGTGAACAAATTAGCAACAAATTAGTGCTTCATTTTGGTATAGATATTTTTCGATACAGTTGCCAAATTAAAAAAGTTGCAGTGTCAGCTTATCGTGAAGCTGGCATGGAATCAATTTTTTCTATAATGGGGAATAATGCGAAAATTGGTAACGGAGAACAAATTAGCAACAAATTTTTTCGATAAAGTCACCAAATTAAAAAAGTTGCTGTGTTGGCTTATCGAGAACAAATTAGCAACAAATTAGCTCTTCATTTCGGTATATTCATTTTTCGATAAAGTCGCCAAATTAAAAAAGTTGCTGTGTTGGCTTATCGAGAACAAATTAGCAACAAATTAGATCTTCATTTCGGTACATTCAGTTTTCGATAAAGTCGCCAAATTAAAAAAGTTGATTTGTCGGCTTATCGTGAACAAATTAGCAACAAATTAGTGCTTCATTTTGGTATAGATATTTTTCGATACAGTTGCCAAATTAAAAAAGTTGCAGTGTCGGCTTATCGTGAACAAATTAGCAACAAATTAGTGCTTCATTTTGGTATAGATATTTTTCGATACAGTTGCCAAATTAAAAAAGTTGCAGTGTCAGCTTATCGTGAAGCTGGCATGGAATCAATTTTTTCTATAATGGGGAATAATGCGAAAATTTGTAACGGAGAACAAATTAGCAACAAATTTTTTCGATAAAGTCACCAAATTAAAAAAGTTGCTGTGTTGGCTTATCGAGAACAAATTAGCAACAAATTAGCTCTTCATTTCGGTACATTCAGTTTTCGATAAAGTCGCCAAATTAAAAAAGTTGCTTTGTCGGCTTATCGTGAACAAATTAGCAACAAATTAGTGCTTCATTTTGGTATAGATATTTTTCGATACAGTTGCCAAATTAAAAAAGTTGCAGTGTCAGCTTATCGTGAAGCTGGCATGGAATCAATTTTTTCTATAATGGGGAATAATGCGAAAATTTGTAACGGAGAACAAATTAGTATTTTATTTTGGTATATTTGTTTTTAAATACATCCGCGAAATAAAAAAGTTGCCGTGCTCGCATCTCGTGAAGCTGGCATGGACACACTTTTTTTCTATTTCATGACCGGCAATAAATTTTCCAGAATTGGAACAAATTAGCAACAACAAAAAAAAACTAAATTTTAGTATAATTTTTTTTTATTTTGTTGAAGTGGTCGGAGTAAGCGTAACATACAAGATTCTTATTCGTTCTAAGGAGGCGCTTTGCGAGGCATATATTATTATTACAAAGTTAGTAGAACGGCGAAAAAAAAAATTTTAAATTTGTTCCATTAAAATTTGTTTCATAAAATCGTTGCGACACTTTTAAAAAATCAAGTATAGAAATTTTAACTTAAGATATAGAAACCAGTTCTCTGTACCAACCCACAGGACTTTCTGTCTATTGTGACTCTTTTACAATGTTGCATGGCTCCTTAACCGGATACCCAACCAACAATTTGATAACTTTATCCATAGGCAGATGTTACATCTTTTCTATCCTCTTGTACGGGACAGAATCTTGGACACTCAATGAAAACACATCCAAGAAAATAGAAGCCTTCAAAATGCGACTCTACCGAAGAATGCTGAGGATATCATGGACCGAACATATCACTAATGAAGAGGTACTAAGAAGGATGAATAAACAAAAAGAAATTATGAACACCATCAAGATCCGAAAACTGCAATATCTGGGCCACATCATGAGAAACGACTCCAAGTACTCCTTACTCCAGACAATCATCCAGGGAAAAATCGATGGAAGAAGAGGTCCAGGAAGGAGAAGAATATCTTGGCTGCATAACCTTAGAAAGTGGACCGGAAAAACATCAGCCGAACTCTTCCGCATTGCCGTAAATAAAGTTAGGCTTGCCATGCTGGTTGCCAACATCCGTAACGGATAGGAACCACAAGAAGAAGAAGAATCCATAGGCAGGTTGGGAAAACTTTTTTTGGTCTTCGTAATAAAGAACTCTGCAGATTAGTTACTTTAAATCGTGTTACTTTTACACATTTTCAATAGTTATTAATCACCCTGTGATTCTAGAATGGAGCAGAAATGACCTGCGAATTCTAACGGGACTGCTTACAGGACACCTCGGAAGGATAGGTCTGAACCAACAAAGGTTTTGCTGCGTGGAAGACGAAACTACTGAACATACTATGTTTATGACCCGGCCTGGGAAGAATAAGGTTCAACTTATTTGGTTACACCAACCTATTACCTACCGATTTCAAAAAAATCTCACCCTATACAACTATGAACTTCGTGAGAAGGGCTGTACTGTGCGGTAAACTGTAACCTCTAGAGGTGAGCTATACACCTAACCTAACCTAGTGCTGATAACAGATAATTTGAGGGAAGCCTATTCAAGGATAAAAGAGCTGAAGCAAACAACAAAAACGTTGGCCAGTGTATAAGTCATCAAAAAACAAAAATCATGACTAATTTGGTACTTTGTGGAATTATATCTCTAGAGGACAAAATCATTGAAGTGGTTAACAAATACAAATACCTAGGTCACGAAATCAGAATAAGTCGGGACAATCAAACGACGGAACTACAAAGAAGAATCTCTCTAGGGTGGGCTGCATACGGTAGAATAAGGGATGTCTTTAAAAGCAGCACACCAATAGGCCTAAAATCAAAAGTCTTCAATCAATGCGTATTACCAGTAATGACCTTTTTTTATGAAAATAGTCGCAAAAAGGGTAGACCTATCGTGTGGGCCGCACTGCGACTATTAGAAGGGGCAGGGATTATAGAAAGGAAATGATTGTGGACACGCTTTTTAAAAAGTTGCAGATCATAGTTCTCTGGAAAAACTGATTTTGGAAGCTTATTCCATTCCGTAGCAGCCCTGTAAAAGAAGGATTTTTAATGAAGATTGTTCCTTGTAGTGTCAAGCTTGAGAGTAAATGTGCGAGACTGATCAGCGTGACGAGTTCTTCGGCCAGATGTGGCCAATGGTTGTACAAGAGTTTTTATTTCTCTGGAGCATTTGCCATGGAAATATCTGTAGAGCAATGACTGGTCTGCAACTCTTATTCTATGTTTCAGAGGGTGAAGGGTATCTGTAAGAGTTGAGCTGTTTATCAAGCGAATGGCTCTTTTTTGAATGGAATCTAGAAGACGAAGAGAATGCCTTGGTGCTGAACCCCAAATATGCGAGCAATACACCAGTAGAGGTCGGATTTGAGCCTTGTACGTCGTCAACAGTTGATCAGGAATAAAAAACTTTCTGGCTTTCCACAGAAAACCTAGCCTCTGGCTTGCCGACTTTGCGATGTTAGCAACATGGTCAGGCCAAGACATATTATTGGACACCGTGACTCCCAAAATCGAGATGGAGGGACTTGGTTCGAGGGTATTACCGGACATTGTGATGGGATGATTTGAGGAATTCACTTTCTTGGAAAACGTAGCACTTTGTGTTTTTTGTGCGTTGAAATGAACAAGATTGTTGGTTCCCCACTCAACAATAGTTTTCTCTATTGATCTCTATTGATACTATTGGTACCTACGGTACCGAAACGCTAACACTGATACCGTACATAGATTGGAGGTTGCTCAGAGAAAAATGGAGAAAGCTACGCTTGGTATTCGAACCCAAGATCGCGTAAGAAATACGTACATCCGGCAAAAAACAAAGGTCCAAGACATAATACCGAGAATCACGACACTAAAATGTAAGTGGGCAGGACATGTTGCGAGATTCAAAGACGACAGATGGTCTCTAAAAATAATAAATTGGCGACCCCGCGCAGACAAAAGAAGCAGAGGAAGACCGCCAATACGTTGAAGCGACGATATAATAAGAGTAAACGGACACTAGATTCGAACAGCTTAAGATAGAGCTCAGTGGAGCAGTTAGAGACCTATGTTTAGCAGTGGACTCCAAACCAGGCTGGGTGATCATTATTCTTCTTCTTCCTCCTTTAATGTAAGCAATTTGCTTATTTTTTTCGTATCCTCTGCCGTTCAATTAATAGAAAGGTTAGGTTGGGTGATAATGATGATGATAATTAATATTTTTATCAAAACGTGGTAGATTGTAGATTAAGCATCAGCCACGCAACGCGGAAAATCGACGCGTCGACGTACCGAGTAACGCTGGTTTTACGATATCGAACTGTTTTGAGAAAATTAAAAAAATAAACAACGGACAGCATGCTGCGACGTAGCAAAGAAAACATGTAGGCTAAATTTAATCATGATAATCGCGTGACTCCAAAAGTGGGTAGTTAACCCCGACTAAAATGAACGGAATAAATAAATGAATTCCATTTCAAACATTTGCATACTGTGGTAGTTTTTTTTCCGATAATAATTTTTTCGTAATAATTTTTGTCTTTAATACCTTGCAGATATTATGTATATACAGGGCGAATTGGATACTCTTATACACTAAAACGTAGAAACCGAGCGAAATTAGTAAAGTATTGTTCGAATAATAATGACATTAAAGAATAATATGACGTTTCGTAACACTTGTTATCTCTATCTTTAAGGCAAAGAGTCATTTTTGTCTGACCTCATAGTTTTTTCTTTTTTTCGTTCACGTATAGATAACGACGAAGTCACCGATAAAATCTGGAATATTTCTAAAATTAATATTTTAAATTGAGAGATAAGAGAGAACAGATGTGGTTTATTAATTTTAACACGGATTTTATGGTCTGATTGCGGTTTTACCATATCTTTTAAAAGGAAAAGAATGCAGTAGACGTCTAATAATCAGGTAAAATAATGATAATTGATTTTTTTTATTTCAAATCATTAAAAGAATAACGCCATTACTTTACTTATCAAATGTGTGCGTGTGATAAGTTCCATGTGGGACAAACTTCCTGGCGTTTTAGAATTATAATAAACGAGCATATAAAAAGAAACCTATGGACAATGATGGTGGTAAATAACATAATGTAAGACGGTTCTTCACAAAACATTTTACAGTTTCAAACAACTTCAACAATGCAAATTTAAATCTTAAACCGAACTTTTTTTCCTCGCAGACCACGTCTATTCTATTTTGGGTAGACCCCTTGTCGTTCTAATATTAAATTTTTACAAATCCATCACATTTAAATTACTTTTTAACAGCGTTATGAATAACGCCATAACTTTATTTATCGAATTTGTGCGTGTGATAAATTTCATGTGGGACAAACTTCCTGACGTTTTCGAATTGAAATAAATGAGCATATAAAACGAAGGCGAAAAAACGAAACCTATCGACAATGATGGTAAATATATTCTAGAATAACATAATGAAGACGATTTTTTGCAAAACATTTTACAATTTCGAAGAACAACAATGCAAATTTAAATCTTTTAAACCCAAACTTTTTTTCCTCGCAGACCACGTGTAAATCTTTTCTATTTTGGGTAGACCCCTGTCGTTCTAATATTAAATTTTTACAAATCCATTAACTTTAAACTTTGTAGTATGTCTTCATGAAGCCAAAATTTCTGGGACTCATTTATATTCCATGCACTCCCAATTTTTGTTTTTGCTGACGTGGACCCCCTAAATCAATTTCTAGTAGTCGATAAATACCACTTAGGAAAGTGGTTTTAAATCAACAACCGGATCTATTATAACAGACGTAGATGTTGGATGATGCCAGCGAGGGGTGAAAGGGGTAAGTGGAGGCCTCTAAAGCATATGAAAAGTGTTAGAGCTGCCAATCTAAGATAAGAAAAATAATGCAAATTCTATCACGGCTCTGTAAAAAGAAAGTTACAAAGCTATGCATCCTCTCAAGCATCTTAATCTATTCGAGGCGCAGAATTCCGAGACTTCGTACAAAGTTTATCAATTTCCTGGAAGCTAAGTTCCTGACATCGAAGGGCTTTAAGAAGGCCCCTTCCAGAAACTTGAGCCTCTTGCAGAAAAGCGCTGGGCATTCGCAAAGCAAATGTTTTGCAGTTCCAGTGAAGTTCTCACAGTTGTGCCCATCTTTTTCAGGTGATACCTCAAAGGGCAATGTCCAGTGAGGAGTCCCATCACCAGTTTCAAGTCTTTCTTCTTTAACTCGAGAAGCTGTTTGGCTTTCATTGGCGAAAGGCTTACTAGCCTTTTCCCTTGTAAAGCGGCACGATAACGGCCTTGCACCAGTCATCTGGTACGCTACCACTTCTCCAACAAAGGGTAAAAAGGCGGTACAGTAGACAGCTACCACGTTTTGTCCAGCCTTCAGCATTTCAACTGTTATCCTGTCATATATATATAAAAAATATGGAAAGAAATCAAGGGCCCTTTTTAGATCATTAAAAACAGTGTTTTCAACATTTTATGCCAAACTCAATGTTACTAAGTTATTCATCGAAAATCCTTAAGGAAGTTCTTACTCGAACGCGTTATTCAAAAAAGAAAACAATCAAACAATCTCGAATTTCGCATAAGTATTCTTCAATACTTTTTTTAATTTTTCACGAAAATTCATATAATTTGCATTACTTCTCATTTTTGTCAGAACTACCTTAAGTCCCCCGGAAATTGTTGTCTGTCAATCTACCGTATCTCGAATAAGACCGAACGGTACGACGGATGTACGTGAAATAAACAAACGAGATTATCATCAGTACCTACGAGAAGAATTAGATAATCTTCAATTGGGAACAACAAAATAGTTAGGAACTGAATAACTAAACAACGACAAGACAATTAAGGTATTATTAGAATTCAAAAAGCAGCAATAATTAAAATTAACAATAGACGTCGCATGTATATTAGTACACGTGAACACACACACACACACACACACACACACACACACACACAAACACACACGATAGTAGTAAACAGTTGCATGCACTTACACGAATAAAAGAGCCTACTTGATGCCGTTAGTCCATTTGTTCTGCAGAGCAGAAAGCTTTCAGGAAAACTTTATAGTACAGGACAATTCGTTCCGGTATAGGAAATAGTGAAAACAGCTTACTCAAAACGAATTTTTTTATTAGCGAAAATGTCTTTGACATTTCTATATATTTTTTAACTTATATTGCAGTTGTTAACGTAGATATGTGCTGTTTAATTGGAGGAACTTCCTCCAGGGAGGAAGTACAAGAGACGTGACGCACTACACCATCCTCCTTTCGCATTCTAGATCCAGATTTATGCTGCAAACGTGCCAGATACATTTATGGTACTATTTAACACTACTAGGCAAGACTTAAAATCGGTAGAGTAGTACGACAGGGTGATACTATGTCACCCAAAGTTTTTATCACCGTTTTGGAATACGCTTTCGCCTATATCCAGCAGTGAATGCAAAGGGCTGATTGATGATGATGATGATTACACAAAACACTGTGAACAAAAAAATTAGCTTTTAGACAACCGATTTTCGTTAATAAAGACAATACTTTGGGTACCAACTTGAAACCTCGATAAGATCTGCGCTTTACGAAAGACGCTTTAATCTCTGATGAAGACTGTAATTACAAGCGAAACGTCGACTGTTGATTATAATTATTAAATTAGTAAGATTTTCTTTCGGATATTAAATACTAAACATTATTAACAATTTCATACACGCTTGGCACATAATATTTTTTAAAACATCTCATATAGCAATTTGTAAAAGCTCTTTTTAAGATTCTGAAGCTTTCCAATGTTTGAAGATTTTTTTTCCTAAATTGTTAGAAGCTAAAATTAGGGCTGTCATTTTCGTCGGTCCACAAATAAAGAAAATAATGGCCAGTACATAATTTCCACAATTACTCAACATCCCGTAAAAACAAGCGTGGTTACATCAAAGCATGGCTTTCTTGGAAATAAAAAACTTCAAACTCATCGGTTGCAAAATGTCTCTTAACGTACACATATTACATAATCGCTTGAACCATATTAAAAATAACTTTGGGGCACGTTACAGGGGGAACATTTTTACCAGAATGTGATGGATTTTGAGCAATATTATTAAGGATAATAAAATGAGAGCATGATGCAAAAAAAACACTAAAACATCATTTTTTTTTCATTAGACTAAACACTCCAAAAGACCTCCAACATTATTTATAAAATACCATGTACTGAGTGTGACAAAGTATACATGGGGCAAACAGATAGGTACTTAAAACAAAGAATGACTGAACATAATAGGGACTTCAAAACATACACAACACACTTAAAACAATAAAAAATCCCACAATTCTTGCAGAATATTGTAAATTATCCCTCCATATCTTTGATTTTATTTTAGTTAGTATTACAACAAACAACATTGAACAAAATTAAGTATTGAATGAAATCATCGAAATAATTCGGCATGGGGAAAAATGTGTTAAGAAAAGATATGGTTTTGAAAATTTATATACATCGTATTTAAATCTAATAAAATAAAAATTAAACATAAATTGAAAAGTAGACACATAAATAAAGTAACCGATGAATTTTTACCAGTTTAAATTTTATGTCGAACTTGTTTTATATCCCCTGTAATTCGGAAATCCACTTCAAATGTAAGCACATGCTTTTATGTTGTCGTTCTGTCATCTACTATTGGTTTTTACATGAATTATTTTATTTACAGCTAAAACTTAAGAATTCTATTTTAATAAGTTCGTTCTTGTTTTAATACTTCAGAGTGCTGAAGATGATGAAGATGAAGATGATTTGGCACCAGGCATTGTTAAGTAAATTATCTGCCTACGGTCTCCCAACCAAACTGCGCCAATGGCTCTTGAGCTTCATACAAGATCGCTTCTTACATGTGGAAGTTGACGGTATTTCTTTTGATGCGTTTAAAACCAATGCCGGGGTCCCCCAGGGTTCCATCCTGTCCCCCACCTTATTTTTTTACAAATCAACTACCTCTTGAAAACCACCACGAACCCAATTTACAGTTTCGCAGACGATAGCACACTTGTCTCAACTTTCACATCCTATCGATCACTTTCGATGAATGATACAAATAGACTCAGGCAGGAACAGGTTGATTCCATCAATAGAGATCTTGAAGCAATCGTCGAGTGGGGAACCAACAATCTTGTTCAGTTCAACGCCCAAAAAACACAAAGTGCCACGTTTTCCAAGAAAGTGAATTCCTCGAATCATCCCATCACAATGTCCGGAAATACCCTTGAACCAAGTCCCTCCATCTCGATTTTGGGTGTCCAATAATATGTCTCGGCATGACCATGTTGCTAACATCGCAAAGTCGGCAAGCCAGAGGCTAGGATTTCTGTGGAAAGCCAGAAAGTTTTTTACTCCTGATCAACTGTTGACGACGTACAAGGCTCAAATCCGACCTCTACTGGAGTATTGCTCGCACATTTAGGGTTCAGCACCAAGGCATTCTCTTCGTCTTCTAGATTCCATTCAGAAAAGAGCCATTCGCTTGATAAACAGATCGACTCTCACAGATACCCTTTACCCTCTAGAACATAGAAGAAGAGTTGCAGAACAGTCATTGCTCTACATATATTTCCATGGCAGATGCTCCAGAGAAATAAAAATTCTTGTACGACCATTGGCCACATTCGGCCGAAGAACTCGGTACGCTGAGCAGTCTCACCCATTTACTCTCAAGATTGACACTACAAGGACCAATTTTCATCAAGAATCCATCTGGAATAAGCTTCCAAAATCAGTTTTTCCGGAGAACTATGACCTGCAACTTTTTAAAAAGCGTTTCCACAATCATTTTCTTTCTATAATCCCTTCCCCTTCTAATATTCGCAGTGCGGTCTACCCTTTTTGCGACTATTTTCTTAAAAAAAAAAAATGAAACAATAAATTTTTAAAACGTAGACTTGGTTTTCTTTAATATCTCGACCAATTCACGGTCGAGAGATAAATTTGACCGGAGTAAAGACAGAAGAAAGCTTTCAAACGAAGAAATCATTCGTTGTACATTCGCAGCACACTAGTACCGGAGACTCCGTACACGTAACTCAACTGTGTTGGTAGCAAAGCAATCTTGAATTAAATATAGAGCGCGTTGATAAAAATAAATGAATTATTTCGGTTGTTGGTGATTAATTTTCTCAAGTATCCGGTGATCTAAATACGCGCGCGTTGCAGGACGACAAAAGGATTACAAGAAGGACGATAGGTACAGGACAGAGCAGCATCTATCATGAGGATTTCGTACGCGAGGCGCAGAAAGCTCAAGGTAGTCTATCAAAAGGGCAGAGTCAAAGAAAAAAACGGTAAGTTCTACATTATTTACGTAATTTTAGCGGATTTAATATTTCCGGACGCCCCGGATCTAAAATGTGCAGTGTCAAAGAACAATACTATAGTTTGAAAGAGTGACAAAAAAATGTTGTGATAAGTACTAGAATAGTTAACTAAATCTGTTGAATTCTCGAACTGAGCCTGCTGATTGAGGTACATAAAGTTAGCACATAAATCATAGCACAATCACACCATACTATGTCCAATTTCATTTTCATTTTTACTTAAAAAATAGATCAAAGTTACAGTTCATTTTTCGAACCATTTAAGAGCTTTCGTTCAAAACGAAAAAATATTTACCAGCATTTTAGCTTGCGCGAACGCATTACGTGCAGCTAGAAATACGGGGGAAGACAGAAGTCGTAAAAGGTTAAAAATTCGGCGGCTAAGAGATTCGAGACACGAAGGACGTTGTGATAATTCGTGAGGCAGAATTATCGAAAAATAAAAAATATATCTAAGACCACGCAACTTTGTTCCCAAATGATATAATATATATATATATATATATATATATATATATATATATATATATATATATATATATATTGCTAGTTGCACCGCAGAAATGTACGTGGAATTTTCGATTTAAAGCTGACATCCTCACCCTCGTGACGGTAGCAGAACTTTTACAAAATCAATGAAAATTAAAAACTGAAAGTACTCAAATTAAGTGCCTTTGAGGTGCTTTCGTATATATATATATATATATATATATATATATATATATATATATATATATATATATATATATATATATATATATATATATATATATATATATATATATATTCATATCAAATCAAACCGGAACTCCGGCCGGAAACCATAAAATAAAAATTTTGAAAATTTATCAAAATTTCAAATTTAGAATTATTCATAATGGCCGAATTTACCAATGTACATTGTTTTCAATAAATTAGGTGCTTTTTAACTGTTTATGTAATAGCCATCAAGGCACTATATAGGGAGAGCAGGCACTCTCGTTGTTCTATTATAATTAATAACTTAGTTCCTGAGGATAAATATATTCTTTGTCAATTTGTACACGTCTCAACAAACATGTTAAGAACGATTTAAAAAAATTCCAGCAAAAGTATATCCGTGAAATTTGAGATATTAATTATTAACTGTTTATGCGATAGCACCGAGGCACTATAAGGCGAGGGGTCACTTGTTTTTCAGTTAAATGCTGTATTATTATTGGGGACTTTTTTCACGTAAAACTTTTTATTCGCGTACGAGCGGGGATGGTAAAGTGACCTTGAAATTGGAGAACAAAAATCAAACGATGCATTTTTTGAGAGCACCTAATTCATAGCATATTTCTACCGGGCGAAAATGCTGTATTATAATTGGCAACTTATTTCAAGTTACAATTTTTATTCTTATTAACATACATACATATAGTCACGCCTTTCTCCCGTAGGGATAGGCACATACCACTTCCGTCCACTTGCTACGGTTCTTACACACATATTTTGCTTTTTCTAATTTTATCAGTGCTCTCATACATGCTCGTCGGTTGTTGGTACCCTTCACCAGGCCTTTCTTCAAAACAATGTTGATCTGATCGAGATATGTTCGCCGAAATCGACCTCTACCGACTTCCGTCCATTCACATTCGCCTTATAAACTTGTTTCGTCAATCTTCTTTTATCCAACCTTTCTACGTGTCCAAATCATCTAAGCATTCCTTTATCTATCTTTGTAACCACATCTTCTTTTACACCAGAGCGTTCGCTTATCTCACTATTCTTTACTTTATTCAACCGAGTCACTCCGGCTACACTTCTCAGACTACTCATCTCCGCAGCAATTATTCTATTTTTATGCTACTTCTTCCAAACCCAACATTTACTACCATACGTAAGTGTTGGAACCAACATTCCTCTATGCAAAGTCAGACGTGCTTTTTTTGACACTTTCTGGCTGTTCATAAAGCTGTGCATTGTCCCATTCATTTGTTTTCCTACCGACACTCTTTACTCAATGTCACTGTCATACTTTCTACCTCTCGTAAACTTTGAACCCAAGTATACAAACTCATTCACTTGTTCCACTCTTTCTTCCTTAATCAGAACTTCACAGTTTGCAATGCTTTCTTCCCTTTCAAAAACCATAACTTTTGTTTCGCTGACATTTATTTCCATGGCTTTGATTTTCAGGGCATTATGCATAACATTAACCATCGCCTGCAAGTCCTCTTTAGATAACGCTAATATAATAAAATCATTCATTTTAAATCTATATGCACTCTTTCAAATCTTTTAAACAATCGTCTTTGTATAAGTTAAACAGCCATGGCTAAGCCACACATCCCTCTCTCACACCTTTTATCAATGTTAAACCAGTCCATGTAAGTTTCGTTTATCCTGACACAAGCAGTGGAATCCCCGTAAAGTGATTCCAGTGCTCGTATTAAACTAAGGCTCACCCCATACATAGACAATGTCGTCCACAATTCACTTCTCACCACCCTGTCATAGGCCTTTTCAAAATCTATTAAAGCGCAAAAGATCTTCTGAAGCCAAGAATTTTTCGACTATACCTCGTAATGAAAAGACCCGACCCATAAATCTTCTTCCTTTTCGAAATCCTGCTAGCACATCCCATATCATCTTCTTAGTTTCATTCGTCACTCTTTTAATCAATATCTTTGCATACAGTTTTCTGACTATGCTGAGTAAACTAATACCTCAGTAGTTCTTACAGTCCTGCTAAGAACCTTTTCCCTTGTAAAGCGGCACGATAACAGCCTTGCACCAGCCGCCTGGTACACTACCATTCCTCCAACAAAGGTTAAAAAGACGGTACAGCAGATTAGTTACCACGCTTTGTCCAGCATTCAGCATTTCAATTGTTATCCTGTCGTACCCAGCAGCTTTACCCAATTTTATACTGTTCAACACTAACACTATTTCTGTCGTTCTGATTTCACTTTCATTGCAACTTTTACTCATGTCTTATTAGAAAGCACCTAATTTATTGAAAACAATGTACAATGGTAAATTCGACTATTGCGAATAATTTAAAATTTTGATAAATTTTCAAAATTTTGATTTTGCGATTTCCGGTCGGACTTCCGGTTTAATTCTTACATATATCGAAAGCACCTAAAAAGCACTTCACATGGGTACTTTCAGTTTTTAATTTTTATTGAGTTTGTTAAAGTTCTGCTACCGTCACGTTACGGTGGCAGACGAATTTTCAAAATCGTCCTCTACCTCTAAAAATCGAGCACGAAAATAATGAACTCAGCACCAAATTAGCACCTAAATAAGGTACTTTCGGAATCCAAATCGAAGAATTTTGTCTGCTGCCGTCACGGGGGTCATCATATCCTCGCAGTAAGTTCAAATTTTCAGATGTATTTAATCAGCAGTTGAGCGTATGCCTGATAATCAGAAATCCCATTCTATGGTACAAATAGAAAGTAGTTTACCAAATATCTATTAACATACGTGAAAGTAAAGATTTTTAGTAAAAATACTTGCACTTTATATTTAAAAATTATTTTGACACGTACAGGGTGGGCCACACTTCAGGACAAGGAAAAAATAATACAATCACTATTTGTAAATAGAAAGGTTCTTTTTTATAATGTAAGTTTTAAATAATTGCCCGCATAAAACATGATATCAACGACTGGTTCATTAACATCGATATTTTGGCGCAGAATAATAGTTATTTTTTAATGATTCATTATAAATGAAACACAGCGGCGATTGATTACTGTGAGATGTAAAGGGTGTTCTTTTGTGCGCCCATAAATTACGTCACAAGAATTACAAAAGTGGGCCATGTCGCAAAAACCAATCTCGCGAAGACCGGTAGGCAGACCACCCAAGAGTTGGTACGAAAGCTGGAGCTTAGCGTCACAAGAAAAGCTTCGAAGGAGGCTAAACGCAACGGACTAAACAGGACCAGGTCCTATTATAAGAAGAAGAAGAAGAAAAATTACAAGATTTTTAAGCCCCCTGAATATGTCGCAGGTGGTCACATTTGTTTGACCCTTTTCCTGGTGCAACGTCACATATTTTGAAATTTTACATTTAAAAATTATTTTATTAAAATAGCTTTTCCAAAATTGTTCGTATGTTTCTATTTAATTTTTTTTTCATAAAATCAACAACGTCTATGAACACAGCACAGCAAGGGTCAGAATAGACCTCTTCTTCTTATGGTGCCTTCTTCCGTCGAAGGTTGGCGATCATCATGATTATTTGCATTTTGTTGACTGCTGATCTGAAAAGATGATTTGATGAACAGTTGAACCATTCTCTCAGGTTGCGGAGCCACGACATTCGTCTTCTTTTCACGCTGCGCTTCCCTGCAATCTTTCCCTGCATCACCACTTGTAGCATTCGGTATCTCTTTCCTCTCATAGTGTGGCCCAGATATTGTAATTTTCTGATTTTTATTTCGTTATTAATTTCTGTTTCTTTTGAGAGTCTTTTTAGTACTTCTTCGTTTGTAATTCTGTCCATATAAGATATTCTCAGTATTCTCCTGTATAGCCACATCTCGAATGCTTCTATTTTTCTCATCATGACTTTTGTCAATGTGGCCGCTTCTATGCCGTATAGTAAGATGGTGAATATGTAGCATCTCAGCATACGTATTTTGAGATCGTTATTTAAATTTCTGTTACAGAAAAACTGTTTCATATTTATGAAGGCTCTGCGTGCGATTTCAATTCTTGCTTTCAGTTCGCTAGCATAATCATTGTTGCTGTTAATCCATGTTCCCAAATATTTATATTTATATACCCGTTCTATTATCTGGTTGTTTACTATCAGCTGTGTGTTGTTGTTTCGGGTCTTTGTGAATACAAGGAATTTTGTTTTGCTGAGATTCATGTTTAGCCCGTATCGAATACTGACATTATGAACCTTTTGTACCATTCTTTGTAGGTCGATGGCATTTTCGGCTAGCAACATAGTGTCGTCCGCATACCTTATATTTGAAATAGGTATCCCATTAACTCGCACTCCAGCTTCTTCTTCAGCTAATGCTTCTTTCATGATCGCTTCTGAGTAGATGTTGAACAGCAAAGGGGAAAGCACGCATCCCTGTCTCACTCCGCGCCTGATCTCTATATCTTCCGTCTGTGTAATGCCTATTCTGATGTTTGCTGTTTGATTGTAGTATAGGTTTTCTATAATTCTTATGTCTTGAGTATCTATTTGTTTTTCACTTAGAATTTTTATGAGTTGGTCATGTCGTACTCTGTCAAACGCCTTTTCATAGTCTACTAGACATGCGTATACTTCTTTATTCACATCTAAGCATCGCTGTGTCAGTACGTTTACAACAAACAATGCCTCCCTTGTGCCCGTTCCATTCCGGAACCCAAACTGGAAATCACTTATCTCATTGTCCAGTTTCTTGTGTATCCGGTTGTGTATAACTTTTATAATACTTTCAATGTGTGGCTCATTAAGCTAATAGTCCTGTATTCGCTACATTTTTTCGCATTGTTTTTCTTTGGTATTGCTATAAATGTGGATGTTAGCCATTCTCTGGGTATAACTCCAGTTTTGTAAATCGTATTGAACAGTTCCGTAAGTATTGGTATGTGTTCTTCTTCGAGTAGTTTTAGCAATTCCACAGGTAATTCATCCGCGCCAGGTGCTTTCCCAGAATAGACCAAACTTACTCAAACAAATTTGACGTTAGAGCAGGGGTTAGATAAGAGTGTATCCTGACACCAATCCTATTTAACATATATAGTGAGTACGTCATGCGCAAAGTACTCGATGAATAGTATGGGGGGATTGCAGTGGGAGGAAGGCGCCTAAGTAATTTGAGATATGCGGTTGATACTCTCATATTGGCGACAGATCAACTCCAGCTGGAAATGATCATGACAAGACTGTGAAATATAAGCAAAAAATACGGCTTAAAACTAAACATCAGTAAAACCAAAGTCATGATAGTAGGCATATCCGGTTTCGAAGTAGTGGATAAATTTATTTATCTTGGCTTCCTCATCACCAACACAGTAAGTAGCGAAGCCGAAATAAGGCGACGGCTAGCAATAGCAAGAGCGGCCACAACTAAACTGACACGCATATGGAAGGACACGTCAAACAAATTTTCAGAAAAGAAATTATTTGATCTCTTTGCATACGTCGAAGCCTCTTTCCTGATAAGTCAGACGTACACACCGTCGCTAATTGTTTCATACTGATTAGTAACGTCGCAAACACAAGTCGACGAAATGGGGACAATTCAAATTCGAGTGTTGTAGTTAATTACTCTACTCTTAATTACTCTATCGTAGCTGTTTTTGTCGACTTCCAAAACAAATTAACCGACTAGGCACCTGGATGTCAACTATTGGTGTCTCTGTGAACCTTTCTCAGTGCAAATACGTAAAAATTTTTGAATTGTTCGACTTCTGTCGCACAGATAGCATTTAGTTCGTACTTGGAACATAAATAGAAAGCGTATTTATTATATTTAGATTGCTAGCATAAAAATAGATACGATGTTTTAAACTATAAGTAATGATAAACACAAACACATTTTTAGACCAATTTTTATTAGGTTTATTTAAACACTTTCATCGAAGATATATTACCAATTTGGAATTCGCTTTACGTTTATTGCTAGCGTGAAAATGACATAAAAGAAAATTAAAAACAAGTAAACCCATCTAGGTGGCACCAGTTGTTTACTCTACAAAAAATAAAAGCACCAATTTTCTTTTGTTATATGTACTATATGATTTTTTTCAATTATATTGACAAAACATTTTAAAAAAATATATTTATTTTTTTTTGTCTTTACATTTGAAAAATTGAGTGACATACGAGGAAAGTTCACGAATTGTTGTCCCTAACGTAGTTGGCGTTGAATGACAAATGCAAATAAAGTGTAAGGCAAAAAAGCTTATTGCATGACATTAGTGTGTGCCAATTAGCATTAACGCGTCAGTTCGTGTATGTTAACAATTAATTTTTTTCTATTGAGGTGAGCGTGATTTTATTAAAATTTACAAAATTGAGATAAGAGATATGATAAAGTACCTACCTCTGTAAAAAGGGGTTATCACCGCAGGAAATTTATAAGGACATGGTAGAAATATTGGGTGACTCTGCCCCCTTCGTACCAAGTAATCAAAAACTGGTCACGAGATTTCAAACTGGGAAGAGAGTTCTGTCAACATGCACCAGGTGCAGGAGCCTCCAAATCTGTGGTGACCAAAAAAAATGTGAATTTAGTCCATGACATGGTATTTAATGGAGAATTACAGTCACGGCCATAGCAGAGACACGTAGCCTTTATGTTGGTAGCGTTAAGAAAATTTTACATCATCGGGAATTGGGTCTCAAAAACCTCTCTGCACGTTGGATTCCACGAATGCTGTCAGCAGACCAGAAGCATGTTTACCAGGTTGCAGCGGAGACAAATTTGGAGATCATTAACGGGATTCCCGATGAATTGAAGCGAAAATGTCCTACGGTCGACGAAACATGGGTTCATCACTTTGATCCAGAATCCAAAAAAAACAAAGCATGGGATTTACTACTTTACTACTTTAATTTACTACCATATTCCCGAATTTTTTACACTTCATTTTAAGGAAGAATTCATCAATTCCTATATTTCGATCTCAACCTAGCAGAACCAAAACTCCAAGTATCCGTGAATAGAAATTTCATACAGTCCATAGTTAATTACTAATTTATTAACTCATAACTTTTCATCTACAATTTACTGACATTTGATTAAAACGAATACGCTCCTTACATGTGGCAGTTGACGGTATTTCTTCTGATGCGTTTAAAACTAATGCCGGGGTCCCCCTGGGTACCATCCTGTCCCCCACCTTATTTCTTTTACACATCAACGACCACACATCAACCCATTTTTCCGTGTCACTTGTAAAAAAAAAATAATTGATTTTTTTACCCTCCCTAGTGTTCTGCCTTTCCTAACTTATGGTGCTGAGACTTTAACATTAACAAAAAAGGCTGTAAAGAAAATCGAAGTGGCACAGCGTACAATAAAAATGTCAATGCTGGGACTGACCCTCAGAGATTACATCACAAACGCTGAGCTACGTAGAAGAAGCAGAGTAATTGACGCAGTAGAAAGAATAGCAATCCTAAAGTGGAATTGGGCGGGACACATTGCGAGAATGCGGGTCAACAGATGGACTAAGAGGATCATAGAATGGAGGCCTAGACAGGAGGCATACAGAAGCAGTGGAAGACCACCAACTAGATGGTCCGATGATATTAAACGTATCCACACAAACTGGATATAGGAGGGACAAAATAGGAGAATGTGAAGGCAATTAAGCGAGGCTTTTATCCAGCAGTGGACGAATATGATTGATGAAAGTGTAAAGTTAGTTCGCCTCCTCGTGGTGCACCCTGGGTAACGCTAAATGAACTAACAAAAGAGGCGCCAGACAATCTCCGGATCTCCAGGCAATCTCCAGATATCCTGGCGAGAAAAATCACTGGCGCATGCAAGTGTTTGCAATGTAATGTATCCACTTTGTTGTATTATTTTATTGTATTTATAACTTGCCTGTGATGTAGCCATACGCTAAGTAAATAATTTAAAAGATCATAGGTAATTCCGTATTACTTCTTTCTGGAAAAAGAGATTAAACACCCCAATATCGTAAAACTGATAAAAATGCTGAGACCGTATTTAGCAGCACCCGCTTTAATTCATCGCGTTCAATTCCTAATTATGCTCTTTATCGTACATATCTTTTCATCTCGACGTTGCTTTTTCTTCGAACTTTTTCTTTGCCTTTTTCAATCCCAAATTGGATCTTGCCTGGAATAAAGCTCTTGTACGAGGGTGATTGTTTGACGATCGCTTAAGGATGTATATAAGATCAAATTACGTAGTACATCTAATTCATTTTTAAACTTAATATACAATAGATTAAAAAAAAAAGTTTATAATTAAATGTGACAAAAAATATTTAACAATGAATTTGACTACCGCGTTTGTAGTCGGTAGAAAATCTGGCAACACTGCAGGCTGCGTGGCGCCCGGACGCTCCGAAAGTTGTATATTTGAATTTATAACCATGAAATTTTGACAGAACCCATAAAATGAGAGAACAGACCTCAACTAGAAAAGAATGCATCAGTGTGGTACACAAGATGGATGAAAGGGTTGAAGTGGGCGTTACAAGGCCGAATTTCAGGCTCTCGAGACCCCTTGGTAATACCCCCAACCATTTTTCAAGCAGAATTACATGCCATAGAAATATGTGGCCAGGAGTGCATCGAAAGAAACACCCGAAGGGCAGAAATCTATATTTTATCAGATAACCAAGCAGCACTAAAAGCTCTAAAGTCATAAATTTGTGAGTCTAAGCTGACCTGGGACTAAAAACAATCCCTGAGACAACTGGCAGCAAACAGCCAACTCACTTTGATATGGGTTTCAGGTCACAGGGGAGTTAGAGGCAACGAAAAAGCAGATTGCCTTGCCAAGGAAGGGGCAAATAAACAATTTTCTGGCCCATATCCTTTCTGTGGACTCTCCAAGGCGCACAGGCAGGAACAGGTTGATTCCATCAATAGAGATCTTGAAGCAATCGTCGAGTGGGGAACCAACAATCTTATTCAGTTCAACGCCCAAAAAACACAAAGTGCCACGTTTTCCAAGAAAGTGAATTCCTCAAATCATCCCATCACAATGTCCGGAAATACCCTTGAACCAAGTCCCTCCATCTCGATTTTGGAAGTCACGGTGTCCAATAATATGTCTTGGCATGACCATGTTGCTAACATCGCAAAGTCGGCAAGCCAAAGGCTAGGTTTTCTGTGGAAAGCCAGAAAGTTTTTTACTCCTGATCAACTATTGACGACGTACAAGGCTCAAATTCGACCTCTACTGGAGTATTGCTCGCTCATTTGGGGTTTAGCACCAAGGCATTCTCTTCGTCTTCTAGATTCCATTCAGAAAAGAGCCATTCGCTTGATAAACAGCTCAACTCTCACAGATACCCTTCACCCTCTAGAACATAGAAGAAGAGTTGCAGACCAGTCATTGCTCTACAGATATTTCCATGGCAGATGCTCCAAAGAAATAAAAACTCTTGTACCACCATTGGCCACATTCGGCCGAAGAACTCGGCACGCTGATCAGTCTCACACATTTACTTTCAAGCTTGACTCTACAAGGACCAATCTTCATCAAGAATCCTTCTTTTACAGAGCTGCTACGGAATGGAATAAGCTTCCAAAATCAGTTTTTCCAGAGAACTATGACCTGCAACTTTTTAAAAAGCGTGTCCACGATCATTTCCTTTCTATAATCTCTTCCCCTTCTAATAGTCGCAGTGCGGGCCGTCCGAGGCCCACACGATAGGTCTACCCTTTTTACGACTATAAATAGATGGGCAAAACAGAGAGTGATAGTTATCGATAGTGCGAGAACTTCGCTGAAACTGCGGAACATTCGCTTTGTGAATGCCCAGCGTTTTTCTGCAAGAAGCTCAAGTTTCTGAAAAAGGGCCTTTTTAAAGCCCTCCGATGTCAGGATCTTAGCTCCCAGGAAAGCCCCTTTGTACGAAGTCTCGGAATACCGGGCTTCGAATAGATTAAGGGTTATGCACAAAAGATCTGATAGGTCGAGGTGCTCGAGAGGTTGCATAGCCATCACGAGCCCCCTTCTACAATCTACAGTGTAGAAAAATAAAAATAAATTTAAATAAAAAATGTCTTGTATCTTTATTAGAACGGAACATTTTTAAACCTCCCTCGTATATACAAGGTGAGACACGTTCATTTACCCTCATTTTTCTACTCCTTTTTCGGAAACCTATGACTCATCACCTGGATTAATCCTTGAGAGAGAATTTTTTTTATTCTTGACATCCGAGGATTATAAATGTGTCAGCTTTAAGATCCTAAAATTTCACGTCCTGGCATCCTTTCGTACGAATTCTTTCATTAACTTTAATACTAAAAACACTTCGAGACAATATTAAAAACGTGTAAATCATCATCAGCAAACAAGAAATCAATTGGAGGTCACTTGCTATAAAAAATATTATCAACATTGTAATCACCTTAGCGTTTATTTAAACAATAAGAGGCTTGTGTAAGAAATTAACTGGTTTTGCTCGTACGGGGTATGACAATAAAGTTCTAGGACTCACTTACCTTGGATTATTTTTGACTAGTGACGAAAATAGGAAAAATATGATGTGTTTCGGATGATAAAAGTAACACCGGTTAACAGCAATTTTGCGTATAGAAATATACCTGATTTGTATTGCTTTTTTATCTGGAAATAAAAAAATAGATAAAAAATAAATCTGAATTTTATTGTCTGTGCAAAAACTGATATAACGCGAAATAAAGAAATTAAGTAAAATCTAAACATAGAAAAGTTTATTAAAAGATAACGACTTCCGTCAATGATTTAATTGTCTAAAAATGGAGGTCAAATGGTATCAAAAATATTTTAAAAAAAAAACAGTCTTGCTTTTTTTGTTACTTTTATGAAAAGTTTCTCAAATCAACCCCCAAATATAATCCTCCATCATGTACTGGCCTTGATAACCTCCCTCAAACTCCATTATGTTGTGATGGGAGCGTTTTTATCCAAATAATTAGGGACATTCTACATCCCATGATACACCCTTTTTGCGACTATTTTCATAAAAAAAAAAACTTGAAAGAAATGGTTCGACGTTGGGAAACAGATGAAATGCTCACTGGAATAAAGTCCCAGAACAAAGAAAGGCTAGTGAGCCTCTCGCCAAGGAAAGCTCCTCGAGTAGGACAAGAAAGACTTGAAACTGGTGACGGGACTCCTCACTGGACACTGCCCTCAAAGGTATCACCTAAAATAGATGGGCAAAACAGAGAGTGATAGTTATCGATAGTGCGAGAACTTCGCTGAAACTGCAGTACATTCGCTTTGTGAATGCCCAGCGCTTTTCTTCAAGAAGCTCAAGTTTCTGAAAAAGGGGCCTTTTTAAAGCCCTCCGATGTCAGGATCTTAGCTCCCAGAAAAGCCCCTTTGTACGAAGTCTCGGAATACCGGGCGTGATACAGAATTCTGAATTTTGAACCACCATATATTATTTGTTTCAATGATATCAATTGATGTCAATTAAGTAAAAAAAATATAAAGCTAGCAGAGCCGTTGGTTTCTTTGTCTTAAAGAAGGGTAATTAACTCGCCAATGTGGCAATAAATAAGTAATAAATTATGGACTGAATGAAATTTTAATACACGGATACTTGGAGTTTTGGTTCTGCTAGGTTTAGATCGAAATATCGGAATTGATGAATTTTTCCTTAAAATGGAGAGTAAAAAATTCGGGAATATGGTAATAAATTAGTAATAAAAGAGTAACAAATTATGCACTATTTCAACTATAATAAAAAATATTTTAGAAGGTGTGGTTCTGCTAGGTTTATATAAAGCTAGCAGAACCGATGGTTTTTTTTTCTTAATGATGGGTAATAAATTCGGGAATGTGGTAATAATTTACTACGCTATTACGATTTTGAAATTCGAAAATGGTTCTGCTAGGTTTATTGGGGTTCTGTACGTCCACATTTCAAAGGCCTTCAATTTCTTGCACATCGCATCTGTCAAAGTCCAAGCTTCCATTCCATCAAACAGTATGCTGAACACGTAACAGCGAAGCATTCGGACGCGCAAAGGAAAGCTTAAATTTCTGCTGCAAAGTACCCGCAATATCACAATTTCTTCTAAAACAGTTGGATGACGGAAGGACTTTGATCTGTATAAACGAAGCAACAACATTCGGGGAGCTTCGACTGATTTTGCAGGTTTGTGCTAACCTCGGAGTTAACAGAGCAGAAAATCTGGTGGATTCTTGCCAGATGGCGCAACAAACTCAACCTAGACCATAATTGTAGTGCCATTGGGGCACTTAACTTTAACCCGATGTTATCTAATGCTATCTAAATTGTAGTGTATGTTCAAGCGGAAGGTTCCCGGAGAGTGTTTGGGTCGATACTGGATCCAGTCCATCTTGTCCACAGAACTAGAAAAAATAGGAAACTCACTGAGTTGTACAAGGAACCCGATATTGTAAATGAGATCAAAGGGATGAGATTGAGATGGGCGAAACATGTCCAAAGATTACCGAACGAACGAACGGCAAAATTGGCATGGGAGAACTACCCCGCTAGTAAACGACCGCTGGGAATGCCACGAATGAGATGGCGCGATTGGACTACGACCTTTAGTTCTTGATGGACCGACAGTGGTGGAGACGCATTGTATAGTCAGCCAGAACCCACACAGGGTTATAGAGCTACGGAGGAGGAGGAGTGTATAACCTTGTCTTGTTGTGGCCTACTTTATTATTTTCATAAGATGAAATAAAAAAATAGAACACAATGTGCTGACGGCAGCTGTTCGCCGGAGAACAGATAAGTGAGTTCGAATTGTTTATGGCTCTAAGATTGAAAATTCAAATTCAATAGGCGCCACTCAATTTGGATATTGCTATATTATAATTGGATAATTGAGAAAACCAAACTTACCTTCTGAGAAGGGAGGTAAAACTAGAAGATATCCAAAACAGCAGACAGGACTAACAGGACATCAGGACAAAATGGCGGCGTTCCTACCGCATGGCAATCTACCGGTGGTTGGCACAAATCCCCATATAAAGACTCCAAAAAAACCACTAACGATGGGTGCGACTTGAACTCGGCCCCAACGGCACTTCGTAGATTCCCCCAAAGGGTTAATTTCCGGTTAAACACCGAAAAAGAATCCCAAAAACGAGTCAAGCGCACCTCATCATGGCCGCACCGAAAAAGCACTCACCGACCACCACGAGGACAGATACCATCCTCTATTTCTAACAATTGCCAGAAAAAACTGTACATCCTGTATGAAATCAGCGCCAGTTTTGAATTTCTAGCCTCTCATTGGTCAGAACCATAAATGCTATTGATTGACAGAATGAATTCCAACGAATGTAATCTAAAAGGCCATTCTTCTTCTTTCTTTTCTACTATGGACACGAAACATTAACGGCTAACCGACTTGAGACCGAAGATCGATGCCAGAAGTTCCATGAAAGAAGAACCATGACAACCAAACAATGACAATCGAAAAATAGAAAATAAATATAACCTACAAGATTATATTATAAAAAATAGAGAAAAAAACCCAGTAAACACCCAGAGATCTCATTAAGAATCAACAAAATCCTGGGACAACCTTCAATAGCCTAGAATTCATCACGCTAGAGAACACAACGGTATGTCGCCTGCTCACATGTGAATGGATGTTTTTTATTGACTTTACTAACTTCAATTTCAGGCCTAGGATCAGACAGATAGCCAGAAATCGTAAGATTCCTGCAGCATAATTACATCACTTTCAACAGCCCTTAGAATGTCAGAAGCAAGAGTATTACCTAGTGTTGGAAACTTGTGAATTTACTAGCATTCAACTATATGTGATGTTTGTTTTGAAATAGTGGTTTTAATAGATGTTTTATTCAGGAATTTGATATCAAAACTGAATGTTCTCTGTAAGTACAATGACCAATAAATGAAAAATTTATTATATATAAAAAACAAAATTAACAGGTAGCAATTTCAAATGCTACATTGAGTAGCCTTGATGTACCAGCAAATAGTTGATAATACAAAATTTCATGGAAACTTTACTAGCATCTAAACTGTTATTACAACATTTCGAAAACTTTACTACCATCTCAACTGTTATTACAAGTCGAATTACCAAAGAGCTTAAAGTATACAACCAGCACGCCCTAGCGAAAATAATACGAGTTATTTAAACATATATCGATATCATAATACTCGGATTAACAAGCAATTGCGAAGTGAGTTAAAATCGAATTTCTAGACGGCTTTATTCTCCATTAACAAAGTTTATGTTGGTAATTGAACTTTAATGTTAAGTGTATGCTTCCATGTCGGTGAACCGTAATAATACCAGGCGGTCTTGCTGTAGAGCGCAAATCAAATATACTACGGTAAATTTGCACCAAAATTTAATTTACGTTTACGAGTGAATGTTTTTTAAGTAGCGAATAAAAATAATGCGTATTGTTACGGATTATGGTCAGCGAGTACGCCCCTGGAGCGCGCGGCGCGGCGAATCACCTACAAAGGTAGCATCAAACGCTCAGCATATTAGCGGATAATTTATAGCCGCGGGCGGCTTGCAATTTGGGTTTAGACAGAGATTAAGTACAAGAGAGGCAAATAATTTTAAAGTAATTATTTAAAAAAATTAGGGCATCATTTACGTTTTAAGTAATTTTTGATTTTTGGTATATTTTTAAACACTAAATATGGCTATACGCACTAAGATTGATGTCGATTATTTGTTGTCATGAACTCGAACATGAAATTTCATTTAGGAATTTAGAAGTACCTGCAGTTGTATCAAAGAAACGTAAGTTTTTACGCGGAGTTCTTACACCAGAATTAAGCGTTTTAAATTTAAAAAGTCGCCTAAATATTTTGGGTCAAATGAGATTACTAAAATCAAAGTTTTTTTATTATATCTCTGAACTCTTTAGTCTGACAAAAATTTTTTAAGCTTTCAAGAAGGTTATACAATATTCTATACCTTTTTGCTAACTTCGTTAAATAAGAAGTTTTGTGTTAACCCTTTTCTTGGCGTCGTATCTCTCAAGATATCAATTTTCTCGATTTCGGGTATTTTCAGGATTTCAGGTATATTTCCATACGCAAAATTGCTGTTAACCGGTGTTACTTTTATCATCCGAAACACATCATATTTTTCCTATTTTCGTCACTAGTCAAAAATAATCCAAGGCAAGTGAGTCCTAGAACTTTATTGTCATACCCCGTACGAGCAAAACCAGTTAATTTTTTTTTAATATCTGATTACCGTACTTTTTCGCGAAAGTTTTACTATGCATCTATTATAACTTTTACCAAGGACACAAGCCTCTTATTGTTTAAATATACGCTAAGGTGATTACAATGTTGATAATAATTTTTATAGCAAGTGACCTCCGATTGATTTCTTGTTTGCTGATGATGATTTACACGTTTTTATATTGTCTCGAAGTGTTTTTAGTATTAAAGTTAATAAAAGAATTCGTACGAAAGGATGCCAGGACGTGAAATTTCAGAATCTTTTAGCTGACACATTTATAATCCTCGGATGTAAGAAATAAAAGAAATTCTCTCTCAAGGATTAATCCAGGTGATGAGTCATAGGTTTCCGAAAAAGGAGTAAAAAATTTAGGGTAAATGAACCTTGTATATACGAGGGAGGTTTAAAAATGATCCGTTCTAACAAAGATACAAGACATTTTTTCTTTAAATTTATTTTTATTTTTCTACACTGTAGATTGTAGATTGTAGAAGGGGGGTCGTGATGGCTATGCAACCTCTCGAGCACCTCGACCTATCAGATCTTTTGTGCATAACCCTTAATCTATTCGAGGCCCGGTATTACGAGACTTCGTACAAAGGGGCTTTCCTGGGAGCTAAGATCCTGACATCGGAGGGATTTAAAAAGGCCCCTTTTTCAGAAAGGGCTTCTTGCAGAAAAGCGCTGGGCATTTACAAAGCGAATGTTCTGCAGTTTCAGCGAAGTTCTCGCACTATCGATAACTATCACTCTCTGTTTTGCCCATCTATTTTAGGTGATACCTCAGTGGGCAGTGTCCAGTGAGGAGTCCCGTCACCAGTTTCAAGTCTTTCTTGTCCTACTCGAGGAGCTTTCCTTGGCGAGAGGCTCACTAGCCTTTCTTTGTTCTGGGACTTTATTCCAGTGAGCATTTCATCTGTTTCCCAACGTCGAACCATTTCTTTCAAGTTTTTTTTTTTATGAAAATAGTCGCAAAAAGGGTAGACCTATCGTGTGGGCCGCGGACGGCCCGCACTGCGACTATTAGAAGGGGAAGAGATTATAGAAAGAAAATGATCGTGGACACGCTTTTTAAAAAGTTGCAGGTCATAGTTCTCTGGAAAAACTGATTTTGGAAGCTGATTCCATTCCGTAGCAGCACTGTAAAAGAAGGATTCTTGATGAAGATTGGTCCTTGTAGAGTCAAGCTTGAAAGTAAATGTGTGAGACTGATCAGCGTGCCGAGTTCTTCGGCCGAATGTGGCCAATGGTGGTACAAGAGTTTTTATTTCTTTGGAGCATCTGCCATGAAAATATCTGTAGAGCAATGACTGGTCTGCAACTCTTCTTCTATGTTCTAGAGGGTGAAGGGTATCTGTGAGAGTTGAGCTGTTTATCAAGCGAATGGCTCTTTTCTGAATGGAATCTAGAAGACGAAGAGAATGCCTTGGTGCTGAACCCCAAATGAGCGAGCAATACTCCAGTAGAGGTCGAATTTGAGCCTTGTACGTCGTCAATAGTTGATCGGGAGTAAAAAACTTTCTGGCTTTCCACAGAAAACCTAGCCTTTGGCTTGCCGACTTTGCGATGTTAGCAACATGGTCATGCCAAGAAATATTATTGGACACCGTGACTTCCAAAATCGAGATGGAGGGACTTGGTTCAAGGGTATTTCCGGACATTGTGATGGGATGATTTGAGGAATTCACTTTCTTGGAAAACGTGGCACTTTGTGTTTTTTGGGCGTTGAACTGAATAAGATTGTTGGCTCCCCACTCGACGATTGCTTTAAGATCTCTATTGATGGAATCAACCTGTTCCTGCCTGTGCGCCTTGGAGAGTCCACAGAAAGGATATGGGCCAGAAAATTGTTTATTTGCCCCTTCCTTGGCAAGGCAATCTGCTTTTTCGTTGCCTCTAACTCCCCTGTGACCTGAAACCCATATCAAAGTGAGTTGGCTGTTTGCTGCCAGTTGTCTCAGGGATTGTTTTTAGTCCCAGGTCAGCTTAGACTCACAAATTTATGACTTTAGAGCTTTTAGTGCTGCTTGGTTATCTGATAAAATATAGATTTTTGCCCTTCGGGTGTTTCTTTCGATGCACTCCTGGCCACATATCTCTATGGCATGTAATTCTGCTTGAAAAATGGTTGGGGGTATTACCAAGGGGTCTCGAGAGCCTGAAATTCGGCCTTGTAACGCCCACTTCAACCCTTTCATCCATCTTGTGTACCACACTGATGCATTCTTTTCTAGTTGAGGTCTGTTCTCTCATTTTATGGGTTCTGTCAAAATTTCATGGTTATAAATTCAAATACACAACTTTCGGAGCGTCCGGGCGCCACGCAGCCTGCAGTGTTGCCAGATTTTCTACCGACTACAAACGCGGTAGTCAAATTCATTGTTAAATATTTTTTGTTACATTTAATTATAAACTTTTTTTTTAAATCTATTGTATATTAAGTTTAAAAATGAATTAGATGTACTACGTAATTTGATCTTATACACATTCTTAAGCGATCGTCAAACAATCACCCTCGTACAAGAGCTTTATTCCAGGCAAGATCCAATTTGGGATTGAAAAAGGCAAAGAAAAAGTTCGAAGAAAAAGCAACGTCGAGATGAAAAGATATGTACGATAAAGAGCATAATTAGGAATTGAACGCGATGAATTAAAGCGGGTGCTGCTAAATACGGTCTCAGCATTTTTATCAGTTTTACGATATTGGGGTGTTTAATCTCTTTTTCCAGAAAGAAGTAATACGGAATTACCTATGATCTTTTAAATTATTTACTTAGCGTATGGCTACATCACAGGCAAGTTATAAATACAATAAAATAATACAACAAAGTGGGTACAATACATTGCAAACACTTGCATGCGCCAGTGATTTTTCTCGCCAGGATATCTGGAGATTGCCTGGAGATCCGGAGATTGTCTGGCGCCTCTTTTGTTAGTTCATTTAGCGTTACCCAGGGTGCACCACGAGGAGGCGAACTAACTTTACACTTTCATCAATCATATTCGTCCACTGCTGGATAAAAGCCTCGCTTAATTGCCTCCACATTCTCCTATTTTGTCCCTCCTATATCCAGTTTGTGTGGATACGTTTAATATCATCGGACCATCTAGTTGGTGGTCTTCCACTGCTTCTGTATGCCTCCTGTCTAGGCCTCCATTCTATGATCCTCTTAGTCCATCTGTTGACCCGCATTCTCGCAATGTGTCCCGCCCAATTCCACTTTAGGATTTCTATTCTTTCTACTGCGTCAATTACTCTGCTTCTTCTACGTAGCTCAGCGTTTGTGATGTAATCTCTGAGGGTCAGTCCCAGCATTGACATTTTTATTGCACGCTGTGCCACTTCGATTTTCTTTACAGCCTTTTTTGTTAATGTTAAGGTCTCAGCACCATAAGTTAGGAAAGGCAGAACACTAGGGAGGGTAAAAAAATCGATTATTTTTTTTTACAAGTGACACGGAAAAATGGGTTGCTAGACACCTTAAAAAAAAATTCTCACCAAGCATGAGCCCTTAATTTTAATTTTTTTCTCAGTCCAATAGAAAAAAATTCATACCTCATCATTTATCGATTGAACAGAAAAATGTTCCCAGAGAATTTTTTAGGAAATTTAATGCTTTTTAAAAAAAGGTATCTTATATTTTTTCCGTAAACCTCACTATTTGAAAGATATTAAGGATTTAATTTTGATTATTTTAAGACAAATTTCATTTTTGTTTATGAATTTTATAACTCGACAATAAATGACTTTCAACAAAATCCGCAATACAAATTTTTGTTGAAAATTAACTGCTCTATAAAAATGGTTTATTATGTTTTAGCGATGAAATTAACCGTTCAAAAGATATTCATCATCAAACTTTCATGTGTACGGATTTTAAAAGTTTTTGATGAGATATTCGAAAAATTTCAATTTAATTTATAAATTTCATATGAATTTCATTTCTTGTCATTAATATAAGTATTATTTGAGTTTTATTTTCAAAATTATGAAAAAATTTCTTCAATTATTCTCAACATTTTATTTTTAATCATTAGAAATCACGATCCTAGGGAAAATTTCTCCTCTAGAGAATTTTTGTTTTGTATTTTATTTCATCTGTTTGAATTGTGAACTAGCGCCACCTACTTTTTCCTTTATCGTTATGTTGTCGTTGGTGGGTGAATTAACTTGATATTTATCGAAAATATGGATAAGGAAATTCATTTGATCGGAAAACCTGCGCAAAAATTTGTATTGCGCATTTTGTAAAAGTCATTTATTGTCGAGTTATAAAATTCATAAACAAAAATGAAATTTGTCTTAAAATAATCAAAATTAAATCCTTAATATCTTTCAAATGGTGAGGTTTACGGAAAAAATATAAGATACCTTTTTTGTAGAGCATTAAATTTCCTAAAAAATTCTCTCGAAACATTTTTCTGTTCAATCGATAAATGATGAGGTATGAATTTTTTTCTATTGGACTAAGAAAAAAATACAAAACTGCGATGCGGAGGATCTTCCTATTTAAATTAAGAGCTCATGCTTGGTGAGAATTTTTTTAAGGTGTCTAGAAACCCATTTTTTCGTGTCACTTGTTTTTGTTTGAATAATATTGCATTTAATTTGTTAGATGTGAGCATGTTGTTATTGTAGCCTACAGCGAAAAATAAACCTAAATTGTCAATAATAAAAAATAAATACACTGGTCTACATAAATAGCTGCCTGAATAATCAAAATTTAACAATAACGATAAGTTTTATTGTCTTTCATATTTTTTATCTGTAATGTTATCATAAGAAGCGTGTTCTAGAATTGTTTATAACAAGGAATTTCATCGTTTGGAAATTACTTGAAATATTTCATTCATTTACAACAATTTGTTCAGCAATTTGTCTGGATTTAGAGAGAAACGCCACCAATTTGTATTGCGCATTTTGTAAAAGTCATTTATTGTCGAGTTATAAAATTCATAAACAAAAATGAAATTTGTCTTAAAATAATCAAAATTAAATCCTTAATATCTTTCAAATGGTGAGGTTTACGGAAAAAATATAAGATACCTTTTTTGTAGAGCATTAAATTTCCTAAAAAATTCTCTTGGAACATTTTTCTGTTCAATCGATAAATGATGAGGTATGAATTTTTTTCTATTGGACTGAGAAAAAAATACAAAACTGCGATGCGGAGGATCTTCCTATTTAAATTAAGAGCTCAAGCTTGGTGAGAATTTTTTTAAGGTGTCTAGAAACCCATTTTTTCGTGTCACTTGTTTTTGTTTGAATAATATTGCATTTAATTTGTTAGATGTGAGCATGTTGTTATTGTAGCCTACAGCGAAAAATAAACCTAAATTGTCAATAATAAAAAATAAATACACTGGTCTACATAAATAGCTGCCTGAATAACAAAAATTTAACAATAACGATAAGTTTTATTGTCTTTCATATTTTTTATCTGTAATGTTATCATGAGAAGCGTGTTCTAGAATTGTTTATAACAAGGAATTTCATCGTTTGGAAATTACTTGAAATATTTCATTCATTTACAACAATTTGTTCAGCAATTTGTCTGGATTTAGAGAGAAACGCCACCAATTTACGTTTCTCCGTTTTATCGTTCTTCATATATTTTCCGAACACGCGCGGTCCAACGATATAGTCAGAACAGTAGTTATTCTTAATAGGTCACACAAATACAGGGTTTAAACATTTGTTCTATCTATTAAAACTTCAAATATAACCAAACATACCTTTTCTTAAATGGAAAAAATGAATGGGGCCCTTCTTCTTCTTCTTATGATGCCGTCTCCATTCGGAGGTTGGCGATCCAAATGACTAACGTGGTTCTAGATACACCTATGCAGAATAGGTTAGTAGTTAAACAACAGGAATTCAAGCCCACTTGGAGTGGGGGGAGGAGTGGGGGTAGGAGTGGGGGAAGTGGAGGGGGTAGGAGTGGTGGAGTGGGGGTAGAAGTGGTGGAGTGGGGGTAGGAGTGGGGGTCAGAGTGGTGGAGTGGGGGAAGTGGTGGGGGTAGGAGCGGGGGTGAGAGTGGGGGCAGCGGTGGAGTGGGGAGGAGTGGGGGGGAAGTGACAGGTGAAGGAGTGGGGAAATGACATTGTTGACATATGACATTGTTGACATATGACATTGTTGACATATGACATTGTTGACATATGACATTGTTGACATATGACATTGTTGACATGTGACATTGTTGACATGTGACATTGTTGACATGTGACATTGTTGACATGTGACATTGTTGACATGTGACATTGTTGCCATTGTTTACATACGGCATTGTTGACATACGACATGTTGCCATTGTTGACATATAACATCATTGTTTACATTGTCCCCATCGACTCGATTAAGAGGGTTACGTAAGCACGTTGAAAAGTGGTGTGACGTAAGCGTTGAAAAAAACTTGGTTTCTCGGAGGTTTGAACCTTAATCCTTTGACTTACTAAACAGTTAGCTATACCATTCAGATAACTCGCATATTAATTTTATCGTGCAAGATTGGATATAAAAATATATATTTGTGACATCATTATGTTAAAAATAACCTTGAACTACCAGATAATAAAAATGAATGAAAATATGTTGATTTAACGTGACATGCGTTATTAGTTCAGGTCGCGCTTGCTGGCCGCTGCGATATAATATAGATAGGTATACATACGGGGGCGCATGAACATTTTCAACGCTGTAAAATTTTTTATTCTATGTCATATTATGAAGTATGAAGAATGATAATGACAAATGACGTATTAACAAAGCTATAAGAACGTGAACTTTGGTGATTTAATCATCAGTATCACAATGACTTCAGACGAGTACAGAAGGAAACTAGAAGAATTCGGTGAGCATGTCCGTCAGTTGAGCAGAGATATAACTTTCTACAAAGAAAAAACTAGAGTATTGAAGCATTTGGAGAATCTGAGTTTGTGGGATAAAGTTTTCAGTTGCCAGAGTAGAAGACCTTCACCAGAAGTACCTGTGTCAAAAATAGATAACAACTCTAAAAATGTCACGACTATCATTAATCATTCTGACAGCCGTTTTGAATGATGTATTCTATACAAACGTACCCACTGATATCAAAATTCTAAAGATATGCTTCGATGATGCAAGAAAAAACTGCAGTCAATCGTCATGGGCAATAATGAAACATGAAGTAGTAAATGATGGACGACTACCGGTGTTTTACAAGGAGATACCAGAAGAAAATAACTCATTCTACAAAATGAAATTCCTATTCAATGATGGAACTCAAGAGGAAAGAGATTGGCAAGCTACACCTTTTAAGGAGACAACAGATGTCAACATAAAAAATGATAAAATGTTTTCAATACTATATTTGATATTAGCAACTTTAATCATTTCAATAATTAATTTTTTCATAAAAACTATAAAAAAGTATAGATCATCTTGTAGTACATGAGAAAATAAACAATTCAACAGATATACGAGGTGTTTTAATAAAACTAAATAATAAGAATACTAATATATTTATTGAAGAAACAAAAATTTACAATATTTTTCTACTTGGGTAATACAACATATGTAAACCATTGATGTAATTGATCAACATTTCGTTGGGTGCACATGAATTTTCCATTGGCGTGGTTAGGACAATACGTAATGGTGGGCTGGAAGTTTTCCGTATTCAATGATGAGTCATCATATAGCGTCACATCGTAAATGGTTGGATACACTGCAAGCTCAGCACACTTTGTTTTTAAAAAGTCAGCTTTCTGATTTCCTCTTACATAAATGCACTCAACTGAATGTAGTAGATATTTCTCCAAAATGGCATTCATTTCACTATAGTCAATATCTCCAGACTGATATGATATTCCATGAACAAATTTTTCCAAGTATTGTGTAGTTTTTTTATCTTTTCCGCTCACATCAGCATAAGGTGTTGGAGGCTTGAACAAAAAGTTGGATCTTTGACGACCAATCTGAATTGTCAATTCTTTTGGATGGAAGACGCCATTGAGCGTGAAACCTTGAATGTCAACGAATGCGATTCTCATGATGACCAGCGTTGAAATGGAGAGCACGAACGGTAGTCGACCACTTATATTATGCTTTTCACAACCTCCGTCAGAGGGAAGTACTCTAGCAGACAATCATGCACGATGATGCAATAGGCCTTAGTATCAGCAGGAAATCCTTTAGCAGACTCAATCTCCAGCTTTATATCCACTGTCGATGATTTCATGCTATCTTCCTGCTTCGAGCAATCTATCACGAATAATGCATGATCTTTGAATGCTGAGTAGTCCAAAATTGGATGAACTTGTGTGGAATGTGTATAGCTCGAGTAGAAACTGGTATAGTTGTAGTAGGCAGTGACATAATCGTTTCTATCGAAATCCAACTGCATTCTTTCGTTTGGCCAATATTCTCCATTCAATGATAGTCTGATGCTAGATATGTTGATGTTATCAAAGGTAGTGACATCACTGTCGAGTTTATTGCGTATATTCTTCTGGAAACAAACGATAACGTAACGTGGACGTTCCACTGCGGCGCTGGTTTTAACTGCCCAAATTTCATTCTTTGCACTTTTTGTGAGCGCAGGTAATTCGCTGAGACTCCATTTTCTGAATGGAATCATTATTGGTGTATCATTCTTGATGAGTTGCATCAATTGTAGTTTGATTTCATCGTTGGGAAATATATGCTTGACCTTCAGTACCATACTATCTATCAAAACTTTGACTTTAGTAGTAGTCGTTACACCAGTATTGTTAAGTTCCTTGACAATTACGCTATCTTTATCGTCACGTGCTCGAACTAGACGAATTGTTTGTCTTCCGTAGACAATCGAACTGTAGTCATTGAATACGTTGAAAATGTGCTTGAGGGGTATCAACAAACTGAACGACTTATCCACAGCATTCAGGAACGGTTTTTCGGGGTACGTCCATCCAGCCGTCGCCAAATGTTTGGAGTCCTCAGGTTTACAGCAAAGGAATCCTCGTACAGTACTAACAATTCCAGGATCTCTGATCACTTCTATCTCTCTGGCACTTTGCACATAAGTGCACGAATCGAAAAGAAACGCTCCACAATTGGGAGCCAATGACACGTTACCATCTCCTTCAATATCTAATTTTCCTTTAATTTCCAACAAAGATTCATGCATCGCGAAAAATGCATCTGCTTGATTCACATTAATCTCCACCATATCATTATTATCGAATGATTTCACGTACGGGATGTAGGATCGATACTCTTCCTTCCGGATAGTTTCATCATATTGAGGTCGACGGTAAATATCGAAAATTGGGTTCATCCTTATTTGATTGAACGATGCTGCAGATGTTGTCGGTGATTGCTCAGAATGAACGTACTTGCGTTTTAACATCTCTTACTTTCAATCCAACAGATTGGAGAAAAATAATATTTTCTGGAGAGAGCTGGTCACGTCCCTTGGAAGACCTCGATGATACTGATAAGTTTGAAGTGGGTGGTCCCCTTTTATGCTGAATTACCAAACCCATTTAATGTTCTTTCAAGTCCAAATGCAAAGTACTTTTCTCTCCTCGGAAATTCACAGGTCTGAGATCTTGATCCAACACTCTAACACTGATGTTGGTGATCTCTGCTAAGTTACTTCTCACAGGCAAATAGATGGGGGTATTGGAACGTTCGTTGATTGCGAATCCAGGATCGACTGTAATGGGAAAGCTCAATATAGTATGGGCCGGTCTGTCCCCGTAGAAGGCTCCTTCGGTAATGTTGCAATCGAAATGTAAGCTAGATACTTTAAGAATATTTACTGGTCGATCTGAAGAGTGCACTATACCAGGCTCCAAGATCCTTTTAGAAAACCCTAATAATTCTCCAAAACTATTATCGTTTTCGAAACTGATGGCGTGCAATCGACTATAGATTTCACACTCTAAGGTGTTGTTGTTTGGTTTCAATGAGAAATCTGTATTATTCAAATGCATCTGAATATGACTCTCAATGTTTTCAATCTCATAACAACCTGTTGGCAGCTTGATTTCCTTCAATACTGAACGATTATTATTTTCGTAGTAGTAAAATTTTTCACCGTCGATGTTTGGTATGGAATGGTAAGTGTGAAATCCTAGTACAGCTATGTAATAACTCTTCCTGGGATGTAGTATGATCGGTGTGGAAGGGGTGAAAGAGAACTCGTTGGTAGTACTAGTCAGCGTGAGCAGCTGAGACATGACTGATGACATTACGAGTGGTACAGAAATATTTATAATAAAACCATCATCGACATCATATTATTTATTAATAGATTACGGCCCCTCTACATTTCAAAAAATAATTACAACCGTGACAATCGTACTGTGAACTGACAGGTCCATCCACATGTGTTTGGGCATCTGGCCTATTATAATGAATGAAACATGGTAAACGAATTCTCAAATCGAAATAACACTGATAATCGTTTGGTAATTTATGCCAAACATTCAACAATTCCCATGGTCTAGCATGTTGTATTAAATATTTGATTGGAAATTCCTTCAATTCATCTTCGGAAAAGTCTTGCAACCTCTTCTCACCATGTAGGAATGCTAAAACGGCTTCCATTATTATACAAAAACTTCAAGCAGAGATGTCCACAGTTGATTTGATTATAGTTTTGAAACTGATCGTTGTTGTAGTATAGTTTGATTTTACCCAGATATCGGACAAGTTCTTTCGGTGGCTTCAGACATCCAAATGAATCAAAATACCCAACGACATCATTTATCTTTTTATAAGCTACCCAATGAGTGCCTTGATTCTTCGACACATCTAAATTTAGAATTGCAGTTTCACGTTTACGAGGACCACTGCTTGGCAAATTGTCTCGCATGAAAACGCCTCGAAAATGTGGTATCTTCAAGAACTTTACATACTCTAACAACTCGGTATCATACAACGGTCTATTGGGTAGCTTCATTGGGAGTTTTTTTTTTTTAAATATAAACCAAAACCTCCTTTGGCGTTTTTACGCAAGTACAGTCCATTACCAATAGCTTCCATGGCTTTATTGTGTCGATGATCTTCTTCCAATTTCTTTTTCGCATTCCTCGCATCGATAATTGTCTTCGCTATCGCACCACTTCCCCCAGCAATGCTACCGAGAGCACCAAGGGCTGCAAAAATTGGCAACAGTGGTAGAATACCTCCAGATTTTGCATTGAAAGGTATGATGCGTGGTATTCTGATTTTATTTTTTCCACCAGCTTGCTTGATGGCGAGTCTAGCAGCTTTCAGAGCAATCGAAGCAGTCTTCTTTAGATTGGTCGGGGGATTCTTCTTCAGAGATTTTCCAATTTTACCCACGATATGTCTTTGGAATGAGCATCCCATACCAAGCTTACGTTTCGCTTTCATTCCGGAAGTAACTAATAAGGCTGCAGCTCTCTCACCAAACTTGGCGTCTGTTGATTTCACTCGTTGCCAAGCAGCGTTTTCCAATACTGAATCGGCTCTGTGACGATCTTCCAGAGACTTGTGCTGCGAGTATGCAATGTCGTGTTGTTTGCAAGCAGCGTCTAGAGGATTAATGCCAGTATCTCCACGAGCCAATCGTTTTTGTAGTTTAGTTCCAGCTGCAAAATAAATGAAATATTAGTAATCGTTTGCATCGTCCAGTAATACGACTTACGTCCACAATACTGATAGCCTCCGGGTAGATGGAGCTCAAAAGGTAACTTGTTTATCAGGGAATTCAAAACACCTTCTCCCTCGTACGAAGACATCGAAAATGATAAAAGTGGAACTTTTCAATCCAAATGGTGCAAAATTTGAAAATGTTTACGTGTACTCCAAGTCATTGTATCAACCGAAATATCAACTACTCCAAGAGGTATTGAATGGAGTTAAAGAGGTTGGCTACTTCCCATTCAAGGATAATGATGATATTATAAGTCCATCAGATGCAAAACCCAACTCTATATTCCTATTCGATGATGTAACGTGTGATTCCCAACAGAAAATCCGGGAATATTTTTCAATGTGTAGACACAAGGATATTGATGCTGCCTACCTTTGTCAGACCTACTCGAAAATACCTAAACAGCTCATACGAGACAACTGTAACCTGATTGTACTATTCAAACAAGATGAAATCAATTTGAAGCGCGTATTTGATGAACACGTATCACCAGACATGAGTTTCGAAGACTTTAAACGCTTGTGTTCGAAATGTTGGAATGTTGCATATGGTACTTTTGTGATTGTCAAAGATTTCGATATAAATGATGGTAGATATCGTCAAGGGTTTGATAAATATATAAAAATATAAGTACCATATACCATCAGATCATTCCCCATCATGATGTCGTTAAGTCGTGTTGGCACACACAAATACAAAAAGCGCAGCAAACTGATTAAACGTGCTGCCTCCCCCTCTGATCCTGATTTAAACAAAGACGATCAAATAGCTGCACGCAAACGCAAAATTGCAGAGCTCACCCGTTCCATTAGAAAAAAGTACTTGGCATTGAAACTAGGTAGATCGGAAAAAGATGAATCGCTCATCAGAATGTTCAAACCCATTTCGGAGCCACTACATGAGATTGTTAAATCCTCAAAGATCAATAATGCATTGAGAAGTATAAAAAAAGAAGAATCACCTGAACTAAAGAAAGAAAGAGTAGGACAAGAACAAACACAATTTCTCCCAATGGAAGAAGTAGGCAGAATAAGTGCGAGCACAAGTGGACAAGATAATGATGATGAAGTTTTTCACGAAAATATACCTGAACAAAATATTTCAGATAATGTTATGGATGAATATCTAGATCAATATCCAGTCATGTCACATCCATATATCAAAGATCATTGGTCATATAGTGAAAAAATAGATACAATGTATGGACCAACTTATGATCCCCAAACATCAAAATGGTATCTAGAAACACAATTAATTGACTTTGATAAAAGGACTGGCTTTATCAAGATTGAAGGTAAACAGATACGAGGAACCCCAGGACTGTATAAGCTCATCTTCTATGATGATCCTACGGATTTTAACGAAGAAGATGTGCAAGCTTACAAGGCGCTATTGAAATTGAGTGATCGCTATATTAATAAAGATGGAAGACTCAAAGGTTCTACGAGATGGAAATACACAGAAATCATAAAACCGCTCATAATGGAGTTGCGAAAAGGTAGAAGACGTTCAACGACTGGTAATGGTTTGACATTAACGTACAATGAAAAACCGGTGGAGTATATTTATTGGGATGATCCAAATGAACTCGTTGATCGTTTGAAGCTGTTGATAGCTTCCAAGGCAGCTGGAAACACCTCACTCGATAATGAAATAGTTGCCATAATCAATGAACTTCGGGAAGCTGGCTATATATACTAATAACACTAACAATGATGAGTCATTTGAACAATGAGTCTGAACAAGTTCGGACACAGATATGCTCCACATGAAGCTAGCAATAACAGTATTGAATTGACTCATTTGAGAAAACAATTTGTATCACATGATATTATGATAAAGAATTTAACTGATGCATTGAATTTGATTGACAACAAATAAATAAATTTGAAGAATTCATTTCGAGGAACCCTCCAACGGCCAGTGAACATATGTCAACGAAAAAGTATGTAGATGATGTGATATCACAAATTAAATTTGATTTCAAGTTGGCCATTGATAAATATACTAAAAAAGTGCGAGGGGTACTCGATGAAAAAGTGAGTAAAGTTGAAATTGATAAGCTTAATACGAAACTTAATGAAAAAATCAGTAGTCACGCAAACAGTTCTACAAACCGCATTGATGCACTACAAAATCAAATGATCAATGCCTTGAAAAATATCGAAGGATCAATAAATAGACTTAATAGTAAAAATACCCTTTGATAGTATGGCTTCAACAGACAAGATTCAACTCGTTGATGAGCTTCATGCATCAGCCCGCAAGACTTACCCTAGACGACAAACTATCATCAAGGGCTTAGATGATTTATGGCAAATTGACTTGGCCGAAATGAGACCTTATGCACATCAAAATAAAGGTTTCAAAATGATTTTGGTAGTTATCGACTGTTTTTCTAAATACCTATGGACACGCCCACTCAAAACTAAGACGGGTGAAGAGATCACTAAATCTTTTGCGGATATACTGCACCAAGCTAATCGTATACCAAAAAATCTGCAATCAGATCAAGGAACAGAATTTTTCAATATTAAATTTCAGAACTTGATGAAAAAATATAATATAAACCACTATAATACATTCACTGTTAAAAAGGCTGCCATTGCTGAACGGGTGATAAGAACACTCAAAAATAAACTCTATAAGTATTTTAGTCTGAATGGAAAATACAGATGGATTGATGTATTGTCAAAAATTACCAAACAATATAATGACACCAAGCACAGTAGGACTAGATTGAAACCTACTGAAGTGAACAAGTCTAACGAGAAAGAGATTTTACGTCAGAGATATAGTCATTTAAAAATTGCTGGTCCACGTAAGCTCAAAGTTGATGATATCGTGCGGATATCCAAGTCCAAACATATTTTCGAAAAAGGGTACACGCCAAATTGGACGACAGAGTTATTCAAAATCATTAAAGTTAAAATAACCAATCCTGTAACATACTTACTCGAAGACATGCATGGTCAGCCAATCAGCGGTGCTTTTTATGAGGAGGAATTGCAGAAAACCAAGAATCCCGACATTTACCTCATAGAAAAAGTATTGAGAAGAAAGGGAAAGAAAATGTACGTCAAGTGGTTAGGACTCGACAAAAAACATAACAGTTGGATAGAAGACGTCGATTTAGTATAGAATGGAAAACACGAACAAAGTTCTGCAGTCAGGGGGGCCTTTTCATCTCCATCATCAAGAATCACAGTTCGGATAAGTCTGGTAAAGAAGGAGGGGGATATAAATATATGCATGAAGTTGATTTTAGTCTCATTCAAGTTTGTATCTAGCTATGTCGAGTCAAGATAGTGCTAGTATGCTAGATGTAAGTGACGTCGAGTTAACACCATCACCACCAGCATCATTTAGCATCTGATGGAGACGAGCTGTTGGAAATGTTCGAGAGCAAAAATTACAATTGGTCTTTCAATAGCTGATGTCATTGCTGATATGGAATATCAAGTGACATTGACACAAGTCAAAGTTTGAAGGAACAATTAAAATCTCTACTATCAAAGCTAATTTCATTTTACGAATAATTTGTATTTTTTTTTTTTAATAAAATTGTTGATTTATGCATGTGTTTTTTTAATATCGATCTCTCTTTACACTCAAATAAAACTCAAAAATAAAACAATTTTTTTTATTAACTTACACATATAATTACATAATTTTAGTTTACACAGTAGATTACATAAAAATAGGTTACATATAATTTTTTTTTTTAATTATAAAAGTGGAACAGAATGAAATTATAAAAATAATGATGTCAGGAATGAGGAATATGTAAAGTTATTATTTTTTATATCTCTACGCAAACGGTTCTAAATCTAATTATTCTATACTGTAATGACCCCATGGTAGCGTGTTAAATGATCCCAAAATTAAATATCTTTTATCATCCTCAGGGCTTAAAGCAATTTTCGATTGTTCTATGCTAAATACGTCATGTTTATAGGATCGAATTGTGCACTGTGTAATATTTTTATGTTTAAATGTTTTAAGACAATCTACGTAATCTTCAAATGTCAATTTATTTTTGACAACATTATATTTTACCCCCTTAGACTTTTTAGTGACGTTTTTATCTCCCTGAATTTTAAACGCGTACATTTTTGATCGTAACCCAACAAAATGCGTAATGATTTTGCCGTTGGCTTCATCTTTCATAAGACCCGGTATTTTTTTGTTAAGTAACGGGATATTGTATATATTATTTCCACTATAATCGGAGGTATCAAATTTTTCGATATACCTACCGATTATGTCTTTGTAAACATTGATATTCATTATTTTGTAGAAGAAACTATCGGTGTCCGTGTAGTTTATGATACAATTGTTCACCCCTAGGGTGGGGAGCATAAAATTATAGTGGAAATCATACATACACGTTTTTGAAATGTCGAGAATGGACATTCCAATATATAGGGGTTTATCGAAAAGTAATTCAGACTTTTTTAGTTCGATAGCCATTAGATTTTCATCAAAAATTGATCTATTGTGAAATCTCGCGCTAGAAATTAAATTTTTTGCTCCGTAACGACCCTCGTATGAACTTACTAACTTTACTACCCTATGTAAGCGTTTATTTTCCATTGTTTTGCCAAACACCGCGTTGTTCGCGAGTTTAAACTGATTCTTTGCAAATGAACTGGTAGCTGTAGTCCTTAAACGAGTGTTTAGCTCGATATAGGGCTTCAACCATGCAGATTGTTTAAATTTTAAAACGCGATGTATCTTTTTAAGTATTAAACCATGCGCCAAAGCCTGTTTTAAATTTCGGTAATGTATAACATATTTTTCTTTATTATGTAGTGTAGTCATTAATTTCGGTAATTTTGATCCGGGTGGTACGCGGTGTTCAGCACAAAAGGGAAAGTCCTTATGCAAATCGTGCAACTCTTTAGGATATTCTAAATCAACCTGCAGGATGTATCCTTCTTCTGCATCGTCAGGTATCTGAGAGATATCAATATTTGTTTCCACCCATTGAAAGTCATCGTATGGCAGAGGTTGAAACATAGCCCACCCATACAGATTATTAACATCAAGGTAAAATAGATAACTTGTCGGCTTGGTGGAATCGTATGTTTCCATATACTCATTGTTTGCCTCCGTATATCGATTACTGCAAACCGATATTCCTCCTCTAATACCAGCTTCAATGAACAATATCATATCCACATCCTTTATAAGTTTGAGTTTACATTTAGTATACTTTAACATGCAGTCCCACGTATACCCAGGCATAGTATAATACCATGCAGGATCTAAATCATAAACTTTCAAAGCAGTCTCTCTAAAATTTTCCATAACGTCTGCCAAAAGAAGGATATCTGTGCGAAGGTATAAGTCGCTATATTCCCCCAAGTTTTTAATCCCGAACGATTGCCAAACGTTTTGCGCATGACCATACTTCTCTTCGCTAATATGCTCGTCATTTAGTTTATTGTAAAATTGTTTTTTAGATGGTAGTTGAATGTCATTTAATTTATCCAAGTTGTTTATATAATCATAGGGGAAAACACCTTTTTTTGTTATTAATTTAAAATTTTCTTCATTTAAATAGCTGAATTCTTTTTTTAAATTTTGCAAGTTTTCGACTTTTAGAGTGCTCACCAATTCGTCAAGACTGGCCCCCATAAATCTACAAGAATCTATAAATCTAAATTTGATGTTAGTCTCCGAGTCGTATTGAGTAAATGATATATATTTTTCCATATTAACAGGAAGTACACTCACTTGTCCACGCTTGGCAATGTCTTTTATAATGAAATGACTATCGTAGCCCGAAAGATTGTGAAATGCAATTGGCACAATAAATAATTTTTTAAATTGTAAATTGCATACTTGATGTGCCCAACCCCGAAAAGCTGCCGTAAAGTGATCATGATCACGAACAATAATATCTTTAATACTAAAAGGCTTTTCACATATGTGACATACCTTGGCATTAATGACATCAGGCTTTTCCACCATTGGGATTATATTTTTGATTTTTGATTGAATAAAACTGGCTAAATTTGACAATTGATCGGCGAACCATTGCATGCAATCATCTCCCCGATAGCTATTGAAATAGGAAAGACTATCATCGTAAGAACATTTAAAATAGTAACCTGCATTAAAAGCCCGATGCTTTTGATATTTGACAGTTTTTTCGGAAACCTTATCATTACAATCTACCAACTGCGATTCAAAGTCTGCATAAATTAAAAAAGGACACTTTTGTTTATAAACGAAATTTCTAAACTCTACATAATCATATTTAGGAAATGAAATTTTACAGTCATTAACATTTTGACAAACCTTTTCGTGTTCGTTTAATTTATCACAGCTTGAAAAATAATTTAAACATCTGTCGCACAAGAATTTTTTATCATGACATTTATTAAGTTGACTTGAAATTAATCTAGACAAATGTTTTATCCAAACATAATGATATTTGATTTCAACATTTTCATTGTCGATAGGTGGCGCTTCATAATCATTTAATTTCCGAAAATACTGATCTTGTATTAGTAACAAATTAACGTGACGTTTCATTTTATTTTTGGTTAAAACAACAGGTATAACCATGTAAAATGATCTCTTCTCTGTTTCGATCAATTCTAAAGCATAGACGTTAACTGAAATTTCGTTTAGTTTCTCGAACTTTGAAATTTGATTTAATTTAATTGGAATTTCCAACCCCTTTATATTAAGAACGGTGTCATAATGCGGATACTTACTTAATCGTTGTGGGTGTTTTGTGACTGGATATAAAGCGCTTACGATGCTCCAAAAGAAACATGCTTGGTCTGCATTTTGAACGTTTACGCAAGCATGTTTCTTTAAAATTTGATCTGGTAATTTAATGAAAGATGAACCGTTGCCGACCTCATATTTATTTATAGCTACTTCTAATAAAACGATTTTACTAAGTGCCCAACCACTATTTTTTTCAGAAAATTCTGATAATTTATTTAAGATAACATCGACTACATTATCATTAAACCACTGTGCTAAATCCGATCCTGCATCTACAACAGCATTTGGAGTAATGAAAAACTTTCGATCTAATAATTCGTCACTTGATTGCTGCTTTATAAAATCCCCCCAAAAGGTTGTATTTATTTTTAGCATAGGCATTGTTTTTAAAATATTATTAACTCTACTTTTAAATAAATGAAACGCGTCTTTTAAAAAATCTTTAATTTCTTTATGTTGTAAATTTATTATAACTCCCGTTCTAATTCTACTGTTGAAAATAGCAATCACATCTTCCCACTTAACTCTACTACCTCGTTTTAACCCTAAACCTACCTTGTTGGACATCGCTTTAATTAAACATCTCATCCGTTTTAATTCAGCGATTTTCGTATGAATTTTACGTTTTTCTCCAACAGAAAATTTAATTTTTTTAAAAGCTAGCGCACATTTTCTAATATGTTTGGCAATTAATTTTAAAGAGACATTAGCAAGATCATCGGAATAATTTTGATGTAACTTTTTAATAGTTTCGGTAACTTTGGACGACATTATAAACCACTTTTATAATTAAAAAAGAAAAAAAAAATTTGCTTACTAATTTTCTATGGATGTTTCGGATTAAATTTCTTTAATTTCAAATGCCGCAGCCAAATGGAGACGACTACAATCGTAAGATCCTCGGTATGATAAGCTGTATTTCCCTTTCTCGAAATGGCTTATATACGGCTCATAAGTAGCAGTCACTCTGTTGGGTAGGAAGGTGACTTTATCACCCAAGTCAAGAAGAACGCTGGTACCAAATGTTGTTTTGGTTATTTTCGCAGCATAAATTGCTTGAGGAACTCCTATTGGTAGCTCCTGCAGCTTTACTATAGGTTTCCCTGCTGTAATGGAGGAAACTTCGTTTAAATTTTCCAAATTCATCTAATAAAATTTTTACAAATAAGAATATTTTGTGAGACAAAACACAACAATAATTGAAACTTACTTTTTTCTTCTTGTAGCACTTGAACGCACAAATCTATCACCGTTTAATGTAAATAGTTAAATGGTACTGAACCGTATGGCTTTCTCCTTTTTATATCTTTAATTTTGATAAATAATGCTTATTTTATAATAAAGGAAATTACGAGTGTGACATTTTTTTAGATAAGCAATTTCTGGAAGCTTCTAGAACTGCTGAGTCGCAAAAATGGTTCTAATAGAAGTCAGCGGAAATGACGCATGTAACTCACGTTAAATCAACATATTTTCATTTAATTTTTATTATCTGGTAGTTCAAGGTTATTTTTAACATAATGATGTCACAAATATATATTTGTATATCCAATCTTGCACGATAAAATTAATATGCGAGTTATCTGAATGGTATAGCTAACTGTTTAGTAAGTCAAAGGATTAAGGTTCAAACCCCCGAGAAACCAAGTTTTTTTCAACGCTTACGTCACACCACTTTTCAACGTGCTTACGTAACCCTCTTAATCGAGTCGATGGGGACAATGTAAACAATGATGTTATATGTCAACAATGGCAACATGTCGTATGTCAACAATGCCGTATGTAAACAATGGCAACAATGTCACATGTCAACAATGTCACATGTCAACAATGTCACATGTCAACAATGTCACATGTCAACAATGTCACATGTCAACAATGTCATATGTCAACAATGTCATATGTCAACAATGTCATATGTCAACAATGTCATATGTCAACAATGTCATATGTCAACAATGTCATTTCCCCACTCCTTCACCTGTCACTTCCCCCCCACTCCTCCCCACTCCACCACTGCCCCCACTCTCACCCCCGCTCCTACCCCCACCACTTCCCCCACTCCACCACTCTGACCCCCACTCCTACCCCCACTCCACCACTCTGACCCCCACTCCTACCCCCACTCCACCACTTCTACCCCCACTCCACCACTCCTACCCCCTCCACTTCCCCCACTCCTACCCCCACTCCTCCCCCCACTCCAAGTGGGCTTGAATTCCTGTTGTTTAACTACTTAGGTTAAGCGATGAGCAACCAAACCATCTTTGAATGTCCTTCAGCCAAGAATTTGGGCGCTGGCCTACAAATCTCTTGCCTTAAAACTTGCCTTCTAGAATAACTCTAAGAAGTTCATACTTTTCTCCTCGCATTATGTGACCTATATAACTCGTTTGTTTTTCTCTCCGCTCTCTCCGTAGAGCTTAAGGAGATGACAGAGCAGAGAGATGGGCCGATAGCTCTTTGGCGAATCAGGGTCTTTTCCTGGTTTCAGAAGTACCGCTACTTTGGCCTTTTTTCATGGTTTAGGTATTTTCAAGTTTTTCCGGCAGTCATTGAAGAGTTTCAGCACCCAGTCTTTGTTACCCAAACCGAAGTGTTTAATTTGCTTCACGCGCATATCATCGACCCCAGCCGCTTTACCGTTTTTCAATGAGTTCACAACTTCATTGAGTTCCTTGACTGTGAAGGGGGAGGAAAAGTTACTAGTTTATGTATCAATGTTACGCTGCATTTTAACTTTTTGGCTCTTCTTGGTGAGTTACTTGTTACTTTACCTGGTTTTTTGCTCTGCGTTGGATCACAATCAAGCTTTTTATTCAAATTCCATACCATTTTGCTGCTTCTTGACATATCCATTCTTTCCAGGGTTTCAAGCCATTTCTTTTGCCTTGATTTACTTAGTGCGGTCATGAGGTTATATCCGGTTTGCCAATAGGATCTAGAGATTGAAAAATGTATGACGGGTGAAAAACGGGATTATGGAATAGAAGACATGAATACAAAACTTCGAAAAATAATTTTCAGTAAGAGGAAAAACAGTATTGTGATAAATGAACTCAACCAAAAAAATATATGATACTGTAGCGAGAAAGTTTTGCTTTATTCGCCACGATGGAAATATCGAGAGATTTCCAGTACTATAGTATTCTCAAACACTTGTGTGCTTTATTTTATGTGTGTGATTAGAATTGGGATTTGCCAGACACTTCTAGCACTGTACAACATTTTAAAAAGACCGAACTTACGATTACCATAACGATGCTTTTCAGCTGCTGGATACAAGAACTTCGTGTTAAACGTCTGATTAATTTAGTATAGTATCAAACTCGTCCACGAACTTACAAGCCGTGTTCCATACCTTGGGGAGCTTCATCGAATATGTAGCCGGAATATATATTACATAGTAAGGGCGATAAAACACACGTTAAGACCTTAAAATCCACATAAATACCATCTGTCATCAATGTTGATTGCTGATTCTTACATTACAGGCACTATAAGTAAGTGGTCCTAATAGAATCAATTAATTGAAAAATTATAATAAAATGATAAACATTTACTAGTTTTTAATTTATTTCTTTGTATTTGCCCAACCACCTATCTGAATGCCAAATTTAAACTTTCTAGGTCATCTGGAACTGGGTTAGAGTTTTTACCAGATTATATGACTATTACGACAGAGCCATATTTTTCTTAGTGTACATTTGTAAATGTGGATAACTTCACACCCATATACAAATGACGATTTTTAGACGTTAATATCTAAATAACTGTTTAAAGTGTGTTAATGAAAACTGAAGCACATATGTACCTCGCAAGTCTCAGTGTATGAGCCAAATTTAATATGTTTATGAGAAATATTTTTTGAGTTATGAGGGGGTCAAAAGTTGTTCCAATTGTTTTGTGTAATATTACACACGGTACCGCTCGCCATACTGTTAGCTTGACACGCTACCGCGTGTCTGGAACTGTTGTAATGTGCTGCTGAGAAGTTTTCTAGTATATATATATATATATATATATATATATATATATATATATATATATATATATATATATATATATATATATATATATATATATATATATATATATATATATATATATATATATATATATATATTTTTAATGAAAATAGTCGCAAAAAGGGTAGACCTATCGTGTGGGACGCGGACGGCCCGCACTGCAACTATTAGAAGGAGAAGGGATTATAAAAAGGAAATGATTGTGGATACGCTTTTTAAAAAGTTGCAGGTCATAGTTCTCTGGAAAAACTGATTTTGGAAGCTTATTCCATTCCGTAGCAGCCCTGTAAAAGAAGGATTCTTGATGAAGATTGGTCCTTGTAGAGTCAATCTTGAGAGTAAATGGGTGAGACTGATCAGCGTGCCGAGTTCTTCGGCCGAATGTTGCCAATGGTGGTACAAGAGTTTTTATTTCTCTGGAGTATCTGCCATGGAAATATCTGTAGAGTAATGACTGGTCTGCAACTCTTCTTCTATGTTCTAGAGGGTGAAAGGTCTGTGAGAGTTGAGCTGTTTATTAACCGAATGGCCCTTTACTGAATGGAATCTAGAAGACGAAAAGAATGCCTTGGTGCTGAACCCAAAATGTGCGAGCAATACTCCAGTAGAGGTCGGATTTGAGCCTTGTACGTCGTCAACAGTTGATCAGGACTAAAAAACTTTCTAGCTTTTCACAGAAAACCTAGCTTGCTGACTTTGCGATGTTAGCAACATGGTCATGCCAAGACATATTATTGGCATATTATTGACATATTATTCTTTCGCCGAGTGTTTATATTTACACAGTTCAATACATGTGCTTTAATATATTTAACTACAATTGATAGATAAAGCTAGTTGTAATTGTTATCTGACGTTTATTTGTGTTTCCGTAATTTTATCTACTTTTTATAGGTACACTTATCAAATTTCCTGCTAAGATATATTTCTTATTTCTAGAAGGACAATAAACTTTTTGTCAGATGGATGGATTCTGTAGCAGAGCAATTAATTTCGAGAGGTAATGCGATATCAAATGAAATTTCTATTAAATCCGGTAAAGTAAGACAACATTGACTGTAAAAACCATTAAACTTATAATAATTTGCAGTGTTGACAAAATGAATGACATTATAAATTAACATTAATCGTTGAAAATTTAAGAAGTTTGCTTTGATGTTTAGGAAAAATGGGAATAAGATGGAATTAATATTTTATTAACGGCAGTTTCATTTTATTACAAAAAATTTAACAGTCACACACATACTGGACGAAATGCAAATATAATGGACTGTATTTACTAATGAGATCATGTTTCATTTCAATTTGCCTTAAGGGGGGACACCAACGATAAAAAAATCGACTTTTTTTATTGCAAAAATTGTTAGTAAACTACTAAAGAATATGTGGTCAAAATTTGAAAGCAAAATTCTCATTAGTTCCGATGCTATGAGCACTTAAGTGACCGTCTGTCAGTTCGGCGCCGAAGAACGCGGTAATTAGAACGTACCGCTGTACTACGAAATAATAGAGAGAGATTTCGGCAGATGTTCTTGTTTGACCTGTGGTAGAACTCTCTCAAACGTTTACCACATTTCGTCAGAGCGTCGAGTTTGCCTAGCTCAGCTCCGGCTTTTCTCGTTTTCGCTACATTTTATTTCAAACGCGTTTTTCTTGAAACGATTTTTTTTCAACTGGTGGGCATTCTAGCTCAAAAGATTATTGACCAATCGTTCTGAAATTTGTTGTGAATATTCTTTATTTGATTCCAATCTATATGACCCTAATTCTGGGATTATATTAATAAAAAAAAAAAATTATGCAAAAAAGGTGAAAAAATATGGTGTAAAAACATGACATTGTGTTTACACACCTCAAAACATGCAATTTTAATTTTTTTGATCACAATTAGGTTCATATTGTTAGAAAATATGTTGTTAACAAAAAACAAAAACTGTGATGATTACAGATAAAAAATTGCGACTACAGGAATGCCCACCAGCAAAATACTCGGATGGCAATCATCCATGGACAGCACTTTCTAACGCCACTATTTTCAAAGGAAATTACTTAAAAAAATTCTAAAGTGTATTTCAAAACATAAATAAAATACCCTTTAAGTTTAAACAATTTCTGATTATTCCTTCTCTGTTTAAAAAATTCACAAAAAACACCAACATTTCGGCCTCCTAAACCGGTTTCCCACCTTAGAAGTTAAAAGTTTAACAATTTCTGGTAAATTAATAGGACCATTGATTATTTTGTGAATAAGTGTAAGATAAGTTTTTAATCTTTTGAGATCTTTAATATTTAAGATAAGAATGTTCAATAAAGTTTTGTAGATAAATCTAAGTCCCCAATGAATTAAAATAAACATGCATACATTTAGTCACGCCTATTTCCCGTATGGGTAGGCAGAGACCACTTCCTTCCACTTCCGCTACGGTTCTTACACACATCTTTTGCTTTATCAACTTTTATCAGTGCTCTCATACATGCTCATCAGTTTTTGGTACTCTTGACCTGGCCTTTTTTCAAAACAATGTCGATCTGATTAAGATATGTTCGCCGAGGTCGACCTCTACCGACTTGTCCATTCATACTCGCCTTATAAATATGTTTCGTCAATCTTCCTTTATCCATCCTTTCTACGTGTCCAAACCATCTAAGCATTTCTTTATCTATCTTTGTAACCACATCTTTTTTTACACCACAGCGTTTCTTAATCTCACTATTTTTTACTTTATCAACCGAGTCACTACGGCTATACTTCTCAGAATACTCCTATTACTACCATTTTCACTCACTTTTTAAAACGTCTGGATGTTTATAAAGTTATGCAGTGTCCAATTCATTTGTTTTCCTGCCAACACCCTTCGCTCAATGTCACTGTCATACTTTTCGTCTCTCGTACTTGAACCCAAGTATACAAAAAACATAACGTTGACAGTTCGTTCGCTAAGAAATATTGGACAATAAACTGATATTTTTGTTTATTGTGATAAAGGTACATTTACAGACAAAACATTATTAAACTTTGATTTAAGTTAAAATTAGTTAAATGCCTTGTGTTTCAGAAGAGTAAGTGTATTTTAAGCAAAATATTTACTGGATTATATCATAGTGTGTTTCTATCAAAACATTTGCTGGAATTTCTGATGATTACATTTAATACATTTTTCTAGAAGATTTTTTTAAAAATATAATATTGTTTTTTGACTTGGATTTTTAAGACATTTAACTGGTTAAATCTACTATACATTTATTTTTGGTATAAATTTTATTTTATTTGATTTGCTGGAATTTCTCGTGAGTGCGATTAATATATTTCCTGGAAGATTTTAGAATTTTTTTTTGTCAGTTTCAAATTTTTTGAAATTTTTTAAAGTTTAATTTTAATTTGTTACGTATTTATTTTAGTATAAATTGTATATATCTTATGAGAAGCTGTGAGTGATAGTTGTATTGACTATGGCCAAAACGGCGGTGATGTGGCTCGCCACCCGTCACGCCTTGCTTCCCATAAGGGCAAAACGCGCACTGTAGATAGTCACTTTGCTACTTTCAATGTGGGGGGAGGGTTGAATGGTAAAATTGAAATTAAAATTGAATTCTTTGTGTGAATGAGTCCAAGCGAAAAGGATGTAAAACCACAACACATGGACCTTATACAGCCTACTGGTCAGGAGTTTTAGAAACCAGCAGAGGTTCTCAGGACGTTGATGTGATACTTTCTGCTAGAATAAATGAATGTGTGACTGACTTTAAATGTGTAAGCACAAGACTCCTTTCTTTAAGATAAAACATCCATTATATTATCCAGTTACGTCCAGACAACTCCTGTAACTGCTGTAATGCGAGAAATATCCCATACTTGTCGCGCTTTAAATCTCTACAGTTTTCTGATTCTGTTAAAAATACGACAGCCCCAGCTTTTGATCTTGACAATACTTTCCGAAATATAAATTTTTTCATCATCGACTATTTCCAATTTTACCTTTTCACATTTCTCCGAAAATTAAACGTTCTGGAAATTACCCCTCGAATAGACGAATTCAACAATTGTGCTCGGCACTTCGTTTTTATAAAGTGTTCTTTGCAGGACGAAGCAAGGACTTAAAACAATGCTTCAAGCTTTTTATACAAACCGAATGAAATAAACTACCTCATTCTGTTAAAGAGGATCATTTGAAAACTTTCCGAATTCTAAAAAACTCGTTTGCAGACGTTTTTTTATGTTTTCTTTGTTGGCAATGGGTTTTTTAACGTTTTATTTTCCACAAGCGTAGATCGTGTTTGCGTTCATGCATCCAGTCTATAGTCACAATTTATTGCTACCTGTCTATAATGACAGTTACGCCTTCTACACGTTTGCATGTGAATCTTACTTTAAATATTGTCAAAGATATTTTTTGTGACATATTTAAAAGTATTGTTTAAAATTAGAATTTTGATTACAACTTTGTTTTTGTAATTTTCCGGTTAATTAATTGACAAAAGTACTTGTTTGCAGTTTTGCCAAAAACTACAATTCGCGTGCTATCAGTGATTCATAATTGGTTTATTGTTAAGACGTTTTATCAGTTATATAATAGTAATAAAACGAAATAATGCAGGAAGTAACAATCTATTAGTCAAATGTCATTGTTTATAAATCTCGCTGCTAAACATTTAAGCAAATACGAGGTAAGGAGATAAAGTCTGACGATTTCTTAAATTATCTTCACAAGGTCGTCAATTTTTTAAAATGAGGTGACTTCCACTTATTTTTGATTGTCTCCAAAACTTATGTTTGACTAGTAATTTTAAATAAACGCGCTGCTTAATTTTTTACTACTCATTTTTCGACGCTGGTAAAGGTTTTCTTTTTTATGACTACACCCTAAAACTTATCAAAACGAGTTTTAAGGAAGCTGACTTTTGTAACAATAGATTAGTGTACCTTTAAAAAACTAATAAAATACTGATTTAATAAATAGCTAAAGGTCTCAATAAAGAAAAATATTTTTATCTAATTTAATGTTTTTTAAAATTTTAATTTAAATATTTAAACTATCTATAAACTAAGTAAATTTAAGAAAAAAGATCAAAACATTATACTCTGGTTCCATGACTTCTTGATTAAATTTGAGAGGATGTATAAATCAGTTCGTAAATGTGGCGAAATTAGGTTTCTTAAAAATCAGTTTTTTATATTTTTATTATATTTTTATTTGTCATATTATTGTTATTATGGTTATCTATAATATTTATATTTTGATGATTATTAATTTATTTTATTATCAGTGATCGACGGAGAAAAATGAAACGGAATATGTAAAATAAGTGATGAACACTAGGAACCAACGGTACGATACCTAAATATGATTATCTGAACAAATTCAATCTAAAATTGGATGTAGTACTCAAAAATAAGAAAATACACAGGGTGTTTCATTTGAAAAACTTTACTTTCACTCATATTTTCATGTGAACAAAGTATCTGCACTTTTTTAACCACCAGGTATGAGGCAAATAAAAATATGGCACTGAAGTGAGGATCCTTATGTTATCACACTCTATTTTAAATAGTACATGAAGTTGTTGGGAAAGTGATGAAAAATCATGAAATAATATTAAATACAGCATGTCCTACTTGAAAAATCAAAGTTGCCGCTACTTTATAGTAGAAGCGGCAACGCCGCATTATTTAAAATATTTTAGGCGTGTAGATCATGTTGATTTATTCAAACCATCATTTGTTCAGATTGATCCGTTGTTTGATCTGATATAAACATCTAATTAACGCTCATCGTGAAAATCCCTGTATAAACAAATTTTGATGCAGAACCCCATTTATTTTGATAAAATAAAAACCATTTCTTGACTGTCACGGTGTTGTCGTTCGATAATAATTTGCGTATTTATAAGCATGAAAAAAAATGGATCTCCAACAAGTGGTCCAGTTGTTGCAAGAGACCTTTCAAAAAAGGCTTTAAAATATTTATATAACAGCAACGCAGACGTGTAACACGCAGTTTAATAAATACGAATTCTGGGGGTGGAAAAATAAGAAAACAATGGAAGGTTTTTTAAGGGAAAATGAAGTATCGATTTTTTTTTTTGGTAATCTAAACATGTACCAAACAATCACGACTTGGCACATCGCGATTTATTTCTCTTTATTATTTGACAATTTTTTTTACCGAAAATAGTCGCAAAAAAGGTAGACCTATCGTGTGGGCCGCGGACAGAACCCGCACTGCGACTATTAGAAGCGGGAGGGATTATAGAAAGGAGATGATTGTGGACCCGCTTTTTGAAAAGTTGCAGGTCATAGTTCTCTGGAAAAACTGATTTTGGAAGCTTGTTCCATTCCGTAGCATACATACATACATACATACGTAAAGTCACACCTTTTTCCTATAGGGGTAGGCAGAGACCACTTCCTTCCACTTGCTACGGTTCTTACACACATCTTTTGCTTCCTCTATTTTCATCAGTGCTCTCATACATGCTTGTCGGTTGTTGGTACTCTTGACCTGGCCTTTCTTCGACACAATGTTGATCTGATCGAGATATGTACTCCGAGGTCGACCCCTACCGACTTGTCCATTCACACTCGCCTTATAAATTTGTTTCGTCAATCTTCCTTCATTTATCCTTTCTACGTGTCCAAACCATCTAAGCATTCCTTTATCTATCTTTGTCCGTAGCAGCCCTGTAAAAGAAGGATTCTTGATGGAGATTGGTCCTTTTAGTGTCAATCTTGAGAGTAAATGGGTGAGACTGATCAGATTATGCTAGTATGTCAATATTATAACGGACGTAATTTGTAAAAATATTTTTGCGATCGAATTATATTTACATTTTTTTTTATTTATTATTCGAATTATTGCAACGTACAAAAATATGTTTCATCTGTAAATAGGAAATGTTTAACGTGACAATAAACAAACAAACAAATTTTTTTAATTTAAACAACTGTACGTGGTTTGCTTCGAAATTATTTCATTTTCAATCCACGCTATTTTTTGTAAACGAAATTAAATTTTTTAAATTTTCATCGAAACAAACGAACCTCCTTTTACTATTAAACAGGTACATCCCTCTCGGAGAGGGTAGAAAATCCCCATGGAGGCTACAAAACCTACAGTAGAAAACACACACAAAAATCAATTATTTAGCTTAGGGACAAAAATTCCTTAAAAACGTTTAAACGAACAAAAAAAAGCCTGAAGAGGGTTGTTTTTATTGGGAGATGTTACTTAATATAAATTTAAAAATGCAAAGTGTTCAAGTTAATGAAATATAAATTTACTAAGACGAGATCTAAGAAGCCAGACGCGATGTTTACTTAAAAGAAACCTACGGGGGACTAACAAAAATAATTAAGGGCTTATCCTGTACGGGTAGAAGTGGACGGGCGATTTAATATTTGTTAGGATATTTTGTCTTGGGTTCGTTAACTTAAAACACTCAGTACAAAAGCTAAACAATTTATAATATAATAATAATACAATAAACTCTTATGCCATCAAAAACATAACTTGTAAAAAACACCAAGGTGCTTTTAGGTGCTGAGTTCATTATTTTCGTGCTCGTTTTTTAGAGATAGGGAGCGATTTTAAAAATTCGTCTGCTACCGTAACGTGACGGTAGCAAAACTTTTACAAAATCAACAAAAATTAAAAACTAAATGTACCCAAATTAAGTGCTTTTTAGGTGCTTTCGATATATATAAGAATCAAACCAGAAGTCCGACCGGAAATCACAAAATCAAAATTTTGGAAAATTTATCAAAATTTCATACATACATACATAGAGTCACGCCTTTTTCCCATAGGGGTAGGCAGAAACCACTTCCTTCCACTTGCTACGGTTCGTACACACATCTTTTGCTTCCTCTACTTTCATCAGTACTCTCATACATGCTCTTCGGTTGTTGGTACTCTTGACCCGGCCTTTCTTCAAAACAATGTTGATCTGATCGATATATGTTCTCCGAGGTCGACCTCTACCGATTTGCCCATTCACACTCGCCTTATAAATTTGTTTCGTCAATTTTCCTTCATCCATCCTTTCTACGTGTCCAAACCATTTAAACATTCCTTTATCTATCTTTGTGACCACATCTTCTTTTACACCACAGCGTTTTCTTATCTCACCATTCTTAACTTTATCCAACCGAGTCACTCCGGCTATACTTCTCAGACTACTCATCTCCGCAGCATTAATCCTATTTTCATGCTTCTTCTGCCAAACCCAACATTCACTACCATACATAAGTGTAGGAACCAACACACCTCTATGCACCGCCAGACGTGCCTTTTTTGACACTTTCTGGCTATTTATAAAGCTATGCAGTGCCCCATTCATTTGTTTTCCTGCCAACACCCTTCGCTCAATGTCACTGTCATACTTTCCATCTCTAGTAAATTTTGAACCCAAGTACACAAATTCATTAACTTGTTCCACTCTTTCTCCCTTAATCGAAACCCCACAGTTTGTCATGCTTTCTTATCTTTCAAAAACCATTACTTTCGTTTTGCTCACATTTATTTTCATCCCTGTGATTTTTAGTGAATCATGCATAACATTAACCATCGCCTGCAACTCCTCTTCAGATAACGCTAATATGACTTGATCATCGGCGTAAAGAAGGCATTTGACGATCAAATCATTCATTTTTAATCCATACGCACTCTCTTTCAGATCTTTTAAACAATTGTCTATGTATAAGTTAAATTTCAAATTTTGAATTATTCGTAATAGACGAATTTACCATTTATTTTCAATAAATTAGATGCTTTTTTTATAAGACATGATGGGATTTTCGTGCTCAAACCTAAAGTCGAGGGCAACATCCCTTACAATACGAAAAATCTTCTCAACGATAAAACCGCTTTCTCAATCCGTAGAAATATGTTATATATTAGGTGCTCTCGAAAAATGTATCATTTGATTTTGGTGCTCCAACTTCAAGGTCGGTATACCACCACCTTAAAAACACTTAATTTGGGTACTTTCAGTTCATAATTTTTATTGATTTTGTAAAAGTTCTGCTACCGTCACGTTACGGTAGTAGACGAATTTTCAAAATCGTCCTCTACCTGTAAAAAACGAGCACGAAAATAATGAACTCAGCACCAAATTAGCATCTAAATAAGGTACTTTCGGAATCCAAATCGGAGAATTTCGCCTACTGCCGTCACGGGGGTGTAAAAAGTTGTGAGATCCATGCAATACCAAGTCGGTTGATTTATTTAGTCCCTTAAGGGCCCTTCTGTCTTAAGTTATTACGTAATTAGCTAACCTAACAATATCTTATATTAAAAATCTTTTGTTTTCATTAAATACATTGGAACCGGAACTTACAAAATTTTAAAAATCAAATTTTTTTGGTAACTTTATAGTCCCGTAGAATTTTGGATTTTGAGTTGATCGAAAAATGTTGTAGGACTTTTTGGTAGAACTCTTTGGGGGAGGAACAGAACTCCCATCAAAACTCCTGGAACTTGTGATGAATAATTTCCTATTATATTACATTTTTCAAAATGCTGTGATTTTTTGGATTTTGAATTTTTCGAAATTTCTTTTTTGTAGAACTTTAAAACTTTTTAAAGCAAACAAAATGACCGGAAGAGAAATTGATTTTGAAAAAGTGGGGGGATTTTTTTTCGAAATTTTTTTTTTGGGGTTAAATTTGTCGGAATTATTTTCGAAAAGCATCAGGAACTCTAGAACTATCCTTAATATACCCAGAACTCCGAAAACAAATTCACTTTTTAAAAATTGGGGAGGTGCGTGAAGTTAGCTCCCCATTTTGAAAAATTGATTTTTTTTTATGCAGTTGGTGTATCTATAAAAACTGGACCAAAATTGCAAAGTATATTAAATTTTGCTTGATTTATACACTAAACATTAATTGTGTTTTAAATTTGAAGCTTTTGTGTCAGCTAGAAGTGCCTTAGCAGTTTTGAGGATCGGTCAGTCAGTCAGTGAGTGAGTGACAAAATTTAGAAACTTTAACTAGTTATAATTCTTAAACTACTAGTTCAAATTGAATGAAATTTAAAATATACCGTGTTAATGCAATGCCTGCTTGGTTACTAAAAACTCGGGCTTTTAGTTTTATCCACAACAAAGTTTTAGGTCAAATTTGGCCTGAGCTGCTTCGAGAAATGGATGGTACGGCCGTGCCGCTTTTTTGCTCGACTTAGCGGGGGCACTGTCGTGTTCCAAGATTTAATGATTCACTTGGATATTTCACTTTACAAAACTTAAAACTTTTTAAAACAAAATTTTCAAAACTATATCACTCTCTAATTGACTAACTTCTGCGGCCCGAGATCTTTTTTAAATAGATCCAACCAATATCGCTGGTCTCCAATTTTTATTTTTTTATGAAAATAGTCGCAAAAAGGGTAGACCTATCTTGTGGGCCGCGGACGGCCCGCACTGCGACTATTAGAAGGGGAAGGGATTATAGAAAGGAAATTATTGTGGACACGCTTTTTAAAAATTTTGCAGGTCATAGTTCTCTGGAAAAACTGATTTCGGAAGTTTATTCCATTCCGTAGCAGCCCTGTAAAAGAAGGATTCTTGATGAAGATTGGTCCTTGTAGTGTCAATCTTGAGAGTAAATGGGTGAAACTGATCAGCGTGCCGAGTTCTTCGGCCGAATGTGGCCAATGGTTGTACAAGAGTTTTTATTTCTCTGGAGCATCTGCCATGGAAATATCTGTAGAGCAATGACTGATCTGCAACTCTTCTTCTATGTTCTAGAGGGTGAAGGGTTGAGCTGTTTATCAAGCGAATGGCTCTTTTCTGAATGGAATCTAGAAGACGAAGAGAATGCCTTGGTGCTGAACCCCAAATGTGCGAGCAATACTCCAGTAGAGGTCGGATTTGAGCCTTGTACGTCGTCAACAGTTGATCAGGAGTAAAAAACTTTCTGACTTTCCAAAGAAGACCTAGCCTCTGGCTTGCTGACTTTGCGATGATAGCAACATGGTCATGCCAAGATATATTATTGGACACCGTGACTCTCAAAATCGAAATGGAGGGACTTGGTCCGAGGGTATTTCCGGACATTGTGATGGGATGATTTGGGGAATTCACTTTCTTGGAAAACGTGGCACTTTGTGTTTTTTGGGCGTTCAACTGAACAAGATTGGTTCCCCACTCTACGATTGCTTTAAGATCTCTATTGATGGAATCAACCTGTTCCTGCCTGAGTCTATTTGTATCAATCACCGAAATTGATCGATAGGATGTGAAAGTTGAGACAAGTGTGCTATCGTCTGCGAAACTGTAAATGGGGTTCGTGGTGGTTTTCAAGAGGTCGTTGATGTAATTGACTAACTTCTGCGGCCCGAAATCTTTTTTAAATAGATCCAATCAATATCGCTGGTCTCCAATTCCCGCCCGTGGCTATAAATGTCAAGCGTTTGATACCACCGAAAAGAATGTATACCGAAAAGAATCATACATTCTTTTCGTCCCCTCGGGCCAAGTAATGGGTTTAGGGGCGTACTCGTTGACCGCAATCCATAACAGTATGTCGTAGCGTTAATTTTGTGTGTGGCTCGCATATGTTAGAAAGTATTTCAATAAATCCCTTGTCCTTTGAATGTACATGTTTTATTACTCTGTTAAAAGTATTAAAATTTTCGTAGACAAATTTTATTTTTCTTTTGTTTGTACCTTCTGGACAAGACCAACCGTCATATTTTTAATAAATTTATTTTTGTAAAAATAATTATAATATTTCTACACCTCCAAAGACCTAACTTTGGAAACTTTCTCTTCTTTAACTGCGTCAATAAATACTACGAATTAAGATTTGAACCTTCAGGTTGCGGGGTGTTCGCTTCCTCAAAACTGCTTCTAATCTCGTATCTTTTCATCCCTTGTGCACTTAGTATTCCTCTTGTACAGTAAAACAAGAATTCAACCCTGACGCTGTGATGAAAGCTTTGATGCAATGAAGCAGTAAACTGAAAAATGTATGGACTCGCGTAATGTATGCATTGCATTTTATACTACTCAAGACTTATCTTAATTTCGTAGTTTTCACCATAGCTAATCGATAAATCTAGAATAGTTCAAGCGGCGACCGAGTTTTTTTACGAAATTTTTTACACAACAGAGAAAATGGTTGTTTCTTCAAGGACTTTATATTAAAATACAATACGATATAAAGTATTCTCTCTAATTATATTAGAGCGACTGACTGCGTGTGTAGAGTACCAAATAGGAGATTACCAGTGTGGATTCAGAAAGAATCGATCAACAGTAGACCAGATTTTTACTATAAGGCAGTTGATGGAGAAGTGTTGGGAATACAACAAAACACTGCATTAGCTTTTTATAGATTTTAAGCAAGCATATGATAGCATCCTAAAAGTGGAATTGTGGAATATCATGGCAGAGCTGGGCGTACCGAAAAAGTTGATCAGTCTCACAAAAGCTTGTGTAGAGGGATTTAAAAGTGCAGTAAGACTTGAAGGAAAATTGTCAACCTTCTTTCCAATTAACGTGGTCTCAAACAAGGAGATGTGTTTTCCCCACTCCTCTTTAACATCGCCTTGGAAGGCATCGTACGAAGGACAAACATAGAAACGCTCCTATTTGGAAATCGGGGTCCGCGCATTGTAGTAGCTTTCGCTGACGATTTAGATATAGTAGGAAATACAACTATCAACGTTAAGGAAGAGTTCATTAAACTGGAAAATGCTGCAAACAAGGTTGGCCTACAAATAAACGAAGATAAAACAAAATACATGACTACAACAAGAACAGAACGAAGAGACAGGATAGGACAAAATGTGACAATGGACCACTATAATTTTGAAAGGGTCCGTGAGTTTAAATATTTGGGAGCTACAATCACCTCAGATAACAATGTATCACGAGAGATTAAATACAGAATTCAGGGAGCCAGTCGCTGCTGTTTTGCACTACAAAAAATAATGAAATCGAAAAATGTAACCCGCCGTACGAAACTAACAATTTATCATACAATTATAAGACCTATAATGACATAGGCATGTGAAACATGGACGATGAAAAAACAAAATGAGAACCGACTAAAAATCGCAGAACGAAGAATTCTTAGAAGGATATATGGACCAATCAAGGACAACGCCACACAACAATACAGAATTAGAACTAACAGGGAAGTGCAAGAACTATATAACCAACCGGATTTAGTAAAAATAATAAAGGCAGAGAGATTTAGATGGGCCGGACATGTAAAGAGACAAGACTGGTGTGGAAAGAGAACCCGGTAGGAAAGCGGCCGCTGGGAAGGCCAAGGATGCGGTGGAAAGATAATATTGCAGCGGACTTACGGACCCTAATTGTCCAAAGACCAGAAGAACTTATGATGGACCGCAGCAGGTGGAGGCAAATTGTAATGTCGGCGAAGACCCACCCCGGGTTGTAAGCTACACAGAGAGAGAGACTGAGAGAGAGAGAGATATTGAGAGAGAGAGAGAGATATTGAGAGAGAGAGAGAGAGAGAGAGATATTGAGAGAGAGAGAGAGAGAGGACAACCTCTGCCGGGTTCAGCTAGTATAACCTACAAAATCTTTTTTATAAATATTACTTCTATAAATGTGAAAAAAATAGACAAGGTTCGACATCCTGGAATCGAAGATTGTTTTAATATCGATTTATTTATTGAATTTTTAATGTTGATAGTTTTTTAATTAAGCAAGGTAAGGTCACGTGCTCATAACCCTTGTCGCGGACTTTTTTATTCACTCTGTAGGAAAAAAATGACTTAATTAGTGAACCTTGATGACTCGCGTTACGCCGTTCAAGGTCGATGGTGTTGGGAATCTCTTTTCAGCGTTTGAACAAACACAATCATTATACACCGCGCGCTAAAGCAAAATCGAAACAAATCAGACGGGTATTTTTTTTTCTTTTTGTCGGAAAAGTTAAGTGCCATTTTGTTTATCGAAAAAAGGATTTCGTTAGTGTTCCAGCGCATGCGAGAGAAAAAAAAAGCTGAAGGATCAACAATATCGGTATGTTTCAGCCATAATGGCACGCGTTATTTTTTTATTAAATTATTTACTTTTATGGCGAAAAAAAAAACCGAGTGGTGCAGTTACGGGAACGTAGTCTAAAAAATCCAGCAAAAACTCCCTCTGAAGGGTGTAGAGTCGTAAATGTAAATGATAATGTATCGAGTTCGTGGGTGTTTCAGAAATTTAAGTTTTTACGAGGCTGCCAACTAAGTTTGTGCCCCTACAATGTTTTAAATAATGCTCTTTTAGAGGTGTTTAATGGTTTAAATAGCGGTAATTGCATCATAACATCATAAACTTATTTTATGATGGTAATTCACCACAAAAATTTGCTTCTTAAACACCCTGTATTCACCCATATAGTGCAGGCTTTTTAATGCTCACTGTATTATCTGCAACCCCACACAATGGTGTAGGGAGTACACATGTTTTTTTTTAACACATTTGTTTAATTTTTTCCTTTTGTACTTTATTTTGTTCCATTTTTTCCCTCTTTCATTTAGTATCTCTGCTATTACCTACTTGCGTTATTCAAATCATATCTGTCCGACCGCACACAGTATGCGCAGTTAAATGGATTTAGGTCTAACAAATACCTCGCCAAATCAGGTGTACCGCAAGGATCTAACCTCGGTCCACTACTGTTTAATATCTTTATCAACGACATTGGTGACATAATTAAGCTTAATTTTTTACTGTATGTTGATGATCTAAAAATTTTCTCTCCTATCATTAATATGACTGAATGTGAGAAACTATCGAAAAATCTTAATCAAATAAGCCAATGGTGCAGTCGTAATAATTTAGCGTTAAATCCTACCAAATGTTGCGTAATGTCATATACATTGAGATCTGATCCAATTATATTTGACTATAAGATAGACAATTATTCTCTAGACAGACCATGTAATTTTAAGGATCTTGGAGTTACTTTCGACCAAGAGCTGTCTTTCCAAAACCACGTAGACAATATAACTACGTCAGCAAACCGTATGTATGGATTTATAATTAGAGTAGGCCGCGACTTTAACCATTTAACACTTAAAACTCTTTACTATTCTTTTGTGAGATCAAAGCTAGAATATGCATCGGTTATCTGGAACCCATATTATCAAGTGCATATTTATAAACTGGAGGCAATCCAAAGACGCTTTCTCAAATACCTAAGTTTTAAAGTAGATCGGACTTATCCACTAATTGGCACGGCACACGAGAGTTTACTGTCAAGACATAGCTTTTTCACTCTGGATAGAAGACGAGAATGTTCTAGTGTCATTATGCTACACAAAATAATTAACAATGAAATTAAATGTCAATGTTACTACATCAGATAAACTTTAAAATTCCCCGTCAGGCTTCTCGATACACCGACTCATTCTACACTACCACACTACGAACAAATATACTTAAAAACTCTCCTGTTCATACTATGTGTAGCAACTATAACCTAATAAGTGACCAGCTTGATATATTCTATTGAAATGTGAGGCAAATTAAGAGCTATTATTATCAGCAGTAATATTGTTGTGTTACTCTTAAGCTTTCTACTAATGTTAGTCTGATTTTGTAAATTGTGTATTACTCTTAAGCTTTTTTTTAATGTTAGTACTGTTGTGCAAATGTTTACTTTGTTCTTGTTCTGTAATTGGAAATCTTTTTTTCTGTAGAACAGTGTAAATAAATAAATAAATTACTTCATTCTTTCGACATTTTAACCTTTATTTTCTCGCGCTGTCATTCTGTCGTTTTTGACGCCAAGTGTGATGTTTACTAAGGGAAGTGTACAATTTAGTGAAAATTTCGATATTTGAACGGATATGTTTCTACCATTGTAGAAAATTTCGTGTGAAAATTTCGATATTCGAACGGATATGTTTCTACCATTTTTGTTTACCTGGCTGCTACTCCAAGTAGTCGATGCATTGTAGAGGGTAAAGCTTTTCTGGCGTTATTGTTTGTGGTGTCAAAGAACAAAAAGGATGATGAGTGGATTATCAGTAACAATTTGCTCTGCTGGTCATTTTCACTTTTAACAAATTATTAGTCACTATTAAACAACTATAATCTTCACACAAACGCACGCTTCCAGGTAAATAAACACAAAGTAATCATACTTGCTGGTCACGCGATATTGATGCGAGTTTATTCCGCCAGATAGCGTATTGCTTAGCATTAAAACTCAATAGGTGACAGTGCGAACATATAAATTAATTCTCATCTGTCAAAATAATGGACTGACAGTTCTATGAATATTAAGGTGCTTTCCAAAGCTGACGTTTTTTTACTATGATTAAAATACCCCTTATGGGGCATTTGTTAATGTTACAATTAAATCTGATCATATAATTTCATCAACGAGTAAATTTTATCCAACTTAAATTATTACGTTTGAAGATTGGATAACTAATGTCTACTCACTGTACCTTTAGTTTCTGATGATTTTTTACACCTTACTTAAGGTGTATTCACTACTGCGCACTATGCTCTGTTTTTTCCTGTCACTTTCACTAACACTTACTTAAAGGGCTTTTTCATCTTGAGTCTTTTTACTAGATCGTTATTGTTCAGGAGCTGGATGACCTCGATACTCACGTGTTGGTGGTTGAGTCGTTGTTCGTGACTTTTTGCAAATTTGTTATTTGCTTGTTTAACAGTGTTCATCTCCAAGTCCCGGTGAAGGTCACTGTTTCTGCAGTACCAGGAAGCGTTGACTTAGCTCCTTAATACTTTGTTTTGGAATCTGCGTATTATACGACTAAACGGAAAGCTTCGGAAAAAAGCCAAATTCTACGAGGCGTCAGACAGTGCTGCATACTGTCATCACTACTTTTTAACATATGTTCAGACAAAATCTTTAAACGGGCAACTTAAGAACAAGAAATAGGAGTACAAATAAATGAAGAATATATAAATACGATACGATATGCTGACGACACTATCATCCTGAGTGAAAAAACTAGAAGACCTGCAACATCTACTAAACTGCGTAAACGCAGAAGGACAAGAAATGGGGCCAAACATAAATATCAACAAGACAAAATGTATGGAGTTCTTCATGTTTCTTTTTGACATGGACTTTCCAGCGAAGTCTCGCGTCTAAAATTATACCTAGATACTTTGCTGAATTAGCATTTAGCATAAAGGATCTGGGCAATATTTATTCTGACTGGCGCACCAGCACGGGCGTCTAATCATAGTAGTTTAGCAAAACTCCACAATCCCATCTTTTCCTTGGTCTCCCTTTTTTTACTGGTCTATCTTTGTTTTTCTGGTGTAAATGTCCCCACCATGATAGTTGTCTCTCTTCTATTATAAACGCTAATGCATGTTTAGATATTTCTTTACATGAACATTTTCATCCTCTTTTTTATTAACTCCTCTTAAATATTTTATATTAACAGCGTGTATTTTGCTTGTATGTTCTTTTGTAAAAACCCATGTTTTTTGCCAAATGTGTACTGGTATATATAAGGTGGTTTTAAATTGAAATTGGTTGAATTGCCATTACCAGCTCTTTTAAAGTATGGTATGGTTTATACCACTGCAGAAAGAACTCAATTTGCAATTCTCTATTTTAAAAACAAAAAACTGGCCAGGGAAACTGCAAGAATTTTCATAATAAAAGTCACATCCTGGTAAAAGTGTCAATCATTTTTACGTGTGAAATTTAGTATCTAAATTAATTCCCAATCTCGACCGAATAATTTCTGGGCAAGATTTAAATTTGTGGACTGTATTAATTAATGAGAGATACGAAGAAATTAACTAACAATGGCAGCCCTGAAAATGGTGCATGTAAAAAATTTAGAAAGTGACAAAAAAGGTACGTCTGGCTGTGCATACAGGTGTGTTGGTACCTACACTAATGTATGGTAGTGAATGTTGGATTTGGCAGAAGAAGCATGAAAAGTATCGCCGGAGTAACATGGTTGGTTAAAGTAAAGAATAGTGAGATAAGACAACGCTGTGGTGTAAAAGAATATGTGGTTACAAAGATAGATAAAGGAATGCTTAGATAGTTTGAACAAGTAGAACGGATGGATGAAGGAAGATTAATGAAACAAATTTATAAGGCGAGTATGAATGGACAAGTCGGTAGAGTTCGACCTCGGAGAACATATCTCGATCAGATCAACATTGTTTTGAAGAAAGGCTAGGTCAAGAGTACCAACAACCGACGAGAATGTATGAGAGCACTGATAAGAGTAGAGAAAGCAAAAGATGTGTTCAACAACCGCATCCCAACGGGAAAAAGGCTTGACTATATGTATGTATGTAAAAAAATTTAGACCCACCTCGGTTCAGCCCGAGTTTCTTTCTATTCGTTGGTCTTTCCACTGGTGATCAGATCAGATTTTATGGTCATTTTACAGTTTTATGGACATTCGCGTAACCTAGATACGCCATTAATTCGCCATAATTTGGATATAAAATGTCAATCGCAAATTAACCAATCACTAGGCGAAGGAAAATAATCGAAAACTGAACAGCTTCTTTTCTCTATCAAAAACGAAAAAAGACGTCAGGATTTATGAACTAAACTACGAGCAGAATTCTCCAATGAATTAATTCAGAAAAGGTTAAATTTTTTCAAGACACAGAGCTATAAAAGTAACACAGATAAAGCGCAATGAAGATAAAATAAAATACAGAGAATCATTTGTGGATTAAAAACTGTTTAAAACTTTACTTTGCGAGATCATTTATCATTATTAGTTGCTCATAAATTGGAAGAAAACGTGGAGGAATTTATTAATGCTTTTATTTCTTAAAGATTACATTTTCCGCAAATATTTTTACTTCGTTTGATTGATCACGCATCAAATTTTTATTTATCAAATAATTTGGGTGAAAATTTATAACTTCATATTTAAATTACCATTAATAGAACATAACGTTAACTACGAAGAATGCTTTGGGATAAAAATATAAAGACGTCTCACTCTGAGACACACACAGCTGGACTCCAAACCAAACAAGGAATATCTATCTCCCAAAGTTCCTTCCCTGTAGAAGGACTTTAAGAGGTTTTCAGTATGCACCCTTCCAAGGTGTAACTGTAAACACCCGGGATTCTTCGCTAGCACCTGATATTTTCTTTGCTTGTCATTTACATTCCAAGGTGCAACTTCAAACACCAAGGGCTTCCTAACTAGAACTGTGGATTGGTCCATTTCCTGGCTGTTCATATAATATTAAAGTTTTGCAACGCCTAGTAATCGATACTAAAGAGATGTGATTTACAAAAATAATTTGAATTTTAATGCTCAGGGATGTGAGCTTGAGACTTCTAGATTCAATTCAATTCGAGAAAAAAGATAAATCAGTTCGCGGATTTAAACAATTCTTTTTTTTTAATATCTAAATAACTGAACAAACTAACTCGACTAAAAACTATAATGTCGTTGAGCGACAAGTAATTTTTCTTTGAAATAAAATTGCTAAATAGAGAGAATGAATGTAACCTCAAACAAACTGAACCTTATCGATTTATTTTGCTTAGTACTTGCATGGAAGAACGGAGAAGAAAGAACAGTTCCTCAACATACAAAAGCATACAAAGGAACATTATTTTTCTCCTTAAGTACCATGTCCTTCTAGAACGTTGATCACCAACAAGGCTATCCTTACTCTGTTGACGGCAAGTCTAAACAGAGAGTTTGAGTTGAGTTTTTACCAGTCACGTAGATTCTTGAGCCATGATGCTTTTTTGCGGCCCGGCTTTCTTTTACCATAAATTTTTTCCTGCATGATGCAGTAATCGGTATTTTTCGCCTCTCATAAGATGCCCGAAATATTGCAGTTTCCTTCTTTTGATGGTGGTAAGAATTTCGGTGGATTTATTCAGACGTTGGAGTATTACCAAGTTGGATACTTTCTCTACTTGTATCTACTTGTATATCAAGAACATACAGAGGAAAATTCTAGAGGCCATACAAAAAGAATTGGATAAGAGATACCAATAAATAGAAGTTTTCCAAAGCAGATTCGATGAGTTTAATGCCGCACATTTCTTAAACAGCTGAACTCCAAGAAGGACCTCAAGAGGTTTTGAGTGTGCATCCTTCCAAAAGATGCAACTCCAAACACCCAGGACTTCCTAGAACGGTTTCCTGGTCAGATCAACATTGTTTCGAATAAAGGCCAGGTCAAGAGTACCAACAACCGACGAGCATATATGAGAGCACTGATGAATGTAGAGGAAGCAAAAGATGTGTATAAGAACCGTAGCAAGTCGAAGGAAGTGACTATTTTACTTCTTAAACTAACAACATACATATCTTCTACGTATCCAAATCACCTCAAAACTTTCGATATTTCAACAATAAACTTGAAAATATTGTTAAAACACTTTTTTACATTAACAACACCTAACTAATTGACACAGATACGTACGCGGTGTGTAATTTCGTTTTTTTATGTCTACAGGGTGTCTGTTTCGATAGTTAACCTTGACTTACATGCAATAGATCGACTATGCTGTGACAAAACAAAAGAGTTTGTTTTGTTTCATGTACTGGGTGGTAATTAGAAAACTAACTAATAATTATTTGCATGATTATGCATCGGCCGATTACAAAATCAAACGTTTTAATATTTATTTGCATGAATATGTTACCATCTTGAGTATTTCACTTGACGCACAGTATATCTTTTTAATGAGCAATATATTACAACATCGCGAAAGTGAAATATCATTTTACATAATTCGAGCAACTAGTGCACAATATCATACGGAGTTATTCGCACAGTTTCATGCCAAAGTATACGTTTATTTTATTTTGTTATGTTAATTTTGTTTTCTTCGGAGTTGTCACCCTATTTCGGTTATTTCAGCCATTCAAGGAAGGAATCGTGGATATTGCTATTAAATTGTGTGGTGTAAATAAAAGAAGGAAAGGGTGCAAATTACAGAAAATGTGCGTAGAGGTTCAAAAGGCAGTGTCAGAGAAGAAGAAAGCATGGCTGGATTGGCTGGCTAAAAAAGCCAATCGAAGAACGCAAAAGACAACGATTAGGGATGTAAACAAGGCAAAGAAGAGTATAAAAGGTTAAAAAGTATGGCAAAAAAGGTTGTGGCAAGAAAAAAGGAGAATGATTAAAATTAATTTGATAGAAGATTATCTGACGTTATCCAGAACAATATTAAACTCTTTTGGAAGTCCATAGGAACTGCCAGAGGTAAAAATACTACCTCGCAACTAGAAAAAATCAGTAACCAAGATGGTAGTATTGTAAAAGGAGAGGAATGCGTTTTAAAGAGATAGAAGAAATATTTCGAAAGTTTATTTGAGAAAGAGGATATACGAGCACAGGCCCCATTCGTAGACATGAGCAACAATTGCAATGAAAGTAAAATCAGTACGACAGAAATTGTGGAAGGGTTGAACAGTATGAAACTGGGTAAAGCTGCTGGGTACGACAGGATAACGGTTGAAATGATGAAAGCTGGACAAAGCGTGGTAACTAGTCTGCTGTACCGCCTTTTTAACCTTTGTTGGAGGAGTGGTAGCGTACCAGGCGACTGGTGCAAGGCCGTTATCGTGCCGCTTTACAAGGGCGTCTCAAGCAAACAGAAAAGAACCATTTAACAAAAAAAAGAACCTTTTTAAAAATATGAACAAAAGAAAATTAGAAACAATGCAAAATCTAAACGTAAATAAAAAAATTAATAAGTATACAAAGACTGACATTTTTTAAATTTTTTAAGTGTAACATCTTTATTCTTGCTTTCTTGCATGTATAACATCTTTCCTCTCGCTTACTCGCAATTTGTGGGAGTGATTTCGTGAAATGTGTAACAGTAACAGGTCGCGGAAGCGCGCTCTATTTGATTTGTCGAATTAGCGCGCAGTTAGAGTTGGCCGTCAGATAGACTTTAACCAATTTTCTGAGAGTTGATTTGACAAATGAGCGCGCGGTTAGAGTTGGCCGTCAGATAGACGTCAACCAATTTTCCGAGAGTGTTGTGTATAAAGTTTGCTGTTATATGCGTAAACTATATAAATAAATATTTATATTTGCTATTGACTAAGTCTCGATAAAGTGCAGATTATTAATAAAAAATTCAAGTAAGTAATAATAAATAATTATTCGAACAAAATATTTCAGTATTTATTTTTTTTTAAATTTTGAGGTTGCTTTCTGTCGCTCCTAGTGTCAATTAAATAAAATACAATTTTCATTAAAAAGAATTATTGTTTGTTAAGAATTGTTTTCAGAATATAGTTTTAAAATTGCTTATTACTAACGGGAGATGTCAAATTTTACACATCATATGCGACTACTGTAAGGCTCACTCGTTCTTTTAAATCTTTTTCTGGTATTACGTGACGTCCAAAAGTTATTATTACCGATCATAAATTTTGTCACATAATTTTTAAAAGCTGATCTTTGCCCGCTTTAATTAATTAACAGAAAAATGATGTACAAACACTGTAATTTAATTGAAATCTAAATATATACTCACGCAAAGCTTGACGATTTATTTTTTTTCTGCTTGTAACTTAGAACTTACCTGTAACAAAATATTTCAAGAATCAAACATAAATTTTTTATTTTTTAGGTGCGCAAAAATTTATTTATATTTCAAAAAATAATAACGTCAAAAATAAACGTTTTGTTAGTTTGTTTTGGTAATAGTAAAGGAAACCTAGAGGAGAACGGGTATTTGCATAGACCTATTATCCAGAGGAGACGCAACATTCCAATCATAAAACTCTGTTTGTTTTGTCGCAATGATTACACGAGAGTGGCCATGAGTATGACAAAGTATACCAATCGATTCTCTTTGTCCCGTCCTCTTTCTGGCAACGCTGTAACATTATTGTGGAGTTACGGCCACGCTTGTAATCAGTGACGTGCTGTTTGTTTAAAATGAGAATATATCTATCGGGTAATATTTAGTTTTTTATGCGAATATATTTATGAATAGGCGATACTCAGTTTTTTATCAAATTAAAGTGTTGTAGCCTACTAAAAGTATTCTTCTAAATCCCAAAACTTGGGCGCCAAATTGTGTTACCCTAACTAAACTGTTTTTCTAAAGTTACAAAAGTGGGGTGACAATTTTGTGTAACTTTAAAAAACTTACTAATTCTCCAAATGTTGGGGCGACAATTTTGTGTAACGTTAAAGTTTTCTTTTTAAAGCCGATTGTGTGTTATAAGTTACTTTTATAAAACTAAATTATTCCAACTTAAGAGTTGCTAATTGTGTAGCGAACCCGTTAAAATAAATTATTTTATCAAATTAAAGTACTGAAAAAGAATTTTAATAATTTTACCTAACCGTCTGAAATGAAAAAAAAACTTAAATAATTATCATTAATATTAATTGTAAAAATAAAATGTAATGTATTTTAATGTTCAAATTATTTATTAACAGCTAAGTAACCTAAAGGAAAAGATTAAAATATTATACTCAGGGTGCCGTAACTCCTTGATTTCTCGATTGGATTAAATTTGAGGGAATGTTTAGATTTCTTATGAAATACTACTAGTTTTTTAAATAACAACGAAAGAAGGATGATACCACTGAATAAGTGTTGCTAAATAACAGGGAAATAATGACTTTCTCTCTCGAAAAGTATTAAATTCTGCATCGTTTGTTTTTCAGATTCGTGTTTTACGCCTCAAAATAATACCTGTTTATTTTGATATTGAAATCGTCATCGCTACACCACTGGATGAAAATATAGTAAACAAGGAGATGTTGTGAAAAGAAACACTGGGGCTTAAATAGTCCGGTTTTTTACACACTTGGCAATGACGAACCATTTCTTTCACTAAATTTCACTGAATTTTGCCAATAATATGCTGAAAATCACCGATAATACACCAAAATAACGTTGCAACACCTTCGGCAACAGCGCTACTAATAATAGCCGGTTTCGTAGTAAACACACATTTTTGCACGTGAAACGATTCAGACAAGCCGTGCGGAGTTGTCGCTTATTGAGCAACACATTTCTATGATCTAACGGAATGAAATAGTATAACGGTTCAACATTCCATAAAATGGGTTGTATTATTCAAGTTGTTATAATTTATGAAATATTAATAAGAGATAGCATTATGGTCACAATATTGTTGCAAATATTATCAACAAATACTATGGACGATTCAATAACAATCACAAATCTCTTGCCATAACTGGAAAGCAGGCAACATCACAGCACAACAGTTTCAGTCGGCCGTATCAAGATGATACAGTCGACCAGAGAGTGGAGATGTATGATCGTGTTTAAAAGTAAATATATCCGTCTCCTCTGATAATAGGTCTATGGATATTTGTAACATTTAACATTTCAACACTTGACATTTAGAAGACACTGTCTTAAATATATACAGAGTGATATGAGGCACAATAAAGGAACTTGTTTACAAAAACTCAATAAATATTCGATAACAACTTTGGCAAGAAATCAGAGCAGCAAAAGATGTGTTTGATCCAATGGTATTATTTAATACAAGACGATCATTAAAAAAAAATGTTTATGCAGAAAAGTCGTTTGGAATTAAAAAAAATGATCGGGATTTAAAATCACAGCTGCACACGCAAAGATTTCGAAGATTTTCGTTCGATCGAAGCTATAAACTTTTCGACAAAAAACTTCCCGGTCTGCAATAAAAATTTCAATAAATCTGTACACGTTTCGAGCATTATCTCCATCTTCGAACGCATTTTTAGATAATAAAAGATTCCTTACGACCTTTGTCGAAGACCTTTGGAATATTTTCGCGAACGGGTAATAACATTTTGTACAAATTTAATATTTTTCTTTCACCTGATGTTTTTTCTTACGTCAGTTCGCGCGTCATGCAAAATTGTCGTCAACCTTGACGAGCACATCATCGACAATAACAGTCGATTACTTGCTAATGTTTTTCAAACGAGTCAATATCAAACATCGATTCGTTAGCTTCATTACGATCCCTGTGACGTTCCACACGCACTATTAAAAATAATTTTTAATAATAAAATAAATAATTTTTTTTTTGAGTTGAGTTCTGTTTCAATAATCCTAGAGTTTCTGATGGGTATTAATAATAGTTCTGACCTTTAAAGGGTGAAAAAATCAATTTTTTAAAATGGGCGGCAACTTCACGCTCCTCTCCACTTTTAAAAAATTAAATTTTTTTTCAGAGTTCTGGTAGATTAAGCATAGTTCTAGAGTTCCTGTTGATTTTTAAAAATAGTTCCGGCGAATTTAATCTTAAAACAAAAATTTGAAAACAAAGACTTTTTCAAAAATTTTCCGGCCATTTTGTTTGCTTCAAGGAGTTCCAGAGTTTTACAAAAAGAAAATTTTAAAATCAAAAAAATCACACCATTTTGAAAAATGTAATATAATAGGAAATTTTTCATCACAAATTCCAGGAATTTTAATGAAAAATCTGTTCCTTCCCCAAAGAGTTCTACCAAAAAGTCCTACAAACATTTTCGATCAACTTAAAATTCAAAATTCTACAGGACTTTTATAGTTTCCAAAAAATTTTGATTTTCAAAATTTTGAAAGTTGCAGGAGTTCTGATGAGAGTTCTGTTTCTTCCCCAAAGAGTTCTACCAAAAAGTCCCACAAGATTTTTTGATGAAATTAAAATCCAGAATTCTATGTGGGTTTAAAAATACCAAACAATTTTGATTTTCGAAATTTTGAAGAATCAGGAGTTCTGACAAGAGTTCTACCATAAAAACCTACAACATTTTTTGATTAAATCAAAATCCAAAATTCTACGGGACTTAAAAGTTACCCAAAAATAAATAATTTGGTTGATAAATTATTTTTGTCAAACACATGTACGTTAACTTTTGTATCTTTAAAGACCTGTAGAATTTTGGATTTTAATTTCATTAAAAAATGTTAAAGGACTTTTTGGTAAAACTCTTTGAGGAAGAAACAGAACTCCTAAAACTTTCGAAATTTTGAAAATCAAAGTTTAAAGTCCTGTAGAATTTTGGATTTTGATTTTATCAAAAAATGTTAAGGGCCTTTTTGAAGAACTCTTTGTAAAAGGACCAGAACTTTCATAATAACACCTGGATCTTTAAAATTTTAAAAATCAAAATTTTTTGGTAGATTTAAAGCCTCGTAAAATTTTGGATTTTGATTTAATCGAAAATTGTTGTAGGACTTTTTGGTAGAACTCTTTGGGGAAGGAACAGAACTCTCATCAGAACTCCTAAAACTTTCGAAATTTTGAAAATCAAAGTTTAAAGTCCTGTAGAATTTTGGATTTTGATTTTATCGAAAAATGTTAAGGGCCTTTTTGAAGAACTCTTTGTAGAGGGAACAGAACTCTCATAATAACACCTGGATCTTTAAAATTTTAAAAATCAAAATTTTTCGTAAAATTTTGGATTTTGAAAAAGGCAGAAAAAATAGCACTTGTAACCCACGCTTTCTTATTTGCACGCAAAAATATTGGTAGGTTATCCAAAGCCGAATCGAGATACCGACTAGAACCTTCTTCTTCTTTGAGTGCCATGCTTGTTTTCAAACGTTGGCTATCATTAAGCGTTCAGGCGTTGGCTGACAATTTGTTGGAAAGCTTCTTGATCGGTAGCTACATGAAACAATTCTTCGACTGTTCGACCCGTCCAATGTCTAATATTACGAAGCCAAGAAAGCTGTTTTCCTTTTATTTTACCCTGGATAATTAATCGGAGCATGTTATATTTATGCCCCCTCATCATATGTCCAAAGTATTCGACTTTTCTTGCTGGTTGAGATTTCTTTATCGCTTTCAACTCTACAGTCCATCCAGCTACCCAAATACCTAAAGTGTTGTACTCTGTCCAGAATTTTACCATCTAATTTTAATTTTGGATACTCGATATTAATTTTACCGACAACCATCCACTTCGTTTTCTTTGTGTTGACACTTAAACCTTTTTCCTTGCATGCATTGTTTAGTGCATTTAATAGTGTTTGGAGGTCTTCGAGGCTTTCTGCCATTACATCAGTATTAAACTGTTTACAAAAATTCTAGCAGAAGAAATATCTCTAACCGGAATATGTGAAGAACAGCAAGGGTTCAGACAGAACAGGTCTATTATAGATGCTATATTTATAATACGTCAAATTACTGAGAAAGCCATTGAGTTCAATAAAGTAGCCTTCACGTGTTTCATTGACCTAACCCAGGCATTCGATAGGGTACGGTTAACAGACGTCTTGGCCCTACTACAAAAGAGAAGAATTCATCCGAATGTAATAAAGACCATCGAAGAATTGAACAAGAACAACTACACATATGTAAGAACTGCAAATAAGATAAGCAATAAAATACCAATGACAACCGGAATCAAGCAAGGAGATAGCCTAAGCCCAATCCTATTTAATATCATCATGGATGAAATTATAAATGAAGTCAAAGTAACTGGGAGAGGATATCGACTGGGAGATAAAGAAATAAAAATCATATGCTACGCTGATGATGCTGTAATCGTATCGGAAGACGAGGACAACCTACAGAGACTCTTACACAAGTTCCAAAAAACAGCGGAAGAATTCAATATGCAAATATCCGTCAAGAAAACCAAATCGCTAACAATATCCAAAGAACCGAAAAGATGTAAACTCGCAATCTATGAGCAGAGTGTAGAACAAGTGATGTCCTTTAAATATTTAGGAGCTAATAACTAGCACTAGAAATATTAAGGAGGAAGTAAAAGCTCAAACAACAAAGGCATCTCTAATCTCAGGATTCTTGAGAGACATAATCTGGAGAAATAAACACATGAGTACCAGAAGTAAGGTCAGAATATATAAGACATGTGTAAGACCGATTATGACATACGCGATAGAGACCAGAGCGGAGAACACGACTACAAAGCGACTTCTTAGATCAACGGAAATGCGAATTCTTAGATCGATAACTGGCTATACCTTACTTGACCATAAAAGAAGCGAAGAGATAAGGAAAATATGTGAAGTCCAAGACATAGTAAGATGGGCAAGAAACCGAAGAAGAGAATGGAGAGACCATATTAGCAGAATGCCAAACGACCGGCTGGCAAAAATTGTGAGAGAGAAGCGGCCCAACACACCACGCCCAACTGGACGCCCACCAAAAAGATGGTATGATAGCTGGTCTTCATCGTCCCAATTGTTTTTGGGCAACCTTTGAGGCAAACACAGGACGTAGTCCTAACGTAAGAAGAAGAAGAAGAAGACATCAGTATTATCAGCGTACCTAATGTTGTTAATTACTTTTCCACCAATTTTAACACCCTCAAGGCGATATTTCAGCGCTTCTCCAAAGACAGCTTCCGAGTAGACATTAAAAAGCATTAGTGACATGACACAACCCTGTCTAACGTCACGTGTAATAGGAACTTTTTATGAAACCTCTTGTTTCACAATTTTTTTACCCACGAATAATGAAAACGCGAATAAGGAAACCGTAAATAAAGAGATTTTACTGTATATGTGGCTCATAGAATAAATTTAATAACTCGTTTAAATATGCTTTGGAAGCATTGACGATAATGTTCCACATGGTAGAGTGTGTATTATCGATTAGAGTTCGCAAGACATTTTGGAAACGTTCCAATTTTAAATAGCAAAATCATATTAGGGAATGGCAGAACGTTGTCTCAAATCTCTGACTCTGGAGGTATACGTAAAAAAATTACGGGAATAAGGACGATATACGAGGTGGGACTAAAAAGTACTAAAATATTCCGGTCAAAATAGACATTTTAATTTACAATAATTCCTATATAACTGAAAGTGTCATTACAAATAAAATTTTAAAAAATCCCCAACGGTCCTACAAAATAATAATTTACGTTCGGTTCGGAGTAGACAAAATTCTAGGACGAGCCGTAAGCGAGTCCTGGAAGTCTGCAAGTCCAAAAAACTGTTTTCGGGCGTGTTGCGTACACTATTTTTTCGACAACCGTGTAGAAGACAATTTGAATATCTAATTAAATGAGATTAATAAGTTATTTCTTCTTCCTTCTTTAATATAAGCTTGTTTTTCTTCGTGTCCTCTGCCGTTCAATTGTTAGAGAGGCTGTCGCTCCATCTCTTCTAAAAAATTTTTATTCTAATATTTCTACACAATAAATTCTTAATCGATAAATCACTTAGATGTTCACAAAACTTTTTAACTTTCTATAATAATATCACTCGGCCAGATAATGGAACAAGAGCGTATTTATCAACTGCAATCCATAAAAATATTTTCTCGGTAACGTGCTATACACTCTAACCGAAGGGAGTATAACAATATTTTTTTAATGCAAAACACTTCGGGACAATCTGTATGCAAATCAGTAAATATTTTAAATGTATGTGCTGCTTTATAGGGCCGATTTACCACATAATTGTTCAGCTGGGATTGAAAGGCGAATAATCGATCTGTAATCGTGTTATCAAACCAAATCAGAGGAAAACGTCATTTCCAGAATCGCGCAGAATTGAACATGTCCCAAATCATCGAATACAAATTTAATTATTTCACCGGGATTAATCAGAGCCGTTGACGCATCAATTATATTTTTAAATTTTGAAAACTTGTTCCAAGTAAATTTGATTGCCAACTAAAAAATGATTCGTATCCAATTTTTGTTCTATTTAAAGTATGGTTTAGTTGGAGAAGCGGGTAAATATCGATTTTTTTAAATCATTTTAACGGTACTCCATTGAATATAACTCTGGAGTTTGTGGTGTTCACTCGAAAAACTAAAAATGGACTTATTTTTCTGAAGATTTTAGACTATATATTTTTTATTAAACGATCAAATCATAAATGAGTCGTGATTTGAAGTAAAAATTTCTTTAGGCACGTTGGGCAATTTTTAGCTGAGGGAAAACTTATGGTTTCGCGTCACCGACTACTATTTAACACAAGTTCTAGCCACGGAAGTTTCTGTGTAAACACCCTAAAGGTAGAGATAATTCATGACAGACAATATGGATTTCGACAACTTCGGTCTACTGGAGATTTGCTGGCTTATGTCACTCAGCTCTGGACAAACACTATTGAAAAGTTTGGTGAATCCCGTGCAATAGCCTTGGATATATCTAAAGCCTTTGACCGCGTTTGGCACCAGGCATTGTTAAGTAAATTATCTGCCTACGGTCTCCCAAACAAACTGCGCCAATGGCTCTTGAGCTTCATGCAAGATCGCTCCTTACATGTGGCAGTTGACGGTATTTCTTCTGATGCGTTTAAAACCAATGCCGGGGACCCCCAGGGTTCCATCCTGTCCCCCACCTTATTTCTTTTACACATCAACGACCTCTTGAAAACCACCACGAACCCCATTTACAGTTTCGCAGACGATAGCACACTTGTCTCAACTTTCACATCCTATCGATCACTTTCGGTGAATGATACAAATAGACTCAGGCAGGAACAGGTTGATTCCATCAATAGAGATCTTAAAGCAATCGTCGAGTGGGGAACCAACAATCTTGTTCAGTTCAACGCCCAAAAAACACAAAGTGCCACGTTTTTCAAGAAAGTGAATTCCTCAAATCATCCCATCACAATGTCCGGAAATACCCTTGAACCAAGTCCCTCCATCTCGATTTTGGAAGTCACGGTGTACAATAATATGTCTTGGCATGACCATGTTGCTAACATCGCAAAGTCGGCAAGCCAGAGGCTAGGTTTTCTGTGAAAAGCCAGAAATTTTTTTACTCCTGATCAACTGTTGACGACGTACAAGGCTCAAATCCGACCTCTACTGGAGTATCGCTCGCATATTTGGGGTTCAGCACCAAGGCATTCTCTTCGTCTTCTAAATTCCATTCAGAAAAGAGCCATTCGCTTGATAAACAGCTCAACTCTTACAGATACCCTTCACCCCCTAAAACATAGAAGAAGAGTTGCAGCCCAGTCATTGCTCTACAGATATTTCCATGGCAGATGCTTCAAAGAAATAAAAACTCTTGTACCACCATTGGCCACATTCGGCCGAAGAGCTCGGCACGCTGATCAGTCTCACACATTTACTCTCAAGCTTGACACTACAAGGACCAATCTTCATTAAGAATCCTTCTTTTACAGGGCTGCTACGGAATGGAATAAACTTTCAAAATCAGTTTTTCCAGAGAACTATGACCTGCAACTTTTTAAAAAGCGTACCCACAATCATTTCCTTTTTATAATCCCGTTTCTAATAGCCGCAGTGCGGGCCGTCTGGCCCACACGATAGGTCTACCCTTTTTGCGACTAAAAAAGGTAGCCCGAACTGCGTCTACTGTCTCGGCGCGGAAGACACGTTGTTCGAGTGTGCGAGGTGGAAGGAGAAGAGGGTTATGTACGAAGGAGCAGGCACCTTATTAAATGCAGACATCATAGAGGTAATGACCGAGTCTAAAAATCGATGGAGTAAGATTCACGAGGAAATCAAAAAGATAATGGGGAAGAAGGAAGAAGAAAAGCGTATTAAACAAAGAACGGCTGCGGTAAGCGAGGAGTCAATAAAGGGAACACGGCACTGAAGTTATGCCTTACGGCGGTTCCAATGCTGGGAAGGGGAATGGTGAGGTTTTAGTGGATTAACTCGGACTTGCACCTGTAGAGCCGAGAATCCGCCACACTACCGGGAAAAGGGGGAACTAGTACCTGGTGTCCATAAAGTATTTCCTCATCAAAAAAAAAAAGTGTTTTTAATATTGTATGTAAGCAGATCGTCCATGAAGTTTGGCAATTCTTCATCTATTTCGATGGTACGATGATTATTGCGCCTTCCAGACGTTTTTGAAATAAAACAATTATCTGGGCTTCTAGTAATCGTAAGAACTAATTTTTTTTATTATGCCTAAAATTATGACAGGAATCATTTCAATAAAACAAAATTAAGAAATTTTTTTAAAAAATCATATAAAAAATTATTGAATTTTTCTAAAGTCATTTTTTGACCCTAAAAATTAAAAAATTCAATATACTTTTTTAAAAATATTCAAGTACGACTCTTACAGAAAAAAATAAGCCCTAAATCGTTACTGTAGCATCATCCCCCGAGCAGAACTAGCTAAATTAAGAGAGCATCTTTCTGGAGAACATATATCTTGAAAAATAATCAATATTTATCAACTTTTCAAAAAAACACTTTTTTGGCTTGCCTACACTTAACAGTAAGTTTGAATTCGTTACAGTAAACGAGTTATAGAAAACCCGATTTTTCACGGTTTTTCCAATATAACTCGAAAAGTATCAATGATACCGAAAAATTATAATATATTTAATAGATAGATATTTTTAATACCTACAATTTCCTGATTTAACTTTTTTCGATCGGTGCTGTAGTTTTTTAGTTATTAACAAAACTTTCGCAACTTTGCCAATTTTTTGTTATGTTCGGTAATCAGGATCGAGTCGCATGAAATAGAAACTCACCCTGAATTTTAATTTCCTATACGCTCATATTTTTGAAGTGATAACTTCTTATGGCACGCTGTGAACTTTTTTTGTAAGGGGTAAAAAATGTTAAACTCGCGTCAGGACACGTGGCCTGATCGAAAATTCGTAAGACGGATGTATTTCACTGGAGCAATATAAAATGCGACTTTTCTTGACTGGTAACTTGGCAACCTTATTCAACAAACTGACAAATTCAAGTACATTTTTTATGTCATTTTGACAAATTAATTTAGTAGCTAAATTCAAAATTTAAGTGCTTTTTATTAGTTTATTGATTAAGTTCCGCTTTTGCTGCATTAAAATGGTCCAAGGAGAGGTGTCGTTTTTAGCAGATGTTATGGACACCATAGCGTGTCTTAATGACTCTAATGGTTCTCCCCCCGACAAAATTTTAGATCAAATAATTTATCAGTGCAAGAAGCCGTTAAAAAATGCATCAATTTGTGTTAAAAAAGCATTAAAAACTGGACTGAAAGCTAGTTTGATCAAAGAGAACGGGGAAAGGTTTAAATTAGGTTTTGGTTTGCCGATAACGGAGGCTCGAAGACGAAGAAAAAATAGAAGCAGAAGCCGTAGACGACGTAGCCAAAAGCGACAAAACCGAAAACGAGGTAGCCGAAAACGAAAAAGTCGAGGTAGGAAGAAAAGCGCCATATTGAAAGAAGATCAAGCAAAAAGCGGAAGAAAGAAATCGAAAACATTCAAATCTGGTACTGATGTTTAATATATGATTTATAATAAAGCGTTAATAAAAATAATGCATTATTCATAAACTATGGAAATCTGGAGACAATATTTTTCAGATTAAAAATAATATTTTTACGCGCGTTAATACTTAAGTTTTTACTTCTGCCGGCACTCCCAGAGTGCAACCCGTAAAATATTTTTTTTTATATTAATTTTTGCACATATAACATTGGGTCGCTTCCTCGTTTCTTGGACTAAAAAGGTTTCAGTCGTTCGTATCGACCGATCGACTTCAATACACGAATACTCTAGACTATTCTGGAATTTGTTAATATACCGACGGAATTCGACGTTGCACTATGTAGTTTGTGTAATAACGAAAAAATATGTGCATAATTTATTAGCGAGGAAGTAAAAGTAAACAGGCTCATCGATGCCTGATCGGTATGATAATGATATAACATAGAAAATACAGTCTAAAGAATGATTCTATTTGGTAGAGAATATCGAATGTTGTTCCCATCAAAATTTGGTTAACTACAACAATTTTTTAACAACGGGTGAGTTATATTTCCTTACGAATGTTCTTTCGGGACGTGATTTTCTTAGTTAAATTCAAACTGGTGGACAATAGTAGACTGTTTAAAAAAAATCGATAAATTTTTTTTTCTTTATAATATCTAAAATATGGTTGGAAATGGTGGAAAAAAAAATACGGTGAAAGTTAGAGCTCTTAATGTTAATATTAAGATGTGTCGCATCTAAAATTTCAATTTCCCATTTAAATAACAACGTTCTCTTGGATTTTGAAATGTTTAACTCACGTTAGAGATAATATTTTCAAATAATCAAAACAGATTCTTATAGAGAATTTAACGATCTACAAAAGAGGTCTCCTGCAGTTTTTTGATATATTTATTTTTTCAAGAGTTATTTAACGTTAAAGTTGGATTGATTTAAAATTTTTACATTTTTCTTATTTTCCGAATGAACCATTAATATTATGAGAAAAATTTTATGATACATTTCTTGCAGAGAATCCAATTTTCTATAACTTTTTTTAAAAAAGTTTTTGATTTTTTTATATATCGTAAATAACCTGCAAAAAACTAAATTTCTGTTTACTGCTTAAAATTAATCATTATACTCAAATAAACAAATGTTCAACCTAAAACTCATTGTTTATAACAATTTAATTAATAACTGAATAATTTTTTTTTAACCAATAATGCCGATTTATATGATTTGATTCTTGGTAATCATTTCAAGGTCAAAACGACCAATTCTCAAAAGCAAACAAAGACATTTTATAAATATTTTGTATTTAATATGACGTTAAATAACTTTTAAAAAAATAAATTTATTAAAAAACTGTAAAAGACCTTTTTTGTAGAGCGTTAAAATATCTATAAGAATCTGTTTTAATTATTTGAAAATATTATCTCTAACGTGAGTTACAACATTCCAAAATCCAATAGAACGTTGTTCTCTCATGTTATTTAAATGGGAAATTGAAATTTACGACGGGGTACCTCTTAATATTGTTACGAATTTTAGTTTTTTCTTGGGTTCGTTGATTTTAAAACTCTCGATACAGTAACAAAAAAATATTTATTTCAATACTTTTACACAATAAATTTTACTTTTATAAATCACATAGATATTCGACTAATTACAACTTTTACAACTATTTACATTTCATAACTCGTAAACACTTTTAATACTAAAACTGCCCTTTGTTACGACCGCTGTCCTTTAATTCTCAATTATACTTCTAGGCCATTTTTTTAACGATCCATCGAACCATCTGGAAATCTCTAGGCGCGGCGAGGGTTTATTAGACGGAGGCGGAAGCCGACAAAGGTTCATTAATATGCACCTTAGCAGCGGTCGATTTTTTTTGAACAGTCTAGTGGACAATATAAAGCGCTTTTCAAAGAAAAATATTCACCATAAATAGGTAATTACCAATGTAAAGAGTATATTTATAATTAGAAGCGTTGTTTTTCCACATTAATTACGCAGTTGAATTTTATCTTTTCGTCGTCAAACTTAAAAGATAATTTTTTCGAAAATTTCACTCATGTGTTAAAATGTCCATAAGAGTTGTGGAATTATCGCTGAATTACAGCGGTAATCCACCTACTATATGGATTGTCAGTAGTAGGTTACGTTTGGTAGTTTCATAAAAAGTGAGGAAATCGCTATCTTTATATATTTTTTGAATGACTAATATATTTGTTTATTATTTACTTCCCGGACAGGTCTGATTTTGTTGAAATATCTTCGTTAATTTGACCGGTTTATATTTAAACTATTCAAATTTCTTCTAATCAATAAAGGGTTCGACGCAAAATGAAACGTTGTCAGCGTCAGCTACATGGTTGTAGTTAATATCTTTCTCTAACAATAGATAATAGACGAGATCAACAATGACGTCGCAAATTAAAGCGCGGCTCTTGGGTGTCATCAAACTAGCGACTATTAGAATATTTGGAGAATTCCGAAAAAAAACTTTCCCTTTCTCGAAGAATTTAATTTGTACCTTTTTAAAGAGCCGCTGTGTCGCGAAAATATAGTTTTTAAGAATATTGTTTCAAGAAATTTAAGTTGAAGTGTGAACAAAGAGAGTTGTAAAGTAAATATCTGAGTTTATTAAATAAGATTTTTTTTATTTTCTGGTTCCCACGAAAATCCTGTAATGCTTAGAGAAATTCGTGAGAACCAAGGAAAGAAAGGTAGGAATTGGTGTTCTTAAATTTCTGGAAATTGTATGCCTCGGGGAACACCTTCCTAGGCAATGTGTTCCAAAGCCTCGCTGTTCGTTGGATGAACGAGTCTTTGGAAAGAGATGTTCTGCAAGTCTCCAAAGTGACCACGAATGGGTGTGAAGTCTGAACTTGATGGGTTAATCTCGAAGAGCATCGCCCATGAAAATATCTATAAAATAGAGTCAAATTGCTAACTTTTCTACGGTGTTCCAAAGAGGTGAGCAAGTTTGAAAGCGAGGTATTACCGACCGGACGAATTGCCATTTTTTGGACGAAATTCAATACTTTCAGGATATGTTTAGGTGCCGCACTCCAAATATGGAAACAGTATTCCAGGACAGGTCGGATCTGTGTCTTATAGATCATAACCAGCTAACTGGAAGTGAAATAGCTCTTGGCACGAAACAGAAAGTCAAGTTTTTGGAATGCACATTTGGCAATGGATCTAACGTGATTTTTCCAAGAAATGTTATTGCTAATAGTAATACCAAGCATTGAGATGGATGACTTCAATGTCATGGTTACTCCTGACGATATTATGTTGGGCGCAGTGAAATCCCCATACGAGAATTGTTGCCAAGTCCAAATTTATGTCATTGACATTTCTTCCTCGTTCATTTCCGGTTTCATGGGCAGAAATAGGAGCCCTGGAAGAGAAAGCGTTATGGAGTATACTATCATCCGCGAAGCTGTGTACTGGACTTGAAGTTGTTTGCAACAAGTTGTTGATGTGAAGCAGAAATAGTGTTGGTGCTAGAATTGATCCCTGCGGAACACCAGCATGTATTAGTAGAGAATCAGATGAAAATCGATCAACCACCACACGGGAGTTTAGTCAAGATTGTCAAAATCTCGATGTTTTGGTGAAATAAAATAGTTTTTAAGTAATTTTGGGAATTAAGTAACTTAATTATAGTACACTTATATAATTATAAACTAAATAATTTTGTTATATATTAGTTATTTTAATACATCATCCAAATTCTGCAACTAAAAAATCAAGAAAAGATTGTAAAATTTTTATGGGATAAAAAGATGACTATCTATTAGAAATAAGTTTACGATTCAAAATCAAAAGTTTGGTCAAATTCATATTTTTTGACTGACTTTGCGGACCATGAAGAATAATCATTTTTCGTAAAATTAATAATAAATAAGTTTCCCATTTGCTACCAACTTAAGTAGACACACTGTATAAAAAAATAATAACCACTAGACAATAAAGTTAGTGCCTATGCTGTAAACAACTAAATTGCTTCTGAATTGAATAATTTATATGTGTACGTATGTGATTCAATTTTCGACTAAATTAACAGGTTGTAAACAAAACCCGTATTGGTAAAAAGAACAGCCATATTTTTTATTTGAGAATCTCATACTCATACTTCATCTTCATTTTGTTGCTCATTACAGTAATGATTGGTGACGTCTTAACAGTCAGGAACTAATTTGAGAACCTGAGATTTGATGAGTTTTTGACCGGTATACTAACAAACCGTCCACGCCAGCTTGAGTCGCTATTTTTATTACTAAAATAATCGGATTAATTATGTGGCGAATTGAAATGATCATGGTTGATATCTGAACAGTCAGGAACTAATTTGAGAACCTGAGATTTGATGAGTTTTTGACCGGTATACTAACAAACCGTCCACGCCAGCTTGAGTCGCTATTTTTATTACTAAAATAATCGGATTAATTATGTGGCGAATTGAAATGATCATGGTTGATATCTGAACAGTCAGGAACTAATTTGAGAACCTGAGATTTGATGAGTTTTTGACCGGTATACTAACAAACCGTCCACGCCAGCTTGAGTCGCTATTTTTATTCTAAAATAATCAGATTAATTTTGTGGCGAATTGAAATGATCATGGTTGATATCTGAACAGTCAGGAACTAATTTGAGAACCTGAGATTTGATGAGTTTTTGACCGGTATACTAACAAACCGTCCCCGCCAGCTTGAGTCGCTATTTTTATTCTAAAATAATCGGATTAATTTTGTGGCGAATTGAAATGATCATGGTTGATATCTGAACAGTCAGGAACTAATTTGAGAACCTGAGATTTGATGAGTTTTTGACCGGTATACTAACAAACCGTCCACGCCAGCTTGAGTCGCTATTTTTATTCTAAAATAATCGGATTAATTTTGTGGCGAATTGAAATGATCATGGTTGATATCTGAACAGTCAGGAACTAATTTGAGAACCTGAGATTTGATGAGTTTTTGACCGGTATACTAACAAACCGTCCACGCCAGCTTGAGTCGCTATTTTTATTACTAAAATAATCGGATTAATTATGTGGCGAATTGAAATGATCATGGTTGATATCTGAACAGTCAGGAACTAATTTGAGAACCTGAGATTTGATGAGTTTTTGACCGGTATACTAACAAACCGTCCACGCCAGCTTGAGTCGCTATTTTTATTCTAAAATAATCAGATTAATTTTGTGGCGAATTGAAATGATCATGGTTGATATCTGAACAGTCAGGAACTAATTTGAGAACCTGAGATTTGATGAGTTTTTGACCGGTATACTAACAAACCGTCCCCGCCAGCTTGAGTCGCTATTTTTATTCTAAAATAATCGGATTAATTTTGTGGCGAATTGAAATGATCATGGTTGATATCTGAACAGTCAGGAACTAATTTGAGAACCTGAGATTTGATGAGTTTTTGACCGGTATACTAACAAACCGTCCACGCCAGCTTGAGTCGCTATTTTTATTCTAAAATAATCGGATTAATTTTGTGGCGAATTGAAATGATCATGGTTGATATCTGAACAGTCAGGAACTAATTTGAGAACCTGAGATTTGATGAGTTTTTGACCGGTATACTAACAAACCGTCCACGCCAGCTTGAGTCGCTATTTTTATTACTAAAATAATCGGATTAATTATGTGGCGAATTGAAATGATCATGGTTGATATCTGAACAGTCAGGAACTAATTTGAGAACCTGAGATTTGATGAGTTTTTGACCGGTATACTAACAAACCGTCCACGCCAGCTTGAGTCGCTATTTTTATTCTAAAATAATCGGATTAATTTTGTGGCGAATTGAAATGATCATGGTTGATATCTGAACAGTCAGGAACTAATTTGAGAACCTGAGATTTGATGAGTTTTTGACCGGTATACTAACAAACCGTCCACGCCAGCTTGAGTCGCTATTTTTATTCTAAAATAATCGGATTAATTTTGTGGCGAATTGAAATGATCATGGTTGATATCTGAACAGTCAGGAACTAATTTGAGAACCTGAAATTTGATGAGTTTTTGACCGGTATACTAACAAACCGTCCACGCCAGCTTGAGTCGCTATTTTTATTCTAAAATAATCGGATTAATTTTGTGGCGAATTGAAATGATCATGGTTGATATCTGAACAGTCAGGAACTAATTTGAGAACCTGAGATTTGATGAGTTTTTGACCGGTATACTAACAAACCGTCCACGCCAGCTTGAGTCGCTATTTTTATTACTAAAATAATCGGATTAATTATGTGGCGAATTGAAATGATCATGGTTGACATCTGAACAGTCAGGAACTAATTTGAGAACCAGAGATCGGATGAGTTTTTGACCGGTATACTCAGAAACCGTCTACGCCAGCTTAATTTGCTATTTCGGTTATTTAAATAATAAATGTCATTTTGTTGCTTATTAGAGTAATGATCGGTGATGTCTTAAGAGTCAGCAATAAAATTAAGAACCCGAGATCATTACGCAACAGAATTAATCCGCTATTTCAGCTGGCGTGGACGCTTTTTGAGTATACCGGTCAATTTCATCCGATTTCCAGTTTTTTATTTTGTTGCTGACTCTAGGGACCTTAACACTGCAGCGGTCGCGCCTAGTTTGACATACCCTTCGTCTATACTTTTTTCTATAATTTTAACATCGGCGGAATTAGACCGTCGCTGTTCATAGTACCTTCTTAAAACAATCTTATCCATAGCCCTGATCAATAGCAACGAGATTTAACCACTGGCTTTTAAGATAAGTGGCATAGGGGCCTGGCAGACTACGCGCGACCGATGGTGTAAGTATACAAGTTCGGTCTTAAACTAGTATTTAAAAGGCAAGGTGCTTGTTTTGAAGTTGTGTGACGTTAAAATTATTTTAAAGTGAGTAAAAATGGATTATAAAAAAAATAGTGCGAACGTTTACAGCGATTGTTTGAAGAGGGAGAAAGTGATGTACAATATGAAAATGAGGAGTCGTAGAATGAGGAAGATGAAATTAAAGTAAGTAAAGACCCCTTCGGCGGCCGACAAAGCAAAGCGGTCAAATACGGACCCTAGGCGCGGTCGATTTCTCGGTTGCCGACAGGACCGGATTTGTAACAGTATTTTTATGAATATAAGCGGTTTTGGATATACCTATTTAAATTCAAAATTTATTAAATTGGGTTCGTAGATTGGCATGTATTTTTAGACTCATTTTAAAAACTTTAAGTAAGTATTGTTTTGACTTACGTGACAAAGTGACCATCCTAAACGAAACACTATTATACATTAGTCACTATCGAAACACTCATCAGTACTTGAGTCTTCTTGGGAATTTATCACTATCAATTCGATTTGTGGCAAAACACAATATTGTTTTTCTTTTTCTTTGACGTGGTAAACACAATTTGTCCGTAAGTCATTTTCGGCGAGTTCATCAATTACTTTTCTTATATTTGTTAGAACAGAATCGCTTAATTGAGAAGCTTGATTACAATTTCGTAATTTGTTCTTTAAAGCAGCCCAGATCAGTTCAATAGGGTTGAATACACAATAATATGGAGGCAAACGCAATTGCAACTGTATGACCGTAAGATTCAAAAAATTTGTCTATGACGTATTCTTTCTTAAAATTTTGTTGTTTCACTAGTCCAACAATTTTTTGTTGTGCAGTTCTTAAATGTATTTCTACGTTACTAACTATATAACAAATACTCCGATAAAACAGAAAACAAGGTAATAGGTATGTAAAAAACGGAAAAATATGTATTTATAACAGCACGTCACTGGTAATTAGTTGTGTAAACACTGATTAGTTTTTTTCCGGCATCGACTTTTGCAGTGGGAAAACTGCCGATAAAATTTGGCCAATTGGGGTTAAGTACTATCCAATAAGATGCATGGAATCACAGAAGTTTCGCCGACAGTCCATGTGGACAATACCGAGAATAATCAATTACAAACGGTTCAGTTTACCTTAATGCTCGACGTGGCATTATTGACCGTACCCCGATTTTTGCGTTGTCCAACTGAGTTCGTATAAAGTATACTTCTACTGATCTACCTAGAGGAGATCCCGATAGACCTAACCAGAGAAAAAGATGTTACCTTTGTAAAAAACAAAGCAAAACAAGATTTTATTGTGAAACTTGCAAAAAATTCATTTGTTTCAACGCTCGTTTTACGTCCGCAATAATTGTATATAATCAAATTTTAATACCAAAGAACATAATAAATATAATTTTTATATTTATATTTTATGTTATATTATATTTTAAGATTTAGTGTGTTGCATTTCTTTTCAGTTTTAATAAAACATTTATTCTATTTTAATTATTTTCTTTTTCATAAAAAATTATGAAATAATTATAGTTCTTACAAACAAATTTGATTGATCAAAAATTAATTTCTCTCAAAAGAGACACCAAAAAAATAATACGCCTGACAGACTAGGCGCGACCGCTCGTGTTATTTGCAGGGTTAACAATCTTTGCTGCGATGAGTAACAAAATTAAATAGTTTATTTATTGGGTAGAAATCGCGTTTTAAGTTAGCGTGTTCGGTGTAAATTTTGAAAAAAGATTTTTTTTCTATTTATTTTAGTTGTTTGAAATAATGCTGATTGGGGAAGAATATTGTTCACCGATGAATATAAGATAAGAGAACGCTGTGGTGTAAAAGAAGATGTGGTTACAAAGATAGATAAAGGAATGCTTAGATGGTTTGGACACGTTGAAAGGATGGATGAAGGAAGATTGACGAAACAAATTTATAAAGCGAGTGTGAATGGACAAGTCGGTAGAGGTCGACCTCTGAGAACCTATCTCGATCAGATCAACATTGTTTTAAAGAAAGGCCAGGTCAAGAGAGTACCAACAACCGACGAGCATGTATGAGAGCACTGATAAAAGTAGAGGAAGCAAAAAATGTGTGTAAGAACCGTAGCAAGTGGAAGGAAGTGGTCTCTGCCTACCCCCATGGGAAAAAGGCGTGACTTTATGTATGTATGTATGTATGAATCCAGATACTCTCTTTTTCCGATGACAGACTTAATATTCTATGCGGACGAAATCGCAGGCAGTAAATAATGTTATTAATAAATAAATAAGACGGTTTTAATTTGTCACGGTTAATAAATCGAATTTCGCTATCATAGAAAGTCGATTTAACAATACACTTCATTTTGAAGAAGTAACTTAAGTATTCTTATGGCTAACAAAATTAATTAATTCACCAATTATGTTATTAAAGTCGGTAAATTCGTTGCTCTATTAATTAATCCTTTTGTTGAGATGTATAACTTTCTGGCTTTAAAATATTTATCACGCTCTAATAAGTCACACACTCCCCGTAAACTGGACCACATACTTTAACAAAACACCCTCGTAAAATGATCTTCAACGCGGTTGCCGGATTGCTGCAAAAAGAAAAGACACGCAGAAAATAGTGGAAGCAATCTGTGTACACAATAGGCGGGGAGCCGGTGACACTAAAAGTGCACTTATATGGATTCTGAAATCTATCATAGGAATTAATCGTATTTAATCATAGGTACAACATAGGACCGGTGTGCCAGAGTTTATCCTGGCAGAAATATTTTTTATTTTTCTAATAATCATAAGTAATTTGACCATTTTGTAGCAAATTTTATTTATTTTCAAAAAAAATTGGTGTGACAACTCTCATAGTTCATAAAATGTTTCCCTTGACTTGACCAAAATATCTGTCACACCACTTTATATTATAGCTTCAACCCTTTAAAATCATGAAAATGAGGAGGAAGATACATAATCTCAAAGAAATAGATGTTAGGGTTGTGATCATATTCATGATTCTAAGTAAATTTTTGTCTAACTATAATAATATATGACGTTTGTATGACCTTTATTTTTTATTTCTCTTGTTCCTGCATTTATTAAATAACTAATGTATAGAAATTGACAAAACTATGAATAAATGGAATGTTGAATTTTGTAAATAAATAATGTTTTCCAGCAATACATTTGTATCAATTAAATGACCTTTACTTTCCTTCCCGGTATTAGTTTATAAATTTCTTTAATAAATAAATTTTAAATATAAAAAAAAATTATATTATATTTCTGAGGTCATCTAAATCTAACTGATGACAAATATTTTTAAAATAATAAATGAACAAGCACACTGATCGAAATGTTGTAATTTTCAACAGGGTTTCATAGCAACTGACTAAAGGGACAAAGATGAGCTAAACATTTTCAAAGCTTTTAGGGTAACTCAGGTATAATATTAACGCAGAAATAGGTTGATTCCATCAATAGAGATCTTAAAGCAATCGTCGAGTGGGGAACCAACAATCTTGTTCAGTTCAACGCCCAAAAAACACAAAGCGCCACGTTTTCCAAGAAAATAAATTTCTCAAATCATCCCATCACAATGTCCGGAAATACCCTTGAACCAAGTCCCTCCATCTCGATTTTGTGAGTCACGGTGTCCAATAATATGTCTTGGCATGACCATGTTGCTAACGTCGCAAAGTCGGCAAGCCAGAGGCTAGGTTTTCTGCGGAAAGCTAGAAAGTTTTTTACTCATGATTAACTGTTGATCACCTACAAGGCTCGAATCCGACCTCTACTGGAGTATTGCTCGCACATTTGAAGTTCAACACCAAGGCATTCTCTTCGTCTTCTAGATTCCATTCAGAAAAGGGCCATTCGGTTGATAAACAGCTCAACTCTCACAGATACCCTTCACCCACTAGAACATAGAAGAAAAGTTGCAGACCAGACATTACTCTACAGATATTTCCATGGCTCCATAGAAAAAAAACTCTTGTGCCACCACTGGCAAAATTCGGCCGAAGAACTCGGCCTCCTTCTTTTACAGGGCTGTTACAGAATGGAACAAGCTTCCAAAATCAGTTTTTCCAGAGAACTATGACCTGCAACTTTTCAAAAGCGGGTCCACGGAATCATCTCCTTTCCATAATCCCTACCACTTCTAATAGTCGCAGTGCGGGCCGTCCGCAATAATAGACCGATAGGTCTACCCATTTTGCGACTATTTTCAGTAAAAAAAAAAGTAAAAAGAGAAAAAATCATAAATGACATAAGACGGTATTTTGTGTCGAAAATTAAAAAAAGGACAGAAAATAATTTCAATATGCTCCATTTTCATGATTTTAAAGTGTTGACACACCGAGATATTTTAAAAAAAAACTGAAACGGAATAGATTAAAAAGAATTCCGCGATAAGGGAAACATTTTATAAACTTAAGATATAAAAAGTCGTTATGACAGACTTTTCTGTCAAGATGAAAAATGTCACACCAAATTTTTTTGAAAATACATAAAATTTGCTACAAAATTGTCTATAAGAAATCTAATTTCTATAAAAATGAAAATTACTTATGATTAAATATTAGAAAAATAAAATTTTTGCCTGGATTAACTCTGTCACACCTGTTGTACCTATGATTAAAAACTATTAATTTCTATACTAAATTTCAGAATCCATATAAGTGCACCTTTAGTGTCACCGACTCCCGGTCTACAAGTTTTTTGCTATACTTAATGATGATCATACTAAAAGAAAAATTTACTTTTTTTTCAGAGCCGAATCCTGCATTAACAACGTTAAGCTCAGCTTGAATTGCACCAACACCGATAACAGTTATTCTTATCCTTACATTCACGCAAAAAGCGAACCCTGTCTCAAAAACGACAGATCCTCCATCCAAAATAACCCAGGTAAGATAAAGAGACAAAACATTCTTATTTAACATAAAAAAATAGTGATAAACGACATTAATAATTTTTGGAAAATTCGATTCTCCAAACAGTATCTATGGTTAATAAACTTACATTTTTACTTGTATCGTTACAAAACTTATATGTATCTTAATTAACTTTTAAAAAGTTCCATAGATTCTGCTCTTTTTGGCTATTATGAGCTCTGCTCTTTAAACCTCCCAGACATAGGCTACCTCTTACTCTTTCAGACCTCTGCATATTCAGATTCCCATTAGCTTTACTTTTGCAGACTCCCACAAACACTGTTCGTTCAGACTACAATGGTTTTTGCCATTTAAGATTTAACTTTTGCTGACTTTCAAGGTCTTTTTAGATTCCGAATGATCTTACTTTTGCACTTTCAGACTCCCATGATCTATGCTCTTCCTAATTCCTATAAACTTTTCCTTTTTAACTGCATACTTTTCTGTTTTAGACTAGAATAGTCCTTGCCTTCTAAGATTTTACTTTTGCTGACTCATAGATTTTGCTTGTTCTTACTTCCGAGGTCTAATCAGATTCCCATTTGTTTAATTTTTGCAATATCAGACTCGCATGATCTATGCTTTTCCGAATTTCTATAAGATTTACATTTTTATCGACAGATTTTTCTGTTTCAGACTAGAATGGTCTTTACTCTTTTAAAATTTACATTTGTAGACTCAAATATTTTGCTTTTTATACTTTCAAAGTCTTTCAAGATTCCCATTGGTCTTACTTTTGTTCTTTCAGATTTATGTGAGCTATGCCCTTCCAAATTAGTATCAATTTTTCCTTTTTAACAGCAGATTTTTTGTGTCATCCTACAATGGTCTTTGCTCTTTTAGATTTTACATTTGCAGACTGATAGATTTTACTTTTTGTACTCACTGGTCTTACTTTTGCTCTTCCAAACTCATATCTTCCCAGTTCTTTTTAACTTTTTTTTTGTTCTAGATTACAATGGTCTTTGTTTATGTTATTAGGTTTTACATTTGCAGAGTCATAGATTTTGCCTGTTCATACCCAAACGTATTTTTCAAATTCTCATTGGCATTTCTTTTACAAACTCCGAAAAATACTGTCCTCGAATTTCTTGAGAGTTTTATCAAAAATGAGAAATATTTTTTAAACAAATGCTTAAACAAATAAATATCGTTCCTTTATATTTCTAAGACGTTATTAGTTCATAATGTCATTGACTCCCTTTTGAATTCCCATGAAATTTACTCCTTTAGATAACTAATTTGTTCTTTTAGTGCTCATTCGTTCTAATTTTAAATGGTCTAGAAGTTTGTCTTACATAAAATGTTTCACGATCTCAAGTTTTGTATCCGGACAATTTTTCGTGTCGTTTCTTGAGAGGCTTATTAATAATGAGAAATAATTTTCAGATAAATACTGTTTCTTTAAATTTCTTGGCAGTTACTAGATCATTATACTATTGAATCCGCTCTTTCAGATAGTTGTCCCTGTTAAATTCACTTTAGACTCCTAATTTGTTCTTTTAATGCTCATTCGTTCTGATTTACGATGGTCTAAAAGTTTGTCCTACAAACATATTTTTTGTGTTTTTTCTTGAGAGGCTTATTAAAAATAAAAAATATTTTTCAGACTTATATTACAGAAAAAAATCGACTGGACTATCACAAACGGCTCGCAAAAGTCTCGACCACATTTCCACCAATCCCTGGGGAGGCGGCAGAATTTTCGAAGACACAGCCGACCACTCGAATTTAACGAGGAGTCGAAGTTTGGCAATTTCCAGCGAAAACTTTTGCGCTCAATTCGAATTCGACGGTACCACAGAGAACAAGAGACGATCTCAACTCATACCGAGAGCAAAGTTGATCAAGGATAACACCAGGTTAGTTACTACTGCTTTAAATAAAACAATCCTCATTAAAAAAAATTGTCCGGGAATGTGCCGGAAACCTACGAACCTTGGCTAACCATAACAAGGTCACCTTGTCGTGGGTGCCAGGGCATAAAGGTATTTCTGGTAGCGAAGAAGCGGACAAACTAGCTAAGCGAGGCTCTGGAAAACCATTTATAAGGCCAGAACCAATAATAGCGATACCCAATGCCAGCGTTAAAGCAGCGATCAATGGCTGGGTCCACTCTCAGCATCAGCTGAAGTGGGCACAGCCAGAGGGATTGTAGATTGTAGGGTGAGTCGTGAAGACCATGCTGCCTCTCAAGCACTTCGACCTATCAGATCTTTTGTGCATAACCCTTAATCTAAGTTTCTGACATCGAATGGCTTTAGGAAGGCCCCTTCCAGAAACTTGAGCCTCTTGCAGAAAAGCGCTGGGCGTTCGCAAAGCAAACGTTCTGCAGTTTCAGCGAAGTTCTCGCAGTAGCGGCAACTATCACTCTCTGTTTTGCCCATCTTTTTCAGGTGATACCTTAGAGGGCAGTGTCCAGTGAGGAGTCCCGTCACCAGTTTTAAGTCTTTCTTGTCCAAACAGCCAGAGGGAGCTAGACACAGCAAATTAATGCTGAAAGAACTCTCACCTTAGCAGTCAGGAGAACTGCTCTAGCTAAGTAGGGAAAACTTAGAACTGTTGTAGGGCTTTATACCGGACACTGGTTTTTGAGGAAACATCTGCACAATATAGGCGTACAGTACTTACGAGCAGATTATGTTATGAGGAGGAGGAAACAGCCACTCATAATTTCTTCGAATGGAGGCACTACCTGGGTTGCATACAAGTTCAAGGGAGTGATCCACCTGTGGCAATATCAGTACATGATCTTCTACTTCTTAACAGGAGAATTGAAGAATTGGTACTAAACTAATGAGCTGGAAAGGTACAAAAAGCAGACAATTTTGCAGTGCCTACGGAAAAATTATACCTCTTCCGCAACTCCTATTTACTCATTCGTTCGTTCATTTATACTCTACTGCTTTCCATTACCACCGATATTAAAAGGTTTCGTTACAATTTTTCAGATACAAACATCTCAGCGTCGACAATTTAAGCAAACCGGAAAAAACCAGGCGGAACTCAGTGCAAACTTTACGAGAATCGCCCGATCAACAAACGAACTATTTCGAAAAGAGAAAATCTTACGTTTCCCTGCAAAATATCCGCGAAAATTCCGCGCAATGCGACAGCTTAGATTCCAATAAAAGTTCCACGGAAGACCTACCAGAACTGAGCCTGCCCAATTATTATCCCGAAGCTAGGTACGACACCGACAACACAGACAACATATCCTCCATTTCGTTGGACAACATCTTCAAATACAACGACATCAAATTCGAAACAAACGAATACGAGAGCATACCGTACGACGACAACATCCTTTTGACGGCCAACAAAAATTTGTACGAAGACGTCAAGCCGCGCACCATAAGGAATCCGACTCCTTACAAGGAGAATCCCGATTTCGCGAGAGAGACGCCCTCGGAGCAGTCCGTCGAAGAAGTCGACACGAATTTAGACGAAATCGACTTGAGCGTAGCGATAATCGATTGCTCGAAAGATCAGGTAGCGGAAAAAGACGCGAGCGGTTCGAGTGGGGAAGCCGCGCCATCTACCGAACCACAACCGATTAAGACGCTGTTAGAAGTCGAGGGGAACGACGAACAATTTAAGACTGTTGTAGCAGTCGATGCGGTCGACGAATCCAAGTCGCACAGCCACAATTACTTAAGGGAATTTCTGGAGACGCAAAAAGGTTCAAAGAGACCTTTGCAGAATTTCATCGCGAAGAAGCTGTCCAATTTGTCGCGTAAGACGTTCAAAAACACCACCAATCTGACGGAAAATCAGTTCCACTCTCTACCCGATATAACGGCGAGCAAGAACTTGAGGAAATGCGAGAACATCGACAGGAAGTTGAGAAAGTGCAATAAAAACTGTGCCGAGGAAAATAGATTCATCGTTAATATCGGCAGTCATTTCGACGTGATTTCCACCGACCTAACGCCGGTGGATTTCGAAGTTAAAATCGCCAAAGTTCCCAGACAGATCCACGAACCACCCCAGGATTTTTTGACGGCCGTCAAAAAGTTAAAGGACTCTTTGTGCGACACCGAGGCAACGAACGGAGACATGGCCCTCACGTACTGTCGCGACGAATGCGCCAAGGAGCTGCAAGAAAAGATGGGCGCGATCAAGAATTACTGGAACAAGATGATGGGCGCAGAAGACGGCGACAAGAGCGACGAAGTCACTGCTACAGTCGAGGAGGTGCGCAAAGTGTTCGAACCCGACAACGAACAGACGCCCAGCAAAGTACAATCGGTCAAGAGAATATTCGAGCCTAACGGGGACAAATCCGGTAAAATATCGCCGAACATCAAGGAATCTTGCAGCTATTTCGAGAACAAGACCTACAAAGATACCGTCCGAAGCTCTTGTCCGAATTCGGTGGAAATAATACATTCGAATAACGATCACAAACCACCCAAAAGATCGAACACCATCGCGGAACCACCGGAATTCGATCACGTCCGATACAAATTGATCAAATCGGATTTGTTTAGGAAGAAAATATTCGCCAATTGCGACAAGGAGCGCGAGTTCGACGACCTAATTCGGTATCTGCAAGATTACAGTTTACAAGAGCTGCTCGTGGACAACAACATCGTCATCATAGAGCCGATTAGGTCGAAGGTACCCTACGAACCGACAGTACGCTCTAAAAATACCAAGAACGCTTCGCAAACGAAGAAACCCGACAACGACAAGGAGAACAAATCGACGCTGAACAGAAAATTCTTCTATCATCCGATCAGAGTGAACAAGGAGGTGAACGAGGACGAGCTGCCCAGTCCAGATACGGTCAGACAAGTCAGACAATTGTTCGAAGGTACTCTCAAAGCCAAAGGCGCTGCTTCGGAAGACAGCAATCCCGCAGACCCCGATAAAGACAGATGCTCGGCCACGGACTCCAACTCCCAACCGTCCAACGCGTCCGACTTCGACGGCGCCGAAAACCTCTACGATTCGATAGACGGCGCCGAAATATACTGCGAGTACGTCAGCGAAGACGCCCTGCAGAAGATACGAGAACGGGGAACTACGGTGACGTACTACGGCGGAAAAGTGGTGGATAAGAAGTCGGCACCGTCGCACCTCACCGAAGACATCATGGATGAAATACGATTCGATCGAAAGCGTTGCATCGAATGCGACGGTTGTAAACAACACGAAAAGGATACAGAGAGAGAAGCCGCCAAGTTTAAAATATTGAAATCGAACAGCTGCAGTAGTCGCCTCGAATTCGTCGGTACGGAAAACGCAAAGACGGCCAAAAAGAAATTGTTGGCACACCGCGACGGCGTAACCGAACGAAAAGGTGCGACCGACGGAAGAACCAGCGACAAAAACGCCATCAACGAGCGTATCAAGCAACACGGCCTCAACAATCAACCGATAATTATCGGGGAAGAGATGAAAACGCAAGAAAACAAGATAACTCAATGGAAGGATATCGGCGAAAAGAGTAATCGGAAAATATATAACTTTTACGAATTTGATGCGATCAAGCAGGAAAAACCGGGAAAATTGGATGAAATGGAATTCGAATCGTACGAAGTGGCTTAGAAAACAAAATTCACCTGTAAGCGAACTACTAAAAAGAAACGAACAAACGTCAGGAAAATTATCCACACGTTCTTTATGCAAGCGAATGGAAAATTTCAATTTTAACACGTCGAAATGTCGAATTTTCAGGTGCCGATGTTAAAGCCAAAAAACGTCGATGTCAAAGTCACATATCACAGTCAAAAAACGTCGATGTCAAAGCCAAAAAACGTCGATGCCAAAGTCAAAAAACGTCGATGTCAAAGTCACATGTCAAAGCCGAAAAACGTCGATGTCAAAGTCGCATGTCAAAGCCGAAAAACGTCGATGTCAAAGTCACATGTCAAAGCCGAAAAACGTCGATGTCAAAGTCACATGTCAAAGCCAAAAAACGTCGAATTCAAATGTATTTTTCCTCCCTTTTGGGCGGTGCATCTGAGCTATGGAGGATAAAGACAAGGAGGACCATCTCTGCGTATATAAAAGTGTCCGTCGAAAAGTGTTAAATAAGGGTGGCGCTAGAGTAGCAAGAGGGTAAATTTTAAAGGAAGCGCCAAAAGTCGTTAGAGTGGGGTGGAAAAGTAAGCAAGGAACTAATATAAACAAAAAACATTAGTAAGTGAATTTATTGAAAAAATTATAAATTCAAAAAAATTTCAACTGCTTCAGTATTCGATAAAAATTTATTTTACATACTGTTGGGTCGGAAATAAGGCAGAGATTGAGGCGTGTATCATTTTTTTTTTAACTTACGCCCACTTGGACAACTTTTTACACTTGGACAACTTTTTACAATACATATTTTTTCCCATTATTGTACGATTATTTATATAAAAAAAATTATAATAAAAAATATAAAATCACAAGTATTATTACAAGTTCACAAAAAATCACTACTCCACGTTTATATCACTACAGTATTTTAGGTTATATTTAGTAAATTAAATTTTTCAACTCAACACACTTCACTCCGTTTACTAAATGCTAAATGCTAAATGCATATCATACACCTTTGCTACGTTAGCGCCATTCTGGTCGATTTTTGAACTGTTATTTACAATTTGCAAGAGGACACTTTTTTAACTTGTCCCCCATATGAGATGGTTCTCCTGGTCTTTACCCTCCATAATCTGAGCATTGCCATGTAAAAAAGGCATCACTACGACAAGAAGACGACGATTTTTAACTTCAGAAGTATCGGATGCGATGAAATTTTCCGTTCCTTATTATTTATCGTTCATTTATCATGCTGCGTCTTACCAACTATTTGTGATTATACTTGTTAAGTAAATGTATAAGAAAAATGTATAGTGTAACATATTAAGAGGTAAAGGGGGTGAACGAACTTAAAATTTACGATTAAATAGTATTACTCTATTAGACGAGACTGGTAAAATGCACTACGCAGTATGACAATAAAGTACTGGGACTCTTGTACGTTAAAATTGTATTATCTTTTAAATAGTATAGTTTAAATATGCTTTCCTTTAATGTACTCCGCCCTGTATATCCACTCCGGTGCATGGCATTCTCCCATTGTTCGTAACAGTGAAGAAAGTCTTCAGACGTAGGCTATTTAGTAACCCCGTCGTAATTTTTTAGAATTCTTCTAAAGACTAAAAAAGCTTCCTTTTGAAGAATTTCTTTAATTTAGAGAGGTGTATTGTTCTGAAGAAGAATCTCGTGGCAAACATCTATACCTTGTTCACGTTCCAATCGTCGTGCAAAATCTTTTTGGTTTCCTATTAATATTGACTATTCCATCATTCTGATACACCAACGTCGTCGTTTATTTCCGACAATTTCTCCGGTTTTTTTCACAATGTTATCATTTTGTGAAGGTGAGGGAGGTCACTCACATTCATCGTCTGCCATCTATGTTTTCGGCCCTCAAAAAACCTTTTTGTGCCACATAAAAATTACTACACGAACATTCATGCCTTGAAAGCACCAAAAAAAAACAAAGTAAGTGCTCTAAGAAAGCAATATAGCAGAAACAGAAAAAATACATGCATTCCTTCAAAACAAAAAAAGTATATCCGACAGCGCTTAAGAAAACCACAGGCCGCGTTTGAAGACAGAAAAAACACTGACAACACTTGAAAACAGCAAAAAAACACAGTCAGTGCTTACAGGCAGCAAAAACCAGCTGCTAGCGCTTAAAAACAGCAAAAAATGCATGCATTTCTAGAAAACAGCAAAAAAACACAGTCAGCGCTTAAAGACAGCAAAAAAAGCACAGACTGCGCTTATACAGTGGAAAAAGCACAGACAGCGCTTAAAGACAAAAAATAACACAGTCAGCACTTAAAGAGAGCAAAAAACTTAGTAAGCACTTAAAGACAACAAAAAACAGTCAGCACTTATAGACAGCAAAAAACACATGCATTCCTTGAAAAAAAACGCATAAACGCTTAAAACAATTAAAAAATACAGACAGCGCTTAAAAACAGCAAAAATCCATGCATCCCTTAAAAACAGCACAAAACACATGCATTCCTTGAAAATAGCACAAAAGCTCAGTCAGCGCTTAATGACAGCAAAATGGCACAATAAGCGCTTGAAGACAGCAAAAAGCCTCTAACAGCGTTTGGAAAGTGCAAAAAATGTAAGCATCCCTTGAAAAAAAGTTGGCATTCACAGACAGTAAAAACCACAATATACGCTTAAAGGCAGTAAAAAATCACATAAAGCGCTTAGAAGGTAAAAAAAGCACAGACAGCACTTAAGACAACAAAATAACACATTTAGCTTTTAAAGGCAGCAAAAAACACATTAAAGACGGCAAATAAAAAACACATATGGCAAAAAACAGAAACAGTAAAAACACAGTCGGAGCTTAAAGACAGCTAAAAACACAGTCAGCACTTACAGACAGCAAAAAACACATGAATTCCTTGAAAATGGCAAAATAACATAAGCGCTTGAAACAATTAGAAAATACAGACAGCGCTTGAAAACAGCAAAAATCCATGCATTCCTTAAAAACAGGAAAAAACACGCAGTCAGCGCTTAGTTACAGCAAAAAAGACCTAATAAGCGCGAAAAGCCACTAACAGCGTTTGGAAAGTGCTTAGAGCAATTAAAAAAACACAAACAGCTAAAAAAGCACAGACAGCGCTTAAAGACATCTAAAAAGCACAGACAGCGCTTGGAGACGACAAAAAAGGTCAGCGCTTAAAGGCAACAAAAAAGTATAAACATCGCTTGTAAACGCAAAAAACATAGTCAGCAATTATGTATCAGTGCAATTCTCTCTCACACACCTGTGTGTGTCGATATTCGAGTGGTTTTTTTATTAATTTTTACTGTGAGTTTTAAATCGATGCATTTCTCGATTTTTTCACTCTGCATTCTTCGAAGCGGCCTTTTTCTTCGTATTACTACACTTAAACGTTAAAACTTAGCGGATAGAACTTCGAAATCTGTCTTTTCAAATAATATTACGACAAACCTTAATCTTTAAGTCAGCACTTTACTGCCAAACCTCGTATATTCGTAATGTAAAATTCGATAGTGGCAGATTTACTTTTAGCTCAAACTGCGCACAAAATTTTATTTCGAAGACTAAAAGTTTTGCCAAATATTTGTTTTTATTATAATAGGACATAATACGTTTTTCGTTTGTGATGTGTATACGGTTTTATTACTAGTTTTAAAAATAATATGGCGGACAATTATTGCGCGAATAACTTCGCATTTTTTTAAATAAAAATGCTGTTAAGTTGGTAATGATGTTATCGGTGAATCTGCATTGTTAAAAATAAACTTTTCGCTAGCTTTTAAAAATAAAATTGTGTTACTAAATGAAATATTTGCATATCTATATTTATAAAATGCCGTCCTAATTTCGTCGCGAATTATGGCGTCCACTAAATGTTTAATAAATTATTATTATTATCAATTGTTTTTGTTAAATGGTTACGTCGACTTGATGTTTCGTATACAGTTTCAGTGGCTTTCAAAATGTCAGCATTACATACATACATATATAGTCACGCCTTTTTTCCGTAGGGGTAGACAGACACCGCTTCCGCTACGGTTCTTACACACGTCTTTTTCTTCCTCTACTTTCATCAGGCCTCTCATGCATGCTCGTCGGTTGTTGGTACTCTTGACCTGGCCTTTCTTCAAAACAATGTTGATCTGATCGAGATCGATGCTCGATTTCTACCGAATTCCGTCCATTCACACTCGCCTTATAAATTTGTTTCCTTAATCTTTCTTCATCCACCTTTTTTACGTGTCCCAACACTCTAAGCATTCGTTTATCTATCTTTGTAACCACATCTTTATTTACACCACAGCGTTCTCTAATCTCACTATCCTTCACTTTATCCAACCGAGTCACTCCTGCTATACTTATCAGACTACTCATCTCTGTAGCATTAATCCTATTTTCATGCTTCTTTTGTCAAACCCAACATTCACTACCATACATAAGTGTCGGAAACCAACACTCCTCTATGCACAGCCAGACTTAATTTTTTGACACGTTCTGGCTGTTCATAAAGCTATACAGTGCCCCACTCATTTGTTTTCCTGCCAACACCCTTCGCTCAATGTCACTGTCATACTTTCCATCTCTCGTAAACTTTGAACACAGTTTGTCATGCTTTCTTTTCTTTCAAAAACGATTACTTTCGTTTTGCTTACATTTATTTTTATCCCTTTGATTTTCAGGGCATCATGCATAACATTAACCATCGCTTGCAACTCTTCTTCAGATGACGCTAATATGACTTGATCATCGGCGTAAAGAAGGCATTTGACGATGAAATCATTCATTTTCAATCCATACGCACTCTTTCAAATTTTTTAAACAATCTTCTATGTATAAGTTAAACAGCCATGGTGAAGCAACACATCCCTGTCTCACACCTTTTTCGATGTTAAACCAGTCCGTGTAAGCTCTGTTTATCCTGATAGGATAAATTTGAAAAAACAATACTGTGCTCTGATATAACCAAAGAGCAGAAAATAATTTCGTCTTTTAAAGGTTCTCTTTTATTTTTAAATTCTTCTGATATTTATAACACAGTCTCGTAAGTTAGGTAAGTTTAGGATAATTTTGTTACTAATGCCCACGTAACTCACTTTAAACTCTAACTCAATAGATCGAGTTGGGAAAGTACATTTAGATCATTTAATAGTAACATAAGGATCCATTCTAGCACCAACACTATTTTTACTTCACATCAACGACCTATTGAAAGCAACTTCATGTCCCGTACACAGCTTTGCCGATGATAGTACCCTCCATACCGCTTTCTCTTCCAGGGCCCCTATATCAGCCCGTGAAACCAGAAATGAACGAGGAAGAAATGTTAACAATATAAATATGGACTTAGCAACAATTCTCGAATGGGGATCCAATAACTTGGTAGAATTCAATGCAAACAAAACACAAGCATGTCTTTTCTCTAGATAAGCCGATCTCACTGTGCCTAACATAACTTTGTCAGGAGTAACCATACCACTCAAGTCATCCATATCGATGCTTGGTATTACTATCAGCAATAACCTTTCCTGAGAAAATCACGTGAGGTCCATTGCCAAAAGTGCATCCCAAAAACTTGGTTTTTTGTTTCGTGCCAAGAGCTATTTCACCTCCAGTCAGCTGCTTATGATCTATAAGGCACAGATCCGACCTGTACTGGAGTACTGTTCCCATATTTGGAGTGCAGCACCTAAACATATCCTGAAGCTACTGAATTCTGTCCAAAAAAGGGCAATTCTTCTCGTCGGTGATGCCTCGCTTACAAACTCGCTCACTTGTCTGGAACACCGTAGAAAAGTTGGCGATTTGTCTCTATTTTATAGATATTTTCATGGGCGATGCTCTTCTGAAATATCAACAATCGTTCCTCCTTTGGCAGTCTCTTCGAGATTAACCCGTCAAGTTCAGTCTTCACACCCCTTCGTGGTCACTTTGGAGACCTGCAGAACATCACTTTCCAAAGACTCATTCATCCAACGAATTGCGAGGGTTTGGAACTCATTGCCTAGGGAGGTGTTCCCCGAGACATACAACCTCCAGAAATTTAAGAAGAACACCAACTCCTACCTTCTTTCCCTTGGTTCCCACGATGTTCTCTGAACATTACAGGATATCCCTTTTCGTGGGAACCAGAACATAAAAAAAAAAAAAAATAAGTTATTTCACAAATAACAGAAAGTCCTGGCTATCGTTAAACAACCTACGAAGGATGTTTTTATTTTCGCGTGCAGCCGCTTAGATGGCGCTACCAATGAAACGTTGACAACTGACGTAAATGTCTATTGTCTAATGTCTAAATATTGGTATAATTGTTGTTTAAAAGAAGAAGACAGCTAGAACTTTTTGTTACGAAACAAAAAAAAATAACATAACATAACATAAAAAGTTAATTTGTTCGTCACACAGCAAATCCAGTTTATACACACCTGTATGCGATAATATTACATTTGCAGGAATTTTCGAATCCGGGCGTAATTCCCCTACAAATAAAAAGCACTTTGTGAGGGATGATAAGTCAATATAATTATTAACCTTGCTAATTAACATTTACGGTTTTCGCATCTGGTGCAGTGGATTAATGAATACTCAATACTCGATTAATAATTGCACTGAATGCAATTATCTGTAGTAATAGTGAAACTAAATTGAAAGTAATTTGACAGATTTTAGAAAACTTGTTGTTAGGCGATAGACATGAGAGCCCGAAGCGCTTGAGAAAAGGTCTGGATGATTATTATCAAATTTATCGAACTCTCGTGTGGTATTCGATAGATTAATTTTTGACGTTACAATAAAAATCACTTTTTAAGATTATATATTTTTATTTCAACAAATTTTTATCATTCGACTCGATATAAACTGAACGAGTTATTTAAATTAGATGCATTACATTACATGCATTTTTAATGATTAAAAAAAAATACGTTGTCGTGTGGTTGTCATTCAATAAAAACAATGTACATGAATGATTCTCGCTGGAATAATGTAAGTAGATTGATGTTTTGATTGGCTAGAACGTATATGAATTACTGAAACTGAAAATTTCCATTGGTTTCGAGACACGTCAAAAAATAATCAGTGTAATGTTGACTTGATTGGGTGAAATTGTTTCATAGGACACAAAATGGTAAAATTTGAATGGTTGTTAGATCTGTCACAAATTATATATATATATATATATATATATATATATATATATATATATATATCGCGTTAAAACGTGCGTCGGCGTCTTGCGATTCCTAATCTCCATTCCTCTCTATTCGTCCACATGTCCTCTCTCAGATCTCTCTCTTCCATCTCTTTTTGTATGCCTTCTCTCCAGCTCTTTCGTGGTCTTTCTCTTCTTCTTCTTCCTCTGGGGTTCCACTGTAATATTTTCTTTGGGATTCTGTCTGGTGGCATTCTTTGAACATGCCCGTACCATATCAACTGTTTAGTTCTTATTTCGTCTGTGATGTCGTGCTGTACTCCCATTATTTGTTTTATCCTCTCATTTGTAACTCTTTCTAGTCTTGATTTCCCCGCTGCTCGTCTCCAGTAATCCATTTCTGTGGCTCTAATTTTTCTTTCGATCTTTTCTTTCAAAGGCCATACTTCGCAACCGTACATTATTATGCTCTTCACTATCGTGTCGTAAATTCTTTTTTTGTTGTTGTTGCTTATTGTTCTATCCCACAGTACTCCGTTTAACATTGATATTGCTCTTCTTTCTTTCATATTTCTGTCCAATATTGCTTCTTCGAGTGTCCCATCCTTTGATATTCTCATTCCTAAGTAATTGTAAGCTGACGTGTGTTTGATTTTTTGTCCATTTGATAATTGTAAGTCCTGTTGCACTCCCCCAATACACATATATTCCGTTTTTTCTACATTAACCTCTAGTCCCCAAATTTTATATTCTTCTATCAGTTTTCGTGTCATATACTCTGTGTCGTCTATGTCTTGGCCGACTATAATTTGATCGTCTGCGAATGAGAGTGTGTATAATGTTGTGTCCTCATCTAAAGGTATGCCCATGTTTTGGCATTTCCGTTTCCAATTCGCTAGTGCCCGTTCCAAATATATTTTAAATAATGTTGGTGACAAGCAACACCCTTGTTTCAGCCCTTTTGTGATATTAAACCCTGTTGTTAGGTTTTGTCCAACTTTAATTCTTGATTTGGTTTTATTGTATAATGACTTTACTCCTTTTATCAATTCAATATTAATGTTGGAAGTTTCCAGAGTTTCCCAAAGTTTAATTAAGGGTACGCTGTCGTATGCTTTCTTTAGGTCAACGTACAGTATATGGATCTCTTGATTGAATGCTAGTTTTTTTTCTATAATTTGTGTTAGTGAGAACAGATGGTCAATCGTTGATCTTCCCGCTCTAAATCCGGCTTGCTCTTCTGCTTCCATTTCCGTGTATTCCCTTTCGATTCTGTTTTTTAAGATCTTGCCATATATTCTACTGATTGTGTTTGTTACGGCAATTCCTTTGTGTATTGTTGACATATGTGATATTTTCCATTCTTCTGGGACTTCGGACTGATTAATACACCTTTGAAATAGATCTTGCAGCATTTTATATAATTTATCTGTTCCGTATTTAAATAATTCTCCTACAATATTTCCTGGACCCGGGGCTTTGTTATTTTTTAAGGATTTACATACTTCCTTCACTTCTTTTGTATTAATTCTAATAGGGGATCCTTGCGTATTAATTCTATCATTTATATATTCTGTGTTCTTAAATTCTTCTCTGTCTTCAGTTAACATTTTTTCGAAGTATTGTTGCCAATTTTGTGCTGTTATTGGTGAGATTATGTCCTTGGTATTATCTTTCCTCATGTTTTTTAGTATTCTCCAGCTTTCTGTACTTCTTCTACCTCCCAAATTGTCACAAATTAATTTCATTAATAGCACAGTATGCGTCAATCGATGTGATCTTCCCCGTCGAATAGGATTAACCTGGGCAGCCATTGGAAAATTTAAATTACATATTTAAGTCGCACTTGCCAGTATGCCTCAAAAGAAAAACCTTTAATCAATGTGCGCTGCCCGTTCTTACTTATGGCGCGGAAACATTGACACTTACAAGAAAGGTCGTAGACAAAATCCGAGTAACACAGAGGGCTATGGGGCGCCGGATGTTGGGCGTCTCTCTCAGAGACCGGATCCCAAACGAAGAAATACGTCATAGAACAGGGACAAACGACGCTATAGAAAGAATTGCTACATTAAAATGGAACTGGGCAGGACACGTTGCCAGATTATCTGACAACCGATGAACAAGACGTATCGTCGAGTGGAGGCCAAGGCAAGAAGCGTTCCGCAGTAGAGGCCGCCCACCTACCAGACGGACTGACGACCTGAAACGTGTTAGTAGCAATTGGATGCAGGACACACATAATAGGGACAGATGGAAAAGACTGAGGGAGACCTATGTCCAGCAGTGGACGCGTATGGGTTGACGATGATGATGATGATGCGTTAATCGCATAGGTAAAAATGCTACCGGTCAAGAACTCGTCAGATCTCAGGTTCTCAAATTAGGTGCTGACTGTTCAGGCATCAACGATGATCATTGCAATTCACGACGAAATTAATCCGATTATTTAAATGATAAAATTAGCGATTTAAGCTGGCGTGGACGGTTTGTTAATATACCGGCCAAAAACTTATCCGATCTCGGGTTATCGATTTTGTCGCTGACTGTTCGGGTATCAGCGATTATCACGCCATTGAGCAACAAAATTAATTCGATTATTTAAATGATGAAAATACTGATTTAAGCTGGCATGGACGGTTTTTGAGTATACCGGTAGAAAACTCGTCCGATTTCCAGTTTTCTAATTTGTTGCTGACCTTGAGAATCTTTGCTGCGATTAGGCCAAGCGCCAGAGCAAAAAAACACTGTTCTTAATGCAATCTTTTACTGAATTGATTAGACTGTTGAAACATGTTCAGGGGTGTCCCCTAAATGTAAATCCACGTTGGCGTCATGCCATCAATATGGAGATAAATATTTAGAACTGCTCCAAAATAATGTCGTGCCAACTTTGACAAACTTATATCCTGATCCAGCAAACCCACAAGTTTCTGCCAATATACTATGGTTTCAGCAAGATGGAGCACCAAATCAATGTCCGGCAGTACCTAAACCAAAATTTGCCAAATCGGTGGATAGGAGGCGCGGATCGATAGAATGGCCAGCACGATCTCCTGATCTGACGCCATTAGACTTCTTTTTGTGGGGATATGTCAAAAGTATTGTATACAAAACTAAACCACTCAACTTACATGACTTAAAAAGACGAATCACGCTTGCGATTAGATCAGTCACGCCTGAGATGTTGAGTAACGTTAGAAGACATTTCTTACCAGATTAGCATGTTGCCAAGACGTTCGCGGCGAACATTTTGAACATCTCTTGCATTGAAATTAATGTATTTTTGTTTTTTTTTACATTATTTGTGAAATAAAATAATTTTTTTTTTAATGTTAATTTTTGTAATACATCTGAAAACACTTAATATTTCAGAAACAGTTGAAGATAGGTATAGGACATTGTACATGAATTATGTCTAGAATTTTCTGAAGAATCCAAAAAATAAATAATATACAGGGGGTTGTATTTAAAATAAGAAAGTTGGTATCGGCCACTGTCACATGACACACCCTATATAATTATTTTTTTTTGAAAAAAATGCGCATCTAAAAATACAAATCGACGTGTCTAAGCGTTTTTCCCAACAAGCTCTCATTTATGCGTTATCGAATTTATTCCATTTGGCTGTTCCACACTGTATATTTAGCAATAAACAACTTAAAAAAAGTTTGGAGCGCTATAAATAAAAATCCATGCATTGTACAGAAAAAAATTATAAATAAAAGTTGTAGAGAATGTTATTATCTACGAAAATGATTTCTACTATTTTTGTCGTACTATGCAACAATGTGAGCAACTTTTTTTTTAATTCCGCCCCTTTTGAACCGCCAGTTTTATGGAGCTTTATCAACGACCGACAAAATAATATCCAGTAATTCTAAAAGTATCTTTTGAATTTCATAATTTTGCACAGCAATATTTTTAAATTTTTTATAATAGTTTTCTGTAAATAAATTAAGAAAATTGTCATCCTAATTAGCGTATACAAAATTCGACACTAAAATCTTTTGGTTTGATGTATTTTAAAAATATTTTTAGCTAAATATTATGAAAACTTTTATCGTTTGATATTCAAATGGCGTACCTTCATTCAAATATAAATTTTTAACAGCGACATAGAAAAATTTACAAAAATGCATTCAGAATATTTCACGAACTTTAAGTGCCTAAAAACGAATTCGTTGTAATGAATTTTTTAAAGTGATTTTAAATAATACATTTAAACTATGCCAAACTATAACTTTTTCAGTCCCCTGGGTTTGGGTTTCTTGTTCAGATTCAGGTACCTCTCGCGTGAACTATAATAACTTTGATAACACTATACAAAGCAAAATCTAAATCAAGCTAGATAATTCCACATTTGAGCGATGCTTCTCCGTCATCTCCTAAACAGCTGCTTGAATCGATCATTTCCTGAGCAAAAGGAGGATTAGTCATCTATTCAGCAGGTGCTAGACTCAATTATCTATCAAGAAGCTGCTGGACTCAATCATCTTTTAAGCAGCAGCTGAACTTAATCACCTATTAAGAACATGCTGAACTAAATTACCTACCAAGAAGTTGCTGAAATCTCCTAAGCAATTGCTGAACTAGATATCTCAAAAGCAACTTATTTTTTTTATAAAACTGAAAATAGTCCCAAAAAGGTAGACCTATTGTGTGGGCCGCGGACGGCACTGCGACTATTGATGCTCGATGCTCTTAATAGACAATAATGATCATTTTCCGTGAAGTTAAAAATGAGCCTTTTTCATAAAGTATAAAATGAGCATTTTTCGTAAAGTTGAACATGAGTCCTTTTTATAAAGTTGAAAATGAGCCTTTTTTATAAAGTTGAATATTGCCCAAAGTTAAAAATGAGTCACTCATTAAGTTGAATATGAGCCAATTTGGTAGTTAAAATTCAGCGTTTTTTATTGAGTCAAAAATGAACATTTTTTCACAACTTTAAATTATTTTTCTACAAGAAAAATCTTTCGATTTAAACGCCATCTCGCGTTATAAAATCTTTAATATTTTAAAGTACGACGCATCATTTGACGAATAATAATAGTAAGTACAACTAAGTAAAGTTCAAAATTCTTTTTCAAATTTAAAAACGAGTCTTTATCATAGAATTGAAAATGAGCCTCTAACGTTAAGCTGAAAATGAGCTTTTAAAATAGAATTAAAAATTAGCCTTTTTCGTTAAGTTGAAAATGAGCCTCTTTCTTGAATGTTGAAAATAAGCCTTAATCTTAGAATTGAAAATGAGCCCCTTTCGTAATGTTGAAAATTAGCTTTTATCATTGAATTAAAAATGAACCTATATCGTAAAGTTGAAAATGAGCGTTTCTTATTAGGTCAAAAACGAGCATATTTAAGTATTTTAATTAGTTTTTTTTTAATAGCATATCTTGGCTTACTTACCGTCTTCAGATTCGGAATCGCTGTCAAAATCACTGTCGGATGAAGACGACGACGAAGACGAGGAAATCGGATTTTCTAATTGTTCTTTTTTGGCCGAATTAAACACTACACTCGACGAAAAATGTGTCCTAAAATGTCTCACAGTTCTAACATACACGGTCTGAAAAAAAAAAGAAAACGACTAAAATATATCATTTTTTAAAATACAAAATTGTGCATAAATAAACACAATCGTTATATTACAATACTGTAACTACGGTAAACAACATATTTACTTCCAGTTCAAATAAAAGTACCTATCCACACTAAGGCTCAAATCCGACCTTTACTGGAGTATTGCTCGCACATTTGGGGTTCAGCACCAAGGCATTCTCTTCGTCTTCTAGATTCCATTCAGAAAAGGGTCATTCGGTTGATAAACAGCTCAACTCTCACAGATACCCTTCACCCACTAGAACATAGGAGAAGAGTTGCAGACCAGACATTACTCTACAGATATTTCCATGGCAGATGCTCCAGAGAAATAAAAACTCTTGTACCACCACTGGCCACATTCGACCAAAGAACTCGGCACGCTGATCAGTCTCACCCATTTACTCTCAATATTGACACTACTAGGACCAATCTTCATCAAGAATCCTTATTTTACAGGGCTGCTACGGAATGGAATAAGCTTCCAAAATCAATATTTCCAGAGAACTATGACCTGCAACTTTTTAAAAAGCGTGTCCACAATCATCTCCTTTCTTTAATCCCTCCCCCTTCTAATACTCGCAGTGCGAGCCGTCGGCGGCCCACTCGATAGGTCCACCCTTTTTGCGACTATTTTAAAAGTTTGATTTTTACTAAAAACAAAAAACAAGTCCATTAATATTTGGAGATACAGTCGACTCTCGATAATTTGACACTCGTTAATATGAATCTCTCGATAATTTGAAATGTTTTCCGGTCCCTTGAAAAATACTCGATAAATTGAATAAAACTAATGTTAATTGGTCCCTTCGGTAATTATGTAGTATCTGGCTCGCCAACATTCGATGATTTGAAGTCCAGGCTTTCCTACTCTCTATAATTTGAGGCGTTTATCATGCACCTGTCGTTTGTTTACATAAATGTACAGACCCTACGCTTCTACGCCCTCGGAACCGACACGAATGACGATTACTTCGCAGCTCTCACCACTATCGAAAATTCTTTGGACCATAGACCTATTATCAGAGGAGACGGAACTATTTACTTTTAAACACGATCATACATCCCCCCCACTTTCTGGTCGACTGTATCATCTTGATACGGCCGACTGGAATGTGTTGTGCTGTGATGTTTCCTGCTCTCCAGTTATGGCAAGAGATTTGTGATTGTTATTGAATTGTCCATAGTATTTGTTAATTATATTTGCAACAATATTGTGACCATAATGCTATATATTATTAATATTTCATGAATTATAACAACCTGAATAATACAACCCAATTTATGGAATGTTGAACCATTGACTATTTCATTCCGTTAGATCATAGAAATGTGTTGCTCAATAAGCGACAACGCCGCACGGCTTGTCCGAATGGTTCGATGTGTGTTTATTACGAAATCGGCTATTATTAGTAGCGCTGTTGCCGAAGGTGTTGCAACGAGATTTTGGGTTATTATCGGTGATTTTCAGCATATTATTGGTAAAATTCAGTGAAATTTAGTAGAAGAAATGATTCGTCATTGCCAAGTGAGTAAAAAACCGAACTATTTAAGCCTATTTAAGTCACAAGAACATCTCATTGTTTACTATATTTTCATCCACTGGTGTAGCGATGACGATTTCAATATCAAAATAAACAGGTATTATTTTGAGGCGTAAAACACGACTCTGAAAACCAAACGATGTAGAATTTAATACTTTTCGAGATATACTCAAAAAAGGTCATTATTTCCCTGTTATTCAGCAACACTTTTTCAGTGGTATCATCCTTCTTTCGTTGTTATTTGAAGAACTATATACCTTCCGGATCCATTTTATAGTAGTATTTTAGAAGAAATCTATACATCACCTAAAATTTAATCAAGGAGTCCCGGAACCCTGAGTACAATATCTTAATCTTTTCATTTAGGTTACTTAGCTGTTATTAAATAGTTTTTATTTATACAACTAGCTGACCCGGCAAACGTTATTTTGCCATATAAATAATTTCCTAGTAATTTCTAGTGTAGACAAAAAATAGCTTACTTATTGTAAGTATGTATGTATGTTAGAATGTGTATATTGTATGTATGTAAGAATGTGATTGTCGTTGTTCTAATCTTCTGACTTCATTGCGTTCAGCTCGTGTATCTTCTGGCTCTTCTTGATGCAATTGCGCCATTCTGACACGTGCATCAGTATTTTGTTGCTGGATTTGTTCTTCTGTTCTTTCGGATCTGCTATTTCGCAAGTTTCGAGCTTTACTTGTACTGCGGCTCAAATCAGCCCCTTTGCGTTTTCTTGGCATTGCTCACCGTACAAAACATACATAAATAGAATTAATGAAATTATTTAATGATGAAAAATGTTAAAAATATAATTAGGGCCAGGATTTTTGCCGCAGTTTTGAAATGATTAGTTTTAATTTATGAAATTATAACAAAAATATAAGTTTTATGGAAAAAATTTTCAAACAAAAGTAAAAAATTAAATTTTATGAAAACATTGTCTCTTATAATTTTTTCATCCAACCAATATTTCCATTGACATTTCAAAATAAAGATTCATAATGATTGATTTTTTGGAAACTATGAAAATCTTAATTGTTCAATTACATTTTTTTAATAAAATTAAATTAAAATTACATTTTTATAAGATCAACAACATTTTCGATATAAATAAAAAAAAGTAAACTTACAACACAAAATCCGTTGTTATTGGAAGCTCGTGTCACGTGTTGAGTACTTTTGAGGTTATAAAATCACTTGATTAACTAATCGTGCAAAATTGATAATTTAATTATTATTTATAAAATAGGAATGATTAAAAGTTAATATGAGAGTTACACTGAGATAGCAAAATAATAATTGTCAACGTTACTACTACACTTGATGCATAAACAATAATGATGGCCGACAACTGTGTAGGGAGTGAGAAAGAAAGGAGACCGGCTTCGTTCTCATCCCTACTCCGTGCTGTTTACTGGGTCAGAAGTGACACCTGTAGACATCTGGCGGGGATAACTAATGAAATGACGATTGATTAGTTTTCGACCGGAGAGGAAAAATGATTAAATTACTAAAATGGCTATTAAAAAATAAGGGTTGATCGTAGAAGGGTGAAAATTGAGGATTGTATGTATTTTTGTATGTTGTATCATAAAAAAATAGAAATTAAAAATTTTGTCTAAAAAATAAAAAAAAATTTAGGGGTGGACTACCCCTAACATTTAGGGGGATGAAAAATAGATGTTGGCCGATTCTCATAGATACCGGATAAGCACAAAAAATTTCATCAAAATCGGTCAAGCCGTTTCGGAGGAGTTCGATTACGCACCCCGTGACACGAGAATTTTATATATTAGATTAATATTAATGATAATTATTTAAATTTTTTTTTCAGTACTTTAATTTGATAAAATAATTTAGTTTAAAGGGTATTAGTAAAACTGTTCTACACAATTAGCAGTGGACATGAATTGATTTTAATAATTTTTTAACGTATTTGGATACTTTAAAAGTACAATTAAGTATTTTTTGGGACCAAACAGTCTACCACAAAAAACGTATTATGTACTTTAAAAAAGGAACAATTTATAAGCTAGAAAAAAAAGGGTCGTGTGCAAGTTTAGTAATCAGCTATAAGATCATGCGCAAAGAAAAGAAGGTTACGATTTTTTGACCAATAAAAATGCTGAATTTAGCGCGAGAAACGAAGCCACGTTTGACCGGGCTTCCGGTCTCTCGCCCTCTTTTCCATTTCGACCGTCAAGCAATGCACAACGCCGGCCGAAGCATACAATTCTCGCCGCTAACACCACGTGGTAAAATGCACATCAATATAATCATATAAAATAAATTGAATTCAAAGCCAACAACCAGTGAAAATATTGTGAAACTGTAAGCTCCATGTATTAAAATATACAATATAATCTCGATGACAAGTGTGTTATTTTATTTACCGTGATAACAAAATTCACGGCGATAAAAGACAGTAAACCCTTCAGTCTATAGCAGGAAAAAAACCCATCGAGTCAGCTTGACTGAATTATCGAAGGAATCTAACATCGTCGTCGCCTCGCGTCTCTTACTTTTAACTAAAATCTACACAAAATTGTTTACTAAACTGTAAATATAAACGAATTGTTTTGATAGCTGTCATTAACAACGAGACGAAATATGCATAGCCTACTATGCAAATACTCGATAAACTTCAAAAACTGACGCAAGAAAATGACAAATTAACTTTTTGGATAATTTCATATTGTGGTGTTAAAAGTCCAGGAGTTTATGTACCTAGTTTAAATTAATTTAATGTTTCATTATATCAAATTTTTAAAATTATCGCCAGTTACTTTCACAAACTAAAATGCCTCCCTGACATTACTTAACACGTGTGCATTTAAATGTTCATTTCTACACTTTGTATCATAGATTTGTTTTTAAATGATGATCCCATAAAAATAAGTAAGTCTAGTAATGTTAAATCCGGTCATTACAGCAGGGGTGAGAAGATGACTTTTTCAGCAAGTCTAAATATGGCATATTATGTCCTCTTTCAAATCCTAATTGACGTGTTCTTTTTCTTTTTCGACCAAGAATTATTCATCACAAAACATTGATGAAGGCTTAGATTAGCCGAAACTGTGGAAGAGGGTTCATTAAAAATGCACTACTAGAAATAGATTTTATGTAGGTACAAAAAACGTAAATGAAATTTGACTCCAATTCGAATTTCCCTGTATATTAAAACAACAAATAAAAAAATGATATGTTACAAGCTTTTTCAATAAAAAGATGCTTCTAGCTAAAATTTATGAGCGCACTGTATACTGTCTACATAAATTTAAAAAAAGCTAAAAATTCATTCAAAGGAAACAATGAAGTGATTAACACTTTCCTAAAACTTGGTTTGATAAACATTTGTCATTTTTATATTGACTTAATTACTAACGAGGTCATTTGTCATACCACACTAAAACAAAATCGAATTATACAATCAATATATTTGACAAACTGTAATAAAACTAAATACTAATTAGTTAGTTATTTTTTTAAGCTGATAACAATATTTGATTAATGAACCACAAGCTTGGTCGTTATTTCTTTATCATTTTTAATTTATTCACATACTATAACACCAGAAAGTTAACATGAAAGTATAGCAAGCAAAAGATGTGTGTAAGAACCCATAGCAAGTGGAAGGAAGTGGTCTCTGCCTACCCCTACGGGAAAAAGGCGTGACTATATGTATGTCTGTAAAGTTCATGCTTTAACTGCCACAATGTCCTTTTAACTCCTTTGTTATAGAAGGCTGTGTCAGTCAATACAAAAATGTCATAGGAGACCACAACTAGTATTCATTACTTACCTGTTCTCATAATAGCTTTAGCTATGGAAATCTATTGAAAATGTTAAGAGTTGTATTTACGTCTACATCTTAAACATATCTTTATTATTTTAATCTGTTGTTGAAGTAAAATGAGAGATATTAATGTAGGTACATTTTTTAATCTGAGTAAAGTTCATAAAATGCTGTTATTATTATTTTTTGTCGAATTGATACAGACCATAAAATGATACGTGACGTGGTCTTTTTATCACTTTTTCCCAATGGGGCTGTTCATTTAAAAAGCTGTGGCAACAAGAAATTTATCGTTAAAAATCCAATGTTGAACATATTATTTACGATAAATTTATTAAAAATTTTCTCTTGGATGATGAAACAGTGCCTATATTTAATTATGCGTCGTTTTTCGAATAATCTCAAAAAACTACTTGCAAAATTTTCGTAGAAAAACAAAGTAAATACATGTCGTATCACCTTAGCCTGCCTACGCGTTTTTAAATTTAGACACTTTAAATTTAAAATGAATAAAAAAGAGCAGGTATTCTAGAACATTTCACGATTTATCTATCAGTCAAAACAGCAGGTAAATTTCACTGCAATAGAAGTATATCTGTTGCCTACATTTTTTAAGTCTAGGTCATTGGAATTTTAAATTTCATTCAGCACCGCAACATCATAACATAACCTCAAAGTAAGATTTAGCTAATATTATCATATCTCCCCCGCATAAAACTTGTTACTAATCTAAATACTGAGGTCGCAAAATATCTCGACAACCTGTATTGCCGTTATTTCTAGAACAGGTGTCTATCCCAAGGGAGCTGATAATGTGCAAGCGATATTTGCACAAATTAACATTTAGATAAGGTGAAATCTGACACTCATGACTCATTTTGATAAGGTTGTACTTACTTTATTTACTGAAACAGTGTTAACTAGTGAACAATATTTGGAAACCACGAAAATATCGTTATTTAATAAAAGACTAGCGCGATACAACACCCTCGGCAGCGCCATTTTGTGAGGAACTGACAGCTATTTGCTTTTATTTTTATTTTATACCGCATTTGAACGGAAAGACTCTACTGCGCAAATCGATTTTCAGTTTTAAAACTTATATATCTTGGATTTAACTCAAAAGAGGTATTTATAATGTATACTTAATAAAATAAAAGATTATTTTTATCTATTTTACATCGAATAAAGGCTATAAAAGTAATCTTAACTATTGTAATATTAGTTGCATATGGTACTGGCGATCCTCACAACATATAGGGTAATTCAGAAAAGCATCCAATAATTAAACATGGTATTTTTTTAAAGGTTATCAATTTTAATAGTCAAAAGTTCAGTAATAATGTAAATATATAAAAATAAAAAAACTTACCAATTTAATTGAAAAATAATTTTGATATATCCTATCCTAACCATAAATTCGAAATTTTTCACAACTTTACAATATTTACAATATTATTACAGTTTTTACATTTTCAAAGTTGACGCATCAACATGTTTGATAAAAAAATATAACTAACAGCTTACTTCGTAGATCTGTGAAGAATAGAAGAGTTATTAGTTCTGTCAATTGTCAAATAAATACCAAGTATTTAACCGTTTTTAGTGCAGAGGTATTTGAAAAAGGTGGTATTAAATTTATTAAATTAATTGTATTTTAAATGGAGCCAATGGCATTAGGAAGTGCTCCTTCGAGTCCAGTATCCCCTGGCATCAACCGAAACTTTTTACCAGGATTCCTTCTGGGTGGAGATAACCAAATAAGCTCTTCTAATCCTAGTATTTCTCCTGGACGAAATAGAACGCCTGGAAATAACAGACAGACTACTGAACCTACCAATTTTCGTCAAAAACTATTTAATCAGACCATCAATGAAAATCCTTCATCAATATCTCCATATTCAATGGTACCTGAAAGGGCTGGACCTCCTAAAACTGGCCTTTTTGATGTTCTAGAGCAAAAGAAGAAGGGCAGTCCTGTAATAAACAGCACAGTCGGTCCAGTTAATGATTCAATTGTCTTTAACGACAGTATTTCTGGAATAGCAGAAGATAATTCAAACTATAGAAGCTATACTGAATCCTTGTCTAGAACACCAAATGTGAATTCTTATATTGGGGACCGTATCGACTCTCATTGGGTAACAGTTTTTGGTTTTCCACCAAGTGCTTTAACTTTAATTTTATCTCAGTTGGCAAATTGTGGTCCTATAGCTGATAAAAAAGTACCTCCCCAAGGAAATTGGGTCCATGTGAAGTTTAACCATGCTAGTGAAGTTTCTAGAGCTTTATCATTGAACTGTAAACTTATTGCTAATAACATTATGATTGGTGTCACTCCTTATTTTCATAAAGAGAACAAAGAAAACGATAGTTCTCTGTATACATCTCCCATGAGAGTTAGATCGTTAAGACATTCATTTATTTCGCCTAGTAGTCAGAATTCTGTAATTTCTCCACAAACATTACCCCAAAAGTCTACAGGCATTGTAACAAAAGCAATGGAGTATGTTTTTGGATGGTAAGATTGTTTAAAATTAGTAGACTGATTTGAATATTTAGCAAAACACTTTTCTGTTGGGATGGTTGCTTTAGTTTTAAATTTTACAATAATCAAGATTTAAAATTCCTACATTGTAATATGTTTAACAAATAATAAAAATGTACATCAACTACTACAAAAGTAAAAAAAGAGTGGCATGTAGGAAAGCCCATCTAATTTTATCTCATTGGTTTTTAATTTCTGTTATATTTTTTTAAATGGAGCAATAAAAACTGAAGAAATTACAAAATTATCAAGCTGTTATCAATACTAATGTAATTTGCACCTTATACATACTTACTCAATTTGTTAGTAGAGTATTATTATGTTAATGAAAGTTTTATAGCATTTTTATTATTTTTTGTATAAATTTATATAATTCTTAATGTTCATTGTATATTATATTTGCTTTTTTTATTATAGTTTCATATTCTCAAGTAGTGTTTACAACTTAATACCAAAGTTGTGCATGCATTATTGCATTTTTAATAAAATACACACAAAAAATTTATATATTGATGGTATTCATAATAGAACAATGTTTTACAATTATATTATTAAATTACATTATACCCATAAAAGGTATAAAATTTTCACAGCCACAATTTTTGTAAATTTCTATTTCATATTTCGTCTACTTACATTAAAAAATTCAAACATTTGACAGTAGGGTCTTCCATATATTTTTATAAATATCGAATATCATTGATAAATAAATTGTTTTGAATTATTGATAAAAACCGCATTTTCTTTGTCTCAAAAAATCCAATCATTCATCTGATCTATGTGTCGTTCCACTCTCTCTTCCCAGTATTCATCCATTTATGTTGTCTATTTTACATGCTCTTCTAATGTCCTCGCTTCTCTCCCTGTCAAAAAGTGTGTTTCCAGCGATCCTGCGCACTATTTTCATTTAGGTGGTTTCTAATATTCTCTTTGTGTTTGATGTATCTGGTCTAGTTTCCGCTGTGTATGTTTATATAGATCGGATGACCGCCTTGTAGATTCGGGATTTGGTCTTGATTTCGATATATTTGTTTCGGAGGATTGTATCGCTCAGGTAAGCAGAGGTTCATGCTGCTTTTGCCACTTGGTTTCTTACCTTCGCCTCGATGTCACCATATGCTGATATTTCTCGTGTTGTATAATTTTATCATCCACAACCAGTTTGCATCTGATAGGTGTTTTTGAGGTGATCATGCATTTCGTTTTTTGCTGCAGGTATCTTCATTTTTAGACTTTTTGCCGTTGTGCTAAATTTAAATAGTAATCTCTGTAGGTCATCTTCGTTTTCTGCAATCAGAACAGCATCATCGGCATAGCATAGGATTTTGACGTCTTTATTCCGCATTTTTTACCCTTTCAGGTTACGAGTGCTTTTTATTATTTCGTCCATAATGATGTTGAACTATAAGGGGCTAAGGGAATCTCCTTGTTGAATACCACTATTTACAGGAATTTCTTCGGTAGTTGTGCCATTAATTTTGGCTTGTATTGTTTCTCTAGTGATATTTTCGATGGTTTTTATGTTAAATGGGATTTGCTTGTTGTATAGTTGCATAAGGTCAAACGCTTTTTCCAGGTCTATAAAACACATAAAGGCTGGTTTGTTATACTCGATGGATTTATCAGTTATTTGTCACAGGACAAATACCGCATCTGTACAAGATCTTCCTGATCTGAATCCTTGTTTTTAATGGCCCAATGTGGTGAGTTCATTTATTTTATTTGTTATAATCTTTGTTACTAGTTTTAAGGTTGTATTTGGAAGATTTATGCCTCGTTAGTTTGCGGGTATCTTTCTGTCTCATTTTTGAACAGTAAAATTGTGGTACTTAGGCGCCATTCGTCCGGAATTTTGTGATATAAAAGAATTTTGCGAATTACGGCTGTTAGCTGCTGTTTCAGGCTTCTCCCGAAGTTTATTTGGAATACCTTCTGGGCCTGAACTTTTTCTGTTCTTAAGTTTCATTAATGCCGTTTCTATATCCTTTTCTTCTATTTCAGTCACTTCGTTAGTTGCGATTTCTGTGGTGTCCGGTATGCTATCCGTATCTTCTTTTTTATATAGTTCTTTAAGATACTGGAACTAAGTTTCCTTCGTTATGTGGTTTGTGCTAATAAATTCACTTGCTTCTTTTCTCTGGCGTCTGATGAATCTCCACATCTATTTTTGGAGGCCATAAAAGTCATTTTTCATTTTTCTCGAGAAGCATTCCCAATACTGTTATTTTTTTTCCCTTACTAGTGTGTAGGTGGCATTTCATACCCTCTTATAATCATCATAGGCTTCCGGCGTTTTAGTTGTCATGTATTTTAGATAAGCCTTCCTTTTATTTCATATCTAAAATATTAGAATAAATTATGTTTAAATTTTGAAAATCAGTTTTTTTATTCATTGAATTTCTTTCATTTTTTTTGTAAACCATTTCTAAAAAACGTCTTTTAAACGAATTTCTTTAGTTTAGATTGAAATATTAGTTACAATCAATTGAATGACCTGTACTATTTACATGTTGTGATAAAGCGCAAGCGTTTGGTCTGGATGTCACTTTTGTGAGAAACAATTCTTGATTTTAAATTTCTTGATGTTTCACCAATATAGTTTTTATCACATTCAAGACAATTAATTTTTAGACAACTCCAGCATAATCCAACATAGAAGTTTTATCTATCAGTTTTGTAAATAATTTATTAACAGTTTTAATAGGTTTATTTGATAAAATGATATTAGTTTCTTCTATTAAAACATTATTTTTAGGAGTAAGTTCCTTTCTTATTCTTCTTTCATTTAGTAACTTCATATTGAGTATTCACATTAGGTACTGTCTAAAAATTATTACATTTTCTGAATGTTATTTTATCTTTTACTCATACACTGTAAGTATTTTTTAAAAAAATTGTCTATTATTATACCATGTTTTTTAGAGTAACTGAAGAAGAAATAAACTAATTTTAAAAAGCATTTACAAAAAGTAAAAAAAGAGTTTCATTAAAATGTTGCTGCATCTCCACAAAATGTTTCATAAAGTTGATGGTTGCTTCTGAAAATAAGAAAAACGTAAAAATTTTAAATCACTTCAACTTTTACGTTAAATAACTTTCGAAAAATAAATATATCAAAAAACTGTGGACTTTTTTGTAGAGCGTTAAATTCTCCATAAGAATCTGTTATGATCATTTTAAAATATTATCTATAACGTGAGTTACAAAATTGACTTTGGCAGAGAACAATTAGCCAGACTTTATTTTTCTATAATTTTTTATTAGATTTAAGCTGTTTACTTACCGATTTTGTTCAATGGGATACAGTGGCTGTTTTGTGGTTAGTATATATGTTTGTGGAACTGTGTATTTCTTTTGTTTTTTTTTATAAATAGGTATATATTAATAAATATTTTTTTTTTGTTTGTTCTTCGGCACACTTACATATTTATTTAATTGTTCAAATTGCTCACATGTATTAGGTTAGTAGATAACAGTTTTAATCTCCATGTGGATATTACACTGCAAAATCATGTGTTGGAGATCTCCTATCTCGCCACATCCACAGAGTTGAGTGTCCGATATACCAAACCTGAACTGATATGTTGGCGTAAGAGCATGTGATGATCTTATTCTATTGATTGTTACAATAAAATGCCTGTTAGTTATGGTTTTGAACCATCTAAAAGTTGGGTTTTTTTTCTTGGCAAAGTGGGTAATACAATCCGGTTGTCGATGTATTATATTTTTCTTGAAATGTTTTTATTAATATTTTGTTGAAGTTGGTGATTGGGTCAGTGTATGGAATACCAGTCGTGGTTAAATCTCTTCCTGTACTGTGAGCCGATTTTGCCAGTTTGTCTGCTATCTCATTTCCCTTTATGCCTGAATGTCCTTTTATCGATACTACGATAACGGATTTATTTTGGTGGCAAATGTCAAAATGCTGTTTTAAGAGTTCTATTTCTATATGAGATGGGTTTTTTGTGGTGTGTTTTTTATACGTTGAGAGAACGTTGTTCTCCCATGTTATTTAAATGGGAAATTGAAATTTATTATGCGGCACTTTTTAATATTAATATTAAGAGCTCTAACTTTCACAGTATTTTTTTTCACCATTTTCAACAATACTTTCGATATAATTAAGAAAAAAAAATTAATCGATTTTTTTGAAACAATCTAGTATTCAGCTACAAACAAGAACTGTTATATTTTTATATATAAGGACACGAAGCTCGAGTGGTGGGGGTAGCATGAGAGACGGCTCCTATGTCAGTTAAAGCGGGTCGTTGCGTAGTGTACCCTTCTAAGCATTAGTCTGTCTTTTTCCATGTTAGGAAAAGTTGTTTATAAATACTCGAGCTGTGTTTACATTTTCGCGACAACTTGAGCGTAGAGAAATATGAAAAATAATTGAAAAAAATGACGCGATTGTGTTGTGTGGTGCAATGTCCCATTAAATCGAGCTGCAAAGAGTGCGGAAAATTTAGGAAATGTAGTAGTCAAAGGAATGTTAATAAAATTTTAAAAGGTCATTAAAAAACACGATAAAATCACTATACTGATAGAAATTTTAGCGCGGAAACGTTTGGAAAATATTTTTTTTAAATAAATGTGTGGTAAAACTAAAGTATTTAGTAAGTATTTAATTCGGTGGTCACTTCAAGAGTATTTTGTATAACAAGTTTTTAACCTCGATCAATTTACACATTGTAATTCACCTATTTCACACATTTTTTGCCCATAAGCTTAAAACGGAAGGTATATGAAGTTTGTCTACGGTCTAGAAACCGCCACATTAACAGAAAGAAGCGTAAAAAGACTTAGAACGACGCAACGAGCAATAGAACGAAGAATGCTTGGGATAAGTCTGAGGGACAGAGTACGTAATGAGACCATTCGACAAAGAACCAAAGTCACCGATATCATTGAGCGTGTCGCACACCTTAAGTGGCAATGGGCTGGTCATGTGGCTAGCCAAAACGACAGCAGATGGACGAAAAAAGTTAATTCAGTGGAGACCCAGAGAAACAAGGAGGAGCATAGGTAGACCTCCAAAAAGATGGCTAGATGATGTGAAGAGGACCCATTGGCAAAAAACAACTCAAGAGATTAGAAGAGGCCCATGTCCTGCAGTGGGCAATAATTGGCTGAAGAAGAAGAAGAAGCTGTTGCAAAGAGGAAGAGAGCAGCATACATATTCTGTGTTGCTGCCTAATGCTAGCGGTGTACAGATACCAAACCTGGGGCCGCATGATAATGGATACAAGTTATCTAAAAGAGACAGGGCCAACAGAAATCCTGCAGTTTGCCAAAACCAACGGACCGGAATTCTGATGCCCTGAAGACACAGCGGTAGTTACAGAGGATCAAAAGATCTAGGTGACATAGGTGCCTATACCATTGGCCCAACTGCAAGATTGTAATGTAATGTTGGGGTAAAAACTTGCTATACAAAATACCCTTAAGTGGCCACCATATTAAACACTTACCTAATACTTTGGTTTTACCACACATTTTTAAAAAAAAAAGTATTTTCAAAACGTTTCCGCGCTAAAATTTCTATCAGTATAGTGATTTTATGATGGTTTTTAATGACCTGTTAAAATTTTATGAACATTCCCGAATTTTTCCTAAATCTTCATCAATTTATGACAATTTAACCGAATTTTAATGACTGTGAATGAGGTCAATTAACTATTGGGATGTCATTCGAACTCTGTTACAAAAAAAATATATATCAATTGATGGTATTCACAATAAAACAATGTTTTACATAGAAAAACAATTATATTGTACTTAACTATTAAATTACAATATACCAATAAAAAGTATAAAATGTTCACAGTCTAAAAGTCACAATTTTTGTAAATTTGTTAGATATTTAATCTACTTTCATTAAAAAGTTCAAACGTTCGACAGTAGTGTCTTCCATCTATTTATATAAATATCGAATATCGTTGATAAATATATTGTTTTGAATTATTGATAAAACATTTTCTTCCTCACAAAAAAATCCAAGAACAATTGTGATGGGATAACCCATCTTAAGCGGTGACGTCACGCGCACGTCACCCTTTCCACCGATGTCAAAAAGTGGCTATTTTGAACGTTTTAATTTACACGAAAAATTCAAATTCAATTTTGAAAATGTTTGAACCTGACGCACAAAGGTAAAACATTTTTTAATCTTATCCAACCAACATTATTAAAGTTTAGTTTTTTAAATACCAACTTCGTTTGGATTAGAAAATTAAATTAAAAAAAAATTGGTCGAAAACCTCGTTAATTTCGTAACAAAAAATTGTGCACATTATATTTGCAAATCCCTAAATGTTATACATTTTTTTCACTAGGATAGTTCGTCTTATTCCACTTTTTTGCCCTGATCGACATAAAAATTCATAATTTTTTCGTCCGCAGCGTTTTCAAAGGAAATATATATATATATTTTTTTAATTTACCTTAAACTAAAACGATGTATTTATCAAAGTAACATCACAAATAGGTACAAATCTAAAAAAAGAGCTACTTATGATCTTCAATCTTTGCAGTAGCCAAGTCAACCATCTTTGGGTATTTGACATTTTTTTTATTCAACTTATCTTGCGCCCACAAAATTAATTTCAGAAGTGTAGAAATTTTCGGAGCAGTATTTTCTTGGTGTTCCATCTTTAAAATGGCAGCATTAACTTCGCTTGCGATCTGGAATAAATATATGTATATTAGGGTGGCCCTTAGTTGCTGAGAAGCCTTGAAAATCTAAAAATTATAAAACCACGGAAAATATCTCTTTTATTTTTTTATCTCATGAAAAATTGATTATTTTTGCACTAAAGTAAATAAATGTAACCAAAACGAAAGTAATGGTTTTTGAAAGAGAAGAAAGCATGGAAAACTGTGAAGTTCTGATTAAGGGAGAAAGAGTGGAATAAGTAAATGAATTTGTGTACTTGGGTTCAAAGTTTACGAGAGATGGAAAGTATGACAGTGACATTGAGCGAAGGGTGTTGGCAGGAAATCAAATAAATGGGGCACTGTATAGCTTTACGAACAGCCAGAAAGTGTCAAAAAAAGGCACGTCTGGATGTGCATAAATGAGTGTTGGTTACTACACTAATGTATGGTAGTGAATGTTGGGTTGGGCAGAAAAAGCATGAATTATTATTAAAAAAAAATTTAGTATTTTGCTTGTAGACATCTTATAATTATATGAAATTATTCTTAGAAACATTTTTGAGAAAAACTACCGGTATGAAAACGAAATGATCATGAGACACTTGAAACAGGGCGATATATTTCGTATTCTTGACTTTGCTAGAGAGACTCAGAGCGATCAGCAGTTTAGAGAGGAATATAGGGAACTTTTAGAGTTAACAGCTTTTTTTGTGGTGAAACACCATCTTGTGGAATATCTTTCCGTGTTCTTGGGGGCTTTCATCATGTGAGGTGGATGGCAATAGCCATTTATTGCTTGAAAATCTTTCTGTTTTGTGATGAGTTTGTATTATCACAAAAAGAACAGAATGCAATTGTTATATTTGTACTTTTATTGTGTATATTGAAGCATGGTTTTTTATGTGACTTCTGCTGTTGAAGCACCGTATCACGATTTTGGGGTTCTTTCGAAACTTTTCAAGGTATTTGAGCCCTGAAGTTTTCGCATTAGCTTTCCTCAATCCAAATTTGCCATTTAAATGAAAAATGAAAATGGTCGATGCTTTAAAACACTGAATTATCAATCAAAAATGAGAAGCAAATTCAAATACTTATCAATGAAATCCTTGAAATTATTAACGATGGAATTGAACAATACATTTTCACCAAAACCACTGAATTTTTCCAAAGATTCGAATTAAATGATGAATTTCTTTTGACAGCCAAAATGAAAGTGATGTAAAGAATCTGGAATTAGTTAAAAATTGAATGTCGTAAATGATTTGGCTGAGAAAAGGGTGGAAAATAAACGATACGTGCTTCAGATTGTAAGTTCTTTTTGACAAAAGTTTCCAGACTCTAAAAAAGCGACTTTATCTTTGAATTAAGATTTGTAGTAAAAATAGATATTTTCCCTTTATCCAATTGATCTAAAATTTTAGATAGATTTTTTGTTCATGCAATGGCACCAAATTAGGAGTAGCGCAACAAAAATTTGAGAAATAAGGGCCATCCTAATGTATATCACAAAAATGTTTTCAATGTACCTTTTGCCTGTGTGCAGGTAATAATAAGTCGCCAAATGGAGATGATAGTGGTTCTTCAAATGCTAAAAGTGCAACAGTTCTTTCTAATTCAGAGAGTACCGAGGGATCTTCCTCACCAGCTTCACTGAGGTGACTCTGGGCAAAGGAAAGAGCTTCTTCTATTCTGTTATTTCTTATTAATTCTATTAAATGTAGTTGCTGGAAAAAAATTCAAATTATTACACATGTTAAGTAATGACAATTTTTTTCTATACATACTTGCAGATGGAAATATAAATATCTATCATTGTCTAGTAATTCAGGGTGTAACTGGTTGATTAAGGCTGTAGCTTCTTGAATTCTGCCAGTCATTATGGCATCTCTAATTCTAATTCTATCATCTAAAGAATGGAGTTCCACCGATGGTATGACTCCTGATTCTTGTTGAAATTTCTCAGCTGCTTCTTTAAAACCTTCTAAAAAAGTAGTTTATTTGTAAATATGATGGATAAACTACTATTTTTTTGTTATTCTTTTAAGAATTTCTGTTAAATTGTATTTAATAAGTTGACATGTGAAAAAACAAAATAATAATCACTAAAAGTTTAATGATCTTAATATTTTATATACATTAAAAATAGTAAATTTTACAGTTAATGTCAGTTCAAATATCTTTTTTATTAATATTTTTTTTAATAATTAATAAGTGCTTGTTGAGATAACCCTTTTATATTTGAATTTTCTTTGTTATATCATAATGAACAAATGTTTTAAAAATCGAAATCCAATGTTATTTGCTGTGAAAGTGTACACTTCAAGCATATGTTCATTGTTCAATAATATAAGTCGACACATAAACGGTCAATGACTGTTTAGAAACTCTTAAAATTTTGTCTTAAACACTTACTCGTCTTAAAAAAACAAAGAAATTGTCGCCAGAATAAAAAAATCTTTCTTGACATGAATATAACGTCTAGAATCGTAAAACTTTACCTGTGACTAGATAATTCATGATAAGTTTGTTCATATTACTTCGAGCGAGATCGTTGTCCTCTAATATCAGCAACCACTCTTCCTTTGTTGGTACGTCGTGTTTGTCTGTATTATAACTCATTATTTTTCTTTTATTTATTTTATTTTAGATAAGGTGAAAACCATTCGTAAATCAACAGTACGTCATTGTCAATGTCAGGTCTTAATGTTGGTAGCTTTGTCATTCCATGGATTGGTAACCACTGGGTTACTAGGGTTACGCGATTTTTGAATATTTATAAGTGAAAGGATTAAAAGCAGGGCCGTTCTCAGGAAACATTTTTACTAACGTATGATATTCTAAAAATGCAAACTATGGAAACCATAATAAAATGTGCATTATCCATTAAAAAATAAAAATTTTGATCCTTTAAATCGATTATATTAATTCTTGATTTTACACAATTAGCGTAATAAAATAAATAGCCAAAAATTGTGATTAATAAGTTATCCCAAAAAAATATATATAAAGAAAATTGTTTGTTTATGATGTTCACTGAAAAAAAAAATATGGATATGCAGGGAGTTAGTAAATAAGTGCGACAAACTTCAGGGGGTGATTCTGCATAAAAAAATAATGACAGTTTAATATATAAACGTATGTCCGCAAATGCTTCGTTTACAGAGATACGGAGTTTTTCTTGAAAACTGACGATTTATTAATTGCTCTGAAACCGGTCGAGATATGCAAATTGATTGGTTTTAAGAGGTAGTTATTGCACATTTTTTGACGTGCTATTAAGAATTTATGTTTATTATTGGCGCGCATACGGGTAATGATCTTAATTTTTTTAAAGAAAAAAATGGTACGCCACCAAGTTATTTCAAATAAAAAATCATGTTTAAATTCCTCGTTTGGTTTGAGACAAAAAATTTCTCATGTCTTTTTTTCGTATGGAGCGCCGTTTTTATGCAAAAAAATAAAACATCTTAACGCGCACCCACCAAACTTCATTTGGATATCTCGATCGGTTTCAGAGCAATAAATAAATCGTCAGTTTTTAAAAAACTTTAACACCCCGTATCTCTAAAAGGAAGTATTTGCGGACATGCGTTTATATAGTCAGAAGATCTATTGCGCTTTTATAGACTCGGAAAAGGCCTATGACAAAGTGGTAAGGAGTGAATTGAGGTCGACATTGTCTATGTATGGGGTGAGCGGTAGTTTAATACGAACACTATACGAACACTGAAATCACTTTACGAGAATTCCACTGCTTGTGTCAGGATAAACGTAGCTTACACAGACTGGTCAAATATCGAAAAAGGTGTGTGACTTCGTCAAATGCCTTTACGCCGATGATCAAGTCATATTAGCGTCATCTGAAGAGGAGTTACAGCCGATGGTTAATGTTTTGCATAATGCCCTGAAAATCAAAGGGATGAAAATAAATGTAACCAAAACGAAAGTAATGGTTTTTTGAAAGAGAAGAAAGCATGACAAACTGTGAAGTTCTGATGAAGGGAGGAAGAGTGGGACAAGAAAATGAGTTTGTATACTTGGGTTCAAAGTTTACGAGAGATGGAAAATATGACAGTGACATTGAGCAAAGGGTGTTAGCAGGAAAGCAAATGAAAATGCATAACTTTATGAACAGTCAGAAAGTGTCAAAAAGGCACGTCTGGCTGTGCATAGAGGAGTGTTGGTTCCTACACTTATGTATGGTAGTGAATGTTGGGTTTGGCAAAAAAGGCATGAAAATAGGATTAATGCTGCAAAGATGAGTAGTCTAAAAAGTATAGCCGGACTGACTCGGTAGGATAAAGGGAAGAATAGTGAGAAAAGAGAACGCCGTGGTCTAAAAGAAGAGAGTGGTTACAAAGAGAGATAAAGGAATGCTTAGAAGGTTTGGACGCGTAAAAAGGAAGGATGAAGGAAGATTGACGAGTGTGAATGAACAGACCTGAAATAAAAAGAATAAACAAAATCGAGACAGTTGACGCTTTCATATATCTTGGTACTACAATCTTGAGCAAGAGCGGATCCAGCAAGGAGATAAAGAGGAGAAGCGCAATAGCAAAAGAATCCATGATTAAACTAACCAAAGTATGGAAAAGCCATCAAATATCTCTTAATACCAAAATGAGATTGGTCAGGTGCTTCGTGTTTTCAGTCTTTGGATCAGAATGCTTGATAAACGGAAGATAGATGCTTTCGAAATGTTTTGCTGGCTCAGAATGCTGAGAGGTTCCTGTACTGAGAAAAGAACCAACTAATCCATTCTGGACCAACTAAGAATTAAGAAGAGATTGAGCATTGTGGTAGCGGAGAAAATAGCTAAATTCTTTGGTCATGTGGTTAAAAAAAATGTTCTTGAGAGACTCACTTTGGAAGGGACAGTCCTAGGCAAAAAATCAAGAGGAAGGTCACCTACAAGATACATGGATCTTATAACCGGTCTAACCGGCAAAGACCTCACCCAAATATTTAAGATGGCAGAAGATAGACAGGAAAGCTATCACAGAAAAACAATTCATGAATTCATGATGCTCGAAACCGAGCAAACGAATAAGAAGAAGAGTAAATGGACAAGTCGGTAGAGCTCTGATGAAAGTAGAGGAAGCAAAAGATGTGTGTAAAAACCGCAGCAAGTGAAAGGAAGTGGACTCTGTCTATCCATACGGGAAAAAAGTTTGACTATATGTATAAGTATGTATGTATGTTTATATAGCAAACTGTCATTATTTTTTCATGCAGAATCACCCCCTGAAGTTTGTCGCACTTATTTACTAACAATTGGTATATATTTCAGTGCAAACTTAAATTAAATAAACAAAAATACTTTTTATTCTCTTTAATAACATACTTATTAAATAACTTTCGCTCTTTGAGGTATGCGTATTATCATCAACGGTCGAGATTCCAAAACTTTCTCTTTTGCATTTGTACAACTGAGTTGTTCGGTACACATTGGCCAGTGAAAGTGAATTTAAGTTTAAAAATTATATTCATTTTCTTGAAAATGGTTGGACATAATGTTGGAAGTATATTTTGATCTTCATATATTTGTGTGTGTTAGTGTCAAGAATTATTTTTAAAATTTGTTACATTAAGGTAAGAAAAAAATATGTGTAAATACCTACAGGGTAAGTAAGAAGTATCGTCTAATATTGTCAGTATTTCACGTTCTTTTTTTGCTCTTTATATGACTCCAAAGTTACACATTAAAATTATTTGTAGCCATAACTTATAACTTATTGGAGTTATAGAATCCTAAAGATAGAAATTACAAATAATATTTTTATTGTTAGTTTTAAATCTCTTTTAAAATGCTTTCTATTTTTTATTCTACATTTAAGCACTACAGAATTACAAAAGAAAGGTTAATTTTTTACGATAGTGTCCAAAAGTACATGGGCTGGTATCTTAGTGCTAGTATTCCACGTATTTATTATTCTTCATGTCTTCTTTACTACGTTGTGGTGATTTAAAGATAAAATTTTAAATTCTTTATTTTCCTTTAATTTTTAAATAAACTGATTAGGATTTTTTTACAATTTTTCTCAATCGCACGAAAATCTCAACCTTTAAAGACTAATTTTTTTAATTTGCAGCTTCTACAGACGTATTTGTACAAAAGTTATTCTTGACCTCTTTTACTTCATTTATAATAGAACAGTTTATCTTGAAAGAAGAAAACAATGTATTTTAATCATTTGGTGAGTGAAATCTATTTCATTTATATTGTTATTAATATGTGACTACAATTAGTTAATAAATTACAGGGTGGCCAACCGAAAAAGAAACAGAGCCATTTGCAGTAACCTCGTCAACATTTTAGAAAAACGCTCAGACCCGTCGATTTTTGATTAAAGGTATTTTTCCGGTATTTTTACTCCACTACTTTTAATCCCAAGCGAGGGTAAGAATTACCCCAAAATTTTTAAATGGCACAAAAGCTCTTACCATAGTCTTGAAATTTTAAAATTCCGCCCATTAATTATTGAGCAATTAGATTTTAAATGTGAAACTTATCTGCAAATCATCACGAGCCGTAAAATGTCATTCATTCGAGTTAAGTACGCCAATGGTATAATTTTAGTACCTAGTACCTAGTTTTTTGTTGCACGGGACGGTAAATCGCCACAATTGCCGCTATTGGTCTGATTCAAACCCAAGAGTTTTTCACGAGGTGCATACACAGCAACCGGAGGAATTAAATGTGTATGGGCTGGCATTTGCGGTGACCTACTGGTGAGTCCTTTTTTTCTACCAGGCAATTTGACTGGCGAAATATATTTGCAATTACTGGAAGACGCTATTGACCCTGTCTTGACATATATGTATTTGAAATAGCCTTGGATATATCCAAAGCCTTTGACCGCGTTTGGCACCAGGCATTGTTAAGTAAATTATCTGCCTACGGTCTCCCAACCAAACTGCGCCAATGGCTCTTGAGCTTCATGCAAGATCGCTCCTTACATGTGGCAGTTGACGGTATTTCTTCTAATGCGTTTAAAACTAATGCCGGGGTCCCCCAGGGTTCCATCCTGTCCCCCACCTTATTTCTTTTACACATCAACGACCTCTTGAAAACCACCACGAACCTCATTTACAGTTTCGCAGACGATAGCACACTTGTCTCAACTTTCACATCCTATCGATCACTTTCGGTGAATGATACAAATAGACTCAGGCAGGAACAGGTTGATTCCATCGATAGAGATCTTAAAGCAATCGTCGAGTGGGGAACCAACAATCTTGTTCAGTTTAACGCCCAAAAAACACAAAGTGCCACGTTTTCCAAGAAAGTGAATCCCTTAAATCATCCCATCACAATGTCCGGAAATACCCTTGAACCAAGTCCCTCCATCTCGATTTTGGGAGTCACGGTGTCCAATAATATGTCTTGGCATGACCATGTTGCTAACATCGCAAGTCGGCAAGCCAGAGGCTAGGTTTTCTGTGGAAAGCCAGAAAGTTTTTTACTCCTGATCAACTGTTGACGACGTACAAGGCTCAAATCCGACCTCTACTGGAGTATTGCTCGCACATTTGGGGTTCAACACCAAGGCATTCTCTTCGTGTTCTAGATTCCATTCAGAAAAGAGCCATTCGCTTGATAACCAGATCAACTCTCACAGATACCCTTCACCCTCTAGATTATAGAAGAAGAGTTGCAGACCAGTCATTGCTCTACAGATATTTCCATGGCAGATGCTCCAGAGAAATAAAAACTCTTGTACCACCATTGGCCACATTCGGCCGAAGAACTCGGCACGCTGATCAGTCTCACCCATTTACTCTCAAGATTGACACTACTAGGACCAATCTTCATCAAGAATCCTTCTTTTACAGGGCTGCTACGGAATGGAATAAGCTTCCAAAATCAGTTTTTCCAGAGAACTATGACATACAACTTTTTAAAAAGCGTGTCCACAATCATTTCCTTTCTATAATCCCTTCCCCTTCTAATAGTCGCAGTGCGGGCCGTCCGCGGCCCACACGATAGGTCTACCCTTTTTGCGACTATTTTCATAAAAAAAAAAATAATAATTCACAGTATGACAAAGATCATTTTTATTTTCAACAGGACGGTGCTCCTCCGCATTATGCGGCGATTGTTCGTCAGTATAAATGATTTGTGTTATATAAAAGAACATTTAAATGGAAATGGGAACATAACCATATTTGCGGATGATACAAATTTGGCTGTGGGAGCGGAAGATGAACAAAAGCTTTCAATTGAAGCAACAAACACCTACACAAAGGCAAAAAACTGGTGTCAACAAAATAAACTTATTCTACATGAGGATAAAACAAAAATGGTGATTTTTAGTACAAGTCACAGTAGGAAAAACAAACCAGAATTTATTAGATTGGAAGAACAAAATTTGGAAATAAATCATCATACTAAGTTGTTAGGCATCATACTAGACCACTTTCTGGACTGAAAACAACATAAAGAATATGTTGCTAGTAAGCTAAATAAGGTTTGCTATGCAATTAGAATAACTGCAAAATACGTAAATGAACCAATATTAAAAACCCTATACCATGCCAATTTTGAATCTGTCATGCGATATGGATTAATATTTTGGGGAATAGGCTCAACTGTAGAGAAAATTTTTATTATTCAAAAAAAGGTATTCCGAATCATATATAAGAGGGATTTTAGACAGTCATACAGAGGACTTTTCAGAGAGAAAAGAATTTTCACTGTACATGGTCTTTATCTATACGAGTGCCTGATGTTCTTATAACGAAACAAGAGCAAATTTGGAATAATCAAAGAATTAAACACCAGATATGAAAACAGATCCATTAACATAAACTACCCCAAACATCGACTTTGTTTGACTGAAAAAAATCCGTCTTATATGTGTATAAGAATATTTAATAAGCTACTGAATACTATTAAATCAATAGAAAACCAGAATCTGTTCAAAACGAAAATTAAAAAATTGCTCCTAGATCTAGAACCATACAATGTGGATGAATATATGAACCATATCTTCTGAAATGTGCTATACTTTCGACGTCATTGCTTTTTTAGCTTTATGTATACATGTATATATAAGGTTAATTTAGAAATAAAGAAATATTATTATTTAGACCAACGTTTTTCGCGGCATTGAATTGGCAGAAGAGGCAGCATTGAATGGCCTCCATGATCGCCAGATTTATCGCCCCTGGATTTCTTTTTGTTGGAACATCTAAAAAGTAAAATCGATAAAACACAACCAGCGTCGTTGGAAGATTTGCGTCAAAGAATCGTTGACGAGTGCCGTCATTACTCCGGAAGTTTTTCGGAATGTGCGTGAACGTTTTGAACAAAATCTTTATTATTGTATGGAAGCTGGCGGTCATCAGTTTGACCATTTATTTAATTAAGTAGTAAGTAAGCAACTAAAATAATTTGAATTTTAACATGTAATTTTTTTCAAAGTACCTATCGATGTAAAATTTAAAGACTATTGTAAAGAGAATTGTCAGAGCTTTCAAAAGACATCTTATTCGATTCCCAATGCCATTTAAAAATATTGGGGTAATTCTTACCCTCGCTTGTGGTTGAAAGTAGTGAAGTCAAAAATACCGGAAAAGAGTGTCCCCCCTTTAATAAAAAATCGACGGGTCTGAGCGTTTTTTTAAAATGTTGACGAGGTTACTGCAAACGGTTCTGTTTCGTTTTCGGTTGGCCACCCTGCATACAGTTTCCCTAAAAAATTAAACATTAAAATATAAATTTTGGAAACGATTATTACACGCAGGTATTTTTGATGATGTCCGAGTCAATTGTTGAAACGTTGACAGTTGTTTTTTTACTACTTTTTAGAAAAATGAAAAAAAGCCAAAATATTTCGAAGCCGCAAAAGGTAAGCATAAAATTTATGAATTTCTTCATCATTACCTTTTCATATATTGTGACCAATATTATTCGTGATACAGAGTAGCCATTTTGTAGCTTTCGATGCGGAAGAATTCGTCGACAGATTATTAGAAGAGGGATCCAAATCTATATGTTATAATGTACATAATTGTGACAAATGCCCACCGTTTTATAATGAAAAACTTTATAAAAAGTAAGTTTCAGAATTTTATTTCAATGATTTCCTAAATTTTTATGCCATGCACATAACTAATATGGCATTTAGATTACAGATATGTACCACGCTAAATGATTGATTAGTCACAGGTTCTTACAAGGTGTAACTTTTTGCGATTTTAAACACATTACTATTACTTTAACTTTACTCATTTCTTTAAATACATTACTATGGTAACCGTTTGATTTCAGTGATTTAATAAGCCATGAGAGCCATGAGACACTGTCGTGAGTCTGTCAATTGTTAAAACTGTCATTTTTAGAATTTGTTCGAGATTATTCAAACTATATACTTATGAATTGAATCAAAATTCTTATTTAAAAATGATTACATCAGATGAAAGTGAAATGGAAGATGTTCCAAGGCGTACATTCCCTGAGATATTACAAGCAGCAGCCCAGCTTCAGGTGATTTGATAATACAAAAATCTCGGAGTCAATACGAACGTACATACAATCTTTTTATCGAATGGCGAAAAAATAAACAAAGTGTCATTTTCAGAAAATGTGTTACTTGCATATTTTCAAGAACTGTCTACAAAAATGAAACCCTCATTTTTGTGGGTAATTTTAACGATGATATAATAGAAACCAACTTCTAGAAAAAAAATTATACTGATACTGATGTCAATATTAATAATACTATGTATGGAGACAGTAGTGGAAATAAAGAAGAAAAGAGGCTGATATTATTTAGTAACTGCCAAAATGATTTTTATATAACCATGAATAACCATTCATTCTCCTTTAATATTTACTCTGAACATATCTTCAGAGAAGCCTTGGACGAAGTGGACCTTGGTATTAAGGTAAACGGAATCAACATGAATAATTTGAGATATGCGGACTACACGGTGCCAATTGCTGCTAGTCAGGAAGAACTGCAAATACTCAACAGAGTGACCGAGTTATGTAACAAGTATGGGCTTAGACTCAATACTTTAAAAACCAAAGTTATGGTTGTCAGCAAAACACCAATACCACCAATACAAATCGGGGCATACGGGATACAGCTAGAAAAGGTTAACAACATCTCATACCTGGGCGCTAATATCAATGACAACTGGGACATGAGCAAAGAAATAATGATTCGTATCGAAAAAGCCAGAACCGCCTTCTTTAAATTAAAAAGAATTCTCTGCAACAAAGGAATCACTTTAAAATTAAAAATCAGACAAACACGCTGCTATATATTCTCCACATTGCTCTATGGAGTAGAGAGTTGGACGCTGACCGACTCATCATTGAAGAGGCCGAAGGCCTTTGAAATGTGGGTCTACAGAAGGATCCTACGAATAAGCTGGATGGACCGAATAAGAAATGAGGTGGTTCTACAACGAATAAGAAAAACACAGAAATAATTAAAATAATAAAAAGCCGAAAACACGAATACTTCGGACACGTGATGAGGCATCCAGAGAAATATTATCTCCTTCATTTAGTGACGCAGGGTAAGATTGCCCAAAGTAGAGGTCCTGGACGAAGAAGAACATCTTGGCTCAGAAATCTTCGAGAGTGGTATCGCAAATCATCCGTTGAACTATTCCGAGCTGCGATAAACAAAGTTATTATGGCCAATATGATTGCCAACGTTCGATAATCGGACAGGGTACCGGAAGAAGAAGAAGATAACCATAAATGTTTATCTCCTTGTCTAAGCCGACAGATATTATGCCAGTTAGGTACGACTTCGAAATTCAGTTTGAAGTGGTTATAAACAACCACCAAGTCAGCATAGAGAACGAACCTCAACTAGGAAGGGATGCTGTAGTGTGGTACACTGATGGATCGAAAATGGATGAAAGGGTTAGAGTGGGCATTATAGAGCTCTCAAAACCACTTGTTAACACCCCAACCATCTTTCAAGCAGAATTACATGCCATAGAGAAATGTGCCCAGGAGTGCATCGAAAGAAACACCCGAAGGACAGAAATCTATATTTTATCAGATAACCAAGCAGCACTAAAAGCTCTGAAGTCATGCACTTGTGTAAACAGTCCCTGAGACAACTGGCAGCGAACAATCAGGTTACTCTGATGTGAGTTCCAGGTCACAAGGGAGTTAAAGGCAACGAAGAAGCAGATTGCCTTGCCAAACAAGGGGCAAATACACAATTTTCTGGCCCAGAACTCACTTGAAAGAAGGGGTTCGACGCTAGGAAACAGATGAAATGAAATCTTACCGACATAAAGTGCCAGAACAAATACGAGTGAAAAGGCTAGTAAGCCTTTCGCCAAGGAAAGCTAAACAGCTTCTCGAGTTGGACAAGAAAAACTTGAAACTGGTGACGAGGCTCCTCACTGGACACTGCCCTCTGAGGAATCACCTTAAAAAGATGGACAAACAGAGAGTGATAGATGCCGCTACTGCGAGAACTTCGTTGAAACTGCAGAACAGTTGCTTTGCAAATGCCCAGCGCTTTTCTGCAAGAGGTTAAAGTTTATGGCAGGGGCCTTTCTAAAGCCCTTCGATGTCAGAAACTTACCCCCCAGGAAACTGATAAACTTTGCTCGAAGTCTCGGAATCCCGGGCCTCGAATAGATTAAGGGTTATGCACAAAATATCTGATAGGTCGAGGTGCTTGAGAGGTTGCATAGCCTTCACCACCCCCCCTACAATCTACAATGTTTATCTGTCCAAATATAATTGTTTATTACCATTTATTATGAGTTGATAGTTATTCAATAAAAAAAACAATTTTGTGGTTTTGATATGAGTTCGTAGAAAAAGTATAGTATGTTACTTGTTTATAAAATTCTCTTGATACTCGTTTATTAAACACTCGTTACTAAAGGAACGTTTATAACACTTGTTACATAATATACTATTAATGTACTCTTACGATCTTTTCTACTTGGGTTAGGTTATTCTAAACTCTCGGTACAATAACTAAACAATTTTTATTCTAATATTTCTACACAATAAATTTACAAATCACTTAGAAATTCACTTTATAAATATTTTTAAATACTTGTCTTTAAACTAACTTCAATTTAAACTTAAACTCGATCTATGATTCGGTTTAAATACCTCCAAATCAATGTTCTAGAAAAATCAACACTACTCAAAAAAATTCGGGAATCATCCAGTGTCTTTTATTACTAGCGGCTCATTAGGTATTCACCCTAATTTTGGTTGATGCGCTGTCGCCACAAGGCAAGGTCGACAGAGACGGACCCAAAAAATCGTAACAGTACTAATCCCATTAGCACATTCCATATCTTTAAGATTTGTTGTGTTGACCGCTTTATAGTCACCGGCGCATCACTAGAAAGTTCTGGCGCAATTTTAACACGAGAGGTCTGGCTTTTACCAGTAACAAAAAATTATTTTTCTTCGTAGAGGACAGCAATTTTTCTACAAACACATGTTTGCGATGTTTTTCGCCAAATTTATGGGTCTTATAGCAGTTTTATCGATTCCTTCCGTCTTGAAACTACTCATCCTAACAGGAAAATCTGGAACTGATTTTTCTGCTTACCTGCGATACATGTCCACCGTTTTTCACATGATAATTTGGTACCAAGACGATTTTGAGCCAGGATCTAGGTAAATATGAATTTTACTGTTTAAAAATCGTGTAATTTGATGAAAATTTCATAACCAAAAGCAATGCTGATAACTGTGTAATGTCAAACAAAATCTGGTCACATAAATCTTTCAAGGCTCCTGGAATTTCGTCGAGGGTTGGTATTTCTTTCTTGAAATAAAACGAATGGACTGTTTTTCTAATTCCAAGTTTGTAGTCCTCATCGATATGCATAGTTTTTCTTCATGGTGATGGTATAGGTCAGTGATCGGTAAACTTATTCGCCAAAGAGCCATATTTGTATATTACAACGATAAATTTTTTTTTTTTGAGAGTCATATCTGTAATAAAGTATGTATTATAATTTTAGACTTTTATTATTACGGGTACCTACATTGAATAAAACTCGATTTCATAATTAATAAAGATTGTATTTATTAATAAAAAATAACATAAAAGCAAGATTGTTCGCATGTATATGTAGAACCGAAAAGCGAAAAAACAGCAAAACCGAGTTTTTTCAGCTGATCATAAGAGTCAGGAATACTATTATAGGCGTTGAACATGATCATGTCTTTTTTTTACGTAAAATAATCGCAAAAAGGGTAGACCTATCGTGTGGGCCGCGGACTGCGACCATTAGAAGGGGGAGGGATTAAAGAAAGGAGATAGTTGTGGACCCGCTTTTTGAAAAGTTGCAGGTCCTAGTTCTCTGAAAAACTGATTTTGCAAGCTTGTTCCATTCCGTAGCAGCCCCGTAAAAGAAGGATTCTTGATGGATATTGGTCTTTGTAGTGTGAATATTAAGCGTAAATGGGTGAGACTGATCAGCGTGCCGAGTTCTTCGGCCGAATGTGGCCAGTGGTTGTACCTCTCTCTCTTGTCATTTTACTCTCGAGAGAGTATGGTGACATCATGTCTCAATTGCTCGGATCGTAGTTCTCCATCCTTCTATGTCTTGAGCTGCAAGAAAAGCTTCTTGCAGACCGTGACCAATGATTTCTTTAGTTTGGTCCACCCAGCGCGTCAGATACCTTCCTCTTGGTCGTTTACCATTGATTTTTCCCTCTACAATAAGTTTTTCCAGCAGTTTAAGAAGAAGTAAAATTTTCCTCCTACCATTTGAGATCACCCTTCCACCTGGGTACTGGAAAATAAACATCGAGTGACATTTTTCGTAAATAAAGACGTCTCATTTCCCAACTACGTTAATAAAGGAATCCATTTTTTAACTAGTTAGGAAAAGACGTATTTCGTCATCCGTAGCAGTTACAAAAAATGTCATTTTAGGTATATTCCAAAATTATAAAAATACATTTTCCACTTTGTAACCAAACCAATTATGTACGCCTGTGTTACAGCCCTCAGTAAATGATGCTCCAGAGAAATAAAAACTCTTGTACCACCATTGGCCACATTCGGCCGAAGAACTCGGCACGCTGATCAGTCTCACCCATTTACTCTCAAGATTGACTCTACAAGGACCAATCTTCATCAAGAATCCTTCTTTTACAGGGCTGCTACGGAATGGAATAAGCTTCCAAAATCAGTTTTTCCAGAGAACTATGACCTGCAACTTTTTAAAAAGCGTGTCCACAATCATTTCCTTTCTATAATCCCTTTCCCTTCTAATAGTCGCAGTGCGGGCCGTCCGCGGCCCACACGATAGGTCTACCCTTTTTGCGACTATTTTCATAAAAAAAAAAAAATTTATTGCTCCGAACCATTCCGAAATAAAGTATAACGGGTAAACACTTTTTTAATTTTTTTTATCAGAGGGTGTTTATTTTCTGAAAATTAGTTTTAAAATAATTAAAAAAATATTGTTGGTGTTTTTATGGGTGTTAAAAGTAGAGACTTGGCAGATTAAAATTTATGGTGGGCCGCACTTAAATCCACATTTGCAAGTGAGTTCAAAATTGAGTTAACATTTCAAAGATATCGACTGGGCCAATATACTTTTTGTAGAAAAGTCCAGATTTGCACTTTTTGGATTCTATAAACGTATCCTACTTTACACGCTAGGAGCAGTTAGGAATTTTAGCGGTGGCTTTATAATGGTATAGAAAAGCATCTGTTTTGAAGGTTACACAAAGTTTTATGGTGGATACCTAACATCTTATAGGTATATTAAAGAGGTTCTTGAAGAAAATGTGGCATGATTTGTTCGTGTTAATGTGTGAATTTTGTGGTATTTAGTTTATAAAGTGGCCGGCAGTAAGTTCAGACTTAAATTCTTTGGTACTACCTAGAATGGCGTAGAATGTTCCAATCATCTTGGATCAGGTTTAAATAGAAAAGAAAGTTTAGGTGTGAGTCTATTAAGAATTTGATAGAGAGGCTTCCAGAACGAATCAGAGCTGTCATTTGATACATTTTAGGTTGTGGAGATCCGTCAGCGAAGTAACAAAAAAGCACAATTTTGCTAGTCAGCATGGTTACTCGGCGGGCCTGAGCAATATATCCCAGAAAGACATGGCCTTTACCCAGTTTGGCTTCATGGGATTCCAAGTAGCAAGATCAGAAAAGATTGGCATTCACAACGCTAGCGAAGAGGAACTTAAAGCTTTTATCCACCTTTGGAAAGTTGTCGGATACCTAATGGGAATAGACGATAGGTATACTCGCTTGTTTAATGAATTTTGACCATTTTTTCTACGATAGTAATGAAAAAACTGTATTTTTCCAGATTCAATATCTGCCGCGACTCCGTTCAAGAAACGAAAGAGATTTGCAATCTCATAATCGCCAAATCTTTTTATCCCGAAGTTAAAAAAATGGACGAAAACTTCCTGAACATGTCCAGTCATCTGATACGCGGCATGTGGTGCATGAATCCCAATCTGGAGTTCAAAGTAATGATGAATTACCTTTACGCTCTACTGAAACCATCGGACGACGAGAACGTCGCCGCGGATGAATTATTTCACCTGAACTTTTGGCGAAATATCAAATTCCGGTTCGTCGTATATGTCGTGCAAGTGTTGTCAAGGTACAACGTCATCAGGTGGTATTTAAATTTTTTGCAGCATCTCTCCATTTGGCTGATGCAAGTTTTTCCGTTTTTAGCCTTTTACAGATTTGGTAAAGCCAACTCTGTCGTAAAATTAAAAGTTTAGACGGTTCAATAGTTTTATTTAAAACCTCTATAGTAGTCGCCCAAATAGACGCTCTTAGTAAATTGAAAATCAAAAGAAGAATGAAAAATGATCTTACTACCTTATTCACATAAAATTCTAGATGTTCAGACCTGTATTGTTCTAATTGGCACATTCAGAGGAGTGATTATGGAATGCAGCTACTCTAATAACCCCCTCACAAATATTGAAGCTGCACTTTGCAAGGTTATTTGCAGCTAAAATCCTTTGTGATTGTTATTGGTACATCCAGAGAGGGGACTATAGAATATAGCTCTTATCAGAGTACACTTAAAAGGCCCTTGAATACTGAAGCTGCAAATGCAGCTAGAACCCTTCGCCAGCCAAAAAAGAGACTATTAAATACAGGCTTCTATCAGAGCATCCCAAAAATGATCGTTGATGAAGAGAGGGGTTTTAATATTCTTACTCAACCATTTGATTTTTTTATGTCTCCAAAGGTTGATGATAACAGAACGACAGAGTCCCCAGTCCTTACAACTTATGATGGTCCCAGAATAACATGTAACGAAGTGGTATATGCTATCAAACAATCAAAAAATTGTAAAGCTGTTGGTCCTGATGGAATTCCGTGCGAAATAGTTAAACTTCTTGATGACAGCAGGGCTCTAGAAGTATTACCGGACTTTTTCAATCAAATTTACATCGGTGGAAAAATCCCCAATGCGTGGCTTGGTTCTGTTTTTGTTACCTTGCCCAAGAAGACAATTTCTAAAACATGTAGCGAATATAGAATTATTAGCTTGATTTGTGAATTATTAAAAATATTCCTAAAAGTAATTCATGGTCGAGTTTAACCCAAGTGTGAGGAGTACTTGAATGAGTCTCAACTCGGGTTTCGCAGTGGTTTCGGTACAAGCGAAGCTTTGTTTAGCATAAATGTTCTTGCTCAGAGAAGTCGTGATATATCAATTAATCTATATGCCTGCTTCATAGACTTTCAAAAGGCTTTTGATCGTGTCCGAAACAACATACTAATAGAGACCCTCGGAGAGATTGGACTGAATGGAAGAGATATTCGTGTTATCTCCAATCTATACTGGAATCAAATATCTATTGTAGGGTCGAAGGAGTTGATTCAACTACAATCGATATCAAAAGAGGAGAAAGGCATGGTTGCATCTTGTCTCCTCTACTTTTTAATGTTTACTCCGAGAGAATTTTTAGAGAAGCACTTTCTAAAATATCAGCGGGCTTTATTGTCAACGGTGAGGTCATTAACAATTTACGGTACGCAGATGACACGGTGCTCTTGGCGTCCAATCAGGTAGATCTGCAGGACATCCTTGACAGAGTTGTTTCAGAATGTGCTACGGCTGATCTTGACTTAAACATCAAAAAGACAAAAGTGTTAGGGATCAGCAAACAACCTAACATCGTAACTAACATTACAATTAGAGGCAAAACGCTACAGCAAATTGATCAAATAAAAGATCTTGGCAGTATTTTGACAAGTAACGCTGATAGCCAATCTGAAATAAGGTCACGAATTGAACAGGCTCGTACTGTTTTTAGGAAGGTGAGAAAAGTCTTTATGCTGCAGAGATTTGGGGTTGCCCCTGAGGATCCATCTTCTGAGATGCTATGTGTTCTCTAACCTGCTAAACGGTGTAGAAGTCTGGAAACTTAACAACAAAGATATGAAACGTTTTGAAGCTTTTGATATGTGGGCCTACAGGCGAATACTAAAAGTAGCGTGGACAGAAAAAGTTCGCAATTCTGAGATACTCGCGAGAGTACAGAAGAATACCGAGATTATTGTCACCGCCCTTCTTCTTAATCGTGCCAAATCCTTAGCGGACGTTGGCAATAATTGTGGCCCAAATGACTCTATTTAATGCTACTCTAAACAATTAAGCAGATGTTTTCCCGGTCCATTGGCGTATGTTCTTCAGCCACGATATGCGGCGTCTCCCGGGACCTCGTTTTCCTTCTATTTTACCCTCAGTGATTAGTTGTAGCAAACCATATATTTATTGTTTCTCATGATGTGCCCGAAATATGTCATTTTCCTTTCCTTGACTGTTTTAAGAATTTATTTTCCCTTTTGTATCTGTTGCAGCACTTTTTCATTGGTTATATGATAAATCCAATAGATTCTTAACATTCGGCGATAGCACCAAAGTTCAAAAGCTTCAAGACGTCTGGAAGCATCGTCAGTCAAGGTCCAAGCCTCAACTCCATATAGCAGATCCGTGAACACATAACATTTGAGAGTTCGAATTCGAGTTTTTAGATTTAGCTTTTTATTACAGAGCACACTTCTCATACGGTTGAAATTGGTCCTAGCCTTCTCAATCCGTATCTTGATTGATGATTTATAGGTTGTTGTGCTTTACTGATAATCATAACATTGGTCTTAGAAGTACTCAGGTGCATGTTGTAATTCATCCACTAATCGTTGAAGCCCTTCTGCACTGGTTGACAGCAAGGCGGTGTCATCGGCATATCTAAACTTATTGATATATTCTCCATTTAACATTATTCCATCTTGATCTTCTTCTAATGCATCGTTGAGCAGGCTTTTGGAGTACACATTAAACAATAGCGGTGAAAACACACATCTTTGACGTACTCCTTGTAGGACTGAAAATTCTTCAGATCTTTCATCGACAACGCGGACGCAAGCTTTTTGGTGCCAGTATAGCTTACCTATGATTCGCAGATCTTTATCATCCAATCCCGATTGTTCTAAAATTTCCATTAGCTTTCCATGATTTACCCTATCAAAGGCCTTTTCAAAATCTATAAAACATGCGTAGACGTCCATGTTGACATCTCGCGCTCTTCGGATCAAAAAGTTCAGGCTAAACAGAGCTTCTCTTATACCGAATCCTCTTCTAAAGCCAAACTGCGACTCGCTAATATTTCGTTCCAGTTTTGGATATATACGTTCATGGATGATTCTTAAGAAGACCTTCAGCATATGGCTCATCAAGCTTTGATTTTTTTGGGATTGGAATGAATATTGTCACCGTTAAGAAACGGAAATTAGAATATTTTGGGCATGTGACGAGAGACAAAAAAAATCGTTTGCTCCAGAACATAATGCAAGGCAAGATAGCGGGTAGACGAGCACCAGGTAAAAGAAAGACATCCTGGATGAAGAATCTCCGAGACTGGTTTGACGTGAGTTTCAGCACGCTGTTTAGACTGGCATTTGACAAGATAAGAACGTTCTGAAAGGACATGGTACTTGAGAAGAATAAGAAGAAAGGTAGCTTCACTGTTTTTCATTTCTTAAACTTAAATTTTTAGTGTTTATATTTTGTATTAGAGGTCCAATAAAACAGTTAATTAATCACTTTTTTAACTTTACAAAAAGAAAACGAACAACACACACAACAACAAAAACAAGAATCAAGCAGATAACCTGAGAATTTATATTATGTATTTTTAGACCGATTTTGGGTTCAAAAAGATCACTTTTGCGTCTCCAAGAGATTATCTTATTTATTTGTAATTAACAACTTAACGAGTAGGGTATTGTTTAATGGGATAATAAGAATCTAACTGATCGAGATTACGAGAATATGAGACTTAATTAATATACAAATTTAAAAAAAAAACAAATATTTACAAGTAATACACACTTGCATTTCTGCAAAGGAAAAATACAGATAATCGGGATGAAAAACATTAGTACAGGTAAAAAAAAGATCATAATAAATCGTCAGAAACTATATACAGGTTACTGAAGCAAACAAAAGCCGTGAAAAATATGCCAACTATTTTCAATGTTATCGCAAACGACCAATCGCGATGCAAGGTTTGAAAGTTGTACATCAATACAAATGACTTAGATCTAATTTTCCATTTTTACAAAATTATTAGAACAAAACTAACCTCACTAATTGGGTTAACAGTTGACACTTAATGTTATCGATAGTCGGTTTTCGATGTGAAATGAAATATATCGATACCAAAAATACAACAACAGCGACATGAACACGCTCACCAGGGCTTTTGTTTGCTTCTGCTAACTGTATCTACGAATGTCATAAAAACAATGACTGAGCAGAAATTTTTTTATCACAATTTTAAATCTTTTGAATTCTAATATTTTGAAAAAGTTATCAAGAATGTTCAAGAGATTGAGGTTCGAGGAATTTTTGCAGAAAACAGCTAATCTATGTCGTGGAATAGTCAGTAAATCAGCCGATCTTGTGTTATAATAGTGAGAATTGGAATGTTTGGAGAATTTGTTAACATTTTGGTGTATTTCCTATAATACAGTAAATATGTACACAGTAGGCAGTGGCATGATACCAAGATTGACCCTGCCTTGATTGATATATTTAAAAATAACCCACAGTATGACGAAGATCATTTTTATTTTCAACAGGACGGTGCTCCTCCGCATTATTCGGCGATTGTTCGTCAGTATTTAGACCAATGTTTTCAACGGCATTGGATTGGGAGAAGACGCAGCATTAAATGGCCTCCACAATTGCCAGATGTATCGCCCCTGGATTTCTTTTTGTTGAAACATCTAAAAAGTAAAATCTATAAAACACAACCAGCGTCGTTGGAAGATTTGCGTCAAAGAATCGTTGACGAGTGCCGTCGAATTACTCCGGAAATTCTTCGGAATGTGCTTGAACGATTTGAGCAAAATCTTTATTATTGTATGGAAGCGGGTGGTCATCAGTTTGAATATGCAATGTAAAAATTTGTGGGGATGCAGCTATGTTTAAATGAAATTTTGTTTACTTTTTGTAAAAGCTTTCGAAGTAAATTTATTTCTTCTTCAGTTACCCTAAAAATATATGGTATAATAATGGACAATTTTTTAAAAATACTTACAGTATATGAGCAAAAGATAAAATAACATTAAAAAAAGGTTCATAAAAATATTTTTGTAAAAGTTATTGCTGAATTATTACGTATATGGTTTTTCTTACTGAATTTTTTTTTCATATCCAAAATATTAAAATAAATTGTTTAAATTTTGAAAATCAGTTTTTTTATTCATTGAATTTTTTTTCATTTTTTATGTAAACCATTTCTAAAAAACGTCTTTTAAACATATTACTTTCTTTAGTTAAAATTGAAATATTGGTAAAATCAATTGAATGTCCTGCACTGTTTACATGTTGTGATAAAACGCAAGCGTTTGATCTTGAACGAATGTCACTTTTGTGAGAAACAATTCTTGATTTTAAATTTCTTGATGTTTCACCAATATAGTTTTTATCACATTCAAGACAATTAATTTTATAAAAAACTCCAGCAAAACCCAACGTAGGAGTTTTATCTTTTAATTTTGTAGATAATTTTTAAACAGTTTTAATAGGTTTATTTGATAAAGTAATATTAGTTTCTTCTTTTAAAATGTTATTAATTTTTGGATTAAGTTCTTTTAAATATGGAAAAGAATTTTTTCATTTTTTTAAAGTTAATTTATATTTTAATCATATACTGTATTTTTTTTAAAAATTTGTCTTTTATCATACCATAACTTTTTGTAGAGTAACTGATAAAAAAAATAAAAAATAATTTCGAAAGCTTTTACAAAAAGGTAAAAAAAGAGTTTCAATTCAAAATAGCTGCATGCCCAAAAATTTTTTACATTTACAATTGTATTCAGCTATAAAAAGAATTGTTATATAGATATACTGCTGGATTCTTGTTGAAGATATATTCTAATGTTTAAAAGGCTGTGCAAGTCGAAAAAAATTTCAAAATTGACTCAGGGGATTGTTAATAAAAATGAAACGGTTATTAAGTGGCTTCCTACAGAGCACACATAAGTGAGAAAACTGCAGATTCCCGTTTTGACTCACCCTGTATACACAGTACAATAATCACGAAACATAATTGACTTGGTTAACTTCGCTTACTTATAAACAAATAATATTTATCATAAAATACAGAAAAGTGCAGTCGATTTTAACCTTATAGTGATTTTTAAAATCCTCGCTATACTCCAAAAAACATCACATCAACGCTCTTGACTACTTAATTTTTTTTTGATGTTTATATAATTTACAAGTTAATGCTGTTATTTATTCATAAAAAAAACGTATTTATAGATAAAGGCAAGGTCAGAATCGACAGTAGAGACCTGCGTTTTATATTGTTAACGTCTTAAAATGGGTTACAACGGTAAGTAAAACAGAAATGTTCAGGTTTTAAAAATTTAATAACAAAAAATTGTGAGTGTTGCAGAAACATCGACTCAAGATTACGTGGAATTATTGTTAACCGAAGGAGAGACAGCTAGATGTGATAATACAAATGATGCATTTGTTGGACAAACGACGCTGCCGTCATACTATAATGACCGGTTATTTAAACGGTAGGTCTTAAGGTGCTTCCACACGGCCAATAATTTTACTGCAATATGTGGCTACAAAATTGGCAACTATAGGGAAAAATCACGTAACGCGAGATTGCACTGTCAATGACAAAATGTCGGATCGAGGTGTGAACAACAAATTTTATGTCATTTGATCACTTGTAAAACCAAAGTTTTTATTGAAGGAAATTTTCGTTACTTTTTTTTTTTTACTGAAAATAGTCGCAAAAAAAGTAGACTTATCGTGTGGGCCACGGACTGCCCGAACTGCGACTATTAAAAGGGAAAGGGATTATAGAAATGAGATAATTGCGGACCCGCTTTTTAAAAAGTTGCAGGTCATAGTTCTCTGGAAAAACTGATTTTGGAAGCTTGTTCCATTCTGTAGCTGCACTGTAAAAGAAGGATTCTTGATGGAGATTGGTCCTTTTAGTGTCAATCTTGAGATTGTGAGACTGATCATCGTGCCGAGTTCTTCGACCGAATGTGGCCAGTGGTGGTACAAGAGTTTTTATTTCTCTGGAGCATCTGCCATGGAAATATCTGTAGAGCAATGACTGGTCTGCAACTCTTCTTCTATGTTCTAGAGGGTAAAGGGTATCTGTGAGAGTTGAGCTGTTTATCAACCGAATGGGCCTTATCTGAATGGACATGCCGCAGAGTCTTTGGCAAGAAATGGGGTCTGAAACTGGTCATACCAAACGATCATTAAGCCAATGGTCACCTATGCTTCATTGATATGGTGGCCAAAAATGCAACAAATTTCGGCACAAGTCAAGCAGCAAAAAGTGCAGCGGCTAGCTTGTCTGGGAATCACAGGGGCAACATTCAAGTGCCCGTGCAGCCGTAGAGGTAATGCTGAAACTTTCACCATTGCACTTATGTGTAATGAAAGAAGCAGCAATCAGTGCCTTCAGACTGAGCCAGACAACAAATCTTAGAGCAAGAAATCGGAATGGACATTTAAAGATTTTGGAAAATATTTCCTTAGAATCCATGACTTCGAAATGCGGTTTGAAGTAGTTATAAACAACCACCAAGTTTGCACAGAGAACGGACCTCAACTAGGAAAGGATGCTTTAGTGTGGTACACTGATGGATTCAAGATGGATAAAAGGGTTGGAGTGGGCGTTGTAGGGCCGAATTTTAGGCTCTTAAAACCCCTTGGTAACACCCCAACCATCTTTCAAGCAGAATTACATGCCATAGAGACATGTGCCCAGGAGATCATCGAAAGAAACACCCGAAGGGCAGAAATCTATATTTTATCGGATAGCCAAGCAGCACTAAAAGCTCTGAAGTCATACACTTGTGAGTCTAGCTGACTTGGGACTGTACAGTCCCTAAGACAACTGGCAGCAAACAATCAGGTTACTCTGATGTGGGTTCCAGGTCACATAGGGAGTTAAAGGCAACAAAGAAGCAGATTGACTTGCCAAAGAAGGGGCAAATACAAAATTTTCCGGCCCAGATCCCTTCTGTGGATTTTCCAAAGCCCACTTGAAAGAAGAAGTTCGACGCTGGGAAACAGATGAAATGAAATCTCACTGGCATAAAGTGCCAGGACAAAGGCAAGCGAAAAGGCTAGTAAGTCTTTCGCCAAGGAAAGCTAAACAGCTTCTCGAGTTGGACAAGAAAGACTTGAAACTGGTGACGCAACTCCTCACTGGACACTGCCCTCTAATGTACCACCTGAAAAAGATGGGCAAAACAGAGAGTGATAGTTGCCGCTACTGCGAGAACTTCGCTGAAACTGCAGAACATTTGCTTTTGCGAATACCCAGCGCTTTTCTGCAAGAGGCTCAAGTTTCTGGAAGGGGCCTTCCTAAGGCCCTTCGATATCAGAAACTTAGCCCCCAGGAAACTGATAAACTTTACTCGAAGTCTCGGAATCGCGGGCCTTGAATAGATTAAGGGTTATGCACAAAAGATCTGATAGGTCGAAGTGCTTGAGAGGCAGCATGGCCTTTACGACCCACCCTACAATCTACAATCTACTACAAGAATGACCTTAACATTTTTCAAAAATAATTTATCCGGGGAATTTTTTGTACAGGTGTTTCCACACTTTAGGATAACCATTATACCAGGAATAAACTTTGTGTTACTTAGACATTTTTAATGAACGCTAAAAGCCAAATTTATCTAACGCGTTATATTTCTGTTTGATCATTCAGAGGACAGCGGCTATTCTACAAACACGTGTATGCGATCGGGGTCGCTCAAATTTTCGGTTTGGTTGCTGCATATGCCGTCCCCAGTCTTTTAAATGTAGTTAGATCGACCAAAAGAAATGACAGCGCATTACAGTCGTACAGAAGACAGATACAAACGTTCTTCTTGCTCGAAGCGATTTACAAGTCAAATATCGAGCCGGATTCCAAGTAAGTCGATAAGAAAATTGAAAAGTTATTAATTCGATTAACGAATTTAAGGGTCCGGGGTGACAACTATGTCTGAAACGTTAAAACGAGTTTGTCTTATAGATTATGGAAAGCTATCAAAATAATAAAATCCATGCACAATTCTGCCAGTAAGTGTAGCATAAGAGCCGGTTTTAATCCTGTAAACCAAAAAGATATGGCTTTATCACAATTTGTATTCATCGGTTTTCCTTTAGCAAGAAGTGAGCTTTGCGGGATCTACGGTGTCACCAAAGAGGAATGGGAAGGATTTAATCATTTTTGGAGAGTGGTCGGTTATTTATTGGGGATCGAAGAAAGGTAAGTCCAGTAACTTTTTGAGGTAACAGTAGGTGTTGCTTTCATTGTCAGTTGCATTATTGTATTCTGTACTTATTGTGGTGAAGTGTGTGGTGTACATTACATTACAATCTTGCGGTTGGGCCATTGGTATAGGCACCTATGTCACCTAGATCGTATAATCCTGACTACCGCTGTGTCTTCAGGGCAACAGAATTCCAGTCTGCTGGTTTTGGCAAACCGCTGGATTTCTGTTGGTCCTGTCTCATTTAGATCACTTGGGATCCATTACCATGCGGCCACAGGTTTGGTACATCGCTAGCATCGGGCAGCAACACCGGTGTGTTTGGAGCATCCTGCAACCACAGTGAAAGCATACCCCTGGGGAATTCGCCTCGGTATTTCAGGCTGATGTCTATGCCATACTCAGGTGCACTACGCACCTGACAGAAAACAGAGTGACCAACAGTGAGATTGATATTCTTACTCACAGTCGCGCAACCATTGGGGCCCTCCTGAGTAACACCCCAACATCATCGTTGGTGTGGGACTGCATGCAAGCCCTCACTGAGTTAGCGACGGTAAACAAAGTCACTCTTACATGGGTTCCTGGGCGTACAGGGATAAATGGCAACGAGATAGCCGATGAACTGGCATGAAATGGGACCCTGGTGGAACCAAGAAGCCAGCTGGTCGGATTGCCAATTGCCGAAGCAAAACATTTATTGAAATTAATCCTTGAACAAGAACATATTGCTCAGTGGAATGCAAATACTGGCTGCAGAACATCAAAACTGCTGATGAAAAAACCTCTCTAAAAGAGGGCTGACGCACTCTGAACGATGGACCGGAGTAGACTAAGAAGCACGGTGATATATTTAAAAAACCAAAGTGACTAATAATATCAGAGAAACGGCAAATCTGACAACATTGCAAATGTCAAATCTGGAATCTCCGTATCTCAAAATAGGCTCATTTCAAATTTTGTACAATTCGGACAAGAAATTTACGAGATAATTGTCCGTTTCCAGACTTTTGGTCCACTCTGTATTTAAGTATACCTTGTCTTTCAATATACTCTTTATACATTCCTATAACTGATTTAATTGTTATAGAGAAACCCAAAATTGGAGTTTTGTTTTGTGAAACGTGTATTGGTCGTCTATCAGTATGTTTGAGACCTTTTAAATATTCCAATCCATTTTCAAAAAAATCATTACACAAATCTTTGTTTTCTTTCTTTATAGGTGCTTTGTAGGTTTTACCCAATGGATTTCTGGAATTCAGCAAATCCAATAATCTATCTATTATTCTAATAAAAGCCACCAAATTCTCCGATAAATCTCTAAATCACTAATCGGTAAATATAAAGAAAAGAACCCGATTCCGGGTCTGATTTAAGTCTACGTCAGACAAATTTACAGATGTCGATTCCTACAGAGTTGCTAGATGAACTTCCAATTCCGATATGGAAAATCAGAACTTTCATAATAAATCACGCGGATCTCTTGTTGTTAGATTAATATTAGTAACTCTGCAGATTCTGTTGTGAAGTTCTATATGATTTTGTACAGCTGTTAATCATCAGTAAGTAATATGAACTAAATCCTAATGCTCAATATCAGATTTGCGTATGAAAACATATAACTAGCAATGTTGCTGACAAGGTGCGCATGCTCGCATGTATACGAAGCACACTGATGGTATCGAATCTTAGGGATTTTTCAGCCTTACATTGGTCTTCTAGTTCTTTGAGCTCTGTGGGATTTTGGAATAACGTTAATGTCAATTTTTTTTTTTTTTTATGAAAATAGTCGCAAAAAGGGTAGACCTATCGTGTGGGCCGCGGACGGCCCGCACTGCGACTATTAGAAGGGGAAGGGATTATAGAAAGGAAATGATTGTGGACACGCTTTTTAAAAAGTTGTATGTCATAGTTCTCTGGAAAAACTGATTTTGGAAGCTTATTCCATTCCGTAGCAGCCCTGTAAAAGAAGGATTCTTGATGAAGATTGGTCCTAGTAGTGTCAATCTTGAGAGTAAATGGGTGAGACTGATCAGCGTGCCGAGTTCTTCGGCCGAATGTGGCTAATGGTGGTACAAGAGTTTTTATTTCTCTGGAGCATCTGCCATGGAAATATCTGTAGAGCAATGACTGGTCTGCAACTCTTCTTCTATGTTCTAGAGGGTGAAGGGTATCTGTGAGAGTTGAGCTGTTTATCAAGCGAATGGCTCTTTTCTGAATGGAATCTAGAAGACGAAGAGAATGCCTTGGTGCTGAACACCAAATGTGCGAGCAATGCTCCAGTAGAGGTCGGATTTGAGCCCTGTACGTCGTCAACAGTTGATCAGGAGTAAAAAACTTTCTGGCTTTCCACAGAAAACCTAGCCTCTGGCTTGCCGACTTTGCGATGTTAGCAACATGTCTTTGACTTGTTCACATTGTATATTAAAGTTTTTTTTACCTTTGTGGATATCGGAGTAAATTAATGTCAAATTGACAAGCAATACTGCCACCACAAAAAAAATCACGTCAAAATATTCAGAAAAAATAAGATTTATGTAACATTGTTCTTTTTTAATTAATAATTTAATTAACTAAATTGATTATGTACTTTTTTTAGGTTTAATCTTTGCAGTTTTCCTGTAAAAAAAACTGTCGAAATTTGCGATATTTTAATTGAAAAAATCTTTAGACCAGGTGTGATGAAGAGAGACGAAAGATTCTTAGAAATGTCAGAATATTTGTGCACTGCTTTAAGTATCTTTTCACCGGAAATAACAGTTAATTGTGGAATTTCTCACGTAGCTAATTTAGTACAGAAAAAGAATAAAAACGACAAATTACCCGAAGCGACGTACTTTCCTATGAACTGGTTCCAAAAATTCCACTACAAGGCGTTCGTGTTTATGATGGTCTATTTGATGCGTTGGTCCTGGTTCAGATTTATAAAAAATATCGTTTTGGCATTTAATTTAATTTTAATAAAAGTTTTTCCCGTAATGGCTTTCATTAAGTTTGGAATTTTAAATGGTTACGTCGATATCAAGTTTTAGTCACATTAATTGTTAGGTGAAATATATATTTGTTTAATAGATAAACCCTTGTAGAAAAATCAATGGTGTGGTTTTATTTTTTGTCATATCTTGTCATATCTTGCCATAAGCAGTTTATACAACAAACTAAATAACTAGGGGGTAAAACCACAGAGTTTTGACCCCACAAGCCATTTTCTATATACAGAACATTTACTTATTGTACTATTCTTGAACAGATTGTAAATTAACTAGGAAACAAATAAAAAAAAAATTTGTCGTTGGCAAGTTTCAAATAAAATAATATAGCATATTTCACGAATATACGGTGGTTTTGGATTATCGTTAGAAACTCGATAACCAGTATTCAACTGCACATTTAAGAAGTACGAAAGTAAATATTCCTTATATTTTTAAAAAAATTTCGCAGGTAATGAATTTTATTTTATAAGGGAATTCTTGTTTGAAAATTAAAGAGTCGATATTTTTATTTCTCAGCACAGTTAATTTTCCAACCAAATCTGTTCTCAACGACTTTATACACTGCGGTTCATATCTATGAAATAAATTCATTTTTAGCGTTATTATGTATTTGTTCAATAAAAACTGAAACAGGTCGATTTTTATTGTCAATTTGACAATTTACAGTATGAAAATATTACCCCCTTATTGCACCCCCTCTGAATTATGAGCACCCACTCAAAAATTTTAAATGAGAAGGGGTCGTGTGGCACCTAGTTCGGAAGGGATTTTCATTCTCTATTCAGCTAAACCAAGTTTTTCAAATTTGGTGCAATCATAAATGAAAAATATTATTTTAAAAATATCACTTGTGAATTATGAGCACCCCTCAAAAAATTTGAATGAGAAAGGAGGTCGTGCTGCACTTTTTTCAAAAGGGATTTCAATTCTCTGTTCAGCAATACTAAGTTTTTAAAATTTGGTGCAATTATAGCTGAGAAAATTTGTTTTGAAATTGTGAAATTTTTATAATTTACCACACAAACCCCCTTCTCATTTAAAATTTTTGAGGGGGTGCTCATTTATTATGTATTAATAAAAACGGTTTTTCCGATTGAATATCTATGAGCGTCAGCTGGCAGTTGACAGATAGATTCATAAGTTGGCAATTTTATATACGTTTTTGAGACGTTGTCAAATCTGATTATCATGCCCCTTACCACAGTATGTTATTACATAAAATACCAAACATGTCCTGGCTCAAAGCGGATATTGAAGAATGGCTAGCAAATCGAAATATTGCTTTTTCACATGCTATGTTTAAACATGAGCTTCTATAGATTGTGGATCAGTAAGTACATTATATTTTTTGTTGATATAACAGTTTCTATTTTTATAAAACTATCTCCTACCTGTATTTTTACATTGCATCGTAATTAAATTGTGAAGTAGTTTTACTGATTTTGTTAACAAAATTGAAACTTTTATATTTTTTAGATACAAACCACCAAAAAGATATTTGATAGATGACCTAGCTGAACAATATGGACATAAAGTGTTACGTCTCCCGCCATATCACTGCATTTTCAATCAAATTGAATTGATTTGGGGCATTGCAAAACAATATTATAATAAACATATTGGACGTGATGGAAATGCAGAAAAAGACTGTTTAAATATGTGGTCTGAAGCACTTCAAACCCTTAACTAAGAGATCTGGAAAAACTCTATTGTTCATACAGAAAGAGAAATTGACAAATGGTATAATAGAGAACGAATATTAAAAAGACAAGAAATTACTCCCATTGTTATTGATATCGACGCTAACAGTGATGTCAGTGACTTTGAATCAAATCAGAATAGAGAAATAACTTATCCATTCTGTTTCAGACATTTTGTCGTAGATTAGAAATACTTTTTTGTAATTTATCAATATTTTGCTTGAAATGAAAAAGCAGCTATAAAGTAAGTATGTCAGCCCCTAAATAACATTCTTGCTTTATTGTGAAGCATTTTAAACTGTATTATTTTTATTAAAAAAATTATGATCAGTATTATTTATAAAAAAATTTGTAACAAAATGTGAAAATTTAATGGAGGAATGGTGGGTTTGTAAAAACCGCATCGAAGCAGTTAATCCTGTTATCATTTACCATTCGAATGATGATAGCGACGACAGTGATTCCGTTTATGATGACTATAAATCTGATAATACCGTAAGTACTACACGATTAAACATATTTATTAAATTTGTACCGATAATTACTTTTGTTGCATTCCCTTTTAACATAATTAAATATGTGCCTATTTCTAACCAAAAAACTCATCGGGAGCTGCTACATCAACGATTTCTTTTTACAATAAAGCAAAAAATAAAAATAAAACCTCTCAACAACAGCATGAATAATAAAACGAAAAATTTTTGGATTTAAATCTTAGGGGAATTTACTAATGTACCTCTCGACACAGTCGATACCTCGGTGACTAATCCGATATCGTCGTACATTGGTGAAATGAGCTATACAATGACGCTCCCTCGTAGTACGCATTATACAGTGTGTTACGATAAACTATACAGTTTTCAGGGTTTGAAAAAATAAATGATGAAAATGTGAAATATATCTTTATTTTTTCTGTTTTAATGAAATCAACGGCAAAAAAATTATAAAATTGACCGACAGATAACGATTGTGATTTAAATGTATGCAACACCATATACACATCCGAACATTGTTAATTACCTATGTTTCAGAAGTTACGTATTTAATAAAATACAAATGCGCTTAAACTATCACTTTGAACTTAACCTTAAATAAACAATTAATGTTTTCAAGCACCACGAAAGGACTGATAAGATTATGTAGAGAATGCCATTTATAATTCAATCAAAATAAAATAAATTAGTGTTGGCAATATACTCACCGGAATCGGGTGCCTATCGAGTTGGTAATATAAAAGTGACGAAAAAAATGGTTCTTCCAGAAACATTTGTGCCCGGTTTTCATGACGAAGATGCTGTCAAAAAAATGAAATACGTTAAACTGGGAAAAACCGACATGAATGTTTCGAAACTTTCGTTTGGCACCGGTGGATTTTCTTATTTTTATGGGTAAACTCTTATTCCTTACTTTTTATTCTTTGTTTTTTTTTAAAGAGAAGAAAGCATGAAAAACTGTGAAGTTCTGATTAAGGGAAAAAGAGTGGAACAAGTAAATGAGTTTGTATACCTGGGTTCAAAGTTTACAAGAGATGGAAAGTATGACAGTGACATTGAGCGAAGGGTGTTGGCACGAAAACAAATGAATGGAGCACTGCATAGCTTTATGAACAGCCAGAAAGTGTCAAAAAAGGCACGTCTGGCTGTGCAGGAGTGTTGGTTTCTACATTTATGTATGGTAGTTAATGCTGGGTTTGGCAGAAGAAGCATAAAAATAGGATTAATGCTGTAGAGATAAGTAGTCTGAGAAGTATAGCCGAAGTGACTCGGTTGGAAAAAGTAAAGAATAGTGAGATAAGAGAACGATGTGGTGTAAAAGAAGATGTGGTTACAAAGATAAAAAAAGGAATGCTAAGATGGTTTGGACACGTAGAAAGGATGGATGAAGGAAGATTGACGAAACGAATTTATAAGGCGAGTGTGAATGGACAAGTCGTTAGAGGTCGACTTCGGCAAACATCGATCTCGATCAGATCAACATTGTTTTGAAGAATGAAATGATTACAAGATAGAATACAAGAAAACTATGTCCCTATTAAGGTTCAAAGCATTTAAAACAAACACGACGAAATCACAAAAATCGAGTTTAAAAAACAATCTATAGATTTCTATAACCAAACGAAATCATACATAGGAAAATGGCAAAAACCATTGACGGACTTTGACAAATTTGACTGGATGATTTTGATCAAAATTAAATATAATTTCAAGGATGTCAGTTGTTCCGACTTTTACAGATTATTGTTAGAAAAGAAGGACATTTTATCAAAAATTCTGACTAGAAAATTTATAATTTGTTTTTAATAATTTATAATTTCATTGATGCCAAAAAAGAAGAGTTTCTAATTATGTTTGTTACCAGAAAACATGAGGTTTAGGTTTATTTTCTATAAATAAATAAAAATATGATAACTATGTTTTATTTTATTATTTTTTTTTCGAGGGATTCCGGGGAAAAATCTTTATTTTACCCAAATGTCCGGGAATTTTAAAGTTTTTGTCCTGGATCCGTAATTTATCTGATGGGAGCCCTATATTAACTGGCAATATATAGGGTGCAAACAAAAAATATTCTGTCATTTGATCACTTGTAAAACCACATTTTTTAATGAAGCGAATTTTAGTTATCTCAAAGATTTGGGTTGATTGTTTGTGTTAAACTATTAGATTTTGGTTTGTTTTCGAAGTTTTCGGTTCTGTTGTTCCTGGAATTCTTGCTGCAATTCCTATGAAAGTCGAAATATCAATTTCGGGCATATTTTATTATGTTGGTGAACGTGTTTGACCAATTAAGGAAGGCGAAGAGGTTTTTAAGGTTGGCCACTTTATTTTATGTGGAACTGACAGACTCGATGAAAAAATCATCAAAAGTAAATGCACGAGATCCATTTCTAAGCTGCCTTAGGATTTGAAGGAAGTTTATGCAAAGATATTGAAATTTTAACCTTTCCCGCGCTGTCATTTTGTCGTTTTTTGATGCCAAGTGTGATGTATCAGAAACAATTTGCTCTGCTGGTCATTTTTACTTGTAAAAAATTATTAGTCATTATTAAACATTTATAATCTTCACACAAATGCACGCTGCTAGGTAAATCATTACGAAGTAATCATACTTGCTGGTCACGTAACATTGATGCGAGTCTATTCCGCCAGATAGCGTATTTCTTAGCATTAAAACTCAATTATCGAATTGCCATAGAGCATTGTGGAACAGAGTATATTTTTCGCAAAATCTTTACAAAATATCATTCAAATATAACACTTTCAATTTTTAAATTGCTTGAAATAATACATAAAGTTCTCTTTTTACCCATATAAACAAATGAAGGTTAGTTTGTTGTTCACACCTCGAGAAGTTCATACGATCAATAATAGATGTCGCCCTCTCCGTGATTATTCGCTATGCTCTTTCCTGATGTTTAGTATTAAAAAAAATTGTAATGTACACAGGCGACATCTATACTTGAGAATAAGAACGTATTCAGAGAACATGAAATACTCCATGACACGAAGGGAATAAAATAAAATGATCTGTAATTAAAGGACAAAGACAAAGACAAAGAAGTAATTGAGTATATTTGAAATAGAAAAATGGTTTTCAGAAACAATACTTTTTTATTTTACAGCAATTACGATATGGAAGAATGTAAAAGAACTCTTCACGAAGCAATTAAAAAAGGAATTAATTACATTGATACTGGTCCTTGGTACGGTCATGGAACTGCGGAGGAAATTTTGGGAAAAGTATGTTCATCAATAAAATGAACAAAACAATATACAGATAGTAATTCTTGCAATTCAACATCATGTTATTGCATATATACTGCGCGTCAAAACGGGCCATCCCAAAACTATTCAATTTTTTAAATTTAGCTTATTTGTGTTGTAATAAATGTATTGTTTATTTATTCAATAATGCATTTAGCATATCCTATGATCTTTATACGGGTTACAAACAGAAAGTAAGCAAAAACTTATTAATTTATTGAAAAATAACACATTTAGTTGACACAACAATAATTGACTCAGAAGACAAGAAATACCGGGGTTTACTCTTTAATAAGGCATACAACCGCCTCGATTCTGAATGACACTTCTCATGCAAGTGGGCATAGAACGCAGCACATTCTGAATGTTTGCTTAAGGAAAATTGATCCATTTCTCAATAAGTGCCGATCGGAGCCCTTCACGTGCTGCTGGAGCAGGTATACGACGGCTTACACTCCTTTTGAGCTGGTCCCAAATATGCTCAATAGGATTTACATCTGGGCTTTGAGCGGGCCAGTTCATTTTTGCAATACCAATCTCTTCAAGGTACTTCGTTACCATTCTTGCCGTGTGCGGTCGCATTAGCAGAAAACCATTACCAACAAACCCAGTATATGGTAGCACATGGTCTTCTAGGATTTCTGCAATATATCGTCGTGCTGTTAGCGCACCTCAATCAATCACGACGAGATCCGTGTGCGCCTCAAAACAATACTGAACCACCCCCATAAGCAACCCTTGGTAACCGAGTACAAGCAACATACAGTTCCCCGGCTCTTCTGACACCTTATTTCTTCCACCTTTACCATAAACGCACATTCTTGACTCATCCGTGAACAATACCTTTTTCCAGTCATCAATTGTCCAATTCATGTATTCACGGGCAAACTCAAGTCTGCGTCTTCTGTAAGCAAGGGTCCTTTAGCTAAACTGCAAGCTGTCAAACCACTTTCTTTTGACCGTCGTCGAACAGTAGACATGCTGACTGCTGTTCTATGAGCTTGCTAAAGGCCGCTTTGGAGCATCGTACCGGGCCGCCGTTGGTAATAGCCAGTCTCCAAAAGCCGCTGGTGTGTTCTTTCTTCTGTTTAACGACTAACATTCAAACGTCTCGCTATATCCCGTTGACTTGTTCCAATTGCCAGCAATGTTAAAATCTCAACAACTCTCCGATAAACTTTTAACCATTTTTAAGATTTAAACTGAACTCTATGAAGGCTACTTTATTCCAAAGATACGTCTCAAACTTTAAACCACCATAGATGTTACAAAGAAAAGTGTTTTTAAATCACTATAAACGTACATGCAGTTGTCGAAATTTTCAATCGGGCGATCGGTGCTCGACAAGTAATTGACTGTTGTATCGTGTCCAAGGTTCCGAAAATTTGTTTATCCTCTGTATAGAGTCGTTAAGCCTTCTCAGTATACATAGTAACCCATTTCACTTAATTAAAAAATAAGAAATAAGTAAAAATTGCTAATTTTACAAATTTTTGGGATGGCCCGTTTTCTCTGACGGGTATAGTGTAGTTTTCATATTCTTTTAGTGTTTGGAAGGAATTCCACGAAAAGCTTACTACATAGCAACAAAAATAGGACGTTATGAATCCGACCCTGCGAAAATGTTTGATTTTTCTGCTAAAAAAACAAGAGAAAGTATAGACGCAACTTTGAAAAGGTTAAAATTGGATTACGTCGATGTTTTACAAGTTAGAGTTTTATTTTTCCGACTAAATAAATACAAGTTATATATTTTTTAAAGGAAAAATTACGGTTAAAATGATTTTTAATCTCGTCGCTTTCTACAGGTACACGATATCGAATTTGCTCCCGACATGAAGATGATACTTGACGAAACGTTACCAACTATTGAGGAAATTAAAAAATCCGGGAAAACTAAATACATCGGCATAACTGGTTATCCAGTTTCGACGTTAGTCGATTGTATTGAAAAAAGTAAAATCCCAATTGACATGATACTAAGTTACACTAGGCTAACGATGATAGACGATACTCTTAAATCGTTCATTGCTACGTTAAAGGTAAGTTCACAGTTCTATTCGAGGAAATGCTGGTGAGTGGTTTAAATCATATCTTTCAAATAGGACTCATTGAAAAATCAGACATAATACAGGAGTACCTCAAGGAAGTATTCTTCTTCTCATCACGCCCTCTCCTGCCGAAGGTTGGCGATCCAAATGGCAATTGTAGTTTTGGAAACTATAGCACGAAGGATTTCTGCAGACGAGCGGTCGAACCATTTCCTCAAATCCTTTAGCCGTGAGTTCTGGCGTCTTCCTACTGATCTTTTCCCCTGTACTCTGCCTTCCATTATGAGGCGTAATATTTCGTATTTAGGACCTCTCATCACATGACCCAGGTATCGCATTTTTCTTTCCTTGATGGTGTTCAGTAGTTCTTTTTGTTTGTGCATGCGCTGGAGTACTTCAACGTTGGTGATCCTTTGTACCCATGAAATTCGCAGCATCCGTCTATACACATACATTTCGAAGGCTTTTATTCTCTTTTCAGTCTATGAATTTAGTATCAAGCTTTTACATCCATAGAGTAGGACAGAGAAGACGTAGCATCTGATCATTCGAGTTCTGAGTTCCAAACTAAGGTCTAGTCTTGTAAAAAATGATTTCATACTCATGAAGATTTTTCTCGCTTGCTCAATCCTTGAAAGTATTTCCCTTTTCGGGTCGCACTGGCTATTGATGTTAGCTCCCAAATATTTTATTGAGGTCACTTGTTCGATTGTTTGTCCCTTGACACGCAGGTCTGCATTTATTGGAGTCTTAGAAAAGACCAATAGTTTGGTCTTGGAGACATTGAGATGTAATCCAAGTATTGCAGGACCAATTCTATTCCTAGTTTTTATAAATGATTTGTGTTATATAAAAGAACATTTAAATGGAAATGGGAACAACCGTATTTGCAGATGATACAAATTTGGCTGTGGGAGCGGAAGATGAACAAAAGCTTTCAATTGAAGCAACAAACACCTACACAAAGGCAAAAAACTGGTTTCAACAAAATAAACTTATTCTAAATAAAGATAAAATAAAAATGGTGATTTTTAGTACAAGTCGCAGTAGAAAAAACACACCAGAATTTATTAGATTGAAAGAACAAAATTTGGAAGTAAATACTCATACTAAGTTGTTAGGCATCATACTAGACCGCTTTCTGGATCGGAAACAACATAAAGAATATGTTTTTTTTTTTTAAGAAAATAGTCGCAAAAAGGGTAGACCTATCGTGTGGGCCGCGGACGGCCCGCACTGCGACTATTAGAAGGGGAATGGATTATAAAAAAAAAAAGATTGTGGACACGTGCCGAGTTCTTCGGCCGAATGTGGCCAATGGTGGTACAAGAGTTTTTATTTCTCTGGAGCATCTGCCATGGAAATATTTGTAGAGCAATGACTGGTCTGCAACTCTTCTTCTATGTTCTAGAGGGTGAAGGGTATCTGTGAGAGTTGAGCTGTTTATCGAGCGAATGGCTCTTTTCTGAATGGAATCTAGAAGACGAAGAGAATGCCTTGGTGCTGAACACCAAATGTGCGAGCAATGCTCCAGTAGAGGTCGGATTTGAGCCCTGTACGTCGTCAACAGTTGATCAGGAGTAAAAAACTTTCTGGCTTTCCACAGAAAACCTAGCCTCTGGCTTGCCGACTTTGCGATGTTAGCAACATGGTCATGCCAAGACATATTATTGGACACCGTGACTCCCAAAATCCCAAAATGTTGCTAGTAAGCTAAATAAGGTTTGCTATGCAATTAGAATAACTGCAAAATACGTAAATGAGCCAACACTCAGAACGCTACACCATGCCAATTTTGAATCTGTCATGCGATATGGATTAATATTTAGGGGAATAGGCTCAACTGTAGAGAAAATTTTTATTATTCAAAAAAAGGTACTTCGAATCATATATAAGAGGGATTTTAGACAGTCATGCAGAGGACTTTTCAGAGAGAAAAGAATTTTCACTGTATATGGTCTTTATCTATACGAGTGCCTGATGTTCTTACAACGAAACGAGAGCAAATTTGGAATAATCAAAGAATTAAACACCAGATTTGAAAACAGATCCATTAACACTCTCTCTGTGGTCCATTTCCCTGAGAAGGGATTAGTGACTATGATGCTCCCGTAGCAGCACTTATAATGTTGTGCCACTTCTCTCTATTCTTGGCCATATTTACAGTTTCATGAAGGCCTTGGCTAATTAGATCTTTAGTTTGGTCCACCCATCTCGTGGGTGACCTTCCGCGCGGGCGCTTCCCCTCTACCTTTCCTTCGACTATTAGTAGTTGCAATGAGTCTGTCCTTCTTGCAATGTGGCCGATGTATGTTAAAAAGCTTCGGTTTATCTTTTTTGACAGATTTAGTTAAATATTTAGTTCTTGAAGAACAGATTCATTTGTACGGTGAGCCGTCCAGGATATCCGCAGTAGCCGTCTGTATGCCCACATTTCGAAGGAATTTATCCGTCTGGTATCGCTTTTCTTGAGTGTCCTGGTTTCTGCTCCATAAGTGGCAATAGGGAACACAAGTGAATTTAACAATCTTAATTTGGTGTTTTTAGTGATGGCTGTATCTCTCCAGATCTTGCTTAACTTAGTTACAGCTGTTCGAGCCAGCGCAACTCTTTTTTTTATTTCACCTTCGCATGCACCACTGTTGTCAAATAGAGACCCTAACTACAAGTATTTATTAACAACCGCAAATCCAGATATGTTTTTTATGTGGGGTTGGTTGTTATTTTGTCGGTCTACAATCATGACAGTAGTTTTATTGGGATTTAATTTCAATCCAAACTCTGCACTTTTTTTCTGAAGACAGTGCATTGCAAATTCCATTTCTTCTACACTAGATGTTACAATTAGTGTGTCGTCGGCATATCTCAGATTGTTAACATTCCTTCCCCCCACAGATACACCACCTTGCCAGTTATCGAGAATGCTCCATTAACATAAACTACCCTAAACATCGACTTTTTTGACTGAAAAAAAATCCGTCTTACATGTGTATAAGAATATTTAATAAGCTACCGAATACTATTAAATCAATAGAAAACCAGAATCTGTTTAAAACAAGAATTAAAAAATTGCTCCTAGATCTAGAACCATACAATGTAGATGAATATATGAACCACCTGAAAGGTGCTATACTTTTGACGTCATTGCTTTTTTAGCTTTATGTATACATGTATATATGAGGTGAATTTAGAAATAAAGAAATATTATTATTCGCGAAACTACAGCGCTGCGGTGGTGAAATCTAGCACTGCGGTGAACGGTATTGTCAACGTAAAATTTCCATTACTTTAGTAGTATAATGTGCACTAGTGTCAATTAAATAAAATACAATTTTTATTAAAGAGAATTATTGTTTGTTATGAAAAATCATTTCGAATAATACCTGACCCATTTTATTCAGAATATAATTTTAAAATTGCTTATTACTAAGGTGAGATATGTCAAATGTTACACATCATATGCGACTACTGTAAGGCTCGCTCTTTTTTTTTTTATTTACAATACATTATCTGCTAAAATAAATTTTTGGAAATCGTAATAAAATATTTACGATACGCCACTGGTACCCCATTCGGTATGAATCGGCACTGCACATCTGCTGACTGGGAATATGGTGGTCACCGTTGACATGTCTCTTTCTTTAAAAATTCGAGAATATCGATGGATACCGTAAAGCGACCTTTAATTTTTTTGTAGCGATTACAATCGAGCTTTGAGCAACATTTCCGTCGATCCAAATCCACATTTTCCATTTTTTTTTCATTATTAAAGAAACGTAGAAACTATATGCTAATCCTTTTGTTGCTTACTAATATTTTAGTCAAGAAACGTGGGAATAGTAAATGCTGCAGCCAACGGAATGGGTTTGTTGAGCAATTTTGGACCACAAGACTGGCATCCCGCTTGCAACGAAATTAAAGATGTAGCTACAGAGGCGCGAAATCTTTGCAAAGTAAATTTTAATATGTTATCTATACCGTGTTATTCACGTCGAACGACACGGGAGATTTTGTCTAAACCGCTCGGTTTTTTAAAAGTTTTAATTTTGGGATTGCCCCGTATACTACTTCACTTTCGGTTTCTAGGATGTGAAAATAAAGGCAACTTTCATAAAGGTTCGTCATGTTTTATCGTGAAGGTTTTTGAGATATTTCGAATTTTGTAAAAATGTATTCATATTTCTGACGTTTACTAGTTTTTCCTAACAAATTCAATTTAAAGACTGGTATATATAGCGAGTATTCGCAGCTTATTGACTCTTTTATTATTTCTATTATTCCTCTTTTATTTCTTTCTGCTGGTGCCCAATTCCAAACCTTCAGTGGTATCCTCTCTCGGCTCATTCTTCGTAGATGTCCGTACCATTTTAATTGTTTTTCATTTATTGTATCTATAATGGTATCATTTGCTGTCATTTTTTCTCTAATCCTTTCAGTTTCAGGGTAGTTGTTATGTTCTCTATCAATGATCATAATTTTGGTTTTATTATAATTTATGTTTAGGCCGTAAAGAGCACTGACATCTTCAAGTCTCTTTAGGAGTTCCAGAATTTCTCTCTAGGGGGCAGCTATCAAGGTTGTATTATCGGCAAACCTTAAGTTAGACAATTTTGTGCCGCCAATATTTACTCCACCCTGCCAGTCCTCTAGAACCTGTCTCATGATAAATTCGCTATAGATATTAAAAATAAGCAATGAGAGAACACAGCCCTGTCTCACACCCTTGCATGTGGCACCTTCATCAGACAAGCATTTATCAACCCTAACCCCTACAGAATTGTTATCATATAATTGTTGTATCAGATACACTAGAATCACTAGATGATCTGGGACACCCCTTGACAACATAGACCAGAGCTATTGCTTGTAACTGTCAGTTAAAAATTTAGGAACTTGTGTTTTTGTGAATCGTCTTTGTTTGCTGCATGCAAACATAAACTTTGAGATTGCTTTTCCTATCTTTAAGATCATCTTTCATTTCTGAGCTGACTTAGGATTTAAAGCAAATTTATGTAAAGATATAATCGAATTGCCACATGTAGAGCATTGTGGAACATAGCATATTTTTCGCAATTTTATCTTATCACCTTTTTAAAACATTTGCATTTTCGGATTTTGTGGTTTATTAACACCAATTCTTTACAAAATATCATTCTAATATAAAACTTTTAATGCTTAAATTGCTCAAAATAATATATAAAGTTCACTTTTCACCCATATAAACAAATGGGTGTTGGTTTATAGCTTTATTTTCACAGAATTCACATATAGGCTAAAACCAAATAGCCACAATCTTTCGTGTTGTTTGACGTGAATAACCCGGTATACTTTTGTAATAATATATTCAACAATAGATTTTCATTATTTACATCTTCATATCTTCAAGGAGAATGACGTAGAGTTAGGAAAGCTGGCAATATATTACAGCCTTCAAGAAGAAAGTACTGAGACCGTACTAGTAGGAATGAATACAACAAAATTAGTTGTTATGAATTTAGATGTTGTTACCAACGGTTTAAATCTAAAAGAACAAGAAATATACAACAAAGTTTTAGAGTAAGTATTAAAATAAACTAGAGACGCTTTTAAAAAGGATTTTACAAACATATAGTCACGCCTTTTTCCCATAGATAGGTAGCGACAACTTCCTTCCACTTGCTACGGTTTTTAAACAAACTTCCTTCCACTTGCTACGGTTTTTAAACACATCTTTTCCTTCTACTTTTGTCAGCGCTCTCATACAAGCTCGTCGGTTGTTGGTACTCTTGACCTGGCCTTTCTTCAACACAATGTCGATCTGATAGAAATAAGTTCGCCGAAGTCGACCTCTACCGACTTGCCCATTCACACTCGCCTCGTCAGTTCTCCTTCACCCATCCTCTCTACGTGTCCAAACCATCTAAGCATTATCTATCTTTGTAACCACATTTTCTTTCACACCACAGCGTTCCCTTATCTCACTTTTATCTTTATATCCATCAGTCACTCTGGTAATATTTCTCAGGCTACTTACCTCCGCAGCATTGATCTTACTTTCATGATTCTTCAGCCAAACCCAACATTTCACTACCTCTATGCACTCCTCTAAGCATAGCCAGTCGTGCTTTTTTTTGACATTTTCTGGCTGCAGAGTCATACAGAGCCCCATTCACTTGTTTCCCTGCCAACACCCTTCGCTCAATGTCACAGTCATACTTTTTGTTTCTCGTAAACTTTGAGCCCAAATATACAAACTCATTTATTTTTTCCACTCTTTCTCCTTCAATCAATCTCACTGTTTGTCAAAAACTTTACTCTCATCCCTTGGATTTTTAGGACATCGTGCATAATATTAGCTATCATCTGCAACTACTCTTCAGATGATGCTAATATGACCTAATCATCAGCATAAAGAAGGCGTTCATTCTTAATCCATACGCACTCTCTTTCAAACAACCGTCACCCCATACATAGACAATGTGGACCATAATTCATTTATCACCACTCTGTCATATGCCTTTTTTAAGTCTACGAGAGCCCAGTAGACCTTTTGATTTCTAGCCAAGAATTTTTTGACTAAGCCTCGTAATAAAACATCCCCTTTCTCTTCTAATTCTGCTTGTATATCCCGAATCTCATCAATTTCATTTGTCACTGTTTTAATCAATACCTTTGCATACATTTTGCCGATGATGCTGAGTAAACTAATACCTCTGTAGTTCTTACAGTCCTGCTGCGAATTGTGTCCTTTGTAAAGCAGTTTTTATTTTATCAAAATAACAATTTGTTTTTAGCATATTTAAGAAATTAACTGTGCGTCATTGGGAGAATGTAGAATTGGAAAATTACTGGAAGCTTCTGAAAGGGCAAAAGTGCTCAGGATTCTTTACCAGCGGTAAATAACGATTTTAAATTAATCAACATAGGGATATGGAAGATTTTAGTTACACAAATGTCAAGCTTAATAAAAAGTTACTAATACCAATTTATTAGTTTTATTTATTGCCACAGAATTTTCTGTAAAAAATATATCAAATTCGTTTAAATGGTAAATTAATTCTTTAATATTGATGTTTAAAAAATTTGTTTTATTAAGCAAATTTTAATATTAAAATATAAAATAACATAACTTAGTAATAAGTTTAATTTATTATTTAAATAACAATGTGAATTTTTTTCCATTTTCTTTATGACCTCTAATTATTAACCCACAATTCAAAAAAGCAGCTAATAAACAGTAAAGTAACAAAATTTAGTATTTTTATTTTTATCACAAATTATTTGAAAATGAGATGTATCACAAGCAATTGTTGGTTGATCTACAAGTCAGTCTTGGGTCCTAAAGATAAAGGTATAGCCGCCAATTCTGTCCTTAAACATAAAACTTCCCCACATACACACATTAATGTTGCACAAGCTACATTTAAGGCCCACCATGAAAAAGTTGTAGGGAATTGTTCATTGTAGAACCAGCAAATCACAAGGTGTATCAAATGCCATGTACAGCTGAAATCCATACATTGTTTTGTTCTTTCCACAATATACCACATTACAATAGAGCTGAAAAGACAAGTAACTAATTATAAAATGTCTAATATTGCAATCACAAGTGAAATTAGTATAACATATTACTCACTGGAAATTTTAAAAATTACATACCCAATTCCTGCATTAATAACAAAACTACATATAACAATTATACCCCCAGCATCACGTATCTGTATTTCCTAAAAGAACATTAATTTGAATTAGTTATATACTAACTGAATTATTAAATACACCAATAAATTACTTACGTGATACTGAAATATGTTGTCCAGTGTTTTCAGTTCTCCAACCAATGATCCCAAGATAGCCATAACCATTCCTATTGTACAATATAGAACACATTGCATAGACACTATTTGAAATATTATTAACCAAGGATCCCACTGGGTGTATCGGAAAGATCCTGTTAATTTTTTCATATTGTCAAAACAGGAAATTTAATAGTTGAAAATATGTAGGTACCAAATCATAATCTTTAAAAATATTTAGGTATCAAGTAACGGCTGAATTCAACTCAATCATAAGAAGCACTTTATTGAAATTAAAAATACTCAACTATTTCAGTGTTTCCACTGTTTTACCTTGTGTTTAATGTTTAAAGGACATTTTCAAAGTACAAATATCTGAAAACTGTCAGATTGAAAGTTGACACATCATCTGTCATTGATGAATGCAAAAAGAAGACGAGAAGAAAGAAATTATTGTAAATTATATGAAGTTTGCGCAAAATAGGATTAGTAATTTAACCTATTTTCAAAACATACGAATTAAGGTTTTGCAAATAGAAAAGTTGTAATGTCTGACTAATAAAGGAAGAAGGAATTTGCACTGTAAAACGGTTTGAAAAATTGAATGACTCATCTGTCAACGTGTGACATCACCAGAAACTGTCAAGTGAAAACCCAACCTAAACATGGCGTCAGACGGAGACGACGTTATTAGTGACCAAGAAAAAGTTAAAATAGTTTCAGATTTTATTCTCCATTCACCTCCCGGTGAATTCAACGAAGTTTTTAATGATGTGCGGAAACTTTTGAATAACGACGATCTTCTGAAAGAAGGCGCCAGCGGAGCTTTCGCTCAGTATAATAAAGATCAACTGACCCCCGTTAAAATAGAAAATGCCGAAAACTTGGTGCTTATAACAGAATACAACGATTTAGGGAATAACAGATTCTTCGACCCCAGAAGTAAGCAAAGCTTTAAGTATGATCACTTAAGAAAAGAAGCTTTAGATTACCAACCTTTTACTCCTGATGGTACTTCAGAGCCTTGGAGAGCAGCCTTAGATACCGAATTTATTCAGTACACCAGAAACCATTATAAGGATGGTGTATGCAGTGTTGTAGGTCGTAACCAGGGTGGTGTTATTACCCTAACGGCCTGCATCGAAGATCATCAATTCCAACCCAAAAACTTTTGGAATGGAAGATGGAGATCTCAGTGGTCTATTAGTTTAACAGATGATGCAACAGCAGAAGTACGAGGAGTATTAAAAGTACAGGTTCACTACTATGAAGAGGTAAGTTAATGTTAGTGAGTCTTAAAAAAAAGTTTTTTTTATTTTACTTCTAACAAGTAATTTTATTTACTTTACATTTAAATAGTTCTCATCATTTTGTTAATTGTAATGGTGTAAATTCATCACCATTGAATCATCTAATGTGTATGTAAAATGCATTATCAGATTAGTAAATTTTTTACTAATACCTATATTTTATACGCATAAATAATTTGGTACTTTTGCCATTGTCTAAAGAAATAGTCAGTCAACCTTAAGGACTTCATTGGATGATGATGGGGTCCATTAATAGATGGCGCCAGTATGGTGGTGCACAAAAAAGAAATTAAAGAATCATGTGAAAAGTGTCATAATAATCCTAGTAATTTTTACTTTGTGTTTCGGCTCTATATTTCATTCCATATTTGCAACTTGTACAAATGAGAGAATAATCGTTAGTAGTAAATTATCAACCTTTTTTTGTTTCGACTACAATAATGTTACAATATTATTTCATGATTTTCCATTTGGATTATTACCTTCTATAACCTGAAAAAACCTAAACAAGTGTAAACTGTAAACTGCTTAGTCAACCACAAAAAGTTGGATATCATCATTGCTATTCTTACTTTATTTGCTGCCACTCTCAAAAGTTCTATTGAGCTACAGTTAAACCAATCCCTTAAATTTCTCAACCATGAAATTCTCCTACCAATGCTTCTTCTTCCATTTATATATCCTTGCATAATTAGTCGTAAGCATCTCATACCACTGTCCTCTCATTATATGTCCTAGATATTGTAACTTTCTTGCTTTTATGGTGTTAATTTATATTCTTTACCCATTTCTCGAAGTATTTCCATGTTAGAACAGAGGACTGTTTTCAGTTTTACAAACTCATTTCTTGCTGTTTCTATCCTAGTTCTTGTTTCTGTTGTTTGGTCATTTTTTTCTGTAATCCAGGTGCCCAGGTATTTGTATTTTCGAACTCTTTCTATTTGACGATCCAGTAAATTCACTGTTTACCAATTGGAATTTGAAAGATTTTTTTTCCATTGTGGAGGCCCTGGGGCTGTATCCCCAGATGCCCATCCTTAATCCGGCCCGGTTCACAAGTTTGGCTGGGAAACTACTGAAAAAAGTAAGAAAAGTTGTTGTGAAACTAGATTCCTATTTTTAGAAGCAAATCGTTTAGTTTTTGAGTGAGTACTTCTTTTTATAAATATGACAAACATAAAACCTTTTACTTCAAAGCAAATCCCTCGAAGGAAAACCTCTTTCTTTCCTTCTTTTTATGCATATACCTTGAAGGACTTGCTTCATTTTTTGAAAGTAAAGGTAAGGTATAAATACGGCCTATTGACTTTGACACAATAAAAAATTACAAATGAACAACTGATATTTGAAACATCGGAATGCAATATCATTGATAACTTTCAGCACTTTTAATGAAATGAATGAAAAAAGATGTTCTATTTTATAAAGAGAAATATAGTTTTGCTTATGATCCAATGAAGGTGCCACATTATGAGCTACATTTTCAATATTTTCAGTAAAAAATTATAGTGGCTCTAGCGATCGCCATCCAATGCTTTTAGCACAGGCTTTGATTGACTATATTGCTTTAGACAATGCTTTTGCTTTGTTGTATGTACAAATTACATTTAAATCTAGGGTAATGTTCAACTAGTGAGTACCAAGGAAATAAAAGAGAGTGTCCCTGTCTCTTCTGAAGCTCAAACTGCTAAAGAAATAATTCAAGTAATAGAATCTGCAGAAAACCTGTATCAAACAGCAATTTCCGAAAACTACCAGACCATGTCAGACACAACTTTCAAAGCCCTAAGGAGACTCCTGCCCGTTACCAGGACAAAAATTGATTGGAACAAAATTGTATCTTATAGCATTGGTAAAGAACTAAAAACACAATGATTAGTGATTGAGTTTTAATGAAGAGAATGGCAGATTTGATGGGTAAAAAGTTTGTAGGATTGCAAGTAATTAAAAATGGTAAAATGCAAATAATAAATACAGACTAAAATAACAAACTCACAAAATGGTATGTACTAGTATTTATTATAATTGTGTTAAATGATTAAATTAAAATTTTTATAGTAAATAAGATTCTTTACTATGTTGGTAATTTAACATTACAGTATGTTTTATTTGCCTGTTTTTATGAGTGGCTAAAATGTATTGTTTGTATAAAATAGTTGAACAGAGAATATTACTCTAAATATTTTAATTATACTTCAAAAGTGATGCCTAAGGTTGTACTGTGTGCATCAAAATCTATTAAAAGAGTATCCTTTGTATTTTTTGTTCAGGTTTTTGCATTTTTATATGGTGTAATAGTACAAACTTTAAAATCGTCCTTTGTATGCCTTCTTGTTGCTTAGGGATGTTTTTTTTTGTAAATATTGGTCTGACCTTGTTAAGTTTTTTGACAGCAGGGATAGCCAATTTTTAGAATAATTAAATTTACATGCTTCTTAAAAATCATGATCACTTATTTTATTATGTCATTCTTTATTTATCTTTTATTTCCAAAAAAAATTTGATGTAATTATATTATGGAGATGGAGAATATTACTAACGAATTTTTATAAAGTATTTTATTTTGCTTGATTTTAAATTCAATGTGATGTTAATTCATTTTTGATAAAATTTGGTATGTGCAGTGAAATTGCTACACTGCCTTATTTGATGTAAGCACAAATCTGGCAAATTTACATACTTAAAAGACTTATTATCATCCTATTCTCTTTTGGGTAATTGTCTAGAAGCGGCACTTTACCGAAAAAAATATATTTTGTTTAAAAACATACCTATTTTTATGGAGAACAGGAATCCATTGGCAGAAAGTCGATTTTTTTTATTTAAACATGACAAAACAATCCTTTACGAGCAAAATTTGAGCGATCCGCATGAAAAAGAGGTAATACACTTAACCATAGTGATTTTTAAGATGACTCTGATATTTTATAATGCCCTTAAATGCGGCAATTGTTTATGAAAGAAAGAAAAAAAGGTGACGAAATAAGTAGGGTTAGGTGTAAATGTTTGATGCTTTATTGTTTTCAGTTAGTTATTGAATGTCATAAGAAATATCGATAGTATCGATACAATAAAGTTTTGAGTAAATTAAGTAATTTTTAAGATTAGATTTAAAAACTAATGCAAAAATGCAAACATTGAACATGACTTATAAATAAAAGTTGGTTGAGTGTTTTGTCTTTCGGTTTGTTTCTTCCACATTAATTAATAGTTCATTAGAAAAATCCATGGCGGATCTACTAAAAAAATTAGTATAACAATTAACTATTCGAATATAGTCTAATCGATGTTTATGTCATCTTATAATCATTTCTGTTCTTGTTCTCCATAAAAAGAGGTAAGTTTTTTAAAAATGTAAATTTTTTTCGTTAAAGTGCAGCTTCTAGATGCTTACCCCCTTTTATTAATCTTATTTACAAGTAAGTTATATATTTTATAATGTAGTGATATATAAAGTGTGAGTACTGATAGTCAATTAATCTGTACTGAAACCTATGACTAAAAATATCACAATGAAATCAAATTTAGTAATTATATATTTTTTAAATCATACTTTGTATATCATTGTTTTTGTTTTTCTTTATACAGTATTTTTCTTTCATGAATATACTTGCTGACACAAAAGTTGATCCTTGTATTTTTTAAACGTCCTATGCGGTAAGATTTGTTGCTATTTTATCATGTACCAAGTCCAGGAGGAAGTTCAATTGGGTAGAGTGAGTGCTTTTGCTAGATATAAATTAAAAAGAAGTTAGTTGTTGTGAGAATTTAAAAGACTGTGATTAAGTAAGTTGGGAGAGTTGGAGGTTATTAAAATAAAAGATTGATCTAAGTGGGAACTTCTGAAAGTTATTTTCACTGTGTAAGGAGATGAATGGATCTGGTGTTTTGGTGTCTTTCTGTTTTTCTCTTTCATTGTTAATCTAAGTTTTAGAACATTTTCACAGCTCTGGTCTCTTCTTAATAAAGCATAGTATCTGTGGTTGGTATTTATTTGTTGTTTACTGCAATGCTCTGACTTGAATAGTTTCTTGATCTGTGTAGCCAAATCACAATGGTGCACATTTTTTCTTGAGTTAATTTTTTAACGATAAACAAATTATCTTAATGGACAAGTTTTCAAATCTGCCGTCTTTTGAACGTCCAGAAGGTATTTGTGAGTTAAGTACGAGGGATATTGTAAACATTTGTACGTTTAGCTGAATACTTGGATCATATTTTGTGCAGGCCAGTTTGTTATTACTAGTAACCTGCAAATCGGACGATTATGGTGTAATTTATTAAGAAAAAAGAAAGTAATTTTGTTAATCACTTAGGATTAAGGGCTCTTCAAATTACACTTTTATTTTATGTATATTTGTTACTTATTTTAAAATAAAATTTTTATATTTTTCCATTTTTCAATGTTCCAAAATGAAAAAATCGTGTTTAGCAAAATGCTAGTTGGACAATCTTGTGATAAAAAAGGAGCAGTTCCAAATTATACAACTTATGCGGAGGGAAAAGGATAATATCGCAATCTTGTACATATTTAACTTAAAATTAAGTAGAAAATGATATTTTATGAGAAACAAATTTAACATTTATACGGTTAATAAAAACGTTCAGTGGGTAACGTGCACCGGACGTTTCAGCTTGACAGTGGTAGAAAGTGTGACGTACACAGCTTGACAGTGGTAGAAAGTGTGACGTACACAGCTTGACAGTGGTAGAAAGTGTGACGTACACAGCTTGAGATTCTATGCTTAAAAAGGGGTCAGAAAACCAAAATCGTTAACCAAACTTACGAAAGATATGTCATTTGTTGTACCACGTGCACGTTACCACAATCTCAAGCGGTGACGTCACCCTTTCTACCGATGTCAAAAAAAATGGCCACGTGCTGCACGTCACCCATTGCATCAATTCCTCTCCTTTCTTCGAAATGCAGGTTCGAAATGAAAAACAAGAACTTTTTTCGTAATTTTTTAATATAAACAATATTTTCTATTATTGAAACTATCCCTGTAATTTACGGGAGGTGTGCAATATTTTACACTGCCCCGTAAAAATATCTGCTTTGAATACTTTATGTTTATTAATTACCATTCTCCTAGTATTCTTGTTTCTTAATATAAATAGAATATATTTATTTGTTCGAAGCTACCGAGTGAAGTACTTATCTTGATATCTTAATCATCAATAAACGAGATAAAATGATTCACTTACTACTTAAAATATCACGAGATAATTTATTTTACCACGAACTTCCTAATGACTGAATAATTTGGTTTGTTCGAACCCGCAACTTTTGTTCCTGAAATGTCGTTTGGATCGCATTGGCGTCATTTGTTTACTACCTCAAGTAATAATCGTAAATCTGAATGTGACAAACAACCCCAGTTACCCTTCGGTTCGGAAAAAACAAAAAAACAAGAAAGTTTCATCGCCCTAGCTCTCCTATCGTGCGAAAAGTACAAAATGCGGTAAATTTGAGGATCACCTTGTACGGCAGCTACCTGAACGAATATACCGTTATGGCCCATCTGCGAACTCGGTCTTGTCCTTCGGGCAAAACTTCCTGTAAGTTTTAGTGACCTACCGCCTCTCTGTCTCAAGATATCGTGCCCACAAGATTTTCCAACACACGCTCACACTACACACAGACAAAATTTGAAACAACCGTCACGCTGAAAATGGTGCCATTCGACGCGTGGGGCCATGAAATGTGCAGCGCACATGGTTTTGGCGATTTTAACTTTTCCGAACTGAAGGGTAAAAAAATCGCCAAAACCATGTGCGCTGCACGTTTCATAGCCCCACGCGTCGAATGGCACCATTTTCAGCGTGACGGTTGTTTCAAATTTTGTCTGTGTGTAGTGTGAGCGTGTGTTGGAAAATCTTGTGGGCACGATATCTTGAGACAGGGAGGCGGTAGGTCACTAAAACTTACAGGAAGTTTTGCCCGAAGGACAAGACCGAGTTCAAAGATAGACCACACGGTACATTCCTTCAGGTAGCTGCCGTACAAGGTGATCCTCAAATCTACCGCATTTTTTACTTTTCGCAACGATAACTTCAGAAGGAGAGCTAGGGCGATGAAACTTTCAGGTTTTGTTTTTTTTTTTTCGAATCAAATTGTAACTGACGGCGCCCGGCGACGACGTCCTGCTGATGACGCTGCCTTTCGCACGTAGATGTTGGGGTTTCTTCGATAGTTCGGTTGAGCTGGTTCGATGGGTTTCTACCTGCTGTAGGCTGTTGGGTTCCCTGGCTTTTATCGCCGTGAATTTCGTTTAGAAAGTAAATAAAACAAAACACTTGTCATCGATACTATATTGTAGAATTTATACATGGAGCTTACAGTTTCAAGCCTCCTGTATCTTCGGAAAATTTTAACTAGCTGTCGACTTCGAATTTAACTTTGATTTTATTTGATTGCATTGATATACATTTTTTAACACGTGGTGTTTTAAAGCGATGCTCTTTGCGGCGAGAGATGTTCTTCGGCCGGCGGTTGAAATAGGAAAGAGACAGTCGGCTAGTCAAGAGCGACGTCGCCCTACTTTTTCGCGCTAAAGTCCGTGCTTTTAATCGGTCAAAGCGTAACTGTCTTTTCTTTGCGCATGCTTCTAATTTTCTAGTTGATTACTAATTTCACGTGATAAGAGGGTGATCGGATATTATAATGGTTTCTTAAAAAGGCACGTGTTTTAGCTGATTTTTTTGTCGGCGACAGGGCCGTACTGAGTGGTTTTAAAAATCAAGGAATTTCTCAGAGAGGAAGTTGGAAGTACTAATTTCCATCAGTAACTATATTAAATTGAAAAGAGCCCTCGGTTTGGAAAGTTAGTTTTGCTACGGAAATACTTTTGGGGTAAACCAATACTTTTCCTTTTTTTACCCTTCGGTTTGGAAAAGTAAACGACCGTTCACTGTGCAGTTGGAACAAACCAAAAAATCAGTTAATTATTTTAATTCAGCTTTGTTCAAACTATATTTACATCCAGTCATAAAAAAATAATTTTTATTACTTTTTACTACTTCCAAAAATAATATTTCGTAAGACTACTAAGACAAGTACTTTACTCGGTTCCGATTCGTTTCCTATTTTATACTTATTTCCGGTGACCCGCGCAAGGAAGAAATATCGAGGTCACCTTTCAATTGCTGCCCTTAAATATTAAATAATTTATAAATATATATATTGTTAGAGTCGACCGTTGTATGGGTTATTTTTAAATAAAAAAAGTAACTTCTTTTAATGGTTTTCATTCATTTCTTAGTATAGTTCACGGGCGTAGCCAAATTTTAGTATCGGAGGGGGGTTTGAGAAAATAAAGGAACAAAAATCAAAACTAAAAAAAAACAGAAGGTTAATTATCTGGCTTAAACCTAATAGTCCGGGAACCGGTGACACTAAAAGTGCACTTATATGGATTCTTAAATTTAGCATGGGGATTAATAGTATTTAATCATAGGTACAACATAGGACCGGTGTGCCAGAGTTTATCCTAGCAGAAATATTTTTTATAAATTTTTATTTTTCTAATAACCATAAGTATATCTCTCTTTTTCTCTTCATCCTGAAGAGATAACTGATTCGTTATTGGATTTAAAGAAATTTTTATGTCATCTACGTAGTAAGATATTTTGCTTGAAACGTAAAAGGGGAGATTGCTGTGTATGCTATGAATAGCAAAGGTCTCGGAACAGAACCCTGAGGCACCCCACTTTCCACTAATTGTTCTGAGAATGCTTCTACTCTAATTTTAAAACGCCTGTCCGATAAGAAGTTTATGATCCACAGATGCACGTGCCCTCGTATCCCAAAGTGATCAAGCTTATGTAGAAGTCTTCGTTTAGGAACCCGATCAAAAGCTTTGGAGAAATCTATGTATACAACATCGACGGGCTGTTGTTTATTAAGCGATGATGTCCAGTCATTGACACAATATAACAGATTAGTTAAGGTTGAACAGCCTTGGACAAATCCATGTTGTTGTAGTGGAATAATCTTTTCCTAGAGAAGAAATTTGGTTATTTCTTTTGAAATGATAGATTCCATGACTACTGACTGACTACTGGAAGCAAGCTGATTGGAAGATAGTTATTTGAATCGAGTTTATTACCTTTTTTTGAAAATGGGAGTCGTAGATGCTAATTTCCAACAAGGGGGTATGGAGCCCTGAACGAAAAAAACTTGCATAATTAAAGACAAAGGGCTTTGCTAGTTTATTTGTTTAATAGGTTTGGGGTCAAGCCATCCAAACCAGGAGAAGCGTTTTTGCGTAGCTGTAGTAAATGTTCCCTCACCCGATCTACGGTGAACAGTACTTGTATTCAGAAGTAAGTTAATTGATTCCTAATTGGACATCTACTTATCCAACAGTGGCGTAGGTAGATTTTGTTATGGTCTCATGTTATTTTACAAAATTTGTTGTTTATATGGCTGATTTTTCTCGAGTTTTTATTTGATGTATCACAACATTCTAAAGAAAGGGTGGGGGATGTTAAAGGGGTGCCACTTGGAAACAGCAGAATAACATTTTTAAACCTCCCACTTGATTTAAAATTTGACGTGTTTTTTGTTTTTCTTACATTTACGCAGAATCAAAAGTTATTAGGACTGGCTGGTTTTGAAATGAAAGCACTGTATATCTACTACTTCATTCGCATCCATTTCTGTCCCATAGTGAATATACAAGAGAGTCTAACCGTTCAGTCCGTTGTCACTCGTGTTGCGCAAATAGTTTTTCAGTCTCAGGCTTAGAAAGTTCCTTCTGGGGTAGCGCTGGAAACAGGTATGGTAGCCGAAAGTGGTAGCAATGTTTAAATATTTGGATATAATTTTTGATCGCACTTGTCCTGACATTCCAATATAAATGTTGGAGTTGGAGAGGTTCTTGTCATTACTGCTTTGACCACAGATTTACTTCTTTCGAGAAACACTGACGAGCATACACAAATTGCTTCTTCAATTTCAGAACTGGCCGCAAAATTTGAAGGTAACACACCAGATAATGTCTTACTTTACTTTTTCGAGTGCAATATCATTCCATTCAAAGTTTTTCTGTCCAGTACCGGGCTACGTCTATGGAATTTTTATTTGCAATCTACATCTCATCGATGGAGCACGGTGCAGGACATAATGTGCATCTCAGGAGATGGCCCATGTTTTGTATCTCCCCACATTCACAGAGGCATTGTTGGTCTTCCTCAATTTTCCACTTTGGTTTATTTGTTTTTACGGGTGCCACGCCGGTTCGTATTCTGTTTAGCGTTCTCCATGTCTTCCAGTCCAAATTTAACCCTGCACAGTGGCTTTATGGCCATCTTGGCCATAGAGGAGATGGCGATCGTCGAAGATTTGCTTAAATTTTTCTACGTGTTCTATATCCATTCTTCTTTCGCTTGTTTCTCCGAAGCATGCTGATTTGTACAATTGATTGATTGGTGTTGGTTTCATGCAGCCAGTAATAATCCTACAAGTTTGATTTAAGGCGATATCGACCTGTTTTGCATGGCTTAATCTGCAACAGACTGGGCAGGCATATTTTGCAGTTGAAAAACAGAGGGCTTGCGCGGATGTCCTCAGGACTTGAAGGTTTTGCACCCCATTTACTTCCGGCTAGCTTTTGTATAAGGCTATTTCTAGCAACTATTTTTTTTTTTGGTTTTGTGGCAGTGCTGTTTGTAAGTTAGTGTTCCATCCAAGATTACACCCAGATTCTTTGGTGTTTCGGCGTATTCCAGTTCTTTGCCCTCCCGGGACACATTTAGTTTGTTGTTAGCCTTGTGGGTATTTAAATGGAAAGCACTTACTTGAGTTTTTGCTGGGTTCGGTTTTAGCGAGTTTTTTTCAATAGTTTTGGCCTTAGCTTTTATTGCGTCCTCCAGCCTTACCTCTATCTCCCCGAATGTTTGACCTTGAAACTTGACAACTAGGTCGTCAGCGTACACGTAATGTTCGGCGTTTTCTTTTATAGACTGGTCATTGGTGACTATATTAAATAGAGTGGGGGCCCAAACTTCCTTGTGGGAGACCGTTTCTTTGGATTCTCCAGCGGCTTTTTTTATTTTGAAGTTCCATATAGAACCTTGTGTTATGGTAGTATTGATTGAACTGCTTTCGTTAGTTTGTAGTCTTTTATGGTTTTGTAGACTTTGATAAGTGGGGTTTTATGATTTATTTTTTTTTATGAAAATAGTCGTAAAAAGGGTAGACCTATCGTGTGGGCCGCAGACGGCCCGCACTGCGACTATTAGAAGGGGAAGGGATTATAGAAAGGAGATGATTGTGGACACGCTTTTTAAAAAGTTGCAGGTCATAGTTCTCTGGAAAAACTGATTTTGGAAGCTTATTCCATTCCGTAGCAGCCCTGTAAAAGAATTATTCTTGATGAAGATTGGTCCTTGTAGTGTCAATCTTGAGAGTAAATGGGTGAGACTGATCAGCGTGCCGAGTTTTTCGGCCGAATGTGGCCAATGGTGTTTTTATTTCTCTGGAGCATCTGCCATGGAAATATCTGTAGAGCAATGACTGGTCTGCAACTCTTCTTCTATGTTCTAGAGGGTGAAGGGTATCTGTGAGAGTTGAGCTGTTTATCAAGCGAATGGCTCTTTTCTGAATGGAATCTAGAAGACGAAGAGAATGCCTTCAAGGGTATTTCCGGACATTGTGATGGGATGATTTGAGGAATTCACTTTCTTGAAAAACGTGGCACTTTGTGTTTTTTGGGCGTTGAACTGAACAAGATTGTTGGTTCCCCACTCGACGATTGCTTTAAGATATCTATTGATGGAATCAACCTGTTCCTGCCTGAGTCTATTTGTATCATTCACCGAAAGTGATCGATAGGATGTGAAAGTTGAGACAAGTGTGCTATCGTCTGCGAAACTGTAAATGGGGTTTGTGGTGGTTTTCAAGAGGTCGTTGAGGTGTAAAAGAAATAAGGTGGGGGACAGGATGGAACCCTGGGGGTCCCCGGCATTGGTTTTAAACGCATCAGAAGAAATACCGTCAACTGCCACATGTAAGGAGCGATCTTGCATGAAGCTCAAGAGCCATTGGCGCAGTATGGTTGGGAGACCGTAGGCAGATAATTTACTTAACAATGCCTGGTGCCATACGCGGTCAAAGGCTTTAGATATATCCAAGACTATTGCACGGGATTCACCAAACTTTTCAGTAGTGTTTGTCCAGAGCTGAGTGACATAAGTCAGCAAATCTCCAGTAGACCGAAGTTGTCGAAATCCATATTGTCTGTCATGGATTATCTCAAATTTCTCCAGATATTTGATAAGTTCTGTGTTAATCGCTTTTTCCATAACTTTGGATATGACTGAGAGCAATGCAATAATTTGCAGGAATAGTCTTCTTTCCTTTTTTCGGAATCGGTTGGACTTTAGCGTTTTTCCACATGGACGGAAATACTCCTTTGCTGTATGATAACTTGAAGAGTCTACAGAGAACTGGGGTGAGCTCTTGAGCACAGGTCTTCAGGACAATTGTCGGAATTCCATCTGGTCCTACTGCCTTATTAGAGTCAAGATTTCGTAGGATTTTCCTGATAGTGCGATGGCGGATAGTGACCTCAGGCATTGATGCGTTTATTCTAGGTATCGTTGGGGGTTGTTTTCCATTGGTATTATATCGTAGGCGGCTGTGAGATCGATGAACACAGCTCCTGTTATTTTGGAATCCCTCCTCTATGTGTTCTGTGATATTTAGTACCTAACCAGTGCATGATTTTCCTCGTCAGAAGCCTGCCTTTTGGGTATTAACAGAGGGTCTATGTGTTTCTGAATTCTCTGGAGGATAGTAATCCTCCCACTAGATAATGTCGATACTACTTTACGTTGTTTCGTAAACCTTTCAATCAATTGTTGAATTGTATGTTTAAGGAATGGGATGAATATATTTATTTTGTAATACGTGCATATATCTGAAGCAGGAATGTTATATATTTTTTAGTGGCTAGAAATATTTGATCCGAAAAAGTAAAACTAAATTTTTCATTAGAATTATCATTAATAATGAAATTTCAAATGAAAGTCCTGCGTGGAAGTTACACATTTGTTACTGCAACTATTATTACTGACATATAGACATCGGCGTTAATAAAAGTTGTAAAATTGTTGTACCCATTCAATTACAATTTAAAATTAAATTACATGCAACTTATTGCCTCTCTTGGTCGATTTACCTAATCACTATACATTACGAGGCCCCCTCCTAATATAAACTAAACTGTCTAGCGTTTCACGGTACAGCATCGATTCTGTCGATCGGTATTTTGACAAATTCGAAATTGCCAGCCTTTATCTAATTACATGTTTTATAATTTGTTTTATTTAAATAAAAATGTAACTTCTGTTAAATTTAATAATAAGCGCAATATAATTCTCATAAATTTGATTGTTTTTTCTATTTATAGAAGTTTTTTGTAATTTAAAAAAAATGCTCCTATTATCTCACTGATCGATTTTCGATGTCACTGTTGGCCAATTGTTGCACTTTAGGAAAAATGTAAAGATTCATTTCAGGGTTCTTTTGAAATTGTACCACAAAAAAGGAAGATTACTGGCAAAGACAACGCAAGTATTAAACACTGTAGTAGCAGTGATATCGTAAATATTTTGTAATAAAAATACTTATCGATTTTACTCAAATGTTTGTGAATCTATTGATACTGAGTTTCAAAAATTGCAAGAACATTTTTTTAAAGAAGACAAAAGCTTCAAAGATAACATTTTTCCTAATAAAATTCGTTTAACGTACATATGTAACTCGATAAAATTTATTTAAAATCCACAGTTGAAAACTTTCATTGGTAAATCATCTAATTGCGATGTTTTTCTTTTTTAAGTGTATCACCGCAACCTTTTTCTGATTCAGATTCTGTAATTGTACCAAAAATTTTATCAAATTCAGAAAAGTTCCAAGGGGATTCATTCGATTTTAATTCCTCCAACTTTGGCATTTGGGATAATCGGCAAGGGAAAGGCCTCTCTTGAAAGAACCTGTCTTTCAGTGCCTAAAAAAGAACATTGCTAAAAAGTGTTTGCTTAAGAATTAAAAATATGTTTATTAAATCTATTATTCACGTTTTTTTAGAAATAATATAACCAAAAATGTATTCCATAAAAAAGCATGAAGTTTAAAAATAACAATGAAATTTATTGAAAATAATTACAAAACTACAACATGTACGTGAAAATTTTAATATAAAACAACCCCTTATTCTCACAAATGACTTACCTCTTTAGCTAAGAGTCTCTTATTTTGATCATAAATTAATATTTTGCTTAGAAATTGTATAGTGATTGTATCTGCATCTGGTAAAATCGAAGTCCATTTCTTGGGTTCTGTGTAAGTAAATGCAATTTTGTTATAGTCAGGTAACTGAGTTAAACCAGGCCAAGTTTCACTATTTGGTGTACCTAAAGTCCCTAAAACTATTGCCAATTGTTCTATATCTGTTTCCCCCTAAAACATAACAAATGGTCAAGAATATAGTTACCAAAAAAAAGATATTTTTAAAAAAATTAGCCAAAAAGGAATCTTACTGGGAAAAGGGGTTTTCTTTCTATCATTTCAGCTAATATACAACCAACAGACCACATATCCACTGACATGTTGTAAGTTCTAGATCCATATAATAATTCTGGAGATCGATACCACCTGGTGGCTACTTGATGAGAATACAAACGACGTTTTTCATGATCATATATTCTAGCTAGACCAAAATCGGCTATTTTCAACACCCCTTTTTTGCTTATTAATAGGTTAGCTGGCTTTATATCCTAGAACAATATTGATTTAGGTACCAATTTGATTATTTTTCCACATGACGTCGATATTTACTTCATTTTCCATAAAAATGTTTGTTTCTTAACATAAACTTAATTAAAGACTAGCATAAATTTTTAAACATACCCTATGCATTATATGATTATGATGCATATAGTTGACTCCTTTCAGAAGCATTTTAAGCAAAGTTTTGATCTGTCCAAGACTTAATATTAACTCTTTGGTCTTTAAAATTTCATATAATGACATTGGTAAGTATTCCATGACTAAGACTACAGAACTTCCCACTGTGATGAATTCTAGTAACTTCACGATCTAAAAAATACACACAATTACCTTGCTTTAATTAAATTGGACTGTTCATTCTTACATTAGGATGTTTCAAAACACGTAGAGCTAGAATTTCTCTCATGATGGGTTTGGGAATTTCTTTATTAGGATTTATGGTAATTTTCTTGAGCGCTGCTAAATTTTCTGTTCTCAAATCGATACCTTTAAAAACAAATCCGTGTGCCCCTTCGCCAGCTCTTCCCAGTAATTTATAATTATTCATTTTAAACAATAAAATTTTATGAACTCGAGAATAGAGATAAGAGGTTATGTGTACATTCAAGACATTTCATATTGCTATGGCAACCGAAAATTTGTTCTACGCATGACAAGACAACTGACTTTACAGTCGCTCAGTTAATTTTCTAATTTTGCTTGTTTTTTTGAAAGCATTCGAATAGATTAGCGCATTTTATTTTTTTTTCGTTATCTCCTTAGTGAGTACAATGAAGATAGACGAGTCTATCTTTGTTAATGAAACGCACTTATGTGTCAAATTCTTCTCATTATGTTGACCTTGTACTATTCGGCAGTACATCTGTTAATGCTATTTTTCTTATTTTAGATTATTTTCAAAAAAATCTAAATTTGTTGCATTAGGTAAACATGTTATTATAATTTATGGTAAATGTCACTCTGATTCGTATGCGTGCGCATATAATTATCAGTGATGTAGAAATAGATAAAAATCACTCGTAGTAACCTCGTTTAAATAAATGCAAATACCATAGTTTCCCCTACTTACACACATTTAGGGGCCACTGGGTAAAAGAAAGTTCAGTTTAAGACATTTCCTTAAACGTCCAACCCTCTTTTTATCAAGAAGTGACAGGGAAGTGTGAGAACAATATTTTTTAAGGCGACTATTTTAAATGATCAAATGTCGACTATAATTATGAACAAATCTAATTAACTTTTACTTAGCCCTGTCGAAACTGGGCTGGAAGTGGACTGGACAAGAAAAAAAAATGAGCGAGGATTACAGTAGTCGCATATGTGTAACATTTGACATCTCACCTTAGTAATAAGCAATTTTAAAATTATATTCTCCAAAAAATGGGTCAGGTATTATTTGAAATAATTTTTCATAACAAACAATAATTCTTTTTAATGAAAATTGTATTTTATTTAATTGACACAGACAGTGACAGAAATCAACCTCAAAATTTAAAAAACTTAAATACTGATATATTTTATTCGAATAATTATTTATTGTTACTTACTTGAATTTTTTATCAATGATCTGCACTTCATTGAGAGAGTAAATATTTATTTATATAGTTTACGCATATAACAACAAACTTAATACACGACACTCTCGGAAAATTGGTTGACGTCTATCTGATGGCCAACTCTAACCGCGCGCTCATTCGTCAAATCAGTTTTTGGAAAATTGGTTGACGTCTATCCGACGGCCAACTCTAACCACGCGCTTATTCGTCAAATCAACTCTCGGAAAATTGGTTGACGTCTATCTGACGGCCAACTCTAATCGCGCGCTTATTCATCAAATCAAATAGCGCGTGCTTTCGTGACTTCCTGTTACTGCTACTGTTACACATTTCTGAAATCACCAACAACAAATTGCGATTAAGCGAGAGGAAAGATGTTACACATGCAAAAAAGCGAGAGCAAAGATAATAATTTTCCCACCATTTTAACTCTAAACTTGACAGCAGCCTACTTTTCGAAACACTTACTTTATCTTTCCAAGAGAATGATGGGCAGTTTAAGTATTTATTCGTTATAATATAAACTAAAACTGTTTTAAATTTAGCTAAAGTTAAAGTTTTTAACATAATTGTATTGGTATTTAAACCCAGTATCATTAAGTTAGTAATAATCTTGGTAATCAGCAGCATATATTCGAAAAATTTTCAGCGAGGTTGTAAAGTTTTTACCCCTTCCATCCATCATTCGGTAGCGCCCCTGAAATCCACCCTATTTTATTATTCTTCCGACCGCAAGTGCTGCACCACTTGGCACTGCGATCGATCCACCGACGCTCTATGACGTCGGGGCATCGAAGAAGGGATGATCACTAGCGACGTCATCGTTTCGGTGCGAGCGGTGTTGTCGGATGCAAAAAATTTCCCTATCGACACCGAAAGTCGGTAAAGTTAATAAAGATCGAGTTTTATGCAATTGATGTAACGTTTTCTGCATTTACACGCGGCAACGTTGCTCGCGAGCGTTTCGTGGGGCAAATGTCGGGCAGATTGGAGTTTTCTAATCATATGTAACAGTCTATCAAGCAATATAGGACAGTCTATTGTTTTATGTGAAATTTTAAAAAGCAAAAACTTGAAACGATGTTTTTTTGTGACTCGTGTATTAGAGCTGTTGTTTCATTGGGATTTTTACTAATTTTATGTAAGTATATTTCTCATTACCTTAATTAAGGAATATTATGTAAATTAGTTTTTTCTAAAAAAAAAATCTTACCAGAATCAATTATGTAAAGTTTGTAAAGGTCTTTATAAAAGTTTGTATTCTTAGTGTAATATGCAGATTTTTCAATTCAAAAATTAAAGTAAACGTAACAATTTTTAATTTTCATGCATTAAAAAAATTATTACATTATTTTTCAAAGCACTAAATGTAGTCTGTTACCATGGCGACAGTAACGGCTTTGTCGATGAAACGTCTAATGAACAACCCTCGTACAACCGGAAAAAAATGATTCAACAATATTTTTTTCGAACCATCATTTTGACTGTTTTCGATCTCATTAAGTCGATGTAATCATCGAACTTCGTATGTAGGTTAGGTGGGCTACTTTTCGAATGCTCCTCGTAAGATAAGTTGCTAGTTAATCGAATAAAAATTACATTACATAATGGCTAGCGAAAAACAGGTAAAATCGATTGCAGCTATTTCATTTGTCTATGACCTTATTATTTTAAAGGTATACTGAGAGTGTCAAAAAGTAGGCATTTTTATTATTTATTCGTCGGTCTAATACGTGGAAGAAATGTTTGATGAGGACCAACGAGGCGACAACAGGAAAACCAAGATGGACATGGAAGGTTTACCGATTACAAAGGAAGAAATTATTCATGAAACAAAGCAGCTAAAGAACAGAAAATCAAACGTGGAAGATGATATACCAGCCAAGGTTATTAAACTCTTTGCCAATCAATACATTGCCGACTTACAAGACATGTTTAACACTACCTATATACAATACAGGAGTAATTTCACAGGACAAATCAACATCTATTTTTATTCCGTTGCCAAAAAAGCCCAGCTCAAAAAATGCGAGGAATACGGAACCATTAGCTTAACGAGTCATGGTCTAAAACTATTCCTTCGGATAATTCATGGACGAATATATAATGAATTGGAAGAACATACAGGGTACACTTAATTCGGCTTTAAAAAAGGACTAGGTACAAAAGAAGCTCTGTTCGCTGTACAAGTACTTATTGAAAGATGCAGATATGTCAATACAAATGTATATCTTTGTGTCATAGACTTTAGCGGAGCGCTTGACCTCGTGAATCATGACAAACTTATTGAGGTGTTGGCGTCTGGGGGTATAAGTGTTGCTGATCTTCGTATCATCTCAAACTTATATTGGAATCAAACTGCCAAAGCAAGAATTAAAAACAATACAACAGACAATGTCTAATGTTTAATGTATATTTGGAGAAAATATTTAAAAAAGCACTGGAAAACTCAACATACATACATTCATACATATAGTCTCGCCTTTTTCCCGTTGGGGTAGATAAACAACTCAACAGATGATGTCAAAAAAAAAATGAGTCAAATTTTTTTTTACTGAAAATAGTCGCGAAAAGGTTAGACCTATCGTGTGGGCCGCGAACGGCCCGCACTGCGACTATTAGAAGGGGGAGGGATTATAGAAACCCGCTTTTTGAAAAATTGCAGGTCATAGTTCTCTGGATTCTCTGATTTTGGAAGCTTGTTTCATTCTGTAGCAGCCCTGTAGAAGAAGGATTCTTGATGGAGATTGGTACTTGTAGTGTCAATCTTGAGAGTAAATGGGTGAGACTAATCAGCGTGCCGAATGTGGCCAGTGGTGGTACAAGAGTTTATTTCTCTGGAGCATCTGCCATGGAAATATTTGTAGAGTAATGTCTGGTCTGCAACTCTACTTCTATGTTCTAGTGGGTGAAGGGTATCTGTGAGAGTTGAGCTGTTTATCAACCGAATGGCCGTTTTCTGAATGGAATATAGAAGACGAAGAGAATGCCTTGGTGCTGAACCCCAAATGTGCGAGTAATACTCCAGTATAGGTCGGATTTGAGCCCTGTACGTCGTCAACAGTTGATCAGGAGTAAAAAACTTTCTGGCTTTCCACAGAAAACCTAGCCTCTGGCTTGCCGACTTTGCGATGTTAGCAACATGGTCATGCCAAGACATATTATTAGACACCGTGACTCCCAAAATCGAGATAGAGTGACTTGATTCAAGGGTATTTTCGTACATTGTGATGGAATGATTTTCCACTGCTTGTGTCAGGATAAACGGAGCTTGCACGGAATGGTTAAACATCGAAAAAGGTGTGAGACAGGGATGTGTGGCTTCGCCATGGCTGTTTATGGAAGGAGAAAAATGAAGGGAAATCGTCATTACCTCGACACAATGCCACCAGTCATTGCTGGTGCTGGTGCACACTAATTTATGTATTGATAGCTTGTAGTTTGCTACAAAATTGAAAAAAATTTCATATATATCTTCGCCACGGGTCTTTCCTTTCAGAGGAATCATTGTCAAAAACTCTTCCATTGGAAATGCGATCGCGGCCATAACATGGCGCAAGGGAATTGCCAGAGCTATGACACTTCTGTAAAAGCTGTCACGATGAGGATGAGGAGGAAACAATGGTACATCTTCTCTACCACTGCCATGCCCTAGGCAGAAAACGGCTTTCTTTACTGGGGCAACCGAACTTTGATGACTTATCTGATCTCAGTTCAGTTAGCATTAAAGATCTCACACTTTTTCTTAAAAGTTTCAACTGGTTCTCACGGTAGAGGGGAAAGGCACCGCCGTCTATCACGGTATCACAACGGGCCGAAAGGCCTAAGTAGGTTCCCTCCGAACCGCCGTTTTAACTTAACCTAACCTAAAGATGTGACAAATGTATTGAAAATAATGACCTTGCTAGAAATGGAGACCAGTCATTGCTCTACAGATATTTCCATGGCAGATGCTCCAGAGAAATAAAAACTCTTGTACCACCATTGGCCACATTCGGCCGAAGAACTCGGCACGCTGATCAGTCTCACCCATTTATTCTCAAGATTGACACTACAAGGACCAATCTTCATCAAGAATCCTTCTTTAACAGGGCTGCTACGGAATGGAACAAGCTTCCAAAATCAGTTTTTCCAGAGAAATATGACCTGCAACTTTTCAAAAAGCGTGTCCACAATCATTTTCTTTCTATAATCCATTCCCCTTCTAATAGTCGCAGTGCGGGCCGTCCGCGGCCCACAAGATAGGTCTACCCTTTTTGCGACTATTTTCATAAAAAAATAAAAAAAAAGATGGTTTTAACTACGAGAAAGTTTTGTAAAAATATAGTAGAAACTCTAAGGGATCTTGTTTATAATAATATATTTTTGTTTTTTTAGGCAAAGCCCAGGAGGAATATCCTTATCCGGTTCAAAATAATCTGCTATACAACAGAGTAGAATTGGAAGCATCGTCGGGGGAACTTCTACAATGTTACGATTGTAATTCGGAGTACGACCCGAGGTGTGGTGATCCTTTCAATCCATATACGATCGGAAAAATTAATTGTACCGATAGAAAAACGCCCGAACATTTGGTAGATCCCACGGATCCTGATAGAAAATTACAACCAACGTTGTGTCGGAAAATGATTCAAAAAGGTAATCGACAACCGAACTTTAAAATGTAACATTATGTGAACGTAGCTCTACTTGCACATTAACATGTCATTTGGGCGCAAATTATTTTGTATATTTCAATAAAATTCCTTTTTTCTTTAGGAAAAAAGTATTACAGTTGTTATAGAAGATCAACCCCCAGACCTTCATCTTACTAAAGCTGAATTCTTACAAGAATCCGTACTAATGCTCTCACTGACAATTTAAAGCTTCCAAAACAACTCTTAATCACCTGTACTCCATTTAAAAGAGACTTAATAAAGAATATCTCTCTTCTGATCTAACCCTCGTAAGGGTGTAGTGACATCATGTCGCGACTCTTTGAACGAGCTGCTTCCAGGATTCCCTATCATGTCATCACGGAGAATAGACTCAAAAATTGTCCGGGAATGTGCCGGAAACCTACGAACCTTGGCTAACCATAACAAGGTTACTTTGTCGTGGGTGCCAGGGCATAAAGGTATTTCTGGTAACGAAGAAGCGGACAAACTAGCTAGGCGGGGCTCTGGAACACCATTTATTTGGCCAAAATCAATAATAGGCCAGCGATAAAGCAGCGATCAATGACTGGGTCCACTCTCAGCATCAGCTGAAGTGAGCACAGCCAAAGTGAGCTAGGCACAGCAAGTTAATGCTAAAAGAACCCTCACCTAAGCAGCAGGGAAGCTGCTCTCGCTAAGTAGGGAAAAACTTAGAACAGTTGTAGTGCTCTGTACCGGACAGTGAAGGCAGTACCTGTGGTGTATACAAGACCAAGGTAGTGGTCCACCAGGGGCAATAGCAGTACGTGAGCTTTTACTTCTTAAGGAGAATTAAAGAAATGGCCAGGTCAAGAGTACCAACAACCGACTAGCATGTATGAGAGCACTGATTGTATGAGAGCACTGATGAAAGTATGTATGTATGTATGTATAAACATCTTTCTTATTTAGAAGTCTTACAAGGGTCCGCACTGAAGCTCTTCATCGATATTCTTCACCTCGCAGGAGATTTATTGCCTTCTAAACATGCATAAAGAAGAAAGATTTTATGTAGAAGAGAACTATCGATTTGATAAAGAATCTTCCTTCGTTAAAATATCTTTAAATTATGGCAGATTTAAAAAAACCTTTTATGCTTTGAGGGAATGTCTTTCAAAATATCTTTCCTAGATTCAGAAATAAATTGTACAACGTGTAATAATTCCTAAGAAAATCTCACTCAGGAGTCTTACAAGGATTCATTCATTCATACTAATTTAAAACTTCCTAAACATACCTAAAGCAGATGGACTCATTTCAGAAGAGGAATATTGGTTGATAAATTATCTTCCTTCGTTGGACAATTTTTTCGGGTGGTAGTTGAGCTTCCTATTTACAAAAAAACTTCTTTTGACCATGCTTTGAGGAGATATCTTCCGTTATACCGTTTATCTCCCAAAATTCCTTTTCTGGGTTGAGACAGTTAGAAATTATTTTTTTTTTTTTTTTTATGAAAATAGTCGCAAAAAGGGTAGACCTATCGTGTGAGCCGCGGACGGCCCGCACTGCGACTGTTAGAAGGGGAAGGGATTATAGAAAGGAAATGATTGTGGACACGTTTTTTAAAAAATTGCAGGTCATAGTTCTCTGGAAAAACTGATTTTGGAAGCTTATTCCATTCCGTAGCAGCCCTGTAAAAGAAGGATTCTTGATGAAGATTGGTCCTTGTAGTGTCAATCTTGAGAGTAAATGGGTGAGACTGATTAGCGTGCCGAGTTCTTCGGCCGAATGGGGCCAATGGTGTTTTTATTTCTCTGGAGCATCTGCCATGGAAATATCTGTAGAGCAATGACTGGTCTGCAACTCTTCTTCTATGTTCTAGAGGGTGAAGGGTATCTGTGAGAGTTGAGCTGTTTATCAAGCGAATGGCTCTTTTCTGAATGGAATCTAGAGGACGAAGAGAATGCCTTGGTGCTGAACCCCAAATATGCGAGCAATACTCCAGTAGAGGTCGGATTTGAGCCTTGTACGTCAACAGTTGATCAGGAGTAAAAAAATTTCTGGCTTTTCACAGAAAACCTAGCCTCTGGCTTGCCGACTTTGCGATGTTAGCAACATGGTCATGCCAAGACATATTATTGGACACCGTGATTCCCAAAATCGAGATGGAGGGACTTGGTTCAAGGGTATTTCCGGACATTGTGATGGGATGATTTGAGGAATTCACTTTCTTGGAAAACGTGGCACTTTGTGTTTTTTGGGCGTTGAACTGAACAAGATTGTTGGTTCCCCACTCGACGATTGCTTCAAGATCTCTATTGATGGAATCAACCTGTTTCTGCCTAAGTCTATTTGTATCATTCACCGAAAGTGATCGATAGGATGTGAAAGTTGAGACAAGTGTGCTATCGTCTGCGAAACTGTAAATGGGGTTCGTGGTGGTTTTCAAGAGGTCGTTGATGTGTAAAAGAAATAAGGTGGGGGACAGGATAAAACCCTGGGGGACCCCGGCATTGGTTTTAAACGCATCAGAAGAAATACCGTCAACTGCCACATGTAAGTAGCGATCTTGCATGAAGCTCAAGAGCCATTGGCGCAGTTTGGTTGGGAGACCGTAAGCAGATAATTTACTTAACAATGCCTGGTGCCAAACGCGGTCAAAGCCTTTAGATATATCCAAGGCTATTGCACCTCACCTCACGAGCAATTTAATGCTTTCAAATATTTCTAAAGCAGCTGGATTTCATTCGCAAGAGGACTATCGGCTTGATAAACAACCTTTCTTCGTTGGACCATCATGAAGTGGTAGCAAAGCTTAACTATTTAAAAAATACTTTCATGAAACATGCTCTGAGAAGATGTTATTCAAAATTTCTTCGCTGAATTTAGACATCTAGGAATTCTCTACTGGACACAAAATTATGTATTGAATACATTTTATCAACCCAAGAGTTCCACAATAGACCAAAGACTTCGCTGTTCCTTCAACAATATTCTTCTCTTTTCAGGCAATTTACTGCTTCCAAGATATCTTTAAAGTAGTTGGATTTATTTGGAAAAAGAAGTATTGGGTTTATAAAAAAATTTTCTTCGTTGGATCATCTTCGAGTGGCGGCAGAGCTTCCTATTTTTTACATATACTTCCGTGGACACGTAGATGTGTTACATAGTTTCTTCCGTCGGTCTTTACATTTAAAAATCATTCCAAATTAAAACAGTAAAACAGTCAAGTCTGAGTGGAAGGCATCTCGCTAGGTTGAAGTGTGTTTTTGCCGCAGCTTTTGCGAACAAATTATATTTTAGATCTCCGAGGTTCTGCGTGCAGTCCTCCATAAAGAGCAATGCAGCTGCAATATCATCTGGATTTACGCTGGTGTCCAAGAAAATCGCAGCAGGTGATCAAGGTCTCGATGTTTTCGAAACGTGGTGACAATTTTTGTTTTCCCTTTGATAAAGAGATCGCTGTTATTGAGAAAAGGGTCACTTTGGAGTCCCCTGAGACCCCAAGAGAGCCAACTGAGAGGGAGGGAGAGGGTTTCCAAGCCTTCAGAAACTTAAATGATGCTAAAAATCGTGTAACTTGAAAAATTGTCCCTCACATTTTACTGTAAGAACACTGTTTTTTTCCTGATATGACGTTTTTTATTTTTAGTGCAGGGAAAAATCCGCGTAATACGAGGATGCGGATACATCAGAGATTCCCACGACGACAAGAAGTGTTTTAGAAGAACGGGCACCAAAGACGTCGAAATTATCCACTGCGCCTGCTCCAATTCACTCTGCAATTCGGGAACTTTCTTTCGTTCTTCACCGATCGGCTTGCTTTTGCTCTTGGTTGTGTTATTGTCTTTTTAAAAACCAAAAAACATACGTTTTCATTCACGTTATTGTTCGCCGATAAGAGGGGTCGTAGAAGTTCACTCTAATCGGTTTGTTGTTATTTTTAAAAGAGCGTTCTTAATTCCTTACACGATTGAAAAGTGTTTAAAAACGATAATTAATAAATCAGCGTTGCCAACTTTCGCAATACGTCAAAATTTTGTAAAAAAAATTGATCCATACAATTTTAACGCCCCATTTTACCGATATAACGTTACTAAATCATTATGATCTAAACTAAATTTCGTCGCTAAATTAAGCTAGGTCTACGCTTGCGATTATTAACCGCGCGTTTTATTTTACGTTTGAATAATCGCAAGTGCAAGCCCAGCCTTAACATATTTACTTGGACTATTGATCGATTTTCAACACTTTTTCAAAAAGTAAGAACATTGTTATGTAACTTTTTTTTATATTTGGGTATATAAAATATTTTAATGTTGTTTTTTAGGTTAAAAAAATAATGAGCTTACTAGATGCAAGAATGAAATAATGATATTATTTCTGCATTAATAACTGACTGTTACAAAAGATATCATTGTTGTAAACTAAAAAGAAAACCAAACATTTAATATTGTAAATGAATATATTATATGTTGTCTTCGAATAAAAATAATCTGGAAACTATGCAATCTTGTAGCGTAAGAAATAATTTTAAAAATCAAATTTTGCTGACAATTATTATTGCTAGTCACTAATGTTTAAAAATATTTCCAATATAAAAACGCATCCTTTTAGTACAAATGGCAAAAAAGCCCAACATTGTTGTTAAAATGTTATTTAGAAAAACATGTTTTCGTTATATTTACCAGAAAACCCTTTGTTCACTTGTATTGTATGAGTAAATTTGCACAGGTCACAGATCATAAGAATGTATATCTGGACTTTTTTCATTCTCTTACTTCCTTTTCCTTAACCTTATGTTACCCAAATTGTATTAATTAGTCTATCTTGCCCAGAGAAATTTAATTTTATAGTACCCAAATTACATTCACCAATTTTTCTCTGGGATTTCCTCTTAATTTTTTCCCCCAACTTTATGGTATCCAAATTCATTTTATTAATCTTTCTTTGAGCCTGCCTCTTAATTTTATTGTACCCGAATTCCATTGATTAATCTTACTCGGGGACTGTCTCTTAATTTTTTTCCAGATCTTTATGGTACCCAAATTTCATTTATTAACTAATCTTTCTCTGGCCTGCATTCCTATTTTTCCTTCCTTTTATGTTGTCCCAAATTATTTTCATTATTCTTTCTCTGTACCTGCCTATTAATTTTTTTCCCTTAATTTCATAGTAACCAAATTCCATTCCTTGATTTTTCTCTGGTACTGCCTCTTAATTTATTTCCCCTAACTTTATGGTACCCAAATCCCATTTATTTATCTTTCTCAGGACCTGCCTTTTAATTTTTTTTTCTCAACTTTATGTTGCATTAATCTTTCTCTGGGTCTACCTCTTAATTTTTTTCCTTAACTTTATGGTACCCAAATGCTAGAGCATTTCGATCTTCTGCTAAGTGTATGAGCTCTCCTACTGAACGTATATTTGTCCATTCACGAATGTTCTTCAACCACGACTGTTGCCTTCTTCCAGGCCCACGGCGTCACTCTATTTTCCCCTTCATTATAATTTGGAGTAGATGATATTTATTTCCTCTTAGTATGTGACCAAGGTATGCAATTTTGCGGCATTTTATGGTGGTCATTAGATGCCTGTCAGTTTTAGCCCTTCTGAAGACTTCCTCATTTGTTACATGGTCCGCCTAAGGTATGCGCAGCATCCTCTTGTGCAGCCGCATCTCAAATGCCTCTAGTCGGTTCATTGTACTGATCTTGAGTATCCACGTCGCCGTACCATACAACAGTATTGACCATATTAAGTCATCCGTTGTCTTAGCTTAAGGTTCAAATCATCATTGCAAAGAAGCAGTCTCATTTTATTGAACGCTGCGCGCGCCATCTCTATTCTGCTTTTTATTTCTGTATCAGGGTTCAGTGTTTCCGTTATGATGCTTCCGAGATATTTAAACTTTGTGAAACGTTCTAATGGGATACCATCGTAGTTTAGATTGACGTTATTCTGTACCGTACGACTCACTACCATGAATTTTGTTTTATTAGCGTTGATATTCAACCCTAACTTTATGGTACCCAATTCATTTCATTAATATTTCTCTGGGACTAGCTCTTAATTATTTCTCCCCAACTTTATGGTACCCAAATTCATTTCAATAATTTTTTGCTGCGCCTACTTCTTCATTGTTCTCAAGAAATGTGCCCCTGAACTAACACCTGTTCTTTGCAAGTTGTTCAACCACTCTTACAATTTGGGAGTATTTCCGTCCAATTGGAAAATTGCAAGAGTACAGCCAGTCCCTAAAAAAGGCAAAAAGACCCTACCTAGCAACTACAGACCTATCGCACTGCTATCTATTATTTCAAAGGTCATGGAAAAATCCATCAACATCGAGCTCATGAAATAACTGGAAGATTCAGGAATTATCAATGATAGGCAATATGGCTTCCGCCATCAGAGATCAACTGGTGACCTGCTCGCATACGTCTCACATATATGGCAGCTATCTATTGAAAAGTATGGAGAAACTTTAGCTGTGGCATTATATATCTCCAAGGCGTTCGATCGAGTTTGGCACCAGGGACTCCTCGCCAAGCTTCCATCTTATGGCTTGCCCCCTCAGCTGTGTTCTCTGCTTGCTAGTTTTCTCTCAAACAGGTCTCTCCATGTAGTGGTCGATGGAGTTTCATCTGACACTCTACTCCTAAATGCTGGTGTTCCGCAAGGATCCATTCTAGCACCAACACTATTTTTACTTCACATCAACGACCTATTGAAAGCAACTTCATGTCCCGTACACAGCTTTGCCGATGATAGTACCCTCCATACCGCTTTCTCTTCCAGGGCCCCTATATCAGCCCGTGAAACCAGAAATGAACGAGGAAGAAATGTTAACAATATAAATATGGACTTAGCAACAATTCTCGAATGGGGATCCAATAACTTGGTAGAATTCAATGCAAACAAAACACAAGCATGTCTTTTCTCTAGAAAAGCCGATCTCACTGTGCCTAACATAACTTTGTCAGGAGTAACCATACCACTGAAGTCATCCATATCGATGCTTGGTATTACTATCAGCAATAACCTTTCCTGGGAAAATCACGTGAGGTCCATTGCCAAAAGTGCATCCCAAAAACTTGGTTTTTTGTTTCGTGCCAAGAGCTATTTCACCTCCAGTCAGCTGCTTATGATCTATAAGGCACAGATCCGACCTGTACTGGAGTACTGTTCCCATATTTGGAGTGCAGCACCTAAACATATCCTGAAGCTACTGGATTCTGTCCAAAAAAGGGCAATTCGTCTCGTCGGTGATGCCTCGCTTACAAACTCGCTCACTTGTCTGGAACACCGTAGAAAAGTTGGCGATTTGTCTCTATTTTATAGATATTTTCATGGGCGATGCTCTTCTGAAATATCAACAATCGTTCCTCCATTGGCAGTCTCTTCGAGATTAACCCGTCAAGTTCAGTCTTCACACCCCTTCGTGGTCACTTTGGAGACCTGCAGAACATCACTTTCCAAAGACTCATTCATCCAACGAATTGCGAGGCTTTGGAACTCATTGCCTAGGGAGGTGTTCCCCGAGGCATACAACCTCCAGAAATTTAAGAAGAACACCAACTCCTACCTTCTTTCCCTTGGTTCCCACGATGTTCTCTGAACATTACAGGATATCCCTTTTCGTGGGAACCAGAACATAAAAAAAAAAAAAAAAATTTCTCCTGATCTTTATGGTACCCAAATTCCATTCATTAGTCTTTTTGTAGGCCTGCTCTTTTATTTCTTTTTCTTATCATTTTTGTGATACATAAATCCCATTCATTATTTTTTTTCTGAGCCTGCCTCTTTCTTTCTTTCTCTCAACTTTATTGTACCTAAATTTCATTTATAAATTAATCTTTCTCTGGCCTATCGCCCCATTTTCCCCTTCCTTTATGTTATTGTACCCAAATAACTTTCATTGTTTTTTCTTTGGGCCTGCCTCTTAATTTTAAAGCACTCTATTCATTAATCTTTCTCTGGGACTGCCTCTTAATGTTTTTGCTAAACTTTATGGTACCCAATTTCTATTCATAAATCTTTCTCTGAGACTGTCCATTTTTTCTTTTCCCAAACTTTATGGCACCCAAATATTTTCTTTAATCTTTCTCTTGGCCTGTTCCTTTATTTCTTCTCCCTTATTTAATGGTACCCAAATTTCATTCAATAATCTTTTTCTGCCTGCATTTCTTTCTTTGCCTCAACTTTATGGTACTCAAATTTCATTCATTAATCTTTCTCTGGCCCTTCTTCTTGTTGTGCCATGCCCCCTGGGGGGCGTCGGCGACCTCTCTGCAACTATTCATGTGCACGCTCAATCAGTGTTGCATGAATAGAAAGGACCTACAGTTTAATGCCGGTTCCGAACGGCTAGTTTAGAGGGGCCTTACTAGGCAGAATACATTCGGTGGTTTGCCATTGCCTTCCGAACGGCAGCGGTCGCTTATAATTCGTTGGTTTGACCTGGGTTCGAACCCGGGTCTCTTGGTGCAGAGGCTGGCGCGCTAGCAACTACACCACGGCCACTGCTGGCCCTACTGTCCCTTTTTTCCTTCCCTAAATTATATGGTACCCAAATTTTGTCACCTATTTTATTCCGGGCCAGCTTCCTTTTTTCTTTCCTTCAACTTTATGGTCCCAAGTCGATGCACATGACTCGTTCGATGGTTTGTTCTGTCTATGCACACAATTCTCTTCTGGTAAATAAACGATTGCATGTACGTATAGCAAAATCCAAATCAAGTTGCGTTCACGCCATCATTGTAAAAATTTGCAGCGTTGTCAGATTGTTCATGAAATATGGAAATTAAGAGAAAATAACTGAAGTAAACAAAAAACGTAAATACACGCTAAAATACTACAAATCTTCGTAAAGTAAAGTAATGATATTTTATTCGCATATTATCTCCTGCACAGCATTTAAGGGCAACAAAGGGCCATTATTATACCTTTCTTGTTCAAAATAATTAATTAATAAAGCCACAAGTTCTTTGCAACGACTATTCAGCTGTTTTGACAATCAAAGAAGAAAATGCTGTGTTGTTTTGTAAAAAACAGTTTTTATTACAAATTTTTTTCAAAAATCGATGACACTACGAGTAGAAAAGTTATAAATGACGCGGCAACATGACAGTATATCTGGCAGTGACTATTTTACCGTAATTAATTGGTGGCTTCTTTATGAAAATTTTATCACAAAAATTTACGTTAAGGGACGTCTAAACCCAAAAAAGCTGTATTGCATATACATTATTTTGTTACAAAGGTTTTTTTATGTCATACTAGTTCATTATTGTGTTTTTATTACTTAGTTACCAACTATCTAATGTCGTACTTTATGGCCCGCGCGGGCATACAGAGAAATACTTTTTTGTTTAACTTATTTAATAACCTTTATTAATGAAATTACAAACGGCATAAAGTAATACATGTAAATATTCGATGAACATTATTTTGACGAATTAACATAAAATTGGCAGTCCTGAAATGATCCGGTGATAGTTAAGTTGCCTGCAGCAAACGATTCATGTATCAAACGCCAGACCCGGAAGGTACACCTGCCAGCATTCTTGAAACTTCATTTTTTGAAGATAAACTATCCTCTAAATATCCTTCAGCAACCGACATAATCTTCCATCCACCATGGCGCTTCAACGTGGTCATACTGGCTCCAGCCTCTACAAGACCTGTATATTTTTTAGGATCACTCAAACCCAGATATTCCGCTATAATGGATGGGATTTTTCCAAACGTGTTTTTTCCTACTGGCTGTACAGTACATCGACCTTGTCTATAGGTCAGAAAAAGCCTTTTTTCTGACCAACCACGTGGCCGTAGTGACATATAATCTCTTATTAGCTTTAAACTGTTCATTTCACCCTCATCTATAATGGTAAAAATGCGTTTTTTATCGGTCTTTGTCTCTGGTACATTTACCACAAAAACCGATTTTATATCTTCTATGTGAATAACTAACATGTTCACAAGTTCTTGCCGTCGACATCCACCAAATATTCCAAATATTAATGCAACTTTGTTCATTAAAATCGTCTCGTTCGGTGCCTTATGAATAAATTTTAAAACATCTTCTCTAGACAGAATTTTAGACTTCTTTAGTTTGTAGCCTTTCGAAGTTTTCTTCAAATATTCCATTAACTTATAGTAATTAGCAATGTTAATATTTTTATTTACTATTAAAGTATTCTTTACCATGGAATATTTGGACCACAAGGAACTCGGAGAAAATGTTTTAGCGAGATCGCCGAAGTAACCAAGCAACGCTGTTTCATTAACATCTTTTACGTAGTTTTCTTGCATCCAATTTAATAATTTTTCGTATTCCATATTGTAAGCTTCTTTAGACTTTTTTGGCAACAGATTTTCAGTTGCTTTCTTTGCTTTTTCAATAATTTCGTCAGGAATTCCAAAATCTTCGTACATGTTGACTTCTAATTTTGACACATATAAAAATTATTGTGATTTTATGACATTTGCGTTTGTCAACATTCACCTAGCAACGATGGTGTCTACTATGATAAAATGGCAATGTTATTAATTTAAACCGGATTTTTTAAAATACTGATTTGTATTGAGATTGGATTTCAATAACTAGTATGACATAAAGTTATGTATGTACCGCGGGCTTAAACAGATGTGTATACCCTCGGGCGACTTACAAACCCTCAGGCTAGAGGCCCTCGGATTTGTAAAACGTCGCCCTCAGGGCATAAACATCTATTTATACCCTTGGTACATAAATAACTATTATTGATCGGGTTATCTTTACAAGCGATTTTTTAGCAAACTTAGGTATATACACTTCTCTATAGAAATGTAGCCACACATGCATAGAATTACGACCTTGGTGACGTGGACGCAACTTTATTTAGCTTTTGCTGTATGTCCCTTTTTTGGTCAGGGTGTTTTCGGTTCGCTCCATGAGCTAAGCAAAAAATAGTCACGCTTTGAAAGGGGCAGCAGATGCGCAGGGTTCGTCTCACCCCCTGCGATGACATTTAGTTTGCGTCACCACGTATTTATAAACGGAAATATTACAAAAATTCGCGATACTTAAATAATATCACGTCGAGACTTTACGTTTAGAAACATATCCAAACATTTTTTTAAAAATAACCAATTTTTTTAACACATTTAAAAATTAGTATGATAAGATGCGAAATTTTCACGTTCGACTGTAGAACAGATGCGTGGTAAACCATTTTTAAAATCATAATTACGAATTTGACCATACAGGGTTGTCCAAGAACGCAGGTTTTTTATTTTGAGAAATTTACGTACAAATTTGGAATTTCTTTTGTACTATCTTATTTTAGAATTAATTTTAAAAATGATCAGCCCCGCATAACACGAGTGAACACTGCCGAATTTTGGCCTCAAGTGCCGTTTGTAGCGATTGCTTTTTTCGCGATTTAATTACTTTTAAATTAGTCCGGAAACAAACAAAAAATTATAAAACTGTTTCCCACATTGGATGATGCTCTCAATTTTTCGTCGGAATATAAATTAAAAAAAAAGAAGATGATTGGTTTTGAAATCAAACAAGATTTTAAATAATTTTTTAGACCGAATATTTTTTTAATTATTATCCTTGCTACTCACTGATTTCGTTTCCTGCAACGATATTGAAGCCTGGTATTTACGCGATCGATATAAATAGTAAAGGAAATTTGTAAGACAAACCAAACTGTTATTTGAATACGGAAATTTCAAAACAAATCATCTTAAAAAGTGTTAAAACTGAAACGTTCGAATACCAAACCACAAAATAGTGACTGTAGATAGTCAGGCAGCGGAGATTCCAGGCTAGAAGGACCAAGCCCTCTACATTCCTGGTACTGTATTTTCAAGGCTCTGAAAATCAGCATAATACAAGCGCAAACTGCTTGAAGACTTGTTTATTCAGGTTTATTGTTACGGTATTTACTCTTTGGGTTCGATGATTCTAAACACTCACTTCAATTACTAAATAATTTTATTCTAATATTTCTACACAATAAATTTTACTACTAATGCAAAGTGACTCGAGTCTCGATCATTTAGACTCCGGCAGTCGATCAGTAAAATGTGCAAGTCAGGAAAATCAAGTCCTCTCCATTTTCACTACTGTGTTTAAAAAACTCGAATCTGAATCTAAATCAATTATATCAGAAGTGTAAACTGCTTAAACTCTTGTTTATTCAGACTTCAACAGTCAGTCAGTGAAGAGTCCAGGTTAGCAGTTCTTTTCATTCTAGTTACTCTATTTTTAAAACTCTGGCTGAATCTGCTGCTGTAAATAAATCAATTACTTTAGAAGCCCAATGTGATCATTTACTCTCGGACTGTCAGTAAAGAGTCCAGGACGTGAGAATCATAAAGCCCTCTCCATTTTCACTACTGTGTTTAAAAAACTCGAATCTGTAGCTATAAATGAATCAATTAAACCAGAAGTGTAAACTGCTGAAACTCTCGTTTATCCAGGCTTTAACAGTCAGTCAGTGGAGAGTCTAGGTTAGGAGAAGTTCTCTTCATTCTCGTTACTTTATTTTTAAAACTCTGACTGAATCTGCTGCTGTAAAAAAATCAATTACTTTAGAAGCCCAATGTGATCATTTACTCTCGGACTGTTAGTAAAGAGTCCAGGACGTGAGAATCATTAGGCCCTCTCCATGTCTGGAAGTTTTATAGTTCTATTTTAAATACTATGCCCAAGTTCAAGAGCATTTGGTATGGTACTAAGGCCGGTACTCATGGTCCGTACTCAAGGCGGAGTAGATGCTTTGAGTACAGATTTGCATATGTGCATTACAATCTAAACTTGAAGCATTGACTCCGCCCTGAGTATGGACTATAAATACGGGCATTAGTGATGCTTTAACCAAAATTTGGCTGAAATATTGCCAGTACTAATTACAGGGTGTCAAAATTACTTCAAAAACTGGAATTTTCATTACTTAGATTTTGTTATTACAAAAAAATTTTGGGGTTACACTAATAATGATTTTCGGTACCTTTGACGTTAAATATTATTGGACTCAATTTGTTTCATAAGAAATATCTTAAACGAATACATACAGGGTGGTGCGGATATGAGTCACGGTAAAAAAAAATATGAAAAAATACTCACACGAAAGTACAAAATTATTTCGATGTATTTGACTCATCTTGTATATCAACTTTATATCATAGAGGTTATTTTTTATTATCGAAAAAAATACTATACGTTTGAAAAAATCATTTTAAACGTTCCTAAAAATCTGTTTGATATCGAGCATTAAAAAAAAAATTAAAAATAGTACAAATATTGAAATAAATATTATATTATTGGATTTTTAAATAGAAAATGATTCAAAAGTAATTTTTAATTAAAATTGTCAGTGTAGCCACTGTAATGAAATCAAAATATTTTTTAAAAAATTATTTTATTGTATATTTTTATACTCATCTTTGCATTTAAATGGTTAAGTACAATTTACAAATGAATTTAATTTGTTTTGGTTAATTGGGGTAAAAAATTCATGTATATTTTATATAATTACACGCCTCCGGCATCGTATGAAAGGTATTCCCGAAGAAGCCGCATACAATTGTCGACGAAACGTCGGTGCTTGTACCGAAATGGCGCGGTCGAAATGGGAAGCTTTTGCTGGTTACAAAATTTTAAACTGGCGGTGTTTCTTGGAAAAAATCTTTCAAATTCAAAATATGGCTGTGATTAGCTTGCTCTAGCTATCCTATGTTGTAATTATTTTTGTCGAAATTTTAGGATTGTTACAGTTAACTTCAATGCAGATTTTTGGGAATACCCTACACGTTTTGCCGTCGCAAGAAGCAAATTTTTATATTTTCTAACAAATTATCGTCAACTTTTTTGCGACAGTGCGTCTATCCCTCCATACTTTTCTAAAAAATACAAATCAAATATTCAAATATTGTATAAAAATACTTAATAAATAAATAAAATATATAACTCCAGAATATATTTTATCAAAAATGAATAAAATACTTATTTGTATACGTAGTAATTTAAAAAATATATAAAAGCAAAGTACAAATCAGCTCGGATTTTGGATAGCGATAAAGTTATTATTTTTCGAGATATTTCGGGTTAAAAATGATGCTGCACAATGACTTTGATTTCAATGTGTATTAATTATGTAAGTGTTTTGGGTCATTTTATTGCATTTATTACGCGAAGTTCAGGATTCTATAGTTAAAATATTTTTAATTAGTTATGAAACACCCTGTAAAAATACGTTCCTAGTTGATATTGTAAATTTGATCAAAAAATGGCTGTCTTTAGTACGCCACCGTCACTGTTATTTGTCACTTGTCACTTACTGTAGGATTGATCCATTCTGTTGTGTACTTTGTTTTAACCTTTGGAAAAATTCCAGAGTAGGGCTGCCAAAGGAATTTTCATAAAACTTTCATAGGTCATTAAAACACACTATAAAATAGATATCCCGATATAAATTTTTGCGCGGAAACGTCTTAAAAAAAATCTGTGCTAAATTTACCATAGTTGACATTTCAAGGGTAATTTTAATAACAAGTTTTTTCCTCAATCCAACACTTAAAATTACTCGTACTATTTGCAACACAATTTACACATTATAATTCACCTATTCCGCATTTTTTTTTTGTAATTATTTAACGAAATAAGCGTTAATAAATCGAAAGAAATTATTCATTGTTATTGTATTATTGATAGAAAGAAACAATTAACTCGTTTGACTTTTAAACTCGTATTTGGAATTGCGATGTTGCCAGAGTGCGCGTATATCTTTCTTTATAAATGATAGATTCGACTGTTAATCGATGATGTATATAAAAATTTAGCCTAACCTAATCTAACACAAACAGTACCTTTTTTAACCAATTGAAACATCTGTGTATTTAAGGCAATAAAAGTAAATAAATTGATACTAATTTAAAGGCGCTCGCTTCGCTCGTGTAAAAAGGTTAGGTGTCGGTCGTCAATTAAATTTTAAAAATAAATAAAATTATAGATTTAACTGTTAATTGATGATGAACATAAAAAAATTAGTCCAACCCAACCTACGGCCTAACCTAACACCGACAGACCTTTTTTAACCAATTGAAACATTAACTTTTGTACGCGCACTTGTTCTCTACTTACTTGCTCATTAACTAAAAAAACAGTCTTTTGTAAATTTATAAAGTAATCTATGAGATATAACTTCTTTTTCATTAACTGAGCCATAAAAATATTTTATCCAATATACCATTATTTCTGGTTTGAATCGGCAACGTCGCAATTTCAAATACGAGTTTAAGATGCTGTCATATGTCGGACAGGTTAATAGTTTAAGTATCAATAATAATGATCAATTTTTTTGGAATTATTGACGCTTATTCCGTTAAATAATTGCAAAAAAATGTGTGAAATAGGTGATTTATAATGTGTAAATTGTGTTGCAAAAAAGTACGAGGAATTTAGAGTGTTTAAAATCAAGGTAAAAACTTGTTATAAAAATTACCCTTAAAATGGTAATAGTAAATTTAGCACAAATTTTTTTTAAAAGAAGTACTTTCAAAACGTTTCTGCGCAAAAATTTCCATAAGAGTTTTCATTTTATAGTGTGTTTTAATGACCTATAAAAGTTTTATAAAAATTCCTTTGGCAGCCTTATTCTGGAATTATACCTAACCTTTTAGTTATAAAGTCTCCATATATTTGTGAGTTAATAGAAAGTTTTTGTTTTGTTAGCGAATTGCCTGCACGTGTTTCTTTTAATAATTAACTGTTGTAACATGTTACAGTATAAATATGTTTATTTGTTGTATGGCCTTTGAAATTTAACAATAAAACTTTTCACAATTATTTTTGTCCTTACTGTCCAGTGGGATGAAGGGATCGTTCGAAAGAAAAAGAAGCATTCAATAGGCATGTTTATTTTACAATCACAAAGTTTATAAATATTGCTATTTGTCAAGACTTAAAAAACTTTATACACAGTAGTAACAGTAATTTTCTAAAAGTATAGAAAACATCTCTGCATGATATTATATATTCATATTTACAACATTTTTGAGCTAAAATTTACTATTTTTTAAATCGAAAGAGCGAATGAACATCCTCTAAACGCGCGGATCTCCATTCGCCGGACTAATTTTTCGTTTCTCAATAACTAAAACATCAAAAAACTCCATTTGTAATAAAAGATACTCGTTACGAAAAATAAAGATACATACAAAAAGGAGTCGATGTATGAATACACATTAATTTAACAAAAATTGTAAATATACATTAAATAAAATATACAATTATACATTAATTAAAAATCTATAACATACTCTGAGCATTAGGAGATAGCCTCGAAGGATATTTCAAAACGGAAATAGGGTTGGAGATATAAGACAACATAATTTGCACCCGATGGTAATTAATCATTCCACACTCTTTTGAAATTTTGTTTATTATCCAAAAGGCTTTAAAAAAGATGGGACTTGCAAAAATGTATCTCGAAACATTTTTTTTCCATTGAAAACGCAATGGCACGCGAAAGCAGAGGGGTTCGAGAAAATTTTATTCACTCAATACTCTGTTAACTTTTTGCTTAACTTGTAGCGTACGAATTTTCAAACAGGTCTCAAAAACTTCGTGAATCAAGTACCAAAATTTGTGCCTGAAGTAACACTTTGAAAGTGTTAAAATAATCAAGGATCTAAGAGATAATTGACATCCCAAACCATATTAATGGGATTATGATTGTGAGGAGATAATTATTGTAAACAATCCCTGAGACAACTGGCACCAAACAACCAGGTTACTCTAATGTGGGTTCTAGGTCACAAAAGAGTTAGAAGCAACTAGGAAGCAGACTGCCTTGCCAAGGAAGAGACAAATACACAATTTTCCGGCCCAGAACCCTTCAATCGACTCTTCAAGGCCCACTTAAAAGAAGAGATTCGACGCTGAGAAACAGATGAAATGAAATCTCACTGGCATAAAGTGCCAGGAAAAGACAAGCGAAAAGGCTAGTAAGCCTTTCGCCAAGGAAAGCTAAACAGCTTCTCGAGTTGGACAAGGACAAGGTCCACTCTATTCACTGAGTATCTACTTTCAAAAATGCGAGGCTTAGTAGCAGACTCAGCTTCATCAGACTCGGTGACGGGGCTCCTCACTGGACACTGCCCTCTGAGGTATCACCTGAAAAGATGGGCAAAAGAGAGAGTGATAGTTGCCGCTACTGCGAGAACTTTGCTGAAACTGCAGAACATGTGCTTTGCGAATGCTCAGCACTTTTCTGCAAGAAGCTCAAGTTTATGGAAGGGGCCTTTGATGTCAGGAACTTAACTTCCAGGAAACTGATAAACTTTGTACGAAGTCTCGGAAACCCGAGCCTCGAATAGATTAACGGTTATGCACAAAAGATTTGATAAGTCGAGGTGCTTTGAGAGGCTGCATAGCCTTCACAACCCCCCCGCCCCTACAATCTACAACAGTTTCCAAACCATATTAATGGGATTATGAGGAGATAATTATTGTGTCTATTCATTTGTAGAGTGAAAAAGAAAAGATAATCTAGAAATTTTTTGTTAATATTCGAAACCATTTGATTAGAATTGATGTCTCCAAATAGTTAGTAAACCATATAAGTCAATTATCACTAAAAATCCTTGGACTTTGTTTTTCCTAGCTTTAAGGTAGTCCAGTTGTGAATTTGGTTAGTGTGTATGTATTACCCATAGGTAAGTTGACACTAGCAGTTATGTTATTTGTAGTTATTTGTGAACAATGAAAAGAAAGTTAACTATAGCGTGGATTTGTTTTGTAAACGTGGTGGAATCATGACCAAAATTACAGTGATGTTTGTAATTTGTTTGCATCCTCCATCTTAACAAGGTATATGCCAAGATATGCTTTAAGAAATGTTGATGGAACTGAAAAATAGTCTACTTCAGGAACTTCTACAAACAGTTAATGGAAACAAGATTGAGCAATTGAAACCTTTGATGAATGGGTAAGAAGAAGGAGTATTACCATTGAGTGGCCAACACGATCACCAGATATTACACCCAAAGATTTTGCAGCCTGGGGGATACTAAAAAATAAAGTTCATTCCATCAAGATTCGTGATGTTATACATTTGAAAATACGAATTCAATCAGAATTTTGAAAACCTAGGTCCTTGAAGATTTGCTACAAAATTTGTAATTCATTATTTAAAAAGATGCAATGTTTGCTGAGAAGAACTTATCATTATTTTTCTATTTTTGTACTAACTAGTTTTCAACACTAGTTAATTATTATTTTGTAATTATTTAGCTACTATCTATTATATGAATTTTATGATTTTGGGGGAAGCAAAGTTCAAAGAGGCTTTATAAACTAACCAGAATTCAAGTAAAATAAAATTCAGTTTGTTTTGTCTCTTTTTTCAAATACAAGATAAATCTTGAGTGAGGAAAGTACAGGGTGTTCCATAAAAAAATGTTTAGTCTTTGTATCCCACTGCTTTCGGACGTCACTGTATTTTTGCAGGTGTACCAAAAAAATGTTGAAACCAAAAGAATCAAGATATCCAGCTCGTTGCAATTTTAAGTACAAAATATATGACATTGCACTTAAAAAAATAAAAATGTACAAAAAAATAAACAATATAAAATATTGCAATGTAGGCCGATAAATTTTTACGATGTAGTTCATCATTGAATCGAAACAATCTCAAAAAATATACAATACCGTTTAATTTTACTATACAAAAAATATCTTTGGTATATATTTTAAATTTATAACAAGAAACGTATTTTTTTAATTTTACAGGTTAGATAACAATTCATACGGAAGATGTTCCTAACAAAAATTTTTATATTTTTCAAATCGTGGAAATATTTTCTCCAAATTATTGCAAAAAAAAGTTCAAATGAAAATGGATCATTTTATAAAAAAATGTTTACGGGATACCAAACTCCCCCTACTTACTCCCCCAACTAAACAAACTTGTGATACATCATTAAAAATACTGCAACAAAAGCTCTACAATAATATGAATGACAATTTCACAGGTTGGACTAATAATTTTTAAATAAAACAATTTTAATTCAATAATAACAATTGCTGAAATACAACAAATGAAGGATAGAAGCACGTAGGAGAAGAACCCCAAAATTTGCATCTCAAGTAATAAAACAGTGCATTGAATGTGAACATTTGGGAGTAAAACTGTCAACAATCTAGATGATGCCATTAAAAATTTACACATATAAGGAAGGGAAAAGCAGCATTCCCATTTTATAAGGGACAATAATAATGGGAATCAAAAGATTATTATCAATACCTGAGATCTAGAGCTCAGAAATGTAGACATTAAAGAACAAAGAAGATGCTATAGATGCAAAAAAAAAACTTCTGAGAAGAAGAATGCCACACATACAAAAAAAGGAACTCAATGGTAGAAAAGGAGGAAGGCCAAGAAGAAACAACAAATGGAGGATACGAGTATGTAGAAGAACTTCAAAATCTGCATCTCAAGTAATAAAATAGTGAATTAAATTTAAACATTTGGGAGCAAAACTGTTGATGCCATTAAAGATTTAAACATACAAGGGAGAAAAAAGCAATATTTTCATAAAAATTGAACATGGACAACAATAATGAAAATCTTGTCAGGCAATCTTTGGATTAGCCCAAAGAATGATCCTGTAAAGTTTGGTAGCAATCGGATCAACGAAATGGATGGGAAGGGGATGAAATATAAAAACTAGAAAGGAAATGATTGTGGACACGCTTTTTAAAAAGTTGCAGGTCATAGTTTTCTGGAAAAACTGATTTTGGAAGCTTATTCCGTTCCGTAGCAGCCCTGTAAAAGAAGGATTCTCGATGAAGATTGGTCCTTGTAGTGTCAATCTTGAGAGTAAATGGGTGAGACTGATCAGCGTGCTGAGTTCTTCTGCCGAATGTGGCCAATGGTGGTACAAGAGTTTTTATTTCTCTGGAGCATCTGCCATGAAAATATTTGTAGAGCAATGACTCTGTGTACCCGACAGGATGCAGCCATGCCTTACTCCCTTTTTAATTTCCATGTTATCAGAATACCGGGTGTTCAGTTGGATGCATCAAAAAAGGACTAACTAGAAGAAGAATCCATACTCTGAAATACCAAAACAAGTAACTTAATGGAAGAAAGACCAAAAAGAGCTAGAGAGATGACTCAGTCGAACGAAGGATGTAGAATGACAATAGCAGTATCGATTCCACTGACGAGCGAGGAGGAACGATGAAAGTTTGCTGTTTTGTATACATTTAAGAGAAAAATAATCTTGTGGTTGATATAAGGAGAAATGTTAATGTTATTGCTTTCCATTGATGTTTCACAAGAATGGGGGTTGGCGTTTAGATTTTTTCTCCCTGGGTGGGGACGCGGAGGTGAAAGTTTACTTTTTTATAATGTCAGTATTCCTATTTTTAAAATTTCCACTCATTTGAAAAATTTCGTCGAACAACAACAAAAAAAAAACAACTTTTGGAAGCTCATCGCAAAAATATGTTCGTGTGGTTTAGAGACGACACCACGATTTAAATATAATTAGGAATTGACGTTTTACAAAAAACCGGGGACGTACCCGATTTTGATATGTACACTATTTTTTCGCGAGTGCTGGTTTCGTGGGGAACGACCATTTTTCTCCGATACGTGTTTAACAAAGATAAAGTTTTTTCTTTTTAATAAATTTACAGCCTCTTTTAATCGGACGAAGAAAAATAAGCGGTCCTAGACGTGGTCAAATTTTGAAAAAACAATCACCGTATTTTGGAATTTTTTTTTAAATTTCCGAATTTATTAAACAAAATCGAACGTCCAGCATTTCGTTGATTTAAATAAAGTGCGATGACCACGAACGATTCCATTTCGCACATTTTTCGATTAACTTTTAATCAACAATCTTCCAATTAATTTAATTGTAAAAGTTACAAATACTCTTCCCGGCAATCCAAATTTGAACGGTTTCATATCATCGTTTTGTATTTCTAAAAATTATTAAATTAAAACAAAATTACTTTTATTATTATTATTCAGTCTTCTCGTCATAAATTCACTTATTTTAACATCACTTCAAAAACTGCGTTTTTTTCTTTTACAACAATTAAAAGATCGCGATGAAACGAAGAAGAAACAACTGATTAATAAATTTCAAATAATTATTTAAAATTTACTTTACAACTCAAATTACGATATTTTATGCATTAAATAAAATTGAAGTGAACACTTTGGATGCCATAAAAAATTATTTAATGATTGCCATTGTTTTCAATGCACATGAAAACATTACTTTTTATTAATAATTATTTAAAATAAATTTATTAATCAGCGGATTTCTCTTGGAATAAAATTATTTGATTAATTTGTTGAATAAAACACACACACACACACTTTCTAGAGCACTATACGTGCGTGGCCATGGTCCCCCTTTTGAGGGTGGCCATATTAGAATTGGGCACTATGTACTGACTCGTCGGCGAGTTCGGTAAGCGAGTCACTTGGGGCATTATACCGTTCGCCCCGTTAGCCACCACTGCGTTCACCACGTTGGCACTGGCGGTTATCATGGCACTAGAACTAATTAGTCGGGAATTCTCTCTGGAATACGGCGGCGGCGCTGGAGTCGCCGACGGGTTCGCCGTATTCGGTGTTGGCAACCCTACGTTGGGGTTCCTTAAGTAAGGATTACCTGCAACATAAATTTTTATCAATTAAAATACCATTAACCCCCATCGAACTATTATTGTAGTTCATGAAAGTTTCGCTGTTCCTTTTAACCACCTGAAGGTAGCTAAAATGTTCAAAATAAACTCCGTTTCAGGTGTGAGATAAGCTCTATTTCAGATTTAAAATCTGAAGCTTGACACGAACTCCGTTTCGGATTTAAAGTAAGGTAGTTTTCAAGCTTCAAATGAGCTCTATTTTGGACTTCAAGTGAGCACTGTATCAGGTTTAAAATGAGCTCTTAAACTGAGGTATGTTTCGAGCTTTAAATGAGCTCCGTTTCGAATTTTAAGTGAGCACTACATCAGGTTTAAAATAAGCTCTGTTTTGGAGATGAGCTGTCTTCCAGATCTAAAATTAGCTCTGTTTCAGGTTATACATGATCACTGTTTTGAACTTGAAGTGAGCTCTGCTTAGGATTAAAAGTAATCGCAGATTCAGATTTTCAAATAATCTCTGATTTGTAATTACAATAAGTCCTGTTAAGCTCTGTTTTGGACTTCAAATAAGCTCTGTTTCAGATTTTCAAATGATCTCTGATTTGGACTTACAATAAGTCCTGTTAAACTCTGTTTCGGACTTCAAATGAGCTCTGTTTCAGACTTCAAGTGAGCCCTGAATCAAGCGCAAAATGAGCTCTGTTACGAACTTAAGTTTAGTTTTATTTCAAGCTTCAAATGAGCTCTGCTTGAGAGTTAAAGTGAGCTCTGTTTTAGATTTAAAGTAAGCGCTGTTTCAGGTTTGAAACAATATTTTTAATGACTTTAAATGAGCTATGTTTAAGACCTACAGTAAGCCCAGTTCCAGGCTTTAAATGACCTTTGTTTCGGACTTCAAGAGAGGCTGAAAACAAGCTCTGTTTGAACTTAAAGTTAACTGTGTTTTAGACTTAACGTAAGTAAGCTATGTTTCAAACTTCAAATAAGCTATGAGCTGATTAGTATTTAAAGTAAGCGCAGTTACATAATTGACACAGATTTTTTCGGGCTTAAAATAAGCTGTTTCAATATAAAAATAAGATTTGTATCAGGTTTAAACTAAGCTCCGTTTCAAACTCTAAATAAGCTAAGTTTTAAGCTTTAAATAAGCTTTGTTTTAGACTTAAAAAGGGCTCTGTTTAGGACTTAAATAAACTGTGTTTCAGGCATAGAATTAGCCATGTTGCAGGATTGAAATAAGCTGGATTTGAAGCTGCAAATTTGCTTTGTTTCGAACTTCAAGTGTGCCCTGTATCAGGTCTTAAAATGAAATCTGTTTAGGATTTAAAGAAAGCGCTGTTAAAGGTTTAAAATAAGTTTTTTTTAAACTTCAAATGAGCTCTGTTGCTTTCTTGAAATAAACTTTGTTTTAAACCTAAAAAGAGCTCTGATACAAGATTATAAATGAGCTGTGTATAAGACTTGCAGTAAGCCCTATTCTAGTCTTAAAATGAGCTCTGTTTTAGTTTTAAAATGAGCTGTTTCAGGATTAAAATAAGGTCTGCTTTAAGTTTAAAATGCGCTGTTTTGGTCTTAAAGTAATCCCTATTTCAGGCTTGAAATGGGGTCAGTTTCAGGTTTAAAATGAGCCCTTTTTCGGGTGACTTACCGTAGGTCGCGCTGAACCTGGGGTCTATGGAAGGCAAACCGCCATTGGGTATGGGCTGGTGGGATAGGTGCAGGTCGGAGAGATCGTTTAACGGTAAACCAGATCCCGAGACCGGAAGTTGATGATTTTGGAGGGAGTTGAGTTGAAGACGGGTAGACTGAAGACTTTCCCTGGTGGGATCCAATGAGGAAGATATCGGAGGTTGCATCATCGGTGGATTATAGTCTCTGGCGTAGTCCACGTAAGGGACGTATCCGTTATTGTTCTGCCCATCCTGAAAATAAATAAAATTAAAATTTTCAAAAAAACTATTGATTTTTGATGTGTAAACGTAAAAAAAATGTACGTACTTTCGGTGGAAAACTCGGTTCCGTGTAATCGGCAGAATATCTATAAATATCCTGACCAGGGACGTTCACAGGACCCGCCAGTGGCACTCCGATTCTGGTAATGACAGATTCGCTGCCCGTTTCCGATTCCGCCCCTGGAATGTAATCCATATCGCAGTGCATGTTACTATTCGAGGAACCTGTCCTCAGATCTAACTTCAAATCCGATATATTTGAACTTCTGTCCGATTCCTTACATTGCTTTTCTATTGTATTAGCGTCTGCTGAAACAATAAAACGAAATTAATAAACTTACTTAAATATGTATATCAATATTTTTTTTTTTAAGAAAATAGTCGCAAAAAGGGTAGACCTATCGTGTGGGCCGCGGACGGCCCGCACTGCGACTATTAGAAGGGGAAGGGATTATAGAAAGGAAATGATTGTGGACACGCTTTTTAAAAAGTTGCAGGTCATAGTTCTCTGGAAAAACTGATTTTGGAAGCTTATTCTATTCCGTAGCAGCCCTGTAAAAGAAGGATTCTTGATGAAGATTGGTCCTAGTAGTGTCAATCTTGAGAGTAAATGGGTGAGACTGATCAGCGTGCCGAGTTCTTCGGCCGAATGTGGCCAATGGTGGTACAAGAGTTTTTATTTCTCTGGAGAAGCTGCCATGGAAATATCTGTAGAGCAATGACTGGTCTGCAACTCTTCTTCTATGTTCTAGAGGGTGAAGGGTATCTGTGAGAGTTGTGCTGTTTATCAAGCGAATGGCTCTTTTCTGAATGGAATCTAGAAGACGAAAAGAATGCCTCTTGGTGCTGAACCCCAAATGTGCGAGCAATACTCCAGTAGAGGTCCGATTTGAGACTTGTACGTCGTCAACATTTGATCAGGAGTAAAAAACTTTCTGGCTTGCCGACTTTGCGATGTTAGCAACATGGTCATGCCAAGACATATTATTGGACACCGTGACTCCCAAAATCGAGATGGAGGGACTTGGTTCAAGGGTATTTCCGGACATTGTGATGGGATGATTTGAGGAATTCACTTTCTTGGAAAACGTGGCACTTTGTGTTTTTTGGGGCGTTGAACTGAACAAGATTGTTGGTTCCCCACTCGACGATTGCTTTAAGGTCTCTATTGATGGAATCAACCTGTTCCTGCCTGAGTCTATTTGTATCATTCACCGAAAGTGATCGATAGGATGTGAAAGTTGAGACAAGTGTGCTATCGTCTGCGAAACTGTAAATGGGGTTCTTGGTGGTTTTCAAGAGGTCGTTGATGTGTAAAAGAAATAAGGTGGGGGACAGGATGGAACCCTGCGGGACCCCGGCATTGGTTTTAAACACATCAGAAGAAATACCGTCAACTGCCACATGTAAGGAGCGATCTTGCATGAAGCTCAAGAGCCATTGGCGCAGTTTGGTTGGGAGACCGTAGGCAGATAATTTACTTAACAATGCCTGTTGCCAAATGCGGTCAAAGGCTTTAGATATATCCAAGGCTATTGCACGTGATTCACCAAACTTTTCAATAGTGTTTGTCCAGAGCTGAGTGACATAAGCCAGCAAATCTCCAGTAGACCGAAGTTGTCGAAATCCATATTGTATCCATATCATATTTATATCGCACTACATAATATATATAAACTTACTAAAACTTGCAAAACAATATCTTATTTAAAACACACCGTATTTTAAATGCATTAATGACAAGTGACGACTAATTCCATGGTATCAACCATGACATAATAATTACAGAACAAGTGACAACTAATCATATTGTACCATTTTTTAAACTTAGTAAAACGTGCAAAGCAATATCTTATTTCTAACACACTGTATTTTGTCATAATAATAATAACAAGTGTCAACGAATTCCATGGTATTAGTTTCTAAATTTACTAAAATATGCAAACAATATCATATTTTTATAGTGTATTTTTGTGACAACTAATCATATTCTACCAACTTCCAAACTTACTAAAACGTTTAAGGCGATATGATATTCATAACACATCGTATTTTTGACATAATAGTGACAAGTGACAGCTAATTCCATGGTACCAACACATTAAAAAATATAAAGTAATATCATGTCATACCGCACTGTATTTTTGACATGACAAGTGACAACTAGTCGCGTAATAATAACTTTTAGTGACATGTTACCAACATGAAGATGTTTTTGAACGTTATAATGTACATTACCGCATTAAAACTTTCGAAATCAAATTTGTAAATAGTTATGCATCGATTAAAGGTTCTCGCGTATTACGGATCCCCATAATTTTAAACTTCAATAACGTTTGTTGGAAGTTTAATGCATCCAGTAATTAGAATAAGTTAGAAACTTTAACGAGTAGTTTAACAGTTTTTAGCTTTCGTCGACTTATTTTAGATGAGTCAAAAAGAAGTTTATTTTTTAAATTTAACTGTTTAAGTGCTGCAAACGTTTAATTTTTGAACAATTAAAAATTATCGATAGATAGAAGAAAGTTACGAAAGGTAAAAAGTATTCGTGGTTACTTACTTTCTGGAGGTGACTTCTTGTTGTTTTGCCTTTGACAAAGAAATACAATGATAATTATAATTATCAAGACGATGATGGCACCGACAACTCCAATGATGATAATCAACATGGGAAAACTTTCTGAAAAATAAAAAAAAATGCTTTTTACAACAACAAATCAATAAAAAACCTCCAAAAAACAATTACTTCAATCGAGCTAAACATATTCACTTACTTTGTGGCATCAAACTGATTTCGACGACGTCACTTCCGTAGGGATTTGATACACTGCAATTGTACATTCCGAAATGTTTCTCTTGGGATTCCCTGATAATCAACGTCGATTTTATCCCTTCAGGAAGGGGATCTTCCAAAATCGAATAATCCTGATCGTGCAGATCAACTTCTCGACCGTTAAATGTCCACACCACTCGTTCCGGTGCTGGTATTGAAAAAGCCGTACATTCCACGCGTACATTGTCGCCCTCTATACCAAACTGAGTGCGGTGACTCACAATAGACGGAGGACCTACAAATACATAAAAAAAATTGTGTTGGTCGCCAAAAAACAAACAACCCTCGAAGCACCGCGAAAAAATACTGCGGATATTTCATTAAATGCAAATATTAGTTTACTAATTACTGGTCTAAAATTTATAGCCCCTGTTTACTTTAAATAAGATATATTATAGGCTTTAGAATGAGCTCGGTCTCAGATTGAAAATGAGCTCTAGTTCCGACTTAAATAAGCTCTATTTCACCCTTGAAATGAACTTTGTTTCTGACTTTTTATTAGACTCAAAATAAGTTTTGTTTCAGACTTAAAATAACTATAAGGCTTAAAATGAGTTTTGTTTCAGGCTGGAAATGAGCTCCAGCTGAGAAATCCTTGTGTAATGAAAAATCCTTGTGTAATAAAAAATCCTAGTGTAAAGGTGCATACGGTCAAATCCATTTAAGAAATACTATAAAAAGCAGCTTCATCCATGAAAGTGTGATAAAAAAACACCACCACCACTCTAAGTGTAGCTACAAAGAAAGATTCTTCGTCAAGCATGTCCTGTTAATTAGGCGAACAGCCTATAGAGTACAGCTGGCTAAGAGAATACATGTTATAAGTGCATGCTTGATACTGCAAGAGTATGTTAAAGTGAGTGTTTTCACAGTAGTTAGAGAAAAAAACGCCTAGATGAGTAAAAGATTTAAATTTAAATTTATAGTGTCAGTAAAAATGATATATAATATATATACCTTTAAGATAAACGGCTGCTTCGGCTCCGATTTCTGGAAAACCTGAAACTCTAGCTTTGCAATAATATCTTCCGACTGAGTTATGTTCAATCCTCAACGTCAGATTCGGACTGGTACTGACTATTTTCTTTTGATCCTCGTGAAACCAAGATATATCCGGAACCGGGTTGCCGTCCACGTCACAGGATAATGTCACGCTCGAATCCAAATCCGCTTGCACTGATCGCGGCCTGGTGCGAAACTGGGGACCATCTATAAATAGATTATACATACAATATTGGAAAAAATTATTCGTTTCAGACATATTTTAGGCTTAAAAAGAGCTCTGCTTCAGACAAAATAAGCTCTGTTTCCGTTTTTGTTTCAGGCTTAAAAAAAGGTTTGTTCCAGAATTGTAATTGGCTCTGTTTTAAACTTAAAATGAGTCCGACTTAGACTTAACATGAGCTCTGTTTCAGGTTTAAAATGAGTTCTTATTCAGTCCTAAATTGAGCTCTGATTTAGATTTAAAATGAGCTCTGTTTCAGTATCAAAATGAGCTATACTTTGGGCTCAAAATGAGCTATGTTTCTGGATTAAAATGAGGTATGTTTCAGATTTAAAGTAAGCACAGTTTTAGTCTTAAAATGAGTTCTATTTAGACTTAAAATGAGCTCTATTCTAGGCTTAAAATGAGCTTTATTTCAGATTTAAAATAAGCTCTGATTCAGGATTAAAGTAAGCTATGTTTCATGTTTGAAATGAGCTCAAATTATGGCTCCTCGCGATGAAATAAAAGTTACTCACAGCTTATGTCTAACGTTTGGCTTTCTTCGCTTTTTCCTACAGCATTGTGTACTTCGCATTTGACGATGGCGTCGTGATGTTTTCTAGTGACGTTGTAAAGAACTAGTACAGTGGTGAAATCACCAATCACAGGTTGGTCGTTGAGGAACCATCTGTAGGTTACGTCTGGCGGATTGGAGTCGGACTTGCATTTCAATCTGACTTCTGAACCTTCTGGGATGCGGCCGTTGGCGCCCGAACCGGACAAGATTGAAACAGTTACTTTGGGAGCATATTTAACCTAGAATTAAAGTTATATTTGTATTGCAACTATGTACGGGGTGTATTAAAGTAATTTTTTTTTGTTAAGTGACTTAAATTTTTAGGGAAGATGAGTCTGCTTGAAAAAAAGTTCTAACCTCCAATTTCAGCTTGGCAGATCTGTGCGTTCGTTCTGCCGTGTTTTGTGCTTGACACGTAAAAGTCGTGTTGTGGTGGACTTTCCTAGGTGTCAATTTTAAAATCGACTTTGCAGTGTACCTTCTTCCATCGGACATCTTCTCCACGATATTTTCTATACCGTCGGTGAGAACGTTTCCTAAAAAAGAAAAATAAAATTTCCAACACGGTCACGTTTAAGATGCCACTGAGTTCGTTACCTAGGCCATCGATCCACGTTATTTCGGCGGCAGGCTTGCCGCCGTAGCTGATGCATTCGAGCTCGATTTCTCTGTCTTCGGTGGTGACCAGATAATCACCTTGGACGATCTTCGGCGGATCGGGCGGCACCAGCACCGTCAATTTGGCAAAGTGAGAACGAATGCCTTGCTGGCCCTGCGCTCCGGTGGATACTTGGCATTCGTATTTTGCGTCGTCGTCCAACATCACGGGGAAAATTTCCAAGGAATAATCACCTAGAACAAGGTAGATGCTATTAGACCAATTGAAATGTGTTGAAAAGTACATCTATCTCTATATTACTATAAAACCGTAACAAACGTATGTCTCAAACACCAAAACATCGATTTTCGTATTTTTTGCTCGACTGTTTGTTTGGTTGTTTGTTCGAGCATCACGCAAAAACTACTGGACCGATTTTATTGAAACATTTTGTGCTTAAAAGCTAACGATTAGACTTAGGAACTGGTATATATTTTATGTTGTTATGTTATATTATGTTATGTTATTGAAAAGTTTGGTGAATCCCGTGCAATAGCCTTGGATATATCTAAAGCCTTTGACCGCGTTTGGCACCGGGCATTGTTAAGTAAATTATCTGCCTACGGTCTCCCAACCAAAACTGCGCCAATGGCTCTTGAGCTTCATGCAAGATCGCTCCTTACATGTGGCAGTTGACGGTATTTCTTCTGATGCGTTTAAAACCAATGCCGGGGTCCCCCAGGGTTCCATCCTGTCCCCCACCTTATTTCTTTTACACATCAACGACCTCTTGAAAACCACCACGAACCCCATTTAAAGTTTCGCAGACGATAGCACACTTGTCTCAACTTTCACATCCTATCGATCACTTTCGGTGAATGATACAAATAGACTCAGGCAGGAACAGGTTGATTCCATCAATAGAGATTTTAAAGCAATCGTCGAGTGGGGAACCAACTCTTGTTCATCTTCTTGTTCAGTTCCACGCCCAAAAAACACACGTTTTCCAAGAAAGTAAATTCCTCAAATCACTCCATTACATTGTCCGGAAATACCCTCGAACCAAGTCCCTCCACCTCGATTTTGGGAGTCACGGTGTCCAATAATATGTCTTGGCATGACCATGTTGCTAACATCGCAAAGTCAGCAAGCCAGAGGCTAGGTTTTCTGTGGAAAGCCAGAAAGTTTTTTACTCCTGATCAACTGTTGACGACGTACAAGGCTCAAATTTGACCTCTACCGGAGTATTGCTCGCACATTTGGGGTTCAGCACCAAGGCATTCTCTTCGTCTTCTAGATTCCATTCAGAAAAGAGCCATTCGCTTGATAAACAGCTCAACTCTCACAGATACCCTTCACCGTCTAGAACATAGAAGAAGAGTTGCAGACCAGTCATTGCTCTAGAGATATTTCCATGGCAGATGCTCCAGAGAAATAAAAACTCTTGTACCACCATTGGCCACATTCGGCCAAAGAACTCGGCACGCTGATCAGTCTTACACATTTACTCTCAAGCTTGACACTACAAGGACCATTCTTCATCAAGAATCCTTCTTTTACAGGGCTGCTACGGAATGGAATAATCTTCCAAAATCAGTTTTTCCAGAGAACTATGACCTGCAACTTTTTAAAAAGCGTGTCCACAATCATTTCCTTTCTATAATCCCTTCCCCTTCTAATAGTCGCAGTGCGGGCCGTTCGCGCTCCACACGATAGGTCTACCCTTTTTGCGACTATTTTCATAAAAAAAAATGTCGATACGATGACGCGAAACGGATTATTACAATACAAAGTGAGCACCCATTCGAAAATTTTTAAAGGAGGAGCTGCATGTATTTTAAAAAGAGCTATCTGTTTTCGTGAAGTTATAACAGTAGAAATTGTAACGGTTTGATTTGTTCGGTTGTCGGTTAGCATTGCTAAAGCCAACGCTGTTCTTTTGGTATTGTTTTCTTAATAGACTAATTTTAAAAATAGCTGCTTTTCGAATTTAAGACCCCAGCAAGTCCGCTTGTTCGCAGTTGAAAAGATAGCGGAAATATTCCCAATCAATCTGTGTCAATTGAAAGTTATGAATTTCGATTAATTTTGAATATATCTGTTATCGGGTAACTACGGAAAATTAGATACCCAAAGAAAATCAGGTACAAAATATCAGATAGTCAGGTACGGACTATAAGAATATTAGATATGGAATACCAGTCCCAAAAAGTAAGACATATGGGAAACCGGCTTTTACGAAGATTCAGAAGTTTCAGAAATCTTATTCAGCCAAGTACCTGCTACGACTACCTAACAGCGTTGAACTTGTTTATTACTTATTAACTTCCCAGTAGGAAGTTGTCCGATTTTGCAAATCCCGAATTTTGACATATCTCTACATTTCAAGGTCTCCAGAGTCGAATACAATAGTTTTTAAGTGGACGTCTGAGTGTGTATGTACGTATGTGCGTTCGGAATTATTTTTCGTCTCGATTATCTCGAGAACAAAAATTGATATCGACGTGAGACCAATTGAATTCGACGCATAACTTCGCAACTTAGAACTGATTAGATTTTCATCAAAATCGGTCAAGCTGTTTTTTATGGAGAATCAAAAAAATGGTAAACTTTCGGAATTATTTTTCGTCTCGATTATCTCGAGAACAAAAAATGATATCGACGTGAGATTAATTGCATTGAACGCATAATTACGCAACTTGGAACTCCACAACAAAAATGATTATCCGTACAGCAGAGATGAGGTCTCTAAGATCCATAGCTCCACAGCTACAACTCTAAGAAATTAGAGAACAAGGCAGATGCCAAGAAAAAGAAGAACTGATTGGATTTGCAGCAAAATCGGTCAAGCTGCTTTTTATCGAGAATAAAAAGAATGAAAAAATGGTAAACTACCTGAATTTTGCAATTTATAAATTATACTATTTTTAATACAGATTTTTACGATCTTTTGAATAATATGATTAAAGCATGTTAGGAATATTTGTATAAAAAATATGATGACAATTTTTCATAAAAAGAGATAGTTTTAAAAAACAAAAATAGGAATTGGAGAATTTTAAACTTGTCAGTATTGAGAGAATAGCATTGAAGACGCAATAACAGTGAAAAATTAATGTTAGTAATAATCAAGCATTGCTTGTAACAATTAAATATTATTACTAACAAATAATTATTGATCATAAAAATATAAAAAAAATTTTAATGGTTATAAACAATTGAAAATAGCTCCCGCTTATGAAATGATAAAAAAAAGTTTGAAAGAATACGGTTGACATAAAGAGAATATTATAAATTACAATTATAATTTGTTATAAACAATTTGAAATCGTTTTTTATAATAATTTTAATAATAATTATAACAACAAAACATATGGTATTTTTTCATTCTTTTCACTGGAAAGTTAGTTGTGTAGACCTCTCGGGTCGCACCCATTTTATAATTCTTTTTTTAAGTCAATATTAAATTTGTTCATTACTTATATATTTTTTTTGTATTTCAAAGGTCGTAGATAACATTGGAGCCAGTAAAGCATGTTTTTTTCTTAAAATTAACATAAACGGGAATCAACTCACGCATCTAGAACTTAAAGATGATCAGAAGATTTTGACCTGCCGAGAATATCTGTACTTGGGTATTTACTTTGATGATAGCGGTACTGATGCAATGGAATCAAAAAACGGCTCATTCAAGCAAAAAGAATTATCGGATGCCTCAATGAGATACTATGAAGTAAATAAATATGAAAGAAAAGAAAAATTAACATCTATGAAGAAATGACACCATGAAACAACAAATAGGAATTGAAGGCACCATTATTAGTTATATCGTGCAAAAACAGCTCTCCTGGTACGGCCACGTCCAACGAATGCCCGATACAAGATTGCCCAAACAAGTCTTACAATGGCAACCAAGTGAAAGAAGGAAAGAGGGGAAGACCTCGATTGGAATGAGAAACCAGTATTCAAAAGTCAATGAGCGAAAGAAACCCCTAACGTCTGAGGATTGCGAAGACCGAAGGTGATGGAAATTAGACGTCGCACAACGTTAAAAGTCTTTCTAAACCGACATAAATATGTAACATAAACGGATACCATTCTGATTTGCACGTGGCTTTAGTGATTCTACTTTTTAAGTATTTTTTTTTCCTTCTAAAAAAAAACTTGGCGCATAACTACTAGTTAGTTAACTACTAAGTTCAGTAAAGTTAAATTAGTAGGAAATCTAGGATAGATTAATCTGTGATCTGGTTTAAATTATTTCCTACGAGTTGGATCTAACTGAGAAATCAAGATTTCCCAAAGATAAAGTCTTCAATCTATATAATATAATATTATATTATAATAAAAAAAATAAATATTTTGTAACAAAGTGGTCTTTTTGTTTGTGCATGCGCTGGAGTACTTCATCGTTGGTGATCCTTTGTACCCATGAAATTCGCAGCATCCGTCTATACACATACATTTCGAAGGCTTCTATTCTCTTTTAAGTCTGTAAATTTAGTGTCCAGCTTTCACATCCATAGAGTAGGACAGAGAGGACGTAGCATCTGATCATTCGAGTTCTGAGTTCCAAACTAAGGTCTAGTCTTGTAAAAAATGATTTCATACTCATGAAGATTTTTCTCGCTTGCTCAATCCTTGAAAATATTTTCCTTTTCGGGTCGCACTGGCTATTGATGTTAGCTCCCAAATATTTTATTGAGGTCACTTGTTCGATTGTTTGTCACTTGACACGCAGGTGTGCATTTATTGGAGTCTTAGAAAAGACCAATAGTTTGGTCTTGGAGACATTGAGATGTAATCCAAACATCTCGCTATGGTGAACTACGGAATTTATAATGCTTTGTAGTTCTTGTACATCGTTGGTTATTATAACCGTATCATCGGCGTACCTGATATTGTTCATTGGGGTTCCATTGATCTTGATTCCGCCCTGGACTCCATCCAGTGCTTCTCTAAATATAGCTTCCGAGTACAGATTAAACAGGAGTGGAGACAAGACGCAACCCTGTCGAACACCCTGTCTGATCTGCATAACTTCCGATGTTGATTGTTTCATCTCTACTACCGCCGTTTGATTCCAATAAAGTTCTGATATGAAACTTAGGTCTTGTTCGTCCGGTTGTTCTTAGAATTTCGATCATCTTCTGATGATTAACATAGTCAAACGCCTTTCGATAGTCTATGAAACATGCAAATACATTCACATTCACGTCTCTACACCTTTGTGTCATAACATTTAGGGAAAAGAGTGCTTTACGCGTTCCGAGTCCGTTTCGGAATCCAAACTGGGTGTTGTCCATCTGATATTCGCACTTATTGTAGATTCGCGTGTGGATGATTTTAAGAAAGGTTTTCAGGACATGGGACATAAGACTTATTATATTATGAGATTACGAGATTTAATAAAATAAATGTGCTACAAGATATCCGGATCGGCGACGACGATTCCATGTGACACAGCAAAGAAAATGGGCCAGAGAACGTGGACTATAACTTTGAGTAATGATTTAAATAAACAACAATAAAAATTAATTAACCATACAACGTGAGCTTCTTTCAAAAACAAAATTTTCGGTTTTCCTTGTAGTGTCTCTCGTTATTATCACGTTGCGAATATGTTAAAGTATACTGAGTGATAATAAAATGAGAAACTTGTTTTTAGACAAAACATTAGTAATTGATGGCGTTAACTGGCGTGTTGACATGTTAATAAACGAAAACAGCGTTGCATTAACACCAATTAGGTGGAGTGAACATCGCAAATCGTCCAGTAACAACATGGAAAGGATAAATTGGGCTTTCCACCCCAAGAAACGCGGTAATTGCCACCATCATAAACTATGAATTCGGAGTCCCGATACGAGAAACAAGCAATCCACAATGTAAAACGTAGCAGTCATCCATCCCCGCTTTTGGAAAATCACCGAATCAGAAAATGAACGTTTTGTTTTTACGTACATACTCAGTGGCGTATGCAAAACGGATCGAATCCTTTGCACGTAGTGACTTCAGCATAAAAATGATCGCGCGAGCTTTTTTTGGAACGAAGTTCCTTATCGCACGTTGCAGAAACCGGGGCTAGCCAGCAAAAAGCGTGCGTAACAAGAAAGCGTTAGTCGCTATCTCTCTTCCTCTACACTTTCGGCCTGCAGAAAGAGGGAGAGAGAATGTATAATCCGACTGAACCATTCATAAAACGTCATTTGAATTTGAATAATTCGCGGAGATAATTTATATTACGTGGTTGGTTTGGATAATCTAATTTACAATTATCTTTTTAACTCGTAGTTTTACTAAATGAAATTTTATTTAAGCTTTAATTTGTTAAATAGTAGTATTGATTTATAAATAATATGTGCTATGATTAAAGAGGATTATAGAGGTGCTCTAATAAAAAAAATTTCGACCCCTGAGCGATCCCTAGTACGTAGTAATTATATAGTCACTGTGTAGAGACAACAACGCTATTATATGTTTATTGGGTAAGCATCGTTTTAGTATTGGTAAGCGTGTTTTACTACTTTGTTAATTAATGAAATACGTATGGAAAGTAAATCAAAAGAAATTGTGAAAAATCATTAATGAGCACGTAAGCAGAAATTGGAGTAATATATTATACATCAATGTGTTTGTTGCTATGTGCATATAATTAATTCAAAGCTATTTAATTTTCTGTATACAGTCCCATAATTGTTGTCGCAGCTTATCCACACACTAGGACCATCAAAAAATATCGCTGTTAGAATGAAAAAAGGAAACCTTCCATAAATACCTCGGGATACATAAAAGCTTCCTTTATTACGGTCCTGCAAAGTATTACGCTCTCGCAGGAATTGTAAAGGTTAATGTTTACCTTCCGTTTTAAGGAGAAGGTCTGGAATTTTCTACAAATTGCTGAAAAGACAGTGATATTAACTCCTTCCATTTCTTTTATGAGATCCTGCTTTATGACCGACTCGTCATGATAAAATTATTATTATTATTATTATTATCGTAGTTATGATGGTCCTCTTTTTTATGGAACAAAATAAAAGCCTTAGTCGATATAAACGCCACTTTGGATCCGTCCCCAATCACATTGATTGCCTTCAATACATGATAAGTACAAAATATTCAACTAACATCTTCGCATTTAGTTTTTCAGTACATTGGGTTCTCTATCGATGAGTTTTGAGCTACTAACTCGGACATAAAATGCAAAGAAAAAATTCTTACGAAAAATGAGAGTATTTCTGTTAAATTTGTCATTCCAATGCTCCAAGGTTTGACTAATACAAGCCTCGTTCAGCTTCAGTTGGCTCTACACACAAAATTTGTAGTATTGTTGGCATCAAGGAGCAAAACCAACAGCTACAAGACAGAATATGCTATTTAGAGGAATATGAAGAGATCCGAAATTATTCAGAAAAAGTAGTTTTCTTGCATCCCATTACCTAAGTACTGCTAATGACGAGGAGGTGGCTATGGAAACAATAGTTTTGTTGACAGGAATAACAGTAATAGATGTTTCTATAACAAATTGTTATATAAAAATTATAGAAAACGAAAATAAATATAAAAATGTATAAAACTGATTTTTAAAGTGCCAGTTAATTTCGCTGCAATGAACCTATACTATAGGTATATGTGGGTCGATTATACATCAGAAAACAACTACACTTCTGGCTATATGCCTACGACGAGCATTGAATTACATCTGATAAATAATCGTGCATAATCCCATTTCGGGTGATATTCAGATGCTTGTTAAGTAAAAGAGAGAATTATTAAATTTTTCCATTTGAAGTGACCACCTATGGACCGGTTTCGGGGTGTTGCCCCTCATCAGCATAGGGTAGGTCTTGACAAACTTGACACATACCCATAGTATAGGTTAACATGCAGCGAAATTAAGTTTAAAAATCAGTTTTATACATTTTTATATGTATTTTCGGTGTCAAGAATTTTTAGAATTTTCCATAACAGTGTTACGTACAGTTTTCTATAATTTTTATATTTTAATACTTTCATTTAAAAGCTATTTACTGGGTGGTGCTTGTTTAAAAGTATATATGTCGTGACTGGCGCTTTTCGTGTAGTCCGATATGTATACTTAGTAAGAGTTGGAATTGTTGATTTGTCTCTTCGAAGGGCAAACATGAGTTGTCAAGACCTACCCTATGCTGATAAGGGGCAACACCCCGAAACCGGTCCATAGGTGGCCACTTAGAATAGATAGATTAATAATTTTTTCTTTTAATTTACAAGTTTTACTTTACATCAGGATGTCTAAGCGAAACTGTATGGGCTAATCCTTATATGTGAAAGGAGAGTAAAATCAAAATATATAAAACATGCGTCAGGCCAATAATAAAATATGGTATGGAAGCGAGAGAGGATACCAACAAGACCAAAATGATGCCACGAGTCGCCGAAATGTCAGTACTGAGAACAATAGCCGGGAAAACAAAAAGAGATCACGTAAGAAACACTGACGTTAGAGCACAATGCGACGTACATGATGTGGTGAGATGGGGAAGGCAGAGGAGAAGAGAATGGTATAACCACGTGAAGAGAATGACCGACGATAGACTACCCCGCATTGTACTAGAGGGAAAACCAGCAGGGACTCTTTCACCCGGAAGACCACCAAAGAGATGGAGAGACAGCTGGCAGTCCACATCTCAGGACATATTACAGAGGCAAGTCCGGAATCAACAGATCATCTAGATCTCCAACAAGTAGAAGAAGAAAAAGAAGTATACTTTACAAGCATCTGGATATCCCCCGGAATGGGATTATGCACGATTATTGATTAGATGTAATTCAATGCTCGTCGTAGGCATATAACCAGGAGTGTAGTTGTTTTCTGATGTATAATCGACCCACATATACCTATAGTATAGGTTAAAACAAGCAGCGAAAATTGTTAATTAATAGTGCAATTGTTGTCAATGGCAAATGATAAAAGGCAATTAATAAAAAAATTTGATCATACAAATCTGGAAAATCAGTCGCCTAAAACCCCCGATATGTGATAGATGAGCTTTGGCCAGAATTATTAAATCTTATAGGCGCGATAACTACGAAAAGTTCAGAGTAATTCTGGAGTGAGGCTGTTGGAAGACGCGTATGCAGGTCTACATGTCATTCACAAGAAGGAAAACTAGGATTTGGTACTTACAAAGTTAGTTTTATGTGTTCAATTTTAAGAAGCACGATTTCCATTTTTATTTTCCACAAAACTTTTGCTCGATGAAACGCTAGTAATTTTTCAGAGTTTTAAAATCTCATAAAGATAACGAGCTATCGTATAGGCAAAAATAAAATTTTCTTTGTATTTTAGCACAATCATCGTCGTGTTAAAAGCTATCAAAAAACGTTAATCATATCCTACATTTTTCTTTGTCAATTTGAAATACGCTCGCTTACATCGACGTGATATTTAATCTAAAAATCATTTGTTAACCCGGCAAACAAAACAAAATACTGGTTATAGTGGCGCGTCGAAAAATATACCTATATTGGATCTGCTGATATAAAGTAAGTTCTGCGTGTCTAGTCGACTCATGATTTGATAGGTAATTTTTCGTCATTGCTTTTTATCTCTTTATATGCATTGAAATTCTGGGTTCCTCATACAACTGGTATATTTAATAATTCATGCGTGCCCTCCAGAAATCCCCTCCGTTTGTTGGACCAAGAACCCTTCTTGCTTGTGTTTTATTTGCATTAAATTCTACCAAGTTATTGGATCTCCTTTCAAAAAATTGTTGCCGAGTCCATATTTATGTTCTTGAAATATCTTCCTCGTTCATTTCTGGTTTCACGGGCAGACAAAGGAGCCCTGGAAGAGAAAGCGGTGGACTGGACATGAAGTTGATTCCAACAAGTCGTTGATGTGAAGTAGAAATAGTGTTGAAGCTAGAATTTATCCCTGCAAAACACCAGCATTTATTAGTAGAAAGTCAGATAAAACTCCATCAACCACCACATGGAGAGACCTGTTTGAGAGAAAACTAGCTAGCAGGGAACACAGCTGAGGGGGGTAAGCCATAAGATGGAAGCTTGGCGAGGAGACCCTGGTGCCAAACTGGATCGAATGCCTTGGAGATATCTAATGCCACGGCTAAAGTTTCACCATATTTTTCAATTGTTGCCATATGTGTGAGACGTAAGCGAGCAGATCACCAGTTGATCTCTGATGACGGAAACCATATTGCCTATCGTTGACAATTCCTGAGTGTTCCAGTTATTTCATGAGCTCGATGTTTTTTTCATAACCTTTGAAATAATAGATAGCAGTGCGATAGGTCTGTAGGTATGATAGGTATGGTCTTTTTGCCTTTTTTAGGGACTGGTTGTTCTCTTGCAGTTTTCCGGACGGAAAAACCCCCAAATTGTAAGAGTGGTTGAACAACTTGCAAAGAACAGGTATTAGTTCGGGGGCACATTTCTTGAGAACAATTGGTGGGATTCCGTCAGATCCACAGGCTTTGTTGGTGTTGAGACAGAACAAAATCTTTTTGACAGTACGTTGGTAATCTCGGGCATCTGATTGTCAATAGTTGTAATGTTCGGGGGTTGTTTTCCCGATGAATCCAGAGTGGAATTTACAGCCAAATAAGTGCGCGAAAATAATAGCTTTTTCCTGGGCAGTCGTGGCTAGTGTTAATTGGCGTAAAGATGGCATTTAATGATCAAATTATTTATTATTAATTGTATCCGTCCAATACTTGCTCTTTCCAAACTTTCAACTTTGTTCGTTTATTTTATTTAGAGCAAAGAGTACAAGGTATAGGGGAAGGCTCCCATTACGAGTGATGTAAAAAAAAAGTATACGAGTTATAGCGCCTCTAGTGATTGTGTTTAAAAAACGAAAAACGCGATAGAATCCTAGAATCCGTTCAATTAAATTTGAATAAATTAATTTTGGATAATTTTAAAACGATGTTATTGGTTGTTAACTTCATTCCTGTAATGCATGGTGGAATGGCTTTTTGTTTGTCATCTTTTCGTTCTACGCCGTATTACGCATGAATATATTACAAATCGCCATGACAGTAGTTCAGTACTTGGATACAACTAATGTGTGTCGATTATACGCGACCTTCCCCTCAATCTTATACTCTCTGATTTAGGGTCTATGTTTCGCCAGAATATAATATTCTTTTGAGAGCTCCTACACATAACGTTTATTTGCCATTATCCTTGCTTGTATTTATGTATATATACTCGGTTGTTGTATTTTCTGCTTTCCGATAAATTCCTTTCTTACATTTTTGGTCTGTTCATTCTATTTCTTGTGGTAGTCTGAAGAAAGTAGGCGATAGTGGATATCCCTGTCTAACTACTTTTTTAATTAATTTTTTTTATACTCTTTTATTTATTTTAACCATTCCTTTTGTTTCTTGAAACTAATTTGTATGGTTTAGAGTTTTGTACAAAAGGCAGAGTGTCATACAATGTCAAGTCCGAAAATTTTCCATACACCCTCGTATACGCATCCTATTTTATAAAATAAAATTTTCCATTCGAACTTTGCATATCATATTTATCACGTGTTAAATGTATTCTTTCGACAGGCCTTTAAAGACCGTATCAAAATTGTTTCTATTATCCTTTTGAGGACTGTTTTGCGGCACCAGTCGTTTCGGGAATGAGCGCTGACGCAACTGCCGAACATTACGATTATCCTGCAGATGAACCATCGAAATTTATAACGTTTCAAGTGGATTATTTAGGCAAGATGGATTTATGTAGGAATGCTTTTTGAAAACACAAATAGGAAATTTAAATTGAAAATTTTAAGAGTTACTTTTATCGGTAATCTTAATTATAAATTCAAAAACAAGCGAAAAAAATTATCAATTAAATTATTGTCAAATCTGCAATTTTCAATTCATACATACAGATAGTCACGCCTATTCCACTTCCGCTACGGTTCTTACACACATCTTTTGCTTCCTCTACTTTCATCAATGCTCTCATACATGCTCGTCGGTTAATAGTACTCTTGACCTGGCCTTTCTTTAAAACAATGTTAATCTGATCGCGATATGTTCGTCGAGGTCGACCTTTATCGATTTCCGTCCCTTCACACTCTCCTTATAAATTTGTTTCGTCAATCTTCCTTTATCCATCCTTTCTACGTGTCCAAACCATCTAAGCATTCCTTTATTTATCTTTGTAACTACATCTTCTTTTACACCACAGCATTCTCACTATTCTTTACTTTATCCAGTCGAGTCACTCTGGCTATACTTCTCAGACTACTCATCTCCGCAGCGTTAATCCTATTTTCATGCTTCTTCTGCCAAACCCAACATTTACTACCATACATAAGTGTAGGAACTAACACTCCTCTATGCACAGCCAGACGTGCCTTTTTTGACACTTTCTGGCTGTTCATAAAGCTATGCAGCGCCCCATTTATTTGATTTCCTGCCAACACCCTTCGCTCAATGCCACTGTCATACTTTCCATCTTTTCGTAAACTTTGAACCCGAGTATACACTAATTTACTTGTTTCACTCTTTCTTCCTTAATCATAACTTTACAGTTTGTCATGCTTATTTTTTTCTTTTAAAAACCTTTACTTTCGTTCTGCTTTTATTTATTTTTATCCCTTTAATTTTCAGGGCATCATGCATAACATTAACCATCGCCTGCAACTCCTTTTCAGATGGCGCTAATATGACTTGATCATCGGCGTGAAGAAGCCATTTGACGATCAAATCATTTTCAATCCATCCGCACTTTCTTTTAAATCTTTTGAACATTCGTCAATGTATAAGTTAAACAGCCAAGGCGAAGCCACACATCACTGTCTCACACCTTTTTTGATGTTAAACCAGTCCGTATAAGCTCCGTTTATACTAACACTAGCAGTGGAATCCTCGTAAAGTCATTTAAGTGTTCGTATTAAACTATTGCTCACCCCATACATAGACAATGTCGACCACAATTCACTCCTCACCACTCTGTCATAGGCCTTTTCCAAGTCTATAAAAGCGCAATAGACCTTCTGACTTCTAGCCAAGAGTTTTTTGACTATACCTTGTAATGAAAAGACCCGATCCATAAATCTCCTTTCTCTTCTAAATTCTGCTTGCACATCCCATATCATCTTCTCAGTTTCATTCGTCACTCTTTTAATCAATATTTTTGCATACAGTGTTCCGACTTTGCTGAGCAAACTAATACCTCGGTAGTTCTTACAGTCCTGATGCGAACCTTTTTCTTTGTAAAGCGGCACGATAACGGCCTTGCACCAGTCGTATGGTACGCTACCACCCCTCCAACAAAGGTAAAAAGGCGGTACAGCAGACTAGCTACCACGTTTTGTCTAGCCTTCAGCATTTCAACTGTGATCCTGTCGTACCCAGCATCTTTACCCAATTTCATACTGTTTAACGCTTCCACAATTTCTGTCGTACTAATTTCACTTTCATTGCAACTTTCACTTATGTCTAAAAATATTATGGTACAATAAGTAAGAAAATAAAAAGTGTCTGCTTGTGTAACTATCAAAGGAGAAACGTTCCCGAAAATTTTTTTACTTTTCACGTTATAATTCTTCACATTATTTACCTTCATTGGTAGTAATGACCCAATTTCGTGGTAAATCAACAAAACATCGTCGGAATTTCGAAAACAGAAATGATAAATCGAAAAAGTGTATTTTGTCAATAAAAAAATTGATTAAAAGGTACTTATTCGTAATATCCTTTAGAAATAAAAATAGAAACAACAATAACGATCCTGTCGAATCCATTAAAACGTTTAATTAAACGCTTTTATAAAACTCCCTTTTTGTATTAATTAACCCGTACACGAATTCGACAGTGCGAAAATAAGTCATTAACCAAAATTATATAAGACACGATCAGTTTCAGGACAAACAAAGCTGTTTTACACGCAGTCGCACCGAAAACCAATAAAATGCTACACTTTTAAAATACTACCAAAAAAATTACTTCAACGACAACGAAAAACACCCTCCTTTTTTATGCTTATTCGCACGAAATTCGAACAATAGTCACTAAAACTAACTACCTCACTAACATTCATATTTTGCTCTCTGGCTCGAAGTCCTTTAAACGCATTACTGATCATGGTTTTTTCTTCGGGTGTTAAATTGTGACGTTTCCTTTTGATATCCGGTTCACTATTACTATTCTCACTCATATTTATTATTTGTCACCAAATTACTGCAATTCACACTTCTAATTATATCGAAGATCAACGAAGAAATAGAAACAATGTTTATTACAAACTTCAAAACTATGCACGTAAAAATATACAATCAAAACTAAACGTAAAAACGCCTTCCCCTTATAATACAAAATAATTCCGGTATCTGCTTTACGAAACCCTAGCAGCACGTCTATGAAACTGCCTGATCAATGGCGTTGTTGCTAATAACGTAGCTTTAATTTGCGACGTCATTGTTGATCTCGTCTATTATCTACTGTTAGAGAAAGATATAAACTACAGCCATGCCGGTACCTTCAAGTTATATTATACACGCTCACAACGTTTCATTTTGCATCGAATCCTTAGTTGCTTAAACAGTTTTAAAATAAACCAGTCAAATTAACGAAAAGATTTTAACAAAATAAGACCTGTTCGTGAAGTAAATAATAAACAAATAACTTAGTTATACAAAAACAATATACAGCAAAAGCCAACTAAAGTTGCGTCCACGTCACCAAGGTCGTAATTCTATGCATGTGTGGCTACATTTCTATAGAGAAGCGTATATACTTGAGTTTTTATAAACAATCGCTTCTAAAGATAACCAGATCAATAAAAAAACTTTTGTGACAAAATTATGTATATGCAATATAACTCCTCTTCTGGTTAGAATCTAGCAGCTTAACAGACGTACCTATGTAAGTAATAGTTAAAAGAAAAAGGTCCTTGACACATCTTTGATAGACCAACGAAAAAAATCCTTCAAATTCCTTCAATAGTTTAAAAATAACTAAGAAAGTCAAATCCTTTATAGCTCTTCGCTAATAAAGTAAAATGCTTAGGCAAACCTGGATCATTGATTAAGATAATAACTCTTTCTGGTATTAGGTCTAATACTTTAAAAAAAATCTTATGAAAGTAACTGCAAATAAAGAAAGATCCACTACGGTTCTTCGATAGATAATGAACTAAAATACTAAGGCAAGTCTGAATCATTGATCAAGTCAATAACTCTCTTCTGGATTAGGTCTAAAAATTTAAAAAGACACGGATGAAAGTAACGGTTCTTACACACATCTTTGGCTTCCTCTACTTTCATCGGAGCTCTCATGCATGCTCGTCGGTTGTTGGTACTCTTTACCTGGCCTTTCTTCAAAACAATGTTGATATGATCGAGATATGTTCGCCGAAGTCGACCTCTGCCGACTTGTCCATTTGCACTCGTCTTATAAATTTGTTTCGACAATCGTCCTTCATCCATCCTTTCTACGCGTCCAACACACCACTATGCACAGCCATACGTGCTTTATTTGACACTTTTTGGCTGTTCATAAAGCTATGCAGTGCTCCATTCATTTGTTCTTCTGCCAACACCCTTCGCTCAATGTCACTATCATACTTTCCATCTCTCGTATTTGAACCCAAGTACACAAATTCATTTACTTGTTCCACTCTTTCTTCCTTAATCGAAACTTCACTCTCTTTTAAATATTTTAATGAATATGATAAATAGCCATGGCGAAGCCACACATCCCTGTCTCGCACCTTTTTCTATGTTAAACCATTCCGTGCAAGCTCCGTTTATCCTGACACAAGCAGTGGAATCCTCGTAAAGTTATTTCAGTGCTCGTATTAAACTACCACTCACCCCATTTATTGACAATGTCGACCACAATTCACTACTTACCACTCTGTCATGGGCCTTTTTCAAGTCTATGAAAGTGCAATAGACCTTTTGACTTCTAGCCAAGAATTTTTCGACTATCCCTCGTAATGAAAATACCTGATCCATACATCTCCTTCCTCTTCTAAATCCTGCTTGCACATCCCATATCATCTTCTCAGTTTCATTCGTTTCTCTTTTAATCAATATCCTTAACCTTAAACTCGTCCTTTGAAATAATGCAATTTTATTGAATTAGTGTTTAAAATATAATTGATTATTGCTACCTTAATACATTCTATCGCTCATCTACAAAAATATCGCTCAAATAAGCAATTTTATATCGCTCATACTATTAACGAAGATATCTCTCATTCTATTTAAAATATAAGTGAATCAGCAGTACTTACTTACTTTTCGTTTTAGTTCGTAGAATAAAAAGCGTTTTTAACTGTTTTTTTTTTTATAGTGTACCTACCAATTAACCGTTACAAGTGGAAGCCGGAATGAATTACAGGATTTGGGGATTTTTTTAGTGGTGGTTCTTACTCCGAGTAGGATTAGTGAAAGACTATAAAAATAAAGCTAATAACACAATTTTATTCTGGAACACAACAATGAAATTTTAACGGCTTGCCGGCGGCGGCGGCCGTATATTGGAACATCAAGACTGGGCCTGAGATGTTTGATAATAAGATTACGTTCTGCTAAGTAACAACTTTTACTGCAGCGGCGTAAACTTACAAATATAATTAATGATTACAACTCCGGCGTAGGTGCTTCGGTGAAGAATTGCCCCGCATAAAAATTATTCCTTTTTTTTTCTCGTGTAATATACAGAGTGAAAAATGAGGCTCGAATTTATTTATCGATAATACTTTAGTTTCGTTTGTATTATTATTATTTGTATTTTCGTTTATATTACGACTCCCTGCATATTGATCTTATATTTTTTTTGCACACTAAGTAAAACTTGCGTCTTTAAGTAAACATCAACTGTACCGAGTATCTGATTAAGAGAGGTAGCCCGCTGTATATCAGAAACTATTTATCGTACAACTTGGAGATAAAAATCTGGATTACAAATTTGCCGACAAGAAACTGCTGGAAATTATTTTTAAGTTTCCTACTCCACCGCTAGAGGGCGTAGTTTACAATAATAGATTGTAGATTGTAGTGGGGATCATAATCCCATTAATATGGTTTGGGATGTCAATTATCTCATAGAACCTTGAAACTGTTGTAGATTGTAGGGGAAGGGGGGTCGTGAAGTCTATGCTGCCTCTGCACCTCGACCTATCAGATCTTTTGTCCTCCTCCTCTTTCCATTATCCTCCAAAGGATGTAGTGACACCATTTATATTTGATTCAGCAGTTGATTCCAAGCTTGCCTATCCTGTGAAATCCTTTCGGCATCATGCAGTCTCATGTTTATTAAGGGTTTTGTTTGGTCTACCCATCTAGTTGGAGATCTGCCTCTTGAGCGTTTGCCTTCTACTTTCCTTTCTATGATTAGCCGCTCCATTGTTCCTGATCTTCTAGCTATATCCCCAAGGTACTGCAGATACATGCGGTTTATTCTGGTTAGAAGCCTTGAACTTGGACCAATTTCTTGTAATACGGATACGTTGATTCGGTGTTCTGTCCACGATACTCTTAAGAGTCGTCTATAAACCCACATTTCAAAAGCCTTAATTCTGTTTTTATCTGCTTTGTTTAAAGTCCATGTTTCCGCTGCGTACGTTGGAATGGGGAAGGCAAGAGCATCAGCTAGACGGAGTTTCGTTGTTTTGGTGATAGATTTGTCTTTCCATATTTTATTTAGCTTGGTAGTCGCTGATCTTGCCATAGATATTTTGTGCATAACGCTTAATCTATTCGAGGCTCGGGATTCCGAGACTTCGAGTAAAGTTTATCGGTTTCCTGGGGGCTAAGTTTCTGACATCGGTGGTCTTTAGGAAGGCCCCTTCCAGAAACTTGGGCCTCTTGCAGAAAAGCGCTGGGTATTCGCAAGGCAAATGTTCTGCAGTTTCAGCGAAGTTCTCACAGTAGCGGCAACTATCACTTTCTGTTTTGCCCATATTTTTCAGATGATACCTCAGTGTCCAGTGAGGAGTCCCGTCACCAGTTTTAAGTCTTTCTTGTCCAACTCGAGAAGCTGTTTAGCTTTCCTTGGCGAAAGACTTGCTAGCCTTTTCGCTTGTCTTTGTCCTGGCACTTTATGACAGTGAGATTTCATTTCAACTGTTTCCTAGCGTCGAACCTCTTCTTTCAAGTGGGCCTTAAAGAGTCCACAGAAGGATTCTGGGCCAGAAAATTGTGTATTTGCCCCTTTCTTAGCAAGGTTGTCTGCTTCCTCGTTGCCTTTAACTCCTTTGTGACATCAGAGTAACCTGATTGTTTGCTGCCAGTTGTCTCAGGAATTGTTTACACTTCCAAGTCAGCTTAGACTCACAAGTGTATGACATCAGAGCTTTTAGTGCTGCTTGGCTATTTTATCAAATATAGATATCTGCCCTTCGGGTGTTCCTTTCGATGCACTCCTGGGCACATATCTTTATGGCATCTAATTCTACTTGAAAGATGGATAAGGTGTTACCAAGGGTAAGAGCCTAAAATTCGGCACTGTAACGCCCACTCCAACCCTTTCATCCATCTTGTATCCATCAGTGTACCACACTTAAGCATCCCTCCCTTGTTGAAATCCGTTCTCTGTGCAAAATTGGTGGTTGTTTATGACCACTTTAAACTATTTTATTAGGCATTGAATTCCCTTCCAAATGATACTAAGTTTGTTAAAATCCATAAAAGTAAACAAAAGTTATAACTATTTTATTGAGTCGGATTTCCCACTTACCCCTACCAGTTATTTTACAAGATGGAGAAAAAAGTACCGGAACAAATTTACGTGAAATGATCTGAAGATTACGAATATGTAAATTCTGCGGTACTATTATTCTTCTTCTTCGGGTGCCTATCTGTTTCAGACTTTGGCTATCATATTGGCTAATCTAATTTTGTTTACAGCTGCTCCAAATAGTTCGGTGGTTGTCATGGAGAACCAAGTTCTTAAATTTTTTAGCCATGAGATTCTTCTCCTTCCGGCGCTTTTCTTTTCTTTCACTTTTCCTTATAATATGCTCTGCAAAAGATTATATCTGTTTTCATTTCGCATGATGTAGCCTAGATATTGTAGTTTTCTTGTTTTAATTGTATTCGTGATTTCTTTTTTCTTTGACATTATTCTAAGAATTTCAATTTAAGTTACATGCTCTGTCCATGATACCCTTGGCATCCTTCTATAGATCTCGAATGCTTCGATCTTTTTCGTCATTGCTTCTGTCAGTGTCCATGACTCCACTCCGTATGGTAACACGGAAAACACATAGCAGCGTAACATTCTTAGTTTTGTGTTCATGGTTAGGTCTCGACTTTTAAAAACTGCTGACATTTTAATGAATACATTTCTGCTCTTTTTACTAATACTATTACTATTACTGAGCATTTATTATAGAAAAATGATGTTTTGTGTTATAATTGTGAACTACGCCTTCTAGCGGTGGAGTAGGAAACTTGAAAATAATTTTTAGCAACTTCTCGTATGCGAATTTGTGAATTTATTACAGAAAAATGATGTTTTTGTGTTATTATTGTGAACTACGCCCTCTAGCGGTGGAGTAGGAAACTTGAAAATAATTTTTAGCAACTTCTCGTATGCGAAATTGTGAATTTATTATAGAAAAATGATGTTTTTGTGTTATTATTGTGAACTACGCCTTCTAGCGGTGGAGTAGGAAACTTGAAAATAATTTTTAGCAACTTCTCGTATGCGAATTTGTGAATTTATTATAGAAAAATAATGTTTTTGTGTTATTATTGTGAACTACACCTTCTAGCGGTGGAGTAGGAAACTTGAAAATAATTTTTAGCAACTTCTCGTATGCGAATTTGTGAATTTATTATAGAAAAATGATGTTTTTGTGTTATTATTGTGAACTACGCCTTCTAGCGGTGGAGTAGGAAACTTGAAAATAATTTTTAGCAACTTCTCGTATGCGAATTTGTGAATTTATTATAGAAAAATGATGTTTTTGTGTTATTATTGTGAACTACGCCTTCTAGCGGTGGAGTAGGAAACTTGAAAATAATTTTTAGCAACTTCTCGTATGCGAATTTGTGAATTTATTATAGAAAAATGATGTTTTTGTGTTATTATTGTGAACTACGCCTTCTAGCGGTGGAGTAGGAAACTTGAAAATAATTTTTAGCAACTTCTCGTATGCGAATTTGTGAATTTATTATAGAAAAATGATGTTATTGTGTTATTATTGAGAACTACGCCTTCTAGCGGTGGAGTAGGAAACTTGAAAATAATTTTTAGCAACTTCTCTTATGCGAATTTGTGAATTTATTATAGAAAAATGATGTTTTTGTGTTATTATTGTGAACTACGCCTTCTAGCGGTGGAGTAGGAAACTTGAAAATATTTTTCAGTAGTTTCTTGTATGCGAATTTGTCATACAAAATTTTTTCCCCAAGTTTTACGATACATAGTTTCTGAGATACAGCGGGTTATATCTCTTAATCAGACACCCTGTACTTAGGCCTGTATTAAAGTCCGTACTCAAGGCGGAGTCGATACTTCGAGCAAAGATTTTAATGCAAATCTGCACTCGTCTCCGCCTTGAGTACGGACTATGAATAGTCATAACAATAGTCTACTATTATGTGTTCGATGAGCAAAGTTTGACGCGCCACTGTCATTTAATGAAGAAATCATCACGTTTGAGTCGTAAATTGAAATTTATAAGTAGTTAGAGTCGGCCAATCCTTCGGAGTTTAATATCATTCGATAATAATGTTATTTTTACGACAAACGGCAAGTGAGTCGATTTGTGATGGTTAGAACCGTCAGAGCTAAGAGCACCGATCAATAGTTTTTGATCAGCAAAGTTTATCGGATTCAAATCATGCGAATAACTAGGCCACTCTAAAATACTTCTGTATTTCAGTCGCAAAATTGCACGACATCGGTACTGTGAACATTGAACGTAAGTACCACCGATCATTTCAAAAAAATAACAAATAATAATGCTACAGGTCGTGGAAGCGGGCGAAGTAACGCCGTGTCAAACGTCCCGGTGTACGGGTAATAATCCCCCAGACAGACGACACGACTTGAAAAGATAATAATCGATTTGATATACGATATTCTTAGATTTTGTAAGTGTTCGGGCTGCTACGAACTTCCAAGACAGACCGACGTGTATGCGAGCGTTTGCTAGATCGTTAACATCAGTTTCTCGTATCGCGTTACATAAAATCCTTTAAATTTCGAGGACTCCGCCTCTGCGCCGCGTTAATCCAATACATTACCTAATTATTTTTTTTTATGAGGTCCATAACCATAATTAGTATTCGGACTGATAAAGTAAACGATACAATGCAATGATAAAAGCGTGGTCTGTCATAATATTTACGGGCATGTTGCATTAAAATATTTCCCAGTCGACTGGGGCTGATATGATTTGTCGATCTACATCTAAACCAACAAATGGGAAAATGTAATCGTATGATTACCATTATTAACCGACCGTTTTCTCTTTTTGTTCAGCTTTTTTTTGTTTTTGTTTTTATAAACATTTTTTTAAATAGATCGCCCTCCAAACAAGTTCACCTCTTCCCCAAAGTTGTTTTTGTGCCACATTAGCTTCTAAAAGGTTTTAAATATATATTAACATTTTAAACATATCTAATGCAAATTTATAATGTCAGCACCATCCGAATGTTTCTATTGATTTAGTTCACCACTTCCCCAAAGTTCTCTTTGTTCCACTTTAGAAATCTCAAACATATATAATGCAAATTTTTAACATCAGCACAATCCAAATGTTTTCATTGATTTAATGCACCACTTCCCTTAAATTTTCTTTGTGCTACTTTAGCCTCTAGCAGAATTATCAAACGTTTGTAATGTCCAAAGCTGTTTTTAAATGTATTTGTACCACTTTCATAAAGTTTTATTTAGTCTCCAATTCTCCATTTTTATTATCTTAGCACAATCCAAATGTTTCTATTGATTTAGTTTACCACGGTTCACCTTTTCAATACAGTTTAAAAATATTGGGCCATGTTAGGCCCTTAAATGAATACTATTTATAACGAACTAAATAAAAAATGATTTATTTTTATGTTTTATATTAACAAATGTAAAGATGCCACCAGACACGATCTTCTAATTTCGCAATCGTTCGATACGCGTTCATAATGTTTTGTGCAAACCAAAAACAAATTTTGACTCGTGCTCTTCCAATTAGAACTTGGCCCGTTAATTTCTAAAGCAAATACAGCCATTGACACCTGCCTCTCTTAAGACTTCTCGGAAAACATTTTTTGGCACCAAAATCTTACAAATCCGACGATGTATTTGTAAAGAAACTGTAACTGCAAATATTAGTTCTGTGTTAAAACGGCGTCACAATGTATGTACTTTAATCGTTTGGATAAGTATTATCGAAGTGTATACATAGTGAACCCGATTTTCAGAAATTTTTCCTAGGTGGCCTCCAAATAAGAGAATTTACTTATTCAAATAATAAAGGGGGCGTGCACCCCAATCACCAGGTGGCTCAACAACAAGTCTCGTTCTCGGAGGTGTTCAAAAAATATTCGGTCATAAGTTATGAATGCCCGTGGTTATTGGAGAATGAAATTATGTAAAAGGTACTTTGGGGGAAGTGACAAACTAAATCGATAGCAAAATTTGAAAATATTCGGAAAGTGACCAACTAAAGCAGTAAAAAATATTGGGGAATGCTTTAAATGTAACATTATTTACATGTTAATTAAAAAAACTATAAGACACATTAAAAATGTTAAAAGTTCAAAAAAAATCAATTAAAAGCTGAAGTAGCGCTAAGCGAACTTTGCGAAAGTATTAAAATAGTTCAGAGAGCACAAAGATCCTAAAAATATTAACATATAGAAGCAAAGTACAGTAGTTGACACATTGTTTGGAATTTAATTAACCACTAAGGGGATACAGTGATGCAAATAGAATATGTGGCGAACAAAAGCATTGGAATGATGTAAAGAGTGCTATAATTCTAAAAACATTAAGATACAAAAACAAAAACAGTATTGATCACGTTTAAATTGTTAAAAATTTAAGTAATCACTTGGAGGATTAAGTGGTGCAAAAAATATATTGGGGAAGTAGCGAAAGAGTAATCCTAAAAGCGCATTAAGATACAAAAACAGTATTGGACACGTTTCAATTGCTTAGAATTTGAGAAATGCAAAGAGATTATTGGGGAAGTGGCAAACTAAAGCATAAGAATGGTTCATAGAGTGCTATGATTCTAAAAACATTAAGATACAAAAACAAAAATAGTATTGATCACGTTTAAATTGTTAAGAATTTAAGTAACCACCTGAAGGTTTAAGTAGTGCAAAAAAAATATTGGGGAAGTGGCGAGAAAGTGATCCTAAAAGTATTTAGATAAAAACAGTATTGGACACGTTTAAATAATTAAGAATTAAAGTAACCACTAAAAGAATGAAGTGGTGCAAAAAGAATATTGGGGAAGTGGCGAGGGAGTGATCCTAAAAGCTATAAGATAAAAAAACAGTATTGGACACGTTTAAATTGCTTAAAATTTGAGAAATGCAAAGAGAATATTGGGGAAGTGGCGAACTAAAACATTAGAATAGTGTAAGGAGTGTTATGATTCTAAAAACATTGAGATACACAAACAAAGCAGGATTATTCACATTTAAATTGTTTAGAAGTTGAGGAAACACTCAAAGTGGTGCAAAGAGAATATTGGGGAAGTGGTGGACTAAAACATGGAATGGTTTAATTAGTGCAATGATTCTAAAAACAATAATATATTGTTACTATAAATACATCCCTGGCGGTATCGTCCACACAAGGCGCTTACCTATATCTTTGAAAGTACCAAAACGCCCCATATAGCGAATGATTTATGGCCGCAATGCAATTGAAAGCGTCCGACGTTTCTTGAATGGTCCAGAAATTGCTAGACAATGTCAAAAATAACGAAAGAGAATTCTCGCTTTCTCCGTAATGATTTGTGGGTACATAAAAAGACAGCGGTTGCGGAAGTTTTTAAATTAAGTTTTGAAGTAAATAGCATTAGAATGATTTAGAGAGTGCTATGATTATAAAAACATCAAGATATAAAAACAAAATAGTATTAGACATATTTAAATTATTCAGAATTTGAAAATATATTTAGAGGCTAAAGAAAACATTGGAGAAGTGGTGAACTAAAATAATAAAATGGTTTAGAGATTGCTATAGTTCTAAAACATGGATATACAAAAACGGCATAAGACATGTTTAAATTATTTAACATTTAGGAAACCACTCCGATGGCTAAGTGGTGCAAACGGAACATTGTAGAAGTGGTGAAATATGGTGGCAAAAAAAGGAAAGCGGCGAACCAAATCATAGTAGAAAGCTAATTTCGGCAATAAATGAAATCCCCATTAATCCAAGTAGGTTTAATAGAAGATTATAAACAAAAACAATTTGTTTAGCTTCGTTTATCATTTATGAATTAAAGTTAAACGAAAACTCGAAAAGGAAGTTTGTTTGAAACTTTTTAATAGGTTGGATACATAAACGGTGAAGGTGACATTAATTTCTATTGCCTTAATTAAAATTCATGCTTTAGAGTGATTTATTATAGAAAGTGTAACAAGAAATAACTGTTTTAAATTTAATTTACTTCAACAGACTGATGTTTACCTTTTATATATTTTACGAACAGGCCGGGAAACTTTTCCGGAACTCCGAACTTTATATACAACTTCATAATCAAATTATAATCCTGATTAAGAAACTTTTTCTAAATATGCACCTATATACGAAAACATAATCTATGTATAGGGTGAACGGTAGTTTAATACGAGTACTAAAATCACTTTACGGGGATTCCACTGCTTGTGTCAGGATAAACGGAGCTTGCACGGAATGGTTTAACATCGAAAAGGGTGTGAGACAGGGATGTGTGGCTTCGCCATGGCTGTTTAACTTATACATAGACGATTGTTTAAAAGATTTGAAAGAGTGTGTATGGATTAAAAATGAATGATTTGATTGTCAAATGCCTTCTTTACGCCAATGATCAATCAAGTCATATTAGCGTCATCTAAAAAGATGTTGCAGGCGATGGTTAATGTTATGCATGATGCTCTGAAAATCAAAAGGGATGAAAATTAAAGTAAGCACAACGAAAGTAATGGTTTTTAAAAGAAAAGAAAACATGACAAACTGTGAAGTTCTGATTAAGGGAGAAAGAGTGGAACAAGCAGTCGTCGAGTGGGGAATCAAAAATCTTGTACAGTTCAACGCCCAGAAAACACAAAGCGCCACGTTTTCCAAGAAAGTGAATTCCTCAAATCATTCCATTACAATGTCCGGAAATACCCTTGAATTAAGCCCCTTCATCTCGATTTGGAAGTCACGGTATCTAATAATATCGCAAAGTCAGCAAGCCAGAGGTCAGGTTTTCTGTGGAAAGCTAGAAAGTTTTTACTCCTGATCAACTGTTGACGACGTACAAGGCTCAAATCCGATCTCTACTGGAGTATTGCTCTCACATATGGGGTTCAGCATAAGGGCATTCTCTTCGTCTTCTAGATTCCATTCAGAAAAGGGTCATTGGGTTGATAAACAGCTCAAATCTTACAAATACCCTTCACCCACTAGAACATAAAAGAAGAGTTGCAGACCAGACATTACTCTACAGATATTTCCATGGCAGATGCTCCAGGGAAATAAAAACTCTAATACCACATACCGAAGAACTCGGCACGCTCACCCATTTACTCTCAAGATTTACACTACACTACAGGGCTGCTACGAAATGAAACAAGCTTCCAAAATTAGTTTTTCCAGAGAAATATGACCTGCAACTTTTCGCTCCCCCTTCTAATAGTCGCAGTGCGGGCCGTCCGCGGCCCACACGATAGGTATACCTTTTTTGCGACTATTTTCAATAAAAAAAAAACGTAAATGAGTTCGTGTACTTGGGTTCAAAGTTTGCAAGAGATGGAAAGTATGACAGTGACATTGAGCGAAGGGCGTTGGCAGGAAAACAAATGAATGGGGCACTGTATAGCTTTATGAGCAGCCAGAAAGTGTCAGAAAAGGCACGTCTGGCTGTACATAGAGGAGTGTTGGTTACTACACTTATGTATGGTAGTGAATGTTGGGTTTGGTAGAAGAAGCATGAAAATAGGATTAATGCTGCGGAGTAGTCTGATAATTGTATAGCCGGAGTGACTCGGTTGAATAAAGTAAAAAATAGTGAGGTAAGAGAACGCTGAGGTGTAAAAGAAGATGTGGTTACAAAGATAGATAAAGGAATGCTTAGATAGTTTGGACACGTAGTGAGGGTGGATGAAGAAAGATTAACGAAACAAATTTACAAGGCGAGTGTGAATGGACGGAAGTCTGTAGAGGTCGACCTCGGCGAACATATCTCGATCAGATCAACAGTGTTTTGAAGAAAGGCCAGGTCAAGAGTACCAACCGAAGAGCATATATGAGAGCACTTATGAAAGTAGAGGAAGCAAAAGATGTGTGTAAGAACAGTAGCGGAAGTGGAAGGAAGTGGTCTTTGTCTACCCCTACGGGAAAAAGGCGTGACTATATGTATGTATGTCTTCTTCTTCTTAATCGTGCCATATCCTCAGTGGACGTCGGCGATCATTGTGGCCCAGATGACTCTATTTACTGTTGCTCTAAACAATTCAGCAGATGTTTTTCCGGTCCATTGGCGTATGTTCTTCAGCCACAATATACGGCGTCTCCCGGGACCTCATTTTTCTTCTATTTTACCCTCAGTGATTAGTTGTAGCAATCTATATTTATTGTTTCTCATGATGTGCCCAGTCCAAGCCTCAACTTCATATAGCAGAACCGTGAACACATAACATTTGAGAGTTCGAATTCGAGTATGTATGTATGTATACGAGAAAAAAAATACTGGGTATTGCGTTATAATTTTTTTTTCATATTGAAGTAATAATGCGCTCGTTTTAAAACGTTTTCAAATGGATTTTTCATAAAAGTGTTGCTTACCTTCTTCGTCGCTTCCCACCATGGAATATCTTTCGAACCCGCTTAGATTTCGATGCGTTCCAAGGCCAAAATCGTCCTTCGTCCATTGCAGTATACCCGTCTTGCCAATTACTCTGCACGGCAGTGTTACTTTGGAACCCACAACGGCCGTTTGGTCTTGAGGTTCCATGGCGAATTTTTGCTCGTGAGGTTGATCGGCCAAAGTCGACAGGCTGTAACTCGCTATCCTTAGCAAAAGGAGCAGGAATTTGTACGCTGAAGCCATTATTGATTGTCTCGATGTTCTGGAACAAAAAAAACTAATAATACATTGTTGTATACAGGGTGAATCACTACCGACGGGTCGGAGGATTACAGCGAGAAACGGTAGGTTTTAAAAAATTTGTCACTGCAGTAGTTTGTACAATACTGATACGATGTATTTTTCTTCTTTATTTTTTTGTTTTTCAATAGTGAATATTTTAATTTTTATTAATTCGAGTTTGGATTAAAAAAAACTCGAATAATCTTTTTTTTCCACCCAAAATACTTATAAACTTTATACTGTGCTCTCCCAGGACTTCTGCGATTAACAAACTTTCGAAGCTCCATTTTTTAAATATTAACTAAAATACTAAATTGTTCGCAACTAATAAGCAAAGACCGTGGAAGAAATTAGGAAATAGTTTCAACTCAAATTTTGTTCATAACTACGTGCGACGAGCTGGATTTGAATATAATTATTGAAAAGTTTACCAAACTAGCGTTGGTTAACGAACGAGAAATAGCTGCCAATCAAACGGTAAATTTTAAATTAACTGTGACTAGTTTATTTTAAATTTACCGCCTGCAGAAACTCTTAAATAGAGAACTAAAACTAGAACTATAAAGACGTTGTTCGTCGGATGATGGCATTAAAATATCGAAGCTAGTACAAAAGGATTAATATTTACTGTCATAACTGTCATTTTAGTTTCGCTACATTACCACCCGGGATTCCAGTCTGTTACAGTGTTATGCTTTTATAAAAGTTCATCCTGACCAGTGCCGTAGCCAGAAATTTATTTCGGTGAAAACCAATACTGGGGGGTCTGGAATACCCCCCAGGAAAAGCGGTGGGTCCGGGGGTAAAATTTATAACAATACAAAATAAGTTATTTAAATTTTCATAAACAAATCATACCAAAAATTAAAAACATTAATATCTCCTGAAAGATATAAGATCCTAAAACTGTACTAGTACCATAAGGAAATAATTTAAAAGGAATTGGGTGGTACAGATAGTTAACCTTTTGATCAAAAGTGTAATTTAACATATAATTAATGTATCCTTTGCAAAGAAGTGTAAATAGAATAAAACTTTACAAAATATGTTTTGTTAAAGTGTGATTTAAAGTTTTCTGTGCCCTTTGCCCATTATGTTCAAGACTTCTTCAGGTTTTGCTTCTATATCTCGATGTATAGAGAGGTGGGCCGAACCATTAAGGAGGAAACATACGTTCATCACACTTATTCATGGATGACATACGTACATACATATAGTCACGCCTTTTTCCCGTGGGGTTAGGCAGAGACCACTTCTTTCCACTTCCGCTACGGTTTTTACACACATCTTTTGCTTCCTCTACTTTCATCAGGGCTTTCATGCATGCTCGTCGGTTGTTGGTACACCTGACCTGGCCTTTCTTTAAAACAATGTTGATTTGATCGAGATATGTTCGCTAAGGTCGACCTCTACCGACTTGTCCATTTACACTCGCCTTATAAATTTTTTTCGTCAATCTTCCTTCATCCATCCTTTCTACGTGTCAAAACCATCTATGCTTTTCTTTATTTATCTTTGTAACCACATCTTCTTTTACACCACAGCGTTCTTTTATCTCACTATTTTTTACTTTATCCAACCGAGTCACTCCGGCTATACTTCTCAAACTACTCATCTCCGCAGCATTAATCCTATTTTCATGCTTCTTCTGCCAAATCCAACATTCTCTACCATACTGATAAGTGTAGGAACCAACACACCTCTATGCACAGCCAGACGTGCCTTTTTTGACACTTTCTGGCTGCACATAAAGCTATTCATCTGTTTTCCTGCCAACACTCTTCGCTCAATGTCACTGTCATATTTTCCATTTCTCGTAAAATTTGAACCCAAGTACACAAATTCATTTACTTGTTCCACTCTTTCTTCCTCAATCGAAACTTTACAGTTTGTCATGCTTTCTTCTCTTTCAAAAACTATTACTTTCGTTTTGCTTGCATTTATTTCATCCCTTTGATTGTAGGGCATCATGCATAACATTAACCATCGCCTGCAACTCCTCTTTAGATGACGCTAATCTGACTTGATCGTCGGCGTAAAGAAGGCATTTGACAATCAAATCATTCATTTTCAATCGATACGCACTCTCTTTCAAATCTTTAAAACAATCGTCTATGTATATCGCTTAGTCTAATTTAACATATCAACCAAACATTTTAAAATCTCCAAACCACACTCCAAGGAAAACCAAGGTGAGTGACAGTTTTGCGTTTAAAGGAAGCGCTCGTATTAATTTTTTATTGTAGTTTATATTATTAATTATTCAAAATTATAGTCCACGCTCTCTATCTAATCCATACAGTGTTTTCTTAATTTTCCGCCCAAATATTTTTACTCAAAATCTGATAGGAATTTCCCACTACAAATAAGGTACAAACAAATATGCAACAATTAAAGATACTTTTGACACTTGGCAACGATGCTCAAACTTGTATGCTGACTACACGAGTTATTGTTGAAAGAAATCAATGCGCACAATGTTTCCAATTTACTTTGCCTTCAGTAGTTTTTTCGAGCACAAATTTTGTTATTTGAACATATTTCATTACGTGAGGATGTGACGCAGGATGATTTGCTGCTTTGGCTTCACGTTTATTGTTTGACGTTGATACTTTCCATATTGTATAGCGAACTAATAAAACTCTACGATATTTCAGCATAAAGAATCTAAATCATTATATCGACTAGTTTGGACCGTATCCATTACAGACTCTTCGAGTATATAATCTATAGTCCGTTCATAATTTGTCGATAGCACAAAATGTGCGTCCAAGTCATAAAACGGCCGTAATAGTCGTAAAATCATAGGCGGAGGTTCCTGAGGTGTTTATTCATGTCCGTACACAATTTGCTGATAGCTCACTGCAAGTTTGACCCTCATTAGGTTTAGTACGTTTTTGATCGCATTTAATTTACGGCTCGTTGGTGTTTCGGCGTCTACGGCAGTAATTAACGTCTCTAATATTTATTTTGCGAATTTTGTGCAGTGCGTGAGTAACTTTTTTTCATATTCCTACAAACATATACGTACCTTTCGTTCCTGCTTGTTTTGTTTGATTGCTTGCGATGGCTTCGTCATCATCATCAACATCATCAAGTTTTACACCGGTACTGTTGCGTACAGTCAGTAATTCTGTCTATTCACCAAGAGAGAAGACTATTGTTTTGAACGTTCACGATGCTCTGCTTTCTCAGAATCTCACAAACACTGTTCAGAACATAATCAAGAGTTGTGCCCACATGACGGGCGTAGGGGAGTCAACAATATATAGGTTCCTATCAGAAAGAAAAAAACAAGGTATAGCTAACCCAAATACAAACGAATACTTAAAGAGGGGGAGAAAACCTATTGAAATTGATGAATTTGCCAAAAATGGTATTCGAAGGAAAATTCACGAATTTTTTTACAAAAAAGAAATACCAAACTTAAACAAAATTTTACAAGAAGTTAGAGACGACCCGGATTTGCCTCATGTCGGACGAACCAAATTGTGGCAAGTTTTAAAAGAATTAAATTTCCGGTGGGAGAAATCAGACCGAAAATCACTTTTGATTGACCGGGAAGAGATAATATGTTGGAGAAGAAAGATCTATACGAAAATTTCGGGCTGAAGGAAAGCCAATTTACTATCAGGACGAAACGTGGGTAAACGCAGGTCATACTCTCACAAAAATTTGGTCAGATAAAAATATATCAAGCTCCAGGCAAGCCTTTATGGAAGGTTGGTCTACTGGTATTTCCCCACCCTCTGGTAAAGGCAGTAGATTAATAGTTTCTCACATTGGCAGTGAAAAAGTATTTGCTAAGCATGGTTTGTTGGAATTTCAATCCAAAAGCACAAAAGACTATCACGAGGAGATGACAGCTGATGTTTTCGAAGAGTATTTTGAGCAGATGATTGAACATATACCACCAAACTCAATTATAGTATTAGATAATGCACCTTATCATTCACGACTAGTAGAAAGACTTCCAACGACTGCGTGGAATAAACAGGATATCATTGAATGGCTGCGGAATAAGTCCCTGCCTTACAAAGATGGAATGGTTAAAGCAGAACTTTTAAAAATTGCCCGGCAACACAAATCTAAGTTCAAGAAATACGTAGTTGACAAAATGGCGGAAAGACGAAACATCACAGTCCTTAGACTTCCACCCTACCACTGCGAATTAAATCCAATTGAACTCATTTGGGCACAAATGAAAAGCTATGTGGCTAGAAAAAATACGTCATATAAAATACAAGCTGTACGTGAATTGTTATATGAGTCTTTACAACATATTACAGAACAAAATTGGCGAGATGCAGTAAGACATGTAATAGAAGAAGAACAAAAAATGTGGGATCTTGACAATATAATTGATGCGACTGTAGAGACACAACCGCTAATTATTAACCTGCAAGACGACTCGGATTCCGAAGATGATCCTGTTTATTTTGAGTTTGAATAGTTTTGTAAGTAATCGTAGTTTATATCATTTAAAAATAGGTATTAATTAAATAAATGTATCTTTTACAAATTGCAAGTAACTTTTTATTTTTAAATAAAATAAAGAAATTTTATTAAAATAAAAATACAATTTACAGTACCTACAGTTTAAGAATATTAATATATTTATTTATTTAAAGTAACGTAATGTTTTAATCATATACTCTACGACACTGGTCAGTCATTTCCACTCAAAATACCTACATAATCGGATTAAAAGTTCTATAGCTGTATTGTATTTCTTCAGATACAAGGTGGGTTAGTCGAAAACATCTTAAACTGCCAGTTTTAGGTTGGTTTTTGTTATTATATCATACTACCTGTCCTCTCTGTATTTCAGTTCTCTAATGAGGGTCAAACTTGCAGTGAGCTATCAACAAATTGTGTACGGACTATAGTCATTTAATAAGAACTAATCGTGTTCTTATAAAACATACATACATATTGTGCTGTTGTGAATTGTTTTGATACCTTAGCTAATACAGTGAAAATTAGTTACTTTAGGTAACTTCCATTACAGCTTGTTTTTGTTTTTATTTTCCCTATTACTTATATCTGTATAGATTTTCTTAATTAAATAATAAATACTATGATTTGGTGCTTAAAATAATCTACACTTTTACTGTATTTAGTCCCTAATTTGTAGCTTTGAATCTTTGAATCGATCTAGAAGATAGGGCGAAGGTGTATAATGTGGCAGTCAAACAGAAAAGCGAATAATATGATTTTACTAACCAAATCTCTTGTATGACAGCAGAAATTACCAAACCTACTAAACTACTTAACATCGTATATACAAAGTTTCTATGCTTTACTGTTTAACTCGTTAAAAACTTTATAATATCAAAGCTACCGCCAACCACATTTAAACATATTTAATTTGTTTTAGAGAAGCATGGATGGTAATGGAAAAAATGGAAAATAAAACATTTAACTCACCCAGGTATGTAATGAGTATCAAAATCTCTCCTATGAAAAAAAATATGGGGTGGCCAACCGAAAACGAAACGGAGCCGTTTTCAGGAACCTCGTCAACATTTTAGAAAAACGCTCAGACTCGTCGATTTTTGATTAGCGGAGGACATTTTTTTCCGCTATTTTTGTCTCCACTACTTTTAACCCCAAGCCAGCGTAAGAATTACCCCAAAATTTTTAAATGGCGTTGGGGGTCGAATAAGAATATTGAGAAAGTAGATTTTAAATGTGAAACTTATCTGCAAACAATCACGAACGGTAAAAATGCCATTCATTCGAGTTAAGTACGTCAATGGTATAAATTTAGTACCTTGTAACTAGTTTTTTCCTGCACGGGACGGTAAATCGCCACAATTGCCGCTATCGGTCCGATTCAAACCCAAGAGTTTTTCACGAGACATCTGAAAAGTAAAATCTATAAAACACAACCAGCGTCGTTGGAAGATTTGCTTCAAAAAATCGTTGAGGAGTGCCGTCGAATTTTTAATTAAAAATTGACGGGTCTGAGCGTTTTTCTAAATTGTTTCTGCATGTTTCTGCTCTGTTTTGTTTTAGGTTGGCCACCCCATTATGTTTAGTCCTTAGGAATCACTTATAACACCTCAATATTGTTTCTTACAACCAATAAGACTCATTTAAATCTCAAAAAAACCCAAAAACGTGCAGAAAACCACAATCGCTACCACCAAACACACATAACCTTATAGAATATAAGTCATTTGTAGTACCACCAATCTCAAGTCACGTGACCCATGCCTGCAGACGATCATTTTGCAGCTTTTATGATTTATTTACTGAAAATTCAGATACGGGGGTGCTTTCAATAATTTAAACCAAAAATTTGCTACTTGCTAACGTTTAAATATCTTGAAAGCTGGATCAATCAGTCGATGGATCCAGACGAAGAAATCAAGGCTAGAATAGAAATAGCTAGAAGAGCATTTCTGAAACTCAAGCTGTTACACTGTGCCAAGCAACATAACATTCATCTGCGGGAAAGGTTTACCGAGTGCTATGTATGGTCTATTCTGCTGTACTCTTGCGAAACATGGGCGCTTCACCAAAAAATTATTGACCGCATCAATGCATTCGACATGTGACGTACTCATCAGAATAGGGCACGATAGAGAGCTCTTAACCACCATCAAGCGCCGCAACTGGAATACTTGTGAAATGTGATGCGTGGACCACGTTATAGTCTGCTTCGGCTTATTCTGAATGGAAAGATCGAGGGGAGAAAATGGATAGGCCTGGCTTCAAAATCTCTGACAATGGACAGGTCTAACTGCTGAGGAACTTCTCCACGCAGCTCAAGATAGATATGGATTTTTTTTTATGAAAATAGTCGCAAAAAGGGTAGACCTATCGTGTGGGCCGCGGACGGCCCGCACTGCGACTATTAGAAGGGGAAGGGATTATAGAAAGGTAATGATTGTGGACACGCTTTTTAAAAAGTTGCAGGTCATAGTTCTCTGGAAAAAATGAATTTGGAAGATTATTCCATTCCGTAGCAGCCCTGTAAAAAAAGGATTCTTGATGAAGAATGGTCCTTGTAGTGTCAAGCTTGAGAGTAAATGTGTGAGACTGATCAGCGTGCCGAATTCTTCGGCCGAATGTGGCCAATGGTGGTACAAGAGTTTTTATTTCTCTGGAGCATCTGCCATGGAAATATCTATAGAGCAATGACTGGTCTGCAACTCTTCTTCTATGTTCTAGAGGGTGAAGGGTATCTGTGAGAGTTGAGCTGTTTATCAAGCGAATGGATCTTTTCTGAATGGAATCTAGAAGACGAAGAGAATGCCTTGGTGCTGAACCCCAAATGTGCGAGCAATACTCCAGTAGAGGTCGGATTTGAGCCTTGTTCGTCGTCAACAGTTGATCAGGAGTAAAAAACTTTCTGGCTTTTCACAGAAAACCTAGCCTCTGGCTTGCCGACTTTGCGATGTTAGCAACATGGTCATGCCAAGATATATTATTGGACACCGTGACTCCCAAAATCGAGATGGAGGGACTTGGTTCAAGTGTATTTCCGGACATTGTGATGGGATGATTTAAGGAATTCACTTTCTTGGAAAATGTGGCACTTTGTGTTTTTTGGGCGTTGAACTGAACAAGATTGTTGGTTCCTCACTCGACGATTGCTTCAAGATCTCTATTGATGGAATCAACCTGTACCTGCCTGAGTCTATTTGTATCATTTACCGAAAAAGATCGATAGGATGTGAAGGTTGAGATACCAAGAAGTAATCAATATGGGAGTCGTAAACGCTTGAGAAAGCAAGACACTGTAAGAAGAAGAACGTGCTAATAAACAGCGAACCAGAAAGAAAGAAAAAAGGAAGGAATCAAATATTTCTTTGTATTCGTACCGAATATTTTACCTCGGGTCTTCCTATTCTTCGGCTAGACAAAGGAAAACAGTAGCTTTTAATTCCTTATTGTTTTTATTAAACATTAAAATAAAAAGTCTTCTTTAAATTGTACGGTATCTTTTTGAAAGAGACAAATCGTCCTTTACACAGCAATTGTCCTTTGGGTTTGCTTCGACACTGAAATATTATGCGACCGAGTTATCCTTTGTAAACCGGTGAATCCGAAAATCCTTCCGGTCGAGTTATTTTTCAAGTTACATAGGACAATAAAAATATATCGATACCATTCAATGTAATATTCCTGAGAAGTTAATTTTCTTTCCTTAAACATTTTAAGAATTTGCTGATATTTTTCCGAAATTTTACGAACAAGCTTGTTTATTTTTAATTTCTGCATCGTAAAAATATCATTTTAATATTTTTCAAAAGTGGTTTATCCTAATACATTGCAATAACTTTGTTATTGTTGGTATTTATCGATTCGAGCTTTATTATTTTGTGGAAAAATAACTCGTACAAAATGTGAAGTGTAAACATAATCAGATGTACACCAACAGGATATACCGTCACGATTTAATAGAAAAACTTTCCCTCCAGCCGACAGAAAGCGCTATCAATGGTTATTAACCTCAACGTTTGATTTTAAATCATACGTACATACATATAGTCTTGCCTTTTTCCCGTAGGTGTAGCAGAGACCACTTTCTTTCACTTTATAATACACATCTTTGCCTCTTCTCCCTTTATAAGCCTTTCTATAAGTCTAAAAAGGAAAACTTTTAACACGTCTATCCTACCGGTTTTCACATATGGGGCAGAAACCCTAACGCTCACTAAGGTCTGAACAAGGAAATTGAGTGTCATACAAAGAAAGATGAAAAGAACTATGCTGGGGATAGAAAGACAGAGTAAGAAATGGGGAGATTCGTAGACGAACAAAGGTAGAAGACATTATTGAAAAGATCTCAAAGTAGAAATGGAGGTGGGCCGGTCATGTAGCACGACAAACGGATCAGAGATGGACGAAAAAACTTCTGGGATGGAGGCCATGGTCAGACAAACGAAACCCCGGAAGACCACCAACCAGATGGACAGATGATTTAAAAAAGATCAACACCAACTGGCTTGCAGCGGCACAGGACCAAGAAACTTGGAAGAAACTTGAGCAGGCCTATGTCTAACAGCGGACGCAAATGGCTGAAGAATGATGATGATGATGACCTTTATAAGCACTCCTTCACTTAATTCATTTGAGTCACTTCGGCTATACTTCTCAGACTATACTTTTCTTTGCAGCATTGATCTTACTTTTATGCTTCTTATTCCAAACCCAAAATTTACTACCATATATAAGTACAGCATTTCTCTATTCACAGCCAGTCGTGCCTTTTTTGACTCGTTCTGGCTACTAATGAAGTTATTTAAATCATTATCAAAAAAGTTGTAAAAGTCACATCACCTAAAAAAAAGACTAAGGACCAAAAGCGATTAAAGCATCACATCAACAAAGATAAAAACATTAATTACCAAAATCACCACATTAGACAACACAAGCATATAATTGGCAAGCAAGAATATCATATCAACCGACAAAAAAAGCACAACAACCGACAAAAGCACCATATCAATCGACAAAAGTACTACGTTAGTTAACAAAAGCACCACATCAACCGAAAAAAGCACTTCAACCGACATATTATTACATCTAGCGGCAAAAGCATCACACTAATCGATAAAAGCGCTATATAAACCGACCAAAACACCACATTAACTGACAAAAGCATCACCATTGACAAAAACACTACATTTAGCGACAAAGCAATGCATAAAGGGACAAAAGCACTCCTATATTAATCCACAGAAGTACCACATCAACTGACAAAAGCAACAACAGCACAACAATTGACAAAAACACTACATCTAGCAATAAAGCAATGCATCAAGGGACAAAAGCACTCCTATATTAGTCCACAGAAGTACCACATTCACCGACAAAAGCAATACATCGATCAGCAAAAGTACCAAGTTAAACAAACACAAAAAAAAAACGTATAATTGGAATCTTTTTATTTTTTTAACATCTTTATTTTTCCTTAATAATAACCAGTAAATCTAATTAAAGTTTAGGAGATGTTTGGTTACATAAAATGATTAACTCACGAAAGAATTAAAAAATACCGTTTATTTTTCAGAAACAGAAAAATCTTATGCAACAAAAACAAACCTTGAAACAATGAAAACGATTTTTCCGGTATTGCCACCTTTGTTTCTAATGAATAAACTCCATTAAAGCGTCAAAAACGACACATCAAGCAACAGAAGCACAATCGATAAAAGCATCACATCAACTGCATATATTCATTTACTCAGTCGGAGCACTGCATAGCTTTATGAACAGCCAGAAAGTGTCAAAAAAAGCACGTCTGGCTGTGCATAGAAGTGTGTTGGTTCCTACACTTATGTGTGGTAGTGAATGTTGGGTTTGGCAGAAGAAGCATGAAAACAGGATTAATGCTGCGGAGATGAGTAGTCTGCGAAGTTTAGCCGGAGTAACTCGGTTGTATAAAGTAAAGAATAGTGAGATAAGAGCACGCTGTGGTGTGAAAGATGTTGTTACAAAGATAGATAAAGGAATGCTTAGATGGTTTGGACACGTAAAAAGGATGGATGAAGGAAGATTAACGAAACAAATTTATAAGGCGAATGTAAATGGACGGAAGTCGGTAGAGGTCGACCTCGGAGAACATATCTCGATCAGATCAACATTGTTTTGAAGAAAGGCCAGGTCAAGAGTACCAACAACCGACTAGCATATATAAGAGCACTGATGAAAGTAGAGGAAGCAAAAGATGTGTGTAAGAACCGTAGCAAGTAGTCTCTGCCTACCCCTACGGGAAAAAGGCGTGACATTATGTATGTATGTATGTACTCAGTCGACCAAGGAATAAAAAAGAGAGTACTTAAGGAAAGAAGGATTAAAATAATGGTAGTTCTCTGTTGGTATTTGATCCAATTATTGTTTACACACGATGTACGCAGCGAATCAATTACCTAAATAACAGAACTATCATACTTAGTAAATAAACAATCAAGATGATATTAAATAATCCGGTGCAGTATAGAAATTCCTGAAACACCAGTTTCGACATTTCGATCTCATCCTTCTCTCAATTTCTGTTCCACTGATATGAAACGCTGTATATTTCATCCGACGGTTTCTAAAGGAGGACAGAGAGAGATAGAGAGAGATTGTTACACATCTCCCAGTCGATTTAACGTCCGCAGGAACGCAGACAGTATTTGTTAAATAGACTGCAGGAATTCAATTGTTTCAAAATGATTAATTAATTAAAGTCGGGCGTAGCCGACTGCGGAGGAATTTCTGCAAATAATTTAAGATTCCGACGGTTTCTAAACTGTCTGTAAAGTACCAGGAAAGACACAAATTTATTTTTTCTCTCCCATCTGTTGCTTTTTCTTTGAAAAAAAAAAACCATTTACATTTCTTATTTCGTAACATATCTCGGTAATTGTACAAAGTATACCCTATATCGTCAAAAATCTCTAAAAATAAACAGTATTGCCGTAGCAAAACTAACTTTTCCAAACCGAGGGCTCTTTTCTATTTAATATAGTTCTAGTTGTCCTAGTTGTCTGATTTATTAAATTGAATTTGTATTTATAATTTATATGGAGATACTGACCAAATTTTGAATAATAATCTTGTCCGTCGGTCGGGCCAAACGTAATATCTGAAAGCCCCGTAGTGATTCTTAGCTGATTCCTGTTCATTGCTAACGGCAATTGCTTCCAACCAGAACATAACTTGTACAAACTTGGACTGGGTACAATGATATAAAACCACAAAGGCAAGATACAATGGGCCAACAGGCCTAAGTGTCACCGGAGGCAATAGCCAGACGGACCTAAATAGGGGTGGAGTTTTTAGTGAGTAGACCTGACATCAGTCAGTCTTAAAGTAGACCTTGAGCTTACAGATACATAACTTCTCCGTAAAGGATTTTCTCCATCTCTGCAAAAAAAAAATACAAAATACCTAAAAGTTTAATCGCCCTAGCTCTCCTTTTTAAGTTATCGTGCGGAAATGACAAAATGCGGTAAATTTGAGGATCACCTTGTACGGCAGCTACCTGAAGGGATGTACCGTTATCTTTGAACTCGGTCTCGGAATAAGAGAACGCTAGAAGCTACAGAAATAAATGCACTTAGACGAGCAGCAAGATTTTACCGTGCAGATGGAGTGAAAAACGAAGACATCCGACAAAGAATGGGACTGAAGGTACGATCATTAATAATATCTCTTGGTATGGACATATGCAGCGTATGGCGGACTATAGATGAATATCTTCTCTAGGTGCCGTCTCCGCTTCGTAGGTTGGCAATCATCATAACAATATTTATTTTTGAGACCGCAGCTCTAAATAGTTCATTATTACTGCATCCAAACCAATCCCTTAGGTTCTTCAGCCATGAATTTCGTCTTTTATCCATAGATCTCTTGCCTTGGATTTTTCCCTGCATAAATATTTGTAGCATTTGATATTTTTCTCCCCTCATGACGTGTCCCATGTACAGTTTTCTTCTCTTGATTGTCGGAATCACTTCTCTCTCCTTATGCATACGTCTCATCACTTCCACGTTGGTTATTCTCTCCACCCATGAGATCCTCAATATTCTCCGGTATATCCACATCTCAAATGCCTCCAGTCTCCTCATGTCGGTTACCTTCAGTGTCCAGGCCTCCATCCCATAATATAGTATAGACAGCACATAGCGTCTCATCAGTCGTATTTTTAAATCTCTGCGGCAGAAAAACCTCTTCATTCTTGTAAAGGTGCTTCTCGCCCGTTCTATTCTGATAGATGAATATATTCCTATAATAATATTTTAAATAATTAATTGTGTTAGCTGAAGCGGCATAAGACCCAAAATAACATGGAGCGAGGGGATAAAGAAAGCCATGAGTTTAAGAAACCTACAGGAGGGTCAATGGGAAAATCGAAGAAAATGGCGTCTAGATATCGGACAACGTCTTCGTACGTTTAAAACCGATGGATATACTTGTAAATATAAAAAAACGACGGGTTGCACTCTGGGAGTGCCGGCAGAAGTGAAAACAGCCGGCGCAGGCATACATTTTCGCCGCGCCGTAGAAAGAGAGGGGGATACTCCCTCTCCTACGCCACGTCAGCTGTCTACTCTCCATCCGTCTTACGAATTTTCGATCAGGTCACGTGTCCTGACGCGAGTTTAACATTTTTAACCCATTACAAAAAAAGTGTGTACAACGCCGCTAAAGAAGTTTTCACTTTAAAAAATATTATTTTTAATCTGAAAAATATTGTCTCCAGATTTCCATAGTTTATGAATAATGCATTATTTTTATTAACGCTTTATTATAAATCATATATTAAACATCAATACCAGATTTGAATGTTTTCGATTTCTTTCTTCCGCTTTTTGCTTGATCTTCTTTCAATATGGCGCTTTTCTTCCTACCTCGACTTTTTCGTTTTCGGCTACCTCGTTTTCGGTTTTGTCGCTTTTGGCTACGTCGTCTACGGCTTCTGCTTCTATTTTTTCTTCGTCTTTGAGCCTCCGTTATCGGCAAACCAAAACCTAATTTAAACCTTCCCCCGTTCTCTTTGATCAAACCAGCTTTCAGTCCAGTTTTTAATGCTTTTTTAACACAAATTGATGCATTTTTTTTAACGGCTTCTTGCACTGATAAATTATTTGATCTAAAATTTTGTCGGGGGGAGAACCATTAGAGTCATTAAGACACGCTATGGTGTCCATAACATCTGCTAAAAACGACACCTCTCCTTGGACCATTTTAATGCAGCAAAAGCAGAACTTAATCAATAAACTAATGAAAAGTACTTAAATTTTGAATTTAGCTACTAAATTAATTTGTCAAAATGACATAACAAATGTACTTGAATTTGTCAGTTTGTTGAATAAGGTTGCCAAGTTACCAGTCAAGAAAAGTCGCATTTTATATTGCTCCAGTGAAATACATCCGTCTTACGAATTTTCGATCAGGCCACGTGACCTGACGCGAGTTTAACATTTTTTACCCATTACAAAAAAAGTTCACAGCGTGCCATAAGAAGTTATCACTTCAAAAAACCTTAAATCCTGCTTCAATCCAATTATTTAACACAAAAACTCAAATCTCTGAGATAACTAAAATTCTCTTTAATAAAAACTTTTATTATTGCTGATGAGTCTAAAAAAACCCGGGTTCAAATTCAAATTCATACGTTACAAGTAATTAATGTATACCAAAACTATTTCTAAGTCACTAGTATACTTGTGGATCGTCCTGGAATGGGGTTTGGTGCAGGTTGACGAACATACATTTTTATTCTTGAGGAGGCGAATTTTAATTTATCGAAATATTCATGAAAAAATTACAGTTCGTTTGACGAAGCGACATCTCGACGCCACTTCGCGTCAAAGCCGTTATGGAAATTTACTTTACAACCGGCTCGAAAACTCGACGAAATGATGATTTAAGTCGCAAAAATATTTCTACTTTGAAGACGTAAAGTTCCTCGAAAAGTTAACGAGACGTACGTTTCATTAAGGTAAAGAATTTTCGAGGTTAGAAAGTAGTTTTCGGTGTCGTTCAAATTTTATTTGAAGGAATTTTAAGTAAATCGTTAAAACTCACTTATCTCGTTTTTTCTTCTCTTCGCTGTTGTAAATGTGTGCTTGAAAAGGTTTTTTGTGCAAATTAAGTTTGCAATATTAGGTTTGTCACTATACCTTTAACATATCCACTGGGGATACGGGGAAAATAGAATAGATCTCAGGTATGGTCTGCCTGTGGTAAAAGACGACTAAATACTCCCAATCTAAAGTGTTATGCGACCCGTGCTGATGGATACATGGCGGTGGGGGAGCATCGTAGCCTACTGAAAACCAGGTAAAATCCTATAGTAGACAGCCTTAGTCCTGTGCTAGGGGCACCTTAAGGCCGGACCACCCCTTCCCCCATACTCGTTGACTGCAAATAACGCTGAGAACGCTGGTGAACCGTAATCACGACACACTGATACGGGTTCCAGGCCGCCAGGAAGTTGCAGGTTATAAGGAAGTAGAAACCTTGCAAGAAGAGTTTCGGAAAATTACAAAAACTACTGGAAAAGCATACCAGGAAACAAAACACGGGAAATAATACATTAAAGGACCGTGAGGGGTGGAGTTTTTAGTGAGTAGACCTGACACAGTCAGTGGAGTCTTACAGTAGACCTTGAGCTTTCATACCTTTAAATATTCCCATTTGAATGTCATTAATGCCTTTATAGTGCCTCTCAGTGACATTATAAATTCATTGTAACACGCAAATTTTAAAATAAAAAACCCATTAGTAAGCTATTTAATATTTTATGAACGTTATTAAAGGCAAGCATGTGACACGTCTGATCAAGATCATCATAAATTAACACGTGCTAGTACTTGTTCCTTTTAGCGACATATTTCTCTCTCTGTAGTGGTTTAATGGTCAAAAAATGTTTAACCAATCAGAGCTTCTCGTTATTGTACTATTTTCTTCCTTATAACGCAAGGAACAGACTGGAACAGCCAGTGTAAGAAAATTATGCATACAGTATGTGAAGTGCAACATTCTAATGTAAATGTTATATTAATAACGTCTAGTGATATCTATTTAGACAGAGTCTCAAGTGCGAGCTACCTTGGTTGCAGGATAAACGAGGACTGGGATCCATCAGTCGAAATCAAAATACGTATTGAGTGTGCCCGGGCAACATTTATTGGCATAAAAAAATTTTTTACCAGTCACGATCTATGGATTGCCCTGCGTATGAGGATGATTAGAGTATATGTCTTTCTAGTTCTTTTGTATGGAGTCGACTGGACACTAATAGAAGCCACGCTTAAACGTCTACAAGCTTTCGAGATGTGGTTGTACAGGAGAATGCTAAGAGTAAGTTGGGTGGAAAAGATCACAAACGAGGAGGTGCTAAGAAGAATGCATAAAGTGGTCAATATTGTAAAACAACGAAAACTTCGGACATATCATGAGACACCCAGAAAAGTATGACGTTCTACATCTTATAATACAGGATAAGATTAATAGTAAGAGACACTCTGGCAGACGAAGAACTTCCTGGCTCAAAAATCTCAGACAGTGGTTTGGTCTCACCACTATACAACTTTTCCGAGCGGCTACCAACAAAATAATGATTGCAAACATGATAGCCAGAATGATTGCCAACGATTGTTTAACGGTCATGGCACTTAGAAGTAGAAGACCAGCGAGTTGGTGGTCTTCCACTATTTCTTTTATCGGATCTGGATCTCCATTCAAGTAGTCGTTTTGTCCACATCAGTCTCGCCTGTTCTTCTGCGTAATTCTTCATTTCTAATGTGGTCACGTAACGAAACACCAAGCATCGATCTTTCCATTTTGCGCTGTGTTACTTTTACTTTCTTAGCAGAAGCGTTGGTAAGGGGTTAGTGTTTCGGCGCTGCAGGTCATACCGGTTATGACCTACGACGGTAACATTGTTATTTTATAAATAGCGGTAAAAAACGATATGTTGATTGAACACTAATTTTTGATGGGAAAAATACCATTCAAGCTCGGCAATAAATTGAAAAAAGTCGATAGGAATCTGCTGAATTTAAATAAGACACTTGACATTTTGGTCCTCCAAAAAACTGACCTTAAAATTAGAAGTTAAGTTGCAAAAGATAGCTAACATCTCAAATAAACCAAAAGGATGTGTATACAATATTTTGCCCGAATAATTGGCCAACTAAATTTTTTCTTAAATGGATGCTACATTTATTCAAAGTAGAACAAAAACAACAATGAACTGATAATTCAGGACGCTATTTGGGGATGTTAAAATGGAATAAACGTAATTTTTTACGTCCATATGCGACAATAGGAGGAACATGGTGAAAGCACGGGATTAAATCCATCAAAAATTGCCACACACGCAACAGATCTGTCCCCCGTCGACTTGCAACAAAACTTATTATATAAGTTAGTCTTATCTATAAAATGCAAATGTAAATTGGATTCTCATCAAACGTGCAGCATTTGTTTCTTTCTTTTTATTACCATTCGCGTTTCGTTTTAATCCCAATAATCCCGAAGGGTTCGAAATCTTTCGAGTTTACGTTTCACAAAAATAGACGCCCGGACCGACGACCGGTAGCGTCGTGACGTCGACGGCGTCTTGTCGCCGGAACCGGATACATTTTAAGATCCAGGGATGGCAACACATTGGCGTACAGCAGAAAAAATAGTAAACTAAATTTCCAATCAAAAACCCATCATTAATTCAACCGAATTTACATAATTTGCAAGCAAAGAATTGTTTTAATATATTACTTTTTTTTTAAAAGTGAGGTTTTATATTCTTTTTCGAAGATTCCAGTTTTAGGATGATTTTTATTTTAGTTAATATTTACCTCCTTAAGTACCTTCTCTCAAGCGCATCCGGGATATATATTTTCCAGTCGACAATTTGTTTTTTTTACAAAAAAAAACTAGCGTACTCTCAAAACAGTGTATACAGTGCTTACCCTGACTGTATAAACGCGTTAAAGTTTCCGAACGATGTGAGTGGGAATATCAAATAGCTCCATGGGGACCAAAACGGGTGGAGGGGACGGAGATGGGACGGAAGGTCGAAAAGACCGGAAGTAAACGGGCCCGGAACAATATCTTGAGCAAACAAGTGTTAAAAGCGTACATGTGTCTCTAATTGGCTAGATTATCATTAATTGTTTAGATGACAAACTTGCCGTTTATAGACTATATATGGGGCGGCAAAGAAAAATTATACCGAGAAAAATAACTTTATAATTCCGTCCTTAAAAGTATAGTAATGTATGGCTGTGAAACATAGCAAATGACAAGAACCCTAGAGAGGCGTCTTTTGGCTTTGGAGATGGATTTCTGGCTAAGAGCGGCCGGAAAATCAAGATGTGAAGAATATCGAATGCTCGAATAAGAGAAATTATGAAGGTGGAACATACGATTGTTAATGACATTCAACAAAGGCAGTCAACATGATATGGCCATGTAGAAAGAATAACAGATGAACGGCTTCCAAAACTAATGCAACAATGGTTATCTACCAAAACACGACGCAGAGGTAGACCAAAAACTGCATGGATAAGTGGAATACGAAAAGCTATGTCGAAAAGAGATTTGCATCCAGGATTGGGAGGATAGAAGACGCTGGAGGCTGGGAACCGGAAGGCGTAGGACGCTATGAAACCGAATCCATATATATATATATATATATATATATATATATAAATAAGAAAAAAGCAACTAATTTATTTTTTGGGTATGCAGTCTGTGGCTAGAAAAAGTAAAACTTTTGATTCTGTTCAAGCTTTCGAGTCTTTATTGGCCCTTCATCAGGAACTCTACAATTTAAACATTGAAAATATTTGGAAAATCATAAAAAACGAACAGAAAAAGTTACGAAAGTGAGGTTGAACTGGAGCAATGCTTATCACAATTTTAGAAAAAAATTTATCGATGTATATGGTACAACACTTCAAACATTACGTTAGGGCACAATTATTATAAAAGTTGAATTTAAACATTATATATTAATTTTTAAAAATTTCATTATTAAAATAGCATAATCTAAAACCACGTGTGGTATTTTTGGAGCAAAAATTCGCTAGACTGACAAGTTAAATATTTAACATGGAACCATAGAAATACAGAATTTTGTCAGAACGAAAAACAAACTACAAAATTCTTTAATTGTATGATTTTTTGGAAAATATGAAGGAAGACTAAGCACGTAAGAATAATTAATGCTGAGATTGTCAATATCAGTTCTAAATTTCATAGCTTTGGGTTCTTTGAATGTGTTAGTCATTTCTAGAAAAATTCGTTTTGATAAGTTAGATTCACTATCTAATATAGACACATTAGCATAATCAGGCAAGTGATTGGTTAAAACATGAGTGGCTAAGGTGCAAGAATTTTTTGAGTTTCTGATATCACTCTTATGGGAGCACATTCTGTCCTTAAGTTTTCTCTTGGTTTGACCATTGTGAGCAAGGAATGGAATAAACTATATTAAAACCCTTTAACAGGGATCTTAATCTTTTAATTTTAAAAATATTGAATACAATTGTAACGGCTCTTGACAAGCAATAGTAATAGTTGGATATTTAGAAACAATTTATTCGATTTTTTGATTTAAATCGGGAATGTGGGGGTAAAGAAAAATAGTATTTACGGGTAATATTTTGAGAAAAGGGATCGTGAGTGTTAGGGGGTTCATTTGCTATAGATGATCTATTGAACATTAATTTATTGGGGTTACCACTATTGATAAAAAGCTTGGTTAATTTATTCAGGTTTTGAGCAAAAACCGAGGTATGTCTTGTTTTCAAGACCCTATTTCTCATATATATATATATATATATATATATATATATATATGTAAAAAAAAGTTTAACTGTTTTTTTAAAAAACCAGCTCATTTTGCTGTATGTCACCTATATTATAGGTTCATGTGGGCCGATTATGTATCAAAAAACAACTAATCCTCTGGTTATATGCCGCGACAGGCATTGAATTATATCTGATACATAATCGTGAATAATACCCCATTTTGGGTAACAATATGCAGATGCTGGTTTAGTAAGAGAAGAAACTATTAGATTTATCCATCCGAAGTAACCACCTATGGACCGGTTTCGGGGTGTGACACTAAGAGAAAAAATTAGAAACACTGGAATAAGACGTAAAACGAAAGCCAGGGACATCGTGGAGGAGGTAGCAAAGATGAAATGGCGATGGACTGGCCATATAGTCGGATGCGAGGACAACCGGTGGGCACGTAGAATACTGAGAGCAACAGGCTTTCAAAATCAGTTTTTCCAGTAAACAATAACCTGCAACTTTTCAAAAAGCAGGTCCACGATCATCTTCTTTTTTATAATTCCTCTATCTTCTAATAGTCGCAGTGCGGGTCGTTCGCCGCCCACACGATAGGTCTACCCTTTTTGCGACTATTTTCAGTAAAAAAAAATACCTCGCAGATTTAACGCAACTCTTACAAGACTTAAATTTTGATATGCATGCTACCGAAAACATATTTTTCGATAAATATTATAAACACCTCCATACGGAAGATTAAGAAACAAAATGATCGAAACCCCCATGGCTGTCCATATAATAATGGATTGATAATAAATTCATTAGATAATTACGTAAATATAAAAAAGAGATAAAAAAAGAAAATTATATCAATGTGTCCCGAAGCCGAGAAGCTGTCACTGAGGAAAAAAACTTCGCTGTTATCAAGGAGGCATGATTTATCTCTTATTTCCAGAATTTTTGTTGCTTTCTTGTTTTTTTCCCCGGCGGCATTTAAAAATCGATTTGTCACGTTGGCTTCGGTCTATTCACCAACTAGGTAAAAAAAAAACCGCTTTTACGATTCCTTTCCCTTATTTTACGCTTAAGTAGGTGAAAATAAGTTGCAGATCCTCACGAATTGCGCTAGAAAAAAAAAACAAAACGTCCTATCCAGACAAATCATCTGTCAAGAGGCATTAAAAGGGGATTGCAACACAACCGATGTAGTAGAATTTTTTCTATAGAGGTTAGAAACAAATTTTTTAAGCAATCGTCTATTTGTTTTCCTGGCAACAACCTTCGCTTAATGTTACTGTCATACTTTCCATCTCTCGTAAACTTTGAACCCAAGTACACAAATTCATTTACTTGTTCCACTCTTCCTCCCTTCATCAGAACTTCACAGTTTGTCATGCTTTCTTCTCTTTTAAAAACCATTACTTTCGTTTTGCTAACATTTATTTTCATCCCTTTGATTTTTAGGGCATCATGCATAACATTAACCATCGCCTGTAACTCGTCTTTAGATGACGCTAATATGACTTGATCATCGGCGTAAAGAGGGCATTTGACGATCAAATCATTCAATTTTAATTCATACGTACTCTCTTTCAAATTTTTTAAACAATCGTCTAGGTAAAATTTAAACAGCCATGGCGAAGTCTATAAAAGCGCAATAGACCTTCTGACTTCTAGCCAAGAATTTTTCGACTATACCTCGTAGTCAAAAGACCTGATTCATACATCTCCTTCCTCTTCTAAATCCTGCTTGCACATCCCATAACATCTCAGTTTTATTCGTTACTCTTTTAATCAATATCTTTGTATACAGTGGCCTATGGTGAAAGTTTTCTATCTCGTGCGCGTGTTTTTGAATGGTAAAAACGGTGTTCTGAAGGCCGAGAGAGCAACAAAATGACTAACTTTCAGGTCGACATCAACGGCATCGTAATGACTGAATGGGTTTCAGAGGGTTAAACTGTAAACCAAACTTACTATTTGAAAGTTCTGGCAACACCGCGAGAGCGAGTTCGTAAGAAACGGCCGGAATCGTAGAAAAACAAGTCGTGGATCTTGCACCATGACAACGCACCTAGCAGCATGTGACTTTTTCCAGTTTCCGAAGATCAAGTCTGCCTTAAAAGAAACCCGGTTCGATTCGATGGAAGAGGTGAAGCGAAAATCGGCGGAGCTCCTAAATGCTCTTATAAAAAAAGACTTCAAGCATTGCTTTGATCAATGGTAAAAACGAATGAAACGGTGTGTGGCGAAGGGCGGTGAGTACATCGAAGGGAAGCAATTCTTAAAATAAAACTCTTTTTCATAATCAATCTGGTTATTTAATAGCCAAACCTCGTACGTTAACGTTTGGTTGGGTCGTTTTATGACTAAACACTATTATTCATTAAAATAATTAATTGATGAAGTGTTGATCTTCTTGTTTGTACCATAAAACTATCAAACATTATTGTTCTATGTTTCAGACATTCGGCAATTATAAAGAAAATACTTAAAAACAATGAATATTTAAAGGGAGCATTTCATGAGCTTCATTAAAGTCATCTCTTTACTAAAACTAAACCAGTATACACTTCGCCAGCCCATAATCAATACCGAATTGACGGTCGATTAAAATATTACAGAGCGAGTATCACGGCTTAAATATCTGGGTGCCATGATCAACAAACGATGGGACTGCAATGAAGAAGTTAAACTTGGAACGAATTACGCAGAAACAACACTTTTCAAACTTAAAAACTTCCTATTAGCTCGCAGTCTCCCGCTAGCACTTAGACTACGGATAGTAAAGTGTGACATAATATGGCCCATCTTATTATACGGCGCAGAAACGTGGTCTCTCAAAGTTAGAACCCTGAACCGCATCGAAGCATTTGAAATGCGAATTCTCCAGAGGCTCTTGTGCGTGCCATGGACCGCACATGCCACGAATGAAGAAATTTCAAGAACTGCAGGATACTAACGAGAACTACTTAACATCGTTAAAGAAAGAAAAGTTTCCTACATTGACCATATCCTTAGAGGAGGCAAATATTATTCCCAAACTAACGTCGAGGCCCAGGAAGAAAGCAAAACTCCTGGGCTAAGAAACATACGGGACTGGTGTAACATCAGCAACGCAGCCACCATATTTCGAAGTGCCTAAAACGGCATTCTTTACATTGTATATATATATATATATATATATATATATATATATATATATATATATATAAGCACAAGGCACAAAAAGAATCTCTCTCTGCCAGTCGTACTCTCAAAGCTAAGAGGTCGTGATTTCATGATTTTCAATTTGTGTTGTTGATGATCTGCTTCTGTGTCTCTAATGATTGTTTGTAAGGGTCTTCCCGTAATTTTCTTTATCTGGTCTACTCATACGGTGGGAGAGCGACCCCTTGTCCTCTGGCCTTCTATTTTTCCTTGTATCATCAATTTTTCCATGTTGTCTCTTTGTCTTCTGTTTATATGCCCATAGTATTGGAGAATTCGTCTTCGGCATATTGTTGACAGTCGATCTTTTATGCCTATTTCTTGAATAACTGATACATTTGTCCTCCGTGCTGTCCAAGGGATGCACAGTAGTCTTCTTCAGCACCAGAGCTCAAAGGAGTCGATTCTTTTTTTGTCTGCTTCTTTGACCGTCCAGCTTTTTACACCATACATGAATATTGCGATTAGTGTTTTATCTTTGTGTTTCGCGATATTTGTCTGTCTTCCCATGTTATTTTTAGATTGGTCATGGCTGTTCGTCTTATTTGTATGCGTCGTCTATTTTCAGGTTCGCAGTTTCCCTGGTTATTTATCAAAGCTCCTAAATGTGTTAGGCTGTCGGTTCTTTCGATGTCTGCTAAGTTGTTTCCATCTTGTAACTGTTGTAGCTTGTTTCCTCTGTCTACTATTATTATCTTGTTTTTTTTTAGATTTATCTTTAATCCCAGCGTTCGGCTTTTTTCTGTTAATCGTTGTAATAATTGTACCATTTCCTGTTCGTCGCCTGCTATTAGCTTGGTATCGTCAAAAAGAATAAGAAGTAATTTAAAACTATCTGCAATAATGTAATCAACAACTGACCATCAAAATAATATTACTACACAACCCTTATCTTAAGAGAAATGTGGCCAGTGATTTCAGTCAACAAAGACGATTTAAAGTGAAGATGGCGCAGTCAGCAGTGTTTTATAAGTCAAATGGTCGCTTCACTTCGTAGGAAGGTCAAATCTGCATCGCTAACATGTAGTTCAAAAAATAGTACGCAGGGGGACGAATGTAGGGGTGCTTAATAATGCGATATTTTAATCGATATCGTGGGGCACGTTGTGTCAGTAACGCGAAAACAAAAACAAGCGTGCAATAAATCATTTAAGATTTCGCCGAAGCACTTAAGACGCCCTTCATGAACTAATTACGTCTGCGGGGGGTGTGAGGTGCGGATTAGAGAGTATATACGTGGATATAGGCAAGGCGTTCGCAGTCGGAAGAAGCAGAGTCTCTTCTTGCTCCCTTAATTGGTATTTCTAACAGTTACCAGTAATTTGAGCACTAGTTGGGTAAAGTTCTCACAAATGTGTGTGTGATGTGAAACGACTCGATCAGAAAAACACATAGGCTATAATGTGTAAATATACATTATGAATCTACTACTCTTATAAACGCGAAAGTTTGTAAGTATTTATGTATGTTTGTTACTCTTTCATGCAAAAACTACTGAATGGATTATAATGAAACTTTACAATAATGTAGCTTATACATCAGAATAACACAAAAGCTATAATTTATAAAGATATTGTGTGAACTTACTACTTTTTTAAACGCGAAAGTTTGTAAGTATTTATGTATGTTTGTTACTCTTTCATGCAAAAACTACTGAATGGATTATAATGAAACTTTACAGTAATGTAGCTTGTACATCAGAATAACACATAAGCTATAATTTATAAAGATATTGTGTGAACTTACTACTTTTTTAAACGCGAAAGTTTGTAAGTATTTATGTATGTTTGTTACTCTTTCATGCAAAAACTACTGAATGGATTATAATGAAACTTTACAGTAATGTAGCTTGTACATCAGAATAACACATAAGCTATAATTTATAAAGATATTGTGTGAACTTACTACTTTTTTAAACGCGAAAGTTTGTAAGTATTTATGTATGTTTGTTACTCTTTCATGCAAAAACTACTGAATGGATTAAAATGAAACTTTACAATAATGTAGCTTATACATCAGAATAACACATAAACTATAATTTATTAAGATATTGTGTGAACTTACTACTTTTTTAAACGCGAAAGTTTGTAAGTATTTATGTATGTTTGTTACTCTTTCATGCAAAAACTACTGAATGGATTATAATGTAGCTTATACATCAGAATAACACATAAGCTATAATTTATAAAGATATTTTGTGAACTTACTACTTTTTTAAACGCGAAAGTTTGTAAGTATTTATGTATGTTTGTTACTCTTTCATGCAAAAACTACTGAATGGATTATAATGAAACTTTACAATAATGTAGCTTATACATCAGAATAACAAATAAGCTATAATTTATTAAGATATTGTGTGAACTTACTACTTTTTTAAACGCGAAAGTTTGTAAGTATTTATGTATGTTTGTTACTCTTTCATGCAAAAACTACTGAATGGATTATAATAAAACTTTACAATAATGTAGCTTATACATCAGAATAACACATAAGCTATAATTTATAAAGATATTTTGTGAACTTACTACTTTTTTAAACGCGAAAGTTTGTAAGTATTTATGTATGTTACTCTTTCATGCAAAAACTACTAGATGGATTTTAATGAAACTTTACAATAATGTAGCTTACACATCAGAATAACACATAAGCTATAATTTATAAAGATATTTTGTGAACTTACTACTTTTTTAAACGCGAAAGTTTGTAAGTATTTATGTATGTTTGTTACTCTTTCATGCAAAAACTACTGAATGGATTATAATGAAACTTTACAATAATGTAGCTTATACATCAGAATAACACATAAGCTATAATTTATAAAGATATTGTGTGAACTTACTACTTTTTTAAACGCGAAAGTTTGTAAGTATTTATGTATGTTTGTTACTCTTTCATGCAAAAACTACTGAATGGATTATAATGAAACTTTACAATAATGTAGCTTATACATCAGAATAACACATAAGCTATAATTTATAAAGATATTGTGTGAACTTACTACTTTTTTAAACGCGAAAGTTTGTAAGTATTTATGTATGTTTGTTACTCTTTCATGCAAAAACTACTAGATGGATTTTAATGAAACTTTACAATAATGTAGCTTACACATCAGAATAATACATAGGCTATAATTTATAAAGATATTGTATTAAACTACTACTATTATAAACGCGAAAGTTTGTGAGTATGTATGTTGGCAGCAATCAGAATCAAAATGACATAAAATTAACTTGGCTACATAAATTTCTGACTGGCATTAGTTAATTTCAAATTGGCAAAAGACTAAATTAAATTGACACCTGTCAGTTTTAAGTTTCTTTGTCAGTGTCAAGTGTGTATTATGTTATTTTGGAAAAAAATAAATTTTAGTTATTTACTATATAAATGGGATAAAGGCATCGTTATCATTAATATTTAAGTGCGTAAGTTATAAACGAGTGTGAAGCACGAGTTAAAGATAGATGGATGAATTCCTTGGAGAAGAAAATGAGCTACACGAAGTAATAATCTTACGCAGACTGATTTCGTTACTATTTTGTAAATTAAAATATTTAAAATTAATAAATATTTACATTTATTTATTTTTACTTTATTATATTACGTAACTGACCGCTATCAGTGCGAAGTATTCGCACGGATCACCTTTAGTCTGTTATAAATATTCGGGAAGGAAACATTACTTAATAATTTGGACTATACGTATTTTTCATAGTTTCTTAATTAATTTAAAAGATAAATTGTGTAAGATCTAAAAGGTACCCAAATCGGTGGTTTAAAGCCAGTGACATCTAACGGTATTGTGACTCGCTGAATTAAAATCTCTCTTTGAAGTAGGAGTACAAACTATCTTTTAAAATCTATTCCATGATTTTTCCGATTATGGAAATAATGCTAATTGGACCTCAGTTATCCATAAAGGATTTGTTCCCTTTTTTAAACAACGGTATCACTTTTTGAAGTGCATCTGGGAAGACACCTTTGTTAAAAATAAGTTGGTAAGAGGCAGGCAGTTCAGCAACTGCCTGTATTAAATTGCTGTTTAAATCATGAATGTCACGAGAGCTAAAGCAGCTCAGTCTATTGATGGCTGCAAATACTTCTTGGAAACACACAGGTTCCAAAAAAAAGGAGTTAACAGTAGAAATTATATGTGCTATAAGAGTCCAGCATCGAAAAAGGATTGATAGTTTTTTCAGCAATTGTACAGAAAAACACATTATTTTCAGAAAATCCTTTAATGTTTTTTTTGTGATGTGCTTTATTTCTTTTAAAATTTATTACGTTCCAACACGCTCGTGATAAATTTGGAGAGTTGACAATGTATTCATCATATGCCTGTTTTTTTTTTGCTTAAACAACTCGATGTTATATCTTTTCTTCATTCATTAATTTACATGCTTTTAATTTCTTGCGTACTTGTATAAAAAATCCGCCCTCGTAGCGAAATCAAGTAATTAGTCTAATTATATACTCAAAATTAATTCAGTAGTTTTTGCATAACGTTCGAAAGATAAAAAGTTATTTGGAGTCAGAAACATCATATAAAATTTATAATATGCTAGCTACAAATTGTATCAAAATCTGGCAAAATCTTAACAGTAGTAAGTGCCCAAGCAGTAGTTTTATTTTGTCTTGCACTTAGGTAAATAGTACACATCTCAATTTAAAGAACAAACATAATATAAAAGCCGAAACTTTGGTGTGTGTGTGTGCGCGCGTGTACGTGCACTCGTGAACAACTGGCTGTAGCCTTGTTAAGTCGGTGACCAACTTTTGTTTGATTTTAAGAGCAAATACGCAGTAAAAGCAAATACATTTTCCTGGGGCAATATTACAGGGCCGGGAAGGGGGCGCGCGTGAGTGTGTGTGTGTAGGGCACGTAAATCTGCCGTAATGTGTGGATTTTAAATCTAAGCCCTTCTCGCTTCTCTCTTTCGTGGTTCGTCCTGGAAGAACAGTAGCGCGCCCTATTTGGCGCAGTCAATAGGATTTCGTACATAAATGTTTGTTTCAAGGTAAATACAAATACAAATACTTCGATTCGTAATTTTGTTTTCTACAAATCAAGATATGCCATGAAAATTTAGCAGTTACACTCTTATTAAGGCAAATTTTTTAGGCTATGTGCTTCCAATTACGTGCCTCTAATAACTTGTACTAAAACAAGATTGTTTAGAAAAAAAGCAGCCATGGATCGTTGGTATTTAGCACATATTTAAGAAATGAGCTGCGTATTATAACGGGACTGCTTACAGGACACTGTCGTCTAAGATACCACCTCAGAAAGATAGGTCTGAACGGACTGTCGGTTTTGCTGCGTGGAAGACGAAACTGTTGAACATACACTATGTTCATGCCCCGGCCTGGGAAGAATAAGGTTCAACATATTTGGTTACACCAACCTAGAACCCTTTACAACCATGAACTTCGTATAAAGGGCTGGATTGTGCGGTGAATTGTAGCCTCTAGGGGTGAGCCACAATAGACCTACTAATGGTCGCGGTGGAGGGGCGACCACGCCCCACTCACATGATACCTAACCTAACCTAGAGTCCACGCCTCAATTCTATAATAGAGTATACTAAAGACTTGCGTAGTACTCGAGTGCGAACGGAGAACGACAGTCTTGGACAACACAACACGGACTTCATCCTCACAAATAATGCTCTGGCTTGTTCAATCCGGGCATGGACCCCCTGCACATTATCCCAACTTTCGTTGACCTGGCATCCAAGATATTTGTATGACTGGACGAGATCGATTTGTTGGTTCTGTGCCTGTATAATACCACCTCTACCTTGGTTATTATTAATCAACATCCATTTGGTTTTTTTGATGTTTAAATTTAATCCAAATTCTGCACTTTTAGTAGCCACCTGATCAAGCAAAATCTGAAGACCCTCCAGAGAGTCCGCGATTATAACGGTTTCGTCAGCGTACCCAAGGTTGTTTATGTTTACGCCATTAATTGAAATTCCTTCGAGGCAATTTTCCAAGGCATTTTCAAATATTTTGTTTAAGTAAATGTTTAAAAGCAATGGTGAAAGAAAGCAACCCTGTCGGACGCCCCTTTTGATTCGTATTCCATCTGAAATTTGTTGATCTACCTCGATTTGTGCAGTTTAGTTCCAGTAGAGATTTGCGATTATCTTGAGGTCTCTGTCGTCCAGGCCAACGTCTTTAAGGATTAATCACTGTCAATACGCGATTATAACAGTTTCGTCAGCGTACTCAAGGTTGTTTATGTTTACGCCATTAATTGAAATTCCTTCGAGGCAATTTTCCAAGGCATTTTCAAATATTTTGTTTAAGTAAATGTTTAAAAGAAATGGGGAAAGAAAGCAACCCTGTCGGACGCCCCTTTTGATTCGTATTCCATCTGAAATTTGTTGATCTACCTCGATTTGTGCAGTTTAGTTCCAGTAGAGATTTGCGATTATCTTGAGGTCTCTGTCGTCCAGGCCAACGTCTTTAAGGATTAATCACTGTCAATAGGCGATTATAACAGTTTCGTCAGCGTACTCAAGGTTGTTTATGTTTACGCCATTAATTGAAATTCCTTCGAGGCAATTTTCCAAGGCATTTTCAAATATTTTGTTTAAGTAAATGTTTAAAAGCAATGGTGAAAGAAAGCAACCCTGTCGGACGCCCCTTTTGATTCGTATTCCATCTGAAATTTGTTGATCTACCTCGATTTGTGCAGTTTAGTTCCAGTAGAGATTTGCGATTATCTTGAGGTCTCTGTCGTCCAGGCCAACGTCTTTAAGGATTAATCACTGTCAATAGGCGATTATAACAGTTTCGTCAGCGTACTCAAGGTTGTTTATGTTTACGCCATTAATTGAAATTCCTTCGAGGCAATTTTCCAAGGCATTTTCAAATATTTTGTTTAAGTAAATGTTTAAAAGCAATGGTGAAAGAAAGCAACCCTGTCGGACGCCCCTTTTGATTCGTATTCCATCTGAAATTTGTTGATCTACCTCGATTTGTGCAGTTTAGTTCCAGTAGAGATTTGCGATTATCTTGAGATCTCTGTCGTCCAGGCCAACGTCTTTAAGGATTAATCACTGTCAATAGGCGATTATAACAGTTTCGTCAGCGTACTCAAGGTTGTTTATGTTTACGCCATTAATTAAAATTCCTTCGAGGCAATTTTCCAAGGCATTTTCAAATATTTTGTTTAAGTAAATGTTTAAAAGCAATGGGGAAAGAAAGCAACCCTGTCGGACGCCCCTTTTGATTCGTATTCCATCTGAAATTTGTTGATCTACCTCGATTTGTGCAGTTTAGTTCCAGTAGAGATTTGCGATTATCTTGAGGTCTCTGTCGTCCAGGCCAACGTCTTTAAGGATTAATCACTGTCAATACGCGATTATAACAGTTTCGTCAGCGTACTCAAGGTTGTTTATGTTTACGCCATTAATTGAAATTCCTTCGAGGCAATTTTCCAAGGCATTTTCAAATATTTTGTTTAAGTAAATGTTTAAAAGAAATGGGGAAAGAAAGCAACCCTGTCGGACGCCCCTTTTGATTCGTATTCCATCTGAAATTTGTTGATCTACCTCGATTTGTGCAGTTTAGTTCCAGTAGAGATTTGCGATTATCTTGAGGTCTCTGTCGTCCAGGCCAACGTCTTTAAGGATTAATCACTGTCAATAGGCGATTATAACAGTTTCGTCAGCGTACTCAAGGTTGTTTATGTTTACGCCATTAATTGAAATTCCTTCGAGGCAATTTTCCAAGGCATTTTCAAATATTTTGTTTAAGTAAATGTTTAAAAGAAATGGGGAAAGAAAGCAACCCTGTCGGACGCCCCTTTTGATTCGTATTCCATCTGAAATTTGTTGATCTACCTCGATTTGTGCAGTTTAGTTCCAGTAGAGATTTGCGATTATCTTGAGGTCTCTGTCGTCCAGGCCAACGTCTTTAAGGATTAATCACTGTCAATAGGCGATTATAACAGTTTCGTCAGCGTACTCAAGGTTGTTTATGTTTACGCCATTAATTGAAATTCCTTCGAGGCAATTTTCCAAGGCATTTTCAAATATTTTGTTTAAGTAAATGTTTAAAAGCAATGGTGAAAGAAAGCAACCCTGTCGGACGCCCCTTTTGATTCGTATTCCATCTGAAATTTGTTGATCTACCTCGATTTGTGCAGTTTAGTTCCAGTAGAGATTTGCGATTATCTTGAGGTCTCTGTCGTCCAGGCCAACGTCTTTAAGGATTAATCACTGTCAATAGGCGATTATAACAGTTTCGTCAGCGTACTCAAGGTTGTTTATGTTTACGCCATTAATTGAAATTCCTTCGAGGCAATTTTCCAAGGCATTTTCAAATATTTTGTTTAAGTAAATGTTTAAAAGCAATGGTGAAAGAAAGCAACCCTGTCGGACGCCCCTTTTGATTCGTATTCCATCTGAAATTTGTTGATCTACCTCGATTTGTGCAGTTTAGTTCCAGTAGAGATTTGCGATTATCTTGAGATCTCTGTCGTCCAGGCCAACGTCTTTAAGGATTAATCACTGTCAATAGGCGATTATAACAGTTTCGTCAGCGTACTCAAGGTTGTTTATGTTTACGCCATTAATTGAAATTCCTTCGAGGCAATTTTCCAAGGCATTTTCAAATATTTTGTTTAAGTAAATGTTTAAAAGCAATGGGGAAAGAAAGCAACCCTGTCGGACGCCCCTTTTGATTCGTATTCCATCTGAAATTTGTTGATCTACCTCGATTTGTGCAGTTTAGTTCCAGTAGAGATTTGCGATTATCTTGAGGTCTCTGTCGTCCAGGCCAACGTCTTTAAGGATTAATCACTGTCAATACGCGATTATAACAGTTTCGTCAGCGTACTCAAGGTTGTTTATGTTTACGCCATTAATTGAAATTCCTTCGAGGCAATTTTCCAAGGCATTTTCAAATATTTTGTTTAAGTAAATGTTTAAAAGAAATGGGGAAAGAAAGCAACCCTGTCGGACGCCCCTTTTGATTCGTATTCCATCTGAAATTTGTTGATCTACCTCGATTTGTGCAGTTTAGTTCCAGTAGAGATTTGCGATTATTTTGAGGTCTCTGTCGTCCAGGCCAACGTCTTTAAGGATTAATCACTGTCAATAGGCGATTATAACAGTTTCGTCAGCGTACTCAAGGTTGTTTATGTTTACGCCATTAATTGAAATTCCTTCGAGGCAATTTTCCAAGGCATTTTCAAATATTTTGTTTAAGTAAATGTTTAAAAGAAATGGGGAAAGAAAGCAACCCTGTCGGACGCCCCTTTTGATTCGTATTCCATCTGAAATTTGTTGATCTACCTCGATTTGTGCAGTTTAGTTCCAGTAGAGATTTGCGATTATCTTGAGGTCTCTGTCGTCCAGGCCAACGTCTTTAAGGATTAATCACTGTCAATAGGCGATTATAACAGTTTCGTCAGCGTACTCAAGGTTGTTTATGTTTACGCCATTAATTGAAATTCCTTCGAGGCAATTTTCCAAGGCATTTTCAAATATTTTGTTTAAGTAAATGTTTAAAAGCAATGGTGAAAGAAAGCAACCCTGTCGGACGCCCCTTTTGATTCGTATTCCATCTGAAATTTGTTGATCTACCTCGATTTGTGCAGTTTAGTTCCAGTAGAGATTTGCGATTATCTTGAGGTCTCTGTCGTCCAGGCCAACGTCTTTAAGGATTAATCACTGTCAATAGGCGATTATAACAGTTTCGTCAGCGTACTCAAGGTTGTTTATGTTTACGCCATTAATTGAAATTCCTTCGAGGCAATTTTCCAAGGCATTTTCAAATATTTTGTTTAAGTAAATGTTTAAAAGCAATGGTGAAAGAAAGCAACCCTGTCGGACGCCCCTTTTGATTCGTATTCCATCTGAAATTTGTTGATCTACCTCGATTTGTGCAGTTTAGTTCCAGTAGAGATTTGCGATTATCTTGAGATCTCTGTCGTCCAGGCCAACGTCTTTAAGGATTAATCACTGTCAATAGGCGATTATAACAGTTTCGTCAGCGTACTCAAGGTTGTTTATGTTTACGCCATTAATTGAAATTCCTTCGAGGCAATTTTCCAAGGCATTTTCAAATATTTTGTTTAAGTAAATGTTTAAAAGCAATGGGGAAAGAAAGCAACCCTGTCGGACGCCCCTTTTGATTCGTATTCCATCTGAAATTTGTTGATCTACCTCGATTTGTGCAGTTTAGTTCCAGTAGAGATTTGCGATTATCTTGAGGTCTCTGTCGTCCAGGCCAACGTCTTTAAGGATTAATCACTGTCAATACGCGATTATAACAGTTTCGTCAGCGTACTCAAGGTTGTTTATGTTTACGCCATTAATTGAAATTCCTTCGAGGCAATTTTCCAAGGCATTTTCAAATATTTTGTTTAAGTAAATGTTTAAAAGAAATGGGGAAAGAAAGCAACCCTGTCGGACGCCCCTTTTGATTCGTATTCCATCTGAAATTTGTTGATCTACCTCGATTTGTGCAGTTTAGTTCCAGTAGAGATTTGCGATTATCTTGAGGTCTCTGTCGTCCAGGCCAACGTCTTTAAGGATTAATCACTGTCAATAGGCGATTATAACAGTTTCGTCAGCGTACTCAAGGTTGTTTATGTTTACGCCATTAATTGAAATTCCTTCGAGGCAATTTTCCAAGGCATTTTCAAATATTTTGTTTAAGTAAATGTTTAAAAGCAATGGTGAAAGAAAGCAACCCTGTCGGACGCCCCTTTTGATTCGTATTCCATCTGAAATTTGTTGATCTACCTCGATTTGTGCAGTTTAGTTCCAGTAGAGATTTGCGATTATCTTGAGGTCTCTGTCGTCCAGGCCAACGTCTTTAAGGATTAATCACTGTCAATAGGCGATTATAACAGTTTCGTCAGCGTACTCAAGGTTGTTTATGTTTACGCCATTAATTGAAATTCCTTCGAGGCAATTTTCCAAGGCATTTTCAAATATTTTGTTTAAGTAAATGTTTAAAAGCAATGGTGAAAGAAAGCAACCCTGTCGGACGCCCCTTTTGATTCGTATTCCATCTGAAATTTGTTGATCTACCTCGATTTGTGCAGTTTAGTTCCAGTAGAGATTTGCGATTATCTTGAGATCTCTGTCGTCCAGGCCAACGTCTTTAAGGATTAATCACTGTCAATAGGCGATTATAACAGTTTCGTCAGCGTACTCAAGGTTGTTTATGTTTACGCCATTAATTGAAATTCCTTCGAGGCAATTTTCCAAGGCATTTTCAAATATTTTGTTTAAGTAAATGTTTAAAAGAAATGGGGAAAGAAAGCAACCCTGTCGGACGCCCCTTTTGATTCGTATTCCATCTGAAATTTGTTGATCTACCTCGATTTGTGCAGTTTAGTTCCAGTAGAGATTTGCGATTATCTTGAGGTCTCTGTCGTCCAGGCCAACGTCTTTAAGGATTAATCACTGTCAATAGGCGATTATAACAGTTTCGTCAGCGTACTCAAGGTTGTTTATGTTTACGCCATTAATTGAAATTCCTTCGAGGCAATTTTCCAAGGCATTTTCAAATATTTTGTTTAAGTAAATGTTTAAAAGAAATGGGGAAAGAAAGCAACCCTGTCGGACGCCCCTTTTGATTCGTATTCCATCTGAAATTTGTTGATCTACCTCGATTTGTGCAGTTTAGTTCCAGTAGAGATTTGCGATTATCTTGAGGTCTCTGTCGTCCAGGCCAACGTCTTTAAGGATTAATCACTGTCAATAGGCGATTATAACAGTTTCGTCAGCGTACTCAAGGTTGTTTATGTTTACGCCATTAATTGAAATTCCTTCGAGGCAATTTTCCAAGGCATTTTCAAATATTTTGTTTAAGTAAATGTTTAAAAGCAATGGTGAAAGAAAGCAACCCTGTCGGACGCCCCTTTTGATTCGTATTCCATCTGAAATTTGTTGATCTACCTTGATTTGTGCAGTTTAGTTCCAGTAGAGATTTGCGATTATCTTGAGATCTCTGTCGTCCAGGCCAACGTCTTTAAGGATTAATCACTGTCAATAGGCGATTATAACAGTTTCGTCAGCGTACTCAAGGTTGTTTATGTTTACGCCATTAATTGAAATTCCTTCGAGGCAATTTTCCAAGGCATTTTCAAATATTTTGTTTAAGTAAATGTTTAAAAGCAATGGTGAAAGAAAGCAACCCTGTCGGACGCCCCTTTTGATTCGTATTCCATCTGAAATTTGTTGATCTACCTTGATTTGTGCAGTTTAGTTCCAGTAGAGATTTGCGATTATCTTGAGATCTCTGTCGTCCAGGCCAACGTCTTTAAGGATTAATCACTGTCAATACGCGATTATAACAGTTTCGTCAGCGTACTCAAGGTTGTTTATGTTTACGCCATTAATTGAAATTCCTTCGAGGCAATTTTCCAAGGCATTTTCAAATATTTTGTTTAAGTAAATGTTTAAAAGAAATGGGGAAAGAAAGCAACCCTGTCGGACGCCCCTTTTGATTCGTATTCCATCTGAAATTTGTTGATCTACCTCGATTTGTGCAGTTTAGTTCCAGTAGAGATTTGCGATTATCTTGAGGTCTCTGTCGTCCAGGCCAACGTCTTTAAGGATTAATCACTGTCAATAGGCGATTATAACAGTTTCGTCAGCGTACTCAAGGTTGTTTATGTTTACGCCATTAATTGAAATTCCTTCGAGGCAATTTTCCAAGGCATTTTCAAATATTTTGTTTAAGTAAATGTTTAAAAGCAATGGTGAAAGAAAGCAACCCTGTCGGACGCCCCTTTTGATTCGTATTCCATCTGAAATTTGTTGATCTACCTTGATTTGTGCAGTTTAGTTCCAGTAGAGATTTGCGATTATCTTGAGATCTCTGTCGTCCAGGCCAACGTCTTTAAGGATTAATCACTGTCAATAGGCGATTATAACAGTTTCGTCAGCGTACTCAAGGTTGTTTATGTTTACGCCATTAATTGAAATTCCTTCGAGGCAATTTTCCAAGGCATTTTCAAATATTTTGTTTAAGTAAATGTTTAAAAGAAATGGGGAAAGAAAGCAACCCTGTCGGACGCCCCTTTTGATTCGTATTCCATCTGAAATTTGTTGATCTACCTCGATTTGTGCAGTTTAGTTCCAGTAGAGATTTGCGATTATCTTGAGATCTCTGTCGTCCAGGCCAACGTCTTTAAGGATTAATCACTGTCAATAGGCGATTATAACAGTTTCGTCAGCGTACTCAAGGTTGTTTATGTTTACGCCATTAATTGAAATTCCTTCGAGGCAATTTTCCAAGGCATTTTCAAATATTTTGTTTAAGTAAATGTTTAAAAGCAATGGTGAAAGAAAGCAACCCTGTCGGACGCCCCTTTTGATTCGTATTCCATCTGAAATTTGTTGATCTACCTTGATTTGTGCAGTTTAGTTCCAGTAGAGATTTGCGATTATCTTGAGATCTCTGTCGTCCAGGCCAACGTCTTTAAGGATTAATCACTGTCAATAGGCGATTATAACAGTTTCGTCAGCGTACTCAAGGTTGTTTATGTTTACGCCATTAATTGAAATTCCTTCGAGGCAATTTTCCAAGGCATTTTCAAATATTTTGTTTAAGTAAATGTTTAAAAGAAATGGGGAAAGAAAGCAACCCTGTCGGACGCCCCTTTTGATTCGTATTCCATCTGAAATTTGTTGATCTACCTCGATTTGTGCAGTTTAGTTCCAGTAGAGATTTGCGATTATCTTGAGATCTCTGTCGTCCAGGCCAACGTCTTTAAGGATTAATCACTGTCAATAGGCGATTATAACAGTTTCGTCAGCGTACTCAAGGTTGTTTATGTTTACGCCATTAATTGAAATTCCTTCGAGGCAATTTTCCAAGGCATTTTCAAATATTTTGTTTAAGTAAATGTTTAAAAGAAATGGGGAAAGAAAGCAACCCTGTCGGACGCCCCTTTTGATTCGTATTCCATCTGAAATTTGTTGATCTACCTCGATTTGTGCAGTTTAGTTCCAGTAGAGATTTGCGATTATCTTGAGATCTCTGTCGTCCAGGCCAACGTCTTTAAGGATTAATCACTGTCAATAGGCGATTATAACAGTTTCGTCAGCGTACTCAAGGTTGTTTATGTTTACGCCATTAATTGAAATTCCTTCGAGGCAATTTTCCAAGGCATTTTCAAATATTTTGTTTAAGTAAATGTTTAAAAGAAATGGGGAAAGAAAGCAACCCTGTCGGACGCCCCTTTTGATTCGTATTCCATCTGAAATTTGTTGATCTACCTTGATTTGTGCAGTTTAGTTCCAGTAGAGATTTGCGATTATCTTGAGATCTCTGTCGTCCAGGCCAACGTCTTTAAGGATTAATCACTGTCAATAGGCGATTATAACAGTTTCGTCAGCGTACTCAAGGTTGTTTATGTTTACGCCATTAATTGAAATTCCTTCGAGGCAATTTTCCAAGGCATTTTCAAATATTTTGTTTAAGTAAATGTTTAAAAGCAATGGTGAAAGAAAGCAACCCTGTCGGACGCCCCTTTTGATTCGTATTCCATCTGAAATTTGTTGATCTACCTTGATTTGTGCAGTTTAGTTCCAGTAGAGATTTGCGATTATCTTGAGATCTCTGTCGTCCAGGCCAACGTCTTTAAGGATTAATCACTGTCAATAGGCGATTATAACAGTTTCGTCAGCGTACTCAAGGTTGTTTATGTTTACGCCATTAATTGAAATTCCTTCGAGGCAATTTTCCAAGGCATTTTCAAATATTTTGTTTAAGTAAATGTTTAAAAGCAATGGTGAAAGAAAGCAACCCTGTCGGACGCCCCTTTTGATTCGTATTCCATCTGAAATTTGTTGATCTACCTTGATTTGTGCAGTTTAGTTCCAGTAGAGATTTGCGATTATCTTGAGATCTCTGTCGTCCAGGCCAACGTCTTTAAGGATTAATCACTGTCAATAGGCGATTATAACAGTTTCGTCAGCGTACTCAAGGTTGTTTATGTTTACGCCATTAATTGAAATTCCTTCGAGGCAATTTTCCAAGGCATTTTCAAATATTTTGTTTAAGTAAATGTTTAAAAGCAATGGTGAAAGAAAGCAACCCTGTCGGACGCCCCTTTTGATTCGTATTCCATCTGAAATTTGTTGATCTACCTTGATTTGTGCAGTTTAGTTCCAGTAGAGATTTGCGATTATCTTGAGATCTCTGTCGTCCAGGCCAACGTCTTTAAGGATTAATCACTGTCAATAGGCGATTATAACAGTTTCGTCAGCGTACTCAAGGTTGTTTATGTTTACGCCATTAATTGAAATTCCTTCGAGGCAATTTTCCAAGGCATTTTCAAATATTTTGTTTAAGTAAATGTTTAAAAGCAATGGTGAAAGAAAGCAACCCTGTCGGACGCCCCTTTTGATTCGTATTCCATCTGAAATTTGTTGATCTACCTTGATTTGTGCAGTTTAGTTCCAGTAGAGATTTGCGATTATCTTGAGGTCTCTGTCGTCCAGGCCAACGTCTTTAAGGATTAATCACTGTCAATAGGCGATTATAACAGTTTCGTCAGCGTACTCAAGGTTGTTTATGTTTACGCCATTAATTGAAATTCCTTCGAGGCAATTTTCCAAGGCATTTTCAAATATTTTGTTTAAGTAAATGTTTAAAAGAAATGGGGAAAGAAAGCAACCCTGTCGGACGCCCCTTTTGATTCGTATTCCATCTGAAATTTGTTGATCTACCTCGATTTGTGCAGTTTAGTTCCAGTAGAGATTTGCGATTATCTTGAGGTCTCTGTCGTCCAGGCCAACGTCTTTAAGGATTAATCACTGTCAATAGGCGATTATAACAGTTTCGTCAGCGTACTCAAGGTTGTTTATGTTTACGCCATTAATTGAAATTCCTTCGAGGCAATTTTCCAAGGCATTTTCAAATATTTTGTTTAAGTAAATGTTTAAAAGCAATGGTGAAAGAAAGCAACCCTGTCGGACGCCCCTTTTGATTCGTATTCCATCTGAAATTTGTTGATCTACCTTGATTTGTGCAGTTTAGTTCCAGTAGAGATTTGCGATTATCTTGAGATCTCTGTCGTCCAGGCCAACGTCTTTAAGGATTAATCACTGTCAATAGGCGATTATAACAGTTTCGTCAGCGTACTCAAGGTTGTTTATGTTTACGCCATTAATTGAAATTCCTTCGAGGCAATTTTCCAAGGCATTTTCAAATATTTTGTTTAAGTAAATGTTTAAAAGAAATGGGGAAAGAAAGCAACCCTGTCGGACGCCCCTTTTGATTCGTATTCCATCTGAAATTTGTTGATCTACCTCGATTTGTGCAGTTTAGTTCCAGTAGAGATTTGCGATTATCTTGAGGTCTCTGTCGTCCAGGCCAACGTCTTTAAGGATTAATCACTGTCAATAGGCGATTATAACAGTTTCGTCAGCGTACTCAAGGTTGTTTATGTTTACGCCATTAATTGAAATTCCTTCGAGGCAATTTTCCAAGGCATTTTCAAATATTTTGTTTAAGTAAATGTTTAAAAGCAATGGTGAAAGAAAGCAACCCTGTCGGACGCCCCTTTTGATTCGTATTCCATCTGAAATTTGTTGATCTACCTTGATTTGTGCAGTTTAGTTCCAGTAGAGATTTGCGATTATCTTGAGATCTCTGTCGTCCAGGCCAACGTCTTTAAGGATTAATCACTGTCAATAGGCGATTATAACAGTTTCGTCAGCGTACTCAAGGTTGTTTATGTTTACGCCATTAATTGAAATTCCTTCGAGGCAATTTTCCAAGGCATTTTCAAATATTTTGTTTAAGTAAATGTTTAAAAGCAATGGTGAAAGAAAGCAACCCTGTCGGACGCCCCTTTTGATTCGTATTTCATCTGAAATTTGTTGATCTACCTTGATTTGTGCAGTTTAGTTCCAGTAGAGATTTGCGATTATCTTGAGGTCTCTGTCGTCCAGGCCAACGTCTTTAAGGATTAATCACTGTCAAAAGCCTTCTCATAGTCTATAAAACAGGCATTAACTGAAACAGAGACATCCCTACACCGTTGGACCAACACCTGGATATTAAACAGGGCCTCTATCGTACCGAACCCGTTATGAAAACCGAACTGGGATTCGCTCATAAATAGCTCACATTTCGCATACATTCTCCTATGGATGTTCTTCAGGAATATCTTAAGAAAGTGAATCATTCACCCTCTTATAATATAACAGGAATGTTAAAAAAAATACCGGTGGTTGTCAGTCGTTTGCGAGTGCACGGAAATTACAAAATTTTAAGTTTGTATCTTTACTAAAATTTGAGAAAAAGAAATATAACTTAATTTTACTCACCACCTTTTAGGGGTGATATCTCGGAAGGAGGTGAGCTAACAAAATTTTGTTATAGAAAAGATCCACTATAATTTCATACGGGCTGTTTTTTTTTCGCATTAATTTAGAAACACCCTGTATATTCGACGATTATTTTGTTTATATAATTTTCAACGGTTTTTTGTATCCATTTTGTTACGCCACTAAAAAGTCGATACACTGTTTGGCATTCCTCGCGAGGATAGTTCTATCGTACCATCTTTAATTCAGTTTATACAAGACAAGCCTGATTATTTTGTCTTTCCATTTCGGATTCCGGATACTCAAGGGCTCTGTTTGACGCGAAATAGTCCCTAAATGACCTGCATATTGCCGGACAAATTGAATTTTGAACTTAACCTTTTTCGAGAAAAAGTTTTTCATTTATGTTTACTTGTTTTGATGATATCTATTGTTGTTTTGTCAGCCCTATTTTTTAAAATTAAATACTCTTTCAGCGTGACCCGATAGCAGTAGAAATATTACCGAGACTTCTATTTTGACAGTCGAGATGGCTTTGTTAACATAATTATAGGTACCTACTGGTATGAGAAAAATCCTCACGCTTTTCGACAGGATAATACTTAACTTCCAGCGAATATCAATGTATGGGCGGTATTCTAAGAAATAAGATAATGGGACCACTTTTTATTGACCAAAACCTAACGGGAGAATCGCACCTACAATTATTAAAAAATTTAATTGATTCACTTATCAGTCACTGGAAAGACAAGTTGATGAACAGAGAAAGATGGTGCTAGATGAACAGAATATATACCTTCAACAGGACGAAACTACACCACATTACGCACTAGCTGTAAGATAACGGCTAGACTTTACTTTTTTCTGTATACAATCCCCCGGAATCCCGAGCCTCGAATAGATTAAGGGTTATGCACAAAAGATTTAATAGGTCGAGGTGCTCGAGAGGTTGCATAGCCTTCACAAACCACCCCCCTACAATCTACAATGTCACGTGCCTATTTTTTCCTTCCACAGTTTTATAGTTTCGTATTCATTGTTGCATACCGTACTTTGTGGTAACTCGAATATATCATTCGTTGTAGATAATGTTGCATAACTTGTAGGGGTAAGATTCGATAGTTGGTTTGAAATTTCTGTGTGGATGGGACTGGATATCCGCACGGACGAGGCGATTATTGGGTTGACGTTTATTCCGCGCTATTTTTCTTGATTTCCGGGCTAGGAGTGTGATGAGTCATGTGTTGAGCTTCTTCGAGGGAAGGTGTTGGTGAAAGTTGTTGGGGACGGTGTGTTATTAGCACGTGTGCAGAACCTCTATGGAATTTCTTTCATATCTGGCTGTATTTGGGCCATCTTAGTTGGATTTTAAAAAAAAACCACTTAATTTTTAACTTGACCATTCTATCTTACTTACGTTGTTGATATTTTGGATTTCTGGTGTCAAGTTAAATATCCGTTGTCGGGATTTATTTGAGGGAAGCCATTGTTAACTAGCCGGTGCCACCCCATAATCTAACCAGCCCCAGGAGTAGGCCACAGGAGTAGGCCACAGGAGTACATGTGAATTCGCATACCCAAAGGTTATCAGTGATTTATTTTTAAATATATAACGCCGTGTCTCATTCGACACCACGAGTAAGTTTTGCTTTAGTTTATAAATATAGTGCTTTGTGAATTCGTATACCCAAAGGTTATAAGTGATTTATTTTTAAATATATAACGCAGTGACTCATTCTGACACCACTATTACGTTCTGTTTTAGTTTATTAATATAGTACATTGTTGGAAACTATTTATTGCATTAGATAATACGCCAAAACTAAACTTGGATTAAAATAACTTTCTCAATAATTCTTTATGTCCAAGTAAAAATGTATTTTCTTTCTACTTATTTGTAAATATCCTACAATCTTGATATTTTAAAAGACAACCATTGTAAAAAATATTTTTAAATAAACTCGATTGTTTTGGCAGTGAAAATCTTTATGTAAACGGTTAACTAGTGAATTATCTGCCTTTATGTAAATGTTTGAATTAGTGTTATTAATGAGTTAACTTATATATGTTTTTAATTTTTCTTTGCCTTTATGTAAATGTTTGAATTAGTCTTATTAATGAGTTAACTTATATATGTTTTACCTTTTGTTCTTTGCCTTTATGTAAGCGTTTGAATTAGTGTTATTAATGAGTTGATTTATATATGTTTTATTTTTTTCTGTAACTTGGTAAAGTCTGTTACTCTTACTTCTGTTCTGGTTATTTTATAAAGTTGTAAATTTTACACTTTTGGTTTGTTTTAGCAAGAAAATTTTACCATAGCTGTTAATTTTGACTATATTTGTTATGATGTTGCTATTGAACTGTGTACCTTAATTATCTATTGTGTGAGTAAAGTATCCAACATATTTTTGCTATAATTTTATTTATTTGGTTCACCATAATCATAGTTGTTTATCTTGTAGCTCTGCTAGTGCCTATAAGATCTAGGGGTTTCCGGCTTATACCGTCTAAGTCGGTGGCGCGGCTCACTTATATATTTTTTTCTTCTACCCTCTACGGTTGAGCTCGGGCATAATTTGCCAGTAGAGAAACCGCTAGCAGTCTTTAGAGAACGAAAAAGACGTGGCAACAATCTACCACTAATATCTTTGTTTTGCGAAGTTGATTTTTAAGCCTAATAGATCTCCTTCGGCTATATCCTGTTAAGTAACCGCTGTAATCCCTCAGGATTGTCTGCAATTATAACTGTGTCGTCGGCATATCTTAAATTATTTATCGAGGTTCCATTCACTTTTATGCCATCTTCTGCACCTTCAAGTGCGTTTTAGAATACAATTTCAGAGTACATGTTAAAAAGCATAGGGCTTAGTGCACAGCCTTGTCTAACCCCACTAGAGACTGTATACAAGTGTGTAAATCTAGGCTACTAGCATAATATTTAGTCGAATAACTTTATGTATTAATTATTGATTATAAGATTAACCACACAGACATACACAAGTCGGTGTATCTCTTGTATAAGTAAATATAGTTTAGTCAGTAAATAAGCGTTTCAATGAATTGAATCAGATTGCGTTCCCATCCAACTACAAAATGGTTGGGTAGTACAGGGGATTGCAATACTAATAAAAAAAATGATTGAAAAGGCGACGCCGGTCCTGTACAACAAAAAAATTGATTCAATTAATTGGATCCGCACCGCTTTCGCTCCGAAAAGTGATACAAGATTGAAAAATTAATTATATCGAATTTCTTTAAGGTCCTTTAAAAAGGAACACTCGACCGGGGCTAAAGTCGATTAAGGAATTTTTCTTCCTCTTATTTCTTTTTATATTCCTGTTCTCCTGTCGATGAGGGGGCACGACGACGAATTACATAGAAACGCGAAAAATTTCCGAAGGAAAATTCACGAATATCGCCTAGGGAAATTTTTTTCGACGCGCGATTCATTTCTCCAAAGTATTAACAGAAAATACAAAAAATTACGATTAAAGACCGAGAGAGACGAATTGATTTTATCGATGAATTGTTTTTTTTGGGTATTTTGGCCGTCGTAGGTCTGATTTTATACTCGACGTTTCGCCATCTCTAGTGGACGGCATCTTCTGGAGATATAATTGTCTGCTTTTTTTTAAGGCTAACAGTCTATGACATTTGTATGTCACAATCGCAGGTTGTTGTTTAACTTGTTCAGTTGCCAATAACTGAAGCAATAATTGAAATTGAACAAAAATTTACGAAGGACATCGCTGACTTTTTTAAAATTCATCATCTTCAACGAAGAAATATTTGAACAGATCGATGGAGTCTCAATGGGCAGCTCGTTATCACCAGTGATTGCGAATTTCTTTTTGGAGAAACTTGAAAAGAAAGCTAAGCTAAGCCAAGAACTTTGGTAGAACGGGCAATAAGAATCTGTGAACCAGGCTATCGAGTGATCAAAATAGTCTGGGAACAGAATCCGAAAGGGCAAAGATCTCTGTAGAGACCGCATATGAGATGAAAGGATAACATCATTGCAAATCTGAGAGCGATGGGAATAGAGTACGATCCTGAGTTGATGCAAGATAGAGAAGAGTGGAGAATGATTGTGCAGTCAGCCAAGACCCACCAAGGGTTGTAGAGCTGCAGAAAATAAGAAGAAGAAGAGATACAAAGAAGTAGAGAATGGTATAACTATGTGAAAAAAATTACCCCGCTTAGCACCAGAAGGACAACCAGCAGACAATCATCCACCAGAAAGACCATAAAAAAGATGGAGAGACAGCTGGCAGTCGGAAAGTTTGTAATTTACTTTTGGCAATAACGAAACACAATTGGAAGCTAGCTACTTGGAACAAAACATAAACCCGGAAGACTTGTAATTAGCAAGTGTCGAAAACTGTCAAAAAACTACCACTACTGTCTTGAACGGCGTTTGGAATACAACAGATTCAAGCGTTGTAGCGGAAATACTATCCACCAGATGGCAGTAAATGCTTAATTTCAACAGGCATTCTGTCGCGAACACTGATTTATTTTAAGTAAGTCACGAATGTATAAGAAACCCACTCATTATTGAAAAACTTTGTTATTATTTAACATTTTTGGAATTTTGTAGGTTTATCATTAATTTTTACCCTTATTAGTCAAAAAACTGTTATTGTTACGATAGGTAGATTGTTCTTTCGGCGTGTGCGTCTTTCCACGTCCTGTGTATTAAGTATTATCATGAAATTTCCTTTGTTTAACGAAATAATATTTCAGCCGTCCTTTAAAATCTTTTATTATTATTAAATTTACTGTTTATCTTGCCATATTACTTTCGTTTGTTTAGTGAGATTTTGAAAAGCACCCGGGAAGAATGTATGCTATAATATCAAAAATAAAAAACGCGCGGAAATGTCCAACAGTGAAATCAAAATTAAATTTATCAAGTAAATTTTCATCTAATTTCTTAACGTTTTCATTTACATTTTTATTAAATTTTTTTGGATAAAAAAAACTTCATTTCAATGGATCTTTTATACTATTATACTGATCTCTGTAGAAGTACAGTCATTTATATTATTTTCTATTATTAAACTCTCAACAGCTCCCTCTCTTTCTGAATCAGTAAAAAAATCCTTTCTTGCAATAACACAGTGCTTATCAAGTGCGAATAAAGTTCAAGAACTCTTAGACTTAATGACAATTTATACTGAAGAGACTCGTCATATTTTTTATGTAAGGATTTACTTAGAATGAATGTCTCAAGAAGTAGTCATTCAAACTTTGATACTTAATTAGAACAGTACACCTTTCCAAAAAACCTTTTCTGTAAAGCAGTTTTGGGCAGTTTTGATAGAGCCAAGAAAAGGACTGTAGAATGTTCGACGTAGCATTTTAAAGAATAGTCTGTGAAACCATGAAATGAAATGCAAAATAAGTGACAGCTTCTAGAAGAATAATTCATGAAAGAATAAGTAAAAGAAAAGGAAGGAAGAAAAGAAAAGGATATGGTTCATGGAAAAAATGCAAGAAAAGAACTGTTGAATAGACAATAAAAAATAATCTGTGAAAGCATGGAATGAAATGCAGAATATGCAACAACTTCTCGAAGAATAGTTCATGGCAAAATGAGTGAAAGACAAGGAAGGAAGAAAAGAAAAGGACAGGGAAAAAATAAGAGAAAAAAGCAGCCAAGGAAAGAACTGTAGAATAGACAACATAGCTTCTTAAAAATAATCTGTGGAAGCATAAAATGAAATGCAGAATGGGCGAAACAGCTTTTTGAAGAATAGTTTTAGGCAGTTTTAAGAAAGCCAAGGAAAGAACTGTAGTATGGACGACATAGCTTCTAAAAGCATAGTCCATAAAAGAAATGAGAGAAAGAAGCAGCCAAGGAAAGGACTGTAGAATGGACAACGTAGCTTCTAAAAGAATAGTCTGTGAAAGCATGAAATGAAATTCAGAATAGGTGGCACAGCTTCTTGGAGTGCCACGTCTTTTTCGTTCTCTAAAGAGTACTCTGCTAGCGGTTTCTCTACTGGCAAATTATGCCCGAGCTCAGCCGTAGAGGGTAGAAGAAAAAAATATAAAAGTGAGCTGCGCCACCGACTTGACGGTATAAGCCGGAAACCTCTAGATCTTATAGACACTAGCAGGGCTACAAGATAAACAACTATCATTATGGTGAACCAAATAAATAAAATTATATCAAAAATATGTTGGATACTTTACTCACACAATAGATAATTAAGGTACACAGTTCAATAGCAACATCATAACAAATATAGTCAAAGTTAACAGCTATAGTAAAATTTTCTTGCTAAAACAAACCAAAAATGTAACAATTTACAACTTTATAAAATAACCAAAACAGAAGTAAGAGTAACAGAATTTATTGAGTTACAAAAAAAAGCAAAACATATATAATTTAACACTAAGGCAAAGAAGATTCACTAGTTAACCGTTTACATAAAGATTTTCACTGCCAAAACAATCGAGTTCATTTAAAAATAACTTTACAATGGTTGTCATTTAAAATATCAAGATTGTAGGATATTTACAAATAAGTAGGAAGAAGTTATGTTTTTACTTGGACATTAAGAATTATTGAGAAAGTTATTTTAATCCAAGTTTAGTTTTGGCGTATTATCTAATGCAATAAATAGTTTCCAACAATGTACTATATTAATAAACTAAAACAGAGCGTAATAGTGGTGTCAGAATGAGTCACTGCGTTATATATTTAAAAATAAATCACTTATAACCTTTGGGTATACGAATTCACAAAGTACTATATTTATAAACTAAAGCAAAACTTACTCGTGGTGTCGAATGAGACACGGCGTTATATATTTAAAAATAAATCACTGATAACCTTTGGGTATGCGAATATACATGTACTCCTGTGGCCTACTCCTGTGCTACTCCGGGCTACTCCTGTGGCTGGTTGGATTATGGGGCGGCACCAGTTAGTGAACAATGGCTTCCCTCAAATAAATCCCGATAACGGCTATTCAACTCGACACCAACTCCAAAATATCCACAACAAAGGCAAGACAAAATGGTCAAGTTGAAAATCAAATGGTTTTTCTTCAAAATCCAATTAAGATGGCCCAAATACAGCCAGATATGAAAGAAATCCCATTGATGTTCTGCACACGTGCTAATAACACACCGTCCCCAACAACCTTCACCAACACCTCCGACTTCGATGATGCTCTCCAAACGACTGACGCTCCTAACCCGGAAATCAAGAAAAATGGCGCGGAATAAACGTCAACCCACAATCTTCTCAAATCTGTGCCTCGTTCGTGAGGATATCCAGTCGCATCCACACAGAAATTGCAAACTAAATGATAATCCTATCCCTACAAGTTATGCAACATCATCTACAACGAATAATATATTTGAATTACAGCATAGTGTACTATATGCAACAAGGAATACAAACCTCACCTGAGACAATTATAATGAACGGTAGAAGGGGAAAAATAGGCACGTGGCAGGAGCATAGTTCATAAAAGAAATGAGAAAAAGAAGCAGTTCAGGAAAGGAGTGTAGAATAAACAACATGGCTTCTTAAAGAATAATCTGTGGAAGCATGGAATGAAATGCAGAATAGGTGACACAGCTTCTTAAAGAACAGTTCATGGAAGAATAAGTAAAAGGACTGTAGAAATGGAAGAATAAGTAAAAGGACTATAGAATGGACAATATGGGTTTGAAGCATAGTCCCTGGAATCATGAAATAAACGACACAGCTTCTTGGAACATAGTTCATGAAAAAAAATATGGAAGTATGGAATGAAATGCGGAAAGCTCCTAGGAAGAATAGTTTATGGAAGAATGAGTGAAAGAGATAGTCAACCCATGGATCAAGACTATTTTTTTTATGTGACTTTTATTTACTCAGAATGTGTGTCTCAAGAAGTATAATGTTATGCAAACTTGGACAGCACATCCTCACACAATACCAGTCTGTGGAAGCATGGAATAAAATGCACAATGGGTGATACAGTTTCAGAAAAAGTAGTTTCTAAAAGAGTGGGTAGGAAAAAAAATGTAAAATGGACGACATAGTTTCATGAGTAGTCCGCGGAATCGCTATCATAGATATCTTAATAAATAAAATGAGAATATCTTTGTAAGAGACCCATATTCAATTATTATTAGAAGAAAAATGCCAAGTGAAAAAATCGAGCAACGCTTAAGGAAAAAATATACAGACTTTTGTATCCCAACCGGGATATTATCGAGGCGACCGCCCAAATTCGTTCTGCAAACCACGAGGGTGAAAAGTGAGTGGCCATATTAAGTCTCCCGTCATTTACGCATAATTTTTAAAAACCAAAATCCGCTGTCTCACTTTCGCCAGCTGATTTTTTTTAGTAGATTTATTATTACTGCCAGTTATCCGTTTAATATAGTACGTAGACACATTAACAAACGGCGTAAAATGAAACTTTTTTCTTACGGATTCACCATTTTTTTTACTGTAAAATTCCGTTTACGCGAACTTGATTATTTTCCAGTACGCCGTCGTGATACGTAGCGTTTGAATTAAATGGGAAAATAAATTACGAGATAAAGGTGTAGAGGGTCTAAAATTAAAATTTAAAAATAACTCCCACGTGTTGGGGATAATTGAATGTCACGTTTCTGCATCTGTGACTCTTACTGCACGCGTTCGATGGCGCGGAAAATCTCGAATATGTCTCTTTTTCCTTTATATTCTTATACAGACACTCATCAGAAATGTATAAGAAACACGACTATAATTCCACTTTTTTCAACAAAAACTTGATCACTTCTTTTAAAATAGGTACAAACCATTTGATTCTCCATATGTCAAGATTTTCTTCCTCATTGAGTGCTCATCCGTTAACGGGACTTTCGCATTTTTAAAACCTCAAAATTCCGACGACTAATTTCACTGAACACCTTTTTAATACCAAGTCTTGTCCTTTTCAAGAAAGCACGTTTACTGCCCTTATCTTTACGATCCTAAGTTCTGTTCCTTTTTAATAAAGCACGTATACGAGCCTAACCTTTATGATCAGAAGCTTTTTTCCTTTTCAGCTACTCACGTATACTCGCAGTAGCAATTTTAATCCGAATAACTCTAAAAATTTCTTTCCGCCAAGTTAAGCATTCTCTAAAAACCATCATAAAACCAACAACCTGGGGGATGAAGATAAAAAAGACGGACAGAGGTACACGGAGTCAGTCAGTTTCCGACAGTCAGTCTCTCAACGGCCCTCGACACAGTCTCTTAACGGCCTCCGTCACAGTCTCTCAACGAACTCCAACAGTCTCTCGACGAATTTTAACACTGACGCACATCGCCTCTCTTGCCAAGTTTTTCTTTCGTTTCAATAAATACACGTCTTCTTCTTCTTCTAGCAGTTCCTATTCGTTTCAAATGTTGGCAACCATATTAGCTATCATCACTTTATTAACTGCGGCTCTGAACAACTGTGTGGTGGTAACTGCAAACCAGGTTCTTTAACCAAGAGATTGTCCTACACCTCTTTTTCCATTCACTTTGCCCTTTAAGATATTTTGAAGTAGTCGATATATGTCTGTGTTTCTCATCACATGACCGAGTTTTCGTATTTTGATGGTGTTTAGAATTTCTTTCTGTTTATTCATTCTCTGTAAAACCGTCTCATTGTTAACACGGTCTGTCCACGACACCTTCAGTATCCGACGATAGAGCCATATCTCAAACGCTTCCAATCTTTTGCTTGGTGCCTCAGTAAGTGTCCACGACTCCACTCCGTACAACAGGACTGAAAACACATAGCAGCGCAGAAATATTTCCTTTGTTAATAACGTCAAGTCGTGGTTCTTAAATATTTTGCTCATATTTCCGAGCACTGCTCTGGCTTTTTCAATAAGGATTTTTATCTCTCGCGCGTGGTACCATTGGTCATTGATATTGGTGCCAAGATACGTGTATCTCTACTCACTCGTTCAATAGGCTTGCCGTTACTTTCGATATTACAATTGGGCACAGTGGCCTTACTTATAACCATAATTTTTGTTTTGTTTGTATTAATGTCAAGTCCGTACTTGTTGCTAGTCTTCGTCACTCTATCTACCAAAAAGTACCAAACCAAGTTCTCAATTCTTTAACCAAGATATTCTTCTCATGACAGGTCCTCTCTGGAGAACCAGCTGTGGGAGCTCATAACGTTTCCCATTCCGCATTATGTGATCTAATTACTCAAGCTTCCTAGTCTTAATCTTCTTTATGAGATCCGTATCTTTATTTATTCTCTCTAGTACTCTAACATTTGTAAAGTGGGGTCTATTCGCCGATATAGCCACATCTTAAATGCCTCAAGCTTTTCTGTGGAGTATTGAGTGAGTGTCTGATTCTGCTCCATATAGCAACACTGGGAACACGTAACATCGTCTTGCATTTGATGTTAGATTAAGGTCGTGGCTTTTATAAAAGGTTTGAAAATTTTAGAAACGCTCCTCGAAATTTTTCATTCCGGCATTTAATTTCACGAGAATGGTCCCAATCTTCGTTTATTGTGCCTGGGTAAATGCATGAAGCAACTCTTTAAAATTGCTGGTTTCTGATAGTAAGTTTGCACGGTACATCGGTTCCTTTTCGGATTATCATGAATTTGGTCGTATCTATGTTCAGCGTTAAACCGTTTTTTTTACTGGTATATCTCCTTTCAGTATAGATTAAATAATAGGGGTAAGAGGGTACATTCTTGTCGTACTCCTCTTTGTCTTTCGATTACATCGCTGTCTTCAGCTTCTAAAAATTTGCACATCAGATGGAAAAAACTTGTCTGTTTGAATGTAAGTTAATAAACGACATTATTTTTTGGTCCCTCCAATATATATATATATATATATATATATATATATATATATATAAAATATAATGTATATAAGAACTCTCACCACTTAGGCGCGCATATAAGAATAAAAAAATAAAAGAAAAATGTCTCAATCCATGAATATTCAGCCGTATATATGCAGATCCTCGGAAGCTTTGTTAAAAGACATAAAGGATAAAGATACAAATGTATATATTTTTTGTTGGTTTTGTTAAAAACAAGATACTTCTATTTCTACAAAGGAATGGTTTTAGAGAGAAAGATTTTTCAAGTAAGTAAATTTTACACAAAATCGTTTGATCTAATCTAAATTTTGAGTGGTGCATTTTTAAAAATAAAATTTATTATGCCGATTTAATAAATACACTTGCATCATTTTTAACAAACATACATGCATACATATGGTCACGCCATTTTTCTGTAGGGGTAGGCAGAGACCACTTCCTTCAACTTGTTACGGTTCTTACACACATCTTTTGCTTTCTCTACTTTCATCAGTGCTCTCATACATGCTCGTCGGTTGTTGGTACTCTCTTGACCTGGCCTTTCTTCAAAACAATGTTGATCTGATCGAGATCGATGTTCGCCGAGGTCGACCTCTACCGACTGCTGAAGATGATTATGATGATGAGTATGTATGTGTATTACATTATTCACGCCCATTTCCCGTAGGGATAGACGAAGACAAATTCCTTCCACTTGCTACGGTTCTTATTGTGTCTCTTTTACTTTCATCATGCTCGTCCGTTGTTGGTACTGTCAGTTAAGTATGCTTTGAACAAACTATTAAATTGGTGTGGTACAAGTTTATTTAGTTTATATTGTAGGCCTTTGTGCCACACCTTATCAAAGGCTTGATATCTCAATTTTGAGCAAAATTTTTAAATGAGACGGAGAACGTGTGACGTCACGATATCGGTGACGTTAATGGTTTGTTCTCAGTTGACGCGAAATTTAACGATTTATCATTTTTAGGTTAGTTTCCGACGCGTCATCGACGAAGTATGCCGGTGTCGGGCACAAATTAAAAATTTATCAAATCGACCGCTCCCAGTCGGTCTGCGGCGGTAAGAACCGCATTAAAACTTCATACGTGCTTCAAGTCTCGGAGGACTTTGTAATTTTTTTTTTTTGGTCGACGTCCATGTTTTTCCGCTCGACATTGTTTTACCGTTTTTAATAATTCATTTTCCGTTGTTGTTACAACGGAAATTGCCAAAATTTAATCAAATATTTAGCTGATGATACAAATGAACAAAAAGGGGAGAGGATATTCCGAAGCGAGCTTTTGAAAACCACAAACGAGCAGTTTTATATCATCAGAACGACAGAAGAAATGACAAAATTTCCATTAAATGATTTAAAGTAGGTACTTATTACAAAGGGAAAATCATTAATTGCTTAAGAAAAACATGTATGTATGGCTTAACAACGCCGCATCATCAAAGCTCTCTAGGTCGTATTTTCAGACCCTGAATTGTAATTTTATGATTTCTTTGCATATTTTCTCCCGAAATTCCCGGTCGCTAGCCTTTTCTTCAGCATTTATCATCCCTATTCTTCTTAAATTCTCTTTAGCTTCTTGCAACCATGCTGATATTGGTCTGTCCCGTCTACTATTTAGTGCTGGGACCCAGTTCATTATACCTTCAGGACTAGCCCTACACCCAATAACTTTAGCTTTTGCTTTTATTTACCAAGTCTTCGCCTTTTCGTACTTGCAGTGTTTCTTTATTTGTTCTGTTTCTTAATTGACCGACTTTAATTTTTTTAGTCCTAGCATTGTTCTTATGATTTTACGCTCTGTCACCCTTAATCTGTTTTTGTCCCTTTTCGTCATGGTCATAACTTAAGGTAGGTTAGGTTAGGTATCATATGAGTGGGGCGTAGGTCACCCCTCCACTGCGACCTTTAGTAACTCTATTGTGGCTCACCCCAAGAGCTTACAGTTCACCACACAATCCAACCCTCCTCACGAAGTTCATGGTCGTATGGGGTGATATTTTCTTGAAATTGGTAGGTTCTAGGTTGGTATAACCAAATATGATAAAACTAATTCTTCCCAGACAGGAGCATAAACATAGTATATGTTCAGCAGTTTCGTCTTCTACGCGGCAAAATCGACAGTCCGTTTGTTGATTCAGACCTACCCTATTAAGGTGGTATCTTAGACGACAGTGTTCTGTAAGCAGTACCGTTAGAATTCGCAGATCATTCCAGCTCCATTCTATGATTTGCTTAGTTTTGTTTTTCGAGGGTTTAGGTAAGAACGCTTTCGAGTAAGTCAACCTTGGTATATCGGACCATCAGAGTCAATCTGTTGTTCGCACTCCAGGGAAGGGGTGACGTTACGTATACAAGTATTATGGTAAAATGTGTCCCCCTTGAAATCAAGGTAGACGTATTTTACCACTATTTTAAAAAGTTATCACTTTCTCAGTTATTTAGGGTGGGTACTTTTCGTTGAAACACGCTACATATGGTTTAAGCTCGTCCTGATACACACTGTATATCATCTACGGTTAACAAGACACACATGTGTCCATGGTTTAATCCTGGATAAAGTATCTCGACTAGTTGTGTAGTAGTACCCATAGCAGGGTCACCCTGTTGTTCGCACCAAGGTACTCTAAGGATTCGATGCAATTCCATACAAGTTTAGAATTTATCTTGTTGGAGCTCAGTGCTTTTAAAGCAGCCTGGCTGTCTGATAGTATACTAATGTTTTTGTTTGCTGGAGGTCTGTTAGTCAGCTCTCTGGCACACAATTTGATAGGGAAGACTTTAGCCTAAAATATTGTAGCACACCTGCCGTGCTGAATAGGTAATTACAGGTCTTATTAAGGTATAAGGCAAAAAAAGCATGAAAATAGGATTAATGCTGCGGAGATGAGTAGTCTGAGAATTGTATAACCGGAGTGACTCGGTTGAATAAAGTAAAGAATAGTAAGATAAGAGAACGCTGTGGTGTAAAAAAAGATGTGGTTACAAAGATAGATAAAGGAATGCATAGATGGTTTAAACACGTAAAAAGGATGGATGAAGAAAGATTGACGAAACAAATTTATAAGGCGAGTGTCAATGGACAAGTCGGTAGAGGTCGACCTCGGAGAACATATCTGCTTTTTTATAGTGATCGATTTGCTGACAGCCATAGGACTAAAGGAACTGTTTTAAAAAAAAAATAGGAAAAAAACTGACTAAACAAAAACGAACGCTTCATCGTTAAGTGCTGATTTGGGATTTATCTGGAAACGCTGAAAGCTGTCGTTGTTTTCCGACTTTCTACTGCTTTTTCTTCGTTGTCAGTCGAATGTACACTTTTGGACAACCATTTTTTATACGGAATGTAAATGTACAACAAATTGATTGTAATTTTGTAAACATTTTCCTAGTTTTTCTTTTATGTTTTCCTGAACAAGCATTATACTTTATCTTCCGAGGATTACCGTTTATTATGACGCACTTTGTACTGTATTTAATCCACGATGGCGTAGTAACTGTTCCATTTTCGGCATTATTATATGTAAATTTAAGGATGTTCAATGGTACTTTAAGGGGGGATAGCGGTTAACTGTATGCTTTAACGTAGCAGGGTTACAAACATTAATTTAAAAAAAAATTATTTTAAACGTTTTCAAATAATAACACACTAAAAAATGTATTGAAAATTATTTATTTATTCGGTTTTTTAATAAATAAAATGTTTTAACCTCTTATTTTAAAAAAAAATATTAATATTTTTAAACAGCACAAGCATTTGAATATTGGTATAACTTTTTACTTAAAGTTGACGTCTGCTAATACGCTACCCTCTAAAAAAATTTACAAAAAAATTTTTTATTATTTTATGCAATTATCTATCCATATAAAATGCCTTTTAACCAAAAAACTACTTTTTTAAAAATAAATTTTTCTTTCGGCCATTTTGTTTGTTTTAAAGAGTTCTTGAGTTTAACAAAAAAAAATTAGAAAATTCAAAATTCAAAAAGTCACAGCATTTTAAAAAATTTAATATAATAGGAAATTTTTCATTACAAGTTCCAGGAGTTCTGTTTCTTTTCCAAAGAGTTCTACCAAAAAGTCTCACAACAATTTTCGATAAAATTAAAATCCAAAATTCTACCATGCTTTAGAGTTACCGAAAAATTTTGATTTTTAAAATTTTAAAGATTCAGGTTGTTCTAATAAGAGTTCTGTTCCTTCCCCAAAAAGTTCTACCAAAAAGTCCCACATCATTTTTCGATCAACTCAAAATCCAAAATTCTATAGGACTTTTGATTTTCAAAATTTTGAAAGTTGCGGGAGTTCTGTTTTTATCCCAAAGAGTTCTACAAAAAGTCCTACAACACTTTTTGATGAAATCAAAATCCAAAATTCTACAAAGCTTTAAATTTACCAAAAAATTTTGATTTTCAAAGTTTTGAAGATGCAGGAATTTTGATGAGAATTATGTTTCTTTCCCAAAGAGTTCTACTAAAAAGTCCCACAACAATTTTCAATAAAATCAAAATCCAAAATTCTACCATGCTTTAAAGTTACAAAAAACTTTAATTTTTAAAATTTTAAATATTTAGGTGTTCTGATGAGAGTTCTGTTCCTTTCCCAAAGAGTTCTACCAAAAAGTTCTTCAACATTTTTTCATCAACTCAAAATCCAAAATTCTACGAGGCTTCCAAAAAATTTTGATTTTCAAAATTTTGAAGATTCAGGTTGTTCTAATAAGAGTTCTGTTCCTTCCCCAAAAAGTTCTACCAAAAAGTCCCACGTCATTTTTCGATCAACACAAAATCCAAAATTCTATAGGACTCTTAAGTTACCAAAAAATTTTTATTTTTAAAATTTTGAAGATTCAGGTGCTTCTGTTTCTTCCCCAAAGAGTTCCACCAAAAAGTCCCATCTCAATTCTCGATCAACTCAAAATCCAAAATTCTATAGGACTTTTAATTTTTAAAATTTTGAAAGTTGCAGGAGTTCTGATGAGAGTTTTGTTTCTTCCCCAAAGAGTTCTACCAAAAAGTCCTACAACAATTTTTGATGAAATCAAAATCCAAAATTCTACCAAGCTTTAAATTTACCAAACAATTTTGATTTTCAAAGTTTTGAAGATGCAGGAGTTCTGATGAGAGTTCTGTTTCTTCCCCAAAGAGTTCTACAAAAAAGTTCTACAACATTTTAATCAAAAAATAAATAATTTGGTTGATAAATTATTTTTGTCATACACATTTACGTTAGCTTTTGTATCTTTAAAGACTCGTAGAATTTTGGATTTTAATTTAATCGAAAAATTTTGTAAGACTTTTTGGTAGAACTCTTCGAAGAAGGAACAGAACTCTCATCAGAACACCTAAACATCAAAATTTTTTGGCAATTTTAAAGCCTCGTAGAATTTTGGATTTTGATTTCATCGAAAAATGTTTTAGGCCTTTTTGGTAGAACACTTTGGAAAAGAAACAGAACTATCATCAGAACTCTTGCAACTTTTAAAATTTTGAAAATTAAAATTTTTTGGAAACTTTAAAGTCCTGTAAAATTTTGGATTTTAAGTTGATCGAAAAATGTTATAGGAATTTTTGGTAGAACTCTTTGGGGGAGGAACAGAACTCGTATTAGAACTCCTGGAACTTGTGATGAACTCTAGAACTCTTTGAAGCAAACAAAATGGCCAGAAGAAAAATTGATTTTTGAAAAAGTGGGGAGACGGGTGTTTTTTTTGAAATTTTTTTTTGGGTTAAATTCGCCGGAACTGTTATCAAAAATCATCAGGAACTCTAGAACTATGCCAAATCTACCCAGAACTCTGAAAAAAAATTCACTTTTTCAAAAGTGGGGAGGAGCGTGAAGTTGGCCCCCCATTTTGAAAAATTGATTTTTTACCCTTTAAAGGTCCTACTAACTATCAGGAACTGGGACGGGGGTGGAACTTCACAGTGATCAATTTATAAGCTTACTTTAAACGAACATCTATCGCAAGTACAGCACAAGATCGTCTAACAATTCTTTAAACTGTAAATCTAAACGAATTTTTTTTAATTATCTGTCGTTAGCAACGAGACAAAATGGACATTTTCATATTGTTTCGTTAATTTTTTCCACCAGTTTATTTTGAAATGATCCTGTTTTGTGATTATAAGTTATTATGTGGGTATATTTATTATTATTTTCAAAATATTTCGCGTTTATGGTCGAGCGCAGCCAAACTTTTATTCCAACGATTTGCAAAAAATTATTTGCCGAAGTGAAAAACGCGTTCGTTCGGAATTCGCTTCGCATTTACATGTTACGAGTACAAGACACAACATCAAAGAGAGAAAAGTGTTCTGCAAACGACGAACTGTTTTTCAATTAAAATTCCGCAGGTGAACGTCGCCTGATCAAAGCGAGAGGAGAACCCGGATCGAAGATATTTAAAAACGAGCTTTTGAGATTTGACGCGTCAAGCTTCAAATATTTTCCATTTTTATTCGCCAGTTATTTGAATATCTAATCGAATTTCGGAGATGTTTTTGCGTCGAACATATCGATGTTTCCTCGTACATATATTCAAACGTTCAAATTAACTCCGCCTTAGGCTACTGCGCACTCCAATCTCGCGGTTCTTTTACAAATAGTATTGTTACGATTTTATTGAGCCCGTTTCTGTGAAACTTACCGACGGCGCCGACCGAATCTAGGGAGAATATCTAAAGAGCATGGAAAACAATGAATAATTCGAGAAATTACTGGACCCTTCTCGTGGTTATTCGTATAGGTATAAAAAAAGACGGCGGTTGTGAGGAAAGACAGTATTAGTAGTTTTAAAAAGTGTTTATGAATTAAGAAATGTAAATAGTTATAAAAAGTGGTATATCTAAGTTAATATCTAAGTGATTTATAAACGTAGAATTTATTGTATCGAATATTCCAGCTTTCAACTTCTCCATACCCAAATAAAACGCATTTTAAACTATTTTTGCAGCTTTCAATGAAGAGTCGTCAATCAGATAGATTTGTATTTTTTTAAACCCATGTCTAAAAGTAATTTTGCGATGCTATTACAGAAGACAAGTTCTTCATTTTCGCTAAAAAATGGTGATATTTCACTTTCCTTGTTCTGTATGCTGTAATTGTTACTTTAAGTTCTAATAAATTCTTTTCTTTTAGTTTTGATGCCAGAAGTTCTGATGCTTGTTTTGATAAATTTAGATTTTGTATAAAATCGCTGAGCCCATTTTAGGAAAAAACTGTAAAGCTGATGTTCCACCTTTATATAAATATATATATATATATATATATATATATATATATATATATATATATATATATATATACACGCATCCTCACATTAGCAACTTACCCAAACGCGCTGTATGCGTCCTACAATCTTTGTAAATAATGATCTCTGGCAGTTTAACAAAGTGAGGATGCGGGGAATCACTTGCACAATCGCGTTATGTATGTATGCGCGAAATAAATGTGCAGAAAGCAAATTTCAACCAGAAACCCAAACACTTATTAATAACTCTTGTCCAGAGGAGCTGGCGGAAATTGTTTATTATATTTATTATTATAAATACACCAAAATCATAAAAACCAGAGCTAATTAAGTACTTTCATGAATATATTTGTAAACCGTGTATTTGAAATTACAGAAATCTGCAGAAATATCCAGGGCAACAACAACAACATTTTTTTTTGCTGAGCTGTGTAATCACTTGTCTGCGAAAATTTCGTTTAATATTGGACAGGAAACACTTTATGCGAGAAATACGAGAATGATCCGCAAGCAAATTGCTATCGCTATCGCAAAATATGGTGTTAGCATCCGCCAATCACCGCCGCTTCTACAAGACATTTGAAATGTTGGAAGAAATCATTTTGTACCACATTTAGGTACGTTCATGTTTAACATTTTTCTTTTTTTAAAATTTGTATAAAAGATCACTAAACGCACCTTTCCAATTAAGCTTTTTGCTTGGCAAATGTTTGCCTAGGCTTGCAGAGTATTTATTCGATTCTTATTCCAGTTCGTTCTAGTCTTGATAAGTTAAATACTTCATCCAAAATTAATGAGGGAGATATTGATCCACAGCCTCGTTGTCACGCCCCGTACAATTTCTTAAACAAAATGGACGACTCCCCTCGCCCCGCGTTCTACATTACGAATTCAATTGTTCCTTCCCAGGTGTAAAATTCTTGCAGACTTTATCTTCGCAACGCGAAAAAAAGGGCTTAATTTTTTAAAAGAGATGCGCGACGTCGGTGCCGGAGTAATAAAAACTGCAAAATACCTCTTAACATTTCCATAAAATTAAGCAAAGGTTTTCGAAGATAATTAAAATTCTTACGCTTCCTAAACATTTTGTTGCCATCCCCAGTATTCGCCGGGAGACTAATTGAATAACATTATCCAGATTAGAAGTTCGGACGGTCGATTTTCGAGACGAAAAAACTTGTTCCTATCATTAACTCTTTCTAAGAGCTAAATAGTGTCTTCCCACGAAAATTGACTTCACCTGGCGACTGGAACTGTTGATCATTGGACGAGAAAGATTTTATCCAAGATTGAACCATGGACACAAGTGTGTCTTGTGAACCGTTGATAATATATAGTGTACGGACCGGACATAAATACAAAAAAAAAACAAAAATTATGGTTATAAGTAAGAGCAATATGCCCAATTGTAACATCAATAGTAACGGCAAGCCTATTGAACGAGTGAGTACATACACGTATCTTGGCACCAATATCAATGACCAATGGGACCACGCGCAAGAGATAAAGATACTTATTGAGCAGTGTTCGAAAATATGAGCAAAATATTTAAAAAACCACGACTTGACGTTAGCAGCAAAGGTAAAACTCCTGCGCTGCTATGTGTTTTCAGTCCTGTTGTACGAAATGGAGTCGTAGACACTTACTGAGGCACCAAGCAAAAGATTGGAAGCGTTTGAGATATGGTTTTATCGTCGGATACTGAGAGTGTTTTGGACAGACCGTGTTAACAATGAGACGGTTTTACAGAAAATGAATAAACAGAAAGAAATTCCAAACACGATCAAAATAAGGAAACTCCAATACTTCGGTCATGTGATGAGAAACACAGAGAGATATAGATTGCTTCAAAATATCTTACAGGGCAAAGTGGATGGAAAAAGAGGTGTGGGAGAAGGAAAATCTCTTGGTTAAAGAACCTCAGAACCTGGTTTGCAGTGACCACCATACAGTTGTTTAGAGCCGCAGTTAATAAAGTCATAATAGCTAATATGGTTGCCAACATTAGGAACGGATAGGAACTGCTAAAAGAAGAAGATCAGGACGAGCTTAAACCATATGTATACAGCGTGTCCCAACGAAAAGTACCTACCCTAAATAACTGAAAAGGTAATCATTTTTTAAAATAGTGGTAAAATACGTTTACCTTGATTTCAAGGAAACACATTTTACCATAATACTTGTATACGTAACATCACCCCTTCCGTGAAGTGCGAACAACAGAGTGAATCTGCTGTGGGTACCTAAGTACCAGGGAGTGAAGTGCAACGAAAAAGCCGACACCCTTGCAAAACAGAGGGCCGAATCTGCGTTCACTTGACCAGAACCGGTTTTTGAAGTTACTATAAGTGCTACCAAAACAATTATTTCGGACTGGGCGAAAAGAAAAAGACTCATTCACTGGTCCGATATACCAGGGTTGACTCACTCGAAGGCGTTCTTACCTAAACCCTCTAGAAACACAATTAAGCAGATCGTAGAATGGAGCAGGAACGACCTGCGTATTCTAACGGGACTGCTTACAGAACACCATCGTCTAAGATACCACCTCAGAAGGATGTGTCTGAATCAACAAACGGTTTTGCTGCGTGGAAGACGAAACTGCTGGACACATACTATGAAGAATAATGTTCAATAACTCTACCGCATAACTCTCTTAAATTCAAGCATAAAGCTCCTTACACACATCGTTAAATGTTATCGAGGCACAAATACAAAATAGAGAAAAACAGCAGAGTTTCCAACAAAACATATTCACTACAGATAATAATAAAAAAATTAAAAGCAAAAGCAACTGAATACAACGTGCCAGCATACCTATGCTTTGTCGACCTTACCAAGGGATTTGACAAAGTACGTCAAGGAGGAATCAGACAGGCAGGCAGTTTTAGCCCATTTCTATTCAACCTTATAATAGACAAAATTATAGAAAAAGTGTCAGCGATGGGTCTCGGTTATCGAATAGGCCGAAACAAAATTAACATAATATGCTACGCCGATGACACAGTTCTCATCGCAAAAACAGAGGATGACCTGCAACGATAGCTCCATAAATTACATCTAACAGCAGCAAAACTAAACATGAACATATTAGTAGAAAAATCAAAATGCATGACCCTAACCAGAGAACCCATAAGATGTAAGCTCGTAGTCCAAGATTGACCCATCGAGTATCCAAGTGTAAGTACGTGAGCATGGATATATCGGACCACCACAATCCAATAAATGATTTGAGAAGTCAGATCAACAAGGAAACTGCAATAGCAGGATGCTCACGACAGGTGGTATGGGCAAATAAATATATGCGTATTGACAGCAATGTCAAGATTTACAAGACCTGTGTTAGGCCAATCATGACTTACATTATTGAAGCTCGAGAAAAAACAACTAAAACAAAAAGCATGCTGCATATAACACAAATGAAAACCCTAAGAAGCATACTCGAAAAGACAAGAAGAGACCGAGTCAGGAGATGAATATCGGGTGCAGGACGTGGTGAGATGGGGGCGGCAAAGGAAACGACAACGGCACGCTGAAGTAACCCGAATGGCAGAAGATCGACTATTGCGGGTAGCATCCCAAAGCAGACCAGCAGGAGATAGACCCCCGGGAAGACCACCTAAGATATGGAAGGTCAGCTGGCAATCGACATCCCAAGAGATCATAAGGCGACCCAATTAACAGATCGACAGATCTAATTAAAGAAGAAAAAGAAGAAGAACCTACCGATTTCAAGAAAATCTCACCCCATACAACCATGAACTTCGTGAGAAGAGCCGATTTGTGCGGTGAACTGTAACCTCTAGGGTTGAGCCACAATAGACCTACTAAGGATCGGAGTGGAGGGGCGACCTACGTCCCACTTAGATGATACCTAACCTAACGTCCCCTCTACCCTACACAGTCACTCCCTTAAATGTGAAAATATTAATTTTGGATTTTTAAAAATAAAAACATTAAAATGACCGATTATTTTTTCAACAGTTGGTTGTTGGAATTACCCAAATACACGACACTGGCTAGCACATCAACTTTATCATATTATAGTACTTAGCAAGAGTTTTTTGACCAAAGAATTTATCTTTTTCGTTTGGTTGTTATTCCTAAGTATTTCGCATCCATCTCGTGCACGTGAAACAAAATTTGAGGTACATTTACTTACAACATTGATTTGTTAAAACGGTATTTACCGCTCAGGAAAGAAAAGACATTGAGGGAATTTATTTTAAAAATAATGAACGTGCTAGAGCCATAGCGCGCATATTCGATAATAATCATCCGAATAAAAACATTGGTCGTCGGTATGTTTCAAAGTTGATGAATAAATTTTATGTAAACGGGTCCTGTGAAAAACAGACGACACGGACCTAAGCGACCGATCAGGAATAAAGCAGTCGAGGTGACAGTTTTGGGTCACTTGCAGACGGATAATAACCAATCGATAAGAAAAATAGCTCAGGCTTCTCTTGTACCGCGAAGTAGTGTTAATCGAATTTTAAAGTCCCATAAATGATGATTACCACCGTCGGCTTGAATTCTGCGAGATTTTTACAGAGCTAATACATTTAGTGCCCTTAGCCAGGAAAACATAAAAAAGGTTTAATAAAGGCCCTATGAACTCAGTTGACCGTTCACGGGAATTACTTTGAACTCACTTGGAACGTGTTTTTAGACGCACGTATTGTTTATCATTCATTCGTATTTATTTTCACAATCAAGCGTCTAGCGGAGATTCGGTTTTTATGTTTTATTTCCACCGGTCGATACGCTGTCCTAGTTTTTAGTCAGCGGTCGGTCAAGTTCACGGCAGAAATGTTGAATCGCACAAACTAAATTAAACATATTTTAAGTTTAACGTTCTTTTACTTAACAGGAGTTTTCCCGAAACTTTAACGAGCAAGGGACCTAACAAATACATGGCGATCCTGCCAACAAAAGTATGACTAAAACAGAAGAACCATTTGTAATCACCGACACTCCACAAACAGCTTTTGATATCGTATGCATCGATACTATAGGTCCTTTCTAAATATGTTGTTATGATACCAGTAGAAAAAAGGAAGCTAAAACTATAGCCAGAGCTATTTTTGAAGGATTCATACTGACATATGGGTTAGTTAAGCAAATTCGAACCGATATGGGTACAGAGTACAAAAATGAAGTACTTTCAAATTTAGCAAAATTTCTAAATATAGAGCACAATATCTTAACGGCTTATCACCATGAGACGCTGGAAGCTTGTAAAAGAAATCAAACGCATTTCTTAGAAGTTATGTAAACGAAAACAAATCAGATTGGGATCATTGGTCTTTATTTTATGCTTTCTGCTACAACACTACACCAAATTATTATCACGGATATACACCATTTCAACCAATTTTTGGTAAGAAAAATAATTTGCCAGAGACTATCGCACGAAAAGTTGAACCAATCTATAACATTGATATGTATTACGAGGAATTACGATATAAGATTCAAGTAGCGCACGCTAGTCTCAGAAATTTTTGTTGCAAAATAAATGGTCACGAAAACAGATGCAAGAGACGCAGATCTCAGTACTTGCAGTTAAACCGGGAGACTTAGTCTTATTGCGCAACGAAAACGCTCATAAATTGGATACTAAATATATTGGCCCTTACGAGATAACACGGTGTGTTGGGGTGAATTGCGAAATAAAATAAATTATTATTATTTTAATTACTGACGAAAAATATTAATGTCACTGTTCTAAAAACGTGGGGTGCTTTGTATGAAATTTTTAAACTAACTCTGCGTTTCGGAATGAAACTAGTGAAAAATTTAAGCTTATTAGGAATATAAGGTAGTTAGTAATGAGTAAGTTAGTAATTTTCGGTAAGCGAAAAAATAATTCGGAAGGCTCAGATTGGCAACCGAACCCAGATCTATTGGTTAAGCGCTAGGAGCTCTACCAATTAAGCTATTTGAGACACGTAGGGGAATAGTTTAAAAATGTCATACAAAGCACCCCACGCTTTTAGAACAGTGACATTAAATTTCTCGTCAGTAATTTTATTCTTATGTTAAGAATTATTTTTTAGTTTGATTAACTATAAAAGCGTGTTTTTTAGTTTTTTTAAACTATAATTTATTTGATATGTCGCAGTCTCTCAAGTCGCTCAATTGCATTGAAATGTCATCATCATCATCATCCAGCCTTATTCTCTTGTCCATTGCTGAACGTAGGCCTCCTCGAAATATTTCCATCTTTCCCTATTTTGCGCCTCTGCGATCCAGTTCGTGGTTATCCTTTTGAGGTCATCTGTCCATCGTGTCGGTGGTCTACCCCTGCTTCGCTTATCCGATCTCGGTCGCCACTCCAGAACTTTCTTTGTCCACCTTCCGTCCTTCATTCTAGCCACGTGTCCTGCCCATCTCCATTTCTGCTTTGTAATTCTCTCTATTATGTCCTCTACCCCCGTTTTTCTCCTTATATCCTCGTTTCTGACTCGGTCGTTAAGGGAAAGTCCTAACATGGATCTCTCCATTTTCCGTTGCGCTACTTGTAGTTTTTTAACTATTGTTTTTGTTAAGGTTAGGGTTTCAGCCCCGTATGTCATAACTGGGAGAACACACTGATTGAAGGTCTTCCTTTTCATACTTACGGGAATTTCTGATTTAAATATGTCCCTAAGCTTTCCGTACGCTGCCCATCCCAGAGATATTCGTCTGGACAGTTCGCACGTCTGGTTGTCCCTGCCGATCCGGATTTCATGGCCAAGGTAGGTGTATTTTTCTGTGATTTCGATGATTTTGTTTTCTATTTTTACAGGTTCGCTTGGTACTAGGTTGGTTAACATTTTTGTTTTGTTATAATTTATTTCCAAACCTGCTCTTTGTGTTGCCCATTGTAGATCTTTTAGCATTTCCCTGGCTTCCTGCATGTCATCTGCCATTAGAACTATGTCATCCGCAAATCTTAGATGGCTCAGTCTTTCCCCATCTATCATAATTCCCTTATTTTCCCAATTCAGAGTTTTGAAAACATGTTCCAGGACCGCAGTGAATAGTTTTGGGGATAACGTATCGCCCTGCCTGATTCCTCTTTTTATTTTTATTTCCCTTGACGATGTATGCAGGTCAATTGTTGTTGTTGCGTTTTTGTAGATATTGTATATAATGTTAGAGTATCTTCCATCTATTCTGCATTCTTTTATTGCTCGTAATATTGAAACTAATTCAACGGTGTCAAAGGCTTTGTAAAAGTCCACAAAGATTAGGGTAAGCGGTTTGTTGTATTCTACTATTTTCTCGATGAGGGTTTTTATGCATTGCATCGTTAGTCCCGTAGCCAGAGCGGAACCCTGCTTGTTCTCTAGGTTGGTAGAAATCCAGTTTATTCTCTAGCCTGTTGGTGATTATACGGGTGTAGAGTTTGTACAGGTGGTTGAGAAGGCTAATGGGTCTATAGTTATCCAGGTCTGTCATATCGCCCTTTTTATGAATTAGGATAGTAACAGAATTGTTCCATTGGTTCGGGATGGTTTGATTTTGAAGGCATAAATTGAACAATTTTTCTATTGCCTCAATAAGGGCAGGACCTCCATTTTTTATGGATTCTATCACTATTCCATCATTGCCAGGTGCTCTATTGTTTTTCATTTTCTTCAAGGCGTGAATAATTTCTTCCTTAGAGATTTCGGGGATGTCCTCAGATCCTTGGTTTGTAATTTTTAGAGATGCTTGTTCATCTGGTTCTAGCTTTAGTTTGTTTTTGTATAAGGTTTGATAGAATTCTTCAACTATGTTTAGCATCTTTTCCCTGTTTGATTCTATGTTCCCATTTTTATCTTTCAGATTTATGATTACTCGTCTACCTGTCGTTAGCATTGAAATGTCTATGTTCCCAAAATGTTTTTCCATATCTTTACATAAAATTTATACATTTCAAAATATTAATTACATTAATCAACAATTGACAGATGCAGATTTTATCTTAAAAATTCTGTGTTAACAATCCCTGGACCAAATAATAAATATCTTGATGTAGGTACCTTGTGGTTATTAGAAAAGTAAAAGGTTATTTTTTCATAATTAGTAAATCACGATAAACAATACAAGTTATTAAGTTTTTGCTCCTCATTCATCCAAAAGATCTGTACGAAATATCAAATTGCATCTGTTAGTTGGTGATACGTTCGACAATATACATAAAAGATTTAACATTCTCTATCGAGTGCAGAACCCGTCGATTATAATTCAGAATTTTATAGAATAGAATGTGCCGATAATCTCACATTGGTGTTCATATAAAATGAATGACCTTTTCAAGATTCAATCGTCGCGTAATGCAAGATGAATGTAATATTTTCAGAAAATTTATTCGAATGTAAAGGTATTATTAGCATTTTAACATTACCTACTGTAGAAAAAGAGTATTAATAAAATAACGTCCAATTTTTTAATTGTTCAATGCTGCAGACGGAAAAATTGTAAATATAATAGATTTGATATTCACAAGAAAGCCATTTGCTATGAAGGTATCGGTAAAAAAAAGATCTACCAGCTCTCTAAATTGGGCAAAAGTTTCTTTGTCAGGATTGAGGTTCTTAAGGTCATTCCATAAATGCTCGATCGTGTTCAGATCTGGGCTTTTTGGTGGCCACTGCCCCAGCTTCGTATCCTCTGCCGTTCAATTAATAGAGAGGTTGTCGCTCCATCTTTTGCGGGGTCTTCCAACGTTTGGCGCCCTAAGGGCGACTTGTCTCTAGTTATTTTGACCATTCTGTCGTCATTCATCCGGTCTATGTGTTCTTTCCACTCTCTCTTTCTTCCCAGTATCCATTCATTTACATTGTCTATTTTACATGTTCTTCTAATGTCCTCGCTTCTCTCCCGGTCAAAAAGTGTTTTCGAGCAATCTTGCGCATTATTTTCATTTCGTTGTGCTAAATTTAAATAGTAATCTCTCTAGGTCATCTTCGTTTTCTGCAATCAGAACAGCATCATCGGCATAGCATAGGATTTTGACGTCTTTATTACCCATTTTTTATTCTTTCAGGTGACGAGTGCTTTTTATTATTTCGTCCATAACGATGTTGAACAATAAGGGGCTAAGGGAATCTCCTTGTCGAATACCACTATTTACAAGAATTTCTTCGGTAGTTGTGCCAATAATTTTGGCTTGTATTTTGTTTCTCTGGTAAATATTTTCGATGGTTTTTATGATGTTGTATGGGATTTTCCTGTTGTATAAAAGGTGTACCACGTACTTCAGTTGTATTCGGTCAAACGCCTTTTCCAGGTCTATAAAACAAATGAAGGCTGGTTTGTTATACTAGAAAGATTTTTTAGTTATTTGTCGCAGTACAAATACCGCATCTGTACAAGATCTTCCTGATCTGAATCCTTGTTGTTCAAGGTTGTATTTAGGAGGTTTATGCGTCGGTAGTTTGCGTGTATATTTTTGTCTCCTTTTTTAAACAGTAAGATTGTGATACTTAGGCGCCATTCGTCCGGAATTTTTTGATGCAGAAGGATTTTGCGAATTATGGCTATTAGCTGCTGTTTCAGGCATCTCCCGCCGTATTTAAGAAGTTCATTTGGAATACCGTCGGGGCCTGGACTTTTCCTGTTTTAAAGTTTCAATATTGCCCTTTGTATATCCTTTTCTTCTATTTCAGTTACTTCGTTAGTTGCGATTTCTGGTATGCTTTCCGTATAGCATGCATAGCTTATAATTCAAATACTCAATAACTTTCAAAAAGGAAGGCAAGAATTTTTTTTTTTTTGATAATTTCATATTGTTGTTCAGGATTTTATCTGTAGGTAAGAAGCCCCTTATATTAAAAATAAGGCCCCCATGAAGTGTATAACTGTTTGGTAACACCTTTGGTCTTTAAGATTGGCCTTTTTTTGAACGGTTGCCACGTCTTTTTCGTTCTCTAAAGAGTAGAGGGTAGAAGAAAAAAAATATAAAAGTGAGCTGCGCCACCGACTTAAACGGTATAAGCCGGAAACCCCTAGATCTTATAGGCACTAGCAGAGCTACAAGATAAACAACTATGATTATGGTGAACCAAATAAATAAAATTATAGCAAAAATATGTTGAATACTTCACTCACACAATAGATAATTAAGGTACACAGTTCAATAGCAACATCATAACAAATATAGTCAAAGTTAACAGCTATGGTAAAATTTCCTTGCTAAAACAAACCAAAAATTTAAAATTTACAACTTTATAAAATGACCAGAACAGCAGTAAGAGTAACAGACTTTACCAAGTTACAACAAAAAGTAAGACATATATAAATTAACTCGTTAATAACACTAATTCAAACGCTTACATAAAGGCAAAGAAGAAAAGGTAAAACATATATATATATAAGTTAACTCATTAATAACACTAATTCAAACGCTTACATAAAGGCAAAGAACAAAAGGTAAAACATATATATATATATATATATATATATATATATAAATATAAGTTAACTCGTTAATAACACTAATTCAAACATTTACATAAAGGCTAAGAAGATTCACTAGTTAACCGTTTACATAAAGATTTTCACTGCCAAAACAATCGAGTTCATTTAAATATATCTTTACAATGGTTGACCTTTAAAATATCAAGATTGTAGGATATTTACAAATAAGTAGGAAGAAAATATGTTTTTACTTGGACATAAAGAATTATTGAGAAGGTTATTTTAATCCAAGTTTAGTTTTGGCATATTATCTAATGCAATAAATAGTTTCCAACGATGTTCTATACTAATAAACCAGAACAGAACGTAATAGTGGTGTCAGAATGAGTCACTGCGTTATATATTTAAAAAATAAATAAATCACTGATAACCTTTGGGTATGCGAATCCACATGTACTCCTGTGGCCTACTCCTGTGCTACTCCTGAACTACTCCGGGGGCTGGTTAGATTATGGGGCGGCACCAGTTAGTGAACAATGGCTTCCCTCAAATAAATCCCGATAACGGCTATTCAACTCGACACCAACTCCAAAAATATCCACAACCATGGCAAGACAAGATGGTCAAGTTGAAAATCAAATGGTTTTTCTTCAAAATCCAATTAAGATGGCTTAAATACAGCCAGATATGAAAGAAATCCCATAGAGGTTCTGCACACGTGCTAATAACACACCGTCCCCAACAACTTTTACCGACACCTGGCCTCCAAGACTCTCAAAACACGACTCACGCTCCTATATCGGAAATCAATAAAAATGGCGCGGAATAAACGTCAACCCAATCCAGTAATTGCAAACCAACTATCGAATCTTACCCCTACAATTTATGCAACATTATCTACAACGAATGATATTTTCGAGTTACCACCGAGTACTGTATGCAACACTACTTACGAGTAAGGCACAATTATTATGAACCGTAGAAGGGAAAAAATAGGCACGTGACACGGTTTTTATACGACGGGAGGCGAAAAAAACCTTTGTAGTTTATTAAATACGTGCGGAGGTATCATACGAAAACAAAGTTGATTTGAAACATCTATCCCGCGTGGCACCTGCAGGTTAGTTATTATTCAGTAGGTTAAAAACTTTTCCAGATCCATTTCCATAGTATTATAAAATTTACCGAAAACTTTTACGCGGTTGAATTCGCTTTTAAAAAAGTGACACCGAATGATGTATCGTTTTCCATTAAATTGGAAACGACACTGCTGACGAAATTACTTTCTGCCTCGAGGGCATTCCTTATATATATTTCTTATATATATATATTCCTTATATATATTTCTCTTTATATAAACCCTAGACCTTAGTGCCCTTCTTTGATACCGGGAAATCACGGACTTTTATATAATTTGAATATCCATACTGTAAGTTCTTTAAATAAAGTGCACGCACCATGTCGCGACGGCGGGGAGATCAGTTCGCAGCGTTTTGTATAGATGGAGTTACTCGAATACGTTTACACTGGACTCGACAAATATACACATGTATTGCAATGAATATCTTATTTTGGGTCTTTTCTAATAAGTCCCCGCATTTTTAAAATATTTTCTACAGCCAATCTTGGCACTCCGCAATGAACAAAAGTTCAGCGAGATATCCATTCTTTGCGACAGCCAGGATGCTATCAAATCACTGAACTTAGTCTACTTGACCTCTAGGCAGCGGTGCAATGCCGAGCCGCCCTGAATGAGCTAGCAGCTCAGTTTAGAGTTCACAGCTAGGTTTGTCTGTGGAAAGCTAAAAAGTTTCTTACTCCTGATTAACTGTTGACGACGTTTAAGGCTCAAATCCGACCTCTACTGGAGTATTGCTCGCACATTTGGGGTTCAGCACCAAGACATTCTTTTCGTCTTCTAGATTCCGTTCAGAAAAGGACCATTCGGTTGATAAACAGCTCAACTCTCACCCTTCACCCTCTAGAACATAGAAGAAGAGTTGCAGACCATTACTCTACAGATATTTCCATGGCAGATGCTCCAGCAAAATAAAAACTCTTGTACTACCATTTGCCACATTCGGCCGAAGAACTCGGCACGCCGATCAGTCTCACCCATTTACTCTCAAGATTGACACTACAAGGACCAATATCCATCAAGAATCCTTCTTTTACAGGGCTGCTACGGAATGGAACAAGCTTCCAAAATCAGATTTTTCAGAGAACTATGACCTGCAACTTTTCAAAAAGCGTGTCCACAATCATTTCCTTTCTATAATCCCTTCCCCTTCTAATAGTCGCAGTGCGGGCCGTCCGCGGCCCATACGATAGGTCTACCCTTTTTGCGACTATTTTCATTAAAAAAAACATTGCTTGGGTACGCGGACACAGAGACATACCAGGAAACTGTTAGGCGGACGATCTAGCAAAAGCGAGCACCACCCTCCCAGCTGTATCTGTCGCATCTCAGCAAGGAGCATTAATTGCAAACTGCCGGCTCTTCCTGCACAGCAAAATAGTTTAAAAAGCCAACTTGAGGTGGTAAAATGAACCCACATCCACATTATTGAAACAGATTTGGTATAAACTAGATCTATGTCGAACTAATGATTTTTTAACTTTATCCAGGGAGTACATTGGAAATGCGATTGCGGCTATAACAGGACACTGGGCAGGTGGATCCCATGCACAGCGCAGGGGAATCGCAGAGCTACGACACGACTTCTGTAGAAGATGTCACGATGAAAAAGAGGAGAAAACAATGGTACATCTTCTTTGCCAATGCCCTGCTCAGCTCAGTTAGCATTAAAGACACTTTTTATTAAAAGTTCCAACTGGTTCTCACGGTAGAGAGGAAAGGCACCGCCGTCCATCACGTTATCACAACGGGCAAAAAGGCCTAATTGGGTTTACTCCGAACCGCCGTTTTAACCTAACCCAACCTTATATAGCCAACGGCTGGACCGATTTTGATAAATTTTTTAGCCAATCTTTAGATTAGCCCGGCGAATGATCTCGTGAAGTTTGGCAACAACCCCGCATTTTCAACCTGAACGTGAATCTAACTTTTTTAATTGATTTGTTAAATTTAACAATTATGTACTGTACTGTTGGTGTTGTGTTAGGACAACAGTACCTGGTGAAGAACTTTAAAAATACGGGGACGTATTAAAACGCTCTCTCCTTCAAATCTTTTAAACAATCGTCTATGTATAAGTTAAACAGCCATGGCGAAGCCACACATCCCTGTCTCACACCTTTTTCGATGTTAAACCAGTCCGTGCAAGCTTCGTTTATCCTGACCCAAGCAGTGGAATCCTCGTAAAGTGATTTTAGTGCTTGTATTAAACTACCGCTTACCCCTTTACATAGACAATGTCGACCACAATTCACTCCTCACCACTCTGCCATAGGCCTTTTCCAAGTCTATAAAAGCGCAATAGACCTTCTGAATTCTAGCCAAGAATTTTTTGACTATACCTCGTAATGAAAAGACCTGATCCATACATCTCCTTTCTTCTTTAAATCCTGATTGCACATCCCATATCAGTTTTATTCGTTACTCTTTTAATCAATATCTTTGCATACAGTTTGCCGACTATACTGAGTAAACTAATACCTCGGTAGTTCTTACAGTCCTGTTGCGAACCTTTTTCCTTGTAAAGCGGCACGATAACGGCACTAGTCGTCTGGTACGCTACCATTCGTCCAACAAAGGTTAAAAAGGCGGTACTATAACTTTAGTCAGGATTGTTCTTGTAGTACGGGTGGTTGATTAAAACAAAAATTGAGCGATATTGGTTTTTGAATTTCTCGGGGTCGTTTCTCGACCTTTTGACCCTTCGATATCAGGAGTACCAACATCAAACATTTCTACATTTTATACAATCCCGCTGTCAAAAATTCCAGGACGTACCACTGATTGACTAGCATGTTCTTCCGTATTCGCATATTCAAGTCACGTTCGAAAAAAAAATAACGATTGATAAAACAAAAGCGAATCGGCTTCGAGGTTTTTACAGCACGGAAACAAAAAGGGGAAAGTTTTCATTCGAATTAATAAGACATTCGAGAGTAGCTTTATTTATTTGAAGGACCAGAGATATAAGAGTATATATCGGTTGAAATTGATCAGAGGCGACTCGAAGGCATATCTAAATAAATTATTAATTCAATAAAGTAAAAAACACGCTGTTAAAATTAATCAAAGTAAAAAATAATTTTTAGCATAACAATAAAATTACTGACAAGAAAATTAATTTCACTGTTCTAAAAGCGTGGGGTGCTTTCATTCCGAAACGCAGAGTTAGTATAAAAATTTTATACAAAGTACCCCACGCTTTTAGAACAGTGACATTAACTTTCTCGTCAGTAATTTTATTCTTGTGTTAAGAATTATTTTTCACTTTTTACTTCATTTTTTTACTCATCTTCTTGCCATTCATCCCTCGGCACCAGTATATTGGATTGGATGAATTATAATATGACATTGGAACTGTTCTTCCCTCTAGTACTAAAACTGTTTACAAAAATTCTAGCAGAAGAAATATCTAACCGGAATATGTGAAGAACAGCAAGGGTTCAGACAAAACAGGTCTACTATAGATGCCATATTTATAATACGTCAAATTACTGAGAAAGCCATTGAGTTCAATAAAGTAGCCTTCACGTGTTTTATTGACCTAACCCAGGCATTCGATAGGGTACGGGAAGGGATTATAGAAAAGAAATGTGGACCCGCTTTTTCAAAAGTTGCAGGTCAAAGTTCTCTGAAAAAACTGATTTTGGAAGCTTTTTCCATTCCGTAGCAGCCCTGTAAAAGAAGGATTCTTGATGGAGATTGGTCCTTGTAGAGTCAATCTTGAGAGTAAATGGGTGAGACTGATCAGCGTACAGAGTTCTTCGGCCGAATGTGGCCAATGGTGGCACAAGAGTTTCTCTGGAGCATCTGTCATGGAAATATCTGTAGAGTAATGACCGGTCTGCAACTCTTTTTCTGTTCTAGAGGGTGAAGGGTATCTGTGAGAGTTAAGCTGTTTATCAACCGAATGGCCCTTTCCTAAAAGGAATCTAGAAGACGAAGAGAATATCTTGATCCTGAACCCCAAATGTGCAAGCAATACTGCAGTAGAGGTCGGAGTGTACATTAAAGGGGAACTCTTAAAAACAAAGTGGCTTCGACCAGGCCTGGTATAGAAAGATTCCCAAGGCTGTGACCAAAATTTGTCATATAACCCACTACAAAAAAAGTAAGTGGCAATTTTAGTGCTTCGATGATCTCTCGTATTGGTCCATATTTTTCTTGTCTAAAAAAACCTTTCTCTCATAGAGAACATTGTTACCGTGATGTAAAATACTTTCTGACGCCCCCAAGCTCTCGCTTGTGACCCTTCGGTTTTCTGGAAATTTTAGGGTCAGTTCTAGTCGGGAAATTCGCGAAGATGAAAAGGATGCCGGGGTGAATATTCATTCAATAATTTAAAAGATAAGTTGGTAACCCTTGAGTCAGCAAAACTTTTTAAATAAATTCGGCGATGTGAATTTATCATGTTGCTATTTTTGTTTAATTCAACAGCGCGGATTTATAGTAAATATTTTATTATTCAAATTTTTTTGGCGTAAAATTATTTTTGGTCTTTTTTTTCGCGTTTTTATGCACAAATACAGCCTTTTGGGAGCCGTAGAGGAAGTTTTAGTTTTTAAGGTGAATTTCCCAGCAATTTTGGGGGATAAGGGACAACATGGCGTTGAGGGATTTTTTTATTATGCATTTATGCACGAGATAAAAAATAATGAACGTTCCTTGTTGTTGGAAAATTGTGCGGGGATTCGAAGGTTTGGTTGAAGGATTTTTTCGGTTAAAAATAATTCCCAACAATAGCTTAGCCATTTTTTTATAATTTTAACCATTAAATTTTTATAGAGTGAAAATTTTACTATCGAATTTCCACGTTATTTCTTATTAAATTAACATTATTACCAACAATAATACTGATACGATTTTTAGCTCTATCTTGGGTTCGGCGATTAAAACACTCGATCCAATAACAAAACAATGTTTATATCAATACAATTATTCTACTTTTATTAACCACTTAGTTATTCACTTACCTTTACAACTTTTACAACTCTATATAACTATTTACATTTAATATATCGTAAACACATAAGCCGATACTGCCTCTTGTTGTGATCGCTTCCCCTTTTATTTATTGATATAACAGTTCCAGATCATTCTACCTGTGTTTCCATTATTCGACGCGGCTTCGAGAGGTTGCGCGACCTTGCTAGGCCCCGTCGGCGGCTACAAAGCAAAGCGGTCGAATACGGACCCCAGACGCGGTCGATTTCTCGGTTGCCGACAGGACCGGATTTGTAACAATACTTAATACTGTTTTATCATTTTTATAGGCAACTTTGATGTAAATAAAGTTTTATCCAGGACAGAATATCAGTATGTTGGTGTAAAATAAGTGCACTATTTTTTACTTTTACTTTCAGAAACATTCCAGCTATACCACTTATCTCCGCAGCATTGGTCTTACTTTCATGCTTCTTCTGCCAAACCGAACATTCACTATCATATATAAGCCGGTTTTTTTGCACAATAATAAGTGAGAACTTCTTTTTCGATTTTTTATACCCAAAAACCTTCAAACAATTTTTTTTTTATGTATACAATGTTTAAATTTTGGGTGTGAGACGTGGTCATTTAAGACGTACGGCAGTAACTTAAATAATACATTTAACTTTCTTAACCTCGAAAAGACCCAATATATGTCAACGGCACAAGACAGGATATATCACCTAGAAATAGATGATAACCGACAGATCTCAGGAACAGACAAATTTAAGTACCTAAGGTTTATAATATCAAAAAGTGGAACAACAGAGGAAGAAATAAAAAATAGACTAGGTCAAACTAGGGCATGTATTAATCAATTAAACCCAATATTATGGGATCGCCACATAACCAAGACTAATAAAACGAGAATATTCAATTCAATAGTTCGCAGCATAATGACTTATGGAGCTGAAATGTGGGTGATCAATAAAAAAAAAACAAAGGGAAGATTGTAGCCACAGAAATGGACTTTTGGAGAAGGAGTTGTGGAGTGAACAGATTAGATCGAATAAGAAATGAGGAAATCAGGAGAAGAATGGAGGTAAAAAAAGACATACTAGAACACATAGAGGAAAAGAAACTAACGTGGTACGGACATGTTAGAAGAACTCCGGAGGATCGCTGGATACACCGGGTAACTGAGTGGAGTCCATTAGGCAGACGAAAGAGAGGTCGACCAAGGCGATCATGGAGAGACGAAGTGGATGAGGCGATGGAATTAAGAAACCTGCAGGACGGAGACTGGCAGGACAAGGACAACTGGAGACAAGGGCTGAAAGCAGGAAGGCAGCGACAGCTGTAGATATCCTGGATTATATATATATATATATATATATATATATATATATATATATATATATATATATATATATATATATACTTTCTTAACAAAAACTTACCAAATTAATATTAGAATCTTACAGCATCTTTGATAAAGGATTTTCAAGTGGTAAATTCACATTCTGTAACAAAAAAATACACATTAAATTTGTGGTTAGCCATCAAGTTTAACAGTTTTTTCTTACAGTCTACCTAACAGTTTATAAAATAATAAATGCATTTATTCATTACCTTTTTTAATACCTTTAAAACGGTGTTTAGTAGAATTATAAAATCAAAGATAACACAACTATTTTATATACATATAACTTTTTGACAAGAATGACATTTGTGACGTCTATTTAATTAAAATGACTGTAATGATGTACTGTTTTAAAAAGATCACCCAAAGTTTTAAGAAAAAGCACAGAGGATATTATGGAACCTAACCAAAGTTTTAAAAAAAACACAAAGGATGTTATGGATTTTTTATTTACTTTTTATTTTTACGTTCAAACGAGCAACGGAATGGAACAAGCTTCCAAAATCAGTTTTTTCAGATAAGTATGACTTGCAACTTAACGAATAATTTCAAAAAAAAATATGAGACTGGTATAATTAACATAATGCAAGAAAGAAAAAGACTTACATTACTGAGACTTGCTTTGTTTGACCACTTAATAATAAGAATGTATAAAATAGGTTTTAATTAAAGTTGGTTTTCCAGCAGAATGATTTTAAGTTTTTTTCGTAAAACAGAAATATTTTCATTCTTCATTTCTTTTGGTAACAGGTTAATCATTTGTCATACGTTGTAACTAAATGATCGTTTGAAAAATTCTGTTTCAAGACTAGATGATGTAAGAGTACCTTTAAATCTTCAAATTATGAACGTTAGTACGAAAAGTAATTTTCCTGTACAAGTAAGGCGGCGTTTTGGTTAGTAAAATTTTTTGATATAAATTTGCAACATTTAATTTTCCATTGTAATCCAACCCGTTTCAAGTAACTCATGAAATATTCTTTGATATTTTCTTATTTCGTGAATAAGCCGCAGGTATGAATTTAGTACTTTCTGTATTTGCTGAGCATACTGTTTAAATAAACTTGGGCCAAATAAAATATCCGAAAAATTGAATCGCCAGTGCATCACAGTCTGTTTTAAAAGTACGTGTTTGTTTCCATACATAAGTTTTATCGAAGAATATGCTAATTGTATTTGCTTGTTTATATGTTTCTTAAATCGCAAGTCGTAATCGATTATAACTTCCAGACTTTGTCACGTGCCTATTTTTTCCCTTCTACAGTTCCATTATTAATTGTGTCTCTGATAGTTTCGTATTCCTCAGGTACCGTATTTTGTTGTAACTTAAATATATCATTCGTTGTAAATAGTGTTGCATACCTAGTAGTGATAAGATTCGATTGTTTGGTTTGCATTTCTGTGTGGATGGGGCTGGCTAACAACACGGACGAGGCGATTATTGGTGTGGAGCACGGACTTCCGTGTCATTTCTTGATATCCGGCCTGGGAGTCAGTCGTCTGGTGGCAGTCTTGGGAGCTGTGTGTTGGTGAGAGTTATTGGGACGGTGTGATATTAGCTCGTGTGCAGAACCTCTACAGGTTTTTTTCATATCTGGCTGTATTTGGGCCATCTTAATTGGATTTTGAAGAAAAACCACTTAATTTTTAACTTGACCATTCTATCTTACCTTCGTTGTTGATATTTTGGATTTTGGTGTCGAGTTAAAATATCCGCATGCGGGATTTATTTGAGGAAAGCCATTGTTAATTAGCAGGTGCCGTTCCATAATCAAGCCGGCCACAGGAGTAGTGAATTCGTATACCCAAAGGTTATAAGTGATTTATTTTAAAATATATAACGCCGTGACTTATTTTGACACCACGATTAAGTTTTGTTTTAGTTTATTAATATAGTACATTGTTGGAAACTATTTATTGCATTAGATATATGCCAAAACTAAACTTGGATTAAAATAATCTTCTCAATAATTCTATAAGTAAAAATATATTTTCTTCATACTTATATGTAAATATCCTACAATCTTGATATTTTAAAGGACAACCATTGTAAAAATATTTTTAAATAAACTCGATTGTTTTGGCAGTGAAAATCTTTATGTAAATGGTAAAGACATGAGTAAATTAGCAGCCCTATGTAAACGTTTGATTTAGTATTATTAAGGAGTTGACTTATTTACGTTTTTTTTGGTAACTTTGTAAAGTCTGTTACTCTTACTTCTGTTTTGGTTATTTTATAAAGTTGTAAATTTAAAATTTTTGGTTTTTTTTAGCAAGAAAATTTACCATAGCTGTTAATTTTGACTATGTTTGTTATAATGTTGCTATTGAGCTGTGTACTTTGATTTATTGTGTGAGTAAAGTATCCAATATATTTTAGCTATAATTTTATTTATTTGGTTCACCATAATCTTAGTTGTTTATCGTGTGGCTCTGCTAGTGCCTATAAGACCTAGGGGTTTCCGGCTTGAACCGTCTAAGTCGGTGGCGCGGCTCACTTTTATTTTCTCTTTTTCTTCTACCCTCTACGGCTGAGCTCGGGCATAATTTGCCAGTAGAGAGACCGCTGGCAGAGTACTCTTTAGAGAACGAAAAATACGTGGCAACTTCTGGATTCATTTGTGGGATGTAATGCAACATTATTAACTCTAATAATAAGAGATTCACTTACTTTCTGGCGATTCATTTTCGATCCAAAAAGGATGATGTTTGATAACAGACAACGGTCTCTTGAGGACTTAACGAACGACTCAAGATCTTTATTTATAAGTAGGCATGCGTTTTCTACATGTTGAGGAGAAAAACTGTGATAGACTTGAGTGTCATCGGCATAAAGGTGAATTTTACAATATTCTAGACAGCGTAACATATTTGATTAATAAATAGTGAACAACAATGGACACAATGGTTTTCTGATCTAAAAATTACGCTCGGAGCACATATATTTTCGTCAAATGAGAAGGCCATCATAATACATACCGCAACCGACTCGTAATCGTTTTTAGTTAAAAATGATAGTATGCTTTTAGTGTAAAGCAATAAATAAATATGCCATTTTGTTCGTTTACGCCACACTTTTATAAATATAGCCTTCATTGAAAATCATTGTTTTTTTAAATTAAAATGGATTTTCCAAATTTATTTTCGGAGAGTAATAAATATCGGGACAATTCTATTTGCAATGAAAAGTGTGAATAAAGGGAGCTTCAGCAGCAGAGATCGATAATAAAAAAAACCAATAAATCAATATGGATTTTATTCACAGTAGACGTTCTCTATTTGGTAATAAACGAAATTGAACAATAAAATGGTCCGGTAAAATTATTAACAACGACGTAATCAGAAGCAACGTTTCGGATTTAAGGCGCCTTCATGCGCATTGGAAAGTTTGCATACGTTATACAGTATAGGAATAAAGGCATTTTAATTATCCATTCAACCAAACTTTCATACCATGCAAATAGCATTAGATAATGACCGAATTAAAACCAGTATTTTAAAGAAATACTCCTCAAAAACATCTTTGGCGGACCTTAAAACAAAATCTAACAAACCACCATGTACAAAACCTTTACTACAAATATAAGTTATTATTGGAGTACTTAACCCGTTGAAAAACCTAAAAAAGGTTTGCTTTTTTCAATCGATATGTCTTGCCAGTTTTTTGTAACAGTGTGTCCTATATTTAATCAGGTATCATACAAATAGAAAATCTTTCTTTCATCTGCTCTTAATGTTCGTATCTCTCTCAAATATTGTCGTCTCCAAAAAACTATTTCGTTATTTTAGACTTAACCAACAGATTTTAAATTTAAATGTTATGTCTCATTTATCAACATATATTTATTTATACATAGTGGCTAACCGAAAACGAAACAAAGCCATTTGCAGGAACCACGTCAACTTTTTAGAAAAATGCTTAGACCCGTCGATTTTTGATTAAAGAGGGACACTCTTTTTACCTTAAAATTTTTAAATGGCATTGGCGTTCGAATAAGATGTCTTTTGAAAGCTCTGACAATTCTCTTTATAATGGTCTTTAAATTTTACATTTTCTCCCAATGTTTTGAATAAATTCCATGTAAAAATTACCATTATTTTAGTTGCTTACTTACTACTTAATTGATTAAATTTAAAATTAATTAATTTTTATTAATAATAAATATCCATATAAAATACGTTCAATCCATGAACTTCATGCAGTTTTTTCTTGCACGGGACGATAAATCGCCACTAATGGTCCGATTCAAACCCAAGAGGTTTTCATGAGATGCATACACAGCAACCGGAGAAATCAAATGTATGGGCTGGCAATTGCGGTGACCTTACTGGTGAATCCTTTTTTTCTACCAGGCAATTTGACTGTCGAAATGTATTTGCGATAACTGGAAGTCGCTATTGACCCTGACTTGACTGATATATTTGAAAATAATCCACAGTATGACGAATATCATTTTTATTTTCAACAGGACGGTGCTCCTCCGCATTATGCGGCGATTGTTCGTCAGTATGTAGACCAACGTTTTTCACGGCATTGGACTGGGAGAAGAGGCAGCATTAAATGGCCTTCACGATCGCCGGATTTATCGTCCCTCGATTTCTTTTTGAGGGGACATAATACACATAAAAAACTGTCATACTACCAGCGGCTTAAACCCCAAATTATTTAAAATATATTATTGTTGTGAGATATAAACAATACGTGCGTTCGCTAAACATTCTAACAGAGTTCATCGGATTGATGTTTATAATTCCCGTGAATGGTCAACTGAGTTCATTGGGCTCTTATTATTGGCTAAGGAACTACACAGCATTTTCTCTGTTCTGTCTTTGATTGGCCAGACTTCTGAACTGCACGTAATAATACTCTTTACGATGGTGTTACAAATGAGCTTTTTGTTCTGTTTCGATAACCTCTGGTCCCAGAGTATTCCATTTATTAAAGTTATCGCTCTTCTTTCTTGTACATTTCGGTCTATTATAGCTCTGACAAGTGTTAATTGTTTTTTATGTTTATTATGTTTGGGTCACTACTCTATCAATCCTATTAACGCGAGTGATAAAGTTTGGTGCTGCATCATCGGTAGTCTTTCTTTTTTACCTCGAAAAACTGTGAAAAATTATGGGGGTGAGAATAATTTTAATTCCATTCTTATAAATTTCAGTATATTTCCATTTTTTATACTTAAAGAAGACTATGGTTTTAAAAATTTTTATTTTTATTCAAGGTATTACTATTGTACAGGTAGTAGTAGAAAACGGATTATAATTATATTATAGTGTGAAAAGTTTAAAAACCAGAAAAAATTTCCTTAAATGATATTGCTCCGTTCTTTCCAAAAAACATCATCGCAGAATTGATGAAAAATAGAAAAAGAGTGATAAATATCTTTTAACATTTAATAAACATGTGTCTGTAACATCTAAGAGTAAATATCATTAAAAAAAAAATAGAAACCTAAATAGTATCTTTGCCGAAATAATAAATTCTTTAAATTTTAAAACGCTACAAAATTTGCAAAGTATGCAATCTTTGTTCGAGATCCCCTCGAATTTTCCATCAGCGAAGAAAATTAAACTTGTCTGGAAAATTCGCGAAATAATTCAACGAAATCCTCGAAAAATCTTTTTCGTCTTAAATTCCACCGAAAACAAGTTTTTCCGGCAATAGACCCACACACGTCACGAAAGCACCAAGACATCACACAATGGAAAATCGAACAACCTTTGAATGTCAAATAACCACTTTATTCTTTTCGTTAATTTTGTCATTAACTTTCTTTGTTCGATTTTAATTAAATGTTAATTATTAAAAAGGAAAGGAAAAGGAAAAAAAATCAAATTATCCGGTCGAAAATTATAACTCAACAACAATGGCACATTTAAATGAAATTTTTCAATGAATACTCTTATTATTAACGCCATTGTGTGCGTCGAAAATACAGCGAAGGAGTGATTGTCGTGCTGATTAAAATTTGAACGTCCCCCGCAGCCTCCCTATTTTCCCGAGCTCAAGCGTAGTGATTGCCAAGTCAGCTCAAAGAGACGGTCGGAGGAAAATCATATTACGTTCTTTTTGGATATTTAACGGTGTTTTTTACAAATTAAAATATGCAAAAACAAATATTCCTTTTTAAAAATGTAGGTCTCGGATCCGTTATATTGACACAACCGCTCGTTTTGTATTTTAATGCAGCAGCTTCTCATTTCCATCGACAGGCGTGTGCATTTGTAACTAGTTTCAAAAAAAATGCGGATAACTGTTGTTTATCACTGCTGTTGCTGCCACACTACGCAGAACCGTACCTTTTATTTTATTTAAAAATAAACTAGATGCTAAAAACATGTAAACTCGACAAAAAAATTTAATTGTGAGTATTTACTAGCTTTACGTTTTTTGTATCATAAGACACCAGATTACGTGTACTGTAAAGTCTTAAAACTGATGGATGAACGTTCAATCTCTGTCATTGTGGATCTGTTTAACAGCATATATAGACCACCTCTTGAAAACCACCACGAACCCCATTTACAGTTTCGCAGACGATAGCACACTTGTCTCAACTTTCACATCCTATCGATCACTTTCGGTGAATGATACAAATAGACTCAGGCAGGAACAGGTTGATTCCATCAATAGAGATCTTAAAGCAATCGTCGAGTGGGGAACCAACAATCTTGTTCAGTTCAACGCCCAAAAAACACAAAGTGCCACGTTTTCCAAGAAAGTGAATTCCTCAAATCATCCCATCACAATATCCGGAAATACCCTTGAACCAAGTCCCTCCATCTCGATATTGGGAGTCACGGTGTCCAATAATATGTCTTGGCATGACCATGTTGCTAACATCGCAAAGTCGGCAAGCCAGAGGCTAGGTTTTCTGTGGAAAGCCAGAAAGTTTTTTACTCCTGATCAACTGTTGACGACGTACAAGGCTCAAATCCGACCTCTACTGGAGTATTGCTCGCACATTTAGGGTTCAGTACCAAGGCATTCTCTACGTCTTCTAGATTCCATTCAGAAAAGAGCCATTCGCTTGATAAACAGCTCAACTCTCACAGATACCCTTTACTCTCTAGAACATAGAATAAGAGTTGCAGACCAGTCATTGCTCTACAGATATTTCCATGGCAGATGCTTCAGAGAAATAAAAACTCTTGTACCATCATTGGCCACATTAGGCCGAAGAACTCGGCACACATTTACTCTCAAGCTTGACACTACAAGGACCAATCTTCATCAAGAACTCTTCTTTTACAGGGCTGCTACGGAATGGAATAATCTTCCAAAATCAGTTTTTCCAGAGAACTATGACCTGCAACTTTTTAAAAAGCGTGTCCACAATCATTTCCTTTCTATAATTCCTTCCCCTTCTAATAGTCGCAGTGCGGGCCGTCCGCGGCCCACACGATAGGTCTACCCTATTTAGTAATCAAAGGTAGAACTATTAATAACATTAGGTACGCTGACGACACCGTTTTAGTAGCAAGCTGCCTGGAAGATCTACAGAGACTGGTAGATAAAGTGACACTGGTAAGTAAGGATTATGGAGTCAGCATAAACATCAATAAAACAAAAAAATTAGTAGAATCAAAAAGAAACAGCAATAGAGGTCAACTAACTATAGAGAACAAGATGGTTAAGCTAGTGGTCAGTGGTCACTAAATAAAGAAACATCGAAGAGATTGGTATCGTTTGAGTTGTGAGTGTACAGGCGCATGCTGAAAATAACCTGGATGGATCGCATTACGAATCAATGTATCCCAGATAGAATGGGGAAAAAAAATGGAGATCTTATTTACTATTCAAAAAAGGAAACTAGAATATCTTGGACACATCATGCGTAATTCAAAATACGAAATTCTCCAACTTATCATGCAAGGAAAGATCGTGGGACTCAGAAGTATCGGACGACGCAGAATTTCCTGGTTACGTAATCTACGTGACTGGTTTAGCCTTTCCTCGGTTGAACTATTTCGCGCAGCCATCTCTAAAGTTAGAATCGCCATGTCGATCAGCAACCTCCGAGGATGACGCTGAGATCAAGAAGAAGAAGACACATCTTTGAATGTGACAAGTACGGGGGTTGTCTAAAAAGTTTTAAAAAAATTGGTTGTCTGTACAGTCGGTAAATTTGTTTCGTCAATCTTCCTTCATCCATTCTTTCTACGTGTCCAAGCCATTTAAGCATTCCTTCATCTCTAATTTCGCTGTCTATTCCTTCTCTTCAGCTCCTCCTTGGTCTTTCTCGCTTTCTTCGCCCATTTGGATTCCATTGTAGTATTTGTTTGGGTAGTCTTTCGTTATCCATTCTCTGCACATGCCCGTACCATATCAGTTGTTTTGTTCTTATCTCGTCCGTTAATAAAATTATGAGCCATATTCTTCAATGGGAAATAATATTTATAACGTTTTTAGAAATTTTAGTAAATCAGTAACAATTTAATAGCAGATATCCTGATTGTATTCGACGTGTTATATGAGAGTTTGCAGCAATAAACCAGTATTATTTAGATTATACGCAACGCTTCCTGCAATATTCACAGCCAGCGAGCGAAAAATAGCTGACATTCGGGGGCTATGTACAGTAAATTTTTATTGTTTATTTTTGATAATACCGGTTTTAACTGACAGTATAGGCTTGCATCGAAAACCAATTTATACAGAAAATCTGTTCAGACACATATATCGTAATGGGCAAATCAATTGGGGCAATAGGAAGAATCAATCACGAACAAAAATACGAAAAAAACTAAAGGGCTTCCCAATGTTTTTTAAACGTCTTCGCAGTATCTATAATATGTTTTGGCATGACCATGTTGCTAACATCGCAAAGTCAGCAAGCCAGAGGCTGAGTTTTCTGTGGAAAGCTAGAAAGTTTTTTATCCCCCAACAACTTTTGACGACGTACAAGACTCAAATCCGACCTCTACTGGAGTATTGCTCGCACATTTGGGGTTCAGCACCTTCGTCTTCTAGATTCCATTTAGAAAAGGGCCATTCGGTTGATAAACAGCTCAACTCTCACAAATACCCTTTACCCACTAGAACATAGAAGAAGAGTTGCAGACTAGACATTACTCTACAGATATTTTCATGCTCCAGAGAAATAAAAAATCTTATGCCACCACTGGCCACATTCGGCCGAAGAACTCGGCACGCTGATCAGTCTCACCCATTTACTCTCAAGATTGACACTACCGGGACCAATCTTCATCAAGAATCCTTCCTTTCGGGGCTGCTACGGAATGGAACAAGCTTCCAAAATCAGTTTTTCCAGAGAACTACGACCTGCAACTTTTCAAAAAGCAGGTCCATAATCATCCCCTTTCTATAATTCCTTCCCCTTCTAGTAGTAGCAGTGCGGCCCACCCGATAGGTCTACCGTTTTTGCGACTATTTTTAGTAAAAAAAAGTACTGCTTAAGATGAAAGATATGTCACTTAATGTCATTTGTCTTTAGTTTATTATCGAAAAACTGTTTTTTTGTTTAAACTCGTGAAGATTATGGTCCACATAATCGTAGGATCGTTGATAAATTCAAAACAAATTTCATTGTACGCGATAACATTGTTAACAAATCAACAATTGCCAATCAGCGAAGAACAACAAGGTTTTAAAGAAAACCGTTTCACCATTGATGTATTATTTATAACTAGGAAATTAATAGAAAAGTTCCTCGAGTATAAAATCCCCGTATATCTTTGTTTCATTGATCTAACGAAAGCGTTCGATAAAGTACAACTGAAGAATGTAATCAACAGGCTGGAAAACAAGAATGTGCCCAAAGAGTACATAGAACTTATAAAAGATATGAACACAAACACAACAACGCAAATACGAACAAGCTACACCCTAACGCAACATCTACGAACAACGTCGGGAATCTGCCAAGGCGATAGCCTTAGCCCTGTTCTATTCAATACGGTTTTGGACCAACTAACAGAAACCGTAAAGAACGTGGGATATCGCATGGGCACACATAAACTTGACATATTATGCTATGTCGATGACGCCGAACTCATCGCAGAAACAGAAGACAAACTCCAAAAAATGTTACACGCGTTTTACAAACACGCAAAGAAATTGAACATGGAGATCTCTAAAACAAAGACCAAATGCATGACTATAGCTAGAAAACCTCTGCGCTGTAAGCTAGTAACAGAAGATACCATCGTCGACCAAACCAGGTCGTTCGAGTGCCAAGGATGCCAGATAACAAGCATGAGAAGACAAACAAACAAAGCAGCCACAATATCGAGACATCTTAAACATACAATATGGAAAAATAAATACCCCGGTACAGGATGAGAGTCCAGAATCTACAAAACATGCGTGCGACCTATTATGACAAGAGCGGAAACATCAGTAACAAAGAGGATACTAAGAACAACCGGGATATACATTGAACGACAGACAGAGAAACATAGACATAAGAGAAAAGTGCCATACAGACGACATAGTGATGATGATGATGAGATGAGAACAAAGGTGTCAAATTAAATAATTTAGAAATTTTAGAGATTAACAAACAAAAAAACTTAAACATATTACTTAATTAACATTTGGATTTTGGGAGATCCTGTTATTGAACCTATATATGTAGCAATTAAGTTATTGTAGGGAAAACTCCCATTGTTATGTTTATTGAACTGATTTGAATCCTTATTGTGTACCTACTTTTATTTAAAAATAGGTTACAAAATTTTTAGTTAAATTTATACTTTTGAAGAAGACACATTGTGTCAAAACGTTCGCTAAGTTTTAATATACTTTATGGAAATTTGAAACAGTGTTTCATTTAATAGTGATAATATGAATTTGCTCTCTTGGCTAATTAAGCTTTATCTTATTCTTCATTCTCGAGGTTATAATTCGGGTATATATACCCGAATTATAACTACTAAGTATTTACACCAAAGCGTACAACAATGCCTTGTCTCACTAATTTTACCCGTTATTACAACTAAAATTTATTTAAAATCCACCTTATTAACATTCATAGGAGATCATTCAAATAACAAGTCATACGTGGAGCGTCATGGAGTTCATTTCCATCGCACTTTTGGCATTATTTAATGATGTACAGTGTGCGAATAAATTTAAAACTTTTCATTTCTTAGCGAATAAATTTTTGTACAATATATTATTTGTTTTTTAAATAACTCAACATTCTTGGTCGGCCAGTTAATGTTCATGAAGTAACTTACATACATTTACTAATTTAAATAAATTTCAATATGAGGCCACGCCATGAGGCTTAATCTTATTATAATCCATTTACAAAGTTTTAATGTTATCAAAATATCACGGATACGTATCTTTTCGCGTAAGTTAAATTGATTTATAAGTAGGTAAAACGCCTAGAGCTGTACCCAAGTTGGGGAAAAAGAACAAGATCTTCGAGACCATCGTTTTGTTGCTTACATAATTTACTTCAAGTTTCTAACCTTTTTGTCGAATAAATAACTTTTTTCTGTATCTAGATTTTCTCCAAGACCTCTGCATTGGCAATCTTACGCAGTTTTAGATAAGGGAACGCTGTAGTGTAAAGGAAGATGTAGTTATAATATAGATAAAAGAATGCTTAGGTGAATTGGGATGAAGGAAGACTGACGAAACAGATATATAAGACAAGTGTAAGTTAGTTAGTCTGTAGAGGTTGGCCTATAAGGCCAGGTCAAGAGTACCAAAAATCAACAAACATCTATGAGAGCACTGATGAAAGTAGAAGAAGCGAAAGATATGTGTAAGAAGCGAAAGGAAGTTGTCTCTGCCAACCACTACGGGAAAAAGGCGTGACTATATGTAGTAAAGCCTTTGACCGCGTTTGGCACAAGGCATTGTTAAGTAAATTATCTACCTACGGTCTCCCAACCAAACTGCGCCAATGGCTCTTGAGCTTCATGCAAGATCGCTCCTTACATGTGGCAGTTGACAGTATTTCTTCTGATTCGTTTAAAACTAATGCCGGGGTCCCCCAGGGTTCCATCCTGTCCCCCACCTTATTTCTTTTACACATCAACGACCTCTTGAAAACCACCACGAACCCCATTTACAGTTTCGCAGACGATAGCACACTTGTCTCAACTTTCACATCCTATCGATCACTTTCGGTGAATGATACAAATAGACTCAGGCAGGAACAGGTTGATTCCATAAATAGAGATCTTAAAGCAATCGTCGAGTGGGAAACCAACAATCTTGTTTAGTTTAACGCCCAAAAAACACAAAGTGCCACGTTTTTCAAGAAAGTGAATTCCTCAAATCATCCCATCACAATGTCCGGAAATACCCTTGAACCAAGTCCCTCTATCTCGATTTTGGGAGTCACGGTGTCCAATAATATGTCTTAGCATGACCATGTTGCTAACATCGCAAAGTCGGCAAGCCAGAGGCTAGGTTTTCTGTGGAAAGCCAGAAAGTTTTTTACTCCTGATCAACTGTTGACGACGTACAAGGCTCAAATCCGACCTCTACTGGAGTATTGCTCGCACATTTGGGGTTTAGCACCAAGGCATTCTCTTCGTCTACTAGATTCCATTCAGAAAAGAGCCATTCGCTTGATAAACAGCTTAAATCTCACAGATACCCTTCACCCTCTAGAACATAGAAGAAGAGTTGCAGACCAGTCATTGCTCTACAGATATTTCCATGGCAGATGCTCCAGAGAAATAAAAACTCTTGTACTACCATTGGCCACATTCGGCCAAAGAACTCGGCACGCTGATCAGTCTCACCCATTTACTCTACTAGGACCAATCTTCATCAAGAATCCTTTTTTTACAGGGCTGCTACGAAATGGAATAAGCTTCCAAAATCAGTTTTTCCAGAGAACTATGACCTACAACTTTTTAAAAAGCGTGTCCACAATCATTTTCTTTCTATAATCCCTTCCCCTTCTAATAGTCGCAGTGCGGGCCGTCCGCGGCCCACACGATAGGTCTACCCTTTTTGCGACTATTTTCATAAAAAAAAAATGTATCGGTGGTGATTTATGAGATTGGAACAGATTAATGCTGCGGAGATGAGTAGTCTGAGAAGTATAGCCGGAGTAACTCGGTTGGATAAAGTAAAGAATAGTGAGATAAGAGAACGCTGTGGTGTAAAAGAATATGTGGTTACAAAGATAGAAAAAGGAATGCTAAGATGGTTTGGACACGTAGATGGATGAAGGAAGATTGACGAAACAAATATATAAGGCAAATGTGAATGGACGGAAGTCGGTTAAGGTCGACCTCGGCGAACATATCTTTATCAGATCAACATTGTTTTGAAGAAAGGCCAGGTCAAGAGAGTACCAACAACCGACGAGCATGCATGAGAGCGCTGATGAAAGTAGAGGAAGCAAAAGATGTGTGTAAGAACCGTAGCAAGTGAAAGGAAGTGGTCTCTGCCTACCCCTACGAAAAAAAGGCGTGACTTTATGTATGTATGTATAGAACAGACTCAATTCTTATATCTAATTTTCTTTCTTCTTTGTGTATGATTGACGTATAAGGTTTTAGTACATAATGGATGTGTAATTAATAGGAATATAGCTCAAAACATTAAAAGAAAATACTAAAGCAAGACACTCACAAGTAGAAAAAGACATTGTTTTGAAAACTCAAATGGGCATCATAAATATTGACAGTCGTATATTTGTGAGATGTAAATTTAAAATTAACGAAATAATTGTTAAAAGGTCCAAAGACAGACCTGCTTCTAGGATCATTAGTCTTTCAGTACGAGAGGAAAGAGACGTTTAGTAATGGTATTCTGACATCGAGTATCCGACGAATTTATTTTGAATTAAACAACCCCCGAAAATAGAACGTCCCCGAGTTCCCTTCCTGAAAAATATATCTGTCAGCATAGCGCATCCGTATGTAGAAAACCCTCTACATCCGAAAAGGGAAGAGTAAAAAGAAAACAATAAATTTGTTTACTTACCAGCAACCCAGATGGAGATCGTTTAAAAAGCATAAACCTCCATTGAAAATTTAAGGCAGTATTATCGCGCAATAGGTAAAGGAGACGCAAAGAAGTTTCCGAAGTATCTTAAAGAAAGCTACAACTGGTTCGTTTATATTTTTAGAATTGGCAACACTTTTGTTGCTAAGAGTACTGTGGCAAAAAAGCATCGACGATGTCGACATTTTTTAGAGTTACGGCTACTCAAAACGTAGTCTTTAAAGGTGACAATATGCGCAGAAACCAAAAAGCATGCCTTATTTTATAGATATTTTCATGGGCGATGCTCTTCTGAAATATCAACAATCGTTCCTCCTTTGGCTGTCTCTTCGAGATTAACCCGTCAAGTTCAGTCTTCACACCCCTTCGTGGTCACTTTGGAGACCTGCAAAACATCACTTTCCAAAGACTCATTCATCCAACGAATTGCGAGGTTTTGGAACTCATTGCCTAGGGAGGTGTTCCCCGAGGCATACAACCTCCAGAAATTTAAGAAGAACATCAACTCCTACCTTCTTTCCCTTGGTTCCCACGATGTTCTCTGAACATTACAGGATATCCCTTTTCGTGGGAACCAGAACATAAAAAAAAATATATAGAAGGTTTATTTGTAAAGTTTACATGAGTTGTTTTAGCCTCTTTTAGCTTGATCCGCTATTGTTTCATCCATTTAGCGATTTTATTAGTCGCTTTTTGTATATTTTTTATATGTATCATTTTATTTGTTAATGTTAATGCATTTCTCAGTAAAAAATACAGTCCATTTTATTTGCATCTCGCCCTAGAGGTGTGTTAACAAAAGCCACCACGTTCTGTCGTATATTGTCGTGACGTATGCGTTGTCTTTACCATTCTAACATACTATAGGTACATTAACTGGCGACTGTAATCTGTTTAAAAACGATCCAAATTGCCTGTCACGGTTCATAAGAATAAACACATATTATTTGACGCGTAAATCTTGATTGGATATCATATCTAAAGACGCATCGTAACAGTCTTTTAATGGCTTTTTATCTGAAATAAGATCACCAAGTCGTGTTAGATGTTATTCACGAAATAACGTCGGGTAATTTTTAACTTATTTTTGTCTGATACAGAGTAATACGATATTTCTGGAAGAAACTTTAGTCTTTGTTTTTGTACATAGATACAGTTATTATTATTATCCTTTCGCTCCTTGAAAATTTGAGTGCGTGCAATAAGTCTATTAATTCGTATTTCTTTCGCAAACACAAAGCCAAATATATAATTTTGACGAGTTTTGAGCTATAATAGCCCTTACGCAACATTCACCTTTATGTTTTCAACGTTGGCTTAAAGTTTGCGCTGCAAGTATGTTTCAAAAGGAAAAAGACATTACACAATACCAACTGCTTTGATTACAAAATTTCATCCGGAAAAAATAACAACAAATAACAATATTTACCACTTTCATGTCTTTCCTAAGCAGCAATGGTTCTTGCCACTGATGTTTTGTTATACTTGAGAAGAGGGATGCAACGAGAATACAGGGTGACCAACCGAAAACGAAACAGAGCCATTTGCAGCAACCTCGTCAACATTTTAGAAAAACGCTCAAAAAAAAGCCACGAACTTGCCAAACAAGAGAGATAACTTCAAGCTTGGCAGTGACTCGATTTGCCGATATTGTGGTACAGAAAAGCATGGTGACAAGTCAGGATAAGTAAATTGTTCTTCTTCTTTTGAGGTATATTCAGACGTGTACCAAACAAAAAAGAGAAAGAAACAAAGTTAATGAAGTCTGTAAATGCATATCGGGAAAACGATGAATGGCAATCGAGAAGCAATCACGTCACAATACAATCAATGCAGTTTTCACGTTTCATTTTGCTGTGTCGATATCGAATTCTGATGTTTACACTCGATAAGGTAGGCAGAATGCAAAATTTAATTTTCCATTCGGTAACTCCTCATTCTGTGTATTGGAAAAACCGATAAGGTTGAGTAAACGCATTATGTGATGAATTTTCTGCAAATGTGTATACGACACGAAAACGATAAACGAAGAAAATTACTTCTAATATTTGTTTCATTTTGCTTTCTTTTAAAACAAACCGAAGGAAGTTTATTTTCATTTCCGTGCATTAACGTTGATTAAATTTGATAATTGAACGAAAAAGGAAATGAGATTTGTTACAAATGTTGTCATATCGACTCTAAAGGACCGGCCAATTCGTCAATGCTTGGAAATGTTACGAAAGCGTTGAATTGATTAGGCTTACGATCGTAATCTTGATACATTAATTGGCACACCAATTGGTACATTAATCGATAGCTTTACAAAAGAACAAAAAGCAATTAAAAAAAATGTACTTAATCATTAAGTCCAAAGCTCTGAAAATAATTTAAAATGTAAAAGTTCATAGCAATTCAAAGTCTGAACGACAAAAAACAACGTATACTTTTCCAGAGAAAAGATTAGATTATACAAAAAAAATTGAAAGTCTGAACTTAAAATAATACACTGTATAGTATTTCCAATCTCAGTTTAAAAAACATTAGCGCTCGCTGGTTCTCAATAAATTCTCAGGAGATTTTATTGTTTGCGTTTTTTTTGTAATATTTGTGAAAAGGCTTTTTATAGACCGTTTAAGGTAAATGATAAATCTAACGAATTGCTTAATACTGACGATACTCACATTAATAATAAAATTCCTGATAATAATTTAATTCAAAGTAATGATAATATCTAAATTAATGATGAAATACATACATATAGTCACGCCTTTTTCCCGTAATGGTAGACAAAGACCACTTCCTTCCATTTCCGCTACGGTTCTTACACACATCTTTTGCTTTCTCTACTTTCATCAGTGCTCTTATACATGCTCGTCGGTTGTTGGTACTCTTGACCTGGCCTTCCTTCAAAACAATGTTGTTTTCATCGAGATATATTTGCCGAAGTCGACCTCTATCGACTTCCGTCCATTCACACTCGCCTTTTAAATTTGTTTCGTCAATCTTCCTTCATCCATCCTTTCTACGTGTCCAAACCATCTAAGCATTTCTTTATATATCTTTGTAACCACATATTTTTCAACACCACAGCGTTCTCTTATGATAATATAATATAATATAATAATGAAAATGAGACACAATTTTGGGAATTTAAAAATCGAGATTTGCAAGTTCAACAAGTAATTTTATAATAAATATGCTTAAAAGCTGAAAATGTCAGTTTAACGCAAGATGAAATAATTAAAACAATATATATATATATATATATATATATATATATATATATATATATATATATATATATATATATATATCATATATAAAATTCTCGTGTCACAATGTTAGTTACCATACTCCTCCGAAACGGCTTGACCGATTTTGATGAAATTTTTTGTGCTTATCCGGTATCTATGAGAATCGGCCAACATCTATTTTTCATCCCCCTAAATGTTAGGGGTAGTCCACCCCTAAATTTTTTATTTTATTTTTTAGACAAAATTTTTAATTTCTATTTTTTTATGATACAACATACAAAAATACATACAATCCTCAATTTTCATCCTTCTACGATCAACCCTTATTTTTTAATAGCCATTTTAGTAATTTAAGCATTTTTCCTCTCCGGTCGAAAACTGATCAATCGTCATTTAATTAGTTATCCCCGCCAGATGTCTACAGGTGTCACTTCTGACCCAGTAAACAAACGGAGTAGGGATGAGAACGAAGCCGGTCTCCTTTCTTTCTCACTCCCTACACAGTTGTCGGCCATCATTATTGTTTATGCATCAAGTGTAGTAGTAACGTTGACAATTATTATTTTGCTATCTCAGTGTAACTCTCACATTAACTTTTAATCATTCCTATTTTATCAATAATAATTAAATTATCAATTTTGAGTGTATTTTGCACGATTAGTAAATCAAGTGATTTTATAACCTCAAAAGTACTCAACACGTGACACGAGCTTCCAATAACAACGGATTTTGTGTTGTAAGTATACTTTTTTTTATTTATATCGAAAATGTTGTTGATCTTATAAAAATGTAATTTTAATTTAATTTTATTAAAAAAATGTAATTGAACAATTAAGATTTTCATAGTTTCCAAAAAATCAATCATTATGAATCTTTATTTTGAAAGGTCAATGGAAATATTGGTTGTATGAAAAAATTATAAGAGACAATGTTTTCATAAAATTTAATTTTTTACTTTTGTTTGAAAAATTTTTCCATAAAACTTATATTTTTGTTATAATTTCATAAATTAAAACTAATCATTTCAAAACTGCGGCAAAAATCCTGGCCCTAATTATACTTTTAACATTTTTCATCATTAAATAATTTCATTAATTCTATTTATGTATGTTTTGTACGGTGAGCAATGCCAAGAAAACGCAAAGGGGCTGATTTGAGCCGCAGTACAAGTAAAGCTCGAAACTTGCGAAATAGCAGATCCGAAAGAACAGAAGAACAAATCCAGCAACAAAATACTGATGCACGTGTCAGAATGGCGCAATTGCATCAAGAAGAGCCAGAAGATACACGAGCTGAACGCAATGAAGTCAGAAGATTAGAACAACGACAATTACGCCGTTTCACAGTCAATAGACGAAGAACAAATGACCAACAACGACAACAGGTTCATCGAGCATTTATATCTGATTCATTCCTGCGTCTAGCATTCCAGTATGAGCTCGATATTGAATATTATGCTCATTCAAAAGTGGTAATTTACTAGGAAATTATTTATATGGCAAAACAACGTTGCCGGGTCATCTAGTATATATATATATATATATATATATATATATATATATATATATATATATATATTATAGGTCAGGATCCTTAAGACTTGTATCAGGCCAATCATGACATACGGAATAGAAACCAGAGAAGAAACCAACAAAAAGAAAAGCATGCTTCGAGTAGCCGAAATGAAAACGCTTAGGACTATAATGGGAAAAACAAGGGGAGACCGAATTAGGAACACTGACATCAGGGAACAGTGCGAAGTGCAAGACATCGTTAGATAGGGAAGACAAAGAAAAAGATGCTGGTACGCTCACGTGAGAAGAATGGAACAGAGCAGACTACCACACATCGCACTTGAAGGGAAACCAATAGGGAAAAGAGCACCCGAAAGACCACCTAAGAGATGGAAGGACTGCTGGCAGTCCACCTTCCAGGAACTGATACAGAGGAACCTGCAAAACTAACAGATCGAAAGATCTTAAATATGGATAAGAATATATATATATATATATATATATATATATATATATATATATATATATATATATATATATATATATATATATATATATATATATATATATATATATATATATATATATATATATATATATCGATCTTTCTTGATTATCTACGTCACCGAATTATTTCGGTGTTTGTTATTTCCTCCAAGTTATCCAGTTGGTAAGGGTGAATTTACGTAAAAGGCCAATTCATTAGTGGTACAAATACATGGTGTATTTTAAAGAGGGAAATATTTCAGTGTAAAATAAAGTTTTAAACAACCAGCGATCTATGATTTAATTCCAGTCCACTGTAATCGAAGTTGAGTATAACTTTTCCGTGTACGAAAAAAGAAATAACAATCCCCCTGCTCCGTACACTACTACTAAAAACGAAATAAACCCGCCAGAGTTGGCTTTAGCAACCTAATAATTCAAAATTGCGAAATTCCTGTTACACGTTTCTTTTCAGTATATACAACCGGACGACTTAAACTTCTTTCCTATAATGAGAATTTTTAACATCGACTGCCGATAGATCAAAAGCAACAACTCCTCGGGGAAGACATTCATCTCGCGGGAAGCAACTAAAACACTCGCGTGACAATACCTTTCAATTTATAATCTTTAAGATCCCTGTGGAACTCTTTATATGTAAATAAACCTTAATAGTTTCGTGTTTACCCATATTTTTCAATATTTTGAAAAATCTATGAGATATTGCAGCATAATAAAATAATTTATGTATTTTTTTCCCTATAAATTTACGATGATAATATTTTTCCTTAAAATTTAATCGAAATTTTTTACATTTCGAACAAAGACAACGCAGCGCTGCATTGGATTTTATCTGACAAAAAATATTCAATATTTGTATGTGACAGCAACAATTTAGCGAAAAATTCCTGTGTGTTTTCAAATTTTCCTGCTTATTTTATATGAAGTACACCTATGCCGAAACGATTTGAGCAAAAAATTAATTTTTGACAACTACTTAGCAACAAATTTACATATAACTTTTTTATTTTTGAAAACTTTCTGCTGCTGGCTCCATAAAGCTCCATATACATATAGTCACAACTTTTTTCCGTAGTGGTAGGCAGAGACCACTTCCTTCCACTTGCTACGGTTCTTACACACATCTTTTGCTTCCTCTACTTTCATTAGTGCTCTCATGCATGCTCGTCGGTTGTTGGTACTCTTGACCTGGCCTTTCTCCTAAACAATGTTGATCTGATCAAGATATGTTCGCCGAGGTCGACTTCTACCGACTTGTTCATTCACACTCGCCTTATACATTTGTTTCGTTAATCTTCCTTCATCCATCCTTTCTACGTGTCCAAACCATCTGAGCATTCCTTTATCTATCTTTGTAACCACATCTTCTTTTACACCACAGCGTTCTCTTATCTCACTATTTTGTACTTTATCGAACCGAGTCACTCCGGCTATACTTCTCAGACTACTCATCTCCGCTGCATTAATCCTATTTTCATGCTTCTTCTGCCAAACCCAACATTCACTACCATACATAAGTGTAGGAACCAACACACCTCTATGCACAGCAAGACGTGCCTTGTTCGACTTTTTCTGGCTGTTTATAAAGCTATCCATAAAGCTCCATATATATAGCATATATTTGACCTTCGAATACATTTAAAAACTAAAATATTACAAGACAGCCGAAAAATTCTTGGCTTAAATTCAAAGCGTCTCCTGCGCAATCGTGGACTTGAAAAAGGCCTATAATAGAGTGGTTAGGAATGAAATGTGGTTGGCATTGTCTGTGTATGAGGTAGCTTGATCTGAACGCTGAAATCACTTCATGAGGATTCCACTGCATGTGTCAGTATAAACAAAGCTGACACGGGCTGGTTTATCATCGAAAAAGATGTGAGACAGGGATATGTGGCTTTGCCATAGTTGTTTAACTTATTCATAGAACGATTGTTTAACGGATTATGGGTGCATGGATTAATAACAAATAATTTAATTGTAAAATGCCTCCTTTACTCCGTTGACCGGGTCATATTAGCATTATCTAAGGAGTAGTTGCAGGCGATGGTTTATATTATGCATGATATCCTAAAAATCAAAGGGATGAAAGAGAATGTAAGCGAGACAAAAGTAATGGTTTTTGAAAAAACTGCGAAGTGCTGATTGAAGAAGAAAGAGTGGCATAAGTGAAAGTCTGTATTTACATTACATTTTTGCGGTTGGGCCATTGGTATAGGCACCTAAGTCACCTATATCTTTGATCCTTTGTGACTACCGCTGTGTCTTCAGAACATGAGAATTCCAGTCCGCTGGTTTTGGTAAACCGCAGGATTTCTGTTGGCACTTTCTCATTTAGACCACTCGGATCCATTATCATGCGGCCCCAGGTTTGGTACCTGTACACCGCTAACATCAGACAGCAACACAGAATGTGTATGGTGCTCTCTTCCTCTTCGCCGCATAGTCGGCAGTTTTCTCAGCCGCCAGCTTAAGGTTGAAGAGGTTCGCCCTTAGTGCGACGTGGCCAGTGAGTAGGCCAAGCTGCTTAGCCTGCTCCGGTTCATCATACAGAGTGCGTCTGCCCTTTGCTGGAGAGGTTTTTTCATCAGCTGTATTGATGTTCTGCAGCCAGTATTTGTATCCCACTGAGCAATATGTTCTTGCTCAAGGATTAGTTTCGATTCATGTTTCGCTTCGAGAGTTTGTATAGTTGGGTTCAAAGTTTACGAGAGTTGAAAAGTATGACTGTGATATCAAGCGAACGGTGTTTGCAACAAAACAAATGAATGGGGTAAACTGCATAATTTTATGAACAGCCAGATTGTGTTAAAAAAGTCACGACTGGCTGTGTACAGAGAAATGCTGCTTCCTACACTTATGTATGGTAGTGCATGTTGGATTTGGCAGTAGAAGCATGAAAGTAAGAACAATGATGCGAGGATCAGTAGCCTGAGAAGCATAGCTAAAGTGACTTTGATGGATAAAGAGAAAATTAGTGTGATAAGGATACGATGTGGTGTGAAAAAAGATATAGTAATAAAGATAGATAAATGAATGCATAGACGGTTTATGAGCAAGTGTGAGTGGGCAAGTCTGTAGAGGTCGGCCTGTAAGAACGTATTTTGATTAGATCAAAATTGTTTTGAAGAAAGGACAAATCAAGAGTTCCAGTAACCGACGAGCATGTATGAAAGCGCTGATAAAAGTAAAAGAAGCGAAAAATGCGTGTGTGAGAACCGTAGTGGAAAGAAGTGATCTTTGCCTACCCCTACACCTTATTAACTCGTATGAGTGTAAAGAAAGATTATCTCTATAGCTCTGATCCTTCATAAATAATATTGTTATTCTCTAGGATGTTTTATTTCGGTATTTTGAGCACATCGAGCAAGTATAATAAAGTTATTTTAAACAAAATTAGCACATCAAGATGTTGGCCCATCTCATCTTGGGAGAAAATTTGAATTTAATCCAAAGCAGGTGTTTATTCCGATAAGGCTTTTCTTACTGTCTTATGTTAATTTTAAAATAACTAAGAAAATTTTCAGTAACGCTAATCTCTCTTTTTGTCGCCGGGAGATCGTTTATTTTTTTTCTGAGAAATTTTATTGCTCCCGGATAAAATCCCATTTCGGACACACTTAAATTTTTTAAAATAATTTAATAAAATCAAAATATATAAGACATGCGTCAGGCCAAAAATGACATATGGTATAGAAGCGAGAGATGATACCAACAAGACCAAAAGGTACTGAGAACAATAGCCGGGAAAACAAGAAGAGATCACGTAAGAAACACTGACATTATAGCCCAATGCGACGTACAGGATGTGGTGAGATGGGGAAGGCAGAGGAGAAAAGAATGGTATAACCACGTAAAGAGAATGACCGACGATAGACTACCACGTATTGTACTAGAGGGGAAACCAGCAGGGACCCGTCCACCCGGAAGACCACCAAAGAGATAGAGAGACAGCTGGCAGTCCACATCTTGGGAAATATTACAGAGGCAAGTCTGAAATCACCAGATCATCTAGATTTCAACAAAAGTAGAAGGGGAAGAAGAAAGGAAATCCTAATCATTTAAATATCCGACCACCAGGTGGTGTAAAGAAGGAATCCATAACCATCGTCATGGATCCAGACGACCTCGAGCAACTCCCGCACAAGAAATTCGTCATTTAAGGATTTACTTTAAGTCTACAACTAACACCTCGAAATTGGCTTAAGTGGTGTAACTTTAGATAAAATTGGGATAGTGAATGGAATCGTTTTTTGATTCCCGATTTTTTCTAGAGGTTTACTATGGCCGCAGAAAAGTAAAACGATTACAAGGAAAGCGCACGTCTAAGAATTATCTGTGGAACAGCATACAGCTCTTCCATACCTTCCTGATATTTCTTTATGTTGTAGAATGAAAATGTAATCATTAAGTTAAAATTGATTAACTCTTAGTGAAGGTTTATATTTTTGAAAGTCAGTAAATAAACAATTAAAAGATAATTAGTTTCATCTTTCTTGCTACCGTTTCAAATATTTTCAAAACACACCCGAAAACCTTTTAACAAGCCAGCAATCCTTCATTAAAGACACACTCCATTTAGCAAAGACCCCGAGATATTGCTGTACCCTTTTCGGATGCCCTTGCCCTTCTGTCAGTCTATTAATCATTTACAATTTGGCTTTTCAAAGTTTCCTAACCGCGCTAGCGATTTACTGGATGTAGGTACTTGATTACAAATCATTTTATTCCGAATCGATAAACACAATATAAAAACTCATGACGCCGTTATTGGTAGATTATAAAAATGGTCTTAGTTCACGATTAAAACACCCCTTTTGATTGTAAACAAGCAACGTTAATTATTCTGGGATTAGTTAGCTGCTGACGGCGGTCAAAAGTTTTGGAAAATTTTGAAGGTACCCACAACTTGCAGTCGAAGAATTATAGAGAAATTTAATGAGTCAATATCTTTGAAAATTCAAAATTTTAGAAATTTACCTGCTCAATTACTTTAAAAGAATTCCCTGGTGGACTGCTTTGTCTACCGAGTAAAAACTAAGTTATATTCAAGTTTTGTGGGTATTGTTGATCGCATTTGAATTGTTTTTTTTTTGTTCGAGTATTTTAACTACTACTGACTGCGCCAAATAGCTCGCGGTCACCCAACATAAATCTTCGCGGTAATAAGGTTTCGTTTACCCTTGTATATTTTAATCTCCGGCCATTTCCGACGTGTCCGTTCGACAGGACATCGAAAAGCGTTGCGTGCTGATTTACGATATAGGATATCAAAGATCCTTACTATTCTTTCGGTGCATGGAAAGCAACGAATTGTTCTGATCGGGGTAGGCAGTGGCATTATTTATGGTGGGAACTCCCACGATGCGTGATTGTTTTCCAGAGACAAATGACAATTAATCTTTGCTCACTTCGATGGCACTTGCATGTTTTGGTGCGCACCAGAAGATCCCCACGACCCGTTTAGTTGGCAGCGGAAGTCAGAAAAATATTCCCATTTTTGCATTATTATTATTAATTATTTTCGGCTCGAATTCGAAAGCAGTGGTGCGCCAAAAAAATTTTAAAATTGTTATTACTACCGTCAGCTATTTTGAGAAAAAATAACACATGTACATACGTAAGTAAATATAGTCACGCGCTTTTTCCGTAGGGTAGCGCCCCATTAATTTGTTTACCTGCCAACACCCTTTGCTCAATGTTACAGTAATACTTTTCAGTTCTCGTAAACTTTGAACCCAAATATACAAACTCATCAACTTGTTCACTCTTTCATCTTCAATCGACACCTCACGGTTCGTCACGCTTTCTTCTCTTTTAACTTTTGTCTACCTTGTATTCACTTTCATAAAGAAGGCATTCATTTTCAATCCATACAGACTCTCTTTCAAATCGTAAACCGTCTATGAATAAGATAAAAAGCCATGGCAAAGCCACACATCCCTGTCCAACATATTGTTCGATGTTAAACCGGTCTGACACAAGCATTGCCTATTTTAATTTAAAATATTTAATGTAAAATTGTAATGAAATAAAAAGTCTAAAGATTGCTTTATAATTGCTTTATAATTATTTCGTATCTACTATAAAGCTCATTTCACAAATATACGACGGTATCTGATTAGTAACCGAGGCATCGACTTTACGGGCGCACTGTGTCGAGAGGTAAATTCCCCTATGATATAAACCCGAAAAATTTATTTGGATTACTAACCTACCTCTCTATTTATGTACAATAAATAAAGTCATTAAGAACAGAATTGGTTGCAAAATTAACCGTGCTAACAAATAAAAATATTGACCCCTAATTTCCAAACAAAAAGTCCGTTATAAAATAAAATTCGTAGCCTACGAAATTTGTTTAAAAATATTAGGGGAATTTACTTTCGTACTTCTTAAATACATACATATGGTCACGCCTTTTTCCCATAGGGGTAAGCAAAGACCACTTCCTTCCACTGCTACGGTTTTTACACACATCTTTTGCTTCCTCTACTTTCATCAGTGCTCTCATACATGCTCGTCGGTTGTTAGTAATCTTGACCTGGCCTTTCTTCAAAACAATGTTGATCTGATCGAGATATATTTGCCGAAGTCGACCTCTACCGACTCGTCCATTCACACTCGCCTTATAAATTTGTTTCGTCAATCTTCCTTCATCCATCTACGTGTCCAAACCATCTTAGCATTCCTTTCTCTATCTTTGTAGCTACATCTTCTTTTACACCACAGCGTTTTCTTATCTCACTATTCTTTACTTTATCCAACCGAGTCACTCCGGCTATACTTCTCAGACTACTCATCTCCGCAGCATTAATCCTATTTTCATGCTTCACTACCATACATAAGTGTATGAACCAACACACCTCTTGCACAGCTAGACGTGCATCTTTTAAAACTTTCTGGCTGATTATAAAGCCATGCAGTGCCCCATTTATATGTTTTCCTGCCACACCCTTCGCTCAATGTCACTGTCATACTTTCATCTCTCGTAAACGTTGAACCCAAGTACACAAATTCATTTACTTGTTCCACTCTTTCTCCCTCAATCGAAACTCCACAGTTTGTCATGCTTTCTTCTCTTTCAAAAACCATTACTTTCGTTTGGCTTACATTATTTTCATTCCTTTGATTTTTAGGGCATCATGCATAACATTCACCATCGCCTAAAACTCCTCTTTAGATGACGCTAATATGACTTGATCATCGGCGTAAAGAAGGCATTTGACGATTAAATCATTCATTTTCAATCCATACGCACTCTCTTTCAAATCTTTTAAACAATCGTCTATGTATCAGTTAAACAGCCATGGCGAAGCCACACATCCCCGTCTCACACCTTTTTCGATGTTAAACCAGTCCGTGCAAGCTCTTAAATGAACAGTTGAATACCGGTTTCTACCAATAATCCGAAAGCACCGTAAATTCGTGAAATATGCTATAATAACGAAATGCAAGAACTTTGCTACGCTAATGGGTAGTATTTTAAACGGTACAATGATTATTTAAATCAACTAATTTCATTAAAATAATGCAAATGAATATATGAACTAAACACGTTCGATGTGTACCTGACGTAATAATCTAATTAAAAAAATAATTATTTGTATTATTTTAATTCATAAATACAATCAATCTGCCAAAAACATTTTGTTAAAATATTGACGACGAAAGTTTGTTTGAGCTTTATTTGTCAGTGTTACACGCAGCGAACAATAAATGATACGAATTTAAATTGTTAATTAAATACACGCAATAATCACAAATATAATTATATACAGTATCAAAAAAAATATATATAAAATCCGTACTATTATAAAACGGTAACTGTCTGTTTGTTCGCGCATCACGCAAAAAATACCGGATCGATTTTAATGAAACCTTTTGCACTTAAAAGCTTGTAATTAAACTTAAAACTGGTATATATTTTATCTTGCTGGGTTGACGAGAAGATGGTCCAAATACAAACAGTGATCTAGTAGCTTCTTCTTCTTCTTCGACTGCCTATCCACTATTGTTGGATGTTGGCGACCATATTTCCATACATTTCTCTGTCGGTTGCTGTGTGTACTAACTCACCTATCGTTCTTAACCCCGTCCAATCTCTTATATTTCTTAACCATGACATTTGCTTTCTGCCTATCCCTCGCTTTCCCTTTATTTTTCCTTCGACAATAAGTTGTAGCAGTTGATATTTTGAGTTTCGCATTATATGTCCGAAATACGATGTTTTCTTCTTTATGACATTAAGCATTAACTCACGGTCTCTGCCGATTCTTCTTAGAATTTCATCGTTGGTTAGTCTGTCTGTCCATGGCAACCTCAGCATTCTACGATACAAATGCTTCTATTTTGTTGACGGAAGATGACTTCAATGTCCAGGTCTCTGCACCGTACAGCAACACCGACCATACATAACATTTGGCAGAACGTAATCTTAGCTTTAATTTAATGTCAAGACTAGCTAAGACGCTTTTATATTTAAAAAAGTTATTTCGAGCTGTTTTAATTCTGCATTTAATTTCTTTGTCATCATCCCAATCTTCATGCAACCAGCTCCCTAGATATTTATATTGTGCTACACGTTCTAAAGTTTGGCCGTCTGCTATTAATCTTGCATTGTTGTTTGGGAGTTAACGTCTGCTTACTATCATGAACTTTGTTTTATTGCTATTTATTTTAAGACCCTAATTTGTACCCATACGATTTAGCTCATCGATCATTTGTTGCAGATCTTCGATGTTATCTGCAATTAAAATGGAGTCATCTGCATATCTAATGTTGTTTATATATACCCCATTTACCGTAATTCCAACATTTTTATCTTCCATGATTCCATGATCTAGTAGCACTTTCCATGAATCTAATAATTGTCATCTAGTAGAAAACACTGTAAGTTTCTTATTCAATATTGTTATTTAATCTTGGGTTCGATTATTTTAAACACTCAGTACAATAACCAAACAATTTATTCTTATATTTCTGTACAATAATTTGTTACTTGATAAATCACTTAGATATTCACAATCTTTACAACACTATATCACTTTATAACTAACTTTTCTTCAAAAACTAAAAACTTCCGCGACCGCTGTCTTTTTATATACCTACAAATTAATGATTCTAGATAGGGAACAAAGTGACTCGGTTGGATAAAATGAAGAATAGTGAGATACAACTTTTCAAAACGCGGGTCCACAATCATCTCATTTCTATAATCCCTCTCCCCCTTTAAATAATCGCAGTGCGAGCCGTCCGCGGCCCACACGATAGGTCTACCCTTTTTGCGACTATTTTCAGTAAAAAAACAAAGTGCTACGAAGAAAGAAAGGAATGAGACAGTATAACAATGTGCAATAAGTTTATAATGGGTTTAAATATTAAATAGTTATTAAATTATACATTTTTGTAAATATATTTTTTCATTTTTTTTTAAATGTGTTGACATGGCAAAACTCTAATCTGTTTAACTTATAGTTTTAATAAATGAAATTTTATTTGAGCTTTAGTTTGTTAAATAGTAGTATTGTTGCATGATTATTGAGAAAGTCCTTTAGATCCTTAAAGCGATTTAAAACTGAATTTAAACGATGATTTACAGTTCATTTCAACTCAAACGGAATAAATACAATAATAACAATAATTTAAACAATTATATCGTAATAAATAAAGGCTAATTTAAGTAACAATGCCAAATATCGCCTTGCATTGACTGTCTTATTTACTCAGTTCGCTTTCATGCGAAAGGGATAATGGACAAAGGGTGGAAAATTTAATCGAAAAAGTTAATTAAAATCGTTAAATTGGTCCTTACACGATAATTTTAAACGCGAAACTTGTCGCTGCGGTCCACCGCGATTTAAATTATTTTCAGGAAATGGAAAGCTTTTGAATTTTAACTTTGCTTTTACATACGCAAATTACAAAATGGCGATGAAATAATAATGGGTTCGGACGGCTGTACAGTATAATGTTTAATCCTGTGGGATATTAAAAAATCATACGGTTTCCCAAATTTCTTCTCAATTTTTACGTACAGGGTAAGCAGCGCGTATCACAACGTGCTTAACTGTCTGGATATTGGAAACTACAGCATAAATTATAAATGTAAACGAAACATTTTGACAGACATTAAAGAACTGTTTAAACAGAAGCCATCACAAATTCGTGGTATAAAACATAATACTTGTATACAGTGTGTATTAGCCAAATGGAATAAATTTTATAATGACAAAACGGGGGCTTATTTCAAATACAACACCCTGTATTTTATTCAATTTTTGATTTTTTTTAGAAAATTCTGGACATACAGTTCAAAAAAGCAAACACAAGTCGCGGAAAATATGCCAACTATTTTCAATGTTACATATTGTGGAAGGCTTTCGCGGCCATCGTCAGCCTTAAAAAAGCAGGAATATCTCCAGAAGATGCCATCCACTAGAAATGGCGAAACGTTGCGTAGAAACTCGGACCAACGATTTTTTTACTAAAAAGAGTCGCAAAAAGGGTGGACCTATCGTGTGGGCCACGGACGGCCCGCACTGCGACTATTAGAAGGGGGAGAGATTATAGAAAGAAGATAATTGTGGACCCGCTTTTTGAAAAGTTGCAGGTCATAGTTCTCTGGAAAAACTAATTTTGGAAGCTTGTTCCATTCCGTAGCAGCCCTGTAAAAGAAGGATTCTTGATGAAGATTTGTCCTTGTAGTGTAAATCTTGAGAGTAAAAAGGTGAGACTGATCAGCGTGCCAAGTTCTTCGGCCGAATGTGGCCACTGGTGGTACAATAGTTTTTAATTCTCTGGAGCATCTGCCATGAAAATATCTGTAGAGTAATGTCTGGTCTGCAACTCTTTTTCTATGTTCTAGTGGGTAATGGGTATCTGTAAGCTGTTTATCAACCAAATGGCTCTTTTCTAAATGTAATCTAAAAGACGAAGAGAATGCCTTGGTGCTGAACCCCAAATGTGCAAGCAAGAACAGGCTGATTCCATCGATAGAGATCTTGAAGCAATCGTCGAGTGGAGAACCAACAATCTTGTTCAGTTCAACGCCCAGAAAACACAAAGTGCCACGTTTTCCAAGAAAGTGAATTACTTAAATCATTCCATCACAATGTCCGGAAATACCCTTAAATAAAGACACTCCATCTCGATTTTGGAAGTCACGGTGTCCAATAATGTGTCTTGGCATGCCCATGTTGCTAACATTGCAAAGTCAGCAAGCCAAAGGCTAGGTTTTCTGTGGAAAGCTAGAAAGTTTTTTACTCCTGATCAACTGTTGACGACGTACAAGGCTCAAATCCGACTTCTACTGGAGTATTGCTCGCACATTTGGGGTTTAGCACCAAGGCATTCTCTTCGTCTTCTAGATTCCATTCAGAAAAGGGCCATTCGGTTGATAAACAGCTCAATTCTCACAGATACCCTTCTAGAACATAGAAGAAGAGTTGCAGACCAGTCATTACTCTACAGATATTTCCATGGCAGATGCTCTAGAGAAATAAAAACTCTTGTACCACAATTGGCCACATTCGGTCGAAGAACTTGGCACGCTAATCAGTCTCAACCATTTACTCTCAAGATTAACACTACAAGGACCAATCTCCATCAAGAATCCTTCTTTTACAGGGCTGCTACGGTATGGAACAAGCTTCCAAAATCAGTTTTTCCAGAGAACTATGACCTGCAACTTTTCAAAAAGCGGGTCCACAACCATTTTCTTTCTATAATCCCTTCCCCTTCTAATAGTCGCAGTGCGGGCCGTCCGCGGCCCACACGATAGGTCTACTCTTTTTGCGACTATTTTCATTAAAAAAAAATAATACTCCAGTAGAGGTCCGATTTAAGCCTTGTACGTCGTCAACAGTTTATCAGTAGTAAAAACCTTTCTAGCTTTCCACAGAAAAACTAGCCTCTGGCTTGCTGACTTTGCGGTGTTAGCAACATGGCCATGCCATATTATTAGACACTCGAGATAAAGGGGCTTAAATCAAGGGTATTTCCGGACATTGTTATGGAATGATTTGAGTAATTCACTTTCTTGGAAAACGTGGCGCTTTGTGTTTTTTGGGCGTTGAACTAAACAAGATTGTTGGTTCCCCACTCGACGATTGCTTCAAGATCTCTATTGATGGAATCAACCTGTTCCTGCCTGAGTCTATTTGTATCATTCACCGAAAGTGATCGATAGGATGTGAAAGTTGAAACAAGTGTGCTGTCGTCTGCGAAAATGTAAATGGGGTTCGTGATGGTTTTTAAGAGGTCGTTGATGTGTTAAAGAAATAGGGTAGGGGACCCCATCATTGGTTTTTAACGCACGCCCTCGTTTTTCCATTATCCAATTTATTTCATTTGGCTGATACACACTGTATAATTTATTTTCAATTAAAATCATCACACGCTGTTCAATATGAAATATTCATTTTGACGAAAAGTTTTTTGGTAATTTCAAATTCCTTTTGCGCTTTGGAAAGCACACGAAATTTTTATCAAACGATAAATACGTTACAAATGCGTCTATCCAAGAACTGCTAGACAATCGTCGGATAAAAATTTCATAAACACTTTCATACACGAGTTGTATAAATATTTAAACCTAATTGCTTTGAAGCCGACGTATGCAGCCGAAACGTTTAGTCTCACAGCTACTTTTAGATGATTTATTTAAAATGTCTTCGTATGCAAATTCTACGGGAGCTTCTTTATTAATTTTGCCTCCAGAAAATAATGTGCTGCTAACATTCACCGTGCTTACATAGTTGTAAGCAATAGTAAAATGTTTTTCCTTGCTTAAAATATTGCAAAGTGTTCGTGGTTTCATGCATATTTATTAGGTTGCTAGATACATTTATAAGAAAATGCAGTTCACAACAGTAATAATGCTATAAGACCGCGCCATAAAAAATTGTGTTCGAGTACTTTGTAACCGACCCACCGCGTTTAACTCGCGATCATTCGCATATTGATTTTTAACGAGATCACTCGCGCGTTAGATTTTATCTAAAATTTTTATAAATCTTGGTTTATTTATTTTGCTGAAAGAAATAAACTAACCTTTTTAAAGATATTTATTTAGAATGTAATGCATTATACAGAGTGGACCAAAAGTCTGGAAACGGACAATTATCTCGTATTTCGAATTGTATAATATTTGGGATAAGCCTATTTTGAGATACGGAGATTCCAGATTTGACATTTACAATGTTGTCAGATTTGCCGTTTTTCTTATATTATTAGTCATTTTGGTTTTTTAAATACATCACCCTGTATATTCAGTCATTATTGGAATCTCCTCTTTAATACGAGTTCAACCATGTATAACACTCATAATTATATGTAGTCTAGAAGGTCTTAAATAAATAAAACAGAAGTGTGGCAACGCCTAATTGTCTTAATAATGCTTTTAATACAAACTATTTTCAACTATATTGAAATGTAACAATTGAAAGATAACATTTTTAACGTAATTATTACTTAGACCTTGACTAGACCTTTAAGAGTACATAAAATCATGAGTGTAACTTATGGCTAAACTCGTATTGAGGAGATTCCAATAATGACTGAATATACTTTAAAAAACCAAAGTGACTAATAATATCAGAGAAACAGCAAAACTAACAACATTGCAAATGTCAAATCTGGAATCTCAAAATTGGCTTATCCCAAATTTTGTACAATTCAGACTAGCAATTTACGAGATAATTGTCTGTTTCCAGACTTTTGGTCTACTCTGTATAAAAACAATAAAAATCAAACGAAAACAAAGTTTCCTCTTCTTCTTTCGTTACTGGACGTTGGCGATCATTCTGGCAATAATTATTTTATCAACTGCGGCCCTAAATAGACCCGTGGTGGAAGTTGCAAACCAAGTTTTCAGGTTTTTAAGCAATGAGATCCTCCTTCTGCCTGTTCCCCTCTTTTCAAGCACCTTTCCCTGTAGGATAAGCTGCAACAGACCGTATCTTTCGCTGTTTCTCACGATGTGTCCTAAGTATTCCAATTTCCGACTTTTGACTGTACTCGTGATCTCCATTTCCTTGTTTAAAATGTCGAGTACTCTTTTGTTTGTAACATGAGCTGTCCAAGAGATTCTTAGTATACGTCGATACAGCCACATCTCGAATGCATCCAACCCTTAACTGGCTGCATCTGTTACAGTCCATGATGCAACTCCATATAGGAACACATAGCATCGGAGATGCCGTATTTTAGTTTTTAAGTTTAGAAAAACAAAGTTACCTGATTAAATTAACATATTGGAAAAACATTATTCGTTAATACCGTCAATATTTAGTAGAGAGCAAAACACTGTAAATGGCCACCTGTTACTGCATCTTGTTATCGAGTATTTCCCTTTCATTCTATCTACAACGTCTATTGCACTCTTTGTAAGGTTGTAGAAAGTTATTAACTTCCCAGTGGAAGTTATAGTAATAGGTCCAATTTTGGGAATCCCGAATTTTGACATATCTCCACATTTCAAGGTCGCCAGTGTCATATACAATAGTTTTTAAGTGGATATCTGTGTGTGTATGTTCGTATGTGTTTTCGGAATTATTTTTCGTCTCGAGAACAAAAATCATATCGACGTGGGACCAATTGCATTCGACGCATAATTACGCAGCTTAAAATTGATTAGATTTTCAGCAAAATCGATTGAGCTGTTTTTTATAAAGAATAAAAAAACTGAAAAAAATGGTAAACTTTGGAATTATTTTTCGTCTCGATTATCTCGAGAACAAAAAATGATATCGACGTGGGACCAATTGCATTCGACGCATAGTAACGCAACTTAGAACTGATCAGATTTTCAGTAAAATCGGTCAGGCTGTTTTATGGAGAATTTTTCAATTTATAATTTATACTATTTTTAATACAGAATTTTAAGATCTTCTGAATGTGATTATTGCATGTTAGGAATATTTGTATGAAAAATATAATAACAATATTTCACAAAAAGAGATATCTTTAGAAAACAAAAATAGGACTTTCCCAAATGTGATATGCATCTTACTCATTATCCCAAAAGTGATACTCCAGCAGCACTGTCATCTTTACCGACTCACTAAGTGCTGCGCAAGGTCTTCAACAGCTTTACCCCCGTAATGCCCTTCTTCTCAGAATCAAATCAGAACTAGAAAAACTATCTGAAATGGGCAAAAGTGTTGAAATTGTTTGGGTTTCCTCGCATGTAGGGATAGTTGGTAATAAAACCGCTGACACACTAGCCAGAGAGACCAGCTCAAATCCTCTTAGTCAAATGTGATATGCATCTTACTCATTATCCCAAAAGTGATACTCCAGCAGCACTGTCATCTTTACCGACTCACTAAGTGCTGTGCAAGGTCTTCAACAGCTTTACCCCCGTAATGCCCTTCTTCTCAGAATCAAATCAGAACTAGGAAAACTATCTGAAATGGGCAAAAGTGTTGAAATTGTTTGGGTTTCCTCGCATGTAGGGATAGTTGGTAATAAAACCGCTGACACACTAGCCAGAGAGACCAGCTCAAATCCTCTTAGTCAATTGATTCACCGTGTGCCACATGAAAATTTAAATCACAGTATTCGTCAACTCATAGTAAATACACGGAGGGAAAGGTGGCAAGTTCTTGAGAATAACAAACTCAAAGCAATCAATCCTAACTTAACGAATCAATCTCTCGTAAACAACAGACAATCATAACCCGTCTCAGGATTGGCCACACTAGGTACACACATCAGCATCTACTGAAGAAAGAAAATCCCAAAAGATGTGTCTCCTGCTATGAAGAACTGAGTGTGAAACATTTAATATCGGAGTGTCCCGACTGTAGAGAGAAAAGGTTAACATCAGGACTGCCCGAAGAACTTAGTGATGCCTTGAACCCTATTAATATTTACTCGTTACTGAAGTTCCCGAAATCCATTAACATTTTACAACATATATGAAATTTATTGTACCATACCCGCTAATAACCTTCGCGGTTGATGCGGTTTCTTTAAATAAAAATAAAAAAATAGGACTGTTTAAACTGTGTCATTTTAGGCTAGAAAAAAATTATTCATTGATCGAACTCTGATCAGATTATACTGTTAAAAATATTTCGTAAGGTATATTTAAAAAAAAACTGACTTTTTATAGTTCAACATATGTCCACACTGTCGCCTCGATCTTAAAACGTGATACCAATAAGCAAAAAGTTTTTGCACTGTTTTTTTTTTAAATTTTAGCGAGGTGAGAAAAGTATTTATCTGGTCCACGCCAATGTTGTATTTGCTTCATTCGGTTGCAAATAAATGTAATTCAACACACCATCTTGCTGGCTTGCACAACACCTTCAATCGATTTCAGTAACCTAATTTAAATAACATATTCTATATCCCTTCCCCACGTACCCTCGTAGTGAATAAGTAATTACCCTACCGAAGTCATTTTATCGCGTGAATACGAAAATTCTATTTGGTAGGCAAGTGAAAATCTTTACAGAAATTCGCACAATTTAGGAGTAAACATTTTGTTTGCAAATTCCACAAATCGTGTCTTTCGACAATCTGGGTGACATCCTGTTAACAATTTTAGAAAAAATAATTACCTGCCAATTTCACGAAAAGAAAACATATATTTTCGGATAACCACAAGCATAATGTGTCTTAAAGTTATCTAAAGTCTGACATCACAACCGTAGGACCAAGATTTTATGAGTAATGATATTATTTATAACTCGACAAAGAACGGCCACACAGTGCTCGAGTACAATAGCGGCCATGCACGATTTGAAATTTCGCTTATTTATCACATCTTTTATACTTTTCGGACTTCTCAGCGAACGTCTATCATATATCTTCTTTTGCCTTTAAACGAGACGTTTTAGATAATATTACGTAAATGTCAGAGCACAAATACTTTTTCCAATGAAAATAACAAAGTAGGTGATAATTTGCAGTTTTTCCCAACTTTCATAAGCGCCTCTAAAAACTGGAGATTTCAAAAACGGAATTACTTCAAGATTGTGTATTAATACTTATTTCTAGTTTGATATCCAGAAATATCGACTTTAAAGGAGGTGAACCTTAATTTGATTCATAAGTTGTATTTGTTGTTAGTGTTGAAAATATTATATATGCATGTTTACATTAACCCATCACGAGGCTATTTTTTTTTTTTTAATAAAAAAACTGATTTTGGAAGCTTGTTCCATTCCGTAGCAGCCCTGTAAAAGAAGGATTCTTGATGGAAATTGGTCCTTGTAGTGTCAATCTTGAGAGTAAATGGGTAAGACTGATCAGCGTGCCGAGTTCTTTAGCCGAATGTGGCCAATGGTGGTACAACAGTTTTTATTTCTTTGAAGCATCTGCCATGGAAATATCTGTAGAGTAATGTCTGGTCTGCAACTCTTCTTCTATGTTCTAGTGGGTGAAGGGTATCTGTGAGAGTTGAGCTGTTTGTCAACCGAACGGCCCTTTTCTGAATGGAATCTACAAGACGAAGAGAATGCCTTGGTGCTGAACCCCAAATGTGCGAACAATACTCCAGTAGAGGTCGGATTTAAGCCTTGTACGTCGTCAACAGTTGATCAGGAGTAAAAAACTTTCTAGATTTCTACAGAAAACCTAGCCTCTGGCTTGCTGACTTAGCAATATGGTCATGCCAGGACATATTATTGGACACCGTGACTCCCAAAATCAAGATGGAGGGACTTAATTCAAGGATATTTCCGGACATTGCGATGGAATGATTTGAGTAATTCACTTTCTTGGAAAACGTGGCGCTTTGTGTTTTCTGGGCGTTGAACTGAACAAGATTGTTGGTTCCCCACTCGACGATTGCTTTAAGAGCTCTACTGATGAAATCAACCTGTTTATGCCTTAGTCTATTTGTATCATTCACCCAAACTGATCGATAGGATGTGAAAGTTGAGACAAGTGTGCTGTCGTCTGCGAAACTGTAAATAGGGTTCGTGGTGGTTTTCAAGAGGTCGTTGATGTGTAAAAGAAATAAGGTGGGGGACAGGATGGAACCCTGGGGGACCCCGGCATTGGTTTTAAACGCATCAGAAGAAATAGCCATTGGCGCAGTTTGGTTGGGAGAATTTACTTAACAATGCCTGGTGCCAAACGCGGTCAAAGGCTTTGGATATATCCAAGGCTATTGCACGGGATTTACCAAACTTCTCAATAGTGTTTGTCCAGAGCTAAGCGACAAAAGCCAGCAAATCTCCAGTAGACCAAAGTTGTCGAAATCCATATTGTCTGTCATGGATTATCTCAAATTTCTCCAGATATATGTTAAGTTCTATGCTAATCGTTTTTTTTTTAAATAAAGTACCATGCCAATAAAGTACCATATTTCAATTAACAAAATATAAAATAACATTTTTTTAACAGATAAATAACCTCAAAATTAGCCATTATACTGTTACTAACTTTACGTTCCTCAGTAATTACTCTTTTCCATTCACGTGTGCAAGTGGCTTGTAGATGAAACTAATACAGACATTACTTACAGTCCTTCATATTTGTTTATGTCTCGCAGCGCCCCCAATTGTAATTTAAAACGCAAACGTACTCACTAAAAGTATTCTCATAGTTCTATAGCAGCACTAGACGAGACCGCTTTGTTCATTAGTAAAATAAAAATGTGCGATAAAATTCCACAGCAGCTCCAGCATGGTCGAGCTCGCTGGAATGCTAAATGAGTAATAATAAAACGAAAAAAATAAGTGATTCTTCCGCGTTACTTATTTTACTTCCTTTTTAGTTTTATAATTATCATTCTCGTTAACCCGCATCAGGTTCGTAGATTTTGTTCTCACACGTCCGCTTTATATACATGTACTATATTTTGTATATATAAGACAAAGATTTAGACAACTTCGAGTTAGAATAAATGAACACGCACATAATAAACGTGTTTGGGACACGACGAATATGGAATTCAACGAAATTTTATTAAATAAGTCGAGTGACGAGTAAAAATTACAACTATGTCATCGAATAAAAATCACTACGTGGTTAAAACAGTAAAATTTTGGAAAGGTAGTACTTACTACTTCCTGTAAGTCTATTTAAAAACTCGTAAAGTTACCTAAGCCTGTTCACTTTTTATGTAATCCTTGGCAGGATTGCGGAAAAACTACCTAGAACTTCAGGTTATAAAAAGGAAGATACCTACTGTCATGTCGTGTGCTACGCTGACGATGCAGTTCTTATCGCGAACTATGAGAACAATCTACAAAGACTGCTTCACACCTTTAACCAAGCCACCATTATACCGTTAATAAAATCTTCTATCATTTTGTCTGGAAGGTTATAGAGTTGATCTGTCATTTGTCACCATTAAAAAATATGTATAGGTGCGTTCAGAAATTTATTTGAAAGAGTAACTTAAAAAGAGTTATTAAGCAACATAAAAGTCTTTATTGTGCTATTTTACACACACAATATCTGTTTTTTTGGAATGCCAAACAGTTATATTTCAGAAATAATGAATTCGAATAATCACGTATTTAAATTTTAAATATCCAAAAGTGTCAGTTGGTTATCGAATCTAAATATATATATATGTAAAAACGTGTAACTGATTGTTTAAAAACCAGCTTACTTTCGCTGTATGATACCTATTTTAATATAGGTATGAGTAGTCTGAGAAGTATAGCCGGAGTGACTCGGTTGGATAAAGTTAAGAATAGTGAGATAAGAAAACGCTGTGGTGTAAAAGAAGATGTGGTCACAAAGATAGATAAAGGAATGCTTAGGAAGGCCAGGTCAAGAGTAGCAACAACCGAAGAGCATGTATGAGAGCACTGATGAAAGTAGAGGAAGCAAAAGATGTGTGCACGAACCGTAGCAAGTGGAAGGAAGTGGTCTCTGCCTACCCCTATGGAAAAAAGGCGTGACTTTATGTATGTATGTATATATATATATACACATTATACTTGTAATAACCTACAAATTTATTGTTTATATTGGACAGATAATTCACAAACTAATTGTTTCAATAAGCGACGTTGTAAAATGTACTATACTATAACCTTTGGAAAATCTATGACACACTTATTAAAATAAATATTTTCCTCGTAAATGATTGGTATCATGCTTAAAGATAAGATAATCTAACGTTATAATACAACTTTTAAAATCTGTACGTGAAGTATAAGCAAAAATTGTTCGAGAAACACCAAAAAAGGGAACTTCCCATGAGAACCCATGCTAGATTGTAGATTGTAGGGGGGGTCGTGAAGGCTAAGCAGTCTCTCAAGAACCTATCAGATCTTTTGTGCATAACCCTTAATCTATTTGAGGCCCGGGATTCCGAGACTTCCAGTAAAGTTTATTAGTTTCCTGGGGGCTAAGTTTTTGACATTGAAGGGCTTTAGGAAGGCCCCTTCCAGAAAAGCGCTGGGCATTCGCAAAGCAAATGTTCTGCAGTTTCAGCGAAGTTCTCGAAGTAGCTGCAACTATCACACTCTGGTTTGTCCATCGTTTTCAGGTGATACCTCAGAGGGCAGTGTTAAGTGAGGAGTCTCGTTACCCATGCTAAATAAAGCTAATTTTAAAATTATATTTTTCAAAAACACATGGGTTAAAAAATTATGAAAAAATTCATGGAGTTTTATTGAGAATTACTTTACACTATGTTTAAATTTCACAAATATCTGCACATAATTTTTATAACCATTGAACATTCTTTAATTATGGTAATCGTTAAAATGGTCTCATTTTTAAAAAAGATGATAAAAGTAAAGTACCTTCAAATTACAGAGGCATAAATTTACTAAACACTACATTAAAATTAACAACTAATCATTATCAACTAATCATTACCAACCTATGTAACAAGTCCACAAATTTAAAAGAAGAACAACAAGGATTTAGACATGGAAGATCGTGTACAGATGTCGTCTTTGTGCTGAGGCAAATGGTGGAAAAATCAATAGAATACAAGCCTCCATACATTTGCTTCATAGATTTGGTAAAGGCGTTTGACATGACGTCGTACATCTCCTGTACAAAAGAAAAATCCCTTATAACCTAATAAAAATAATAGAGAAAATATACAAGGATAATCAAATCCTAGCGAAGATAAACGAAGAACATACCGAACCCATACCAGCTGGAAATGGTATTCGCCAGTGGGACTCGCTGAGCCCATTCCTATTTAACGTTATAATGGATGAGATAATAAAAAAAGTTCGTAATATGAAAGGCTACAAAATGGGAGATAAAACAGTAAACATCCTGTGTTATGCAGACGATGCCGCATTAATAGCAGAAAACGAAGTTGATCTCCAAAAACTCCTCCACCAGTTTAACCAAACAGATAAAACACTCAACATGACTATATCCGGTTCAAAATCACGTTGCATTACAACATCAAAAATACCGTTAAGATGCAAACTTTAAGTAGATGAAGGGGTCATACAACAGGAGATGAAATTTAATTATTTGGGTATAGAACTGTCCAGCCATGGTGACGTTGAAGCGGAATTTTGTCTTAACGACTCTACTTGGAAAAACAAAAACATTAACATCCAGGTGAAAGGCAAGATCTATAAAACCGTTATTAGGCCCATAATGACATACACTGCGGAAACTAGGCCAGAAACTTAAAAAACTTAGAGACTCATGGAAACAACGGAGATGAGAATACTAAGACGAATTGATGGCAGAACTTTATGGGACAAAGAGAAGAGCGAAGACGTAAAAACAATATGTGTGGTAGAGAACATCAACGAATGGACCCAAAACAGAAAAAAGGAATGGAGCGCGCACATTGTCCGCATGGGGGATCAGAGAGTCGTAAAAATCGCAAGAGACAAATCACCTATAGAACACAGGAGTATGGGTTGCCCGCGAAAGCGGTGGATCGACAATATATAATGCTAGCGAATGAAGATAAACAGGCTTAAGCCTTATTAAAAAGAAAGCAGCAAAAGAAGAAGTTAAAATTGTTACTGTAAATGTGTAAACGTAAATATTATTACAGTAGGGTTGAAAAATGAAAATTTCGAGAGGTGAATTTTTTTTAATGTAATAATCAAATTGGTTTACAGAAGCAGAAAATATTCTTATACATAATTTTCCGGCAGCCGAACTTGATGATATGATTTGAATGCATGATAGAGCAACTCCGCATAGTTTCCTACCAGTTCGGCATAATTTGAATAATGTATTTCCAATATGGATGGGAAATAATGGAATTATTAAATGGCCACCTAATAATCCGGATTTGACCCCTACGGAATCATTTTTTGGGGGTTTCTCTTAAGAATTGTAAATAATAATAAAACAGGATTTTACCTAAAATAATTATTTTGAATGTCAAAAATGTCAATAATGGTAAACATATAGAACTTCCTCCACAAGTAATCATTTATTTGTATTTCTTAAATAAATCTTTATTTACATGTTGCATAAATATTTAGAGTTTCACTAATAACTATTTTGATTATTTAAAAAATGTCACTTTATCACATGAATCACAATAGTAGTCATTTTCACAGCTTACTTAAATAATGTTAACTTTAGCATATAATACGGAGTGTGGCATATCATTAGATGCATTTAGATGGAGTATTTCAATAAGGTTTCTTTCGTTTGATACCTTCACTCCTAGGTAGTTGCTGGATTATCATGTTGTCGACTGCCAGTTTGCACCTCATGGGTTCTTTAGAGATAACCATTAACTGTGTTTTTGTTGTTGCAATGTTCATGTTAAATTTTTGTGCTGTTACTTTCGTCTTGTATAACAGGCGTTGTAGGTCGTCTTCATTCTCTGCTATGAGGATTGCATCGTCTGCATAGCATAATACTTTAATGGTGCGATTGCCCATCCTATATCCAGCGTTTAACATCGAAAAAGGTGTGAGACAGGTATGTGTGGCTTCGCCATGGCTGTTTAACTTATGCATAGACGATTGTTTAAAAGATTTGAAAGAGAGTGCGTATGGATTGAAAATGAATGATTTGATCGTCAAATGGCTTCTTTACGCCGATGATCAAGTCATATTAGCGTCATCCGAAGAAGAGTTGCAGGCGATGGTTAATGTTATGCATGATGCCCTGAAAATCAAAGAAATGAAAATAAATGTAAGCAAAACAAAAGTAATGGTTTTTCAAAGAGAAGAAAGCATGACAAACTGCGAAGTTCTAATTAAGGGAGAAAGAGTGGAACAAGTAAATGAGTTTTTATATCTGGGATCAAAATTTACGAGAGATAGAAAGTATGACAGTGACATTGAGCGAATGGTGTTGGCAGGAAAACAAATGAATGGGGCACTGCATAGCTTTATGAACACCCAGAAAGGCACGCCTGGCTGTGTTTTGGTTCCTACACTTATGTATGGTAGTAAATGTTGGGTTTGGCAGAAAAATCATGAAAATAGGATTAATGCTGCGGAGATGAGTAGTCTGAGAAGTATAGCCGGAGTGACTCGTTGGATAAAGTAAAGAATAGTAAGATAAGAGAACGATGTGGTGTAAAAGAAGATGTGGTTACAAAGATAGATAAAGGAATGCTTAGATGATTTGGACACATAGAAAGGATGGATGAAGGAAGATTGACGAAACAAATTTATAAGGCGAGTGTAAATGGACGGAAGTCGGTAGAGGTCGACCGCGGCGAACATATCTCGATCAGATCAACATTGTTTTGAAGAAAGGCCAGGTCAAGAGTACCAACAACTGACGAGTATGTATGAGAGCACTGATGAAAGTAGAGGAAGCAAAAGATGTGTGTAAGAATCGTTTCAAGTGGAGGGAAATGGTCTCTGCCTACCCCTACGGAAAAGAGACGTGACTATATGTATGTATGTATATATATCCAGCGTTTGCTTTTTTTAATATTTGGTCCATAATGATGTTGAACAGGGTAGGACTAAGGCTGTCACCTTTTCGTATGCCCTTATTGATTTGCACTTTCTCAGATAGTCCATCGTTTGTTTTTATATTTGTTCTACTTCTGCTGTTCAGTTCTTGTATAATTCTTTGGTGCCGGTAATCGATGTTGTAAAGAATCTTGATTACGTCATCTAGTCGGACCCGGTCGAATGCCTTGGTTAAATTTACAAAACAGACAAACAGGGGCTTGTTAAATTTTATCGATTTTTCTATTATTTGTCGTAATATGAATATTGCGTCCACCGTTGATATATTGGACCAAAATCATTGCTGTTCTTTGGATATTGGCACATTTTATGAGCCTATTACCAATGATTTTATTAAAGAGCTTAAGGACCGAGCTCAGTAGCGTTATGTTTCTTAAGTTATCGGGGTTACTTTTCTTTCCTTTTTTATGTATAGGTATAGATATACTTACTCTCCATTCGTCTGTTATGGTTCCGGATCTAATTATCTTTTTAAACAGTTTGGTGAGTTCTTTCTATAGTTCCATTCCCCTGTATTTGATGAGTTTATTACCGATATTCTGGACGTCAGTAGTTTTTCGATTTTTTAGCTTCTGTGTTGTTGCTTGAACTTCCACTATTGTTATTTCATCTTCAATGTTATCATTATGAAACTTATTAAGTGTAATATAAATAAAATTAACTAAATTATGAGTTGATACACAAAACAGTTTACTTAAATTATTATTAAATTAATGAATAATTTGTTCAAAATTGTGTCCATCGACTTTAGACTGCATTCTTGTACTATTACTCGTCTTAGTTCTTTCAACGAAGACGGTGATGGTTGGTACTTACTCAAAGTCAATTTTTGGCGTTAGAACCGATTAGACGCGAGGCGTTTATTAGTGACGGTTGGCATTCGTTCCTGGGGGAAGTCGATTTTTGGCGTTGCAACTGATTACGAACAAGCCATTTATGGTGACGTAATTCCGATGAAAACGACGATAATGATCGCAGCAAGCGGGTACGTAGCGTATAATATATGCAAATGTGGCGTAGCCGCTTTCAGAAGTGTCGAATGCGTGTTTCTGGTTTGTAAAGAGCTTGAATAACAGCAACACACCTGAAAAATGCAAATAATAACGCAGGGATCGATTTTGGGTCTTTTGTTTTAACGTATACGTAGAAAAATATTTGCATTTAGAATTAAAAATAAACGAAATTTCTACACCGCCAAAAATAACGGACGCATTCTGCTGTAACAACTCTCTCTATCACAGCAATTTTCTTACTAATTACTAAAAAAATATTGCGTAGCTAAGCACTGCATTTTAGCAGTACACCGAAGTTAACAAAAACTTGCAGTTAAACATAATTTTTAAACGATTACTATAATTGTGGAAAAGTGGATAGATTACACTAAAAAAAAAATAATGTCGCAAAAAAACTCGACCTGCAGTGCTGTACCTACACCTTATAAAGAGGGAACACAATAAAAAACACAATTATATGTTTGTATTGATTTTTTTTAGTTTATAATAAAACAAGGTAGAACGATCCATTTTCGTTGAAAAATCTGAAACAGTTTTTTTAAAAGTGGGTTTTTAAGGGGTAGTTGGTGGGTCACAAATTATTTCAACCTATAGAGTGTATTGATTAGGTGTAAAATGATTTATTTCCGTCGAAAAATCTCGAGCAACTGTTTTTTTTTAAGATTTTTCTACTTTGGGGGGTTGTTGAGGGGTAGATGTTGGGTCACAAATTATTTCACCCTATAGAGTGTATTTAGTAGGTGTAGAATGATCAATTTTTATAAAAAAACCACCAAAAATAAAAAAAAAACGTTACTAGAAAAACCGCTGCTTTCCCACCCGTTAAATTAGATGATAACAGAACAAGTTGTATTGATTCAATTAAGGAAGTTGAAGTGATGAAGTTTATAAAATAAAAAGTAGTAAGTTGTATATGTTGTCTTCTTTTTCTTCGTTTTCTCCCTTTTTAGAGAGGTCGTGATTATGTTTTATCTTTTACTGTCGCTCTTCGTACAATATTCCGCCATCTTTCCCTGTTTCCGGATTCCCTTGTTCCTTGTGTTATCGTGCTGTTAGTTGTTGCCTTGATAGTGTCTGTCCACCTCATCGGCGATTTTCCTCTTGGTCTTTTTCCTTCAATTTTCCCCTGTATCACCAGTTTTTCCAGGTTGTTATCATATCTTCTATTGATGTGGCCGAAAAATTTTAGGATTCTGGTAAATACAATCTGTGACAGTCGCTGGGGTTCATTTTTTTCTTTATTAATATTAATAATAATATTAATGTTCATAACTCTCACTTTTTGTTTTCAATTTCTGCACCAGGCCTGCAAGTTCTTCTGCAGTTGATGCTAGCAGGACAGTATCATCGGCATATCGCATGTTGTTTATGGGTGTTCTTCCTATAACTTCCTAGACTGCGGGTCCCCGTGCTAAGAGTTGGCTCTGGATGAGAAAAAGACAGTCGCTCGAGAGGCTGTTTCGCATTCTCAGTAATGGGCATGGTTTACGCCCGAGAGCATGCGTGGAGGGGTCGTGTTCGAGACTCGGGCGAAAGCCATGCCCATTAGACAGAGCGCGAAACAACCTCTCTAGCGACTGTCTCTTTCTCATCGGGAGTCAACTCTCGCATCAAGACCCGCAGTCTGGTCTCCTATGTCTACGGCTTGAATCCACGAAACAGTCACGAAGTAAAAATTTAATAAGATTTTTCGTGACAGTATTAATTTTTCTATAACTAACAAAAATAATTTAATTCAAAAATTGGTAGACTATATTTGGACCATTTCGTTTATTTAAAACGCCAAAATAGGTCATATGTCTAATCTCCACATAATTGAATTTTTTTCATTTCGACTGTAAAAGGATCCTATTAAAACATTTCATTTGAAAAAATACTCGTCAAATAACAGCAGAAGTAGAAACGTTATTTGGTAACGCTACTGAAAAGATAAAATTATCTCCAGCAATGCGTTTGGTTACTGTCTCTGATGCGGAGTGCGTTTAAACATTTAAACGATCAAAAAGAATCCATTTAATGTCGCTGGCGTTACAATGAAATTACACCTGTTATTACTTAGTACGTCTAAATGCCGCGGCAGTTAATGTTTCCGTTCGTAGCAAATGATAATTCAAATCAAATTAACGGCTAATTTTAATCTACCAGTCGAGGAATCATAGCTCACGCACACATACAAAAGAAAACATTTCTTTAATTCCAAACGGCGAATATTTTAGTTTCCTAGTCGCTTGGATTAAAATGTTGCATTATTTCAAGCGCTAAACCAACTTGAAACTTCAAGAATTTGGACGTCACCAAAAGTATATGAGGTAGGTTCTTTTCATTCTACATGTATCCTTTACTCGGTAATGCAATTATTGTAAAATAAAACAATTTTAATATCGATATTGCAATAATATCAGGAACGTATTCAAAAGAACGCGAGAGAACAAAAATGAGAGTAACATTACAAAATGGAGTGTAATATTTTATTTTCACCGGAAATAAATAGCTGTGACATTATCACAGGACAAATTTACCAGAGACTAATTGAGTGTAAAATGTCGTTTCCTGCTGTTGCAGGAATTAAGGTTACGGTATTTTTGTATTCACTTTTTTTATCTTCATCGAAACATCTTACGAACGAATACAAAAAAGAATGCTTTCACCGAAAATGGTGCAATTATTATCTGATCTACATTTAGAATAGGAATATACACTTATTATTTTAAATTTTTATTTGATAGTTTACATCGCTCTATAATAGTATAAAAAATTTCAACGCCAAAAAACTAATTTGGAGTATTAAAAAAAAAAGTTAAAAATGTCCAACCAACACGGGCAATTTAAACGCCCGCCGTTTTGGCGCGCTTAGTGTGACGTAATAGTATATGAGAACAAACAAACAAGTGAAAAGGTTAGTTTAAAGATTATGTATTGAAGAAGTATTGTTATTTGCTGAAAAGGTATGCAAGATGAAATAAACATTATAAATAATACGTAATTACTTAAGTTTTTATTTCAACAGACGTGAAATTGGAAGTTTTTTCAGTTATTTTTTGCAAAACAAATGTAGTTTTATTGCTAAATATGCAATAAAATCGTAATAAAACTAATTGAATCACTCGACACTCGCGTTATTGACAAATTTTGTACAATTCGAACAAGCAATTTACGAGATAATTGTCCGTTTCCAGACTTTTGGTCCACTCTGTATATATACAATGATATATAAAATATATACAATGACGTCTCTTTTCAAATGTTTAAATTTCTTACAGTATTTTCGCACTTGCACAAAAAAAATAATAATGAAAAATATTGATAGTGGCATAATTCTTAAGTAATATAAAGTTTATTCAAAAAAATATTTTACCCTTTATTTTAATCCCGATGGTACAGAATTCACACTTTATTTAAACAATTTTAAGGTCACGCAAAACTTACATTTAATATCTCTTTCAATCAATAAAAACTTTTTCTGCACAGTAATATTTCATTTAGACGACACAGGCTTGTAGAATTAACACCATACCACTCATAGCTTTTTCATCCAGAACGTACGTCTTTTTCCTTGGATTTTGCCTTGCATGATTTTCTGTAAGATACGATACTTTTCTCCTCTCATAACATGTCCAAAATATTCCAACTTGTGTTTTTTTATGGTAAACATGACTTCTAGTGCAAAACCAACTTGTAACTTCCAGGATTTAGAATTTGGATGTCACCAAAAGTATATAAGACCTCCCGTCACTGTAAATTTGTTCATTGAAGATTATTTACTAAATAAATGATTCTTGTATTGCTTTGTGGAAATAAAACAAACATATTGTTTCTACCTAAACCCTCGAGAAACACAACTAACCTAACCTAACCATACGATATATCGGATAATCAGTGTGCCATTTTGCGGACGAATCATTAGGTATATTTCATCGCTCGTTTGGTGTTTGGAGAGAATAGTTATTCGAACGTAGACGATAAAAGGTTCACATAATCGGGAAAACGTTTAAACGGACATCGCCCCACCTAACCTACTTGTGTCATACCAATTAAATTTAAATCAAGCGCGAGTGAAACATTTTTTACGAAAACAACATTTACATTTCTCGCTGTACGACATAAAAGATGATTTTCTGTGTTAAATAAATAACATTGACTGCCAATTAGTACAGAAATTTTAGTAAAATATTCAAGTTTATATAAGATAGATATCGTCAATTCTATTACAACAACGCTGTACGCGAGTATAGATTTTACTTGAGCGGTAAATTCAAATGAACTGATGGAGAAATCAATATTCAAAATTATATTTAGTATATATATTTATTACGGGTTAAAAATTTCAAATTTTGAGTAGTACAAAAAACAGCATAAAATATTACAGAATTATCTAAAATTTAAGCTTATAACTTATAAATATTATAAATAAACAATTTAAATTTTACGTGACTCATAAAAATTATTAAATATTTCTTTCAGTCACATTTATTTTCGTATTTTAAGAAGTGTAGGTATGCGAAACAATACGTTTTATTTAAGTGACTTCTTATAAACAAAAAAGAATAAATATGTACCTAACAGCATTTTACTTAAAACTAAACATGCAGTCATTACAAATAGAATATATTGCATTTTTGGTAAAACAAAAAATAATATTAATATAATCTTAATATTAAATATAAATTAAACACAACATAATGAAACGAAAATGAACGATCTATACCATACATCGATTCTCCTCCATTACATCAACTAGAGGGGTATAAGCGACGTTGCCGGGTTAGTATGTGGAAGTATTATTGTATGCATACATATAAAACTGTAACGTCTCCACGGGTACAGTCTTGCATAAAAATTATGACTCACTTTGCTACAAACTTGTATACTTTTACCGCGGGTATAATATAAAAATTTGTGACAATATTGTTTAACAACAACCTCGTTAACACTCGATTATATTTCCGATGGTATCAAAGTAACAATAGGCCGATGATAACCAAAACAAGCGCGACATTGGATGTTTCACATCAATAAGCAGTTTCACTTGTAATGTAGGTGGAGCCTAAGCGACGGAGCAAGCCGAGTAGTTACGGGGCTGGTCGAAGCTCTAGCATAACGGCATCGCGATCGTTGTTACCCCCCAAGTGCGCCATTAGATGTTTCACATCAAAAAATGGTTTTGTATCATCTCAATAAAATTATGCATAATCCAAAATTATTTATAAATATACAGGGTAATCTATAATTTTAAACCTAATCAATTACAATTTTTTTTTAAATTGACCTGTTCTTGGAGTATACCGAGGACTTTAAAAAATATGATCATTTTTAGATTAAAATCGTCATGACTTCAAGTTACTGTATCTTTAAAAATGTAATCAATTTTTTCTATTTTATGAAAAATATTATGTTTTTTGAGCAAGAGAAATTTACCAAGCATTTATGTTTCGCAATTGTTGTACTCTATATACAGGGTGAGTCAAAACGCGAATCTGTAAATTTATTACTTAACTTAAACTAAATATCCATTATTTTTTATGCTCTGTGGAAAGCTACTTAATAACCATTTCAATTTTATTAACAATTTTCCATACCTAACCTCGACGATTTCCGAGAGATTTCCCTTTTATTAACAAAATCCAGTTTTTTATATGATTTTTGACTTTATCAGGTTAGCTATGATTAACCGAACTTTTTTACGATTTTATTTAGTACAAATCAATAATTTATTCATTTTTTACCCATACCTATTTTATTTTACAATATTTTTTGTTAAATAATAAGAATATATACAGTGTAAATAGTTTTACTCTGTCTATATCTGAAACCTAGATAGTTTTCTTTTCTCTCTTTTAATCAATAAAACATTTTTTGCCCAGTAATACTTCATTTGGAATCATTTTTCCTTAAAGTTTTCTTCTTTTTCTTCTTAACGTGCCATGTCCTCCTATAGGACGTCGGCGATCATCATTATGATTTTTATTCTATTATCAGCGGTACGATACAAGCTTGTAGAATGAACACCATACCACTCTCTCAGGTTTTTCATCCAGAACGTACGTCTTCTTCCTGGACATCTTCCTTGGATTTTGCCTTGCATGATTTTCTGTAAGAAACGGTACTTTTTCCCTCTCATAACATGTCCAAAATATCCCAACTTGCGTTTCTTGATGGTAAACATGACTTCTAGTTGCTTCTGGAGACGGGCAAGCACCTCGGTGTTTCGAACTCTGTCTACTCATGATATTTGTAGCAGGTGACGGTAGCACCACATCTCGAACGCTTCTATTAGACTACATATTGCCTTTGTTAAAGTCCACCCTTCCATCTCATCATCATCATCATCATCATCATCACTCAGCTATAGTAGTCCACTGCTGAACATAAGCCTCTCGTTTATTTTGCCACTCTGCTCTATCTTGAGCCATTTGTATCCAATTACCACAGATTCTTTTGATGTCATCGGTCCATCGTGTGGGGGGGCGCCCTCTACTACGATAAGCTTCGTGCCTCGGACGCCACTCCAATAGTTTTTTAGACCATCTTCCGTCAGTTCTTCTAGCTACGTGGCCAGCCCAGTTCCACTTTAAAGTTGTTATTTTTTCGATTACATCTATAACACCTGTTCTTTGGCGAATAATCTCATTTGGTATTCGGTCTCTGAGGGAGATACCCAGAATACCCCTTTCCATCGCCCGTTGGGTGACATGCAGTTTCTTTGCTGACTTTTTTGTAAGCGTCAATGTTTCGGCTCCGTATGTCATCACTGGTAATATGCACTGATTGTATACTTTTCGTTTTAGACTGATGGGAATATCCGACTTGAAAACATACTTTAATCTTCCAAAGGATGCCCACCCCAAGCCTACTCTCCGGAGAAGTTCGCACGTCTGGTTGTCCCGTCCTATTCGGATCTCATGACCCAAATATTTGTAGGCGGTGACCTGTTCAATAGATTTGCTTCCAATAGTTATGTTTTTACTGGGGACTAGGTTTGTCATGACTTGCGTCTTTGCAAAGTTAATTCTTAGGCCAACTTCCCTTGAAGCATTGTATAATTTTTCCAACATCATGGACGCTTGATCTATACGGTCGGTGATAAGGACGATATCGTCTGCAAATCTTAAGTTATTTAATCTTTCACCGTCTATATTTAGGCCCATTTCCCCCCAGTCGATTTTCTTACAGACATATTCGAGCAGTGTGGTGAACAGCTTTGGAGAGAGGGTATCTCCTTGACGTACACCTTGTTCTATTCGGAATGTTCTTGTGTTTTTATGTAATCTTACACACGCCGTTGCTTTCTCGTATATACCCTTAATCAGTGCAATGTACCTGTAATCAATTCTGCATTCTGTTAATGATTTGAGCACATGTTGTTGGCTGATTGAGTCAAAAGCTTTTTCATAGTCTACGAAAACAAGGATGAGAGGTTTATTATATTCTGTTGATTTTTCTATAAGGGTCTTGATTGTATGTAAATGGTCATTTGTACCGTACCCTGCTCGAAATCCTGCCTGTTCTTTCGGCTGGTAAAAATCTAATTTTGGAGTTAGGCGTTTAGCAATGATCTTCCATCTCATAGTACAGAAAATGTAGGGGTATTCACAAGTCTTAAGATGTAAGGACCTTCTTCATGTTGCTAAATGCTGCCCCAGCCTGCTCAATGCGGGACCTTATTTCTTGCGGGCTATCCCACTTACTGTTCAATAAGCATCCCAGATATCTGAAGCTGAAGACTTGCTAAATCTGTTGGTTGTACTCAGGTTTGCTGAAAGCTCACCATTTTTGCTAATAACCATAGATTTGGTTTTGCTGATATTTAATTTGAGCCCATTTTCTGCGCTTTTAGCTACAACTCTATCCAGTATTGCCTGCAAGTCATCAGCACTTCCTGCCAGTAGAAATGTATCGTCCGCATAACGCAAGTTGACAAAAATTCCTTCCCGTGCTTCGTCCAAAGTTTAAACAGTTTTTATAACTATAAAGGGGAGCATTTCATGCATACGTATCCACACGTTCTTCCACACGTCTTTCGCTTCTTTTACTTTTATTAGCGCTTTCATACATGCTCGTCGGTTCCTGGTACTCTTGACCTAGCCTTTCTTCCAAAATATTATCGATATGATTGAGATACGTTCGCCTAGAACGACATCTAGCGACTTGCCCATTCACATTTGCGTTATAAATCTGTTTCGTCAATCTTCTTTTATTCATCCTCTCTACTTGTCCGAACCATCTTAGCATTTCTTTATCTATCTTTGTTACTAGATCTTCTTTCACACCACATATCCTCATTGTTCGTATATAATTGAAACAAATGGCGTTAAAAATGCCAAATGAGCCTCTTTATTGTGTTATACGCGGTTCATTTGTTATTCATATTCATACGATGGCAGTTGTTTTTCCGAGATGGAAATTTAATAACTTTAGCCACACATACACGACTCATTTTAACTCCTTCGACCACCATAATAGGCTTTAAACTTAGAGAAAAAAAAACAAAAATTTTACAGTTAAAAACGAATATTTAAGACGGTGACTTTTATCGACACTTTTTTATCGATAGACTTTTAAAAAATTTATAATGTAACTGAAAAAGCTTTTTATCCATTTCTAATTCAGTACTTCTGCCACTTGCATCATCAAATAACGATTTTAATATTAAATATTTATCGCTAGCATCTAAAAGGAACTCTTAATCATTTTTAGATAGCCAAAACCTTTTACTTTATATTAACTGATGGTACATTTGAAAAATCGTATAAATCCATTAATATGGGGTCTTTATAAGTCTCGCTGTCTTAGAGATCATTAAAAATAAAGCAGCTTTATCACACCAATCTCAGTATTTTATTGGTCAAGCCTCATACAAAGTAACAATCACAAATTTTGTGAATATTAAAATAAAATTTTAACGATTTGACGAATATTTTAAGGCCAATAAAAAAACTTTACTTAAAAAAGAAAATTGTAAAATACATAAATATAGTCACGCTTTTTTACCGTAGAGGTAGACAGAGACCAGTTATTTTCACATGGTACGGTTCTTACACACATCTTTCGCTTCTTCTATTTTCATCAGCGCTTTCATACATGCTCGTCGGCTGTTGGTACTCTTGACCTGGTCTTTCTTTAAGACAATGTCGATCTGATCAAGATATGTTTGCCGAGGCCGACCTCTACCGACTTGCCCATTCACACTCGCCTATAAATCAGTTTTGTCAATCATCTTTCATCCATTCTCTCTACGTGTACGAACCGTATTAGCATTCTCTTATCTATCTTCGTCACAGGAGCTAGCGCATGCGCGTTCTCTTGTAGAGGAGAGGAGACGCGTACAGAAATAAATAAAGAATAATATTCATATGCAAACAGTAGTGTGTATAGTTTTATAAATACTTTATTCCAATCCTTATAATATTCCTTACATATTCAGTATAATTAAATTTAATCCTAGCCGTTTAAACGTTAGAAGTTTCACTTCTAATATGACTTTTATTCGTGATTTCACAAGTCACACTCACGGGTCTCTTTAAAGACAAATTTTACTTTCTCTATAAAGGGTCAACCAATTTTCTGCTATTTATTGTACTAATAATTCTATATAACGTAGGGAACACTGCAGAAGCAAAGTGGTATAAGACACTTATCCAGTCAAGTCGGTTCGTCGTAATTTTTTTTTTTATGAAAATAGTCGCAAAAAGGGTAGACCTATCGTGTGGGCCGCGGACGGCCCGCACTGCGACTATTAGCAGGGAAAGGGTTTATAGAAAGGAAATGATTGTGGACACGCTTTTTAAAAAGTTGCAGGTCATAGTTCTCTGGAAAAACTGATTTTGGAATCTTATTCCATTCCGTAGCAGCCCTGTAAAAGAAGGATTCTTGATGAAGATTGGTCCTTGTAGTGTCAATCTTGAGAGTAAATGGGTGAGACTGATCAGCGTGCCGAGTTCTTCGGCCGAATGTGGCCAATGGTGGTACAAGAGTTTTTATTTCTCTGGAGCATCTGCCATGGAAATATCTGTAGAGCAATGACTGGTCTGCAACTCTTCTTCTATGTTCTAGAGGGTGAAGGGTATCTGTGAGAGTTGAGCTGTTTATCAAGCGAATGGCTCTTTCCTGAATGGAATCTAGAAGACGAAGAGAATGCCTTGGTGCTGAACCCCAAATATGCGAGCAATACTCCAGTAGAGGTCGGATTTGAGCCTTGTACTTAATCTTAATCTTAATGTTTGAATACGTCAAAGTAAGAGCCACTACAAACACTTGAAATAAAAGACAGGAAAATGTTGAGGAAAATCCTGGGCCCAATTAAAGAAATTAAGGAATTCAGCTATCATCACTCCGAACACTTTAAAGATATTGTTACCAGCATGAGGAAGTGGGGAAAATACAGTGGGCCAACAGGCCTAAGTGTCACCGGAGGCGATAGCTAGACGGGGTGGAGTTTTTAGTGAGTAAACCTGACACAGTTAGCGGAGTCTCACAGTAGTCCTTGAGCTTTCGGACTGATAACCTCTCCGTAAAGGATTTTCTCTACCTCTGCAAAAATAATAAGGACGCGGAGAATGATATTCTTTGGTCAACTCGAACGTATGGACGGCCAAAGACTTACCCGTCGCATTCATTCATTCATCTATTTCAAGTACATAATCCTATTCAAAACGGGCGAGTCAGATCAAAAAGGATTTGCAGGAAACCAAAATTTCAAGATCGACATGATTTTAGAGATAATGTTAAAACGACCAAAAACCTTATCTTCCTCACTATTCCAGCTCCAGTTCCTGTCAGTGGGTGGTCACAGGAGAGAAAAGAAGCTCACTACATCAGAATAAAGATCTACTGACAGAGGAGAAGGATAAAAAAATCTTCGTGGTCCCTGGCATGCCGAAACGATAGCAAAAAAAAACAATCTATACATTCAAAAATTCTCCATTTATCACAATTTATACAGTATTGTTGTAATTAAAAATACGTTCGTACGGTAGATATGCGCCCAATTATTTAATATTTCATTTTTTAGGAATTTTAACCACACGTGCAATTCCCACGATTCGTATTAACATTAAGTTAAAAAAAAAGGAGCCCGGAATGAATTTAAAATTTTATAGCTCGGCAATTTTACATGAGTTCGGGATTTAGTAGACGTATATTTTCGAAAATGTTTTTACAAAGCTCTTTCAATTTATACATCTATATAAAATTTTACGGCACAAATATCACATTAATCCCACGAAAACCGGTACACGAGCTCATACCGTTTTTGCGCAGAATTGAAAAACACATCGGCTGTTTTTTCTTTATGCTTTATGTTTCATCGTTAAGAGTGGGATTGAAAATAAACATGTCAAAAACTCAGGCAATGACAAATCTTGTTACTAGTGGAAACATGTACGTAGGAACAACAGCCATAGACCAGGTAAGGACATATAAATAACTGGGCCTCGAGATTTGCATCGGAAGAGACAATCAAACCACCGAACTTCTACGTCGTATAGTGCTGAATTGGGCAGCTTTTGGCAAGTTGAGTTATGTTTTCAAATCTAACCTACCAATATGCCTGAAAAAAAAGACCTTTAACCAATGTGTGTTACCGCGGTGTTGACCTACGACGCAGAACCGCTAACCTTGACAAGGAGAACGGTACAAAAGATCCGAGTGGCTCAAAGGACGATGGAACGTGATACAAATGAATGATACAAATAGACTCAGGCAGGAACAGGTTGATTCCATCAATAGAGATCTTAAAGCAATCGTCGAGTGGGGAACCAACAATCTTTTTCAGTTCAACGCCCAAAAAACACAAAGTGCCACGTTTTCCAAGAAAGTGAATTCCTCAAATCATCCCATCACAATGTCCGGAAATACCCTTGAACCAAGTCCCTCCTTCTCGATTTTGGGAGTCACGGTGTCCAATAATATGTCTTGGCATGACCATGTTGCTAACATCGCAAAGTCGGCAAGCCAGAGGCTAGGTTTTCTGTGAAAAGCCAGAAAGTTTTTTACTCCTGATCAACTGTTGACGACGTACATGATCAACTGTTGACGACGTACAAGGCTCAAATCCGACCTCTACTGGAGTATTGCTCGCATATTTGGGGTTCAGCACCAAGGCATTCTCTTCGTTTTCTAGATTCCATTCAGAAAAGAGCCATTCGCTAGATAAACAGCTCAACACTCACAGATACCCTTCAACCCTCTAGAACATAGAAGAAGAGTTGCAGACCAGTCATTGCTCTACAGATAATTTCATGGCAGATGCTCCAGAGAAATAAATACTCTTGTACCACCATTGGCCACATTCGGCCGAAAAACTCGGCACGCAGATCAGTCTCACCCATTTACTCTCAAGATTGACACTACAAGGACCAATCTTCATCAAAAATACTTCTTTTACAGGGCTGCTACGGAATGGATCAAGCTTCCAAAATCAGTTTTTCCAGAGAACTGCAACTTTTTAAAAAGCGTGTCCACAATAATTTCCTTTCTATAATCGCCACATTTAGGAAACACAATAATTCACCGTATGATTTTTCCAGCATTTCCAATTTACAATAAATTATTCGATATTTAATTTAAATCCGGATATTTGCAGATATTTATCATTGATATATGGCTTAGTGCTAACTTGGCCGGAAAAAGTATACTGGACCGTTTCGTCGATTTATTGAAGGAAATAATTTAGTTTTTTTTAAAAATATTAAATATTGGCAAACGACCACAAAATAGCCTCCTAAAATATTGATTATTCTGCGCTTCCGCGCCATTGAAGCGCGTCATAGTCAGAAAAAATGATTCGTTGAAGTTACGTAAATAATATTCAGTATGTAACGAAAATATATATATGATTAATAAGTTTGCAACCGCAGATGCTCGTAATTACGAATATAATAGCCTTAAACAGACGCTGTATATAATGCTCTCTAAAATCCAGGTTTATATAATAACACGAAAACAGGTCCGGATTGATCAAAATTCGAAAAACCCGTTTTAATCGTCTGCAGAAATAAGTGCCACTTGACAAATTTCCTAAGCACTTATTGACCTAGGCTCGAACAAACTGCGAGAGGAGTTCAGTAGAGATAACGTTATAATTCTGTAGTTTGAATAGAAATATAAATATATTTTGGTTTTTTCTGTTGTCCAAAGGCAGTATTTTGTTCTAATTTCTCAATTGTGTAGTTCTAACTATTTTGTAGTACAATATTTTTTGTAGTTGATCCCAGAAATTTAAATCTATTTATTTAAAACATAAAAGATTTTTAATATTGATGTGGTCACTATAAGATGTTGTTAGGTTAGCTAATTACGTAATAACTTAGGATAGAAGAACTCTTAAGTAGGGACTGAATAAATTAACCGACTTGGTATTACATGGATCTCACAACTTCTTATGGTAGAAGAACTGAGCTGCTAGACTTGGTGTGTTTTACAAGTTATGTTTTTAATGGCATCTTATTTATTTTTGTCGATAGTCCTACTATTTTTTCTTTATTATACTTGTACAGGTATACTGATTCATTCACTGTAAATGTAAAATTTTAATCCTATATATTTATAGTGGATTACAAAGTTATTTATTCAGTTGGTGTATCTAGAAAACTGGACCGAAATTGCAAAATATTTTAGTTCTTCCTTAATTTTTTGTATTCTAAATTTAAAGCTTCTATGTCTGCTAAAAGTGCCTTAAATTTTAAATGATTAGTCAGCCTTTTTCTTTGTCTTCCCCTTCTAACGATGTCTTGCAATCCGCACTGTTCCATGATGTCAGTGTTCCTAATTCGGTCTCCCATTGTTTTTCCCATTATAGTCCTAAGCGTTTTCATTTCGGCTACTCGAAGCATGCTTTTCGTTTTGTTGGTTTCTTCTCTGGTTTCTATTTCGTATGTCATGATTGGCCTGATACAAGTCTTATAGATCCTGGCCTTGCTATCTTTTCGCATGTATTCGTTCGCACATAATATCTGCCTTAAGCAGCCTGATATGGCGGTCGCTTTGTTGATCCGGCTTCTTAGGTCCTTCACTGGGTCGTTTCTTGAATTTAGTAATATTTGACAATTTAAAAAGCAGTTTTTACTTTAGCGGTCATTTATTTTTAATAATAGTCCTTAAGATCGTGCAAAGTGGTATACAATTTTTAAAAACTTTGAACAAATGTTCCTTGAATTAAATAACATTTTTAGTGGTCAGTCAATTTAAGTAATAATCCTACAGAAGGACGAGTAAAATTCCAGCAGCAATGAAATTAAATTTTCGACAAATTATTCATACGTTTAATTTGTACAAGCAGACCAACCTAAATACATTAACAATTTAAAAATCCAAAGTCAGACTCATTTAGATCGTTTACAACTTAAGCACAGAAAAAGTCCAGGCCCAGACAGTATTCCAAATGAGCTTCTTAAATACGGCGAGAGAAGCCTGAAACAGCAGCCAACAGCCATAATTCGCAAAATCCTTTTACATCAAAAAATTCCGGACGAACGGCGCCTAATTACCACAATCTTACTGTTCAAAAATGGAGACTACCGAGACATAAACCTTCTAAAAACAACCTTAAAGCTAGTAACAAAGATTATAACACATAAAATAAATGAACTCACCACTTTGGGCGATGAACAACAAGGATGCAAATCAGGAAGATCTGATACAGATGTCCTGCGACAAATAACTAAAAAATCCATCGAGTATAACAAACCATCGAAAATATTGCCAAAATTAATGGCACAACTACTGAAGAAGTTCCTGTAAATAGTGGTATTCGACAAGCCCCTTATTGTTTAACATCGTTATGGACGAAATAATATAAAGCACTTGTAACCTAAGGGCCATAAAATGGGGTCCAAAGACGTCAAAATCCCATGCTATGCCGATGATGCTGTTCTGATTGCAGAAAACAAAGATGACCTACAGATATTACTATTCAAATTCAGCACAACGGAAAAGTCTAAAAATGAAGATATCTTCAGCAAAAAAGAAATGCATGACCACCTCAATAACACCTATCAGATGCAAACTGGTTGTGGATGATAAAATTATACAACAGAAAATAAAATTTTAATACCTAGGCATAGAAATATCAGGATACGGTGACATCGAGGCGGTAAAAGCTGCTCGAACCTCAGCTTACCTAAATGATACAATTCTCCGAAACAAATATATCGGAATCGAGACCAAATCCCAAATTTAAAAGCGGTCCACAGATCCATACCCATATATTTGAATTGTAAGACTTGCTCGATGATTTTGTCCTAAATTACCAGCTTACATCTTACGGGATCTTTAGCAAAGGTTATACTTTTCATTTTTTCTATAGATATGGTCATGTTCATCGCTTGGCTGACCTGGTAGAATATGTGTAGTTGTCTTTGTAGATCTTCCTCCGTTTCCGCGAAAATAGCGGCATCATCTGCGTAGCATACCATGCTTATTCTTTTGCTCTGTCCCATTCTATATCTCATATTTAGTGATGATACTTCCTCTATTATTCTGTTCATTAAGAAATGGGCTAAGGCTGTCGCCTTGTCTGATGCATCCTGGTGTCGGTATCTCTTCCGTATAAGTGTCTTCTGCCTTTACTTTAGCTGTGTTGTTCATATTGAGGCTGCGACCGGCTTCTTTTACTAATGGTTTAAATTGAATAAAATTTAAAATATACCGTGTTTATATATTGCCTACTTGGTTACCAAAAATTCAGGCTTCTAGTTATATTCTCAACAAAGTTATAGGGGGGGTCAAAAATGGCCTGAACTGCTTCGAAAAAAGGATCGTACGGCCGTGCCAATTTTTGCTTGACTTGGCGGGGGCACGGGGGGCACTGCCTTGCCCCCAGTTAGATACGAATCAAAATTGTTTGTTTTCTGTTTTAGATACCATTAACCTATAGTATTAGTTTTGGAATATAATAATAATAATGATGATGATGCAAGAGTTGTTAAAATTGTGGATAAAAATTCATAGGTTTCATTGGTATTAACTTCAAAGAAAACCAATTAATTAAATTTCATATTTCATGTATTTGTAAATTTACGTTTTAAGCAATAGATTGCAATTTTTTTACGTAAAATAATATGCATTATTTTTCATGTACAATAGCGCATTAAATAAAAATTGTAATTTAATTTTTGTAGTAGTATTTTGTAATAATGAATATAAAACACTTAATTTAAAAGTATTTCCTGCACAATCAAATTTTCCTGACGATTAAAAAAATACACACGTAATTGTTCAAGTATTCACTTCTGTAAGCACTCCCGGGGTGCCACTGTTGTAGATTTTTTTATGGAGTACGATCCTGTTGTAAACTCACTCGTTGGTTTATAGTAAAAATCAAACTGTAAATTTTGGTTTTGGTTGAATTTAAGCCTCAAGCGAAACATATTCAGTGATATATTTATTGTACAAAGTTTTTACCGCTATTTATATGGTTAGGCTTAACCAAAAATTTTAAATTTTATGCCACACGTATTGTGCAATATTTACTATCAGCATAAAATTGTATAAACGAATTTGAATGCCTAGTTTACAAGTGCCGTTCCATTAGTTACCACTTGTGGCTTAATAACTTGACTGAATTGATACAAAAACAAAACGTTGTTTAACAGTTTTGTGCAATAATTTACATAAAAAACCGAAAACAACAACTTTTCAAAGTTGTTACTTCATTTTCTGCACATTTTATCCTAATTTTTGATGGGAAAAAGTTATTAAAATATCATTCTTGGTTTAATTCCTTTCCAGACCATCGCAGAATTTTGTAAGCCTGATAAGTCTTTTTTTTGATAATCTCGCTGAAACATTAAAATTTTAATTATATTCATCGTAGAAAAATGATGTGGTAAGGCGATTTTAAACTTTGGCGGACGCGCACCGATTGGATCTGGAGAACCCGCCATTTTTTTAATATTTCATTCAGACTAAAGTAAGAAGTATAAATCTTCCTTCGCTAGATATTCTCTAAGAGAGGGAGGCTACAATAGTCTTTTACAGATTCCTGTTTCTGAAAACGCAAATTAAAGAAGATCAACTCGAGGACCACTCCGGGATACTGAGTGAAACAAAAAACCACCAAATTCTCGGGATGGTTCCTGACATGATAGCCACAAAAATACACGTAGAAAAGTCTTTCAAAGTCCTCTTACCGAAGAAAGATGAATGGGTGAAGGGAGAAATCCTCTTCCCAGAGACTAAATACGTAATGTACACGGATGGATCAAAAACCGCAGTTGGAGTTGGGGCCGGTGTTTTCAGCGAGAAACAAAAAATTGAAATATCTACCAGTCTTGGCAGGAATGCTGCAATCTTTTAGGCTATAGTCCCCGATTTCAAATTTTTTGGCAAGAAAGCTGACTAACAAACCTTTAACAAACAAAAACATAAGTATAATATTAGACAGCAAGGCTGCTTTAAAAGCACTGAGCTCCAACAAGATAAATTCTAAACTTGTATAAAATTGCATCGAATCCCTGGAGTACCTTATTGCGAGCAACAAAGTGACCCTACTGTGGGTACCTGGGCACCAGGGGGTAAAGGGAAACGAAAAATCCGACACCCTTGCAAAACAGGGGACCAAATCTACGTTCACTGGACCAGAACTGGTTTTTGGAGTCACTACAAGTGCCGCCAAAACAATCATTTCGGACTGGGCGGAGAGGAAAATATTCTCGTTCTGGTCCGATATACCAGGGTTAACTCACTCGAAGGCGTTTCTTCCTAAACCCTCGAGAAACACAACTAAGCAGATCCTAGCATGAAGCAGGAATAACCTGCGAATTCTAACGGGACTCCTTGCAGGACACTGTCTTTTAAGATACTACATGGGAAGGATAGGTCTGAACCAACAAGTGGAGTTTCGGTTTTGCTGCGTGAAAGACGAAACTGCTGAACATATACTATGTTCATGCCCGGCCTGGGAAGACTAAGGTTCATCGTATTTGGTTTTACCTACCTAGAACCTACCGATTTCAAGAAAATTCCACCCCATACAACCATATACTTCGTGAGAAGGGCTGGATTGTGCGGTGAACTGTAACCTTTAGGGGTGAGCCACAATAGACATACTAAATGTCGCAGTGGAGGGGCGACTACGCCCTACTTACATGATACCTAACCAAAGAAGTATTTCGTTTTTTTTTTATGCGATAAGAGTTAAAACAGCAATTCCTCCCAGACCTTTTCTCGGAGTAGCTCTAAAATAGTTACGTCAACTTATTAAAACACTAGTGTCTCTTTGGGAATGCGTAAATGACGGAAGGTTCATATTTCCATAGAACTAATATTAACTTTGGAATGCGCCCGGCTGAGTCTATTTAATTTTATCGAGTTCTGTAATTCAGACGTGTAGCGTTACGATGGTTTCAATGTGTTAATATTGAAATTTGACGGTAAAGTTACAAGTCAAATTAGACTAGCTATTTGTACGCCTAAAAGTTTTATTGTATAAAAGCGAGATTACGACAATGATGTTTAATCTCTTTAAAGATGCTCTGGCACAATTTTTGAAACCAAAATTTAATATTTCAATGGTGTACACAACGGAAACATCTTTTTTGATTACTATTGTGGACTGCCATATTTCAAAAGAAAAATATCCACTCAATAAATAAATTCTTTTAAAAAAAATATCAAAACGAATTTAGGATGGAAGAAATTTATTATGGCCGAAAAAAATTCAACAATACCGCATAACAATTAGGCGCGCATAATATTTCATCCTTATTGTGCCGGAAGTCCTTGGGGAATACAGGACAGTGCGTAATTTATTCAGAATGTGAACAAGGATATCGTTTCTTGAATTTAGTAATATTTGACAATTAAAAAAGCAGTTTTTACTCAAGCGGTCATTTATTTTTAATAATAGTCCTTAAGATCGTGCAAAGTGGTATACAATTTTTAAAAACTTTGAACAAAAGTTCCTTGAATTAAATAACATTTTTAGTGGTCAGTCAATTTAAGTAATCATCCTATAGAAGGACGAGTAAAATTTCAGCAGCAATGAAATTAAATTTTCGACAAATTATTTATACGTTTAATTTGTACAAGCAGACCAACCTAAATATATTAACAATTTAAAAATCCACAGTCAGACTCATTTAGATCGTATACAACTTAAACACAGAAAAAGTCCAGGCCCAGACAGTATTCCAAATGAGCTTCTTAAATACGGCGAGAGAAGCCTGAAACAGCAGCCAACAGCCATAATTCGCAAAATCCTTTTACATAAAAAAATTCCGGACGAACGGCGCCTAATTACCACAATCTTACTGTTCAAAAATGGAGACTACCGAGACATAAACCTTCTAAAAACAACCTTAAAGCTAGTAACAAAGATTATAACGCATAAAATAAATGAACTCACCACTTTGGGCGATGAACAACAAGGATGCAAATCAGGAAGATCTGATACACAGATGTCCTGCGACAAATAACTAAAAAATCCATCGAGTATAACAAACCATCGAAAATATTGCCAAAATTAATGGCACAACTACTGAAGAAGTTCCTGTAAATAGTGGTATTCGACAAGGAGATTCCCTTAGCCCCTTATTGTTTAACATCGTTATGGACGAAATAATATAAAGCACTCGTACCCTAAAGGCCATAAAATGGGGACCAAAGACGTCAAAATCCCATGCTATGCCGATGATGCTGTTCTGATTGCAGAAAACAAAGATGACCTACAGATATTACGATTCAAATTCAGCACAACGGAAAAGTCTAAAAATGAAGATATCTGCAGCAAAAAAGAAATGCATGACCACTTCAAAAACACCTATCAGATGCAAACTGGTTATGGATGATAAAATTATACAACAGAAAATAAAATTTTAATACCTAGACATAGAAATATCAGGATACGGTCACATCGAGGCGGTAAAAGCAGCTCGAACCTCAGCTTACCTAAATGATACAATCCTCCGAAACAAATATATCGGAATCGAGACCAAATTCCAAATTTAAAAGCGGTCATCCGTTCTTTATTAACATACACAGCGGAAACAAGACCAGATACATCAAACAAAGAGAATATTAGAAACCACCGAAATGAAAATGGTGCGCAGGATCAGAGTACATTAGAAGAATATGTAAAATAGACAACGTAAATGAATGGATACTGGAAAGAAAAGGAGAGTGGAACGAACACATAGATCGGATGAATGACGACAGAATGGTCAAAATAACTAGAGACAAGTCACCCTTAAGGCGGCAAAGCGTTGGAAGACCCCGCAAAAGATAGAGCGACAACCTCTCTAATAATTGAACGGCAACGGGATACAAAGAAAAACAAGCAATTTGCTTACATTAAAGAAGAAAAAACTGGTAAACGAATCTTTTATAACAATACTCGCAAACATATTTCTATTGCAGCAGAACAGCCAAATGTCACAAAATAAGATGGTTCTTCTTGCAATCCAAAACAGATTAAGCTGTCTGTGTTTCTAGAATAAGCAGTTAGACTAATCACGTATCAAACGTTGCCGATTTGCAATTGTAATTTAGTTTTTTTTGCAGACGTTTCCATTGATGCCTAGAGCAATAAGAGTTGCCTCATTTTGTCACCAGTGCATTCAGGCATTAAAAAGTCAATGCATTTGTAAAAAAAAGGTTTAAATGGATCCAGATCCATTATGTGAATATACAAAAAAATAAAATAAAACATAATCCTAAAAATGGAGGTAAGGGATAAAATCCTTGCACCAAAATAACCTACAACGGGCCGAGATTCTACAGGGATGTGTGCTGCCCCCACTTTTGTTCAACATATTTTCGGAAGTTGTATTCCAAAAAGCCTTAGAAAACGTTGAAAAGTGTATTTAAGTTAATGGATCAATAAAATCCGCTACGCTGACGATACTGCCTTAATCTTTGATGACATGACATGATCTACAACAACCAGTGACTGCGATAGGAAAATACAGTTAGTCAATGGGTATGGATATCAATACCCAAAAAACAAAATTCATAGTCATCTCCAGAACTTTAAATACGTTTGAGAATTCCCGCATAACATACAATGAAAGACCCATTGAAAGGGAGAGCAAATTCAAATACTTGGGCATAGGGCTTTTTGAAGAATGGACATCCGATAAAGAAGTGAAATGCAGTGTGGTCGTTCAAACTCATAATTGAAGACAATAAAGAATGCAAAAGAGGAATCGGAACATTAGGCAATGGACAGGCACACACAATGTACATACATACTTACTTACTCCATGGCATTACAACCTTGGGTGGGTTTTAGCCGACTCGACGACACCTCTCCATTTTTTTTTGTCCATCGAGACCTCCTTTCGGTTATTAATGCCCTTAGCCTCCAGGTCTTTTGTTATGTTATCTCGCCACTCAAGTCAAGGTCGTCATAGCCGCCCTTTTCCAGTTGATGCTCCCTCCCATACAAGCCTCGTAATCTGTACATACATATCTCTTTACAAGACATCATCCATTACATTTAAAAATGATGTGCAAAATGTAGAATGATTCCTGCATATTCTTCAGTGTAATGATAAAGAATAAGTATCTCCTGACCATAAGACACTTGAACAACCAGTCCCATCAGGGTCAAAACCATAATGCTGCCAACATTAAATAACAGCTCTTCTAAGGGCTTGCTGACCAGAGACCTAACACATCTTGGAGGAATGCCCTGAAACTGCTTATAACGGCAGGCCAAAAGATTTCCTATAAGCGAATGCAACACAATAAATGACACGAGAGATGGCGTATCCTAAGAGTGGTCCTAACAAAAACAATAAATCATCGGTTTCAAATATAAGAGCCATTCGCTTGATAAACAGCTCAACCCTCACAGATACCCTTTACCCTCTAGAACATAGAAGAAGAGTTGCAGACCAGGCATTACTCTACAGATATTTCCATGGCAGATGCTCCAGAGAAATAAAAACTCTTGTACCACCATTGGCCACATTCGGCCGAAGAACTCGGACCAATCTTCATCAAGAATCCTTCTTTTACATGGCTACTAGGGAATGGAATAGGCTTCCAAAATCAGTTTTTCCAGAGAACTATGACCTGCAACTTTTTAAGAAGCGTGTCCACAATCATTTTCTTTCTATAATCCCTTCCCCTTATAATAGTCGCAGTGCGGGCCGTCCGATAGGTCTACCCTTTTTGCGACTAATTACATAAAAAAAAATGTAATTTGTTATTGCAGAATATTATAACCACTTTATTTACTCTCAAGGTCGAGGTGCCCACGGACTTTTGCCAGGCCTTACTAAAAGAATAATGATATTGCAGGCACCAACATAACCTATTACTATTTCTCGCGCAGCTTATTTTCCCGCCGCGGGGAGCCGATGTAGTAGGGTAGGTATTATTTCAAAAAGTTTCCCAGTAACCAGGTGAAATATATTCGAGGGGTGAGGGCGACAAGAGATAAGGACCGGCGTGTATTTTCTTCGAACTTCAAAGTTTATATCGTCGCCCGGGGCGGCACAATTAACTTTCGAATGCGAGCTTGATCGAGCTTGATCCTGCGAATGAAACACTTCTCGCGAAGGACGGAAAACCGATCCGCGATAAGAATAAAAAGTAAATTGACCGGGAGAAGGGGCACCAAGAAATAAGGGGAGGTGAATTTATAAATAAAAAATGGATAATGTGGATAGCATAGCTTTATGAACAGCCAGAAAGTGTCAAAAAAGGCACGTCTGGCTATTTATAGAGGTGTGTTGGTATAGCCGGAGTGATTTGATTGGATAAAGTAAAGAATAGTGAGATAAAAGAACGCTGTGGTGTAAAATAAGATGTGGTTACAAAGATAGATAAGAGATGCTTAGATGGTTCGGACACGTAGAAAGAATGGATGAAGGAATATTGTCGAAACAAATTTATAAGGCGAATGTGAATGGACAAGTCGGTAAAAGTCGACCTCGGCGAACATATCTCGATCAGATCGACATTGTTTTTAAGAAAGGCCAGGTCAAGAGTACCAACAACCGACGAACATGTATGAAAGATCTGATGAAAGTAAAGGAAGCAAAAGATGTGTGTAAAAATCGTAACAAGTGGAAGGAAGTGGTCTCTGCCTACCCCTACGGGAAAAAGGGGTGACGACTATATGTATGTATGTATGTTTAATGTGGATGCAACAGATCGAAGTCTACAAGAATAGTTATTTGTGTAATTTGAAGTTTTAAACTGGTTGGCTGGTGTACGTATAGCGACAATTAAACCTGCTTCGCTACGGAAACCTTTAAAGTAATAAAATATCGGTCAATTTAATGCTGTGATTAGATTTAAAAATTGCAAACTAAGCGGTGATATTTCGTTATTTGTCAATAGAGATAAAATGTCACTAGTAAAAAATGAGTAAGACTAACCGGTTTGGGTAGAAATGAATTACTATTGAAAGGGATCGGATTGGTAAAAGTGCGATAAAACGTCAAAAAAACACGACTGTTGCTTGACGATAAATATAGAATAATTTTAAGCGAGAATATGTAATCATGTTAAAAAAAAATGAAGGTGTGGTTGTGTGATAACCAATTCGATTGAAATCAGCACTCGACATCAGCTGCATTGGCATCTTTGACATTGTCCCTTTCATGAGTAGTTTATTTTCATTTTATAAAATTTAATTCTTTCAAACGTGATTTTCAGTCAGTACATTTTTAAGTTATGTCAGCAAATGCGAAACGTGTATTTCTCTCATTAATATTTATGCATCAAACATATTTTTTCCAAACATCACAAAAAGAATTCGCATGCGGAACTATTTCTTTTGTGGTTGTTCTGTGGAATGTTTATTTTGCATATTTTGTTTATTTATAAATGCATTTGTTTCTTTTTACAGACGCTAAAATAAAATGCTATTAAAAACGCATCAGTGGTGCACTTAAATTTCGTAACAAATAAAAAAATATTAACTACGATACAATACAGAATGATGAGGAGTGAATCGTGGTCGACATTGTCTATGTATGGGGTGAGCGGTAGTTTAATACGAGCACTTAAAACACTTTACGAGGATTCCACTGCTTTTGTCAGGATAAACGGAGCTTGCACGGACTGGTTTAACATCGAAAAAGGTGTGAGACAGGGATGTGTGGCTTCGCCATGGCTGTTTAACTTATACAAAGACGATTGTTTAAAAGATTTGAAAGAGAGTATGTATGAATTGAAAATGAATGATTTGATCGTCAAATACCTTCTTTACGCCGATGATCAAGTCATATTAGCGTCATCTGAAGAGGAGTTGCAGGCGATGTCATATGCATGGACTGTAGTAAGTAGAAGGATGATGATTCTACTAGGTATAATCCTTTAACTAACATTATGGTTGAACAAAAGGAAATAAGACCTGTTATTCAAGGCGACATTTTGCCACGTCTTTTTTTGTTCTCTAAAGAGTACTCTGCCAGCGGTCTCTCTACTGGCAAATTATGCCCGAGCTCAGCCGTAGAGGGTAGAAGAGAAAAAATATATAAGTGAGCCGCGCCACCGACTTAGACGGTTCAAGCCGGAAACCCCTAGGTCTTGTAGGCACTAGCAGAGCCACACGATAAACAACTAAGATTATGGTGAACCAAATAAATAAAATTATAGCTAAAATATATTGGATACTTTACTCACACAATAAATCGAAGTACACAGTTCAATAATAAAATGATAACACATATAGTCAAAAATTAACAGCTATGGTAAATTTTCTTGCTAAAACAAACCAAAAATTTAGAATTTACAACTTTATAAAATAACCATAACAGAAGTAAGAGTAACAGACTTTTCCAAGTTACCAAAAAAAAGGTAAAACATATATATAAATCAACTCATTAATAACACTAAACCAAACGTTTACATAAGGCTGCTAACTTACTCATGTTTTAACCATTTACATAAAGATTTCCACTGCCAAAACAATCGAGTTTATTCAAAAATATTTTTGCAATGGTTGTCCTTTAAAATATCAAGATTGTAGGATATTTACAAATAAGTAGGAAGAAAATATATTTTTACTTGGACATAAAGAATTATTGAGAAGGTTATTTTAATCCAAGTTTAGTTTTGACATATTATCTAATGCAATAAATAGTTTCCAACAATGTACTATATTAATAAACTAAAACAAAACTTAATCGTGGTGTCAAAATGAGTCACGGCGTTATATATTATTAAAAATAAATCACTTATAACCTTTGGGTATACGACTTCGCTACTCCTGGGGCCTGCTCCTGTGGCCTACTCCTGTGGCCGGTTTGACTTATGGAACTGCACCTGCTACTTAACAATGGCTTCCCTCCATCAGATCCCGCATGCGGATATTTTAACTCGACACCAAAATCCAAAATATCAACGACAAAGGTAAGATAGAATGGTCAAGTTAAAAACTAAATGGTTTTTCTTCAAAATCCAATTAAGATGGCCCAAATACAGCCAGATATGAAAGAAAAAACCGTAGAGGTTCTGCTCACGTGTTAATATCAAATCGTTCCAAAAACTCTCACCCGACTTCGACGACTCTCACCCAACGACTGACACTCCTAGGCCGGAAATCAATAAATGACACGGAATAAACGTCAACCCACAATCTTCTCCAGTCCGTGCTCCATAATCGCCTCGTCCGTGCTGTTAGCCAGCCCCATCCATTAATAATCGAACCCTATCACTACTAGGTATGCAACACTATTTACAACGAATGATATATTTAAGTTACAACAAAATACGGTATGCAACCCTACTAACGAGTAACTAAGGAATACGAAACTATCAGAAGAGACCCAATTAATAATGGAACTGTAGAAGGAAAAAATAGGCACGTGACAATTCGCAGGTTTTAAGTCGTAAGTTGACAAGGGAACAAATCTGACAACAGTGTCAAGAAATATGCCGCCGAAAATATTAACTCTTTAACTTTTAAACCTAACGCACTTTTCAACACTTGAACTAAAACTAATGATAATAAAAGAAAACTTATTATGCAACTTGTTATTGTGTGATAATTATCGCGTATGCACTTGTAACGGTAAAGAGAGAAATAAACTATATTTGGAATTACACGTGTCTTTCAGAATCATGTAGCTTTTCTGAGAGATTACAATAGAGAAAAACCTTACTCGTTTTTTAATTTTACTTATGGGGTGAATAAAACAATAGAGCACTAATAACAAAGCGAATTTAGAGATTGAGACTATACCGATTTACATATTTACTACGCTCGAGAGAGAGAGAGCGCCATGCTCACTACATCAAGACATGATTTCAACTGTTTTGTGAGGCGGCGCGTGCTTCGTCGCGTAGAAAGTACTTAGTTAAGCTCCGTTCACACAAGGGGAATTCTTAACTGACTTTTGGACACAGAGTTGCTTCACACGGGAGGAATTTTCAAATGAAACTCCGACATTTTGCATGATGCCCTAAAAATCAAAGGAATGAAAATAAATGTAAACAAAACGAAAGTAACGGTTTTATGAAAGAGAAGAAAGCATGACAAACTGTAAAGTTCTGATTAAGGGAAAAAGAATGCGACAAGAAAATGAGTTTGTATACTTGGGTTCAAAGTTTACGAAGGATGGAAAGTATGACAGTGACATTAAACGAAGGGTGTTAGCAGAAAAACAAATAAATGGGGCACTGTATAGCTTTATAAACAGCCAGAAAGTGTCAAAAAAGGCACGTCTGGCTGTGCATAGAGGAGTGTTGGTTCCTACACTTATGTATGGTAGTGAATGTTGAGTTTGACAGAAGCATAAAAATAGGATTAATGCTGCAGATATGAGTAGAGTAGTCTGAGAAGTATAGCCGGAGTAAAGTAAAAAATAGTGAGATAAAGGAACGCTGTGGTGTAAAAGAAGGTGTGGTTACAAAGATAGATTAAGGAATGCTTATATAGTTTTGACACGTGGAAAGTATGGATGAAGGAAGATTGACTACTGTAAATGGACAAGTCGGTAGAGGTCGATTTTGGCGAACATATCTCGATCAGATCAACATTGTTTTGGAGAAAGGCCAGGTCAAGAGTACCAACAACCGACGAGCATGTATGAGAGCACTGATGAAAGTAGAGGAAGCAAAAGATGTGTGTAAGAACCGTAGCAAGTGGAGGAAGTGGTCTCTGCCTAACCCTACGGAAAAAAGGCGTTACTATATGTATGTATGTACGTAGTTATAGGGGGACGAAAATGGCCTGAACTGCTTCGAGAAAAGGATGGTACGGACATGGCGCTTTTTTGCTTGACTTGGTGTGGGCACTGCGGTGCCTCCAGATTCCAATCAAGAAATATATAAGCTTATTCACATTTAATGTAACCGAATACGTTTTTTTTTTAATTTTTAATGTAATCAATGTCCATAAAAAATTATTAAAATTAATTCTACATAGCAATTTGTATGATTTAACACGTTGAGTTTATGTAAATACCTTCTTTTGAAATTTTTTTCATAAATATACTTCTGATACAATTGTATGATGGTGTTGACAAGCATAAAAAAGTACAGTTTTAAATAACCTTTGGTAGGTATCAATAAAAATATATTACTTACTCATTTAAATAAAGAAGCAGTAGATTCTATCGACCTAAAAAAAACAGAAGATAATTAACAAAATTAATATGTTTTGGTAACAAATTTGATATAGAATAGGTAACAAAAAAGCCATTAAGATTATAAAAAAAGTCCCGAGTGGCAACACGAAAGGAGGTCGAAATTTTACATTTCAAATAATAATAAACGAATGAAAAGTTGTATAAATTATGAAAAATAATGAAGGTAAACTAGAGAGAGAGAGAGAGTAATGAGCGAGTTTTATGTGAAAGATTATATTCAAAAGCGCTTTAACGTAATAAATGGCCTCCGAAATTGGGTCAAAGTAATCATCAAAATGGTTCCGAAGGCCCCGTCCTTCCGAACACATTTTGTCTTCTTCTTGATGAGCATTTGATGCATTTGCCAAAATTGCTGGTAATTTTCTCAATAAATTAGCAAGAGTTTAAACTGTACAGATTTAACTAATTAACATAAAATTAAGCAAAAAGTTAATTTATATTTTTTTTACGTCCGTTTTTTAAATTAATCAAGTATTTAAATAGTAGGCTATGCATATTCTCGTTGTTAATGACAGCTATCAAAACAATTCGTTAATAGTTGAATCGCAATCGAGACGGAGTAATAAAACTTGTTTTGAAACGTCTAAAAATTTAACCAACTCTTTTTCATGTGAACACCTGCGAGCTAGATAGTCGAGCGATGATTTGATGAATGCGTATTAGCAACGTTGATATTCAAAAATAATCTGTGCTACCCGTAGCTTATAAAAAGAGGCGGCCGATATGTTTTGCTAAATTTATCGGTATTACTCAGTATAGGATAAAGCGCTTATTACCGGAACATCTCGGTGCCCTGGTAAAATCATCTACTTTAAACTGAGATTGGAAATAATTTATATACTTCTATGTAGATTCTATCCATGTAAGGAAGAATAAAGAAGAATTTGAAGAGAAGAAGGTTGTGCAACAAAAATTGGGTATGTTCATGTGAATGTCACCCTCCACTTTAACAGTTATTAAAAAATATGTACCACCAACTAAAATTAGGTAATAATTTAAGATCCATCATTTCCTAATTTTAGTTATTTATTTAACTTATCCCGAAGCAGATAGTCGTGTTTTTAAATAAGGAAACAAATACATTCATGAAAGAATTTTTTTTATTTTGCCTTTTTTTGTCATTGAAATTAAATTAGTTTTTTTTTTAGTAATTACAAACAAAAATCACCGATCCTGGTTTAACGGGCTCTAGTCTTTTTCCAGTTAAACGCTTGTTTACATTTCCAGTTATCAGAATTGCAAATTTTTTGTCGCAGGACAAAAGCTGGACTGATTTTTTAAAAGAGACGAAGTTTATTTAGGATAAATCTTTTAAAGGGGACGGCAACAGGACAAGCAAACAATTTAATAAAGAAGATAAGAATAAAACAGGGAAACATTTAAAAACGCTTTTAAAAAAACTATTATAACTTTGGAAGCTTAAGAATCAATTTGGAGTAGTAAATTACGTAAAGAGTAAGGAAAATACATCAGATCTTTTACCTATTCGAGGCCCGGGATTCCGAGACTTTGAGCAAAGTTTATCAGTTTCCTGGGGGTTAAGTTTCTGACATCGATGGGCTTTAGAAAGGCCCCTTTCAGAAACTTAAGCCTCTTGCAGAAAAGCGCTGGGCATGATCTGGTAAATCTTATACTAACCTTACCGAAAATAAATCTAATAGCGTTTTAGACCAAGCAACAGAGCATTATAGCCTGACACAAATCATAGCAGGATCAAGCCAATGTAATTATGTTTGGAAATACTTGCTGATAGATATATGGACCAATCAAGGTTAACGCCACACAACAATACAGAATAATTAGAACTAACAGGGAAGTGCAAAAACTATATAACCAACCAGATATAGTAAAAATAATAAAGGCAGAGAGATTGAGATGGGCCGGACATGTGAAGAGACAAGACCAACGTGTCGTAAAACTGGTGTGGGAAGAGACCCCGGTAGGAAAGCGGCCGCTGGAAAGGTCAAGAATGCGATGGAAGATGAAGATAATATTGCAGCGGACTTACGGACCCTAATTGTCAAACGACCAGAAGAACTTATGATGTACAGCAGCAAGTGGAGGCAAATTGTAATGTCAGCGAAGAAGTAATCTTTTGAACTGCATTGTAAAATGATGAGCATTTGCTTATTACTGGCTGGGTTTATGGGCGTATTGCACTTTGAAAGCTGTTACAGTAATTTTTTGTAAAATTACCTCGGGATATGAAAAACAAACATACAGATAGCTTAATTTATGACCGAGATAAGGCGTTCAAGTGTTTCATCTATATTTTTCAGATTTTCAAAGTACGGGAGAATCGGATAAACACAGGAGTATACAGCGCTCCGCGAAAAAACAATGTAAAAACTTAAAATCACTATAACTCCGAAAGTATTTATCGGACATAATCCAGGTTTTGCACTATCAAAAAACATGTTAATACTTACATATTGTGAAAGGCTTTCGCGGCCATCCTTTGTTGGTGAATGTTTTTTCGGGTATATAGGGTCAAAGAACACAAAGCCAACTGCCATCTTGGACATACAGAAAAATCTGCTGTCGTGGATCACACAATTAATAATAATGATCACAGCAGCACTAGCAGAACTTTAATAAATCTGAAGAAACACTTAAAATAAATAGAACATGGGTACCTGTACTTAAAAATACAAGGCTGCTTCCTTTCAAAAATAAGAAGAATGAATCTCCGGAACATGACCAATTTCTGAACAGCCATCAAATACGCCCCGCCCACCAAAACGTATACAACCTGCGATCGCGACATACAAATGTCGTAGACTGTCAGCCTTAAAAAGCAGAAAAGTATTTCTCCAGAAGATGCCATCCACTGGAGATGGCGAAACGTCGAGTAGAAACTCAGACCTACGACGGCCTATACACCAGAAAAAACATTCACCAACATGTTAATACTTATTCCAATCCAGAAGAACAGCGCTACATATTGAAAATGAACAAAGTTATGGATTTTTGAAAAATCGTCATTTTTTTAGTTTTTTTTAGATTTTCTCGGAATCTATTCATCTGATGGGGACGTTCGAGGTCGCATTTTATTTGTCTGATTATTTTCTAAAAAGGTCTGTTGACAGTATTACGATCGGATAAATACGTTTAACGTTATACGCAAAAATCGCGAAAAATGGTTTTTTTTCCAAAAAAAAACGAATTGAAAAGTGGAGGATCCAAGTCTGCACCCACTATCAGCAAGTAATTTCAAACATAATTACATTGGTCCGATCCTGCTATGATTTGTGTCATGAAACACGTACTTTCTGACTTGCTGGGCCTATTTGTTTAGCCAAAAAAAAATTTGTTCAAAATAAACTTTAATTGAATAAAAATACATACATACATACATAAAGTCACGCCTTTTTACCATAGGGGTAGGCAGAGACCACTTCCGCTACGGTTCGTACACACATCTTTTACTTCCTCTACTTTCATCAGTGCTCTCATACATGCTCGCCGGTTGTTGGTACTCTTGACCTGGCCTTTCTTCAAAACAATGTTGATCTGATCGAGATATTTTCGCCGAGGTCGACCTCTACCGACTTCCGTCCATTCACACTCGCCATATAAATTTGTTTCGTCAATCTTCCTTTATCCATTCTTTCTACGTGTCCTAACTATCTAAGCATTCCTTTATCTATCTTTGTGACCACATCTTCTTTTACACCACAGCGTTTTCTTATCTCACTATTCTTAACTTTATCCAACCGAGTCACTCCGGCTATACTTCTCAGACTACTCATCTCCGCAGCATTACTCCTATTTTCATGCTTCTTTTGCCAAACCCAACATTCACTACCATACATAAGTGTAGGAACCAACACACCTCTATGCACCGCTAGAGGTGCCTTTTTTGACACTTTCTGGCTATTCATAAAGCTATGCAGTGCCCCATTTATTTGTTTTCCTGCCAACACCATTCGCTTAATTTCACTATCATACTTTCCATCTCTTGTAAATTTTGAACCCAAGTACACAAATTCATTAACTTGTTCCACTCTTTCTTCCTCAATCGAAACCCCACAGTTTGTCATGCTTTCTTTTCTTTCAAAAATCATTACTTTCGTTTTGCTCACATTTATTATATTTATATATATATTTATATATATATATATATATATATATATATATATATTTATATATATATATATATATATATATATATAATAAAAATAAAACTCAAAATATGATAGTTTCTAACACAATTTACCAAGAACGAAAAAACATTACGTGTCTTGGTCTCATCATCGATGATAGATTAAATTGGTCCAATTATCTAGTATTCTGTTTTTACTGACTGAAACATATTACAAACTACAGTACTTTAGGAATGACATTTGATATTTTTCGAATTAAAGTTGGATTAATTTTAAATGTAGATCACTTTCTAGTCAAATTAAACTCATATTATTATTGATTTTATGCAAAATTTTGCTTAAACGTTTGATAATTCTTCGCCAGATTTAACTTCTCCTCATATCGCGTTTGTGAAAAGGTCAGAGTATAAGGATGAAGCAGCATTGATTACACAATTGAACGAGTATTCAGTGAACAGATAAAAAAGTTTGGCGAAAAGGCTTCTTTGGCGGGCATTTATGAAAAAACTTTTCGGTTAACGTCATTAAGTCATTTTTTCAATTTATAACCGATTCGAAGTTTAGAACCGCCAGTTTGTTTTTTGGAAGTTTCAAAGCGGAAAAATATTTATTGAAAGATAATATACGGAAAGTTTTCGGTTTTTCGGCGATTGTTTCCAACGGTGCAATCATTTTTTCGACAACTTTACACAGAATAATCGAATAAAGGGCACAGTTTTACCCAAAAATAAAATTACCTGCTCCACAGCTTTCAAACTACTGGACTCTCACGTCTAGAGGAGATTCTTTACCTCATCAATGATCCACAACAGTGACATATCCACTCACAAGAACTGTTTTTAAAGTTTTTCATTCAACAAAAATCACACAAAGACTACCACTAAAGCAGCTTTTGGAGATATTCTTAATTAAAGAATACCCCATCTTCAGAATAGCTTCCAAGAAGTTTTCCAAGAAAGTAATTCCTCAAATCATCCCATTACAATATCCGGAAATACCCTTGAACCAAGTCCCTCCATCTCGATTTTGGGAGTCACGGTGTCCAATAATATGTCTTGGCATGACCATGTCGCTAACGTCGCAAAGTCGGCAAGCCAGAGGCTAGGTTTTCTGTGGAAAGCCAGAAAGTTTTTTACTCCTGATCAACTGTTGACGACGTACAAGGCTCAAATCCGACCTCTACTGGAGTATTGCTCGCACATTTGGGGTTCAGCACCAAGGCATTCTCTTCGTCTTATAGATTCCATTCAGAAAAGAGCCATTCGCTTGATAAACAGCTCAACTCTCACAGATACCCATCACCCTCTAGAACATAGAAAAAGAGTTGCAGACCAGTCATTGCTCTACAGATATTTCCATAGCAGATGCTCCAGAGAAATAAAAACTCTTGTACCACCAGTGGCCACATTCGGCCGAAGAACTCGGCACGCTGATCAGTCTCACCCATTTACTCTCAAGATTGACACTACAAGGACCAATCTTCATCAAGAATCCTTCTTTTACAGGGCTGCTACGGAATGGAATAAGCTTCCAAAATCAGTTTTTCCAGAGAACTATGACCTGCAACTTTTTAAAAAGCGTCTTCTTTCTATAATTCCTTCCCCTTCCAATAGTCGCAGTGCGGGCCGTCCGCTCGTTAGGTCTAGAGGATGCAAAATTAATTTCAGCGAAAAACAAGAAGTCAAAGACTCTATTGAGTTTGTAACACAATTCCTTCTTATACATACAAATACGTATAGACTTACCAAACCACAACTTTTAAACTACTATATTTCCTACATCCAGAAGAGTTCGTTTTATCTCTTCATCGATCCACGACGAATCCGTTGTCATTGATCAGAAGAACTAGTTTTCAAAGTTTTCAATCTTTTAGCAAGAATGAGACAAAGCCTCTTTCATGTGAAAAACAAGAAATTAAAGAAGTTAATGAAACAATTAATTAATTAATTGAGTATAAGCACCTTTTTGCACAATTCCTTCTTAAATATAGACTTACCTACCACACACCTCTTAAACTACATTCAAAAGAGTTCTTTTCGCCACACCAACGATCCATACCATTTTGTACAACATTTTTAATGTTACTGATCAGAAGAACTGTTTTTCAAAGTTTTACATCGTCCAGCAAGCTTCTTTTAATCACTACTGAAGCAACCTTTGTGGGTTTTTAAATGAAGCTCGCGCCATCCTTAGATGCACAACGAATTGGGGTGGAAGATAAGAATTTAAAAAACTACCTTTAAGAGTGTAAAGAAGAACTCACTAAATATATGCACTCTCTTGCACAATTCTTTCCGAACCTACCTTACAACTCTTAAACTACTGGACTTCTCAAAAAAGTTCTTTTCATCTCATAATTTACATTATTATTGTCATTGATAAGAAGAAGTTTTTATCTTCCAACAAGAATTACACGAAGTCCTTTTCAACCACTAATAAAGCAGCTCTTGGAGATTCCAAATGAAGCTCACCTCATCCTCAGAAAAGCTCGTCAGGTCTAGAGAATGCACAACATATTGGGATGGAAAATAAAAAGTCAAAGAATGACTTTTACTGTGTGCACAAAAACTGGATACAGCAGACATAAAAGAGGATCTAAGAAGACAGTGCTTAACATATTTCCGTTCAGAATATAACAACGCTGGAATAATTTGATTAAGGATTTGCTTGTGAATATACTTTTCATGTTATTGAACGATGCTCGAACTCTTTCGATCCTTGATCGGATTTTGGTGGCCTGGTCCCAACTTGCATTGACCTCGTACCAAGGTACTTGTATGACTCCACACGTTCGATCATTTGGTTGTTTTCACTCGTCACTCACTTTCTTTATTCTGTCCATGACGCGCTGCAGTTTACCTATGTTGTTGGCTGGGCATCCTCAAAACAGCGGAGATAAAAACCTTAAGAAACATCGCAGGGAAGATACTTAGAGACAGGGTGAGAAAGAGCGACGTAAGAGAGGCATGCAAGGTGGAGGACATAGTGAGATGGGGGAGGAAAAGAAGAAGATATTGGCGTGACCACATAGACAGAATGGACCAATAGAGACTAGCATACATCGCTAAATACGGAAAACCAGCAGGCCGACGACCGCTAGGAAGACCACCTAAGAGATAGAGAAATAGCTGGAACTCTGTCTCACAGGATAACCAACCGAATTGAGCATTGAAAATTAACAGACCTTAAGGTCTTCTCGAAGTATAAGAAGAAGAAGGTTTTACTCAACCAAATCAGCGGTCGTACACTTTTATTTCTCTATTAATTTAGCATCGCTGCGGCAGATTTTGGAGAATTAACAATCAATGTTAGCTGTGATATTTTGATTAGTGTAAAAAAACCAAACGAAAAACTCGGTAATTGGTAGTATTATGGAAAAAATAGTGCCGATCCCAAATTTTATGGGTAAATTAAACATTTTAAGTGCCTGAATATGTTCAATAAACCAAACGACTATTAAATTAATAATAAGAGACACAAAAAAGATAAGAATCGCGAGTTTAATCATTAAAACAATTGCCGGCGGCTACGCTTAAACCGTCAAAAATTTCCAAAAAAAAACCGTTAAATATTTAAAAACGTATAAATTATTATTTACAACTAATTAGAGAGGAATTTTAAAAATCCATAAGTTTTAGTTAAATAGTTTAATAATGAATTCGATGACGCGAAAATGTGATAAGTTACTTTTTTTAAATCAAAGGAAAATCGATTGCCGACGATAGCGTTTTGTTTTCATGGAAATTTCGCGTGAAGAGTATTTTTCTAATTTCTACTTGCGTGCCAAATCGCCAATGCCGTCGTGATTTCAAAAGATTATTTTGAAACGTAGGGCTCGGTCATTTACTGTATCAGTTTTTGAGGTTAGGTGAGATTGCGACTTCGCTGTTTAGCCACAGAGTATAGGTTAAACAGAGAAATCACTTGACGGCGCGGGAAATGTCTAGCGAATGTCCTTGAAATTTTACTACGTTCTGTTTACCGAATGATGAATACAATTATTATTGTATAATATTTAGCAACTATATTCAATTTTTGTAATTTTTTTCATTATACTTTTCACGCATCCATTGAATACACTGGAGATTTTTCAAAACGCAAGAGAAAATGATAATACATAGATGTTCATAGGGTAATACTTAGATAATTGAGACTGGATGAAAGTTCAAGGGTTTGGAACCCTTTTGTGAGTATAATCATATATTTCTAACCATTATTTATGTTACACTTTCATCATAATTTTCATGTATATACTTTCCTGCTAACTGGTCTGCAATAAATTAACGAAGAATTGGTTCCATAGAAGAGGCAATACATTTTTATCAGATGAAATGGATTGAGAGAATTTGTAGATAATCTAGAATCTAGCTGTATTTTTTCTGTAAGTACTCATGATCAAATATTTTGTTCATAGCACCTTTCAACTATGCTTTCATTATTTTGATATTGATTGGTGTATTTTTTCAAATATTTGTTTTAGCATTGGTGGGGCTATTCAGCTCATGGGTGTCCAGTTCATTTGTTAGTAAAGAAGCTGGTTCAAACTATGAAACATCAACTACACTTTTGTATTAGGCATCAATAAATTTTTGAAGAATTCTACTTTTATAAAAAAACCTACCTGTTGGGATCTGTTCGGTGAAATAAAGTTATTAAATTTGACTTGTATTTATTCTAAAAGAAAACAGATGTTGATATTTATAGGTTTATTTACCATTGGAACAATGTCTACTTGTTCACTTTATTTGCATAAATTGAATTTACTTTGATTAGTATGCCAATTATCCAATTGTAAAAGAAATTATAAATATTAAAATATCTAACCTTACTATTTTGCATATTTTGTTGTATCAAAATACTGATAAACCTGAATTCATAAGTTATTGTGGTTTGGTGAGACTTGGCTTGCTATTGGTTGAAAAGTCGTTCATCTGTCAGGAAAACAATTGACATCGAATCAAAATTCGAAGCGTCGAACGCCGAAAATCGCTATTGTGAACAGAACTTCACATGTCATTTACTCCATCTCAACTCGATCACGTGACCGTATCAACCAATAGAAAAAGGCCCCCACGCCATTCATGCGTGGGGGCCTGCTCCTTCCACATCATTCTCAAGGTTATTCAACTATTTTTACTATTTCATTCATAAAAAGAGGGAGTGAAACATCTTGTTGTCTAACCACTAATCTTTGATTTAGCTGTCAAGTATAATTTTTACTTGTATTTAAGGCACAACAGGTTAAAATGAATCAATACTGACTGAAAACCACCATCTTCAGATCCATTACGTATTTAATCTTTATTGGGACGTAAATATTTTTATTTCTTGCATTTTTTCTATTTTTGAAAGATTCTAATAAGTAAAAAAGGTCTATTATATTATACGTTTTCACGTTAGTTACGTATTTTCGGAAATTTTATAGATTTGAAACGAACATTCAAAGTGCAGATACCTTTTTTAATACACTTATATTAGTTTCACCTGTATCTTCTTCGTTTGGCCTTGATTTTGCCTTACTTTAAGCGATCAGATTTAATTTAAACTTTGCACACTTGTAAAAGACCGAGGACTCAGCAATAATTCGATCAAAATATCCGATTATCCTAATAACTTTTGCCAGGATTCATTATTAGTTTTTTTTTTACTGAAAATAGTCGCAAAAAGGGTAGACATATCGTGTGGCCCACACCGTGACTATTAGAAGGGGAAGGGGTCATAAAATGGAAATGATTGTGAACCCGCTTTTTGAAAAGTCATAGTTCTCTGGAAAAACTGATTTTGAAAACTTGTTCCATTCCGTAGCAGCCCTACAAAAAAAGAATTCTTGATGGAGATTGGTCCTTGTAGTGTCAATCTTGAGAGTAAATGGGTAAGCTGATCAACGTGCTGATTACTTCCGTTGAATGTGGCCAATGGTGGTACAAGAGTTTTTATTTCTCTGGAGCATCTGCCATGGAAATATCTGTAGAGCAATGTCTGGTCTGCTCTTTCTCTATGTTCTAGTGGGTGGAGGGTTTATGTGAGAACTTACCTGTTTATCAACAGAATGGCCCTTTTCTGAATGGAATCTAGAAGACGAAGAGAATGCCTTGGTGCTGAACCCCAAATGTGCGAGCAATACTCCAGTATAGGTCGGATTTGAGTCGTGTACGTCGTCAACATTTGATCAGGAGTAAAAAGCTTTCTAGCTTTCCACAGAAAACCTAGCCTCTGGCTTGCTGAATTTGCGATGTTAGCAACATGGTCATGCCAAGACATATTATTATACACCGTGACTTCCAAAATCGAGATGAAGGGACTTGATTTAAGAGAATTTCCGGACATTGTTATGGAATGATTTGAGGAATTCACTTTCTGGGAGAACGTGGCGCTTTGTGTTTTCTGGGCGTTGAACTGAACAAGACTGTTGGTTCCCCACTCGACGATTGCTTTAAGATCTCTATTGATGAAATCAACCTGTTCCTGCCTGAGTCTATTTGTATCATTCACCTAAAGTGATCGATAGGATGTGAAAGTTGAAACAAGTGTGCTATCGTCTGCGAAACTATTAATGGGGTTCGTGGTGGTTTTCAAGAGGTCGTTGATGTGTAAAAGAAATAAGGTGGGGGACAGGATGGAACCCTGGGGGACTCTGGCATTGGTTTTAAACGCATCAGAAGAAATACCGTCAACTGCCACATCTAAGGAGCGATCTTGCATGAAGCTCAAGAGCCATTGGCTTAGTTTGGTTGGGACACCGTAGGCAGATAATTTGTTTAACAATTTCTTCAGAGATCCTTTGCATAAGAGTAAAAGAGATAGAACTATTTACACAACTTCTATTTACTCATTCATTCAAATTAGTTTTTAGTTACAAAAAACCCCAATAATAGAGATATGTAAAAATGTATAATGTAAAAAGCGTAAAGATTTTTTAATAAAATCTTGAGAAAGAAAAGGATAATATTTACACCGATAAAAAATATTTAAACAGTTCTTATTCGACAACGTATGGTGATGTAAACAAACTCATGTCCACCAGTTTCTCAGAATATCCTGGAATATAAACCGATAATATTTGAATTGTTAAAAAAAACTAGAATTTTTATAATTATAATACTTGATACCAATAAATTTTTTTATTTTTTCGCTGGCGAAAATATCTCAATAGTCACAATTTGTATTTTTTTTATTCACCTTCAATTTAACAGATTTTCTAGTAGATAAATATTTTGTAATCTTTATAAAATATATGTATGATAATTTAGTTTAATGCGGCTGTTAATTATATTTAATGTGGAGAGGGGAAGCTAAACGAATTATTATTTCGAAAATAAATTTGACAAACTAACAAATTAATTTGGATCGTGGAAAAAAAGGCATGTTTTGTCATTACAGAGCAAACACCATAAACTGTTGGATATTTCATTACTAAACTATCTCAACAACGCGGTAAAAGCATTTTGGTGTACAAGAACCAGTTAAACATGTCTTTAAGATAGCCCAGTAAAGATAATACTGATTAAGACAGCACAATGTCAGGTTTAACCCATCCCACCGAGATTAAACACATATTTATAATTATGCATATTATATCAGATTTTACGAAACATATTTAGAACCAAATACTCCAGAATATTAACAATTATAATGTAAATTTACCTCGGACAAAACTTCACAATAAAATCGGACAAGATTCCGAAAAAGACCTTGATAGGAAAGAACTATAAAGCAAAAATACCAACCAGAGAAGACTGGTTAAAGAAAACACCATTGACCAGCCAAGGAGTGAAACGAAGGTACACTGACGGATCAGGGTACCAGGGACGCTACGGGGCAGGTGCATTTGGAGCATCCTGCAACCACAGGGAAAGCATACTCCTGGAGAAATACGCCTCGGTCTTCCAGGCCGAGGTCCATGTCATACTCAGGTGTACCAAACACCTGACAGAAAACACAGAAAACAGAGTGACCAACAGTGAGATTAATATTCTTACTGTCAGTGGCGCGGCCATTGAGGCCCTCATGAGTTACACTACAACATCATCGGTGGTGTGGGACTGCATGTATGTCCTCACTGAGTTAGCGACTGCAAATAAGGTCACTCTTACATGTGTTCCAAAGCACACAGGGATAAATGACAACAAGGTAGCCGATAAACTGGCAAGAAATGAAACTCTGGTGGAACCAAGAAGCCAGTTGATCGGATTGCCAATTGTTTCCGAAGCGAAACATGAATTGAAACTTATGCTTGAGCAAGAACATATTGCTCAGTGAAATGCAAATACTGGCTGTAGAACATTAAGACAGCTAATGAAAAAACCTCTTCAGAAGAGGGCAGACGCACTCTGGACGATGAACCGGAGTAGGCTAAGCAGCACGCTTTGTCTGCTCACTGGCCACATCGCACTAAGGGCGCACCTATTCAAACTTAAGCTGGCAGCTGAGAAAAACTGCCGACTATGCGGCGAAAAAAAAGAGCAGCATACATATTCTGTGTTGCTGCCCGATGCTAGCGGTGTACAGATACCAAAACTGGGGCCGCTTGATAATGGATCCGATGATCTAAATGAGACAGTGCCAATATAAATTCTGCGGTTTGCCAAAGCCAGCAGACTGGAATTGATGCCCTGAAGACACAGCGGTAGTCACAGAGGATCAAAGATCTATGTGACATGTGACATAGGTGCCTAGACCAATGGCCCAACCGCAAAAATTTAATGTAATGTATTCGTACCATTATTTACAAGTACAAGTAGTTTATTTATGCGGATAGTATAGCAGGTAATGTAATGTAATGTACCATTATCTACAAGTACAAGTAGTTTATTTATGCGGATACAATAACAAGTGCTGTCACAGAGGATCAAAGATCTATGTGACATGTGACATAGGTGCCTAGACCAATGGCCCAACCGCAAAAATTTATTGTAATGTATTCGTACCATTATGTACAAGTACAAGTAGTTTATTTATGCGGATACTATAACAAGTGTATACCAAACAATGTGTCAAAAATAACGCTATTCATGTCGAAAATGATCATTAACATTTTGAGGTACATATGTACAAAATCAATGTCATTTGTTTAATTTTAGGAAACTACTAAAAACGACTTGTTTTTGTTTTTTTACCACTGAAAGCAGAGCCCGTCGTTTTTTCGAATGAACCAGAATGCACTCTTGAGATGTTCAGAGGGACGAGGATGTGAATTTTCCAGCGACACAGCGAAATTATCTGGATAATTCGATACGAGTAATAAAGACAAAAAAACCCTTTTTAAAATTGTATACATTCGTGGTTGAAACCATCACTATTTTGAACACACACCCTTATCTAAATAAATTTCAACAGAAATAATTATCAAAGCGAGTTTTTTCCAGAATTGATAAACAGTTAATTAAGTACAGAATACGAAAGATTCTCGGAAACCTTTTCACAATAACGTGTTTAATTAAAATTATATGACGGTGTTTATTTTAAAAAAATAAAATAGCCATCATAAAATTTATAATAAAATTTTATGATAGGTAACATTTTTTATATATATACTTATATACCCATCTAATAAAAAAAAATTAAAAATGTGTTAATTACAATGCCACAAGAATCCTGTGTGTGACAAGGATGCATCCTATCGCCAATACTATTTAACCTGTATAGCGAAGCCATTTTTAAAAAAACCTTGCAAGAAGAAACGGTAGGGATAGTTATTAACGGAGAGGTGATAAATAATATGCGATATGCTGATGACACCGTCTTGTTAACGAGCAATCAAAGAGACTTACATCTTCTAGAGAAATTAAATGAACGATGTAACGAATACCCAAGCCTTTGACAAGGTATGGAAACTCAAACTAAAGAAACTTATACCTTATCCTCACTTCCAACTGTAAAAATCCCGGCTGGCAGATAGACACTTCCCACATACTTGTAACGTGAGACACGTACTAGTGTGGCATTGTTTGTGATTTGAGCATTGGGATAAGGTACTTTCTGTCTGCTAACTATCCTGAACTTTGTCTTGCTGCTATTTATTTTGAGTCCATATTTATTACTGATGGAGCTCAGTTAATTAATCATCCGTTGCATCATTATTTTCGGCTATTATGACTGAGTCGTCCGCATATCTGATGTTGTTAACGAATACTTTGATTCACATGTCTTTATTTTTTTTTTACCGAAAATAGTCGCAAAAAAGGTAGACCTATCGTGTTGGCCGCGGACGGCCCGCACTGCGACTACTAGAAGGGGAAGGGATTATAGAAAGGATGATTTTGGAAGCTTGTTCCACTCTGTCGCAGCACTGTAAAAGAAGGATTCTTAATGAAGATTGGTCCTTGTAGTGTAAATCTTAAAAGTAAATGGGTGAGACTGATTAGCGTGCCGAGTTCTTCGGCCGAATGTGGCCAGTGGTAATACAGGAGTTTTTATTTTTCTGGAGCATCAGCCTTGGAAATATCTGTAGAGAAATGTCTGCTCTTTTTCTATGTTCTAGTTGATGGAGGGTATCTGTGAGAACTGAGCTGTTTATCAACCGAATGACCCTTTTCTAAATGGAATCTAGAAAACGAAGAGAATACCTTGGTGCTGAACCCCAAATGTGCGAGCAATACTTCAGTAGAGGTCGTATTTGAGCCTTGTACGTCGTCAACAGTTGATCAGGAGTAAAAAACTATCTGGCTTTCCACTGAAAACCTAGCCTCTGGCTTGCCGACTTTGCGATGTTAGCAACATGGTCATGCCAAGACATATTATTGGACACCGTGACTCCCAAAATCGAGATGGAGAGACTTGGTTCGAGGGTATTTACGGACATTGTGATGGGATGATTTGAGGAATTCACTTTCTTGGAAAACGTGGCACTTTGTGTTTTTTGGGCGTTGAACTGAACAAGATTGTTGGTTCCCCACTCGACGATTGCTTTAAGATCTCTATTGATGGATTCCTGCCCGAGTCTATTTGTATCATTCACCTAAAATGATCGATAGGATGTGAAAGTTGAGACAAGTGTGCTTTCGTCTGCGAAACTTTAAGTGGGGTTCGTGGTGGTTTTCAAGAGGTCGTTGATGTGAAAAGAAATAGGGTGGGGGACAGAATGAAACGTTGGGTGACCCCAGCATTGTTTTTTTACGCATCAGCAGAAATACCGTCAACTGCCACATGTAGGGAGCGATCTTGTATGAAGCTCATGAGCCATAGGCGCAGTTTGGTTGGGAGACCGTAGGCAGATAATTTGCTTAACAATGCCTGGTGCCAAACGCGATCAAAATCTTTCGATATATTCGAGACCATTGCACGGAATTCACCAAATTTCTTAATAGTGTTTGTCTTTTAAAGCTGCCTGGCCTCGGAATATAGATTAAACAACAAAGGTGATAATATGTACCCCTGTCTAACTCCTCTGCTGATTTCTATATCTTGGGTTTTTATTTGTTGTTCTGCGCGCCGTTTGAAACCAGTACATATTTTAAATACAGCCAATGTCTTTTTAATGTTTATGTTTATTAATTTTTCGTGTTGAACTTTGTCAGACCAGCAGGGTTACAAACATTAATTTAAAAATAATTGTTCGGAATACTGTTCTTAGACATATATCAAAACTCTTTACGGGCCATGAATTCTTGCTCAACAATTTGGAATTTCGTTTAGCCGTATTTAGCTAATTGTTACTTGGAGAAACGGCAAACTTCAAAGGCTTCGAGTATACACCGAAACGACTTCAGACACATCGAGAACTTCTAAAACGATTTTGTCTTCGGGAATTTCCATAGGAAAACTCATAAACTAAGTTTATAATAAATAAATTTCCTACCTGCAGGCATGTAACGTACATAGATGTTCGCAACAACTTCCCGAAGGAAGTTGGAAGTTGTGCGGCAACTTTTTACCTCCTCGCGGAAGCAGAAAGCGTAAAGAAATCGTAATTATTTCGTGCATTATTAATAAAAAGACAAACCAAAAAATTAAGCACAAAAAAATACAAAGAGAGGTTTTTAATTCCCAAAATTAAAATTAGGTTTTTCGACTGGATAATAACGAACCAAGAGAAGAGGCAGCTTTATCCTAACGTTTGATATTCGTGGGGTCGCTTATTGGTGACCTTCTAACACCTTATCGTACACTACATACAGTGTGTATCAGCCAGACGAAATAAGTTCAATAATAAATAATGGGGATGTAATTAAAAAAACACTAGGACACGTCGATGGGTATTTTTAGGACAGCATTTTCTTCAACAAAAACTTTCTATGCAGGATGTGTCATGGAACAGTCAACAATACCAACTTTTTTATTTTAAATGTAACACCCTGAATTTTATTTAATTTTTGGACTTTTTAGAAAATTCTAGACATATTTTATGTGCGATGTCCTATACCCATTTCGGATATATTAAGAGTTTTCAGATTTATTTATTTATTATTCGTTTATTCATTATCGAATTTATTCTATTTGGCTGATACACACTGTATAGACATTATTGTACAAGCTAGATTCATGCCAAGAATAGTTTTATTTTATACCACCAAATGCCACATCCCAGTTCGTCAGTTTCCAAAACTTATGTTTATTAGCTGCTGGGTACGACAGGAAATGCTGAAGGCTGGACAAAGCGTGGTAGCTAGTCTGCTGTACCGCCTTTTCAACCTTTGTTGGAGGAGTGGTAGCCTACCAGACGACTGGTGCAAGGCCGTTATCGTGCCGCTTTACAAGGGAAAAGGTTCGCAGCGGGACTGTAAGAGCTACCAAGGTATTAGTTTACTCAGCATAGTCGGCAAACTGTACGCAAAGATATTGATTAAAAGAGTAACGAATAAAACTGATATGGGATGTGCAATCAGGATTTAAAGAAGGAAGGATATGCATGAATCAGGTCTTTTTATTACAAGGTATCGTCAAAAAATTCTTGGCAAGAATTCAGGTCTATTGCGCTTTTATAGACTTAGACAAGGCCTATGACAGGGTGGTAAGGAGTGAATTGTGGTCGATATTGTCTATGTATGGGGGTAAGCGGTAGTTTAATACCAGCACTGAAATCATTTAACGATGATTCCACTGCTTTTGTCAGGATAAACGGAGCCTGCACGGACTGGTTTAACATAAAAAAAGGTGTGAGACAGGGATGTATGGCTTTGCCATATACAAAGACGATGGTTTAAAAGATTTGAAAGAGAGTACGTATGGATTGAAAATGAATGATTTGATCGTCAAATGCATTCTTTACGCCGATGATCAAGTCATATTAGCGTCATTTGAAGAAGAGTTATAAGCGATAGTTAATGTTGTGCATGATGCCCTAAAAATCAAAGGGATGAAAGTAAATGTAAGCAAAACGAAATTAATGGTTTTGAAAGAAAAAAAAGTATGACAAACTGTGAAGTTTTGATTAAGGAAGAAAAAGTGTAACAAGTAAATAAATTTGTGTACTTGAGTTCAAAGTTTACGAGAGATGGAAAGTATGACAGTGACATTGAGCGAAGGGTATTGGCAGGAAAACAAATGAATTGGGCACTGCATAGCTTTATAAGCAGCCAAAAAGTGTCAAAAAAGGCACGTCTGGCTGTGCATAGAGGTGTGTTGGTTCCTACACTTATGTATGGTAGTAAATGTTGGGTTTGCCAGAAGCATAAAAATAGGATTAATGCTGCAGAGATGAGTAGTCTAAGAAGTATAGCCGGAGTGACTCGGTTGAATAAAGTAAAAAATAGTGAGATAAGAGAACGCTGTGGTGTAAAAGATGATGTGGTGACAAAGATAGATAAAGGAATGCTTAGATGGTTTAGACACGTAAAAAGGATAAATGAAGGAAGATTGAAACAATTTTATAAGGCGAGTGTGAATGGACAACATATCTCGATCAGATCAACATTGTTTTAAAAAAAGGCCACGTAAAGAGTACCAACAACCAACGAACATGTATGAGAGCACTGATGAAAGTAGAGGAAGCAAAAGATGTGTGTAAGAACCGTACCGAAAGTGTAAGGAAGTGGTCTCTGCCTACCCCTACGGGAAAAGGCGTGACTATATGTATGTATTTATCTTTATTATTATTTAGTAAACTGTTGTAGTTAGGTATTTTTTAATGTTAAAAGGAATGATTTAGTAATGAAAACGGTGTAAAAAATATAGTTGTATTTATTATAATAATGTGGTAAAGGCAATAAAAATGGGTACCCAAATAATATTGGAAATAAATAAAATAAAAAAAATATTTTTATTTTTCCTTGCTCGTTTTTCGTTTCTTGTAAGTTTGTTATTCTCGGAACTAAAATTTGTGCACCAACTGTGCATAATTTTTTTTAAACTCCTGCATGTTGACGACCCGAACTTCCACGAAAGTTTCTTGGGCAGTTCGTTTGTCGTTTCGGGTGGAGGCGGCAGGTTCCTACAACTTCTTTATATTAATGGACACTGAAACTCCTATCTTTCAAAAGTTTTCAGTAAAAAATGAAACAACTCGTGACTGTGTGTGTGTATGTGTCTGGCGGAGTTACTTTAAACTAACGAAGTTTTCTTTTCAAAGATGAAATAACTAAAACTGTCGTTGCCAATATTTCGATTTTTTTAAATCTACATTTTTAATTAGGAGATTGTGATTGGTTTAGCTGTCACTGCATTAATAAATATCCCGCTAATAATGAGCTTATTTCAATATTATGCTAATTTAAAATATTCAGAGAATTCCAAATATATATAATGGCGCTTGGAAACCCGTTTATTTATACGCGGTTTGTCGAACTTATGGAGGCAAAAATATAGTTAAAATCAGAGATATTTTTCCTTTTATAACAAGCTTATATTAGTTTCACTTGTATCTTGTATATATGTATGACCGACGACAATGCGATAATTCGATCAAAATATCCGATTATCCTGATTACTTTTGAAAGGAATCATAAATTTCATCAGGGATCCTTTGCATGAGAGTAAGAGAGATAGCGCTCTTCGGACTAAACGTACTGAGACAAAGGTGACTAGATATGAATCATGATATGTACATCTGCTTTATCGACTTTTAAAAGGCATTTGATAAAGTCCAACACCTAAAACTCCTAGGGATACTAAAGAGAAAAAACATCGATAGAAAAAACATAAGAATAATATCCAATCTCTATTGGCACCAAACAACACGAGTCAAAGTCGGAGAAGATCTGAGTGAGGAGATTAAGATATGACGAGGTGTTAGACAGGGATGTGTATCGTCGCCTCTTTTGTTCAATGTATGTAGTGACGGCATCATTGAATAAGCGCTGTCAGAGGGGAAACCGGTGGTATTGTCATAAACGGGGAAATAATTAACAACTTGCGATACGCAGACGATACCGTTATCTTCGCCGACAGTCTGGAAGACCTACAACATCTGGTTGAGCTAATAAGCATTTTCTGCAAGAGATACGGCCTAGATATGAACCTAAAGAAAACTAAAGCACAAATCACAATAGACCATCTATAAATATTAATAACGACAACCTGGAATGGGTATCCTCCTACAAATATCTTGGCACATGGGTAACTGAAACAGCAGAATACACAAAAAAAATGTGACGAATTGAAGTTGCTCGCAGCGCTTTTATAAAAATAAATAAAATACTCTGCAGCCGAGATATAACATTAGAAATGAGAACCAGAATGCTAAAATGCTATATATTTTTCATTCTATTGAACGGAATTAAGGCTTGGACACTCACATCAGAAAACATCAAGAACATGGAAGCTTTTGAAATGTGGTGTTATAGGAGAATGCTGAGAATACCATGGGTTAACAAGGTTTCAAATGAGGGAGTACTACGCCGAATAAATAAAGACAAAGAAATAAGTAACACCATAAAAAGGAGTAAATTAGAATATCTAGGACATGTTCTGAGAGGAGATAGATACCACCAATTATTTAAGGAAAAATAAAAGGCAAGAAAACGATTGGCAGAAGAAAAATCCTTTGGCTGCGCAACTTGAGGGCGATTGATGTGGTCCGAGTAGTGGTGATGATTTCTAATCTCCGATAGGATTGGAATTTTAATAAGAATTAATGCGTGAACTACGCATGCGCGCTGAACAAATATTAAAACAGTGTATGGCATCGGTGGTACAGTGGTAGAATGCTTGCCTGTCACGCGGTCAGCCCGGGTTCGATTTCCGGCCGATGCATTCTTTTTGTGCTTTCACCATTTAATAAATAATTTTTTAGTGAGTAAAACAAACCGAACTAAAAAGCGAATAATAAATTATAGTATAAAAAAACACGCTTTTAGAGTTAATCAAACTAAAAAGTAAAAATTAATTAACATTTTTTACGAGAAAATTAATGTCACTGTTCAAAAAGCGTGTACAAGGGAAAAGAAAGCTAATCGGCCATATTATTAAAAACAATTTGTTTATTGGAATCATATTTCAAGCGTTCAAGAGGAAGATCAAGGAGCTGCTACGTGGAGAATTTGAGAGGATGCCAAACCTACATTTTTTTTTTATGAAAATAGTCGCAAAAAGGGTAGACCTATTGTGTGGGCCGCGGACGGCCCACACTGCGACTATTAGAAGGGAAAGGAATTATAGAAAGGAAACGATCGTGGACACGCTTTTTAAAAAGTTGCAGGTCATAGTTCTCTGGAAAAACTGATTTTGGAAGCTTATTCCATTCCGTAGCAGCCCTGTAAAAGAAGGATTCTTGATGAAGATTGGTCCTTGAAGTGTCAATCTTAAGAGTAAATGGGTGAGACTGATCAGCGTGCCGAGTTCTTCGGCCGAATGTGATACAAGAGTTTTTATTTCTCTGGAGCATCTGCCATGGACCGACTTGTCCATTCACACTCGCCATATAAATTTGTTTCGTCAATCTTCCTTTATCCATTCTTTCTACGTGTCCTAACCATCTAAGCATTCCTTTATCTATCTTTGTGACCACATCTTCTTTTACACCACAGCGTTTTCTTATCTCACTATTCTTAACTTTATCCAACCGAGTCACTCCGGCTATACTTCTCAGACTACTCATCTCCGCAGCATTACTCCTATTTTCATGCTTCTTCTGCCAAACCCAACATTCACTACCATCTAAAAAACGAGCACGAAAATAATGAACCCCTAATTAGCACCTAAAAAGCACCTAAATAAGGTACTTTCGGATTTTAAATCGGAGAATTTCGCCTGCTGTCGTCACGGGGGTTGGTATATTTATTGAAATAATTCGGTCACAATGTGATTTTTTTATTTAAAAGTTTTGTTTAATCTACTTTTGCAAAGTGACGGACGCTAACACGCGTGTATTAAATTTTCTAGTGAAACTAATCGCTCTAATTACAGCAGGAAAGTCCTTCGAATCGAACGAAAACTACTCGTTTCATAGAAACATTAAGTCGCCGTCTAATAATAGTTGATACAAAAAATAGACTCCACTTAAATTGGTCCTACCCGACGACGTAAATAAATGATCTTTACAATTTTAAAATTCCCACGCCAAAGGTCGCGGCATTTGCGTGAAATAACATCCAAATATAATGTGACAGTTAAAACGAAAATTGAAATGTGTGTGTGCGTTCCAACAAAAAAAGTTAATGTGGGATTCTTGTTTCCATTAATTTTTTTGTGACTCGTTAATACCAAAAACAGTTACGGCATCTTTGTTTTGAAAGATTTGAGTTATTGGGTGCTTTTTGTCAGTCTGATCAATGTGTTTGTTATATAGTGTGGAATCATCTAAGGATGCGCAATGGTACTTAAAGAAAGGGAAAAAGGGGTACTCTATTTACATAAACTTCCTTTTATATCCTACAAAAAATAATCATCTTTTCTTTAAAAATCTTTACTATTTTATTTATACTCGTGTTAAGGTACAAATTTATTGTTTACATTGAACAGATAATTCACGAACTAATTGTTAAAGTTTAAGGTGTGATATATTTATTTTAATGTTAGTGATTTATTTGTTTAGTTTTATCTTAATTTAGTATATAAGTTAATTGATTGATTTTTACTTAAATGTATACAAAATTTGTTGTAATGGGGGTGATCCCGTATTTTAATAAATAAAATAAAATAAAATTTAAAATGTTTGGGGTAATTCTTGCCCTCGCTTGGGATTAAAAGTAGTGGAGTCAAAAATACCGGAAAAGAGTGTCCCCCTTTAATCTAAAATCGACGGATTTGAGCCTTTTTTTAAACTGTTGACGAGGTTTCTGCAAATGGCTCTGTTTCGTTTTCGGTTGGCCAACCTGTATAATTATGTAACCATTTTTTAAAAGACTGTTACGGTTATTTGATCACAATTAGTACTTTAATTGGCTTAATTATAGTTTGCTTTTGTTTCGTATGCTTTATTTTTTAAACCACCCCCCAAAAATATTAAAAATAGTGAGGTAAGCAGAAGGGAAAACCAACAGAAATGTTTGCACAGAACGACACATTTGATTATCTATTATTTTGTGTCCCTAAATTATAATAAAGAACACGACAGAAATGTCTTCCTTACAATTTTGTTTCCGGTGATTTTAATTTTAAGTGTCAAATTTGATTAACTTATTCATAATTTAAGAGTGAATAAGGAGGTTAAACAATTTTAATTTCCAATGCTTTAGGATTACACTTCCTAAAGGCAACTTTTTGGGATTTTAAAAACTCCGGATGAGGTTTGAGTAGACGGAGCTTAATTTCGATTTTTTTTTCAATTTTGAATGTTGAAGAAAAAAAAATGTTTAAAATATCGAATTGCAGAATTATTTAAGTGCTTTCGAAATAAAAAATTCAAATGAAACACATCAAGGATAGTTCGTACGCATCTCCTTTATTTGTGAAAAAAAAATGTTATAAATATACAAGTTCTTTTTCAGGAAGTAGAGAGAAAAAGCTCTGCAGAACAACAAAACTGTTTAAATTCTTAATGAGTTTTGCACCCTCTGGCGAAATCATCCTATAAATTGCTCGCTACTTGTAAACACATCATGTTCGCTAATAGTCCGGGGATTCGATTTCAAATTATTCATAAACAATGATTCGTTTTTCCCAAGTTAGATGTAAATTGATTAACAAATATGGGATACAATTTTTGAATAAAACTGAATAAAATTGCATAATACCTATTGACTACTATAGCTATATTTAGTCCAGTCATCCCGGCCACAGATTACGGACAAACAGATGTAAAAGTAAAGTGAGAAAGTCTTACGACAAGAGAGATACACATTCAAACCGATTTGAATATCCTCGAGTGTATTTAAAGAGCTTTTAGAGAGCTTTCGTGTGCGTTCGGGATGTTCGGACGTAAGCCTCACACAGAAACGTTATTAAATAATTTGAGCAGATAGTGGCAACAATGCAATCAAACCCATTTTAATTACAAAGACCAACTAAATATTTTGGGCAGGATCCGGTTAATAAAAATCAAGTTTTTGTATTATATTTCTGAAACCGTGAGCCTGACACCATTTTTTGTGTGCTTTCTTAAAGATTTCTACCAGAGAAACAGGTGAAATTACAAAAATCATACTACTACGCATGTACAAATACATAGATTATCGATATCAATAATCGATAAATCCTAACTAACAGTTCAAACAGTTACCAAAGATGGCGCAACGATCAAATTTTGTTGAGTTATTCGAAGGGTGGCATTCAAGATTTAATAATTTAGTTAAGGTTAGGTTAGGTTATTATCGATAATCTAGTATTTATCGTTTTGAGCAATATTATATTGTTGATGTTTTTTACATCACACAATCGTTGAATATACTTAATTTGCGTCCTTCATGAAAATCTCGAGTAAAATATTTACTATTATCAAAATAAATAGACTCTATTTGATCCCCTTCATGGAAATCATTAATTAGTGATGTAAAAGTTATACAGTTTTTTTCTGTATTAACGATTCTGTTTAAATTTTTTTCCGTGCTTTTTTAAGTTTTCACTTAAATTATGTTCACGTACGTGATAGAATATACTTTTAATATAGCATAAATATATATATATATATATATATATATATATATATATATATATATATATATATATATATATATAAATGTAAAATTTTTTTTGGGGATGCAGCTATTTTTTATTAAAACTCTTTTTTTACTTTTTTGTAAAAGCTTTCGAAATAATTTTTATTTCTTCATCAGTTACTCTGAAATCATATTATAATAATGGACAATTTTTTTAAAAAAATATACTTAAAATATACGAGTTAAATATAAATTAATATCCAGAATATGAAAAAAAAATTTTGACAGTAGTTCTGGATATTAATTTATATTTAACTCGTATACTGGAAGTATATTTTTTTAAAAAAAATTGTCCATTATTATACTATGATTTCAGAGTAACTGATGAAGAAATAAAAAAAAATTTTACATTTACAATTGTATTTAGCTACAAAAAGAATATATATATATATATATATATATATATATATATATATATATATATATATATATCTAATATATAAAATTCTCGTGTCACGGGGTGCGTAATCGAACTCCTCCGAAACGGCTCGACCGATTTTGATGAAATTTTTTGTGCTTATCCGGTATCTATGAGAATCGGCCAACATCTATTTTTCATCCCCCTTAATGTTAGGGGTAGTCCATCCCTAAATTTTTTTTTTTTTTTTAGACAAAATTTTTAATTTCTATTTTTTTATGATACAATATACAAAAATACATACAATCCTCAATTTTCACCCTTCTACGATCAACCCTTATTTTTTAATAGCCATTTTAGTAATTTAATCATTTTTCCTCTCCGGTCGAAAACTGATCAATCGTCATTTAATTAGTTATCCCCGCCAGATGTCCACAGGTGTCACTTCTGACCCAGTAAACAGCACGGAGTAGGGATGATAACGAAGCCGGTCTCCTTTCTTTCTCACTCCCTACACAGTTGTCGGCCATCATTATTGTTTATGCATTAAGTGTAGGAGTAACGTTGACAATTATTATTTTGCTATCTCAGTGTAACTCTCATATTAACTTTTAATCATTCCTATTTTATCAATAATAATTAAATTATCAAAAGTGTATTTTGCACGATTAGTTAATCAAGTGATTTTAAAACCTCAAAAGTACTCAACACGTGACACGAGCTTCCAATAACAACGGATTTTGTGTTGTAAGTATACTTTTTTTTATTTATATCGAAAACGTTGTTGATCTTATAAAAATGTAATTTTAATTTAATTTTATTAAAAAAATGTAATTGAACAATTAAGATTTTCATAGTTTCCAAAAAATCAATCATCATGAATCTTTATTTTGAAATGTCAATGGAAATATTGGTTGTATGAAAAAATTATAAGAGACAATGTTTTCATAAAATTTAATTTTTTACTTTTGTTTGAAAAATTTGTTGAATTTGTTAGTGACATTCCCAATAATGTAAGCACTTATACAAAGGGGAAGAGAGGGGGATGAAATATAAAAACTATTAAAAACGATAATATTAGTAACGAATTCATAGTTTTTGGGGTCGCCGAGTTTGATAGTGATATTCCCAAAGCAGGCGGCAAGCTAACGTTCGGGCAGAACAACGTCTGACGGGTCCTCTAGTACTAAGTATATATTTCATATCGTACATTATTTATTATTACATACCAACTGAATCTCGCCCTAAGTATATGTTATCAAAATTTAATTGCTTTTTATAATTGGTAATAAAGAGATTTATTATTATTATTATTATTATTATTATTATATGATTTATTGTTATTTATAGCCGCCCAACGTAACTACCGCTTCCTCTCCCCCCTATCCCGAATTAGAACAGGGATTAGTTACACCATTTTAAGAGCGAAATTTTCTTCCTAAATATTTGTATAGTTTATCCTGAATTCGCCCTGTATACAACACTATAACTGTTGCAGTCAAATACGATTTTGAAATTAATAATACCATACAGTTATACCATCAACTTTTTAAATAATAAACTTGACTTTTGATAAATGAACATTTTTTTTTAAAAATAATTAATGACAATGGCCAAAACTCCCATGGATTTTTACTAATACAGTTATTTAAAAAGCCAATCAAAATATGATAAAAATTTAAGTAATTTATTTCAAGTATGTACATGTATATTTATCAGGCGAACAAATAATAAATTTTAGATTTTAGTTCCATAATCACTTCAAGATATCATCTGGATTTTACGGAATTAAAATAAACCTCTTACCAATAGGAAAATTTCTTATTTTAAATGAAAATAAGAATGCAGGATAATACTGAAAAATCCTGCTTGCATCGGGCCAACAACGTAAGTTCCGTTCAACAGAATGGTGAAAAACAAACAGGCGAATAAGAATGTGTATGCATATTTTCCGAGTTAAAAGAAAATCTGGTCTTTCATATTTTTCTCTTTCCGTAGCAGCGAAAATCTGAAAGGGCAGTTTATAGTTTTTCATTACACTAAATTATTTATTCGATGACTTATTTTCCGAAAAGATACACACGCTTTTCATTCAAAATTGCCAACTCCAAAAAATTTAACACGTTCGCTGCCTATTTTATATCACACATGCTTAGCACGATCTTAAAACACTATTTTCATGCAGGTATGTGCATGCATGGGTGTATGAAAAAAATTAATAAAAGGTTTTGTATTATACTAGTATACTAGCTCTGATTTATGATGATTTAGATTTTTTATTTCTGATGAAAATAAGTAGAACGAAGGAAAAAGCTTTGGAGCATTGTGATGTTATAGGGGTGCCACTTGGAAACAGCAGACTAACATTTTTAAACCTTCCCCTTGATTTAAAATACGACGTGTTTTTTGTTTTTATTACATTTACGCAAGATCAAAAGTTATTTGGACTGGCTGATTTTGAAATGAAAGCACTGTATGAAGTCTCTTCAAAACATAAAATCTCTGAGAATATTAATTAATTTAAATATTCTTTAAACTATAAAGAAAAATTCTTTAGTAACTTTCCCACTAAAAAAGATTTTATTTGAAAGATATCCTTTGAATATATAACACCATTGATCAAAGGTATAAGAATATTATTTGTAATGAAATAAAATGTTTAGAATTATTTTTTGATAAAATTCTCATTAAAAAAGGTTTGTGTTTTTATAACCCTTTGAATACGTGATATTTTTTTTAAAATCCATTCTGAAGTACAATATGATAGGAATAATGTTTTTTAAATATAAAATAAAATGTTTCGAATGGTTGCAAAACTTTATCCTTAAAATCTCTTGAACGTGTGAATTATTCAACACTTAATCAGATAAAAGTCTATCCAAAACGTCAAAGTAATAAGTATATTATGTTTTAAATGAAATAAAATGTTTAAAATGATTGCAAAACATTGTTTTGAGTACGGTTTAAAATTTATGGTAACAGATTACCCAAAATATGTTTAAAAATACAAAAGTTACAACGCCAAAGCTGAATAATATTTTATTAATTAAATAAAATGTTTAAAACTATAAAAAAATATTCTTAAAACTCATAAAAACCTTCCGAGTTTTTTTTGGAAATGTAGATTTAAAGCTCAAACAGTTTAAACTAGTTTTGTCTTCTGTTGAGACAAAATACGTTAAATAATACTATTCGTTTTTTTAAATAAAGAGAGCAGAAAGTTGGCAACAATCATTTCCTGGTGTTTCGAATGTCTAAATTTCTAATTTCTTTTTGGAGAAGAGCCAGAAACGAAAACAACAACGACGTCGGGATTATGCCCCGATTCATTTAGGTAAACGAGAAAACGAATTATTAGAAGAGACCAAAAATGTAAAAAAAAATTTGTAAAATTCGTATTTTTTTTTGGTAAATATACATTTTTCAGTTGATTTTTTGTACTTTAGTTAAAACCTTATAGAATACCCACTAAAGCTTTTAAATGAGGCATAATACAAAAACAATGTAATTAAAAGAGGATTACTCACGATTAAGAAAAAAAAATAGCAATAATCCGATAAATCCACAGGAACACAATATTATCCCCAACACCAATCACTTATAATAACTAACAACCCCAACAACCTTTGTTAATCCACAAAATGGCACAACAATCACATCCAGGATGAAAGCGCGCAATGTAACGCGTGTTTAAAAAAATTGGGCTCGATTATCCAGAATTTTCGAAACGTCGATGCACGTAATACGAACGGACGCGACCTACACAGCGGCAGAACGTCGACTGACCAGCTTTCGATCCACACGCTTCGAAAGCTCGCTCTCGACTGAAGACTGGTTCCACTTCCAAACGACCGTAGACAGAGACGGCGATACGAGCCGACTATAACAATAGAAAAAGAACGGTGTACTATTCCTAATTACAAGGGAGAACTGAGAAACAAACGTCTTGAAAAGGATCAAGTAGCGCCATCCTCTGTTGGGGCAAAATTCGAACTAATTACATTAATTAGTCGACGCAGTTAACCCCCTTTTTACATTTTTTTTCCCTCGATATGATACGTCGAGCATAGAAACGCTCTTTACCACTAAAATGAAAAAAAAAACTCAAATCATCACTAATAATTGCACAAGAGGTTTGTATTTTATCGCATAAATTAGTGTAAGAAATAATAAAGACGTATTCTGCTCAAAAACTATCTCTCGATAACAAAATAGCGTCTACTTATCGTCGTCGCTTCATCAAGACTGCCGCCAGCCTCTTTTTCGTCCTTTTCTCTAGATACCTGGCCTCCAGATGTGCTTGTGTATCCAAAAGCTCTCCCCGAATACAGGGTGAATCCAAATATATCTTACACTCGACGATCCTGCATTAGAGGTCTGTCCTCAGACCTATCGCTGCTGAAAATAGAATTATATGTTTCTAAAGGAATAAATTATACTTAAAAATAATTTACACATGACAATATCTATCCTTAATAAATTAAGTGTGAGCGTAACAACTCCAATGTGACAATATCTGTCCGTAAAAAATTAAGTGTGAGCTCAACAACTTCATTTTGAAAAATACAATAACGTTACAATAAAACATTTTTTTTTAACCAGTAATCACCTAATTTCTGACCCACCCTTGTTTCGTAATTAGGTGCGTCTTTTAATAAATTAGCAAATAGAACAACACTTACGAAACTGGTCCAGAACGCTATTCCTGATTTCTGTTCAACTGGTTTTCACCTGAATGCAAACGTCATGCATTTTCCCAAGACAGTTTAAAATCAGTCGAACAACAGAGTGATTATCCCATTTGTATCGACTAGCCAGAGGTTTCAACCTTCCGGACCGACTCTTCGGCCGTAATATCATCACGCGAAGGGTCAAAAATTGGCACCAAAGTCTTATCACCAACGCGCACTTCACAAACAGTTCTGTTTTTAATGTCACTTGGTTCTTTTTTTTTCAAACGTTTCAACCCACGTTTTAAGTTTATCGACGATGATCCACTACTGTCCAAACTCGAAGAACTTGAGGTAGTACTTGAACTCAAGCTACTACTCGGCGGTGTCGTCCCTTCATAAAGACTGCCGCCAGCCCCTTTCTCGTCCTGTTCTCTAGATACCTGGCCTCCAGATGTGCTTGTGTATCCAAAAGCTCTCTTCGAAAACAGGGTGAATCCAAATATATCTTACAGTTGTCTAATGAGAAACTGTTGCCTAGCAATTAGACGAGAAAAAACTGTCAACCATTAAAAAAGGGGAACCCGATGGTGGAGCGTTTTTAGGTTGACAGTTTTTCGAGTCAAATTGCTAAAGGAAACAGTTTAGAATTTAAACATCACAAATTTACCCGATATCAATACAAACATCGAGTGTAATTCGGCAGGACAATTTAATGAATAAGAAATTTAGAAACATATCAATGCAAACTTTATACCCTGTAAGGAAAAAATATGGATGCCCCGAAAATTCGGTAAACCGCACGAGGTTGTGAAACAAAGGTCATACCCTAGGTAACTTTCAACGAGGAATCCAACGGTGACCTCTGATTCGACCTTGAACCTTATTTTCAAGGTTATTTCAAGGTCAAAATTATTTTTTTCAATGTAAACCCGTATTTTTTTATACCGGAATCAATAAGAGCGGAAAATTTTACGTCCGGATATGTGTATAGGTATGAGGTTAACGTATTTTTACTGGAACCAAAGTGCTCACATAAGAATCAATAACACCGCGTCCGACGAGTTCAAAATCCTGAGAGGCGTTCGTCAAGAATGCATTTTATCACCACTGTTATTCAATTTGTATTCCGACAGGATATTTCAAGAGTTGTTGGATGAATGTGACGAGGGAATATCTGTCAATGGGATTAATATGAACAATCTGAGGTATGCGGATGACACGGTTCTTGTTGCCGACTCTCTGGAAGGACCGCAGGAACTGGTAAGCCGCGTGACGGCTGCAAGCTCAGAGGTCGGACTTAGCCTGAACGTGAGAAAGACAAAGTGGCTAGCAGTTAGCAAATCAAACAACGTCAAGGAATTGAGCGAGTAGAAACTTTTAAATATCTTGGGTGTCAACTAAAGGAGAAGTGGGACGGCATGCAGGAGATTCGACAGATGCGATGTGCAAAAGAAAGAAGGCCTTTAAAATGTGGACGTACAGAAGGCTATTGAGAATCTCCTGGATAGAAAGAGTGCGTAACACCGAGGTACTTCAACGCCTCGACAAGCAGCTGGAAGTTCTGTTTACACTAAAAAAGCGCAAACTGGAGTATTTCGGTCACATCTTAAGGAATGACAAGTATCTACTTTTAAAGCTTATTATAGAGGTGAAGATCGAAGGACGAAGAAGCCCGGGTAGAAGGATATCTTGGCTGAAAATTTAAGACAATGGTATGGAGTAAGCTCTACCACATTGTTACGCTGAGCTGTAGACAAGGTTCAGATAGAGCTGATGATTGCCAACGTCCGAGGAGGACAGGGCACCTAAAGAAGAACAAGATTGATATCATTGCAATTGAAACTTGGATTAAAGTTTGGTTGCATTCAAAATCTGTTAATACATAATAGTCACGCCTTTTTTCCGCAGGGGTAGGCGGAGATCACTTCCTTTCACTTTCTATGGTTAAGTTGGGGGATTAAATGGAAAACAAATAATATGATGCTTATTAAATTATTAAAATGTTTATTATTAATATTAATGTAAAATTAAATTCTTTTAGGTCCACGCTTAACCAGTTCTGGTCCTAATCGGCTATAGTACAGTTTATTTATTATGCTGAATATAAGATATGTAACTATAGGTAAGTATAAACGTAATAAGGAAAAAAATATTAGTATAAAATTGTTAACATTATCCCTGAGCTTCTAGGAGAAGAACAAATTGCCATAATGAATTAATTTGCGATAAAATTTAGAAAAAACCTATTTGGACAATTTATAAATAATATTTAATATTTTAATGTTATTTTAATATTTAATAATAATAATAAAATCTTTATTATTTCCAAATTAAATATAATTATAACGAAATCTAAAAAGATTGAAAATAAAGGGCGAAGTTTATTTTTAATTATGTTCTGGGCACATTCAAAAATATTCTTCCGCTTAATAAAATATGTAACTATAGGTAAGTATAAACGTAATAAGGAAAAAAATATTAGTATAAAATTGTTAACATTATCCCTGAGCTTCTAGGAGATTTTTTTTCATTTTAATTTAAATTTTGAACTACTATAAGCTTTTATTCCTGGTGAGACTTGGTTTTATGAATAACAAAAAAAAATTTTACGGGTTGCACTCTGGGAGTGCCGGCAGAAGTGAAAACTGAAGTATTAACGCGCGTGAAAATATTATTTTTAATCTGAAAAATATTGTCTCCAGATTTCCATAGTTTATGAATAACGCATTATTTTTATTAACGCTTTATTATAAATCATATATTTAACATCAGTACCAGATTTGGATGTTTTCGATTTCTTTCTTCCGCTTTTTGCTTGATCTTCTTTCAATATGGCGCTTTTCTTCCTACCTCGACTTTTTCGTTTTCGGCTACCTCGTTTTCGGTTTTGTCGCTTTTGGCTACGTCGTCTACGGCTTCTGCTTCTATTTTTTCTTCGTCTTCGAGCCTCCGTTATCGGCAAACCAAAACCTAATTTAAACCTTCCTCCGTTCTCTTTGATCAAACCAGCTTTCAGTCCAGTTTTTAATGCTTTTTTAACACAAATTGATGCATTTTTTAACGGCTTCTTGCACTGATAAATTATTTGATCTAAAATTTTGTCGGGGGAAGAACCATTAGAGTCATTAAGACACGCTATGGTGTCCATAATATCTGCTAAAAACGACACCTCTCCTTGGACCATTTTAATGCAGCAAAAGCAGAACTTAATCAATAAACTAATGAAAAGCACTTAAATTTTGAATTTAGCTACTAAATTAATTTGTCAAAATGACATAAAAAATGTACTTGATTTTGTCAGTTTGTTGAATAAGGTTGCCAAGTTACCAGTCAAGAAAAGTCGCATTTTATATTGCTCCAGTGAAATACATCCGTCTTACGAATTTTCGATCAGGCCACGTGTCCTGACGCGAGTTTAACATTTTTTACCCATTGCAAAAAAAGTTCACAGCGTGTTATAAGAAGTTATCACTTCAAAACAAAAAAATTTATTTACACTTCGCCGCAAAATTAACGCATATACAGGGTGTTTCAAAAATAGGTGACCCCGTCTCTAGGATAGGTAGAAAACTGAAAAATAATTGGGGCTTTCTTAGTAAAAAGATTTCGTAACTGGGATACCGGAAACAAATTTCTGCTTTCACGCCACCATTCTAGTCTAGTTTTCGTGATACGTTCGAATGTTTTCAATAGACAAGACATGAGAGAGATAGGTCTAAAGACAGTTTGGTCATTTACTTTGGGTATAGGAATAACCAGGCATTGTTTGAGAGAATCACAATAATCCGCAATGAGTAAAATGTTGTTATATATTTTGCAAAGATATTGTATGGCAATTTCAGGAAGATTTGCTAACATGTGGTTAGGTTATGTTATCTTATCAAGTTTAAAAAAAATGTCTTTCTTTTTTTCTTCTTCTGTAGTTTTTGTAAAATGTTGAAAAAATATATTTTGATAGATAGATAGAAACCTGTAGACATTTTTAGCGCCGGTTATTTCACTTTGTATACTCATAGTGAGACTAGCAGACCCGGTAGACGTCCTGTCCGAACTTTGGCTTGCCTTCTTTGGAAATATCGCTATCAATCTCAGCGACCCCAAAAACTATGAATTTGGCACTTATATCGGCATTTTTATTAGTTTATACTATCAAACTCAGCGGCCCCGAAGACTCTAATATTAGCCGTTTTAAATAGTTTTTATATTCTATCCCCTTCCCACTCCTTTCGTAGGGTTGCTAACAAAATTGAGAATATCACTATTAAACTCAGCGACCCCAAAAACTGTAATTCGAGATTAATATCGGCGTTCTTGCCAGGGGTGATATTAAAATTGTAAATGTCACTATCAAACTAAGCGACCCCAAAAATTATGAATTTGACATTATTGTCGGCGTTTTTAAGTTTTTATATTTCATCCCCTTGCCACCACTTTTGTACGGGTACTAACTTAAGTTTTTTTTCACTAAAACCACCCCTGGTATGTATAAAACATTTTCTGAAAAATTCCATTTCAATTGGTCCAGCTGTTTGGGAGTTTTAGAAGTACATACAAAGTACAAACAAAACAAAATTTTTTTGTGGGGACGCAGTTATGTTTAAATGAAACTCTTATTACTTTTTGTAAAAGCTTTCGAAATTAATTTATTTCTTCTTCAGTCACTCTAAAAATATATGGTATAATAATGGACACATTTTTAAAAAAATACCTTACAGTATTTTTAATACAGTACTAAGGTGCGCCCTTAGTGCGATGTGGCCATTGAGCAGGCCAAGCGTGCTGCTTAGCCTACTTCGGTTCATCGTCCAGAGTGTGTCTGCCCTCTTCTGGAGAGGTTTTTTCATCAGCTGTCTTGATGTTCTGCAGCTAGTATTTGCATTCCACTGAGCGATATGTTCTTGCTCAAGGATTAGTTTAATTCATGTTTCGCTTCGACCATTGGCAATCTGACCAACTGGCTTCTTGGTTTTATCAGGGTCCCATTTTTTGCCAGTTCATCGACTACCTTGTTGCTGTTTATCCCTGTGTGCCAAGAAACTCATGTAAGAGTGATTTAATTTGCAGTCGCTAACTCAGTGAGGGCCTGCTTGCAGTCCCACACCACCGATGATGTTGTGGTACAACTCACGAGATCCCCGATGGCAGCGCGACTGTCAATCTCACTGATGGTCACTCTGTTTTCTGTCAGGTGCGTGGCACACCTAAATATGGCATAGACCTTGGCCTGGCAGACCGAGGCGTATTTCCCCAGTGGTATGCTTTCCCTGTGATTGCAGGATGCTCCAAACACACCTGCCCCGTATCGTCCCTGGTATTCTGATCCGTCAGTGTACCATCGTATCACTGCTGGGCTGGTCAATGGTGTTTTCTTTAACCACTCTTCTCTGGTTGGTATTTTTGTTTTATAGTTTTTTTCTATCGAGGTCTTTTTAGGAATTTTATCCGATTTTATTGTGGAGGAGTGTTTGCGGAAGGCCTCGATCTTGGTGTGACCAATCCCGTCGCTCCTTCACCCACCCTGACACTTTAGTCTGTAAGTCTGTATGCAGTGTTCCTGGCCCGATCTTTGATCAGGAGATCCAAAAGTGGGACGTTGAGGTCTATTTGTAGTCCCTTTGTGGGGGCGGTGCTTATTGCCCCTGTTACAGCCCGCAAGAATTTTTATTGCAGGCTTTTGTTTCGTTGATAGCGTCAATAAAAAAAATATATATGGATAATAATGACTTGACTATTGAATACCGGTTTTATTTTTAAAAAATTACGAGTATTTTGCATAAATTTTATTAAAACTAATCAAGTGTATGTTTCTACATAAATATTTTAGATTAGTTTTGCCAGTAAATGCTTGATGTGCACTGCCTATTTAAAACCTGCCCACATTCAACTTGGTGTCAAGTTTTATACTCCCTATCAAAAATTATTATATACATTAATCTTCCCCGTATCAAATATCATATGTTTTTTTTAACAAATAATAAAAACAATTATCCGACAATTACCAACGTTATTGATAGTTATATTACAGGATTACACTCGAGAGGTCCGACGGCACGACAACCGTATCTTCCAAAAAAAAAGCGGATCTGCTGGCCGAAATGTTCAGCTCTATCTCAACCCTTGATACCAATGGAAAACAACCCCCAACGATACCTAAAATAAACGCATCAATGCCTGAGGTCACTATCCGCCATCGCACTATCAGGAAAATCCTACGAAATCTTGACTCCAATAAGGCAGTAGGACCAGATGGAATTCCGACAATTGTCCTGAAGATCTGTGCTCAAGAGCTCACCCCAGTTCTCTGTAGACTCTTCAAGTTATCATACAGCAAAGGAGTATTTCCGTCTATGTGGAAAAACTCTAAGGTCCAACCGATTCCGAAAAAAGGAAAGAAGACTATTCCAGCAAATTATCGCCCTATTGCATTGCTCTCAGTCATATCCAAAGTTATGGAAAAAGCGATTAACACAGAACTTATCAAATATCTGGAGAAATTTGAGATAATCCATGACAGACAATATGGATTTCGACAACTTCGGTCTACTGAAGATTTGCTGGCTTATGTCACTCAGCTCTGGACAAACACTATTGAAAAGTTTGGTAAATCTCGTGCAATAGCCTTGGATATATCTAAAGCCTTTGACCGCGTTTGGCACCAGGCATTGTTAAGTAAATTATCTGCTTAGGGTCTCCCAACCAAACTGCGCCAATGGCTTGACGGTATTTCTTCTGATGCGTTTAAAACTAATGCCGGGGTCCCCCAGGGTTCCATCCTGTCCCCCACCTTATTTCTTTTACACATCAACGACCTCTTAAAAACCACCACGAACCCCATTTACAGTTTCGCAGACGATAGCACACTTGTCTCAACTTTCACATCCTATCCATCACTTGAATGATACAAATAGACTCAGGCAGGAACAGGTTGATTCCATCAATAGAGATCTTGAAGCAATCGTCGAGTGGGGAACCAAAAATCTTGTTCAGTTCAACGCCCAAAAAACACAAAGTGCCAAGAAAGAAAATGAATCCAAGAAAGTGAATCCTCAAATCATCCCATCACAATGTCCGGAAATACCCTTGAACCAAGTCCCTCCATCTCGATTTTGGGAGTCACGGTGTCCAATAATATGTCTTGGCATGACCATGTTGCTAACATCGCAAAGTCGGCAAGCCAGAGGCTAGGTTTTCTGTGGAAAGCTAGAAAGTTTTTTACTCCTAATCAACTTTTGACGACGTACAAGGCTCAAATCCGACCTCTACTGGAGTATTGCTCGCACATTTGGGGTTCAACACCAAGGCATTCTCTTCGTCTTCTATATTCCATTCAGAAAAGAGCCATTCCTTTGATAAACAGCTCAACTCTCACAGATACCCTTCACCCTCTAGAACATAGAAGAAGAGTTGCAGACCAGTCATTGCTCTACAGATATTTCCATGGCAGATGCTCCAGAGAAATAAAAACTCTTGTACCACCATTGGCCACATTCGGCTGAAGAACTCAGCACGCTGATCAGTCTCACCCATTTACTCTCAAGATTGACACTACAAGGACCAATCTTTATCAAGAATCCTTCTTTTACAGGGCTGCTACGGAATGGAATAAGCTTCCAAAATCAGTTTTTCCAGAGAACTGTGACCTGCAACTTTTTAAAAAGCGTGTCCACAATCATTTCCTTTCTATAATCACTTCCCTTTCCAATAGTCGCAGTGCGGGCCGTCCGCGGCCCACACGATAGGTCTACCCTTTTTGCGACTATTTTCATGAAAAAAACAATAATAAAGATCTGGTAGATAAAAATGTCCAAATTATAGTCATCGTAACATTTACCCAGTCCGGTCAATTTAGACCAAGAAAACAAGAGTGAAGGTACATAAATTTCTAACGAGCTGAAATTTAGTAAAATTGTTCAAAACATAATTATAATTAAAATTCTAAAAATTCCCCATCATTTCCGTGTATGGAAAAAATATTACTCAAGGTCAAAAGTTCGCGATTTTCAGCAAAACGGTCAGTTTTATCACAAAAGTACCCCAGACAAAAATAAGTTTTTTAAAATTATATTTATAATTATGTTTTGATTTTTTTTTAAAAAACAGAATCGAAAGGGAATACACGGAAATGGAAGCAGAAGAGCAAGCCGGATTTAGAGCGGAAAGATCAACGATTGACCATCTGTTCTCACTAACACAAATTATAGAAAAAAAACTAGCATTCAATCAAGAGATCCATATACTGTACGTTGACCTAAAGAAAGCATACGACAGCGTACCCTTAATTAAACTTTGGGAAACTCTGGAAACTTCCAACATTAATATTGAACTGATAAAAGGAGTAAAGTCATTATACAATAAAACCAAATCAAGAATTAAAGTTGGACAAAACCTAACAACAGGGTTTAATATCACAAAAGGGCTGAAACAAGGGTGTTGCTTGTCACCAACATTATTTAAAATATATTTGGAACGGGCACTAGCGAATTGGAAACGGAAATGCCAAAACATGGGCATACCTTTAGATGAGGACACAACATTATACACACTCTCATTCGCAGACGATCAAATTATAGTCGGCCAAGACATAGACGACACAGAGTATATGACACGAAAACTTATAGAAGAATATAAAATTTGGGGACTAGAGGTTAATGTAGAAAAAACGGAATATATGTGTATTGGGGGAGTGCAACAGGACTTACAATTATCAAATGGACAAAAAATCAAACACACGTCAGCTTACAATTACTTAGGAATGAGAATATCAAAGGATGGGACACTCGAAGAAGCAATATTGGACAGAAATATGAAAGGAAGAAGAGCAATATCAATGTTAAACGGAGTACTGTGGGATAGAACAATAAGCAACAACAACAAAAAAAGAATTTACGACACGATAGTGAAGAGCATAATAATGTACGGTTGCGAAGTATGGCCTTTGAAAGAAAAATTAGAGCCACAGAAATGGATTACTGGAGACGAGCAGCGGGGAAATCAAGACTAGAAAGAGTTACAAATGAGAGGATAAAACAAATAATGGGAGTACAGCACGACATCACAGACGAAATAAGAACTAAACAGTTGATATGGTACGGGCATGTTCAAAGAATGCCACCAGACAGAATCCCAAAGAAAATATTACAGTGGAACCCCAGAGGAAGAAGAAGAAGAGAAGACCACGAAAGAGCTGGAGAGAAGGCATACAAAAAGAGATGGAAGAGAGAGATCTGAGAGAGGACATGTGGACGAATAGAGAGGAATGGAGATTAGGAATCGCAAGACGCCGACGCACGTTTTAACGCGATATATATATATATATATATATATATATATATATATATATATATATATATATATATATATATATATATATGTTTTGAACAATTTTACTAACTTTCAGCTCGTTGGGAATTTATGTATCTTTGAATGTCTACATTGACCGGATTGTCCTATCAGTGAAGAAGCTGCAAAGCGTTTAATTGGGACCTTACGAATCTGTCACGGTTAAAAATGCAATTAAAAATCGAGGCGCTGTTCACAGTTTTTTTAATTAAAATGTTGGATAATTCTTTGAAGTAAAACACTGCCCATCTAGTATCGGTAACGGATGATAATTCTTGATTTTTTGGTAAAAAATTAAATGGTATTTTTCAATGAAAGAATTCGAAATAAACAATACGTTAAGGTAGTAGCATTTTTCGTAATTTTTTATGGAATGAAGAAATTTCGTTGTGCAGATACTTTTATGCCTGCATTGTTAACAACTTTGTGGTCATTTTTAAGGGTGATTTGGTTTTTTTTACTGGAAATAGTCGCAAAAGGGTAGACCGCGGACGGCCCACACTGCGACTAATAAACGGGGGACGGATTATAAAAGGACTTTTTGAAAAGTTGCAGGTCAAAGTTCACTGGAAAAACTGATTTTTGAAGCTTGTTTCATTCCGTAGCAGCCCTGTAAAGGAAAGATTCTCGATGGAAATTGGTCCTTGTAGTGTCAATTTTGAGAGCAAGTTGGTGAGACTGATCAGCGTGCCGAGTTCTTCGGCCGAATGTGGCCAGTAGTGGTATAAGAGTTTTTATTTTTCCGGAGCATCTGCCATGGAAATAACTGTGGAGTAATGTCTGGTCGGCAACTCTTCTTCTATGTTCTAGTGAGTATAGGGTATCTGTGAGAGTTGAGCTGTTTATCAACCGAATGGCCCTTTTCTGAATGGAATCTGGAAGACGAAGAGAATGCCTTGGTGCTGAACCCCAAATGTGCGAGCAATACTCCAGAAGAGGTCGGATTTAAGCCTTGTACGTCGTTAACAGTTGATCAGGGGTAAAGAACTGTCTAGCTTCCTACAGAAAACCCAGCCTCTGGCTTGCTTACTTTGCGATGTTAGCAACATTGTTATGCCAAGATTGCTGGATAAAAGATTGTAAAGTGATAGATCAGTTTGTTTATTTGGGTGCTCTTATCCACTCCTCCAGCAGCTGCGAGATGGAGATCCGCCGTCGTATTCAACTTGGCCGAACAGCAATGAGCCAATAACATAAAATTTGGAAAGATCGATATATATTTATATATAAATATATATATATATATATATATATATATATATATATATTGATATATATTGATGTATATATATATGTATATATACATCAATACCAAAAAATCACTGGTCCATGCCCAAGTGTTCTCCATTTTCTGGTACGCTTCCGACCCATGGGTTATGAAGGCAGTCGACAGGCGTCGGGTCGATGCCTTTGAAATGTGGGTATGGCGAAGAATGCTAAGAATACCGTGGACGGCACATCGCACCAATGTGTCAGTGCTGAACGAGATTGGACCATCAAACCGTCTCAGTAGCTTGACATCAGCGCGAATACTGAACTTCTTCGGACATATAACTCGTCATGACAACATTAAGAGACTGATCATCCAGGGCAAACCCTTTGGCAGAAGAAAACGCAGACGCTCCCCATCTAGATGGACAGACATTGTATCAAAAGTAACCGAGCGTCCACTAGTGGAAGCCATTAGAACTGCTGCTGACCGTAGGAGATGGCGAGAGACTGTAAGAAGAGTTCTGAGTAATAACACCTGACATTAACTCGTGTTTACCACACGTCGTTCTTGACGTTAGACTAAGAAGAAGAAGAAGAAGACCTTATTCTCGAGAGACAGTTGGGATTTACCTCCAATTATCCAATATAATTGTCCAAATTTTATTCCAAGCTATTTTTTTTTGTGAATATACGTTTCTTCCAGGAAATTCTTCTATCTATATAGATTCCAAGATATCGTAGAGCTCGAGGAGTTATCTTCGATATTTCTTCACCGTTAAAGTCCATCTCCGAACTCTCTTCCTCCGTTGGAGCAGTCGTTTTAAATATTTTCCAATTTTCGTATTTTTTATTAATTTTCAGAAGCACTACAACACCAAACATGTCACTCGAAAAAAAAAACAGGTTTAGAAATGACACACTCTTAAAAAACCATCATAAATACTTGCGTGGTGTTTCTTTAAATAGTGTAATCAATTTTTTTTGGAATGTATTGTAATTAACAACATTTTCGGCTTTTTAAGAAGCGACTGAGACGCATAGATAAATGACTATCAATTAAAAAGAAAAGATACATTTATGATATATTAATTTCTTTAAAAGAGCCAATTAAAATGCTGTAAATGTTGCTTTCGTAGTTGCGAGGCGCAGTTGGCGACTATATTTTATGACGCGTCTTGGGGCCACCTAGCATAAGATTTAAATTTAAAATTTAGGATAAATGACTTTTCTTAGTCCTTATTCCGATGAATAAAACAAGGAATAGTGAGATAAGGGAACGCTGTGGTGCGAAAGAAGATGTAGTTACAAATATAGATACAGGAATGCTTAGATGGTTTGGAAACATAGAAAGAATGGATAAAAAAAGTTTGGCGAAACAAATTTATAGGGCGAGTGTGAATGGGCAAGTCGGTAGAGGTCGCCCTCGGCGAACATACGTCGATCAGATCGAAATTGTTTCAAAGAAAGGCTAAATCAAGAGTGTCAGCAATCGACGAGGATGTATGAAAGCGCTGATAAAGGTAGAAGAAGCAAAAGACTCGTGAGAGAACTAAAAAAATGGTTTCAGCCTACTTCTACAGGAAAAGGCCGTGAGACTATATGTATTTCAATTTTTAGTTTTTCTAATAACCTGAACCTAGCCCTTAAGAAAGTTCGATAGTCAGAGCGGGGTGATGAAGCGGAACACGAGGGGGTTCTATGCTGAACAAATAACATGATGAAGAATTTACCATTCAGTGATAAGACATATAATAACATATGCATGTGAAACATGAACAATAACAAAACAAAATCGTCTAAAATCGTCTAAAAATATGAAAGAAGAATTCTTTCATACATACATACATATAGTCACGCCTTTTTCCCGTAGGGGTAGGCAGAGACCACTTCCTTCCACTTCCGCTACGGTTCTTACACACATCTTTTGCTTACTCTACTTTCATCAGTACTTTCATACATGCTAGTCGCTTTTTGGTACTCTTGACCTGGCCTTTCTTTAAAACAATGTTGATCTGATCGAGATATGTTCGCCGAGGTGAAACCCCTTTTGACTTACGTCCTTTATCACTCGCCTTATAAATTTATTTCGTCAATCTTCCTTCATCCATCCTTTCTGTGTCCAAACCATCTAAGCATTCCTTTATCTATCTTTGTAACCACATCTCCTTTTACACCACAGCGTTCTCTTATCTCACTACTCTTTACTTAATCCAACCGAATCACTCCGGCTATACTTCTCAGACTACTCAGCCCCGCAGCATTAATTCAATTTTCATCCCTTTTCTGCCAAACAATCACTACCATACATAAGTGTAGAATCCAACACTTCTCTATGCACAGCCAGACGTGCCTTCATTGACATTTTCTGGCTGTTCATAAAGTTATGCAGTGCCCCATTAATTTGTTTTCCTTCCAACACCTTTTGCTTAATGACACTATCATACTTTTCATCTCTCGTAAACTTTGAACCCAAGTATACAAACTCATTTACTTGTTCCACTCTTTCTCCCTGAATCAGAACTTTACAGCTTGTCATGTTTTTTTCTCTTTTAAAAACCATTACTTTCGTTTTGCTTTGATTTTTAGTGCATTCTGTATAACATTATCCATCGCCTGCAACCCCTCTTTATATGACGCTAATATGACTTGATCATTGGCGTAAAGAAGACATTTGATGATCAAATCATTCATTTTCAGTCCATACGCACTCTCTTTCAACTCTTTTAAACAATTGTTTATGAATAAGTTAAACAGCTATGGCGAAGCCAAAAATCCCTGTCTACACCCTTCTTGATGTTAAACCATTCCGTGCAAGCTCCGTTTATCCTGACACAAGCAGCATACAATGTCAACCACAATTTACTCCTCACTACTCTGTCATTGGCCTTTTCCAAATCTATAAAAGCGCAATAAACCTGACTTCCAGCCAAGGATTTTTCGACTATACCTCCTAATGAAAAGACCTGATTCATACATCTACTTTCTCTTCCCAATTCTGCTTGCACATCCCATATTGTCTTCTCAGTTTAATTCGTCACTCTTTTAATCAATATCTTTGCATACAGTTTGCCGACTATGCTGAGTAAACTAATACCTCGGTAGTTCTTACAGTCCTGCTGCGAACCTTTTTCCTTGTAAAGCGACACGAGCTTAAATGATCTCTATTTGCTTTGTCGACCTTACTAAGGCATTTGACAGAGTCCGCCTGGAAGGCGTCATAAAAATCCTAAAGGAAAAAGAAGCCCCTTTCAACATAGTAACAACGGTATATAACCTTAACACTACTAACAGAACGCAAATCAAAGCTGGAGAGAATATTACATCTAGCATCCCTACTCTAGGAGTAATTAGACAGGGAAATAGCCTTAGTCCATTTTTATTTAACCTCTTGATGGACAAAATCATAAAAGAAGTAACTTCCATGAATTCGGGATACAGAATGAACTGCTACGCCGACGATTCTGCAATATTTGCAGAAAGTGAAAATGACTAAAGAGACAGTTATTTAAGATCTACCAGATCAGCCGTTAGCAACTGAATATGGATATATCCATAGGTAAGACGAAAATCATGACCATCGCTAGGGAGCCTATGAGATGCAAGCTGGAAATAGATAATAAACCCATAGAGCAGGTCATGCAATTTAGATACCTGGGCATAGATATGTCCAGCGCTTACGACCCGGTAAAGGACTTGAGAAACCAAATTAACAAATCAGCCATAATATCAGAATGTCTAAGCGAAACTGTATGGGCTAATCCTGATATGCGTAAGGAGAGTAAAATCAAAATATATAAGACATGCGTCAGGCCAATAATGACATATGGTATAGAAGCGAGAGAGGATACCAACTAGACCAAAAGGATGCTACGAGTCGCCGAAATGTCAGTACTGAAAACAATAGCCGGGAAAACAAAAAGAGATCACGTAAGAAACACTGACATTAGAGCACAATGCGACGTACAGGATGTGGTGAGGTGGGGAAGGCAGAGGAGAAAAGAATGGTATAACCACGTGAAGAGAATGACCGACGATAGACCACCACGTATTGTACTAGACAGAAAACCAGCAGGGACCCGTTTACCCGAAAGATCACAAAATGGAGATGGAGAGACAGCTGGCAGTCCAAATCTCAAGAAATATTACAGAGGCAAGTCCGGAATCAAGATCATCTAGATCTCTAACAAGTAGAAGAAGAAGAAGATCTACATCATCTAGTTCAGGAAGTAAGCAGACACAACAAGTAGCTTGGTTTTAACATCAATAACACTGAATGTATGATTGTCAGTAAACGTGGCATCCCATACCAAAACACTGTTATAAAAATAGATAACAAAACCATTTAAATATCTTGGTTGCTGCATGTACCAAGTCGATCAAAAGCAGAACTATTATTAGTTTTTCGAAATAAACTTTGTATTATTCCCCAAACTTGAAGGATCCAGATAGTTTATTATTGGTAAATTCCATCGTTCCGTTTATTAATTCGCCTTTTATGTTTGTCTCCGTTTAACTAACTAAAAATTAAGCACAGCCAGTTGTTTTAATATTGTTAAATTAATAATGAGTGTTCTTAGAAGATCGCCGGGTCGTCGTTAATTTTACGTTCGAATGATTCCTTTGAACACTTCATAAAGTAGTTATTAAATACGTTTCTGGTTTAAAGAACGAACGTGCTATTAACGAAATTTTTTTTTGTTATGAAAATAGTCGCAAAAAGGGTAGACCTATCGTGTGGGCCGCGGACGGCCCGCACTGCGACTATTAGAAGGGGAAGGGATTATAGAAAGGAAATGATTGTGGACACGCATTTTAAAAAGTTGCAGGTCATAGTTCTCTGGAAAAACCGATTTTGGAAGCTTATTCCATTCCGTAGCAGCCCTGTAAAAGAAGGATTCTTGATGAAGATTGGTCCTTGTAGTGTCAAGTTTGAGAGTAAATGTGTGAGACTGATCAGCGTGCCGAGTTCTTCGGCCGAATGTGGCCAATGGTGGTACAAGAGTTTTTATTTCTCTGGAGCATCTGCCATGGAAATATCTGTAGAGCAATGACTGGTCTGCAACTCTTCTATGTTCTAGAGGGTGAAGGATATCTGTGAGAGTTGAGCTGTTTATCAAGCGAATGGCTCTTTTCTGAATGGAATCTAGAAGACGAAGAGAATGCCTTGGTACTGAACCCCAAATGTGCGAGCATTACTCCAGTAGAGGTCGGATTTGAGCCTTGTACGTCGTCAACAGTTGATCAGGAGTAAAAAACTTTCTGGCTTTCTACAGAAAACCTAGCCTCTGGCTTGCCGACTTTGCGATGTTGGTCATGCCAAGACATATTATTGGACACCGTGACTCCCAAAATCGAGATGGAGGGACTTGGTTTAAGGGTATTTCCGGACATTGTGATGGGATGATTTGAGGAATTCACTTTCTTGGAATTTTTTTTTTTGTACTACACATTTAATCCATTATTTAAACGAAATATTAACTTATTTTTCGTAAAAAAAATGTTAAATGACGTTGTTATATCAGGAAAAATCAAAAATTAGGTTCGTAATAAGAGATTTTTAATGTCAGAAGATTTTTGTATGTAATTGCAGAACGTTGACTACCTCTGGTCTTCCAGCTTGTACCACTTCACACAATAATTATAAATAGCTGTTACATTAAAAATAAATAACATTTAACCGTTATGAAAACAAAATAACTACACACTTTCTAGATCAGCGTTGGAAAAAATGCAGCGGATATTCAAAAAAATTAAAAAGAAGAAGAGCAAATATCGAATCCTCCAATTGATGTTATTAATGACCCAGAAGTGGTGAAGAGCAATGGAATAAAAATTTAAATATTCTCTGCAGCAGAAGCAGTTAAAAACACCGAGGCGGTGCAGTGGCGTCGAACGATCAGTTTCGAAGAAAGTCTTTATGTTTTCTATTATTTACCACATATAAAACACAATAAACTATTACCAAAAAAATGTCATTAAAAAAATAATAAAAAATCACCAACTACGTTCAAAAATCATCCGATTGCTTACCCCGGATATTTTCATTTTAGTCCTAAATATCTTCCTACCAAGCGTCGTTCCACGGGACTCTTTGCTTAATTAGTAGGGTAGTTGGACATTTATAGAGCTCAATATAATCTACAGGAATTGTCAACGATAGGCAATATGGTTTCCGTCATCAGAGATCAACTGGTGATCTGCTCGCTTACGTCTCACACATATGGCAGCTATCCATTGAAAAATATGGTAACACTTTAGCCGTGGCATTAGATATTTCCAAGGCATTCTTTCGAGTTTGGCACCAGGGACTCCTCGCCAAGCTTCCATCTTATGGCTTACCCCCTCAACTGCTAGCTAGTTTTCTCTCAAAGAGGTTTTCCATGTGGCGGAGTTTCATCTGACTCTCTATTAATAAATGCTGGTGTTCCGCAGGGATCAATTCTAGCACCAATACTATTTTTACTTCACATCGGCGACTTGTTGGAAACAACTTCATGTCCAGTACACAGCAGCTTCGCGGATGATAGTACCCTCCATACCGCTTTCTCTTCCAGGGCTCGTATATTTGCCAGTGAAACCAGAAATTAACGAGGAAGAAATGTCAACAACATAAATATGGACTTGGCAGCAATTCCTTAATAGGGATCCAATAACTTGGTAGAATTTAATGAAAATAAAACACAAGCATGTCTTTTCTCTAAAAAAGCCGATCTGACTGTGCTCAACATAATATTGTTAGGAGTAACCATACCACTGAAGTCATCCATCTCGATGCTTGGTATATATATCAACAATAATCTTTTTTGGGAAAATCACGTGAGGTCCATTGCCAAATATGCATCCCAAAAACTTGGCTTTCTGTTTCGTGCCAAGAGCTATTTCACTTCCAGTCAGCTGCTTATGATCTATAAGGAACATATCCGACCTGTCCTGGAATACTGTTCCCAAATGTCAGCAAGTGGCTAAGTGCTACACGTACCAACGGTACTTGGTCTTTCAGGTGCGAACTTTGTTTGCTGAAAGATTCACGTTACCCATCTTAAACAAGGACGTCATGGACACGTCACCAATACTTCCAATGTCAGCAAGTGGCTACGTGCTACACGTCACCGATTTTCTTAAAAGCTTCTTGTTCGAGACGCAGGACTTTATTTCCGAAATCCAGCTGTACCAACGGTACTTAGTCGTCCAGGGGCGAACTTTGTTTGCTGAAAGATACACGTTACCCATCTTAAACTAGGACGTCATCGATACTACCAATGTCAGCAAGTGACTACGTGCTACACGTCACCCATTCCCTTAAAAGCTTCTTGTTCGGGACGCAGGACTTTATTTCCGGATCCCAACTGTAGCAACGGTACTTAGTCGTCCGGGAGCGAACTTTGTTAAAAGATAAACGAAAATTACAATTTGGAATTGGCCAAAACGCCACTGACGTGAACTTCGATAAAAGCAGCGATATATATGCGACGAAGCTACAGTTATTCTTATTCGACTACCTGATGCATCGATGCAGGTTACAGTACTTAAACCCATTCAACCGGTAAGTCGCTGCCTGATTGATCTTTTGTTTCGCGCCACCCCAGCATCATTCGATGATCACGTATACCGAGTACTGTCGGAGGTGGCGGCACAGCGGCTTGGCCGGTAGCAGTGGAACATTTTTCTGTTTACCTCGCGCGTTTTTTATCTTGTACACATAAATTGTGTATGGATCTTATTTAAATATTACTCTAGTTAAGTATTATCTGCTTTTTAGTGCACCTACACCGACAAAGTCGGCTTCGATGGTAACATTCATTTTTTTTACGATCATTTTAACTATATTCGTCTCTTTCTAATTTAACTTACCGCCGTCTCTCGAAGATAAGAATTATTGAAGCTCATTCGGTTACCGTTAGTCTGAAAACAAATATTTTCGGATTTAAGTAAGCGCCGGTGTAACGGTTTAAAAAGAAAGAAAAAACAATTTAATAAAAGTGTCCTTCCGCCGTTTATGCTTTCTTCCTTTTAATCTTTCTCATCTGCGGTAATGTCTCTTGTACGAGAGTGTGTTATGGTCCCGAGACGGACGATAAAAACCATCAAATTTTAGTATAAAGTATAATAATTAAAAAAACTTATAACACTCAAGCATAAAGATATAATTATTACCATGAAAGTTGTCAGTTTTGGTAGAATGTCATCGTGATACCATATTAGCAAGAAGTCCTTTGAAACACCCTTGTTATCCAAAAAAAGTTCATCGTAATGAACACACCTTGGTAGTTAAAAGGAGTGACATCATAATGCCCTATTAGTATGTAGTTCTTTAAAACAACTTTGTAGTCCAAAAGAGTATCATTATAATGACATTAGCAGTTGTCCTTCAAAATAAACGCTTTAGTCCAAAATGGTGTCATTATAATACCATAATAGCAAGTAGTCCTTTAAAATAAACACCTTAACAGTCCAAAAAGGTGTCATAATAATAGAATAATAGCACGTAGTCTTAAGAAACACTTTTGTAGACGAAAGGAGCGTCGTTATAATGCCTTTTACCTGCAGTTCTTAAAAAAATCTCAAAACAGTGTTATTATAATGTCCTATTAACAGATAGAAATGTACATTTTAATAGTTTAAAAAAGTCTTAACATAATGCCATTAGCACGTAGTTTTTCTGTTCCTGTTTTAATAGTGTCAGCATAATGCGATTATCACGTAATTTTTCAAAAAAAAACTGGTAACCGAAAAGAGCGTCATTATAATGACATTATTAACATGTAGTTCTTCAAAGTAAATGCTTTAATAGCCCAAAAGAATATTATTATAATGCCATAACAGCACGTAGTCCTAAAAAAAATTTTTGTAACCCAAAGGAGTGTTATTATAATGTATTATCATATTTAACTCATTGGTAGCTCAAGAGTGTCATCACAATTCCATATTGGCACGTAGTCCTATGAAATAAACATAGCTCAAAAAAGAATCAACATAGTCCATTGGCAAGTACTTTTTTAAAATAAAACCCTGGTAACCCATTTAATGTGAATCTATCAAAAAAGCACGATATAAAACGCAGGAAAACAGCGTACCTGGGACATGTGTTACGCAACGAAAGATACCATTTGCTTTAACTATTATTAGAAGGAAAATTAAAGGGAAGAAGGTGTGTAGGCAGAAAGAGGATGTCGTGGCTCCGAAATATCAAACATTGGACAGGAATAGGAACCGCAGAAGAATTAATTCACACCACCAGAGATAGGGAAAAATGGTCAGCAGTGATCGCAAACATCCATTAATGGATAGCAGCGGAAGAAGAACCCATTTAAAATGCCATATTAGCATGTAGTTTCAAGAAACACTTTTGTAGTACAAAGAAGTGTCATTATGATGCCATTTATCTGTAGCTCTTAAAAATAGCTTAAAACAGTGTCATTATAATGCCCTATTGGCACGTAGATCTTAGAAACAACTTTGTTACTCAAAGGATTCATACCCGCACGTAATCCTTTGAAATACACTCCTTAATAGCTCAAAAAAGTCTCAGCATAATGCCATTAGCACGTAGTTTTTCAAAAAAGATTCTTACTCGCACGTAATCTTTTAAATTAAACACTTTAATAGTTTAAAAAAGTGTCAACATCATGTAGTCTCAAGGCACACTTTTGTAGCACTTGCCATTATCAGGTACTTCTTTGGAAACAAATAAATGGGGCCTTGCATAACTTTATAAGCAGCCAGAAAGTGTCAAAAAAGGCACGTCTGGCGGTGCATAGAGGTGTGTTGGTTCCTACACTTATGTATGGTAGTGAATGTTGGGAAGAATAGTACGATAAGGGAACGCTGTGGTGTAAAAGAAGATGTGGTAACAAATATAGATAAAGGAATGCTTAGATGGTTTGAACACGTAGAGAGGATGGATAAAGGAAGATTGACGAAACAGATTCATAAGACGAGTATGAATGGGCATATCGGTAGAGGTCGAACGTATCAAGATCAGATCGACATTGTTTTGAAAAAAGAGTACCAACAAACGACAAGCATGTATGAGAGCACTGATGAAAGTAGAGTAAGCAAAAGATGTGTGTAAAAACCGTAGCGAAAGTGTAAGGAAGTGGTCTCTGCCTACCCCTACGGGAAAAAGGCGTGACTATATGTATGTATGTATGTATGTATGTATGATAAAGCTATCACACTTCGATGTTTCAATTTCAGACTCAATGGCGGGCGTTGCTCTTTATTTGGCAATTACGATGGTGAAAAGTCAAAGACTTGTTCGATTTAGATTTCGTCCAGACTATTACGACAACCCGTTGCGAAACTTTGTATTTATTAATGTGACCATTCGACTGTATATTCATGTTAGGTAGCTTTATTATGGCGAAGTGATAATTCAGAAAAACATTTATGGAAATTATAAGAAGGGATGGTGCGTAAAAAAAATGCAATGTTTCAATGGTTTTTATATAGAAAAAAAGAATCGTCAAAAATCTCCCAGGAGACGGTAAAAACGGTTTATTACCTTTTTATAGACCCGGAAAAGACGTAAATTCCCTGGGGGTTAGCCGCAGAGAGTTTTCCTAGCAAACAGAGTATTTGGGGCAAAATTTAAAACCGAAAAAATTGTAACAAGTACTTAATTAATTTAAAAAAAAAGCATTATCGTAACCGGACTAGAACTGATTTTCTGAATTTACTATGCAATTTGGACATGGAAGATAACGTTATGGTGAGCCGCAACAACCTGTTTTTATATCATTTTGTTGTGTACGTATGTGTACAAGCTTGATTATCCACCCCGGGTTTGTATATATATTTATTTTATGAGGACTTTCAGGCGCACCAAATTGCCAATAATGCACGACAAAATGAGGTATAATTTACCTTTAAAATCATAACGTTGGACGTAAGAAGATAACAACGATGGAAATGTCGAGCCCCAAGATGGCAGCACATAATTATCAGAAATTATATCATTTGTATAAATCTATCAGTGGCACTGCATTATTTATTTATAAACTACATACAGCCAGTGGCGTACCGAGGGGGTGCCGGACCGCCCCGGGAGACACCGTTAGGAGGGCGGCAAAATTGCCCCTTTTTGTACTCTTCAAGTGTAACAGTATTTCGCAGTTTTGTTTCCGGCCACGCTGCCGTTTTAATAGTAAGTAAGTTTTAGTTTGTTTTTTAATATAAGTCTCACGAAAAATATAAACAAAACGAACGCGGCTTCTCCAAACTGAATCACGGAATTTGCTCATATGGGTCGATTAGATATCAAAAAACAACTACTCCTCTGGCTATATGCTGCGATAGGCATTGAATTACATCTGATACATAATCGTGTATAATACCCGATTTCAGGTAACATAAATATATAGCGCAGGAGAGAGAGATAGAGAGAGAGAATGCATCCACTTTTTCTTCTTCGGATCTAGCCCACCTACCATTCGTTATTCTTATTGGTGATTTTATATTTTGTAGTCTCTTTCCTTTTTTGTTTACTTGCCAAATGGAGTGATCCGCTCTCGATAGATTACTTAAATAATGCTGATAAGTTTTTTCTTTGTTTTCATTTAATTTTTTGTTAGTTGATTTGCTAATATATTAAACGCATTTTTATCTGTTGTATTTCGCGATCTTTTCTCTAGCTCTTCTGGTCTAGTTTTGCTCAGAATCGTTAGTGAAGCAGTCCATGCATTTCCATGCAGTTCTCGAAATGCTTCCCAGTAGTGTTTACATCTACATAATTTGAGGAAATACCGTTAATAATATAAAAATCTAATAAATCAGGGACTTTATTGCGGTCCATTGGCCAGTATGCTGACTGTCCTGTTGACAGATATTGATAGTTGTTTTCCTGTAGAAGATTGTACAGTTTTCTTCCTTTTGGTGTGATTAATCTTGATCACCAGTGGGTGTGTTTGTCTCCTCCACAGATGAAGGAAATCCCTAGAGAATCAAAATACGATTTGAACTGATCTTTTGTTATGTTATGTCTTGGAGGACAATATACAGAGGAGACATTTATAGGGACAGGTAATTTATGTACTTGAACTGTTGTAGCTTGTACAAAGTTTTCTTCATGCTTTGCAAGTTCATGGTGTTTAAAAGAGTTTTTTATAATGATTGCAGTACCTCCACGTTGCTTTATGTGAGCGAAGCTTCTCAACGCTGAAATTAATGAAAAATTACTACCCCTACGGGAAAAAGGCGTGACTATATGTATGTATGTATGTTTTCTGCCTAGGGCAGGGCAGTAGCAGAGAAGATGTACCATTGTTTCCTGCTCTTCCTCATCGTGACAGTTTCTACAGAAGTCGTGTCGTAGCTCTGCGATTCCCATGCGTCGTGCATGTGATCCACCTGCCCAGTATCCTGTTATGGCTGCGATCACATTTCCAATGGACTCCCTATAAAGATTAAAACATTAGTTCGACGTATATTTAGTTTAGGCCAAATCTGTTTCGATGATGTACATGTGGGTTGATTTTGCCTTTGGGGAGTCGGCAGTTTGCAATTGGTACTCCTGGCTGAGATGAGACAGATACAGCTGGGAGGGTGATGCCCTCTCTTGCTAGCTCGTCCGCCCAACAGTTGCCTGGTATGTCCCTGTGTCCGGGTATTCAGTCAATGTGAACTCTAAACTTAGCTGCTAGTTCATTCAGGGTGGCTCATCATTGCGCCGATACCCTAGAGGTCAAGTAGACTAAGTTTAGAAATTTGATAGCAGTCTGACTGTCGCAAAGAATGGATATCTCGCTTAATTTTTGTTCATTGTGTCCAGACAGCTGCCTTATGGTTAACTAACAATATAATTACTTGCACACTTGAATTTTGAGGAAAAAATTTTTGGCAAAGGAATGTTTCATTTATCTACGGAACCATAATACTAACTTTTTGAGTTTTTTCTCTCAGATATGAAGAGAACCAATCATAGAATATTAGGACAATTATTATTAAACGATAGAATGTACTAATTGCACCATTTAATCATTATAACCGCAGAAATGAAAGTAAAAGATATTAAAAATTTAAAAAAAAGCGCTTATGCAGTTAAATCAAGCAGAGTAGAAGGTTATAAATCAACTTTGTGCTTCAATTATCCAGTTGTAAGTGTTATAAATCTCCATCTCTTATTACAAAAGTTTTACTAGTTCAAATATGCATGATGATCCGAAGAGGAAATGTCATTGCCATCTCGGTATTGCCTACAATGACAATCACGATGCTGTTCGAATTCTTTGAACACACGCGCGTGGTGGAAAGTCGTTAAAAATGCATTAGTCAATGTTGGACGGAACATAACCTCAAATTGTTCACATTATTTCGTCTCCGAATTGATTGCATTCGAACCAGACGCGTTAAATACGTAATTTTCGGACTGAGAAGTTTTTCGTTAGCAAGATGATAATTTCATTATAGCCCGATCAATGTAGACATTAAAAATAACAAATATTCCCGGAGAACCAAATATTGGTGGAGAGGTGGGGTTTGCCATTACAAATAAGGTTTTAAAAATCCCCATCGATCCTATGTGTGCTACAAAAGTTATTTGGGGTCAAAGGTCTATTTTAAGGTTTTATAAATTTTTCTCAAAAACGGTAAGTTTTAAAAAAAAACCTTAAGCTAAACCTGTAGATCTTAAAATTTTCTACAAAAATGGTTTTTATGATTTTTTTCCTAAGAGTTACCATTCCTGAGATATCGCGATTCTAAGAGTCTAAGAGTCTTTTTCATTTAAGCGTTTTTTATTAGACCAGACTTGACTTAAAATATCTTGGTAATTGTCAATAAAACAAATAAATGTTAATTTTCCAGACTTCTCTGTAATAATAATTCTACTGCCATACTTCAATTTTAATCGTATTTTTATAGTTCTGTCATCTCAAGCTCCATTTTGACAAACATTCTTCAATTCATTCAACGAAAACTGGCAATCATCACTGGTTTCTATGAATTGAAAAAATTTCTTCATCGCAGAGTTTACAGTTTCATCTTGTGGACGGCCATTTTTACCACCAGTATTGGGTTTTAAGAAAGGTTTGTAACAACTGTCAAGGTATTTTGCATCAGCAGCGACTAAATCATACTCAAAATTAATACGATACCTAGAATAAACGCATCAATGCTTGAGGTCACTATCCGCCATCGCACTATCAGGAAAATCCTACGAAATCTTGACTCTAATAAGGCATTTGGACCAGATGGAATCCCGACAATTGTCCTGAAGACCTATGCTCAAGAGCTCACCCCAGTTCTCTGTAGACTCTTCAAGTTATCATACAGCAAAGAAGTATTTCCGTCCTTGTGGAAAAACGCTAAAGTCCAACCGATTCCGAAAAAAGAAAAGAAGACTATTCCTGCAAATTATCGCCCTATTGCATTGCTCTCAGTCATATCCAAAGTTATGGAAAAAGCGATTAACAAAGAACTTATCAAATTTGAGATAATCCATGACAGACAATATGGGTTTCGACAACTTCGGTCTACTGGAGATTTGCTGGCTTATGTCACTCAGCTCTGGACAAACACTATTGAAAAGTTTGGTGAATCCCGTGCAATAGCCTTGGATATATCTAAAGCCTTTGACCGCGTTTGACACCAGGCATTGTTAAGTAAATTATCTGCCTACGGTCTCCCAACCAAACTGCGCCAATGGCTCTTGAGCTTCATGCAAGATCGCTCCTTACATGTGGCAGTTGACGGTATTTCTTCTGATGCGTTTAAAACTAATGCCGGGGTTCCCCAGGGTTCCATCCTGTCCCTCACCTTATTTCTTTTACACATCAACGACCTTTTGAAAACCACCACGAACCCATTTACAGTTTCGCAGACGATAGCACACTTGTCTCAACTTTTACATCCTATCGATCACTTTCGGTGAATGATACAAATAGACTCAGGCAGGAATAGGTTGATTCCATCAATAGAGATCTTAAAGTAATCGTCGAGTGGAAAACCAACAATCTTGTTGTAAATTCATCAAATCATCCCATCACAATGTCCGGAAATACCCTTGAATTAAGCCCCTTCATCTCGATTTTGGGAGTCCAATAATATGTCTTAGCATGACCATGTTGCTAACATCGCAAAGTCGGCAAGCCAGAGGCTAGGTTTTCTGTGGAAAGCCAGAAAGTTTTTTACTCCTGATCAACTGTTGACGACGTACAAGGCTCAAATCCGACCTCTACTGGAGTATTGCTCGCACATTTGGGGTTCAGCACCAAGGCATTCTCTTCGTCTTCTAGATTCCATTCAGAAAAGAGCCATTTGCTTGATAAACAGCTTAACTCTCACAGATACCCTTCACCCTCTAGAACATAGAAGAAGAGTTGCATACCAGTCATTGCTCTATAGATATTTCCATGGCAGATGCTCCAGAGAAATAAAAACTCTTGTACCACCACTGGCCACATTCTGCCGAAGAACTCGGCACGCTGATCAGTCTCACACATTTACTCTCAAGCTTGACACTACAAGGACCAATCTTTATCTAGAATCCTTCTTTTACAGGGCTGCTACGGAATGGAATAAGCTTTCAAAATCAGTTTTTCCAGAGAACTTTAACCTGCAACTTTTTAAAAAGCGTGTCCACAATCATTTCCTTTTTATAATCCCTTTCTCTATATATATATATATATATATATATATATATATATATATATATATATATATATAAATATATATATATATATATATATATATATGTAAATGAAAAAATGTTTGTATGTATGTCCTTTAAAAACTCCCAAACGGCTGGACCGATTGGGATGAAATTTTTAGTTGTTTTATAGATAACAGGGGTGGTTTTAGTAAAAAAACTTTTGTGAAGGAAGTGGTATTGGTACCTTCCATACAACGCAAAAAAATATTTGTAGCCAAACACCTGTCATTTTAAATTTTAATATCAAGCGATTACAGTTTTCAGTGCGTAATGGCTTTCGCTATAACCATCAACAAGGCTCAAGACCAATCTCTAAGTGTTACTGGTTTGATCTTACAAAGTTCCTGTTTTAAACACGGTCAATTATACGTTGCCTGCTCCAGAGTTGGAACACCAAAAAATCTTTACGTGTTCACACCTACCGAAAAAACTGTAAATATTGTTTATCAGCTGGCATTAAAATAAAAAATTTCTTAAATAAATAAAATTTCAATATGAATTGGGCATTTTAGAAAAAATAATATTAAATAATGGGGTGTAGCAACGTACACCGAGTTCTGCTATAAGTTATAAATAGTTATGGATTCCTATCGCATTTTTTTTTTGTAAATATCTTATGTTCCAGTTTTCTAATAGTGTAGAGTAGAATTAGTTTTCGCATTAATATAAACTAAAAATGAGATGAACATATCCAGAATTGTACCCCATTTTCTCTAGCCATATACCTACCTATAAAAAAAGCAATTCTTCGCCGTCCCCGAAAAAGATATATAAAGAGTATCATTTGAACGTCTACAAATAATAAATTTGGAAAAGTACAAGTGCCCTACAGATGTCGTCTAATGGAATATGGCAGACGAAAATTATTTATCCAACTTTTTGCTTGTAGTATTGGGTGAATGAACTCCGTGTGGCAGCGTGAATGTTTATTGAGTTAAGAAATGTAGGAGGGTTTAAACTGAGCACAATGTCATTTATTTATTATTCGTTGACTCTTGAAGAATAGGATTTGAAAAGAAATAAACATTTTTATGTCTGATATTTATTTAAATTGGAAAAAAGTTACTAAATTATTTGTTATTTTATGGAAAACATATTGAAAAGTGTCGCGAAAAACATGAAATATTTTATAAAGCCAGCGGCGGGGCCAAATATTTTAATAAAGAATTTAAGAGCCTACCTAACAGTACCCTCATTATCGATAATATGTTGAATATTTGTATTGGAAAAGATGCAAATTTAATATTTATGAATATTTTGTGAACAAAATGTTCATTAAGTACCATTACAGCGTTTTTAGTTTAATTAATATGGATTTTAAACAATAACTACGAGTTAAAAATAAGTTGAAACGGAATCAAGGCTGAGCCCAAGGCTGAAGGTTAGTCTTAATCGTATCTTTTTGCTAGTGATTTATGCCTCACAAGATGCGCTGTGGAACCAATCTCTAAGAGCGCAAAAAGAGAGGCAGGAGTTTTCGGATATTGTTTTTTTTTATGTTCTGGTTCCCACGAAAAGGGATATCCTGTAATGCTCAGAGAATATCGTAAGAACCAAGGAAAAAGAGGTAGGCATTGGTGTTCTTATTAAATTTTTGGAGGTTGTATGCCTTGGGGAACATCTCCCTAAGCAATGTGTTTCAAAGCCTCGCTGTTCGTTGAATGAACCAGTCTTTGGAAAGAGATGTTCTGCAGGTCTCCAAAGTGACCACGAAGGGGTGTTAAATCTAAACTTAATGGGTTAATCTCGAAGAAACAGCTAAAGGAGAAACGATTGTTGATATTTCAGAAGAGCATCGCCCATGAAAATATTGTTACGAGTCGGTACTGTGTCCGTCGGCGTCAGCGAGTCGATCACAATTAGGGGACTGCTTTTTTATGCCGGCACGGCGATTTTAACAAAAGAGAAGACTGGCAAGTTCTAGAGTACTGCGTAAATTTTAAACTGAATATTTAAGAGATTTGTAAAGTAAAATTAATTGTGTAAAAATATTGGAATAATAATTGTTTACTTACTGTAGAATTACCGAACCCTAAAAGAAAATATCGTAACAATATCTATAAAATAGAGACAAATTACTAACTTTTTTAAGGTGTTCCAGGAGAAGTGAGCGAGTTTGTAAGCAAGGCATCACCGACCAGACGAATTGCCCTTTTTTGACGGAATCCAATATTTTTAAAATATGTTTAGGTGCCGCACTCCAAATATGGGAAGAGTATTCTAGGACAGGTCGGATATGTGCCTTATAGATCATAAGCAGCTGACTGGAAGTAAAATAACTATTGGCACGAAACAGAAAGCCAAGTTTTTGGGATTTTTTTTGGTGACAGATATTCTAAAGTGTAACCAAAATGAAAGAATTGTAATGTTGAGTGATTTTAATAGTTAGGTAGGAGTAAAGAGTGATGGATACGACATTGTTCTGGAAATATTCGGTGATGGCAGAGTAAATGAAAACGGAGAGAGTCTACTTGAAGTGGAATCTTGTGGTAACAAACACAACGTTTAACCATAAAAGGATTTACTTGTACACAAGATAAGAAGGATGCCAGAGAAGTAAAATTGATTTTGTAATTGTTGATAAAATATTAAAAAAGAAAGTAATAGACACACGAGCATGCCGTGGAGCAGGTATCGACACGAACCACTTCTTGGTAATGAGCCGAATAAAAGGTCTCTTTAAGCGGTGGCGGCAACGTGTGCAGGAATCAAGAAGTGTACTAGAGCGTATAAAAGTTGAGAATTTACAAAAAAAAAGGTATAAAAGATGAGTTCCTTAGTAAATTGATAAAAAAATTTGACAGTTTAGATAAAGCATGTTAGTCAGAACAATTGTGGAAGCCATTCAAGGAAGGAATCGTGGATGTTAGGTTTAAAGTTTACGAGAGATGGAAAGTATGACAGTGACATTGAACGAAGGGTGTTGGCAGGAAAACAAATGAATGGGGCACTGCATAGCTTTATGAATAGCCAGAAAGTGTCAAAAAAGGCACCTCTAGCGGTGCATAGAGGTGTGTTGGTTCCTACACTTATGTTTGGAAGTGAATGTTGAGTTTAGCAGAGGAAGCATGAAAAAAGGATTAACGCTGCGGAGATTAGTAGTCTGAGAAGTATAGCCGGAGTGATTGGATAAAGTAAAAAATAATGAGATAAGAGAACGCTGTGATGTAAACGAAGATGTGGTTACAAAGATAGATAAAGGAATGCTTAGATGGTTTGGATACGTAGAAAGGATGGATGAAGAAAGATTGACGGAACAAATTTATAAGGCGAGTGTAAATGGACGGAAGTCGATAGAGGTCGACATCGGCGAACATATCTCGATCAGATTAACATTTTTTTGAAGAAAGGCCTGGTCAAGAGTACCAACAACTGACGAGCATGTATGAGAGCACTGATGAAAGTGGAAGAAGCAAAAGATGTGTGTAAGAACCGTAGCAAGTGGGAAAAAGGCGTGACTATATGTATGTATGTATGTATGATCGAGGGTCCAGGTTTCGCTGCCATAAGTAACTACCGGGCGAATTATTGACCTGTACACCGTTAGTTTGGATTGTCTCTTTAGCAGCTTAGATTTCAATATATTGTGAGAGAGTATAACGCCCTATTTCCCGCCATTATTCGTTTAACTACCATTAAAAGGACTAAAAAGTTTAAATGTGCTACTTGCTCGGACCCAATTAACCAACATCCTTATTTTAATTTTAAATACTTTACGGTACTAAATGTTCTTACAAAAAAAATTGAAACTAATACATACATACCTACATAAAGTCACGTCTTTTTCCCATAGGGGTAGGCAGAGACCACTTTCTTCCACTTCCGCTACGGTTTTAACACACATCTTTTGCTTCCTCTACTTTCATCAGTGCTCTCATACATGCTCGTCGGTTGTTGCTACTCTTGACCTGGCCTTTCTTCAAAACAATTTTGATCTGATCGAGATATGTTCTCCGAGGTCGACCTCTACCAACTTGTCCATTTACACTTGCCTTATAAATTTGTTTTGTCAATCTTCCTTCATCCATCCTTTCTACGTGTCCAACCCATCTAAGCATTCCTTTATCTATCTTTGTAACCATATCTTCGTTTACACCACAGCGTTCTCTTATCTCACTATTCTTTACTTTATCCAACCGAGTCGCTCCGGTTATACTTCCAAGACTACTTATCTCCGCAGCATTTATCCTATTTTCATGCTTGTTGTGCCAAACCCAACATTCACTACCATACACAAGTGTAGGAACCGACACACCTCTATGCACCGCCAGACGTGCCTTTTTTGACACTTTCTGGCTATTCATAAAGCAATGCAGTGCCCCATTCATTTGTTTTCCTGCCAACACCCTTCGCTTAATGTCACTGTCATACTTTCCATCTCTAGTAAACTTTGAACCCAAGTACACAAATTCATTTACTTGTTCCACTTTTTCTCCCTCAATCGAAACTCCCCAGTTTGTCATGCTTTCTTTTCTTTCAAAAACAATTACTTTCGTTTTGCTTACATTTATTTTTATCCCTTTGATTTTCAGGGCATCATGCATAACATTAACCATCGCCTGTAACTCCTCTTCATATAACGCTAATATGACTTAATCATCGGCGTAAAGAAGGCATTTGATGATCAAATCATTCATTTTTAATCCATACGCACACTCTTTCAGATCTTTTAAACAATTGTCTATGTATAAGTTAAACAACCATAGCGAAGACACACACCTTTTTCGATGTTAAAACAGTCCGTGCAAGCTTCGTTTATCCTGATACAAGCAGTGGAATCCTCGTAAAGTGATTTTAGTGCTCGTATTAAACTACCACTCACCCCATACATAGACAATGTAGACCACAATTCACTCATCATTACTCTGTCATAGGCCTTTTTCAAGTCTATAAAAGACTTTCTGACTTCTAGCTAAGAATTTTTCGATTATACCTCGTAATAAAAAGACCTGATCCATACATCTCCTTCCTCTTCTAAATCCTGCTTGCACATCCCATATCATTTTCTCAGTTCCATTCGTTACTTTTTTAATCAATATCTGCATAGTAATACAAAACAAAAAACAATGAAAGCCAGCGACGAACAAGCATACTTGCATACTTGTGGTCTATTCTACGTGATAAAAATATTGCATGTTGCCTATTATTAAAATTTTTTTGGAAACTTTAAAAAAAAAAGAAAATACAAAAGTGAAAATTTCCCGTATCAAACTTCCCGGAAATATGGACCGATTTTGTGAATACCGGAGTTGTCATCAACTTCTTCGGCTACCTGTGTATGCAGAAATGTTTCTAGTGATCACTTGTGCATAAAGCTTCACCTTAGATTCCATCCTTTCACGTGAATGTGCTATTTCTGCTTCAACAACTCGTTGATGCGTAAGAATCAATAAAATATATTTAAAATATATGACCGATGCAACCAGGACCGGCTTGGAAACAAAAATAAATATTGGTACGATGCAATATTCGTCACAGAATAAATGCTTATAGTTAGGAATAATAATTCCAATTTTGTTTTCTAATTTTAATAACAAGGACCCGGATACGAATCCTGATGCACCTCCAGCATCTAAAATTTTTAGTCGTATACACTTGACACTAGTGATTTAGTGATAGTTATTGACATCGTCATGTCTAGGTACAGTATCAGAACTGTGGCTGCATGTTTCATCGCATTATATTTCTTTTTTTTTACATTTGGTCATTTTTTTAATCATAATGTTCCTGTTTTCTTCAAATTCCTCAATCCAAACCCTATTTTTTAAGTAAACTTCCACAAAAATGTATTTTTCCGTGAAGTTAATACCGTTTTCATTTTTAACTGTTTCAAACAAGGCTCAAATCCGACCAAGGCATTCTCTTCGTCTTGTAGATTCCATTCAGAAAAGAGCCATTCGCTTGATAAACAGCTCAACTCTCACCCTTCACCCTCTAGAACATAGAAGAAGAGTTGCAGACCAGTCATTGCTCTACAGATATTTCCATGGCAGATGCTCCAGAGAAATAAAAACTCTTGTACCACCATTGGCCACATTCGGCCGAAGAACTCGGCACGCTGATCAGTCTCACCCATTTACTCTCAAGATTGACACTACAAGGACCAATCTTCATCAATAATCCTTCTTTTACAGGGCTGCTACGGAATGAAATAAGCTTCCAAAAACAGTTTTTCCAGAGAACTATGACCTGCAACTTTTCAAAAAGCGTGTCCACAATCATTTCCTTTCTATAATCCCTTTCCCTTCTAATAGTCGCAGTGCGGGCCGTCCGCGGCCCACACGATAGGTCTACCCTTTTTGCGACTATTTTCATTAAAAAAAAATAATAACATTTTTATTTGTATAAGGCGTTGTTCTCCCTCGATTTTTGTATACATATTGTTTTTTCTTTCGATGTTCATAAAGTTATATACATTATAAATTATTTCTCGACCTTGACTATCAATAACTACTTACGTTTGCATTTGTTTTTAATTAAGTTACCTTCCTTTTAAGAACAAAAAAACTGATGATTTAAAACTAAAAACACCAGAAATTTCAAGTTTATGGAACCGTTGGAAATGTTGCAACGTCTAGTTCGTTCTCTATAGAGTACTCTGCCAGCGGTCTCTCTACTGGCAAATTATGCCCGAGCTCAGCCGTAGAGGGTAGAAGAAAAAAATATATATAAAAGTGAGCCGTGCCACCGACTGAGACGGTTCAAGCCGGAAACCCCTAGGTCTTATAGGCACTAGCAGAGCCACACGATAAACAACTGAGATTATGGTGAACTAAATAAATGAAATTATAGCTAAAATATATTGGATACTTTACTCCTACAATAAATCAAAGTACACAGTTCAATAATAAACTTATAACAAATCAACAGCTATGGTAAATTTTCTTGCTAAAACAAACCAAAAATTTAAAATTTACAACTTTATAAAATAACCAAAACAAAAGTAAGAGTAACAGACTTTACCAAGTTACCAAAAAAAACGTATACAAGTCAACTCCTTAATAATACTTAATCAAACGTTTACACAAGGCTGCTAATTTACTCATGTTTTTACCATTTACATAAAGATTTACACTGCCAAAACAATCGAGTTTATTTAAAAATATTTTTACAATGGTTGTCCTTTAAAATATCAATATTGTAGGATATTTACAAATAAGTATGAAGAAAATATTTTTACTTGGACATAAAGAATTATTGAGAAGATTATTTTAATCAAAGTTTAGTTTTGGCATATTATCTAACGCAATAAATAGTTTTTAATAATGTATTATATTAATAAATTAAAACAAAACTTAATTGTGGTGTCAAAAATAAGTCACGTCGTTAAATATTCTAAAATAAATCACTTGTAACCTTTGGGTTAACGCATATTGTAGATCAAATATAAAAAAAAAAAACTTTAATCTTGAACACCTTAATACGGAGTTCCTGCTAAAAACACCAAGCAAGTCTTTATAACACTACAATTTATCGTCGATATGGATGATACGAATGCACTACTCCTGTGGCCGGTTTGGTTATGGAACGGCACCTGCTAATTAACAATGGCTTCCCTCAAATAAATCCCGCATGCGGTTATTTTAACTCGACACCAAAATCCAAAATATCAACAACGAAGGTAAGATAGAATGGTCAAGTTAAAAATTAAATGGTCTTTCTTCAAAATCCAATTAAGATGGCCCAAATACAGCCAGATATGAAAAGAAAACCGTAGAGGTTTTGCACACTTGTTAATATCACACCGCCCCAAAAATTCTCAAAACACCCGACTTCGAAGACTCTCATCAGACGACTCCCTGCTTCCCAAGCCGGATATCAAGAAATGACACGGAATTGACGTAAACCAAGAATATTCGCAAGTCCATGTTCCACACCAAGAATCGCGTTCGTCCGTGTTGACAGCCAGCCCCATCTACACAGAAATGTAAACCAAACAATAATATAATCGATAATACACAATAATCGAGGCTATGCAACACTATATACAACGAATGATATATCTAAGTTACAACAAAATACGGTACGCGACACTATTTACGAGTACTTGAAGAATAAAAAATTATCAGAGATATAATTATAATGGAACTGTAGAAGGGAAAAAAAAGGCACGTTACAATGTCTTTACAAAGTACTAGAAGAAAAGTAAAATTTCAAGGTGAAATGAGGAAAGATTCAATGTCTCCAACACTCTTTAAACTAGTACTTGAAACCATTTTGGGGCAAGCAAATGTAAACGAAAAAAATGTTATAGTGAACGATATCCAGTTAATCGATTATGCCGATGACCTCACAATTGTCGCCAGAACAAAGAAAAGTTTAATAAAAGCAGCAGAGAAGCTGGACACAAGCACAAAAATTCGGATTACAAACAAATGAAGACAAGACGAAATATAAAAGAGTGGGGAAAGAAAAGCAGAACAATAATAGTCACTTAAAAATAAAAAATTAATTTGAACTTTGTACAAAGTTTCTTACTACTTAGGAACATCAATAGGACAAACCAGGAAAGGCAAGATTTTTTTTTATGAAAACGATTTGATATGACACGATTTTTAAAAAGTTGCAGGTCATAGTTCTCTGGAAAAACTGATTTTGGAAGCTTATTCCATTCCGTAGCAGCCCTGTAAAAGAAGGATTCTTGATGAAGATTGGTCCTAGTAGTGTCCTAGTAGAGTAAATGGGTGAGACTGATCAGCGTGCCGAGTTCTTCGGCCGAATGTGGTCAATAGTGGTACAAGAGTTTTTATTTCTCTGGAGCATCTGCCATGGAAATATGTGTAGAACAATGACTGGTCTGCAACTCTTCTTCTATGTTCTAGAGGGTGAAGGGTATCTGTGAGAGTTAAGCTGTTTATTAAGCGAATGGCTCTTTTCTAAATGGAATCTAGAAGATGAAGAGAATACCTCGGTGCTGAACCCCAAATGTGCGAGCAATACTCCAGTAGAGGTTGGATTTGAGCCTTGTACGTCGTCAACAGTTGATCAGGAGTAAAAAACTTTCTGGCTTTCCACAGAAAACCTAGCCTCTGGCTTGCCGACTTTGCGATGTTAGCAACATGGTCATGCCAAGACATGTTATTGGACACCGTTACTCCCAAAATCGAGATGAAGGGACTTGGTTCAAGGGTATTTCCGGACATTGTGATGGGATGATTTGAGGAATTCACTTTCTCGGAAGACGTGGCACTTTGTGTTTTTTGGGCGTTGAACTGAACAAGATTGTTGGTTCCCCATTCGACGATTGCTTTAAGATCTCTATTGATGGAATCAACCTGTTCCTGTCTGAGTCTATTTGTATCATTCACCGAAAGTGATCGATAGGATGTGAAAGTTGAGACAAGTGTGCTATCGTTTGCGAAACTGTAAATGGGGTTCGTAGTGGTTTTCAAGAGGTCGTTGATGTGTAAAAGAAATAAGGTAGGGGACAGGATGAAACCCTGGGGGACCCCAGCATTAGTTTTAAACGCATCAGAAGAAATACCGTCAACTGCCACATGTAAGGAGCGATCTTGCATGAAGCTCAAGAGCCATTGGCGCAGTTTGGTTGGGAGACCGTAGGCAGATAATTTACTTAACAATGCCTGGTGCCAAACGCGGTCAAAGGCTTTAGATATATCCAAGGCTATTGCACGGGATTCATTAAACTTCTTAATAGTGTTTGTCCAGAGCTGAGTGACATAAGCCAGCAAATCTCCAGTAGACCGAAGTTGTCGAAATCCATATTGTCTGTCATGGATTATCTCAAATTTGATAAGTTCTTTGTTAATCGCTTTTTCCATAACTTTGGATATGACTAAGAGCAATGCAATAGGGCGGTAATTTGCAGGAATAGTCTTCTTTTCTTTTTTCGGAATCGGTTGGACTTTAGCGTTTTTCCACAAGGATGAAAATACTTCTTTGCTGTATGATAACTTGAAGAGTCTATAGAGAACTGGGGTGAGCTCTTGAGCACAGGTCTTCAGGACAATTGTCGGAATTCCATCTGGTCCTACTGCCTTATTAGAGTCAAGATTTCGTAGGATTTTCCTGATAGTGCGATGGCGGATAGTGACCTCAGGCATTGATGCGTTTATTCTAGGTATCGTGGGGGGTTGTTTTTCATTGGTATCGAGGGTTGAGTTAGAGCTGAACATTTCTTTCATAAAAGAAAGAACTTTAAAAGAAAATCAAATTTTTGGCATAAACGAAAAAATATTAAAATATAAATTAATCAGAAATAAACAAAGACAGAAATCTACAAGACAAGACTAAACCTAGAAATAGCAACTACAAACAAAAAAGAAGAAGGAGACCTAAAAATACTAGAAAGGAAAATACTGAGAGCAATATTTGGACCTAATACAACAAGAGATGGAGAAAGAAGATTTTAAAGAAACATAGAAGTAGCAAAGGAACTAGGTGAAGAAAATAGTCCGATATATAAAAGCAAAGAAAATGGATGGTACGCAGGATGAAAAGAGTACCAACAAAACCTTTTAAGAAAATGACAACATGGGTTTTATTAAAGACGAAAGCAAGTGAAAGGTCACAAAGTAGATAATAAAATCAAGTAGAGGAAGACATGAAAGTATTAAAAATCAGAGACTGGAAAACAAAATGCGGGGATTAAAGAAAATGGAAAATTATAACGAAAGAGGCCAAGAGAAATAAAAGACTAGACTCTACAGAGTTGCACAGTCTATGAGGGTTTTCCTACCCTTGTGTGGGTACTGATCTACTAATATTAAGAAAACTTGAACAGTAAAAGGGGTTTCAAATCATTTTTGATTTAAAATAATAAAAAATCTGGACGACAGATTTGTTTTTACAGTCAGTCAGTTTGACGTAACAAAACGACGCCGTCACTGTACTTTACGTTTAAATATAAACAAGGAGCAGCTTTTAGTTCCAATTGAAAAAGAAGTGTCACGAGCCTTCAATGCAAACGACACTCCAAGTCACATTTCATAATATATTTCAAATCACTATCGCCGCGACAAGTAACTAACTGTATCAATATTATGGTTGATTGGAACCTCCGACCTCGGAATCGCATTCTCGAGAACATTTTCTCAATTAAAAGAGTACGTTTTTTTTAATATAAAAACAACTACATTTCTTTAACCCTACGGTTTTAATATCTAATCCGTCACTAAGATCACTAATGACTAATACAACGACTTTTATCGCTACAGCACTAACGATGAAAAAAACATAATTTTAAATAAATATAGAACAACATCACAATGTCCGGAAATACACTTGAACCAAGTCCCTCCATCTCGATTTTGGGAGTCACGGTGTCCAATAATATGTCTTGGCATGACCAACATCGCAAAGTCGGCAAGCCAGAGGCTAGGTTTTCTGTAGAAAGCCAGAAAGTTTTTTACTCCTGATCAACTGTTGACGACGTACAAGGCTCAAATCCGACCTCTACTGGAGTAATGCTCGCTCATTTGGGGTTCAGTACCAAGGCATTCTCTTCGTCTTCTAGATTCCATTCAGAAAAGAGCCATTCGCTTGATAAACAGCTCAACTCTCACAGATATCCTTCACCCTCTAGAACATAGAAGAAGAGTTGCAGACCAGTCATTGCTCTACAGATATTTCCATGGCAGATGCTCCAGAGAAATAAAAACTCTTGTACCACCATTGGCCACATTCGGCCGAAGAACTCGGCACGCTGATCAGTCTCACACATTTACTCTCAAGCTTGACACTACAAGGACCAATCTTCATCAAGAATCCTTTTTTTACAGGGCTGCTACGGAATGGAATAAGCTTCCAAAATCAGTTTTTCCAGAGAACTATGACCTGCAACTTTTTAAAAAGCGTGTCCACAGTCATTTCCTTTTTATAATCCCTTCCCCTTCTAATAGTCGCAGTGCGGGCCATCCGCGGCCCACACGATAGGTCTACCCTTTTTGCGACTATTTTCATAAAAAAAAAAACTGTGGCGGTCATACAGACAGGTTATGCACAGACGACGTTACAAAACTTTTGCATTTTTGAATCCTCAAAATTCCGACGACTAATTTCACTAAAGACCACGTATACAAGCCTAACCTTTATGACCAGAAGCTTTTTTCCTTTTCATCTACTCACGCACACTCGCAGAACCGATGTTAATCTTTAACACTAAATTCCTTTCCGCCAAGTTACGCATTCTCTACGAACCGCCATAAAACCAACGACCTGGGGGATGAAGATAAAAAGGACGGAAAGAGGTACACCAAGACAGTCTCTCAACGAACTCTAACAGTCTCTCAATGGCCTTTAGCACAGTCGACTCTCTTGCCAAGTTTTTTCTTTCGTTTCAATAAATACACGTCTTCTTCTTCTTCTTCTTTTGGCTTATAACCCTCGGTAGGTTATGTTCCTCTATTCGGTTCTTTCTACCACTGTTCTTCTCCAGTTTCCTATTCTCAGAGTTTTTAGGTCTTCCTCTACATCGTCTATCCACTTTTTCTTGGGTCGCCCTTTCGGTCTTGTGTGAAGCATTTTTAAAATTCTTCATTAGGTACTGTTGGTGTTAGGTTAGGTTAGGCTAATAATAATCGGTATTAATTGAGGCAGTAAAAGTAAAAAAATTAGTCTAACCTAACCTAACGTCCTAACCTAACACCAACGTTACCTGGTGCAGAACGAACCTAATTTTTTTTGTGGGGTCCAAAGCTATGCGCTTTCTTAATATTACTTGGGATACTTCATAATAGTGGTTGAAAAAAATTTGAAGCACTTTCGAGGTGGAGCCGTGATTCGACAAATTTACCTGGTTTATTGCAAATATCTCGGTTTCTATTGCAAATATGCCAAAAGTGACAGAAACCAATTTTATAGGCAATTTTAATATCTTCATGTTTTGTTTGAGATATTTTCCCGTATCTTTTTACATTTTTGAGATATTTTCAAAAAAGTTACTTTAGGGGTAATTTTTAATTTTTTTAAGGTCATTCGGTATTAATAAAAAACATACCATAAAAATTTGAGCCATTTTTCGCAAAAGCCGCGATTGTAAATATTTACCTAAATTATTCATTGACACAGGAAAGATTTCTGTTTCAATCCCCAAAGGATTAAAATTAAATTCTTATTAACTTTTGTCCAAGCTAACGCAAAAAGAAATTTTGTTCTACATTTATTTGGTAAATTGTTCGTCTTCGGGAATGCGTACAGTGTCTATTTGTGACACTATCGCTTTGATTTAGTATTGAAACACACCGTATGCACACCTTACATTTTATTCTCGTTTATTAGATCAACGTGTAGCTATTTAAATTTAAATGATTGGCGTATCAAATGCTATTTTCTCGCTAGTATAAACATTAGAATGTGCATACTTGTAAATAAGATCGAGACTGACAGGTTGAATTTTTTTGCTAGAAACTAAACTGGGAACTAATTATCTCTCGAATTATTTATTGCCAACGTATCGTATGCAATTATATTTCAATGGTATTTTTTTTGTGGGCTATTGGAAAAAAATGTATAAATACGTTTATCTTTACACAATGTGATAAATTTATCGGCGTTTACGATTTTCAAATCGTAAAATGCAAGAATAGTTTTATACGACGTTTTTATAATTCTCTCGCATGTGTTTGACCGGTTTAGACGTCTTGCATTTTATTACACGAAAAAACTGGGGAGCGGCAAAACGAATGTATAAAAAGACCTCCTTTTCATGACTTTCTTTTACTGCATACAAAGATTCTTACTTGACAAGTCAGTATTTTAATAAACACTGGCTATTGCCTGCGACTTCGACCGCGTAGAATGAAGTCTTAATAGTAAAGCCGTGTCGGTTTTGCTGCGTGAAAGACGAAACTGCTGAACACATAATATGTTCATGCCCCTGCTTAGGAAGAAAAAAGTTCAACATATTTGGTTCTAACAACTAAGAATCTAGCGATTTCAAGAAGATGATTGTGGACCCTATTTTTGAAAAGTTGCAGGTCATAGTTTTTTGGAAAAACTGATTTTGGAACCCTGTTCCATTCTATTGCAGCCCTGTTAAAGAAGGATTCTCGATGGAGATTGGTCCTTGAAGTGTCAATATTGAGAGTAAAAGGGTGGGACTGATCAGCGTGCCGAGTTCTTCGGCCGAATGTGGCCAGTGGTGGTACAAGAGTTTTTATTTCTCTGAAGCACCTGCCATGAAAATATCTGTGGAGTAATGTCTGGTCTGCAACTCTTCTTCTATGTTCTAGTGGGTGAAGGGTATCTGTGAGAATTGAGCTGTTTATCAACCTAATGGCCCTTTTCTGAATAAAATCTAGAAGTCGAAGAGAATGCCTTGGTGCTAAACCCCAAATGTGCGAGCAATACTCCAGTAGGGGTCGGATTTGAGTCTTGTACGTCGTCAACAGTTGATCAGGAGTAAAAAACTTTCTAGCTTTCCACAGAAAACCTAACCTTTGGCTTGCTGACTTTGCGATGTTAGCAACATGGTCATGCCGAGACATATTGGTTGGATTATTGGTCCCCACTCAACGATTGTTTCAAGATCTCTATTGATGGAGTTAACCTGTTCCTGCCTGAGTCTATTTGTATCATTCACCGAAAGTGATTGATAGGATGTAAAAGTTAAGACAAGTGTGCTTGTCGTCTGCGAAACTGTAAATGGGGTTCGTGGTGGTTTTCAAGAAGTCGTTGATGTGTAAAATAAATAAGGTGGGGGACAGGATGAAACCCTGGGGGACCCCAGGCATTGGTTTTAAACGCATCAGAAGAAATACCGTCAACTGCCACATGTAAGGAGCGATCTTGCATGAAGCTCAAGAGCCATTGGCGCAGTTTGGTTAGGAGACCGTAGGCAGATAATTTACTTAACAATGCCTGGTGCCAAACGCGGTCAAAGGCTTTAGATATATCCAAGGCTATTGCACGGGATTCATCAAACTTCTTAATAGTGTTTTTCCAGAGCTGACTGACATAAGCTAGCAAATCTCCAGTAGACCGAAGTTGTCGAAATTCATATTATCTGTCATAAATTATCTCAAATTTCTCCAGATATTTGATGCAATGGGGCGATAATTCGCAGGAATAGTCTTTTTTCCTTTTTTCGGAATCGGTTGGATTTTAGCGTTTTTCCACATGGACGGAAATACTCCTTTGCTGTATGATAACTTGAAGAGTCTACAGAGAACTGGAGTGAGCTGTTAAGCACAGGTCTTCAGGACAATTGTCGAAATTCCGTCTGGTCCTACTGCCTTATTAGAGTCAAGATTTCGTAGGATTTTCCTGATAGTGCGATGGCGGATAGCGACCTCAGGCATTGATGCCTTTATTCTAGGTATCGTAGGGGTTGGTTTCCATTGGTATCAAATGTTTAGTTAGAACTAAATATTCCGGCCAGCAGATCCGCTTTTTTTTTGGAATATACGGCTGTCGTGCCGTCGGACCTCTCCAGGGGTCCACCCTGTGCAAGGTCTATCGGTATAGTCATAAACGAGGGTAACTTGAACAGAAAGATCTGTTTGGCTGGGAACCCAAAATAGGAAGACGATGAGGGATGCGGGATACGGCAGTTAGTTTGGCAATCTTTGGTACGGGACTGAAGGTTAAAGACGCATTTTATAATAAATTAATAGTTTTGATTACGTTTTATAAGAAATATAGTTTTTGAAATAAAATAGGATATTGTTATTGTTATTGTTATATAATCATGAACTTCGCGAGAATAACTGGATTTTACGGTGAACTGTAACTTCTAGGGGTCAACCACAATGGACCCATCAAGGGTAGCAGTAAAGGGGTAACCTTACTACGCCCCATTTACACGAGCTCTTCATGTTTTATGATTACTTAATGGATAAATTTTAATGTTGTAAGAAAAGGTACCAGAGACAAAAGGAAATTAGAAATTTATAAAGTTCAGTAGTATCCATGAAGTATTAACGAAATATGCTACAAGGAAAAAGGCCAAGTTTTGGCTAACTTGGCAGTAATGGGGCACTGTTGTCTAAGGAAGCATCTGTATAATATGTTTTCACGTGCCTATTTTTTCCCTTCTACAGTTCCATTATTAATTGGATATCTGATGGTTTTGTATTTCTCAGGTGCTCGTAAATAGTTTCGCTTACCGTATTTTGTTGTAATTTGAATTTATCACTCGTTGTAAATAGTGTTGCATACCTAGTAGTGTTAGGATTTAATTATTAATGGCTGTGACATTTTTGTTAATCGATGGAGTTGGAGTGGGAGTCTTTGTTATTAGATTTCGCCTTGATTATTGGCCTCCATTGTCGTGTGTTGTCAGCTAAATTATTGTTTGGTTTGATTTTCTGTGTGGATGGGCTGGCTATCAACACGGACGAGCGCGATTATGATTATTTTTCTGATATCCGGCCTGGGAGTGAGTAGTTGAAGAGAGTCGCTTGGTGTCAGTCGTCGAAGTCGGGTGAGAGTTTTTGGAACGATTTGATATTAACACGCGAGCAGAACTTCTACGGTTTTTTCTTTCATATCTGGCTGTATTTGGGCCATCTTAATTGGATTTTGAAGAAAAACCATTTAATTTTTAACTTGACCATTCTATCTTACCTTTGTGGTTGATATTTTGGATTTTGGTGTCGAGTTAAAATAACCGCGTGCGGGATCTGATGGAGGGAAGCCATTGTTAAGTAGCAGGTGCTGTTCCATAATTCAAACCGGCCACAGGAGTAGGCCACAGGATTCGTGAATTCGTGTACCCAAAGGTTACAAGTGATTTATTTTAGTATATTTAAACGACGTGACTTATTTTTGACACCACGATTAAGTTTTGTTTTAATTTATTAAAATGGTACACTGTTGAAAACTATTTATTGCATGGGATAATATGCCAAGGCTGAACTTTGATTAAAATAATATTCTCAATAGTTCTTTGTGTCCAAGTAAGAACGTTTATTCATACTTATTTGTAAATATCCTACAATATTGCTATTTTGAAGGACAGCCATCGTGAAAAGAAATATTTTTAAATAAGCTCGATTGTTTTAACAGTGTAAATCTTTATGTGCTTGATCTAAGTGTTTTCAATAGTTTAAAAGTAACAAATTATTTTCATTAAACTTGTACCTGCTCCAAGTTGAATCTGAATGTATACATTACTGAATATACATTATGTAGTTATTGTGATGATTTCAAATTATTCTTTTTGTTGCAAGTCCATTTATTTTGTATTTTTTTTGCTATCAGGAATTCTATATAAAACCAATTATTTTTGAAATTTTAAATATTGTGAACGTTTTTTTTTGTTTTTAATTTTCTTTTGTACATCATTAGGTTTTTATTATTGTCTGAAAGATTGTTATAATTAATTTAAATATTATTTTAAGAAAAGTGTATTAAATTTGTTTAATCCACTTTACAAAAATACAGAATTTGTTGTAAAAAATCAGAACATCATTTTTACTTAATTAATATATTGCAGGAATTGTAAATATAGTTTTATTTACTTAGTTCACCATAATTGTTGTTGTTGTTTATCGTGTGGCTCTGCTAGTGCCTACAAGACCTAGGGGTTTCCGGCTTGTACCGTCTAGTCGGTGGCGCGGCTCACTTTTATATTCTTTTCTTCTACCCTCTACGACTGAGCTCGGGCATAATTTGCCAGTAGAGAGACCGCTGGCAGAGTACTCTTTAGAGAACTAAAAGACGTGGCAATGTGAAAAACCAGTACGCAGTGTGGAAACTTAATACGAGGACTATTACATTTAAAAGTAAAGTTTAACGTTAAGTTTAGCCAGGAGACTAGGTGGCTCAATGCCAACTAGGCTAACTGGTGGCAGCAGCTCAAAAGCTGTAATATGGACTCCTCCAACCCGACCGCTTCTAAGCCATAAAAGTTCAGGTGTTTTAAACCAACAAAATCATTGCTGAACAGCAAGGAGTTAAAAAATAACAATATCTTATTGAGATGGCATCAAGAGGTCGCTTATGGCAGATGTATTTCGCTGCATATGTGAAGAATTTAGTGTGACCAGTGCGGAAAGGTTCTTTGAACAGCGATATTTAATGCATAGACGGAATTGGTAAGAAATAACTAAAGAGAGAGAATAATCCGAGAATGGCAGGAAATGTGAAACAATCATACCAGAAATGCTCAGTGGAACAAGACTATGATAAGAAATCTAAAAGGTTGGGTTAGCAGCACCTTTAAGAGTACAGACTATTTTCTGAAACAGTTCCTTACTGGCCATGGTACCGTCAGGACCTACACTCTCGGAATAGGAAAAACAAACAATGATAAATGCATATATTATCAGAACATGTGCCACGTCTTATTCGTTCTCTATAAAGCACTCTGCCAGCGGTCTCTCTACTGGCAAATTTTGCCCGAGCTCAGCCGTAGAGGGTAGAAGAAAAAAAAATATAAAAGTGAGCCGCGCCACCGACTTAGACGGTTCAAGCCGGAAACCCCTAGGTTTTATAGGCACTAGCAGAGCCACACGATAAACAACTAAGTTTATGGTGAACCAAATAAATGAAATTATAGCAAAAATATATTGGATACTTTACTCCTACAATAAATCAAAGTACACAGCTCAATAGCAAAATTATAACAAATATAGTCAAAATTAACAGCTAACAATAAATTAAAGTACTCAGTTCAATAATAACATTATAACAAATATAGTCAAAATCAACAGCCAACAATAAATCAAAGTACTCAGTTCAATAATAAACTTATAACAAATATAATCAAAATCAACAGCTAACAATAAATCAAAAATCCAAAGTTTACGATTCCATAAAATAACCAAAACAGAAGTAAGAGTAACAGACTTTACCAAGTTACCAAAAAAAAACTTTTTAATAATACTTAATCAAACGTTCACATAAGGCTGCTAATTTACTCATGATTTTACCATTTACATAAAGTTTTACACTGTTAAAACAATCGAGTTTATTTAAAAATATCTTTACAATGGTTGTCTTTTAAAATATCAATATTGTAGGATATTTACAAATAAGTATGAAGAAAAGATTATCCTAATCAAAGTTCAGCCTTGGTATATTATCCAATGCAATAAAAAGTTTTCAACAATGTACCTTATTAATAAATTAAAACAAAACTTAATCGTGGTGTCAAAAACAAATCACGTCGTTTAAATATTCTAAAATAAAATCACTTGTAACCTTTAGGTATACGAATTCACTACTTCTGTGGCCGGTTTGGTTATGGAACGGCACCTGCTAATTAACAATGGCTTCCCTCAATCAAATCCCGCATGCGGTTATTTTAACTCGACACCAAAATCCAAAATATCAACAACAAAGGTAAGATAGAATGGTCAAGTTAAAAATTAAATGGCTTTTCTTCAAAATCCAATTAAGATGGCCCAAATACAGCCAGATATGAAAGAAAAACCGTAGAGGTTCTGCACACTTGCCAATATCACACCGTACCAAAAATTCTCACCACACCACTCCCAAGACTGTCACCAAACGACTAGCACTTCCCAAGCCGGATATCAAGAAAAATGACACGGAACCGACGTCAACCAACAATATTCGAAAGTCCATGCTCCACACGAAGGATCGCACTCGTCCGTGTTAATAGCCAGACCCATCCACACAGAAATGCAAACCAAACAATAATATAACCGACAACACTCAACAATCGAGGCCAAAAACCAAAGCAAAATCTAATAACGAAAACCCCCACTCAATCTCCAGCGATTAACGAAAATGCCACAGCCATTAACAATCGAATCCTATCACAACAAGGTATGCAACACTATTTACAACGAATGATATATTTAAATTACAACAAAATACGGTACGCGACACTATTTACGGGTACCTGAGGAATACAAAACTATCAGAGACCCAATTATAATGGAACTGCAGAAGGGAAAAAAAGGCACGTTACACATGGACGACGCATGTCGAATGTATACGGTGGCTAACGTTACGACAACGGTTAGAGACAGACCTTAATACCAGACTTACACCAGCAAATACCTCAGACGTTATGCTGAGAGATACGAAAATCTTTACAAAATTAAACGAATAGTGGAGAAAAAAGAACTAAAAAAGGATTACACACACAACGTTAAGAGAAACAGTAGTATCGGACATTTTCACTCCGCGAAGTAACATCGACACTGATGTTCCGCAGGGCGAAGAAATGCATTTCGGGGTGGGTTTAGTAAGGTACGTTGGACTTGTACATTCAGAGCCGGATGTGTCACACTCCCGGGAAAAGGTTATACAAATACATAGATCTATTAAAGGTCGCATTGGAGGGGTGACCTACGCCCCACTCACATGATACCTAACCTTACCTGGTGCCATAAAGATTCCCACCCCCCCAAAGAAGATGAGCGAGGCCTAGGAAGCATCGAGACAAGACCTGGATACTTCATTTTACCTGTAATCGTAACTCTTAAAGATAAATTAAACAACTGCTGCTTGCTACATTGATTTTAAATGATTTATTGTAGTTTGTGTAGTTACTTTCATTGTTCTGTATGGGAGTAGTCCTATTTGTTATTGATTATGAACTTTCAGGGAGTTTTTCATATTTTTATTGGCTTTGGGATACTAAGACAAAAGGAATTGGCTAAAGCGGACCAAGTTCTTCGTGGGTAAGAAGTGGTAGCCGATGATAAATCCCCGGAAAGTGATGATGATACCCCTGCACATTAAGTTAGATCTCATCAAATAACTTATCGCAGCTCTCGACAAGGAGTCGACGGCGTACCTTTGAGATTTCTGTTTACAACTGCTCCACAATCTAAGAAAAAACTCAGGGAATCGACTAAACAAACGTGTTATATAAAACATTTTTAAAACAGGTATAACTATATATTTTTTAATTCGATGATACCGTTGTAATATGGCTATAAAAGCGCTAAAACTAGTTTCAATGCGGTTTTAAAAATGATTACAGAACTGGTAGTAAATAATTCAGTGGCCGTCATGAGCGTAGTCACGATTTTATAAAAATCATTTTTCTGTTTATGCATTGAAATTTAATTACTTCGTATTAATTAATCATAAATATATCCAAAGTGCTGTGATTAAAATTATTTAAAAGAAAATTTTAAATAAATTTCCTCTTTCTTTTAAAATCTATTAATCCTCATTCAGGTTCTTCTTCTTATATTGCATCTCCTATCGGAGGTTTGCTATCATCACAGCTATCCGGACCTTATTGACTGCAGCTCGAAAGAGTTCAACATTGCTACAATTAAACCAGTCCCCTACATTTTTAAGCCAAGACACACGGCGTCTTCCAATATTCCTCCTTCCACCAATCTTTCCCTGAACTATCAGCTGGAGAAGTGCGTATATGGGTCCTCTCAGTATATGACCTAGATATTGAAGCTTTCTCTTTTTTATGGTGCTTATGACTTCACATTCCCGAAGGCTTGTAGTTTGTCCGTGTGATTCTTCTTGAGAGCCCATGCCTCCACTCCATACAAAAGCGCGGAAAACACGTAACAACGCAGCATCCTCATCCTAAGTCCAATCTTGATATCTCGACTGGTGAACAACTTTTTCATTTTCGTAAATGTTGACCTGGCTATCTCTATTCTCGTTCTTGTTTCTCTTGTTTGGTCACCTGATTGTTCTATCCAGGCTCCCAGGTATTAGTATGACTGCACATTCTCTATTAAGATGTCTGCTACTAACATGTTTACATGGTTGTGATTTTGGGGGAACTTTGTAACTACCATTAACTTGGTTTTCTTAAGTTTATCTTTAGACCGTATTCGTTACATCGATTATTTAATTTCTCTAGAAGATGTTGTATGTCTCTTTGATTGCTCGTTAACCTCTCCGTTAATAACTATCCCTACCGATTCTTCTTGCAAGGTTTCTTTAAAAATGGCTTCGCTATACAGGTTTAATAGTAGTGGCGATAGGATGCATCCTTGTCTTACAACACGACGGATTTCCATTTCCTCTGTTGGCTGGTTTTCTACCTTTGTATTCGCTCTTTGGCCCCAGTATAGGTTGCTAATTATTTTCACATCGTCCAAGTCAATGTTTTTACTGACGAGTAGCTGATGTAACTTGTCATTCAGGTTAGGTTAGGTTAAAACGGCGGTTCGGAGGGAACCCACTTAGGCCTTTTGGCCCGTTGTGATACCGTGGTAGACGGCGGTGCCTTCCTCCTCTACCGTAAGAACCAGTTGGAACTTTTAATGAAAAGTATGAGGACTTCCTGGATAGAGTTAAAACATATATCTAGTTTAGGCCAAATCTGTTTCGATGATTTGCATGTGGGTTTATTTTGCCACCTCAAGTTGGCTTTTTGAACTACTTTGCTGTGCAGGAAGAGCCGGCAGTTTGCAATTGGTACTCCTTGCTGATATGAGACAGATACAGCTGGGAGGTTAGTGACCTCTCTTTTGTGGACAGACAGCAAACTCATTATTTTTTCATGTATAATCACCCTCTGAAGTTTGTCAGTTTGTTGCACTTATTTACTAACACCCTGTATATCCGCGAACTGATCTGTCTGTTCCCTCCAATTGAATTCATTTGTGAAGTCAAGAACACACCTCCCTGAGTCAGAGTTTTTAGTTTTTAGTTTTTTAACAATAAAACGAACCAAATCATTTTTAATTCGACTTCTTTTTTAGGAAAAAGTTCGTTACAATTACTTTAAGTATTACATACGAAACACCCTGTATATATAGTGAATTACAATGTTAATTATAGTCGAATCAGTGGTACGGCTCTCGGTCAAACGATGCGGGCGTTAGTGGAAGGTTACAACATTCCTAAATTAACTTTATCGCGGTTTTAGTTGCGTCTGCAATGCGCGTTCATAATTATGACAAGTGTTTTATTCGAGTGCAATTGCGGCCGTATCCAAAAACTCGTTCATTTCCTTTGTGACGCGAAGCGTCTCGACGTCGTATGACGGATGCGTACCAGATACGGAGACTAATTCGACGTCGCGCTATGTGAGACTGACTATTAAGACTCTGTCGATGTTATTTGTGGAATTGAAATGTATACTGTCGGATAAATAAAAGTATCACTAATTTTTTTTTAATTAGCTTCAACGACTGACTGTGACTTTCACTTAAGGCGAGGTTATACAAAAAATAAAATAAGATAAAATAACAAAATAAAATAAAAAAGATAAAAATGCCCAAAACTATGAAAGCGTTTATACAAGAAATAAGGTAAAATAAAAAATAAGAATAAGAACAAAAGATGGCCAACTTTAATATCTTTGTCTTATTTTATTTTGTTTAAAAACTAATAATGCGCGTGACCCAAATCTTTTCTGTTCTAAGTGTTCCGAGTTTACAATCAACCTAACCTAACCTAATGATATTATTTGTGGAGGTATTTTTGATTTTCCTTTTATGGCCCGTATATTTATTTCTTAAAAGCTTCCATGTGTGTTCAGCAGCTTTAGCTACAGAAAAAGTGGTTTAAAAAACTTTAAACTCTCTGATTTTTTGGCACTTACGTGCTTCCTCCATTTTGTGAGCAATTGTGAGCAAAGCATTTTCTTTCAGTCGGCTGTTCTTGTATTTCCCTACAGTTTTTGCAAATAACTGAGAAAAGGTCGATACCTGCTCTATCAACATGCCATCATCCATTATAATATTTTTTAATAGGAAATGGATGGTAGATATATACGAGGGCGGTTTGATAAGTCACTGACTTTTTGAATAAAACAAATTTATTTACGCAAATAAACATTTTATTTTTCTACATAATCACCTTTTAACTCGATACATTTAGTCCAGCGTTTTTCTAGTTTTTTTATTCCCTCCAAATAATAGGTTTTTTCAAAGCTCTCAAAATACGTGTTTGTTTCGGTAATGACTTCTTCATTCGACTCAAATCTCTTACCGCCCAGCCATTTCTTTAGGTTTGGAAACAGAAAATAGTCGCAGGGGGCTAAATCTGGAGAATATGCTGGATGGGGTAGCAGTTCGTATCCCAATTTGTGGATTTTGGCCATCATGACTAGACAAGTGTGCACACGTGCATTGTCTTGATGGAACAGCACTTTCTTCTTCTTAGCCAAATGCGGCCGTTTTTGCTTCAAATCAACGTCGAATCTGTTCAAAAGCTTTGAATTATATTCGCCGGTGATCGTTTTACCTTTCTTGAGGTAATCGATGTGAATGACACCGCGTACATACCAAAAAACTGTGGCCATAACCTTGTTGGCTAACAGACTCTGTTTCGCCTTCTTTGGTCCACGTTCACTCCGAGCAACCCACTGGTTCGATTGTTCCTTGGTCTCTGGCGTGTTGTGATGGATCCATGTTTCATCCACAGTAACAAAACGGCGCAAAAATTCGTCCGTATTACGGCTGAACATCGCTAAACACTCTTTTAAAGTGGTCACACGATTGCGATATGGTCAAGTGTGAGCGATCGCGGCACCCATCTCGCAGAGAGTTTTTTCATGTCCAAATATTCGTGTAAAATATGATGTACCCGTTCAGTTGAGATACACCTACAGCATGAGCCAACTCACGCACTTTTATTCTCCGATCATCCAATATCATTTCATGGATTTTATCGACGATTTCCGGCGTGATCACTTCTTTTGGGCGACCTGGAAGTTCGGCGTCACTAGTGCTGGTACGACCACAACGAAACTCTGTAAACCACTTCTTAACATAACCATTGAAATTGATGGTGCCGAGTCCCCGTAGTATTTATCAAGTCTTTCCTTAGTTTCAGTGATGGATTTTTTACGTAAAAATTAATGCTTAATCAGCACACGAAATTCACTTTTTTCCATTTTCGTAAAAATTCACGAGGTTGTCTGCTTTGAACGGCTATCAAACACCAACTGCACGACGTAGCTTGCTCAAGATTAGAAAGTTGCCCACTGATAGATTATAGTTCACGGCAGCACTGTTGCATTTGGAGTAACTGCGCGGGAAATTCAAAAAGTCACTGACTTATCAAACTGCCCTCGTAGTTAGATAATTTTTAATATTGATGAAATTTAAAAAATCCGTATTTAAAATAAAATAACAAATCAATTTGGAGATTATGTACTGTTATGCACAAAACACAAAAGTCATTGTCAAAAAAAGCTGCGATTTCATCGGTTCATTCTTATTTCTTATTTTATTTTAGTCATCTGTATAAACCAATGTTTTTTGCACTCAATCCTTATTTTATTTTATGTTATTTCTTTTTTTATTTTATTAGATGTATAAACTCGCCTATAATCTCCAAATTGATTTGTTATTTTATTTAAAATACGGATTTTTTAAATTTTTTCATCACATAAAATTATTTAACTATATATCTATCATCCATTTCATATTAAAAATTATTATAATGGATGATGGCATGTTGATAGAGCAGGTATCGACCTTTTCTCAGTTATATGCAAAAACTGATGAAAAATACAAGAACAGCCGATTGAAAGAAAATGCTTTGCTCACAATTGCTCACAAAATGGAGGAAGCACGTAAGTGCCAAAAAATCAGAGAGTTTAAAGTTTTTTAAACCACTTTTTCTGTAGCTGAAGCTGCTGAACACACATGGAAGCTTTTAAGAAATAAATATACGGGCCATAGAAGGAAAATCAAAAATACTTTCACAAATAATATTATTAGGTTAGGTTAGGTTGATTGTAAACTCGGAACACTTAGAACGGAAAAGATTTGGGTCACGCGCATTATCAGTTTTTAAACAAAATAAAATAAAATAAGACAAAGAGATAAAAGTTGGCCATCTTTTGTTCTTATTTTATCTTATTTCTTGTATACACGCTGTTATACTTTTTGGCATGTTTATCTTTTTTATTTTATTTTATTTTGTTCCTTATTTTATTTTATTTGCTGTATAAACTCGCCTTAAAAAACACTATAATTTATATATTAGTAGACAATTTTAGGTACCTTTTGATAGGTAAAAGTGTATAGCTCTGTCTAAACTTATTGTATTGTGAACTTAATACCTGTCAATAAATCATTATTATTATTATAGCATATTTTACGAATATACGGTAGTATCGGTTTATCGTTAGAAATTCAATAATCAGTTTTCAACTGTAAAAAGTACGAAAGTAAATTCCCCTATATTTTTAAGTTTAGCTTGCACGGACTGGTTTAACATCGAAAAAGGTGTAAGACAGGGATGTGTGGTACGCCATGGCTGTTTAAATTATACATAGACGATTGTTTAAAAGATTTAAAAGAGAGCACGTACGGATTAAAAATGAATGATTTGATCGTCAAATGCCTTCTTTACGCCGATGATCAAGTCATATTAGCGTCATCTGAAGAGGAGTTGAAAGCGATGGTTAATGTTATGCATGATGCCCTGAAAATCAAAGGGATAAAAATAAATGTAAGCAAAACGAAAGTAATAATTTAAAAAAAAAAAGAAAGCATGACAAACTGTGAAGTTCTAATTACGGAAGAAAGAGTGGAACAATTAAATAAGTTTGTATACTTGGGTTCAAAGTTAACGAGAAATAAAAAGTATGACAGAGACATTGAGCGAAGGTTGTCGGCAGGAAAACATTTGAATGGGGCACTGCATAGCTTTATGAACAGCCAGAAAGTGTTAAAAAAGGTAGGTCTGGCTGTGCATAGAGGAGTGCTGGTTCCTACACTTATGTTAGGTAGTAAATGTTGGGTATGGCAGAAGAAGCATGAAATTAGAATTAATGCTGCGGAGATGAGTTGTCTGAGAAGTATAGCGACTCGATTGGATAAAGTAAAGAATAGTGAGATAAGAGAACGCTGTGGTGTAAAAAAGATGTGGTTAAAAAGATAGATAAACGTATGCTTAGATGGTTTGGACACGTAGACAGGATTGATGAAGAAAAATTGACGGAACAAATTTATTAGGTGAGTGTGTGAATGCACGGAAGTCGGTAGAGGTCGACCTCGGCGAACATCGATCTCGATCAGATGAACATTGTTTTGAAGAAAGGCCAGGTCAAGAATACCTACAACCGACGAGCATGCATGAGAGCACTGATGAAAGTAGAGGAAGCAAAAGATGTGTGTAAGAACCGTAGCGGAAGTGGATGGAAGTGGTCTCTGCCTACCCCTACGGAAAAAAGGCGTGACTATATGTATGTATGCATGGTTAATTGTCTAAGTCCTTGCCCCAATATGTATCTTACCTATACCTTGAATAATTACCCTAACAAGTACCTTGTCAAAAATTTTTAATCCGTCCACAGTCCCTGTTAAAATTGAATATAAATTTCAGTTCAAACGTGAGCCAAATAAGGGACACAGGACTCACAGAAAGAATAAGACATAACCCATATATGGGTCATTGGACAGTGAACATGTTATTATTTTTATTAAATATAACAGCACCATCAAAATCAACATAATTTTTGAGAAAAAATTGTTTAAAATAAGCGCAAAATAGTTCAATTTGTGCTACACAAAGATATATATTTGTGGCACTTTATGACGTCTTATCGACAAAGATCTTTCTGCAACATTACGAAAAACTTACGAAACATCCTTCGTATAGCATTGTCGTTATTTATGCCTTAAAATTCTTGAGTTATTTAAATAATTTACTGGTAAAATTAAGCACCATAAAATTAACAGCAACAACGAAACAAGAATTACGATTTAGCCGCTGTAGTACAGTATTCTGTTGATTCATCGATTGTAAACATGTTATTGCCGTTTATTCGTTTTCTCTAAACTTCAATTAATTTTTTTTTCCAAACCGCATCAAACCGAACATTTTTTAATAGCTTTACACACATAACAAAAAAAAAATGGAACGCTACATTTCGGAAGAAATCCTCTCATAATGACCATTTTTCTTTGTTGTTTTTCCCTGGTTTTTTTCACTTGTTTCCGATCGCCTGCATTTAGGTCTCTCTGTTTGTCCATACGCATTTTTTAAAGGTGAGAGAATTGTACACTGAAAAACAGTATTTCGTTGACACACTTCCACAACGAAAGCTTATTTGAAAGATACTCACATTGGTTACACAGGCAATAAAGAATGATACCTAGAATAAACGCATCAATGCCTGAGGTCGCTATCCGCCATCGCACTATCAGGAAAATCCTACGAAATCTTGACTCTAATAAGGCAGTAGGACCAGATGAAATTCCGACAATTATCCTGAAGACCTGTGCTCACCCTAGTTCTCTGTAGACTCTTCAAGTTATCATACAGCAAAGGAGTATTTCCGTCCATGTGGAAAAACGCTAAAGTCCAACCGATTCCGAAAAAAGGAAAGAAGACTATTCCTGCGAATTATGGCCCTATTGCATTGCTCTCAGTCATATCCAAAGTTATGGAAAAAGCGATTAACACAGAACTCATCAAATATCTGAAGAAATTTGAGATAATTCATGACAGACAATATGGATTTCGACAACTTCGGTCTACTGGAGATTTGCTGGCTTATGTCACTCAGCTCTGGACAAACATTATTGAAAAGTTTGGTGAATCCCGTGCAATAGCCTTGGATATATCTAAAGCCTTTGACCGCGTTTGGCACCAGGCATTGTTAAGTAAATTATCTGCCTACGGTCTCCTAACCAAACTGCGCCGATGGCTCTTGAGCTTCATGCAAGATCGCTCCTTACATGTGGCAGTTGACGGTATTTCTTCTGATGCGTTTAAAACCAATGCCTGGGGTCCCCCAGGGTTTCATCCTGTCCCCCACCTTATTTATTTTACACATCAACGACTTCTTGAAAACCACCACGAACCCCATTTACAGTTTCGCAGACGATAGCATACTTTCACAGAGATCTTAAAGCAATCGCCGAGTGGGAAACCAACAATCTTGTTCAGTTCAACGCCCAAAAAACACAAAGTGCCACGTTTTCCAAGAAAGTGAATTCCTCAAATCATCCCATCACAATGTCCGAAAATACCCTTGAACCAAGTCCCTTCATCTCGATTTTGGGAGTCACGGTATCCAATAATATGTCTTGGCATGACCATGTTGCTAACATCGCAAAGTCGGCAAGCCAGAGGCTAGGTTTTCTGTGGAAAGCCAGAAAGTTTTTTACTCCTGATCAACTGTTGACGACGTACAAGGCTCAAATCCGACCTCTACTGTAGTATTGCTCGCACATTTGGGGTTCAGCACCAAGGCATTCTCTTCGTCTTCTAGATTCCATTCAGAAAAGAGCCATTCGCTTGATAAACAGCTCAACTCTCACAGATACCCTTCGCCCTCTAGAACATAGAAGAAGAGTTGCAGATCAGTCATTGCTCTACAGATATTTCCATGGCAGATGCTCCAGAGAAATAAAAACTCTTGTACCACCATTGGCCACATTCGGCCGAAGAACTCGGCACGCTGATCAGTCTCACACATTTACTCTCAAGCTTGACATTACAAGAACCAATCTTCATCAAGAATCCTTCTTTTACAGGGCTGCTACGGAATGGAATAAGCTTCCAAAATCAGTTTTTCCAGTGAACTATGACCTGCAACTTTTTAAAAAGCGTGTCCACAATAATTTCCTTTCTATAATCCCTTCCCGTTCTAATAGTCGCAGTGCGAGCTATCCGCGGCCCACACGATAGGTCTACCCTTTTTGCGACTATTTTCAATAAAAAAAAAAAAAGGCTGATTCTCTGCTATAACAATTGGTCCAAAAACTTTATATATAGCAAGGCGTGGTTTTTCTTTTTTATGAAGAGTAATAATGAATTGTATCCCTTTATTTAACTTTTAGTAATATTTTCTTTTTCATTAGATTTATTTGGGCTTTTAAATTAGTTAAGTCCTTGTTTTTTACATTACCAACAATGGGGCAGCTTTTTCCTTTTAAAATCACGCTGTTTTTAAAACAAAGCATGTGAGCTTTCACATTTTTCATGACCAGAATGCATTTTATCCTGTAAGAGTTTTTTTTTTACAAAATTATTGGTGGTTTGTGTATTTGAATGCTCAATGGCCATCACCATGGGTTGATATTCATCAGGTAAACCCTGAAGTATTATTATTCCTATGTATTCGTCTTTAATTCGTTTGCCAAACCCAGCTAGTTGCTTAGAAGTATATAAATAAAGGCTTCCATACTTGCAAAGTTCTCAAGTTTCATTGAAAATAATTTTCCAATTAAAACAACTATTCTGTTAAGTCCTTTATCTTCGAAAGCATTTTCAAGCGCTTTCCAGCCTCTGTAGCAGTTTCAGCCTTTTAAACGTGAGACAGACTGAACTTTTTTATCCCTGCGAGTTTTTATAGCTGCATCTGTATCATTTTCTGCGGGATATGCATTTACAGAACACCATAGGCTATCCAGCTTTAACAGATTTTTTATTTAAAATTTCTAGGCGGAATAATTTGTACGAACTTTTAGTTTGGCCAAGCCACCAATTAAAACTGAAGCATCTTTTACTTTTAACTACTTAACAAATTATATGACAGTTACATAAATAAAATATTTTAAAAAACTATTGATATTGATTTGAGGTCATCATCATCATCACCATTCTTCAGTCATTTGCATCCGCTGTCGGATATAGGTCTCCTTAAGTTTCTTCCAAGTTTCTCGGTCCTGTGCTGCTGCAATCCAGTTGGTGTTGATCTTTTTTAAATTATTTGTCCATCTGGTGGGTGGTCTTCCAGGGTTTCGTTTGTCTTTCACCATGGCCTCCATTTCAGAAGTTTTTTCGTCCATTTCTGATCTGTTTGTCGTGCTACATGACCGGCCCACCTTTATTTCGACTAAGAGATCTTTTCAATTATGTCTTTTACCTTTGTTCGTCTACGAATCTCCTCATTTCTTAATCTGTCTTTGAGTGATATCCTCAGCATAGATCTTTCCATCTTTCTTTGTGTGCCACTCAATTTCCTTGCTGAAGCCTTAGTGAGCGTTAGGGTTTCTGCCCTATATGTGAGAACCGGTAGGATACACGTGGTAAAAGTCTTCCTTTTTAGACTTATAGGAATTTTGTCCATAAATATGTAACTCAATTTGCCGTATGCTGCCCATCCGAGGTTTATGCGCCTTAAAAGTTCACAATTTTGATTGTCCCTGCTGATTTTTAAGTCGTGTCCCAGATAGGTATACTTTTCGACATATTCTACTTGCGCTCCCTCTATGTATATATTTCCTGTTGGTACTAGGTTTGTCATTGTCTTAGTTATGGCATAGCTTATGTTCAGACCAACCGCTTTCATTTCGTTTTGGAGTTGTTGCAGCATATCTCGTGCTTCACTTAGATCATCCACAACTTGGGTGTACCCATGATCTATTCTGCATTATTTGAGAGTCTGGAGGATAACATACATTTCCACTATGTGAAACGCCTTTTGGAAGACTGCGAAAACTAGAACTAATGGTCTATTATATTCTACTGTCTTCTCTATTAACGTTTTCAGGCATTGAAGGTGGTCATTCGTCCCAAATCCGGTTCGGAATCCTGCCTGCTCTCTTGTCTGGTATAGGTCGAATTTAGATTCCAGTCTGGTTGTTTTTATGCGGGTGTATATATATATATATATATATATATATATATGTATATATATATATATATATTGTAAATATGGTTCAGTAGGCTAATGGTTCTATAGTTATCTAATAGAGTACTATCTGTTTTTTTGTGTAGTAGGATGGTAGTGGCATTGTTCCACTTTAGGGGTACCTCTTGATTTTGTAGACATAAATTAAACAGAGTCTGCATTTTCTCTATTAGTACCGGTCCTCCCATTCTTATTGCCTCAATTACAACTCCATCTTCGCCTGGGGCTTTGTTGTTTTTCATTTTCTTGAGGGCGCGATATATTTCTAACTTAGTGATATCTGGTATGTCTTTTGATCACTGGTTTTGTTCTTTCCCTTGATTTAGTTGATTTTTATCTGGGTACCTCTTCTTGTTCGTATAAAGCTCTTTGTATTTTAGTTACAAAAACATTTTTGTGGTATAGTGAGAAACTTGGCTAAAAAAACCAAATAAAAAATTGTGAAACAAAACGCCTAGTATGATATTGTAGAACTGTCGCCAAAATATGCAGGGTACCTATTAAGCCAAAATAGGCTATCAACCAGGATCACGTTTAGGCTTCTGCCAAAGCATTGTAGACTAAACAATATGCCTAATATGAGACAGACCAAAAGGTTCGTTAAAACACTATCGCCAATATATGCGGGATACCTACTAAGCCATAAAGGGCCATTAACCAGGTTTATGGTTGGGCTTTTGACATGGAATTGTAGACTTCGCAAACACGTTAACAATATCGAGCTGGCAGACCCAAACATATGCAGGTTTTGTCAAGAAGACGAGGAAATCTCTAAACCCATACAGTGCTAGTGCGAAGGAGAAAAAAAAACACACACCACTGGAGGACCTTATGTCTGACCTATGGGGTCTAGATATTACATTAACACAATAAAAGGACATAAGCAATGGAGATGCTCGGTGCCCATAATCCCGATATTTTTCTCCAAAATAAAGAAAGAAAACCACATTGACAATCAGAATAATTACAATTAAAATGGAAAATTCCATGAATTAAACAAATGCCTTACACATTAACCGAATTAAGTTTGCAATTGCTTGATACCGAAGAGGAACAAGCTCGTCGACAAGTACAATTAACATTTAAACAATCTTTGATTACTCTTTTAACGCGAGATACTAACGATTACAATCAGAGGTTTGCGAGAAAGAACAATAAGAGTCAATTTCTGGTAGGAAATGAGATTGTGGTGCTATCTTGCAGGTCTGTGAAGCGAATAAAATAATAAGGAAAACTCTTAATAAGAGGAGTGAAATCGAGTTTTTTCAGTATTTAATAACTTTATCACTAATATTTTCAGACTTAAGTGAATCTGATTTATCTCAGGCGCGTAATAATGAGGCGAGTCTTATTCTGAACTAATTTAAGAATGAAGAGACGTCCCGAGGAATCATAGAATCAAGCCTTCGCCTCTCAAGGTAATAAAATGTGCCGATTGGGTAAGTTTTCATACGTTTTTTGTTACTTTCAAAAATGCTGAAATGTTTAATGCCTACTCGACCAATCAGAATACTAAAAATTAACCGAGTTTTGTATTACACAAGACTTAATATTTCGGTAATTACCTTTAAGCCTTTGTGTTTCTCATAATAAGCAAAAAATCCAAAATAAGGAAAAAAGTTAATGACCCCAGCCCATCGAAGAAGATATATTACGATGAAAAACTGCCCATTTATGCTGCAAAACAGCAAGATTCACAGCAATTCACACAATTTTTGCTTAAAGTGATGCATAATCATTTTATCAAAAACTTGTAGGCTGAAGATAAAAAAAAATGAAACGCATTTTGTGCCCTATCCGGTCTCCCGAACGTTGGCTATCACTCTGGCTAGAGCATTTCGATCTTCTGCTAAGTGTATGAGTTCTCCCACTGAACGTATATTTGTCCATTCACGAATGTTCTTCAACCATGACTGTTGCTTTATTCCAGGTCCACGGCGCCCCCTTATTTTCCCCTTCATTAAAATTTGGAGTAGTTGATATTTATCTTCTCTTAGTATGTGACCAAGGTATGCAATTTTGCGGCATTTTATGATGGTCATTAATTGCATGTCAGTTTTAGCCCTTCTGAGCCCTTCTCATTTGTTACATGGTCCGCCCAAGGTATGCGCAGAATCCTCCTGTGCAGCCACATCTCAAATGCCTCTAGTCTGATCTTGAGTGTCCACGTCACCGTACCATACAACAGTATTGACCATATATAACATTCGGTCATCCGTTGTCTTAGCTTAAGGTTCAAATCATCATTGCAAAGAAGCGGTCTCATTTTATTAAACGCTGCGCGCGCCATTTCTATTCTGCTTTTTATAATGGGTTACCATCGTGGTTTAGATTGACGTTATTCTGTACCGTACGACTCACTACCATGAATTTTGTTTTATTAGCGTTGATATTCAAGCCGTATCTTTTTCCAACTGTGTTAATTCTGTCTAGCAATGTTTGCAGATTTTCTATTGTATCTGATAGTATTACCGTGTCATCAGCCTATCTAATTGTTGTTATGGGTAAGCCATTAATTTTAATTCCGCAGTGTCCCAGTTCTTCAAGAGCTTCTGGGTCCCATACCAAGCAAAAAATCAAAAAGAAGGAAGAAAGTTAATGACCCACTAAAGAAGCTGTGATTGACTATTGCCCATTAATGCTGCAAAACATAAGGAACAGCAGAACCTCGCTCAACTATTGGTAAAAGTAGATGCACAATCCTTCTATCAAGGACTTGTTTCTGACAGCATTGAGAGCACGCATGATCAAAACGAATCCGTGAACGATCTAACTATCGATGAGGACATTTAGCGAGAAAGAAAAATCACCTTCCAGCTATTTTATTAAAAAAAAGATGAACATTTTCTATTCTAATTACATTTTTCTTTTGGCTTCCTTCTTAAAAGGTATTTTTTAACTGACTTCACAATAGGAGGAGGTTCTCAATTCGACTGTATTTTTTTTTTATGTTTGTTACCTCAGAACTTTTGACTGGGTAAACATATTTTGATGATTCTTTTTTATTTGAAAGCTGGTGCTTCTCGTGTGGTCCCATTTTAATTTGGTCCAGTTCTGACATTGGCATCCATGAGAAAACCATTTGCTTCCTCTACTTTCATCAGTGTTCTCATACATGCTCTTCGGTTGTTGTTACTCTTGACCTGGCCTTTCTTTAAAACAATGTTGATCTAATCGAGATATGTTCACCGAGGTCGACCTCTACCGATTTGCCCATTCACACTCGCCTTATAAATTTGTTTCGTCAATCTTCCTTCATCCATCCTTTCTACGTGTCCAAACCATCTATCTTTGTGACCACATCTTCTTTTACACCACAGCGTTTTCTTATCTCACTATTCTTAACTTTATCCAACCGAGTCACTCCGGCTATACTTCTTAGACTACTTATCTCCACAGCATTAATTCTATTTTCATGCTTCTTCTGCCAAACCCAACATTCACTACCATACATAAGTGTAGGAACCAACACACCTCTATGCACCGCCAGACGTGCCTTTTTTGACACTTTCTGGCTATTCATAAAGCTATGCAGTGCCCCATTCATTTGTTTTCCTGCCAACACCCTTCGCTCAATGTCACTGTCATACTTTCCATCTCTAGTAAATTTTGAACCCAAGTACACAAATTCATTAACTTGTTCCACTCTTTCTCTCTCAATCTAAACCCCACAGTTTGTCATGCTTTTTTCTCTTTCAAAAACCATTACTTTCGTTTTGCTCACATTTTGATCCCTTTGATTTTCAGGGCATCATGCATAACATTAACCATCGCCTGCAACTCCTCTTCAGAAAACCATATAAGTCTAAAATTTGCATTAAGTATGTATCCTAAATACAATTACTTGTACTTGTATTAAGGGACTCATTGCAACTACTAATAGTCGAAGGAAAGGTAGAGGGGAAGCGTCCACGCTGAAGGTCAACTAAGAGATCGGTGGACCAAACTAAAGATCTAATCGGCCAAGGCCTACATGGAACTATAAATATGGCCCAGAATGAAAAGGAGTGGCACAATGCTACGAAGCAGTACTGCTACGGGAGCATCAGAGTCACTAATCCCTTCTTAGGGAAATGGACCAGAGAGAGAGAGAGAGAGAGATGTGCGCGACAAATAAACGAATAACTCAATATCACGCCAACCGATTTCGATGGTTCTTTTTTATATTGGAATGGATGTACTTCAAGGGTAGTTTAATGAGAGTTTGGTTAGGTTCTGATTAAATTAAGCAAATTAATGATATTCGGCCGAATCTTTTATAGGCTATCCGGATATTTGTTGAAGTCGGTTTTTTTTCCAAGAATTGTTCAATGAATTGATTATTGGAAAGCCCAAAATATGAAACATTAAAGTTATGCGGAATCGTACAAAAGTGATCTCGTTATTGTCCTCGACCCTGGTCATTTAGACGCGGTGGGATTTTGTTCCGATATAACGCATCATTTTTCTCAGCGTACATGATAATTTTTTTTCGCCAACGGACATTAGTAACTGCTTTCTATGGAACTTTATTTAAGTCTGGTTAAGCATCAATGAATAAAATACACAACTTTAATTGAAATAAACCATGCGGAGCGAGTGAGTAGATGAGAAAAATATTATTTGGATCTTACTTCTTTTCCAACGCGTTTCTTAGGCCAGTTCATTATACATTCTTTTAATACATGCAAGCGTAAAACGCATATGCTGTGTTCAACCCTTATCGATCATCATTAATTTACACTCGTTACAAAAAGTCCCGCAGAATTGAAATGATATTATATTTTTACTGATATTCAGTAAATCTTTATACAGCTCAAGAGAGATTTGGTAATTGTAAACGAAAAATTCAGGAAGTAATTGCAAATATTAGGGCAATGAGAGGGGTAAAAGCTGGATCTGAGACCAAGTTCGTGAAAACAGCCTTACGGATTCCCTTCCGTATAGGTAAAAGGGGCAGGCTGGTTTGGGGACCAGAACTTAATGCACTGGAAAACAGAAACCAGAGACAATTGTAGACAGGCAAGTGCTCTCATAGGGGAGTCTCCCTGAGAGGATCTAGCCGGAAAAATTATGTCACTGGCAGTTTACATACTGACCGGTCATGGTACCCTTAGATACCCTTGGTCAATGCCCGGCGTATGCCAGACTAAGGCTGGCTTTGCTGGACTCAGCAAGAGCCCGAGTGGCTAAGAAGTCACTCCTATTCTGGAGGAAGATAGGTGTAGCAGATTGCTACTAGCTATCACGGGAAGACACAATGGACATTGTCTGAGTGCCATTGGCGTTATTTGGAAGGAACCGCCTCCCAGCTCATTATAAATTGCAAAAATAACGTATCTGTCTTATCCCTGTATTGTATAATATTAAAAACTACTGGTAATACGGCTAAAACCCATAACAGAGGGGTATAATTTGATCATATCCCGTCAGTTTGGGTTTGGAAAAAGCATGTTTATTAAAGATTCATCTTTCTCTAGTGCCTATCGACTATTGATGTTGGCGATCACGTTGGCATAGCGTACTTTGTTCACTCCCGCTCTGAAAAATTCTGTAGATGTAAACCCTGTCCACTTTCTAAGGTTTGCCAGCTAGGAAATGGGTCTGCGTCAGGGTCCTCTTTTGCTGTTAATTTTGCCTTGTACAATTAGCTGCAACAACCGGTACTTCGCGTTGCGCATTAGATGCCCAAAATACACCGCTTTTCTATAATTAATCGTATTGAGGATTTCCCTGTTTATCCTAAGTCTTTTCAGAATAGCGTCATTGGTGACGTAATGTACTTACGACACTCGCAGCATTCGCCTGTAGCACCACATATCTAATGCTTTCACAGGCTTCCTACAGGCTTTTTCACAGAGGCTCCAACTTTCTGCTCCATATAGCAACACAGAGATCACATAGCATCGAAAGATTTGCTGGCTTATGTCACTCAGCTCTGGACAAACACTATTGAAAAGTTTGGTGAATCCCGTGCAATAGCCCTGGGTATATCTAAAGCCTTGGACCGCGTTTGGCACCAGGCATTGTTAAGTAAATTATCTGCCTACGGTCTCCCAACCAAACTGCGCCAATGGCTCTTGAGCTTCATGCAAGATCGCTCCTTACATGTGGCAGTTGACGGTATTTCTTCTGATGCGTTTAAAACCGATGCCGGGGTCCCGCAGGGTTCCATCCTGTCCCCCACCTTATTTCTTTTACACATCAACGACCTCTTGAAAACCACCACGAACCCCATTTACAGTTTCGCAGACGATAGCACACTTGTCTCAACTTTCACATCCTATCGATCACTTTCGGTGAATGATACAAATAGACTCAGGCAGGAACAGGTTGAATCCATCAATAGAGATCTTAAAGCAATCGTCGAGTGGGGAACCAACAATCTTGTTCAGTTCAACGCCCAAAAAACACAAAGTTCCACGCTTTCCAAGAAAGTGAATTCCTCAAATCATCCCATCACAATGTCCCGAAATAACCTTGAATCAAGTCCCTCCATCTCGATTTTGGGAGTCACGATGTCCAATAATATGTCTTGGCATGACCATGTTGCTAACATCGCAAAGTCGGCAAGCCAGAGACTAAGTTTTCTGTGGAAAGCCAGAAATTTTTTTACTCCTGATTAACTGTTGACGACGTACAAGGTTCAAATCCGACCTCTACTGGAGTATTGCTCGCACAATTGGGGTTCAGCATCAGGGCATTCTCTTCGTCTTCTAGATTCCATTCAGAAAAGAGCCATTCGCTTGATAAACAGCTCAATCTCACAAATACCCTTCACCCTCTAGAACATAGAAGAAGAGTTGCAGACCATTGCTCTACAGATATTTCCATGGCAGATGCTCCAGAGAAATAAAAACTCTTGTACCACCATTGTCCACATTCGGCCGAAGAACTCGGCACGCTGATCAGTCTCACACATTTACTCTCAAGCTTGACACTACAAGGACCAATCTTTATCAAGAATCCTTCTTTCACAGGGCTGCTACGGAATGGAATAAGCTTCCAAAATCAGTTTTTCCAGAGAACTATCACCTGCAACTTTTTAAAAAGCGTGTCCACAATCATTTCCTTTCTATAATCCCTTCCACTTCTAATAGTCGCAGTGCGGGCCGTCCGCGGCCCACACGATAGGTCTACCCTTTTTGCGACTATTTTCATAAAAAAAAAACTCTGATTCTTACATCGATGCTCAACGAAAGATTAAAAAGAACTTTTCGCAGTCGGCTAAACGCATTTCTTGCTTTTTCAAAGCGAGTTCTTATGGCGTTCGTATGAGTGGTTGCATGTATCAAGTATGTTGCATCCCAGATAACAAGATTTGTTTACTCTATCCAATGGCGTTTTGTTCACTATCAAATTGGTTTGAGTTCCTACTAATAATCATAGTTTTGGTTTTTTTACAGTTTAATTTAAGACCATATTCGCTGCAGGCCTAGACTACATCGTCTATTATCCTCTGAAGGCTTTCAGCACTATCTGCCAGCAGAACTGTATCGCTTGCGTACCTGAAGTTGTTAATGAGCTCTCCGTTCATGATTACGCCATCCTCTATTTTGCTTAATTATTATAGATTAGGTCTACATTATTACAAATGTAATAGAAAAGTCGTTACAAGAGACAAATCTGTTCCATAATATTCCTTGATGTGGCATAGGTATTCGATAAAGTTTGGAATAAAGGGTTAAAATATTAAATAAAGATATACTTGGTTAGACTATTTTTTTCTATTTTAAAATCCTACATCTCAGATAGACAGTTTGCAGACGATAATGCTGTAGTTGTAGATGATGGCCACGAAATTGTTTAAATGCCACTTTCTAAACTTAACAACTAAAATACAACTTTTCCGATTCTATGTGTTTCCTATGGAGTTGAGTCATGGACTGTAACAGATGCAGCCGGTAAAAGGTGAGATGTGGCTGTATCGACGTATACTAAGAATCCCTAGCCCATGTCACAAACAAAAGTACTCGATATTTTAAACAAAGAAATGGAGATCATCAGTACAGTCAAAAGTCGGAAATTGGAATACTTGGGACTCATCATGAGAAACAGCGAAAGATACGGTCTGTTGCAGCTTATCCAACAGAGAAAGGTGCTTGGAAAGAGGGGACCAGACAAAAAAAGGATCTTATAGCTTAAGAACTTGGTTTGAAACCTTTACCACGGGTCTATTTAGGACCGCAGTTGATAAAATAATTATTGCCAGAATGATCACCAACGTCCAGTAACGGACAGGCACTGTAAGAAGAAGAACAATGACGCATGACAGGTTCATAATATTTGGACGACCATAGCTTAGCATAGTTGCCGAATCATCAATATTTCACAAAAAATATTCGAAATATCGCGCTAGTGTTTTCGATATAATTTTTTTTTCTTTTGAAGTCTTCGTTCTTTTTTTACTTCCAATATTACCGTTAAAGGTACTGAATTTCTTTATTAATTGCAAGACGTGTATACCAACAAATGATAACTGCGTTTAGATTAAATAATAATTAAAGCTGGCCTATTTACCTTGATAGGCATTCAGCCGCAGATGAATGTCTTTTGTTTGTACAGGACGTCCGTCGAATCGTGGGATTTAAGAGCGCTTTGTAAATCAAAAGAAAAAATAAAAGATTGATTCGTAATTTAAGTGGATTCAGTAAATTTCCCAGAAAATAAATACATCGATTTAATAAAGCAATTGTTTATAAACAAATATTCTTAATCTATATAAATATACAGTGTGTACATAAAGTAACATTACTTACTAATATCTCCATTTCTGTTAGATTTGCAATAAAAAATGTTCCATAAATTTTTTTTCAAATAATCTTGGCCATATGCATAAGTTGCATGATAGTAGACAGAGAAAACAAGCTACAACAGTTACAAGATCGAAACAACTTCGAAAGAACCGACAGCCTAACATATTTAGGAGCCTTGATAAATAACCTGGGAAACTGCGAACCTGAAATTGGACGACGCATACGAATGGGAAGAACAGCGATAACCAATCTAAAAATAATTGCCACGTCTTTTCGTTCTCTAAAGAGTACTCTGGTAGCGGTTTCTCTACTGGCAAATTATGCCCCAGCTCAGCCGTAGAGGGTAGAAGAAAAAAAATATAAAAGTGAGCCGCGCCACCGACTTAGACGGTTCAAGCCGGAAACCCCTAGGTCTTATAGGCACTAGCAGAGCCACACGATAAACAACTAAGATTATGGTGAACCAAATAAATAAAATTATAGCTGAAATATATTGGATACTTTACTCACACAATAAATCGAAGTACACAGTTCAATAATAAAATTATAACACATATAGTCAAAAATTAACAGCTATGATAAATTTTCTTGCTAAAACAAACCAAAAATTTAGAATTTACAACTTTATAAAATAACCATAACAGAAGTAAGAGTAACAGACTTTTCCAAGTTACCAAAAAAAGTAAAACATATATAAATTAACTCATTAATAACACTAATTCAAACGTTTACATAAGGCTGCTAATTTACCCGTTTTAGCCATTTACATAAAGATTTTCACTGCCAAAACAATCGAGTTTATTTAAAAATATTTTTACAATGGTTGTCCTTTAAAATATCAAGATTGTAGGATATTTACAAATAAGTAGAAAGAAAATATATTTTTACTTGGACATAAGGAATTATTGAGAAGGTTATTTTAATCCAAGTTTAGTTTTGGCATATTATCTAATGCAATAAATAGTTTCCAACAATGTACTATATTAATAAACTAAAACAAAACGTAATCGTGGTGTCAAAATGAGTCACGGCGTTATATATTTAAAAATAATTCACTGATAACCTTTGGGTATACGAATTCACATGTACTATATTAATAAACTAAAACAAAACTTAATCGTGGTGACAAAATAAGTCACGGCGTTATATATTTAAAAATAAATCACTTAAAACCTTTGGGTATACGACTTCACTACTTCTGTGGCCTACTCCTGGGGCCGGGTTGATTATGAGACGGCACCTGCTAATTAACAATGGCTTCCCTCAAATAAATCCCGCTAGCGGTTATTTTAAATCGACACCAAAAAATCCAAAATATCCACAACAAAGGCAAGAAAAAATGGTCAAGTTAAAAATTAAATGGTTTTTCTTCAAAATCCAATTAAGATGGCCCAAATACAGCCAGATATGAAAGAAATCCCATAGAGGTTCTGCACACGTGCTAATATCACAACGTCCCAAAAACTCTCACCAGCACCCGACTTCGAAGAATCTCACCCAACGACTGACACTCCTAGGCCGAAAATCAAGAAATGACACAGAATAAACGTCAACCCAGAATCGCACTTGTCCGTGTGGATATCCAGCCCCATCCACACAGAAATGCAAACCAAACAATAATCCTATCCCTACAAGATATGCAACACTATTTACAACGAATGATATAATTTTTAAGTTGCAACAAAGTACGGTATGCAACCCTACTTACGAGTAACTAAGGAATACGAAACTATCTGACACAATTATAATGAACTGTAGAAGGGAAAAAATAGGCACGTGACATAATATGGGAAGACAGACAAATACCGCGAAACACAAAAGATAAAACACAGATACAAACACTAATATTCGCAATATTCATGTATGGTGTGGAAAGCTGGACGATCAAAAAAGCAGACAGAAAAAGAATTGACTCCTTTGAGCTCTGGTGCTGAAGAAGACTACTGTGCATCCCTTGGACAGCACGGAGGACAAATGTATCAATTATTCAAGAAATAGGCATAAAAGATCGACTGTCAACAATATGCCGACGACGAATTCTCCAATACTACGGGCATATAAACAGAAGACAAGGAGACAACATGGAAAAATTGACGATGCAAGGAAAAATGGAAGGCCAGAGGACAAGGGGTCGCTCTCCCACCAGATGGGTAGACCAGGTAAAGAAAATTACGGGAAGACCCTTACAAACAACCATTAGAGACAAAGAAGATAAAACACTTTGGAAGCAGATCATCAACGACACAAATTGAAAATCATGGAATCACGACCACTCAGCTTTGAGAGTTATATGACAACAAAACGAACATTCAACAAATGTATATACTCTATTGATTCTGGAGTCGGTAATAGGAAATCTCCTTGTCTGCCGTTATAAGCAGTTTCAGGGCATTCCTCCACGATGTGTTTGACGGTTCGTTGGTCGCTGCACTCGCAGGAGGGGCTTGTAATCTTGCCCCATTTGTGTGAAGTATAGGCGCATCTGCCATGCAGCGTTCTGATTCTATTTAGCATGCTCCAGGTCGAAGCCTGGTGGTGAGTTGGTAATGCATGGCATATTATTTAAAAAGGCACGTCTGGCTCTGCATAGAGGTGTTCCTACACTTATGTATGGTAGTGAATGTTGGGTTTGGCAGAAGAAGCATGAAAATAGGATTAATGCTGTGGAGATGAGTATTTTGAAAAGTATAGCCGTAGTGACTATTTGTATGTATGTATTTCGTTAAGGAAACGAAAAAGTCAATAGAAAAATAATATTTGTATCATAAGGAAGAATAACCACAAAGCAATTGGGATGACAGTTGTTTTTTTTTTTTAATTAAGAAAATTTAAAAAATGTGACACCAGATAACGTTCGATCGAAAATCAGAAAAAACAATTTACATTTTTTTTTACTGTGAAGAATATTTAAAACGCGCCAGTGACATCCGTTCTGTAGAGTTGTGTGTGGTCCAGAGAACTAACGATAAAGTTATACGCGGCTACCAAATAGATTTTAAATAATTAGATACGCATTCATTTAAGGTGTACCAACCGTGCTCGGGATTTCTGTTTTAATTTTTCGAATTTGACCAGTGGTACTGCACGAAAATTAATCTAATTATAGTTTGTCATTAATGCTGAGATATAAAACCGCATCGGTTTTTATTTTGATCTTTATCTTTCAACGTCGATCTCATTCGAGACATCTGATCATAGCGGACGAGCTAATTTCGATATTTCCAAATTGCTTGTTTATTGGTTTTTTTATTAGCTTAACTCTTTTAATTTTATGTTATTTATCGTGATTGCCACTTTATAAAAGTCATTCTAATTAACTATTTCGAAAGTCTTTCGTTTACTGCGAATTTGTTTAATTCGGAAAACAACTATCTTACAGCAAAGGAGTATTTCCGTCCATGTGGAAAAACGCTAAAGTCCAACCGATTCCGAAAAAAAGAAAGTTTGGTAAATCCCGTGCAATAGCCCTGGGTATATCTAAAGCCTTTGACCGCGTTTGGCACCAGGCATTGTTAAGTAAATTATCTGCCTACGGCCTCCCAACCAAACTGCAACAATGGCTCTTGAGCTTCATGCAAGATCGCTCCTTACATGTGGCAGTTGACGGTATTTCTTCTGATGCGTTTAAAACCAATGCCGGGGTCCCCCAGGGTTCCATCCTGTCCCCCACCTTATTTCTTTTACACATCAACGACCTCTTGAAAACCACCACGAACCCTATTTACAGTTTCGCAGACGATAGCACACTTGTCTCAACTTTCACATCCTATCGATCACTTTAGATCACAAATAGACTTAGGCAGGAACAGGTTGATTCCATCAATAGAGATCTTGAAGCAATCGTCGAGTGGAGAACCAACAATCTTGTTCAGTTCAACGCCCAAAAAACACAAAGTGCCACGTTTTCCAGGAAAGTGAATTCCTCAAATCATCCCATCACAATGTCTGGAAATACCCTTGAACCAAGTCCCTCCATCTCGATTTTGGGAGTCACGGTGTCCAATAATATGTCTTGGCATGACCATGTTGCTAACATCGCAAATTCGGCAAGCCAAAGGCTAGGTTTTCTGTGGAAAACCAGAAAGTTTGTTACTCCTGATCAACTGTTGACGACGTACAAGGTTCAAATCCGACCTCTACTGGAGTATTGCTCGCACAATTGGGGTTCAGCACCAAGGCATTCTCTTTGTCTTCTAGATTCCATTCAGAAAAGAGCCATTCGTTTGATAAACAACTCAACTCTCACAGATACCTTTCACCCTCTAGAACATAGAAGTAAAGTTGCAGAGCAGTCATTACTCTACAGATATTTCCATGGCAGATGCTAAAAAATCTTGTACCACCATTGCCGAAGAACTCGGCACGCAGATCGGTCTTACCCATTTACTCTCAAGTTTGACACCAATCCCCATCAGGAATCCTTCTTTTACAGGGCTGCTACGGAATGAAACAAGCTTCCAAAATCAGTTTTTCCAGAGAACTATGAACTGCAACTTTTTAAAAAGCGGGTATACAATCATTTCCTTTTTATAATCTCTTCCCCTTCTAATAGTCGCAGTGCTGGCCGTCCGCGGCCCACACGATAGGTTTACCATTTTTGCGACTATTTTCATTAAAAAAAAAAAAAAAGTTTCCAAAAAATCCTTTTATTAAAAACATCAATTTTTAGAAGCCCATAATTTGGCAACTAAGCCTCATATAAAAAAAAAGTGTTTTTTTTACTGAAAATAGTCGCAAAAGGGGTAGACCTATCGTGCGGACCGCAGATGGCTAATTTGTATTATTTTATATTTTTATTTAATGTATCAGAAAGTAGGGGTTGCTATTTAACATTTTAAAGAAGTGGTGGAGGATGTTAAAGGGGTGCTACTTGGAAACAGCAAAATAACATTTTTAAACCTCCTCCTTGATTTAAAATTCGAAGTGTTTTTTTTTTTTTTTTCTTACAATTACGCAAAATCAAAATTTATTTGGACTGGCTGATTTTAAAATGAAGTTACTGTAAAAGTCCCCAATTGTCGCTCGTTACAATAAAAAAATTATACGCGATGTCAATGAGCTCTAAATACAGTTATCCTTTTGGCATGGGCCAGCGGTTGAAGAACTTTTTAAAAATATCAAAACGTATGTTGAGGTAAATAATATTTTTCGTCAAATATTTCTTTTCGGGTATTCTGTGGTTTTATTGTAACGTCAGCTTTCGAAGATTCGTCGAGTAAATGATACTCTTAGCTATACTAGAAGCACCAATATCCGAAGGATGTTAAACCAGTTATTATTATGCTTAAGAAGCCGCGTAATTATTGAACAGACACTTGGCTACGTCGATTGTTGCAGGAGAGCGGTGTCATCTTGGGTTACTGCATCCACTTGATTATGCGCAACTTTATGTCGTTTGGAAATTATTATCTCAAAATCGTTTTCATTATATTCAACACCATCAACAACATAATCGCTTAACTTATTTTTTTTAAACACTAAGTTTTTCTTGGTATAGGTTTTTTTTTTTAACTAAAAATAGTCGCAAAAAGGGTAGACCTATCGTGTGGGCCGCGAACGGCCCGCACTGCGACTATTGGAAGTGGAGGTGATTATAGAATATAGAAAGGAAATGATTGTGGACCCGCTTTTTAAAAAGTTGCAGGTCATAGTTCTCTGGAAAAACTGATTTTGGAGGCTTATTCCATTCCGTAGCAGCCCTGTAAAAGAATGATTCTTGATGAAGATTGGTTCTTGTAGTGTCAATCTTGAGACTGATCGGCGTGCCGAGTTCTTCGGCCGAATGTGGCCAATGGTGGTACAAGAGTTTTTATTTCTCTGGAGCATTTGCCATGGAAATATCTGTAGAGTAATGACTGGTCTGCAACTCTTCTTCTATGTTCTAGAGGGTGAAGGGTATCTGTGAGAGTTGAGCTGTTTATCAAGCGAATGCACAATAATATGTCTTTTTCCTTCACCGTCAGTGTGTTTTATAGACTTTATGTTATCGTCCTGCCAAGTTTTTTTTGTTCAACCTTTAGCAAAAATCCAAGTTTTGTCCAGATAAACAAATGAAACATTCTTGTTTACAGTGAGTATAATTTCTTAAAAATTCAATTCCTTTGTGCACGACTCTAGCTTTTTCACATAAAGCGTTTCGGTTGTCTTCATTTTTAAACTTAAACCCTATATGTTTCAAAATTCTCCAAAAAGTCATTCTAGATATTTTAAATACATCTTTTTCTTTTACTTTTTCTTTTATTAAATCTAAAGATGTCACGAATTTCAAATTTGTAAGCTTTGGGAAAGTCAACACACACACACACACACATTCACATTATGGTAAGTCTCTTTTTTATTAAAGCCGGTCTAGTCGATCTAGGCTAGTTACAACTTACCCTTAAATATACAGTCCACGCTTAATCTCGGTGGTTACGTAATTCTTGGATTTAAAACCCTTAAGAATTATCTAACAACCCTTTCGAGTCACGGTGCTTACATTTATAATAGTAGGATCGCTGATTGTACAAGCAATTTTTGTGTTTTTTACTAGTCTTTCTAGTTTATTTTTTTTTGGGGGAGGAACTTCTCCAAAAGGCTTCCGTGTCCCGATTGTGATTAGCCGGTTGCCTATCGGGTTATAATTTAAAAAGATAACCCCCATTACTCATAGTATAGCATGTGCATCTTTCAACGTGTTCATGTAGTTTTAATTTACTTTGTGATCTTCTTTGACATTGTTACCTTTACATTCATCTTTATTTATTATCTTCTCTTTCATCCGTTTTGCGTTGTCGTTTAAACTAAGATTCTAAATATTCATTTTGTGATACGACGCTACCAGAATTCATGGCAATATATGTTTAAAAACATTACCGAATAAATTTACATACAACTTTACACCTGTATGCTAAACACATTATTCTTACGATATAAATTTTATGCCGAGATTCTTTATTTCGGATCAGTGACGTAGAATAAATTTGTTGCCCAAAACATGCTTTATTTTTTTTAAATTAAAACTCTTTAAGACCCTTATTAACAATAAAAACCCACATATATTTTATTAACTTTAATATTTTCGTATAAGCTATTTCCATTTCACAGAACAACGCCGCATAAAACTGTGGAAAGAACAAGACACAAATCTGTGGACCGAACTCAGGAAAGAGCTGCCACCGGGAAAACTTCTACCATACGCCACGTGGAAAATACTGAGCAGACTAAGGACAGGAATGACGCGCTGTAAATAATATAGGATAAGATGGAGAATGCCTGTGGATGACGAGCCGCGCGACTGCGGGAAGCTTCAGAACGACAGCCACCTTCTCAGATGTCCCAATATGGGAGAGGCATGTACGATGGAGGACCAAATTTTGGCAAATGACAAAGTGATAAACGCTGCCAACTATTGGAAAGGAAGGGTCTTAATGTAAACATTGGTGTATCGGACTCGGAAAGTAAAGTAAGTATTTTAGTGCATATAAGTGTTCCTTCTTAATTTTTCTAATAGTGTCTTCGTGGGAGCTCTTCTGATTTTTACTATACCCACAATGTCTTTAAAAAAATAAATGGTCAAAAGTACAGTCAATTCTTTTTAATATTTAAGCAGGAACTTGTTTGCTTTTAAAACCTGTACAAGGACTCACAGTAAGCAGAGATAATTATTTCTTTTGCACTGTATAATAGTGTTATTTCTTCATTTTTTGATAGTATCGCTGATACCCTAACTAGCTATTCAATGTCCTTTAAAAAGCAATAATCGTTTCTGCTTCATCTCAGGATATTGTTTGCTTCCAAAACCTATCTTGGTACTTCATCATATAAAATCACCGTCGCCGTTAATAAATTTTATTGAATGATTATGTATTTATTAGGATTCCTACTTAAATGAAGATTATTATTATTATAAATTTTTTCTTCGCCACTGAACTGAACATTCTTCATTCATCAAAATCGTTCTGATATGTGCGTTAGGCATACAATAAAAGCGACTACCTACTCGTTAAATTGTGTGGGAAATGTTCCCAATAGAAAATGTTTGACAAATTGATTGTATAAATACGTAAAAATTTAAGGGTACCATTCCCAATTTTACCACCCGAAGCAATATAAATATACTCCAAGGATACCGGTCGTTAACTGACATGACTAAACCGGTTGATTCGAATTCTTAACAAATAAGAAAACGGAAAACTTTGAATACGTATAAAACATCAATTTAAAAATTAATTCATAAAAGTAAGTTTTTATTACGTTCGCATTTTATTTAACTAAATTAAAGAAATAATTTCTTGCATACTCCGTTCGCTTGGCTCGTATAGCTCTTTACTGGGAACATTTATTTTTACCCATTTATATAGTTTTATACAACCTTAAAGCTAGTAACAAAGATTATAACAAATAAAATAAATGAGCTCACCACATTGGGCGATGAGGATTCAGATCAGGAAGATCTTGTACTAATGCGATATTTGTCCTGCGACAAATAACTAAAAAATCCATCGAGTATAGCAAACCAGCCTTCATGTGATTTATAGATCTGGAAAAGGCGTTTGACCGAATACAACTGGAGGACATGGTACACCTTCAATACAACATGCAAAACGCATATAACATCATAAAAACTATCGAAAATATTTACCAGAGATACAAAATACAAGCCAAAATTAATGGCACAACTACCGAAGAAATTCCTGTAAATAGTGGTATTCGACAAGGAGATTCCCTTAGCCCCTTATTGTTCAACATCGTTATGGATAAAATAATAAAAAGCACTCGTAACCTGAAAGGGTATAAAATGGGGATCAAAGACGTCAAAATCCTTTGCTATGTCGGTGATGCCGTTCTGAATTCAGAAAACGAAGATGACCCACAGAGATTACTATTCAAATTTAACACAACGGCAAAAGTCTAAAAATGAAGATATCTGCAGCAAAGACGAAATGCATGACCACTTCAAAAACACCTATCAGATGCAAACTGGTTGTGGATGATAAAATTATACAACAGGAGATGAAATTTAAATACCTAGGCATAAAAATATCAGGACACGGTGACATCGAGGCGGAAGTAAGAAACCAAGCGGCAAAAGCAACACGAACCTCAGCTTACCTGAACGATACAATTCTCCGAAACAAATATATCGGAATCGAGAGCAAATCCCGAATCTACATGGCGGTCATCCGACCTATATTAACATACACAGCGGAAACTAGACCAGATACATCGAACACAAAGAGAGAATATTAGAAACCATCGAAATAAAAATAGTGCGCAGGATCGCTGAAAAAACACTTTTTGACAGGGAGAAAAGCAAGGACATTAAAAGAACATGTAAATGAATGGATACTGGGAAGAAAGAGAGAGTGGAACGAACACATAGACCGGATGAATGACGACAGAATGGTCAAAATAACTGGAGAAAAGTCGCCGAAGCGTTGGAAGACCCCGCAAGAGATGGAGCGACAACCTTTCTAATAATTGAACGGCAGAGGATACGAAGAAAAACAAGCAAATTGCTTACATAAAGAAAGAAGAAGAAGATATAGTTTTATCTTAGTTACTTAAAAATCGGAAGTGGAACATGCACACAAATCCATGAAAAATAAGAAATGTGTGGGTCTAGATGGAATACCAAGTGAGTTGCTCAAGTTAACGACAAAAACAAGAATATTTTGGTTGAGTTTGTAAGATATTTTTGGATCCACCCTGTATGCAAGGCAAGTTTTTCGGGCACACGAACACATCTGGAGAGCAGGTATCTAAAGAAAAGGACGGGACAGTCTTTATGAAGGGACGACAATAAATAGACCCACTTTTGTTATCGAGTGATAGTTTGAATACGCTTTACTATAAATATAGGTTTTGAGTAGAATACGTTTTTATTATTTCTTACGGGACTATATTAAAAAAACCAACGCTGTATTTTTTTTTTCGAAACGGTAGCCAAAAAAAAAAGAAAATAATTTCACATTAAATTATAATAATTTAAGATTCTATTAAAAATCAAAAAGTTACCAATTTTGCCCGGAACACTTATAATTTTTTTCTCAATCTACCGACCCAACCCCTCCCAAAACCGCCCGTGTTTAATTCGAAACCTTCCCCGGTCATCATTGTATTTGGTCCTTTCGGTTTTCGATTCTTTACCTGAAACGGTGAGGCGTAAAAATTCGAAAACAAATAGTGGTTGATTGAATTCACAGGATTTGAAACGAGTTTCCGATTATAACACATAAGACATTAGTTACGTTCCGACGATTTTAATAATAACAGATTTTTTTGTTCCGGCTTTAACGATAAAGACGTGAAATGTGGTTATGCATAAAGTTCCCAAATGTGCAAAAAAATTGGACAAAAAGCGAAGCAAGTCCTGCAGGTGTAATGAAGACGTCAACACGTCACAATTTTATGAAACTTATAATGCAATAATCCTCACTTTTTGACGTGATTTTTTTGTCAATTCGGGGTGTTTTAAAAAAAAGATGACCCCGTCTCAAGAATAGGTAGAAAACAAAAAAATAAAACTCGATACTGTGTACCGTTTTCGGAATATTTTGATTTGAAAATTATGAAGTAATAACCGATGCTGGTATAAAATAATGATAAAGTTATTAATTATTATTATTAATTAGTATGCATTACGTAAATTAAAAATCTTTTGTCGCGTTAATGAGACCTTATCGATAAAACGGATACATGTTAAAAAATTTGGACTAAGGGGCTGTCCTTTCTTGTAATATTTGACAAAAATCCATTCTAATCGGTATATCTTAATTTTGCCATGGAAAACTGACATTTATTAATAGTTTTTTTTTACTGAAAATAATCGCATATAGGGTAGACCTACCGTGTGGGCCGCGGACGGCCCGCTCTACGACTATTAGAAGGGGGAGGGATTATAGAAAGGAGATGATTGTGGACCCGCTTTTTGAAAAGTTGCAGATCATAGTTCTCTGAAAAAACTGATTTTGGAAGCTTGTTCCATTCCGTAGCAGCCTTGTAAAAGAAGGATTCTTGTTGGAGATTGGTGCTTGTAGTGTCAACCTTGAGAGTAAATGGGTGAGACTGATCAGCGTGCTGAGTTCTTGGGCCAAATGTGGCCAGTGGTGGTATAAGAGTTTTTATTTCACTCGACGATTGCTTTAATACCTCTATTGATGGAGTCAACCTGTTCCTGTCTGAGTCTATTTGTATCATTTACCGAAAGTGATCGATAGGATGTGAAAGTTGAGACAAGTGTGCTGTCGTCTGCGAAACTGTAAATGGAGTTCGTGGTGGTTTTCAAGAGGTCGTTGATGTGTTATCGAAATAGGGTGGGGGACAGGATGGAACCCTGGGGGACTTCGGCATTGGTTTTTAACGCATCAGAAGAAATTCCGTCAACTGCCACATGTAAGAAGCGATCTTGCATGAAGCTCAAGAGCCATTGGCGCAATTTGGTTGGAAGACCGTAGGCAAAAAATTTGCTTAACAATGCCTGGTGCCAAACGCGGTCGTTGGCTTTAGATATATATTCAAGGCTATTGCACGGGATTAACCAAACTTCTTGATAGTGTTTGTCCAGAACTGAGTGACATAAGCCAGCAAATCTCCAGTAGACCGAAATTTTCAAAATCCATATTGTCTGTCATGAATTATCTCAAATTTCTCCAGATATTTGATGAGTTCTATGTTAATAGCTTTTTCCATAACTTTAGATATGACTGAGGGCAATGCAACAGGGCGATAATTCGCAGGAATAGTCTTCTTTCCTTTTTTCGGAATGGGTTGGACTTTAGCGTTTTTCCACATGGACGGAAATACTCCTTTGCTGTATGATAGCTTGAAGAGTCTACAGAGAACTGGGGTGAGCTTTTTAGCGCAGGTCTTCAGGACAATTGTTGTAATTAGCAATATGACGATAACTCAACAATAACTAGATTTTTGAAACCTTGTTATTTGTAAAATTATATATTTTTAATCAAAATGTACTCAAATGTCGAATAAACCGACATGTTATTAACCTTAGGCGAGTGTTTAGGAAACTCTAGTGCAGCTGTTACGCGTTATGCAGAAAAGTTTTCCAGAAGAAACTCACCAAGTAAAAATACATTTAGAGCCATTGAACGACGTTGTTGAGAAACTGGGAATGTGAGACCAAAAAAAATAAAATCTGGTAGGCCAAGAACAACAAGAACCATTATTAAAGAAAATATTATTTTAAATTTGGTTAATCAAGATTTAACAGTTAGCGTAAGGAATATGGCAAGACCAACAAATACGTCTTGTTCAAGTACTTGGAGAATACTTTAAAAGCAGCAGCTACATCCTTATCATTACAGACAAGTCCAAGAGCTCTTGCCAGACGATTTACTGGTTATAGTGGATTTTTTCAAACATTACAAGAAAGGACAGCCCTTAATCCAATTTTTTAACACGTTTCCATTTTATCGACGAGGTCTCATTTACGCGACAAAAATTTTTTTAACAAAAAAAGTTTTAGAAAGTTAGTATGAATTTCTTAAGAAATTTCATCACGAAGTGGAGACGCTCGGTGTAAATTGTTTTCTAATTTCAATGCAGTATTTTACTGTCTTATTACTTCTTCGTGTCAATAATTGGTCGAAATGGATTTAACAAATTTTAAACACAGCTTTAATGATTTCAGCTTTTTAAATGTAAAAATAAAATTCCGACAAAAAGATTAGCACAATAATTTTAAAAACGAGAATTGTATAATAAAGCTGGCGACGCAAAAAAAAATCAAAAATAAATAAAAACCTCTTCGACACACATGCGAAAGTAATTATAGTGTGTATTCCGTAATAAAAATTGTTAAAAGTCAGTACAGTTGCAAAATTTGCATAATGATGGCAACTCTCTGCAGCCGGTTTAAAATTATTTCAACTTACGAGGAAAGAAAATTCGACGTGCTAAACATCGAATTGAAACAACATTTAAGTTTACTCGGTGGACCAAGAAACTGTTAAAAACCTGGTAACATTCCCCAAATTGCAACTGTACGTTAGAAACCTTCTCTATTTTTTGGTATAGCTATTGGAGCCCTCGTGAGTAACACCACAACATCATCGGTGGTGTGGGACTGCATGCAAGCCCTCACTGAGTTAGCGACGGTAAACAAAGTCACTTTTACATGGGTTCCTGGGCATACAGGGATAAATGGCAACGAGGTAGCCGATGACCTGGCAAGAAACGGAACCCTGGTGAAACCAAGAAGCCAGTTGGTCGGATTGTCAATTGCCGAAGCAGAACATTTATTGAACAAGAACATATTGCTCATTGAAATGCAAATACTGGCTGCAGAACATTAAGACAGCTGATGAAAAAACCTCTTACGAAGAGGGCTGACGCACTCTGGACCGGATTAGACTAAGCAGCACTTTTGGCCTGCTCAAAGGACACATCGCACTAAGGACGCACCTCTTCAAACTTAAACTGGCGGCCGAGAAAAACTGTCGTATATGCGGATAAGAGGAGAAGAGCAGTATACACATTCTGTGTCACTGCCCGATGCTAGCGGTGTACAGGTATCAAACCTGGTACCAAACCTGGGAATCCAAGCGATCTAAATGAGACAGGGCCAACAGAAATCCTAAGGTTTACCAAATTCAGCGGACTGGAATTCTGATGCCCTGAGGACACAGCGGTAGTCACAGAGGATCAAAAGATCTAGGTGACATAGGTGCCGATACCAAACGCCCAACCGCAAGATTGTAATGTAATGTAATGTTTTATTATAGCTTGCGCATCTCCAGCTTTTGGATGTTCTGGGAGGTGATTGGGATTTAGAGAAGTAATTTGAATAAGTGTGTAAAAATTTGCGGTAAATTTATAATGCCCTTGTTCAAATATTAAAACATAAAATAAATAATAGTTATTATATTATAAATTTTTGTAAATATATTTTTTAATTGAAATGTGTTGACATGGCATTAATTTCCCATTCAGTATCCGGAATTTTTTTTACGCGTTTTTTGTTAATACTTAATTTGGCCAAGTCGGGTCGGTACACCGTCTTATTACACTATTGATGTGCGCTAAATACTGAAATAATAAGTAATACTAAATCCCAGTTAATAACGTAATAAATACGAAACTTCGACTATACTCTTGGTTATAAGTAGTTATTAAGTACTAAAACTGATATGTTTGGATTAAAAAAAATTTAAGGGTGGTATTCCACTCGTTATATCTTTACGTAAAGACCTTAAAATCCAGATAAAGACCGGCTGTCATCAATTTTTATTGCTGATTCTTACATTACAGGCACCATAAGTAAGTGTTCCTAATAGAATTAATTGATTGAAAAATTATAATAAAATAATAAAAATTTACTAGTTTTTGATTTATTCATTTGTATTTACCCAACTACCTATCTGGGTGCCAAATTTGAACTTTCTAGGTCATCTGGAACTGGGTTAAAATTTTGATCTACTGGTCAGTCAGTGATAAAAATGACGATTTTTGGACGTTAATATCTAAACAACTTTTTGAGGTGTGTTTATGAAATTTGGAGCACATATGTATCTCGTAGATCTCAATATATGAGCTATGAGCTTGAGTTATGACGGGCTCAAAGGTGTTACACACGGTACCGCTCGCCATTCTGTTAGCTTGAGCATATCTTGACACGCTAACGCGTGTCTAGGTTTATTATTGGACATTTAAAAAAAAATTACGTATTTCAAGGTATGAATTTAAAAAGTAATATTATATAAACAACGTTGATTCGCCAATATTTATAATTATTAAATAGTTATAACAAAAGTTATTAACTTTTAACAAATCAGTTAGGAGCCACGGCTCACGTCACCTCACCTATCCATTGTGATTTCACATATACTTACATATTTGTCGAATATCGTAAATATCGGGGGTGTCCAATGACACCACATGGCTTGGTTTTTAAATAGAAAATGTGCGCTATCTTGTCACCTGATACGTTGATGCTGCTACTCGGTTTCTTGATTAACAACAAGCGCCCCATGTTTTTTATTTCGCTAAGGTTTCGTGGTTTTAAATACACGTTTCCAAAAGGTTTCACTATCGTAAGAAGAGACGCTTCTCCACCACAATAAATCGATAATTATATCGTCTGCATGTTAAACGACATAAAATTAATAACCCATACACAGCACGAGAGATCGATAAGTGCTTAGAAAATTCGCCAGAGGGTACTAGCAATGTGATGTGACATTACTTTTTGACAAGCAGCATCTGTAAAATATGAAACTCTTTCTAAGCCCCAAAAGTTGGGTGCCAATATTGAAATAACGTTTCTTAATAAAGGATATTGATTTTTCCATGGTGCCGCCTGTAGAACATTTATATTTAAGTTTTATCGTAAACTCCAAAGTCTATGATAAATACATGTAAAATTTAGAAAATATCAGTAAGTCTATAGTTTTTACCAATTTTACCACTTTTTTTTTAAATATGAAATGAAAAAATTTCAAAAAATTAAATGTTATGGCATCATCGGATATGGAAATCGAAGAGAAGTCGCTAACGTCACAGCAAGTGTTGTACCTAACCTATTTTTGATGTCGTCAATCATTTGTTCGATAGTAAATTTAAAAGACGAATGAGCAGTTTAAATAAAAAAATTCGTAAATGATTATTATAAACTATCACAAAGTTCATTTATAAGGTTATAAATGTTGTATACAGTATTTACTTTAATAGTGGTTAAAGGGATATAACGTATGATGCCCAAGTTGTGGCTTAAAATCACCCTAATGATTAAACATGAGCTCGATAATATTAATGTACCTACTTTGTTTTTTATCATAATTATTTAAAAACACAAAAATATACAAAATCGGGCAACAGTTCTCCTTTTTTATTAGATAAACTGCCTGCTCATATAAATTGGATGATTTATTTTGGTAAATTTTTATCTATTTGAATAATATTCCCAGGAATATTTACAACATCTGTTATGGTCCTTATGTTCCGAGTCTCCATATACAAAACACTTGTTGCATCAGATTATTTCTGTAAGAGGATACTTTTTTAAAAGACACGGCACCGTAAATGACAAATGCTGGCGAGAAAAAAATAATAATAAAAGCGATTACCATTCGAGATAAATGGAAACCAAAAAAAAAACTAGATAAAAAATTTTGTAAGCGGCAGGTAGATGTACCATCTCATGCCATATATATATAGTAAGAAATCATTTTCGATGTTCAAGCAATAAAACTATCAGTATCATTTGTTTTTATTTGCAACCTGAAGGCTATGTGCAAGGAGGCGGAGTTAGAAATAAAAGCGTTCGTAGAGTGAGCACTACTGGAATTTTTTGTAAAAAATAACAATATCCTATTTTATTTCAAAAATACATTTATCGTAAAACGTAGTCAAAACTATCAATCCATTATATAAATGCGTCTTTACCCTTCAGTCTCGTACCAAAGACTGCCAAACTACCTACTATATAACAGATCTTTCTGTTATTGTTATATCAAGTAACCCTCGTTTATGACTCCACCGATGGACCTTGTATACAGGGTGGATTTTTTTTTTAAGAAAATAGTCGCAAAAAGGGCAGACCTATCGTGTGGGCCGCGGACGGCCCGCACTGCGACTATTAGAAGGGGAAGGGATTATAGAAAGGAAATGATTGTGGACACGCTTTTTAAAAAGTTGCAGATCATAGTTCTCTGGAAAAACTGATTTTGGAAGCTTATTCCATTCCGTAGCAGCCCTGTAAAAGAAGGATTCTTGATGAAGATTGGTCCTTGTAGTGTTAAGCTTGAGAGTAAATGTGTGAGACTGATCAGAGTGCCGAGTTCTTCGGCCGAATGTGGCCAATGGTGGTACAAGAGTTTTTATTTCTCTGGAGCATCTGCCATGGAAATATCTGTAGAGCAATGACTGGTCTGCAACTCTTCTTCTATGTTCTAGAGGGTGAAGGGTATCTGTGAGAGTTAAGCTGTTTAATAAGCGAATGGCTCTTTTTTGAATGGAATCTAGAAGACGGAGAGAATGCCGTGGTGCTGAACCCCAAATGTGCGAGCAATACTCCAGTATAGGTCGGATTTGAGCCTTGTACGTCGTCAACAGTTGATCAGGAGTAAAAAACTTTCTGGCTTTCCACAGAAAACCTAGCCTCTGGCTTGCCGACTTTGCGATGTTAGCAACATGGTCATGCCAAGACATATTATTGGACACCGTGACTCCCAAAATCGAGATGGAGGGACTTGGTTCAAGGGTATTTTCGGACATTGTGATGAGATGATTTGAGGAATTCACTTTCTTGGAAAACGTGGCACTTTGTGTTTTTTGGGCGTTGAACTGAACAAGATTGTTGGTTCCCCACTCGACGATTGCTTCAAGATCTCTATTGATGGAATCAACCTGTTCCTGCCTGAGTCTATTTGTATCATTCACCGAAAGTGATCGATAGGATGTGAAAGTTGAGACAAGTGTGCTATCGTCTGCGAAACTGTAAATAGGGTTCGTGGTGGTTTTCAAGAGGTCGTTGATGTGTAAAAGAAATAAGGTGGGGGACAGGATGGAACCCTGGGGGACCCCGGCATTTGTTTTAAACGGCCATTCTGCATTAGAGGTCTGTCCTCAGAATATCGCTGCTGAAAATAGCATTATCTGCTCCTAAAGAAATATATTATACCTACAAATAATTTACACATGACAATATCTGTCCGTGTTAGAATTCTATCCCATCTATCCTCTTGTGTTACTCAACGCTCAGAACGATCGGAAGTCGCCCGAACTTTCCCGAAATATACGGTCCCCGCGTGGTTACTTAACAACTAAAAGAGTCATAAAAGTACCACCCTTACGTTAACATCCTCTCATGTTTTTTTCCTTTCAATACAAGTAAATTAGTTAAATATTTGGTGTAGTGCGATCTACTAGAATTTGTAGGTGTGTCTAATTTAAGTTTATCAATGCGGACAATCCAAAGCTATCGGTTTTGATAACTGGCGCCGAGTAGTATTTTAATTGGAATAAATGTAACATATCCAATATCCATACATATCCATTAAATTTAGTATTTGTAGTTTTATCTTTTTACACCTTCATTAATTATTTGTTATAAGTAACTGTCTAATGTAAAAAACCCTTTTCTTTTTATGCTCCATTTCACAACTGGCTATGTTGCCACATTTATTGCACCGATTGTAAATAAACGAATTAATATTTTGTGTAACTAAATTTAACTCTTCGTAACCTTGTTGTCAATCTATCCATGGCGTTAAATTTGGGTACTGGTCCTTCGTTCTTACCTACAGTGTAGAATAAGCAGACATATTATAACTATACTTTATTTTCCGTTCCCTGAACTGGCCTATTTAAAAGTGTAACGAAATACAGGGTGTTCCATTTAAAAAAAAACACAACTTTGATATGTCACACTTTTTTTAGCCACCCTGCAGACTTCAAAATAATTTCCTTTTGCAGCCTTAATGAATATACATATAATGAAATGGGTAAATACCCGAAAAAATTATTGGTTTGGTTTACAGGGACCGTGTCGTATGGGTTGCCCTACCCTGTATTTACAATAAATATTTTTCACTTACTTTTAATTGTAAACCTTTTATACTTCCCACACACAGCTAAATGATTTAATAATTGATTGTTTCATAAATTCGCGGTAAGATGCAATGACAGTAAAGGCGTCCAGTAGTATTTTGTTGCCCGTCAGTGGCGCTAGTAGTCATCGTGCACGTAGCCTATACAACTCTTGTTTCTTTTATGTTGTATTATTTTTAATACAAAGATAGTGTATAAAAAGCAGGTGTAATAATGGCACTATAAACACTACCTTGCAGAGCTCCAGACGTTTGATGCTAAAAGTTTGTGACCTAAAATAATTCAAACTGATGCGTCAACAGAAATCTTTTATGGGTAAAACATATGCAAGCGTTAGGTATTCCGGTGAAATACAATCCGAGTATTTAGAACTTTACGGACGCCTTCTAATTTTTTGTCATAATTGTTACATTTGTTATGTTTACGATGTTAAGTCCATTTTTAAATTCAAAAGAGTAATATAACCATAAACATCCGCAAATTCATAGGCGTGCTTTACATAACGAAGAGATTTTACAGATTTTTTGTAAAAATACATAAATACAGTTAGCAGAAGTAAACAAAAGCCCTGGTGGTCGTGTTCGTGTCGTGTTGTTGTATTTTTGGTATCGATATATTTCATTTCATATCCAAAACCGACTATCTATAACATTAAGTGTCAACTGTCAACCCAATTAGTAAGGTTAGTTTTGTTTTTAAAATTCCAATAATTTTGTAAAAAAGGAAAATTAGATCTAGGTCAATTGTATTGATGTACTATTATAAAAATTAAATAAATTGAAATAGATTAAAACAGCGGCAAGCTAACAACAAATGTTTTAAATAACAGCTGTCACCACTCATTATTGTATTATTCATAAAATCATTCGATTGTAATATTTCGATTATACGCTCCGACCTTTAAACTTTCAAACGTTGCATCGCGATTGGTCGTTTGCGATAACATTGAAAATAGTTAGCATATTTTTCGCAGCTTTTGTTTGCTTCTGTGAACTGTACTATCAACGATTTCGATTCTTATGGACCCAAGAAAAATTAAATCAAAGCGATAGACTGATGGTTTATCTATTTCTTCGATGTTTCGACCCAAGTTCAAGTATTCGTAAAGAAACTACAAGAATTCGCAAGTGACAATATTGCCAGTTTTTGCGACTATTTTCATTAAAAAAAAAAAAAACACATGAAATATTCCTGATAGAATTGTGGCTCTTACAGATTGCCGACATTCCGATTCAATATTCATTAGAAACAGAGCCGATTGGTCACAGTTTTTATTTATTTTTATTGTAACGGGTCCAGAATCTGTCACTTTCTATTAGGTGTATTGGAAAAAATTTAAAAAAAAAAAAGAAAATTATCACGAGATTGTAACAGGCGATTACATCAATACGGACGGCTCTTAACATTGATTGATGGTGAGAGGTACACCGAGACGAAGATAATAAGCGAGTTGTCTGTTTAAATATATATTTTTTTCATTCGTCAGGTGTAATAATAATATATTTTTTTCAATTTTTAACGATCGATATATTTTTTAATTAATACTCTTATTATTTCAATTACCGGCACTAAAGATTTTATCACGTTCGGACGTGCTATGGAGCCATACTAATGTTGATAATGTTAACCGAGATGGATCTTCAAGAGTTTCGAATGTTTTTCATGATATTTAGCTATAAGATGAACGAAAATTAATTTTAAACCGCATTCATGAGTACAATGTAATACAATTTTTTTCTCGAAAACTTGGCAAATTTTTTGCTGGTAATTTTACTGTTGGATAAAGTAAAAAATAGTGAGATAAGAGAACGCTATGATGTGTAAAAGAAGATGTGGTTACAAAGATAAATAAAGGAATGCTTAGATGGTTTGGACACGTAGAAAGGAAGATTGACGAAACAAATTTATAAGGCGAGTGTGAATGGACGGAAGTCGGTAGAGGTCGATCTCGGCGAACATATCTCGATCAGATTAACATTGTATTAAAAAAAGTCCAGGTCAAGAGTAACAATAGCCGACGAGCATGCGTGAGAGCACTAATAAAAGTAGAGGAAGCAAAAGATGTGTGTAAGAACCGTAGCGGAAGTGGAAGAAAGTGGTCTCTGCCTACCCCTACGGAAAAAAGGCGTGACTATATGTATGTATGTAATCCTGCGTAAGGTTTTTGTTAACTTTCCAGTGGAAGTTATAGTAATGGGTCCGATTTTGCGAATCCCGAATTTTGACATATCCCCACATTTTAAGGTCCCCAGAGTCGAATACAATAGTTTTAAAGTATGTGTGCGTATGTTTGTATGTGTGTTCGGAATTATTTTTCGTCTCGATTATCTCGAGAACAAAAAATGATATCGACGTGGGATCAATTGCATTCGACGTATAATTACGCAACTTAGAACTGATTAGATTTTCACTTGTAATTAATTCTGCTGCGTGGGAGTTTCGGTAAGAAAATGTCATAAATTGGAGTTGCTTTTAATATAATAAGAAGATGATTCCTATGACCTATTCTGCATAGATGCCAAATTTTTCATGGGTAAAATTTGACACTTAGCTATACTACTACGACTTAATTTAAATTCAAATTTAAAATTTGTAATGTGTCTCTTTTAGCCCCGGTGTTCAATATGTACAGCAAATTGGTAAATCAATAAAAATTGTAAGTTAAATGTAGAGAATAAAAAAGCTGAAAAATATGGTAAACTTTCGGAATTATTTTTTGTCTCGATTATCTCGAGAACAAAAAATGATATCGACGTGGGACCAATTGCATTCGACGCATAATTACGCAAATTAAAATTGATTAGATGTTTAGCAAAATAGGGCGAGCTGTTTTTTATGGAGAATTAAAAAACTGAAAAAAATGGTAAACTTTCGGAATTATTTTTCGTCTCGATTATCTCATGAAAAAAAAATGATATCGACGTGGGACCAATTGCATTCGACGCATAATTACGCAACTTAAAATTGATTAGATGTTTAGCAAAATAGGGCAAGCTGTTTTTTATGGAGAATTAAAAAACTGAAAAATATGGTAAACTTTCGGAATTATTTTTCGTCTCGATTATCTCGAGAACAAAAAATGATATCGACGTGGGACCAATTGCATTCGACGCATAATTACGCAACTTAAAATTGATTAGATGTTCAGCAAAATAGGGCAAGCTGTTTTTTATGGAGAATTAAAAAACTGAAAAAAATGGTAAACTTTAATCTACTCTACAGAAAAAAGTTGTAAAGTAGTTTCTTCCAGAAAAAATTCCACTCCATTGCAAACCTTACTTCCCTGATATCTGTTACGTGTTAATCCACTTTATCCAGTACTCTCCTAAATATTATACCTGTGTAAATGAGCCTTAAGTAAAGAGAGGGTATTTAAAAAAAAAACAATCTCTGTATTTCCCTTTTCGACAAAAATTAAAATCATCAGCATACTTAAATAACGTCGGTAACTACGAAAAGATAAAAAACTCAACGCATGCCAGCTGGCTTTTATCCCGTGAAGAAATAACCCCCTTCAAAATAATTGTGAGAGCAGTGTTTTTACAGCTCCTTTAATTAAGAGAGACAAGCGACACCAAAAAAAGATTTAAATATAACTGCACCGGATTTTAGTCGACTATTTAATTTTTTTTTTCAAGCAAAAGAAGTTCGCAGGATTTGGTGAAAAAAAATTCCGACAACTATGTTAAATTTAAAAAAGCAAATAGCAATTCAATAGCGAAAACTTATTGCCTGACACACGAAAAATTCTTTTACACAAATTTTCTTTTAATTATTTTTCAGAAAATAAAAAGATTACAACATCTTCGAACCCTAAGCACTCTTTCCTCAATTGGAACTCTCTTTCGTAGATCCTTTTACTGCTGTGTCAATTGGTACCAACATTATAGAGCTTAAGTTTTAAGTTTGACGATGCTACGTTGTTAAGTATTCGTTTGTCAGCCATTAATAGTAACGGCTGTCAGTCGTGGAAAAACATTGTCATCGTTTTGTGATACAGTACTTTTGTCGGCAGTACTTCTATGTGCAAAAAAGGTCATGGCCTTAATTTTTTTGGAAAAACGTGGAATAATTTTCATTGATTACCTCAGAAAGGAAAAACAATCCACACCGAGGATTATGCGAATTTCTTTGAGTTGTTGAGTGATTATATCAAGGAAAATGGCTGCCTTTTAAAACACAACTTTTCTTAATTGTTAAAGTCACACGTTGTAATGCCTAGATTACTCTCCAATGGGGACGCAATCTCTAGGTCCTTCGTGTTGTGGGATTAGATTAGATTAGATTGTAGGGGGGGTCGTGAAGGCTATGCAACCTCTCAAGCACCTCGACCTATCAGATCTTTTGTGCATAACCCTTAATCTATTCGAGGCTTCCGAGACTTCGAGCAAAGTTTATCAGTTTCCCGGGGGCTAAGTTTATGACCCCGAATGGCTTTAGGAAGTCCCATTCCAGAAACTTAAGACTCTTGCAGAAAAGCGCTGGGCATTCGCAAAGCAGTTCTCGTAGTAGCGGCAACTATCACTCTCTGTTTTGCCCAACTTTTTAACGTGATACCTCAGAGGGCAGTGTCCAGTGAGAAGGCCCGTCACCAGTTTCAAGTCTTTCTTGTCCAACTCGAGAAGCTGTTTAGCTTTCCTTGGCGAAAGGCTTACTAGCCTTTTCGCTTGTTTTTGTCCTTGCACTTTATGCCAGTGAGATTTCATTTCATCTGTTTCCCAGCGTCGAACCTCTTCTTTCAAGTGGGCTTTGAAAAGTTCACAGAAGGGTTCTAGGCCGGAAAATTGTGTATTTGTCCTTTCTTTGGCAAGGCAGTTTGCTTCTTCGTTGCCTTTAACTCCCTTATGACCTGGAACCCACATCAAAGTATCCTGATTGTTCGCTGCCAGTTGTCTCAGGAACTGTTGTGGGATGTCGTGTTTTGGGATACTTTACTGCTTCATTGAAACGCTTATTTACTAATTAAACTATATTTATTTATGTATTGAAGAGAGAGATACACCGACTTGTGTAAGGTACGATCAATAACTAATGCATCTTGGGTCACTAACTTGGTATCATATGATCTACATTACTTGTCACTTCGTGATATCAGTGATTTACATAAACACAACACGTTTGGTAGTAACGCCAGCTATTCGCTAATACGACAGAATTGAGCATGACAAAATGGCAAATATTGCATTAAAAATAATACAAAGATTATTTATACCAACGTTGAGTTGGGGGTAAGTAGATAAGGTTAAAGGTAAGTGTTCCAAGTTTTTTATTTTTATTGGACTAATCTGAAGATTGTCTTAAAATTTTATTAAAATCGGTTGAACCAACACGTCAAATTTTTTTTTCTTTTCCTTTCAACTCTCTAAAAACAGTACTTACAAATTAGTACCAATATGATTCGATGTTACATTTATCATAAATTCTATTTTATTCAATTTCCACCCCTTTCGTTGTCCATAGTGGACAATCATACTTACATTGATTTTTATTTTTATAGAAAACAACACTGTTTACAAAATGCTACCAAAAAATATGTCCTGGGAATATAAGATGTACTTTGTTTACATCAACAAAGCACCAATTAAAATTAGAAGCGTCGATCTCGGCGAACACATCTCGATCAGATCGAAATTGTTTCAAAGAAAGGCCAGGTAAAGAGTACCAACAACCGACGAGCATTTATGAGAGCACTGATATAAGTAGAGGAAGCGCAAGACGTGTGTAAGAACTGTCTGACTACCCCTAAGGGAAAAAGGCGTGACTATATGTATGTATGTATGACAGTCAGACATTACGAAGGCCACCAAGACGACCTAGACAAAGCTGGAAAGATAATGTAGAGAGAGAGAGACAGAGACGCCAATATGATGGAAATACGAAATTGGGAAAAAGTAGCAAGAGATAGGACTAGATGTTGTTTGGTCACGTTAAGCAAGTAAGTAATTTAAAAAAATCAGTAAGGATAAAATAACATAAAATAACTGTACAATAATAACATCAAGGTTTACAACATTTTATTTTTATCTTTCGAACCGTTCTACTGCAAGATTCCCTCTCATTGCCCCGACGTACGCTCGTGTAGGCGCACCATCCTTGAGAACTAAATCTAGACAGCCGAGAGCAAGTGCACTTTTACGAGTGTTGAGTATAAAAATCGAAGCGACCACGGAAAGGAGCAGAAAAAAGAGAGAATGAAGAATAAAAAAGAACAATCGAAACGGACCAATGGCGGCGAGTGTTGTAGACAGGTGGTAGCTACAAGCGACTTTCTGGTTTGTGTGTGTGTATGTGTGTATATAATCGTAACTGCAGTGGACTCGACAGGTACAGGTATACAAGCAGCAACTTCCAGTTCAGTGCTTCATCATTAAAACCTCTACAAACTATACAGAGAGATGAAATTCACAACTCAAATCCAAAAAATCCAAAAATTTTAAAAGAAAACTCTTTTAAGACAATTTTTTTTCTTTTCACAGGATCTACAGGGCGGTGAATCCTTTAAGTTTGAAATCATAATTCTATCACCTTCAAGCGATAGTATGAAATATACTCTGTGAGCTTGGCGTGTATAGTACGCTTCCTGTACGATAGCAATAAAAATAAAATAAATTATCAAAGCCATAACCATCCCATTTAATTGAAAAATAGATCTTTATTTCAAATAGAAAACACAGTTTACAATTTAAAAAAATAATAATAAAAGAATTTATATCACAAATTGTTTATTTATTCTAATTATTTATGCAAATAAGGCAATTTCTAAAATTATTAAATTTTCATTAACTTTCTTATTTTGCCAAGTTACAATACTGTATCAAAAAATAAGGATTGGTAAATATGGGTACCCGTGAGGCGTTGTTCTGCATGCGAACACTTTTGCAAAAGAGTGTTGAATTTCGTAAAAACATCTACGTATGTTTCATCGATTTCGAGAAAGCATTTGACAACGTACCGCATACACCACTGTTTCAATGCTTAGATCTAATTGGTCTTGACTCATATGATGTAAGATTGCTCAAAAACCTTTACTATAACCAGACTGCTAGAGTAAAAGTGGAACAAGAGGTTTCAGAAAAAGTTCCTATTAAACGTGGCGTTAGGCAGGGATGTGTCATGTCACCAATGCTTTTCAATGTCTACTCGGAAGCTGTCTTTGAAGAATCGCTGAAATATCGCCATGAAGGTGTTAAAATTGGTGGAGAAATAATTAACAATATTAGGTACGCTGATGAGAAAGCCTCGAAGACCTTCAAACACTACTAAATGCAGTAAACAATGCATGCAAGGAAAAGGGTTTAAGTGTCAACACAAAGAAAACGAAGTGGATGGTTGTCGGTAAAATTAATATCGAGTATCCGAAATTAAAATTAGATGGCAAAATTCTGGACAGAGTACAACACTTTAGGTATTTGGGTAACTGGATAGACTGTAGAGTTGAAAGCGATGAAGAAATCTCAACCAGAATAGAACTGGCACGTAAAAGATTCACTAGTTGGCGTTCTGTACTATGTAATAGAAGTCTTTCGATGAACATCCGTCTAAGAGTATTAAAGAGCTACGTTGGGTCTGTTTTGCTTTATGGATGTGAAACCTGGACACTGAAAGTAAATAAATTGGAAGCGTTTAATTATCCAGGGTAAAATAGAAGGAAAGCGATGGTTTGGCAGAAAACAGCTTTCTTGGCTTCGTAATATTAGACATTGGACGGGTCGAACAGTCGAAGAATTGTTTCATGTAGCTACAGATCGAGAAGCTTTCCAACAAATTGTCAACTCTATGATAACCAACGCCTGAACGCTTGATGATAGCCAACGTTTGAAAACAAGCATGGCACACAAAGAAGAAAATTAATAAATAATATACTGATTAAACTAAAATTAAGATATTCAAAAAATATATACCACTAACTAAAACATTTCAAATTTGATAATAAAAATAACCAGATAAGAAAAAAAACAACAACAATAAAAGAATAATATTCATAGGAATAAAAACAATAAGTATGTAACGATGGAATGTACGTAAGCAAGCTGGGCGGTATAGTAACGTCACAGCCAATAATAAGGATGTTCCTGTACTTTTCCGACCAACCTCGAATTTTATATAGAAACGTCCAGATACGTCTTTAAAAACTTCTCGTCTTTTCTGGTTTTACATATAAGTCGGTATAGAACGTCTTTCGACGTTGTCCGACGCCCAATTTTCATCACCTTCGGTCTTCGAAATCCTCACATGTTAGGTTTCTTTCGCTCATTGAGCTTTGAATACTGGTTTGCCATTCCAATCGAGGTCTTTTTTCCTTGTTTCTCTTGGTTGCCATTGTAAGACTTGTTTGGGCAATCTTAAATCGGGCATTCGTTGAACGTGGCCGTACCACGCTCGATATCATTAGTAATGGTGCCTTCAATTCCTATTTGTTGTTTTATAGTGTCATTTCTTATTCTGTCCCTTCGGGAGATGCGCAAAGACCTTCCGAAAACATCCATCTCAACAGCTTCAACTTTCTTTATGTTCTTTTCGCTAATTCTCAAGGTTTTTGCTCCATATAATAGAGTACTTTTTATCATGGTTTCGTAGATGTTAATTTCTCTTCTCTTTGTTATTTCTTTATTCCGTAGTATCCCATTGAGGCATCCGATAATTCTTTTTGCTTAAATGATTCGTTTTTTGATTTCCATTGCATCAGTACCGCTTGGGTGACACCCAAGTACACATATTCCCGGCAGGTCAAAATCTTCTGATTATCTTTATATCTAGATGGTTGGGTTAATTCTCTATCTTCTTCTTTAGGTGCCCTGTCCTCCTCGGACGTTGGCAATCATCAGCGCTATCTGAACCTTGTCTACAGCTCGGCGGAACAATGTGGTAGAGCTCACTCCATACCATTGTCTTAAGTTTTTTAGCCAGGATATCTTTCTTCTACCCGGGCCTCTTCGTCCTTCGATCTTCCCTTCTATAATAAGCTTTAAAAGTCGATACTTGTCATTTCTTAAGATGTTACCAAAATACTCCAGTTTGCGCTTTTTTAGTGTAAACAGAACTTCCAGCTGCTTGTCGAGGCGTTGAAGTACCTCGGTGTTGCGCACTTTTTCTACCCAGGAGATTCTTAATAGCCTTCTGTACGTCCACATTTCAAAGGCCTCCAATTTTTTGCACATCGCATCTGTCAAAGTCCAAGCTTCTATTCCATAAAACAGTATGCTGAACACGTAACAGCGAAGCACTCGGACGCGCAGAGGCAAGCTTATACTTCTTGTCGTCCTTGTCGTTAGCTATAATAACCTGATCGTCGGCAAATCGAAGAGTGTACATAGAGTTATTATTCATTTTGATGCAATGAACTTTTTTTTCCAGTTTTTAAGTGCTGTTGCAATATAAATATTAAATAGAGTAGGTGAGAGACAGCATCCTTGTCTCAGGCCCTTGTTCACTACAAATCCTTCTGTGAAGCGGTTACCAATTTTTATTCTGGATCGAGAATTTCTGTAAAGTTCCTTAAGCGCTGCAATATATGTATAATTTATATTGGATTGCTCTAATACTTTCCATAGTCGTGTAACTGGAATGGTGTCATATACTTTCTGAAGACCCACAAACGTGATGTGCGTTTTTATGTTTCGGGAAATTCTTTTCTCTATAATTTGCTTAAGGCAAAATACGTTGTCTGTATATTATCTTTTTGCTCGGAACTCATTCATTTTCCTTAAAGTCTTTTTTAATCAGGTCACGCAAGATTCTTCCATGCTTATTGTGCTAGTCACTGAGATACCTCGATAATTATTGCATTCTTGTTTGTTTCCTTTTTTGTGGATCGAAGAGATGTACTCCAGTTTCCACTCTTCTGGGGCTGGGTGGCCGTTTAGATATTTGTTTATAATGAATGTTAATGTTTTGAAAAGTCTTTGGGTCCCATATTTCTGGTTTTACCGATAAGACTAGGCCGGAAAGAATCACATCGTTGTTCTCATTGTAAATATGAAAATCTTGGTAGGTATGGTTTTGATAAATGCAGTTGATCATTACCATAGCAGCAAAATAAAGACTTGTAGTGCCCTTAGCCAAAAAAATATGTAAAAAGGTTAAATAAGAACTCAATGAACTCAGCTGACCATTCACGGGAATTATAAACATCAACCCGTTGAACTCAATTCAATGTTTACAAAAAAGCACGTAGCCGTTTCAAATTGCTCGTATTATTTATCAATAATATTTTGTATATAACCAGGTGTGCTTCTAAAGGAAAACAGTGTTATTTTTACGGTCGTCGACAGATGTCGCTGTACCTGTCGAGTCAGCGTTCAGTCGTCGGTCAAGTTCAACATAATTGTAAATAAACAACGAGAAGTAAAGTTTAATTAAATTAATCTAGTATTTAGGAAAACGTTCCTCTTTTATTTCAACAACCTTAAGGTACCAAGTACCACATGGCATCTAGATATATCACAGACTGACAGCTAGTTGAGATGAAATTAGTTAAAATTTTGTTTTTTGAAAGTTTGCATGGTTTTTGGTCGCAATAGTGGGTTTGAAAATGTGCCTTACGAAATTTCCAATGCAGCAGCTTGCCTTCCACACTTCTTTCGGCGGGTAAACTCAGGCGCGCCATGAAAAGTCCCACTTTTCCTCCGCTTAAAATAATCTACTATTAAATTGGTCACCGGGAAGGTGAGCTATTTGATTTTACTTTTCGGTTAGTTTCGGGTGGTTAAAAAAACTTTGACGGCTTTTATGACGGCAAAAAGAACAACTTGGCATTTAGTATATTACCATCTTAATTTTATGAGCAATAAAAAAATTCCCATTAAGATAACTGAAACAAAAATCTCGGAAAAGCATTATGGAAAATTTTACGATTTTTATATATAAATATAAAGTTTTGCGTTAAGATAAAAGGTGGAAACTAATAAAAAAAATTAAACCACGATCGCATGCAACTGTAATTTTCCTGGTAAGATTTTTGATAAAACGTCCTGATAGACACCATAATAACCTGGTGGTAGAAAATTATTGGCTTGACAAACTAGAAAGTCGTGCATCGAACCACCGTATCATACTGAGTGTTCTATTAATATTTAATTGTCGCATAATAGTCGGTAGGTCAAAAGCTGCACAACAAGGCTAAAACAACCCGTGTAAACTTAACAAATAAAAATTCTTTAGGTCATCAAAACATATTCTTAAATAACAGGTAAGTACCTTTGGTACATACATATATTCACGTCTTTTTCCCGAAGAGGTAGGCAGAGACCACTTCCTTCCACTTCCGCTACGGTTCTTACACACATCTTTTGCTTCTTCTGCTTTCATCAGGGCTCTCATGCATGCTCGTCGGTTGTTGGTACTCTTGACCTGGCCTTTCTTCAAAACAATGTTGATCGGATCGAGATCGATGTTCGCCGAGGTCGACCTCTACCGACTTCCGTCCATTCACACTCGTCTTATAAATTTGTTTCGTCAAACGTCTCTGCGTGTCCAAACCAACTAAGCATTCCTTTATCTATCTTTGTAACCACATCTTCTTTTACACCACAGCGTTTTCTTATCTTACTATTTTTTACTTTATCCAACCGAGTCACTCCGGCTATACTTCTCAAACTACTCATCTCCGCAACATTAATGCTATTTTCATGTTTCCTTTGCTAAACCCATCATTCACTACCATACATGTAGAAACCAACACACCTCTATGCACAGCCAGACGTGCTTTTTTTGACACTTTCTGGCTGTTCATAAAGCTATGCAGTCCCCCATTCATCTGTTTTTCTGCCAACACCCTTCGCTCAATGTCACTTTGATTCTTTCCATCTCTCGTAAACTTTGAACTCAAGTACACAAATTCATTTACTTGTTTCACTCTTTCTCCCTCAATCGAAACTTCACAGTTTGTCATGCTTTCTTTTCTTTTTAAAACCATTACTTTCGTTTTGCTTGCATTTATTTTCATCCCTTTGATTTTTGGGGCATCATGCATAACATTAACCATCGCCTGCAACTCCTTTTCAGATGACGCTAATATGATCATCGGCGTAGAGAAGACATTTGACAATCAAATCATAAATTTTCAATTTAAAAGCACTCTCTTTTAAATCTTTTAAACAATCGTCTTTGTATAAGTTAAACAGCCATGGCGACGCCACACATCCCTGTCTCACACCTTTTTGGATGTTAAACTAGTCCGTGCAAGCTGACACAAGCAGAGGAATCCTCATAAAGTGATTTCAGTGCTCGTATTAAACTACCGCTCACCCCATACATCGACAATGTCGACCACAATTCACTCACCACTCTGTCATAGGCCTTTTCCAAGTTTATTAAAGCACAATAGATCTTTTGACTTCTAGCCACGAATTTTTCAACTATACCTCGTAATAAAAAGACCTGATGCATACATCTCCTTCCTTTCCAAATCTTGCTTGCACATTCCATATCATCTTCTCAATTTCATTCGTTACTCTTTTAATCAATATCTTTGCATACAGTTTGCCGACTATGCTGAGTAAACTAGTACTTCGGTAGTTCTTACAGTCCTGCTTTGAACCTTTTCCCTTGTAAAGCGACACGATAACGGCCTTGCGCCGGTCATCTGGTACTCCTCCACCAAAGGTTAAAAAGGCGGTACATTAGACTAGCTAACACGTTTTGTCCAGCCTTCACCATTTTAACTGCTATCCTGTCATACCCAGCAGCTTTACCCAATTTCATACTGTTCAACGCTTCCTCAATTTCTCTGGTGTCCTTCTTGTCTTGCGCACAAGTGGATCCTTTTATGGTTAAACATTTTGTTTGTTACCACAAGATTCCACTCCAAACATACTTCAAGTATTCTCCGTTTTCATTTATTTTGCCGTCACCGTACATTCCCAGAACACTGTCATATCCATCACGCTTTACTCCTACCCAACTATTAAAACATCTAAATATTTCGGAATGTATTTAGACGCTGGAAAGAACACATCAAAGTGAAAAGAAGAGAACTTGAATTCAGATATAGAAACATGTATTGGTTACTTGGGAGAAAATCGCACCTCTCTATCCAAAATAAACTCCTGTTATATAAACAGGTATTAAAACCCGGACCTATGGCATACAATTGTGGGGATGCGCTAATCCTAGCAATGTAGCTGTAAGATTTCAAAACATTTATGTATATAATTTTTATATATATTTATATTTATAATATACACATCTCTACAATCGAACGTATCCAGAGGCGCTTCTTTAAGTCAGCATGTTTCATTCTGGATGGTTTGTATCCGGAGCGGAATATATCGCAACAGTACTTTTATAATCGATTTGGTGCACACAGTCTGCTGAGAAGGCGGTCAATGTACTCTGTATTATTTTTACATAAAATTGTACACCTAAAATTATACTGTAATGATCTAATTGCCATGTTAGATTATAATGTTCCTAGGTTCAATTCCCGCCACAATCAACTGTTTTTTCAACGAACTTATCGAACTAATATATATATATATATATATATATATATATATATAAATCTTCACCTCTACATTTTCTAATTGAAAATTATTCTAATACAGAAAAATCTGTTGACATTTTAAACTGCAGCCAATTGTCAATTAGACATTATTGTTTAGAAACCGAAATCTATATCTTACATGCGAAACAGCTTTTAATAACTTTTTTTTCTCTTTTGTTCTATATTTTGATTTAAACTGGTGCTAGTTCAATTCATGATATATGTGTAGTTTCAGCATACATAATTGTATATTCTTGTATATTGTGATAGTTTCTTGTAAATTATCGCATGTTATTTATCTAACTACTACTAACCTTATCCTGTAAATTGGGTATATCCCGTAGGATATTGTAAATAAATAAAAACAAGGTGCTAATGCTACTACGCTACTAATGTTACACTTGCACCAATAATTCAGCCAGTAGTGACCTCTTTAAACCATATCTAATTTATTTTTTTTAACATACGTTTTATCTAACTTTAAATTTTTTTTGATGAAAATATTCGCAAAAAGGGTAGACCTATCGTGTGGGCCGCGGACGGCCCGCACTGCGACTATTAGAAGGGGAAGGGATTATAGAAAGGAAATGATTGTGGACACGCTTTTTAAAAGGTCATAGTTCTCTGGAAAAACTGATTTTGGAAGCTTATTCCATTCCGTAGCAGCCCTGTAAAAGAAGGATTCTTGATGAAGATTGGTCCTTGTAGTGTCAATCTTGAGAGTTAATGTGTGAGACTGATCAGCGTGCCGAGTTTTTCGGCCTAATGTGGACAATGTTGGTACAAGAGTTTTTATTTCTCTGGAGCATCTGCCATGGAAATATCTGTAGAGCAATGACTGGTCTGCAACTCTTCTTCTATGTTCTAGAGGGTGAAGGGTATCTGTGAGATTTAAGCTGTTTATCAAGCGAATGGCTCTTTTCTGAATGGAATCTAGAAGACGAAGAGAATGCCTCGGTGCTGAACCCCAAATGTGCGAGCAATACTCCAGTAGAGGTCGGATTTGAGCCTTGTACGTCGTCAACAGTTGATCAGGAGTAAAACACTTTCTGGATTTCCACAGAAAACCTAGCCTCTGGCTTGTCGACTTTGCGATGTTAGCAACATGGTCATGTAACCAATGTCCATAAAAAATAATTAAAATTAATTAACCATCGTAATTTGTAGGATTTAATATCATAATAAATGGTTTATAAACCATTTTTTGAGGTACCGTACGAAAAAAATGTACTAATATACATCGTACCTCTAATGCTTGTAAAAAAGTATCAATAAAACAAATTTTAATTGGATTGTTTGAAAGTCACATCCGAACATCAACGATGACATATTATCTTGAAAAAAAAACCAGATAACTCTCCGACTAATCAATGATTTATCGTCATTAATGTTTTTCTTACGTATGATTGAATATCACGCGATATCAATGGAGATGATAGTATTCAATGGAAAGACTATTATTTGTGACAGTAAAACACCGAGGGCGCTAATGTATTTTTATGTCATTCGACAATGCATTGCCCAAAAGATAAAAGAACATACAGGGCGACGGTTACAAACAGAATTTTTCGAAAAGCACAACAACACGAAAAAATCGTTCGGCGTTGTTCCCATTTTAATCCAAATATTTACAAAAACACCAAATATTTTCAGAAAGTTAGATGGTTTCTTTTTTCCCCGTCAATCTAAAAAGAAGGGTTTTCGATCAGTGCGTGCTGCCAGTGATGACATATGGCTCAGAAACCCTAACACTAACAACAGCAACAGCTAAGAAACTTACAGTTACACAGAGGAAGATGGAGAGATCCATGCTCGGTGTGACCTTGAAGGACCACATAAGAAACGAGGATTTTCGCGGAAGAACCGGAGTCAGCGATGTCGTTGGAGCTATTGCGAAGCTTAAGTGGAACTGGGCTTCTTGAGTGGAGACCTAGAACGGACAAGCGAATAGAGAAGACCGCCTACGCGTTGGTCAGACGATATTAAAAAGACCCGCAGCAACTGGATACAAACAGCAAAAAATAGATAGGAATGGAAAATGATTAGGGAGGCCTATGTTCAACAGTGGACACAAATGGCTGAATGATAATGATGATGAAGATAGTTTCTTATTCTTTATTTATTTGGGATGGGGATGTCAAAACACTGCAACCCAAGAGATCCTCTTCTTCCCTGTGGATACGGGGTACATGGAATAGTGTTATGCGACCCGTGCTGATGGATGCATGGCGGTGGGCGCTGGTAGACCGTAATTACGTCGAACTGATACGGGTTCAAGGACGCCAGGAAGTTGCAGATAATGAGGAAGTAGACGAACTTACAAGAAGAGGTTCAGAAAAACACAAAAACTACTGGAAATACTACAGGAATCAGCTAAGAATCACACATCCCGTTTGACTCGCGGCATTTTTACCGACAACCGGCGGGACTACGCCACTGGCCAATATTTATACAAGTAAAGGTCGGGGAACCACTTCCACTACATGTCAAATATAGGCAAGTGACAAATATTTGCCAAATACTCGAGTAGTGTGAGTCCACCTAAAGTATGTAGGCGTTTTTGTATAAGAGGTCGCCAACCGAAAACGAAACAGAGTCATTTGCAAGAACCTCGTCAACATTTTAGAAAAACGCTTAGACCCGTCGGTTTTTTATTAAGAAGGGACGACACTCCGGTATTTTTAACTCCACCACTTTTAACCTCAAGCGAGAATTAGAATTACCCCAACATTTCTAAATGGCATTGGGGTTTTAATCTCTCTCCTCGGTCCTATCACCATCACAAGGGTTTGGTGGCAATCCGACAGGATATTTCAAGAGGCGTTGGATGAATGTGACGAGGGGATATCTGTCAATGGGATTAATATCAACAATCTGAGGTATGCGGATGACACGGTTCTTGTTGCCGACTCACTGGAAGGACTGCAGGAGCTGGTAAGCCGCGTGACGGCTGCAAGCTCAGAGGCCGGACTTAGCCTGAACGTGAGAAAGACAAAGTGGCTAGCAGTTAGCAAATCAAACAACGTGGACGGACACCTGACAATTAACGGTCAACGAATTGAGCGAGTAGAAACTTTTAAATATCTTGTGTGTCACCTAAATGAGAAGTGGGACAGCACGCAAGAGATTCGTGCCAGAATAGAACAAGCTCGTGCTTCGTTCCTGAAAATCGTAAAGTACTTTGCAGCAGAACTTTAAGCTTGCCTCTGCGCGTCCGAGTGCTTCGCTGTTACGTGTTCAGCATACTGTTTTATGGAATGGAAGCTTGGACTTTGACAGATGCGATGTGCAAAAAATTGGAGGCCTTTGAAATGTGGACGTACAGAAGGATATTAAGAATCTCCTGGGTAGAAAGAGTGCGTAACACCGAGGTACTTCAACGCCTCGACAAGCAGCTGGAAGTTCTGTTTACACTAAAAAAGCGAAAACTGGAGTATTTTGGTCACATCTTAAGAAATGACTTTTAAAGCTTATTATAGAAGGGAAGATCGAAGGACGAAGAGGCCCGGGTAGAAGAAAGATATCCTGGCTAAAAAACTTAAGACAATGGTATGGAGTGAGCACTACCACATTGTTCCGCCGAGCTGTAGACAAGGTTCAGATAGCGCTGATGATTGCCAACGTCCGAGGAGGACAGGGCACCTAAAGAAGAAGAAGATGCTTCTACCATTTTTATAGCAATTTTTCACTCCTCTCTGTTCTGGGCTAGTTCTGCGGCCTCGTGCAGAGAGATTTTAGTCAAGCTTGTGATTCCGTCTACCCATTGGGTTGGAGATCTTCCTCGTGACCTTCGTCCGTCGACTTTACCTTGAACCACCAGCTTTTCTAAAGCATCCGGTCTTCTGGAGACGTGCCCGAAATACCACGGTTTATTCTCTTGGACAGTCTGTCCTCGATTTTCAGTTCTTCTAGGATCGATATATTGGTGCGGTGCTGCGTCCATGATATTCGGAGCATTCGTCGGTAAACCCACATTGATTAAGATGAATAAGATGTCTTTAAAAGCTCTTTCAATTCTTTATACAATAGTATTTAAAATTTAAAATTCCGCCCATTACTTATTGTAAAATTGGATTTTAAATGTAAAACTTATCTTTGAAAATAATCCACAGTATGACAAAGGTCATTTTTTATTTTCAACAGGACAGTGCTTCTGCGTATTATGCGGCGATTGTTCGTTAGTATTTAGTTTTTCACTGCATTGGATTGGGAGAAGAGGCAGCATTGAACGGCCTTCGCGATCGCCAGATTTATCACCCTTCGATTTATTTTTGTAGGGACGTCTGAAAAGTAAAATCTGAAAAACACAACCAGCGTCGTTGGAAGATTTGCATCGTTGACGCGAGCGCCGTCGAATTACTCCGGAAATTTTTCGGAATTTACGTGAACGTTTTGAACAAAATCTTTATTATTGTATGAAAGCGGGCGGTCATCAGTTTAAACATTTAATCAATTAAGTAGTAAGTAAGCAACTAAAATAATTGGAATTTTAACATGTAATTTTTTTCAAAGAATTGGGAGGAAATGTAAAATTTAAAGACTATTGTAAAGAGAATTGTCAGACCTTTCAAAAGACATCTTATTTGATGCCATTTAAAAATTGTGGGGTGATTATTACCCTCGCTTGGAGTTGAAAGTAGTAGAGTCAAAATAACCGGAAAAGAGTGTCCCCCTTTAATCAGAAATCGATGGGTCTGAGCGTTTTTCTAAAATATTGACGAGGTTCCTGCAAATGGCTCTGTTTCGTTTTCGGTTGGCCACCCTGTATATTTTTCTTGTGCTGGTACTGCCCAGCAGCCTACTAATATTTTAAAGGTAATACAAAATTATTAATTATTAAATAAATGGAATTGTCGGAACTTTCAAATTAAAAAAGGCAAGTTTACCAATGAAAAGAAGTATAAAACTGTAAAATAAAAAAACTAAAAATTTTTATGACTTCAAAAATAAATGAACATGTTTATGATGATTGTTTCTTTTGGTAAAAACTAAAAATAAATAATAAATTAAATTGATGTCGTTTAAAAATTAAAACTAATCTCTGATAATTACTGTTTTATGTAAAAGACGTAATAAACAAATTTGTAAATAATTTCCTTATTGTAAGTTTTTTTTTTTCTTGTACATCCTTCTCCCATTTATTCTCGCCGATATGTCAAAATAAATATAATTTTTTTTATCAACAATAAAATAGTTAAATAAGTTTTCTGATTGGTCCACCTCAAGCTGTTATTTGGTAATAGCAAACGCGGTGTTGCCACGTTTTTATACTGTTTCCCTATATCACCTGAATCTATAAAAACCATTAGACATTATAATCTTTTTGATTCTTCTTCTTCTTCTGTGTGCCATGACCGTTGTGGGTCTTGGATTTTTTATATCTACCATTTTGGGTTCCCCATTGACTTAAATAAGTTAATTTTTTGCACCTCTCATTAGTAAATACAGTCCACTATATTCGTATCTCGCCCACATATCAAATTTTTTTTCGATTGTAATAAAAAAAAATTTACATGCAAATTAAAAATTTCTTAAATTCGTTTTTTACAAAACTGCGGAGATGAATTTAAATTAAATGCTTAATATTTACTAAAAAACAATTAAGGGATGGTATTAAAAAAAAAACAAGCAAGAATCATCCCGTATAATGGGCCAAATTAAATAAAAAAGTATAGATGTCGATAGCGTGTTGAAAGGACATAAAAAACTTTCTTATTTCAATTTGGAATTGTTAAAACTATCAGTTAAGCTTACAGATAAAAATGAGTTAGGTGAATTTTATACTAAAATTTTAATGTAATACATCGGTTTTTTAGATAAGAAAATTTGTAAGTTTGGGAAAAAGTAAGGAAATTTAACTTTAGGCTGTACAATTACAGAGATAAATTTTTTATGCACGATATATCGTCTATTTTAAGTTTATGGGATCTATCTTTAAATAAAATATAAATAAATTATTATTAAAGTGGGACATAAAGCGTTAAAGCTAAAGTATATCAAGAAGTTTTTTGAGCTGAAGGTTTCTTTTGGATATACATGAAGGCGTGAAATTAGGACAAAGAAAGAGAAACTTGTAATTTGTTAAATCTAACAAAATTTATGTTTCTCGGTGTAACAGTTACATAAAAATTTAAACGGCATTTTTTTGTCCTCGGTTTAGATGTTTTTTACAATAGGGTATTCTACCATGTTTGAGAAAGTTTAAAATGTTGATTTTTCTAATAAAATGCCACAAAAAAATATATTTTGGCAAAATAAACAGGTTTTTCTATCATAAAATTAAATTTTAAACTCCCGCGAAAACGATGTTAGCCATTTTGTTAAAATCAACAGTCGTGTATGTACGACCTGCACTAATTCAACGTTAAAAGCTATAAACATAACTTAACACTTTTCAATATTTTTTTACTAATAAGGTATACGACTTTCATAGAAAAACAGTACAATATAACAAGTAATACTTACAAAGATGTTTTAACATTCCATAATTCGGCAAAACAGAAGTCTGGGTTCCATGCAAAGAACTTGAAACCATCATTAAATCAATTTTCGGCAGCTTCGTACTATTTGCTTTTACAAATCCGGTTTTTATTTTAATAAATAAATAGGTACTCATGAAATACACTGACGAAAGAACACAATTATTACTCCTTGAAGTTAAAGTTGATAGATATGTACCTACAGTAGAACAAATTGACCTTTACCCTGACGTTACAGAAAATATGCGTAGAGGTTCAAAAAGCAGTGCCAAAAAGGAAAAAAATGCCTGGCTAGATTGGCTAGCTACAAAAGCCAATCAAAGAACGCAAAAGGCAACGATTAAGGATGTAAACAATGCACAGAATGAATATAAAACGTTAAAAGGTGTGGCAAAAGAGGTTTTGGCAAGAAAGAAGGGGAGTGATAAAGATAAATTTGATAGAAGGTTATCTGACAATTTCCAGAACAATATTAAACTCTTTTGGAAGTCCATAAGAACAGCCAGAGGTAATACTACCTTCCAACTAAAAAAAATTAGAAACCAAGATGGTAATATTGTAAAAGGAGAGTAATGCGTTTGAAAGGGATGGAGGAATACTTTGAAAGTTTATTTGAAAAAGAGGATACATAAGCATAGACCCCATTCGGAGACATAAGTAAAAGTTGCAATGAAAGTAAAATTACAAAAATTGTGGAAGCGTTGGACAGTATGAAATTGAGTAAAGCTGCTAAGTACGACAGGATAACAGTTGAAATTCTGAATGCTTGACAAAGCGTGGTCTGTAAAAACTACCGAGGTATTAGTTTACTCAGCATAGTCGGCAAACTGTATGCAAAGATATTGATTAAAAGAGTGACGAATGAAACTGAGAAGATAAGATGTGCAAGCAAGATTTAGATGATGAAGGAGATGTATCGATCAAATCTTTTCATAACGAGGTATAGTCGAAAAATTCTTGACTAACAGTCAGAAGGTCTACTGCACTTTTATAGACTTTTATAGACCTATGACAGAGAGGTTAGCATGAAAATAGGATTAATGCTGCGAAGATGAGTAGTCTGAGAAGTGTAGCCGAAGTGACTCGGTTGGATAAAGTGAAGAATAATGAGATAAGGGAACGCTGTGGTGTAAAAGAAGATGTGGTTACAAAGATAGATAAAAGAATGCTTAGATGGTTTGGACACGTAGAAAGGACGAATGAAGGAAGATTGACGAAAAAAATTAATAAGGCGAGTGTGAATGGACAAGTCTGTAGAGCTCGACCTCGGCGAACATATCTCGATTAGATCAACATTGTTTTAAAGAAAGGCCAGGTCAAGAGTACGAACAATCGACGAGCATGTATGAGAGCACTGATGAAAGTGGAGGAAGCAAAAGATGTGTGAAAGAACCGTAGCAGGTGATAGGAAGTGTCTCTGCCTACCCCTACAGTAAAAAGGCGTGACTATATGTATATATATATATAAATTCCTTGCTTGATTCATTTTTCTAAACTTAAACAGTTAACCACAAAAAACGTTTTACTATTAAAAAAGAAAATTTTTTTATCAAAGTTTAAAAACTGTAAATCTTAACGAAATTTTTTGATAGTTGTCATTAACAACGAGACAAAATATGTATAGCCTACTAATACCTATTTTACTTTAAAAACGGATATAACAAAAAATAAATTAATTTTTTGGATAATTTTATATTTTTTTTTTCACAAAATGGTCCTTACCTTTAAGTAAAAACAACATCGTAATAAATACCTTTTGACGTCATTATCTTCTTGTCGCGAACAAGCTATAGGAGTGACCAATTTCATTTCACGTTGGAAAAAATAATCACTCCAATTTTGCTTCTGTCAAACGCCAACAGATGTGTAAAGCGAATTGAGGGTATTGCAGATATATATAAAAGAACATAGTGGAAATCTAATAAATGTTAAAAACATACCTCGTACGAAAATCAATTTCCACTTCCGCATGAAGAACTTCGGGATTTGTAATTCCTTTCGGTCTTCGCGCCACTCCTGATGACTATTTTGTATGAAACACGGCCGCGAAAACGTATTAGAAGTCATTACTTTTGGTTTTATTGTCTTTGTAATGGTTATTAAGTTCTAAAGTGGTTGGAAAATATTATTTTCTATTATTCGCGAATTTCTCAAGCCAAACATAGCGAAAAGAAAATTACAAAACACCATTAATATAATTATTGTGTCGCATTTTCCAGGAACATTAACAGCAGTCATTATATTTTTACAATTTTTGGTAATTTACACGTTAATTAAAAATTCTATTTTAATTTTTATCTTATTAATAAAAATGTTTTATAACATGTATTTTGTTAATCTTAACTACTATTATCTAAGTAATTAATTATCCTTGGGATCCGTAATATCGCCTTTTGTATTGCTGGTGGCGTCATCTATATCTTTCTCGAGTGTAGTAGTTTTTAAGAAGTTAATTGGACATCTCCCCATAATGATAGTTATAAAACTTTATCTTTTAGTTAAATGCACCCCAATGTGTCATTCAGTTTAGAAAATATCGTCGGTCTTTTACTATATCAGGGCAAGAATGCACCAGTAGAAGGATCATTGAAAGGCGAAGTATATTTTTTTCAGTGCTATGAACTTTTGAAAATTCTCCCATAAATATATCCTTGACTTTGCTAAAAAAAATTACGAAGGGCTCTGCTCGTACGCACCTTACATCTTCGAGCTTCATCAATGATTTGTGCTGAAATTTCCACTTTCAACTCGCAACTGCTTCGTTTACAAACTACCACCCAACTTTCTTTATATAGCTCGGTCAATATAGACATTTAAAATAGGTAACAAAAATTACCGGAGAGTCAAATATTGATGGAGAGCTGGGGGCTCACTATTACAAATAAAGTTTTTAAAATCCCCATCGATCCTATGTGTGCTACAAAAGTTTAAGGGGTCACAGGTTAAAATTTGAGTTTTTTTGTATTTTTCTCAAAAAGGTAAGTTTTATTAAAAAACCAAAGTTGTAGATCTTAAAATTGTCTACAAAAATGGCCCTGTAAAAGAAGGATTCTTGATGAAGATTGGTTCTTGTAGTGTCAATCTTGAGAATAAATGGGTGAGACTGATCAGCGTGCCGAGTTCTTCGGCCGAATGTGGCCAATGGTGGTACAAGAGTTTTTATTTCTCTGGAGCATCTGCCATGGAAATATCTGTAGAGCAATGACTGGTCTGCAACTCTTCTTCTATGTTCTAGAGGGTGAAGGGTATCTGTGAGAGTTGAGCTGTTTATCAAGCGAATGGCTCTTTTCTGAATGGAATCTAGAAGACGAAGAAAATGCCTTGGTGCTGAACCCCAAATGTGCAAACAATATTCCAGTAGAGGTCGGATTTGAGCCTTTTACGTCGTCAACAGTTGATCAGGAGTAAAAAAACTTTCTAGCTTTTCACAGAAAACCTAGCCTCTGGCTTGCCGACTTTGCGATGTTAGCAACATGGTCATGCCAAGACATATTATTGGACACCGTGACTCCCAAAATCAAGATCGAGGGACTTAGTTCAAGGGTATTTCCGGACATTGTAATGGGATGATTTGAGGAATTCACTTTCTTGGAAAACGTGGCGCTTTGTGTTTTTTGGGCGTTGAACTGAACAAGATTGTTGGTTCTCCACTCGACGATTGCTTTAAGATCTCTATTGATGGAATCAACCTGTTCCTGTCTGAGTCTATTTGTATCATTCACCGAAAGTGATCGATAGGATAGTGTGCTATCGTCTGCGAAACTGTAAATGGGGTTCGTGGTGGTTTTCAAGAGGTCGTTGATGTGTAAAAGAAATAAGGTGGGGGACAGGATGAAACCCTGGGGGACCCCGGCATTAGTTTTAAACGCATCAGAAGAAATATCGTCAACTGCCACATGTAAGGAGCGATCTTGCATGAAGCTCAAGAGCCATTGGCGCAGTTTGGTTGGGAGACTGTAGGCAGATAATTTACTTAACAATGCCTGGTGCCTAACGCGGTCAATGGCTTTAGATATATCCAACGCTATTGCACGGGATTCACCAAACTTTTCAATAGTGTTTGTCCAGAGCTGAGTGACATAAGCCAGCAAATCTCCAGTAGACCGAAGTTGTCGAAATCCATATTGTCTGTCATGGATTATCTCAAATTTCTCCAGATATTGTAAAAATAAAATATAGTTTTGGCATTTGGGATAAGCAGATCAACTTTTTGAAGAATATATTTCTGTTCGCTGTTGAGCACTTTCAGGTTTCAGTAAATAAATAATATTATCCATTGGTGTCCTTGCAGTAAGTAGTAATAACAAATCAACATCTACACCAACTACAATTGTTGTGTTTGTTGCATTAAATTTTTCTATTGCTGTTTCAATTATGAGGACATCTGCGCCATTTTGAGATTGTTTTGCTGCAATATTCGCAGCTGTTAATTTGTCACTTAACATGGAAATGAAACGATCATTTACTTCCCGAACAGGTCTTATTTTGTTGAAATATTTTCGTTTATTTGACTGGTTTATTTTTAAAATATTCAAATTTCTTCCAAGCGATAAAGGGTTCGATACAAAATGAAACGTTGTCAGCGTGTATAATTTAACTTGAAAATACCGGTATGGCTGTAGTTTATATCTTTCTCTAGAAGTAGATAATAGACGAGATCAGCAATGACGTCGCAAATTAATGCTAGGTTATTGGCCACAACGCCATTGATCAGGTAGTTTCATAGACGTGCTGCTACGATTTCGTAAAGCAGAGACCAAATTTTTTTTGTATTATTAAGGGAAGGCCTGAATTGGACGTCACAAGTTAACACCTGAAGAAAAAACCATAATCAGAAATGTGTTTGAAGGACTTCGAGCCTGAGAAAAAAATATGAATGTTGGTAAATTAGTTACATTATGAAGTATTTTGACAAAAGTTTCCGAAGCTAGCGTGTATAAATTATTAAAATAAGGGCTAAAACAAACGATATTAATACTTCGAAGGCTAAGACTAGAGAAATAAAACAAATCAAAATGGACGATGCAACCAAACAGGTCATTCGTCGTGCAGTACATGAATTTTTTATTAAAAAAGAAATACCAACAGTAAAGAAAATTGTTTTCTCTCTTTAATCTAATGAAAATCTACCAAAAATATCAGGACGTGTTTTATTACGTACTTTGCGTGAGATGAAATCAGGTATTTTAAAAGAAATAGGAGTAGTACCCTTATTGAAAAAGAGAAAATTATTTTATGGCGCAGAAAATATCTGAAAGAAATAGCAGAGTTTCAAAGAGATGATAGAAAAATATATTATACAGATGAAACCTGTTTAAATGAAGGATATACCGTGATAAACATTTGGCAGGATATAAACGTAAACAGCAAACATCAAGCTTTTGAAGATGGTTTATTGACAGGTTTAAAAGCCTTAGTATCTGAATGGATGCAGAACATTATGAAAAATAATTTTCAGATATACTCTTAAAAATCGAACCAGGATTTGTCATTGTTATGGATAACGTACCTCAGCCGTCGTGTAGAACCACTCAATGGAGAAAAGTCCAGATGGATGATTGGCTTGCTAAGAAAAATATTAAACTCAATGGACCAATTTTGAAAATCGAACTACTAAAGTTAGCACGATGTCACAAAGATAAATATATAAAATATGTAGTAGATGAAATGGCGCGAGAATGAGGCGTAATTGTACTACCATTGCAACCATATCTATCTAAAAAATGTTACGTAAAGCATTTAAAAGTAGGAGGTGGTTTTTTTTCTTGGCTAGAAGTCAGGTCAATTGTGCTTTTATAGACTTGGTAAAGGCCTATGACAGAGTGGTGAGGAGTGAATTGTGGTCGACATTATCTAAGTATGGGGTGAGCGGTAGTTTAATACGAGCACTAAAATCACTTTACGAGGGTTTCACTGCTTTTGTCAGGATAACCGGAGCTTGTAGATTGTAGGGGTGGGTCGTGAAGGCCATGCTGCCTCTCAAGCACTTCGATCTATCAGATCTTTTGTGCATTAACCGGAGCTTACACGAACTGGTTTAACATGGAAAAAGGTGTGACACAAGGATATGTGGCTTCGCCATGGCTGTTTAACTTATGCATAGACAATTGTTTAAAAGATTTGAAAGAGAGTGCGTATGGAGTGAAAATGAATGATTTGATCGTCAAATGCCTTCTTTACGCCGTCATTTTAGCGTCATCTGAAAAGGAGTTGCAGGAGATGGTTAATGTTATGCATAATGCCCTGAAAATTAAAGGGATGAAAATAAATGTAAGCAAAACAAAAGTAAAAGTTATTGAAAGAGAAGAAAGCATGACAAACTGTAAAGTTCTGATTAAGGGAAAAAGAGTGGAACAAGTAAATGAGTTTATATACCTGGGTTCAAAATTTACGAGAGATGGAAAGTATGACAGTGACATTGAGCGAAGGGTGCTGGCAGGAAAACAAATGAATGGGGCACTGCATAGCTTTATGAACACCCAGAAAGTGTCAAAAAAGGCACGTCTGGCTGTGCATAGAGGTGTGTTGGTTCCTACACGTATGTATGGTAGTAAATGTTGTGTTTGGCAGAAAAAGCATAAAAATAGGATTTATGCTGTGGTAATTAGTCTGAAAAGTATAGCCGGAGTGACTCGGTTGGATAAAGTAAAGAATAGTGAGATAAGAAAACGATGTGTGGCAAAAGAAGATTTGATTACAAAGATAGATAAAGGAATGCTTAGATGGATTGGACACGTAAAAAGAATGGATGAAGGAAGATTGACGAAACAAATATATAAGGCGAGTGTGAATGGACAAGTCGGTAGAGGTCGACCCCGGTGAACATCGATCTCGATGAGATCAACATTGTTTTGAAGAAAGGCCAGGTCAAGAGTACCAACGACCGACGAGCATGTATGAGAGCACTGATAAAAGTAGAGAAAGCAAAAGATGTGTTTAAGAACCGTAGCAAGTGGAAGGAAGTGGTCTCTGTCTATCTCTTCGGGAAAAAGGCGTGAATATATGTATGGATTATGTGTTTTGTAATGTTAAATTAATAAATAATAATTTATAATATTTAATTATTGACAGATAAGACTTTGTTATTTGTTTCCAAATGCTACTTGTTTAAATCGTGACGATAGCGAATTTTTGATAATATTTTTTTTACAAATTTGCTTATAATTTTATAACGGAAAAAGATAGCAATTTTTTTCCTTACAAAATTTGTTCAGAAAATGAGCTCTTTTTAAGTATGTCAATATATAGGTGTTTCTGAAAAAAAATTTATGTCAGTTTGCAAATATAGAGAAATATGCAAATTCGGTTTAAAATGGACCTCACTCGATCCCGTCTAAAAATTTCTTTTCAGATTTTATCTTATTAAAATAGTGAATTTATTCCATTTGGTTGTTCCACACTGTATTTAATCATGTGTATAATCAATGAAAATGTTTAATAATTTTAAAGTTAAATAATTTAACAATGTGCTATGGAAAAAAATGATGAAAGACAACATGACAAAAGACCTTATTATTTAGGCACCCAATACTACAATCAACCGTTTTAATTTTTTATAATTTTTGACAGGACTAACTAATCATCTCAATCCTCGACTGGAATATTTCTCTAACGAACAGTGGCGACCCACTACCTGTTGTTCAATTAAATGATCCCATTGTACCTTTTTTATCAAGGGTTTTAATGGATAGGCAGGATGTTACTATAAAATTTAATTATGCATTAGTTCGAATATAATTTGTAAATAATTATATTTCATTGATTGTGAACAATCTTCGAGTAGGTATAAAACTGTGCAAGGTTGAAGCAGAAAAGGCAAAGGATTACTGAAAACACCCTTTAAAAGTTCAAGGGTGGGTGGGATAAAACACTCATATGCAAACTTGTCAAGGAACGCCGATATAAGCTACAAATGCATCTTTATAAGACCAAGTGACATACCTCTGTATGCAGAGGTTCTGCTATCATATTATTCATACTGGAAACAAGATAACCAACTCCAAAATCATCCCTAGCAAAATGATAAAATATGGAACAGAAGGTTTGTTAAAAGGCTAACATATGCAGTGAAACTCCGGAATCATCTCTAGTAAAATGACAGACTATTTGAGAAAAAGGGGTTTATTGAAAGGCTAAAATATGCAGGGGTTCTGCAATTAGATAATCTATACCAGGAACAAGTTAAGTAACTAAGGCTAACTTTAAAAAATGTCCCCTATTGAAATCAACACCTATTTTAAAACAAAAGAATAAGGTACGCAGGGGCTCTGCAATTAGATAATCTATACTAGGAACAAGATAACCAACTCTGGAATCATTCCTAGCAAAATAAAAAACTATAAGAACAGAAGGTTTGTTAAAAGACTAAGATATGCAGCGATTCTGCAATCAGATAATTCATACTGGGAACAATATTAGCAAGTCTGGCAGACCTGAGGAAAATTCTCTTAGTAAAATTGTAAGAAAAATATTAATAATTGCTTTGGTCTGATCTAACAGGGTTGACACACTCGAAGGCGTTTTTACCAAAACCCCCGAGAAACACTGCTAAGCAGTAAGAACAAGGCGACGTCTATGGAGAGACCACGTAGATAGTATGGAGCCAGAACGTGTGGCAAAATGGGCGAAAACTCAAAAGCCCAACACCAAACGACCCATAGGAAGACCAAAAAAGCGATGGTACGAGAGCTGGAGCTCCGGATCACAGCAGAGACTGTAACAGAAAAAAAAACAGGAAGAAGTAGAAGAATTTGATTAAGATGTAGCATTTGAAATTGCTACTCGTTAATTTTGTTTTTCTATATATAAGAGTTTTTTTATTTATTGGGCATTGTACTTACAGAGAACATTCAGTTTTGATATCAAATTCCTGAATAAAACATTTATTTCACTATTTCAAAACAAACATATATATATATATAGTTGAATACTTAGTAAATTTCACAAGTTTCAACACTAGGTAATACTCTTGCTTCTGACATTCTAAGAGCTGTTGAAAGTAATATATTCAAGCTGCAGGAACCTTATGATTTCTGGCTGGATTCCTGGATTTCTGAAATTTAAGATAGTGAAGTCAATAAAAACATCCATTCACATGTGAGCAGGCGACATACCGTTGTGTTCTCTGGTATGATGAATTCTAGGCTATTGAAGGTTGTCCCAGGATTTTGTTGATTCTGAATGAGATCTCTGGGTATTTACTGGGTTTTTTCTCTATTTTTCAAAATATAATCTTAAAGGTTATATTTATTTATTTTCTAGACGTCGATGTCATTGTGCGGATTGTCACTGTTCTTCTTTCATATAACTTCTGTCATCGGTCTCAAGTCGGTTAGCCGTTAATGTTTCGTGCCATAGTAGAAAAGAAAGAAGAAGAATGGTCTTTTAGATTACATTCTATGAAATTCATTCTGTCAATCAATAGCATTTATGGTTCTGACCAATGAGAGGCTAGGAATTCAAAACTGGCGCTGATTTCATACAGGATGTGCAGTTTTTTCTGGCAACTGTTAGAAATAGGAGGATGGTTCTGTCCTCGTGGTCGTCGAGGAGTTCTTTTTCGGTGCGGCCATGATGAGGTGCGCTTGTCTCGTGTTTGGGATTCTTTTTCGGTATTGAACCGAAATTAACCCTTAGGGGGGAATTTACGAAGTGCCGTTTGGGCCGAGATCAAGTCGCACCCATCGTTAGTGGTTTTTTTGGAGCCTTATATGGGGATTTGTGCCAAACACCGGTAAGCTGCCATGCGGTGGGAACACCGCCATTTTGTCCTGATGTCCTGTTAGTCCGTTTTAGTCCTGTTTGCTGTTATGGATATCTTCTAGTTTTACCTCCCTTCTCAGAAGGTAAGTTATGACTTTTGAACTAGCAATGATATCGATCAGGTTGAAAATATACCTACTTCAATTTGTTGGTTTTTTATTTTGCACATGTTCTTTCATGAGATTATTTTTTTGTTAGGGTGTTAGGGTACAGCTTAGCTCTCACCATCAGACTCCTGGAAATCGAACGACGACTCTTGTGGCAACTCTTGACTTTGGTCAAGATTCCCACGAGGACCAACACCGAGTCGCTTTTAAATCCTGGCCAGAGTCGACCGACATTCACCGGATGAGATCTAGTAGTAGCCGGTAGAGGCTAGAGACCTGCTGAGTTGCATCATCGACCCCTGGCTGACCTGGAAGGTTAAGCCTTTCTTCTTACCTTCTCTTCGTTTTGCTGTCCGTTTCCTGTCTTCTTCCTGTCTTCGTTTTTGTGTCTTCAAATACATCAAGTGGACCTTGGATAGAGGCTACATATGTGGACCATTGGACTTTAATACCAGGTTTTTTTACACCTTCAGTGTTCTCTTACCTTTTTGAAATTTTTTTATAACTATTTTATCATATTAGTACTTATCATACCATCATTTTAAATAATAACTAATTATTGATATCGTATATTTTACCACCGTGATAATTTTATAAACTATAATCTAAAGAACTTTTGTGAAGTTCTCACATAGTACTATGTGACAGCAGATTCAGTCACAGGTTTATTTCTTACCATTATACCCCATTCTGGTAACTTTGAGCGGTATAACACCAGGTATAAAAGTGTATGTATTTCGCTATAATACATTAGTTAATATTGTTATATATGTTATTTAATTTATGTAATTATTATTTTATGGTATCCTGGTCTACAACGTATTTTGCCTTGTCCACTTTGATGTTCTAATTATATTCTTATATGTGATATGTTTTTTTATTCTCCTATTTGCCCAGCCTGAATGTCTAAGAAAATTTAATATTAAGTCATTTTAGGTATTTTGTTAAAGATAGATATTTGGTTTTCTCAATTATCCAAATATAGTAAAGCTATATCTAAATTGGGTGGCGCCCTTAATGAATTTGAATTTTCATTCTTAGAGCCGTAAATAATTCGAACTCACTTTATCTGTTCTCCGGCGAACAGCTGCCGTCAGCACTTTGTGATCTATTTTTTTATGTAATGAACATAATAAAGTAGGCCACAAAGACTAAAAGAAGGGTGATGTGCTACGTAAGGTTATGTTGGGCTATGTGAGGATATTAATTTATTGGTATCGGCTTTCATAGAAACAGATCGAAACAAAAGACTGAGAGATTGGTTAAATATAGGGTATGCCCATAACGGCGCACCGCACTTGGCATTGTACCATATTATTGATCCTGCCTCGAAAAAAGCATTCCCGTCGAGTAACAAAGACAAAGATATTGGTTATTAATGTTTCTTTATCCATCATGCACTTAATACAAAGGGCTAGTTGGAAGGCTAAGAGTGAATACACCTAATAGAGTATCAGTAGTGTATAAGCACGTTACACTCCGACCCGATTCTCATATTTTTTCGTCATGCAGTGTATTATAATGTGTTCGTTATTCTCGGTTCCAGATCGCACAAAAGTCAATATTATTTGAGACCATACAGTATGTGTAACGCATTAGGACCGGAATTTTTTCAAATGTAATTTCAAAACTCGTCCTCCCCAAGTTATTACATATATACACCGATTTTTTTTTGTTCGTCAGTTCTAGAAAGTGGCTAATAGCGTCGAAAAAAAGGTCGTAATGAGAATATAAGTATACTCTTACATTTTATGTGTTATGTACCTCACATCTTGCGTGTGCGTGTTTGCATCTGAGGACCGGTTTTTGTGACAAATTATAAACTCTTGAGCCACGGGCGGGTCTTGCGGGTCTTCAAAAAGGAATTAAAGAACGCCCATATTTTGAAAATATAAATAATCGCTTTGAACACTCGACAATTGATTTTGACTCGTCGAAAGCGTAAATGATGACAACGTGCTATTATACTGTCAATGCGATGAATGTAAGGATTAAAAAAAAATAAAATTTAGATTTACAAATCATTTAAAACGTAACCAACCATTCTCCTATGGCAGTGGTTCTTAATCTTTTAGTAGTCGTGGCCTCCATAAAATCTTAAAATATTTTCGCGTCCGGTACTTCACCCCAATTGGGCAATAGTGACAAAAAACTTTAGTAAATAATTCTTCCTCTTCTTCTACTTGTTAAAGATCTAGATGATATATTGATTCCGGGCTTGCCTCTGTATTATTTACTGAGATGTGGACTGCCAGCTGTCTCTCCATCTCTTTGGTGGTCTTCTGGGTGAACGGGTCCCTGCTGGTTTTGACTCTAGTACAATGCGTGGTAGTCTATCGTCGGTCATCCTCTTCACGTGGTTTTACCATTCTCTTCTCCTCTGCTCTGCTCCATCTCCATCTCCATCTTACCACATCCTGTACTTCGCATTGCGCTCTAATGTCAGTGTTTCTTACGTGATCTCTTCTTGTTTTCCCGGCTATTGTTCTCAGTACTGACATTTCGGCGACGCGTAGCATTCTTTTGGTCTTGTTGGTATCCTCTCTCGCTTCTATACCTTATGTCATTATTGGCCTGACGCATGTCTTATATATTTTGATCTTACTCTCCTTTCGCATAAAAGGATTAGCCCATACAGTTTTCCATGGACATCCTGATATTATGGCTGATTTGTTAATTTGGTTTCTCAGGTGCTTTACCAGGTCGTGAGCGCTGGACATATCTATGCCCAGATATCTAAATTGCATGACCTGCTCTACGGGTTCATTATCTATTATCAGCTTGCATTTCATTGGTTCCCTAGCGATGGTCATGGTTTTTGTTTTACCTATGGATGTGTCCATATTGGGTTGCTGACTGATCTGGTAGAACTTAAATAACTGTCTTTGTAGGTTAACTCATATTCTGCAAATATTGCAGTATCGTCGGCGTAGCAGACCATGCTGATAGCCCTATTGTTCATTCTGTATTCCGAGTTCAGGGATGTTACTTCTTCTATGTTTGTCTATCAGTAGGTTGAATAAAAATGAACTAAGCTATCTTCTTGTCTAATTCCTCCTGAAGCGGAGATACTAGATGTAATATTCTACCCAGCTTTAATTTGCGTTTTGTTAGTTGTGTTAAGGTTAGGATTTTTATGACGTCTTTCACTCGGACTCTGTCAAATGCCTTAGTAAGGTCGACGAAGCAAATAAATGCTGGTGTATTGTACTCTATTGTTTTTTCATCCATTTGCTTAGTAATAAATATGGCATCGGTTGTCGATCTATTCTTTCTGAATCAATGTTGTTCCTCTCTGGTTTTTATTTGCTACTCTAGTTTGTCCTGGAGCAACCCAGGAGTAACTTCATTGTTGAGCAGGCTTTGTTTTTTGCCCATTTTGTATATGGGAATTGTGGACTGTAAACACTACCGGGGCATTGGTTTACTCAGCATGTCGGCAAAGGTTTTGATTAAATGAGTGACGATGAAACTGATAAGAAGATATGGGATGTGCAAGCGGGATGAGGAAGGGAATACATGGATCAGGTTTTTTTTACGAGGCATAGTCAAAAAATTCTTGGCTGAAAGTCAAAAAGTCTGCGCTTTCGTAGACTTGGAAAAGGCCTATGACAGAGTGGTGAGGAAGGAATTGTGGTCGACATTGTCTATATATGGGGTGAGGGGTAGTTTGATACGAGCGTTGAAATCACTTTACGAGGATTTTACTGCTTGTGTCAGAATAAACAGAACTTACACGGATTGGTCTAACATCGAAAAAGGTGTTATACAGGAATGTGTGGCTTCGCCATGGCTGTTTATCTTATACATAGACGGCTATTTAAAATTTTTGAAAGAGAGTAAATATGGATTGTGAATAAATAATTTAATCGTCAAATATTTAAAAAAAAATGGTTTGAAAATAAATAATTTGATCGTCAAATGCCTTCTTTACGCCGATGATCAGGTCATATTAGCATCATTTGAAGAGGAGTTGCAGGCGATGGTTGATATTATGCATGATGCCCCAAAAATCAGTGATGAAGGGATGAAAATGAATGTAAGCATGACTTGTTTTAACATTTAAGGACATGGTTCGTAAATAATCAGCACTCGAAAGGGATAGACACGTCAACAAAAAGATAAATACTAAAAATAATTTTATTTAAATACTAATAAAGGAAATCCAAGACCCGTCAACATTGTTTTGTCTTATTTAAAATCTTTTATAAGAAATAATAGTTTCGATGAAGAAGTCATCTGGTGCTAAAGATTCATAAAATGGGACTACATTTGGGTTTCTTTTGGTCCTTATGATAATAAAAATATTTTAATTGTTTCGGTTAATATTTTTACGTCCTTAAAAAAATTTTGAAGCACGTCGTCGATACATTTCGAGCAAAATATACAAAACCTGTCGAGCAACAATATTCTTAAAGTCACTTCTTTTGCCCAACGCTATAATTAAGCATAGCCGAAGGCTTCGTATAGTTTATGTTAAAATTATATCAATATTATATTTACTGCAATCATCAGGTTCGACGTAGTGGGAATAAACCTGTTCAATCACAGTTTATTTAATATAATCACAGGTCATTTGGAAAGTTATCGACAAAAATGTTGCATACTGGAAATTTTTTTGAAAAATCATCGCAAAAAGTAGTTAAATAGGTTAAAAATTAATAAAGGTGCAAATTTATGCATACACAGCGGGTTTCAAAGCAGGGCATCCAAAATAGTGCTACTCAAGCTTAGCTATATTACCGGTATATCATTAAATCGTCATTATATTGTTCGGCTTATTTGTATGGATGGTTAGAAAATGTAACGGTCACCCAACGCACCAGATTCAATATTTAAAGATTTATTTATACTGGTAGTCGAAATTCGACTGAAATTCCTTAAAGTTTAAATGTTATTGAGGTTTTTTCGTCAAAGAGTTAAGCTCTATAATAATTGCGTTTATTATTTTTGAATTTTCTTCTATTACGTCAGCTGTAAGACTTCTTTTTTACGGTCCACGATCTTTTTTTTTTAATTATGAACTAACTTTCCTGACCGAACGATTTCTTTATGGAATTATTACGAATATTCGCAGGTCTTCAATTGCCTCCCGCGGCTATAAATCATCTGCTATTTTGATGACCCAAAAACCGCACTATCGCCTCAATCCAAATAATAGGGCAGGGGCGACCCCTTGACGAATATCCGTAATAATATTAACTCCTGGACAATCTATTTTATCAGATAGCCAAGCAGCACTAAAAGCTTTGAAGTCATACACTTGTGAGTATAAGCTGACTTGTGACTTTAAACAATCCCTGAAACAACTGGCAGCAAACAATCAGGTTACTCTGATGTGGGTTCCAGGTCATAAGGGAGTTAAAGGCAACGAAGAAGAAGACTGCCTTGCCAAACAAGGGACAAATACACAATTTTCCGGCCCACAACCCTTCTGTGGACTCTCTAAAGCCCACTTGAAAGAAGAGGCTCGACGCTGGAAAACAGATGAAATAAAATCTCACTGGCAGAAAGTGCTAGGACAAAGACAAGCGAATAAGCTAGTTAGCCTTTCGCTAAGGAAGGGTAAACAGCTTCTTGAGGCTTCTTAGGCATACACATTGATAACAAGCTTGACTGGAACTTTTATATAAATCAACTAAATAAATCTCTTAGCAAATATGTATTTGCATTGCGAGCAATAACACAACATACTAACATATTTTTAGCAAAAACGGTGTTTTTCGCTCAATTTCATAGTATAATGCAATATGGTATTAAATTTTGGGGGACTGCTGTATCCGTATTCATGACTCAAAAAAAAGCAATTAGAGCGCTTTTCAACTTAAAATCTAGAACTTCTTGTAGACCATTTTTTGAAGAAAATAGAATAATGACCATGACAAACAATTATATTTACAAAACTTCTTTATTAATTCACAAGCATCAAAATGAACTTCTTACCCCAAATGACAGACATAATACCTCCAAACTATAAATATAGTCCACTCGAAATGGCCCTTTATATTCAGGTACTAAAGTATATAACCATTTACCTTCAGATTTAAAAAATCTAACAAACAAAAAATTTAAAAGAAAAATTAAACAACTACTACATCAGTATGTTTTTTATAATATCTCAGAATTCTTTCTGACAAATTTTAACTAACACTTTTTTTCTCTTTTTTTGTAATTTCCAACGCTCAGGCTAAAATCACTGCGTATTTTATTAAATTTCTATATGCTTTGTACTTTATATTGTGATTTTGTGGAATAGCCAGAAAGTTTTTTACTCCTGATCAACTGTTGACGACGTACAAGGCTTAAATCCGACCTTTACTGGAGTATTGCTCGCACATTTGGGGTTCAGCACCAAGGTATTCTCTTCGTCTTCTAGATTTCATTCAGAAAAGAGCCATTCGCTTGATAAACAGCTCAACTCTCACAGATACCCTTCACCCTCTAGAACATAGAAGAATAGTTGCAGACCAGTCATTGCTCTACAGATATTTCCATGGCAGATGCTCCAGAGAAATAAAAACTCTTGTACCACCATTGGCCACATTCGGCCGAAGAACTCGGCACGCTGATCAATCTCACCCATTTACTCTCAAGATTGACACTACAAGGACCAATCTCCATCAAGAATCCTTCTTTTACAGGGCTGCTACGGAATGGAACAAGCTTCCAAAATTAGTTTTTCCAGAGAACTATGACCAGCAACTTTTTAAAAGCGTGTTCACAATCATTTTCTTTCTATAATCCCTTCCCCTTCTAATAGTCGCAGTGCAGGCCGTCCGCAGTCTACCCTTTTTGCGACTATTTTCATAAAAAAAAAAATCTATCCATCTATGAGATGAACAAGAAAGACCTGAAACTGGTGACGGGACTGCTCACCAAAAGATCTGATGGGTCGAAGTACTGAGAGGTAGCACAGCCTTCACCCCCTACAATCTACAACTCCTGGACAAAATTACACACTAATATAAAATTATCCAAAACCCATGAATTTATCTTTTTTTCATGTTCGTTTTTAAAGTTATCAAGTATTTGAATGGTAGACTATGCATATTTTATCTCGTCGTTAATGACAGCTATTAAAACAATTAGTTTATATTTGCACTTTTAGAAGATAAACAATTTTGTGCATGACTTGCGATAGATTTTTGTAAAAAGTAGGTGTATAAATTGTTCCTTTTTTGAAAGTATTACGTTAAAGAAACTGTAATATGATTCTTTTCGTCACAATACATTTAAAAATAATTTTAGCGTTTGTTGCATGAGTAGAAGTTGAAAATAATTGTATTAATAAACATTTACCGAGTGGTTTATTCAACGAAATGTCTTAGATAAATGCCCTCTTACGGCATTTCCTGTAATGGTCGCCGATGCTGCTGTCATTACGTCATAATAATTAATTTCCTTTGCCAGTATCGTGTAAATGTATATGCCACTTATAATGGCAAAAAAATTTTAATTATTGTAAAAGGAATAAGAGACTTAAGCTACGTATCCTTTATTTAACGTTTTTCATTTGTTACAGGATCCTGCGTTGGGTAGTAGCGGAAAATTTCATCTTGCTTTTGAATCACAAACTTCTATTTGTGACAATTTTTTTAAACCCATTTGAAATGCTATTCTTTCTTACAAATTTTTTTTTAATTGTTTATCACAAATGTTTTTTTTTCAAGAGTTGCTGGCAATGGTTAATGTTATGCATAATGTCCTAAAAATCAAAGGGATAAAAATAAATGTATGCAAAACGAAAGAGAAGAAAGCATGATAAACTTCGAGGTGCTGATTAAGGTAGAAAGAGTGGAACAAGTAAATGAGTTTGTAAACTTGGGTTCAAAGTTTACGAGAGACGAAAAGTATGACAGTGACATTGAGCGAAGGGTGTTGACAGGAAAACAAATAAATAGAGCACTGTATAGCTTTATGAACACCCAGAAAGTGTCAAAAAAGGCACGTCTTGCTGTGCATAGAGGAGTGTTGGTTCCTACACTTATGTATGGCAGTAAATGTTGGGTTTGGCAGAAGAAGCATGAAAATAGGAGTAGTATGAGTAATCTGAGAAGTATAGCTGGAGTGACTCGGTTGAATAAAGTGAAGAATAGTGAGATAAGGAAAGGCTGTGGTGTAAAAGAACATGTGTTCACAAAGGTATATAAAGGAATGCTTAAATGGTTTGGACACGAGTGTGAATAAACAAATTGGTAGAGGTCGACCTCGGCAAACATATCTCGATCAAATCGACGTTGTTTTAAAGAAAGGCTAGGTCAAGACGAGCACTGAGAGCACCGATGAAAGTAGATAAAGTAAAAATGTGTGTAATAGCCGTAGCTAGTGGAAGAAAGTAGTTTCTGCCAATCCTACGGGGTAAAGGCGTGACTAATGTATAAATGTATTTTTTCTTAAGGATCTGTTTACCACAGACAGTCCCTATTTTATCTACTCAAACAAAGAAACCTATCTTGTTTCAGTATTTCGAAATGTCAACGTTTCATATTGTAAAAGCCATTTTCTTTGAAAGTATTTTTCATTCTAGTTAACTTTAACTGAAAACACTCTAAACTTACATTCAACTATTAGAGAACCCTGCATCATGGTATTAACTGTTTAAAAATAGTAAAGTTTTCTAATAAGTTTTTAGTCCAAAGTATGTTATTTTTCGCGATGGTATACAATAGTTTTTAAGTGGACGTCTGTGTGTGTTTATGTACGTATGTTCGTATGAGCGTTTGAAATTGTTTTTCGTGATATCGACGTGGCGTTGGACGCATAATTACGCATTTTTAAACTGATTAGATTTTTATCAAAATCGGTCAAGCTGTTTTTTATGGAGAATAAAAAAATTTAAAAAAAATGCTAAATTTTCGGAATTATTTTTCGTCTCGATTATCTCCAGAACAAAAAATGATATCGACTTGGGACCAATTGCATTCGACGCATAATTACGCAACTTAGAACTGATTAGATAATAAGCACAATCGGCCAAACTGTTTTTTATGAAGAATCAAAAAACTGAAAAAAATGGTAAACCACCTAAATTTTGCAACTCATAAATTATACTATTTTTATTACAAAATTTTAAGATCTTTTGAATAATATGATTATTGCATGTTAGGAATATTTGTATGGAAAATATGAATATAAATTTCAAACTTGTGTCAGTATTGAGAGAATAGCATTAAAGATGCTATAACAGTAAAACATTGTTGTTAGTAATAATCAAGCATTGTTTATAACAATTGAATATTGTTACTAACAAATTATTATTGATCATAATAAAAAAAATAATGTTTAATTGTTATAAACAATTGACAATAGCTCCCGCTTTTAAAATGATGAAAAAAAGTTTGAAAGAATACGGTTGATATAAATAGAATATTGTTAATGACATAATTAATGACATAATTATAATTTGTTATAAAAAATTTTAAATCATTTTTAATAATAATAATTATTACATATGGTATTTCTTCATTATTTCCACTGAGAAGTTAGTCGTGTGGACCTCTCGGGTCGCACCCAGTGACAGTTGTCACGTGCCTATTTTTTTTTCCTCCCATCTGCCGTTTCATTATTATGATAGTCTGGCGTTTGTAATTAGCTTTGCATACTGCATTTGGTTCGTTGTATATAGTGTTGCCTATATAGCAGTAATAGAATTCGATTATTAATAGCTGTGACATTTTTGTCTCTGTTATTAGACTTCGCCTTGATTATTGGCCTCGATTGTCGTGTGTTGTCAGATATATTATTGTTGGTTTGCTTGGGCTGGCAATTAATGCGGACGAACGCGATTATGAACTAGGAACTTAGACGTGAAAAGGTTGGCTGGCGCGTGTCCCGGGTGATTTTCTGATATCCGGTCTGGGAGCGAAGAGTGATGATCAGTCGTTTGGTGTCAGTGGTGGAAGTCGGTTGAGAGTCTTTGGAAGGATTTAATATTAACACGTGAGCGGAACTTCTACGGTTTTTTTTCTTTCATATCTGGCTGTATTTGGGGCCATCTTTATTGGATAAGGAAGATAAACCATTTAATTCTTAACTTGACCATTCTGTCGTGCCTATGTGGTGAATATTTTTGGTTATTGGGGTCGAGTTAAGATCACCACGTGTGGGATTTGATGAAGTGAAGCCATCGTGAAGTACCACGTGCCGTTCCATCCACATCGACAATAAATTTCAGCGTTATAAAGACTTGCCTGGTAATTTTAGCAGAAATTATTATGATAATACTACTTGGTGTTTCGGTTCTTGGATCATCGATGTTACCGTGACGTCTCAGTGAAGTTTTCATTTGGTTACATGGTATTGAATTTAATTTTATCAACTTATCAGTTATTATGTGCTTGATCTAAGTGTTTTCAATAATTTAAAAGTAACAAGTTATTTTCATTAAGTTTGTACCTGCTCCCAGTGACGTCCCAATGAAGTTTTCAATAGTTTAAAAGTAACCAAATTATTTTTCGTTAAATTTGTACCGGCTCCAAGTTGAATCTGAATTTATATATTACTGAATATAATTTATGTGGTTATTGTGAGGGTTTTAAAATATTATTCTTGTTACAAGTCCATTTTTTTTGTATTTCTTTTTTTTGTGTTAATCTTTTGCTATCAGGAATTCTATATAAAACCAATTATTTTCGAAATTTTAAATATGTTGTTTTTTTATTACTGTCTGGAAGATTGTTATAATTAATTTAAATATTATTTTAAGAAAGTGTATTAAATTCGTTTAATCCACTTTACGAAAATACAGAATTTATTGTAAAAAAAATCAGAACATCATTTTTACTTAATTAATATATTGCAGTTATTGTAAATATAGTTTTATTTATCTAGTTCACCATAATTGTTTGTTGTTTTTCGCGTGGCTCTGCTGGTGCCTATAAGACCTAGGGGTTTCCGGCTTGTACCGTCTTAAGTCGGTGGCGCGGCTCACTTTTAGATTTTTTCTTCTACGCTCTACGGCTGAGCTCGGGCATAATTTGCCAGTAGAGAGACCACTAGCAGAGTACTCTTTAGAGAACCAAAAAAAAAAGACGTGGCACAGTGACATTGATCGAAGTGTGTAGACAGGAAAACAAATGAATGGGGCACTGTATAGCTTTATGAACAGCCTGAAAGTTTTAAAAAGGCACGTCTGGCTGTGCATAGAGGTGTGTTGGTTCCTACACCTATGTATAGTAGTGAATGTTGGGTCTGGCAGAAGAAGCACGAAAATAGGATTAATGCTGCGAGGATGAGTAGTCTGGGAAGTATAGCCGGAGTGACTTGGTTGGATAAAGTGAAGAATAGTGAAAAAAAAAGTGGTTACAAAGATAGATAAAGAAATGCTTAGGCGAGTGTGAATGGACAAGTCGGTAGAGGTCGACCTCGACGAACATATCTCGATCAGATCAACATTGTTTTGAAGAAAGGCCAGTTCAAGAGTACCAACAACCGATGAGCATGTATGAGAGCACTGATGAAAGTAGAGGAAGCAAAAGATGTGTGTAAAAACCGTAACAAGTGGAAGAAATTGTCTCTGCCTACCACTACGGAAAAAGGCGAGACTATACAGTGTGGAACAGCCAAATGGAATTCGATAACGAATAAATGAGAGCGTGTTGGGAAAAACGCTTGGAGATGTCGATTTGTATTTTTAGATGCGCATTTTTTTCAAAAAAAAATTATTATAAAGGGTGTGTCATGTGACAGTGGCCGATACCAACTTTTTTATTTTAAATACAACCCCCTGAATATTATTTATTTTTTGGATTCTTCAAAAAATTCTAGACATAATTCATGTACAATGTCCCATACTTATCTTCAACTGTTTCGGAAATATTGGTTGTTATGCTTGAGTTTCAAAAAAACCCACATAATTCTGGTCGAAAAGCAGCCTCACTGTTCAACATTAGCCACACATCAATTTTTCGAATATTAAAGGAAAGTAAAATGCATCCCTATAAAATGATGCCAACTCAGGAGCTCATGGAAGACGATTTCGACAGGAGAACGTATTTTTGGAAACAAATGATGGAAATGTTAGATAACAATGTGATCCAATTAGAAGATGTTTTTTTTTCTGATGAGAGCACATTTACACTTCACGGTCATGTTAATCGTCAAAATTGCCGCCATTGGTCTAATGAGAATCATCACCGGATGAGAGAGGAACATACGCAACATCCTGAAAAAGTTAATGTTTGGGCAGGAATTAATGGAAATCATATCGTAGGTCCTTTTTTCATTGATGGCAACTTGAATGGAGATAAATATTTAGAACTGCTCCAACATAATGTCGTGCGAACTTTGACAAACTTATATCCTGATCCAGCAAACTCACAAGTTCCTGCCAATATACTATGGTTTCAGCAAGATGGAACACCGCCCCATTACCAAATCAATGTCAGGCAGTACCTGAACCAAAATTTTCCAAATCGGTGGATAGGGAGGCGCGGATCGATAGAATGGCCAGCACGATCTCCTGATCTGACGCCTTTAGACTTCTTTTTGTGGGGATATGTCAAAAGTATTGTATACAAAACTAAACCACCCAACTTACATGACTTAAAAAGACGAATCACGCTTGCGATTAGATCAGTCACGCCTGAGATGTTGAGTAACGTTAGAACACATTTCTATACCAAATTAGCATGTTGCCAAGACGTTCGCGGCGAACATTTTGAACATCTCTTACATTGAAATTAATGTTTTTTTGTTTTTTTTACAGTATTTGTGAAATAAAATAATTTTCTTTTTTTAATGTTAATTTTTGTAATACATCTGAAAACACTTAATATGTCCGAGACAGTTGAAGATATGTATGGGACTTTGTACATGAATTATGTCTAGAATTTTCTGAAGATCCAAAAAATAAATAATATACAGGGGGTTGTATTTAAAATAAGAAAGATGGTATCGGCCACTGTCACATGACACACCCTATATAATTTTTTTTTGTTGAAAAAAATGCGCATCTAAAAATACAAATCGACGTGTTCAAGCGTTTTTTCCAACACGCTCTCCTTTATTCGTTATCGAATTTATTCTATTTGACTGTTCCACACTGTATGTATGTATGTATGTTATTAATCGATTACTTACTTGCCACGCAGTACGCTACTTGTAATATTTTTAATATTGTATTGTATATTTATATTTTATATAGGGTTTAAATAATTTTAAATATTAATTGGTTTTATATATTGCTAATATTTAATCTTTGATGAGTCAATTTGTAAATTTGATTCTTAAATGCTGTGTGTAAATAACCAAATGACATAATAATTTCCTTGTAATTGGTACTATGTAAACAGAAATTGTATTTAATAGACACTGGAATCAAGAAAGTTAAAATAGGATGCGGAGGATTATTATCAAATGAAGATATTCTTGGCAATGCGATTAAAGCGGGAATAAAACTGGATGGCATGTAAATGATTAAAGTGCATACTAATTTTGAGGTACATAATAATGCTAATCGGTTACCACTCCGATTTCAGAAAGTACCTTGAACTTACATACACCACCGATATTTAATCATTAATTATAATTACTGACTAATTAGTTGTCGATAAATAGATAATCTGTTAATTTGTGGTCATATATTAACGGGACCTGTATCGTTACTAAAGCAGAAATACACAAACCGTATGGTTAACGCACCCATTGTTTTAAAAATAGAAAATTTTCGTTTGATATTCATACGAAATGCTTCGTTTCATGTGGTCAAAATAATGTTTGCCAAAAATAATTGTTTTTGCACAGTGAAAGAAGAAAGCATGACAAACTGCGAGGTGCTGATTAAGAGAGAAAGAGTGTAACGAGTAAATGAGTTGGTATACTTGGATTCAAATTTTACGAGAGACGAAAAGAATGACAGTGACATTGAGCGAAGGGAAACAAATGAATGGGGCACTGCATAGATTTATGAACAACCAGAAAGTGTCAAAAAAGGCACGTCTGGCTGTGCATAGAGGTGTGTTGGTTCCTACACTTATGTATGGTAGTAAATGTTGGGTTTGGCAGAAGAAGCATGAAAATGGGACTAATGCTGCGGAGATGAGTAGTCTAAGAAGTATAGCCGGAGTGACTCGGTTGGATAAAGTAAAAAATAGTGAGATAAAAGAACGCTGTGGTGTAAGAGAAGATGTGGTTACAAAGATAGATAAAGGAATGCTTAGATGGTTTGGACACGTAAAAAAAATGGATAAAGGAAGATTGACGAAACAAATTTATAAGGCGAGTGTGAATGGACGGAAGTGGGCAGAGGTCGACCTCGGCGAACATCGATCTCGATCAGATCAACATTGTTTTAAAGAAAGCCCAGGTCAAGAGTACCAACAACCGACGAGCATGTATGAGAGCACTGATAAAAGTAGAGGAAGCAAAAGATGTGTTATGCATATAATTAATTAAATTAATTTTATGCATAGAGCAAACACTTGTTGCATTAATATATTACTTAAATTCCTCTTTTGTATTCAATTTACTATTATCATTTCAGTTGATTTACTTTCCATATTTCATAAATACTTATTTTAATAATTAGCAAAGTAGTAAAACACGCTTACTAATACCAAAATGACTTAATGAAACATATAAATAGCGTTGTTGTGTTTACACAATGACTATATAATTATTAAGTACGGCCCGTAGTACTTAATAAGAGTCGATGAGTATACCTCTGCAATTATAGCTTCTTCTTCTTTAATGGCTGTACAACTCTTGGTGAGTCTTGGCCGCGTTAACCATACTCCTCCACTCTTGTCGGTCTTGCGCAGTTATCTTCCGTTGTTGTACTTTCAGTTTGTGTAGGTCACTTGTTACAGCGTCTTTCCACCTTCCACCTTTCCACCTCCTACCATCGGGTCTTTTCCAAAAGGCAGTATGAAGGTGTCTTTCTTCGTGTGATCTTAGGACATGTTCTGCCCATCTTATGCGATTGGCCTTGATGTGGTGTACTATATTGTCATTTCCAAAGAGAGTCTGTAATTCTTGATTTTTTCTTCTTCTCCATTCTCCTGTTATTTTATCTCTGCACGGCTATAAAACACAACTAGCGTCGTTGGAAGATTTGTGTCAAAGAATTGTTGACGAGTGCCGTCGAATTACTCCGGAAATTCTTTGGAATGTGCGTGAATGTTTTGAAAAAAATCTTTTTATTGTATGGAAATGGGCGGTCATCAGTTTAAACATTTAATTAATTAAGTAGTAAGTAAGCAACTAAAATAATTGGAATTTTAAGTAATTTTTACAAAGTATTGGGAGGAAATGAAAAATTTAAAGACTATTGTAAAGAGAATTGTCAGAGCTTTCAAAAGACATCTGATTCGACCCTCAATGGTTTTTAAAAATTTTGGGGTAATTCTTACCCTCGCTTGGGGTTGAAAGTGGTGAAGTCAAAAATACCGGAAAAGAGTGTCCCCTTTTAAAAAAAAATCGACGGGTCTGAGCGTTTTTTTAAAATTTGTTATTGTACACGGTTTTTAGACTCGCAGACTTGTTCCGTAAATTACTATTGTCACAAAACAACTTAAGTAACAAATACTTTTTAGCTTATTTTAAAAATGTTCTCAGAATTTTTCTATCATCATTCCTTTTGTTGGTATGCCCCATTTATTATTACATGTTATTGTGTACATAATACCGTTATGCTTGAATAACAAAAGTAATCATTAATGTGATTTGTAAAACAGAATTGTTATTTGTAGTAGAAAAGAATGTTAAAAAAAAAAAGTATACTTGCATCCACTTTACAAAATACTTGTTCTTGTGAAGAACTTTGACAATGCTATGGATAGATATAGTTAGGGATTTGCTTATTACAATAAATTATATGTTAAAAAAAATAAAATACACGCTTTTAGAGTTAATCAAACTAAAAAGTAAAAAATAATTCCTAACATGGGAATAAAATTAATGACGAGAAAATTAAGGTCACTGTTCTAAAAGCGTGGGGTGCTTTCATTCCGAAACGCAGAGTTAGTTTAAAAATATTATACATAGTACCACCCCACGCTTTTAAAACAGTGACATTAATTCCTTGATAAACAGCTCAACTCTCACAGATACCCTTCACTCTCTAGAACATAGAAGAAGAGTTGCAGACCAGTCATTGCTCTACAGATATTTCCATGGCAGATGCTCCAGAGAAATAAAAACTCTTGTACCACCATTGGCCACATTCGGCCGAAGAACTCGGCACGCTGATCAGTCTCACCCATTTACTCTCAAGATTGACACTACAAGGACCAATCTTCATCAAGAATCCTTCTTTTACAGGGCTGCTACGGAATGGAATAAGCTTCCAAAATCAGTTTTTCCGGAGAACTATGACCTGCAACTTTTTAAAAAGCGTATTCACAATCATTTCCTTTCTATAATCCCTTCCCCTTCTAATAGTCGCAGTGCGGGCCGTCCGCGGCCCACACGATAGGTCTACCCTTTTTGCGACTATTTTCTTAAAAAATAAAAAAACAAAAAAAATCTGATAAAGTAGGGAAAAATCAAGGCCAAAGAGTCAGTTACAAACATACATGCAAGCAAACAAACAAGATACAGGTGAAACTAATATAAGCGTGTTAAAAATAAGTTTTTCAGAATCTGTGAAGCTGAGATTAAAGAAGGAATATTTCTTCAGATGAATATCCACTAATGGATGTTTAAGATTGCATATTTCATTTCTTTTCTGTCTCGCGCGGTGTGAATCAGATATTGTATCAGTCACTCCGAAACTAGTATACAGGTGGTTTCTTCCAGCAAATAAATTTAATAACCCTTTCTCTTATTTAACAAGCATCTGTATATCTTGCTTCCTGTGATGGGGTAGTATACACGGTTATATATCAGATGTAATTCAATGCCTATCGTTGGCATATAGCCAGAGGAGTATTTTGTTTTCTGATATATAATCGACGCACTTATATCTATATATTTATTTAAAATATATAGGTACATACAGCAGTCGTAATCCTCACATATATATATATATATATATATATATATATATATATATATATAGATGTAAAATTTTTTGGGGATGCAGCTATTTTTTAATAAAACTCTTTTTTTACTTTTTTGTAAAACCTTTCGAAATAATTTTTATTTCTTCACCAGTTACTCTGAAATCATAGTATAATAATGTACAATTTTTTTTAAAAAAATATACTTACAGGATATGAGTTAAATATAAATTAACATCCAGAAAATGAAAAAAAGATATCTTCCATTAAACAACTTAATATTGACTTTTCATTAATTACTGTCAAAAAACATTTTTCATTTTCTGGTTGTTAATTTATATTTAACTCATATACTGTAAGTATATTTTTTTAAAAAAATTGTCCATTATTATACTATGATTTCAGAGTAACTGATGAAGAAATAAAAATTATTTCGAAAGCTTTTACAAAAAAGTAAAAAAAGAGTTTTATTAAAAAATAGCTGCATCCCCAAAAAAATTTACATTTACAATTGTATTCAGCTAAAAAAAGAATTGTTTTATATATATATATATATATATATATATATATATATATATATATATATATATATATATATATACACACTTTTACGCGACATTATTCTACTAGTTCTGGATTCTCGAATATATGTTATACATTTTATAAACTGATTATGTTAAATAATATATTATTCTTAATTGCCATTTCCAGTAAACAAATAACAAACAAAATTAGCTTACTACACCAACAATACCATAAAATATCCGATTTTATCACAGACATAAAATCCTTTCTTTATTTTTAATAAAACTAGAAGTCATACCTTAAACCTGTTAGGAAGCAGTTTGTTGGTAAACTTCGCATTTACCTGAAATAGAAAGAGATAGTTTAGAATTAATAAAGAATATTAATACAATAAAAATTGAAAAAGCAGTTAAACAAGTTCTTAATTCGATAACATTTATTGCCACAAGAAGGCAATCAATAATGATCACTGATCAATGATATCTGATCTACTATCTGGTATATTTATTTATACATTTTTTTTTCAAACGACTATTGAAAATTTTGATAAACGTGACTGATACTGAGTGTATTAAATAAAGCGCAAAAAATAAAAATAAAACCTTTCAACAAAAGCATAATAATAAACAAAAAAATTTCGGGTTTAAATCTTAGGGGAGTTTACTAATGTGCCTCTCGATACATTGCGCCCTGTAAGTCGATACCTCGGTGACTAATCCGATACCGTCATATATTGGTGAAATGAGCTATGTAAAAACCTAGGCGTTGCATTTTATTTTTAAATTTAACACTTTTTTGCAAATGCGATGTAAATATTAAAAAAAAATGGATGATCATATGCCTAAATACTCCATCTAAATGCCTTTTTAATGATGTGCCACACATGGTACATTCCCTAATTTATATTTAGGGGTTGGAGAAGTGAATGGGAGGGTGTTTACAAATGAGTAGTACCTATAAAACAGGCCGGGTTCCGCCCTGAACGCAGCTGTCTGGTGACAATGCCTACTCTACAAACTAATTCAGGTAATCCCATGTCTGAGAACTACCCGACTCATGGATGGCATGCTTGCTTGCAGAACATTCCAGGGGGTAACGGGAGAGCACATAAGTGCCCGGGGAACCCTAAACAACGGCTTGCCACAGGGCTCTGCTTTGGCTCCACTACTTTTCAGCTTATACATCGCAGATATGCCAGGGACGGCCTCCAGAAAATTTGGATATGCAGATGATTAGGTCTTAGCGACACAACATAAGAGCTTTGAGGTAATGGAAGCAACCTTGTAATCTTATCTGGTATCCCTGGGTACTTACTTTCGCAAATGGAGACTGCAAACGAACCCCACAAAAACAGTGCTTTCATCTCTGCAATAAATCAGCGAACAGACAACTCGACGTTCACTTCGAGGGAAATCATCTTCAACACAACGCATGCCCTTGGGCTGGTCTACTCATCCGCAGAATACTGCGCTCCGGTGTGGATGAATAGCGCTCACAGGAAGAAAATTGAGGTGCAGCTAAACAACACGATTCGAATTATCAGTGGAACCATCAGATCGACCCCAACATATTGGCTCCCTATTCTGAGCCACATACCACCTACTGGCCTGCGAAGAGGGAGTGCTCTCCTTCGGGAATATAGGAAGATATCCAATAACCCCCGGCTCCCTATCCATCGCGACGTGCCCGATTTGGAAACAAATAGACTTAGATCCAGACATCCGACAATAGCAACAGCCCGGAAACTACACGGAACAGAAGCAACGGCAGGAGGTATGCCCTGGACATTGTCAAGACCTCCCATGCAGCACCGAGATACCACCTGGATACGAACTGCCCCGCAAAATATGGTCATCCCTTAATAGAATACGCACTAACCACGGAAGATGCGCAGACTCTCTTCATAAATGGGGCAAAATACCAACCCCCGGCTGTGACTGCGGGGCCGCCAGACAAACTATTCGTCACATAGTGGAAACATGCGAGACAAGGGCTTATGATGGGAGTTTCTCAGATTTCCTGATAGCGACAGACGCCGCAAACGACTATATACATAATCTCGACATTTGTTTATGACTGTGGAATTATGTTTGTCTCACTTTGTGTTGTGTTTGTTGTATATAAGTAATTTTTACTCACGTAATTCTGTCCATGTATTTTGTAAGTTTTTTTTATCCTGTAAGTATGTGCTATGCCATACGACAAATAAATAAAATAATACAAATGACAGATAGGTACGAGGGCGGTTTGATAAGTCAGTGACTTTTTGAGTAAAACAAAGTTTTTTCCGCAAAAAAACATTTTATTTTTCTACATAATCACCTTTTAGCTCGATACATTTAGTCCAGCGTTTTTTTAATTTTTTTATTCCCTCCAAATAATAGGTTTTTACGAAGCTCTCAAAATACGCGTTTGTTTCGGTAATGACTTCTTCATTCGACTCAAATCTCTTACCGCCCAGCCATTTCTTTAGGTTGAAAACAGAAAATAGTGGCAGGGGGCTAAATCTGGAGAATATGCTGGATGGGGTAGCAGTTCGTATCCCAATTCGTGGATTTTGGCCATCGTGACTAAACAAGTGTGCACACGTGCATTGTCTTGATGGAACAGCACTTTCTTCTTCTTAGCCAAATGCGGCCGTTTTTGCTTCAAATCAGCGTCGAATCAGTTCAAAAGCTTTGAATAATATTCGCCGGTGATCGTTTTACCTTTCTTGAGGTAATCGATGTGAATGACACCGCGTACATCCCAAAAAACTGTGGCCATGACCTTGTTGGCTGACAGACTCTGTTTCGCCTTCTTTAGTCCACGTTTACCCCGAGCAACCCACTGTTTCGATTGTTCCTTGGTCTCTGGCGTGTTGTGATGGATCCATGTTTCATCCACAGTAACAAAACGGCGCACAAATTCGTCCGGATTACGGCGGAACACATCGCTGAACACTCTTGTGAAGTGGTCACACGATTGCGCTTATGGTCGAGTGTGAGCAATCGCGGCACCCATCTCGCAGAGAGTTTCTTCATGTCCAAATATTCGTGTAAAATATGATGTACCCGTTCAGTTGAGATACCTACAGCATGAGCTAACTCACGCACTTTCATTCTCCGATCATTCAATATCATTTCATGGATTTTATCGACGATTTCCGGCGTGATCACTTCTTTTGGGCGACCTGGACGTTCGGCGTCACTAGTGCTGGTACGACCACAACGGAACTCTGTAAACCACTTCTTAACCATTGAAATTGATGGTGCCGAGTCCCCGTAGTGTTTATCAAGTCTTTCCTTAGTTTCAGTGATGGATTTTTTACGTAAAGAGAAATGCTTAATCAGCACACGAAATTCACTTTTTTCCATTTTCGTAAAAATTCACGAGGTTGTCTGCTTTGAACGGCTATCAAACACCAACTGCACGACGTAGCTTGCTTAAAAATAAAAAGTTGCCCACTGATAGAATATTGTTGACGGCAGCACTGTTGCATTTGGAGTAACTGCGCGGGAAATTTAAAAAGTCACTGACTTATCAAACTGCCCTCGTATCTGTATCGTAAAAATGTGTCCCCCTCGGAACAAACATCGACGTGTTTCAGCATTTTCTTAAATTCCAATGAATACTGCCAAATATCTGGTCGAACTGTTTTCTTTGACCCACTACGTTAAAATGTATTTAAGATGATTTAATATTAAATTTACTATTTATTTTTAAAGTTTATATTTAAATAATTTTAACATGGCATAATTGAAATATTTAGCCATAAAATAAATCCGAAATTAATAAATATCTATTAATTACGTTAATCCTCAGTAGAAAGCAACAAACAGTGAATTAAATTAATAAATAATATTAATAATAATAACTACATTGCAATATTGTTAATATTCGCGTTGACATAGTTTTGTATTTTCAAGGGAAATATGGAAATTCGTCATTTTGATTAATAAATAATCAAACAAATAATCAACATCATCACTAATGATAATTTAATTTAAAAATTGCATGAACATATTTCTCTATTTACACATTGATGCAAATAATTTCGGAAAAAATAAAAAATACGTTTTACTTCACTGCAGCCTTTAATTGTATTGTAAATGTAAATTTCGTGAAATTTTTTAGTAAAATAAATTTTTGGCTATGAAAATCAAATATAAGAAGTACGTACAGATCGTACAAAAAAAAACCTTAATTTTTAAATATTGTTACGAATGTAAGTTCTTCCGTGGGTTCGACAATTAAAATTATAAATCCCTTAGATATACAACTTTTTATAACTATTTATATTTCTTAAATCATAAACACTTTTAAAACTAATACTGTGCCTAGTTACGACCGCTGTTCTTTTTATACCTCTATATCACAATTCTAGACCTTTCTACCTGTTTATCAAGGGTCCGGAGCCCTTCGCGATACGGTGTTCTAGAACTTGCCAGACCCCGTTTAAAGCCGACAAAGCGGTCTAATTAATATGCACCCTCGCTGCGGTCGGTGCTCGGATCCCAATAAATAACCAGGTCCGTGTTGTGACAATATTTTAACTTTCATTCTTTCAATGAGATGAAAAATAATACATTTGTACATTCATTTCCACCAAAAGCGACGATTCCCAATTATGTGACTAGAAAAGACAAATTGCTTATAAAAAGCACACTTGCAGCGACCCCACTCCATCTTTCACGACCGGTAAATTGAACCGAATCGATTATCAATGACGAACGAACAAATCATAGAAATTACAAACGAAGAAATTAAAAATACTACAGCAAAAGTAAAATTTTGGCATACCCAATAAGCTCCTAAAATATGGAGGAAAAACAATGATCGAAAATATTGCTGGAAAACAAGCTTGTTTTATAATCATATACAGCGGAGTAGACAAAAAGAAGCGCCTAAGTACCACAATCTTAATAAAAAAGAAGACAAAAAGATACCCGCAAACTACCGAGGCATAAACTTTCTAAATACAACCTTAAAGCTGCTAACAAAGATTATAACAAATAAAATAAATGAACTCACCACATTGGTCGATGAACAACAAGGATTCAGATCAGGAAGATCTTCTACAGATGCGGTATGTGTCCTGCGACAAATAACTGAAAACTCCATTGAGCATAACAAATCAGCCTTTATGTGTTTTAAAGACCTGGAATAGGCTTTTGACCAAATACAACTGAAGGACGTGGTACACCTTCAATATAAAAGGCAAATCCCATATAGCATCATAAAAACCATCGAAAATATTTACCAAAGAAACAAAATACAAGCCAAAATTAATGGCACAACTACCGAAGAAATTCCTGTAAATAGTGGTGTTCGACAAGAAGATTCCCTTAGCCCCTTATTGTTCAACATCGTTATAGACGAAATAGTAAAAAGCACTCGTAACCTGAAAAGGTATATAATGGGGAACAAAGACGTCAAAATCCTATGCTATGCCGATGATGCTGTTCTGATTGCAGAAAACGAAGATGACCTACAGAGATTACTATTTAAATTCAGCACAACTTCTTCTTCTTAAAGTGCATATCCTATCGGAGGTTTGCTATCATTACAGCTATCCGGACCTTATTGACTGCAGCTCGGAATATTTCAACATTGCTACAATTAAATTACTTCCTTAGGTTTTTAAGCCAAGACACACGGCGTCTTCCAATATTCCTCCTTTCACCAATCTTTCCCTGAACTATCAGCTGGAGAAGTGCGTATTTGGGTCCTCTTGGTATATGACCTAGATATTAAAGCATTCTCTTTTTTAAGGTGTTAATGACTTCACATTCCTTATTCATCTGATTTAGGACTTCCATATTAGAGATCTTTTCTGTCCAGGGAATACGCCACATTCTACGGTAGCACCACATCTCGAAGAATTGTAGTTTGTCTGTGTGATTCTTCTTAAGAGTCCATGCCTCCACTTCATACAAAAGCGCGGAAAACACGTAACAACACAGCATCCTCATCCTAAGTCCAATCTTGATATCTCGACTGGTGAACAACTTTTTCATTTTCGTAAATGTTGACCTGGCTATCTCTATTCTCGTTCTTATTTCTCTTGTTTGGTCACCCGATTGTTCTATCCAGGTATTTGTATGACTGCACATTCTCTATTAAGATGTCTGCTACTGACACGTTTACATGGTTGTTTTTGGGGGAACTTTGCAACTACCATTAACTTGGTTTTCTTAAGATTTATCTTTAGACCGTATTCGTTACATCAATCATTTACATTTCTCTAGAAGATGTTGTATGTCTCTTTGATTGCTCATTAACAAGACGGTGTCATCAGCATATCGCATATTATTTATAACCTCTCCGTTAATATGCACAACTGCAAAAAGTTAAAAAATGAAGATATCTGCAGCAAAAACGAAATGCATGATCACCTCAAAAAACCTATCGGATGCAAACTGGTTGGGGATGATAAAATTATACAACAGCGGAAACTAGACCAGATACATCGAACACAAAGAAAATATTAAAAACCACCGAAATAAAAATAATGCGCAGGATCGTTGGAAAAATTTTTGACAGGAAAAAAGCGAGGACATTAAAAAACATGTAAAATAGACAACGGAAATGAGTGGATACTGGGAAGAAAAAAAGAATGAAACGAACACATGGATCGGATGAATGACGACAGAATGGTCAAAATAACTAGAGACAAGTCACCCTTAGGGCGCCGGAGCGTTGGAAGACCCCACAAGAGATGGAGCGACAACATTTCTAACAATTGCACGGTAGAGGATACGAAGAAAAACAAGCAATTTGCTTATATAAAAGAATGAAGAAGAAGAAGTTCTCGCAGAGAAGTTTTTTTAAGCCATTAGCAGCAAAAAATACCCACAGAACCGTACTGAATTTTAGCCCTAACATTATTGCCCGCTTAAATTTAGACGCGTACGTCTTTAAAACCGTCTAGCAGGGTTCTTTGATAAACATCGTGTACGTTTTAATCCCTCTTCGTAAAATTTGGCCACGTGATGTGCCTTTCAATAGTAATTCATTTCTAACAAATGTGTTTACTAACCTCAAATTCCTTTAAATTAAAGTACAACCGGAGCACTTAAGAAAATTGTTAAATTCCTTCTAAATATCTAATGCTTTTAATAAGATTGATACTTGTGAAAGGTTTCGTCATTCAAAAAGTATGTGAACATTTCTTTTGTTTCTGCTGTTAGTTGGTTTCAACTGAAAAAAAAACTGAAGGAGTGGAATTAAGTATACAGGGTGTATCGCTTTAAATTTTACTTGCATGTTTTTTAAATTAACATTAGATTCCAATTCGTTTAAAATAATTGTGAATTTTATTGTGTTAAATCATGTCACATCAAAATAACTAACAAAGATGTCAGCTTTCGTAACATCCTGTACATTCACCATGTTACTAAAATGTAAAGTTATAAAAAATCTCTTGTAAATATCTACAGTTACAAATCAAAGTTTATCTTCTTCTTCAAGTGCCATATCAGGCAATTACTTGGGCAAGTCTTTCTCGATTCTGCGCCATTTGGAATAGTTTCTCTGCGCTACGTATACCGGTCCATTCACGGATGTTCCTCAGCTAGGAATCCTGCTTTCTCCCTAATCCTCTACGTCCTTCCACTTTTCCCATCATGATCAGTTGTAGGATTCTGTATCGCTCTCCTCTGAAGATATGTCCAAGATATGAGATTTTCCTGCACTTAACTGTATTTAGCAGCAAACGTGTTGCGTCGGCCCTGTTTAGCACCATTTCGTTGGTCTGCATAGCTATCCAGGGTATTCTCAGCATTCGCCGGTGTAACCACATCTCAAACGCTTCTAACCGATTAATTGTAGCGGCCCTAAATGGTCCAGACTTCTGCCCCGTACAGCAACACTGACCATATGTAGGATTTTACCATTCTTTGCCGTAATTTTAAGTTCAGATTATCATTGCAGAATAGTGGTTTCATTTTTTGGAATGTTGTTCGGGCTGTTTTTATTCTACATCTTATTCCTCTATCTGGATTTAGATGTTCGGTGATATAACATCCAAGGTACTTAAACTGGGTTACTCTGTCTATATTCTTCGTATCAATCTGCAGTGAAGCTTCAGGATGTGGTTGTCGACTAAAGACCATAAATTTTGTCTTGTTGATATTTATGTTGAGCCCCATTTCTTGTCTTTCTGCGTTTACACCAGTATAATTTTTTAATAATTCTAACGTCCCTGCTGCCACCTCCATGTTCCTTAAGATGTCTATAAACTTTGTGTGTTGTACTCTGTCGAAGGCCTTCTCGTAATCAACGAAACACACAAAAACGTCTTTACGCTGGTCACGGCATTTTTGTAGTAGTATGTTCAGAGCAAACAGTGCCTCTCTTGTTCATAAAGCGTTTCTAAATCCAAATTGGGTTTCTTCCAAATCTGCCTCACATTTTGCTTTTATCCTTCCGTGAATAATTTTGAGAAAGACCTTCAAGGTGTGGTTCATAAGGCTTATTAGTCTATACTCACTGCATCGTTTTGCTCGTTGTTTTTTTGGAATTGGAATGTATACGGATTTCAGCTAATCTTCCGGTATGTCTCCAGTCGTGTACACCGCAATAAACAGTTTGACTAAGAAAGTGTATAGTTATTTTTAATACCTTCTTTATGAGAAACAAAAAACATTAACCACTTTCGTCTTTAAAATGAGCAAATAGTGGCGGGAATGTGGAGAATTTTAATGTCTGTACGTTAAAAATTCCGGAAAAACATTTATCTTCGCATAATATGAAAATAGTCGCAAAAAGGGTAGACCTATCGTGTAGGCCGCAAGCGGCCCGCACTGCAACTATTAGAAGGGAAAGAGATTATAGAAAGGAAATGATTGTGGACTCGCTTTTTGAAAAGTTGCATGTCATAGTTCTCTGGAAAAACTGATTTTGGAAGCTTATTCCATTCCGTAGCAGCCCTGTAAAAGAAGGATTCTTGATGAAGATTGGTCCTTGTAGTGTTAAGCTTGAGAGTAAATGTGTGACACTGATCAGCGTGCCGAGTTCTTCGGTCAAATGTGGCCAATGGTGGTACAAGAGTTTTTATTTCTCTGGAGCATCTGCCATGGAAATATCTGTAGAGCAATGACTGGTCTGCAACTTTTCTTTTATGTTCTAGAGGGTGAAGGGTATCTATGAGAGTTGAGCTGTTTATCAAGCGAATGGCTCTTTTCTGAATGGAATCTAGAAGACGAAGAGAATGCCTTGGTGCTGAACCCCAAATGTGCGAGCAATACTCCAGTAGAGGTCGGATTTGAGCCTTGTACGTCGTCAACAGTTGATCAGGAGTAAAAAACTTTCTGGCTTTCCACAGAAAACCTAGCCTCTGGCTTGCCGACTTTGCGATGTTAGCAACATGGTCATGCCAAGACATATTATTGGACACCGTGACTCCCAAAATCGAGATGGAGGGACTTGGTTCAAGGGTATTTCCGGACATTGTGATGGGATGATTTGAGAAATTCACTTTCTTGGAAAACGTGGCACAGCGTTCTCTTATCTCACTATTCTTCACTTTATCCAACCGAGTCACTACGGCTATACAATTCTCAGACTACTCATCTCCGCAGCATTAATATTATTTTCATGCCTCTTCTGCCAAACCCAACATTCACTATCATGCACAGCCAGGAGTGCCTTTTTTGACACTTTCTGGCTGTTCATAAAGCTATGCAGTACCCCATTCATTTGTTTTCCTGCCAACAACCTTCGCTCAATGTAGCTGTCATAGTTTTCATCTCTCGTAAACTTTGAACCCAAGTATACAAACTCATTTACTTGTTCCACTCTTTCTACCTTTATCGGAACTTCACAGTTTGTCGTGCTTTCTTCTCTTTCAAAAACCTAAATATGGACAATATTTTAGTCGTTAGGACAAAAAATACATTTTGTTTTTAATTTTTCGTATCGATTTCATTATTTAAAATTGTTTCGTCGTTGACTTTAAAATATTTGGTTGCTAAAATCGAGTCACATTCTTTGAGGGGATAAAATAAAAAATATATATCTACCTTCCAAATACATCGGGAGGAAGATTAATGGCACATATTTCGATGGAATTAATTAAATCGAGATTAGATTTCGGCAGAGTACCTTTTAATCAAAAACGTCGAGGACATTAAAAGGACAGCTTTAATTTTTTAAACTAGCTCCAATAGGAATTGGAGTTTTCTAATAACAATATACAAGGTATATCAGTAAAAATGATTTGTCCCCATTACTTTTCAACTACTTGACTAATCTATTATATTTGGCAGGAAGTGTAGACACTGCAAAACCTTACGGCGCCTAAGTACTACAATCTTACTGTTCAAAAAAGGAGACAGAAAGATACCCGCAAACTACCAAGGCATAAACCTTAAGACGATATTGATATGCCCGCCATATTAAAAATCTAATTATTCTTCTCACGCTGTTAATATACATAACTTTGCAGCAAAATTTTGGGGACAATTTTAATAATTACAGTTAAATGTCGAAAAGTTATTAACTTTTTTCAAATGAAAAAAATAGGTGGTAAATTTTTTTTATTTTGAAACTATTATGATTTTGGTGACTTTCCGACATATTTTACATTAAAAGTAACAAAATATTTCAATTATGTATTACTATAAATTATTTAGTTTTTACATAAAGTGAAGAACTAACATTAAATTATCGTCCGCTGCGAAATTGTCGAACGGTGTAATCAAAGACAAATGTTCGCAGAAAGTGCCTAATACAATGTAAGAGAAAGTATATGAGAGATATGTCGTCACTTATTTATTGGATGTGTGGGGAGATTTGAAGCTAGACTGACAGAGCGGTTAATGGCGGGCATGAGCAATTTCGTCTTAAAGCTAGTAACAAAGATTATAACAAATAAAATAAATGAACTGACCACATTGGGCGATGAACAACAAGGATTCAGATCAGGAAGAACTTGTACATATGCGGTATTTGTCCTGCGACAAATAACTGAAACATCCATCGAGTACAACATATCAGCCATTATGTGTTTTAAGATATCTGCAGCAACAACGAAATACATTACCACCTCAAAAACACCTATCAGATGCATACTGGTTGTGGATGATAAAATTATGCGACAGAAGATGAAATTTAAATACCTAGGCAAAGAAATTTTTTTTTTATGAAAATAGTCGCAAAAAGGGTAGACCTATCGTATGGGCCGCAGACGGCCCGCACTGCGACTATTAGAAGGGGAAGGGATTATAGAAAGGAAATGATTGTGGACACGATTTTTAAAAAGTTGCTGGTCATAGTTCTCTGGAAAAACTGATTTTGGAAGTTTATTCCATTCCGTAGCAGCCCTGTAAAAGAAGGATTCTTGATGAAGATTGGTCCTAGTAGTGTCAATCTTGAGAGTAAATGGGTGAGACTGATCAGCGTGCCGAGTTCTTCGGCCGAATGTGGCCAATGGTGGTACAAGAGTTTTTATTTCTCTGGAGCATCTGCCATGGAAATATCTGTAGAGCAATAACTGGTCTGCAACTCTTCTTCTATGTTCTAGAGGGTGAAGGGTATCTGTGAGAGTTGAGCTGTTTATCAAGCGAATGGCTCTTTTCTGAATGGAAGCTAGAAGACGAAGAGTGCTGAACCCCAAATGTGCGAGCAATACTCTAGTAGAGGTCGGATTTGAGCTTTGTACGTCGTCAACAGTTGATCAGGAGTAAAAAACTTTCTGGCTTTCCACAGAAAACCTAGCCTCTGGCTTGCCGACTTTGCGATGTTAGCAACATGGTCATGCCAAGACATATTATTGGACACCGTGACTCCCAAAATCGAGATGGAGGGACTTGGTTCAAGGGTATTTCCGGACATTGTGATGGGATGATTTGAGGAATTCACTTTCTTGGAAAACGTGGCACTTTGTGTTTTTTGGGCGTTGAACTGAACTCGACGATTGCTTTAAGATCTCTATTGATGGAATCAACCTATTCCTGCCTAAATCTATTAATATCATTCACCGAAAGTGATCGATAGGATGTGAAAGTTGAGACAAGTGTGCTATCGTCTGCGAAACTGTAAATGGGGTTCGTGGTGGTTTTCAAGAGGTCGTTGATGTGTAAAAGAAATAAGGTGGGAGACAGGATGGAACCCTGGGGGACCCCGGCATTAGTTTTAGACGCATCAGAAGAAATACCGTCAACTGCTACATGTAAGGAGCGATATAGCATGAAGCTCAAGAGCCATTGGCGCAGTTTGGTTGGGAGACCGTAGGCAGATAATTTACTTAACAATGCCTGGTGCCAAACGCGGTCAAAGGCTTTAGATATATCCAAGGTTATTGCACGGGATTCACCAAACTTTTTAATAGTGTTTGTTCAGAGCTGAGTGACATAAGCCAGCAAATCTCCAGTAGACCGAAGTTGTAAAATGTAAAACGTAAAATGTTCAACTCTGCCTTGTAGTCCTCGTTAGAACAAAGAGACCAATTTTATTCAAGAGTTGAGGTCAGTATAGGTTATTTTTATGTGGATGTTTAGTATAAGAGGGGTTGTTTTGCAATTGAGGTATCCTCCAAGATGAGGCAAAACCAACGTAAGCAGCAAACATTCCCTTGTTTTTTCTAAAAAGAAGACCCATCGCAAGGTTTCCCTTAGAGAATTGTAGAACTTTCAAGTTCGAATGGTACACAACCAAAAAGTCTTCGAGAAAATGGAGAAATATAAATTTTTGTGAGCACCCACACGTCGCCTAAAACCGCCGACTATTCGAACACTAGTTTAATGAAATACAAACCAAACTTAACATATAAGGTCGAAGTAATAGATTCATATGACATACTCATTTCCTCGAATGTCAGTTCTCAGGTAATCTATAGCTAACCTTATTATTTGCGAATGTGATGATATACGCCAATATCCGATAGGCCAATACTCGTAATGAAACATAGACAAATAAATAGCGAAACAAGTTTAATTTTAAACAGCACCAACTATGCGTTAAACTTAATTTCTATAGCAGCAGCAAACAAATAATTTGAATACATTTATCTGATTATGGCGCATTGTGAACATTTGGCTATCTCGCGGTGTGAAGTTATATGATAACAATAATTTAAACAATATTTTGCTCCTCCGTTTCATAAAACTTTACTGATAATTTAGTTGGTCCAAAAGTTTTAATCAGTATTGTAAACATTGCTGTTAACAATTTTTTTTAAGTTTCTGCTCTGGTCCCGTAAAATTTTTGATTGTTCTAAATATTGTAACAACATTCGGCGTCTTTGAGACTGGAAATATGCATTAAAAAATTGCCCAAAGATGCAATAAAATATGCAAAATGCATATAATATGCATGCGCGCCAGCACCGACGAGTTGTTGGGCGTAATAAGCTGTAGAATGCTCTGAGGTGTGGGTAGCTGCACCGCCGAAACCTCTGTTGCCTAAACTCACTTGCTCTTCAACGACGTCGTTCACTGCGTAGTTGTTGGATCCTTCGATAACTCAATAAAGCTGGCTCAATCTGTTTTTACTACTATAGGCTGAAGGGTTTACTGCCTTTTATCGCCTTGAATTTTATTATCACAGTAAATGAATCAACACACTTGTCATTGAGAATATATCGTATAACTTTAATACATGGAGCTTACAGTTTAAAGCCTCCTTTATCTTCTAAATAATTTCACTGGTTGTGAGCTTGAATTTGATGTATTTTATTTAAATATATTGATGTGCATTTTACCACGTGGTGTTTGAAAGCCGTGTTCTTAGCGGCGGAAACTGTTTCGAATATGGCTTCTTCTCGCCTTAAATTTAGCGTTTTCGGTTAGTCACAGTATGGTCACGTGACCGTAAAGCCGGTTGCTAAAACTTGCACGCGACGATTTCGGAATGTTCTCGAATAATAACTGCTCGTGTTCTTAAGCTGATTTCTAAATTGCACGGGACCCTTTGTTTATATCCGAATGCTAATTCCACGTAATGAATGCGTGACTTTAAGTTGATTTTTGTCGGCGTCAAGGCCGTACTAAGTGGTTTTAAAAATCAAGGAATTTCTCAAAGAGGAATTGTACAGTTGAAAGTACTGATTTCCAACAATGCATTTAATTTTTATAGGAAATAAAACACATTCACAACTATTACTAGGTTATTTCTTCTCTTCTTCTTCCTTTATTAATGTAGGCAAATTGCTTGTGTTTCTTCTTATCTTCTGTTGTTCAATTGTTAGAAAGGTTGTCGCTCCATTTTTTGCGGGATCTGCCAACGCTTCGGCGCCCTAAGGGCGACTTGTCTCTAGTTATTTTGACCATTCTGTCGTCGTTCATCCGATCTGTGTGTTCGTTCCACTCTCTCTTTCTTCCCATATCCATTTATTTACGTTGTCTATTTAACATATTCTTCTAATGTCCTTGTTTCTCTCTCTGTCAAAAAGTGTTTTTCCAGCAATCCTGCGCACTATTTTCGTTTCGGTGGTTTCTAATATTCTCTTTGTAATCGATGTATCTGGTCTAGTTTTCGCTGTGTATATTAATATAGGTCGGATGACCGCCTTGTAGATTCGGGATTTAGTCTCGATTCCGATATATTTGTTTCGGAGGATTTTATCGTTCAGGTAAGCTGAGGTTCGTGCTGCTTTTGCCGCTTGGATTCTTACCTCCACCTCGATGTCACCGTATCCTTATATTTTTATGCCTATGTAATTAAATTTTATCTCCCGTTGCATAATTTTATCATCCACAATCAGTTTACATTTGATAGGTGTTTTTGAGGTGGTCATGCATTTCGTCTTTGCTGCAAATATCTTTATTTTTAGACGTTTGCTGAATTTAAATGGTAATCTCTGTAGGTCATCTTCGTTTTCTGCATTTAGAACAGCATCATCGGCATAGCATATGATTTTGACTTCTTTGTTTCCCATTCAGGTCATGAGTGCTTTTTATTATTTCGTCCATAACGATGTTGAACAATAAGGGGCTAAGGGAATCTCTTTGTCGAATACCACTATTTACAGGAATTTCTTCGGTAGTTGTGCCATTAATTTTGGCTTGTATTTGTAAATATTTTCTATGGTTTTTATGATGTTGTATGGGATTTGTCTGTTGTATAGAAACGTCCTCCAGTCGTATTCGGTTAAACGCCTTTTCCAGGTCTATAAAACACATGAAGGCTGGTTTGTTATACTTGATTGATTGAGAATCTTCCTTATCTGAATCCTTGTTGTTCATCGCCCAATGTGGTGAGTTTATTTATTTTATTTGTGATAATCTTTGTTACTAGCTGTAAGGTTTAGAAGTTTTATGCCTCGGTAGTTTGCGGGTATCTTTTTGTCTCCTTTTTCAAACGTAGGCGCTATTCGTCCCGAAATTTATTTATGTAGAAGGATTTTGCGAATTATGGCTGTTAGCTGCTGTTTCAGGCTTATTTAAGAAGTTCATTTGGAACACCGTCTGGGCCTTAACTTTTTCTGTTCTTAAGTTTCATTTATGCCGTTTCTATATCCTTTTCTTCTATTTCAGTTACTTCGTTAGTCGCGATTTTAGGGGTGTCCGGTATGCTTTTCGTATCTTCTTTTTTATATAGTTCTTTAAGATACTGGACCCAAGTTTTTTTTATGTGGTTTGTGCTAATAAATTCACTTGCTTCTTTTTTCTGGCGTCTGATGAATCTCCACATTTGTTTTTGGAAGCCATAAAAGTCATTTTCCATTTTTCTCGAGAAGGATTCCCAGTTGCCATACTAGTGTTTACCCTCTTATAATCATCATAATAGGTTATTTATTGTAACAATATACAATCAACTATTTTTTAATATTCTCTATTGTTAAATTATGTCTACAATCACTTAAAATATGTTTATAAGAGTAGAATGATCTTTCTACATCGCAAGATGTTATTGGTGCATACAGAAAACTTGTTACTACAGAAGGACTCATATCAACAGTTTTATTAACATTACCATTAAACACATTATTTTAAAAAAACAAATCCCCCATTTTTATTTTAAATCTCAGTCAATTTATCTTTAATTTTGTTCCCAATTGGGCCCCTAACGGTTCCTATTTTTTCCTGAATACTGCTTAATGCCCTGAAAATCAAAGGGATGAAAATAAATGTAAGCAAAACGAAAGTAATGGTTTTTGAAAGAGAAGAAAGCATGACAAACTGTGGAGTTTCGATTGAGGGAGAAAGAGTGGAACAAGTAATTGAATTTGTGTACTTGAGTTCAAAGTTTACGAGAGATGGAAAGTATGACAGTGACATTGAGCGAAGGGTGTTGGCAGGAAAACAAATGAATGGGGCACTTGCCACGTATTTTTCGTTCTCTAAAGAGTACTCTGTCAGCGGTCTCTCTACTGGCAAATTATGCCCGAGCTCAGCCGTAGAGGGTAGAAGAAAAAAATATAAAAGTGAGCCGCGCCACCGACTTATACGGTTCAAGCCGGAAACCCCTATAGGTCTTATAGGCACTAGCAGAGCCACACGATAAACAGCTAAGATTATGGTGAACCAAATAAATAAAATTATAGCTAAAATATATTGGATACTTTACTCACACAATAAATCAAAGTACACAGCTCAATAGCAACATTATAACAAACATAGTCAAAATTAACAGCTATGGTAAATTTTCTTGCTAAAACAAACCAAAAATTTAAAATTTACAACGTTATAAAATAACCAGAACAGAAGTATGAGTAACAGACTTTATAAGTTACAAAAAAAAACGTATACAAGTCAACTCATTAATGACACTAAATCAAACGTTTACATAAGGCTGCTAATTTACTCATGTTTTTACCACTTACATAAAGATTTTCACTGCCAAAACAATCGAGTTTATTTAAAAATATTTTTACAATGGTTGTCCTTTAAAATATCAAAATTGCAGGATATTTACAAATAAGTATGAAGAAAATATATTTTTACTTGGACTTAAAGAATTATTGAGAAGATTATTTTAATCCAAGTTTAGTTTAGGCATATTATCTAATGCAATAAATAGTTTCCAACAATGTACTATATTAATAAACTAAAACAAAACTTAATCGGGGTGTCAAAATAAGTTTCCAACAATGTACTATATTAATAAACTAAAACAAAACTTAATCGTGGTGTCAAAATAAGTCACGGCGTTATATATTTAAAAATAAATCACTTATAACCTTTGGGTATACGAATTCACAAAGTACTATATTAATAAACTAAAACAAAACTTAATCGTGGTGTCAAAATAAGTCACGGCGTTATATATTTAAAAATAATTCACTTATAACCTTTGGGTATACGAATTCACCACTCCTGTGGCCGGTTTGATTATGGGACGGCACCTGCTAATTAACAATGGCTTCCCTCAAATAAATCCCGCATGCGGATATTTTAACTCCACACCAAAATCCAAAATATCAACAACATAGGTAAGATAGAATGGTCAAGTTAAAAATTAAGTGGTTTTACTTCAAAATCCAATTAAGATGGCCCAAATACAGCCAGATATGAAAGTAAATCCTGTAGAGGTTCTGCACACGTGATAATATCACACCGTCCCAAAAAAACTCTCACCAACACACGAATCCCAAGACTGCCACCAGACGACTGACTCCCAGGCCGGATATCAAGAAATGACACGGAATAAACGTCAACCAACAATTTTCGCTAGTCCGTGCTCCACACCAATAATCGCCTCGTCCGTGTTGTTAGCCAGCCCCATCCACACAGAAATGCAAACCAAACAATCGAATCCTATCACTACTAGGTATGCAACACTATTTACAACGAATGATATATTTAAGTTACAACAAAATACGGTACCTGAGGAATACGAAACTATCAGAGACACAATTAATAATGGAACTGTAGAAGGGAAAAAATAGGCACGTGACACACTGCATAGCTTTATGAACAGCCAGGAAGTGTCAAAAAAGGCACGTCTGGCGGTGCATAAAGGCGTGTTGGTTCCTACACTTATGTATGGTAGTAAATGTTGGGTTTGGCAGAGGAAGTATGAAAATAGGATGAATGCTTCGGAGATGAGTAGTAGTTTTAAAAGATACTGGTAAAAATAATACCTAAATATTTCGATTTATGTGAAAAATAATGAAGCTCTAAACCGATTCTCGAAAGAATTATAAATTGTTTAAGCCGTGTGTATTAGGGTGTGGCGGCTCGCGCGACAGTCACTTTAGCCCCTTTTCCGTGAAAGGGTTCTTATGCAGGTAATTTATTGTTCTTGAGATTTTTGAATATAGGGAAAATTTCCCAGATATGCAATTATGGTGAAAATACCAAATATGCATTATGTACATTTAAAAACACATAAAAAATACCATGTTAGTAAGTGAAACATGCATATGTAGAATATGAGAGAGATATACCCAAAAATGAAAATATGCCTTTTGCATCCAGTCGTTAGTGATGACACACTACGGGCATTATGTGCATTATGCATAGTAGGCGGAAGTTTGTCGCAAGTTTTTCAGCCATGAATTCTTTCTTCTGCCTGGTCCGCTCTTTCCGTCTGTTTTTCCTTCAATTATGAGTTGTAGCGTTCTGTTTTTGTCCGTTCTCATTATGTGTCCAAAGTAACTTGTTTTTCTTTGTTTAACAGTATTCATTATTTCTGTTTGTTTCTCCTTACGGTTTAGGTGCATGTGTTTTGAGACATTTCTTACTTTAATGCCCGTGGTGTGTATACTATTTTTCTTTCTACTGTAGGCGGAAGTTTGTTGCAAGTTTTTCAGCCATGAATTCCTTCTTCTTCCTGGTCCGCTCTTTCCGTCTGTTTTTCCTTCAATTATGAGTTGTAGCGTTCTGTTTTTGTCCGTTCTCATTATGTGTCCAAAGTAACTTGCTTTTCTTTGTTTAACAGTATTTTTTATTTCTGTTTGTTTCTCCATACGGTTTAGGACTTCGATGGCCAGAAACGGGACCCTGGTGGAACCAAGAAGCCAGTTGGTCGGGTTGCCAATTGCCGAAGCGAAACATTAATTGAAACTAATCCTTAAGCAAGAACATATTGCTCAGTGGAATGCAAATACTGCTGCAGAACATCAAGACACCTCTCCAGAAGAGGGCAGACGCACTCTGGACGACGAACCGGAGTAGGCTAAGCAGCACGCTTGGCCTGCTCACTGGCCACATCGCACCAAGGGCGCACCTCTTCAAACTTAAGCTGGCGGCTGAGAAAAACTGCCGACTATGCGGCGAAGAGAAAGAGAGCAGCATACATATTATGTGTTGCTGCCCGATGCTAGCGGTATACAGGTACCAAACATGGGGCCGCATGATAATGGAGCCAAGTGATCCAAGAAACCCTGCGTTTTACCAAAACCAGCGGACTGGAATTCTAATGCCCTGAAGACACAGAGGTAGTCACAGAGGATCAAAACCGCAAGATTTTAATGTAATGTAAGACTTCGATGTTGTTGGTATGGCTTGTCCAAGGAATTCCCAGCATTCTGCGGTAGCACCACGTTTCAAAAAACACGGAGCCTGGTTTTTATGTTGAGCCTGAGATTACACAGCACATTACGCATGTTATTAAATATTGAATCTTCTTCTTCTTAATCGTGCCATATTCTCAGCGGACGTCGGCGATCATTTTGACCAAATGACTCTATTTACTGCTGTTCTAAATAATTTAGCAGATGTTTTCCTGGTCCATTGGCGTATGTCCTTCAGCCACGATATGCGGCGTCTCCCAGGACCTTGATTTCCTTCTATTTTACCCTCAGTGATTAGTAGTAGCAATTTATATTTATTGTTTCTCATGATGTGCCCGAAATATTTTTTTTCCAAGAGATTTTTAACATTCGGCGATAGCACCAAAGTTCAAAAGCTTTAAGACGTCTGGAAGCATCGTCAGCCAAGGTCCAAACTTCAACTCCATATAGCAGAACCGTGAACACATAGCATTTGAGAGTTGCATATAATTGAATATTGAATAAAATTAACAATTAAAAATGATATCAATGAGCTCCTAGCTAGAGCAACTTTAGATTGTTACTGCCAGTGTAAATCGAGATTTTATTTGAAATTATGGAAAACTTTTCGAGAGTTTTTTTTTGGATTTTTTCCGCATAGTTTAAAAAAATTAAAATTTCTATCGAATGAAATAAATAGGAAACTTAATTTGAATAATAATGAAAAAATTACTTCGGAAAGTATGCGTTCATATGAAAAGGACCGCCCAAATTTAATTAAGTATACAGGTGGCATCCATAAATATTTGTAGAAAGGTATTTTATAAAATTGGATACATAAAAATGTAGATGTTAGTATCTTGTCAACATAGCCATATAAATTACCTAATGTTTGTGTTGGATCTCTGCTGGATATCGAATTAATAACTTTTCGGGTTTCTTTTAATTAATTTTGTCCGAGCAATGATACCGAGGTGTCCCAAAAAAAATAAACGATATATTTTTTGCGTTAATACACAATTTGAGTTTACCCATCATTTTCAAGCCTGCACATTATCCACACAACATAAATACTTTATCTTAAAAATACTTTCCAACATCCAGTCTCTAACCCTTTGACTTTATCCACGCATTAAAACTATTAATGTCTTCAAAAAGGGGAAACGAAATCTTAGACAGATACAAACATCTGCCAGAAACTACTCCCCTTATAATATATACCAGCTTTACCGTTTCAAAAATCAAAATTCAACAGGTGGTTACCGATGAACATCAACCAAAATTCTTCCATCTACGAAATATAGGTTTACAGTGGCGGCTTAGTATATTTAAACGTGACAAATTAAAAAGAAACTCACCTCTTCTTGCTAATTTATTGTTTTGTTAACACGTTTATATTGGTTTCATCCGTATGTTTGCATGTATGTATGTATGTTTGTTTGTAACTGACTCTTTGGCCTCGATTTTGCCCTACTTTAAGCGATCAGATTTAATTTAAACTTCACACACTTGTCAAAGACCGACAACAAACATACATATAGTCACGCCATTTTCCCGTAGGAGAAGGTAGAGACAACCCTTCCACTTGCTATGGTTCTTACACACATATTTTTCTTCCTCTACTTTCATCAGTGCTCTCATACATACTCGTCGGTTTATGATTCTTTTGATCTGCCTTTCTTCAAAAAAATGTTGATCTGATCAAGATATGTTCGCCGAGGTCAACCACTACCGACTTCCTTTATCATTATCCATCCTTTCTACGTGTCCAAACCATCTAAGCAATCCTTTATCTATCTTTGTAACCACATTTTCTTTTACACCAAAGCGTTCTCTTATCTCACTATTCTTTACTTAATCCAACCGAGTCACTCTGGCTATACTACTCAGACTACTCATCTCTGCAGCATTAATCCTATTTTCATGCATCTTTTGCCAAACCCAACATTCACTAACATACATAAGTGTAGGAACCAACACACCTCTATACACAGCCAGATGTGCCTTTTTTTACACTTTCTGGCTGTTCATAAAGCTATGCAGTGCCCCATTTATTTGTTTTTCTGCCAATTCTTCTTCTTCTTGAAATTGAAATTTTTATTCCTTTGATTTTCAGAGCATCATGAATATTAACCATCGCCTGCAACTACTCTTCAGATGCGGCTAATATGACTTGATCCTCAGCGTAAAGAAGGCATCTAACGATCAAATCATTCATTTTTAATCCATACGCACTTTCTTTTAAATCTTTTAAACAATCGTCTATGTATAAGTTAAACAGCCAAGGCGAAGCTACACATCCCTGTCTCATACCCTTTTAAACCTGTTAAACCATTTCGTGCAAGCTCCGTTTATCCTGACACAAGCAGTGAAATCCTCGTAAAGTGATTTCAGTGCTCGTATTAAACTACCGCTCACCCCAAACATAGACAATTTCGACCACAATTCACTCCTCACCACCGGCAACAATGCAATAATTCGATCAAAATATCCGATTATCCCGATTAGTTTCGCCAGGATTCATAAATATCTTCAGGGATCCTTTGCATGAGAGTAAGAGAGATAGAACTAGTGCATGAACTACGCATACGTGCAGTTCCAATGTCATATTATAATTCATCAAATCCAATATACCGGTGAGAAACGTGCCGAGGGATGAATGGCAATAGAGTAAGTAAAAAATCGAACTAAAAAGCGAAAAATAAATTATAGTTTAAAAAAATTAAAAGACATGCTTGTAGTGTTAATCAAACCAAAAAGTAAAAAATATGTCTTAACATAAGAATAAAATTATTGACGAGAAAATTAATGTCATTATTTTAAAGTAGTGAGGTGCTATGTATGACATTTTAAAACTAACTCCTTTCGGAATAAAACTAGTGAAAAATTTGAGCTTATTAGGAAAATGAGCAAAAGGATAAAGGAAAAGGGAAACCTACTCAATGGGTTATTTGTGGTTAACGAAAAAATAATTCGGACGGCTCAGAGTAGCAATCGAACCCAGATCTATAGGTTACGCGCTAAGAGCTCACCAATTAAGCTATTTGAGACACGTAATGGAATAGTTTAAAAATGTCATACAAAGCACCCCACGCTTTTAGAACAGTGACATTAATTTTCTCGTCAGTAATTTTATTCTTATGTTAAGAATTATTTTTTACTTTTTAGTTTGATTAACTCTAAAAGCGTGATTTTTAGTTTTTTTAAACTATAATTTATTTACTTATATTTTTATAGTTATGTAAATTTTTAATGTTAATGGTTCCTCGACGAGTTATACAATTTAGGTTGATTTAACTTTGGATTAAATTACTCTTGGCAGGATTTATTCCAACTGTGAAAAATACAATGGCTTCGGCACAAGGGAGGCTCCATTTGGGATAAATGTTCTGGCTCAAAGAAGTCGTGATATGTCGGTTGATGTCTATGCATGCTTTATAGACTTCCAAAAGGCATTCAACAGGGTCAAACATGATGTATTGGTAAAGACTTTAGACCATATAGGACTGGACGGATGGGATATTAGAATAATTAAAAATTTATATTGGAACAAAACTTCGGTAATTAAAATAGAAGATGAAGATACACCGGAAGTAAATATCAAACGTGGAGTAAGTGAAGGTTGCATTTTATCGCACTTGCTCTTTAATGTATACTCTGAAAGAATATTTAGAGAAGCACTAACTGATATACAAGCCGGCATTAATATAAAAGACGAAATCATATACAACCTTCGCTACGCAGACGATACGGTACTGTTGGCCTTCAGTCAGGAAGATTTACAACGGATACTGGATGCAGTCATCGATAAATGCGCAATGGCCGGACTCGGATTAAATCCAAAAAATACCAAAGTATTAGTAATTAGCAAACAACCTAATATCATAGCTAACATAACAGTTGGGGGTGAACTATTGAAGCAAGTAAACCAAATAAAATATCTAGACATTATAATAACTAACAGCGCGGATAATTAAACTGAAGTGAAATCAAGGATTGAGCAGGCTCGAACAGCATTTAAAAACATGAGTAGGGTCTTGTGCTGTAGAGATCTGAAGTTAACTCTGAGAATCCGACTTTTCAGATGTTATGTCTTCTCCACCCTGCTGTACGGTATGGAAGCCTGGACTATAAACAAGTACGAAGAAAGACGACTTGAAGCCTTTAAAATGTGGGCTTGCAGGAAAATATTAAAAGTTTCATGGACGGAAAAAGTATCCAACTTGGTAATACTCCAACGACTGAATAAACCCACCATCAAAAGGAGGAAACTGCAATATTTCGGGCAAGTTATGAGAGGCGAAAAAAACCGATTACTGCAGAACATCATGCAGGAAAAAATTTATGGTAAAAGAAAGCCGGGCCGCAGAAAAGCATCATGGCTCAAGAATCTACGTGACTGGTATAAACTCAACTCAAGCTCTCTGTTCAGACTTGCCGTCGACAGAGTCTTGTTGGTGACCAACGTTCTAGAAATACATGGTACTTAAGAAAAAGAAGAATCCCGTGCAATAGCCTTGGATATATCTAAAGCCTTTGACCGCGTTTGGCACTAGGCATTGTTAAATAAATTATCTGCCTACGGTCTCCCAACCAAACTGCGCCAATGGCTCTTAAACTTCATGCAAGATCGCTCCTTACATGTGGCAGTTGACGGTATTTCTTCTAAAGCGTTTAAAACTAATGTCGGGGTCCCCCAGGGTTCCATCCTGTCCCCCACCTTATTTCTTTTACACATCAACGACCTCTTGAAAACCACCACAAACCACATTTACAGTTTCGCTGACGATAGCACACTTGTCTCAACTTTCACATCCTATCGATCACTTTCGGTGAATGATACAAATAGACTTAGGCAGGAACAGGTTGATTCCATCAATAGAGATTTTAAAGCAATCGTCGAGTGGGGAACCAACAATCTTGTTTAGTTTAACGCCCAAAAAACACAAAGTGCCACGTTTTCCAAGAAAGTGAATTCCTCAAATCATCCCATGACAATGTCCGGAAAAACCCTTGAACCAAGTCCCTCCATCTCGATTTTGGGAGTAACGGTGTCCAATAATATGTCTTGGCATGACCATGTTGCTAACATCGCAAAGTCGGCAAGCCAGAGGCTAGGTTTTCTGTGGAAAGCCAGAAAGTTTTTTACTCCTGATCAACTGTTGACGACGTACAAGGCTCAAATCCGACCTCTACTGGAGTATTGCTCGCACATTTGGGGTTCAGCACCAAGGCATTCTCTTCGTTTCTAGATTCCATTCAGAAAAGAGCCATTCGCTTGATAAACAGCTCAACTCTCACAGATACCCTTCACCCTCTAGAACATAGAAGAAGAGTTGCAGACCAGTCATTGCTCTACAGATATTTCCATGGCAGATGCTCCAGAGAAATAAAAACTCTTGTACCACCATTGGCCACATTCGGCCGAAGAACTCGGCACGCTGATCAGTCTCACCCATTTACTCTCAAGATTGACACTACAAGGACCAATCTTCATCAAGAATCCTTCTTTTACAGGGCTGCTACGGAATGGAATAAGCTTCCAAAATCAGTTTTTCCAGAGAACTATAACCTGCAACTTTTTAAAAAGCTTGTCCACAATCATTTACTTTCTATAATCCCTTCCCCTTCTAATAGTCGCAGTGCGGGCCGTCCGCGGCCCACACGATAGGTCTACCCTTTTTGCGACTATTTTCATAAAAAAAAAAAATAATTACTTATACTTAAGTCCTTGTTAATAATTTAAACGGAAAATTATTGTCCTTGCAAGACATTATTGCATATTGGAGAAGTTATATTGCACCAAACTACAAATTTAGCAGATCGTATCATTCCATGTTGATTATCCACTTTGAGCAGTAGAGTGAGCTTCAGCAAAAGAGGTATTTCGATAACAATTCTCGCCGACGGCACCGACCCTGCGGTCGGAGAATTTCAGCGGCTACCCAATTCGAATGTTCCACCTCGTAGACCGAGTTTTTTTTTGTTTGCTCCGCGCCGGAAATCAAGCAATCAATGTCTTTGTTTACCTGCAGCAAAGGAGCTCACACGTTCAAATCTCGGATCTCATGGGCGTGTTAGGGGGGGGGGGGAAATTAAAAGAAATAATTTCGAGACCGAGAAAACGCCGAGACAACTTGACGTAGAAATGGGGCAAATGAAATGGTGTTGTATTTCCCAAAGGTATAGAAAAAATTAGCGATTGTCTAGGTTAGTTGAATGGGCATATCTCGATTAGATCGAAATTGTTATAAAGAAAGGCCATATCAAGAGTGCCAGCAACCGACGAGCATGTAAGAGAGTGCTGATGAAAGTAGAAGAAGCGAAAGAGTGTGTAAGAACCTTAGAAAGTGGAAGGAAGTGGTCTCTGCCTACCCCTACGGGAAAAAGGCACCGTTTTTGTCGTAAAATCGTGAGCTTGTTTAGAATGCTATCAAACGTTATTTTTATTTATTTTCTCATGAATGTTAATATTAATTAAAGGTAGTTTGTTTAAAAATGGAATATTAGAATAGTAGTAAATGCCTATTTTGATATCCACAATAAATTTCTTGTTTAAGAATACAGCTGAATCATTGCTACGTTATTATTTGAGAGAAAAGCCTAAAATAATTCAGTAGTCTGAACAAATAAAAATAAATATTAATAAAAAGGCAGCTGAATATAAAAAAAATGCTGTAGGTACAGTGATTAATCTTTAAATTGGTATTGTGCAAATGCACAATTTTTTTAAAGAAGTACAAGTATATATTATAAGTAACTATATGTACAGTTGAATAAATTGACCTTTACCCTGACGTCACTAACAATAAACAGTAATAAACACAAAGTTTATATACCTTTTCTATTGACAGTAGAAACACATCATACAATATGTACACTTGTCTTTCAAGCAATGACATACGTTCTTTTGTTTCTCTAATTATGACCTCTTATGACAACTGTCATGATTTTGATACAACGAGTCTTGTTCAAAGCGTTTTATCATTTGCTATCAGATAAATTCTATAAAATCGGTTTTTCTCAAAACCTCTAATTTGTTATTTTAATTTTACGGCGAGTTCGAAATTCAATGTTTCGCATTTAATAAATATTTTTAACAAAACCTTACTGCTTAGACAGTGGCTAAACGTTCGTGAAACGGGAACATTATTTATGGTTATAGAAGAAGACAATTTGAACATCTAATTTATTGAGATTAATAAGTTATTTGTTTCTGTTAATTATTTTGGTAATAAAAACGTTCCCGTGAATTGTTTTTCTCAATAACTGTAGTATAAATAGGCTTAAAATTGACGGTTGTATTTGTAATTTAATAAATTCTAAAAAACTGAAAATATATAGATGCAGGGTGTACTATCAAAAAAATTATGTCAATACGTTATTTTGGAGTAACGGCGCACCCTGTATACTTCTAATTACCAGATGGAATTCCGACAATTGTCCTGAAGACCTGTGCTCAAGAGCTCACCCCAGTTCTCTGTAGACTCTTCAAGTTATCATACAGCAAAGGAGTATTTCCGTCCATGTGGAAAAACGCTAAAGTCCAACCGATTCCGAAAAAAGGAAAGAAGACTATTCCTGCAAATTATCGCCCTATTGCATTGCTCTCAGTCATATCCAAAGTTATGGAAAAAGCGATTAACACAGAACTTATCAAATATCTGGAGAAATTTGAGATAATCCATGACAGACAATATGGATTTCGACAACTTCGGTCTACTGGAGATTTCCTGGATTATGTCACTCAGCTCTGGACAAACACTATTGAAAAGTTTGGTGAATCCCGTGCAATAGCCTTGAATATATCTAAAGCCTTTGATCACCGCGTTTGGCACCAGGCATTGTTAAGTAAATTATCTGCCTACGGTCTCCCAACCAAACTGCGCCAATGGCTCTTGAGCTTCATGCTATATCGCTCCTTACATGTAGCAGTTGACGGTATTTCTTCTGATGCGTCTAAAACTAATGCCGGGGTCCCCCAGGGTTCCATCCTGTCCCCCACCTTATTTCTTTTACACATCAACGACCTCTTGAAAACCACCACGAACCCCAATTACAGTTTCGCAGACGATAGCTCACCTGTCTTAACTTTCACATCCTATCGATCACTTTCGGTGAATGATACAAATAGACTCAGGCAGGAACAGGTTGATTCCATCAATAGAGATCTTAAAGCTATCGTCGAGTGGGGAACCAACAATCTTGTTCATTTCAACGCCCAAAAAACACAAAGTGCCACGTTTTCCAAGAAAGTGAATTCCTCAAATCATCCCATCACAATGTCCGGAAATACCCTTGAACCAAGTCCCTCCATCTCGATTTTAGGAGTCACGGTGTCCAATAATATGTCTTGGCATGACCATGTTGCTAACATCGCAAAGTCGGCAAGCCAGAGGCTAGGTTTTCTGTGGAAAGCCAGAAAGTTTTTTACTCCTGATCAACTGTTGACGACGTAAAAGGCTCAAATCCGACCAGTACTGGAGTATTGCTCGCACATTTGGGGTTCAGCACCAAGGCATTCTCTTCGTCTTTTAGATTCCATTCAGAAAAGAGCCATTCGCTTGATAAACAGCTCAACTCTCACATATACCCTACACCCTCTAGAACATAGAAGAAAAATTGCAGACCAGTCATTACTCTACAGATAGTTTCATGGCAGATGCTCCAGAGAAATAAAAACTCTTGTACCACCATTGGCCACATTCGGCCGAAGAACTCGGCACGCTGATCAGTCTCACCCATTTACTCTCAAGATTGACACTACAAGGACCAATCTTCATCAAGAATCCTTCTCTTACAGGGCTGCTACGGAATGAAATAAGCTTTTAAAATCAGTTTTTCCAGAGAACTATGACCTGCAACTTTTTAAAAAGCGTGTCCACAATCATCTCCTTTCTATAATCTCTTTCCCTTCTAATAGTCGCAGTGCGGGCCGTTTGCGGCCCACACGATAGGTATACCCTTTTTGCGACTATTTTCATACAAATAAAAAAAAATACTTAATAGATTGCCTGAATTATTTGAAAAAACTTTTTTTTGTAAACCTAACAAAAATCGATTTATTGTTACGTTACTTTATGTACACAGTGTATAAGTAAAATGTTTATTATTTAATTGTCATTTTTTATACCCTATAAAAGTTATATAAAAATATATTTTCTCGGTATTACCATATTCTAGAACATGGTTGTTTTTTTATGTGAAAATTTTTTACCAATTTTATCGACTGCGATCGAGCCACTGGTACTACTACACTTAAAAAATCGTATAATCCTCTCGTACAAAATCAGTTTCCTCCAGAGTATGTTCCGCCGTTGTGCTCGGTATCGTCATCACCCAGATTTACTGTGATCAAGCAGGTGCAACTACCTGTCGTCCTTATTAGATGAACCCTTAAGGCTCTTTTTCGCTGGCCGCAGCAGCTTCCCCTCCTTGAACAGGTATCTCTTTTGTGGTAAATTATTTGAGAAATCGTGGCAGGTGCAAAGTGTATGTCATGATGCGTTCTGGGTTTCTTTCTTACCTTTTTTTATTATTATTAATGTCGAACTCTGCGAGAGGTTGTTATAGAATCGAGTTGAGAAAAAATTGGAACCAAGGAGATTTTCTGGTAGCAGACAGCTTCTTTTGTTTTGTAATAAATCATTTTATTGTAGCTTTTCTAAAAAGCACGAAACAATACAAACAAAATTATAGTTAAAGCTATAATTGAATCTTGATTCGATCTAATGTCAAGCAGTTCAAAATGTATGGAAGAAACTTTGTACAAATACTCCTACCTACGCTTTTTATTCCATTCGTGACTATCTACATCATCATAATCGGTCGAGATATGGTATTTATTTTGTTTAAAAAAAAATGAATCAAATTTTTAACAAGCACATCAGCTTATTACACCATTATGTTATCGGACAAAATGAACAAAATGAAGACAAACTAAAGGCATAAAAAACCAGACACTTGCATGATACTTTCTACACTGTTAAATGGTGATTAATTCATATTGAAATAGCCCGGTAAACGCATAAAAATAAGACACAATGTACAGGGATAAATAATCTACTTTTTGCCAGTTTTACATCAAAATTCTACTCCGTGGAAGAATTGTGAGAGATGGTACATTCGTAATAAAAACAGGCGCCTGTGACAATAACTGTCATTTGCTGTTTTCAAATTAATAAATTACGAAATTCGCTAGATTTTACGTGTGAATAAGACCGTGGTGTGAATTTTAGTGTTCATAATAATCAAAGGGATAGTGATAGCAGTATGGATATCAGTAACACTCCTTCGGAGATGTGGGAGTTGGCAACTACGACCACGTTGGATTTACTCCCCCAGAAATCACGAATTTTATTAAAAAACAATGCAACACATTCATTACTTTCATAGTTCCCGTGTATTTTTTTTCGCACAGTATGTGGTTGATTTTAGAAGGACATTTCATCTCTAAATATTTGCGAACCAATGGCAGGTCTAGGTACGAAAATTTTCAAAAACTGTGAAATGTAAGATCATATCTAATGGCAAATAAAATGGCAATGCGACAACGGCAGAAAAAGATCGTCCGTAAAACGTGCAAGTTAAATGTCATCAAGTATTATTTTACTCCATTCAATTTAGCAAGTTTATTTTAATTTTAAATTAAATTTCATAAAGAGATCCATTTTATACAATTCGTATTCACTAAGTAGTTTTCTGAAGTGACCGGTGAAAGGTTGATATATCTTTTATCTCTGTATACCGAAGAGACAGTAAGGACATCGGTGAAAGAAGAAAAAAAATAGGAAATCCGGCTAAACCGAGATGGGTCTAAGATTTTTTATATGTAGCATTTAAGGTTTACCATCGGCAGTTTAATCAGTTAATTTTTTGCATCTTTATTAGTAAATACAGTCCATTATATTTGCATCTCGCCCAGCATGATAAAGCAATTTTTTTATAAAGAAACGTTTTCACTTGTCAAAACTTTCACTAAATACTACCATTACATTCTTTATGCCCTATATTCTCTGCACATAAATTCTTTTCTTTTTTGGTCCACATTAAATAAAATTATTTTCAGTTTTTGTTTTAAAACAAAAGTCACTATAATTGCAATTGTCGTTGAAATGTGTTAAAAAACACTGATCTAAGGAATCTTAAACATTAATGAATCCTCTACAATTGTTAACTCACTCCTGAGTTGTGATAACTATGCATTAAAGGATGTTGAATAGTTACAAAAATATAAAGAAATATTTAGGAAATTTAAAACACAGTGTTATACAGGGTGGCCAACCGACAACGAAACAGTGTCATTTGCAGAAACCTCGTCAACATTTTAGAAAAACGCTTGGACCCGTCGATTTTTGATTAAAGGGGCACACTCTTTTCCGGTATTTTTGACTCCACTACTTTCAACCCCAAGCGAGGGTAAGAATTACCCCAAAATTTTTAAATATCATCGGGGATCGAATAAGATGTCTTTTGAAAGCTCTTACAATTCTCTATAAGTAGTCTTTAAATTTTAAAATTTCGCCTATTACTTGTTAAGAAATTTGATTTTAAATGTGAAACTTATCTGCAAACAATCACGAACGGTAAAAATGCCATTCATTTGACTGGCGAAATGTATTTGCAATTACTAGAAGACGCTATTGACTCTGCCTTGACTAATATGTATTTGAAAATAATCCATAGTATGACGAAGATCATTTTTATTTTCAGCAGGATGGTGCTCCTCCGCAGTAAGCGGCGATTGTTCGTCAGTATTTAGACCAACATTTTCCACGGCATTGGATTGGGAGAAGAGGCAGCATTGAATGAACTCCAAGATCGCCAGATTTATCGCCCGTCGATTTCTTTTTGTGAGGACATCTGAAAAGTAAAATTTTTAAAACACAACTAGCGCCGTTGTAAGATTTGCGTCAAAGAATCGTTGATGAGTGCCATAGAATTACTCCGGAAATTCTTCGGAATGAGCGTGAATGTTTCGAACAAAATTTTTATTATTGTATGGAAGCGGGCGGTCATCGGTTTGAACATTTAATTAAATAAGTAGTAAGTAAGCAACTAAAATAATTGGAATTTTAACATGTAATTTTTTTCAAAGTATTGGGAGGAAATGTAAAATTTAAAGACTATTGTAAAGAGAATTGTCAGAGCTTTCAAAAGACATCTTATTCGACCCCCAATGCCGGAAAATATTGTCCCCCTGTAATAAAAAACCGACGAGTCTGAGCGTTTTTCTAAAATGTTGACGAGATTCCTGAAAATAGCTTAGTTTCGTTTTAGGTTGGCCACTCTGTATGTATAAATACTAAAACCTTTAAAATTTTTTTTTTTTAAATTGTTAATAAATGAAATCTAGATATTGTATCAAACAAAAAAAGAGAAAATACATTTATTTAACCTAACATTTTGGTTTGAGGGTTAATACAGTAAGTTGGCACTTGATGTGGCGATTTACTGGACTAAACAATGCATTATGAATAATGATATTTTGTGGATAGTGGTCGTGCATTGGACAAAAAAAACCTATGTAGTAAGCACGCTAACTTCACGTGACCCCGAAACGATAGTCGGTCGTATCTTTCTGGGTTCAGCCCTTGACTCATCTGTATAAAACCCTAAAGGGCTGATTCATGCAGTGCCATTCTTTTTTTGATAAGTCATATGGTCAATTGAAAATCAGCAACGCCACCAACACAATTTTTAGGGGATGCTCGATAATTTTTAAATAAAAAATTAAATACAAAATAACAATATCCTATTTTATTTCAAAAATACATTTATCGTAAAACGTAGTCAAAACTATCAATCTATTATATAAATATTTTTTTACCCTTCAGTCTCGTACCAAAGACTGCCAAACTATCTACTATATCCCGCACCCCTCCTCGTCTTCCTATTTTAGGTACCCAGCAAAACAGATCTTTTTGTTATTGTTTTATCCAGTAACCCTCGTTTATGACTCCACCGATGGACCTTGTATGCAAAGTGGATTCAAATATATCTTACATTTGTTTTTTTAAAAAAAAAATATTAAAAAATAACAATGCGCATAAAATAAAAAAGGTAAGTTCACCGATTGTTTAAATATTTTTAATTGTAGTAATATTTAGGAAGTTTATATTTGTTTTGCGAAAGTTTGTGTATCTTTTACGGAAAAAATTTATAAAGTTAATTTTTTATGAGAAAAAATTAGTATTGAGCGTTTTATTCTTTAAAAAAATTTGGTACTCAAGGATGTTCCAGTTGTTCTCAACCAACGAATACGTTTTTCCTGTATAAGTTACCCACTTGGAGTGTTGGAAAAACAAAAACAAAAAGATATCATTACTAAAGTGATTTTTTTAAAAATAATTTATTTGTTAGTTTCTGTAATATAAAGTTATACTTATATAAATACATTTTTTATCAATTTATATAATTGTTTGTTCATTTTTATTATTATTAGTCAATAAATATTTAATTTATTTCTAATAATATAAATAGCCTATGCATTTATTAAGTAGAACTCATGTTTTTTCAATTAAACATTTTTACATGCATACATATAGTCACGCTTTTTTCCCTTAGGGGTAGGCAGAGACCACTTCCTTCCACTTCCGCTACGGTTCTTACAAACATCTTTTGCTTCCTCTACTTTCATCAGTGCTCTCATATATGCTCGTCGGTTGTTGGTACTTTTGACCTGGCCAAAACAATGTTTATCTGATCGAGATATGTTCGCCGAGGTCGACAAAACCAACAATCACTACCATACATAAGTGTAGGAACTCACACATCTCCATGTACAGCCAGACGTGCCTTTTTTAACACTTTCTGGCCGTTCATAAAGCTATGCAGTGCCCCGTTAATTTGTTATTATATATTATTATTATAATGTATAACATATTTATTATTATATTGTTGGTATTATATTCATTATAATCAATATTATTAGTAATTGTAATATTAATAATGGACGCTTTACCAAAAAATTATTGACCGCATTGGTGCATTCGAGATGTGGCTGTACAAAGGGATGCTCAAAATTCCGTGGACAAGCCGAACTACCAACGAGAATGTACTCATCAGAATAGGGCACGATAGAGAGCTCTTAACTACCGCAAACTGGAATACCAACAATCTTGTTCAGTTCAACGCCCAAAAAACACAAAGTGCCACGTTTTCCAATAAAGTGAATTCCTCAAATCATCCCATCACAATGTCCGGAAATACCCTTGAACCAAGTCCCTCCATCTCGATTTTGGGAGTCACGGTGTCCAATAATATGTCTTGGCATGACCATGTTGCCAACATCGCAAAGTCGGCAAGCCAGAGGCTAGGTTTTCTGTGGAAAGCTAGAAAGTTTTTTACTCCTGATCAACTGTTGACGACGTACAAGGCTCAAATCCGACCTCTACTGGAGTATTGCTTGCACATTTGGGGTTCAGCACCAAGGCATTCTCTTCATCTTCTAGATTCCTTTCAGAAAAGAGCCATTCGTTTGATAAACAGCTCAACTCTCACAGATACCCTTCACCCTCTAGAACATAGAAGAAGAGTTGCAGACCAGTCATTGCTCTACAGATATTTCCATAGCAGATGCTCCAGAGAAATAAAAACTCTTGTACCACCATTGGCCACATTTGGCCGAAGAACTCGGCACGCTGATCAGTCTCACCATTTACATTACATCACCATTGACATTACAAGGACCATTCTTCATCAAGAATCCTTCTTTTACAGGGCTGCTACGGAATGGAATAAGCTTTCAAAATCAGTTTTTCTAGAGAACTATGACCTGCAATTTTTTAAAAAGCGTGTCCACAATCATTTCCTTTCTATAACCCCTTCCCCTTTTAATAGTTGCAGTGCGGGCCGTCCGCCACACGATAGGTCTACCCTTTTCGCGACTATTTTCATAAAAAAAATACTTGGGACATGTGATGCGTGGACCACGTTATAGTCTGCTTCGGCTTATTCTAAATGGCAAGATCGAGGGGGAAAATGGATAGGCCGCAAAAAGCTATCCTGGCTTCGAAATCTCCGACAATGGACAGGTTTAACTGCTGAGAAACTTCTCCACGCAGCTCAAGATAGAGATAGATACAAAGAAGCAGTCAATATGGGAGTCGTCAACGCTTGAGAAAGCAAGACACTGTAAGAAGAAGAAGAATATTAATAATAATCGAGTAAATATTAATAGTAATTTTAATATTGAGAAAAGAAATTAGACAACAATAAATAAAAACACCCAGGTTCTACTGTACAGGATAACCAACCGTTGCTAACTCGCACACTACTGATCAGCTTATGCAGGAGAAGCCGATATTTATTTTACACATTGTTTACAACAAAATAAATGCCGCTTCTTGTGCCGATTTTGTATGGAAATTATTTTGTAAATATTATCTGCCAATTTAAGAAATTTAAAAATAATTGTAAAAAAATTAAAATTGTTAGACACTAAAACCTACATGAATTAGTATGAAATGTATTTCAAATAGAAATTTAAAATGCTAATATTTTTAATTTTAGTTTTAGCAAAATGGGTGGAAATTTTTTGTATGCGTTCAGAATACTGTCAGGTATTTACAAATAAATTTTAAAGATGATCGTAAAACAATTTTTTTTTGGAATGTCCTTAACACCCCGGTGTCCTCTTTCGGGATACGTGTTTCCACCCAGACGACATGTGGGTGCGATTCGACTTTCTGTCGGCAAGCAGTTGATTTAATATATAAATTGGGGTGTTGATAAAAAAAGTACCGAGGGAAAATATTGTGTCTCCAGAGAAATCTGCTTATTTAAATAAAAAAGTATGTTTGAGAACGGATATTAAATTTTACATTTCATCGAATTACAAACAGTGATGATGATACTTGAAAAACAATACTGCTTTGTAAATTGGGTTAAGTTATCCGGAAATTAACACAAGAGTTTTGCATTACCCGATATTTACTTGCTAACATGACTTTGAAGTCATATGTGATTTGAAACTTGATGTAACTAAAAAGCGACACTAAAAAGAGACAAACACATAAATGTATAGGATTTTATTTAGCATATGGCATAGGGTAATACATCGCGTGTAAGTTTTTTCTAACCATACACAAATGTCAATAATATTTTTTTTTATTGATTTGTTTATATTAACAATCAGAACAACTTATATACAATTTACGTCCTATGAGCTGATTTGATGGCTTCTTTTCAGGAAAGTTATCACATCCTTTGGCGTTATCCTCTTAACTACACCTGCAGAAGATTAATTGGCCATTTCCTTTTGAGTCGCTTTGGGTTTACAATATTTATCAAATTTGATGCCAGTTCATTGGGATGGTGTTCAAGCCTTTCGAAGTGTTTTTGGGTTATTTTTTTGCATTCTTCTTCAATAAAGGGTATGTCAAGGTCTACGTGCAGTGTGTGGTTAGATACATACCATGGAGCATTCGCGTTTATTTTTAATGACTTTGATTGGAAACGTTGAATAATATTTATGTACATATTTTTCACTTTGAGATCCATAGCTTTTTTTTTAAGTATGTGCTTCTTCCATGATAGTTTACTGTTCATGTGTAGTCCCAAAAACTTAGCCTCGTCTGATCTGGGAATTTCTATTTCATTAAGGGACACTGTGAACGTTTTAACGTGTACGTAACATGGGTGCTTTTTGTTTCGTTTATCTTTATTTTCCATTTGCTTAACCATCTTGTTAGTGCATCTAAGTGCAGTTGTAGTTTTTCAGTTGCTATCTCCGCATTCTTATGGTGACATAATGTAACAGTATCGTCCACAAATGTTCCTAATTGTGTATCTGGTCTCGTTGGAATATCAGCTGTAAACAAATTATACAATAGGGGACCAAAGACGCTTTCCTGTGGCACTCCAGAATTAATAGGATAGGTAGCTGAGTACTCATTTTCATAAGTAACGTGAAAGTATCTGTTCGTAAGATCTGATTTAAGAAGCAGGTAGTACTCACTTAGTAGTAGTGCCTCGATTTTGTAAAGTATTCCTGGGTGTCAGACTTTGTCAAACGCCTGTTGAACATCGAGAAATACTGCCGGACAGAATTCTTTAGCATTGAGAGCTTTGTTTATTATTGATGTTATACGGTGGCATTGTTGAAGAGTAGAGTGCTTTCTTCTGAATCCGAATTGGTGACTGGGAAGTACTTCTTGTAAGCTATTTGTAGATCTTAGTCTTTTAAGGAAAAGTTTTGATAATTGGGAGAGTAGGCTGATAGGACGGTATGAGCATGTCAAAAATAGTAATAAAAAAGTATTATTAATAACAAGTAAATTATAAAGATAAAACAGTGTCACAAATGTAACATAGATATTATAATAAGAGTACAATGGATGTAGTCAATTCACAAACAAACGTCTAAGTTTCTTATATACAGTAGAAAAAATTTACTCTGACGTCATACCTACAAACATCGCGAAATGAATTAATGAGTCAAAAATGGCTACTGTTACTTTGTCGTGAGCATAAATATTTCCACTGTCAGTATTTTTTTGCGTTATAAATAACTATTATAATTTATAAATGCCTTCTTTACGCCGATGAAAAAGTCATATTAGCGTCATCTGAAGAGGAATTGCAGGCGATGGTTAATGTTATGCATGATGCCCTAAATATCAAAGGGAAGAAAATAAATGCAAGCAAAACGAAAGTAATGGTTTTAAAAAGAAAAGAAAGCATGACAAACTGTAAAGTTTCGATTGAGGGAGAAAGAGTGGAACAAGTAAATGAATTTGTGTAACCTTTTTGATATTAAGTCGTGTCCTTTTCAAGAAAGCAAGTATACGACTCTAAGTTCTGCTACTTTGCAATAACGCCCGTATACTATCCTATTTTTTATGACCAGAATCTTCTTTCCTCTTCAGCTACTCACGTACAATCACAGTAATAAGGTAAATCGGTATGATTCTAAAGAGGCCTTTCCGCCAAGTTATGTATCATCGACAGACTGTCATAAAACTGACCGACGTGGGGGAAAGTAGATAAAAAGAACAGAGAGAGGCACACATATTTATTCGTCTTCAGTCAGTCAGTCAGTTTTCACCAGATTCGCAATAAACTTCCACAGTCACTCAACGAACTCCAAAAGATGTGCGTAAGAACCGTAGCAAGTGGAAGGAAGTAGTCTCTGCCTAAATCAATATAAATAATTTCAAATACCGTTTTAAATTAGTCGAAAATTTAGATAAGATTCCTATAATATTCACTAACAATTATTTTGTCTGCTACTAATACACAAAAAAACCATTCTGTAACCATTAACGAAAGTAGAAATTTCTATGAATCTGTCATTTGAATAAATTTATTTAAATTTAAAACAGCACATAATTTAGGGCTAACAAAAGCAATTGGCTAGCATAATAAAAAATATCAAATCATTGGTAATGAAGATATTTAATGTATACTATTCATACATTTATTATTATTCCGAAATATACAGTACAATATAGATAAATTATTTTAGAAATCATCATCAGACTCTAACGAGTGTTTACCTGCATGTATCTTTTTTACTTCTTGGTTGTTAAAGTAATTCTAACTTTAGTTGACTTTATAAATCTACCATAAATAATGTTCCCGTTTCACGAAAGTTTAGCCACCGTCTAAGAAGTAAGGTCATGTTAAATATATCTATTAAATGCAAAACAGGGAATTTTATTTACCGTAAAATCAAAATAACAAATTGGAGGTTTTTAAAAAAACCGATTTTATCAGAATGCAAATGATTAAATTCTTTAAACAAAACTCGTTGTATCAAAATAATGACAGTTGTCATAAGACGTCAAAATAAATTCTTATGAATAAAACCGATTAATCGTTATTGGCGCTATCTCTTTTCAACATTTAGAGGTCATAATTAGGGATACAAAAGAACGTATGTCAATGCTAGAAAGACAAGTGTACATTTTGTATGATGTGTTCCTACTGTCAGTAGAATAGGATGAGTTATATAAATTTTAGTGACGTCAGGGTAAAGGTCAATTTATTCAACTGTAATGTATTAGCTTTTACCTGCTTCGCTTGCCTTGATGTTCTGAAATAATTTCGTAAAAGAAAATTAAATAGACAACTGAAAAAAGAGTAAGCTTTCCTTACCTAATCTACCCCCTTACAAATTTTTAAAATTCAATCAAATTAATTAAAATCACATTTTTTACAATTTCTAAACATATCTGAAAAGGACATATCATAAAAGGTCGAACCCGGGCTGCCCGCGTGGCAGGCGAGCATTCTACCACTAAACCACCGATGAATTTCGTTACGTGACGATTCCTACTAAATCGCACCACCCGTAAGCCGCGTTAAGGAACTTCGTTCCAATAATACTACTGATTTATAGTTATGGGAAGAAATAATTATTTCTGACTTTCAACTATACACATTTTAGGGCATCAAACTTATCCTTGATTTTTATTGGCACCAAGCAGAGAGGATTATAAATGCCAGTTTCATGGATTTCATGGATGTATAGCGGATATTAACAAAAATAAAAACTTCTTTTTTTTTTATAGACAAGGCATTTGTTTTCGGCGGCAAACGAAAAAAGCAAGATAATCCAGATTTATGAGGCTTCAATTTTTCATATTGGAATGAATAAACTTGATGGGCAGAACCGAACTGGCAGCTCGTCCGCTGTTTTTTTGTTGTTGTTTTTTGATTCGTGCCAATCAAACTAAAAGGCTCCGAAATTATACGAAATGACGTTGAATAGCTCAAACGGGATTTCGGGGGAGTTAAGGAAGCAGAAATTTAAATTCTGATTTAAAAAAAAAATCAAATCACCGACGGGTGTGAAATTTTCAGCATTAGATATTTACAGCGTGTTCCAATATTTACTCATAGCAAAAGCCAAATAAAGTTGCGTTCACGTCAAAATTGTGAACATTTACAGCGTTGTCGGATTGTTCATAAAATATGGAAATTAACAGAAAATAACTGAAGTAAACAAAAACGTAAATGTAGAAAATTTCTACTGCTACTACTACGCGCTACAGCCCATATCGAGCCTTGGCCTCCTTAATCATTCTTCCCCATCAGTTCCGATCCACCGCTGCATGTCTCCAATTTCTTATACCCAGTATTTCTTCAGCATCCTTCCGTACCCCATCTTTCTGGTGGGGTTTCAGTCGTTTGGGGAGCTTCTTCGAAGTCAGGTGTGGGTGAGAGTTTTTGGGACGTTGTGATATTAGCACGTGTGCAGAACCTCTATGGGATTTCTTTCATATCTGGCTGTATTTGGGCCATCTTAATTGGATTTTGAAGAAAAACCATTTGATTTTTAACTTGACCATTTTGTCTTGCCTTTGTTGTGGATATTTTTGGATTTTTGGTGTCGAGTTAAATAGCCGTTAGCGGGATTTATTTGAGGGAAGCCATTGTTAATTAGCAGGTGCCGCCCCATAATCAAACCGGCCCCAGGAGTAGGCCACAGGAGTACATGTGAATTCGTATACCCAAAGGTTATCAGTGATTTATTTTTAAATATATAACGCCGTGTCTCATTTTGACACCACGAGTAAGTTTTGTTTTAGTTTATCAATATAGTACTTTGTGAATTCGTATACCCAAAGGTTATAAGTGATTTATTTTTAAATATATAACGCCGTGACTTATTTTGACACCACGATTAAGTTGTGTTTTAGTTTATTAATATAGTACATTGTTGGAAACTATTTATTGCATTAGATAATATGCCAAAACTAAACTTGGATTAAAATAACCTTCTCAATAATTCTTTATGTCCAAGTAAAAATATATTTTCTTCTTACTTATTTGTAAATATCCTACAATCTTGATATTTTAAAGGACAACCATTGTAAAAATATTTTTAAATAAACTCGATTGTTTTGGCAGTGAAAATCTTTATGTAAATGTTTGAATTAGTGTTATTAATGAGTTAATTTATATATGTTTTACCTTTTTTTTTCTTTTGTAACTTGGTAAAGTATGTTACTCTTACTTCTGTTCTGGTTATTTTATAAAGTTGTAAATTTTAAATTTTTGGTTTGTTTTAGCAAGAAAATTTTACCATAGCTGTTAATTTTGACTATATTTGTTATAATGTTGCTGTTGAGCTGTGTACCTTGATTTATTGTGCGAGTAATGTATCCAACATATTTTTGCTATAATTTTATTTATTTGGTTCACCATAATCTAGTTGTTTATCTTGTGGCTCTGCTAGTGCCTATAAGACCTAGGGGTTTCCCCCTTGAACCGTCTAAGTCGGTGGCGCGGCTCACTTTTATATTTTTTTCTTCTACCCTCTACGGCTGAGCTCGGGCATAATTTGCCAGTAGAGAAACCGCTAGCAGAGTACTCTTTAGAGAACGAAAAGTCGTGGCAAGTTTTATGTGCATTGAAACTCTGGTTTTCTCATACAACTAGTATATCTCATGATTCATGCGTGCCCTCCGGAAATCCCCTTCATTTACTGGACCAAATCCTTCTTAGGTAGGATTTTTCGTTCGCTGAGAGTGTAAACGTACGTCAAAACTGTGACGATCATTGTTTTATAGCCTCTAATTTTGGTCTTTCTGTGTACATCTCTCAATTTTAAAGTGGGCAGCATTGAGTGGTATTTGGTTTCGTCGTTGTCATGTGATATGTTTGAGCCGAGGTAGGTAAAGTCCTTTACTACTTCAAAATTGTAACCATCAAATGTGATGTTTTGGCCTAATCGATTGCGCTGTTGTCTGCTTTGCAGTAGTAGTTTGGTTATTTGTTCATTAATCACGAGACCTATTTTCTTTGCTGATAATTTGATTTGATCTATTTATTATATACCAACCACCGACGAGCATGTATGAGAGCACTGATGAAAGTAGACGAAGCGAAAGATGTGTGTAAGAACCGTAGCGGAAGTGGTCTCTGCCTACCTCTACGGAAAAAAGGCGTGTCTATATGTATGTATGTAGTTTTGTAAAAATCGCATCCGGGGCAAATTTAAGCTAGCGAAAAAATCCGACCCTGCAAATACGAGGTACGTGAATTTATTTAGGAACCGTTTTAAAAATATACGCATTTGGGCAAAATGAGACGGACTTACTTCCTTCCACGCTTCCACAATTCAAATGCAGAAAAATATATACGTATTCTACGCAGTGGCGAAGATGAAACTATAGACAAAACTCCGTTTTGTTCTAAATATAGCGGGGGAAATAAAAACTAACGTGTCCAGAAGGATGGTTGCCATTTTAAGCAGTTCGTCAACCTTACGCAGACATTCCTCCACTCCCTCCCTCCCGAATATAACGACGACATTTTCGTAAGATACGAAAAAAGAATTCCTCTTGAAAAAACGCCGTCAACCATTTCTAACAATAAAATTCTAGCTTTCGTACCGACAATTAAATTTTCACTTATGGGAGATCGTATTACTTGTCAAGTGAAGTAATAAAAAAATAACTCGACGTTATTGACGGAAGCAGTTTTTTGCTGAAGAACAAATCCTTATCATCGACCAGACTTATATTCACACTATTTAACGAGTTTATACAGCAAATAAAATAAAATAAGGAACAAAATAAAATAAAATAAGAACTTGCAACGGTTTCTACACACGTCTTTCGCTTCTTCTATCTTTATCAGCGCTTTCAAGCATGCTCGTCGGTTGCTGGAACTCTTGATCCGGTCTTTTAATCTGATCGAGATACGTTCGCCTGCGTCGGCCTCTACCGACTTGCCCATTAACACTCGCCTTATAAATATGTTTCGTCAATTTTCATCCATCCTCTCTACGTGTCCACACCATCCAAGCATTCCTTTATTCCTCTTTGTAACCACATCTTCTTTTACACCGCAGTGTTTTCTTATCTCGCTATTCCTTACTTTATCCATCAAAGTCACTTCAGCTAGGAGTGACAGCAATAATAACGCCTTCAACGCCCTTTATTTTGAATACGGATGACGTTACCTAGCAAACCACATCTATTTTTTAGTTTTCTACCTATCCTAAAGACAGGGTCACCTTTTTTTAAAATATCATCACTTTATACCAGCATCGGTTATTAATTCATAATTTTTAAATCAAAATATTCCGAAAACAGTACACAGTATCGAGTTTTACCAAGAGTACGTTTTTGGTGTAAAATTGAATAATGTTCACTTGAAATTTTGATTAATAAATCTAAACTTAAAAAGATTTGTTCAATACTACTTGGTACGAACCGTGTAACTAGCGCCCCCTATAAGAGTCAGTTATAAAAACAAATTCATGGGACGTATCAGCTTCTAAAACATATTCGTATATCAATAATAAGACATTCTTAAAATATTTTTATACTAAGTAAACAAAGTAATTTTCACAACCATAGCTATAACGCACGGGTAAAGATTCAATAATCGAATTCGTATTATTTTTTAAATGAAAGTTATTTAATATACTGTTATTAATCGAGTTCGTAGAATTAAAAAATATATAATTCCAATGTGTAATAACCAAAATGATAATAATGTTTAATTATACAAATGAGTCATTCACAATCGATTTGTTATTAGCATTATCACTCACTCCCACTTCTGTTTCGTTTGAATTCTAAATATTATTGAAAATTATATTTTTAGATAAAACATCAGCATTCACCTCATTTCGTTAGTCACGGTTACATCGCAGCAACAATATGGCGGAAATATCTATCGAAGAACAGTGGAAAAATTTTAAAGTAAGTACATTTTTGTCATTTTTTGTTCTCTTCATTCACTCGACACTTGTGCCGGTCCTTCGTAAAGTGCCATAGGAAAAAAGATAATAGTGATGTATATTTGTGACACAATTTTGTAATCGCTTATTTTTTACTAAAAATGCACTAAGGAATTAAATGCAAGTATTGCATTTCTTCGAAAAACTACTCCAAGAGTCCATTAAAAATAGCGTTGATGTAAACCTTTCTCAACGATCCGAGTGATTTATTTATCGACAACACATTTCGATACCGTGGTATAAAAATGTGTTTACTTTTGCATCGGTTTTTGGGTGTTTTATATAGTCTGCTTTTTTTTAAAAAATTACAGAATAAACGGGATTATTGAGATAAACAACTGAGAAATCTCGAGACATGTACCGGGTATCTCGGTTGTATTGTTCCAACGACATAGCTCAGTTGATATTTTGTAAAATTTGATTTATTTATTGTTATTAAACCACAATGTAAAGAGTTATAACGCAGCAGTAGGAATGATGAGAAGATATGGATCCCATCCAGAGGCGGATGGGACCACTTGGACTGGCGCGGGAATTTGCAGTGAAGCGGCGCCATCATGTGCCAGAAAAAAGGGTTTTTAATTTTTTTTTGCTTTTATCAACTTATGTATCTAAAATCTAAGACATTTTACAATTCTTAAAAAAAATTCTTACTTTATTATCACTTTACTGAAAAATAAAACGTAAGTTTGTCACGTGCCTATTTTTTCCCATCTACCGTTTCATTATTAATTGTGTCTCTGATAGTCTGGTGCTCGTAAATAGTTTTGCATACCGTATTTTGTTCGTTGTAAATAGTCTTGCATACCTAGTAGTGATAGGATTTAATTATTAATGGCTGTGACATTTTTGTTAATTGGAGTGGGGGGAGTCTTTGTTATTAGATTTCGCCTTGATTTTTGGCCTCGATAGTCGTGTGTTGAGAGTCTTGGGAGTCGGTAGTGAGGGTTTTAGTATCGTCGTGTGATATTAACAAGTGTGCAGAACCTCTACGGTTTTATCTTCATATCTGGCTGAATTTGGGGCCATCTTAATTGGATTTTGAAGAAAAACCCCTTAATTTTGAACTTGACCATTCTATCTTATCTTCGTTGTTGATATTTTTGGTGTCGGGTTAAAATAGCCGCTAGCGGGATTTATTTGAGGAAAGCCATTGTTGGTTAGCACGTGCAGTTCCATAACCATCATCCATATCGACGATAGATTTCAGTGTTATAAAGACTTGCTTGGTGTTTTAAGCAGAAATTATTATGATAATACTACTTGGTGTTTCTGTTTCTTGGATCATCGATGTAACAGTGATGTCTCTATGAAGTTTTCAATTGGTTACATAGTATTGAGTTTAATTTTATCAACTTATCAGTTATTATGTGCTTGATCTAAGTGTTTTCAACAGTTTAAAAGTAACAAATTATTTTCATTAAATTTGTACCTGCTCCAAGTTGAGTCTGAACGTATACATTACTGAATAAGTACGGTAACGTTAGACACATGCGTGTTCACGCCACATTCTTTATTTTTACGAATACTTATATGGGCGTGACGCTCATAATTTAATTTTAATATAAAAATAGATTTATGTTCTTATCATTTTTGATAATGAGTGTGGTTTAACAATACACATTTCAGTCACTGGAAGAATAATAGCAGAAAACTAATTAAGAATCCGAGTTAAACATTCATTTTCGGTAGCTCTCAATTTTTGTCATATTCTTAGAAAGTAGGTATCAGTCCCATCTTTCTAAGATAAGCAGTCTGAGAAGTATAGCCGGAGTGACTCGGTTGGATAAAGTAAAGATAAGGAAACGCTGTGGTGTAAAAGAAGACGGGATAACAAAAATAAATGAATGCTTAGATAGTTTGGACACGTAAAAAGGTTGGATAAAGGAAGATCGACGAAACGAATTTATAAGGACAAGAACATTTATAATGTACAAGACGATAGAGGTCGACGTCGGCAAACATCGATCTCGATCAGATCAACATTGTTTTGAAGAAAGGCCAGGTCAAGAGTACCAACAACCGACGAGCATGCATGAGAGCACTGATGAAAGTAGGGGAAGCAAAAGATGTGTGTAAGAACCGTAGCGGAAGTAAAAGGAAGTGATCTCTGCATACTTCTACGGGAAAAAAACGTGATTATATGTATTTATGTTTAAAGATTTGAAAGAGAGTGCGTATTGATTGAGAATGAATCATCGTCAAAGACTTCTTTATGTCGACGATCAGGTCATATTAGAATCATATAAGAAGAAGTTGCAGGCGATGATTAATATTAGGCATGATGCCCTTAAAATCAAAGGGATGAAAGTGAACGTAATGGATTTTTTTTTTATGAAAATAGTCGCAAAAAAGGTAGACCTATCGTGTGGGCCGCGGACGGTCCGCACTGCGACTATTAGAAGGGGAAGGGATTATAGAAAGGAAATGATTGTGGACACGCTTTTTAAAAAGTTGCAGGTCATAGTTCTCTGGAAAAACTGATTTTGGAAGCTTATTCCATTCCGTAGCAGCCCTGTAAAAGAAGGATTCTTGATAAAGATTGGTCCTTGTAGTGTCAATCTTGAGAGTAAATGGGTGAGACTGATCAGCGTGCCGAGTTCTTCGGTCGAATGTGGCCAATGGTGGTACAAGAGTTTTTATTTCTCTGGAGCATCTGCCATGGAAATATCTGTAGAGCAATGACTGGTCTACAACTCTTCTTCTATGTTCTAGAGGGTGAAGGGTATCTGTGAGAGTTGAACTGTTTATCAAGCGAATGGCTCTTTTCTGAATGAAATCTAGAAGACGAAGAGAATGCCTTGGTGCTGAACCCCAAATGTGCGAGCAATACTCCAGTAGAGGTCGGATTTGTGCCTAGTACGTCGTCAACAGTTGATCAGGAGTAAAAAACTTTCTGGCTTTCCACAGAAAACCTAGCCTCTGGCTTGCTGACTTTGCGATGTTAGCAACATGGTCATGCCAGGACATATTATTGGACACCGTGACTCCCAAAATCGAGATGAAGGGACTTGGTTCAAGGGTATTTCCGGACATTGTGATGGGATGATTTGAGGAATTCACTTTCTTGGAAAACGTGGCACTTTGTGTTTTTTGGGCGTTGAACTGAACAAGATTGTTGGTTCCCCACTCGACGATTGCTTTAAGATCCCTATTGATGGAATCAACCTGTTCCTGCCTGAGTCTATTTGTATCATTCACCGAAACTGATCGCTAGGATGTGAAAGTTGAGACAAGTGTGCTATCGTCTGCGTAACTGTAAATGGGGTTCGTGGTGGTTTTCAAGAGGTCGTTGATGTGTAAAAGAAATAAGGTGGGGGACAGTATGGAACCCTGGGGGACCCCGGCATTAGTTTTGAACGCATCAGAAGAAATACCGTCAACTGACACATGTAAGGAGCGATCTTGCATGAAGCTCAAGAGCCATTGGCGCAGTTTGGTTGGGAGACCGTAGGCATATAATTTACTTAACAATGCCTGGTGCCAAATGCGGTCAATGGCTTTAGATATATCCAAGGCTATTGCACGGGATTCACCAAACTTTTCAATAGTGTTTGTCCAGAGCTGAGTGACATAAGCCAGCGAATCTCCAGTAGACCGAAGTTGTCGAAATCCATATTGTCTGACATGGATGTTCTCAAATTTCTCCAGATATTTGATTAGTTCTGTGTTAATCGCTTTTTCCATAACTTTGGATATGACTGAGAGCAATGCAATAGGGCGATAATTTGCAGGAATAGTCTTCTTTCCTTTTTTCGGAATCGGTTGGACTTTAGCGGTTTTCCACATGGACGGAAAGAAGGAGAAATAGTTTAACAACTGAATAAGTTTATATACTTTGGTTTAAAATTTACGAGAGACGAAAATCATGACTGTGATTTAGAGGTTGTTGGCAGGTTAACGTATGAATGGAGCGTTGCATAACTTTATGAGCAGCCAGAAGTGCATAAAGGAGTGCCTGTCTCTACACTTATGTATGGTAGTGAACGTTCGGTTTGGCACACAAAAGCATGAAAGTAAAGTCAACAGAGCGAAGATGAGTAGTTTGAGAAGTATAGCTGGAGTTTTGGACACATAGAGAGGATGGAGGAAGAAGAAAAACCAGTTCAACCGGACGAACATGTATGAAATCACTGATAAAAGTAGAAGTGTATAAAAACCGTAGAAAGTGGAAAAAAGTGGTCTATATACCTATTCATACGGGAGAAAGGCGTGACTACGAATGTATGTAAACACATTGGAAAGAAAATTGTGCGTAGAATTATAATTTTGAATTAAACATACAGAGTATCATTTAAATTTTCTAAAGATAAATTCTGTCCTTATCATACTGAAGTAACTGAATGTCATAAATTTAAAACTTTAAATTTAAATTTATTTAAAACAACTGAGACACCCGGCATAAAAGAAAAAGTTTGAAAAGTCTATGGTGTTAAAAATACTTAATGGTGGTAATTTTTTTTTACAGTTTGCCCACAACAAAAATTACGAAGAAGAAGAAGAAGAAAAACGCAGATTCGAAATTTTCAAAAAAAACGTAAAGGAAATCGAAGAACACAACAAGAAATTTGAATCGGGAGAAGAATCGTACAAAAAGGGCATTAATAAATTTGCAGATCTAACCGAAGAAGACATGAAATCCTTTATGGGCCTCAGACCGCAATAAATGTTAATTTAGTTACGTATTTTGTGATACGCAATAAAATTTTAGTTTTATTCTTTTATGTACAATCAACAGTTTCATTAATTAGATTTTTTTAAATATTTTTAAAAAAAGACGAAAAGGATCCCATCGTTGTTGTCATTAAAAATATGAAAATCGTGATAGATACGGTTTTGATAAATGCAGTTGATCATTACCATAGCAGCGAAATAACGACTGACACCCATTTGACATAAAATTAGTTTTGATTTTTGAAAAAGTTTGCATTTTTTTTTATCGCACTTATCGCAATAAACTATGGAAAGCAGCAGCGATGGTGAGCTTGAAAAACATAGCCAATTTTTCAAAGGTTATCGCATTTTTTAAAAGCAATAATGTTGGTTATAAAGCGAAGCATCTTAGCATCTAAGCTAATTGCACCCACTCCTAAATATACAGTCCACACTTAATCTCGGTGGTTATGTAATTCCAAAATTTACAACCCTTTTAAGCGCCGGCGGCTACAGGACTTAACAAACCGTTTCAGATAAGTTATCAGTTTTAGATTTAACTTTTAGTTATTCAAGCTAATTAAATTAATTTGTTAACTAATTAATTTTTTAAACTAAACTAAGTCATCTTACTATCCAATCATTTCATCATAGTCATAACATCTTGTCAGATGTGATGTGAACTCATTTTATTGTCAGTTGTTGCTGGTAATGGCCGAGGCATTACTGATATATAGTTTGTCGATTGCTTTCCTAACGGTGTTTCGCCATCTTATCCGATTAGAAGTCAGTTCGGAAGCCCCGCTGACGTTTAGATCAAGACACATCTTTGTTAGATCCACCCGGCGTGTAGGAGATCGACCACGTCGTCGACTAGTGAGAGGATGACCCTGTAAAACTAGTTTCTCCATGTTGTCATATGTCCATATGTCCAAAAAATGTCAGGGCACGCTTCAGTTCTATGGAGGACAGGCGCCTTGGATTACCAATCTCATTTATAACAGAGACGTTTGTTCTATGTGCCGTCCACGGAATCCGCAGCATTCTACTCCAGCATCACATCTCGAAGGCATCTATACGATGGCAATCAGCATGTTTGGTAGTCCGAAGCGTACAAAAAGATGGAAAAAAACCAGGAGTAGGACCAGAGATATTTTAGTTGTTTTGGTGATGTTAGAGTCATGTCATATTCTGTTGAGTTTAGTCATGGCTAAGAGAGCTGCGTCGTTGGCGAATCTCAAGTTAGACATCCTAGTTTCACCAATGGTTATACCTTCCTCACAGTTTTCCAGCACCTGATGAATTTAGAGTAAGCGTTAAAGAGCATAGGGGATAGTATACAGCCCTGACGAACTTTTTTTTCCGTTTTTGTTTCGGCTGACAGCATGCCGTCAATTCGCACGTGAGCTGATCATTTAGCTGGTCTAAATTAATATAGGGACCGGTCACCAGACTAAACCCATTGGCGCCTCCTAACACAAGCCAAAAAAACAATAAAACCGAAGAAAGAAACTAGTAGATAAAACTAAAACACACAATATGACTGTACAGTCCTTCATATTTGATTATATCCCTCAGCGCCTTCAACGGTAGTGCGAATAATTATTATTAATATTATTGTTCTTCGGGTATGATTGACATTTAAGGTTCAAGTAGAAAATGGGTGGGTAATTTGTCCCCCCTAAATACATAAAGAAGAAGAAACAGTGATAATTGACTAACGTGAACCGTTGAAAAGCTGTTTGCTGTTTCTATATTTGGTTTAAAATCGGTCAGTTTACATTAATTTCGCAACTATCGGTATTTTGTGTAAACAAACCCTCTGTAACTTATGCATTAGATTTAAACAATCCTTAAGACATAGGCAGATTCAAAATATAATCCGACCGTTTCGGAGATGATATATACGCCTCCTTATAGTGCGGAAAAGCACCTGTTCATAAATTCCGGGTACTTCAGTTTCCTGTAAAGCGAAGTCGAACTTCCGGAGGCCTGAATACATAAATGTTAATCGAACAAACTCCCCGACGTTCGGGGGTTGGTAAAGATAATAGGGGACATGTTCCGGTCGACCAGCGAGACCGAGGATCTCCAGACAAGTCTCGGGGTCCAGTGTTGGACTCTTGAAAATTAAAATAATTGTTTGTGCTTGCGCTAATATCACAAAACCCTGTATTAACAAGCTACTAGAACGGACAATAAACAAATTGAAATTTTGGTTTCTGGCGCAGTCACTTATACTACTAAAACGATGCTGCTCATTTGCAATATAAAATCTTTTATTACATAAAAATAAAATAAAATTAGATAAATAGGAAGTCTGGACTGTCCAAAGCCATATTCGATGGGTTCTTAGTTGCTAGGGGACGCTTATAAACAAGTATAAATTTGGTTTCTGGCGCAGTCACTTATACTACTGAAACGATGCTGCTCATTTGCAATATAAAATCTTTTATTTCATAAAAATAAAATAAAATAAATAGGAAGTCTGTACTGCTCAGAGCCATATTCGATGGGTTCTTGGTTGTTAGGGGACGCTTATAAACAAGTATGAATTTGGTTTCTGGCGCAGTCACTTATACTATCGAAACGATGCTGCTTATTTGCAATATAAAATCCTTAAATTCATAAAAAAATAAAATTAGATAAATAGGAAGTCTGTACTGTCCAGAGCCATATTCGATGGGTTCTTGGTTGCTAGGGGACGTTTATAAACAAGTATGAATTTGGTTTCTGGCGCAGTCACTTATACTACTGAAACGATGCTGCTTATTTGCAATAAAAAATCGTTTAATACATAAAAATAAAATAAAATTGAATAAACAGAAAGTCTGAACTGTCCAGAGACATATTCGATGGGTTCTTGGTTGCTAGGGGACGCTTATAAACGAGTATGAATGTGGTTTCTGACGCAGTCACTTTTACTAGTGAAACGATGCTGTTTATTTACAATAAATACATAAATATGAAATTAAGCTGGACACAAATGAATCTTATACAATCTTGAGCCATTTTCGACGCTGATCAGTAAGTAGGAATTTGGCACTAATGTTAAAATTACTTTAAAATATGTAATTAGTTACAATTACTTTGGGTAAATTATGATTAATTACAAATACGTGGTTAGGTGTTATTTCATTTAATCAATTACACCTGCTTTTTGAATGGGTTCAGGTAGGAGGTTGGAAAATGTTTTAAAACAATTATATGTTACTCGTACTTAGTTGTTTTGACAGTGAAACATTTATTTCATAAATTTTATTACAAAAGACTTAATACTTTATAAATTAATCAAGTCACGATTTCATCCTAATTATTTTAATGTATACAGTTTTAAGTAATAATGTAGCATATTACCACCATTTTGTTTCAACACTATAATTTTTTAAATTGTATTCAGAACCGATTACTACAGGTTTGCAATCCCATTTTAACTTTCCACATACTGAAAACTACTATCGTAGAATGTAACCGTGAAAATGTAATTGCAACGAAACGAAATACAATTGATGGGCAAGTAATTTATTATTTCTTTAATTACAATAATAATAATTTAACTACTTTTGAAAGTAATTGTAATTAATTATGGAATTTGGTTTATGGCGCAGTCGCTTATACTACTGAAACAATGCCGTTTATTAGCAATACTAAAGCGATAAATACATAAATATAAAATTCAATCGGATAAATATAAAGCCTGTACTGTCGGGAGACATCTTCGACAGATCCTTCGTTCCCGTGGGCCTCGTGAAAATGTCATCGTTCGGTCGTTGGACGCACGTGCTTTCGCAAATCAAAACGAGACCGACTACCAGCGGCTACCGAACGGTGCAGAGCGCGGATATTGAAGTTCTACGCTAAACTTTAAATCAAATCCGCACTTTGATTCAGTAGCCCGTTTCCTCGACTGTCTGTAGACGTTTATTGATATAAATGCCCCTCTGCATTATTTGCCCCAGAAGAACCGTATGGTATTGAAAACGTGTGTTCGGTGGACGTCGTGTATCAAATCGGACCAGCAAGTAGCCCGACTTCTTCGCTGATGTTGACACGGAGAAAATGGACGGTGTTTTATGGCTTTTTAGATTGTATTCGCCTACCCATTCCACTAAAATCTTGCTGCACCAATTCGTAGTGATTTTAAGCACAAAACCATGCTTTTTTAAAAAACTAAAAGTTTCGTTTGATTTTTCTTTTTAAGAAGGTCTTTGCAATCTGTTTGTTTGAATATACTTAAGGGTAAACCATAAAAAAATGTGCATGGCCAGATTTATATTTGGATGAATTAAGCAGAACAAATATTAAATTAAGACCTTTACACAAACTAAAAAGTTCAGAAATTAATACCGACGAGCATGTATGAGAGCACTGATGAAAGTAGAGGAAGCAAAAGATGTGTGTAAGAACCGTAGCGGAAGTGGAAGGAAGTGGTCTCTGCCTACCCCTACGGGAAAAAGGCGTGACTATATGTATGTATGTATAAACTGTGGACAATTCACAGTAATCTCCAAACTTCTGCCGTGTCAAAAGTTTTTTGACTAATGACAAGCGACAAGTGGTCCGTATATATGAAGCAGGTTGCATGAAATACTGTAATAATTTTTATTGAAATTTTTTTAGATTGGTAAAAATGTCAATAAAGTTTTTTAGTTACGTCTTTCTTTAAAATTTTATACGATATTACCATAAAAAAGTGTGTCTATGCATTAAGGAAAATTCCATAAAAAAAAGTGTTCGATTTATGGTTTTTCGGTGACCCTGAATTTCTATCATGTTTGTCAAATAATAAAGAAAGTGGGTCAAAATGGAAATCGGCGGCTGTTCTAGCAGACGAATTTTTTTTTCATCAGTTCTGCTTACGTAAGATATATTTGGATCCACCCTGTATGCAGGGAGAGCTTCTTGGATACACAAGCGCATCTGGAGGTCAGGTATCTAAAGAAAAGGACAAGAAGGTGCTGGCGGCAGTTTTCATGAAGTGACGACAATAAGTAGACTATGTCACTCTTTTGGCGCATAAAACCCATTTCAATGTCTTTTAAAATGTTTTATAATAAATATAAATAAACTTGCCACATCGATTTTTTATTCAGACCTATTTTTTCAAGCGTTATCGCAAGTCTCTCTTTTTTGCGCAGATAGCTATAAATGGTTTAAGATACAAAAAACACTCGGTAAACATGATAAAGAAAGGATCGCAAATATTTACAAAGAGTTCATATTTTTTGATTATTAAGATTAAATGATATTGTAAACAAGGGCTACGTTGTTTAAACTAATATATCTATGATTGATGATAAAAAATTATTATAAATGGAAATAATTTTAGCAATTTTAAAAAACATTGATAGTAAGCAGAAATTCATCGTTACGAGGGGAGTCACAATATAAAGCAATGGACATCTGTTATTTTAAAAGTTAAAAAAAATGTCTTTGGATACTTAAATAAATTAGCTTCAATATAGTATAGTATACCAACTTGATTGGGATAATCGAGCACCCTCCCAGCTATGTGAGGTCGAGAGTTGTCTTGCATAAACAGGAAATTGGGTTCCAAAAATAGACCGGAAGGCATCACATGTTCTATTACAATATTCTTAAGATAGTTATGGATCTCGTACGGACAGGAACTAATTATGTGCGAGCGTCAAAGCATATGCCTCTCTACTAATAAATGCTGGTGTTATCATTTCTAGCTCCAACACTATTTCTACTTCACATCAACGACTTGTTGGAAACAACTTAATGTCCAGTACACAGCTTCGCGGATGATAGTACCCTTCGTACCGCTTTCTCTTCCGGGGGTCCTATATCTGCCCGTGAAACCAGAAATGAACACAAGAAATGTCAACAACATAAATATGGATTGGCAACAATTCTTGAATGGGAATCCAATAACTTGGTATAATTCAAAACAAATAAAACGCAAGCATGTCTTTTCTCCAGAAAAGCCGATCTCACTGTGCCCAACATAATATTGTCAGTAGTAACCATACCATTGAAGTCATCCATATCGATGCTTGGTATTACTATCAGCAATAACCTTTCTTGGAAAAATCACGTGAGGTCCATTGCCAAATGTTCATCCCAAAAACTTGGCTTTCTGTTTCGTCCCAAGAGCTATTTTACTTCCAGTCAGCTGCTTATGATCTATAAGGCACATATCCGACCTGTCCTGGAACACTGTTCCCATATTTGGATTGCTGCGGCACCCAAACATATCCTGAAACTATCGAATTCCTTCCAAAAAAGGGCAATTCGTCTGGTCGGTGATGCCTCGCTTACAAATTCGCTCGCTTCTCTGGAACACCGTAGAAAAGTTAGCGATTTGTCACTATTTTATGGATATTTTCATGGTCAATGCCCTTCTAAAATATTAACAATCGTTCCTCCTTTAGCAGTTTCTTCGAGATTAACCTGTCAAGTTTAGACTTCACACCCCTTCGTGGTCACTTTAGAGACCTGCAAAACATTTCTTTCCCAAGACTCGTTCATCCAACGAACAGCACAAGGCTTTGAAACACATTGCCTAGGAAGGTGTTCCCCGAGTCATACAACCTCTAGAAATTTAAAAAGAACACCAATTCCCACCTTTTTTCCCTTGGTCCTTACGATGTTCTCTAAGCATTACAGGATATCCCTTTTCGTGGGAACCAGAACATAATTAAACAAATTAAGAACATAACAGAGCCACCGCCAAATGGACTCCTTGCAGAGATATTGTTATATTGATTTAAACGTTTTTCCATTTATCAACACATTAATTTTGATGATTCTGAACAAAACATAAATTGGCAACGTAACGCCATTATCCATTATCCATCGGTTTAGAACGTACGACGACGTTGTCCGATATCCAGACGACATTTTCTTCGATCTTTCCATTGACCCTTCTGACTCATGGCTTTCTTTATCCACTCGCTCAGTGTTATTTTGGGTATTCCTCTTTTATTTTTGTGATGGGGGATCCCCAGTTGTCTTTCTTCGATATCCTAAATGATCGTATCCTTCAGTCCCATTCTTTGTCGGATGTCTTAGTTTCTCACTCTATTTGTACGGGAAATTCTTGCTGCTCGTCTACGTGCATTCATTTCTGTAGCTTCTAGCATTCTTTTATTCCTTTCGGCCATTCTCCATGTTTCTGAACCATAGAGTAGGCAACTTTTAATTATTGTGTTGTACTTTCTTTGTCTGTTTATTTGTTTACTCCAAAAAATTCCATTTAGACATCCAATTGCTTTCCTTGCTTTCCTTTCTTGCTCTTATTTCTTTCTCATCTTTTCCTGTTTTATCGAATGTTATTCCTAAATATTTACATTCTTGACACGTTTCTACAATATCTAAGTTGTTTAGTTCCAATTTTTCGTCCCAACGCTGAGGTATCTAGTTTGTCGGATGTTCATAGTTAGGCCCCATTCCTCAAAAGTTTCTTTTAGTTTGCGGGTCATGTATTCGAGGTCTTCTCTGTCTCCTGCCAAAACTACCTGGTCATCTGCAAATTGTAAGCTGTATATTATAGAATTTTCTAGTGGTACTCTCATTCCTCAGCATTTTATCTTCCATTTTGTGAGTGCTTTTTTAATGTATATTTTAAACAATGTTGGAGATACACAACACCCTTGTCGGAGATCTTTTGTTGTATTAAAGGGTTATGATAGTTATTTACCGATTTTAATCCTAGAGATAGAATTAGCGTAGAGATTTTTCACTACTGTTATTAGTGTCTGATTTATATTAGTATGGTGAAGTGTTTCCCATAGTAGGCACGTGGGTATAATGTCGTATGCTTTTGTAAAATCAATAAATAACATGTGTGTTTCTAGGTTCACTGCCGATCTCTTTTCCTTTTTTTTGTTTTATGGTAAACACCCTCATCTAATAAAACTGAAGCCCGCCTACCTCTTGTTCATTTAAATTTCTGGCTCGATTCATTTTTCTAATTTACAAGCTTACTTTTATCGTAAAAACTTCACAAAATTGTTTAATTTTGTTCGAACGAGTATTTTTTTTTATGTTAACGAAAAATTGTTTTAACGATTGCTTTTTCGAACTGAATATTTTTTGAAATATAACACCATTCATTTTGCTTCGACCCCAACTGGATTATTCCTCCTGGGAGTCAATCCTCTGCGATCTATATATAGAATCCTGGTGTCGGGTTCAAAACACACACTCACGTATACAGTTCGCTGGGGGTAGAAGGAAAAGTTACGAGGAAATGAATAAAAAGAGATAGATACATGTGTATGCAGTTATGCACGCTGTCTCCGTCTGGCGATGATTCACTCAGCACCAAAAGAGTTCTTACTTATATGCACAATCTATATTTAAAACGCATCCACGTGCTTTGGAAGCCGCTTTCTTTTTTCGTGATATGTCTAGACTCCCCTTCTCGGTTCTATTAAAAGTTTTTCTATCCTTTTCGTGATTTACTTTTCATTTTTCATTATCAATACGGCGGAACTGGCATACACGCGTCAGCTGTTCGTAGGGATTCGAATGTATACGGGATGTCGTCTATCTTCGCGTTCGACTCAATACAATGGAATTTTTTAGGGAGGTATTTTTAACACTGGCCCAAAAACAATTTCCGGTCCAGATTGGGAGAGCAACTAATTACATTTGATATAAATAATACACTTTCGATATAATTTCAAAGTTTTATACGAGAATAATACACCAACGTGGTCAAACAGGCCACGTCAAAACGTCATTTTATTTGATTTTAAACTCCAAAACCAAAAACAGCGTGTTCAATTAATGGTGGAAAGTGTAGCAACTGAATAATAAAATCACTACAATTCTCCCCCACAAAGTATATGAATACTTCTTCTTCTTAGGAGGCCGTCTCCCTCCGGTGGTTGGCGATCCAACTGACAATATTGGTGTGCAAAACTGCACCTCTCAATATTTCTATTGATGTTCTTCCGAGCCATTGACGTAAGTGTCTGAGCCATAAATTTTGTCGCCTTCCTACCGATCTTTTGTCCTTGATTTTTCCCTCAATGATGAATCAAAGGATCCCATAACGTTCTCCTCTCATTATGTGTCCTATGTATTGTAGCTTATGCTCTTTGCTGGCCAACATAAGCTCTCTGCCTTTATCCATTCGTCTGAGTATCTCCTCATTAGTAACCCTATCTACCCAGGACACACGCAGCACACGACGGTACATGTACATCTTAAAGGCGTTGATTCGGTTTTCCATTGATTGGTAGAAAGTCCAGCTCTCAGAACCATAGAGAAGAACTATGTAGCATCGTAGTATGCACATGCGGATTTGCAGGTTTAAGTCTCGACTAGTGAGGGGAGTTTCCATAAATGTAAAGATTTTTCTGGTCTGTTCGATCCTAGACACGATTTCTTTTTGAAGTGATAACTTCTTATGGCACGCTGTGAACTTTTTTTGTAATGGGTAAAAAATGTTAAACTCGCGTCAGGACACGTGGCCTGATCGAAAATTCGTAAGACGGATGTATTTCACTGGAGCAATATAAAATGCGACTTTTCTTGACTGGTAACTTGGCAACCTTATTCAACAAACTGACAAATTCAAGTACATTTTTTATGTCATTTTGACAAATTAATTTAGTAGCTAAATTCAAAATTTAAGTGCTTTTCATTAGTTTATTGATTAAGTTCTGCTTTTGCTGCATTAAAATGGTCCAAGGAGAGGTGTCGTTTTTAGCAGATGTTATGGACACCATAGCGTGTCTTAATGACTCTAATGGTTCTCCCCCCGACAAAATTTTAGATCAAATAATTTATCAGTGCAAGAAGCCGTTAAAAAATGCATCAATTTGTGTTAAAAAAGCATTAAAAACTGGACTGAAAGCTGGTTTGATCAAAGAGAACGGGGGAAGGTTTAAATTAGGTTTTGGTTTGCCGATAACGGAGGCTCGAAGACGAAAAAAAAATATAAGCAGAAGCCGTAGACGACGTAGCCAAAAGCGACAAAACCGAAAACGAGGTAGCCGAAAACGAAAAAGTCGAGGTAGGAATAAAAGCGCCATATTGAAAGAAGATCAAGCAAAAAGCGGAAGAAAGAAATCGAAAACATTCAAATCTGGTACTGATGTTTAATATATGATTTATAATAAAGCGTTAATAAAAATAATGCATTATTCATAAACTATAGAAATCTGGAGACAATATTTTTCAGATTAAAAATAATATTTTTTGAAGTGAAAACTTCTTTAGCGGCGTTGTACACTTTTTTTGTAATGGGTAAAAAATGTTAAACTCGCGTCAGGACACGTGACCTGATCGAAAATTCGTAAGACGGATGGAGAGTAGACAGCTGGCGTGGCGTAGGAGAGGGAGTATCCCCCTCTCTTTCTACGGCGCGGCGAAAATGTATGCCTGCGCCGGCTGTTTCGTTTAGGCGGCGCAGGGCGCACAACGTTAATACTTAAGTTTTCACTTCTGCCGGCACTCCCAGAGTGCAACCCGTAAAATTTTTTTTGGGATCGTTGGACTCGTTGATATCTAAGATATTTAAAGGATTATACTTGTTTCACGGCTTCGTTTTTAATTCCAAGGACTACGCGTCTCGGTGTTTTTAAAAATACAACAATTTTGGTCTTTGTGACATGCACCTGTGGACCGTATAGTTAGCTGTGCTTAACGATCAGATTCATCATGTTTTGGAGTCCTGGTAGGTGGTCGGCGAGTACCGCCGCATCGTCAGCGAATCTTACATTATTTATTTTTGGGTAAGGTTAGGTTAGGTTAGGTATCATGTGAGTGGGGCGTGGTCGCTCCTCCACTGCGACCTTCCGTAGGTCTATTGTGGATCACTCCTAGAAGTTACAGTTCACCGCACAATCCAGCCCTTCTTACGAAGTTCATGGTTGTATAGGGTAAGATTTTTTGAAATCGGTAGGTTCTAGGTTGGTGTAACCAAATATGTTGAACCTTATTCTTATCATGCCGGGGCATAAACATAGTATATGTTCAGCAGTTTTGTCTTCCATGCAGCAAAACTGACAGTCCGTTTGTTGGTTAAGATATATCCTTCCGAAGTGGTATCTTAGACGACAATGTCCTGAAAGCAGTCCCGTTACAATTCGTAGGTCAGTCTTGCTTTATTCTAGGATCTGCTTAGTTGTATTTCTCGAGGGTTTAGGTAAGAACGCCTTCGAGTGAATCGACCCTGGTATATCGGACCAGTACGTGAGTATTTTCCTCTTCGCCCAGTCCGAAATGATTGTTTTGGCGGCACTTGTGGTGACTCCAAAAACCACACTTGTCTTAACTTTCACATCCTATCGATCACTTTCGGTAAATGATACAAATAGACTCAGGCAGGAACAGGTTGATTCTATCAATAGAGATCTTAAAGCAATCGTCGAGTGGGGAACCAACAATCTTGTTCAGTTCAACGCCCAAAAAACACAAAGTGCCACGTATTCCAAGTAAGTGAATTCCTCAAATCATCCCATCACAATGTCAGGAAATACCCATGAATCAAGTCCCACCATCTCGATTTTGGGAGTCACGGTGTCCAATAATATGTCTTGGCATGACCATGTTGCTAACATCGCAAAGTCGGCAAGCCAGAGGCTAGGTTTTCTGTGAAAAGCCAGAAAGTTTTTTACTCCTGATCAATTATTGACGGCGTACAAGGCTCAAACCTGACCTCTACTGGAGTATTGCTCGCATTCTCTTCGTCTTCTAGATTCCATTCAGAAAAGAGCCATTCGCTTGATAAACAGCTCAACTCTCACAGATACCCTTCACCCTCTAGAACATAGAAGAAGAGTTGCAGACCAGTCATTGCTCTACAGATATTTCCATGGCAGATGCTCCAGAGAAATAAAAACTCTTGTACCACCATTGGCCACATTCGGCCGAAGAACTCGGCACTCTGATCAGTCTCACACATTTACTCTTAAGCTTAACACTACAAGGACCAATCTTCATCAAGAATCCTTCTTTTACAGGGCTGCTACGGAATGGAATAAGCTTTCAAAATCAGTATTTCCAGAGAACTATGACCCGCGGCCCACACGCCCTTTTTGCGACTATTTTTATAAAAAACATTCATTAAAATAATTGTTTTGTTAGGTTACGTTATTGATTTGGAAGATTTCAATGGTTAATTAGGATTCATTCGGGGGAAACTTCCCCCTCATGAGCTTGCTGTACTGAAATGGACAAATTTAATAATGTTGATTAATTTTTACAAAATAAAATTACTATATTGCAATTAGAATGATTCTAAATAGACAAAGGATAATGCAGGAAAGAATAACTTTTGTCAGGAGAGCAGCAATAATAATAATAATGGTTTTAATGGGTATTTGTTTTGCGAGTATTTCGTTTCAGAGTCAGAAGTGGAATGAAGAGAAGTCAGAAGTGGCGTGAAGAGATTCGAATTGGGGATGCCAGAAATAATGTCGAAAGGTCGACGGAGATTTTGTTTCATTTTACAAATTAACGAACATTGCGATGATGGGGCAAATCCTAGTCGAAATTATTAGAACAAGAATGTAAAGTTTATTATACAGTACGGTCCAATTGAAAGAAATTAATTCCCTAATAACTTAAATCGGTAACTTTGGAACGTAACGCTAAATAATGTTGATTTTTATTTGTATACGCGCATTCTTTCGAATTTCATTCCTATTTACAGTACGTGAAATTGAAGTAATGGGTGAACATCATAAACATCGTGAACATCAAGCAGGATTTGTAAAAGATCGTTCAACCATCGACCAAATTTTTTTTTAGGTATACTTTCGAAGTGTTGGGGAACTTAAAAAATTCCACGCCCTCTTTATTGATACTACAGAAGCTTATAATTGTATTAACAGAGAATGTATATGGAAAACCATGAGTAAATTTTCTTCTTCTTCGGTTAGCGCTACAACCCAGGGTGGGTCTTGGCTGTCTGTACTACTTTCTTCCAATAGTCTCGATCTTCCATCAGGTCTGTGTCAGAAGGAACGTTCATTTTTAGCAGGTCGTTTTGGATGTTGTCTCTCCATCGCATGCGGGGCGGCCTAAAGGTCGAGTGTGAATAGACAAGTCGGTAGAGGTCGACCTCGGCGAACATATCTCGATCAGATAGATATAGTTTTGAAGAAAGGCCAGGTCAAGAGTACCAACAACCGACAGGCATGTAATGCATGATGCCCTGAAAATCAAAGAGATGAAAATAAATGTAAGCAAAAGAGAAAAAACCATGACAAACTGTGGAATTCTGATTAAGGGAGAAAGAGTGGAACAAGTAAATAACTTTGTGTACTTGGGTTCAAAGTTTACGAGAGATTGAAAATATGACAGTGTCATTGAGCGAAGGGTATTGGCAGAAAAACAGATGAATGAGTACTGCATAGCTTTATGAACAGCCAGAAAGTGTCAAAAAAGGCACGTCTGGCTGTGCATAGAGGTGTGTCGGTTCCTACACTTATGTATGGTAGTAAATTTTGGGTTTGGCAGTGGAAGTTTAAAAAATAGGTTTAATGCTGCGGAGATGAGTAGTCTGAGAAGTATAGCCGGAGTGACTAGGTTAAATGAAGTAAAAAAAGTAAGATAAGAGAACGCTGTCGTTAGAGGTGGACCTCGGCAAACATATCTTGATTAAATCAACATTGTTTTGAAGAAAGGCCAGGTCAAGAGTACCAACGACCGACAGGCATGTAAGAGAACACTGATGAAAGTAGAGAAAGCAAAAGATGTGTGTAAGAACCGTAGCAAGTGGAAGGAAGTGGTCTCTGCCTGCCCCTACGGGAAAAAGGCGTGACTATATGTATATATGTATGTCTGGGTAATTATTGATGACGTCATTAGGCATACGCAGTTGACGTTTTCAATAAAAAGAAAATCAGTAGGAATGCGCGTTTACAAATAGAAATCGTCGGGTTTCAAAATTTTTGTTAAAATTAACCGAATAATGAAATAATGAATTTATTTCTAATTTGGGCAATACTGTATATTCGCATCGTAAACATTTAAATTACTGAATATTGAGTAAAAGCCATCGAAATATTGTAAATTAATGAACACTGATTGAATTTATGTTGCGATATTCATTAAACATTATGAAAATTGAAGACACGAGTGGATGAAGGTTTTATGTTACAAATCTAAAGTTTTGAGAATAAAGTTTTTATATGGAATTTTTTCTGTGTCAAGCTTATTAATAAGTTATGATGTTTATACGTATTAATAAAAAGTATTTACACCTCATGTACAAGTTTTAATAAAAAAATAATGGTAAAAAACATTTCATTTAGGTAATCAAAAAACGATTAAATAAATAATTTTTAATAAATTTATTTATAGTGTCATTATTTAAAAACGTTTGGAATACATATTTTTTTTCACCCCTTCACCCCCTAAAAGTACCATTGAACATCTTTTAAGTTGATTCAAATCCGAATTCAGAATGCAAAAACAACTGAGGATTTTGAAATAAAAAAGGGCGTCCGCCAAGGGTGCATCTTGTCTCCGATGTTGTTTAACTTGTATATGGAAAGAGCATTCACTGAGTCAATCTTCGACAGTTCCATAGGCATTAAAGTAAACGGAATTCCCATAAACAATATTCGATATGCGGATGATACCGTGATATTGGCGGATAGAGCGAATGATCTACAAACTCTACTAGATAAGGTCAATGCAGAAAGTCAAAGATTGGGTCTGAAAATTAACATCCGTAAAACCAAATGTATGAACATTAGTAGAAACGATACTCCAAATACCTCAATATCCATAAATGGAGAGAGCATTGAACAAGTCACTCAATTTAAATACTTGGGATGCATGATCAAGCAAAAATTGGACCCAGATCGGGAAATAAAATGCAGAATCAAGCAAGCAAGAACAACGTTCTTAAGACTTAAAAAATTTTGACTGATAAAAACTTAAATCTCAGTCTCAGATATAGGATGGTAAAGTGCTACGTATAGTCCGTTCTCTTGTACGGAGTCGAGGCATGGACGCTGAAATCAGCAATTATTAACAAACTTGAGGCCTTCGAGATGTGGACCCTGCGACGAATGCTGAGAGTATCGTGGGTTGACCATGTGACGAACGAGGACATACTGTTTGCAGGTCATATTTCTCTGGAAAAACTGATTTTGGAAGCTTATTCCATTCCGTAGCAGCCCTGTAAAAGAAGGATTCTTGATGAAGATTGGTCCTTGTAGTGTCAAGCTTGAGAGTAAATGTGTGAGACTGATCAGCGTGCCGAGTTCTTCGGCCGAATGTGGCCAATGGTGGTACAAGAGTTTTTATTTCTCTGGAGCATCTGCCATGGAAATATCTGTAGAGCAATGACTGGTCTGCAACTCTTCTTCTATGTTCTAGAGGGTGAAGGGTATCTGTGAGAGTTGAGCTGTTTATCAAGCGAATGGCTCTTTTCTAAAGAGAATCTAAAAGATGAAGAGAATGCCTTGGTGCTGAACCCCAAATATGCGAGCAATACTCCAGTAGAGGTCGGATTTGAGCCTTGTACGTCGTCAATAGTTGATCAGGAGTAAAAAACTTTCTGGCATTCCACAGAAAGCAAGCCTCTGGCTTGCCGAATTTGCGATGTTAGCAACGTGGTCATGCCAAGACATATTATTGGACACCGTGACTCCCAAAATCGAGATGGAGGGACTTGGTTCAAGGGTATTTTCGGATATTGTGATGGAATGATTTGAGGAATTCACTTTCTTGGAAAACGTGGCACTTTGTGTTTTTTGGACGTTGAAATGAACAAGATTGTTGGTTCCCCACTCGACGATTGCTTTAAGATCTCTATTGATGGAATCAACCTGTTCCTGCCTGAGTCTATTTGTATCATTCACCGAAAGTGATCGATAGGATGTGAAAGTTGAGACAAGTGTGCTATCGTCTGCGAAACTGTAAATGGGGTTCGTGGTGGTTTTCAAGAGGTCGTTGATGTGTAAAAGAAATAAGGTGGGGGACAGGATGGAACCCTGGGGGACCCCGGCATTAGTTTTAAACGCATCAGAAGAAATATCGTCAACTGCCACATGTAAGGAGCGATCTTGCATGAAGCTCAAGAGCCATTGGCGCAGTTTGGTTGGGAGACCGTAGGCATATAATTTACTTAACAATGCCTGGTGCCAAACGCAGTCAAAGGCTTTAGATATATCCAAGGCTATTGCACAGGATTCACCAAACTTTTCAATATTGTTTGTCCAGAGTTGAGTGACATAAGCCAGCAAATCTTCAGTAGACCGAAGTTGTCGAAATCCATATTGTCTGTCATGAATTATCTCAAATTTCTCCAGATATTTGATGAGTTCTGTGTTAATTGCTTTTTCCATAACTTTGGATATGACTGAGAGCAGTGCAATAGGGCGATAATTTGCAGGAATAGTCTTCTTTCCGTGGAGAACGTTATCATTTCCAACGTCTTATTCTCCAGGGTAAAATAGAAGGAGGAAAAAAGAGGAGTAGGTAGAAGAAAATTATCCTGGCTACGAGACATACGACAATGGACAGAAATAAGGGACTTTCAGGCACTGCAAAATGCAGCAATTAATAGAATCATATAATAAGAGAAACGATGGACGCCTACGCGGGAATCTGCATGGCACTTTAAGAAGAAGAAGAAGAAGTTGATTAACTCATAACAAAATAAGTCTGCAAAATACATAATGACTACTGTAGCTAAACAGGGTGCTTCAAAATAAGAGATGACCCCGTCTCTAGGATAGGTAAAAAACTGAAAAATAATTGGGGTTTGCCTGGTAAAAAATTTTCGTAACGCCATCCGTATTCAAGATAAAGCATCGGTTATTCATAATTTTCAAATCAAAATATTCCGAAAACTGTACACAGTATCGAGTTTTACCAAGAGTACCTTTTTGGTGCAAAATTGGATGATGTTTAAGTTTACTTGAAATTTTGATTAATAAATTTAACCTTAAAAAAGTTTGTTCAATACTACTTGGTACGAGCCGTGTAAATAGCGCCCTCTATGAGAGTCAGATATAAAAACAAATTCATGGGACGTATCAGCTTCTAAAACATATTTGTATACAATTTCATTACTATGTTTCCAGTAGTTTCGGCAAAATTGTAATAAATGTGCATACATTTTTTTTCTTCGACGCCCTTTATCTTAAATACGAATGGCGTTACGAAAAAATTTTACCAAGCAAACCCCAATTATTTTTTAGTTTTCTACCTATCCTAGAGACGGGGTCACTTTTTTTTTGAAATATATATACTTTAGTCAACCTGGCTTTAAAAAAAGATTCTCGAAATATTTGGGAATGATGCGATTTAAAAATAAAGTGTTTTTTGTACCTGCGACTGACAACATTTTTGATATTCTATATTTCTTTTAAACTTCCATAATTAATAAGTTATATGCAAAAATTATAAAAATTTTGGGGATTATCGTTAATTACTTCCTGAAAAATGATGACACCATCGATACCCATAACAGATGGTATTATCGAATACAGGGTCAATAACACGTCACAGAAAACCTTTGTATTCTTTGAAGACATATTGAAAAAAGTAGGTAGAGGAAGAAGCATGACTTAAGCACTACATCCAATCTCGTGGAATAAGAATTTGATAATTAAAACTAAGAAAAACATTTTTAAAACCATAATAGAACCAGTAATGACGTATATAAAATTGCCAAGTTTCAAAGCTGATGCTGTCTACCCTCCATTTTGTATGTCACAAGTTGGTTTGTTACAGCGGCACAATTTTTTTAGTTTAAAAAAAAGTGACGCGATTATTACTACGTAATCTTCGCGTACAAGCTAGTGCATAATTTAATTGACTGCCCAACACTACTAGAAAAGCTCAGTTTTCGTATTTCACGGACTGAATCCAGAAATTCGGACACCTTTTTATTTTTAATGTTTATTGTAACTATGTTTTATTAAAATTGTTAAAGCGATATTCCCCTGCTCTGTAGATGGGCTAAAAGCCCGTAGAGCAGTGTAAATAAATAAATAAATGAGTCAGAAGTCTGGGTCAAAGACAAAAATACGCCTCAGAAATTGTGTTCGGCAGAAATGATTTACTGCAAGATATGCTGTGGTCTAACCTTACGGAATCATGTTAAAAATGAAAGGAATAGAAAAAAAATTACAGCAAATGACACCATTGTATATACAATTAATGAAAAACAAAGAAAATGGTATGGACATATACGAATTATGAGCCGAGAAAGGAAATAAAAAATCTTAATATGTTGAAGAAGCTATGAAGAAACAACAGGCAAAAAATTTATGGGTAAATAACACACAAAGGGTACTTACATTTCTTCTACCCATATTTATGGATAGGTTGTTAATGAATCAAACTAAAATAGACTCTTATGAAATGTTTTTGGCGATTAAATGTAACCGCAATCCACCTCAAGAGGAACAGAAATTCTTAGAGGGCGTCACATTTAAAACGTTATATTTTACCCAAAAATAAAGTGTCTCAAAATTTAACACTGACATGTGGTTAATATTAATACTACTCTCGGTTAATGTAAACACATGCGCGCTATTTTTACATTACATTTTAGCGGTTGGGCCATTGGTATAGGCACCTACGTCACCTAGATCTTTGATCTTCTGTGACTACCGCTGTGTCTTCAGGGCATCAGAATTCCAGTCCGCTGGTTTTGGAAAACCACAGGAGTTCTGTTGGCCCTGTCTCATTTAGATCACTTGGATCCATTATCACGCGGCGCCAGGTTTGGTATCTGTACACCGCTAGCATCGGGCAGCTACACAGAATTTGTATGCTGCTCTCTTCCTCTTCGCCGCATAGTCGGCAGTTTTTCTTTGTTACAATTTATTTGATGGCCATATACTATACTATGGGATGGAGGCCTGGACACTGAAGGTAACCGACATGAGGAGACTGGAAGCATTTGAGATGTGGATATACCGGAGAATATTGAGGATCTCATGGGTAGAGAGAATAACCAACGTGGAAGTGATGACACCTATGCATAAGGAGAGAGAAGTGATTTCGACAATTAAGAGAAGAAAACTTTTGTACATGTGACATGTCATGAGGGGAGAAAAATAGCAAATGCTACAAATAATTATGCAGGGAAAAATCCAAGGCAAGAAATCTATAGGAAGAAGACGAAATTGATGGCTGAAGAACCTTAGGGATTGGTTTGGATGCAGTAATAATGAACAATTTAGAGCTGCGGTCTCAAAAATAAGAATTGCTATGATGATTGCCAACCTTCGAAGCGGAGACGGCACCTAGAGAAGATGGCGACGGGGTTATTGTTAAATAAAAGTCCCAGCGCCTAAGATGGTACGGACATGTCCATAGACTACGAGATGACAGACTGACGAAATTGATAAGGAGCGACCGTCGGGAAAAAGGCCACTTAAAAGACCACACCAGAGATGGAAAGACAACATCAAAGCAGATCTCACAGAAATAAATATCCCTCTGGACACGAATCTGATGAAGGAGCGGAAGGCCTGGAGAAGTATAGTGCAGTCAACCAAAACCCCACCTGGGTTGTAGAGCTACCTTGTAAGTAAGTATGTTCCAAATTTGAACAGAGCGAAGTGACTTACACACTTGTTGTTGGGATTATGGATAAAAGTGACGGTATATTATTTTAGAATGAATGAAGATTTTATTCATTTATTCATTTATTAATTTATTGAAATAGAGTTTTCGGAAGTGTGTCTTAACACCATCAAGGATCGGAGAGAACTAACTGCTTGCAACTTTATTACTACAGTTGTTGTTTTTGCAGTTTATACAATGCTCGAATTGTACCTGGTTTTTATGACTCGTAGTTCGAATACTTTAAACTATGCTTCTCCAAAATAATAAAATAAAACCTTTTTCAAGGGTGAAATTGTTTTCACCAAATGTTACTTAAAAAGTAAAACTTTTACTTTCGGAATAAAACATTTAAAATACAATATCTTAAAATGATTTTTGTAGACGAACTCAATATTTCAGCACTTGTAAACTTAAATTAAAGCGAACATAATAGAAAAATAAATAAAATTACTGAAAATTGTTATCCCATTATACGCGTAAATATGATTAATGTGGAAAATTCGAGCTTCCTTAAACTTTTAGCAACGTTTTCCAAACCCCCATGCCCGACAATCAGAAAGCCCTAATGACACTCAAATTATCTCTGCATAATTGAAAAGTCCGTCCGCCGTTCCAAGTTTGATGGATGTTTTCGAAGAATAAAAACGACACCCCGCCAACAGGTAGTCGAATAATTTTTCAGTATCGATCAAAAATTATTTTTTCTCCAGCCAGTTATGAACTTCTATTGAATTAGATGATAAAATCGAAGGGGAGGAACCGTGAAATGCGATCTCATCGGCGTTACGGATTCAACAAAAAAACATGCCGAATGAAAAAAAAAATACTGAATTTTTATGTCCAACAGAAAAAACGAGTCATCCATTCGTATTTTTGTTCGATTCAATGCTGCGGATTATTTCCTTTACTAAATTTTCGCTGAAATATAATTTAAACTTCAATAAAACCTTAAAAACGACCCTGCCAATTGTATGAAGCTTGAATAACATTTTTTAAAAAGAAACATTTTTTCTACATAAAATATTACTGTGCGATCGTCTAAGAAAGTTTTTTCTGCGAAGGTCCATTTTCTCCTGAAAAACATTTTCACTGAGATATCTTTTGTTACGAAGAATTTTTCTTAGAAGAAGATTATTTTCTGGGTAGCTTTCCTAAGAGATCAACCAGGAACATCTACCTGTGAGACCAAGCAAGAACATTTCCTTTTTTTTATTAAATATGTTATTAATTTTAAGTTTTTATTCACACATGAGATCTGCCACAGCATAGTAATTTTTTTATATGTCTATTTTTAAACATTGATTTGATTTGCTTGTACTTTTAGTATTTTAATAAACATATATTAGTTAGTAAGTGTAAGCTCCGTGGCTTTAAATGGTTTTAAAGCCAAGAATTATGTAACCACCGAGATTTAATCGTGAACTGTATATTTTGAAAAATGAATTTTGATTAATTCATTGACTAGAAAGAATGAAACCGGCAATAATAAAAAAGGGACTTACCATTGATGCTCGTTGCTTCCAATACAAGTAATAGGAATCCCTACTGTGATTTTCCACGATCGACCGTTTCCGCTCCAAGTAAGAACTCCTGCCCTTTTGAATGTAACATAAAGTCGATTGCAATGTCTCTCGTTTTTAATCTTTGCGAACACAGAAAACCGAATTAGATAAAATCACGAGTCCGTAGGTAGGTAGGTTTGTTTTCATACTTTTACCAAATAAAAAAGTTTTCGTGAAAAATAAAAATTTATCGATAAAATTTGAAGGACTTATGGTATTACCTTTGATAAATTAACTTCTATATAAAATGTGTCATTTAATGATGACAGTTTTGTCATAAAATAGGGGCATTCTTTTTTTGTCACCGATAAAAACGCCTGTTCCTCATAACCAGACTACATCCAGTACGCTTACGTCACAATTTTGAAATACACCAAAACAAACAATTTATAACAATTATGTGTTTAATAACTGTTCATTTAAATAATTTAATTGTATCAATAAAGATAATTATTGTTGCTGTTTATTCAGGTATGCAGTCGTAAATTTATCTTGCCAAAAAACACTCGAGCTTTTCTTTTATCGGATAAATTTCTTTTTAACTCAAAATTTTTCCGTTAGTTATTTTTCTCGTAAAATTACTGATTTGCAAAATTTCTTCGTTAAAAAGAGAAATTTATCCAAAAAATATTTTACGGGTTGCACTCTGGGAGTGCCGGCAGAAGTGAAAACTTAAGTATTAACTCGCGTGAAAATATTATTTTTAATCTGAAAAATATTGTCTCCAGATTTCCATAGTTTATGAATAATGCATTATTTTTATTAACGCTTTATTATAAATCATATATTAAACATCAGTACCAGATTTGAATGTTTTCGATTTCTTTCTTCCGCTTTTTGCTTGATCTTCTTTCAATATGGCGCTTTTCTTCCTACCTCGACTTTTTCGTTTTCGGCTACCTCGTTTTCGGTTTTGTCGCTTTTGGCTACGTCGTCTACGGCTTCTGCTTATATTTTTTCTTCGTCTTCGAGCCTCCGTTATCGGCAAACCAAAACCTAATTTAAACCTTCCCCCGTTCTCTTTGATCAAACCAGCTTTCAGTCCAGTTTTTAATGCTTTTTTAACACAAATTGATGCATTTTTTAATGGCTTCTTGCACTGATAAATTATTTGATCTAAAATTTTGTCGAGGGGAGAACCATTAGTCATTAAGACACGCTATGGTGTCCATAACATCTGCTAAAAACGACACCTCTCCTTGGACCATTTTAATGCAGCAAAAGCAGAACTTAATCAATAAACTAATGAAAAGCACTTGAATTTTGAATTTAGCTACTAAATTAATTTGTCAAAATGACATAAAAAATGTACTTGAATTTGTCAGTTTGTTGAATAAGGTTGCCAAGTTACCAGTCAAGAAAAGTCGCATTTTATATTGCTCCAGTGAAATACATCCGTCTTACGAATTTTCGATCAGGCCACGTGTCCTGACGCGAGTTTAACATTTTTTACCCATTACAAAAAAAGTTCACAGCGAGCCATAAAAAGTTATCACTTCAAAAAAACCTCTTGTGTTTTTACAAATGCACTAGTGGTTTTCATTTGTTTATCAATTATCACGGTGTTGGTTGCCAAAATAAATAGTTTGACATGTTTGTGAACAAATTGAATTTCTAAGCACTAACAATGAGTCTACAAATGCCGAAATTAGTCCAATTGTTATTACCTGTATGCCTACTAATACAGTTACGACGCAATCATCAATCAGATTGGGCATTTTTTGACGACACGCTATATTGAAACGTAAACAACCTTTAAACATTAAAAATTCTTCGATCATGCATATAGTAACTGAAAGTTTGCGATGCTCGCGTGTCCATATTGATCCTCCAGGAAGTTGCTTTAATAGTGAAAACTTGTAAATTAATGCTGTTATACTTAAAAACGAAACATTTTATCGATTTTCAAATTAGTCGCGTTACGCCAATGGTTTTGGGATGGTCTCGAACAAATGAACGTTGAAAATGTTGTGGACGTTAATATCTATATAGAGCAATTAAAAAATATTTTGATCAAGATTCTTAGAATGATTAAAGTATATAGCATGAATCGTCTTTTTTTTTAATATTGAGTCTAATGATTTATGCCACCCTATTTATGATTTCTCTGCAGTAATTGCGTGTAAAAGAAGGCTTTCTGATTTTTTTTGTTCGTTACTAATTTACAAAATACAGTGACGTGGAATTAGGAGTCACATATTCCAACCGTACGCCACCGGTTAAAGGAAATACAGCAGCCTTTTTTGGGATTATCCTTTAATTCAGTAAGCTTGAGTATAGTATACTAACTCTCAATTCATAATTGAAAAGCTAAATATCTTAATAACGGTTTGATTTAGGTATAGGGAGTTGAAAACGAAACTAAAAGAGCAGTAAAAGTTCTGTCTAACAACGTTATAAGATAAAGGATGATCCATTCAAGAAAGTTGACAAATGTTTAAATATGCGTTTTGAATCACCCTGTATAATAATAATCATCATTTTATTACCAAATTGACCAAGTTTAGTAAAAATACACAATACTAGAAAAGTAAACTGCACAAAAATGTTTAAATTTATATTAATTATAATGATACAGGTTGTCAAATCGGACACTTTTTCGTGATAAAAATGGTCATATTTCGTAAAACACTCAGTGTAAGGTAGCAAAACCCTATATTGGAAGAATCCCCAAGAGTAGATTTATCGAAATACGTAATAATATACAGGGTGTTTTATTGAAAATAAGCAAGTTATATAGTCTGTTTCTTATTGTCTGACAGCACGCGAAAGATGGCGCAGGTTAATTCTTGGGAGACATATAAACAAACCATTTATCAATTCATTCTCCAGATAATTACTTTCTGATTTTCGAAATGTTGATAATAACATTTCCAAGAAACATTACAATAGGGTCCTACTAGGGATTGTCCTAATGACTACTTAGAAATTTTGCAGGTATATAAGGTAAAACTTGGTCTCGCCCAAATTTGTTCTGCTTAGAGTCGCATAAGTGTTAACTGTGTTGTGAAAAATGTCTTCAAGTTTTACCCCAGTAAAGTGTAAGAGCGTGCTTAGCTTACAAACGAATACTGTAGTGTTAAATGTGCATGATGCTGTTGTACATTAAATGCCGGCTGCTACTGTTAGAAATATAGTTTCGACATGTTTCAATATGACAGGAGTTAGTGAATCTACTATTTACAGGCTTCTAAGAGAGAGGAAAAATGAAAATATATCTCCACCTAAAAAGTCAACTGGAAGAAAACCACTTGACCTTGATGAATATATGCAAAATACAATAATACGAAAAGTACATGAATTATATTTTAAAAAAGAGATCCCAACCCTTGATATAATTCTAAGAATGGTGAAGAGGACGAGAATTTGCCTGACATAGGGTGAAAAACTTTGTGGAAAATATTACGAAGAAATAATATGCTGGAGACGCCAGTATTTACGAGATATCCGAAAATACAGACAGGAGGGAAGACAAATCTATTATCTAGATGAGACATGGCTCAATGAAGGACATTCAGTAAAAAAAATATGGCAGGACAAAAGTATTCAAACCAGTCGAATTTTAGTCGGCAAGCCAGAGGCTAGGTTTTCTGTGGAAAGCCAGAAAGTTTTTTACTCCTGATCAACTGTTGGCGACGTAACAAGGCTCAAATCCGACCTCTACTGGAGTATTGCTCGCATATTTCGGGTTCAGCACCAAGGCATTCTCTTCGTCTTCTAGATTCCATTCAGAAAAGAGCCATTCGCTTGATAAACAGCTCAACTCTCAGAGATACCCTTCACCCTCTAGAACATAGAAGAAGCTGATCAGTCTCACCCATTTACTCTCAAGCTTGACACTGCAAGGACCAATCTTTATCAAAAATCCTTCTTTTACAGGGCTGCTACGGAATGAAATAAGCTTCCAAAATTAGTTTTTCCAGAGAACTATGACCTGCATTTTTTTAAAAAGCGTGTCCACAATCATTTCCTTTCTATAATCCCTTCCCCTTCTAATAGTCGCAGTGCGGGCCGTCCGCGGCCCACACGATAGGTCTACCCTTTTTGCGACTATTTTCATAAAAAAAAAAAGTATTTACTTGTAAAATTCTTAGGATCACTCTGTAAGAGATAATTTTCTATTTGAATATTTAATGAGGCTAGTGTGCTGTCAGACATTAAGAAATAAAGTATAGTCAAGTTTCAGTATAACCGGAAGTAGTTGGAGGCTCTAAATATTATAGATCAATTATGTCTAGTTTCTCTAAAACGTCTAATTGGAACTCCCAAAGAATCACTCTGTATATTCCAGTATGTAGAGATAAGACTGCTAGATGAAGGATAAATAGAAAATTACATGCACTGGTAACATTTATTTTCTCGAAAGGATATTCTTCGTGCTTCTTTAATTCCACGCGCTGTAACGTTACCTGCCCCACGTACGACACTTCACCCCAATTAGAGCTGATTCACCCCTTTATTTTTATACATTAGTCATCGTGGGGAAACATACCGAACGATACATTTATCATGATTCACTAAATCAAATACTTCCTTTAAAACATGCGACGTTATGATGTTTCGCATTTTTAATTATTTCGGGAATTTTAAGTGGTGACTTGCCCCAAACGTCGCTCATTTGTTGATTCTTCTCCTTCTTGAATTATCACATAAATTAAATTCGTACGGAGTGCTGCATAAAAACGAATCAAACGGAGGTTTTTGAGGTTATGACTCTTATACATTTTAAACAAACGTTTGGGAAAAATAATGAATATTGGATGAAATTTTACCGTAAAACTTTATGGTAACGATGAGAGAAAGACCCCCACTGGGTTATCATTCATCATTCTCCAGCCATTTGCATCCGCTGTCGGGCATAGGCCTCCTCAAGTTTCTTTCAAGTTTCTCGGTCCTGTGCTGCTGCAATCCAGTTGGTGTTGATGTTTTTTAAATCATCTGTCCATCTGGTGGGTGGTCTTCTGGGGTTTCGTTTGTCTGACCATGGCCTCCATTTCAGAAGTTTTTCGTCCATCTCTGATCTGTTTGTCATGCTACATGACCTGCCCACCTCCATTTCGACTTTGAGATCTTTTCAATTATGTCTTCTACCTTTGTTCGTCAACGAATTTCCTCTTTTCTTACTCTGTTTTTGAGTGATATCCCCAGCATAGATCTTTCCATCTTTCTTTGTGTGACACTTAATTTCCTTGCTGAAGCCTTGGTGAGCGTTAGGGTTTCAGCCCCATATGTGAGAACCGGTAGGATACACGTGTTAAAAGTCTTTCTTTTTAGGAATTTTGTCCTTAAATATGTGTCTCAATTTTCCGTATGCTGCCCATCCGAGGTTTATGCGCCTTAAAACATCACCCGCCGTCTTTCGCAACCCTTTTCGTCCTTTTCTCTAGATACCTGGCCTCCAGATGTGCTTGTGTATCCAAAAGCTCTCCCTGCATACAGGGTGGATCCACATATATCTTACATACTCTACTTTTAATTAAAATTACTATTTTTTGTTCTCACCTGTAAACTGTTTCCATATATGGAAATTTGATAGCACCAATAAAAGTTCGACTTAATGCATCAAATTTTATTAGGACTAAAATTTTCTGTAGTTATATCACAAGAGAGTGAGAATGAATTGAAAATAATTTGACAGATTTTAGAAAACTTGTTGGCAGGCGATAGACACGAGAGCCCGGTGGGTTTGGCTATTGCCAAATGGCAACAAGTTTAAGAAAAGGCCTGGATAATGATTATCTCATTTATCGAACTCTCGTGTGATATTCGATAGATTATTTTTTGACGTTACAATAAAAATCACTTTTAAGATTTTATATTTTTATATTTTTTATTTATATCATTCGACTTAGTATAAACTGAATGAGTTATTTTAATTAGGATTCATTGAAGTTTTAAACATGAAAAATATAATTATTATAATTATATAATTATTATAAATGTTGTGCCCTTGGGTGGAGGATTTTCCGACATTGTTTTGTTCTGATGTGTTGAAAGTTAACGATACTTCCTCACTCTCACTCAGGTTATTAATTAAATTTAAATGATGTTCATTATCCAATTGCAAGTAAAGTTTCAATGAATTAGATGAGCTATGTCCTGTGATTTTTATAATTTCCTGCTCATTGATACCTGCTTTGGCAGACATTGTAGTCGATCGCGCGGATTGGTTGGTAATTTTAATTTTTCTAATATCGAGTCCAATCATTTCTGCAGATTCTTTTATCCACTTGGCCATCATATTCTTGTGGCGGCCTTTCTCGTCCTTTTTTATGACCTAGCATGACTCAACTGATAGATCTTGTATACAGGGTGGATCCAAATATATCTTACAACTGATAATTCGCTAAAACGTTTGGGATTCACTTTACGAGTTTCTTGAAAATTTCTGACAGACGCGTCAGATCACGAAAATACGTTATCATGTGGTTGTCATTCAATAAAAACAATGTACATGAATAATTCTTGCTGGAATAATGTAAGTAGATTGATGTTTTGATTGGCTAGAACGTATATGAATTACTGAAATTAAATTTTTTTATTGGTTTCGAGAAACGTCAAAAAATAATCTGAAAAATGAATAATAAACAAACTACAACTCTTTCTGATACTCACACTGTATATACGTTCGTTGGACTGTTATCACTTTTTGTAACGAATAGGAAAAGTCACTATAATTTAGGACAGGATTAAAACCATAACAGTCAAATAGCTTTATAAAAAAAATTCCATTACCTGCATTGATTTTTATCCAACACTGATTTATAACGAGACTCGTATTTATCTTGATCAATATTTTGGCTTAACAGGTAATACGATGTGGAAGTTTTTTATTCAACGATCAATAAACCGGAATTTAAGGTACGACCTATTTTTATAATAGCTCGTTTACCAAAACATTAGACAGGCGTAAAGGTTTATATTTCTATTCTCGTTTAAAATATAAATTCCTGGACAAAATTAAAACGACAAGATGAAATTATTCAAAAAATTAATTTTTCTTTTTCTTATCACCGATCAAAACAATTTTTTTTCAGTACTTGCGATAGATTTTTGTAAAAAACAAGGTTATAAATCGTTTCTGTTTTAAAAGTAGTACGTTTTTTGCGGTAGATTGTTTTATTTTGACCCCGACAAATTGGAAAAATGAATCGAGCAAGGAATTTAGCCGAACAAGGGGTAGCGCGGTAATGCGAGCATAAGTTTTATTGGATGATGGATATTGTCAAAGTTATAATGTCAATTTGTTAGGCCAAAATCGTTCAACAATAAGTCTTATGGTAAGACGCTTTATTGTGGTAAAAAAAATTTTTAAAAGGCCAGGGCAAGGGCTAAAATGATGCACTAACGATCGAGATAAACGTATTAATGGACAAAACCCTTTAAGAAACAGGACTGTCACCAGTTCTGTAATTAAAAACGAAATCGAAGCTGTCTGCAATACCACAATTTCTTCCAAAACAGTCAAAAGACGTTGAGGATAACGTTCTGTATACAGCCGAACAGCTGCATTAGAATTACCTGGAGCCTTTTACTATGAAAATAACATGTCGTTATATTCGCGAATTGAAAACGCAGACAAAAGAACAAAAATTACGACCGTTGTATTCTTGCTTATGTATGGTCGTGAATGTTAGGTTTGGCAGAAGAAGCATGAAAATAGGATTCATGCCAAGGAGATGAGTAGTCTAGTGGAGCAAAGAAGCAGGAAAATGGGATTAAGGCTGCGGAGATGAGTAGTCCAAAAAGTAGTAATAAAGAAAAGTGAGATAAGAGAACGCTGTGGTGTAAAAAAAGATGTGGTTACAAAGATAGATAAAGGAATGCTTCGATGGTTTGGACACGTAGAAAAAATGGATGAAGGAAGATTGACGAAACAAATTTATATGGCGAGTGTGAATGGATAAGTCGATAAAGGTAGACCTCGGAGAAAATATCTCGATCAGATAAAAATTGTTTTGAAGAAAGGCCAGGTCAAGAGTACCAATAACCGACGAGCATGCATGAGAGCACTGATGAAAGTAGAGGAAGCAAAAGATGTGTGTAAGAACCGTAGCAAGTGAAAGGAACTGGTCTCTGCCAACCCCTATGGGAAAAAGACGTGACTTTATGTATATATATATATATATATATATATGTTGTTGCGTTGATTTTGTTCAGGGGTTTATTTTTTAAGCGAGTTTATGAGTTTCAATGTTGCATGCCAAATTTTAAATTTTTTGATCCATCTCACGTATATCATCGCTTATTCAATCTATCGTACAATTACCCACGACATGTATAAACAATCGAAATCTATAAATAATTCTTTTAACTTTTAGAGAAAATATCCAAAGGAAATAGTAAAGAAAGAATAGTACAGGAGTTTTGTAATTTTTCTTAGAGCGATTTTAGGAAACCGAATTCAATTGGATGCCATTATTTTGCTTAATAAAATGTTTGAACAGCCAAACGAAATAAATTTATTTCTCCAATTATGGTGCATATTGTTTGAAAATACCTAATCCCATGCTTGAACGAAAAAGTTTTATCCCTTCATTAAACTCCCTTTAACTGACAATTGTAACCCACAAGGTCTGCATTGTCTATTTAAAAATGTCATTGTTTTCAAATGTATTGCAAAACATCAACATAATTTTTGAATAGACAATGAAGAGATGTTCAATGGTTACAAAACTATAAACATGTTAGTATTCTGGTGAAATTTGATTTAAATATATAGAACGTTACCGACTCCTTTTAATGGTTTTTTTGTAATAACTGTCATATTTGTTATGTTCACAATGGTTGGATAATCTTTAGCTGAACGGTCAAAAAAGTGAAAAGAGATGAAAGGACAGTCCATCATTTGGATGCCTTTAACCAATCTTTACAGAAAAAGGTTACCCACCCCGGAGAACGTTATATCGGTGACGAGTGGAGACAGAAACATTGACCATTGATCAATGTGAAATTTAAACATAGTGTTATAAAGCTCACATAATATAAATGTGCATGCACGTCATAGGGCGAGTATAAGGTCACATTTGAACATCGTTGCCAGACTTTGACAGTAGTACGGACATTGAGGAAATAATAAGGTTATGTTGTTGATCATTTAATAAACATACTTTACCATTAATTAGTCTAGGACTTTGCGATAAAACTTTAAGAATTTTACCTAAATAAAAGGTTTTCAATAAAAACTGTTCAAGTTAGTTTGTTAATGCTTTATTTAATTCGAATCAACATAGAGTTTATTAGATGCAGTAACAAAAAAATAATACTGATCATAATTTGATTAGCAAAAATAATCTCCTTCTTCTTCTTTCGGTGCAATATCAGTTCCCCCTAATGTTGGCAATTACATTGGCGAGTTGTTCGCGGTTTTCTGCTATTCTGAATAGTTGTTCGGCACTGCGTATTCCTGTCCAATCGCGAATGTTCTTCAGCCGTGACATCTGTTTTCTTCCAATTCCTCGACTGCCTTCGATTTTGCCCTTCATTATAAGTTGAAGTACCCTGTATCAGTCTCCTCTAAGAACATGCTCCAGGTATGATATCTTTCTGATCTTTATAGTGACAAATAATTCACGAACCGCATTTGCTCTATTTAACACTGCTTCGTTGGTCTGCCTAGCAGCTGTCCAGGGTATTCGGAGCATTCTTCTATGTAACCATATCTCAAACGCTTCCAGACGATTGATTGTAGCATCCTTTAGAGTCCAGGTCTCAGCTCTATATAACAACAATGACCAAATATAACATTTTATCATTCTTTGGCGTAATTTTGGGTTTAGATTGTCGTTAGAGAAGAATGCTTTTATTTTCAGAAAAGTCGTGCGAGCGGTCTCAATTCTGCACTTAATTTCTTTATCTGGGTCTAGCTGCTCCGTGATATACTAAAAATAATACAGATTAAAATGCTTCACAATGAATGCTTTTTAGGGGCTGACATACTTACCTAATAGCTGCTTTTTCATTTCAAGCAAAATATTGATAAATTACAAAAAAAGTATTTCTAATCTATATTACATTAGTTTAATTAAGCTACAACGACAAAATGTCTGAAACAGAATGGATAAGTTATTTCTCTCTGATTCTGACTCAAAGTCACTGACATCACTGTTGTTAGCGTCAATATCAATAACAATGGGAGTAATTTCTTGTCTTTCTAATATTCGTTCTCTATTATACCATTTGTCAATTTCTTTTTCTGTATGATCAAGTTTTTCCAGATCTCTGAGTTAAAGGTTAAAAGGTTAAAATGTTCCTGTTTGTACCTATCTTCTGTTTGAAATTTTGTTCCACAAAGAAATATTAAAATGTGTCTCATTGATTTGTTATTCTACACAGTTGTCAAAAAAATAGTGTACGAAACACGACCGAAAATAGATTATTTGGACTCGCCTTAGACTTCCGGACTTGTTACGTGAATTACTATTATTTTATTAACTGTATTTTACATTTTCAAAAGTTTTGGTGTTATAAAAAGTACATTTATTGAAACAATTAGTTCGTGTATTATCTGTCCAATGTAAACAATAAATACGAGTATTATTTGACAGAATAGTAAAGAATTTTAATGAAAATTGTATAATTATTTTATTAAATATTAAAAAATAAAATTTATGTGAATAAATAACAAAAATTTTCTACCTAAAATCACTTTAAACTTATATTTAACTAATACAATATAACAGTAGACGTCAAGTAAAAAGTTCTGCCAACATTCAAATGCTTGCGCTGTTGTCACATTTGCAACGTTATATTTGAGTTTAAATATATTAATATTTTATTAAAATAATGGTTATAAACATTGTATTTCTTTAAAAAACGATTACATAATTTTCAATAAATTTTTTAGTGTTTTTATTTAAATACATAATTCTTCTATAAAGTAATGTTTTTTATGTTTGTTACCTCAGAACTTTCGACTGGGTGAACCGATTTTGATGAATATTTTTTTGTTCGAAAGCTGGTGCTTCTCGTGTGGTTCCATTTTAACTTGGTCCAGTTCTAACAAGATAACATAAGAAAGGTCTTTGAAGCCGTTTTTCCGTACGGATTACATACATACATACACACATATAGTCACCACCTTTTTCCCGTAGGCAGAGACCACTTCCTTCCACTTCCGCTACGGTTCTTACACACATCTTTTACGTCCTCTACTTTCATCAGTGCTCTCATACATTCTTGTCGGTTGTTGGTACTCTTTTTTCAAAACAATGTCGATCTGATCGTGATACGTTCGACCTCTACCGATATGCCCATTCATACACGTCTTATGAATCTGTTTCGTCAATCTTCCTTCATCCATTCTTTCTACGTGTCCAAATCATCTAAATACGGATTACATAATTTAAAATTGACGTGTTTTTACTACAGGTACTTAAAAAAATTGGAATTGATAAAAATCCCTAGCAAGTCGTTGACATATTAAATATCTAATAAGACCAGCTGAAAGACTTTTCCCAGACTATATGGGAAACAAGTAGGTCGACATTATTTATTTTTTCAATCTTTTTGATTTATTCAATGTTTAGTTGGCATTGTATCTGAAACGGGTGGATGAAGAAAAATACACACACATCCACAAACAAATATTACAGGTCTGGCCTTGCAAATGGAATCATTTTTAACAATTTTATTTGTGTTTAAATTTTCGAAATCATAAAGTTCTGACTATAAATACGAAAAGTTGAGCATAAATTTTACACCATTCAACTGTATTTAAGCATGGTAAAGAGAAAGAGAAATTTAAGTACATTTTTTATCTTTTCCAAACGTTCGTTAGCAACAACATACCAACACCAATTTGCAGGTTTCTGTTTCGGAATTAATGCCGTCTGGAAAGTTTTATTGCAGTGTTCGTAGGTAAAAAGTTTATTTTTACCGGTCTGTTTTTGTTGTACAAAATTTACCTCACCAACTGCATTAATAAAAAATTTGGAGCAAACCTTCCGTTAGACGCGCAGCACCTGAGAGGTAACCGACGAACGTTTTGTATTCTGTGTTTATTATGCATTCTTTCATCCTTTTTATGGGAAAAATTTTTTTAGTAACCGTTATGTCCAAAAAAAAATTTTAACTTGGAAAGTGATAATGACATCTCTGAAATACATAGAATATATATATATATATATATATATATATATATATATATATATATATATATATATATATATATATATATCTAATATATAAAATTCTCGTGTCACAATGTTAGTTATCATACTCCTCCGAAACGGCTTGACCGATTTTGATGAAATTTTTTGTGCTTATCCGGTATCTATGAGAATCGGCCAACATCTATTTTTCATCCCCCTAAATGTTAGGGGTAGTCCACCCCTAAATTTTTTATTTTATTTTTTAGACAAAATTTTTAATTTCCATTTTTTTATGATACAACATACAAAAATACATACAATCCTCAATTTTAACCCTTCTACGATTAACCCTTATTTTTTAATAGCCATTTTAGTAATTTAATCATTTTTCCTCTCCGGTCGAAAACTGATCAATCGTCATTTAATTAGTTATCCCCGCCAGATGTCTACAGGTGTCACTTCTGACCCAGTAAACAGCACGGAGTAGGGATGAGAACGAAGCCGGTCTCCTTTCTTTCTCACTCCCAACACAGTTGTCGGCCATCATTATTGTTTATGCATCAAGTGTAGTAGTAACGTTGACAATTATTATTTTGCTATCTCAGTGTAACTCTCATATTAACTTTTAATCATTCCTATTTTATCAATAATAATTAAATTATCAATTTTGAGTGTATTTTGCACGATTAGTTAATCAAGTGATTTTATAACCTCAAAAGTACTCAACACGTGACACGAGCTTCCAATAACAACGGATTTTGTGTTGTAAGTATACTTTTTTTTATTTATATCGAAAATGTTGTTGATCTTATAAAAATGTAATTTTAATTTAATTTTATTAAAAAAATGTAATTGAACAATTAAGATTTTCATAGTTTCCAAAAAATCAATCATTATGAATCTTTATTTTGAAATGTCAATGGAAATATTGGTTGCATGAAAAAATTATAAGAGACAATGTTTTCATAAAATTTAATTTTTTACTTTTGTTTGAAAAATTTTTCCATAAAACTTATATTTTTGTTATAATTTCATAAATTAAAACTAATCATTTCAAAACTGCGGCAAAAATCCTGGCCCTAATTATACTTTTAACATTTTTCATCATTAAATAATTTCATTAATTCTATTTATGTATGTTTTGTACGGTGAGCAATGCCAAGAAAACGCAAAGGGGCTGATTTGAGCCGCAGTACAAGTAAAGCTCGAAACTTGCGAAATAGCAGATCCGAAAGAACAGAAGAACAAATCCAGCAACAAAATACTGATGCACGTGTCAGAATGGCGCAATTGCATCAAGAAGAGCCAGAAGATACACGAGCTGAACGCAATGAAGTCAGAAGATTAGAACAACGACAATCACATTCTTACATACATATAAAAAACCCATTCTAACATACATACATACTTACAATAGGTAAGCTATTTTTTGTCTACCACTAGAAATTACTAGGAAATTATTTATATGGCAAAATAACGTTTGCCGGGTCAGCTAGTATATATATATATATATATATATATATATATATATATATATATATATATATATATATATATATATATATATATATATATATATAGGAGAGGGAAATTAGAACGACTGTCTAAGTTAAGAAAAGATCAGCTTAATTAGGGTATGCAGTCTTTGGCTAGAAAAAGTGTAACTCTTTTTTCTGTTCAAGCTTTCGAGTCTTTATTGGCTCTTCATCAGGAACTCTACAAATAACATTGAAACAATTCATTGGAAATCCATAAAAGCAAACAGTACTTACAAAGTTGAGATTTGAAAGAACCTCCCTTTTGATTTTTAATTCGACGTGTTTTTTGTTTTCGGTGGCAAAAAACACCCTATAATAGATATTAATGAAAAATTAAGATGTAAGATTAAATTGTTAAGAATAAGAGTTATTTTTTATTTTTTCTTTAGTGAAAAGAGCAACCGGTAATGATCTCGAAACTATCAGTTTATAAATTTTTACCCTTTATTTTAAAACATTTCCTGCTACATATATATTTGGTAACCGATACAAAAAATTAACGATACGCCACTGGTATCTAATTAGGTATGAATCGGCATTGCACATCTTTATTTGTTTGGGAATATGGTGGGTACCGTTGAAGCGGGCGGGAATTTTTCTTTAAAAATTCCATACTTAAAATGAGAGTGTTTATCCATTATTGGTAGCACTTTGTTGTACAGAAATGTAAGATAAAATACCTAACAGATTTTGAGTGTAATCAAAATATTGCAATCAGTAAAAGCAGACTGAAAATGAAGATCTTAATAGTGGAAATTAAACATCGAATAAATATCAGCATTTATTTGTCGTGTTTATTATTTTGTATTGTAATTAGAAAAATAATTGAACTTTGAAATCAAGCCACTGATTCTTGAGTTAGGTTCATTATTATTAATTTATTCGATCTATTCAACCCTCCGTTTTCCCCTAATTACACGGCAAGCCAGATTATGCTCCAATCAAAACCGAAAGTCATTCACACCCACCGATCAAGATCGTCTGATGAATATATCAAAAGAGCCATTTCAATCATTGAACAAAGTCGCTCAAAGCAAACATAAATCAACTACACCTATAATTACGCGCAAGACTTCGTGTGACTCTGCAAAAGGGGTTTCGTTATGAGCAGTATAAAACACACTCGAGCACGTTTTTTTCGTTGCCATTGACGCGTCGCTCGCTGGAGGGCTGTAAGACAGTCGGTCTCGAAGAGGACACTTACGAGAACCTCTCAGCAGCACTGGAGAAGTTTTGAAACGTACGCTCTCCTTTCGAGTCCATCATCCTCCCCGAATTGCGCTGATACGAACGCCATTTTCGAGGGGACATTAGATTCATTTGTACTGTATATTACTTCTCGGAGATTACAATGACCGGTCCTTTTCTTTCAGCTGGATAAAGTAAAGAATAGTGAGATAAGAGAACGATGTGATGTAAAAAAAGATCTGGCTACTAAGATAGATAAAGAAATGTTTAGATGGTTTGGACACGTAAAAAGGATGGATGAAGGAAGATTGACGAAACAAATCTAAAAGGCGAGTGTGAATGAACAGAAGTCGGTAAAGGTCGACCTCGGTGAACATCGATCTCGATCAGATCAACATTGTTTTGAAGAGGGGGCAACAACCGACGAGCATGTATGAGAGCACTGATGAAAGTAGAGGGCGCCAAAAATCTCGATACAATCAGATTTCGATTTTACTTGCAACATTCTTTTCATTGCCTTTTTTAATAACCAATAATTAGCTAAACAAAGTCTGACAATGATGATCTAGGAGACTGGTTGTTTTGGAGATAAATTGTCATTTAGAATGTCACTTGTTGTGTGCGATATTATTGTTTAAAAAATAAGCTATGGAACAAGACTTTTTTTTAATATTTTCAACTAATTTCGCTGAAGCCCAGTATACATTGTGTTCAATTAAAAAGAAATGCGACATATTAGCATGAAATGCCGTCAACTTTTACCCTGAGGGAGACACTTTCTAGCGCTAATGTCATAAACGTCAGATTCAACCAATCCCTACTGGAGATATCCCTTTTTTTTTCAAGCGGCGTTAGATATCAAGTTATACCTCATTTAAAAGATCTGGTAAATCTCCATTCAATCATATTGCTTTGCCTTTGTTACCAGTTTTCCATTGTTGTTTAATCGTTGTGTACAATTGGTTCTCTTTAAACTTTTCATTCTTCTCAGTCCATTACATCATTCATGATGTGTGGTAGTTGTGAATTTCTGTCATTATCCAGTCTGTCCAGGACGCGACTAATAACTTGTTGCCACCGTTGCCTTCTGTTAGCCTCTCTTGTTGCTGTCTCTAAATTTAGGCCAGTTAAATTGCGAACGGTGTATGTCCATCTCGTTGGTGATCGGCCTCGTCGTCTTTTACCAAATGGCATTCCCTGTACAATGAGGCGCTTCGCATAATCGTGTCGAATTATGTGGCCGAAGAACCTTAGAGTCCGCACTGAAGTTTGGCTCGACAAACGGTGCTCTATTCTTACTTGTTTCAATATGGATGCGTTTGTTCTTCGAGCAGTCCATGGGATTCTTAACATTCTGCGCCAACGCCACATTTCAAACGCATCGATTCTCCGTCGATCAGCGGCCTTGATCGCCCACGTTTCCGAAGCGTACAAAAAAACTGAGAATACCAGTAATTTTACTAGAGCTTTTTTTGTTTGCATCAAGATGTTGCGATCTTTCCATACTCTGGTGAGTTGGCTCATAGCTTTTTTACCCAGTTGAATACGTCTACGAATTTCAGGTTCACAATCTCCATTTGATGTTATTATTGACCCTAGATACACGATCCTTCCGACGATATCGCAATTTGCCACCTTGTGTAGAGCACCTTTTTGTTCTCGGTTGATAATAATCATGATCTTCGTTCATTTGTAGTTTATTTGCAACCCATATCTTAAGCTCACAGATTCGAGTCTTTCGAGGAACATCGTCAGTTCTTTTTCATTATTAGCAAACAAAAAAAACTTTTCATATGCCTCCGTATTATGTCATGACAGAAAGACTCTTTGAAGAATATTATAAAAAATTTACAAATAAAGCAAAAAGACATGTGTTGTCCAAAAATAACTGTTATTTAACCATGTGTTCAAAGTGACCACCATTAACATTTAGGCAATAATAATAATAATAATAACTTAAAACAATATTCATATGCATTTACATGACATACCTAAGCTTCAGAATGAAGTCAGAATTATTGATTCCCGGATTCATCGGAGGAGGAATGGCTTAAATCAGTATTTATAACACTACCAAAAAAAAACAACCCCGGAACATGTAATGACTAAAGATTAATCAGCCTCATGTGCCGCCCTCTAAAAATTCTACTAAAAATTGTTCAGGGCAGAATAAACAAGAAATGTGAGAAACAGAAAGATGAGACACAATTTGGCTGCAGGTGTGACATGGGTACAAGAGAAGCATTATTTGCAATGACGGTCCCTTTACAGAAATGTCGGGAATACAACAAGAGTGTATATGTGTGCTTCATAGACTTTCGAAAGGCCTTTGACTAGGTACAGCATAGAAAACTAATAGATCAACTAAAAAACATAAATTTAGACAAAAAAGATATTGAAATCATTAAGACTATATATTGGAACCAGAAAACAATAGTCAAGGTAAATGAAATAGAAACAATCTTGTATCCGATGCTCTTCAATGTATACTCGCAGGTCACCTGCACAAAGGAAAAAAGGGGATAAAAATTGGCGGCGAATTAATAAACACCATAAGATTTGCAGACGACACAGTGATTATGGCTGAAATTATAGAACAGCTACCAAACCCTTCTAGATGCAGTAAATAGCGAATGCATCCAAATGGGACTTGACATTAACATCGATAAGACCAAGCTTATGATAATATCGAAGGGACCTACAAATAATAAACAACTAACCCTAGGTGGGCAACAATTAGAAAGAGCGAAAAAATACAAATATCTGGGAGCACATATTATGTGACAAAAATCTATATACTGCGCTCAGATTAATGTTTATAGAATGTTATGATTGGTCCCAACTACTCTACGGGGTGGAAACATGACCGTTAAAACCACAAATAATAAAGAAGATAGAAGCTTTTGAACTTTGGATATACAAAAGAATGTTTAGAATTCCGTGGACGGCCGGAGTCACCAACGAGGAAGTGCTGAGCAGAATGGGTCGGGTAAAAAAATTGTTAAGAACAATCAAAGTATGCAAGACAGCATACCATGAACACATATTGCGAAGCAAAAAATACAGGCTATTGCAGGTCATCATGCAGGGTAGAGTAGGAGGGGAAAAGGGAATCGGTAGAAAGAAAAAGTCACGGCTACGAAATATTCGAGACTGGACAAACATGAATGTGGAGGACTTATTCCACGCGGCTAAAGACGGAGAAACTTTTAAAAATCTGATCGCCAACCTCCGATAATGGGGACAGCATAGGAAGAAGAATTCATCGACAAAAAAAATTGGTACTTTTTGAACGTTGGATGAATGTGACGAGGGGATATCTGTCAAAGGGATTAATATCAACAATCTGAGGTATGCGGATGACACGGTTCTTGTTGCCGACTCCCTGGAAGGACTGCAGGAACTGGTAAGCCGCGTGACGGCTGAAAGCTCAGAGGCCGGACTTGGCCTGAACGTGAGAGAGACAAAGTGGCTAGCAGATAGCAAATCAAACAACGTGGACGGACACCTGGCAATTAACGGTCAACGAATTGAGCGAGTAGAAACTTTTCGATATCTTGGGTGTCAACTAAATGAGAAGTTGGACGGCATGCAGGAGATTCGTGCCAGAATAGAACGAGCTCGTGCTTCGTTCCTGAAGATGCGTAAGGTACTTTGCAGCAGATATTTAAGCTTGCCTCTGCGCGTCCGAATGCTTCGCTGTTACGTATTCAGCATACAGCATGTTTTATGGAATGGAAGCTTAGACTTTGACAGATGCGATGTGCAAAAAATTGGAGGCCTTTGAAATGTGGATGTTTAGAAGGCTATTAGGAATCTCCTGGGTAGAAAGAGTGCGAGGTACTTCAACGCCTCGACAAGCAGCTGGAAGTTCTGTTTGCACTAAAAAAGCGCAAACTGGAGTATTTCGGTCACATTTTAAGGAATGACAAGTATCGACTTTTAAAGCTTATTATAGAAGGAAAGATCGAAAAACGAAGAAGCCCAAGTAGAAGAAGGATATCCTGGCTAAAAAACTTAAGACAATGGTATGGAGTGAGCACTACCACTTTGTTCCGCCGAGCTGTAGACAAGGTTCAGATAGCTCTGATCATTGCCAACGTCCGAGGAGGACAGGGCACCTAAAGAAGAAGAAGAACTTTTTGAACTCGCGGATTGATGCTTTACAACTTTAAGGGTATTGATAAAATTTGATGTTGGAAAAATACAGCACATTGAAAATAGGTTCGACACAGTTTTTGGCAAAGTTGACAAAATTTGTCGTTTTTTGGATCCCCATAAAAAATAATATTTTTTTTTGAATCGACACGAAATTTTGTTTTTCCATTTAGGAGGATAAAAATCGTTTATTTCGTCACAAGTTAAGTAGTTGAAAGATGCTAATGACCCACAGCGTGATTTCAATCAATCGAGAGCAACAAAAAATGAACGTAACGTACAACGGCGGCAATCGCCGAAGTTACAATACAATTATGATTCTTTTGTTAGGCGCGAAGAATCACGAAATTTAAATGCTAACCCCCGGATCCATTAGGTTCGTACGAAAACACGCTTGAAAAAAGTGAGAAACTGGAACACGGTGATTCAATCCGTATACAAAAAGAAGAATGGAATTTTTTTCCAGGTTTCACGAACAGATATTTTCGCTTTGTTCGGTTAAATATCTCCCTCATCGAAGGTAATAGGCAGGCCGCTGGTCGTACAGCGATATTTTTGTATTGAGTGCTTTGGTGGGTTGCTTGTTTGCTGGGAAATATTCTTTTGTGGCCCACTATTAATCTCGGATGACAAAACTGTAGTTAGAAAAAACCAAACATCGTTTTTTAATTTTTTCTTACTGAAAATAGTCGCAAAAAGGGTAGACATATCGTGTGGGCCGCGGACGGCCCGCACTGCGACTATTAGAAGGGGAAGGGATTATAGAAAGGAGATGATTGTGGACACGCTTTTTAAAAAGTTGCAGGTCATAGTTATCTGGAAAAACTGATTTTGGAAGCTTATTCCATTCCGTAGCAGCCCTGTAAAAGAAGGATTCTTGATGAAGATTGGTCCTTGTAGTGTCAAGCTTGAGAGTAAATGTGTGAGACTGATCAGCGTGCCGAGTTCTTCGGCCGAATGTGGCCAATGGTGGTACAAGAGTTTTTATTTCTCTAGAGCATCTGCCATGGAAATATCTGTAGAGCAATGACTGGTCTGCAACTCTTCTTCTATGTTCTAGAGGGTGAAGGGTATCTGTAAAAGTTGAGCCTTGGTGCTGAACCCCAAACTTGCGAGCAATACTCCAGAAGAGGTCGGATTTGAGCCTTGTACGTCGTCAACAGTTGATCAGGAGTAAAAAACTTTCTGGCTTTTCACAGAAAACCTAGCCTTTGGCTTGCCGACTTTGCGATGTTAGCAACATGGTCATGCCAAGACATATTATTGGACACCGTGACTTCCAAAATCGAGATGGAGGGACTTGGTTCAAAGGTTTTTCCGGACATTGTGGTGGGACGATTTAAGGAATTCACTTTCTTGGAAAACGTGGCGCTTTGTGTTTTCTGGGCGTTGAACTGAACAAGATTTTTGGTTTCCCACTCGACGATTGCTTCAAGATCTCTATTGATGGAGTCAACCTGTTCCTGTCTGAGTCTATTTGTATCATTCACCGAAAGTGATCGATAGGATGTGAAAGTTGAGACAAGTGTGCTGTCGTCTGCGAAACTGTAAATGGGGTTCGTGGTGGCTACTTGCTTTTCCGATCAGATGTACTTGGAAAAGACGATCGCTCATTTCGTTTATAAGTGTGTTGAAAGTACTGCAGTAAAGCAGTTTAAATGACAGATTGATTTTCATGGCATATTTTGATTTGTAGAAAACAAGTTTACAAATCTAATGGTTTGTATGAAAAAGGGAGTTTTTGTTAAAATAAATGGAATAATAATCATGCTACTTAGACATTTTTAATGAATCTACTTTAATCGACCCTCTCTCGCGCTGCTACCAAAACAGCGTGTTATTTATTTTATACGTTCAATAAACAAAATGTAAACATAAACGTTTAGGCAAATACAAAGAAAGTCGTGGTCGGTGAATACTGCTTTTACGAAAAACGTTATTGCAGAGAAACGGTTAATATTGGGTTGGGCCTTTTTATTAGTAATAAAATCCACGATAAACATTAAACGCTTTTATACTCCAAGCCCCAACGTACTTTCTCTCTTAAGAATATATTTTGTTTTCAACTCTAGTAATTCACGAAAATTATATTAATTATTGTAATAATGTTCTTTTAAATTATTTCCTATTATACCGTTAATCTGACACTAAATATACATAATATACGTGGTTTATTTATTGAAAATGAATATTAATTATTACTCTTTTATTTACAACTTTTCAAATGGTAATTTTTATTGTTTGCATTATTTGGGGATTTAGAGAGCACTGTCTATAAGCACTGGCTTATAGACACGAGATAAGTCCAAATATTATTAAAAAACAAATGAAATTTATGTAAAAAAAATTAGAAATGAGCTACATAAAAACCCTAGGGTTTTAATTTTATTTTTTGTAATTATTTTTTGTAAAAGGTGACTCCGTTTCTAGGATAGGTAGAAAACTGAAAAATAATTGGGGTTTGTTTAGTAAAAAATTTTCGTAACGCCATCCGTATTTTAGATAAAGGACGTTTAAGAAAAAAAATTCATTATATTCAAATAAAAATATTCAGAAAACGGTAAACAGTATCGAATTTTACCAAGAGTACCTTTTTGGTGTTAAAAAGGATTGATGTTTAAGTTCACTTGAAATTTTGATCAATAAATCTAACCTTAAAAAAGTTATGTTCAATACTACTTGGTACGAACCGTGTAACTAGCGCCCTCTATGAGAGTCAGATATAAAAACAAATTCATGGGATGTATCAGCTTCTAAAACATATTCGTATAAAGTTTCATCACAATGTCGGTCATTCGGGTACCGAAGTCCATACTTTTGAATATGGCGGCAAAGGGAATATATATTTTTAAAAAAATAATCAGGGCCCGATGGCCTCAATTTCGTACCTAAAAAAAGACCTGTTTTTGAATTTTTTATATTACTGTATTTATTTTTATTAATATTTAAATACGTTTTGTGACATCTTGCTATCATGTACGTTAATACATTAAGGTTTAATAAATATCACCGCTTCTTCAATATAATTTTAAAAATCACAAGTTTGCAGCAAAAATTTGTTCTAAATTAATCAGGCACTGTGTGCCTCTTAGATATTTTTTATGAGTGTATTTAAAATCTGTCCACGACTCCCTTTAAATGGAAAGACAACTTAAAATGTATCATTGTCTAGGAAGGCATTTAAAAAGGTTAGTTTTGCAACGTTAACGATTCTGTACTGCAACATTTTTGGTAGCTTAAAAAACAATAAAGATGCAGTTAACTGGCTTTCCATCGAGATATTTTACGAAAAAGTTTATTGTGAAAATTTACTGTTTAAATAATATCATCTGCAAAATTGTGGATGTCATTTTGTATAAAGCAAAAAATTTATTAACACACTATTGAAATAACAATTTGACAAAATTCATATTCGAAACAGTTAATTACACAATTTATAAAATCAACAAAAGTTAATTAACAATAACACTCAATATTATGTAACACACCATTGGGGTGGTAATTAAAGGAGAATCGTTACCTAAACAGCAGTTAAATACAAAAATAAGGGTGTCATCGTTTACTAGACTTAGATAGTAAACAAACGCTAAAGCAACACGTCATAAAAAAGAAAAAACAATTAGAAATTAAGACAAGAGAACTGGCTGATAGAAAAAAAATCACTGGTATCTATTAACAACAAAATTCTTACATATTAACTAGTCATCAAATCCATCTGGACACATGGATAGCAACCTAAGGTACTATATCAAATCCTTAGAAGCACATACCATCCGTAAAAAGCCAACAAACACATATAGTTGAAATCAGAGATAATTTTTTTTTCATAATTATATATCAGTCATCATTACTCAACCTTCCCGTGTCCACTGCTGAAAATAGATCTCCCTCATCAATTTCCATTCGCATCGGTCCTTTGCCACTTGCATCCAATTATTTTGGCAGCGCTTTATGTCATCAGTCCATCGTGTTGGTGGGCGGCCCCTGTTTCGATATGCTTCGTCTATTGGTCGCCACTCCAGTATCCACCTCGTCTATCCGTCATTCTAGCGACGTGGCCTGCCCAATTCCATTTCAGTGTGGCTATTCTCTTAACAGCATCAGCTACTCTTGACCTTAGTCTTATTTCGTGGTTTGGGATCTTGTCTTTTTTTTTATGAAAATAGTCGCAAAAAGGGTAGACCTATCGTGTGGGCCGCGGAAGGCCCGCACTACGACTATTAGAAGGGGAAAGGATTATAGAAAGGAAATGATTGTGGACAAGCTTCTTAAAAAGTTGCAGGTCATAGTTCTCTGGAAAAACTGATTTTGGAAGTTTATGCCATTCCGTAGCAGCCCTGTAAAGGAAGGATTCTTGATGAAGATTGGTCCTTGTAGTGCCAATCTTGAGAGTAAATGGGTGAGACTGATCAGCGAGCCGAGTTCTTCGGCCGAAAGTGGCCAATGGTGGTACAATAGTTTTTATTTCTCTGGAGCATACGCCATGTAAATATCTGTAGAGCAATGACTGGTCTGCAACTCTTCTTCTATGTTCTAGAGGGTGAAGGGTATCTGTGAGAGTTGAGCTGTTTATCAAGCGAATGGCTCTTTTCTGAATGGAATCTAGAAGACGAAGAGAATGCCTTGGTGCTGAACCCCAAATGTGCGAGCAATACTCCAGAAGAGGTCGGGAGTAAAAAACTTTCTGGCTTTCCACAGAAAACCTAGCCTCTGGCTTGCCGACTTTGCGATGTTAGCAACATGGTCAAGCCAAGACATATTATTGGACACCGTGACTCACAAAATCGAGACGGAGGGACTTGGTTCAAGGGTATTTCCGGACATTGTGATGGAATGATTTGAGGAATTCACTTTCTTGGAAAACGTGGCACTTTGTGTCTTTGGGCGTTGAACTGAACAAGATTGTTGGTTCTCCACTCGACGATTGCTTTAAGATCTCTATTGATGGAATCAACCTGTTCCTGCCTGAGTCTATTTGTATCATTCACCGAAAGTGATCGATAGGATGTGAAAGTTGAGACAAGCGTGCTATCGTCTGCGAAACTGTAAATGGGGTTCGTGGTGGTTTTCAAGAGGTCGTTGATGTGTAAAAGAAATAAGGTGGGGGACAGGATGGAACCCCGGGGGACCCCGGCATTAGTTTTAAACGCATCAGAAGAAATACCGTCAACTGCCACATGTAAGGAGCTATCTTGCATGAAGCTCTTGTGCCATTGGCGCAGTTTGGTTGGGAGACCGTAGGCAGATAATTTACTTAACAATGCCTGGTGCCAAACGCGGTCAAAGGCTTTAGATATATCCAAGGCTATTGCACGGGATTCACCAAACTTTTCAATAGTGTTTGTCCAGAGCTGAGTGACATAAGCCAGCAAAGTCTCTTAAAGAAACCCCCAACATCACACGTTCCATCGCCCTTTGAGTCACTCGGATCTTTTGCACCGTTCTCCTTGTCAAGGTTAGCGTTTCTGCGCCGTAGGTCAACACCGGTAACACACATTGGTTAAAGGTCTTTTTCTTCAGGCATATTAGGAGGTTAGATTTGAAAACATAACTCAACTTGCCGAAAGCTGCCCAAGTCAGCCCTATACGACGTATTATTAATATATAGTATTATTAATATATATTTACAAAAACACCGCACGAAGAGTTGTCAAACTACAAAAAAGTCATACGTTGCAATTTTTTATTCCTTAGCGACTGGATTTTTGGCGCGCTTATACTGATACCGCAGAAATAATTTACGCTTGGCAAGGTCGCTCTATTCTGCATCAGAACGTTCATAGTTCGTTATTATTTAGGAATTTTCGTGTTTATGATTGACTTAATCGAACGTGTGTTGTTGAAACAACTAAATGAGTTTGTTTACGAGAGACGAAAAGTATGACTGTGACATTAAACAAAGCATGTTAACAGGGAAACTTTATGGCCAGCCAGAACGTATCAAAAAAGGCACGATTGGCTGTGCTTAGAGTAGTGCAGGACTGGATCATCATATCGTCCACATTATTTCAGTCATTTAAAAGCTGTTGGATCGGTAACACTATAGTGACAATGCTTTTAAGAAAGGAGTTTAGAAATTGTTTTAAAAGTGTTCAATTCTTACTGTTAGAAAAAGTAACTGATGTGGGGGAAGAAGAACTCAAAAGATAAAAGAAAAAAGAAATTTGATAAGGAAAGAAATAAAAAGGAGGCTCGATAATGCATTTGAATACAAATTGGTAATGAGAATGACAGCAGAAAATGTTGAGGAGTTGTTATTATTTATTTCAAGCACTAGATTGACCGTTCACACTATTTCAGTGAAGCTGGAATAAAAAATAGACCGTCATTTCAATCAACTGGACTGGATTTATCACTGGAATGGGTACATTTTGTTTTTGACTTTACGAGCAACCCTCGTGCAACAGCTTTACATTTAACAAACAATCGTATTGTATTTATTTCGAAATTAAGTATGTTAATTGTATTTTTAGACAAATTATAAAATGTTCCAACTGCGATGATATATCATCAGTTTATTTTATTGGATTACACAGACAAATAGATTCAAAATATTGAAAATATCGTTCGGAAGTGATGACAGTAAAATAACAAATATGACACAGAAAATCCGAAAATAAATAGTAACGAATTAAACGTGAAATTTTAAATGCAGCATCCTGTTTCGTTTAAATACGTTTAATCAATATTTAAAAAACGAGAACCACGACGACCCCTAAATACAAAAACCTCCGCTAAGTAGCAAAGAAAAATAGAAGGTTTATATCAAACAGAAACACTTTTAACCTAATAAAAGTATAAAAAAATATCAGTGGTCTGGGTGCAATCCGACTAACTTCCCAGTGAAAAGAATGAAAAATTACCATATTTTTTGTTGTTATAATTATTATTATTATTAAAATTATTATAAAAAACGATTTTAAATTGTTAATAACAAATAATAATTATCATTAACAATATTCTGTTTATGTCAACGGTATTTTTTAAACGGGAGCTATTTTCAATTGTTTATAACAATTGAAATTTTTTTTTAATTATTATGATCAATAATCATTTGTTAGTAACAATATTCAATTGTTATAAACAATGCTTGATTATTACTAACAATAATTTTTCACTGTTATAGCGTCTTCAATGCTATTCTCTCAATACTGACACAAGTTTAAAATTCTCCAATTCCTATTTTTGTTTTTTAAAACTATCTCTTTTTATGAAATATTGTCATCAAATTTTTCATACAAATATTCCTAACATGCAATAATTATATTATTCAAAAGATCTTAAAATTCTGTATTAAAAATAGTACAATTTATGAATTGCAAAATTCAGGTTGTTTACCATTTTTTTCAGTTTTTTTATTTTCCATCAAAAACGGCTTGACCGATTTTGCTGAAAACCTAATCAGTTCTAAGTTGCGTAATTATGCGTCAAATGCAATTAGTCTCACGTCGATATCATTTTTTGTTCTCGAGATAATCGAGACGAAAAATAATTCCCAACGAACATATGTAAATGCACACACCATACATACGTCCACTTAAAAACTATTGTATTCGACTCTGGGGACCTTGAAATTTGGAGATATATCAAAATTGGGGATTCGCAAAATCAGACCCGAGATTCTTAACATTCGGCGATAGCACCAAAGTTCAAAAGTTTCAAGACGTCTGGAAGCATCGGCTAATATTTCTTGCCCATGACATCTGCTTTCTTCCAATTCCTCTTCTGCCGTCTATTTTCTTTTCCAAAATTAGTTGCAGCAACTGGTATCTGTCGTGTCTTGTTGGCACAAATCAGTTTTAGATTCCATATAATACCAACACGTAATTGTGAACTTTTCAGCATTCCCTTTCACCATACTAATTATGGCTACAATCACGTATTTTGAGACTGGGTAATCTAGTTAATTCAAATGGTGTTTGCATAACTTGTGTGAGCTTGTGTATCTTTAAAAAATCTCTAGATGGAGTAGCTACTCTGTGATAACTTGTGATATATATTAGTATCTTTTATATTTTTATATTATTTCTCCTATTGTATATTGTCCATATTTTGTACAAAGGACTTGCCCGTTTATAAATAAATAAAATGTGACCAAGGTAAGCCGTTTTTCGTCGTTAAATATTTGTTAAAAATTCTCGGTTTGTATGGACTCTTCATTGGTTTCTTCATTGGTTACCCTGTTTGTCCAAGGTACTCTTAATAGGCGTCGGTAAGTCCACATTTCGAAAGCCTCTACTTTATTGATCATATTTGCTTTCATAGTCCACGACTCCACTCCGAACAGAAGTACTGACCGGTCATAGCATTTCGCGTATCGAATTCGAAGAGATATTCTTAGAAATCGGGATCTAAATATATCCCTTCGAATTCGATTATTGTTACTGACAAATGATTATTAATCATAATAATAAAAAAATGTTCAATTGTTATAAACAATTGAAAATAGCTCCAGGTTATGAAATGATAGGAAAAAGTTTGAAAGAATACGGTTGACATAAATAGAATAGTTCGAAACCAGATTGACATCATAATGGTCAACAAAAGATACCACAACTCGATCATCAATGTTAAGACATATCCTGGGGCCGATATTGGTTCGGACCACAATCCTGTTGTTGCTAGAGTGCAGCCCAAATGGAAAAGCACGAAAAAACCGAAACCCTTAAGAAGACCAGAAGTTGGACTTTTAAGAGATGCCACCATAAAACAAACAGTGTGTGAAGAACTAAATGAACATCTTGCAAACGTACCTCGTGACCCAGCCACTAATGTAGACTTCTTCTTCGTCTTTAGGTGCCCTGTCCTCCTCGTACGTTGGCAATAATCAGCGCTATCTGAACCTTGTCTACAGCTCGGCGGAACAATTTGGTAGTGCTGACTCTATACCATTGTCTTAAGTTTTTTTATGTAGACAGCATGTGGAAAATCATAAGAGATATCTTGAGCGGGACCATGACCTGTTGATGGATTGTCTTCGCGACATGAGTCTGGACGAAAAGGACACCACACTGTTGCAGAATTTATACTGGAATCAGAACGCGGGAATCAAAATTCAAGGAACGACTTCTGAACAAAGCGAGATCCACGGGGAGTCAGACAGGATTGTATTTTGTCACCATTGCTGTTTAATCTTTACTCGGAACTAATATTTAGCAGAGCTCTGGCGGGCTCTCCGGACGGAATTAAGGTTAACGGGGTGAACATTAACAGCATCAGATACGCCGACGATACTGTCTTGATAGCAGACTCGGATCTGGGCTTACAGCGACTCCTCAATGGTGTCCACATGGCTTGCGAAGCATCCGGCATGAAAATAAACATAAAGAAAACCAACGTTGTGACCATCAAAAGATCCAAGAATGTCTCACTGTCAATACAGTTTACATATTTGGGATGTTGGATGGACTGCAAGTTGGATCCGGACGCGGAAATACGATGTAGAATAGAACAAGCCAGAAATTGCTTCATGCGACTTAGAAAGCTGCTCTGCGACTTACGACTCAACCTGGGCCTGCGCTTGAGACTCTCGAAGTGCTACCCTCTACCCTCTTATATGGAGCCGAAACATGGACACTTAAAGCACAAACCATCAACAAATTAGAAGCCTTTGAGACGTGGACGTACCGTGGAATGCTCAAAATAACATGGACATCGCACACCACAAATGAAGAGGTTCTTCGCGGCTGGGGATAGAGCGTGAGCTGTTTAAACTCGTAAAGATACGGAAAACAGCGTATCTAGGTCACATTCTGAGAAACCCTAAATATCGTTTCGCTCAGCTTATTGTTAAGGGAAAAATCGAAGGCAAATGTGGGCTCGGAAGAAAGAAAATGTCATGGCTGAGAAATATACGTCAATGGACTGGCCTGGACATAGAAGAACTTATAGAAGCAGCCGAAGACCGAGAAGAATTTGCGACTGTGATATCCAACCTCCACTGATGGAGATGGCACATTAAGAAGAAGATAAACAGAATATTGATAATGACAATTATAATTTGTTATAAACAATTTGAAATCGTTTTTTCAAAATAATTTTAATATTAATAATAATTATAACAACGAAACATACGGTATTTTTTCATTCTTTTCACTGGAAAGTTTGTCGAGTGGACCTCTCGGGTCGCACTCAGACCACTGATATTTAAAAATATTAAAATATCGTTACGGTTTTGGGAACGCGACCAGGCGCCCGAAAAATTCGCAGCGTGCCAAAAGAAGTTATCACTTTAAAAATAAAAATCTGTCGAAAAGTGCGTTCACGCTGAAACTACCTTAAGAACCGTAACACTTATTTTAGTGGAAAAACTAGTTGGATAAGACTGGCAACAGATTTAATGTGATGTTAGGTCAAATTCTGTTAAAAAAAAGATCAAAAGATCGTTAAATAACTACTTTCAACATTAGTTAAACGTTGGAGAGCAGCATTTTCCCTATTATGTTTCCAGATAAAAGAAAAAACATAACGCAATCCGAACATTTGCGCCAGTTAATAACACGTCGAAAAGTCGGGGGTATCTAAGACTGCAGTTACAAAGCGCATCGCTGATAAATTAATTAAAAAACTTTTTAAAAACTTCACAAAATAATATTTTCCATTACACAAATTATCAACCGAATTTAAAACATTACGCTTTAACTGAACTTTTAATTAATATCAAAGTCAAATTTTTCTCTACCTCGTTTCTTTAGCCTTTTTTTGCTTCGGCTTGTTACCAAACTATAACAACTTTAATAGCTTAAATAGGTCGTTAAATTGCTATTTACAATATTCAGGGTGGGCCTTGACAGTACAAATACAGATAGGTTGGATCACTAAACCTATACCAATTAACAGAGGAGTTCGCCGAGGGTACGTTATCTCACCAAAATTGTTTACACTCGTGTTTAAGAACATCGGCTGGACTGACAAAGGAATAAATATAAATTAAAGAACACTAAGCTATCTGCGATATGCTTCGAAGAATTGCAGACCATGATTACTCAACTATTGAGAGCTTCGGAAGAAATACGTCTCAAGATGAATCCGGCGAAGACAAAGATAATGACGAATACACAGGACTTCAGACAGATAACACTCAATGAGAAAAATTTTGAAACATACATACATACATATAGTCACGCCTTTTCCCGTTGGGGTAGGCAGAGACCACTTCTTTTCACTTGCTACGGTTATTACACACATCTTTTGCTTCCTCTACTATCATCAGTGCTCTCATACATGCTCGCCGATTGTTGGTACTCTTGACCTGGCCTTTCTGACTTGTCCATTCACTGATCATAAACTCTTGTTATCAGATATTGTTGTATTTTTCGGTATCCAACTCAGCTTTCCAAAACCTGCCTTATTCATCCAGTCATTTCCGCAGTTTGATTTTCCTTGTTTACTTTCATTATATTTCATAGGTATATGTATTCGCTTACTGTTTCCAAATTTTTTTCATTGAGTGTTATCTATCTGTCCTGTGTATTCGTCATTATCTTTGTTTTCTCCAGATTCATCTTGAGACGTATTTCTTCCGAAGCTCTCAATAGTTGAGTAATTATGGTCTGCAATTCTTCGAAACTTGTAACTTTGTAACTTGAACACATCTTTAAGTGCGAGTGTAAACAATTTTGGTGAAATAACGTCCCCTTGGCCCTTGGTCTCTGCCTACCCCTATGGAAAAAAAGCGTGACTATATGTATGTACGTATGTATCCTTCACATACTCACTTATGGCTCACAAACTTGGACTTTTACCAAGGCTAGGTCAAAAATATAAAGGAAGGCCACAAATGAGATGGAAAGATGACATAAAAAAGGTTGGCGGACTTCACTGGTAGTAAATGGCGCAAAATAATAGACGACAGTGGATTGAAATGGGGGAGGTCTACGTGCAAAGTTGGATCACTTGAAGCTAAAGAAGAAGAACAAAAAGAAGGGTGGGCCCTAATTTAGCTGTCAAAATACAGTTCGATGAATCTACAAAAGATATTCAAAAGATGCTGTTTTAAGCACACATCACATTGCATCCTTTAAATACTAATGTACCCATTTTGTCACAAATCTTCGGGGACAGTTCCAACAACATTTCTTAAATAAACAGAACTAATAGTACCATAAACAAATAAGGTATGTTTAGCCCACTGATAAAAATCTCTGCCTAAACACACGCCAAGAGAGCTTAACTTTTTTTCTTAAACGTCTAGCTGTGCATAAAGTTGTATGGTAGTTAATGTTGAGTTTGGCAGAAGAAGCATGAAAATAGGATTAATGCCGCGGAGATGAGTAGTCTGGGACGTATAGCCGGAGTGACTCGGTTGGATAAAGTAAAGAATAGTGATTGATGAAGGAAGATTAACAAAACAAATTTATAAGGCGAGTGTAAATGGACAGGGTCGTTAGAGGTCGACCTCGGCGAACATATCTCGATCAGATCAACATTGTTTTGAAGAAAGGTCAGGTCAAGAGTACCGACAACTGACAAGAATGTATGAGAGCACTGATAAAAGTGGAGGAAGCAAAAGATGTGTGTAAGAACCGTAGCAAGTGAAAGGAAGTGGTCTCTGCCTACTTCTACGGGAAAAAGCCGTGACTATACTCCATTTACTCCATTTACAACTGCAAAATTTATATCGAAGACCTTTGTCACGTTAGCGCCATTCTGGTCAGTTTTTGAACTGTTATTTACAGTTCATAAGTGGATACTTTTTCAACTTGTCTCTCATACGAGATGGTTGTCCTAACCTCTACCCTCCATACTTCAAATAAATTACAAACACCACTATAATGGTCAAGTTTCCACTATGTTTAAAAAGGAAATGGACATTAATAAACATGGAAATTGTTACTGCAATTAAAAGTTCATTTTATTTATAAAAAATCATCCATCCAGGAAGATTGATTGACCATGGCGAAGGAGTTTTTATTTTATTAGGATATAAATTCGGTTTCTCGATCCCCAATAACTCTATATATCTTCTTACCCTTTCATAAAATGAATGAGCTATATTTCTGTTTGTTGGATGTAAGCAACTATACCTATTAACAAAAATATTGTTTTGCACCGTTTTACTTCTATTTGTGCTGGCTGAAAATGCATAAGAGACAGCAAGGTATTTTCTTTTGAAGTGTAATGCAGGTTCACCTGTTATGCATTGAAGACTTTTAATTGGAGTCGTATAAAAAGTGTTATTAATAAGATTAAATGCTTTGCTCTGTGTTGTTTCCAATTGCTTAAGGCTCGGTTTAATTGCTGTGTCATAAACAATCCATAGTCAATTTTCCTTCACATATATTTCTAATGCTTAATATATGTTGCTTCCAAGAGAGTGTTATATTGACTATTTCACTCATCTTAAAATATTCACATAATCTAACCAATCGCAAACCAAAGACAACTTGTGTTATCGCGAAAACACCAGCTGTCTTTCAATTCTGATTGGAGTGTCAGCTTCGGTATTTTCAACGACGTAACCATAGCAACACAAAGTTTGGCAGTTCTATCAATATTAATTGTACCTGAATGTGTCAAAATGAGTCGCTTCGGTGCAAATTCACATGAAATTATCAACCAAAACATAGATGGGAACGTACCTGTGTCTACAAAAAAATCAAAATGTTATATATGAAAACAATTTATGACATTCTGTGTCGATCGCGACTACAATTTATACGCACAAAATACCACCGAACGACTGGCATTCATTCTGAAAGACTGCAAAATTATTGCAAGAAAAATATTTTAGCGAGTATCAGAGGGATATTGATCCATTCAGAAGTATAATTTTCAAAGAGGCAAGGGCGGCTCGTGACAGTAAGAAGAACTTATTGCAAGCTGTACCTGAGAAACGGAAAGTAAGTTCTGTCGCTATGACTTCTGACGAATATTTTTATTTTTTTTTTATATGTTCTGGTTTCCACGAAAAGGGATATCCTGTAATGTTCAGAGAACATCGTGGGAACCAAGGGAAAGAAGGTAGGAGTTGGTGTTCTTTTTAAATTTCTGGAGGTTCTATGCCTCGGGGAACACCTCCCTAGGCAATGAGTTCCAAAGCCTCGCAATTCGTTGGATGAATGAGTCTTTGGAAAGTGATGTTCTGCAGGTCTCCAAAGTGAACACGAAGGGGTGTGAAGACTGAACTTGACGGGTTAATCTTGAAGAGACTGCCAAAGGAGGAACGATTGTTGATATTTCAGAAGAGCATCGCCCATGAAAATATCTATAAAATAGAGACAAATCGCCAACTTTTCTACGGTGTTCCAGACAAGTGAGCGAGTTTGTAAGCAAGGCATCACCGACGAGACGAATTGCCCTTTTTTGGACAGAATCAAATAGCTTCAGGATATGTTTAGGTGCCGCACTCCAAATATGGGAACAGTATTCCAGTACAGGTCGGATCTGTGCCTTATAGATCATAAGCAGCTGACTGGAGGTGAAATAGCTCTTGGCACGAAACAAAAAACCAAGTTTTTGGGATGCACTTTTGGCAATGGACCTCGATTTTCTCAGGAAAGGTTATTGCTGATAGTAATACCAAGCATCGATATGGATGACTTCAGTGGTATGGTTACTCCTAAAAATATGTGCCTACAATGGGATGAGGATACGCCAGAAGGCACCCAGAAAAAGTTTTTTTACATAGCAGCAGTAGAACTTGCTTGGAGAGGTAACGAAGCAGCTATTTCTATGTTACATTTTTTCAAAGAAGAAACAAACAACAAAGGGTGTTTGACTAATAGAATTGCATATAATCCCATATTCTCCAAAACCCATCAAGGCAGCAATAATAGTTGTGAAGATAATAAATGGCTCAATCAGAACTTGAGCAATCCCGAAATGTGTCCTGTGAGATTATATCGGAAACTGATATAAAAAAGGGAAAATATTGCAATTGACAGACTGTTCCTGTCTGCGAATGGCAAGTGAAATAGAAATAATAAAAACAGTTGGGACAAAAATTCTCCTGTGGGTATCAACACACTGTCAAAATGGACAAAACTGTCTGCAGAAAAGATAGGATTAGATACTAAAAAAGTCAAAGTAACAAATCATTCTAATCGTGCAATTGCAGTTAGTCAGTTACTACAATATGGCGTTGGTGAACCACAGGCAATGAAAATAACCGGACATGGAAGTTCCAACTCTATGAAACCGTATTTACAGCTTAGTGAGAAACATCATCAGAACATATTGAATACCTTCAGAAATACTGGAAGTACATCAAGTACATGAGTCCAACAATAGAATGTGTCCAAATAACGGTCAAACCATTCAAAATTTCTATAATTGTACTATATATAATAATTATAGTTGAGTGTAATATTGATTATTGCTCGAGTATTAAAATAAAATATTGATACATCTTAAAAGAGGTTTCGTGTTGGAATAATTATTCAGAATTAGGCATGGTAATATATATCATTAAAGATTATAAACATTTGCTTATGATTTCGTCTTGCAAAATACCACGACGTTCTGAATATATTCTCATAATTCTGTCTCTTATTACTCATTCAATTGTGTTTCGTACAGTAACACAATTTCGTGAGCAACAAACCGACAGAATTATCGCGAATGTTCAGATCATCGTGGTATTACTTATAAAAATCATTCCTAGGAATTTAATGTGTTCGACATATTCTAACTCATGGTTACTTGGTTCTAGGTTATGTGTGATCGGATTGTGTTTTTTTGAAAAGAGGATACACTTTGTCTTTTTCGTGGAAAATTGTAGGCCCGTAAATTTTGACTAATTTTGTAAATGATTCAGGGTCTCTTAAATATGTTTTTGAATTAAGTAAATGTTTTTGCCTCTGCAAAATATTACTAGGTCATCGGCATATAGTCTACATTGAAAATTAACGTTAACTAGCCTCATTTTAAAAATGTTAAGGTACTTCGGTCTACTGGGGATTTGCTGGCTTATGTCAATAAGCTCTGGACAATCACTATTGAAAAGTTTGGTGAATCCCGTGCAATAGCCTTGGATATATCTAAAGCCTTTGAACGCGTTTGACACCAGGCATTGTTAAGTAAATTATCTGCCTACGGTCTCCCAACCAAACGGCGCCAATGGCTCTTGAGCTTCATGCAAGATCGCTCCTTACATGTGGCAGTTGACGGTATTTCTTCTGATGCGTTTAAAACCAATGCCGGGGTCCCCCAGGGTTCCATCCTGTCCCCCACCTTATTTCTTTTACACATCAACGACCTCTTGAAAACCACCACGAACCCCATTTACAGATTCGCAGACGATAGCACACTTGTCTCAACTTTCACATCCTATCGATCACTTTCGGTGAATGATACAAATAGACTCAGACAGGAACAGGTTGATTCCATCAATAGAGATCTTAAAGCAATCGTCGAGTGGAGAACCAACAATCTTGTTCAGTTCAACGCCCAGAAAACACAAAGTGCCACGTTTTCCAAGAAAGTGAATTCCTCAAATCATCCCATCACAATGTCCGGAAATACCATTGAACCAAGTCCCTCCATCTCGATTTTGGGAGTCACGGTGTCCAATAATATGTCTTGGCATGACCACGTTGCTAACATCGCAAATTCGGCAAGCCAGAGGCTAGGTTTTCTATGGAATGCCAGAAAGTTTTTTACTCCTGATCAACTGTTGACGACGTACAAGGCTCAAATCCGACCTCTACCGGAGTATTGCTCGCACGTTTGGGGTTCAGCACCAAGGCATTCTCTTTGTCTTCTAGATTTCATTCAGAAAAGAGCCATTCGCTTGATAAACAGCTCAACTCTCACAGATACCCTTTACCCTCTAGAACATAGAAGAAGAGTTGCAGACCAGTCATTGCTCTACAGATATTTCCATGGCAGATGCTCCAGAGAAATAAAAACTCTTGTACCACCATTGGCCACATTCGGCCGAAAAACTCGGCACGCTGATCAGTCTCACCCACTTACTCTCACGATTGACACTACAAGGACCAATCTTCATCAAGAATCCTTCTTTTACAGGGCTGCTACGGAATGGAACAAGCTTCCAATATCAGTTTTTCCAGAGAACAATGACCTGCAACTTTTCAAAAAGCGGGTCCACAATCATTTCCTTTCTATAATCCCTTTCCCTTCTAATAGTCGCAGTGCGGGCCGTCCGCGGCCCACACGATAGGTCTACCCTTTTTGCGACTATTTTCATAAAAAAAAAAAAAAAAAACATAATGAAGGAGAAAGAGCTCCCAAGCTGTTGTTCTTACCACTAATGATATTAAAAATAAATGCACGAGAATAAAAAGGTTCGATGGCATTCTAACGAATAAACAACACGTCCGAATGTCGCCTAATAAATCTCTAGCGGATCGAATCGCTGGATTTTTAAAAACTCGCAAACGATTTTGGATCGGTTTATCGAAGTCGCGTTATTATTAGATAAAATTCGGAGTGGCACTTAGTTTAAGTAAATAGTATTCATACCGAAGGATTTGAAGTAACACACTATAAAATAGTCTGCCAATGCGAGTTCTTGACGGGTTGTATATTGGGCGAGGTTATTTTGAGAAATGAAATATTTGCATACTTTTTATCAAACATTTTTAACCGGGGTTTTGGTGGTATTTCAGATGAATATACAATTTTTAAATCAGCAATAATATGTTTCCATTTCAACTAATTTATAGACTGCCATAACGACGATATGGGTTACTTGTGACATTCCGAAACTCGACAATGCCACAGTGGCCACTTCCGATGTGACTGAAGGAATAAAAAAACTACGAAGAAGACGCCCGAAGTAAAGAGCTTTAAATCTACATATAAATAATTGAGTGTTGCTGGGTAATTTGTCATTCTAAAAGCCATAAATTTCCTCATCACTATTACTAAAACTTACTAAAGGTTCATGTTTAAGTTCTCCTAAAATGTTTGCGTACTTCCTTTTTATTGTCAATGAAAAAATCTATGTATTTCTTGGTATTACTTTTCCAGCCTCCATGTCGCTTTATAGTCAAAAGATCTGCTCCAGAATCTGCAAGCCATGAAGCCGGAAGCAGTAATTCATATATTGAGTAGGATCAGGTAATTTTAGAAATACAGCAACGTTTTTTGGTACCATCAGAAATCTGTTTATGGAAAACTTGCTGTTTATCATCAACATTTTCCAAAAGATAATTGCAAAGTTTGGCTTTCCTACATGCTTCAGCAAAGAAGTCATTAATACGGTAAAGACAAGAAAACTCTTCTACTTTGGACACGTAATGAAACACCCTGAAATATATAATATATTTCATCTGGTACTTCAAGGAAAGATAGAAGGTAATCGCGTACCAGGCAGAATACGCATTTCTTGGCTAAAAAACTTGAGGCAGTGGTTTGGCCAATCAACAACAGGACTGTTCAGAGCGGCTGTCAACAAGGTGAAAATTGTCAACATGATCGCCAACATTCGTTAAACGAGTACGGCACTGTGAGAAGAAGAACATGCTTCAGCTAGTCCAATTATAAGTGCGGGAAGTGACACTAAAGGCACTTCTGGCTGTGCATAGAGGTGTTTTGGTTCCTACACTTATGCATGGTAGTGAATATTGGGTTTGGCAGAAGAAGCATAAAAATAGGATTAATGCTGCGGAGATGACTCGGTTGAATAAAGTAAAAAATAGTGAGATTAGAGAACGCTGTGGTGTAAAAGAAGATGTGGTTACAAATATAGATAAAGGAATGCTTAGATGGTTTGGACACGTAGAAAGGATGGATGAAGGAAGATTGACGAAACAAATTTATAAGGCGGGTGTGAATGGACGGTAGAGAGTCGGTAGAGGTCGACCTCGGCGAACATCGATCTCGATCAGATCAACATTGTTTTTAAGAAAGGCCAGGTCAAGAGTACCAACAGTACCGACGAGCATGTATGAGAGCACTGATGAAAGTGGAAGAAGCAAAAGATGTGTGTAAGAACCGTAGCGGAAGTGGAAGAAGTGCCTACCCCTATGGAAGGTAATGGGAATATATTATAAAAACTTTCTTTGTTCAGCATATGTTTTTTATCATTTCGTTTATTTAGGACTTGGTTCTTGGTAAATATTTTAGTTTTTTTTTTGGTTGTATTGTAACGACTGTCTTTTTAAATATGCAATTAACTGTGTAAATTTACCACACTGACTTCAACATTAAGTAATAAGCCCAAAGACTGAACGACTTGTAATTCTTTGATAACTGCTGAAAGTAAGCCATAAAATCTTTCACATTCCTTGCATTTTTCGCTTCTTTTTCAATACACCAAATGACAAAAGGATTTTTGACGGCACTGCTTGTATAATCTTCTGTATCAAATAAAAGGCTGTCTAAATCTACTTTACAAGCATCTGCATATTACCCGAAATGGGATTATGCACGATTATTTGTAATTCAATGCTCATCGTAGATATATAGCCAGGAGTGTAGTTGTTTTCTGATGTATAATCGACCCACATATAGTATAGGTGTTTAACATGCAGTGAAATTAGCTGGTTCTTTAAAACTCAGTTATATCCATTTTTATATCTATTTAGAACTCATTAATTTATTTTATTTGAAAATAAAACTAAAATAATTTTTCTTACATTTAAGTATGTTAATCTTAATTTTCTGCTGAAAATGGAAAATTCTAAAATTATTGTTTGTTATTAAATAGTGCTTTTTCTTATGATCTATTACAGTTAAAACACAATATAACTGAGAATAACTTAAAAGTCTACAAATGTTAAAACTGTTGCCAGCAATTACCAGCAAAGTAATTGGAATACAATTTATTTAAGAACACCCACCTGAAATTTCCATTAGTTGCGAACATCCGTTTCAAACAGAATTCCAGAATTTTAAACGTCGTCGCCCATTTTCGAACGAGTTAAAACTTGAGAATTTAACAAGTTCAACAAAACAATTACGATTCCTTACCGACATTACCGACACACAGAAATGGGAAAAAGAAAAAACTTACACAGCTTCCACCGCTCGACTGCCCTCAACAGCGAATTTATCCATTTTCGATTGTTTGTAAGTTTTGCAGAAAATTGTTTAGCTTTTTTTTTACTGAAAATAGTCGCAATAAGGATAGACCTATCGTGTAAGCCGCAGACGGCCCGCACTGCGACTATTAAAAGGGGGAGGAATTATAGGAGGGAAATGATATAAGAGTTTTTATTTCTCTGGAGCTTCTGCCATGGAAATATCTGTAGAGCAATGACTGGTCTGCAAGTCTTCTTCTATGTTCTAGAGGGTGGAGGGTATCTGTGAAAGTTGAGCTGTTTATCAACCGAATGGCTCTTTTCTAAATGGAATCTAAAAGACGAAGGGAATGCCTTGGTGCTGAACACCATATGTGCGAGCAATAGTCCAGTAGAGGTCGGATTTGAGCCTCGTACGTCGTCAACAGTTGATCAGAAGTAAAGCACTTTCTAGCTTTCCACAGAAAACATAGCCTTTGGCTTGCTGACTTTGTGATGTTAGCAAACCAACCAAACAGACACTTTGAAGGCTTCACATGTCGCTGGTATTAAGAAGTATAGATACTGTATAGAGTATATATATATATATATATATATATATATATATATATATATATATATATATATATATATATATATATATATATATCGCGTTAAAACGTGCGTCGGCGTCTTGCGATTCCTAATCTCCATTCCTCTCTATTCGTCCACATGTCCTCTCTCAGATCTCTCTCTTCCATCTCTTTTTGTATGCCTTCTCTCCAGCTCTTTTGTGGTCTTCCTCTTCTTCTTCTTCCTCTGGGGTTCCACTGTAATATTTTCTTTGGGATTCTGTCTGGTGGCTTTCTTTGAACATGCCCGTACCATATCAACTGTTTAGTTCTTATTTCGTCTGTGATGTCGTGCTGTACTCCCATTATTTGTTTTATCCTCTCATTTGTAACTCTTTCTAGTCTTGATTTCCTCGCTGCTCGTCTCCAGTAATCTATTTCTGTGGCTCTAATTTTTCTTTCGATCTTTTCTTTCAAAGGCCATACTTCGCAACCGTACATTATTATGCTCTTCACTATCGTGTCGTAAATTCTTTTGTTGTTGTTGTTGCTTATTGTTCTATCCCACAGTACTCCGTTTAACATTGATATTGCTCTTCTTCCTTTCATATTTCTGTCCAATATTGCTTCTTCGAGTGTCCCATCCTTTGATATTCTCATTCCTAAGTAATTGTAAGCTGACGTGTGTTTGATTTTTTGTCCATTTGATAATTGTAAGTCCTGTTGCACTCCCCCAATACACATATATTCCGTTTTTTCTACATTAACCTCTAGTCCCCAAATTTTATATTCTTCTATAAGTTTTCGTGTCGTATACTCTGTGTCGTCTATGTCTTGGCCGACTATAATTTGATCGTCTGCGAATGAGAGTGTGTATAATGTTGTGTCCTCATCTAAAGGTATGCCCATGCTTTGGCATTTCCGTTTCCAATTCGCTAGTGTCCGTTCCAAATATATTTTAAATAATGTTGGTGACAAGCAACACCCTTGTTTCAGCCCTTTTGTGATATTAAACCCTGTTGTTAGGTTTTGTCCAACTTTAATTCTTGATTTGGTTTTATTGTATAATGACTTTACTCCTTTTATCAGTGGAGACAGGATGCAGCCCTTTTTTATTTTTATGTGTTGTGAAAGAAGAAATTCTCTTTTCAGAGACTAAATACGTAATGTACACAGATAGTTTAAAAACCCCAGATGGAGTTGGTGCCGGTATTTTCAGCAGAAAACCAAAGATTGAAATACCTACCAGTCTTGGCAGGTATGTTACAATCTTTCAGGCTAAAGTCTTCGCTATCGAATCAGTAGTTAAACAACAGGAATTCAAGCCCACTTGGAGTGGGGGGAGGAGTGGGGGTAGGAGTGGGGGAAGTGGAGGGGGTAGGAGTGGTGGAGTGGGGGTAGAAGTGGTGGAGTGGGGGTAGGAGTGGGGGTCAGAGTGGTGGAGTGGGGGAAGTGGTGGGGGTAGGAGTGGGGGTGAGAGTGGGGGCAGTGGTGGAGTGGGGAGGAGTGGGGGGGAAGTGACAGGTGAAGGAGTGGGGAAATGACATTGTTGACATATGACATTGTTGACATATGACATTGTTGACATATGACATTGTTGACATATGACATTGTTGACATATGACATTGTTGACATGTGACATTGTTGACATGTGACATTGTTGACATGTGACATTGTTGCCATTGTTTACATACGGCATTGTTGACATACGGCATGTTGCCATTGTTGACATATAACATCATTGTTTACATTGTCCCCATCGACTCGATTAAGAGGGTTACGTAAGCACGTTGAAAAGTGGTGTGACGTAAGCGTTGAAAAAAACTTGGCTTCTCGGAGGTTCGAACCTTAATCCTTTGCCTTACTAAACGGATAGCTATACCATGTAGCTACTACGCATATTAATTTTATCGTGCAAGATTGGATATACAAATATATATTTGTGACATCATTTTTGATAAAAATAACCTTGAACTGCGCTACCAGATAACTTTGTTATCGTATACTTAAATGAGGTGTAATATTGATTGCGACAGAGATAATAATTACACACGCACATAGTCCCAGTTTAAATGTGTGCGATATTGTTGTACATGTACAGGGTATGTCACAAATTAAGAAGTCAAAAGAACCTTAACGAATGTTGGCATGGGAAAAATTGTTTTTATGAAAATTCCCCATACGCTAATCTTAAGATACGCCGTTCTAAATATAAAGGGGTGCATTCACTGTTGCAAGAGATCTAATTCGAAAAATCAAAGCACTGAGTTATCGTATACTTAAATGAGGTGTAATATTGATTGCGACAGAGATAATAATTACGCACGCACATAGTCACAGTTTAAATGTGTAAGATATTGTTGTACAAGTACAGGGTATGTCACAAATTAAGAAGTCAAAAGAACTTTAACGAATGTTGGCATGGGAAAAATTGTTTTTATGAAAATTCCCAAACGCTAATCTTAAGATACGCCGTTCTAAATATAAAGGAGTTGGAAATTCCGATTAAATTAAATCAAATTTCAAAGTTCGAGAAACTAAACGAAATTTCAGTTAACATATATGCTTTAGAATTGATCGAAACAGAGAAGAGATCATTTTACATGGTTATACCTGCGTTTTTAACCAAAAATAAAATGAAACGTCACGTCAATTTGTTACTAATACAAGATCAGTATTTTCGGAAATTAAATGATTATAAAGCGCCACCTATCGACAATGAAAATGTTGAAATCAAATATGTTTGGATAAGTACGAGGTATGTCGTAAATTAGGAAGTCAAAAGGACCTTAACGAATGTTGGTATGCGACCCATCAAACGATTCAGCGCTGCTTAAAGTACGTCAAGTGTCACGAGAGTACGTTAAATGTCACGTGAGTACGTCAAGCGTCACGTAAAAAGTCACGTGTCACGTTATACGTAATGTGTCACATTAAACACACACACACACACACATGTTGAATATTTTTGTTCATGTACAGGGAATGTCACAAATCAAGAAGTCAAAAGGTCCTTAACGAATGTTGGCATGTGACCCATCAAACGATTCAACGTTACGCTCGTCACGTGTCACGTTATACGTAACGTATCACATTAAAAACACACACACACACACAAGTCGGTCGACCTCGGAGAACAGATCAGATCAACATTGTTTTGAGGAAAGGCCAGGTCAAGAGTACCAACAACCGACGAGCATGTATGAGAGCACTGATAAAAGTAGAGGAAGCAAAAGATGTGTGTAAGAACCGTAGCGAAAGTAAAAGGAAGTGGTCTCTGCCTACCCCTATGGAAAAAAGGTGTGACTTTATGTATGTAATAAAATCTCAAGAGTACCAACGACCAAGAACACTAATGCAAGTAGTTCATTGTATTTAAAACAATTTCCGGTAATAATGTATTATCGTACCGATCGTCGGTAAAACATCGAAACCATGACAATAAAAACCCCAATAATCTTTATTAAAAATCATGAATCAAACAAACAAAAATTAGCTTAAGTCCTCATGATGACATTTATTGCCTGGGATTATCGATACTCTTGCTTTGGGTCATTATAGTTTAAATAAATATTTTTTTTCACCCTAGCGCATATCTATAGTTAAAAAAATGAATAGTTTGTTCCTTATTCAGCATTTAGACGATGCATATCTCTAAAGGTAGTGTCAAGGCCGGGATGCGTACGCGCTCGCTGGCCGCTGCAAAAATAATATAGATAGGTATATATACAGGGGGGTGCATGAACTGGCAAAACTTTTGGAACTATTGGAAAAAATATCTTTTTAACAAAAAAAAAAACCTTGGTTAAAAGAACTATTTAAGCTCTCTTTTTTCATGTATCACGCAATAAAGTGTCTTGCTGCGTCATCAAAAGATTCAGCATTACGCAAAGTGCGTCGACCGTCATGTGAGTACGCCAAGCGTCACGTTAAACGTCAGGTGAGTACGTCAAGCATCACCTTAAACGTCACGTGTGTATGTCAAACGTAAACGTCACGTGTCATATTAAAACACACACACACACACACATACCAGTTTGATTTAAACAATCTGCATGGTTGAAGCCCTATATCGAGCTGAACACTCGTTTAAGGACTACAGTCCATGCATCACCTTAAACGTCACGTGTGTATGTCAAACGTAAACGTCACGTGTCATATTAAAACACACACACACACATACCAGTTTGATTTAAACAATCTGCATGGTTAAAGCCCTATATCGAGCTGAACACTCGTTTAAGGACTACAGTTCATTTGCAAAGAAGCTCCCCTTTTTCATGTATTACGCAATAAAGTGTCTTGCAGCGTCATCAAAAGATTCAGCATTACGCAAAGTACGTCGACCGTCACGTGAGTACGCCAAGCGTCGCGAACAACGCGGTGTTCGGCAAAACAATGGAAAATAAACGCTTCCGCAGTTAGTAAGTTCATACGATTGTCGTTACAGGACAAAAAATTTAATTTCTAGAGCCAGATTTCACAATAGATCAATTTTTGATGATAATCTAATGTGCAAAGTACGTCGACCGTCACGTTAAACGTCACGTGAGTACGCCAAGCGTCACATTAAACGTCATGTAAGTACGTCAAGCGTCAACTTAAACGTCACGTGTGTACGTCAAACGTAAACACAGCGTCACGTTCAACGTCACGTGTTTATGTCAAACGTAAACGTCACGTTAAACGTCACGTGTTACATTAAAAAACACACACATACCAGTTTGATTTAAACAATCTGCATGGTTGAAGCCCTATATCGAGCTAAACACTCGTTTAAGGACTACAGCTACCAGTTCATTTGCAAAGAAGCTCCCTTTTTTCATGTATTACGCAATAAAGTGTCTTGCAGCGTCATCAAAAGATTCAGCATTACGCAAAGTACGTCGACCGTCACGTGAGTACGCCAAGCGTCACATTAAATGTCATGTAAGTACTTCAAGCGTCACCTTAAACGTCACGTGTGTACGTCAAACGTAAACACAGCGTCACGTGTTTATGTCAAACGTAAACGTCACGTGTTACATTAAAAAACACACACATACCAGTTTGATTTAAACAATCTGCATGGTTGAAGCCCTATATCGAGCTAAACACTCGTTTAAGGACTACAGCTACCAGTTCATTTGCAAAGAAGCTCCCTTTTTTCATGTATTACGCAATAAAGTGTCTTGAAGCGTCATCAAAAGATTCAGCATTACGCAAAGTACGTCGACCGTCACGTGAGTACGCCAAGCGTCACGTTAACCGTCATGTATGTACGTCAAGCGTCACCTTAAACGTCACGTGTGTACGTCAAACGTAAACACAGCGTCACGTTAAACGTCACGTGTGTATGTCAAACGTAAACGTCACGTTAAACGTCACGTGTCACATTAAAAAACACACACACCAGTTTGATTTAAACAATCTGCATGGTTGAAGCCCTATATCGTGCTGAACACTCGTTTAAGGACTACAGCTACCAGTTCATTTGCAAAGAGTCAGTTTAAACTCGCGAACAACGCGGTGTTCGACAAAAGAATAGAAAATAAACGCTTCCGCAGTTAGTAAGTTCATACGAGGGTCGTTACAGGACAAAAAGTTTAATTTCTAGCGGCAGATTTCACAATAGATCAATTTTTGAAAGCGAACGAGCAAGATATTTTAAAACATTTTAGTCATTTGAAAATTGCAGTACCTCGAAAATTTAAAGTTGGCGCCATTGTACGCCAAACACGTTTTTAAGAAAGGTTATACACCCAATTGGTCAACGGAATTATTTAAAATCACAAAATGTAAGATAACCAATCCTGCAACGTATCTTCTGGAAGATATGATGGAGGCACAAATCAAAGGAGCCTTCTACGCGGAAGAATTACAGAAAACTGCTAATCTTGATATCTACTTAGTAGAAAAGGAACTTGGACGCAAAGGAAATAAAATGTACGTCAAATGGTTAGGCATAAAAGGCAACAGTTGTTTAATTATGAACAAAAATCGACTTTTAAGTGGAGGGGAGGAAGGTTACAAATATGCGCGAGTTATATGCGTCATTTCCGCTGACTTCTATTAGAACCATTTTTGCGACGCAGCAGTTCTAGAAGCTTCCAGAAATTGCTTATCTAAAAAAAATGTCACGCTCGCATTTTCCTTTGTTTAACTTTATTATAAAATAAGCATTATGTATTAAAATTAATCAATTTTGACTTTATTTCTAAATTTTTTTTATAAACATCCTTGAAGATATAAAAAGAAAAAAGCCATACGGTTTAGTACCATTTGACTATTCACATTAAACGTTGATAGATTTTTGCGTGCAAGGGCTCCAAGAAGAAAAAAGTAAGTTTAAATTATTGTTGTGTGTGTTTTGTCTCACAAAATATTCTTATTTTTGATTTTAGATGAATTTGGAAAAATTAAACGAAGTTTCCTCCATTACAGCACGGAAACCTATAGTAAAGCTGCAGGAGCTACCAATAGGAGTTTCTCAAGCAATTTATGCTGCGAAAATAACCAAAACACCATATGGTACAAGCGTTCTTCTTAAAACATTCCTACCCAACAGAGTGACTGCTACCTATGAGCCGTATAAAAGCCATTTCGAGAAAGGGAAATACAGCTTAACATACCAAGGATCTTACGATTGTGGCCGCCCCCATTTGGCTGCAGCATTTGAAATTAAAGAAATTTAGTCCGATATTCCAACAAATGAGAGCATGAAAAATAAAGTCGATAATGTTTTTGCAATGACTTGTGTAATATTGGCATCTATTTTTGTTTTAATTTTAAAATTTATTTTAAAAATTGTAAAACGAAAATTTAAATCTACATGTAATATAAAAGTTGATGATGAATACACATAGTGTTTTAATAAAACATCCAATTTTTCTTAAACATTTATTTAAAATAATTATAATGGTAATACAACATTAGAAAACCAGTGACGGAGACGTTGTACATTTCGTTCGGTACACGAATATGGTCCAGAGGCGTGGCAGGGGTTTGGATCCTGGGCAATGTTAATATTGTTGACATATGACTTGTTGCCATTGTTTACATATGACATTGTTAACATATGAAATTGTAGCCATTTTTGACATTGTTTACATACGACGTTGTTGACTGCCATTGTTTACATACGACATTGTTGACATATGTCATCAAATTTCCCTTATACTTGAATACTATGGGACTACATATGTTTTTATCTAATGTCATTACGGAATTTTGGCAAATATGGAAAGCAAGATTTTCGATCCAAATTTTTTATTTTATTCACATATTCATTGTATTTAAATTAATTTTCTTTTGTTTAACTTTTTAAATTTATTTTTAACACTTATATTTTAAAACTAAAAATTAATTTTATAAACATTTTTATTTGTATGATACTGTTAAAATGATTTTTTCGAGTACTTTTTTAGTTTTAAATCCAATTTTAGATATTTACTTAAATTTTGAACATTTTAACATTTTCTACGTTAATTAACTGAAATAAATGTCAAATGTTTGAGACGTGTGTCGAACGTTACTTCCAAAAATAATTGAAACGAAACAATATTCATCCATTTCCTTTATTTAACTCAAAAATAAAAAAAATTTTAATTAGTTTACACAATTATTTGGAAAATTTGGGAAGCAAGATTTTTGATACATAATCTTTATTTCATTCACATATTCATTGTATTTAAATTAATTTTCTTTTGTTTAACTTTTTAAGCGTCACATTAAATGTCATGTAAGTACTTCAAGCGTCACCTTAAACGTCACGTGTGTACGTCAAACGTAAACACAGCGTCACGTGTTTATGTCAAACGTAAACGTCACGTTAAACGTCACGTGTTACATTAAAAAACACACACATACCAGTTTGATTTAAACAATCTGCATGGTTGAAGCCCTATATCGAGCTAAACACTCGTTTAAGGACTACAGCTACCAGTTCATTTGCAAAGAAGCTCCCTTTTTTCATGTATTACGCAATAAAGTGACTTGAAGCGTCATCAAAAGATTCAGCATTACGCAAAGTACGTCGACCGTCACGTGAGTACGCCAAGCGTCACGTTAACCGTCATGTATGTACGTCAAGCGTCACCTTAAACGTCACGTGTGTACGTCAAACGTAAACACAGCGTCACGTTAAACGTCACGTGTGTATGTCAAACGTAAACGTCACGTTAAACGTCACGTGTCACATTAAAAAACACACACACCAGTTTGATTTAAACAATCTGCCGCTAGAAATTAAACTTTTTAAAGAATTTAACTGATGCATTGAATGTGATTGACAACAAAATAAATAAATTTGAAGAATTCATTTCGAGGAACCCTCCAACGGCCAGTGAACATATGTCAACGAAAAAGTATGTAGATGATGTGATTTCACAAATTAAATTTGATTTCAAGTTGGCCATTGATAAATATACTAAAAAAGTGCGAGGGGTACTCGATGAAAAAGTGAGTAAAGTTGAAATTGATAAGCTTAATACGAAACTTAATGAAAAAATCAGTAGTCACGCAAACAGTTCTACAAACCGCATTGATGCACTACAAAATCAAATGATCAATGCCTTGAAAAATATCGAAGGATCAATACATAGACTTAATAGTAAAAATACCCTTTGATAGTATGGCTTCAACAGACAAGATTCAACTCGTTGATGAGCTTCATGCATCAGCCCGCAAGACTTACCCTAGACGACGAACTATCATCAAGGGCTTAGATGATTTATGGCAAATTGACTTGGCCGAAATGAGACCTTATGCACATCAAAATAAAGGTTTCAAAATGATTTTGGTAGTTATCGACTGTTTTTCTAAAAACCTATGGACACGCCCACTCAAAACTAAGACGGGTGAAGAGATCACTAAATCTTTTGCGGATATACTGCACCAAGCTAATCGTATACCAAAAAATCTGCAATCAGATCAAGGAACAGAATTTTTCAATATTAAATTTCAGAACTTGATGAAAAAATATAATATAAACCACTATAATACATTCACTGTGAAAAAGTCTGCCATTGCTGAACGGGTGATAAGAACACTCAAAAATAAACTCTACAAGTATTTTAGTCTGAATGGAAAATACAGATGGATTGATGTATTGTCAAAAATTACCAAACAATATAATGACACCAAGCACAGTAGGACTAGATTGAAACCTACTGAAGTGAACAAGTCTAACGAGAAAGAGATTTTACGTCAGAGATATAGTCATTTAAAAATTGCTGGTCCACGTAAGCTCAAAGTTGATGATATCGTGCGGATATCCAAGTCCAAACATATTTTCGAAAAAGGGTACACGCCAAATTGGACGACAGAGTTATTTAAAATCATTAAAGTTAAAATAACCAATCCTGTAACATACTTACTCGAAGACATGCATGGTCAGCCAATCAGCGGTGCTTTCTATGAGGAGGAATTGCAGAAAACCAAGAATCCCGACATTTACCTCATAGAAAAAGTATTGAGAAGAAAGGGAAAGAAAATGTACGTCAAGTGGTTAGGACTCGACAAAAAACATAACAGTTGGATAGAAGACGTCGATTTAGTATAGAATGGAAAACACGAACAAAGTTCTGCAGTCAGGGGGGCCTTTTCATCTCCATCATCAAGAATCACAGTTCGGATAAGTCTGGTAAAGAAGGAGGGGGATATAAATATATGCATGAAGTTGATTTTAGTCTCATTCAAGTTTGTATCTAGCTATGTCGAGTCAAGATAGTGCTAGTATGCTAGATGTAAGTGACGTCGAGATAACACCATCACCACCAGCATCTTTTAGCATCGGATGGAGACTAGCTGTTGGAAATGTTCCAGAGCAAAAATTACAATTGGTCTTTCAATAACTGATGTCATTGCTGATATGGAATATCAAGTGACATTGACACAAGTCAAAGTTTGAAGGAACAATTAAAATCTCTACTATCAAAGCTAATTTCATTTTACGAATAATTTGTATTTTTTTTTTTAATAAAATTGTTGATTTATGCATGTGTTTTTTTAATATCGATCTCTCTTTACACTCAAATAAAACTCAAAAATAAAACAATTTTTTTTTATAACTTACACATATGATTACATAATTTTAGTTTACACAGTAGATTACATAAAAATAGGTTACATATAATTTTTTTTTTTTTATAATTATAAAAGTGGAACAGAATGAAATTATAAAAATAATGATATCAGGAATGAGGAATATGTAAAGTTATTATTTTTTATATCTCTACGCAAACGGTTCTAATTCTAATTATTCTATACTGTAATGACCCCATGGTAGCGTGTTAAATGATCCCGAAATTAAATATCTTTTATCATCCTTAGGGCTTAAAGCAATTTTCGATTGTTCTATGCTAAATACGTCATGTTTATAGGATCGAATTGTGCACTGTGTAATATTTTTATGTATATATATATAGACAATCTACGTAATCTTCAAACGTCAATTTATTTTTGACAACATTATATTTTACCCCCTTAGACTTTTTAGTGACGTTTTTATCTCCCTGAATTTTAAACGCGTACATTTTTGATCGTAACCCAACAAAATGCGTAATGATTTTGCCGTTGGCTTCATCTTTCATAAGACCCGGTATTTTTTTGTTAGGTAACGGGATATTGTATATATTATTTCCACTATAATCGGAGGTATCAAATTTTTCGATATACCTACCGATTATGTCTTTGTAAACATTGATATTCATTATTTTGTAGAAGAAACTATCGGTGTCCGTGTAGTTTATGATACAATTGTTCACCCCTAGGGTGGGGAGCATAAAATTATAGTGGAAATCATACATACACGTTTTTGAAATGTCGAGAATGGACATTCCAATATATAGGGGTTTATCGAAAAGTAATTCAGACTTTTTTAGTTCGATAGCCATTAGATTTTCATCAAAAATTGATCTATTGTGAAATCTCGCGCTAGAAATTAAATATTTTGCCCCGTAACGACCCTCGTATGAACTTACTAACTTTACTACCCTGTGTAAGCGTTTATTTTCCATTGTTTTGCCAAACACCGCGTTGTTCGCGAGTTTAAACTGATTCTTTGCAAATGAACTGGTAGCTGTAGTCCTTAAACGAGTGTTTAGCTCGATATAGGGCTTCAACCATGCAAATTGTTTAAATTTTAAAACGCGATGTATCTTTTTAAGTATTAAACCATGCGCCAAAGCCTGTTTTAAATTTCGGTAATGTATAACATATTTTTCTTTATTATGTAGTGTAGTCATTAATTTCGGTAATTTTGATCCGGGTGGTACGCGGTGTTCAGCACAAAAGTGAAAGTCCTTATGCAAATCGTGCAACTCTTTAGGATATTCTAAATCAACCTGCAGGATGTATCCTTCTTCTGCATCGTCAGGTATCTGAGAGATGTCAATATTTGTTTCCACCCATTGAAAGTCATCGTATGGCAGAGGTTGAGACATAGCCCACCCATACAAATTATTAACATCAAGGTAAAATAGATAACTTGTCGGCTTGGTGGAATCGTATGTTTCCATATACTCATTGTTTGCCTCCGTATATCGATTACTGCAAACCGATATTCCTCCTCTAATACCCGCTTCAATGAACAATATCATATCCACATCCTTTATAAGTTTGAGTTTACATTTAGTATACTTTAACATGCAGTCCCACGTATACCCAGGCATAGTATAATACCATGCCGGATCTAAACCATAAACTTTCAAAGCAGTCTCTCTAAAATTTTCCATAACGTCTGCCAAAAGAATGATATCTGTGCGAAGGTATAAGTCGCTATATTCCCCCAAGTTTTTAATCCCGAACGATTGCCAAACGTTTTGCGCATGACCATACTTCTCTTCGCTAATATGCTCGTCATTTAGTTTATTGTAAAATTGTTTTTTAGATGGTAGTTGAATGTCATTTAATTTATCCAAGTTGTTTATATAATCATAGGGGAAAACACCTTTTTTTGTTATTAATTTAAAATTTTCTTCATTTAAATAGCTGAATTCTTTTTTTAAATTTTGCAAGTTTTCGACTTTTAGAGTGCTCACCAATTCGTCAAGACTGGCCCCCATAAATCTACAAGAATCTATAAATCTAAATTTGATGTTAGTCTCCGAGTCGTATTGAGTGAATGATATATATTTTTCCATATTAACGGGAAGTACACTCACTTGTCCACGCATGGTAATGTCTTTTATAATAAAATGACTATCGTAGCCCGAAAGATTGTGAAATGCAATTGGCACAATAAATAATTTTTGAAATTGTAAATTGCATACTTGATGCGCCCAACCTCGAAAAGCTGCCGTAAAGTGATCATGATCACGAACAATAATATCTTTAATACCAAAAGGCTTTTCACATATGTGACATACCTTGGCATTAATGTCATCAGGCTTTTCCACCATTGGGATTATATTTTTGATTTTTGATTGAATAAAACTGGCTAAATTTGACAATTGGTCGGCGAACCATTGCATGCAATCATCTCCCCGATAGCTATTGAAATAGGAAAGACTATCATCGTAAGAACATTTAAAATAGTAACCTGCATTAAAAGCCCGATGCTTTTGATATTTGACAGTTTTTTCGGAAACCTTATCATTACAATCTACCAACTGCGATTTAAAGTCTGCATAAATTAAAAAAGGACACTTTTGCTTATAAACGAAATTTCTAAACTCTACATAATCATATTTAGGAAATGAAATTTTACAGTCATTAACATTTTGACAAACCTTTTCGTGTTCGTTTAATTTATCACAGCTTGAAAAATTATTTAAACATCTGTCGCACAAGAATTTTTTATCATGACATTTATTAAGTTGACTTGAAATTAATCTAGACAAATGTTTTATCCAAACATAATGATATTTGATTTCAACATTTTCATTGTCGATAGGTGGCGCTTCATAATCATTTAATTTCCGAAAATACTGATCTTGTATTAGTAACAAATTGACGTGACGTTTCATTTTATTTTTGGTTAAAAACGCAGGTATAACCATGTAAAATGATCTCTTCTCTGTTTCATTCAATTCTAAAGCATAGACGTTAACTGAAATTTCGTTTAGTTTCTCGAACTTTGAAATTTGATTTAATTTAATTGGAATTTCCAACCCCTTTATATTAAGAACGGTGTCATAATGCGGATACTTACTTAATCGTTGTGGGTGTTTTGTGACTGGATATAAAGCGCTTACGATGCTCCAAAAGAAACATGCTTGGTCTGCATTTTGAACGTTTACGCAAGCATGTTTCTTTAAAATTTGATCTGGTAATTTAATGAAAGATGAACCGTTGCCGACCTCATATTTATTTATAGCTACTTCTAATAAAACGATTTTACTAAGTGCCCAACCACTATTTTTTTCAGAAAATTCTGATAATTTATTTAAGATAACATCGACTACATTATCATTAAACCACTGTGCTAAATCCGATCCTGCATCTACAACAGCATTTGGAGTAATGAAAAACTTTCGATCTAATAATTCGTCACTTGACTGCTGCTTTATAAAATCCCCCCAAAAGGTTGTATTTATTTTTAGCATAGGCATTGTTTTTAAAATATTATTAACTCTACTTTTAAATAAATGAAACGCGTCTTTTAAAAAATCTTTAATTTCTTTATGTTGTAAATTTATTATAACTCCCGTTCTAATTCTACTGTCGAAAATAGCAATCACATCTTCCCACTTAACTCTACTACCTCGTTTTAACCCTAAACCTACCTTGTTGGACATCGCTTTAATTAAACATCTCATCCGTTTTAATTCAGCGATTTTCGTATGAATTTTACGTTTTTCTCCAACAGAAAATTTAATTTTTTTAAAAGCTAGCGCACATTTTCTAATATGTTTGGCAATTAATTTTAAAGAGACATTAGCAAGATCATCGGAATAATTTTGATGTAACTTTTTAATAGTTTCGGTAACTTTGGACGACATTATAAACCACTTTTATAATTAAAAAAGAAAAAAAAATTTGCTTACTAATTTTCTATGGATGTTTCGGATTAAATTTCTTTAATTTCAAATGCCGCAGCCAAATGGAGACGACCACAATCGTAAGATCCTCGGTATTTCTCTTTCTCGAAATGGCTAATATACGGCTCATAGGTAGCAGTCACTCTGTTGGGTAGGAATGTTTTAAGAAGAACGCTTGTACCAAATGTTGTTTTGGTTATTTTCACAGTATAAATTGCTTGAGAAACTCCTATTGGTAGCTCCTGCAGCTTTACTATAGGTTTCCGTGCTGTAATGAAGGAAACTTCGTTTAAATTTTCCAAATTCATCTAAAATCAAAAATAAGAATATTTTGTGAGACAAAACACAACAATAATTGAAACTTACTTTTTTCTTCTTGTAGCACTTAAACGCACAAATCTATCACCGTTTAATGTAAATAGTCAAATGGTACTAAACCGTATGGCTTTCTCCTTTTTATATCTTTAATTTTGATACATAATGCTTATTTTATAACAAAGAAAATTACGAGTGTGACATTTTTTTAGATAAGCAATTTCTGGAAGCTTCTAGAACTACTGAGTCGCAAAAATGGTTCTAATAGAAGTCTGCGGAAATGACGCATGTAACTCACGTTAAATCGACATATTTTCATTCATTTTTATTATCTGGTAGTTCAAGGTTATTTTTAACATAATGATGTCACAAATATATATTTTTATATCCAATCTTGCACGATAAAATTAATATGCGTAGTAGCTACATGGTATAGCTATCCGTTTAGTAAGGCAAAGGATTAAGGTTCGAACCTCCGAGAAGCCAAGTTTTTTTCAACGCTTACGTCACACCACTTTTCAACGTGCTTACGTAACCCTCTTAATAGAGTCGATGGGGACAATGTAAACAATGATGTTATATGTCAACAATGCAACAATGTCAACAATGCTGTATGTAAACAATGGCAACAATGTCACATGTCAACAATGTCACATGTCAACAATGTCACATGTCAACAATGTCATATGTCAACAATGTCATATGTCAACAATGTCATATGTCAACAATGTCATATGTCAACAATGTCATATGTCAACAATGTCATTTCCCCACTCCTTCACCTGTCACTTCCCCCCCACTCCTCCCCACTCCACCACTGCCCCCACTCTCACCCCCACTCCTACCCCCACCACTTCCCCCACTCCACCACTCTGACCCCCACTCCTACCCCCACTCCACCACTTCTACCCCCACTCCACCACTCCTACCCCCTCCACTTCCCCCACTCCTACCCCCACCACTTCCCCCACTCCTACCCCCTCCACTTCCCCCACTCCTACCCCCACTCCACCACTCTGACCCCCACTCCTACCCCCACTCCACCACTCCTACCCCCTCCACTTCCCCCACTCCTACCCCCACTCCACCACTTCTACCCCCACTCCACCACTCCTACCCCCTCCACTTCCCCCACTCCTACCCCCACTCCTCCCCCCACTCCAAGTGGGCTTGAATTCCTGTTGTTTAACTACTCGAATCGTGTGCAAGAGAGCTGACTAATAGACCTCTAGCAAAAAAAAACAGGTATAATATCAGAAAACCAGACTGCTTTAAAAGCACTGAGCTCCAAATAAATTCTTAACTTGTACGGAATTGCATTAAATCCCTAGAGTACCTTGGTGCGAACAACAGGGTGACCTTTCTGTGGGTACCTGGGCACCAGGGGGTGGAGGGAAACGAAAAATCCGACACCCTTGCAAAACAGGGGGCCGAATCTGCGTTCACTGGACCAGAACCGGTTCTTGGAGTCACTACAAGTGCCGCCAAAACAATCATTTCGGACTGGGTGGAGAGGAAAATACTCCAGTACTGGTCCGATATACAAGGGGTTGACTCACTCGAAGGCGTTCTTACCCTAACCCTCGAGAAATACAACTAAGCAGATCCTAGAATAAAGCAGGACTGACCTACGAATTTTAACTGGACTGCTTGCAGGACACTGTCGTCTAAGATACCACCTCGGCAAGATGGGTCTGAATCAACAAACTGACTGTCGGTTTTGCTGCGTGGAAGACGAAACTGCTGAACATATACTATGTTAATGCCCCGGCCTGGAAAGAATATGGTTCAACATATTTGGTTATACCAATCTACCGATTTCAAGAAAGCCTCACCCCATACATCCATGAACTTCGTGAGAAGGGCTGGATTGTGCGGTGAACTGTAACTTCTAGGTGTGAGCCACAATAGACCAACTGAAGGTCGCAGAGGACCTACGCCCCACTAACATGATACCTAACCTAACCTAACCTACTCACTTTTTTATTACTTTGTTATCAGAATACCGGTTATTCAGTTTTATCTTAGCGATTTGCCCCCAATACATGTTTGCTATTGTGCGGATATCTTTATTATCGATGCCGGTATTTTTGAGGATCTTTAGTAATAGCTCATGGTCTACTTTGTCAAAAGCTTTGGCAAAGTCGATAAAGCAAAGATATACTTCTTTGTTGACATCTCTGCATCGTTGGATAAAAACTTGTGGACTAAAGATAGCTTCTCTTGTCCCAAGTGCATTCCGAAATCCAAATTGGGATTCCCTGATATTTACTTCGCATTTATTGTATATTCTGTTGTGGATTATTTTCGTGAAGACTTTTGTGACATGATTGATGAGGCTAACGTGGCGGTGTTTTAATACCTTATATATTTCCAACGAACGTCCAAAATTATTGGCAAGCATCCACCCAGCGTTGCGACTAATTGCCAGGGGATGTTTAGCATCCAGCACCACATCTCAATTGCAATATTGTATAAACTATAAATAAAGTTTCACCTCTACTGCATCATCCTACGTCTCACTGGATCGTTCATAATTACCAGCGCGATCAACATCTCCCTACACCCGCATTAAGATAAATCTCGCTGGATGCGTCCCTGCAGGCAATCAGGATGTGTCTGCCTGGTGACAATTTATTTTCAGCTACGGCTAAATCCTCGGTGCTTTGTGTGGCATTCTTACTGCAATTATTGTTTCCTTTTCTGTTACATGGTAAATACAGAAATAGAACTTTGATAGTTTAACCGATGGTATATCTGTTCAGCTTCACGAATGTTAAAAATCGTCGTTATTTTCGAACAGCTTTTGTTTTATTTAGACCAGGTGCTTTTCGAGATGACGGAGCTGTTTTATTGATCGAACGGTAACAATAACCTAAGTTTATTTTTCTCGCTGCTGCTATCAAATTATTTAAAAAGGTGGGTATAACGTTACTAAAAATTTTCAAAATTACGTGAAGATTTGTAGAGTGTTTTTTACTCGAATTTTAAAACGGATTTTCGTAGCATAAGTATGATATTTCTCCGTGTTTATTACCCATGAATGACTTGGCAACTTTTAAAAATAAAAAAATAAACCCGACAATATAAAATTTTTCAAAAAATTAATGAACCTATTACTTCTGTCTGTTTTTTAGTTTATCGTGTAAGATATATTTAGATCCATCCTGTATGCAAGCTTCATCGGTGGGGTCATAAACGAGGGTTACTTGCACAGAAAGATCTGTTTTGCTGGGTACCTAAAATAGGAAGACAAAGAGGGGTGCGGGATAAAGCAGGTAGTTTGGCAGTCTTTGGTACGAGACTGAAGGGTAAAGACGCATTTTTATAATAGATTGATAGTTTTGAAATAGCTACACTCAAAATATTCGAATGAAATAGTGAAAATTAACGCTAAGTAGGTAACCTAAGAGATTTCCAATGAATTTTCGAAGGAAAATCAAGGTATAAGGTAAGTTTTTATTCAAATATCCAAGAACAAATAAAATTGAAATTTCGTATTCCAATCCGATTTAAATATTCTTTTAAATTTAACATTTCAATTTTATAAGAGTATTGTATTGCATCAAGCTTTTATGTGAGTTCAACGTTTTTTGAATAAAATCGGATTGAGTTTTTAAACATGTGTCAAAATAAAATGTAATTTATATCATAAGCACTAAGGAGTATTACTTCGATGCAAATCACCCCAAAATAACTCTCTATCCCTTTTTAACCCTATTAGGCGATGAGTATCTCGTGTATCTTCTGGCTCTTCTTGATGCAATTGCGCCATTCTGACACGTGCATCAGTATTTTGTTGCTGGATTTGTTCTTCTGTTCTTTCGGATCTGCTATTTCGCAAGTTTCGAGCTTTACTTGTACTGCGGCTCAAATCAGCCCCTTTGCGTTTTCTTGGCATTGCTCACCGTACAAAACATACATAAATAGAATTAATGAAATTATTTAATGATGAAAAATGTTAAAAGTATAATTAGGGCCAGGATTTTTGCCGCAGTTTTGAAATGATTAGTTTTAATTTATGAAATTATAACAAAAATATAAGTTTTATGGAAAAATTTTTCAAACAAAAGTAAAAAATTAAATTTTATGAAAACATTGTCTCTTATAATTTTTTCATGCAACCAATATTTCCATTGACATTTCAAAATAAAGATTCATAATGATTGATTTTTTGGAAACTATGAAAATCTTAATTGTTCAATTACATTTTTTTAATAAAATTAAATTAAAATTACATTTTTATAAGATCAACAACATTTTCGATATAAATAAAAAAAAGTATACTTACAACATAAAATCCGTTGTTATTGGAAGCTCGTGTCACGTGTTGAGTACTTTTGAGGTTATAAAATCACTTGATTAACTAATCGTGCAAAATACACTCAAAATTGATAATTTAATTATTATTGATAAAATAGGAATGATTAAAAGTTAATATGAGAGTTACACTGAGATAGCAAAATAATAATTGTCAACGTTACTACTACACTTGATGCATAAACAATAATGATGGCCGACAACTGTGTAGGGAGTGAGAAAGAAAGGAGAGCGGCTTCGTTCTCATCCCTACTCCGTGCTGTTTACTGGGTCAGAAGTGACACCTGTAGACATCTGGCAGGGATAACTAATTAAATGACGATTGATCAGTTTTCGACCGGAGAGGAAAAATGATTAAATTACTAAAATGGCTATTAAAAAATAAGTGTTGATCGTAGAAGGGTGAAAATTGAGGATTGTATGTATTTTTGTATGTTGTATCATAAAAAAATAGAAATTAAAAATTTTGTCTAAAAAATACAAATAAAAATTTAGGGGTGGACTACCCCTAACATTTAGAGGGATGAAAAATAGATGTTGGCCGATTCTCATAGATACCGGATAAGCACAAAAAATTTCATCAAAATCGGTCAAGCCGTTATATATATAGTTACAGTTATATATATAGATATACATATATATGCCGGTTTAGAACGTCTTTCGACGTTGTCCGGCGCCTAATTTCCATCCCTAGGTCTTCGCAATCCCTAGATGCTAGGTTTCTTCCGCTCATTCCGCTCATTAAATTTTGAATACCGATTTTCCACTCCAATCAAGGTCTTTCCCTTTTCCTTCTTTCACTTGGTTGCCATTGTAAGACTTGTTTGGGCAATCTTATATCGGGCATTCGTTGAACGTGGCCGTACCAGGTGAACTGGATTTTGGAAAAACCTTTCTCATCGGATTCCTACGTCATACAAAGAACGCACCTTTAAGTTTCAGGTCTCTACGATCAGCGGTTTAGGCTGTGCGTTGATCCGTCAGTCAGTCAGTTATTCAGGACAAAGCATTTTATATGTATAGATTACTCCGGAGTAAAAAATATCACGTGAAGCGACAAAAATAAGTGCAGAATTACTGCCCAAGAAGTCACGTGAGAGATATGTAAACCAGTATCGTCTATTTTGCAACTGGCGCCAACAGAACAAAGATATAAATGTAAGTGACGATATTCTTCTCGTTTATTTGTCAGAAAAAAGCAAAAACATGAAAGCTTTAACTTTATGAAGTCAATTTTTCAAAGTTAAAAAACTGTCTGGCAGTAAAAGAAAAGTTAAATGTTAATAATTTGCCAAACACTACTGCATTTCTCAAACGAGAAAGTGTTGGTTACACACCGAAAAAGTCCAAAGTCAATCGATCTAATAAACAACAAGGAATATATGTTGCTTGTGTAAATACCAGATTCCAAGACACATATTGATGGAACTTTTGTTGTAATTATTCAAGAAAACCTGCTGTTGTATAGGCAATATTTATCTTTACCGCCATCCCACATAACAGATTATTTTTGAATTACAAAAAAAAAAAATATTTTATTTGGACTGAATTTTTAAATTTACCAAATCCTAAAAATTACACAAGCCATAGATTTCATCGAACTTTAGCCACGTCATTTGCTGGTAATGGTGGAAACATCACAAATTTGAAGAAACACGGTGGGTGGAAGTCTACAATATCGCTGAAGAATATATAGACAATTCACTTACAAACAAAATTAAAATTGCCAAGACCGTAATTTAAAAATTATCAAATGAAAATAATCAATGTGAAACGGTAACTTTATCTTTTTGTTATGACTTCAAAAAAAGGCATTTAAATATACCAAGCATCTCAAACAACAATATCAGAAATTGCTTGCATTTAAATATGGATATTAATATAAATAAGAATTAAAATATTTGTGTTGGTACCTATCTTCTGTTCAAATTTCAATATTTAATACAAATAAGAAATGAACCGTTCAAAATTTTGTTTTACAAAGAAATATAATGAAAAAATCTGTCTCATTGATATGTTATTCTACACGGTTCCAAAAAAAATGGTGTACGCAACACGTCCGAAAACAGTTTTTTGGACTCGCAGACGCAGTATTTTGTATACTGGTCCAAAAAAACAGTATTACCATTTTTAAACAATAAATTTTTGTTATTTTAATTTAAGAATAATATTAATTCCAATTTAATAGAGAACTATTAAAGCTAATTTACTTTTACAGTTTTCTAACTTTTAACGTATTCAATAGGCCTGTTCGTTTGACAAGAGCAAGTTGTTATATACTAGATAAAGCAGGATTTATTTGCTCCACTAGACTACTCATCTCCTTAGCATGAATCCTATTTTCATGCTTCTTCTGCCAAACCCAACATTCACTACCGTACATAAGCAAGAAAACAACGGTCGTAATTTTTGTTCTAATGCCTGCGTTTTCGATTCGCTAATATCACGACATGTTATTTTCATACTAAAAGGCTCCAGGTAATTCTAATGCAGCTGTACGGCTGTATACAGAACGTTATCCTCACGTCTTTTGACTGTTTTGAAAGAAATTGTGATATTGCAGACAGCTTCGATTTCGTTTTTGATTACAGAACTGGTGACAGTCCTGTTTCTTAAAAGGTTTTGTCTATTAAAACGTTTATCTCGATCGTTAGTGCATCGTTTAAGCCCTTGCTCTGGCCTTCTAGAATAATTTTTTACCGCATACTTATTGTAAAACGATTTTAGCTTAACAAATTGGCATTATAACTTTGACAATATTTTTATGCTTCTTCTGCCAAACATAACTGTAGGAACCAACACACCTCTATGCACAGCCAGACGTGCCTTTTTTGACACTTTCTGGCTGTTCATAAAGCAACTCAGCAGTTCGTAAATGCTTTGTATCAAGAAAATCATATCAATCTGCACATTTGTGTAATTTATTGAGCAGCGTGAGTGTGACAAACGAACAGGCATAATGTCCATAAAAAATGATTAAAAATAAATTCATTACAGCAATTTGTATCATTTAATATGGTTAATTTTGCCCGAGAGTTCATATTAATAAATAGTAATAAAATAAATGACAGTCATAACAATATAGTAAACGTTGACGATAATAGTAAAAAGGAAAAGTTTTACTGCTTCAACATCTGGGAAATATAAAAGAGATTCTTTTTGTTACATTTTTAATTCTGGGTGCGTCAAGTAAGTATGGAATACAGAAAGTTTTATGATTTAATTTAATTTTAAAAGTTAAATAAGCATGTTAATAATTTGTGCTAATATGAATTGCATTTAGTTTTCATTCTTTGTAAAAAAAAAAAATATTTTCTGCGGATTCTTTAAAAAAAACTGACTTCATTTTAATTTGCTCCTACGAATTGAAAAGTTCCGTTACTTTGTCATGGATCCCATAATCAGAAGCTAACCGAACTCTCATCATACTACCCTTGAAGTACGTCCTTGACAAAAAAAAAATCATCGAAATGTATTGGCGTGATATCGAATTATTCGTATATTTGTCACGCACATACTTAATGCAGATTTAAGACTTACATGGTTTTCTCATGGATGCCATTGTCAGAACTGGACCAAATAAAAAAAGAATCATCAAAATTGGTTTACCCAGTCAAAAGTTCTGAGATAAAAAAGACAAAAAAAAATACAGTAAAACAACTATTAAAACCAAAGAGTTGTTTGAAGAAATAGAAAAGGAGGCGGACACAGTAAGACTACGTATTAATGAAGACAAAACAAAATACAAAGAGAACTGTTCCAATCGAGAATAATGTCGCGATCCTCAAAACCAAAATTGTACCGTGCTACTATAAGATCGGTAGTCATGTACGGATATGAAGCGTGGACCCTAACCAAAGCAAACGAAGACGTCCTGCGAAGGTTCGAGGAAAAGATACTTGGAAAAATATATGGACCAACCCAGGATCCCAGTCTAGGACTGTATCGAATAAAAAGAAAACGCGGGGTTGGAATAATTGTACCAGAGAGATATTGTGAGAAAAGCAAAATCACAACGTAGTCTGAGCATTCTCTTAGGTTTAGTTTCTTAGGTATAAGTACAAAAGTAGATGTCAGCCATTGCTTAGGGATTTCTCCCCTATCAGAAATGTTGTTAAAGAGGTCCAGAAGAATATCTATCACATCGTCATCAAAGAGTTTGGACAAGTTCTATGGGTATTTAATCAGGACCAGCAGCTTTGCCGGGTTTCATAGTTTCCAAAGCATATTCTATTTCTGATCTTAATATTTTTTGGTGTACGTTGCTAAGACCGGCCTTGGAGGTCTTTTGTCGTAGAAAAGTTCCGAGAGGTATATTTTCCACCTCCTTAGCTTGTCTTCCACGTCAGTAATTATACGACCGTCTGTATCCTTAATTATGCTACCAGCAGTTTTGATTTTGTTACAACCAGCTATCTCTTTTACTTTTTTATGCATTCTATTTCCTCTTTGGCTTTTTTTATTCGTTTTTGTACTATTTTATGTAGTGCCTTATATTCCTCCATTTTTCCCTTGCTCTTTCTTCTCTCTTTCATAAGATCCAGGATTTCTAATGTCATCCAGGGTTTTTTCTTGTTTTTTTTGCTTATTAAGTGTTCTTTGGCTATTGTTTCTAATCGTGTTTGCATCGGTTCCCACCTTTTATCCACACTGATCACGTTTAGTTTGTTGATGTCTCTCATACATTCGTTAGTCCCTTTCTTAACTGAATTATGTATTTTAGGGTCCTCAGGAAGACCACCGGCAAGACCTAAAATGAGATGAAGAGACAATGTTCTATCGGATATGCGGAAGATGGGCATTGAAAATGAATAGAAAACAATTCTAGATAAAAGTCGATGGAGGCAAATTGTGCTTGCAGTCAAGACCCACATAGGATTGTAGTGCTACTTGAAGAAGAAGAAGAAGAAGAAGAAGAGGAAGTCGAATTAAGAACCTCCTCCTTTTTCGGTTAAAAAAGAAAAGTAAACTGGAAAGTATTGCCGTTAAGAGTAAGTATATCACATTAACTAATGCATCTCCTCGTGGTATTTTTAAACAGTTTCTTAATTAAGTTGGATGACAAATTGTGCGATATTTTAGACATTACATTTTTTATTTTTAAGGTGACCAATTTAAAAAAAAATGTTGCATAACCTTCGGGATTGCAATAAAACAATCTTTTTTATGTTTTATTTAAAACGATTCGCATTCTTACTAAATTTATTGTCGTTTAATTCCGACAGATAGCGCTACCCACGTGCGTTACAAGCGAAGATATTAATAACATCGAAACGTTTGTGAGGAATTTAAAAAAAAAACGATACCGCATTACCAGATTTGGCAGATAGACTCAACGGGAATTCCGAATGTATTTTTAAACATGTAGGTGTACCGCAGCAGAAAAGACGTTGGTTGATAAGGGTCGTTTTTGTTTTCGTCCGAAAGATGTCGCTCAAACGCAGGCAAATAAGCTGTCATTTACACAACCTGACAATAAATTTACGCGAGAATAAACATTAATTTACCAAAGATTGAAGGGAGCATGTTTTTGGTATAAATGATTGTAAAAAAATATACTGAGTGTCCAGAAACGCTCATAAAAAAAACAACTATAAAACCCAAAAGCTCCTTCTGTGTCAATTTGATGTAACCATCCATAAATTACGTCACACAAATTTTATGGTTTTTTGACCCCCTATCGTTCTTGTCACAGGTGGTCACTCTTGTAAAACCCCCTCACCCCTGGTGTGACGTCGCATATTTTTAAATTTTATATTTAGAAGTAACTAAATTATTCATTATTTGCCACAGACCATATGACAAATAATGAAGTTTTAAGAAGAATGGGAGTAGACAGAAAACTCATGAAGACAATTAAAGTAAGAAAACTTACATATCTGGGTCACATCATGCGAAATGAGAAATATGCATTACTCCAACTCATTATCCAGGTTAAGGTGAACAGTAGGAGAGGACCAGGGAGGCGAAGAGTATCATGGTTAAAAAATCTACGACAGTGGTACGGCAAAACGTGCCACGTCTTTTTCGTTCTCTAAAGAGTACTCTGCTAGCGGTTTCTCTACTGGCAAATTATGCCCGAGCTCAGCCGTAGAGGGTAGAAGAAAAAAATATAAAATAAAAGTGAGCCGCGCCACCGACTTAGACGGTTCAAGCCGGAAACCCCTAGGTCTTATAGGCACTAGCAGAGCCACACGATAAACAACTAAGATTATGGTGAACCAAATAAATAAAATTATAACTAAAATATATTGAATACTTTACTCACACAATAAATCGAAGTACACTGTTCAATAATAAAATTATAACACATATAGTCAAAAATTAACAGCTATGGTAAAATTTTCTTGCTAAAACAAACCAAAAATTTAGAATTTACAACTTTATAAAATAACCATAACAGAAGTAAGAGTAACAGACTTTACCAAGTTACAGAAAAAGGTAAAACATATATAAATTAACTCATTAATAACACTAATTCAAACGTTTACATAAGGCTGATAATTTACTCGTTTTAACTATTTACATAAAGATTTTCATTGCCAAAACAATCGAGTTTATTTAAAAATATTTTTACAATGGTTGTCCTTAAAAATATCAAGATTGTAGGATATTTACAAATAAGTAGGAAGAAAATATATTTTTACTTGGACATAAAGAATTATTGAGAAGGTTATTTTAATCAAAGTCTAGTTTTGGCATATTATCTAATGCAATAAATAGTTTCCAACAATGTACTATGTTAATAAACTAAAACAAAACTTACTCGTGGTGTCGAAATGAGACACGGCGTTATATATTTAAAAATAAATCACTGATAACCTTTGGGTATACGAATTCACATGTACCATGTGTGGCCTACTCCTGTGGCCTACTCCTAGGGCCGGTTTGATTATGGGGCGGCACCTGCTAATTAACAATGGCTTCCCTCAAATAAATCCCGCTTGCGGATATTTAACTCGACACCAAAATATCAACAACGAAGGTAAGATAGAATGGTCAAGTTAAAAATTAAGTGGTTTTTCTTCAAAATCCAATTAAGATGGCCCAAATACAGCCAGATATGAAAGAAATCCCATAGAGGTTCTGCACACGTGCTAATAACACACACCGTCCCAACAACTTTCACCAACACCCCACTTCGAGGACTATCACCCAACTACTCACACTCCTAGTCCGGAAATCAAGAAATGACACGGAATAAACGTCAACCCACAATCTTCTCAAGTCCGTGCTCCACAATCGCCTCGTCCGCGCTGTTAGCCAGCCCCGTCCACACAGAAATGCAAACCAAACAATCGAATCCTATCCCTACAAGGTATGCAACAAGGAATACGAAACAATCAGAGAACTGTAGAAGGAAAAAATAGGCACGTGACAAACGTCTAGTGATTTCTTCCGAGCTGTTGTTAACAGGGTCTCGATTGCTGTGATGATAGCCAACGTTCGCTAAGCGGATACGGCACAACGAAGAAGAAGAAATTAAGCTTTACAAGGAAAAAGGTTCGCAGTAGGACTGTAAGAACTACCGAGGTATTAGTTTACTCAGCATAGTCGGCAAACTGTATGCAAAGATATTGATTAAAAGAATAACGACTAAAACTGAGAAAATGATATGGGATGTGCAAGCAGGATTTAGAAGAGAAAGGAGATGTATGGATCAGGTCTTTTCATTACGAGGTATAGTCCAAAAACTCTTGGCTAGAAGTCAGAAGATATATTGCGCTTTTATAGACTTGGATAAGGCCTATGACCGAGTGGTGCGGAGTGAATTGTGTGTAGTAGTATATTGAGATAATTAATAAATTATTAACTTACCCTCCACAGCATAAGCCTTTCGCCAAGAAAAGCTAAACAGCTTCTCGAGTTGCAAAGAAAGACTTTAAACTGGTGACGGGCATCCTCACTGGACACTGCCCTCTGAGGTATCACCTTAAAAAGATGGGCAAAACAGAGAGTGATAGTTGCGAGAACTTCGCTGAAACTGCAGAACATTTGCTTTGCGAATGCCCAGCGCTTTTTTGCAAGAGGCTTAAGTTTCTGGAAGGGGCCTTCCTAAAGCCCTTCGATGTCAGAAACTTAGCCTACAGGAAACTGATAAACTTTGCTCGAAGTCTCGGAAACCCAGGCCTCGAATAGATTAAGGGTTATGCACAAAAGATCTGATAGGTCGAGGTGCTTGAGAGGTTGTATAGCCTTCACGACCCCCCCTACAATCTTCAATCTACCCCCACAGCAATATTTTCATGTTATTTCTTCCTAAATCTGTAACGCAAACTTTTTTTACAATCGAAAATGAAATAATAATTTCCACTCTCAAAAAATCTTGAGCATTTTATAAAAAACCTAACACTAAACTTTTTTTTTAATTTGTTGAACAGCCCTTGTATACCCATCGTTTTTCAACAACAAAAAATTCCAATTTAAATTCAACAGAGTAAATAGACGAAAAGACACAGTGTTTAAAGTAATTTTTAAAATTTGACCATGTCCCAATGGTTTTTAAAATTAATTTTATAAAATGAATGATTTCACCAAAAATTCCAACAACTCGTTTTACAGATAATTACAAAGTATACGTTTAATTACCTGGAAGCCATTAATCCAAAGTTTTGAAAGGAAAAAATCCACACAACACGTAAAAAGTAAATTAATATAGAACCCGATACAGGATAGATTGACATAACTGCGTGTAATTCGAGTTTTTGGGTTGGTAGGCGTTGCTGTCGCATATGATCTACATTGGCATTGATACGTAAGTGTCACAGATACGATGGTTGTTCGAAAATTTAGCAAGAAATTACTTTCTGTCCACCAAACAATTAAAAGAATCAAACACACCCGTTCCTAAAGATAAGAAGATTCTCTGTATAATTTCGCCCATTAAATATTTCGACTTTTAAAATTTGCATCTTTTTCTTTTTCTTCTTCTTCTTTTTATAATAGGACCTGGTCCTGTTTAGTCAGTTGCGTTTAGCCTCACTCGGAGTTTTTCCTGTGACGCTGAGCTCCAACTTTCGTACCATCTCTTCGGTGGTCTGCCTACCGGTCTTCGCGAGTTTGTTTTTCGCGACATGGCCCACTTTGCACACCTTTCATCTGGCATCCTTTCCACATGGTCTTTCCAGCACCTCTTGCGTGTTCTAGCCCATCTTACTACATTTTGTATTTCTAGTTCTTCTCTGATATCCTGGCTTCTTATTCTATCCCTCAGGGTAACTCCCTTTATGGTTCTTAATATTTTCATTTCGTTCGTTCTCATTATTCTTTTCGTTGTTGATGTTTCAGCTCTGGTTTCTGTGGCATCTTTTTCGAGAACATAAAATAGTATATCACACACCTAGGGAAGTAGAGTAAGAAATACCTAAAAGCACATGTTTATTGACCGAGGCGAACCCTTTTACAAAACCTCTGGAATTTTGGTCTGAATTGGGATGCACCTATTACCTATATTCTCTCCAATTGTTGGGTCAATTCCTTAACTAATTGTCTCCTAAACCTCGCCATTCCTAGATTGCGACAGATGGGTGACATCATGACTTCTTTAACTTTTTTATGTCTGTTAAATAGTAGCCTCGAGCTGACAGCCCTCTTTTATAAGGTTATTAATTATTTAATGATTTTAATATGGAGGGTAGAGATGAGGAAAACAATCTTTTATGGTGCCACGTCTTTTTTCGTTCTCTAAAGAGTACTCTGCCAGCGGTCTCTCTACTGGCAAATTATGCCCGAGCTCAGCCGTAGAGGGTAGAAGAAAAAAAAAGAAAATAAAAGTGAGCCGCGCCACCGACTTAGACGGTTCAAGCCGGAAACCCCTAGGTCTTATAGGCACTAGCAGAGCCACACGATAAACAACTAAGATTATGGTGAACCAAATAAATAAAATTATAGCTAAAATATTTTGGATACTTAACTCACACAATAAATCAAAGTACATAGCTCAATAGCAACATTATAACAAAAATAGTCAAAATTAACAGCTATGGTAAATTTTCTTGCTAAAACAAACCAAAAATTTAAAATTTACAACTTTATAAAATAACCAAAACAGAAGTAAGAGTAACAGACTTTACCAAGTTACCAAAAAAAAAAGTAAAACGTATATAAATCAACTCATTAATTACATTAAATCAAACGTTTACGTAAGGCTGCTTATTTACACATGTTTTTTTAACCATTTACATAAATATTTTCACTGCCAAAACAATCGAGTTTATTTAAAGATATTTTTACAATGGTTGTCCTTTAAAATATCAACATTGTAGGATATTTACAAATAAGTATGAAGAAAATATATTTTTACTTGGACATAAAGAATTATTGAGAAGATTATTTTAATCCAAGTTTAGTTTTGGCATATTATCTAATGCAATAAATAGTTTCCAACAATGTACTATATTAATAAACTAAAACAAAACTTAATCGTGGTGTCAAAATAAGTCACGGCGTTATATATTTAAAAATAAATCACTTATAACCTTTGGCTATACGAATTCACAAAGTACTATATTAATAAACTAAAACAAAACTTAATCGTGGTGTCAAAATGAGTCACGGCGTTAAATATTTAAAAATAAATCACTGATAACCTTTGGGTATACGAATTCACATGTACTATATTAATAAACTAAAACAAAATTTAATCGTGGTGTCAAAATAAGTCACGGCGTTATATATTTAAAAATAATTCACTTATAACCTTTGGGTATACGAATTCACCACTCCTGTGGCCGGCTTGATTATGGGACGGTACCTGCTAATTAACAATGGCTTCCCTCAAATAAATCCCGCATGCGGCTATTTTAACTCGACACCAAAATCCAAAATATCAACAACGAAGGTAAGATAGAATGGTCAAGTTAAAAATTAAGTGGTTTTTCTTCAAAATCCAATTAAGATGGCCCAAATACAGCCAGATATGAAAGAAATCCCGTAGAGGTTCTGCCCACGTGCTAATATCACACCGTCCCAAAACTCTCACCAACACACGACTCCCAAGGCTGCCACCCAACGACTGAACTTCCCAGGCCGGATATCAAGAAATGACACGGAATAAACGTCAACCAACAATACATATATTAACAGAAAATATTGCACCGGCGAACATAACAAAGATAATCCATAACCTCAATAACAAAAACGTAACAAAGGTTAAACCGGGAGATCAATTCACTAAAAACATTCCAACACCGGAAGGAATTAGACAAGGTGACAGCCTAAGTCCCTTTTTGTTTAATTATCTCATGGATAAAATTATAAATAAAGTAACAGATCTTAACCTCGGATACAGACCGGGCAACAAAAGAATTACGCCAATGGTGCAGCAATTATAGTCTACAGAGACAACTCTTCCAGTTCTTTCAAGTAAGCCGTCAATTCAATATGATCATTTCTATCAACAAAACCAAATGTATGACAATCGCGAAAGATCCGCTCAGATGTAAGCTAGTGGTGAAGGACAATCCCATAGAACAGGTGATGCAATTAAGATATCTGGGCATAGACATATCAAGCACCCACGACCCAGTTAAAAACCTGATGAGACAGATTAACAAAGCATCCGTACTATTGGAATGCCTACGAGATACATTCTGATCAAACCCGTACATGCGCAAAGATAACAAAATTGGAATCTACAAGACAATCAGACCAATCATGACGTACGGTACAGAAGTCCACGAAGACACCAACAAGACGAGCATGTGTCTATGGGTGGCTGAAATGAAAAAAAAAGACAGAGTAAGAAACGCAGATATCAGAGAACAATGCGAAATACAAGATATTGTTTGATGGGGAAGACACATAAGAGGCAGTGGTACATCCATATAAGACGGATGGACGAGAACAGACTTCCGAAACTGGTCTTAGAAAACAACCCGCCCGGCTCAAAACCTCCCGGGAGGCCACCTAAAATATGGAGAGATAGTTGGCAATCTACTTCTAAGGAAAAGATGCAGAGGCAGCTTCAAAATTAACAGATCGACAGATCTCCAAGAAGTACAAAAAGAAGAAGTTTTTACTCCTGTTGACAGTCCTATTGACTGCCAATTTTTGTTTATAAGTTGTCTATGTAGACGTACTATCAATGCAGTCATTCTTAATGATTTTCTTTGGAAAGTTTAAAATATTCGGTATTCAATTCAGCTCTCCTATGATGTCTGGAAGTCGTATAGCTTTGATGTTTTCGTGATTTGCCAGGCGTAATTCATGGTTCCTGGCTGTCTTGGTTATTGCTTTTTTAACAGAAGTAACCTTCCACAAGTCTCAAATTGTGCAGGGTGTCTGTAGGGATGAGCAAGTCGTTTGGATCTCTCCGCAGGCGCATGAGTCGTCCTCGGCGTATCCCCATCTTAACAAATTTTTCCCGGACCTTTCCATTTGACATATGATCCTATTGAAGTTTTTTCAGGTTTTCCAGTCTAGTTGTAATCCTTTAGGGAGACTTTCTGTCGGGTTCCAGGTTGGGGTAATGTTATCTGCTAGCCTCTGCTTCTACATTGTTTCTTTGTTTGCCAATTTAGAGTCTGTTAGTGGGTTTGTTGCTTGTTGTTCCTGGATTTAGGTCTGGAGGCAGGGGGCTCGTGTCCGTATAGAAGTGTCTTTCATCCAGTGACTGCCTGCTTCGTTCTGCCATACATAAGGCTTGTTAAGAGTAGAAGAAGCGAAAGAACCGTAGCAAGGGGAAAAAAGTGGTCTTTAGCTACCCCTAGGGGGAAAAGGCGTGCCTATATCTTTGTATGTGTGGATGAGATGCTTATTGTTAAAATTAATAAAAACTATAACACCTCTGAATTAAAATTACAGTCCATTCATTCACTTAATCTCGTACAACCCACGTATAGTGTTTATCACTAATCCATCCATTTTAATACAACACCTCTGCGATGCGTGAGACATACGCGTATTTGATAACGCAAAACGATAAATTCACCGGAGAATTAAGGGCATAATTATCACGATTTCCTAATTGCTTTGTGGTGTTAGGATATCCTTTTTTTTATTTTCGCAGGAATCATTATTAACTTTGCATACGGAACATTAGTCTTGCAATTTATGCGCATTAGTTAAATTTTAGGATGTAATGTTAGAGATAAAAACATACTAATGGGACTAGAGTATTAAATTTAAAAAACACGATTTTTACTTCTAGAATTTCTTCTTATTCGATAAAATTGTTTAATCAATTCGTTTCGTCAATAATTTAAAACCATTTTGTTTGCCCGCCGTAATACCGTCAAACGCTGGAGAGACTCCCCCTCTTTCCGGTGAAAAGATAAACGTAGCCCCAAAGTCAACCAAAGAATGTAATAATCTTCTCGGAGATTGTCGTGGCACATCTGCCAAAATACGCCCTTATCCTTAAACAACGCAATACCAGGTGCGTGCCAAAAGTTCCGATATTTTCCGAAAGTCAGCATTTTCAAAAACATCAAAAAATGCCAACAATAAAAAAATAAGAAAATTATAACAAGAAACTTTTGAAAACTGTGGAGCTACCAAAAAATAGGTTGAGAAAGTGCATTAATTTTTACACAAACGTTTTTTTAACCCCTCTAATTATACAATCAATTCTTAAATAGGACAATAATCATTTGGTGTGACTATACATATTGTTAAAGGTTTGCTTCAGTGAGCTTCAGCTGTACCAATTTTGCTTTACACAGCTGATATGCTCACAACACGATTAACTGCTGTTGCAACATACGCTAATGACACCACTATACACACAGAGTCACGAATCATTAGAAGTTGCAGCAATACAACTCTGTGCAGAAGAGTAACTAAGGAAAAGACCATTGCCAAGGGGCTATAAAAGCAATTAGCTCCATGCAAGTTAACTCTTAACTTGTATGAGATTTTTTAGAATCACTACAAGAGTTGGGGAGTCAAAATAGACTGTCTTTAGCCTGGGTATCAGGTTACACAGGTTACAAGTGCAATTAAGAGGCTGATTCATTAGCCCGAGAAGGAGCACGATGTGCCCCAATTGGTCCAGAACCTTTCTGTGGTATAGCGAAAGCACTGCAAAAATCAGTACCTGCACTTGGATGATAAAGCAGTCTCGAGAATGGTGGAACAATGCGCCAGGAATAAGATAAGCCAAAGAGTTCATTAAAGAACCATCGCCCAAATTTGCAGAGCACCTACTAAGTCATAATGGTCGATCAGCCAGGATCATGGTTGGTCTTTTTATAGGGCATTTTAGACTGAACAAATACATAAACAACATCGGACTGGCAGGCAAAACCATATGTAGGTCCTGCCAAAAAGGTGAGGAAACCTCCGCACACAATCTGTGTTACTGCGAGGGTGTGACAAGGCTAAGGTTTTCTATGGTAGTGGAGGAAAAACCACAACCTTCCCAAAATATAGAGGACGTAAGGTCTGGCAGGTCTAGAAAAGGAACTCCAACATAATATGAGGGCACACGCATTAAATCTACAAAGGTCGCAATGAAGAGGCTACTATAAGCACATAAACCCCATACTAATCTAATCTAATTGGTACTTTAAAGACACCATGGTTGCGCCACAATGATGTTTCGGTAAAATAAAGCCCTTAAGATCTAGGTCGAGATTTGTAAAATAAAATAAATAGGGTTTATAAGCTATTGAACATAAAATATGTATCGAGTTAAATTAGGACTATATAGGAAGCTATTTTTGTCCATAAAACTATCCGATTGGAGAACCACCAGAGTAAGTTATTCCCTTCTTCTTCTTCTTTTACCTTTTAATTCGTCTAATTTTGGACATAGGCTTCTTCTGCTTTTTTCCAATCGTTTCTATTTTGTGCTTTTTGTTTCCAATGTATTCCTCCTATTTTCTTTATGTCGTCTCCCCATCTCATCTGGGGTCGTACTCTTACTTACTTTCTAGTCCATGGTCTCCATTGTATCGTGGTATTCCACTTATTATCCTTTTGTCTGGCGTTATGACCTGCGAAGTCCCATTTTAGCCGGGCTATATGTTGACCTGCATCTTTGACTTTTGTTTTGTTTCTTATCCAGTTATTTTGTTTTTTAATTCCCAACATTGATCGCTCCATGGCTCTTTGGGTTTTCTTTATTTTATCGATGTTTGCTCCATACCGCTTTCTCTTCCAGGGCCCCTATATCAGCCCGTGAAACCAGAAATGAACGAGGAAGAAATGTTAACAATATAAATATGGACTTAGCAACGATTCTCGAATGGGGATCCAATAACTTGGTAGAATTCAATGCAAACAAAACACAAGCATGTCTTTTCTCTAGAAAAGCCGATCTCACTGTGCCTAACATAACTTTGTCAGGAGTAACCATACCACTGAAGTCATCCATATCGATGCTTGGTATTACTATCAGCAATAACCTTTCCTGTGAAAATCACGTGAGGTCCATTGCCAAAAGTGCATCCCAAAAACTTGGTTTTTTGTTTCGTGCTAAGAGCTATTTCACCTCCAGTCAGCTGCTTATGATCTATAAGGCACAGATCCGACCTGTACTGGAGTACTGTTCCCATATTTGGAGTGCAGTACCTAAACATATCCTGAAGCTACTGGATTCTGTCCAAAAAAGGGCAATTCGTCTCGTCGGTGATGCCTCGCTTACAAACTCGCTCACTTGTCTGGAACACCGTAGAAAAGTTGGCGATTTGTCTCTATTTTATAGATATTTTCATGGGCGATGCTCTTCTGAAATATCAACAATCGTTCCTCCTTTGGCAGTCTCTTCGAGATTAACCCGTCAAGTTCAGTCTTCACACCCCTTCGTGGTCACTTTGAAGACCTGCAGAACATCACTTTCCAAAGACTCATTCATCCAACGAATTGCGAGGCTTTGGAACTCATTGCCTAGGGAGGTGTTCCCCGAGGCATACAACCCCCAGAAATTTAAGAAGAACACCAACTCCTACCTTCTTTCCCTTGGTTCCCACGATGTTCTCTGAACATTACAGGATATCCCTTTTCGTGGGAACCAAAACATAAAAAAAAAAAGTCAAGATTTATGTTTGGCAGGCGTATGTAAGAATTGGAAGGATGCAGTGATCAAATACTCTGGTTTTTAGGTTCTGCTGTATTTTCTTATTTTTTAGAACCCATTTTAATTTTTCAAATCCTGCGCAGGCTAATCTGACCCTTCTTTTTACCTCCGCTGTTCGGTTTTTCTTGTTTGTCCCAAATATATATAATCATTGACGGTCCCTTTTTATACCAACCAAAATTGGTCTCAACAATCCAACGCTCACGGTGTTAAAAATAAGAGAAGATACAATTTTCAAAAAGATATTTTCAGTAGAAAAAATTAGCCAACTTTTCGAGAGCCAAAAAATTTCTTCATTACTCCTTTCGCGGTCGTATTTTTCTTTTTTAATGATAAAATTTTCCAATGAGTATAAATCAATACGTTTTCAAGTACCCCCGTAATAATCCTTTTAAATATTCCGGGACGAATCCACTCTAGTCCCTTTACGAATCTCTTGCCTCGTGAAAAACTAAGATTACTGCAGGTTCTTGTAAAAGAAAAGGGTGAAAAATCGAAATTAAAATACGCCCGAGGTAAATACTGAACATGACTCTTACATGCACTGTACATAATACGCTGAAAGGGATTTATTGTAAAGGAAAAGTGGAATTTTCTACTTAAAAACTTACGTTTGAATGAAGAGAAATGATTTAGGAACGAAAAAAAATGCGTTTTATATTATATTAGGTCAATATTGTGACCTATTTTTTTTATATGACATAAAGAAATAGGCTCGTGCTTGTTTAGGTCGACTCCTAGCAAACTGCGATTTTGCGTAAACCCCTTTTACATTTATTGGGCGATTTTTGACCATTTAGGTCAGAGTGATTTTATATCAATTAATATACTTATTTTTTTAGCTACTGTGCTCCACGTACACAAAAACAGTCTCCTACCTTCGGAAAATTCCAGGATGTTGATAATGGAGACGTTATTAAGCATTTCGGGTTCCAATTCTGGTTCCACAAAGTACCTTCGTTTGCAAACAAGTACGGTAAAAGGGAATCTTATCATTCTCTTTAAAAAACTAATAAAGAGGGTTTTTTGCAAGCCCTGTAATTAGTAAATGTTCATTTCTGTAGCAAAGTTCTGCTGCAGGAATAAAGAGTCCTATCTCCATTATTTCCTTTCGCCTAAACTTTAAAAATTTTCCTGTCGTGTTTCTAGATGGCCTCCAGATGGTCAATAGACTAGACTTGAACGAGAAAGAAACGATTGGGTGATTGATGTATGGGCTCAGGGGGATTTTGGAGGAAAATTCCAAAACGATCAGCGTGCCTGGACTCAAGATTGAATTTTAAGACAGAGACCTGGATGGTAGCCAGTCGACCAGCACAAAATATAATACCCTAGAGGTAGGTGACAAACAAAGGCGGCTGTGATGGAGAAATTAAACGCAGAGTGGCCATAGCACGTAACTCAACAATAAAACTAACTCGAATATGGAAAGACTCTGCAATATCTCAACGCAACACACTGAAATTATTAAACTTCCTGATCTTTCCTATTGCCACATATGCCTCTGAGACCTGGACTTTAAAAATGGCCAATCGAAGAATAATAGATGCTTTTGAAATGTGGGCCTACAGAAGAATGCTGCAAATATCAAACACAGAACACCGTACTAATGTGTCAATTCTTAAAAAACTAAAATTCACCAAATATAAATATTTATTAATTTTAATTATTTTAATTCACAAAATAGGAACGAAATATTAACGTTGTTATCCTAGATGGCACCCGTGAAAGAAGTTATTAACAGAACAAACTGAAAAAAAAACTATTAGTCAGGATTAATATAAACATTATTGTGTTGTTATAGATTATGCTTAAGAAATATTACAAATTAACAATAACTAAGTGATAGATACATACTTTTCTGTTATAGGATCAAAATTAACTTGTTTTGTAATTTATAAGGCAAATAATAATAATTAATAACTTATAAAACCAGAAGACACCGGCAATAATAATAATAATATTCTTTATTTCATATAAACATTTATATATACAACACAATATATACATATGTATGGTACATGCAAACATTGAAAGAAAAGACGTCAAATAAAAAACAATAATTTTAGTGATTTGTTTCAAAATATTCTTTCAAATCATATGGTTCCAGATTCAACAGAAGTTGTTTCACTTTATTCTTGAAGATACTATGTGTCGTGATAGACTTAAGACTGTTCGGTAATTTATTAAATATTCTGATGCACATATATGAGGGATTTTTTTCTGTGAGTGTTAGTCTGTGTATAGGAAAGTTAATATTAAGTATTCGTGTATTATAGTTGGGATTCATGTAATTTTCTGTGAAAACCTCCTTGTGCTTATGTAAAAATGTTAGACATTCGAATAAATATAGTGCAGAGACTGTTAAAATTTGTTTTTCTTTGAATAAACCTCAACAGGATTGTCTGAAGGGCATTTTATAGATAGTTCTCAAAACTCTTTTTTGTGCAATGAATATTTTTTGTAGATTAGGTTCTGTTCCCCAGAACAAGCTAACAACAAATGATTTAAATAACAGCTGACAGTACTTATTTTTGTATTATTCATAAAATCACTCGATTGTAATATTATACGCGCCAACCTTTAATTTTTCAAACCTTGCATCGCGATTGGTCGTTTGCGATAACATTGAAAATAGTTGGCATATTTTTCGCGGCTTTTGTTTGCTTCTGTGAACTGTAAAAACGTCCTTCTTCTTCTACAGATGCCTATCTGTTCCAGACGTTGGCAACCATATTGGCTAATCTAACTTTATTTACAGCTGCTCGGAATAGTTCGGTGGTTGTCATGGAGAACCAAGTTCTTAAATTTTTTAGCCATGAGATTCTTCTCCTTCCGGCGCTTCTCTTTCCCTTCACTTTCCCTTGTAATATGCACTGCAAGAGATTATATCTCTTTTCATTTCGCATGATGTGACCTAGATATTGTATTTTTCTTGTTTTAATTATATCCATGATTTCTTTATCTTTTGACATTCTTCTAAGGATTTCAATGTTAGTTACATGATCTGTCCATGATACCCTTAGCATCCTTCTATAGAGCCACATCTCGAATGCTTCGATCTTTTTCGTCATTGCTTCTGTCAGTGTCCATGACTCCACTCCGTATGGTAACACGGAAAACACATAGCAGCGTAACATTCTTAGTTTTGTGTTCATGGTTAGGTCTCGACTTTTAAAAACTGCTGACATTTTAATGAATACATTTCTGGTCTTTTCAATTCGGCTTTTAATTTCTTGCGAGTGGTCCCATTGATCATTTATGATGGTGCCGAGGTATGTATATCTGTCGACTCTTTCAATTGTTCCACCCTCTAATCTTAGTTGTAAGGTGGGAACGTTGTTCTTGCTTATGATCATATATTTAGTCTTATCCATATTGATAACCAGTTCATATTGGTGGCTACTGGTTGTTAGTCTATCCATTAGTTGTTTCAGGTCTTCCATATTATAGCGCGTAACGCGTTTCTAAAGATGAAGCAGTTCTTTTGTAACCGTTCATTGAATCAAACACCGAAAATACGAATGATAAAATGCCACATATTCTCTATTCTCCTCCATGGCATAGAAGCAACAACACTGAATAAAACATCGTGGAAAAAATTAGAAGCCTTCGAAATGTGGTTATACAGAAGAATACTCAGAATATCGTATATAGACCGAAACACTAACGACGAACTGCTCAGACGACTAGGAAAAGGAACAAAGCTTGTAAATGAGACAAAGATCCGATAACTACAGTACCTGGGCCACGTTATGAAAGAAGAAAGATATACCCTGTTACAAGTGATTATGCAGTCGAAGACGATTGTCGTGGCTTCGCAGCTTGAGAGAGTGGTTCAACTGTTCGTCAGTCCATTTTTTTACGTCAGCGGTGGATAGAGTTAAAATAGTCATGACCTTCTAAAGAAGACGGCACCCTAAGAAGAAGAAGAAGAAGGTACTGTAAACATCACAACAGATTAGCTCTGTACCTATCAGCTGTTGTAGTCTCCCAGCTATTGCTAGCCTGTTTGCCTCTTTGTTTCCATGTACTCCTTGGTGTCCTGATACCCTCATTAAGCAGAGCTTATTGTGTTATCACCAGCATTCTAATACTAGATAAAAATCAACTTAGTAAGATGTCAACGCTTTCGGCACCGCCTGGTTGTCTGACACGAGTAGATTCTCTTGCTTTTATAGGACATTTTGATACAGGTAAAAATTACTGTGATTTCTGTATGCAACACTACAGAAGTTTATGCCGACGGTCCTGTCTCGTAAATGCCCGGTCCTGCTCCATTTTCTGATCTAGATTTGTTTGTATACCAGACGTCTCCGTTTAAGAACCTTACTGTACCCACGGGTAAATCCAAAATCGCCGGTTGCAGCTTATTATTATTAATATTTTTTCCTTTCCATAAAACCTCTTATTACTTTCGTAATTCTAATCGAGTGAAATGATGATATTTCAAAATTCGTTTTCGTCCATTGGGAGTGCAGCAGCACCTCGAAGAGAAAGAGAGAAGGGGGGAATTTTAAATTTTTCGCATCATTAATTTTCATTACAAGAGTATTTCTTGGTTTCCGTTTCTTCATCTCAGAATTAATCACAAAAACAAAATACCAGCGGCGCACAAACTACCTAAGCCGTATGAGATTTTTATTGTTCCTTTTACCAGGAACTAAGGATTTAAGTCTATCGATTTTTTCAACCCACCTAAGTTCTTAGTAGAGTAAAACTATTATTACAGTTTACTATTTTTTTTACGCATTTATCTGCTTGTTGACTGTTTTATGCGTTTTATTTATGTTGCCAGTAGTTTCGACATAATCGTTAAAAATGTTGATAAAATTTTTTCTTTCGGCACTCTGTATCTTTAATATGGATGCCGTTACGGTAATTTTACACTGAACAAACCCAAACATATTTTGCGGTGTAATATACTCATTTTAGCAACGGGGCCATCTTTTTTTGAAACATGATGGAATAAGCATTCCTCATACATACATACATAAAGTCACGCCTTTTTCCCATAGGGGTAGGCAGAGACCACTTCCCTCCACTTGCTACGGTTCTTACACATATCTTTTGCTTCCCTCTACTTTCATCAGTGCTCTCATACACGCTCGTAGGTTGTTGGTACTCTTGACCTGGCCTTTCTTCAAAACAATGTTGATCTGATCAAGATATGTTCTCCGAGGTCGACCTCTATCGACTTGTTCATTTATACTCGCCTTATAAATTTGTTTTGTCAATCTTTCTTCATCCATCCTTTCTACGTTTCCAAACCATCTTAGCATTCCTTTATCTATCTTTGTAACCACATCTTCTTTTACACCACAGCGTTCTCTTATCTCACTATTCTTTACTTTATCCAACCGAGTCACTCCAGCTATACTTATAAGTAAAAATAGATAGAACCCATTCAATTTTCCCCCCTGAAAAGAGGGGGCACGTTTGCAAAAATGTCAGGTTGACAACATTTAATAGTCTGTTTGACTTGATACAACCAACAAATTAATGATACAAATGACATTGTTTTCGTTTTGTCAACATTCTTTATTACTCAGGCGAAATAAGTAGTATCTTAGAGTACGCTGTTGCGGTTGAAAAATAGCTGTTTGCCCATTTGAGTGCGACCAGTTTACGTGGCGCACGCTTACGTCATTTGAGTGTTACTTGGCGCACGTTTACGTCATTTGAGTGTTACTTGGCGCACGCTTACGTCATTTGAGTGTTACTTGGCGCACGCTTACGTCATTTGAGTGTTACTTGGCGCACGCAAATTATACTTAGCGCACGCAAACTATCCTTGTCGCACGCAAATTCGAACCACCAACCTTTCGGTTAACAGCCCAACGCGCAAATGTCAAGTTGACAGTACAAAGTTTGTATTTTTATTTCAGTTAATATTTTCGGTCTGGACCTCTGTTTTATGCTCGCGTTCATTCCGCATTCGCAATAAAAAATAGTATGTGCAACCCGTGCGATGTTGACGATTGCTCACTTATTAAACTAGTTGCACAATATACTATTGTTTGTTGCTCTAAAGGGCATGGTGTGGTCGGTTATTAGGAAAATTTAGCCAAAAATAGGCACGAAAAAAGGCATTCGTACAAACCTACGTTTATCATCACCGCATTGATTTATGAAATATTTTGTGTTTGAACTAAGATGATCTAGTAGGTGGTATTGTTTGCATGACATTCGTAACGTGACACACAGTCACAGCAATAAAGTCATTGTTCTAAAGTGTTCAAAGAGAAATGAGCTCTGAAAATGATGATGGCTATTTACTAGAAAAAGTATTAGAAGCGGCACAAAGTAACGTTTCACAATTAATCCACCGGAAATCATCAAGGCAGGACGAAGTTACCTATACCCAATGCAAAGAGTGGTGCAGTTCTAAGAGCATTTAGAAAGTGTCCGAAAAAACAAATTGAAAGATTTATATAAAAAGCACAAGATAATAGATTTCTGCTAGAAAAGGTAATAAGGATTTGATTAGGTTTTATGTGAGTGGGGCGTGGACGCCCCTCCACCGCTTTGATTTGATTAATATTATAAGAATTCCCGATTCCAAAACTCATACTCAGAGAACTTTTGTAATCTCAAGTCCAAACTACATTAACATATTATGCTGCAGATACTGTGCGCCACGACCGGCAGTTCTCTCTTCAATCGATGTCTGGTTTCGGACGTCGTGACCCCTTGAATGTATGCCCGGGACAGTCAAACTTCTCCAGGTTTCTCTGTCTTCAGCAGTCCGCATCACTTCTTGTATGGAGAGGTTTGTCCAGGATTTTATTTGATCTGATATATCTGTTCGGTGATCTTTCTCTCCGGCGCCTTCTATCAACTTTCCCCTGGATGACCTGTTTTTCTAATTCATCTCTCCAAATGACATGGCCGAAGTATTTGAGGGTGTTTCGTTGGGTGTCTGGTAACAAACGTTCATTTTCCGCAATTCTTAACTCTTCAAGCGGATTGAAGAGTTGGTTCTGCGGGTCGTCCATAGAATTCTAAAAATTCGTCTATAGCATGTCATTTCGAAAGCTTCGATCCGGCGTCTACATGCCACATTGATAGCCCATGACTCGGAGCCGTAGGTAGCGATTAAAAATACAAGTGATTTCATGAGGCGTTGTTTTGTAGCTTTACTTATCTTGTAATCTTTCCATACTTTTGTTAGTTTGGCTAACGCTGTCCTTGCCGTCCTAATGCTTCTTTTTATTTTCTTTTCACTGCCACCTTTGTTCGTGATGCATGCACCGAGGTATATAATTGACTCTTTGCACTCTTTGTCAGGGTTCGTGATAAAACTCCGCTTTTATTCACGATCATGAGACAACACTTGCCCCTGTTGAATTTTAACCCCGATTCTGCACTAACGACCGGCAGTTACCACTAGTCGAAATTTTTTTGTAAAGTACGTCAAAGAAAAATGTGTCAATCAAGTGGTTAGCGTTAAAAAAATAAGGAAAGTACAAAAAGAAATAGCAACAGGACACTGCTTCAGGCTTTCTTCCGCAACCCTATTAGCTGACTCGGGAGCCGATATTACAACCATCAAGCGACATAGCGAATGACGCTCTAGTATTGTAGATTGTAGGGTGGGTCGTGAAGGCCATGCTGCGTCTCAAGCACTTCGACCTATCAGATCTTTTGTGCATGACCGTTAATCTATTCAATGCCCGGGATTCCGAGACTTCGAGTAAAGTTTATCGGTTTCCTGGAAGCTAAGTTTCTGATATCGAAGGGAATTAGGAAGGCCGCTTTCACTCTAGTATGGTAGCCGAGACATATTTAGCAGATTCTATACAAAATAAAGTTTTAATAGCAAATAAAATGCTACTATTTTTAGCAAAGCCTACGGAATTGGCCAATAATACAACGTGCAAATTAAACCTAAACAATTACAACAGCAGCCTCATTGAACTCCCAGAAATAGAAGCTACGATAACTAATAGCACTGGATCTGGCATACATTTTACTCGCTGGCACTTTCAATTAACATGTAGTACAAGGTAAATAATTATAATGGTCGTTAATTTTGAAATAGTTTTTTAATTCACTTAAGATAAGTTACGTGTTGGGATGGCCCATATATTTTTTTTTACTGAAAATAGTCGCAAAAAGGGTAGACCTATCGAGTGGGCCGCGGACGGCCCACACTGCGACTATTAGAAGGGGAAGAGATTATAGAAAGGAAATGATTGTGGACCCGCTTTTTGAAAAGTTGCAGGTCATAGTTCTCTGGAAAAAACTGATTTTGAAAGCTTGTTCCATTCCGTAGCAGCCCTGTTAAAGAAGGATTCTTGATGGAGAGTGGTCCTTGTTGTGTCAATCTCGAGAGTAAATGGGTGAGACTGATCGGCGTACCGAGTTCTTCGGCCGAATGTGGCCAATGGTGGTACAAGAATTTTTATTTCTCTGGAGCATCTGCCATGGAAATATCTGTAGAGTAATGAATGGTCTGCAACTTTTCTTCTATGTTCTAGAGGGTGAAGGGTATGAGAGAGTTGAGCTGTTTATCAACCGAATGGCCCTTTTCTGAAAAAAACCTAGAAGACGAAGAGAATGCCTTGGTGCTGAACCCCAAATGTGCCCATATTTACCATACATACTAACCCAGAATTGGCAGATGACAAGACACGAAAGCAATGTTGTCATCTATTATTTGTGACATTGAAAAATATGTAAAAACTGAAGGGTAAAAAGGAAAATAGTGAAAACTGAAACCATCTGAAAACTGTGGAGTTTGCGAATTATGTAAGTCTCGGATAAGATTTTACTATTATTATGTATTGAAACCAATGTACTCGTATGTTGAGTATTCAATTAATAAATTCGTAAATAAGTTCCCAACTTATGACCAACTTTTTAACATTTACCTAAGAGTATTTAACAGCTGAGTGGCAGAAAAGAGCCACTTTTCTAACTGAGATTTTAACGAAAATGTCAACATTTAATGACAGTTTTCAAAAACAGATATTTTTTAGACTGCGTAAAAAAGGTATATCAAAGGAAAAAAATGTTAAGGTTTGATATATTTTAAAACGGCTTTGTGTTGAAACGTAGAGTAAGTGTGTTTTCATCAAAAGATTTACTGAAATTTCTCGTAAGTACATTTAATATATTTCCCTTAATTTTTAAAAAATCTATATCTTCTGTTAACTTACAATTTTTTGACATTTAGTTTATTTTTCATTCGGTTAAATCTACTATGCCCTAATTTTTAGTATGAATTTTATTTATTACATGGAAAGGCTATTAGTGGTGTAGCGGTCATACAGGCAGGTAACACACAGACGACGTGACAAAACTTTTGCATTTTTGAATCCTCAAAATTCCGACGACTAATTTCAATGAAGACCTTTTAATCCCAAGTCTTGTCCTTTTCAAGAAAGCACGTATACTATCCCAATATTTACGACCCTAAGTTTTGTTCCTTCTCAATAAAGCACGTATACGAGCCTAAGCTTTATGACCAGAAGCTTCTTTCCTTTTCAGATACTCACGTACACTCGCAGTAGCAATGTAAATCTGTAAGATTTAAAAATTCCTTTCCGCCAAGTTAAGCATCATCTACAAACCGTCATAAAACTAACGACCTGGGGGACGAAGATAAAAAGGACGGTCAGAGGTACACGGAGTCAGTCAGTATCCGCCAGTCAGTCTCTAAACGGCTCCCGACACAGTCTCTCAACGGCCTCCGACACAGTCTCTCGACGAACTTCGACACTGAAGTACATCGCCTCATTTTCCAAGTTTTTATTTCGTTTCAATAAATACACGTAATTCGAATTGTTCATCATTTCCCTAACACTCATCACATACAATATTTCCCAAAGTGGTAATTACATTGACTCAAGCAAAAACGACGGCGGTGTGGTTCGCTACCCGTTACGTCTTGTTTCACACGGGGGCGAAAAGTGGACTACAGATAGTCACTTTGCTACTTTAAAAAGAAATAGTTCGGTAGTGGTACAAGATAATATTAGTGTAATAAAAATGTTGGAATCTAAGGCATGCTAGTGAGTATGTCATTAGTTTAAAGTATTGCTGTAGCTAATTTAGGTTAGATAAAAGTTGCTTATTGATCTTATTTAGATAAGATTGTTATTTCAGAAAAATACCCTTTTTAAGGTATTTTATAATTAAAAAAAAACTCCTTCCCCCCACCCCGAGTGTTGGTTCAGATTAGTCGGATTACCACTAATTAAGATAACATTTCAAAGGCATGATTTTTTCGTGAACGCCTCTGAATTAAAAAATAAAAACCCAAAGGAACTGGTCGGTTACGGCAAAATCATAATTTGTTATGGGCAACTAGAAATATCACAGGCACAAATAATGAATTTACCAAAAAAGCATAAGAAGATATTTCTGCATTTCGAAAGTATAACATCGAAAACGTCTAGCAGCGGCGTTGATGATGATGAATTTGCAATTTCTTATTGTTGGAAAAAAGTTTGCCAACACGCGAAACCTTTTGTTTTGCACACGCAATAAAAATCCATCACAAAGATTAGTATAAGACTTACAGCTGAACTGTTTAATCTTTACAAGTGCGTCATATATGATCAAACGAAACGCTAACTCATTAAGTATCATCTGTCATTTCAATAAGCGTGACCTCCAGCTCGAAAATAATTAGCACGTTTGTCTTTCAAGCAAAAAATTATTTTCTTTTAATAAAATCAGACCGTTCTTTGTCACTGGGGTTATCTTATTATTTTGACTGTGTTTTTTAGTCGAATTTATTACTAAATCAGCATTGTTTATTCCAAAATTAGTGCAGTCGTCATGTTTTAAATTGATTTCTCAGTTTCTCAGCGAAGCGACCTTGGACCATTATTGTTTATAGATACTACATACAGTGCGTCCATAAAGTAACGCATAAATTCATTATTATTTAAATATAAAAAAATGAAAAAATCCAGAAACAGATCGATTTTTGATTTTTACCAAGTATTTTTTAAAAGTATAATATATTATACAAGGTAAATAACATTTAAGTGATGATATAAGCACGAGTTTTTTTTAATTAAACACCCCCCTTTTTTCCAATTTGCGAATTTACCTTGCTGGTCTGATTCCAAAAATGTATCACATGTTGATTCAAATTATGTATCACATGTTGATTCAAATTGGTACAGGGTGGACAAAAATGCCAAAGTAGTTTATGACAATTTATTATTTACAAAATAATTGATGTAGACTAAACGTACACTCTAACAAAAACAAACCACGGAAAGTTTACAAGTAAATGTTCCAATTGTTCTCCATTGACCATTCAACATTGACAACATATATACGTACATATAGTCACGCCTTTTTCGACTATAACTCGTAATGAAAAGACCTGATCACTCCTCACCACTCTGTCATAGGCCCCTTCCAAGTCTATTAAAGCGCAGTAGACCTTCTGACTTCTAGCTAAGAATGTTTCGACTATACCTCGTAATGAAAAGACCTCATCGATACATCTTCTTCCTCTTCTTAATCTTGCTTGCACATCCCATATCATCTTCTAAGTTTTATTTGTTACTCTTTAAATCAATATCTTTGCATACAGTTTGACGACTATGCTAAGTAATTTAATACCTCGGTAGTTTTACAGTCCTGCTGCGAACCTTTTCCTTTATAAAGCGGTACGATAACGACCTTGCACCAGTCCTGCAACAAAGGTTAAAAAGGCGGTACAGCAGACTAGCTATCAGGTTTTGTCCAGCCTTCAGCATTTTAACTGTTATTCTGTTACCCAGTCTTACCCAATTTTTTACTGTTTAACGCTTCCACAATTTCTGTCGTACTAATTTCACTTTCATTGCAACTTTCACTCATGTCTCCGAATAGGGCCTGTACTTGTGTATCCTTTCGAAGTATTTCTTCCATCTCTTTAATACGCATTCCTTTCCTTTTACCATACTATCATCTTGATTTCTGATTCTTTTCAGTTGCGAGGTAGTATTTTTACCTCTGGCTGTTCTTATGGACTTCCAGAAGAGTTTAATATTGTTTTGGAAATCGTCAGATAACCTTCTATCAAATTCATCTTTATCACTCTCCTACTTTCTTGTCACAACCTCTTTTGCCACACTTTTTAACTTTTTATACTCATTCTTGTTTACATCCTCAATCGTTGCCTTTTACGTTCTTTGATTGAATTTTGTAGCTAGCAAATTCAGCCAGGCTTTTTTCTTCTCTCGCACTGCTTTTTTGAATCTCTACGCACATTTTCTTTAACTTGCATCATTTCTTTTTTTTACTTACACCACATACTTTAATAGCAATATTCACGATTCCTTCTTTGAATGGCTTCTACAATTCTCCAACCTCATACAACTACTAAATCTAATCCACACCTATAACCTCCTTTTACCGATTACATATTCCCGCTTAAAAAGCGTTTATTGTCAAGCAGGGTTACTCGGCAACCACCGTGTTTTATCCTACTCCGACTGATTTCAGCAATAATCATTCTAAGTAATAATTTATACATTTTTTTGTTTTTATTTTTTTTATAAATTAATTTTTAAATTAGATGGTCCGCGGGAACATGTGTCAGTACTGGCGTAGGAAAAAACTATGTCAATACTTGAAGGTTGTATCTTAGTGATAATTTTGTGGAACTGAAATATTCTTTTCGTGCATATATTTATCAATAGAGATTTTCGAAAACAAATATCTCGTTAAACGAATAAAGAGAGTCCTCGATTGGAATCGTCGTAACCTTTTTAAAACCAGTTCGATTAAAAATATACAAAAGAGGTCGCACCTGTCGTCTAAGAATTCGAATGCCTTCGATTTTTCTTCATCCTTCAATTTCTCTCTTAAAGATTTCACGTTGTATTTTTTATTCTTTGGCGACCACACTGAGGCTTAAAGAAGTTTTATCGCTTTGCAATTAGTGTGCAGAATTAAGGCTCATTGGATATACAGCGTGTGTTACAACACCCTGTTTATTGGAAACTGCTCACACGTTGTTTATAAAAATTTGTAGGCATAGATTACAAACTATGACGAATCGACAAAAAATATTTTGAGACATAATACTTTAGATTATACCGGAAGTGAATATTAAAAAAATAAATATACGTATCAGGTCTGAGATAAGAAAGGAAAAACGAAAAGAGTTAGAAAAAGAATGTGACGAAATTGAAAGATTGCAAGAGATGCACGACACACTTGAAGAACACAAAAAACTAAAACTAAAACTACATTAAAAAATGACTCGAATAAAATCATAACAAAAGTTGAAAATAAAAGAGACCCATGGAAAAAATACATAGATAACATTTTTCTGATGACTCAAGACCGGCTCCTAGAAACAACTATTTAAACTTATCTGGACCTCCAATACATACATACATATAGTCACGCTTTTTTCCCGTAGGGGTAGGCAGAGACCACTTCCTTTTACTTGCTACGGTTCTTACACACATCTTTTGCTTTCGCTACTTTCATCAGTGCTCTCATGCATGCTCGTCGGTTGTTGGTACTCTTGACCTGGCCTTTCTTCAACACAATGTTGATCTGATCGAGATATGTCCTCCGAGGTCGACCTCTACCGACTTTCCATTCACTGATCATAAACTCTTGTTTTCAGATATTGTTGTATTTTACTACTTTCCGGTATCCAGCTCAGCTTTTCGACTTGTCAATTCTCACTCGCCTGATAAATTTATTTTGTCAATCTTCCTTCATCCATTCTTTCTACGTGTTTAAACCATCTAAACATTTCTTTATCTATCTTTGTAACCACATCTTTTACACCACAGCGTTCTCCTATCTCACTATTTTTTACTTTTTCCAACCAAGTAACTCCGGCTATACTTCTCAGACAACTCATCTCCACAGCATTAATCCTATTTTCATGCTTCTTCTGCCAAACTCAACATTCACTACCATACATAAGTGTGGGAACCAACACACCTCTATGCACAGCCAGACGTGCTGTTTTTGACACTTTCTTGCTTTTCATAAAGCTATGCAGTGCCCCATTCATTTGTTTTCCTGCCAACACCATTCGCTCAATATCACTGTCATACTTTCCATCTCTCGTAAACTTTGAACCCAAGTACACAAATTTATTTACTTGTTCCACTTTTTCTCCCTTAATCAAAACATCACAGTTTCTCATGTTTTCTTCTCTTTCAAAAACCATTACTTTAACATTAACATAACATTAACCATCGCCTGTAACTCCTCTTCAGATGACGCTATCAAGACTCACTCTCTTTTAAATCTTTTAAACAATTGTCTATGTATAAGTTAAACAGCCATGGCGAAGCCACACATCACTGTCTCACACCTTTTTTGATGTTAAACCAGTCCGTATAAGCTCTGTTTATCCTCACACAAGCAGTGGAATCCTCGTTAAGTGATTTCTGTGCTTGTATTAAACCACCGTTCACCCCATACAGAGACAATGTCTGCACGTCCCATATCATCTAAGTTTCATTCGTCACTCTTATAATCAATATCTTTGCATACATAGAACACCCTGCATATTATTACATTGTCGGATTCTACGTAAAAGATTAGTGTCACCTTATGTGGAATTTTGACAGAAGCAGACCTTTTTATTAAAATTTCTATGTGAACATCTTCTAAAACAAATTAAAAATATGTGATGTGATGTTAGAAGAAAAGTCAAAGGAAATTAGTGATATGTTAAAAACTTCGTTACAGTATACAGGGTCTGTAAAAATGTGATTTTTAAAAATGTCACATATTTTAAGTTTTTAAAATGGAAATACTCATTTTTTTTTATTTAACTAAAACCTACGGCATAAAATACGGGATTTATGTTCACATTCATATACCTAAACGTAATCGTTTTTGATGTATAAACATACATTTAGAAAATTTAATTATTTTGTAACGAGCGTAAAATGATTTAGGGCTATTTTGCAAAAGACAAAAATAATATTTTGTTTTGGAATAATTATTATCTAAAACGTGCAGTTTCAAAGTTTAATTTGGATAATTATATATACAAAGTCAAAGAGTCAAAGAGCAATGAATTTTCATTCGGAATATGTGTGTATTATAAAGCTTAGCCATGAGCCTTAAGCTTCAAAAGGAAGCACTGTTTCATGCATAATTGATAAAAATTACAGTTAATGAGTATGTTGCTGATAATTCCAATTATGACGTATAATTCATGAGATCGCTTCGAAATTGTTTTTACTGGCCAATAATAATAAGTGCATAATAAAAGTAAACAATAAAAATCATTTATTTTTATTCTTTATTACAACAAATACGTGCTTGGTAATAAAATTAAAATGGTACAGTATTTTATAGTTAAACAACCTGCAAAAAGTTGTTAAACAAAAAACAGTTGGTCGACCAAGAATATTGTTAGGATATTTCATCTTGGTGAGCAAGATGACATAGATGTAAGCATAGACACAATCTTTCAGGTTGAAGTCTTCGCTATCGAATTGTGTACAAGAGAGCTGACCAACAGACCTCTAGCAAACAAAAATATAATTATAATATCAGACAGCGAGGATGCTTTAAATGCACTGAGCTCCAACAAGATAAATTCTTGTATGGAATTGCTTCGAATCCTTAGAGTACCGTGATGCGAACAACGGGGTGACCCTACTGTGGGTACCTGGGCATCAGGGGGTGGAAAATAACGAAAAAGCAGACACCCTTGCAAAACAGAGGGCCGAATCTGCGTTCACTGGACTAGAACCGGTTTTTGGAGTCACCACAAGTGCCGCCAAAACAATCATTTCGGACTGGGCGGAGAGGAAAATACTCACGTACTGGTCCGATGTACCAGGGTTAACTCACTCGAAGGCGTTTCTACCTAAATCCTCGAGAAACACAACTAAGCAGATCCTAGAATGAAGCAGAAATGACCTGCGAATTCCAACGGGACTGCTTACAGGACACTGTCGTCTAAGATACCACCTCGGAAGGATAGGTCTGAACCAACAAGCGGACTGTCGGTAACCTCTAGGGGTGAGCCACAATAAACCTACTAAAAGTCGCAGTGGAGGGTCGATCTCGCCCTACTCACATGATACCTAACCTAACCTAACCTAAGTATAGATACCTGGACTACTACACCAAGCAGCTACTGACGGAGCACGGATGCTTTATGTCCTATGTAAAACGCATAGGAAAAAGAAGAGAGGACGTATGCATGTACTGCGATAAAGTAGATACGCCGACTCACACCATTTTAGATGGGAAGCAAAAAACAAAACATGGGTCACTATTGGCTTCGCCCCGGGGGAGGACGAACTGGGCAAGTGCTGATGGAAGACGCCGAAGCACGGGAGGCTTTTAGGAAAATGGCAAAGGATATCCTAAAAAGAAAGAAACAGGAGAAAGGAGAAATCCAAGCATTAATATTGATATCCTTGTAATAGGCAAGATAAGTCACACCAGCACCCAGAAGAATGTCTCAAAAGGCGAAACCCGGATAGTGGGGGAAACGACACAGGAAGAGTTTTAGTGGGTAGGACGGCTTTGCACAACACAGCTGGAGTCCCACACTCCCAGGCGCGATAGTACAAAGCACCTGGATGAGGATTTCCACTCCACCAAAAAAAAAGGATGATTCATTTTGGATTAGTTAATTTACAATCCTTAACAATTTATTCCAATCTTTCTATATGTACCTAATAAAATAACTTCTAAATAAATCATTTGGATATTAACTTTACAAGTATTCTTTCACAAAACTATACTTCAAGTTAAACTTAACTTTTTTGCGACACCGCGATTTTTTAAATGGGACTTTGGGAAAATTATCGCGAATTTTCTAAACATGGCAAGTCTCCAATTGCCTCCCGCGGCTATAAATGTCGGGCATTTGATGCTACCGAAAAGTCATAAATCACATGGTCCCTTTTTGTAAACAATTTCCATGGCTTAAGGTTAAATAATAGCTGCAGGGGCTTACTCGCTGACCACAATTCGTAAAAATATAAACCCTTGAATAAAATTAACGCAACAACGTTATTATATCCTGCAATAATGAATTAACAATAACTTAATAACAGCATTGTAACGTTAAAACAAATAATTTATGATGTAAATAGTAGAGTTTAAAAGTTTAAAAGTGTAGCAGTAAAGCAATCGTCGAGTGGGGAACCAACAATCTTGTTCAGTTCAACGCCCAAAAAACACAAAGTGTCACGTTTTCCAAGAAAGTGAATTCCTCAAATCATCCCATCACAATGTCCGGAAATACCCTTGAATCAAATCCCTCCATCTCGATTTTGGGAGTCACGGTGTCCAATAATATGTCTTGGCATGACCATGTTGCTAACATCGCAAAGTCGGCAAGTCAGAGGCTAGGTTTTCTGTGGAAAGCCAGAAAGTTTTTGACTCCTGATCAACTGTTAACGACGTATAAGGCTCAAATCCGATCTTTACTGAAGTATTTCTCGCACATTTGGGATTCAGCACCAAGGCATTCTCTTCGTCTTCTAGATTTTTTTTTTTAAGAAAATAGTCGCAAAAAGGGTAGACCTATCGTGTGGGCCGCAGACGGCCCGCACTCCGACTATTAGAAGGGGAAGGGATTATAGAAAGGAAATGATTGTGGACACGCTTTTTAAAAAGTTGCAGGTCATAGTTCTCTGGAAAAACTGATTTTGGAAGCTTATTCCATTCAGAAAAGAGCCATTCGCTTGATAAACAGCTCAACTCTCACAGATATCCTTCACCCTCTAGAACATAGAAGAAGAGTTGCAGACCAGTCATTGCTCTACAGATATTTCCATGGCAGATGCTCCAGAGAAATAGGAACTCTTGTACCACCATTGGCTACATTCGGCCGAAGAACTTGGCACGCTGATCAGTCTCACCCATTTACTCTCAAGATTGACACTACAAGGACCAATCTTCATCAAGAATCCTTCTTTTACAGGGCTGCTACGGAATGGAATAAGCGTCCAAAATCAGTTTTTCCAGAGAACTATGACCTGCAACTTTTTAAAAAGCGTGTCCACAATCATTTCCTTTCTATAATCCCTTCCCCCTCTAATAGTCGCAGTGCGGACCGTCCGCGGCCTACACAATAGGTCTACCCTTTTTGCGACTATTTTCAGAAAAAAATATTGCGCGCCTAGTGAAGAAAGTATGTTATTCCAATCCGCGTGTAAGATTGACAAACACGCGGAAAACAAGCAGCACTAAAAGCTCTCAAGTCATACACTTGTGAGTCTAAGCTGACTTGGGACTGTAAACAATCACTGAGACAACTGGCAGTAAACAATTAGGTTACTCTGATGTGGGTTCCAGATCACAAGTGAGTTAAACGCAACGAGAAAGCAGAATGCATTGCCAAGGAAGAGGCAAATAAACAATTATCCGGCCCAGAATCCTTTTGTGGATTCCTCACCGTCACTGCCCTCTGAGGTATCACCTGAAAAAGATGGGCAAAACAGAAAGTGATAGTTGCCGTTACTGCGAGATCTTCGCTGAAGCTACAGAACATTTGCTTTGCGAATGCTGAGCGCTTTTCTGCAAGAGGCTCAATTTTCTGGAAGTGACCTTCTTAAATCCCTCCGTTGTCAGGAACTAAGCCCCCAGGAAACTGATAAACTTTGTACGAAGTCTCGGAATCCCGGGTGTCGAATAGATTAAGGGTTACCTTCACGACCACTTCCCCCTACAATCTACAAGATAAGATACAATGCTCAGACCTATTTGGCGAATTTTTAAAAACTACTAAGGTAGGGATATTGTCGACGTTTTGGAAGTGATCACAAAATGCATCAGACGTTACCTAACTTGGGAAAACTACCTATTTATATTTTTAACAGAATGTTGCTAGAGCTTGTTTTTTACCGGCTACGACTCAAACAGACGCAGAGTTAAAATTTACGGTTCGACTGTCGTTTACAATGTACTATGGGCTATTACAGTTTCACTTATCGAATAGTTGAGAGTCAATGTTTTAAGGTCATAGACGGTAAAAAAATCAGATACCTATAACATGGTTTTTTTTTAAAGTAAAAATATAATTAGTAAGATTTTAAGCCTTGCAAAAACTCTGAAAAGCTGTGTTAGAAAAAAGTTCTACAAAGTTAAAAAAAAGGTTTTAAAAAGAACCGTTTCGGTCGGTAGGAATTTCTAAAAAGCCACGAAAAGTTGATTTTTTTTGTAATGTCTCGTCACGATTAATCAGCCGCAAAAAAAAAATTTTAACCGCAAATTTTTCGTCTGGTATTGATAATTAAAAAATGCCAATTTCGAAAAAAAAGTTTTTGATAGTTACACACAAAACATCGTCTCGAATTTTTAGCGCCAACAGAAATCAAATTTTAAAAGCTTTTCGATGTCTTTGTCAGTTTTATGGATTTTTCAGTTTCAGGAGTTCAGCCGCCGCTACAGAACTACCGAATCGGGAATCGGGAGCACAGGGTGGCGTGGCGAGCGGGAGCGGGTTCAAAATGTTGGTGGAAATATTGAGTAAAATAAACTTCGTGTATCGGAAACTTTTATTTATAATTTGGAGAGAAAAAGAGAGTATCATAATACTTTAAAATATTTTCGTTCTAATCTAAAATAAAGAAGAAAATTTGCAAAAAGTTTCTAGTTCATCTAGGTTGATTGGGGCAATATTGCGATATTTTATGCACCGTTCTAGATAGTAAAAAACATGCTCTGTAGGGTTTAAATCTGGACTTACTGCTGGCCACTCTAAAACTTCGCAAGTATACTTGATTGATATTTTAGCAACGTGTTGACGAGCATTATCATACATAAAAATAAAACTAACACCAACGTCACGAACAAGCGTTGCCACATTACATACAGATATAGCTACCGTATTAGACAAAGAAGGATGAAACAAAATATGCTAGGAATACGACTGCGAGAAAGAAAAACCATCGCATGGATTCGCCAGAAAACAAAGGTAATTGACATTGCAAGACTAAAATGAAAATGGGCAGGACATGTCATGAGAGCGAAGGGTAATAAATGAAAAAGAAAAGTGACCGAATGGCGACCAAGAGGATGCAGAAAAAACCCAGGAAGACCAAAGACTAGGTGGAAAGACGATATCCAGAAAGTAGCGGGAGTGCAAAGGATGAGTAGAACCGTATAGAGACAACTTAGAGAGGCGTATGTCGAAAGATGGACCGTGACACGCTAAAAATGATGATGATGATGATGATTAATAAGTTTTCTATGTCTCGCAAATATTTTTTACACATATCTGTATTCCTATCAAGGGAATCAAGGATCACCTTAGAAATAATGTCAACTCTGAGTTGCTTTTCAAACAAATGCCTTCCCATACCATAAAGAAGTCACCTCCAAAATTCCTAGCTGTAAAAACTTCTCGCCTTCGCGTCTGTAGATTAGAATACGTCTAACGTAAATCTGGACTTATCTGTAGAAAGGATATTTACCCATTCGTTCCCATTCTAATTAGCAAGTTATTTTCACTAAAGGCCACAATTTTGGCTGCCGATTCTGGCTTAAATATGTGCCAATTGACTTAAAGCAGAAATAACAAAACGCACCTGGGATCGTTGATAACCAAAGATGAAGGTTGTTTAGAGAAAATAAAGAGAAGATTGGCAATGGCCAGATCAGCAACAACTAAGAAAAGAGCCATTCGTTTGATAAACAGCTCAACTCTCACAGATACCCTTCACCCTCTAGAACATAGAAGAAGAGTTGCAGACCAGTCATTGCTCTACAGATATTTTCATGGCAGATGATAAAAACTCTCTATTGAATACGGATGGCGTTACGAACATTTTTTACTAAACAAACCCCAATTATTTTTAAGCTTTCTACCCATTCTAGAGACGGGGTTAACTTTTTTTGAAACACCCTCTGAGTTATGTTACTCACATATTTGTTTTGTATTAAAAATCACAAAAACAATTACTAACTACACCTCTGTCCAGTACTTAATAAAACTGTAAGTAATTTTTTTTTAAAAAAACTTCCATACTTTCTTTTTAACTCTCATTTAAAAGTCAAATATATATCATTAATTAACCCAATAAAAAACGGTTCTCTAATACAAATACGTCTCTAATTAATTGATTTGAATTAACAGGGAATCTAATTAAGTTTTATAATCGATGTTTTTTAGTGTTATGTCGCCCTAATTGCAAGAATAATTACCAAGAATTCTAGGGAAACTTTTTATTCAGTTATTAGTTCTGTAATCGAAACTTCGGCAGAGAATCAAATTAATTTGTACCACTTAAACTAAATCGAGAAAGAATAAAGACTTACTATCCTTTGTGTACAGAAGGGGAGCTGAAGCTTGTAAAGTTGGTATTAAACGCGTTGATGGACACTGATGGACAACTTCCAATAGAGACAACTTCCAATAGAGCAGTTGTAAATAAATTTAAAAAAGAAAACATTAAAAAAATTATGTATACATAAAAAGGGCATACAATAAAAAGAGTCTTTGAGCAGTAAAAAAAAGGAAATAAAATATATAGGAAAAATAGATCCTTTACTAAATTACTAAATTTTAATTCAGGTGAAGAAAAATTAAAGGTAAGGGGTAAAATGTGATTAATTATTATTATTGAATATTTTAAATTCTCTATAAAAGTCAGATATAAAAACAATTTTATGCGGTGTGTCAGTTTCCAAAACATACTCGTACAAAATTTAATTACAATGTTGCCAGTAGTTTCGACATAATCGTTAAAAATGTTGGTAAAATTTTTTCTTTCGGCACCCTGTATCTTTAATATGGATGCCGTTACGGTAATTTTACACTGAACAAACCCAAACATATTTTGCGGTGTAATATACTCATTCTACCATCTTTTTTTGAAACACCCTGTATATTGCGATGAAACATACATCTACAGTTCCCATTTAAACTGCTCCATGAAAGTATAGAAAGTTCATAAATTCGCAGATTGTGCTTTAAAAAATTATGATTTTTGGTCACCGAGCGTTTAAATGTTAAAAATTGAATGTTTTTTCTTTAATAAACGCGTTTATTTGCCCTTTTGCGCAACTTGGGGTGAATATTTATTGAGCCAATACACAGAAGACACTGGATGATTCCTGAATTTCTTTGAGTAGTGCCGATTATTTTAGAACGTTGATTTGGAGGTATTTAAACGGAATCATGATGGAATAAGCATTCCTTATACATACATACATATAGTCACGCCTATTTCCCGAAGGGGTGGGCAGAAACCACTTCTTTCCACTTGCTACGGTTCTTTCACACATCTTTTGCTTCCTCTACTTTCATCAGTACTCTCATGCATGCTCGTCGCTTGTTGGTAGTCTTGACCTGGCCTTTCTTCAAAACAATGTTGATCTGATCGACATATGTTCACCGAGGTCGACCTCTACCGACTTGTCCATTCACACTCGCCTTATAAATTTGTTCCTTCATCCATCCTTTCTACATGTCCAAACCATCTAAGCAATGCTTTATCTATCTTTGTAACCATATCTTCTTTTACACCACAGCGTTCTATTACCTTACTATTTTTTACTTTATAGAACCGAGTCACTCCGGCTATATTTCTTAGACTACTCATCTCCGCAGCATTAATCTTAAATTCTTCTGCCAAACCTGACATTCACTACAATACATAAGTGTAAGAACCAACACACCTCTATTTACAGCCAGACATGCCTTTTTTACACTTTCTGGCTGTTCATAAAGCTATGCAGTGCCCCATACATTTGTTTTTCTGCCAACACAGAAAAAATTATAATAGTATGTACGTTAATAACGAGTATACTTTCCTCCCATATTAATTACAGTCAAATAATGCCTCTGCATACTTTAATAAGGTCGTTGAAGTAGCCCTGATCGATTTGTCTCCAAAGTTGGGGTAAATGCTGTCCAAGTTCTTGGAGTGTTTGTGGGGTTGGTCAATGGGAATTTAAGACTCTTTGTAGCTGGTCTTAAGCATGCTCGATGGTATTAAGGTAAGATACCATGGAAGTCCAAAGCGTCTGACTACTCTTGCACGATGTGGTCGAGCATTATCGTCTCAAAAGAGGAATGTTGGTCCAAAATCAGCATAAAACAAACGTATAACATTGTTAATAGCTTGTTGTACGTAAAACTGTGCAGTCATATTCCCATCAAGCACTAACAATTCTGTACGCACTTTAAAACAAATGCCTCCCCAAACAGCAACTGTACCACAGATGAACTGCCTAAACTGCTCTTTGATTTATGGGCACTAGAGGAATAATCCATACACGAACACGCCGACTATCAAAAAACCGTCCATACCTCGGACCTCCATGAACATGTTTATTAGCCCATGCCAATCAAGCACGCATATGAATTTTTGTTAATGGAACTCTTTTTAAAAGTCGTCGTGAACTTAAGTTAACATCGTGTAATCTTCGATGTACTGTAAGCATTAACGTAATTATTCAAAAGACGCTGTTGTTTGATTCGACATGTTCTCTATGGGTATACACACAATCAGATAACGAACTTGTGCGGGGTTGGTAACCCTTGGTCGTCCACTTCTGGGTCTTTCTGTCACGTTTCCAGTTGCTCGATATCTACGGAGAAGCCGTGAAATGACACTTTCACTGACTTGGAAAACGTCCGCAACTTCTCTCTGAAAACGACCCGCCTAAATTATGCCCTATTAGCTTTATTCGCACTAAGTTTACGTCTAGGCATTATTTAAAATAAAATTCTAAATTTTAAATCCTAACTGATTAAATAAAGTGAAAACAATAACTAATGTAAAATTCATGAAAATACAAAAGAAAACAAGCCTTAAACCTAAAAACTAATCGACTTGAAAACAAAAAAATTAGTCAGATAAGCAAGTAAACATTTAATATATTACAGACTAACCCTTGGTGACCAAATTATAGTTTAAAAAAAAATAAAAAACACGCTTTTAGAGTTGATTAAACTAAAAAGTAAAAAATAATTCTTAACACAAGAATAAAATTAATGATAAGAAAATTAATGTCACTGTTCTTAAAGCGTGGGATGCTTTTATTCCGAAACGCAGAGTTAGTTTAAAAATGTCATACAAAGCACCCCACTCTTTTAGAACAGTGACATTAATTTTATCGTCAGTAATTTTACTCTTACGTTAAGAATTATTTTTTACATTTTAATTTGATTAACTCTAAAAGCGTGTTTTTTAGTTTTTTTATACTATAATTTATATTAATAGTGATTTTAACAAATTAACACTATACTTTTATGCAACACAAAATACAAACTACCATTTGAATTACTGTAAATTGCTAGTGGCGCCATTTACTAGGCAATGGGCAAACTACTTATTTTGAAAAGTAAAAAACTGTCCTGTTTTTTAGTTTCGTTACAGGAACTGCGCACATACGTAGTTCACGCACTAGTTCTATCTCTCTTACTCTCATGCAAAGGATCCCTGAAGAAATTTATGAATCCTGGCGAACTAATCAGGATAATCCAATATTTTGATCGAATGATTGCATTGTCGTTGGTCTTTGACAAGTGTACGAAGTTTAAATTAAATCTGATCGTTTAAAGTAGGGCAAAATCGAGGCCAAAGAGTCAGTTACAAACAAACATACATACATACAAACATACAGGTGAAACTAATATAAGCGGGTTAATAAAACAGTTAGTAATGTTTAACAAAAATCCAATATTTGATAACTTTCCTAAGTTCAGTAACTAAATCATGAAAGATGGCAACAATAAATGTTGTCACCAGTGTCCAAATATTTTAAACCTAAATTACCTTTTTAGTATTTTCCTTTGATCGCTTCTTTCCCTTTTTGTGTACTTGCTGAAAAAAAATAAATATTAATTAGACTTATTAAATTTTAATAAACATTCTAAAGATTTGTTTTAAAAATTATAACACTTCATTTTGTACGTTTTATGTGGAATGTTTGGTTTTTGTAAAACATCTGTATTAATTGTTGATGGCGAAATAAAGTACATTATTATATTTAACATTTTGTCTTTATAGTCTAGTCAGTAGCGGGGTATTTAGCTCCGTATTCTTTCAAACAGCACCGGTTTTGATAAAAATTTGTAAACAAACTTATTTTACCCGCCTAATCAAAAGTTATATTGTGCCGAGGTGCGATTTTTCCTTGGGGGTGAAGCCAACCCTTCTTGGGTATAAAAATAGGTCGATTATAAGCACAAAATGTTATATGACGTTTTTTTGGTGAGTTATTTATGATTTAAGATGTTAATTTTCGACCTAAAAAATGCATGTTTTTAAACAATTTTTTTTAAATAATTTGAAAACCTTACGTTTAAAAAAAAACAATTTAATCAAAAAATAAAGGTTATAATTTAACAAAACGATTGGTATTTAAAAATTTTTTGTAGCTGTAATACAAACCGAGTTGTGACTCGTTAAATATGACTCTTGGTTCGAAGGCAACTGAATTGCAACATTTCAACGTTGCATAACGGAAAAACGGATAATTTTCCGAGAAAAACTCAAGTTATAATTTTCAAAGTAATTAAAAAAAGCCTTAAAATGAATTTTTGTTCAAGTTTATAGCTTAAAAACTAACGGAGTTATAATGAAAATAAACAGGAAACATCTGTTTTCAGACAAAAAAATCGACAATAAAACCGAAGGCTTTGCCATCAGAAAAAAAACTTAACCGTATCCATGTGTAGTTTAATTCTTTTAGGTACTAACAATATGTTCAAGAAGTTTGAGCGATCTGAGATGTATATATATATATAAAAAAAAAGTTCGATTTACATTTATAATTCGAAAACTAAAATATGTACCTACGTGAAAAATGCAAGAGTACAAAATGTTGCTTTTTTTTACTAAATATTTTGCTTTTATTCAGTTTTCTGTCTGATAAAAATTAACTGAGATATGACTGTTTTAAGTTTGCATTTAAGTGCAAAGACCACCATCCCCGAGCCCCCTAAACTTAAAACTGTCAAAAACAAAAAGTTCAAACGAGTTTTATCATACAGGAGCTTATAGTTCTTGAAATAACCTGCAATTCCTTTTTTTGCTCGTCCCAATATCTTCAACATAAGGAAGTGTTTTAAAGGGTTGAAACATTCCAATAATTCATAAATTATATAACAAGAAATGGCAGAATTTTAACATACATATATATAGTCACGCCTTTTTCACGTAGGCAGAGACCACTTCCTTCCACTTGCCACGGTTCTTACACACATCTTTTGCTTCCTCTACATTCATCAGTGTTCTCATGTATGCTTGTCGGTTGTTGGTACTCTTGACCTGGCCTTTCTTCAAAACAATGTTGATCTGATCGAGATTTCTTTATCTATCTTTGTTAACACATCTTCTTGTAAACCACAGCGTTCTCTTATCTCACTATTTTTTACTTTATCCAACCGAGTCACTCCGGCTTTACTTCTCAAACTACTCATATCTGCAGCATTAATCCTATTTTCATGCTGCTTCTGCCAAACCCAACATTTACTACCATACATAAGAGTAGGAACCAACACACTTCTATGCACAGCCAGACGTGCCTTTTTTGACACTTTCTGGCTATTCATAAAGCTATGCAGTGCTCCATTCATCTTTTTTCCTGCCAACACCCTCAATATCACTATCATACTTTTTATCTCTTGTAAACTTTGAACCCACGTACACGAATTAATTTACTTGTTTCACTCTTTCTTTCTCAATTAAAACTTCACAGTTTGTCATGCTTTCTTCTCTTTCAAAAACAATTATTTTCGTTTTGTTTACATTTATTTTTATTATAAATTCATCATTGCAACTTTTAAACCTGTTAAAACCAATTATTTTTTTAAATTATGTTATAAGAGGGTGGTTTTAAGGGGTTGAATCATTGTAAAAGATTATAAATTATACTCCAAAACATAAAAGAATGTTTATTTTACATATTTTGATCAATGGAACACGTCAATGACTTTTTCATTTTTATTACAAGTGTTAGTTTTCACCGCTAAAAAACAAAAAACAAACCTCGGCACAATATAACTTTTGATAAGGAGGGAAAAACGGGAAAAACATTTCCCTAAAATCGGTGCTGTTTGATAGAATTCGTAGGTAATACTCCATTTTTATCGCTACTGAATGGATTATCTATAAATAAAAAGCTTTTTTTAAATTATGTTATAAGAGGGTGGTTTTAAGGGGTTGAATCATTGTAAAAGATTATAAATTATACTCCAAAACATAAAAGAATGTTTATTTTACATATTTTGATCAATGGAACACGTCAATGACTTTTTCATTTTTATTACAAGTGTTAGTTTTCACCGCTAAAAAACAAAAAACAAACCTCGGCACAATATAACTTTTGATAAGGAGGGAAAAACGGGAAAAACATTTCCCTAAAATCGGTGCTGTTTGATAGAATTCGGAGGTAATACTCCATTTTTATCGCTACTGAATGGATTATCAATAAATAAAAAGCTTTTTTTAAATTATGTTATAAGAGGGTGGTTTTAAGGGGTTGAATCATTGTAAAAGATTATAAATTATACTCCAAAACATAAAAGAATGTTTATTTTACATATTTTGATCAATAGAACACGTCAATGACTTTTTCATTTTTATTACAAGTGCTAGTTTTCACCGCTAAAAAACAAAAAACAAACCTCGGCACAATATAACGTTTGATAAGGAGGGAAAAACGGGAAAAACATTTTCCTAAAATCGGTGCTGTTTGATAGAATTCGGAGGTAATACTCCATTTTTATCGCTACTGAATGGATTATCAATAAATAAAAAGCTGCAAATAGAACTATCATAAATGTTTAATTGTAAGATGCGACGAATTCGACTTTTCAATTAGGTGGTATCAAATTTAAGTGGCAATAAAAACAGCGTACAAAAACTTTTCTTAAAATAATCCTTTCGAATCGATTGCATCAGAAAGTTATAAAGTTTTCAGTACCTTTTCGTTCTTTATCTTTAAGATAAGCACCCACATTCTATTACAGAGGTGCCTAATAATGTGACTTATTTAATGACTTTGTCTTTAGGTGTTAAGTATATGCTTTTTTTGTTGCATTAATGGAGCCATAAAATTTGTAGAAATGTATAAAATTTTATTGGTTTCATTCCTTGTTTAGTTGCCGAAGTGCCAAATACAGTCACATCTGTTTACCGCATTTCTGAATGATGTTTACCTCACCAGAGTCAGTCTGATATTTATTCGTGCTTCAATTTCGAGCTCCAAAATGGAACTTAATATTTGCAAATTTACAAAGATTTGATAAATATCGCAAGGTGTCTTATCCGGTCTGTAATGCGGATGTTTACTATTTAATTTAATGATTATTTTTATTTTGGGAATAACCTTGCAAAAAGGGTAGACCTATCGTGTGGGCGGACGGCCCGCACTGCGACTATTAGAAAGGGAAGGGATTATAGAAAGGAAATGATTGTGGACACGCTTTTTAAAAAGTTGCAGGTCATAAATCTCTGGAAAAACTGATTTTGGAAGCTTATTCCATTCCGTAGCAGCCCTGTGAAAGAAGGATTCTTGATAAAGATTGGTCCTTGTAGTGTCAATCTTGACAGTAAATGGGTGAGACTGATCAGCGTGCCGAGTTCTTCGGCCGAATGTGGCCAATGGTGGTACAAGAGTTTTTATTTATCTGGAGCATCTGCCATGGAAATATCTGTAGAGCAATGACTGGTCTGCAACTCTTCTTCTATGTTCTAGAGGGTGAAAGGTATCTGTGAGAGTTGGGCTGTTTATCAAACGAATGGCTCTTTTCTGAATGGAATCTAGAAGACGAAGAGAATGCCTTGGTGCTGAACCCCAAATGTGCTAGCAATACTTCAGTAGAGGTCGGATTTGAGCCTTGTACGTCGTCAACAGTTGATCAGGAGTAAAAAACTTTCTAGCTTTCCACAGAAAACCTAGCCTCTGGCTTGCCGACTTTGCGATGTTAGCAACATGGTCATGCCAAGACATATTATTGGACACCGTGACTCCCAGAATCGAGATGGAGGGACTTGGTTCAAGGGTATTTCCGGACATTGTGATGGGATGATTTGAGGAATTCACTTTCTTGGAAAACGTGGCACTTTGTGTTTTTTGAACGTTGAACTGAACAAGATTGTTGGTTCCCCACTCGACGATTACTTTAAGATCTCTAGTGATGGAATCAACCTGTTCCTGCCTGAGTCTATTTGTATCATTCACCGAAAGTGATCGATAGGATGTGAAAGTTGAGACAAGTGTGCTATCGTCTGCGAAACTGTAAATGGGGTTCGTGGTGGTTTTCAAGAGGTAGTTGATGTGTAAAAGAAATAAGGTGGGGAACAGGATGGAACCCTGGGGGACCCCGGCATTAGTTTTAAACGCATCAGAAGAAATACCGTCAACTGCCACATGTAAGGAGCGATCTTGCATGAAGCTCAAGAGCCATTGGCGCAGTTTGGTGGGGAGACCGTAAGCAGATAATTTACTTAACAATGCCTGGTGCCAAACGCGGTCAAAGGCTTTAGATATATCTAAGGCTATTGCACGAGATTCACCAAACTTTTCAATAGTGTTTGTCCAGAGCTGAGTGACATAAGCCAGCAAATATCCAGTTGACCGAAGTTGTCGAGATCCTTATTGTCTGTCATGGATTATCTCAAATTTCTCCAGATTTTTGATAAGTTCTGTGTTAATCGCTTTTTCCATAACTTTGGATATGACTTGGATATGACCAATAACTTGGTAGAATTCAATGCAAACAAAACACAAGCATGTCTTTTCTCTAGAAAAGCCGATCTCACTGTGCCTAACATAACTTTGTCAGGAGTAACCATACCACTGAAGTCATCCATATCGATGCTTGGTATTACTATCAGCAATAACCTTTCCTGAGAAAATCACGTGAGGTCCATTGCCAAAAGTGCATCCCAAAAACTTGGTTTTTTGTTTCGTGCCAAGAGCTATTTCACCTCCAGTCAGCTGCTTATGATCTATAAGGCACAGATCCGACCTGTAGTGGAGTACTGTTCCCATATTTGGAGTGCGGTACCTAAACATATCCTGAAGCTACTGGATTCTGTCCAAAAAAGGGCAATTCGTCTCGTCGGTGATGCCTCGCTTACAAACTCGCTCACTTGTCTGGAACACCGTAGAAAAGTTGGCGATTTGTCTCTATTTTATAGATATTTTAATGGGCGATGCTCTTCTGAAATATCAACAATCGTTCCTCCTTTGGCAGTCTCTTCGAGATTAACCCGTCAAGTTTAGTCTTCACACCCCTTCGTGGTCACTTTGAAGACCTGCAGAACATCACTTTCCAAAGACTCATTCATCCAACGAATTGCGAGGCTTTGGAACTCATTGCCTAGGGAGGTGTTCCCCGAGGCATACAACCTCCAGAAATTTAAAAAGAACACCAACTCCTACCTTCTTTCCCTTGGTTCCCACGATGTTCTATGAACATTACAGGATATCCCTTTTCGTGGGAACCAGAACATAAAAAAAAAAAAACTGAGAGCAATGCAATAGGGCGATAATTTGCAGGAATAGTCTTCTTTCCTTTTTTCGGAATCGGTTGGACTTTAGCGTTTTTCCACATGGACGGAAATACTCCTTTGCTGTATGATAACTTGAAGAGTCTACAGAGAACTGGGGTGAGCTCTTGAGCACAGGTCTTCAGGACAATTGTCGGAATTCTATCTGGTCCTACTGCCTTATTAGAGTCAAGATTTCGTGGGATTTTCCTGATAAAGCGATGGCGGATAGTGACCTCAGGCATCGATGCCTCAGGCATTGGTGCTATCAAATGTACCAAGAGGACGCATATTCCCAAAGGCAGAAGAAAACTTATGGGACTACCAATGCGGATTTCGACCCAAGAGATCACCAGCAGATCAAATATTCACCATAAGACAGCTCCTAGAAAAAAGTTGGGAGTTTAACAGAGATGTCCACCAACTGTTTGTAGATTTCCGCCAGGAATACGATAGCATCACCAGGAATCTGGAATTATGATTTAGAAATATAAAAAGGTCAGCGATCGCGAAAAAGCCAGTTTTAAGTTATGAAATGTAATAAGTCGTAAAAGTTGTTTCTAAGTAATTTGTAAAAGTAAACTTTTATTGTGTAAAAGTATTGGAATAAAAATTGTTTTGTTACTGTATCGAGAGTTTAAAGCTACCGAACCCAAGAAAGAAGTAAATATTGTAACAATATTTTTCTCCCCGTATCAAGAAAGTTTTAACGACGCCCTTGCCATGTTACGTACACTTTTTTTCTACTACCTTTCTTGCTCGTCTCCCGTTTAAATTGAAGTGAATCCTAATCTGCAACCGAACCGAAGTTGCTAAACGTGTCCGGCATCGGACGAAAACAAGAAATTAGCCGGGATACGTGATATTTTTGGGTATTTTTACGATTTCGATGTCTTGTGTAATTTATTGCGACCATAAAACAAGAGGTATAGATAGAAATTTTATATACTGTTTTAAATTTTATTTTCAGTTAAAATAAATGACCAAAATTACGGGTTTTATTGAAGCCCCAAGTTGGGGGGTCCAAAATATTTACAGAACCTTCCGGTATATTGTTATAAAACGTATGGATACAGCTCCATACAATATTACACGATAGTCGTGTACCTAGACTGTTTTTCACTACGACCTGTATAATAAAAGATGTTTCCTATCGATTACGCGACGACGTTAGTAGATAACTTTAACAGACTATGTTAAAATTTTTGTAATAATTAAAATTAAAACTTTTCACTCGTTTAAAAAGCAATTTTGTAAAATTACCGGTTTGTTACTCGGGTTTTTTTTTCGCAATCATCTACAAAGTAAAGAAGCTTCCTCTTTTAAGTTTTTTTTTATTTGTCTCAAATGCCTGCACCAAAGCAAGGAACTTTCATACAAACACGCATAAATATACACACACACACACACACACACACACACACACACACACACACACACACACACACACACACACACACACACACACACACACACACACACACACACACACACACACACACACACACACACACACACACACACACACACACACACACACACACACACACACACACACACACACACACACACACACACACACACACACACACACACACACACACACACACACACACACACACACACACACACACACACACACACACACACACACACACACACACACACACACACACACACACACACACACACACACACACACACACACACACACACACACACACACACACACACACACACACACACACACACACACACACACACACACACACACACACACACACACACACACACACACACACACACACACACACACACACACACACACACACACACACACACACACACACACACACACACACACACACACACACACACACACACACACACACACACACACACACACACACACACACACACACACACACACACACACACACACACACACACACACACACACACACACACACACACACACACACACACACACACACACACACACACACACACACACACACACACACACACACACACACACACACACACACACACACACACACACACACACACACACACACACACACACACACACACACACACACACACACACACACACACACACACACACACACACACACACACACACACACACACACACACACACACACACACACACACACACACACACACACACACACACACACACACACACACACACACACACACACACACACACACACACACACACACACACACACACACACACACACACACACACACACACACACACACACACACACACACACACACACACACACACACACACACACACACACACACACACACACACACACACACACACACACACACACACACACACACACACACACACACACACACACACACACACACACACACACACACACACACACACACACACACACACACACACACACACACACACACACACACACACACACACACACACACACACACACACACACACACACACACACACACACACACACACACACACACACACACACACACACACACACACACACACACACACACACACACACACACACACACACACACACACACACACACACACACACACACACACACACACACACACACACACACACACACACACACACACACACACACACACACACACACACACACACACACACACACACACACACACACACACACACACACACACACACACACACACACACACACACACACACACACACACACACACACACACACACACACACACACACACACACACACACACACACACACACACACACACACACACACACACACACACACACACACACACACACACACACACACACACACACACACACACACACACACACACACACACACACACACACACACACACACACACACACACACACACACACACACACACACACACACACACACACACACACACACACACACACACACACACACACACACACACACACACACACACACACACACACACACACACACACACACACACACACACACACACACACACACACACACACACACACACACACACACACACACACACACACACACACACACACACACACACACACACACACACACACACACACACACACACACACACACACACACACACACACACACACACACACACACACACACACACACACACACACACACACACACACACACACACACACACACACACACACACACACACACACACACACACACACACACACACACACACACACACACACACACACACACACACACACACACACACACACACACACACACACACACACACACACACACACACACACACACACACACACACACACACACACACACACACACACACACACACACACACACACACACACACACACACACACACACACACACACACACACACACACACACACACACACACACACACACACACACACACACACACACACACACACACACACACACACACACACACACACACACACACACACACACACACACACACACACACACACACACACACACACACACACACACACACACACACACACACACACACACACACACACACACACACACACACACACACACACACACACACACACACACACACACACACACACACACACACACACACACACACACACACACACACACACACACACACACACACACACACACACATTTTCTTGTTTTACACAAGGGTGTTATGAACTGTTTCGTGATTGATTCCACCAAAACCTATTGGGAACTTTTTTTTTATTAATATTGATTACGTATGTTTATTGGTTATAAAATCTTAAAATTTTCATATTATTGTGGTTTGTTTAATACAGTGTCTCATAAAAAACTTAGAGAAGTCTTAGAAACATCAGATATTGACTGTAAAGACATAGGAATAATTTCAAATCTCTATTTCGACAATGATGCAACTATCAGATTAAATCAATTTTTTGTTTCTCTTTAAAAAAGCATTAAGCAAAATAAATAAACGGGAAAAAATTTTTAAATCTTAGATATGCTGACGACACTCTTCTGATCGCTAACTCAGCAGAAGAACTTACAGAATTGATACAACGACTCGAGAGAACGTCAAAAGAGTATGGTCTAAAAATCAACTATGCTAAATCTAAAGTATTGATAGTTAATAGATCGAATACGACAACAAACAGACCACATCACATTGCCTACTGAAGTGGTAGATCAGTTTGTTTATTTGGGTACCCTTATCTACTCCTCCGGCAGCTGCGAGATGGAGATTCGCCGTCGTATTCAACTTGGCCGAACAGCAATGAGCCAATTACATAAAATTTGGAAAGATCGATATATATATATATATATATATATATATATATATATATATATATATATACATCAATACCAAAAAATCACTGGTCCATGCCCAAGTGTTCTCCATTTTCTGGTACGCTTCCGACCCATGGGTTATGAAGGCAGCCGACAGGCGTCGAGTCGGCGCCTTTAAAATGTGGGTATGGCGAAGAATGCTAAGAATACCGTGGACGGAACATCGCACCAATGTGTCAGTGCTGAACGAGGTTGGACCATCAAACCGTCTCAGTAGCTTGACATCAGCGCGAATACTGAACTCGTCACGACAACATTGAGAGACTGATTGTCCAGGGCAAACCCCTTGGCAAAAGGAAACGCGGTCGCTCCCCATCTAGATGGACAGACATTGTATCAAAAGAAACCGAGCGTCCACTAGTGGAAGCCATTAGAACTGCTGATGACCGTGGAAGATGGCGAGTGACTGTAAGAGGAGTTCTGAGTAATAACACCTGACATTAACTTGTAATCACTACACGTCGTTCTCGACTGTAGACTAAGAAGAGGAATCATGAACGGAGAGCTAATTAACGCCATTAATTAAAATTCCTTCGAGGCAATTTTCCAAGGCATTTTTAAATATTTTATTTAAATAAATGTTAAAAAGCAATTGTGAAAGAATGCAACCCTGTCGGACGCCCCTTTTGATTCGTACTCCATCTAAAATTTGTTGATCTACCTTGGTCTCTATCGTCCACCTTCGGTGTCGCGTTTTTAATATTTGACAGTTTTTCTCGGCTAATTGCTAAGCAACAGTTTATCATTAAACAACTCAAATTTACCCGATAAGATACAAACCTTTCGTGCAATTATAATATGTAGAATTCTTGCTTTGCCATGTGATAATCCCAGTAACATCTTGTATATTAACAGACGTAGCAATAGATTTTTAGGTTTCCATCGACCAGAAGAGGTGCAATTAATAGCCATACTGTGTTATCGTTAATATCTTTCTGAAAATACAAAAATGAAACTATAGATACCAATCACATCTGGTATTTTTAAAACAGGGCCATTCAGACGTCAGAAAAAAACATTTGTATTCGCTGAATATGTACCGCAAAAGATTTAAAGATCTGATGTATTTTGTAAAATAAAAATGAAAAGCCAGGTAATGAAATTTGACATGGTTCGCATGCTTCACGAGTTAGTAGATAGCGGAGTCAGTCGTGAAAATAAGAGATCCACAATATTTTGAGAAAGCTGATGAAAAATACCAGCGATTTTCGCAGAACAATTTTTTTCTTATCACGAAAAATAATGAGGTGAAGGAACAATCGAGGTGTTGGTGGAATATTTCGGATAGCTCGTTTTTCAAACCGTATTTCATATTCCTTCCCCAGGCTGTCTATTTTAACAAAAACTGTAAAAGTGTATATTAAACACGCAGGAGTCATGGAATAGCGCAAAATTTCAATTTTTTTTCTGCACAGGTTCGTAGTTAAGTGACCTTATTTGGAAGTGTAATGAACCTACACAAAAGTTTTCTTCTTCTTCTTTAATTAGATCTGTCGGTTTGTTAATTGGGTCGTCTTAGGATCTCTTGGGATGTCGATTGCTAGCTGTCCTTCCATCTCTTAGGTGGTCTTCCTGGGGGTCTATCTCTCGCCGGTCTGTTCTGGAATGCAATCCGAAGTAGTCGATCTTTTGCAATTCGGGTTACATGAGCGTGTCATTGTCGTTTCCTTTGCCGCCCCCATCTCACCACGTCCTGCACTTGACATTCATCTCTTATAACCTCGTTCTTCGTTTCCTATTGCCACATATGCTTTTGAGACCTGGACTTTAAAAATGACCAATCGAAGAATAATAGATGCTTTTGAAATGTGGGCCTACAGAAGAATGCTGCGAATATCATACACAGAACACCGTAATAACGTGTCAATTCTTAAAAAACTAAAAATAACCACGAGGCTATCAACCAGGATAAACCAATCATACCTACGGTATTTTGTACACGTTTCAAGAAGAACGAATAGGCTGGAAAAACTTATTGTAGAGGGAAAAATCAATGGTATTAATGGTAAAGAGGAAGGTCTCCGACGCGCTGGATGGACCAAACCAAAAAAATCATTGGTCACGGTCTGCAAGAAGCTTCTCTTGCAGCTTAAGACAAAGAAGGATGGGGAACTACGATCCGAGCAATTAAGACATGATGTCACCATACTCTCTCGAGAGTAAAAGGAAAAGAGAGAGAACCTCGTTCCTGACTCGGTCTCTTCTTGTCTTTGCCAGGTAAGGCCAGCACCCTGCCTGCGGGAAAAATCACACATTGCTCACATAAACAAAGGGAATGCCTCGGAAATCGGACGGAACCAACGTATGAGGCAGAAGTCTGTATAAATATTTATTTCCTAATTTCAAGTTAATCGATGAATAAACATTTAATGGTCAGCTCAAATATTTTCTTAATAAAGCCAAAGCAAACTCTTCAAATCTCTTTGTTAATCTATTATACAGGGAGTGTAGTGTACATTACAGAAGTATTATTTCTCACGATTTTGAAACAATCGACTCAAAAAAGGAAATAACTTTATCTTTGAAAACAAAATGTTTATCAGGGATGACTAATTAATTCTGTTTTGCTATAATCTTCCTTTCCAACATTTCTGATAACTAGAAACATAATTATTACACGCCTGAAGGTGGATGGGATTAAAGAAGGGCGAGGTTATCACCTGTCGACATTTTCAAGATAAACTTAGTGATTTTGTCGACAGCTTAAATGTGTCCGGTCAGCTTTTTAGTTGGAACATAAACAGAAAGATGATCGGCGAGTTTCAATCTAATCAAACAAACTTTGTAGACGTTACAATTAGATATAACATAATAGAAACAAAACAAATCAAGAGATAATTATTATAATCAAGCGTTGTTTTGTTTTACCTGAGATAATGAAATATCTTAAAAGTGATTGGATTTAGGTATAGGGAATACCGATACCAAACGAATTGGCTTCAAAAAATACAGCGGTAAAGGTAATAAAATACAGGGTGTTCCATTTAAAGTAAGCAACTTATAAATAATTTAAATTGTGCATGTTGGCGGCTAAGTTTAAAACACCCTGTATGAAATATTAATGAGTTGAACATTTGGAGTTAACGGGCAAGCGCTTGTTGTTTATTGGTTACAATTTCAAGTCACTAGCTTCGTTATTAATGGAGATATCGTTATTCAATGTGGACTAGGATTTTTCAAAATTTTGAAAAATATCGAAATATCTCGAAAAAAATTTGTTTTTGGTATAGGAGATTGTGCACAAATTTTATCTAAAATTTCATGTAAATTCTAAAATAAAAAACCTCTTATTACAAACGCTTTAAATAAAAAAAATATACTGATTTTTTTAATTGAAATTGACAGACACTTTTACAATAAAATCATTATTAAATAATTAAATCATCATTATTTAATCATGATTTAATAAAATATTTGGTTTTTATTAAAATATTATGTCAGGATAAACGGAGCTTACACGGACTGGTTTAACATTGAAAAAGGTGTGAGACAGGGATGTGTGGCTTCGCCATGGCTGTTTGACTTAAACTTATAAATAGACGATTGTTTAAAAGATTTGAAAGATAGTGCGCATGGATTAAAAATGAATGATTTGATCGTTAAATGCCTTCTTTACGCCGATGATCAAGTCATATTAGCGTCATCTGAAGAGGAGTTGCAGGCGATGGTTAATGTTAAGCATGATGCCCTGAAAATCGAAGGGATGAAAATAAATGTAAGCAAAACAAAAGTAATGGTTTTTGAAAAAGAAGAAAGCATGAAAAACTATGAAGTTCTGATCAAGTGAGAAAGAGTGGAACAAATAAATGAGTTTGTATACCTGGATTTAAACTTTACGAGAGATGGAAAGTATAACAGTGACTTTGAGCGATGGGTGTTGGCAGGAAAACAAATGAATGGGGCACTGCATAGCTTTATGAACACCCACAAAGTGTCAAAAAAAGCAAGTCTGGCTGTGCATAGAGGATGGTTTGTTCCTACACTTATGTATGGTAGTGAATGTTGGGTTTGACAGAAGAAGTAAAATAGTTACTTTTATTAGCAGCAGCTGATAGCTGATAACAACCTCAAACGTTTAAAAACTATTTTATTATTAAAAAATGATGTTAAGGCAACATTGATTAAGAAAAATACCATTATAAAAAAAGTTTTACCATATTTATCATTTTTGTATGATAGCAAAAGTGTTGAAGAATTATAATAAAAAATTGAAACAAAAATATTATAGCTTATTTTATTTAATTAAAGTACAGAAAACTTTACACTTACATTAACTTTATATATAACATTATATATTATTACTTACAATACACTATATTTATAAACTTTTCACTTCCACTAATAATCAATATTTCTTGTTAAGTGCAGAACACACAGGTTATGTGTATTTATTAGAATGTTAGATTGGTCGCAGTGGCAAAAACTCATTAATATCAAGTCCCAGATATTAAAATACAAACTGGAATACAACTAATCAAACTAATAAAAATAATGATTCCAAAATTTGCAACTTTTAAACTTTTCATATCATATCTGACATTACATTATTTTAACAAGTGTGACAGTAGTGTCAATTTTTTTATTTTTAATATTGTAATAACAGTATTCAAATTGGGTGACTTGAGACTTGAGTCGTCTGCACGAATGCGCCGTTGCATTCTTCTTTGACGCTCACGTTCACTTACGCCGTAAATCAAATTTTTTCAGCGTTAAAAATAAAATATTTTAAAAACTAGACAACCGATAATACATTTTAAGCACCCAAACTCTTTGTTATTAAATTTCCTACACTCACGTATTTTTTTTCATCGAATTTTGTATTTTTTACAATGTTTTTGTTTACTTTAATATCAAAAACTCATGATTTCTCATAAGAACTCATGTTGAAGGAGCGAAATTTTTTTTTAATTTTTCTAAAAATTTTTATCAGTGTAAAATTATACTTTTGATATAAAGAACTATAAAAACCAAGTTAAAGGCTTATATATATTTTTTAAAAACTTGGTTGCATTTTTTCTTTGGCCCCCGAACCTCCTTAACGTACTTTTTTCAAACGTGTTCACTAAGAGGCATCTAAATCGAAAATTATTATAAATACGACATATTTCACTGGCTTTCACGCAGATAAAAAGATAAATACTACATCAAACCATGACGTTCATACTTCACGAGAGTTTATCAGCTGTTTTTCTAACACGCGTAACAGTCTCGAGCATTTGCATTATGGTTTTAGTCAAACATTAAACTGGGGTAACGATGGCATCCATAAAAAAAGGTGGTAAGAATTTCATTGATAAAAATAACCGCCTTATCTCGGTGAACTGTCTCAGGGTTACAAGTTAAAAATAGATTTAAAATAACAGGGATACTTCTGCAGTGTTAAGGAGTAATATACGAGGCTAGGTCAATAAGTGCTTAAAAAATCCGTCAGTGGGCAGTGTGACAGGATACTACTTTTTGACAAGTAGAGTATTTTAGCTGTGCAATGTCTAAAAGTTTTATTAATTACTGCGGCTTAATTACTGTTTTATTAATTACCTGCGGCTTAGCTCGCTGTAAGCGGAATTTGTCTTGTGTTTTCATTTCTGTAGACGATTGTAGCGAACAACCTTTTGTAAGATGTATTTGGATCCACCCTGTATGCAAGGTCCATCGGTGGAGTCATAAACGAGGGTTACTTGAACAGAAAGATCTGTTTTGTTTTTTAGATTGATAGTTTTGACTACGTTTTACGATAAATGTATTTTTGAAATAAAATAGGATATTGTTATTTCTTACGTTTTCATATATGTTTTCATAATGGAAAAAAAAAGTCTCATGCAGTAATTTTTTCACAAACAATTGGGTACGAAAAAGCGTTTAGCGTTAAGGATAGGTGCTTAGAAAATCCATCAAAATGTGACATTAATTTTTGACAAGTAGCATGTTTTAGCTGTGCACTGTCAAATTTTAAGCGGTATTTGTCTCGTGGTTTCATTTCTATAGAATAGACGATTATAGTGAACAACCTTTGTAGGTTTTCTTCTTCTTCTTCTTTCTTCTAATCAGGTATAATACTTGTTCCTCATCGTAACTCGCTTTATGGAGGTAGATTGTCACTCCAACGTTTCCGAGGCCTTTCTGTGCTTCGCCTTCCCGAAGGTGATTTATCCCTGGCAATCTTCACTATTCGTTCTTCTGTCATACGTGTGAAATGGTCATTTCACTCAATTTTTCTTCCTAGCACCCAGTCAATGATATTCTCGATCCGGCATGTTTGTCTGATATCCGCGCTTCTTTTACTGTCCCGTAGTGTTTTCCAGCTATTCTTCGAATTATTTTCATCTCTGTTGTTTCCATAATTTGGCTTGTTTTTGATTTTTCGGGTCTTGTTTCTGCCACATATGTCAGTATGGGTCTAATAGCAGTGTAGCGGCCATACGGACAGTTTATGCACAGACGACGAAACGGGACTTTCCCATTTTTGAATCCCCAAAATTCCGACGACTAATTTTACTGAAGACCTTTTTAATCCCAAGTCTTGTCCTTTACAAGAAAGTACGTATACTTCCCTAATCTTTACAACCCTAAGTTCTGTTCCTTTTTAATAAAGCACGTATACGAGCCTAACCTTTATGATCAGAAGCTTATTTTCTTTTCAGCTACTTACGTACACAGTAGCAATTTTAATCTGTATAACTCAAATTTCTTTCCGCCAAGTTAAGCATTCTCTAGAAACCATCATAAAACCAACGACATGGGGGATGAAGATAAAAAAGACGGACAGAAGGATTCTTGATGGAAATTGGTCCTTGTAGTGTCAATCTTGAAAGTAATTGGGTGAGACTGATCAGCATGCCGAGTTCTTCGGCCGAATGTGGCCAATGGTGGTACAAGAGTTTTTATTTCTCTAGAGCATCTGCCATGGAAATATCTGTAGAGCAATGACTGGTCTGCAACTCTTCTTCTTTGTTCTAGTGGGTAAAGGGAATCTGTAGGAGTTGAGCTGTTTATCAACTTATTATCAACTTATATCAACTTATTATCAACAGTAATTTTTGAAGTGATAACTTCTTATGGCACGCTGTGAACTTTTTTTGTAATGGGTAAAAAATGTTAAACTCGCGTCAGGCCACGTGGCCTGATCGAAAATTCGTAAGACGGATGTTTTTCACTGGAGCAATATAAAATACGACTTTTCTTGACTGGTAACTTGGCAACCTTATTCAACAAACTGACAAATTCAAGTACATTTTTTATGTCATTTTGACAAATTAATTTAGTAGCTAAATTCAAAATTTAAGTGCTTTTCATTAGTTTATTGATTAAGTTCTGCTTTTGCTGCATTAAAATGGTCCAAGGAGAGGTGTCGTTTTTAGCAGATGTTATGGACACCATAGCGTGTCTTAATGACTCTAATGGTTCTCCCCCCGACAAAATTTTAGATCAAATAATTTATCAGTGCAAGAAGCCGTTAAAAAATGCATCAATTTGTGTTAAAAAAGCATTAAAAACTGGACTGAAAGCTGGTTTGATCAAAGAGAACGGGGGAAGGTTTAAATTAGGTTTTGGTTTGCCGATAACGGAGGCTCGAAGACGAAGAAAAAATATAAGCAGAAGCCGTAGACGACGTAGCCAAAAGTGACAAAACCGAAAACGAGGTAGCCGAAAACGAAAAAGTCGAGGTAGGAAGAAAAGCGCCATATTGAAAGAAGATCAAGCAAAAAGCGGAAGAAAGAAATCGAAAACATTCAAATCTGGTACTGATGTTTAATATATGATTTATAATAAAGCGTTAATAAAAATAATGCATTATTCATAAACTATGGAAATATGGAGACAATATTTTTCAGATTAAAAATAATATTTTCACGCGCGTTAATACCTAAGTTTTCACTTTTGCCGGCACTCCCAGAGTGCAACCCGTAAAATTTTTTTTTATATAGTTTACGCGTATAAAACTTTATATACAACACTGTAACTTAAGTGTACAGCTGATGGCTAGCAGTACCGTGCTCTCGGAAAATTGGTTGAAGGCTATCTGATGGCCAACTCTACCACCGCGCGCTCATTTGTCAAATCAAATAGCGCGTGCTTTTGCGACTTCCTGTTACACACTTCCTGTTACAATTCACGAAATCATTCCCACAAATTGCAAGAAAGCGAGATGAAAGATGTTACACATCTGTTACACACTTCCTGTTACATTTCACGAAATCATTCCCACAAATTGCAAGAAAGCGAGATGAAAGATGTTACACATCTGTTACACACTTTCGTCCCATTTCACGACATCACTCCCACGAATTGCAATATTGAATGAAACTTTCTGATGTAATTCATTCCTTTAGATTATTTGCCCCGAAAAAATAATATAAAATAAAAATTGAAATTTACAGATTTACTTCAGATTGAAAAAAAAATAACCAAAAATTTGAGTTGTATAGATAAATTATATACAGGTTGGTGCAAATATGTTTGGACGTGTTACATTTCTATTGCACTTTATTTTTTATCTTGTTAAAATCGAAATTTGTCTAGTAATGTTCTTTCTATCGTTTAAAAGTACGGCCAAAAAAATAAAATACACGTCTTACTACAAATTATGCCCGGAAATGGTCGAATAATAAGTATATCCTCAATAATTACTGTTAGGTATAACGCACAAGAAATTATTTCACTGCATTTAAACACGAGAAGCTGTGGGAACAACTGTGTTCTTATGCTACGATTTTCTTGTCATTTTAGACGAGACATTAAAAAAAATGTATAAACCAACTTTCAGTAATAGTTCTTGATTATATCCCAAAGTAATTGATAGCATTTGAAATTCCTATTATCAGAATAATGTATATAATTCAAACATTAATAATTTAAGATCGTGTGAACCGTCGTTTCGTCAGCTGGCGTGAGATGGCGGTTATCGCAACTCTCTATTATCATTAAATATGTAACTATTTATTCAACATTAAATAAATAATTTTTCTCCTTTTAGTTGTGCATGAAAACAAGTTTTTCTTTCCTAATAGCACTTTAACAGTCATTTTTATAATAATACAACTGTCAACAATGTTCTAGACAGGTACACCATACAAAACCAAACTTCAATGTCACCAGAATGTTACCATCACAAATTATCCAAAAACTTTATAGCAATATGAAAAAAAATAATATGAACAGAACCTATATGCAGATTATGTAATGGGGAGGAGAAAATAGCCACTCATATTATCTTCGAAGGCGATGCCACCGCCCAGTGGAGGCACTACCTGGTGTGTATGCAAGACCAAGGAAGTGATCCACCTGGGGCAATAGCAGTACATGAGCCTCTACTCCGTAACAGGAGAATTGAAGAAATGAGACTAAACTAAGAAGCTGGAAAGGTACAAAAAGCAGACAATGCTGCAGTTCCTAGTGAAACATTGTTATATTAGTGAGACAATAACGACAAATATAGTTAGTGGTTGTAAGTGTACACTAACACCAAAACATAAAAATGCTGGTTTCAAGTATATGTTTTTAATTCTAAACGACGAGCTAGCCAAAACGGAAGCTTTCCAAATCCATATGAGACACTGAAGTCAAACTGTGGGCCCAAAAGAAAGGAAGGAGGAAATGAAGAAAAAAAACAGTAAGCTCTGCTGAATCTCTACCTGACAAAAGACCTGATAACACTCTGCAGTGACAAGGTCCAACTGGTAACAGGGCACCTAAAGAGACACTGTTAATCCAGAAAACATCTGCAAAGTATGGATATTTTCAATGAGAAGCCCATCTGCAGGAGCTGTGGCAGTAAGCCACATAATCTTCAAATGCGAAGCATTCGCTAGGCCAAGTTACCGCCTCTTTGGGATGGTGGTTCTAGAAAAAATACCATTGGCTAGCAAAGATCTGATTCACGGGCTGCCGGCCATCGCCAAGCATTTTACCATGTAGGCAGTTTATCCACAAGTGCAGGAACACAAAAGCCTCTAGGACAGAAAAATAGATAAATGACAATTACTATATTTAAAAATTTGACAAAGCATAACAATAATTTTTTTTGCAGAGGTGGAGAAAATCCTTTACGGAGAGATAAATCTAAAAGCTCAAGCTCTACAGTGAGACTAAAAACTCCACCCCTATTTAGGTCTGTCTGGCCTATGTGGTTTTATATCATTGTACCCAATCCAGTACTTTCGTACCTTGAACAGGTTCTATACTGGGTGGGAGCAATATAGTTCTGGGTCACCGGATGGCTGCCCAAAAATTGCTCGTCTTTTGCGGTCCATTGCCTCGCAGCAGCACAGTATGTATTTTACCGTTTCCGGATCCTTTCCGCACAATCTGCAGGCCTTTATACAGTCCCATTTTGTCGGGGTGCTTCTTTACTGGTACCTGACCGGTTAGGAGCCCCGTAGTGATTCTTAGCTGATTCCTGTTTATTGTTAACAGTTCTGCCGTCCTTTTGTGACACGGTCCTTTTATGTATTCTTTCCTGTGTTTGTTTCCTGGTCTACTTTCCCAGTAATTTTTGTTGTTTTTCCCATTCCAGTCTTTTACATACACTCTTACTGTACCCCCAGAATCTGCTCTTGGTTTGGGAGTCTCTGAACCTCTTCTTGTAAGTTCGTCTGCTTTTTCATTACCTGCAATTCTCTGCTGTGTTGGAACCCATATCAGTTTGACGTGGTTACGGTACGCCAGCGTCATCAGTTCTTCTTTGCAGTCCCATACCAGTTTGAACGTCACTTCCTTGCTGTGAAAGGCTGATGCCAGTGATTGGGTTCCTGGAGAACACTCCTGCGCCGGCCCCAGTCAGTCTTGACATTACAATCATACAGGAGATGTATTTAATTGACAATTCTGCTGGTAATTTCACCAAAATAATAGATTTTTTTTATAAATTTATGCTTAAATTTTCCTCGTATTTGTATCGCAACCTGAGAAATATGCAAGCGTTTTAAAAATAGTAGTGATTTATAGAATTGCAAATTAACAACATTGGCGCCCGATATCTTTTCAGTCATAAAAAATCCTAATGCGAGTCTAATAAAAGTATCATAAATTATTACGACGGCTTTGTTGATACTATATCTAGCCTATGAGTGGATGAATGATCGTTTTGTTTATTGTTATAATTGCAAAAATGTATGATAATAAAAACGGTCGTATATATACCTGAGTTTATAAAACAAGCAGGTGCTAATAAATCGGTGCAATCGAAGGACGTATGTCAGTGTCGTCATAGTGTTCTTTGTCTGATCAATGTTATATCACTTAAAGAAGGTACTCTATGTTTTAACATAAACCATCGATAGGGTAACAAATAGTAATTTAAAAGTTTATTTTAAAAAAACTAAAAAACACGCTTAGACTTAATCAAACTAAAAAGTAAAAAATAATTCTTAACATAAGAATAAAATTACTGACGAAAAAATTAATGTCACCGTTCTAAAAGCGTGGGGTGCTTTTATTTCGAAACGCAGAGTTAGTTTAGAATGTCAAACAAAGCACCACACGCTTTTTGAACAGTGACGTTAATTTTCTCGTCAGTAATTTTATTCCTATATTAGGAATTATTTTCTACTTATTAGTTTGATTAACACTAAAAGCGTGTTTTTTATTTTTTTTAAACTATAATTCATTTTTCGCTTTTTATTTCGATTTGTTTTACTCACTAAAAAAATAATGTATTAAATGGTAAAAGCACAAAAAGAATGATCAGCCGGGGATCGAACCCGGGCTGCCCGCGTGGCAAGCGAGCATTGTACCACTGAACCACCGATGCGATGCAAAGGATTTCTGCAGAAATTTATGAATCCTGGCGAAAGTAATCAGGATAATCGGATATTTTGATCGAATGATTGCATTGTCGTCGGTCTTTGACAAGCGTACGAAGTTTAAATTAAATCTGATCGCTTAAAGAAGGGGGAAACAAACAAGATACAGGTGAAACTGGTACAAGCGTGTTAAAAAAATGTATTTGAGAGGTTTTTAAATAATAACACTCCAAAAAATTCATTAAAAACATTTTTTTAAATAATTAAAATGTTTAACACTATATTTTTAATAAAATATTTATATTTTTAAACTCTTATATGACGTTGTAAATGTGACAATAGCGCAAGCATTTGAATGTTGGCACAATTTTTAATATAATTTTAAATTAAATATTAGATTGGTTAATACAATTTTTTTTTTATGAAAATAGTCGCAAAAAGGGTAGACCTATCGTGTGGGCCGCGGACGGCCCGCACTGCGACTATTAGAAGGGGAAGGGATTATAGAAAGGAAATGATTGTGGACACGCTTTTTAAAAAGTTGCAGGTCATAGTTCTCTGGAAAAACTGATTTTGGAAGCTTATTCCATTCCGTAGCAGCACTGTAAAAGAAGGATTCTTGATGAAGATTGGTCCTTGTAGTGTCAATCTTGAGAGTAAATGGGTGAGACCTATCAGCGTGCCGAGTTCTTCGGCCGAATGTGGCCAATGGTGGTACAAGAGTTTTTATTTCTCTGGAGCATCTGCCATGGAAATATCTGAAGAGCAATGACTGGTCTGCAACTCTTCTATGTTCTAGAGGGTGAAGGGTATCTGTGAGAGTTGAGCTGTTTATCAAACGAATGGCTCTTTTCTGAATGGAATCTAGAAGACGAAGAGAATGCCTTGGTGCTGAACCCCAAATGTGCGAGCAATACTCCAGTAGAGGTCGGATTTGGGCCTTGTACGTCGTCAACAGTTGATCAGGAGTAAAAAACTTTCTAGCTTTCCACAGAAAACCTAGCCTCTGGCTTGCCGACTTTGCGATGTTAGCAACATGGTCATGCCAAGACATATTATTGGACACCGTGACTCCCAAAATCGAGATGGAGGGACTTGGTTCAAGTGTATTTCCGGATATTGTGATGGGATGATTTGAGGAATTCACTTTCTTGGAAAACGTGGCACTTTGTGTTTTTTGGGCGTTGAACTGAACAAGATTGTTGGTTCCCCACTCGACGATTGCTTCAAGATCTCTATTATAAATGAACCATAATTAAAAAAAACAATAATGTTATGGTGCATTGGTTACATATAGGTTTATCCTTTTTAAATCATACATAAAATAATCATAACTTGATTGAGACTTATTATAAACAGTAAATATTTATTTATATAGCTTACGCATAATAACAGCAAACTTTATTCACAACACTCTCGGAAAATTAGTCGACGTCTATCTGACGGCCAACTTTAACCGCGCGCTCATTTCACGATATCACTCCCACAAATTGCAAGTAAGAGAGAGCAAAGATGTTACACATAAAAAAAATTAAAAAGTACACCCACCTCTTCCTATTGTTTTGTTTCAAATAAGTATTTTTTTCAGTTGCCCTTTGAATGTATTCATATTTTCTTTCTTGAATTATGGGGGAATATATTTGTGTAATGATTTATAGCTAAACGTTTGAATATATCGCTATGTATAAATTTCATAAATATCCGTACATCATTTTTTAACCATTGAATATTCTTATGCTCCTGGACTCCCTGTAGAATTGTTAATTAAGAAGCACGAGTGGCACCGTAGCTGTAGGAATTTTCAATTTTAAGAATCATTCTCGTTCGGGACACTTACAAAATTAAAAAAGCCCAGTCAAGCAAGTTAAAATTTCTTTCTTTTCTGATAGATAAGGATCTATAGTTACGTGGAATTCGACGAATAAACCAATTTTCATCCTTTTACGATCAACTTAATAGCCCTGTATATCTCAAGACGATGGTTTACCATCAAACCACTCGGTAGCAGTTCTTAAACAAAGGAATATAAATATACCAATAATAAATTTTTCAGATTTAACTGCAGGTAATATAAATACTTACAGTAATAACTTTTGTTGTTTGTAGAAATACCAGTTTCAATAGCCATAGGAAACATAATTACAACTAAAGAATTAACAAAAGAAATATTTTTAAAAAATTGTTTGTCAATGCATGGAGATTAACTAAGGATTTTAATTTATATACTCTGTTCATTTGAAAAGGACCAGCCCTTAATATTTTAGAAACGCGACATACATATATACATATAGTCACGCCTTTTTCCCGTAGGGGTAGGCAGAGACCTCTTCCTTCCACTTCCGCTACGGTTCTTACACACATCTTTTGCTTCCTCTACTTTCAACAGTGCTCTCATACATGCTCGTAGATTGTTGGTACTCTTGACCTTTCTTCAAAACAATGTTGATCTGATCGAGATCGATGTTCGCCGAGGTCGAGCTCTACCAACTTCCGTCCATTCACACTCGCCTTATAAATTTATTTCGCAAATCTTCCTTCTTCCATCCTTTCTACGTGTCCAAACCATCTAAGCATTCCATTATCTATCTTTGTAACCACATCTACTTTTAAACCACAGCGTTCTTTTATCTCAGTATTTTTTACTTTATTCAACCGAGTCACTCCGGCTATACTTCTCAGACTACTCATCTCCGCAGCATTAATCCTATTTTCATGCTTCTTCTGCCAAACCCAAAATTCACTACCATACGTAAGTGTAGGAACCAACACACCTCTTTGCACAACCAGGTGTGCCTTTTTTGACACTTTCTGGCTGTTCATAATGCTACGCAGTGCCCCATTCATTTGTTTTCCTGCCAACACCCTTCGCTCAATGTTACCGTCATACTTTTCATCTCTCGTAAACTTTGAACCCAAGTACACAAATTCATTTACTTGTTATACTCTTTCTCCCTCAATCGAAACTTCACGGTTTGTCATGCTTTCTTCTCTTAAAAACCATTACTTTCGTTTTGCTTACATTTATCTTTATCCCTTTGATTTTCACGGCATTATGCATAACATTAATCATCGCCTGCAACTCCTTTTCAGATGACGCTATTATGACTTGATCATCGGCGTAATGAAGGCATTTGACAATCAAATCTTTCATTTTCAATCCATACGCGCTCTCTTTCAAATCTTTTAAACAATCGTCTATGTATAAGTTAAACAGCCATATGCGACATATTAGAATGGAATCTCGTAACACGAGGGGGATACTTTTTAGCGCTAACGTCTTATTCGTCAGATTCACCCCCTTCCTACTGAAGATACCACTTAAATTTTTTAAAATGACGTTAGATATCAAGTCATACCTCACTCTAAAGGTCTGGAAAATCTTTATTCAATTATATTGTTTTGCTTTCGATACCAGCTTTCCGTTGTTACCATGTTAAGTTACTGTTTAGTAGTCAATGGAAAACATTTACTGTAAATTTTTCTTGGTTTGTTTTTGTTATAGTCATTATTTATTTTGTAAATAATAAATTGTCATAAACAACTTTTGCATTTTTGTCCACCCTGTACCAATTTAAATCAACGTGAAATACATTTTTGGAATCAGCTTAGCAAGGAATCCGCAAATTGATTCATTTAAAGAAACTGGTGCTGACGTCATCACTCAAAGGTTATTCACCCTGTACTTATTTTTACTTTTTCGTATGCGGATTCCAGTCTATTTAAATTTTTCGGCCCAGTAACGGGCCGCGTCGATAGCTTTATCGTTGACCAACCATAAGTCTTCGAGAGTGCAGGTTGTGAGGCATCTGGGAAACACTAAAAGGTGTTCCATGTCCCGTGGTTCTCCACATTCGCACGTGATATCATCTGCATTCAGCCCACCACATCTTATTTTGTTAGCTCTACTCCGGTTTAAATCCGGTTTGGGGTTCTCCAAGTTTTCCAGTCCAGGTTGTTGCCGGAGAGGCTCTCCTGGAATAGCGGGTATTTTTCCGGTGGTTCGACCGAGACAGTCCTTAAAAAACTTTGCCTGGATTTAAGCGAAAAAGCGATTAACACAGAACTTATCAAATATCTAGAGAAATAGAGAAATTTGAGATAATCCATGACAGACAATATGGATTTCGACAACTTCGGTCTACTGGAGAATTGCTGGCTTATGTCAAGACTTTGACCGCGTTTGGCACCAGGCATTGTTAAGTAAATTATCTGCCTACGGTCTCCCAACCAAACTGCGCCAATGGCTCTTGAGCTTCATGCAAGATCGCTCCTTACATGTGGCAGTTGGCGGTATTTCTTCTGATGCGTTTAAAACTAATGCCGGGGTCCCCCAGGGTTCCATCCTGTCCCTCACCTTATTTCTTTTACACATCAACGACCTCTTGAAAACCACCAGGAACCCCATTTACAGTTTCTCAGACGATAGCACACTTGCCTCAACTTTCACATCCTATCGATCACTTTCGGTGAATGATACAAATAGACTCAGGCAGGAACAGGTTGATTCCATCAATAGAGATCTTAAAGCATTCGTCGAGTGGGGAATCAACAATCTTGTTCAGTTTAACGCCCCAAAAAACACAAAGTGCCACGTTTTCCAAGAAAGTGAATTCATCAAATCATCCCATCACAATGTCCGGAAATACCCTTGAACCAAGTCCCTCCATCTCGATTTTGGGAGACACGGTGTCCAATAATATGTCTTGGCATGACCATGTTGCTAACATCGCAAAGTCGGCAAGCCAGAGGCTAGGTTTTCTGTGGAAAGTTAGAAAGTTTTTTACTCCTGATCAACTGTTGACGACGTACAAAGCTCAAATTTGACCTCTACTGGAGTATTGCCCGCACATTTGGGGTTCAGCACCAAGGCATTCTCTTCGTCTTCTAGATTCCATTCAGAAAAGAGCCATTCGCTTGATCACAGATACCCTTCACCCTCTAGAACATAGAAGAAGAGTTGCAGACCAGTCATTGCTCTACAGATATTTCCATGGCAGATGCTCCAGAGAAATAAAAACTCTTGTACCACCATTGGCCACATTCGGCCGAAGAACTCGGCACGCTGATCAGTCTCACCCATTTACTCTCAAGATTGACACTACTAGGACCAATCTTCATCAAGAATCCTTATTTTACAGGGCTGCTACGGAATGGAATAAGCTTCCAAATTCAGTTTTTCCAGAGAACTATGACCTACAACTTTTTAAAAAGCGTGTCCACAATCATTTCCTTTCTATAATCTCTTTCCCTTCTAATAGTCGCAGTGCGAGCCGTCCGCGGCCCACACGATAGGTCCACCCTTTTTGCGACTATTTTCATAAAAAAAAAAGCCTCGGCCGGGCGACTTCCTTATTGTATAGTATATGGCGTTCGTCAAATATTTACTTGAACCTTTCAGCATGCTCCGCTGCCCTCCTACGGTCCTCAGGTGATGCGAAACGCGCGGCTTCATACAGTAAGTTGAGCGGGGGAAAACCGATGTTTTCACACTGGGCAGGCGTATTCCCCTGTTGAGAAGCAGAGTGTCTGCGCGGTTTTTCTTAGAATGCTGTGGCGTACGCCCCAGCTGCTTCCAGCTTGTCTTCTTAGCAGGGCGTTCCTGGTGGTGACATTTTTTCAGGTGTTTTGACAGTGATATTTATATGTTAGCGTCCTATCCAGTTTAACCCCTAGGTATTTAGGTTTATTGATGTGTTGTAAGACCTTCCCCTCCCACAATACCCTAAGTTCTTGGTGAGCTTTGCTTGTGTTTAGGTGGGTGCGGCTAGAGGAAATTTTGTTTATAGTACCCGGAACAAATGTCTTGCCCCGTCTGTTATTAATTGGTCGTTTGTGTAAATATTAAACAGGATTGGTGCGAGTACACTTCCTTAAGGCAAGCCATTCTTTTGGCTTCTTCACCTGCTCTTCTTCCCATGCAACGTGGCATGGAATTTTCTGTTTTGTAGTATTATCTCTACGACTTTGACCAGGTTGTAGTCGTTCAGCGTAGCCCCACGTTGTGCGCCAAAAATTTGCCACGTCTTTTTCGTTCTCTAAAGAGTACTCTGCCAGTGGTCTCTCTACTGGCAAATTATGCCCGAGCTCAGCCGTAGAGGGTAGAAGAAAAAAAAATAAAAATATAAAAATGAGCCGCGCCACCGACTTGGATGGTTCAAGCCGGAAACCCCTAGGTCTTATAGGCACTAGCAGAGCCACACGATAAACAACTAAGATTATGGTGAACCAAATAAATAAAATTATAGCAAAGATATATTGGAAACTTTACTCACACAATAAATCAAAGTACACAGCTCAATAGCAACATTATAACAAATATAGTCAAAATCAGCAGTCAACAATAAATCAAAGTACCTGGTTCAATAATAAACTTATAACAAATATAAACAAAATCATCAGCTAACAATAAATCAAAAATTCAAAATTTACAACTTTATAAAATAACCAAAACAGAAGTAAGAGTAACAGACTTTACCAAAGTTACCAAAAAAACGTATTCAAGTCAACTCCTTAATAATACTAAATCAAACGTTTACATAAGGCTGCTAATTTACTCATGTTTTTACCATTTACATAAAGATTTTCACTGCCAAAACAATCGAGTTAATTTAAAAATATTTTTACAATGGTTGTCCTTTAAAATATCAAAATTGTAGGATATTTACAAATAAGTATGAAGAAAATATATTTTTTACTTGGGCATAAAGAATTATTGAGAAGATTATTTTAATCCAAGTTTAGTTTTGGCATATATCTAATGCAATAAATAGTTTCCAACAATGTACTATATTAATAAACTAAAACAAAACTTAATCGTGGTGTCAAAATAAGTCACGGCGTTTTATATTTAAAAAAAATAAATCACTTATAACCTTTGGGTATACGAATTCACAATGTACTATATTAATAAACTAAAACAAAACTTAATCGTGGTGTCAAAATAAGTCACGGCGTTATATATTTAAAAATAAATCAATTATAAACTTTGGGTATACGAATTCACTACTCCTGGCCGGTTTGATTATGGGACGGCACCTGCTAATTAACAATGGCTTTCTCAAATAAATCCCGCATGCGGCTATTTTAACTCGACACCAAAATCCAAAATATCAACAACGAAGGTAAGATAGAATGGTCAAGTTAAAAATTAAGTGGTTTTTCTTCAAAATCCAATTAAGATGGCCCGAATACAGCCAGATATGAAAGAAAACCCGTAGAGGTTCTGCCCACGTGTTAATATCACACCGTCCCAAAAATTCTCAAAATTCTCTCTCCTATCACTACTAGGTATGCAACACTATTTAAAACGAATGATATATTTAAGTTACAACAAAATACGGTACCTGAGGAATACGAAACTATCAGAGACACAATTAATAATGGAACTGTAGAAGGGAAAAAATAGGCACGTGACAATATTTTTTGTAGAAGCTTTTTGTGGTCTACGGTGTCGTATGCGGAAGTTAGGTCGTATCAGGGTTATGCCTGTTACATATTTGTTTTTAAAAACCCTCTTCTATGAATTCAGTTAAATTCAATACTTGGCCGGTACAGAATTTTCCAGGCCTAAATCCCGACTGCTCAGGTATTAGTCTAGGGTCCACTTCTTTTTGTATTCTATGCATCCTCTCGTATCGTTTAAATAGGTGACACAGTAGGGAGATCGGTCGGTGGCTACTTGGCATTTCTGGGTCTTTACCTGGTTTAAGCAGTGCAACCACTTTTGTTTTGCTTTAAGATTTAGGCATCCTATAGAAGGAGGAGCAATTATTGAAGAGTTGAAGTATCTATTTCAAAGTGTTTAATCTGCTTAGTGACCCTGCATGATGGATTATTTTTTTAAAAAATAGTAAATTCAAATAAAAAATCGACCTGTTTCTAGATTTGTTTATATAACTGTTTATTTAGCTTATAATAAACTTATACGTTACTATATGGACACATTGTATGAAAATATTTGATGTATTTTTTCTAGCACAAAAAATGCTAAACGTAAACTATTTAAAAACACTATTTTGTTAAATTGTTATTGTTTTCTATTTTATCGGTATAAAAGTAAAAAAAAAGTATGTTGTAAAAAAAATGGAATGTTGTTTACTTTTTTTTTCAAGCTAGTCGCGAATTAAAGGTTACTTGTTTGTTTTTTTATGTAAAAATGCTATTAATAAATGATAATTAAAACAATGTGCATACTAACGAACGATTTGGCATTGAACTTATTTGATCGAAAAATTGATTGATTGATTTATACACTACACGAGGCACACCCTAACCTCCAAAAGGTTGCAACAGCTAATTCGCGATAAAAAGAAGAGCTTATTTTCCATTACGTTAACATGCATTTGTCATTTATAATTACGTCAATTTAATCCCGGTTTTTTTAATTTCTTTTCTATAGCCAACGATTGGACCGATTTTGATGACCGATTTTTTTTTTTTTTTTTTTTTTTAGTCGCATAAAGGGTAGACCTATCGTGTGGGCCGCGGACGGCCCGCACTGCGACTATTAAAAGGGAAAGGGATTATAGAAAGGAAATGATTGTGGACACGCTTTTTAAAAAGTTGCAGGTCATAATTCTATGGAAAAACTGATTTTGGAAGCTTTTTCCATTCCGTAGCAGCCCTGTAAAAGAAGGATTCTTGATGAAGATTGGTCCTTGTAGTGTCAATCTGGAGAGTAAATGGGTGAGACTGATCAGCGTGCCGAGTTCTTCGGCCGAATGTGGCCAATGGTGGTACAAGAGTTTTTATTTCTCTGGAGCATCTGCCATGGAAATATCTGTAGAGCAATAACTGGTCTGCAACTCTTCTTCTATGTTCTAGAGGGTGAAGGGTATCTGTGAGAGTTGAGCTGTTTATCAAACGAATGGCTCTTTTCTGAATGGAATCTAGAAGACGAAGAGAATGCCTTGGTGCTGAACCCCAAATGTGTTAGCAATACTCCAGTAGAGGTCGGATTTGAGCCTTGTACGTCGTCAACAGTTGATCAGGAGTAAAAAACTTTCTAGCTTTCCACAGAAAACCTAGCCTCTGGCTTGCCGACTTTGCGATGTTAGCAACATGGTCATGCCAAGACATATTATTGGACACCGTGACTCCCAAAATCGATATGGAGGGACTTGGTTCAAGGGTAGTTCCGGACATTGTGATGGGATGATTTGAGGAATTCACTTTCTTGGAAAAGGTGGCACTTTGTGTTTTTTGGGCGTTGAACTTAACAAGATTGTTGGTTCCCCACTCGACGATTGCTTCAAGATCTCTATTGATGGAATCAACCTGTTCCTGCCTATTTGTATCATTCACCGAAAGTGATCGATAGGATGTGAAAGTTGAGACAAGTGTGCTATCGTCTGCGAAACTGTAAATGGGGTTCTGTTAACGTGTCATTCTTGCGCATGGGTCATGTTAATATATTCTGTATCATTCCAATCTATATATATATTTATATATACATATAAATATATATATATATATATATATATATATATATATATATATATATGTGCAAAAATGAAAGAAAATTGCATTATTGCAATAAACTATAAAAGTATAATGAAGCCCGACAGCGAAAATTGGATGTGAAAATTATGAATGCTGTATGTACCTACATATTTTTAATATATAGGTATGGGTGGGTCGATTATATATCAGAAAACAAAATACTCCTCTGGCTATATGCCTACGACAGGCATTGAATTACATCTGATATATAACCGTGTATACTACCTCATCACATGAACCTCATTAGTACAGGGCAGGTTTTCTCGAACAACTACATTCAATCCTAGACTCCTATTAAGTACACATGAAGGACCACGCAAAAGCGTTAGTGGCGACATCTATACTTTTTTAAGTCTAGGATTGAATGTAGTTGTTCGAGAAAACTTGCCCTGTACTGATGAGGAGCAATCACTCCGATACTAGTATACAGGTGGTTTCTTCGAGCAAATAAATGTAATAGCCCTTTCTCTTATTTAACAAGCATCTGTATATCTTGCTTCCTGTAATGGGGTATACACTGTTATATATCAGATGTAATTCAATGCCTGTCGTAGGCATATAGCCAGAGGAGTATTTTGTTTTCTGATATATAATCGACCCTCCTATACCTATATATTAAAAATATGTAGGTACATACAGCGTTCATAATTTTCACATCCAATTTTCGCTGTCGGGCTTCATTATACTTTTATAGTTCATTGCAACAAATGTTTGTATGTATGTCCTTCAAAAACTCCCAAACGGCTGGACCGATTGGTATGAAATTTTCAGAAGTTATACATACCAGAGCTGGTTTTAGTTTGTAGCCAAAAATCTGTCATTTAAAATTTTTTATTCGAAAATATTGAAGCTGTCTACCATTTATGTATTTGAGTTATTTCAATTTGAGCAATTTGGGTGGTTTTGATTTTGCTTTTGAATACGGGCGATGGAAAACTTCAACCTGATCCGACTACGGGTGAAATATCTTTTCCGCCTAACTTTTGCCAAATGCAGACATCAATTGAAAATGTTGCGCGAAAAGTTTGCCATTTCACTTCAAGCGATTACAGTTTCCGGTACGTCTGGCTTTCGCTATACCAGTGTAATATTGACATGATTGGGTGAAATTGTTTCATATAACACAAAACGACAAAATTTGAATGGTTGTTAGAACTGTCAAAAAATTTTCCAAAAAATTTATCTAACTCTTTCTTATGTCCGTTTATCGAGTATTTGAACAGTGGGCTATGCATATATTATGTCTCGTTGTTTATAACAGCTATCAAAAAAATGTGTTTCATAGTTTTAAAGAATTTGTAACAATTTTGTGCAGTAGATACTTGCAATAGATTTTCGGAAAAATTAAGCTTATAAATTATTCCTTTTTTAAAAGTAATACGTTTTTTGTGAGAGAAATTTAATTTAACAAGAGGTGGTGTGAGCCTTAGTTTTATTAGATAAGGAATATTGTCAAAGTTATAATATCAATTTGTTAGGCAAAAATCGTTATCTATAAGTCGTGCCGCTTTACAAGGAAAAAGGTTCGCAGCAGGACTATAAGAACTTCCGAGGTATTAGTTTACTCAGCATAGTTGGCAAACTGTATGCAAAAATATTCAGTAAGGAATTAAACTGAGAAAATTATATGGGATGTGCAAGCAGGATCTAGAAGAGGAAGGAGATGTATGGATCAGGTATTTTCATTACGAGGTATAGTCGACAAATTCTTGGCTAGAAGTCAGGTCTATTGTGCTTTTATAAACTTGAAAAAGGCCTATGACAGAGTAGTGAGGAGTGAATTGTAGTCGATATTGTCCATGTATGGGGTGAGCGTTGGTTTAATACGAGCTCTGAAATCACTTTACGAGAATTCCACTGCTTGTATCAGGATAAACGGAGCTTACACGGACCAGTTTAACATCGAAAAAGTTGTGAGACAGGGATGTATGGCTTTGCCATGGCTGTTTAAGTTGTACATAGACTATTGTTTAAAAGATTTAAAATAGAGTGCGTATAGATTGAAAATGAATGATTTGATCGTCAAATGCCTTCTTTACGCCGATGATCAAGTTATATTAGCGTCATCTGAAGAGAAGATCAGGCGATGGTTAATGTTATGCATGATGCCCTGAAAATCAAAGGGATAAAAATAAATGTCGGAAAAACGAAAGTAATGGTTTTTGAAAGAGAAGAAAGCATGACAAACTGTGAAGTTTCGATTGAGGGAGAAAGAGTGGAACAAGTAAATGAATTTGTGCACTTGGCTTCAGAGTTACGAGAGATGAAAAGTATGACAGTGACATTGAGCGAAGGGTGTTGGCAGGAAAACAAACGAATGGGGCACTGCGTAGCATTATGAACAGCCAGAAAGTGTCAAATAAGGCAGTGGTCTCTGCCTACCTCTATGGGAAAGAGGCGTGACTACATGTATGTAAACATGATTGTGTAAATTTGTCGGTCAATTAAAAATAAACAATAAAATTATTCTTCTATACAGTAATTTATCATTACTAAATTAAACAAACTTCATATTTGCTCAAAAAAAAACTTCAACAACATTACTTGTAATTATAAATGTATAATTAAAGAAAAATTTACTTTTCACATAACTTTTCCATTTATGTTAACTGGTTTGGAGTGAACCAGGATTAAAAAAATACGAGATGGCACAAAGCTTGTTTGCTTAACTGGAGCACAGCCGCAAGGTTATGCGGTTAAAAATCGCTAGTGAAGACTGAGCCTAAGCGCCAGACGTTCTACACTCTATCGAGTAAAAAAGTATTTCACAGTCAACGAAAGTTGATCAACATTTTTTGCGCCAAATCAGCGCAGACCGGCTTTTTTCCTTTCTGGAAAAAGATATTTTGTATTGATATTACTAACTAATACTCCATACAAGGTCTTTAAAGAATACACGCTTCGGTAAACGGCATTATTAATGTGTTGCTATGGGAGTGTCGTATGCTCTGAATGATAATTACGCCATTGTGGTTTTTATATCACTGAAATGTCAATGTATATTTATTAAAAATTATTTTTGCATTAATCATAAACTGCTGTTTTAAATGTAGCAATAAATAATTGTGTATCGGAGTTTTTTGTTCGACCTGTTGAATAGATTTGTAAACAGACAAAAAAAACGTTTTATGCATATAATTTGCAATTCTAATTCCTTGTTGCATTATTTATAGAGGGAGTTAAAACAAAGTCATGTGTGAGGCTTTATCAATTTATTATTTTTAACACATAGTCGTGTCTTCTTTTTCCCAACAAGGAACACAGCTTTTATAATAGTGGTAGATCTTGCCGTGACACAATATTTTGATTGGTATCAATGTGTGTGCATCATCCTTTGTATACAGGGTGATTCATTAAGAATGGGCAATCTCTGAACTGGAGATACTACACACCAACATATGGCGATTGAGCTTAACATGTCTCATACAAATGTTGCAGGTTTACGAGATCCACAGGGTATTTAAAGTTGGAATTTTAATTTGAAATTTCTTAATAATTTTGCGATTTTAATCAGCATCGTCTTGAAAATTGGCAACTTTATGTTTTTTGGCATGAAAATTACGAATTTTATGCTGAATTTAGCACTATTTATACAGGGCGTTAGTTACACCCTGTTACTTGGGTAAATTACAAAATATCTTTTTTGCCTAATAAGTTATGGCTAAAATGACTAGAATAAAAAAGATACTCTTGTTTATTTCATGTAAATCTATCAGTTATTGAGCTATTTGCATTTTAAACATTCATCGTAAAAACTCCTAAGCCACCGTTATTACATTGACTTTTTTCAAGTAGGCTTGTGTTAGAACTTATCAGTTTTTCGTGTAAAAAAATATTTTAAAATTTTACTGTCACTAAGCAAGAGTTGTATTATTTGTAGTAAAATAAGAAAATTCCAAGACATAATGAATTTTCCAACATTAAAATGCGTGATATGATTTGTGTTTTTGCTCAGTCAAATTATAGTAGACTTGGTGCAGCCAGAAGGTATTTAGAATCATACCCAAATCGAAGACAACCCAAGGGGGAGGGATTATAGAGAATTATTGTAGATCCGCTTTTTAAAAAGTTCCAGGTCATAGTTCTCTGGAAAAACTGATTTTGAAAGCTTATTCCATTCTGTAGCAGCCCTGTAAAAGAAGGATTCTTGATGGAGATTGGTCCTTGTAGTGTAAATCTTGAGAGTAAATGGGTGAGACTGATTTGCGTGCCGAGTTCTTCTCTAGTAGAGGTCAGATTTAAGCCTTGTACGTCGTCAGCAGTTGATGAGAATTAAAAACTTTCTAGCTTTCCATAGAAAACCCAGCCTCTGGCTTGCTGAGTTTGCGATGTTAGCAACATGGTCATGCTAAGACATATTATTAGACACCGTGACTCCCAAAATCGAGATGGAGGGACTTGATTCAAGGGTATTTCCGGACATTGTGATGGAATGATTTGAGGAATTCACTTTCTTGGAAAACGTGGAGCTTTTTGTTTTCTGGGCGTTTAACTGAACAAGATTGTTGGTTACCCACTCGACGATTGATAGTTTTTATTTTCTGGTTAAAGTACAATATAAAGCTTTTAACACTCAGGGTTTCTCAGTTATATAGGTGCATCTAACTTAGCTTTCTGGACTTGGGATTTTCCATTCAAAAAAAAAACATTTTATAGTTTTTTAATCAGAAAATTTCGCTGTAGTAGCAGTTTGCACTGTAATACTTATACTAAGATTTCCTAGTCACAGCTGTGCTTACTGTAAAGTTTTTTACTATAAGGAGTTCTCATTTAAAGAGGTACACAGTTAATAATTTTTACACCTAAGATTTCCTGGTTAAAGCACAATATAAAGCTTCTAACACTCAGGATTTTCCAGTTAGATTTGTGAAAACTGTGATTCTTTTTGTAAAACTGCTTTCTTTTGCTCACATCTATTTAGATACACAATTGAAAAATACTTCTTCGGGAAATTCTATTAAAACGGAGAAATCCGAAAAGTTAGTAAAGCCAGGCAATGATGTCTTAACAAAAATAATCCAAAGTAATCCATTAAATAAATCATTTTTACGTTAAAACGAATTGAACAAAAAAGAAGTTTTAGTATTACTGAAAGTAGGGAACGTTCAAGAGGGTTGGCGGGCATTGTATTCTTTTTTTGCTTTTCGATGTGGCAAGGAGAAAATATTTTCTTTTTCAGTGATTACGATTAAACGAAGAGATTGTGGAAAAAGCTTCAAGGAAAATCGAATGACCGTTAAAGGTTTTTATTGCTATACGGCAATGCGAAGAAATATTTTTTTAAGGTAAAAAATTAATGAAAATTGCAATTTTCTAAAAAATACATTTAAAAGTATAAACAAAATAACATTATTTCGCTTTCATGATTGATGATTAAAAATAAACTCATTACGTTTTCTTCTGCATTTGATTAGGTTTTCCGTGGAAAGCCAGAAAGTTTTTTACTCCTGATCAATTGTTGACGACGTACAAGGCTCAAATCCGACCTCTACTGGAGTATTACTCGCACATTTGGGGTTCAGCACCGAGGCATTCTCTTCGTCTTCTAGATTCCATTCAGAAAAAAACTATTCGCTTGATAAACAGCTCAACTCTCACAGATACCCTTCACCCTCTAGAACATAGAAGAAGAGTTGCAGACCAGTCATTGCTCTACAGATATTTCCATGGCAGATGCTCCAGAGAAATAAAAACTCTTGTACCACCATTGGCCACATTCGGCCGAAGAACTCGGCACGCTGATCAGTCTCACACATTTACTCTCAAGCTTGACACTACAAGGACCAATCTTTATCTAGAATCCTTCTTTTACAGGGCTGCTAAGGAATGGAATAAGCTTCCAAAATCAGTTTTTCCAGAGAACTATGACTTGCAACTTTTCAAAAAGCGAGTCCACAATGATTTCCTTTCTATAATCTCTTTTCCTTCTAATAGTCGCAGTACGGGCCGTCTGCGGCCCACACGATAGGTCTACCCTTTTTGCGACTATTTTCATAAAAAAAAAAACTCAAATTTATGCAAAGATAAATGTTTTACCGGAATTTTTAACGTACGGACTGTTTGCTCTGAACATACTACTACAAAAATGCCGTGACCAGCGCAAACACGTTTTTGTGTGTTTCGTTGATTACGAGAAGGCCTTCGACAGAGTACAACACACAAAGTTTATAGACATCTTAAGGAACATGGAGGTGGCAGCAGCGACGTTGGAATTATTGAAAATTTATACTGGAGACATAAAGCAGCAGTACGACTAAAAGGAAAGCTCACAAAAGAAAACCAAATTCTACGAGGCGTCAGACAAGGCTGCATACTGTGACCACTGATTTTTAACATATATTCAGATAAAATCTTTAAACGGGCTACTCAAGAACAAGAAATGGGAGTATAAATCAATGGAGAATATATAAATACGATACGATATACTAACGACACTACAAGGACCAATCTTCATCAAAAATCCTTCTTTTACAGGGCTGCTACGGAATGGAATAAGCTTCCAAAATCAGTTTTTCCAGAGAACTATGACCTACTATGAACTTTTTAAAAAGCGTGTCCACAATCATTTCCTTTCTATAATCCTTCTAATAGTCGCAGTGCGGGCCCACACAATAGGTCTACCCTTTTTGCGACTATTTTCAAAAAAAAAAAAAATGTACTGAATCTGAATTATCAAATCAAAATAAGGTATTGATATACAAATCCATCCTTAAACCAGTTTGGACCTATGGACTAGAATTATGGGGAACAGCCGCAAATTCAAATAACGAAATTATACAAAGATTTCAGTCGAAGACCTTAAGAATGTTACTAGAAGTCCCATGGTTTATAATCAATGAAGTCATTCATCAGGGGATGAAGGTTCATCGTTTGTCAAAGAAAAAATAAAAAAGTACGCGCAGTACATGCAGAAAAACTAAAAGTGCATCCAAATGTATTCGCAAAAAATATAGTGAATACACCGCGTGTAGTGCGTAGGTTGAAACGAAAAGTTAGAATTAGTTACCTAGTGCTAAGAATACACAAAAACGCCCAATGTCAAAAATAGTCCATATTGTAGTAAAATAACTTTAAAAGGGGTGTATCAGTGGATGCCTCCCCTACACGTCTTTCTGAATTGTCATACCTATTACTTAATATCAACCTAACATTATTTGGGTTACACAGATAGATTGTAATTTAATGGGAAAATATTAAAAAAAAAATTAATCACGAGACCTATTTTCTATTTCTGTAAAAGGTTCCTTTACGGAGAGTATTGACCTTGCCATTATATTCAGATCATCTGCATAGTCGATAATTTGATTTAATCTATTTATTATCGTTAAGGTTACGCTTACGCCAGCCTTCTTTATGAGGCTTTCCAATGCCAAAATAGAGTTGGGGCCAGCCCATCTCCCTGCTTCAGTCCCTGGGATACCCAAAAAGATTTGCCAGTTTTTCCGTCCACGTTTACCTGGCATTGAGTGTTACTCATAGTCAGTCTTATTAGCCTTATTAGTTTTGGTGGTATATTAAAATCTAGTAAATTTTGGGTTTGGCAGAAAAAGCATGAAAATAGGATTAATGCTGCGGAGATGAGTAGCCTGAGAAGTATAGCCGGAGTGACTCGGTTGGATAAAGTAAAGAATAGTAAGATAAGAGAACGATGTGGTGTAAAAGATGTGGTTACAAAGATAAATAAAGGAATGATTAGATGGTTTGGACACGTAGAAAGGATGGATAAAGGAAGATTAACAAATTTATAAGGCAAGTGTGAATGGACAAGTCGTTAGAGGTCGACTTCAGCGAACATATCTCAATCAGATCAACATTGTTTTGAAGAAAGGCCAGGTCAAGAGTACCAATAACCGAAGAGCATGTATGACAGCACCGATGAAAGTAGAAGAAGCAAAAGATCTGTGTAAGAACCGTAGCAAGTGGAAGAAAGTGGGAAAAAGGCGTGACTATATGTATGTATGTATGTAAAATCTAGTAATAGAAAATAAAGCTTTTCTCTCTTAAAACTATCAAACTACGAGGCGGTTTGATAAGTCAGTGACTTTTTGAATAAAACAAATTTTTTTCCGCAAATAAACATTTTACTTTTCTACATAATCACCTTTTACCTCGATACATTTAGTCCAGCGTTTTTCTAATTTTTTTATTCCCTCCAAATAATAGGTTTTTTAAAAGCTCTCAAAATACGCGTTTGTTTCGGTAATGATTTCTTCATTCGACTCAAATCTCTTACCGCCCAGCCATTTCTTTATGTTTGGAAACAGAAAATAGTCGCAGGGGGCTATGTCTGAAGAATATGCTGGATGGGGTAGCAGTTCGTATCCCAATTCGTGGATTTTGGCCATCGTGACTAGACAAGTGTGCACACGTGCATTGTCTTGATGGAATAGCACTTTCTTCTTCGCCAAATGCGACCGTGTTTGCTTCAAATCAACGTCGAATCTGTTCAAAAGCTTTGAATAATATTCACCGGTGATCGTTTTACCTTTCTTGAGGTAATCGATGTGAATGACACCGCGTACATCCCAAAAAACTGTGGCCATGACCTTGTTTGCTGACAGACTCTGTTTCGCCTTCTTTGGTCCACGTTCACCCCGAGCAACCCACTGTTTCGATTGTTCCTTGGTCTCTGGCGTGTTGTGATGGATCCATGTTTCATCCACAGTAACAAAACGGCGTAAAAATTCGTCCGAATTACGGCTGAACATCGCTAAACACTCTTTTGAAGTGGTCACACGATTGCGCTTATGGTCGAGTGTGAGCAATCGCGGCACCCATCTCGCAGAGAGTTTCTTCATGTCCAAATATTCGTGTAAAATATGATGTACCCATTCAGTTGAGATACCTACAGCATAAGCCTACTCACGCACTTTCATTCTCCGATCATCCAATATCATTTCATGGATTTTATCGACGATTTCCGGCGTGATCACTTCTTTTGGGCGACCTGGACGTTCGGCGTCACTAGTGCTGGTACGACCACAACGGAACTCTGTAAACCCCTTTATAACCATTGAAATTGATGGTGCTGAGTCCCCGTAGTATTTATCAAGTCTTTCCTTAGTTTCAGTGATGGATTTTTTACGTAAAAAGTAATGCTTAATCAGCACACGAAATTCACTTTTTTCCATTTTCGTAAAAATTCACGAGGTTGTCTGCTTTAAACGGCTATCAAACACCAACTGCACGACGTAGCTTGCTCAAAATTAGAAAGTTGCCCACTTACAGATTATAGTTGACGGCAGCACTGTTGCATTTGGAGTAACTGCGCGGGAAATTCAAAAAGTCACTGACTTATCAAACTGCCCTCGTATATTAGATAATCTAAATTATAATCAAATCGTGCTTTGTCTCTCTCTGCTAACAACGCATCTCTGTTGGTTCGGGGTTATTTTGTTGAAATAAATAAATAAAAAATGACTATTAATACATTTTTTCATCGGTTGGATTGCCTTAATTTTTCATCGTGTCACTGACTTTGACTTAAAACAAGCGGTCGATGTTAGCATCATATCAAATAAAGTGTAATATCTCGGCTGAAACCAGTTTAAAACCACGAAAAAGTACTCGAATATCTCGCGCTATTGAAGGATTTCATTGGTTTTGTGTGACCGTCTTAACGCAATCCACCAAAAGTTAAATGTCAGTCGATACGTTTTATCTTTTTCGTTTCAGATTTAACTATCCATTAACTTTACATAACTACGTAAACAGTCACCGCTATTTCCTATAGGGGTAGGCAGAGATCATTAAACACGTCTTTCGACTCTTCTACTTTCATTAGCGCTCTCATACATGCTCGTCGATTGCTGGTACTCTTGACCTAGCCTTTCTTTAAAACAATTTTGATCTGAACCAGATACGTTCGCATACATCGACCTCTACTGACTTGCCCATTCAAACTCGCCCCGTAAATATGTATCCTCAATTCTCTATACGTATCCATACCATTTAAGCATTCCTTTATCTGTCTTTGTTACCACATCTTATTTAACACCACAAAATTTCCTTATTAAACTATTCCTTACTTTATCAGAGTCACTATGGCTCTAATTCTCAGATTCTTCTTCTTCTCAAGTACCATGTCCTTTCAGAACGTTGGTGACCATCATGGCTATTCTTATCTTGTCAAATGCCAGTCTAAACAGCGTCTAGGAGATTCTTTCTTCTACCTGGAGCTCGTCTACCCGCTATCTAGCCTTGTATTATGTTCTGGAACAAACAATATTTTTTGCCTTTCATCAAATGCCCAAAAGATTCTAATTTTCTTTTTCTAACGGTGACGATAATCTCGGTGTTCTTCTGTACTTTCGCGAGTATCATGAAATTGCAAACTTTTTCGTCCACGGTACTTTTAGTATTCGCCTGTAGGCCCACATCTCAAAAGCTTCAAGACGTTTCATATCTTTGTTGTTAAGTGTCCAGACTTCTACACCGTTTAGCAGGTTAGAGAACACATAGCATCTCAAAATCTCTACAGCATAGGTTAGGTTAGGTTAGGTTTCATGTGAGTGGGGCGTGGTCGCCCATTCACCGCGACCCTTAGTACGTCTATTATGGCTCACCCCTAGAGGTTACAGTTCACCGCACGATCCAGCCCTTCTCACGAAGTTCATGGTTGTATAGGGTGAGATTTTTTTAAAATCGGTAGGTTCTAGGTTGGTGTATCCAAATATGTTGAACCTTATTCTTCCCAGGCCGGGGCATGAACATAATATATGTTCAGCAGTTTCGTCTTCAACGCAGCAAAATCGACAGTCCGTTTGTTGGTTCAGACCTATCCTTCTGAGGTGGTATCTTAGACGACAGTGTCCCGTAAGCAGTACTGTTAGAATACGCAGGTCATTCTCTACAGCATAAGACTTTACTCATTTTCCTAAAAACAGTACGAGCCGGTTCAATTCGTGACCTTGTTTCAGATTGGCTATCAGCGTTACTTTTCAGAGTACTGTCAAGATATTTTATATGATCAACTTGCTGTAGCGTTTTGCCTCTAACTGTAAGTAGTTACAATGTTAGGTTGTTTGCTGATCACCAACACTTTCGTGTTTTTGATGTTAAAGTCAAGACCAGCCGTGGTTCATTCTGAAACAAATCTGTCAAGGATGTCCTGGAGATCTTCCTGATTGTACGCCAAGAGCACCGTGTCATCTGCGTACCGTAAATTTTTAATGACATCACTATTGACAATAATGTCCGCTGATATTTCGGTTTCTCAGACTACTTATCTCATTTATTCAGCTCATAAAGTTATGCAGAGCCTTATTCATTTTTTCCCTGCCAAAACCCTTCGCTTAATATCACAGTCATATTTTCCGTCTCTCGTAAACTTTTAAACCAATTATACAAACTCTTACTTCTTCAATAAGTACCTCGCTGTTTGCCATGCTTTCTTTTATTTCAAAAACCGTTACTTTGGTCTTTCTTACATTTACGTTCATGCCCTTGCTTTTTAGGGCATTAAGCATATTATTATCCATCGCCTTGGATAATGCTAATATGACTTGATGATCGGCCTTAAGGAGGCATATGACGATCAAATCTTATCTTAATCCATACGCACTCTCCTTTAAATCTTTTAGTTAAAGCCATAGCGAAGCCGCACATCGCTGTCTAACACCTTTTTTGATGTTAAACTACCCTGTGTAAGCTTCGTTTATCCTGACACAAGCAGTAGAATCCCTATAATGCGAATTCAGCGCTCGTTTTAAGCTACCCCATACACATAAGTTTTCCCATTAAATTTTCAACGTGACTCATTTGCAACTGACAACAGAGTTTTGGTGGAATTGACAGTTTTTCTTCTCGACGAGCGTCAATTCCACTGGACACGGGGGAGCACACAGGAGAACGAATCCTTAGACGATACGGAGATTTTATCTAAAAGGAAAGTGTTCATCGAAATATTAAACTTTTTACTTTGGGTTTGATTTCAATACGCAGGTGGCCGGTCAACTATACAATACACATACATTAAAAACAACATCGTAACGACTTAAAATTTGTTATTTTAAATTAAGAAAAACGTTGGTCTCGAAGCACTTAAACTTAAATTAGTTCAGCAACAGCCCGATTAACAAAAATAAGATTGACGTGGTCTTTTTCATCGACGAATTTAGTACCCTACACATCTACGAGTACTTCAAGTTCAGCTTCTACCTTGATTGACACATCTCTTGCGAGCAATCAATGGTATTAAAACATTTGTATACATAGTGGACCACAGTCTGGAAACGAACAATTATCCCGTAAATTGCTAGTCCGAATTGTACAAAATTTGAGATAAGCCTATTTTGAGATAAGGAGATTCCAGATTTGACATTTGCAATGTTGTCAGTTTTGCCGTTTCTCTGATATTATTAGTCACTTTTGCTTTTTAAATACATTACCCTATATATTCAGTCATTATTGGTATCGCCTCTTCAATACGAGTTTAGCCACATGTGTTACTCATGATTTTATGTAGTCTAAAAGGTCTTAAATAAATAAAACGGAAGTGTGGTAATGCCTACATATATACATAAATTCACGCCTTTTTCCCCTAGGGGTAGACAGAGACCACTTCGTTCCACTTGCTACGGTTCTTACACAAATCTTTTGCTTCCTCTACTTTTATCAGTGCTCTCGTACATGCTCGTCGGTTGTTGGTACTCTTGACCTGGCCTTTTTTCGAAACAATGTTGATCTGGCAATGCCTAATTGTATTAATAATTTTGTATACCAACAATTTTCAACTACATTAAAACGTAACAATTAAAAGATTACAACATTTATAACACAATGATTACTTAATCTAGTGTTTAAAATTGTAAGTTGACAGTACTGTAATCGATGGTAGAATTCGTCTACCACATTTCTCCAAGATTGTTTAGACCTTGACTAGACCTTGTAGAATACATAAAATTATAAGTGTTACATATGGCCGAACTCGTATTGAAGAGGAGATTTAAATAATAACTGAATATACAGGGTGACGTTTTTAAAAAACCAAAGTTACTGATAATATCAGAGAAACGGCAAATCTGACAACATTGAAAATGTCAAATCTGGAATTTCCGTATCTCAAAATAGGCTTATCCCAAATTTTGTACAATTCGGACTAGCAATATACGAGATAATTGCCCGTTTCCAGACTTTTGGTCGACTCTGTATATTATTTTTTGATATTATTACAGCGGATATAATCGCTCACTGTTAAATACACATGCATGGTAGCTCAAAGTGTACATCTCGGATATTTAACAAGGAAAACATGAGGCAGGTCAATTTGGTTTTGAAATGCGAAATAAAAAAAAAATACTCGAAATAACAAACGACAAACTTCCCGAAGAATTATACTAAAAAATAAGTGGCTTATAAATGTGTTGATAAATTGATATATAAGGGTGGCATGGAGGAATTTCCAAGAAAATTAACAACCTCAGATATGCTGACGATACCACTCTAATAGCAGGCGACGATCAGGAAATGGTACATCTATTACAACGATTAACAGAAGAAAGCTGAAAGCTGGGATTAGAGATAAATCTAAACAAAACCAAGATAAAGATAGTAAGCAGAAGAAACAAGCTGCAACAGTTACAAGATGGAAACGACTTAGCAGACATCGGAAGAACCGACAGTCGAACATATTTAGGAGCCTTGATAAATAACCAGAGAAACTGCGAACCTGAAATTAGACGACGCATACAAATGGGACGAACAGCGATGACCAATCTAAAAATAATATGGGAAGACAGACAAATATCGCGAAACACAAAAGATAAAACTTGTACAAACACTAATTTTCGCAATATTCATGTATGGTGTAGAAAGCTGGACGATGAAAGAAGCAGACAGAAAAAGAATTGACTCCTTTGAGTTTTGGTGCTGGCGTAGAATACTGAGCATTTCTTGGACAGCTCTCTCTAGTCGTTAGCTTCATGTTTAAAGCGTCGTGATCCTATGTTAATCTCATGTTGTGTTTTTAGCAGTTTAGAGTATGGAAAGCGCAAACGTCAGAGTGCAAATAAAATAACGAAAAACAATGCTCAACGCCAACAACAATTCCGGCAGAATTAAAAAAACGTGTAATTCGAATCTTGCAAGGTATTAGATTCAGCGGTTCTCAAACTTTTGTTATTCACGCCCCCCTGTTTTAATTTAAAAAATTTTGCGCCCCCCAATCCGTAGACCTAGGAATTTGGACTAAAATAGGCAACATTGTCTCGTCGAGAGCGCCAAAGATGCTGTCGGAAAGTTCGCGGCGTTCGCGCCACGTATTCAAGCTTCCTGATCTTTCTCGAACTGTCTGAACGCGACTATAAATACAGAAGCGCACATACGGTATTCTCAGTCTCTCAGTGAAGGTGTTTTAACACTAAGCAAGCATTATTGTGAAGTGTGAGTGTATAAGTAGATGTAGTATGGATACATTTTTAAAACGAAAACTTGAGGATGACGGGGCTTGTACATCGACAGGTTCAGGTGGAAATCGTCCGAAATCTAAAACAAGAAAATGTGACCCATCATACCTAAATTTGGGCTTTACTAGCCTTGAAGTAGGTGGCGAAGAAAAACCACAATGCGTTATCTGTTTAAAAGTATTGGCTGCAGATAGCATGAAACCAAATAAATTACAGAGGCATCTAGAAACGCTGCACAGAGAATATGTCAATAAACCGCGAGATTTTTTTGTGGAGAAACTCAGATTGTTTAAAAAACAAAAATCCAGCTTCCATAGAGTACTGGCAGTAAATGAGAAGGCTCTCTTGGCATCATATAAAGTGGCATACAAAGTAGCTAAATGCAAAAAACCGCACACTATTGCAGAGCAACTTATTTTACCCGCTTGCAAAGACATTGTAGAAACAATGTTTGGTGAAAATTTTACTTCACAACTTAACAATATTCCTCTGTCAAATGATACAATCTGTCGACGAATTAACGATATATCAGTTGATATGCAGCAGCAGCTTGAATCTGAGCTTACTGGAAACTTGTTTGCTATACAACTTGACGAAGCAACTGACTCTAGTAATGATTCCCATTTGATTTGCTACATTAGATTCTGTCAATGTTTTAAAATATGTGAAGATTTATTGTTTTGTAAACAGATTGAAGGAAGAACTACAGCCACCGAGTTGTTCAAGATTACAAATGATTCTATTACTAAAATGAATTTGCAATGGAAAAATTGTGTTGCGATTTGCACCGATGGAGCTCAAGCCATGTCTGGTAAATACAACAGTTTACAAGCGCTAGTAAAAAAGGAATCCTCAGAAATTATCTGGACGCACTGCATGATACATCGGGAAGCGTTAGCATCAAAATCTAAGCTAAGCCCTGGACTAAACATGATTTTGACAGTAGTTATTGAAGTTGTTAACTTTATAAAAACCAGACCACTAAAAACAAGGATGTTCTCTGTTCTGTGTGAAGATATGGGAGCTGAGTATCAATCTTTGTTGTTTTATTCCTCATCCAGATGGTTGTCACGCGGTAAGACGGTTAAGCTTGTCTTTGAATTAAGAAGGGAAATAGCGATATTTTTAAGTGAGGAAGGTCACAAGCATTCAACAGATTTTTTCGACAAATTATTTTTACTGAAGCTTTCTTATTTAGTAGATATTTTTGAAAAACTTAATATACTTAATCTTCATCTGCAAGGAAAGGACGTAAATATATTTGATTTAAGTCAAAAGATTGATGCTTTTTGTAAGAAATTGCAGTTATGGCATAACAAATTGAAAGAAAACTGTTTGGAAATGTTTCCCACATTTTGCGATTTTGCGCAAGATTCCCCATTGGAAGATATTCATAAAGCTGTGATGCTAAAAACCATAGGAAGCCATTTAGAAAACTTAACTGAGAATTTCAAGCGATACTTCTTTGCAGAGAAAGATATCAAGTTGTCAGACTGGAGCTGGGTTTTAAATCCATTCGAAAATAGACCTGTCGGACTATCACTGCAAGAAGAAGAACAACTGATAGATATTTCAACAAATCCCTTACAAAAATCAAACTTTGTTAACAAATCTTTAACAAACTTCTGGACTGAACTTCCGAACGACTACTTCGTTATAAAAGCCAAAGCGCTTAGAATTCTGTTGCCTTTTTCAACGTCCTACCTTTGTGAAACTGGATTTTCTGCACTTGCTGTCGTGAAATCTAAATACAGAAATAAACTTCAAGTAGAAAATAAACTCAGAGTGGCCATCTCTAACATAGAACCAAATTTAGAGAAGTTGTGCGCCTTAAAACAAGCTCATGTTAGCCATTAGTCCTTAGAATGTTTCTTTGTCATCATTAAGTAAGTAAAATTTCAATAAAGATTTTTTAAAAATCTATCTGTAGCATTTTATCATTACCATTTTTTATTTTTAATCTGTACTGCGCCCCCCCCAATCAAGTAAACGCGCCCCACAGTTTGAGAAACGCTGATATATCTTTTGTATGAGAATTAGTAACAATTGTATTGTTTTTTTTTACAAAATACCTTGATAAAAATTCATAAGTAGCGTATGGAACTTCGTTTGTATCGGGTGTCCAATGACACCACACACGGGTTTTTCGTTGTGGGATGAAAACACCTCATGCGCACTGGCAGCCCCTCGATGTCCATCGTAAACCATTAGCGTCGGACACCCTACCAACTAAAATCACCACTCACCCTCTCTTGTACTTGGTACCATCTGTGAGATATAACTTCAAGTACAAGCGTCGTTTTATGCTACTGTTGTCGTCTTCATTTCAAATTCAATGTTTTGTCTTCGTTTTTTCTTCTTGCGAGCCCGCTTTTATTCTAGCATCATGTGGTTTTCGTTGACGAAGGAGTGTGTTTTTTTTGCGGTGTGTTTTTTGCGTCCTGTAAAAATCGGGTGTTTGTAGTTTCCCTGGAAATAATTGCCCAGTTTTTTAATAAAGTCGCGCCTGATGCTCCGACAACATTACTCGCGCAAAGTCTGTCAGACTCCGTATGCTTGAGAATCAAATCTTAATTTTGTTATCTTGATTCTCATAATTTATAATTGGAGAAAATACACAAACACGTAAACGAAGCTTATTCAATAATTATAATACCTAATCCGTTAAGCTGGAGAGAAGCCTGGATAACACCAATCCACAAAAAAGGCAGAAAGGATGACTGTTTTAACTACAGATGTATCTCGGTAACAAGCACCCTAAGCCGACTATATGGGAGAATCTTAAAAAACTTACTAGAACAAGAATACGAAACAAACGAAATCGAACAACAAGCAGGGTTTCGAGCCTGCCGCTCATGCATGGACCATATTTTTAGCATTGTTCAAATGAGTGAGAAAAGAGTGAAAACTAATAGGGAAGTCCATTTACTTTTTGTAGACCTTACAAAAGCGTACGATACTGTCCCGATAACAAAACTGTGGCAAGTTTTAGAGAAATCAACGATCAATAACACTGTAATAATAGCTATTAAACAGTTATATCGGCAATTAACATCCAAAATTAAGTTAGGAAATAATCTATCTGAAAGTTTCACCGTCACTAAGGGTCTAAGACAAGGTTGTAGTTTATCCACCACACTATTTAAAATATATTTAAACGAAGTGTTAAAGAAGTGGAGACGAGCGTGCCATGGAATGGGGATACAGTTAAATGATGACACTACTCTGTATAATCTGCACTTCGCGGATGATCAGGTCGTCGCGGCCCAAGATAAAGAAGACCTGGAGTTTATGGGAAAACGACTTCTTAGAGAATACGAAGAATGGGGATTAACGGTTAATATGAGTAAGACAAAATATTTGTGTATTGGGGCAGAAACAACAGATCTGGATCTGGACAATGTAAAAATAGGAAAATGTAAGGAATACACCTATTTGGGTACAAAAATCACATGTAAAGGTCGTACTGAGGAGGAAAAAGAACAACGGATATTAAAAGGAAAGAAAGTTATAGGATGCCTAAACTCGCTGTTGTGGGCAAAAAATATATCTAGGGAAAAAAAACATATGATATATAATACTATTTTTCAAAGTATTGTTCTGTATGGCTGTGAAACGTGGCAACTTAATAAAACATTAGAACGCCGATTGCTAGCCCTGAAAATGGATTTCTGGCGGAGATCTGCTGGCATATTACGTCTCGATAGGGTTACAAATGACCGAATTCGACAAATTGTAAAGACCGACACAACTATAATAGATGAAATCCAAAGAAGACAACTTATATGGTACGGCCATGTTGAACGTATGACAGATGAAAGTTTACCCAAACTAGTGCTTAAATGGACCCCAACGAAACGAAGGAAAAGAGGTAGACCAAAACCAACATGGATAGGGGGCATTCAGAAAGCGATGTCCGAAAGAAATCTAGCCCCAGGAGATTGGACTGACCGAAGAGGCTGGCAACTGGGAACCGGAAGACGAAAGACGCTTTAAACCGGATTAATAATAATAATAATACCTAATCAAAATAAAAACAGTACTTTTTGTTTGTAAAAAATTAACATTCTACTTACTGCGGTAAACCGCCTAACAAAAAAATAAAACGACTCGCAGAAATAAAACAAAATAAAATCAAAACATTTCAACATGAAAAATGTATTCCCAGATTGGTATTTGTACACGAAAAGCACAACATTTTTGCGTGTTTCAAACAAACGAGAGATTTACATTTATGACAAAAAAAATCTAGACTTATTTTTGTTATTGCACATCACGCAACATTTTCTGGTGCCTGCTGGTATCTCTTCTATATTAGAAGCGAACTATATTTTGTCATCTTTGACAGACAGTCTCTTTCTGAAGAGAACATCTCTGCAAATGTGGTTTAATTAACGTCAATGTTATTTGTTTTAGGATGGCTATTTGTTCCGTTTCAAATCATCACTTTGTTTGGGATGATTGAAGACATGAACAACTTGGCCGTTTATTTCAGCGATGTTAAATTCTTTTTCTTTTTCAGCTAATTATTGCCCACTGCAGGACATAGGCCTCTTCTAATCTCTTCCGTACGTTTCTGTCTTGAGCTGTTTCCTGCCAATGGGTGCCCTCTTTTCTCTTCACATCATCTAGCCATCTTGCCACGTCTTTTAGTTCTCTAAAGAGTACATTGCCAGTGGTCTCTCTACTGGCAAATTATGCCCGAGCTCAGCCGTAGAGGGTAGAAGAAAAAATATATATATAAAAGTGAGCCGCGCCACCGACTTAGACGGTACAAGCCGGAAACCCCTAGGTCTAGTAGGCACTAGCAGAGCCACACGATAAACAACAACAATTATGGTGAACTAGATAAATAAAACTATATTTACAATTACTGCAATATAATAATTAAGTAAAAAATGATGTTCTGATTTTTTACAACAAATTCTGTATTCCTGTAAAGTGGATTAAACGAATTTAATACACTTTTCTTAAAATAATATTTAAATTAATTATAACAATCTTTCAGACAGTAATAAAAACCTAATGAGGTACAAAAGAGAATTAAAAACAACAACAAAAAATAAATGTTCACAATATTTAAAATTTCAAAAATAATTGGTTTTATATAGAATTCCTGATAGCAAAAGATTAACACAAAAGAAAAAATACAAAATAAATGGACTTGCAACAAAAATAATAAGTTGAAACCCTCACAATAACCACATAAATTATATTCAGTAATGTATAAATTCAGATTCAACTTAGAGCAGGTACAAATTTAATGAAAAATAATTTGTTACTTTTAAACTATTGAAAACACTTAGATCAAGGACATAATAACTGATAAGTTGATAAAATTAAACTCAATACTATGTAACCAATTGAAAACTTTAATAAGACGCCCCTGTTACATCGATGATCCAAAAACAGAAACACCAAGTAGTATTTTTAAAGATTTACACTGTTAAAACCACTCGAGCTTATTTCAAAAATAATTCTTTTAACGATAGCTGTCCTTCAAAATAGCAATATTGTAGGATATTTACAAATAAGTATGAATAAACGTTTTTATTTGGACACAAAGAACTATTGAGAATATTACTTTAATCAATGTTCAGACTCGGCATATTATCCAATGCAATAAATAGTTTTCAACAGTGTACCATATTAATGAATTAAAACAAAACTTAATCGCGGTGTCAAAAATAAGTCACGTCGTTTAAATATACTAAAATAAATCACTTGTAACCTTTGGATACACGAATTCACGAATCCTGTGGCCTACTCCTGGCCGGTTTGAATTATGGAACAGTACCTGCTACTTAACAATGGCTTCACTCCATCAAATCCCGCACGCGGTTATTTTAACTCGACCCCAATTACTAAAATATCCACCACAAAGGCACGACAGAATGGTCAAGTTAAAAATTAAATGGTTTTTCTTCAAAATCCAATTAAGATAGCCCAAATACAGCCAGATATGAAAGAAAAAACCGTAAAAGTTCTGCTCACGTGTTAATATCAAATCCTGCCAAAAACTCTCACCCGACTTCCACGACTGACACCAAGCGACTCTTGTACACTCCTCACTCCCAGGCCGGATATCAGAAAAATGACACGGAACCCACGTCAGCTAACCTTTGCAAATCTATGTTCCTAACTCATAATCGCGTTCGTGCGTGTGGATAGCCAGCCCATCCACACAGAGAAACAAACCAAACAATAATATAGCTGACAACACACGACAATCGAGGCCAAAAATCAAATCGAAATCTAATACAAAGACTCCCACTCCAATTAACAAACACGTCACAGCCATTAATATTTAAATCCTATCCCTACTATGTATGCAACACTATTTACAACGAACAAAATACGGTATGCAAAACTATTTACGAACACCAGACTATCAGAGACACAATTAATAATGAAACGGTAGATGGGAAAAAAATAAGCACGTGACAATCTTTTTGGAGGTCTACCTATGCAGAAGAGTAGCTTTGACATGGTCGGCTTTTGGAAAGCTCCAATATATATTTAAAGATGCCAATATGCCCATAAGCTTGAAACGGAGCATATATATATATATATATATATATATATATATATATATATATATATATATATATATATATATATACGCCATCTATCCTTATCATTCCGATCGCCTTGTTGCAGTCCTTTTTTTCCCATTTTCATATCTATGTCCTTTATCCATTTTTTCCTTGGTCTCCCTCTTTTATTTCTGTCGAACACAATTTCTAAGACATATTTTTGTCTTTGACCCAGACTTCTTACCCATACGTCATTACTGGTTCTATCATGGTTTTAAAATGTCATGTTTCTTCCTCTTCCTACTTTTAGTATGTCTTCATCGTCCTTCCCATCTTCGCTTACAGTAACTCCAAGGTATTCATACTCGAGAGAGCGCATTGAAAACAAAGAAAAATGAACCGGCGGCCATGCTGGCCAGACACATGGCTAGTGTAGGGGAAATATTATGGCTGTTTTCGGAATGTGACTAGGGTAATAACAAACATTTTAAAGACGTTAAAGTGCAGTGACGGTTCGAAAAAGGATTAAAATTAGAACAAATAAAATTTAAACGAACTGTTGCGTGCTCGCATTTCCGTTTCTTCCCTTTTATTTAACTCCATGGTGGTATGAAGGTATTTGGCGATCCTGGATCACATCTCTTTGCTCTCTTACATTTGGGGCATTAAGCTTTCGGGTGTTATATCTACACCGATCTCGTTCTTTATACGTGTCATCTGCGACACTCAAAAAATTAGAGAAAACTTTTAAAATTTCATTCCTTGCACCATGTGCAAGATCTTTTCCAAATTATCCAGTTCACCGTATTAAATCCTGTGAGCAAATGTGTGAATAAACTCTAAACAATCCCTCGTACAGGGTCTGTTTTTTACTTTAAAACGGGAGTTTTGTTCTAAAACTGACTTTTTGAAAAATAGTATTTTAATTGTTTTTAACGGCGGTTATTTGCAACATTATTAAAAGTTGCACTACAGTTTCATTGGTCCACTTTTATACTTGAAATGTAGGAAGCAGAACTACAAAAGAAAACAATCAATACGATTTGTTAATTATTATAACGAGAACTACCGATCGCATAAATTACCACAGGCTTAGCCCTCTTTTTCAACAATTAATCAAATTGCATTATTAATAACTGTCCATCGTAGAATTAGAACAAAAGATAAATAATTCAACGCTTAAGTAAGAAGCGAAACCGTAAAATTGAAAATCAATTTGTTCAGTCGAAAAAATATAATCGAATCGATTGTGATGGGATATTTATTTTAACAACGGAAACCACTCAGTAATTATTATGAAATACGAAATTGGTTCAATAACATCTGGTTACAGACCAAGCACAGCGAAGAGAGTTCACTGTTTTAGTGCAAGCGGTGATTACCAATTTTGTGAATAAAATTATCTTTGGATCATTTTCGTTTCGATGGCATTAATAATAGACAAATGTACCACTTTTCCATAAATACTGCTACGATTTCTCGAGTCCTTCTCTGTTGACCCATTTCTGTCGCGACAATGCGTCGGCCACAATTGGGACCAATGGGGCGCCGAGACCAAAAGAAAGTTCCCGCAAATCCTCGACGAGGTGTCTAGTACATTCTCGCCGTTTCGAAAGGGGTCTGTCGCCTTCGCGAGGAAGGTCAAGGTATGGTTTACAGGTATAAAAGGGACAGCGGCCGCGGACAGTTTTTAGTTACGTTTTAAAGTGTATTTATGGTTTATAAAATGTAAATAGTTATAAAAAGTTGTTGAATATCCAAGTGATTTATAAGAGTAAATTTATTGTGTAAAAGTGGTGAAATGAACATCGTTTTGTTACTGTATCGAGAGTTTAATTCGCCAAACCCAAGAAAGACCTGAAAGTCGTATCAATACTTCTTTTTTTTCCGTATGTGTAGACAGTGACCACTTACTTTCACGTGCCACGGTTCTTCCACACATATTTTGCTTCTTCTACTGTCATTAGCACTCTCATATATGCTTGTCAGTTCGTGTTACTCTTAACCTGGCCGTTCTTTAAAACATCTTCGATCGCATACGTCTCACATATATGGCAGCTATCTATTGAAAAGTATGGAGAAACTTTAGCTGTGGCATTAGATATCTCCAAGGCGTTCGATCGAATTTGGCACCAGGGACTCCTCCAAGCTTCCATCTTATGGCTTGCCCCCTCAGCTGTGTTCTCTGCCTGCTAGTTTTCTCTCAAACAGGTCTCTCCATGTAGTGGTCGATGGAGTTTCATCTGACACTCTACTCATAAATGCTGTTGTTCCGCAAGGATCCATTCTAGCACCAACACTATTTTTACTTCACATCAACGACCTGTTGAAAGCAACTTCATGTCCCGTACACAGCTTTGCCGATGATAGTACCCTCCACACCGCTTTCTCTTCCAGGGCCCCTATATCAGCCCGTGAAACTAGAAATGAACGAGGAAGAAATGTTAACAATATAAATATGGACTTAGCAACAATTCTCGAATGGGGATCCAATAACTTGGTAGAATTCAATGCAAACAAAACACAAGCATGTCTTTTCTCTAGAAAAGCCGATCTCACTGTGCCTAACATAACTTTGTCAGGAGTAACTATACCACTGAAGTCATCCATATCGATGCTTGGTATTACTATCAGCAATAACCTTTCCTGAGAAAATCACGTGAGGTCCATTGCCAAAAGTGCATCCCAAAAACTTGGTTTTTTGTTTCGTGCCAAGAGCTATTTCACCTCCAGTCAGCTGCTTATGATCTATAAGGCACAGATCCGACCTGTACTGGAATACTGTTCCCATATCCTGAAGCTATTTGGATTCTGTCCAAAAAAGGGCAATTCGTCTCGTCGGTGATGCCTCGCTTACAAACTCTCTCACTTGTCTAGAACACCGTAGAAAAGTTGGCGATTTGTCTCTATTTTATAGATATTTTCATGGGCGATGCTCTTCTGAAATATCAACAATCGTTCCTCCTTTGGCAGTCTCTTCGAGATTAACCCGTCAAGTTCAGTCTTCACACCCCTTCGTGGTAACTTTGGAGACCTGCAGAACATCACTTTCCAAAGACTCATTCATCCAACGAATTGCGAGGCTTTGGAACTCATTGCCTAGGGAGGTGTTCCCGAGGCATACAACCCCCAGAAATTTAAGAAGAACACCAACTCCTACCTTCTTTCCCTTGGTTCCCACGATGTTTTCTGAACATTACTACAGGATATCCCTTTTCGTGGGAACCAGAACATAAAAAAAAAATCTAATCAAGATACGATCGACTGGGTCGACCTCTACCGACTTGCCCATTCACACTCTTATAAATCTATTAAGTCAATCTTCTTTTATTCATCCCTTCTTCTTCTTCTTCTTTAGGTGCCATCTCCATTCAATGAAGGTCGGCAACATTTTCGGCATACTTATTGCGATCCTTGGCTGTATGAATCAAAGCTGATGTGTTCATACCAGTCCAATCGCGTATATTTTTAGTCACGAAAGTTGTATGCGGCCAGGTCTACATTTTCCTTCAATTTTACCATCGATTATTAATTTCAAGATATTATACTTGTTATTACGGTAAATTTGACCTCGATAAGCGGTCTTGCTTTGCTTTATTATAGTAAGTAGCTGATCCTGTCCAACTTTATCATGAATTCCTTGAGTTCTTCTTCCGAACGAGCTAGAAAAAAGGTGTTATCTGCATATCTAAGGTTAGTAATTCTTTTTCCTCCTATGATTAATCCCCCTCGCCAGCCTTGCAGAACTTTTCTCATTATATACTTTCCGTATATATTGAAGAGTATCGGTGACACAATACAGCCCTGTCTTACAGCGCACTTTGGGCTTAAAGACTTAGATAGAGTGTTGTTGACTTTCACCTTCCAGCAGCTGTTGTCGTAGAGATTTTTAAGCAAAATAATGATATGTTTTGGTACATGTTTTCCAAGATAAGCCACAAATTCTTCCATTTTACACAGTCGAATGCCTTGCTGTAGTCGACAAAGCACAAATACCATTTAACGAGATAAATATCGATATAGGATTTGGACATTTCTACTGCAACTTTATTTCGTATTCTCACTAAGAGACTTTACAATTGACTTAACAACTTCACGCAAAGTGAAGAGATCACCATTTGAATCATTGGATAGCAAAAAATAAATGAATTTTTGTAAACAAAATTATATTCGGCTTATTTTTATTTCGATAGCTCCAATAATAGACAGAACTGCTACATTTGGGACACATGCGAATGACAGATGCAACGAAAGTTTGTAACTATCAAAACTAATTCTTTTTTATGCCAGTAGCAGTACTGCTATTTTTTTTTTTTTTTAATGAAAATAGTCGCAAAAAGGGTAGACCTATCGTGTGGGCCGCGGACGGCCCGCACTGCGACTATTAAAAGGGGAAGTGATTATAGAAAGGAAATGATTGTGGACACGCTTTTTAAAAAGTTGCAGGTCATAGTTCTCTGAAAAAACTGATTTTGGAAGCTTGTTCCATTTCGTAGCAGCCCTGTAAAAGAAGGATTCTTGATGAAGATTGGTCCTTGTAGTGTCAATCTTGAGAGTAAATGGGTGAGATTGATCAGCGTGCCGAGTTCTTCGGCCGAATGTGGCCAATGGTGGTACAAGAGTTTTTATTTCTCTGGAGCATCTGCCATGGAAATATCTGTAGAGCAATGACTGGTCTGCAACTCTTCTTCTATGTTCTAGAGGGTGAAGGGTATCTGTGAGAGTTGAGCTGTTTATCAAGCGAATGGCTCTTTTCTGAATGGAATCTAGAAGACGAAGAGAATGCCTTGGTGCTGAACCCCAAATGTGCGAGCAATACTCCAGTAAAGGTCGGATTTGAGCCTTGTACGTCGTCAACAGTTGATCAGGAGTAAAAAACTTTCTGGCTTTCTACAGAAAACCTAGCCTCTGGATTGCCGACTTTGCAATATTAGCAACATGGTCATGCCATTTTAAATTTCTTCAATATATTTACCAACTAAAAAGCAATTACTAAATCCAGGGTGTTTCAATCAGAATTTATTGTTAATTACATTAATCACCAGTGAGCGAATATTTAACATTAAATCTAATTTAATATTCTTTGATGCAAGAAATAGAATGTTGTTTTATTATCGCGACCGGTTTCAATATTTGTTCGAGTAACATCAGGTTATTGCCACCACAATAAACAATTTACGAGGTATCTTCACGCTGATAATATTATATTGTTTTTATGAACTAGAAACGGAATCATTATGTTGAAAAATCATCATTTTATAAAAAAAAAAAAAAAAATTGTAAAAACCTTTCCTTATAAAACATTAATTAACTACCGGATTATAAAATTCCATTATTATTTATGATAGAAAATAATTTATTGCTTTTGACATTAACAGTAATTTTTTCCTGTTAAATTTATGCTAGACATCCTATACAGTGTGAAGCAGAATAAATTCACGGTTTAAATTATTCTGCATAAAAATCATAAAAATTTACAGGAAAACAAATGAATGGGGCAATGCATAGTTTTATGAACAGACAGAAAGTTTCAAAAAAGGCGCACGTATGGCTGTGCATAGAGGTGTGTTGGTTCCTACACTTATGTATGGTAGCGAATGTTGGGTTTGGCAGAAGAAGCATGAAAATAGGATTAATGCTGCGGAGATTAGTAGTCTGAGAAGTATAGCCAAAGTGACTCGGTTGGATAAAGTGAAGAATAATAATATAAGAGAACGCTGTGCTGTAAAAGAAGATGTGGTTACAAAGATAGACTCTTACCCTTATGCAAAGGATTCCTGAAGAAATTTATAAATCCTGGCGAAACTAATAAGAATAATCGAATATTTTGATCAAATAATAGCATTGTCGTCGGTCTTTGACATGTGTGAGAAATTTAAATGAAATCTTATCGCTAAAAGTAGGGCAAAATCAAGGCAGTTACAAACAAACATACAGGTAAAACTAATAAAAGCGTGTGAAAAATACACGTGTTACACTGAATACATTGTTAATATAATGAAACAAATTTTATTAAAAAAAAATCATTGGTGTTTTTAAAAAACACAAAAACACAAAATACAAACTACCATTTGTATTACTGCAAATTGAAATTAAATTAAAAAATTAAATGTGTCTTGAGAGGGACAAGTGCTAAAACACACAGACAAACCCAAATATCTCGGTGTGGTACTCGATCGCTCTCTGACCTACAAATATCACTGCCAAAACACTAGGCAGAAAGTCACTACCAGGAACAACCTTCTTAAAAAACTAGTAGGGAGCAGATGGGGAGCAAACCCAAAGGTTTTAAGAACAACAGCTGAAGCAATGTGTTTGTCAACGGTGGAGTATGCCTATCCGGTATGGGGTAGATCAATACACGCAAAACAAGTCACTATTTCACTGAACGACACATGTCGGATAATTACCGGCTGTATGAAGGCTACTCCATTACCACTGCTTTACCGAGCAGTGGGTTTTGCATCACCGGAAGGGCGAAGAACCGGTATCCAGTACTTGGAGAGGTCCAAACAAAATTTTGATGGCAGACACTCTTTGTACCAGCTCGAAAAACCTGGAGGATCCAGCCGGCTTAAGTCGAGGAAACTTTTTATGAGAACTGTCACCATGAAACCCCCAAAGACTTACCCCCTGCATTAAGAGCCCTCTAACGGAATAGTGACGGAGTAGAAAACCTGGCGCATGCTAAATCGCATGCGTACTGGCGTCGCCCCTGTCAAGTCCAACCTGGCGAAGTGGGATATGATAGGAACATGCGAGCTGTGTCTCTCAAAATGCACTCTCGACGATTTGTGGCTCGCTAAAAATGAAGCAATCGACGTAGCCCGATTTTGGGCCGAAAAACATTAGGATACGGACACGAAAAAGTAAGTAAAAAGTAGTACTGTAAATTGCTAGTGGCGCTATCTACTAGATAATAGGCAAACTATTTATTTTGTAAAGTTGAAAACTGTCGCGTATTTTTGTTTCGTTAAATAAAATATTGTCTACATTTCTGCAACACTATGACATTGGAACTGCGCGCATGCCTTCTCAAGCACCAGTTCTATCTCTCTTACTCTCGTGCAAATAATCCCTGAAGAAATTTATGAATCCTGGTGAAATTAATCAGGATAATCGGATATATTGCATTGTCGTCGGGCGATGACAAGTGTGCGAAGCTTAAACTATATCTGAACGCTTAAAGTACCTAGGGCAAAATCAAGGCCAATGAGTCAATTACAAACATACAAACAAACATACAGGTGAAACTAATATAAGCGTGTTAAAAAGGAACAATTAATAAGCTTACTTTTAAAGAAAAATCTATCGCAATTACTGCACAAAATTGTTTATCTCTTAACAAATTTTTTAAAACTGTAAATCTAAACGAATTGTTTTGATAGCTATCATTAACAACTAGACAAAATATGCACATATCCTACTATTCACATGGCTAGGTTAGGTAAGGTATAATGTGAGTGGGGCGTGGTCACCCCTCCACCACGACCCTTAGTAGGTCTATTGTGGCTCATCCCTAGAGGTTACAGTTCACCGCACAATTCAGTCATGAACGAAGTTCATGGTTGTATAGGGTGAGATTTTTTTAAATCGGCAGGTTAACAGGTGTATCAAAATATGTTAAACCTTATTCTTCCCAGGCCGGGGCATAAACATAGTAAGTATATGTTCAGCAGTTTCGTCTTCCACGCAGCAAAACCGACAGTCCGTTTGTTGGTTCAGACCTATCTTTCTGAGGTGGTATCTTAGACGACAGTATCCTGTAAGCAGTCCCGTTAGAATACGCAGGTCATTTCTGCTCCATTTTAGGATCTGCTTAGTTGTGTTTCTCGAGGGTTAAGGTAGAAAATCCATCGAGCGAGTTAACCCTGGTATATCGGACCAGTACGTGAGTATTTTCCTCTCCGCCCAGTCCGAAATAATTGTTTTGGCGGCACTTGTGGTGACTCCACAAAAACCGGTTCTGGTCCAGTGAACTCAGATTTCCATACAAGTTTAGAATTTATCTTGTTGGAGCTCAGTGCTTTTAAAGCAGCCTGGCTGTCTGATATTATACTTATGTTTTTGTTAGCTAAAGGTCTGTTGGTCAACTCTCTTACACACAATTCGATACATGAAAGATTGTAGCATAAATGCCAAGACTGGTAGATATTTCAATCTTTGGTTTCCTGCTGAAAACACCGGCCTCTACTGGGGTTTTCGAGCAATCTGTGTACATAACGTATTCAGTCTCTGGGAAGAGGATTTCTCCCCTCACCCATTCGTCTCTCTTCAGAAAGAGGACTTTTATTGTGTATTTTTGTGGCTAGCAAGTCAGGAACCATCCTGAGAATTTGGTGATTCTTTGTTTCACTCAGCATCCCGGAGTAATCCCCGTAATCCCTTCCTCTCTAAGAGGATATCTAGGTGAGGAAGATGTAGGAGGTGTTTCATCGCTACCGTTGGTGTTCTGGACATAGCTCCAGTTATGGCCAGGCATGCCAGCCGCTAAAGGCCAGCAAGCTTTGCTCTAGCTGTCTGTTGTAACCCTTTGGTCCACCAGACTACTGAACCATACGTAACCATAGATATTATCATTGTTTGATAAATCCAGTAAATCTGTTTGGGGTTTATTCCCCAAGATTTGCTACATACTCTTCTGAGATTCCGGAGAAAAAACCTGGCTTTGTTTATTCTTTTTTCCAAGTGAGCGTTCCAGGTGAGTCCTTTATCCAGAATTACAACCAGGTATTTCACTTCCGCCGCAAATGGAATGCTCTCTCCGTATAGAACAGGCTGCTAAAGCTTATCTAGCTTTTTCCTTTTTGTAAAAGGAATAATTACAGTTTGCCGGGGGTTGACAGACATCTGTTTCCTCTCGCACCATCTGTATACTGTGTTAAGGGCTTCTTGGAGGACGTTTGAAATCGTCGCTTCAAATTTCCTTTTAAATATTATAACCAGATCATCCGCATTGCATTGAAAATCTACTCCCTGCATGGAAAGCTCGCTCAGTAGAGAGTCGACTAGATGTAACCACATTAGGGGGGAAAGTACCCCACCTAGTGGACACCCCTTCGCCGCCCTGAACCTAACCGACTCTCCATGCAGTGATGATATTATTCACAAACTGGATAAACTTCGAAAACGGACAAAAGAAAAAGATCAATTAATTTTTTGGATTACTTTATATTGCAGTAATATTGTTCAGTATATTATTTCGTTAATGAGAGATAAAATAAGGAGGAGAATGGAAGCGTATGACAGGAGCTGCAAGGTGCTACAACTCATTGCATTGCATGCTGTATTCCCTAATAAATCAAACATCAAGTGACGGACAGGTCATTAATATATATAATAATATTCCAATCGTCTGAATACCTTTAAATAAAACCAATTTTAACGCGTTTGTGAAACCTTTCACGCGCAATTAAATCCATCTTGTCCACGTTCGATGATCGAAATTTTTATATCGATATTAGTTTTTGTAAACGTTTTTCAGAGATAGGGCCCGGCACCGTTTTATTAATAGCTCTTTTGTTCGACGTTTTTAATATTATTGAATATATTACAACGAATGATTTGCAGTTTGCCAGATTGAGATATTCCTTTAATAGACAGTAGTCATTATTTCTGACAAGTTATTACAAAACGTTGGCCGGCGATGTAATTTTTATATTTTTATTTTGCTAGCAGTTGTTCCAATGGAGAAACGTAATAATAGTACCTATATTACTTAACAAGAGTTGTAAGTGCAGGTGCAAGGGTGTTTGGCCGCGTTTGGCACCAGGCATTGTTAAGTAAATTATCTGCCTACGGTCTCCCAACCAAACTGCGCCAATGGCTCTTGAGCTTCATGCAAGATCGCTCCTTACATGTGGCAGTTGACGGTATTTCTTCTGATGCGTTTAAAACCAATGCCGGGGTCCCCCAGGGTTCCATCCTGTCCCCCACCTTATTTCTTTTACACATCAACGACCTCTTGAAAACCACCACGAACCCCGTTTACAGTTTCGCAGACGATAGCACACTTGTCTCAACTTTCACATCCTATCGATCAACTAGACTTAGGCAGGAACAGGTTGATTCCATCAATAGAGATCTTAAAGCAATCGTCGAGTGGGGAACCAACAATCTTGTTCAGTTCAACGCCCAAAAAACACAAAGTGCCACGTTTTCCAAGCAAGTGAATTTCTCAAATCATCCCATCACAATGTCCGGAAATACCCTTGAACCAAGTCCCTCCATCTCGATTTTGGGAGTCCAATAATATGTCTTGGCATGACCATGTTACTAATATCGCAAAGTCGGCAAGCCAGAGGCTAGGTTTTCTGTGGAAAGCTAGAAAGTTTTTTACTCCTGATCAACTGTTGACGACGTACAAGGCTCAAATCCGACCTCTACTGGAGTATTGCTCGCACATTTGGGGTTCAGCACCAAGGCATTCTCTTCGTCTTCTAGATTCCATTCAGAAAAGAGCCATTTGTTTGATAAACAGCTCAACTCTCACAGATACCCTTCACCCTCTAAAACATAGAAGAAGAGTTGCAGACCAGTCATTGCTCTACAGATATTTTCATGGCAGATGCTCCAGAGAAATAAAAACTCTTGTACCACCATTGGCCACATTCGGCCGAAGAACTCGGCACGCTGATCAGTCTCACCCATTTACTTTCAAGATTGACACTACAAGGACCAATCTTCATTAAGAATCCTAGGTCTACCCTTTTTGCGACTATTTTCATAAAAAAAAAAACATGGATAGAGTCCCTTTTGGTTCCCATTTGCACTTTAAAAAAAAAAGGTCAATAAATGAATTCATCTTCTTCTTCTTATATTGCATCTCTTATCGGAGGTTTGCTATCATCACAGCTATCCGGACCTTATTGACTGCAGTTTGAAAGAGTTCAACATTGCTACAATTAAACCAGTCCCTTAGGTTTTTAAGCCAAGACACACGGCGTCTTCCAATATTCCCTCTTCCACCGATCTTTCCCTGAACTATCACCTGGAGAAGTGCGTATTTGGGTCCTCTCAGTATATGACCTAGATATTAAAGCTTTCTCTTTTTTATGGTGTTAATGACTTCACATTCCTTATTCATCCGATTTAGGACTTCCACATTGGAGATCTTTTCTGTTCAGGGAATACGCCACATTCTACGGTAGCACCACATCTCGAAGGCTTGTAGTTTGTCTATGTGATTTTTCTTGAGAGTCCATGCCTCCACTCTATACAAAAGCGCGGAAAACACGTAACAACGCAGCATCCTCATCCTAAGTCCAATCTTGATATCTCGACTGGTGAACAACTTTTTCATTTTCGTAAATGTCTACCTGGCTATCTATTAACTTGGTTTTCTTAAGATTTATCTTTAGACCGTATTCGTTACATCCATTATTTAATTTCTTTAGAAGAATGAATTCATACGCAACAGTTTTAGTTGGGAAGTCCTGGGAGTTGACTGTAGCTGCAGGTGAGTTTTTTTAATTACTGTAAGATTTCTTTAAAAAGGATGTATTTTGAATTATTTTTGGTTCAGCCTTTGAATTTTTTCACAAAGAAAGCTGCTGTTTTTTTATTGTTTGGATTTTTAGGGGGTTTTGTATCTCATTTATATTTAGGAACATTTTTTTATTATTTTTTTCCCTTTTATATTTACCAACGAATAATTAAGGAATCACGAAACAAATTAACGGCTATTGGAATAAAGAAACGAATAACCGAATAATAAAGAAATAACGATTAGCGAATAGAGGATAAACGAATTGTTCCCAACTCGTTCTTCATTTTCATGTTTTATGTATTAAACTGGTCGTTAAATTTTTTTATTAACTTTTTATTTATTTCAAAAAAAGATGACAACCATATTGGTGCACGTTTAGCTCGTTAGTTTTCATATTAAAATGTACAGAGTAAAGTTTGTTTAGGGTTAAATTAATTATTTTTAGTAATTCTTAAATACTACTTGGCGCTCAATGGCATTTCAGTTTTAGAAAAATTAATTCAGATATTTTTAGATATTCAAAAAAAAAAGAATAAATAGATATAAAAACTGATCTACCTGTTTCCTTGAATTGGATTTAAGATTTAAGATTACATGCCTAAAATTGAGTCTATAGAGATTATTTTAGGTGGCAGGGACAGCTAACAGAAAAACAATTAATGTACTTACCGATAATCAAGGACGAGTTATAGTAGATAAGATACAGATTAAACACACCTGGGAAGAGTACATTAAAGTGCTGTTTGATGACGTCAGAGCGGAACCAACAACCATCGATAAATCTTAAGGTCCTTCAATCCTAGAGATGGAAGTACAATCGGCGCTAAAGAAAGCAAAAGACCGGAAAGCAACTAGTCTCAAAGGAATTCCTGCTGAAATACTAAAACTAATGGAAGAAGTTAACCTAAAGTGGTTAAAAAGGGTATTTAATAAAATATACGATAAGGGCGACATACCCGTAGAATGGCTGAAATCTGAATTTATTGTCCTCCCCAAAAAACCGAATGCTGGAAAATGTAATGAGTTTCGTACTATAAGCTATCTGTTAAAGATATTTTTGAAAATAATCCACAACCGAATAGTTAAACTTTGTGAAAAACAGATATCTTAGTCCCAATTCGGCTTCAGAAGCGCCGTAGGAACCAGGGAAGCTCTTTTTTCAGTCCAAGTATTGTTTCAGCGATGCAGGGATGTCAACTGTGATGTGTATGCATGTTTTATCGATTACACAAAAGCGACCGAGTACGACACACCAAAATGATGAAAGTCTTGAAAAAAACTGGCCTGGATGGAAAAGATATTAAGATCATCCGAAATCTCTACTGGAACCAGGTGGCTTGTGTCAGTATAGACGGAGACAGAACAGAATACATAAAAATACTAAGAGGTGAAAGACAAGGATGCATACTGTCCCCAGTCATCTTTAATTTATAGGCCCGAATACTACTGAATAAGGAACGGTTAAACAACATAAGATACGCAGTTGACACTGTTATTTTCGCAGACAGCCTTGCAACGTTGCAGCTTCTGTTGGACAGAATCACAGCTTTCAGCCGACAGTATGGGCTGGAAATAAATAAGAGTAAAACGATGTTTATGATAATAAGTAAAAACCAAGACATCTTTGGAAACTTATTAGCAGATGGAACTCCCCTGGAAAGGGTTAATAGTTACGTATACTTGGACACGAACATTAATGATGAGTGGAACCACTCTATTGAGATCAGAACACGCATTGAAAAGGCAAGAACCGCATTTCTTAAGATGAAAAAAGTCTTCATAAGCCACGACATACAGCTAACCACGAAGAAAATACGTTTACTTCGTTGTTAGGTGTTTTCAGTAATATTTTATGGAGTCGAATCGTGGACGCTTACGGAGGCTTTCTCCAAGAAACTTGAGGCATTTGAAATGTGGCTGTACCGGAGAATTAAAAAAATACCTTGAACCAATGCAGAAGTGCTGAGAAGAATGTGAAAAGAAAGAGAAGTCCTCGATACGGTTAAGGCACGAAAGTTAAAAAATTTTAAATTAAAAAAAAGATATCTTATTTTATAAAACAGTGGAAGATTAATGATCGATATTAAATTTTTACGAAAACAAGTAAAAATGGCATTTTTTCCAAAGCACCTGCTTTATTTAATTTTATTAAATGTCCTCTTTTTAACCTCGCTCATTCGATGTGTCATTCCTAGTTGACACTGTGATCTCTCATTTTTTAGATCAAATTTTCATGCCATTTGTTATTGGAGGTTTAAATCTCTTGTGACTATTTTCGACTATTTTGTGTTAAAAAAATAATAATAATCAAACAAATCAAAAGGTTTTTAAAATAAAATTAGTCTCAGATTTTAAACAAAAAAGATAAATATTAAACAATTTGTTTGTATTGGACTATTTTCGTTATTTGTTATCTCGAAATGTTGGTAACAGCCCTCGTTAATTGGTACACCTGATTCCGTTATTAAGAACTTGTTAGGCACAATCACATCGAATTGGAATTTCTCGCGGTCTGTGTTCGCAATACCCTCGTCGTTGCTGTTCGATATTGCACGAGCAAATGATGAAACGTTGGCAGTCGACGTAAATGACTAAATAGCAAATCTTGAAACTTTGAATCAGTATAATTTGCTTATACATCCGATTTTGTGCCGCACTATTATTACTTTCCGATATACCGATTTTATATAAATTAATTTGAAGTCAAACAACTGCACTCGTCACTACAAATATCTTATTATTTTTTTTATCTATAATTTTACATCAAAATGAGAATAAACACTTTCAAAATGGGACTTGTCGACTTGACATTAGTTTATCACATTCAAAATGAGAATGACCATCTTTAATTTGGGAATAAGCACAATCAAATTGACACCAAGCAACGTCAAAACTAGAATTGTCGTACAGTGCTTTCGTTTCAAAATCAGCCAGTGCAAATAACTTTTAATTTTGCGTGAATCAAAAAACAAAAAAACGTTAAATTTTAAATCGAGAAAAAGATTTAAAAATGTTATTCTGTTGTTTCCAAGTGGCCACACTTTATTATCCCACTGTAAAGGGATGAATATATTTGTATAATAATATTGTACATAATTAATTGTTACTAGGCTAAAGAGGCATAATAATGTATGTCGATATTTTGTATATATTTATGTTATTATTATTATTATTATTACATATAAACAAGGGTAGAGGAACAAGTCCCTATATAACAAAAAAACTGTAGATAATACACAAATCAATTCATCATCATCATCATCAATCAACCAATCGCGTCCACTGCTGGACATAGGTCTCTCGTAGCTTTTTCCATCCATGCCGATTCTGTGCTGCCTCTATCCAGTTGGTCCTTATCCTTTTGATGTCGTCGGTCCATCTGGTTGGTGGGCGGCCTCTACTTCTGTATGCGTCTTGGCGCGGTCTCCACTCAAGTATCCTCTTTGTCCAGCGATTGTCCGAAAGTCGCGCCACATGACCGGCCCAGTTCCATTTTAAGGTTGTTATACGAATAACCGCGTCTGTCACTCCGGACATCTCCCTTAATGTTGTATTTGCGATCCTGTCTTTTAGCGATATATTTAACATCGACCTCTCCATTTTCCTCTGCGCGATACTTATTCTATTTGTAGTGTTCTTTGTGAGAGTAAGTGTTTCAGCTCCGTATGTAAGCACAAGCAACACGCACTGGTCAAATACTTTTCTTTTTAAACATATTGGAATGTCTGCCTTAAAGATATTACGCAGCTTTCCAAAAGCCGCCCATGTTAGGCCTATTCTTCTCGATATTTCACGAGTTTGGTTGTCTCTACCAATAGAAATTTCGTGACCAAGGTATTTATAAGAACTTACTTGCTCTATGCTTACTCTGCCTATCTTAATTGCCTCACTCATAACAAGATTTGTCATTTATTGGGTTTTGTTGGTGTTGATTTTGAGTCCCACAGAGTTCGATGCTTCACTGAGCCTCCGTAGCATTTGTTTTGCTTCGTCCATGCTATCTGCGATAATCAAGATGTCGTCGGCAAATCTTAGATTGTTTAGTTTTTCGCCATCTATGTTTATGCCCTTGTCATCAAAGTTGGCCTGTTTAAACATATATTCTAGGAGTGTTGTGAATAACTTTGGCGATATGACATCTCCTTGGCGTACACCTCGTGCAATTTTAAAATCTTGGGAATCATCTTGCAGCCTAACTTAGCTTTCGCATTTTTGTACACGTGTTTGATGACTTCGATGTATCTATGATCGATACGGCACTCAGCAAGAGCTTGTAGCATTTTATGCTGGTCTATCGTGTCGAAAGCCTTCTCGTAGCCGACGAAAATTATGCAGAGGGGTTTATTATACTTGATGCATTTTTCGATAAGTGACTTGACTATTTATAGATGGTCATTTGTGCCAAATCCGGCTCGAAAGCCAGCTTGCTCGCGGGGTTGATATAGGTCGAATTTATTTGTTAACCTCTTATTAATGATTCTCATAAATAGCTTATATATATATATATATATATATGCGATAGCAAACTAATAGGTCTGTAATTTTGCAGGTTGGTGATGATCAAATTAATTTCCAACTAGCAAATTAATACATAAATTGAGAAGAACAAAAATAAAAAAGATAAGGTAACAAAACAAAAGTTAAATCCTTGGTATCAGGATAAATATTAAATTAAAAGTTATTGATATATAAGGCGGTCCAGTCTATTTTTAAATATGTTCGTAGAAGAAGCAGAAATAATGCCAGCATCGAGCTTATTCCAGGCGTCAAAAACTATTACTCTATTACTCAAAATTTTTTGTCTTGATCTGGTCACAAAGTTTTCTTTTTTAAAATGTAATTCATGTCCTCTGAGTCTGCTGTCATGGTTTAATGGAAATATTACGAAAAGGTTTCCAAAGTTGAATTTTAATATTTTAAATGTTGTGGTAAGATCCCCACGGTGACATCGAAGTTCAAAAGAAGTTAGGTTGGCCATAGCAAGTCTCTCTTCAGAGGAAGGTCGTCTTCTCAGTTGCAAGGAACATTTAATAATAAACTTTTATCACGAATCAAGTCAGGATACCAGGCGGGCCCCGTATATTCAAGAATGGGTCTTAAATAAATGGTGTAAAGTTTACAAAACAATTGAAACGTAACTCTCGAAAAACACTTCCGTATAAGATACAGCCTGTTGTTAGAACGTTTGGTTATTGACAAAATATGCTCTAGTAAGACTCAAGTAAGACTACTGTTAATAATAATTCTCGAGTCATTTTGAGAGAATACGGAGTTAAAGTTTGACCGTTTATGAAGTACGACAGAAGTGGGTTGTTTTTAGCGATTCGAAGCACTACGCGCTTAGCAGCATTGAGAGGAAGCAACCATTGGAAACACCTAGCGATATAGGGTTTAAATCATCCTGTAGAGATAACTGGTTCGTTATTGGATTTAAAATAAATTTGTATGTCATCTGCGAAGAAAGATATTTTGCTTGAAACGTAAAAGGGGAGATCGCAGGTGTATGCTATGAATAGCAAAGGTCCCAGAACAGAACCCTGGGGCACCCCACATTCCACTAATTTTTCTTCTGAGAATGCTTCTCCTACTCTTACTTTAAAACGCCTATCCGATAAGAAGTCATCGATCCACAGATGCAAGTGCCCTCGTATCACAAAGTGATCAAGCTTATGTATAAGTCTTCGTTTAGGAACCCGATCAAAAGCTTTGGAGAAATCTAAGTATACAACATCGACGGTCTGTTGTTTATTAAGCGATGATGTCCAGTCATTGACACAATATAACAGATTAGTTAAGGTTGAACGGCCTTGGACAAATCCATGTTGTTGTGGTGGAATAATCTTTTCCTGAAGAAGAAATTTGGTTATTTCTTCTAAAACGATAGATTCCATGACTTTACTGACTACTGGAAGCAGGCTGATTGGACGATAATTATTTGTATCAAATTTTTACCTTTTTTAAAAATAGGAATGATAAATGCTAATTTCCAACAAGGGGGTATGGAGCCCTGAAGTGGTCTCTGCTTACCACTTCGGGAAAAAGGCGTGACTATATGTATGTATAGCCTGGCCAGGATTTTTTCGGGCAACCCTTTTTTTTATAATTTTTAAAACACTAAATTACTTATAGAATAATTTTTATCCAATAAACAGATGGGTGAAGATCGATTTTACTTCGGATCCTCTATTATTATTATCAGATCCTGTATTCTTGCTTGATATCGTCATTTGAGTAGTTAAAATTTAATTAGTCTGGTGAGGAAGTGAAAAAAAAATAGATTTTTTTTGCTGCATTCGATACTTCCTGTAGGAGGCTGCACAATTTCCAAACTCTGTCGTATGTCAATCAAGAGCCGCGTCATTAGGAAACTTCAATATGCAGGAAGCGCGACGCACTCTGTTATTTCGTTATTGCTGTCTCTTTTTAACATTAATTGATTCCCAACTTTTCCACCATAATTAAACGAAAATGTAATCGGAGGTTCGGAGAGCAATTTACTCGGAGCAAAATGAAAAAGAAGAAGCAGGATATTCCGGTCGCTTGTTGATATTTTATAATATAGTAGGCATAGAAAATCAGAGTTTGTTGACTGTGAATGAGTGACAACTTCGGTTACATCCACGTTTTAATTAATTGTTTCAGCGCTATACGAGGGTCGCGACGAATGTTCATTACACAAATGGATCTTCTACAACATTTAATTAAGCTAAAAATAAAAGAAGATGTCATTACAAGATGGTTTGGATACGTAGAGAGGATGGATGAAGGAAGATTGACAAAATAAATTTATAAGGCGAGTGTGAATGGACATCGGGGGGGGGGGGCGTATTATCGCCTCTCTAGTGGTGCCTAGTGGTGGACGAACTATTAGTAAGATTAAAAAAAGCTGGACTCCTCGTATATGGATATGCTGATGACAGCCATTATAGCAAGGGGAAAGCATCTGTCAACTCTTAGGAGCATCATGATGATGGCACTGAGAATCACGGAAAGTTGGGCTAACGGTAAACCCGTCAAAGACCGCAGCCGTAACCTTTACCAGAAAATACAAACCCGAACTCATTAGCCCTCTGAGGCTATGGAATCAGGAATTAAAATACTCCGCATCAGTGAAATACGTAGGAGTACACCTGGATGCAAAACTGAAGTGGAACGTACACCTCGAGGCAAAGAGGAAAAAATTGTATGCCTCAATGTGGGCATGCAAGAGAGCCATGGAAAAAACCTGGGGTCTAAAACCGAGGGTAAGCCTGTGGTTATATCAGGCGGTATTACTACCGTCACTAACGTATGCAGCAGTAGTCTGGTGGTCAAGGGTGGAACACCACAACATCATTGGTGGTGTGGGACTGCATGCAAGCCCTCACTGAGTTAGCGACGGTAAACAAAGTCACTCTTACATGGGTTCCTGGGAACACAGTGATAAACGGCAACGAGGTAGCCGACGAACTAGCAAGAAACGGGACCCTGGTGGAACCAAGAAGCCAGTTGGTCGAATTGCCAATTGCCGAAGCAAAACATTTACTGTAACTGATCCTTGAACAAGAACATATTGCTCAGTGAAATGCAAATACTGGCTGCAGAACATCAAAACCGCTGATGAAAAGACCTCTCCAGAAGAGGGCTGACGCACTCTGGACGATGGACCGGAGTAGACTAAGCAGCACGCTTGGCCTGCTCACAAGACACATCGCACTAAGGGCGCACCTCTTCAAACTTAAGCTAGTGGCCGAGAAAAACTGCCGACTATGCGAAGAGGAGGAGGAGGAGAGCAGCATATACATTCTGTGTCACTGCCCGATGCTAGCAGGGTACAGGTATCAAACCTGGGGCCGCATGATCATGGATCCAAGTGATCTAAAAGAGACAGGGCCAACAGAAATCCTAAGGTTTGCCAAAATCAGCGCACTAGAATTCTGATGCCCTGAAGACACAGCGGTAGTCACAGAGGATCAAAAGATCTAAGTGACATAGGTGCCGACCAAAGGCCCAACCGCAAGATTGTAATGTAATGTAATGTAAATGGACAAGTCGGTAGAGGTCGTCCTCGGCGAACATATCTCGATCAGATTAACATAGTTTTGAAGAAAGGCCAGGTCAAAAGTACCAAAAACCGACAAGCATGTATGAGAGCACTGATAAAAGTAGAGAAAGCGAAAGATGTGTGTAAGAACCGTAGCGGAAGTGGAAGGAAGTGGTCTCTGCCTACCGCTACAGGAAAAAAGGCGTGACTACATGTATGTATGTATAAATATCGTACGTTTAGGATATTATAAATACCACGTTAAATTTACGTTTTAAATTAAAAAAATTTACGAATCTGTTACGAAACAATTTTGGGGACATCAACTTAAACTGGTGAATTGATATGTCGAAAAAGGAGAGAAAAAACTTTTAATTAGCTCAAGCTCGTCCTTTTAACGGTGCCATAAATCCAGTCATTCGGTAAAATTCTAGTCTTAGAAGTGTCCTGAACTTTAATTAAGAATAGAAGACGCTCTTTAACTTTCTTTTGTTTTTTTCATAATCATCCTAGTAAAGAATTTTTATTCACAAAATTAGGATAATAGGATTTATAAAAAATATTAATTCCTCTCATATCGTAAAAAAGAGAAAGCCTGGCTGGATTGGCTGGCTACAAAAGCCAATCAAAGAACGCAAAATGCAACGATTGAGGATGTAAACAAGGCAAAGAATAAGTATAAAAGGTTAAAAGGTGTGGCAAAAGAGGTTGTGAAAAGAAAAAATGAGAGTGACAAAGATAAATTTGATAGAATGTTATCTGACGATTTTCATAAAAATATTAAACTCATCTGGAAGTCCATAGGAACAGCTAGAGGTAAAAGTACTACCTCGCAACTGGAAAAAATTGGAAACCAAGATGGTAGTATGGTAAAAGGAGAGACATGCGTTTTAAAAAATGAACGGACTACTTCAGAAGTTTATTTGAGAAAGAGGATACACGAGTACAGGCCCCATATGGAGACATGAATAAAAGTTGCAATTAAACTAAAATTAGTACGACAAAAATAGTGGAAGCGTTGAACAGTAAGTATGAAATTGGGTAAAGCTTCTGGGTACGACAAGATAACAGTTGAAATGCTGAAGGTTGGACAAAACGTGGTAGCTAGTCTGCTGTACCGCCTCTTTAAACTTTGTTGGAGGAGTGGTAGCGTACCAGACAACTGGTGCAAGGCTGTTATTGTGCTACTTTACAAGGAAAAAGGTTCGCAGCAGGACTGTAAGAACTACCGAGGTATTAGTTTATTCGGCATAGTTGGCAAACCGTATGCAAACATATTGATTAAAAGAGTGACGAATGAAACTAAAAAGATGTTATGGGATGTGCAAACAAGATTTAGAAAAAAAAAGGGATGTATGGATCAGGACTTTTCATTACGAGGTATGGTCAAAAAATTCATGCTAAAAGTCAGAAGGTTTATTGCACTTTTATATACTTGGAAAATGCCTATGACAGAGTGGTGAGAAGTAACTTGTGGTCGTCATTATGTATGTATGGGGTGAGCGGAGGTTTAATACGAGCACTAAAATCATTTTACGAGGATTTCATTGTTTGTGTCAGGATAAACGAAGCTTGCACGGACTGGTTTAACATCGAAAAAGGTGTGAGACAGGTATGTGTGGCTTCGCCATGGCTGTCCAAGTTATACATAGACGATTGTTTAAAAGATTTAAAAGAGAGTGCGCATGGATTAAAAATAAATTATTTGATCGTCAAATGATTTCTTTACGCCGATCATCAAGTCATATTAGCGTCATCTAAAGAGAAGTTGCAGTGATGCCCCGAAAATCAAATGGATGAAAATAAATGTAAGCAAAACGAAAGTAATGGTTTTTAAAAGAGAAGAAAGCATGACAAACTATAAAGTTCTGATTAAGGGAGAAAGGGTAGAACAAGTAAATGAGTTTGTATACATGGATTTAAAAATTACGAGAGATGGAAAGTATGACAGCAACATTGAGCGAAGGAAAACAAATGAATGGGGGACTGCATAGCTTTATGAACAGCCAGAAAATGTTGAAAAAGGTATGGCTGTCTGTGCATAGAGGTGTGTTGGTTCCTACACTTATGAATGGTAGTGAATGTTGGGTTTGGCAGAAGAAGCATAAAAATAGGATAAATGCTGCAGAGATGAGTAGTCTGAGAAGTATAGCCGGAGTGACTCGGTTGGATGAAGTAAAAAATAGTGAGATAAGATAACGCTGTGGTATAAAGGAAGATGTGGTTACAAAGATAGATAAAGGAATGATTAGATGGTTTGGACACGTAGAAAAAATGGATAGAGGAGAATTAACGAAACAAATTTATAAGGCGAGTGTAAATGGACAAGTAGGTGAAGGTCGACCTCGGCGAACATATCTCGATGAGATCAACATTGTTTTAAAGAAAGGCCAGGTCAAAAGTACCAACAACCGACAAGCATGTATGAGAGCACTAATGAAAGTAGAGGAAGCAAAAGATGTCTGCCTAAAAAGACGTGACTATATGTATGCATCATAATTTTTAAAACTTGTGACATCAGACGAAATAAAACATATGATTTAAAAATAAGCGTTTTGTAACAAATTGGTAACAGCCTCTTCAGTACAATAACACTAATTGTGGTACATATATCGCAGTCTTCATAAATTAAAGTCCATTCGGTAAATTGGTCGCCCAAAGCTATAAAACCGCGTAATTTACTCAGATCACTACCTGCTAAGATTTCAACAGACATTTTAAATAATTGTAGTTATCTTAATACGTAATTATAAACGTTTTAAAAATAGATTGATGTTTTAATACCTTTTATGTGTAATTTATCTTCGCAAATGGGCCATTCTTACATTAAAAATACGGTAGAATTAAAAATATTTATCTACCAAACAATTAATCCAGTAAATTAAGAGATAAAAAAAAATTAGATATAAACTTTTGGACAAAATTAACAAAACAATATGAAATTATCCAAAAAATGTATCTATCTTTTTTTTATGTCCGTTTTTGAAATTTATCGAGAATTTGAATAGTAGGCTATGCATATTTGGTCTCGTTGTTAATGACAGCTATCGAACAGTTCGTTTTTTACAGGGTGGCCAACCGAAAACGAAACAGAGCCATTGGCAAAAATCTCGTCAACTTTTTAAAAAAACGTTTAGAACCGTCGATTTTTGATCAAAGGGAGGAGACACTCTCTTCCGGTATTTTTGACTCCACTAATCTCAACCCCAAGCGAAGGCCGAATGTGGCCAATGGTGGTACAAGAGTTTTTATTTCTCTGGAGCATCTGCCATGGAAATATCTGTAGAGCAATGACTGGTCTGCAACTCTTCTTCTATGTTCTAGAGGGTGAAGGGTATCTGTGAGAGTTGAGCTGTTTATCAAGCAAATGGCTCTTTTCTGAATGGAATCTAGAAGACGAAGAGAATGCCTTAGTGCTGAACCCCAAATGTGCGAGCAATACTCCAGTAGAGGTCGGATTTGAGCCTTGTACGTCGTCAACAGTTGATCAGGAGTAAAAAACTTTCTGGCTTTCCACAGAAAACCTAGCCTCTGGCTTGCCGACTTTGCGATGTTAGCAACATGGTCATGCCAAGACATGTTATTGGACACCGTGACTCCCAAAATCGAGATGGAGGGACTTGGTTCAAGGGTATTTCCGGACATTGTGATGGGATGATTTGAGGAATTCACTTTCTTGGAAAACGTGGCACTTTGTGTTTTTTGGGCGTTGAACTGAACAAGATTGTTGGTTCCCCACTCGACGATTGCTTTAAGATCTCTATTGATGGAATCAACCTGTTCCTGCCTGAGTCTATTTGTATCATTCACCGAAAGTGATCGATAGGATGTGAAAGTTGAGACAAGTGTGCTATCGTCTGCGAAACTGTAAATGGGGTTCGTGGTGGTTTTCAAGAGGTCGTTGATGTGTAAAAGAAATAAGGTGGGGTACAGGATGGAACCCTGGGGGACCCAAAAGCTCTTACAATTCTCTATATAATGGTCTTTAACTTTTAAAATTCAGCTCATTACTTATTGAGAAACTTTCATATTTCAACTAAAAATTATATTTACTAAAAACATTACGCTGAAAACATTGAGCATCTTAACTTTTTATGTAATCCAACAACCGAACAAATGTCGCTTTGGAAAAGGTTTAATAGTTAATAAAAGCTTTAACTGCTTCGTACCTCACATAACGTTTTATGAGGAATACGCAAAGCGTTTACTTATCCAGTATAGTCGCATTGTTTTTACAATCTGACTTTACTGTTTTTCATTCTGGCACAAGTTCTTCTGTAAGCCACGTCTTCGATTCGGTTTTTACACTCTACTTTTATATTCTCTCGATTGATGCTTAATAAAATGAAGATAGGTCGAAGGCAGCGCTATAAAATACGTTATTTTAAACGTAATCGTGGTCACGGAATACAAAATGCTCGATTCTATTTTGTTTGGATCTTTCTTCAGTCCGGCGTCGTCAAATATAGTCGAGCATCTTTTCGATATCGATTAAACGACAAGCGTGACAACCTTTCACGCGTAAAAGATGATAGTCAAATGATCATATTGAATAAAAATAACGAACAAATTTTGTAAAGGTGATAGAAATACCGTGCAACACCGCCAATATCGCAAAAAAATCACAAATTTACAGTTAATTTTCTAAAAACATCGTGAAATCTGTTCCAAAGTTTGATCGTGGTACAGTCAAGTTGTGTTTAGTTTTGTGCTAGTTCTATAAAATGTAAAACTATGACTAAGTTTTTCTTTTTACATTTAAACATTTGATGTTCGTTTCGTCAGTACGGTAAACTCTGGTCGCCTCAAATTAAAGATATATCATATGTTATAAAATAAGGGTTTCAAATCTACAACATATTATATCCAAAACATTCGGATTATCGCGTATTTAGATTTTAAAAATGCAAAATAAAATCAATTGGTAGTCGAATCGATATATACAAAAATGAATTGCCTTGCGTTGGTCTTGCTAAAACTCAAAAATGGCTTGACCGATTTGAATGATTTTTTTTGTTTCGTTCGCTTTATATATATATATATAACTAAATTAATTCTAGTTAGTGGGGAAGCAGCTAGTAAATGAAAACTCATTTAAAAAGTATCCAAGCTTTTGGTAATTTTATTTCCATCTTCATTTATATATATCCTTTATGACTGCATTGTATCTTGAGTAGATTCTATCATTATTCTTGGCAATAAGGAAGGACCATGTTTCGATTGAGTCGAATGCTTTATGAAAGTCTGTAAGTGCCAGATGTATGGGTATGTTGTATTCAGTTGTTTTTTTTATTATGATGCGTAACGTCTGCAAATGGTCAATGGTACTGAATTCGCTATGAAATCCTGCTTGTTCGGCGGGTTGGTAAAGGTCTGGTTTTTTTGTAATAATTTTTGAGTATAGCTTATACAGATGTGACAGCAAACCAATAGGACGAGAGTTTTCTATGTTTCTAGTATCGCCCTTTTTAAACAGGATCACAACCTTAGCATTATACCAGTCGGTTGGTATTTTTGCTTCCTGTAAACATATATTTAATAGTTTTTGGAGTGCTTTCTCTAAATACTTTCCTCCGAACCTTATCATTTCTGATGTAATATTGTCTTCTCCAGGACATTGACCGTTCTTCATTCTTTTCAAGGCATATCTTATTTCGTATTTCGTTTAATTATTCCAAGTTTTCTGGCCTTAAGAACTCTTCTAGCTAATTTCCAATATGCTTTCGTGTATCGGTCAACATTGCCATTAATATATTCTCGGGATGGGCGAAATAGGCATTTTCCTGAATAGATTTATCTATTATAACTGTTGTCGTTCGGGAGTCTTCTGGATACGATAATCATTTTCCACATTTGTCATGCTCCATTTTGCAACTGTGGTTGAGTTAATATTTTAAACTACATTTGACAGTATTCCTGTACTAAAAATTCAACAAGTATCTGGATGGGTCTGGTGCTGCAATATATAACTTTAACATTTGATTTGCCGTCGTAAGCGCTCAAAAGTGTGCCATCTTACCACGATTTCTTTTTACTAAACTTCTTAAACATATTGCTTTCCCAATGGCTTTACATATTTCGAATAAGTATTGTTGATCAGTAGGTACTTAAAATATTTTCATTTACCTGTGGCAAATCTGTATCTGGATGGGTCATTTACCGTTCTTCGTTCTTTTTAAGGCATATCTTATTTCGTCATATGTTATTTCCGGTTTATCTTCTGACCCTACGTTTAGTATTGTCCTGTTATCAATTCGGTCTTTGTTAGTCTTGGGTGTTGTTGATTTATCTAGATTGGTGTAGAAATCTTCAATTATTTGGGCAACTTGCTTTGAGGTCGATACGATAACTCCTTCTTTATTTTTCAGTCTATTCAGCGCGGTTTTTCCCTTTGATAGTTTTGATTTGAGAACTCTCATATTTTTGTTTTGCTCAATTGTTTAATGGGTTCTTACATCCTTACGAATTGCCTTTTACACCATTTCGTTTAAATTTCTGCGTTCTTCTGTTCCCTCTTCTCTGTCTCATTATTTGGGTGGTATTAGCGCTTAGTTTTAAGTGTTTTCGTGTCACTACCTTTGAGCATATTTTTTTAGTTGCCGTACACAATATGGGATAAATAATTTACGATTCCCAGCGGCGTTTGCTTGCGCAAAGAATCATCCTGTGATATAATCCTCGGTAAATTTTCACCGCAAAATGATATAAATTTTATACCAATAAGGTAGCTGTCAAAAGTAAATTTTTAACCATCGAATTTTCGTTAAAATTCATGCGGGATCATCATAAATATTTTGTAAAAGGTAAAAGGTGATATGACAATTTTACTGCTAAATAATAAAAACGAATATTGCACATTTCGTTAAGAACAGAAAAAGTCGAGGCCCAGACGGTATTCCAAATGAACTTCTTAAATACGGCGGGAGAAGCCTAAAACAGCAGCTAACAGCCATAATTTGCAAAATCCTTTTACATAAAAAAATTCCGAAAGAATGGCGCCATAATCTTACTGTTCAAAAAAGGAGACAAAAAGATACCCGCAAACTACCAAGGCATAAACCTTCTAAATACATCTTTAAAGCTAGTAACAAAGATTATAACAAATAAAATAAATAAACTTACCACATTGGGCGATGAACAACAAGGATTCAGATCAGGAAGATCTTGTACAGATGCGGTATTTGTCCTGCGACAAATAACTGAAAAATCCATCGAGTATAACAAACCAGCCTTCATGTGTTTTATAGACCTGAAAAGGGCGTTTGACCGAATACAACTGGAGGACGTGGTACACCTCCTATACAACAGGCAAATCCCATACAACATCATAAAAACCATCGAAAATATTTACCAGAGAAACAAAATACAAGCCAGATTAATGGCACAACTACCGAAGAAATTGCTGTAAATAGTGGTATTCGACAAGGAGACTCCCTTAGCCCCTTATTGTTCAACATTGTTATGGACGAAATAATAAAAAGCACTCGTAACCTGAAAGGGAACAAAGACGTCAAAATCCTATGCTATGCCGATGATGCTGTTCTGATTGCAGAAAACGAAGATGACCTACAGAGATTACTATTCAAATTCAGTACAACGGCTAAAAGTCCAAAAATGAAGATATCTGTAGCAAAAACAAAATGCATGACCACCTCAAAAACACCTATCAAATGCAACCTGGTTGTGGATGATAATATCATACAACAGGAGATGAAATTTAAATACCTAGGCATCAGGACACGGTGATATCGAGGCGGAGGTAAGAAACCAAGCGGCAAAAGCAGCACGAACCTCAGCTGACCTGAACGATACAATCCTCCGAAACAAATACATCGGAATCAAGACCCAATCCCGAATCTACAAGACGGTCATCCGACCTATATTAACAAAATTGGCAATATTTTGAGCCATCAGGCTGAATATGACTTAGAAAAAAAACCCAAGCCACAACTTTCCCGCGCTAGCCACATTTGAAAATAAAAAAAATTAATTTTCCGGCTCACCATACTGTATACCGTCCAGCTCACATCTTTATGTTCCACAAATATTTTTCGATAGGTATATAAAAACGATCTGTAGAAGTATCGGTAGGAAATAACAGTTTCTAAATTGAATTTTAATTGGAATCGATGGATTTTTCGTGAAAAACAGTTTTCCGAAGGATTTTCATTTTAATAAACGCTCGAATGACGATATTAATGAACCAAAAGTGTAATTCAAGCAATCCATCACAGGAGATGTTTTTTTTTACTGAAAATAGTCACAAAAAGAGTAGACCTATCGTGTGGGTTGCGAAAGGCCCGCACTGCAACTATTAGAAGGGGGAGGGATTATAGAAAGGTAATGATTGTGGAACCGCTTTTTGAAAAGTTGCAGGTCATAGTTCTCTTGAAAAACTGATTTTGGAAGCTTGTTCTATTCCGTAGCAGCCCTGTAAAAGAAGGATTCTTGATGAAGATTGGTCATTGTAGTGTCAAGCTTGAGAGTAAATGTGTGAGACTAATCAGCGTGCCGAGTTCTTCGGTCGAATGTGGCCAATGGTAGTACAAGAATTTTTATTTCTCTGGAGCAAATGCCATGGAAATATCTGTAGAGCAATGACTGGTCTGCAAATCTTCTTCTATGTTCTAGGGGGTGAAGGGTATCTGTGAAAGTTTTTATCAACCGAATGGCCCTTTCCTGAATGGAATCTAGAAGACGAAGAGAATGCCTTGGTGCTGAACCCCAAATGTGCGAGCAACACTCCAGTAGAGGTCGGATTTGAGCCTTGTACGTCGTCAACAGTTAATCAGGGGTAAAAACTTTCTAGCTTTTCACAAAAAACCCAGCCTCTGGCTTGCTGACTTGGCGATGTTAGCAACATGGTCATGCTAAGACATATTATTAGACTTCCAACATCGAGATGAAGGGATTTGATTCAAGGGTATTTTCGGACATTATGATGAAATGATTTGAGGAATTCACTTTCTTGGAAAACGTGGCGCTTTGTGTTTTCTGGGCGTTAAACTGAACAAGATTGTTGGTTCCCCACGCGACGATTGCTTCAAGATTTCTATTGTTCCTATCTGAGACTATTTGTATCATTCACCGAAAGTGATTGATAGGATGTGAAAGTGTGCTGTCGTCTGCGAAACTGTAAATTGGGTTCGTGGTGGTTTTTAAGAGGTCGTTAATGTGTAAAAGAAATAGGGTGGGGGACAGGATATAACCTTGGGGGACCTTGGCATTGGTTTTTTATGCATGTCTTCAATGACTCTAATAATTATTCGAACAGCTCATTTACACGAACGTATCAGTACTTTAAATAATATTAAAATTAAAATTCCGCAGAAAGAAACAAGCTTTTTTTCAATTCGACCAGTTAACCATTCAGCGCGAATCTTTTAACATTTGTTTTTCAACTTGACGGTCGCGGGATATCAGTCGGTTTAATAAAAAAAATTGAAATACCCACACTGTCGGCTATGTAACGTCGGAACGACACAGGCTTTGCATTGGCAATCGTGCAAACAGTAAATTAGAGATAGCCATCAAATTTTCATAGTGACAGACGATATGGGAAGCGTGGAAACTTTTAGTTGGATTGATAAAATGTTTGATGTTCCAACACGAGGAGAATCCCATTAAAAAGTTTTTTAAAATATTTCCGAATTAATCTTAACTCGAAGTATTCTCCCTACAATCATCCAGTCGAGCGATCATCGCCTGATCAACGACTCCAGGACTCCAGAATCTTCATTTTTTTAATTATACAAAGGGATTGCTACGTTTGGAACCACCAGGATGTACCCAAAAAGAACTAGAAAGAAAATGAATTACTATCGAAAAGGATCCAACGAGGTTAAATTAAACGAAGTGGGAATGAACGTCAAGAAAACTCGACGATTACAGAATAACCATGCTTAACGATAAAAAAAGAAGTACCGTAAATGCCTTGGTGCTGAACCCCAAATGTGCGAGCAATACTCCAGTAGAGGTCGGATTTGATCCTTGTACGTCGTCAACAGTTGATCAGGAGTAAAAAACTTTCTGGCTTTCCACAAAAAACCTAACCTCTGGCTTGCTGACTTTGAGATGTTAGCAACATGGTCATGCCAAGACATATTAATAGACACCGTGACTCCCAAAATCGAGATAAAGGGACATGATTCAAGGGTATTTCCAGACATTGTGATGGAATGATTTAAGGAATTCAATTTCTTGAAGAACGTGGCGCTTTGTGTTATCTGGGCGTTGAAATTAACAAGATTGTTGGTTCTCCACTTAACGATTGCTTCAAGATCTCTAATGATGGAGTCAACCTGTTCCTGCCTGAGTCTATTTGTATCATTCACCGAAAGTGATCGATAGGATGTAAAAGTTGAGACAAGTGTGCTGTCGTCTGGTAAACTGTAAATTGGGTTCGTGGTGGTTTTCAAGAGGTTGTTGATGTCTTTATTGTCAAAGTTACGTAAAGAAAGATTCCAGTCATATTCTCTTGTAAAAGTCACCGATTATAAGAGATAGGAGATTTGATAGATGCATCTTTAAGCATAATTGGTTGACTTCTTTTTATAGTCTGAGTAAGTGAGCTGGTTCTTCTCCATGATTAACCATGAAGCCTGGCCACTCTTTGAGTGCTAAACCTTCTTCATAGACTTATAAATAAGTACTTAAATCAGACTCCCTTGTAACAGTCACAGATTATAAGAGATAGAAGATTTGATAGCTGTATTATTAAGCATTATTGGTTGACCTGTTTTTATAGTCAATAAGGAAGCTGATTCTTCTTTATGACCAATCATGGAGCCTGGCCCCTCTTTAAGTGCTGTACCCAAATCAGAATCCTTCATAAAAGTCACCGATTATGAGAGATAGAGATTTGATAGCTGTATTTTTGAGCATAATTGGTTGACTTTTTTTATAGTGTAAGTAAGACAGCTGGTTCTTCTCCATGACTAACCATGGAGCCTGGCCTCTTTCCGAGTGCTGAACCTTCTTCATAGACTCATAATAAGTACATAGATAACTCGAGAAAACTTCGATCAATATTGGCCAGAAGACTAGTTGGCTAAGGGATAGTGTGTCTATTAAACTGTTGTCGTAGAATTTAATTCTATTTAACATTCTTACACTTCGAAAGCTTATTGGAACTTTATTCGGGTATGTCGATTTTCATCGTTTAACATATACGACCCCGGCGCAATCAAACCAATTATCTCAAATCGAATCGACTTACTGTTTTCTATTGTGACTGCCTTGTTGTTACAAACATGCATAAATAGATCAATTAAAATGATTGTGAACCGAATTGGACGATGCACATTCGAGATTGTATTTCAAAATGTGTACGTTTTAGTCGGACGGGATTATAAATTGACGGAGCAATAACTTGGTTCGGTCGAAGATGAAATAATTTAGTTTTTTTAAGTCTGTGAACATCACACGTAGATAAACTAACTGATAATAAGTTTGAAAAAATGAAACCCCAATATTTAATGGATGCTAGCTGGTTGTTGCAACTATTAATACTAAAAAAGATTTAATCAAGACGTGTGTCAAAATATCAGTACGTGCCAATAAAAATCAAAATGTATTTAGCTCTAGAAATATACAGGATGTGTCAATTACATTACATTTCTTTTATTTAAACTTTAAATCCTTTTAGAACTAAACCAACTGTACCAACAGGGATTAAAATAGGGTTTGCAGCTTCAGAAACCTACAGGTCTTTTCAACTGTATGTGAACAAACCTCTATATTGTGTACTGAGATGTTAAATGAAGTCTTTTTTTTTATTTAAACCTTAAATTTAATTTTAAGTTAAATTAACTGTGCTAAGGATCAGAAAAGGGGTTGTAATTATATGCAGCTTCAGAAACCTACAGGTCTTTTCAACTGTGTGAACAATTCTTTATATTGTGTATATGTTATATAAATTTTTATTTTTTTCATTTATACCTTAAATTTCTTTTCAGTTAAATTAACTGTGCCATTAATCAAAAGAAGGGTCGTAATTATATAAAGCTTCAGAAACCTGCAGGTCTTCTCAACTATATGTAAACAAAGCGCTATATTGTGTATATGTTATATAAAGTCTTTTTTTTAATTTAAACCTATATTGTGTATATGTTATATAAAGTCTTTTTTTGTATAAACCTTAAATTTCTTTTAAGGTTAATTAACTGTGCTAAGGATCAGTAGAGGGATTGTAATTATATGCAGCATAAGAAACCTACAGGTCTTCTCAAACATTTATTGTGTACATGTGGAGTTTATTTATTTAAACTTTGAATTATTGTTTATAAGTTTGAATAATTGTTCCAGTAAAAATAAAATTGTTATTAATTTTAGAAACCTATAGGATATTTCAACTATATGTGGACAGATCTCTTTATTGTGAAGGTGAGTATAAAAAAATCGTTTTACTTTGAATATGTAAACAAACCTTTATGTAGTGAAACATTCTATCACGTAATTTTTTTTTCCAATTAACTTTGATTTCTTTTAAAATTAAACTAAAGGATCGGAAGAGGCTGGATCAGAAACCTGTAGAAATTACATTTCTAAATTGTGAAACTTACTGTCATACAGTTTTTCTTTTTAATTTAACATTAAACTTTTTTGGAATACGACAAACTCTGCCTATTATAATCAGAAAAGTATGCAATTCCAAAAACTTACAAGAATTCTGTAAAAAAACAAACCTTCATATTTTGGTACCTGCAAGTTTTATTGTTTTTAATTTTACTTTTAACTTTTTTGAAATTAAACTACTTGACTGTGCGAATAAAAAAGAGAAAAGTGATTCTAATCCAATACAGCTCCAGAAACCGTCAGGGCTTCCCGAACTGTGGGTGAAGAAACCACTATATTTTGGAAATAACTGTCGTATGAAGTTTTTTTTTTAACTTTTTTACTATAAGAATAAAAAAAGTATGCAGCTACGAAAACTTACAGAAATTCTTAACTGTATGCAAAAAACTCTCTTTATTTTCGTATCTAAAAGGTTTATTGTTTTTACTTTAACTTCAAACTTTTTTGGAATACGACAAACTCTGCCTATAATAATCAGAAAAGTATGCAATTCCAGAAACTTACAGAAATTTTGTATGAAAATAAACCTCCATATTTTGGTACCTGCAAGTTTTATTGTTTTTACTTTAACTTTCAACTCTTTTAGAATCAAACTACTTGACTGTGCGAACGAAAAAGATAAAAGTGATTCTAATTTTATACAGTTCCAGAAACCTTCAGGACTTCTATATTGTGGAACTAACTGTCATATGAATTTTTTTTTGTTTATTTTATTTTTTTACTATGAGAATAAAAAAAGTACGCAGCTTCAAAAACTTACAGGAATTCTCAACTGTATGAAAACAAACCTTTATATTTTGGTACCTTTAAGGCTTATTGTTTTTCCTTAACTTTTAACTCTTTTAGAATTAAACTACTTAACTGAGCCAATAAATAAGAAAAAAAATTTTAAAATCGTATACAGCTTCAGTAACTTATAGGTCTCTCTGAACTGTAGCTAAACAAACCTGTATGATGTGGAAATAACTGTCGTATGAAGTTTTTCTCTTTTTTTAACCTTGACCAACTCTAAAATTAGACTGTTGGTACCAATTAGAATAAAAAAAGTATGCAGCTCCAGAAACTTACAGGAATTCTCAACTGTATGTGAACAAACCTCTAAATTTTGGAAATAACTGTCATAATTACGAAGTGTGTTCTCTTTATTTTAACCATGAACTATTTTATAAAAACGACAGTGGTAATAAGGACAAGTATATTTCCAGACGTCGTGACTACAACTGTCATTTGTGGACAGATCAAAAATCAATTTCAAAAATAAAACAGTGAAATTAATAAAACCATCGAGGCTTTCCGGTAGTCTTTTAATTGCTTTGTGTTGCATAACTATTTACAGTGAAAATAAGATAAAAAATATTTTAAAAATCGTAACAGAAAGTTTTCAATAATTTGATTAGCCATTTGCTTTTCTGAGGAAAGTGCCTACATATTTATTTAATTATATTTTAGTAGCTGGTTTCATTTAACGATTATGGTCTCTTTTTTTTAACTTCGTTAATTTTAGTGTGTTATTAAATCAGTGTTATCGGTATTTTATGAAAATTCGTCGTGTAACATTGATATTTAAAGTGTCACTAATAGGAAGAGCAATGGGTCCAGTTTTTAAATTTTAAAATACACAAAGAAACATTCCTAAAAATATATAAATTCCATTTTATTAGAAAATTAAGCAAATGACGAGAAATAAGCCGATTTATTGCAACATCCTTTATTTAAATCGTTTTTAAGATATGCATCCACTGTTAGATTGTACAGGGTCTACCAACGTTAGGTACGTTAGGAATTTAAGTGTTATTAATAATGTCGAATGAAACTGAGATGATATAGGATGTGCAAGCAGGATTTAGAAAAGAAAAAAAATGTATGGATCAGGTCCTTTCATTACAAGGTTTAGTAGAAAAATTCTTGGCTAGAAATCAGAAAGTCTATTGCGCTTTTATAGACTTGAAAAAAGCCTATGACTGAGTGGTGAGGATTGAATTGTGGTCGACATTGTCTATGTATGGAGTAAGCGGTTGTTTAATACGAGCACTAAAATCAATTTATGAGGATTCCTCTGCTTGTGTCAGAATAAACGAAGCTTACACGAACTGGTTTAACATCGAAAAAAGTGTGAGACAGGGATGTGTGGCTTTTTCATTACCGTTTAACTTATACATAGACGATTGTTTAAAAGATTTGAAAAAAAGTGCGCATGGATTTAAAATAAATGATTTGATCGTCAAATGCCTTCTTTACGCCGATGATTAAGTCATATTAGCGTCATCTGAAGAGGAGTTGCAGGCGATGATTAATGTTATGCATGATGCCCTAAAAATCAAAGGGATGAAAATAAATGTAAGCGAAAGTAATGGTTTTTGAAAGAGATGAAAGCATGAAAACTGTAAAGTTTTGATTAAAGGAGAAAAAGTGGAACAAGTAAAGTAATTTGTGTGCTTGGGTTCAAAGTTTACGAGAGATGGAAAGTATGACAGTGACATTGAGCGAAGGAATCGGTCACTGCATAGCTTTATAAACAGCCAGAAAGTATCAAAAAAGGCACGTCTGGCTGAGCATAGAGGTGTGTTGATTCCTACAGTTATGTATGGAAGTAAATTTTGGGTTTGGCAGAAGAGCATGAAAATAGGATAAATGCTGCGGAGATGAGTAGTCTGAGAAGTATAGCCGGAGTGACTTGGTGGGATATAGTCAAGAATAGTGAGATAAGATAACGCTGTAGTGTAGAAGAAGATGTGGTTACAAATATAGATGCTTAGATTGTTTGGACACGTAGATCAACATTGTTTTGAAAAAAGGCTAGGTCAAGATTACCAACAACCGACGAGCTTGTATGAGAGCCCTGATGAAAGTAGGAAGCAAAAAATGTTTGTAAGAACCGTAGCAAGTGGAAGGAAGTGGTCTCAGCCTACCCCTATAGGAAAAGGGCGTGACTATTTAGATATATATATATATATATATATATATATATATATATATATATATATATATATATATATATAATATATATATATATATATATATATATATATATATATATATATGTTATTAATATTAATATCTCCACACAGGTAGTAGACAGTCATTATTGGCAACATTAAAATATTATATTACCATCAGAATCAATATTAAACGCCTCGATGCCTTTGAAGGCGCTTAAATATCCTTGAACCTGGCTCCTTCTCAAAAGACCACAAAGAATATCCACAAAAAGTTCAATGTTCGGTGGAATAAATCAACTCGTTGCCAAGAAACTTAGGATATCTCTGATATCTAGAAAGAATCCGTTTCCTTACTAGAAAACTGACCAGTGAAAGCTATAGACGCATCTTCAGATGGTGTGAATAAGTAAAATTGATTAGCAACTATTTTGCTTTGTTACTTTAAATTTTAAAGAACCATTCTACAATAAAAAGAAACTCTGGTGAAGACTTCTATTGTGGGTGTATTGGTCCTTCTACAGAGAAAAAATGTTCTTAGAAAAGCTATGTCCTTAAAATGGACAAGTACCACTTCGTGCATGTGTTAATTAATGATGATTTTGACCGGACGTTTTACATGTTTGCTCTTAAAAGATCAACAAAGTTATAAATAGCTTAAGGCGCCTTAATTATTCGTTTATCAGCTGCCAAAAGTAATAAATAAGGGTCAAATATGAGATATCTAAATTAAATTAAAAAAGTGCAGAACTATCTTAAAAAAGTAAATCTTCTTCTTAGGGTGGCATCTCCACTACAATAGCGACTACAATAGCAAACTCCTCTCTATCCTACGCCGTTCTTATCGAGTCCTTAAAGTCCAGACCTGTCCAATATATTATGTCTCTCAGCCATGATAGTTTCTTTCTGCCTACACTTCTTTTCCATTTCAATTTACCTTTAATTATGAGTTGGGGGATATAATATTTGGGATTGCTTAGTAAGTGGCCCAGGTATGCTGTCTTCCTCCGCTTGATAACCTGGAGAAGCTCTCTGTCTCTATTCACTCTGTGCAGAACTATCTTAAAAAAGTAAATCTTCTTCTTAGGGTGGCATCTCCACTAATGGAGGTTAGCGACTACAATAGCAAACTCCTCTCTATCCTACGCCCTTTTTATCGAGTCCTTAAAGTCCAGACCTGTCCAATATATTATGTCTCTCAGCCATGATAGTTTCTTTCTGCCTACACTTCTTTTCCCTTTCAATTTACCTTTAATTATGAGTTGGGGGATATAATATTTGGGATTGCTTAATAAGTGGCCCAGGTATGCTGTCTTCCTCCGCTTGATAACCTGGAGAAGCTCTCTGTCTCTATTCACTCTGTGCAGAACTATCTTAAAAAAGTAAATCTTCTTCTTAGGGTGGCATCTCCACTAATGGAGGTTAGCGACTACAATAGCAAACTCCTCTCTATCCTACGCCCTTCTTATCGAGTCCTTAAAGTCCAGACCTGTCCAATATATTATGTCTCTCAGCCATGATAGTTTCTTTCTGCCTACACTTCTTTTCCCTTTCAATTTACCTTTAATTATGAGTTGGGGGATATAATATTTGGGATTGCTTAATAAGTGGCCCAGGTATGCTGTCTTCCTCCGCTTGATAACCTGGAGAAGCTCTCTGTCTCTATTCACTCTGTGCAGAACTATCTTAAAAAAGTAAATCTTCTTCTTAGGGTGGCATCTCCACTAATGGAGGTTAGCGACTACAATAGCAAACTCCTCTCTATCCTACGCCCTTCTTATCGAGTCCTTAAAGTCCAGACCTGTCCAATATATTATGTCTCTCAGCCATGATAGTTTCTTTCTGCCTACACTTCTTTTCCCTTTCAATTTACCTTTAATTATGAGTTGGGGGATATAATATTTGGGATTGCTTAATAAGTGGCCCAGGTATGCTGTCTTCCTCCGCTTGATAACCTGGAGAAGCTCTCTGTCTCTATTCACTCTGTGCAGAACTATCTTAAAAAAGTAAATCTTCTTCTTAGGGTGGCATCTCCACTAATGGAGGTAAGCGACTACAATAGCAAACTCCTCTCTATCCTACGCCCTTCTTATCGAGTCCTTAAAGTCCAGACCTGTCCAATATATTATGTCTCTCAGCCATGATAGTTTCTTTCTGCCTACACTTCTTTTCCCTTTCAATTTACCTTTAATTATGAGTTGGGGGATATAATATTTGGGATTGCTTAATAAGTGGCCCAGGTATGCTGTCTTCCTCCGCATGATAACCTGGAGAAGCTCTCTGTCTCTATTCACTCTGCATAAGACCTCTTCATTCCGCACTCTTGTTGTCCATAGTATTTTTAGTATGCGTCGATAGGCCCACATCTTAAAAGCTTTCAATTTATTTATGCTCGTTACTTTTAAGGTCCATGTCTCTACTCCATACAAAAGGACTTGACATATGTAACATTTTGCTAATCTTAACCTTAGGTTTATGTCGAGATATGAATCGCAAAGAAGGCATCATATTTTTGAAAAGTTGCTTTTCGCTTGCGCAATTCTGAAATTTATATCTTTTTCTGGGTTTAATTAGCTGTATTTCCAGCATCCCAAATATTTATAATGGTTAACTTGTTGTAATATGTTATTATTTATAATGAAGGGATTCTGTCTCCTCTGTATTACCAAGTAAATCTAAACATACCCAATAAATAAATATTAACACAGAACTCATCAAATATCTGGAGAAATTTGAGATACCTCATGACAGACAATATGGATTTCGACAACTTCGCTATATGGAGATTTGCTGGCTTATGTCACTCAGCTCTGGACAAACACTATTGAAAAGTTTGGTGAATCCCGTGCAATAGCCTTGGATGTATCTAAAGCCTTTGACCGCGTTTGGCACCAGGCATTGTTAAGTAAATTATCTGCCTACGGTCTCCCAACCAAACTGCGCCAATGGCTCTTGAGCTTCATGCAAGATCACTCCTTACATGTGGCAGTTGACGGAATTTCTTCTGATGCGTTTAAAACCAATGCCCAGGGTTCCCCAGGGTTCCATCCTGTCCCCCACCTTATTTCTTTTACACATCAACGACCTCTTGAAAACCACCACGAACCCCATTTACAGTTTCGCAGACGACAGCACACTTTCTCAACTTTCACATCACATCAATCACTTTCAGTGAATGATACAAATAGACTCAGGCAGGAACAGGTTGATTCCATCAATAGAGATCTTAAAGCAATCGCCGAGTGGGGAACCAACAATCTTGTTCAGTTCAACGCCCAAAAAACACAAAGTGCCACGTTTTCCAAGAAAGTGAATTCCTCAAATCATCCCATCACAATGTCCGGAAATACCCTTAAACCAAGTCCCTCCATCTCGATTTTGGGAGTCACGGTGTCCAATAATATGTCTTGGCATGACCATGTTGCTAACATCGCAAAGTCGGCAAGCCAGAGACTAGGTTTTCTGTGGAAAGCCAGAAAGTTTTTTACTCCTGATCAACTGTTGACGACGTACAAGGCTCAAATCCGACCTCTACTGGAGTATTGCTCGCACATTTGGGGTTCAGCACCAAGGCATTCTCTTCGTCTTCTAGATTCCATTCAGAAAAGAGTCATTCGCTTGATAAGCAGCTCAACTCTCACGGATACCCTTCACCCTCTAGAACATAGAAGAAAAGTTGCAGACCAGTCATTGCTCTACAGATATTTCCATGGCAGATGCTCCAGAGAAATAAAAACTCTTGTACCACCATTGGCCACATTCGGCCGAAGAACTCGGCCCGCTGATCAGTCTCACACATTTACTCTCAAACTTGACACTACAAGGACCAATCTTCATCAAGAATCCTTCTTTTACAGTGCTGCTACGGAATGGAATAAGCTTCCAAAATTAGTTATTCCAGAGAACTATGACCTGCAACTTTTTAAAAAGCGTGTCCACAATCATTTCCTTTCTATAATCTCTTCCCCTTCTAATAGTCGCAGTGCGGGCCGTCCGCGGCCCACACGATAGGTGCGACCATTTTGCGACCATTTTCATAAAAAAAAAATCTTAGCAATATTATTCATGTTATTTACTGTTGGTATTGTATTTAAAATAATTCGGAAAGTTTATTAGATATTTAAATATTCATGTTAATGTATTTTTAATATAAAATAAAGCACTTTTAAATTATAATTCTATTAGTATACATCAAATAAAAAATGAGGTACTCGTTATATCCGCATTTTTATATGGACATTACAGATAATGGTCAATATACAACAGTATTTACTTTAATGCGACAAATTATCGATTATCACCCGTACATGTTCGATTTTTCGATTATTAATATCAACGGTTGTTGGTGTCTCAAAAAAGCAGAACAGCATGAAATTTTATTTTCTTATAAGGAACTTCCTGTGCTCACGTTGTTTTCTGGATTCTACAAGTGAATATTATTCATTATACATGGTTGCTATGCAAAAAACGAAACAAAGCCACAATTTCTACCCTAAACAACTCGGAATTGCACTAGACCGCACACTTACAAAAAAAATCTGGAAAATACGAGCCAGAAGGTCAAGACTCTGATTTTGGTGTATCACGTGGCTGAGTATAGCGCCCCTGTGTGCACATACCAGAAAGATAGATGTACACCTGAACGACTGCATTGAATGATCACTGATACACTAAAATCTACACCCATTACCTGGTTGCATACTATCAGTAATATTCCACTACCAGAACTAAGACGGAAAGACGCCACTTCAAGAGAACGGGCTAAACTACAACATCCAAACCTCCCACAGGACCCCCCAATTCGTGCCACCCTAAAAACCCTCTGCCAAACCGCCTCAAATCCAGGAGCCCCCTATGTGCTGAGGCAGTACAAAACTACCAGATCAAAGAAGACTGGCTCCATGAATGAAACGTGGCAACAATATACAAACATGACATAGTGGACCCTACACTTGCTCTACCAGGATTTAATCTGAATGGAAGCACCTGGACCAGCCTTAACAGAATAAGGACAGGCCATGCAAAACGCAACGTCATGATGTATAAATGTGGACTTCGCGACTCCCCAGCCTGTGACTGCGAAACCAATAAGCAAACTGTGGAGCATATTGTCCGGGAATACCTATAAGGAAGTACCTAGAACCATTCAGAGACATCATCTATGCGACACTCCCTGCACTGGACCTGTTGAATTCCCTGGATGTATTTATTTATACATAACACATTTATGACTTTAAATTTTTCTTGCTAAAATGCCATAGGTATATTATTTTTAGTTTAATTGTGGTAAATTCGATAAGAATTTGAATTATTTTTGGTTTTTACATACAAAGAGTCAGATTTTCACATTTTGTAGATTTTGGATAAAAAAGAAAAGTAAGAGTGTTTTTATCGAAATTTTCATTGGAATTTTTGTAAGTACATTTAATATTTTCCGTAAGTGCCATATATTTAAATTTAATATTAATTTGGTAATACCTACTATATATTTATTTTTATAATAAATTTTATTTCTCATGGAAAGCTATGAGTGATTGTTGTATTGACTATGGCCAAAACGGCAGCGATGGGACTCGTCACCACCTGTCATGCCTTGCTTCCTGTGAGGGCGAAACGTGGACTGCGGATAGTCGCTTTGCTACTTTGAATATGAGAGGAGGATTAAATGATAAAATGGATGAAATATACACGATAATAGAGGAAAGACGGATTGATGTTCTTTGTGTAAATAAAACCAAGCGAAAAGTATGTGAAACCACAACACATAGACCTTATACAGCCTACTTGTCAGGAGTTTTATAAACCAGCAGAGTTTTTTAGGGCGTTGGTGTGATACTCTCTGCTAGAATTAATGAATATGTGGCTTTGAATGTGTGAGCACAAGACTCCTCTGGATGAGACTGATGGTTGGTCTTACTCGTTTATGCCCCACAAAATGCGCAGTAGAACCATTCTTTTAAAGTCCAAAAAGAGAGACGGGAGTTTTGGGATAGTGTGACAGATATTCTGAATAAGTGTAACCAGAATGAAAGAATTGTATTGTTGGGTAATTTTAATAGTTGGGTAAGATTAAAACGTAATGAATATGATAGTGTTTTGGGAATGTACAGTGACAGCAGAATTAATTCAAATAAAGAAAGTCTACTTAAAGTTTGTTTGGACTGGAATTTTGTGATAACAAACACAATGTTTAACCACACAAGACAAGGAGGATACAAGAGAAGTAAAATAATTTCGTAATTGTGGATGAAAGATTGAAAAAGAAAGTGATGGACACTCGGTCAAAAAAGCACGTCCGGCTGTGTTGGTTCCTACACTTATGTTTGGTAGTGAATGTTGGGTTTGATAGAAGAAGCATAAAAGTAAGATCAATGCTGCGGAGATGAGTAGTCTAAGAAGTATAGCCGTACTCCTTGTAGGACTGAGAATTCTTCAGATCTTTCATTGACAACGCGAACGCAAGCTTTTTGGTGCCAGTATAGCCTACCTATGATTCGCAGATCTTTATAATCTAATCCCGATTGCTCTAAAATTTCCATTAGCTTCCCATGATTAATCCCATCAAAGGCTTTCTCAAAATCTATAAAACATGCGTAGACGTCCATGTTGACATCTCGCGCTCTTTGGATCAAAACGTTATTAATTTTCATTTTATCGGAAAAGGAAGTTTCATGTTTGATAAATCAGTAACAGGTGTTGTTATGTAGGAAATCATTATTAAAATACGATCAAAATTCATAAAGTTAACCGCCCCAAAAAAATCGGGCCTCTGTAGACGAATTTAAAAAAAAAAAACAATTTTTATTTAATTCCTTCAACTACACTGCCAACGTGATCCTAATACCGCAACACTAACCATCAATCATTTTCAGATGTTATTAATTTAATCAGAGTTATTTTAAATTTGGACGATTAAAGGATAGCGTTAAATGAACGGCTAGAGAACTCACCGAAGAACTCTTGAAGAAACAATCATAGAACAAACTAGCGCAGCACAAATTAGGCAGGATCTCAACATGTAATTATTGTACGTGTTTAAGACAGCGACGTGCGCAATATGAAGCTTCGACTTTGTTGTCTTAGTGTAGCTGCCCGTGAAAAATAATTTTTTTTGTTTAAATGTCCCTCCTGTTTGGCTCTTTTCAGGATTACATCTAACAGCTAACGACCTTGCAGATTTACTTCCTAAGTTGCAATCAATACTGATGTTTCTGTCGTCATAAAATACATAACAACAAAATACTACAGGGTAAATGCAAAATAAAATTATACCAAACGACTTAAGACTGGATCTCTGAACACCACTTTTTTTAAATGATTATGCAAAACAGCTGCAGGTATCATCTTGGTGAATTGATCAGATAGATTTCTCCTTGACTCCACAAATTTTTATTTATCCAATCTTGTATTATTAGTCTCATACGAGCACTGAAATCACTTAACGAGGATTTCACTGCTTGTGTATATAATAAACGAAACTTGCACGGACCGTTTTAACATCGAAAAAGGTGTGAGACAGGGATGTGTGTCTTCGCCATGGCTGTTTAACATATACACAGACGATTTTTTAAAAGATTTGAAAGAGAGTACGTATGGATTGAAAATGAATGATTTGATCGTCAAATGCTTCTTCAGCGTCATCTGAAGAGGAGTTGCAGGCGATGGATAAAAATAAATGTAAGCAAAACGAAAGTAATGGTTTTTGAAAGATAAGAAACCATGACAAATTGTAAAGTTTCGATTGAGGGAAAAAGAGTGGAACAAGTAAATGAATTTGTGCACTTGGGTTCAAAGTTTACGAGAGATGAAAAGTATGACAGTGACAATGAGCGAAGGGTGTTGGCAGAAAAACAAATAAATGGGGCACTGCATAGCTTTATGAACAGCCAGAAAGTGTAAAAAAGGCACGTCTGGCTTTGCATAGAGGTGTTTTAGTTTCTACACTAATGTATGGTAATGAATGTTGGATTTGGCAGAAGAAGCATGAAAATAGGATTAATGCTGCGGAGATGAGTGGTATGAGAAGTATAGCAGGAGTGACTCGGTTGGATGAAGTAAAAAATAGTGAGATAAGAGAACGCTGTGGTGTAAAGGAAAATGTGGTTGCAAATATAGATAAAGGAATGCTTAGATAGTTTGGACACGTAGAAAGGATTGTTGAAGAAAGATTGACGAAACAAATTTATAAGGCGAGTGTGAATGGACAAGTTGGTAGAGGTCGCCCTCGGCGAAAATATCTCGATCAAATCAATATTGAAGGGTGGATCAAGAGTACCAACAACCGACGAGCATGTATGAGAGCACTGATAAAGTAGAGGAAGCAAAAAATTTGTGCAAGGACCGTAGCAAGTGGAAGGAAGTTGTCTCTGCCAGTACTTACAGAACTAAAAACGAAACTACAAGCGCCTTAGTGCAAATTTGCAGACATTTAAACTCCCAGTTTAAAAACAGGTAATATTATTTAAAACTGCGGGAGATGTCAGCACTAACTTGCAGCTCGAGCTCCCTTTTTCATTTCATCCCTATCTTTAATTTTCTTTGTAATAGTCTCCTGTAGTTTAAAAAGTTAAGACTGTTGAATTAACGTGTAGATTATTTTGTCCTTAAAGTTCTTCATCCCGAGATGTTACCTAATAAAATTTGGTTTATATAAAGGTTACAGTACTAAAAATCTAAATTAAGATTTTTTACTTTGCTACTCGAGGTGTCAATTAAAACGGATTCTTAAAGCTTGTATCTGTAACTAGATATAGGGATAGCGTCTTGTAGTTTAATAGGTTTATCGTGGATTGAAATTTGACTTTGACCTTCTTCTTCTTTTTCTTCTTCAAGTGTGCCTTATCCTCCTAAAACATTGGCGAATGATCTTTACTTTGTCCACAGCCAACCTAAAGAGTGTCGTGGTATTAACTTTATACCATTGGCGAAGATTCTTGAGCCAAGATGTTCTTCGGCGACCAAGACCACGCTTTCCCTCTATTTTATCCTTAATAATAATGAGGAGAAATTTATATTTCGGACTTCTTATTACGTGGGCAAAGTAGTCAAGCTTTCTTTTTTTATGATATTAAGTACCTCTCTTTGTTTATTCATACCCTGTAAAACCGCTTCATTCGTAACCCTGTCCATCCACGATATCCCCAGCATTCTTTGGTAAGTTCACATTTTGAAAGCCTTAATCCTCTTGCAGATTGTTTCAGTAAGTGAATGGGCGTATTCTTGAGGGCATTCTTAGAGCTCTGTTGGTAAGCACTTTTTGCATGTTCTTGAAAGATGTTCGTGCCTGTTCTATTCTGCTTTTTATTTCTTAAGTTTAGTCCCATTTTTCATTTAACCAGCAGCCTAGATATTTGTATTTTTGTATCTCCTTTATTATTTTTTCATTTATGCTGGTATCCCTTAAGTTGTAGGCTATATTTTTGTTTTTGGTGACAATCATCCATTTTGTCTTCTTTATATTTGATCGTAGACCCATTTGTTGGCTACGGTTTGTAACCACTGCTAAGAGTATCTATAAATCATCTTTATTTGTTGCTAGTAAGACCGTGTCGTCCGCATATCTTAGATTGTTGATGACTATTCCATCACCATCTGTTCTGTCTTCGACAGCTTCTTTGGGCTTCTTTTTTCTGCATATAAATTAAACAAAATGGGCGAGAGCCCACAGCCTCGTCGTACTCCTCTCATAATAGGTACTTCTTCAGATGTCTGGCCGTTAATTTTAATGTCAGCTGTCTGATTTCAATACAAGTTGGCGATTATCCTAATATTTCGTCCGTCCAGGCCTATAACGACTTTGATCTGTGAATTGCCATTCATTCGAATTTGATCGATATTGAAAGTTGATGCAAATGAACGTGATTAATAAAAAATTTTATTCTTAATATTAACGACGATTTATTTTTAAAAGCGTGTTAGTAAAGTAACTTGATATCCTTGAAAAAATGCACCAGGCGCCGTTCATGGTGAAAAGAATTACCACACCGACACATTTTTTCATCCGATACATATCGACTGCGCTGTGATTTAGTATCTGGACCGGTGATTATATCGGCATTCGATAAGATTAGAAGTGCCATTTATCATTTGATAATAACATATTATTGGTGGTTAACAGGAGAGAATGGAAGTCTGTATGTATTGTTACTATGAGGCAAATTGCCGTTAGCTTTTGGGCTACCTTACGTCTATTTTTACGGTTGCTGTTAACATTTAGGAAATTTTCTTTATCGGTTTGTTAATAAAAATCAAATCAAGCAGATTCGGTCTAATATCGATCATTAGCTCTCCATCCTCGCGGAACAATGTCTAATCAAATAAAGCGATGATACATTTAATATTAGATCATTTTCTATTAAATTACTTTTTTTTACAAAATTATTTTATTGACGCTAGACGCGACGCGGTGTTCAAAAATTTACCAGACGGAGGCCGGCATAACAACAGCTCATTAATTATGCGCCCTAAATTCGGTCGGCGCCGTCGTCTCTAGGCAAGGTCGACTGAGACGGATTCAAAAAAATCGTACGATGGTAAATAATCGAAGAGATCATACACATTATTAAATCGCTTTTACGTTGTTTTTGTTTAAGTTTCTAGTCCAAGAGTATTTTAGGCTTTCGTACATTTTTATAAATTTTACTGCAGGTTGATTCCGTGTATACTGATTTTTCCAAGGCTTTTGACAACGTGAATCATGATCTTCTGCTTTAGAAGCTTGATTTTCTTTACATTGGTGGTTCAGTCTGGCGGTGGCTTCGCAGTTACTTAACCAATAGCGCTCAACAGGTTCGGATAAACCATTTCTATTCCCATAAATTTTCAGTGACATCGGGTGTTCCCCAGGGTTCACACTTAGGTCCATTATTATTTAATCTATTTATCAATGATATTGTAAGTTGTTTTCGTCATACTGATGCTATATTATTTGCAGATGATTTGAAGTGTTTCAAAGTTATTAAAGGTCATGAGGATGTTGGAGTATTGCAATCAGAATTGGATAACCTGTCTGAATGGTGCACTCTTAACGGTATGGGGCTTAATGCCAGTTAATGTCACATAATTCGCTTTTGTCGTACCCAACACTTAATCACACTCAATTACAACATAAATGGTCAACTGCTAGGTACAGTTAATCAGATAATGGATTTAGGAGTAATTTTTTTCTTTTCATTACTCTACAAGTCAAATTTGTACGTCCATATTAAAGTTTCAACATTATTACAATCACATTACCAGATATCACTCATATCAGTAGATATTGCGGTTGTGCTTTTATCGCCACATTGTGTTCTTAAAATGCTACCAAGGCATATTATAGTCATTAAAATTAGACTAACAACGAGCACACTTTATGAATAAAATTGTTTGGGTTTCAAGCGGTTCCTTTGGAAAAATAATACCGTTATTTTTGCAACTGTCGTCAGTTTTATGATTATCAAATGATTATTCGATTGTTTAGCTTACGACTTTAGAATGGAGTTCGTATACTTTGAAATAAGCTGTTTCAAGCATTTAATAATTTATTATAGTTTTAGCATGACGCGCACGTGTCGCCGGGTCTGGTAAATATTAAAACTGAATATTGGTGATAAAACAAGATATGCTGTCGATTTACTTGACATTTAAGGTGAAATATGTCTCCAAAAAAGCAACGTTTCAAATGTTTCCGCTTCGATTTAATAAAGCATGTTTTTTAGGATAATAAAACTTTTATGTGAAAGCCAAAAAATTGTTTTTTGAGAATTCTAAATTTAATTTGCATCCTTGCTGCAATAATTATGACTCATACTGTAAATAATTTTAAAAATTAAAGCTTAGCGATGCAAAACAATAAAGTTTTATTTTAAATAAATTGGTGTGTATTATTCAAAATAATAATTTATTACGATATATGTACAGAGACATGAGTGTAAGTAGCAATGAAAATGAAATTAGTACGACAGAAATTGTGGAAGCGTTAAACAGTATGAAATTGGGTATATCAGCTGGGAACGACAGGATAACAGTTGATTTTCTGAAGGCTGGAAAAACGTGGTAACTATTCTGTTGTACCGTTTTCTTAACTTTTATTGGAGGAGTGGTAGCGTTCCAGACGACTGGTGCAAGGCCGTTATTGTGCAGTCTTACAAGGGAAAAGGTTCGCAGCAGGACTGTAAGAACTACCGAGGTATTAGTTTACTCAATATAGTCGCAAACTGTATGCAAAGATATTGATATAAATATTATCGAATGAAACTGAGATGATATGGAATATGCAAGAAGGATTTAAAAAAGGAAGAAGATGCATGGATCAGGTCTTTTCATTACGAGGTATAGTCGAAAAATTCTTGGCTAGAAGTCAGAAGATCTATTGCGCTTTTATAGACTTGGAAAAGGTCTATGACAGAGTGGTGAGAGTAAATTGTCTTTGTATGGGGTGAGCGGTAGTTTAATACGAGGACTAAAAATACTTTACGAGAATTCCACTGCTTGTGTCAGGATAACCGAAGCTTACACAAACTAGTTTAACATCGAAAAAGGTGTGAGACAGGGATGTGTACATAGACGATTATTTAAAAGATTTGAAAAAAAGTGCGCATGGATTTAAAATAAATGATTTGATCGTCAAATGCCTTCTTTACGCCGATGATTAAGTCATATTAGCGTCATCTGAAGAGGAGTTGCAGGCGATGATTAATGTTATGCATGATGCCCTAAAAATCAAAGGGATGAAAATAAATGTAAGCGAAAGTAATGGTTTTTGAAAGAGATGAAAGCATGAAAACTGTAAATTTTTGATTAAAGGAGAAAAAGTGGAACAAGTAAAGTAATTTGTGTGCTTGGGTTCAAAGTTTACGAGAGATGGAAAGTATGACAGTGACATTGAGCGAAAGGTGTTGGCATGAAAACAAATGAATGGGGCACTGCATAGCTTTATGAACAGCAAGAAAGTTTAAAAAAAGGCACTTCTGACTGTGCATAGAGGTGTGTTGGTTCGTACACTTATGTATGGTGGTAAATGTTGGGTTTGGCAGAAGAAGCATGAAAATAGAATTATTGCTGCGGAGATGAGTAGTCTGAGAAACAAAGCCGGAGTGACTTGATTGGATAAAGTATAAAATAGTGAGATAAGAGAACGCTGTGGTGTAAAAGAATATGTGGTTACAAAGATAGATAAAGTAATGCTTAGATTGTTTGGACACGTAGAAAGGATGGATGAAGGAAGATTGACGCTAGGCAGATTTAAAAACTATTATATGGAATTGTAAGAACTTTCAAAAGACATCTTATTCGATCCCGCGCTTGGGGTTGAAAGTAGTGGAGTCAAAAATACCGAAAAAGAGTGTCTCTCTTTAATCAAAAATCGACTAATCTGAGTGTAAAAAATAATAAAAACGTATTCTACTCAAAAACTATATTTATCGTAAAGCGTATTCAAACTATCCCTCGATAACAAATATGCGTCTACTTATTGTCGTCCCTTCATGAAGACTGCTGCCAGCTCCCGTATTTCGTCCTTTTCTTTAGATACCTGCTCTCCAGATGTGTTCGTGTGCCCAAAAACCTCGCCTTACATACAGGGTGGATCCAAATATATCTTACACGAGCAATTTTTTAGAATGTTGACGAGGTTCCTGCAAATGACTCTGTTTCGTTTTCGGTTGGCCACCCTGTATATTTTATCGTAAGAATTATTAAAAAATTATTTCATTCATTTGCTTCCTTTCGTTTTTTTTAATCTTGCAAGTCTAGAATAAGTTCCTGGGGATAAACGAAAATGGGCATCCTTACAAAATTTCATCGGATATTAAATTAAATCAGATAAATTTTTTTTAATTTCCCATTTTCGACCGAGAAATCCGATATCTTCTTATTAAAGAAACGCCGTTGAATAAACATAATTATTTTTTCGTGCGGTTTTAAAGTATATACGAATCGCTGTCCCGTTTTAATGCATATCGTCGGTCTTTTCCGAACGAAAGAAGTACCGCGGGGCGCATAAAAAATTAAAATTAAAGAGCGGCTCAAAATGTTGTGAGCACATCAGGTAAAGCTCCGGGATATTTTTCTTTTCTTTTTAATAAAAGTTAAAGAGAATTTTCCAAACAAAGAAGTTTATATCGCTGTGATTATTTTGCAACCCTTTTTCATTTCAATTGTCTTTGCAATAACAAAAATGTTGACCTTTTATTAAAAATTATAACATTTTCCTCGCATAGATACGGGAGCAATATCTACTATGATAGGATTAATTAAATGATTCCACCTTTATAATAATAATTTATTAATAATTGGATTTACAATTACAGGATTAATTCCGGACGAATGGCGCCTAAGTACCACAATCTTACTGCTTAAAAAAGAAGACAAAAAGATACCCGCAAACTACCGAGGCATAAATCTTCTAAATACAACCTTAAAGCTAGTAACAAAGATTATAACAAATAAAATAAATCAACTCACCACATTGGGCGATGAACAACAAGGAATCAGATCAGGAAGATCCTTACTAATGTGATATTTGTCCTGCGACAAATAACTGAAAAATCCATCGAGTATAACAAACCAGCCTTCATGTGTTTTATAGACCTGGAAAAGACGTTTGACCTAATACAACTGGAGGACGTGGTACACCTCCTATATAAAAGGCAAATCCCATATAGCATCTCATACAACATCATAACCATCGAAAATATTTACCAGAGAAACAAAATACAAGCCAAAATTAATGGCACAACTACCGAAGAAATTCCTGTAAATAGTGGTATTCGACAAGGAGACTCCCTTAGCCCCTTATTGTTCAACATTGTTATGGACGAAATAATAAAAAGCACTCGTAACCTGAAAGGGTATAAAATGGGGAACAAAGACGTCAAAATCCTATGCTATGCCGATGATGCTGTTCTGATTGCAGAAAACGAAGATGACCTACAGAGATTACTATTCAAATTTAACACAACGGCAAAAAGTCTAAAAATGAAGATATCTGCAGCAAAGACGAAATGCATGACCACCTCAAAAACACCTATCAAATGCAAGCTGGTTGTGGATGATAAAATTATACAACAGGAGATGAAATTTAAATACCTAGGCATAGAAATATCAGGATACGGTGACATCGAGGCGGAGGTAAGAAACCAAGCGGCAAAATCAGCACGAACCTCAGCTTACCTGAACGATACAATCCTCCGAAACAAATATATCGGAATCGAGACCAAATCCCGAATCTGCAAGGCGGTCATCCGACCTATATTAACATAAATAGCGGAAACTAGACCGGATACATCGAACACAAAGAGAATATTAGAAACCACCGAAATGAAAATAGTGCGCAGGATCGCTGGAAAAACACTTTTTGACAGGGAGAGAAGCGAGTACATTAGAAGATCATGTAAAATAGACAATGTAAATGAATGGATTCTGGGAAGAAAGAGAGAGTGGAACGAACACATAGACCGGATGAATGACGACAGAATGGTCAAAATAACTAGAGACAGAGAGTTGACAATTTACAGTGTGGCATCTTGTTTGAAAGGGATTTTTATTATATGTTCGTTCAGCAATACTAAGTTTTTCATATTTGGTACAACCATAACTGAAAAAATTTGTTATTAAAATGTAAAAATATTGACACTGTAAATTATGTATCCGTTAAAAAAACCTGAAACAGGTCGATTCCTATTCTCAATTTGACAATTTATGGTATGAAAATATTACTCCCTTCTTGCACCCCCTTTGAATTATGAGCATACCCTCAAAAATTTAAAATAGGAAGGGGGGTTGTGTGGCACCTTGTTCGAGAGGGATTTTCATTCTCTGTTCAGCAATACTAAGTTTTTTAAATTTGGTGCAATCATAACTGAGAAAATTTATTCTGAATATGTATAATACGGATGAATATGGATAACGGACCGCCTTTTCTATTTTTATCTTTTCCGTTGAAAAGCAAGTAACCATTGACGAAGAGACATCAACACCTTGTATATATAGGCTGAATAAAATATTTTGCGAAAACTAATTTTAGAATCGTTAAAAATAGTAGCTGTGATTTGTAGCTATAAGATCTTGCCGGAGCCGTGGTACAATAGCAGTCACAACTCTGGTAGTAATTTCTGATGTGTTTTTTATGAAAAAAAATTCAAATAAGTGTGTTTTTTAGTGTAATCTTTACGATCTACACGTTTTATTTGGTTTTTATCGAAAGTCCATCCAACACGGTAGCTTTTAGGTCCCGTTTTTGGGAAACTAGAATGATTTGAATAATCCGCCGTCTATTCGGAATGTCAACTAATTAGGCCCATTACATCTAATTAATTTAATGACTCGGGTCCACGAAACAAGAAATCCGTTTTAAAATCGTTCTCGTTCGATTGAAGTATTTTCGTGTATAGAAAAATTTTTGTTTAGAAACTGCCCCGAGCGATTTTTTTTTATCTCAGACGAACGAATGAAAATTTAATTGCTTATTTGAAACGAAGATAATGAGCAGAAAAAAATTAGGTAAAGCAGGAACGGCCTACAAACATTAAGCCGACCCATGCGCCAACTTTACACTTTACACCTTCAATAATACTTTAGTTGTTGAGAAGATGTATGTAAAAAGACAATAATAAACGAAAAGAAAATAATCCCAGAACCTCAGTTTAGATTAAGTAACAAGCATGTACAATAAATACGCTGGAAGTATTTGAAATGTATATCTATCGAAGAATCTTGATAGCCCCATGGACAGCAAGGAAAACCAACTAAGGAAATATTGAGGACGATAGAAAGAGAACGCGAATTGTTGGGCACAATAAAATGCAGGAAAACAGCGTACCTGCGACATGTGTTACGCTACGAAAGATACCATTTGCTCCAACTATTAATAGAAGGAAAAATTTTTTTTATGAAAATAGTCGTTAGTTCTGCAAATCGCTCTTTTTTAGTTGGAGTTAAAGAACCGAAGTTTGTGATTAAAGAAAGTTTACTTTCATAATTTTGTTTATGGTTTATTTTTTTTTACTGAAAATAGTCGCAAAAATGGTAGACCTATCGTGTAGGCCGCGGACGGCCAGCACTGCGACTATTAGAAGGGGAAGGGATTATAGAAAAGAAATGATTGTGGACACGCTTTTTTAAAAAGTTGCAGGTCATAGTTCTCTGGAAAAACTGATTTTGGAAGCTTATTCCATTCCGTAGCAGCCCCGTAAAAGAAGGATTCTTGATGAAGATTGGTCCTTGTAGTGTCAAGCTTGAGAGTTAATTTTGTGAGACTGATCAGCATGCCGAGTTCTTCGGCCGAATGTGGCCAAAATGTGGTACAAGAGTTTTTATTTCTCTGGAGCATCTGCCATGGAAATATCTGTAGAGCAATGAGAGAAAAGAAGTGTAGGCACAAAGAGGATGTCATGGCTCCGAAATATTAAACATTGGAGAATTAATTCACACCGCCAGAGATAGGGAAAAATGGTCAGAAGTGATCGCAAACATCCATTAATTGATAGCACCGAAAGAAGAAGAACAAGCATGGAACAATAGAGCAAGCACATAGGTTAGTCAACCAAATAAACAAAGACCTAAATCCCAGAAAATATTGTTCAGCTACTTTCCTCGATATACTTCAAGCATTTGACAATGTATAGCACGCAGGACTGCAAGTCAAACTAAAGAAGTTTCTATTTTAGCCCCACATCAGTTATTAGAATCTTATCTGACAGATAGACACTCTTTGGTGTACTAGAAATTGAATACACTGAGATACATCCTATATATTCAGTAGTTCCGCAAAGTAGTGTCCTTGATCCAATATTATATCTCTTGTACACAGCAGTTCTACCAACAACAAGAATTACTACTGTAGCACCATACGCAGACGACACTGCTATTCTGGCATCTCTCACCGATCCAACATCAGCATCGAGAAACTTCCAAACAAACCTCAATATTATTCAGCATGGCTAAAAATATAGCGCAATAAAGTTAATGTATCTAACATATACATTACAAAAAAGAAACATGTCATTCGTGTATAGAAAAATTTTTGTTTACAAACTGCCCCAAATGATTTTTTTTATCTTAGACGAACGAATAAAAATTTAATTGCTTATTTGAAACGAATATAATGAGCAGAGTGAAAACAATAATAAACGAAAAAAAAATAATCCCAAAACCTCATTTTAGATTACGTAACGCTTTAAATTTTACATTTCCTCCCAATACTTTAAAAAAAATTACATGTTAAAATTCCAATTATTTTAGTTGCTAACTTACTACTTAATTGATTAAATATTTAAACTGATTACCGCCCGCTTTCATAGAATAATAAAGATTTTGTTCAAAACGTTCACGCACATTCCGAAGAACTTCCGGAGTAATTCGACGGAACTCGTCAACGATTCTTTGACGCAAATCTTCCAACGACGCTGGTTGTGTTTTATAGATTTTACTTTCTAGATGTTCCAACAGAAAAAAATCCAGGGGCGATAAATCTGGCGATCGTGGAGGCTTTTTAATGCTGCCTCTTCTTCCAATTCAATGCCGTGGAAAACGTTGGTCTAAATATTGACGAAAAATCGTCGCAAAATGCGGAGGAGCACCGTCCTGTTAAAAATAAAAATGATCTTCGTTATACTGTGAATTATTTTCAAATACTGATCGTATCCATTGGTGTTTTATAGAAGTGATTTCTTAATAAGTATTTTGCGGAATTTTAAAATTTAAAGACTATTGTACAGAGAATTGTATGAGTTAAAAAAGTCATCTTATTCGAATCCCAATGCCATTTAAATTTTTTAGGGTAATTCTTATCCTCGCTTGGGGTTAAGAGTAGTGGAGTCAAAATTTCCGGAAAAAAGTGTCCCCCTTTAATCAAAAATCGACGGGTCTGAGCGTTTTTCTAAAATGTTGACAAGATTCCTGCAAATGGCTCTGCTTCGTTTTCGGTTGGCCGCCCTGTATTAATATTTAAATTGATGGTGGTTAATTTATTTTGCTGTAGGTGAAATTACCATGAACAAATTTTTCATCATTGATTTTAATTTTCCAACGTTTCATCCAAGCCTTGATTCTACTGAATGCCCTTTGGATATGAATTGTTTTTTCCGAAGTTGTACCTGTAGCTATAACCGCAGCGTCATCTGCAAAAATTGCTAGTTTTACATTCTCTATTTTAGGGATATTATGGTGTTTATAATAGGTGCAGTATAGGCCAAAGCCGTGTGTTATTTTTCTTTTCCAAAGCTTTCTCCATTTCATTTGTTATTCGGTAAATATTTTTATGGTGGATGAATTGTGGAATCCTATATTAGCTGAACATTTTATACCCTCAAAGTTTCTACCAGTAGCCACATTTCTGAGTGCTAATGCCAGTCAGTCGGAAGCCGATAAACTTCCTCTCATCACTGTATTTTTCCTGGTTAAAAACGGTTAAACTTTTTGTAAAACTTGGTTAAAAGTATGTTCGTTCATTCTAGCCCGTGTAAAAATATATTTTATTTGTAGCAATTATTTCCTTCACAGCATGTGAATAATTTCCATGTTTTTTAAACATTCTTTTATCAAATAACGACATTTTGTTGCTGATGCTAGTATAATACACAAGCAAGCTTTTTTTTATTTTCGTTTGTGAAACAATATCTACTATAAATCATGTACTCTACAACGAACGATTTTGAAAATGATAAAAAATAATAACAGTAAAAATGAACGAGTCATGATAATCGACAGTATTATTGAACGTGTACGTTATACGATTTTGCTGATCCGTCTTTTTACACAACGAAGTCAACAATGAACGTCAGATACCTGCCTAGCAAATAAAACAAGGAAACGTTTCACGGGAAGTCTTATAGCTCCAGGTATACACGACTGTCATAATTCTATATTTGAATGCTTAAGCGCGGATATCACCTCAAGTGTTTAGAGAATAATTATACAACAGATAAATAGTTTATTAATGGTATCGATATAGATACACACAGCTAAACTTATACAGTATGGAACAGCTAAATGAAACAAATTCAATATTCTTCTTCTTCTTCTAGGTGCCATGACCGTTTAACGATCGTTGGCGATCATTCTGGCTATCATGTTTGCAATCATTATTTTGTTGGTAGCCGCTCGGAAAAGTTGTATAGCGGTGAGACCAAACCACTGTCTGAGATTTTTGAGCCAGGAAGTTCTTCGTCTGCCGGGGCGTCTCTTACTATTAAACTTACCCTGTATAATAAGTTGTAGAATGTCATACTTTTCTGGGTGTCTCATGATATGTCCTAAATATTCAAGTTTTCGTTGTTTTACAATATTGACCAATTCTGTATCTTTATGCATTCTTCTAAGCACCTCCTCGTTTGTGATCTTTTCCACCCAACTTACTCTTAGCATTCTCATGTACAACCACATCTAGAAAGCTTGTAGACGTTTGAGCGTGGCTTATGTTAGTGTCCAGCTCCCGACTGCATACAAAAGAACTGGAAAGACATATGCTCTAATCATCCTCATTCGCAGGGCAATCGATAGATCGTGACTGGTAAAAAGTTTTTTCATGCGAATAAATGTTGCCCGGGCACACTCAATACGTATTTTGATTTCCTCGTTTATCCTGCAACCACGGTATTTCCCACTTGAGACTCTGTCTAATTGTGTTCCGCTGACGTAGACACTAGCAACTTGATTATGAATTCCTTTGTTTATTAGAATGTATTTGGTTTTTGCCGTGTTTATTTTCAAACCAAATACTTCGCAAGCTTCAGTTAGACAATTAATAAGTCTCTGTAGGTCATCGATGGACTGCACGAGTATTACAGTGTCTTCAATATGTACCTATTAATTATTGAGCATATTTATGTGTGTCGAGGGGTCCTATAGTAGTGTCAGGATTGGGGGAAGAGTTTCAACGCCTTTTCTCATAAACAGTGGTCTTAAACAGAGAGACGCCTTGTCGCCCCTGCTGCCTAACATAGTACTAGAGAAAGTCGTGAGAATAGCAAACACTGGTACACTTTCAGGTATCAAGGTCTTCGACTTATTCTGGCCTTTGCGGACGATATAGACTTAGTAGGAAAGACAACCATAGACATAAAATAAAATGAGTCTAAAACTAAATATATAGCAACGGTAAGAACCGGTCGGCGAGATCGAATTGGACATAATGTAACCATAGATACTTATAATTTCGAGCGAGTGCAGCACTTTAAATATTTGGGAGCTACAATAACAGCAAATAATAACATAACAGAGGAAATTAATATGAGAATACAAAGTGGAAATTGCTGTTTCTTTGCACTACAGAAAATATTGAAGTCCAAAATAGTCTCTCGAAGAACAAGAATAAGTGTCTACCACACTATTATCAGACCCAATATGACATATGCGTGCGAAACGTGGACCATGACAAAACAAAATAAAAACCGACTAAGAATAGCAGACAGAAAATTCCTTCGGAGTATATGGTATATGGAGTATATGGGCCAGTAAAGGACCAAAACTCAGAACAGTACCGGATCAGAAACAATAGAGAACTGAAACATATACCGTCAACCAGATATCGTTAAAAATGGTTAAAGCTGAAAGACTAAGATGGGCCGGACACATTAAAAGACAAAATTATGAACGAATGGTGAAACTAGTATGGGAACAGAATACAACCAACAGAAGACCACTTGGAAGACCCAAATTGCGTTGAAAGGATAACCTGTCGGCAGAATTAGAAACCCTAAATATCGCCAAAGCTGAACAACGTCAGCTAAAACCCACCTGGGGCTGTAAAAGCTACCGAGAGAGAAAGAGAGAGAGAGAGATAAAGACAGAGACAGAAAGAGAGAGAGAGAGAGAGAGAGAGAGAGTGGGTCCGATTTTGCGAATCCCAAATTTTGACATATCTCCACATTTCAAGATACTCAAAATCGAATACAATAGTTTTTAAGTGGACGTCTGTGTGTGTGTATGTCTGTGTGATATTGACGTAAGTCCAATTTGCATTCGACGCATAATCATACAACTTAGAAATGATTAGATTTTCAGCAAAATCGGTCAAGCTGTTTTTTATGGAGAATAAAAAACTGAAAAAATAATGGTAAACTTTCGAAATTATTTTTCGTCTCGTTTATCTCGAGAACAAAAAATGATATCGACGTGAGACCAATTGCATTCGACGCATAATTACGCAACTTAAAACTGATTAGATTTTCAAAAAAATCGGATAAGCTGTTTTTTATGGAGAATTAAAAAACTGAAATAAAATAAAATAAAAAATATGATGACAATATTTCATAAAAAGAAATAGTTTTAGAAAACAAAAATAGGAATTGGAGCAGTTTAAACTTGTGTTCGTATTGAGAAAATAGCATTGAAGACGCTATAACAGTGAAATATTATTGCTAGCAATAATCAAGCATTGTTTATAACAATTGTATATTGTTACTAACAAATGATTAGTAATCATAATAATTAAAATAAAATTTTCAATACGGTTGACATCAACAGAATATTGTTAATGACAATTACAATTTGTTATAAACAATTTGAAATCGTTTTTTGTAATAATGTTATTAATAATAATTATAACAACAAAACCACTGATGATTTGTTTTTGTTTTAACATTATCAAGATGTTGTTAATGTGATCCTATTTCCCATTTAAAAGATTGGGAGTTATAACAGTGTCACTCGAAGAGGGTTCCATGCAGGGCTGAAATTTTTTCGTTGAAGGATAATCATAATCCAGAGTTCACGTTTTTTGAGATTTTTTATAAATAAGCTCAATGATTGATACGAGGGCGGTTTGATAAGTCAGTGACTTTTTGAATAAAACAATTTTTTTCCGCAAATAAAAATTTTATTTTTCTACATAATCACCTTTTAGCTCGATACATTTAGTCCAGCGTTTTTCTAATTTTTTTATTCCCTCCAAATAATAGGTTTTTTCAAAGCTCTCAAAATACGCGTTTGTTTCGGTAATGACTTTAGGTTTGGAAACAGAAAATAGTCGCAGAGGGCTAAATCTGGAGAATATGCTGGATGGGGTAGCAGTTCGTATCCCAATTCGTGGATTTTGGCCATCGTGACTAGACAAGTGTGCACACGTGCATTGTCTTGATGGAACAGCACTTTCTTCTTCTTAGCCAAATGCGGCCGTTTTTGCTTCAAATCAAGGTCGAATCTGTGCAAAAGCTTTGAATAATATTCGCCGGTGATCGTTTTACCTTTCTTGAGGTAATCGATGTGAATGACACCGCGTACATCCCAAAAAACTGTGGCCATGACCTTGTTGGCTGACAGACTCTGTTTCGCCTTCTTTGGTCCACGTTCACCCCGAGCAACCCACTGTTTCGATTGTTCCTTGGTCTCTGGCGTGTTGTGATGGATCCATGTTTCATCCACAGTTATTAAACGGCGCAAAAATTGGTCCGGATTACGGCTGAACATCGCTAAACACTCTTTTGAAGTGGTCACACGATTGCGCTTATGGTCGAGTGTGAGCAATCACGGCACCCATCTCGCAGAGAGTTTTTTCATGTCCAAATATTCGTGTAAAATATGATGTACCCGTTCAGTTGAGATACACCTACAGTATGAGCCAACTTACGCACTTTCATTCTCCGATCATCCAATATCATTTCATGGATTTAATCGACGATTTCCGGCGTGATCACTTCTTTTGGGCGACCTGGACGTTCGGCGTCACTAGTGCTGGTACGCGATCACAACGGAACTCTGTAAACCACTTCTTAACTATTGAAATTGATGGTTTCGAATCCCCGTAGTATTTATCAAGTCTTTTCTTAGTTTCAGTGATGGATTTTTTACGTAAAAGGTAATGCTTAATCAGCACACGAAATTCACTTTTTTCCATTTTCGTAAAAATTCACGAGGTTTTGTCTGCTTTGAACGGCTATCAAACACACCAACTGCACGACGTAGCTTGCTCAAAATTAGAAAGTTGCCCACTGATAGATTATAGTTGACGACAGCACTGTTGAATTTGGAGTAACTGCGCGGGAAATTCAAAAAGTAACTCACTTATCAAACTGCCCTCGTACATTGAATTTGTTTTATTTAGCTGTTCCACGCTGGTTAAGTTTAGTTGCATTTAAAAACCAACCTTTTTTTTTACTGAATATAGTCGCGAAAAAAATAGACCTATCGTCGAAAGGCCCGCACTGCGACTATTACAAGGGGAAGGGATTATAGAAAGAAGATGATTGTGGACCCACTTTTTAAAAAGCTGCAGGTCACAGTTTTCCGGAAAAAATGATTTTGGAAGAGTTTTCCATTCCGTAGCAGCCCTTTAAAAAAAGGACTCTTGATGGAGGTGTTTTGGTACAGTGACTTGAATAATAAAAACTGAAGAAACGAATCAGAAGACTTCATTTTTGATATTTAGTTGATTTAGTACCAAAAAATCGATACGGTTCTGTGCTGCGCGTCCGACGTATAAAACGATCTACGAAGATCAGGTGGAAATACGAGCAAAGGTCAACTACCATCATTAAAAAGTCGTTATCTTGTCATTTTAGTTACAAAAGACACAGTCACGATCTCATTTTGTTAAAAAGAAAAAGGTGGTGTCAATTGATTTAGTACAAATTAAAGTGCTGTAACGGAAATAATATATATATATATATATATATATATATATATATATATATATATATATATATATATATATATATACCAACGAGTCACGATTGAAAAATTTACATTCTGTTACCGATACTACATTATCAAAATTGATGCAAGAAATACAAAATTGTTACGTATAGAAATTATGCTAGATTTAAACATAAACAGGTTATTTTTAAATAAAAACTTTTCTTTCTTAATATGCATAAAACCGGAATTTGATTCATTCCAGTGATATCATCGGTTCAATGAATTGTCTCTCCGTGTGGAGTCAATTCGTGTATTAAGATTTTGCATAGCAAGGCAGTCTGAAAGGACAAACTGTACTGGACAATGAACTTAACACTAGCGATAAGCAACTCGTGTACACTTGGATTGTTACATCTTTATCCGTGCGTCATTCATTAATCTACTATGAAATCAAATATTTCTCTCTCTCTAGTCGTATACTTCTATCTCATGGTAGTCATTTAAGTTGTGGTTCGGGCAATTGAAACGGAACACCGGTGAATTCCTTAACTTGGTCAATCCATCGTCTTTGGGGAGCGTCCTCGAGGTCGTTTCTCCTTCAGCTTCCCCTTTACAACCGGTTTTTCCAGATTATCGTCCTTCCTTCTAGTGACGTGCCCAAAGTTTTTTTTTTTATGAAAATAGTCGCAAAAAGGGTAGACCTATCGTGTGGGCCGCGGACGGCCCGCACTGCGACTATTAGAAGGGGAAGGGATTATAGAAAGGAAATGAATGTGGATACGTTTTTTAAAAAGTTGCAGGTCATAGTTCTCTGGAAAAACTGATTTTGGAAGCTTGTTCCATTCCGTAGCAGCCCTGTAAAAGAAGGATTCTTGATGAAGATTGGTCCTTGTAGTGTCAAACTTGGGAGTAAATGTGTGAGACTGATCAGCGTGCCGAGTTCTTCGGCCGAATGTGGCCAATGGTGGTACAAGAGTTTTTATTTCTCTGGAGCATCTGCCATGGAAATATCTGTAGAGCAATGACTGGTCTGCAACTCTTCTTCTATGTTCTAGAGGGTGAAGGGTATCTGTGAGAGTTTAGCTGTTTATCAAGCGAATGGCTCTTTTCGGAATGGAATCTAGAAGACGAAGAGAATGCCTTGATGCTGAACCCCAAATGTGCGAGCAATACTCCAGTAGAGGTCGGATTTGAGTCTTGTACGTCGTCAACAGTTGATCAGGAGTAAAAAACTTTCTGGCTTTCCACAGAAAACCTAGCCTCTGGCTTGCCGACTTTGCGATGTTGGCAACATGGTCATGCCAAGACATATTATTGGACACCGTGACTCCCAAAATCGTGATGGAGGGACTTGATTCAAGGGTATTTCCGGACATTGTGATGGGATGATTTGAGGAATTCACTTTCTTGGAAAACTTGGCACTTTGTGTTTTTTGTGCGTTGAACTGAACAAGATTGTTGGTTCCCCACTCGACGATTGCCTTAAAATCTCTATTGATGGAATCAACCTGTTCCTGCCTGAGTTTATTTGTATCATTCACCGAAAGTGATCGATAGGATGTGAAAGTTTAGACAAGTGTGCTATCGTCTGCGAAACTGTAAATAGGGTTCGTGGTGGTTTTCAAGAGGTCGTTGATGTGTAAAAGAAATAAGGTGGGGGACAGGATGGAACCCTGGGGGACCCCGGCATTGGTTTTAAATGCATCAGAAGAAATACCGTCAACTGTCACATGTAAGGAGCGATTTTGCATGAAGCTCAAGAGCCATTGGCACATTTTGGTTGGGAGACCGTTGCTTAACAATGCCTGGTGCCGAACGCGGTCAATGGCTTTAGATATATCCAAGGCTATTGCACGGGATTTACCAAACTTTTCAATAGTGTTTGTCCAGAGCTGAGTGACATAAGCCAGCAAATCTCCAGTAGACCGAAGTTGTCGAAATCCATATTGTCTGTCATGGATTATCTCAAATTTCTCCAGATATTTGATAAGTTTTGTGTTAATCGCTTTTTCCATAACTTTGAATATGACTGAGAGCAATGCATCAGGGCGATAATTTGCAGGAATAGTCTTTTTTTTTCCTTTTTTCGGAATCGGTTGGACTTTAGCGTTTTTCCACATGAATGGAAATACTCCCTTGCTGTATGATAACTTGAAGAGTCTACAGAGAACTGGGGTGAGCTCTTGAGCACAGTTCTTCAGGAAAATTGTCGGAATTCCATTTGGTCCTGCTGCCTTATTAGAGTCAAGATTTCGTAGGATTTTCCGGATAAAGCGATGGCGGATAGCGACCTCAGGCATTGATGCATTTATTCTAGGTATCGTATTTCAGGATTCGCCGCTTTATTACACTTGAGAGCCTTTCCTGACTTCCCAATTCTTCCAGTATGGAAACATTGGTTCTACGAGCTGTCCAAGGGATCCACAGAAGTCTTCGCAACACCCACATCTCGAAGGCATCCAGCTTTTTTTATGTCAACGTCTCTCAAGGTCCAAGCTTCCGCACCGTATATGGCAATGGGAAATACAAGTGTTCTAGCTAAGTAGCATTTTGTTGCCTTCGTAATGTGGTAATCTTTCCGAATGTTTGTAAGTTTAGTCATAGCCGATTTGGCAAGCGCTGTTCTTCTTCTTATATCCGTTGATGAGTTGCCTTCATTATTTATATGGGCACCCAGATGGACTATTTCGCTTACATTTTCTACATCATAAATGTTAGGTGCGGCTGCTAGTTTGTTGAAATATTATCTCTCTTTTATCAATCGTGACTTTCGTCTTAAAATGAATCTTATTTCTGACTTCAATAAAGAATTGGCTTGATTTGACAATCGATTTAAATTCAGATGGAGTGTAATAGTAGGGATACCTGTTGGTCCTATGCCAGTTACTTCTTCTTCTTCTGCCTTGTCCTCTTTGAACGTTGGCAATCATCAGCGCTATCTGTACTTTGTCGACTGGTTTTCTAAAAAGAGACTTGTCGTAAATTTCTTAGCTACGATATTTTTCGACAACCGTGACCTCTTTTGCGTTTGATTTTTCATTTTATTATTAGTTTAAGAGTCTGTATTTTTCGTTTCTGAGAATGTGTCCAAAGTATTCCAACTTTCGTTTTTTAAGTGTAAGCATGACTCAATAAAACAGTAATAACTTTTGTTCTGCTTTATGTATTTCAAAAAACTTACTATTATTTGAAAAACAATGGTAATAATCCCGATATCTATTTTCCAGGCGAAGATACGAGAAAAATTATGTAGCTAAACTAGTGGATCGAGTTTTATACTTAAAAAAATTGAAAATTTTACATAATGTAGTAGGCGTCCAGATGTCATAAATTGTTGACAACTTAAATATAAAATGAATGTTGGTACGCTTTATGAATTTTAACACATTTAGTTTGTACATTACATCGGCGATATGTTCTTGCTCAAGGATTAGTTTCAACTCCTGTTTCGCTTCGGCAATTGGCAATCCGACCGACTGACTTCTTGGTTCCACCAGAGTCCGATTTCTTGCCAGTTTATCGGCTGCCTCGTTGCCATTTATCACTGTGTGCCCAGAAACCCATGTAAGAGTAACCTTATTTGCAGTCGCTAACTCAATGAGGACCTGCATGCAGTCCCACACCACCAATGATGTTGTGGTGCAACTCACGAGGGCTCTAATGGCCGCGCGACAGTCAGTAAGAATATTAATCTCACTGTTGGTCATTCTGTTTTTTGTCAGGGGCATAGCACACCTGATTATGGCATAGACCTCGGCCTGGAAGATCGAAGCGTGTTTCTCCAGGGCTATGATTTTCCTGGGGTTGCAGGATGCTCCAAACACACCTGCCCCGTAGCTTCCCTGGTACACTGATTCGTTAGTATATTAGTGTATCATCCTTTCACTAGTATCATTGTAACAATTAATTACCTAAAAAAAACAGCATACAGCAAACTAATAGACTAGTAGCGGGTGTTGCATCACAGCATTCATGCGTCTAGGCATGCCTCTATTTAAATTTTGAATGAAATCTTAAGGAATTTGTTCCCATACTATAACATACATATATACATACATAAAGTCACGCCTTTTTCACTTAGGGGTAGGCAGAGACCACTTCCTTCCACTTGCTACGGTTCGTACACACATCTTTTGCTTCCTCTACTTTCATCAGTGCTCTCATACATGCTCTTCGGTTGTTGGTACTCTTGACCTGGCCTTTCTTCAAAACAATGTTGATCTGATCGAGATATGTTCTCCGAGGTCGACCTCTACCGATTTGCCCATTCACACTCGCCTTATAAATTTGTTTCGTCAATCTTCCTTCATCCATCCTTTCTACGTGTCCAAACCATCTAAGCATTCCTTTATCTATCTTTGTGACCACATCTTCTTTTACACCGCAGCGTTTTCTTATCTACTATTCTTAACTTTATCCAACCGAGTCACTCCGGCTATACTTCTCAGACTACTCATCTCCGCAGCATTAATCCTATTTTCATGCTTCTTCTGCCAAACCCAACATTCACTACCATACATAAGTGTAGGAACCAACACACCTCTATGCACCGCCAGACGTGCCTTTTTTGACACTTTCTGGCTATTCATAAAGCTATGCAGTGCCCCATTCATTTGTTTTCCAGCCAAAACCCTTCGCTCAATGTCACTGTCATACTTTCCATCTCTAGTAAATTTTGAACCCAAGTACACAAATTCATTAACTTGTTCCACTCTATAATAACTGCAATATTAAGTTTCCTTAGGTTTTTGGATGCAGGAATTTCACTTTAAACGACAATCTATCGCTAGTACTGCATAAAAGTGTTTATCAAATTTGCAAAAACTGTTAATCTTATCGAATTGTTTTGATAGCTGTCATCAACAACGAGACGAAATATGCATAGCCTGCTATTTAAATACTCAATAAACTTCAAAACGGACATAAAAAAAGCTAAATTAATTTATTGGATGATTTTATATTTTTACGTTAATTTTGTCTAATAGTTTATATTCTATTGATTATATAATTTGTTAGAAAAAATATGTATACGGATATAAACATTTTCATTACAATGTTTTTGGGAATTAAAAAATTTCCTTTAATTTTCAAATGTACGTAATTCTCAAATGCAATATTTTTTAAAACGGATTTCAATAAAGTAAGAGAATATGGGATATAACAATTTGCGTTTGATAATATTGGCAAAATATTTGGTAGCAAGAATTTTTAGTATTTGAATATAAATTTATTTGAAAACGTTTCGACATCAAACGCTTATTAAATTGCATAGTTTGCATTTTTGTTGCCGATTTTCAAAAACAACGAATAGCCTAAATAATATATATATATCGATAAAAAATGGTTTTGCGGTAAAATTTTAATTTAATATATATCACATTCAACTGGTGGTCTTTGACTACATTAAATAAATCAATTTTGATATCTTGTAGACATTCTAAAAGGTCCCATACTTTGCATACTTCAATCTTGTCAACAATTAAAGCATTCATTCCTCGGAACTACAGGAAATACTGTACTTATCTCCTTAGCTCTTAAACTGCATCTAGAACAGAGATAGTTGCATAGTCAACGACGAAAGTCACAGAAAGAATCATTCCCTACTGACACATTATATTGCTTCTAATAATAAATAATAAAAAAAATTATAAATAATAACTTTCTTAAATATTCTCTTAACATTCTCATTAGATCAGATAGTCAAGCGACACTCAAAGCTGTAACATCACGAAGAATAGACTCAAAAATTGTCCGGGAGTGTGCCGGAAACCTACAAACCTTGGCTAACCATAACAAGGTTACTTTTTCGTGAGTGCCAGGTCTGGTAACGAAGAAGCGGACAAACTAGCTAGACGGGGCTCTGGAACACCATTTATTGGATCGGAACCAATAATAAAGATTCCCAAGGCGAGCGTTAAAGCGGCTGGGTCCACTCTAAGCATCAGCTGAAGTGGGCACAGCCAGAGGGAGCTAGGCACTGCAAGTTAATGCTAAAAGAACCCTTTACCTAAGCAGACAGAGAAGCTGCTCTCGTTAAGTAGGAAAAAACTAAGAACAGTTGTAGGACTTTGAATCGGACACTGGTTTTTGAGGAAACATCTGTACAATGTAGGCGTGTCTGACACATAACCTATATAGAGATTATGTAACGAGGAGGAGAAAACCGCCACTCATATTATCTTCGAATGCGAAGCCACCGCCTAGTGGAAGCACTACCTGGGGTGCATACAAGACCAAGTAAGTGATTTACCTGCGGCAATTGCAGTACATCAGTTTATACTCCTTATTTGGAGACCTAAAGAAATGGGACTAAACCAAGAAGCTGGAAAGGTACAAAAATCAAACAATGCTGCAGTGCCTAGGGAAAAAATGAGACATCCTACATAACTCCTATTTATTCATTTAACATTCGTAAAGGTTTTAAATTCCATACTCTAAGCTTTCTCAACAAACGAAGCATTTAATGCTTGGTACTACTTGTAGTACTGCACTTATCTCTTTAGCTCTTAAACTCGATCTAGAAAGAAGCCATCTGCATAATTAACGACACAAGCCAACCCTTCCTTATTGGTACATTATTATAATTTTATAAATAAACAATGGGAAAAAATTATGAAAGGTAACTTTCTTTAATCACAAACTTCAGTTCTTTATCTGCCTACTGTCTCCCAACCAAACTGCGCCAATGGCTCATGAGCTTCTTGCAAGATCGCTCCTTACCTGTGGCAGTTGACGATATTTCTTCTTATGCGTTAAAAACCAATGCCGGGGTCCCCCAGGGTTTCATCCTGTCCTCCACCCTATTTCTTTTACACCTCTTGAAAACCACCACGAACCCCATTTAGTTTCGCAAACGACAGCACACTTGTCTCAACTTTTACATCCCATCGATCACTTTCGGTGAATGATACAAATAGACTCAGGCAGGAACAGGTTAACTACATCAATAGAGATCTTGAAGCAATCGTCGAGTGGCGAACCAACAATCTTGTTCAGTTTATCGCTCAGAAAACACAAAGCGCCACGTTTTCCAAGAAAGTAAATTCCTCAAATCACTTCATTACAATGTCCGAAAATACCCTTAAATCAAGTCCCTCCATCTCGATTTTGGAAGTCACGGTGTCTAATAACATGTCTTGGCATGGCCATGTTGCTAACATCCCAGTCAGCAAGCCAGAGGCTATGTTTTCTGAGGAAAGCTAGAGAGTTTTTTACTCCTGATCAACTGATCAACTTGCGACTCGATTTCTCGATTTTGGAAGTCACGGTGTCTAATAACATGTCTTGGCATGACCATGTTGCTGACATCCCAGTCAGCAAGCCAGAGGCTATGTTTTCTGTGGAAAGCTAGAGAGTTTTTTACTCCTGATCAACTGATCAACTTGCGACAGGAACAGGCAGGATTTAGGAAGAATAAATCCTGCATAGACCATATAAATAGCCTACGTATAATCATTGAACAGTCAGTTGAGTTCCGAACTTTATTATTTTTGGTCTTTATTGATTTTAAGCGGGCTTTCGACACACTATCACATCACGCAGTGTGGGAAACTGGCATTTCTATCAAAGTGATTCAAATTATAAAACAGCTCTATTCAAACTCTGCATGTCAAGTACCTCACAAAGGAATACCAAGCGAACCTATAACAATCTCAAGCGGAGTGAAGCAGGGTTGTGTGCTCTCTCCAATGCTCTTTAATATCGTGCTGGATTTCGTTCTCCGCAAAGCTAATGACCAGGACAGAGGAATAAGATGGGGTTTTAATGGCCGGCTAGAAGACCTAGACTACGCCGACGATATCTGTTTTCTAGCTCACTCCTTTGAAGATATGATGCAGAAGCTCGTCAGACTCAGTGAAGAAGCCAAGAAAGTTGGTCTTAAGATTAATATCAATAAAACTAAACAGTTAAGAATTAACACTGACAACGTTAATCCATTACATATTGAGAACCAACCCATCGAACTAGTCGAACACTTTGTTTATCTTGGAAGTGTAACTGACAAGGAGGGTGGCACAGATACAGATATTAAAACCAGAATACAAAAAGCAAGGATAGCTTTTGGCATGCTTAGCAGGGTCTGGAGTTCGAGAGCATACACCACCAACACAAAACTACGTATCTTCAATACAAACGTAAAATATGTTCTTCTTTACGGATGCGAAACATGGAAAGCTCATTCAGGGCTCTGCAAGTTTTTGTGAACTAATGTCTACGCAGGATATTACGTATTTTCTGGCCGGCCCGCAATTCCAATGAAGAGCTCTGGAGAAGAACAAATCAGACTCCGACCGACACAGAGATACGGAAGCGCAAATGGGGATGGCTGGGTCACACTCCTAGAAAACCTGAAAATAATATAGCCCGAATGGCCCTGGAGTGGAATCCCCAAGGCTGCCGCGCTAGATGCCTTCCAAAGACAACCTGGAGAAGAACGATATTAAGTGAAATACGAAAAATGAATAAATAATGGCAAGAAGTCAAAATGCTTGCCAGAAATAAAGTCCGTTGGAGAAACTTTGCTGAGGCCCTATGTTCCACCATGGAATGATGGGAATATTGATATTGATTAAACTGTGGACGATGTACCATCAAATCAGACCTTTACTGGAGTATTGCTCCCACATTTGGGGTTCAGGTCTTCTAGATTCCATTCAGAAAAGAGCCATTCGCTTGATAAACAGCTCAACTCTCACAGATACCCTTCACCCTCTAGAACTTAGAAGAAAAGTTGCAGACCAGTCATTGCTCTACAGATATTTCCATGGCAGATGCTCCAGAGAAATAAAAACTCTTGTACCACCACTAGCCACATTCGGCCGAAGAACTCGGCACGCTGATCAGTATCACCCATTTACTCTCAAGATTGACACTACAAGGACCAATTTCCATCAAGAATCCTTCTTTTATAGAGCTGCGACAAAGTGAAACAAGCTTCAAAAATCAGTTTTTCCAGAGAACAATGACCTGCGACTTTTCAAAAAGCGGGTTCAAAATCATCTCCTTTTTATAATCCCTTCACGATAGGTTTACCATTTTTGCAATTATTTTCAGTAAAAAAAAATAAACCATAAACAAAATTATGAAAGTAAACTTTCTTTAATCACAAACTTCGGTTCTTTAACTCCAACTAAAAAAGAGCGATTTGCAGAACTAACGACTCAAGATGTTCTATTGATACATTATATTGATTTTATAAATAAACAATAAAAAAAAATTATGAAAGGTAACTTTCGTCAATCACAAACTTCGGTGCAGCAGCGCTGCCCTTTTATATAATCGTCGGAGAGTCAGACTACCAACGTAATTAACGAATTTCGAGATAATTTAATCAAAACCGGAAAACTTCTCTCGGATAGTTTTCAAATTTTAAATTAGTTTAATCCGCCTCTTTTTATTAGGATAAGTATATCCACGCTCGACGAATTAACTTTATAAGATAATGTTGGCTAGCGAGCACGGTATAATTATTATCAAACCTCGGATGTTGTACCTTTTATTTAGATTAATTTTGGTTATAACAAAAATATTTCGTACCCTGCAATCAACGGTGGGTTAATGAACAAATTTGTTACTAACTAGCATTTACCTGTGACTCCGTCTACGTAGATTAAGGACTTTGATTGAAAAAATTATGCTTTCGTCGTGGTAGCGGGAAAAAATACGATTAATCGTAAGCTTACAAACATACAAAGGGGAACCAATGAATCAATACTTTAACAAATAAAACCAAAAGAGAGACTAAAAACAATAGTAGCTGGAAACATCACTAAATTTTTTTGGCCACGTACGAGGAAACGGCCTTGAAAGACGAACCGTTGAGGGCATGGTTGCCGGAAAAAGACCCCGAGGTAGGTCCCCCACTAGATATACGGACCTCATCACTAACATTACAGGACAAAGTCTAGCCTGCACATTCAGGATAGCAGAGAACAGAGAGAAATGGAGACATATTGTGAAGAGCAACTCTTGAAAGCAAGATTCTCGAATACGAGATAGCGACTAAGAACAAGACACACAATATAAAGGATTGTTCACATACAGTTGTAGGTGTCTAAAGCTGCATATAATTACACCCCTCTTTCAATACTTGGCACAATTAATTTAACTTAAAAAAAAACTTAAGGTTTAAATACAAAAAAAAGACTTCATATAACATACACACAATATAGCAGGTTGTTCACATACAGTTGAGAAGACCTGCAGGTTTCTGAAGTTGTATATAATTACAACCCCTCTTTTGATCATTAGCACAGTTAATTTAACTGAAAAGAAATTTAAGGTATAAATAGTAAAAATAAATATGTATACAACATATACACAATACTTTTTTTTTTATGAAAATAGTCGCAAAAGGGTAGACCTATCGTGTGGGCCGCGGACGGCCCGCACTGCGACTATTAGAAGGGGAAGGGATTATAGAAAGGAAATGATTGTGGACACGCTTTTTAAAAAGTTGCAGGTCATAGTTCTCTGAAAAAACTGATTTTGGAAGCTTATTCCATTCCGTAGCAGCCCTGTAAAAGAAGGATTCTTGATAAAGATTGGTCCTTGTAGTGTCAATCTTGAAAGTAAATGGGTGAGACTGATCAGCGGGCCGAGTTCTTCGGCCGAATGTGGCCAATGATGGTACAAGAGTTTTTATTTCTCTGGAGCATCTGCCATGGAAATATCTGTAGAGCAATGACTGGTCTGCAACTCTTCTTCTATGTTCTAGAGGGTGAAGGGTATCTGTGAGAGTTGGGCTGTTTATCAAACGAATGGCTCTTTTCTGAATGGAATCTAGAAGACGAAGAGAATGCCTTGGTGCTGAACCCCAAATGTGCGAGCAATACTCCATTAGAGGTCGGATTTGAGCCTTATACGTCGTCAACAGTTGATCAGGAGTAAAAAACTTTCTGGCTTTCCACAGAAAACCTAGCCTCTGGCTTGCCGACTTTGCGATATTAGCAACATGGTCATGCCAAGACATATTATTGGACACCGTGACTCCCAAAATCGAGATGGAAGGACTTGGTTCAAGGGTATTTTCGAACATTGTGATGGGATAATTTGAGGAATTCACTTTCTTGGAAAACATGGCACTTTGTGTTTTTTGGGCGTTGAACTTCCAACAAATAAAACCAAAAAAGAGACTTAGAACAATAGTAGCTGAAAACATCGATAAATTTATTTGGCCACGTAGTACGAGGAAACGGCCTTGAAAGACTAACCGTTGAGGGCATGGTAGCCGGAAAAAGACCCCGAGGTAGGTCTCCCACTAGATATACGGACCTCATCACTAACATCACGGGACAAATTTTAGCCTGCACATTCAGGATGGCAAAAAAAAGAGAGGAATGGAGACATATTGTGGAGAGCCACTCTTGAAAGCACACTAAGAAGAAGAAGAACTGTGTTTGTGTTTACTAAAAATGTCCTGACGGGCTGCTGGACGAGAAAAGAGTGCCAACGTACATCCCTATTATATTTCTTCTATACAATTTTCTGGTTGTTAAATTTATAGGTTTTTCGCGGCTTACAGTCAGACTTACAGTCTATGCCAAAAAAAAAATTAAGCGCTCGTATTAAACTACCGCTAACTGTAATGCAAATATTTCCTTGCGATTGTCATACAAAATTATTAGAGCCGGCCCTCGCATTTTAAAGAAGCCGCCACTGGTTGTGTTTTATTGCTAGCGGCTGTATTTGTCAAGCGAGTCTCACTACAACAATCCAAAGTCGATAATTGTTATATTATAAGTTTAATGTAGTTAGATTTGTGATATAATTGGTGAGTTAAATGTATTTAATTTGTTAAATTATTTTTTCAAGAACAACAGTAATCTTATATTATTATTTCCAAAACTAATGCTGTATGTTTTTCTTTGGAAAATATTGTGTATTTTTATTTATTTGTTAAAATTATTTTTAAATGTGTAATTCGGCATTGACAGCAAATTTTTGATTCACTTCAACTTTGTTTAAATTTTTAATACCAAACGCTTTGTTGTTAATGTCAAGAATATTATTCGCAATTATTAATAATTATAAATTATAAATTTTAGCTATCTAATATTTTTTGTTGGTTTTTGTCTGTCACGGACTTATTTTGTTTGGTTGTCCACTGCTTTTTGGTTTTTGTGTTGGACTGATGTGTTTTTTTCCTGGTGCTTTTGCTTGGCGCTGCATTTCGCCGGATTTTCACCATTTTTGGACATACTTTTGGACCATTTTCGCCGTGCAGACGTTGGTCTGTTGCCGTCCGGAACTTTTGGATTTTTAGCTGCCCAGACGTTGTGGATTTCCGTTTTTCAGTTTTTTTCGCCCATCTCCGTTTTGGATCTGATTCAATTTTTCTTTTTTGAATCTTTAATTTGGTTAAGTTTGATAATCCAGGGTAAAATGTAAACAGTTTTTTTTGTAATAAGCCTGTATTTATATTTCTTGTTTTTAATTGTATCTAAAAGAAAAATAGGTGATAACAGCATTGAAGCCGACATACGTTGCTCGATTTCAAGTTTTAAAAGTATTAAATTAAATAATACGGTTGAATTTTTTTGAGGATTAATTTACTTTAAGTGATTTTTAAAAAAATCACTTGGCGCCCTAACGTGGTTGAGCTATTAAATTCTGAGTTAGCTTGGTTACATAAAAAAAGGAAGATAGGTCCGGGAACTGATTCCCCTTAAAATTATTTTAATCGAGAAATCAAGAATTCACAAAACCCTGACTAGATTATAGATTGTAAAATGTAAGGAGGGTCGTGAAGGCTATGTTGCCTCTCAAGCACCTCGACCTATCAGATCTTGTGTGCATAACCCTTAATCTATTCGAGGTCCGGGATTTCAAGTTTAGGAAGGCTTTAGGAAGGCCCCTTTCATAAACTTGAGTTGATGTAGGTTACCCTCTCATCATAAAAACGATGATTTCTAGCAACGCACCAACTGCTATAGCCATTTTTTATACAGATATGAAAACAAATTAACTCATGGAAATATGAATAGAACATCCCCAATATCGAAGTAAAGAAGAATATACCCCAACAGAAAGTTACTCCAAAGAATGGAAAACACCAAGTGATTTTGACAAGCCTTTAGCTGGGTCTTACTTGGTTAACACATAAGTACCTTATAGCACTTTCTTTACAACCCGTCTCAGTTAGCAGTAAAGCACATTTTTATCAACCATCGTTCATACTGACATAAAACGTGTTCTGAAAAACACCCAATGCAATGTATTGTGATCCGAATGGCATATCTTCAATACCGAAGTGAAGAAAAGTATTGTACATTGTAGATTTTAGAGGGGGGGTCATAAAGGCAATGCTGCCTCTCATTCACTTTGAACTATCAGATCTTTTGTGCACAACCCTTAATCTATTCGAGGCCCGGGATTCTGAGACTTCGTACTAAGTTTAGTTTCCTGGATATCGGAGGTCTTTAGAAACTTGAGCATCTTGCAGAAAAGCGCTGGGCATTCGCAAAGCAAATGTTCTGCAGTTTCAGCAAAGTTCTTGCAGTAGTGGCAACTATCACTCCCGTTTTGCTCATATTTTTCAGGTGATACCTCAGAGGGCAGTGTCCAGTGAGGAGTCCCGTCACCAGTTTCAAGTTTTCTTGTCCAACTCGAGAAGCTGTTTAGCTCTCCTTGGTAAAAGGCTTACTAGCTTACTACCTGACTAAGAATTATTAGTTTTTTAAATAGTAACACATATTTGTTCTTACGGTTTCGTTACTTCACCCCATACATAGACAATGTTGGCCACAATTTTCTCCCCACTCTGTCTTTTTTAAAGTTTACGAAAGCGCAGTTGACCTTTTGATCCTTCGCTTAATATAAATTTAAAAAAAAAAAATTAAATCAAGCTAAAAATAATCTAATAAATCCAATTAAGACTTATAAACTTTCTTAGTCGATGATCATAAATCAGAGAGTATAGGTGCAAAAAATTAATTTGACAAATTTATTATTAATTATTTATACCGACGTTTATAATATTGAACTAATTTAAGAATAATTGCGATAAATAAATTACAACTTTCACGTACAAATGTTTAGAAGATAATAAACATCACAGAAGCGGGTCAGCAATACTACTTTCTATAAAGAATCTATCAGTCTATCAATAATATTCTCCGCTCTTTAAGATTTCTACAGGAAATGCAAAAAAGGCAAAAACAGAGCAATAAATAAAGTAGAAATTCTCGTGATAATAATTCTAGTAAAGCAGCATATCATTAGTTAGGAATTTTATTATAAGCGTTGCAAAATAAAAAAAAATAAAATATATGCTTATTAATTTTCGCAGTTATCAAATATTAAACGATAAATACAGCAAAGTTATATAATCCCCTGGGAAAATATCCTGCAAATTTTTTAAAAGATAGAAAGTAATGATATTTTTCTTTTTGAAATGCATACATCATTTTTGCCGCAGTTGGTTTAAAAAAGGACATAAAAACAATTTATTATGTAATATTTTATAACGAAAATACAGTTCCGGGATTTGATTATCAATTTTTTCATATTATAAAGTTTTTTTCTTCTTTAAGATCGTAAGTTTTGCAACCCGTATTACAGTTTTGGTAAATTTGGTGTACAAATTATTTTTTTTACATCTTATACAATTAAATTTATGAAACTATTTTGCAGATATGGTAGATTGTTCACAGGGTAGGAAAAGCCTATCATTTCTGGAGGACTGTGAAGATTGCTAGGTCGAGGCGTAAGCCTTGGAAATACAGAGTCCAGGAATGTATCTTTTCATACGAAGTAAACGTACTATTTTTCCGCAAATTGTTTAAAATATTAATTAATTTTGAAAAAATCGCGAATAATTTTATTCATAAATAAAAGATGCTTTGAAATTCGTAACAAAATTGGTTGCGTTACTATGGAAACGTGTTAATGTTGAATTGTCAAATTTGACGCATATAAATTTAATTCTTGGTGTTTTTAAAAACAAAACAATGTAAAATGATAAGCGATGATGAATTTTTCATTTCTGGGACTCCTCCAGAGCTGGTTGAGGCAGTAAATACTGCTTCATTAGAATTATTGCCACAGAAATCAAGAATATACATATAAACATTTTATGGACTATCGCAAGAGTAAAAACACCAGTTCTTTTTCGGAAAATGTTGTAATGGCATACTTCCTAGACCTTGTAACGTGCCTTTTTTTCCCTTTTATGTCATTTCTTGATATCCGGCTTGGGAAGTAGTCTAGTCGTGTGGTGACAGTCTTAGGAGTGGTGTGGTGAGAATTTTTGGGACGGTGTGATATTGGCAAGTGTGCAGAACCTCCACGGCTTTTATTTCATATCTGGCTGTATTTGGGCCATCTTAATTGGATTTTGAAGAAAAACCATTTAATTTTTAACTTGACCATTCTATCTTACCTTCGTTGTTGATATTTTGGATTTTGGTGTCGAGTTAAAATAACCGCATGCGGGATTTATTTGAGGGAAGCCATTGTTAATTAGCAGGTGCCGTTCCATAACCCAAACCGGCCACAGAAGTAGTGCATTCGTATCATCCATATCGACGATAAATTGCAGTGTTATAAAGACTTGCTTGGTGTTTTTAGCAGGAACTCCGTATTAAGGTGTTCAAGATTAAAGTTATTCTTTTTTTTTTATATTTGATCTACAATATACGTTTACCCTAAGGTTACAAGTGAGCTATTTTTGAATATTTAACGACGTGACTTATTTTTGACACCACGATTAAGTTTTGTTTTAATTTATTAATATAATACATTATTAAAAACTATTTATTGCATTAGATAATATGCCAAAACTGAGTACTTTGATTTATTGTTAGCTGCTAATTTTGACTGAATTTGTTATAATGTTATTATTGAACTGAGTACTTTATTTATTGTTGGCTGTTGATTTTGACTATATTTGTTATAAGTTTATTATTGAACTGAGTACTTTGATTTATTGTTAGCTGTTGATTTTGATTATATTTGTTATAAGTTTATTATTGAACTGAGTACTTTGATTTATTGTTAGCTGTTGATTTTGATTATATTTGTTATAAGTTTATTATTGAACTGAGTACTTTGATTTATTGTTAGCTGTTAATTTTGACTATATTTGTTATAATTTTGTTATTGAGCTGTGTACTTTGATTTATTGTAGGAGTAAAGTATCCAATATATTTTAGCTATAATCTCATTTATTTGGTTCACCATAATCTCAGTTGTTTATCGTGTGGCTCTGCTAGTGCCTATAAGACCTAGGGGTTTCCGGCTTGAACCGTCTAAGTCGGTGGCGCAGCCCACTTTTATATTTTTTTTTCTTCTACCCTCTACGGCTGAGCTCGGGCATAATTTGCCAGTAGAGAGACCGCTGGCAGAGTACTCTATAGAGAACGAATAAGACGTGGCAACCTTTGTTTAAAGATGAAATCTTCAACATTGTGGGCCAGTTATGCAATGTTGAAGTCAACCCTTGCAATTAAACACAATGTAGATATATCTACATATTCAAAACTTCGTTCTTTATTGAAACGGCAAGCTCAAGGTTATATGGCAAAGAAATCTAAGATTTTAACGAAGAAAGAAAGCGAAAAATTTATCCAGGAATCTCTTAACAAAAAAAATTTAATGATTAAGGTTATTTACAAGGTTTTAATTTCTATTTGGATTACACATTTATGAATTTTTTGGGTGGCTTTATTATTTAGTATATGTTTTTAATAACTGTGATTTTTGTTGAGAAATCCCGCATCTCAAATTTGTTCAAACATTTTTAAGCACATTTATTATACAGAAATATTCATAAGACTAGATAGACTTTTACCCCTCTTAACTTGCTAAATTTTTAAAAAAACCTACAATTGCAACCTGATTACAAATAAAAAGACAAATTCCAAAAGTTACGAACAACTTTACGATAAATCGCAAAGCCATGGCAGTCGGACGCCGAGACTTCGTCAGAGAGTTGCGAACATTAACTCCTCCATCCGCCCCTTTTTCAGCTGTCCCCGTGACGTCCCTAAAGGCTCATCGACACGTCTTGAAAAGCGTTCGGCAGATTGTGTCGATGGCAACACAATCAACGAACTGAAAAGTAGCAGAATAGGTCACAGACACCGTAATTGTGAAGTACGCTTCCGAGTAAATGGGGTTCGACTATTTCTTTTTTGATTTCCGTAATAGCTGCAAATTTTATAGCTGTTTCAATTTTTTTTACGGGTATAGTTGCAAGACCGGTTTTGATTTAAAGTAAACACCGTTCGTGGTATTGGTAAACAGTTAGAATTATTTCCGGTAACAACCCAGAGGATGCTCTGTATCGCCGTTCAAATACTGGTTTTTCAGATTGGATATCAGATGTGGATCTGATAAATAAATGTGTGATGATTAAATAAATGGATCTGTAAATAGAAAGGAAACATGTAACCGGTGTTTTATTCCTTACAAAAAAAATTACGCTTTAATAACAAATTAAGACTGCTTTTTGTACATCTTCTTGGAAAGACTTCGGTACTAAAAAAACTTACATCCACGGAATTAAAAAAAGGCCCAAGACCCACCCACGACTGCCTGCCATTTAGCAGGCAATTAAATTCGGAGATTTTTCACATTTTTTATCACGGACCGTTCGACATTTTATATCTTAATTAAATTTAAAAATGTACTAACGTTTTCTTTGAACATGTAAATTGGTTCAGAGAATCATAATCATTTCGATATGCAAATAAAAGCATCGGCGTGCCGACAAAACGTATTTGAATTGTCAGAAAAGACCGAAATAAATAAAAAATACTTAACACGTTCGATGCCGCAATACGACAACACGTCGCACATGAATTGAAATATCAAAATATTGGGAGAACTATTTAAATTTATTTTCCATCCTCTATATTTTATTTGAGAAGGAGGATATTCAAGCACAAGGCACCATTCGGAGACATGAGTAAAAGTTGCAATGAAAGTGAAATTAGTACGACAGAAAATGTGGAAGCGTTTAACAGTATGAAATTGGGTAAGCATGCTGGATACGACAGGATAACGGTTGAAATGCTGAAGGCTGGACAAAGCGTAATAACTAGTTTGTTGTACCGCCTTTTTAACCTTTGTTGGAGGAGTGGTAGCGTACCAGACGACTGATGCAAAAGGTTCGTAGCAGGACTGTAAGAACTACCTAGGTATTAGTTTACCTAGCATAGTCGGCAAAGTGTATGCAAATATATTGATTAAAAGAGTAACGAATGAAACTGAGAAGATGATATGGGATGTGCAAGCAGGATTTAGAAGAGGAAGGAGATGTATGGATCAGGTCTTTTCATTACGAGGTATAGTAGAAAAATTCTTGGCCAGCAGTCAGAAGGTCTATTACCCTTTTATAGACTTGGAAAAGGCCCATGACAGAGTGTGAATGGACAAGTCTGTAGAGGTCGAGCTCGACGAACATATCTCGATCAGATGAACAATGTTTTGAAGGAAGGCCAGGTCAAGAGTACCAACAACCGACGAGCATGTATAAGAGCACTTATGAAAGTAGAGGAGCAAAAGATGTGTGTAAAAATCGTAGCAAGTGAAAGGAAGTGGTCTCTGCCTACCCCTACGGCGTGACTATATGTATATATAATAACAAATAACAACCAACCCCACATAAAAAACATAGCTGGATTTGCGGTGGTTAATAAATACTTGTATTTAGGGTCTCTAATTGACAACAGCGGTGCATGAGAAGGTGAAATAAAAAGAAGAGTTGCACTGGCTCGAACAGCCTTAACTAAGTTAAGCAAGATCTGGAGAGATACAGCCATCACCAAAAACATCAAATTAAGATTGTTGAATTTACTTGTGTTCCCTATTGCCACTTATGAAGCAGAAACCTGGAGACTTAAGAAAAGCGATACCAGATGGATAAATGCCTTCGAAATATGGGCATACAGACGGCTACTGAAGATACCCTGGACGGCCCAGCGTACAAATGAATATGTTCTTCAAGAACTAAATATTCAACTAAATCTGTCAAAAAAGATAAACCGAGGCTTTTTAACATATATCGGCCACATTGCAAGAAAGGAAAGGTAGAGGGGAAGCGCTCGCGCGGAAGGTCACCCAAGAGATGGGTGGACCGATCTAATCGGCCAAGGCCTACATGAAACTGTAAATATGGCCCAGAATAGAGAGGAGTGGCACAATACTATAAGTGCTGCTACAGGAGCATCATAGTCATTAATCTCTTTTCAGGAAAAAGAGAGAGAGAGAGAGAGAAAGAGAGAAAGAGAGAGAGAGAGAAAGAGAGAGAGAGAGAGAGAAAGAGAGAGAGAGAGAGATATGTATATATGAATGTACATTTCTCCAGATATAAAAAACAATAAAACTACTGGAGAAAATTAACGCAACAATAAAAAGTTATCAAAAAAAATCATTTATCCTGTCCTTTTTAAAGTTTATCCAGTATTTATGCATATTTTGTCTTGTTGTTAATTACACAATTCGTTTAGATGTACAATTTTAAGGAATTTGTTAAAAGATAAACAATTTTGTGCAGAACTTGCGACATTTTTTAGATAAAAGTAAGCAAACTTATAATTAGTTCCTTTTTAAAAGTAATATGTTTAATTTTTAACCTTAAAGAATTGGAAAAATAAATCGAGCAAGTTGTTGCCAATTTATAAGGCAAAAATCCTTCACAATAAGTTGTATGGAAGCTATTTTAGGTGGTGCTTGTTAAAAGGTATAGGTGTCACCGCAAGCGTTTGGCGTTCGGCATTTTAGATAAGAGTTGTCGCTTTATTTTATAAGGGGTCTTCCAACGCTTCGGCGCCCTAAGGGCTTCTTGTCCCTGGTTATTTTGACCATTTTGTAGTCATTCATCATATCTATTTGTTTGTTCTACTTTCTCTTTCTTCACAGTATTCATTCATTTACGTTGTCTGTTTTACATGTTCTTCTAATGTCCTCGCTTCTCTCCCTGTCAAAAAGTGTTTTTCCAGCGATCCTGCGCACTATTTTCATTTCGGTGGTTTCTAATATTCTCTTTGTGTTCGATGTATCTGGTCTAGTTTCCGCTGTGTTTGTTAATATAGGTCGGATGACCGCCTTGTAGATTCGGGATTTGGTCTCGATTCCAATATATTTGTTTTGGAGGATTGTATCGTTCAGGTAAGTCGAGGTTCGTGCTGCTTTTGCCGCTTGGTTTCTTACCTCCGCCTCGATGTCACCGTATCCTGATATTTCTATGCCTAGGTATTTAAATTTCATCTCCTGTTGTATAATTTTATTATCCACAACTAGTTTGTATCTGATGGGTGTTTTTGAGGTGGTCATGCATTTAGTTTTTGCTGCAGATATCTTCATTTTTAGACTTTTTGACGTTTTGCTGAATATAAATAGTAATTTCTTAAGTGTCATCGGCATAGCATAGGATTTTGACGTCTTTGTTTCCCAGTTTATACCCTTTCAGGTTACGAGTGCTTTTCATAGCTATGTTGAACAATAAGGGGCTAAGGGAATCTTCTTGTCGACTACCTCTATTTACAGGAATTTTTTCGGTAGTTGTGCCATTAATTTGGCTTGCATTTTGTTTCTCTGGTAAATATTTTTGATGGTTTTTATAATGTTATATGAAACATGCCTGTTGTATAAAAGGTGTACCACGTCTTCCAGTTGTATTCGGTCAACCGCCTTTTTCAGGTCTATAAAACACATAAAGGCTGGTTTGTTATACTCGATGGATTTTTCAGTTATTTGTCGCAGGACAAATATCACATCAGTACAAGATCTTCCTGATCTGAATCCTCGTTGTTAAGACTGTGGTACTTATACTTATGAAATAAATGTACTGATTAACAATGTCAAAGGAAAACAACGTTTTTGTCGTATATTAAAACTTTTATAAAATTTGAAGCACTTAGGTAACATTTTTGAGGCTTTATTACTAATACCTTAAAAAACAGTGTAATTAACACATTAATTCACTTGGCTATCTTGATTTGTAAAAAAAATAAAATATATATAAAATATATGGTAATTTTGCATGTGGCCAGATTTGCCGGAATTTGAAAAATATATAAAATTAAAAATAATCAGATAACATTCTTCGTGGCGCGAATATAGCATGAAAGGTAGTGGATTCTCGAATCCTCTGAAAGCTTTAATTGATAAACCAAATCAGTTGCAAATATAAGATCGGAACGGCCAGATTGGCGATAATTGACTTTTTCTAATTATGAAAAATTGAATGGGATCCCCCCAACTGATTTATCAGGGATTGTAAATTAACGATAAACTTGCAGAGTCGGACCATTTAAACGCAAACCAAAAAATATCAATAAAATATAAAAAACCTCATAATCAAGCAGAAAAATAATTTGTTAATAATCATCAACAAATAGCTTAACCAACGACCGCTATAGTTAGGCAAAACCGACGATGTCATGCTGTCTTTTGCATGTATTAACAATTAGCACATCTGCAGAAAGGATCATGGAAGATATTTCCTTTGAACATAGTATTTGCAAAAATACTTCTTGCTTGTTTTAAGGCAACCTTCTAAAAATCAACCAAAACATAACGAATCATGGCTAAAATTTAAACGATCTTGCAAGAATGATGATCTTTAGGTCATTTTTTTTTTACTGAAAATAGTCGCAAAAAGGGCAGACCTATCGTGTGGGCCGTGGACGGTCCCCACTGCGACTATTAGAAGGGTGAAGGATTATAGAAAGGAGATGATTGTGGACCCGCTTTTTGAAAAGTTGCAGGTCATTGTTTTCAGAAAAAACTGATTTTGGAAGCTTCTTCCATTCCGTAGCAGCCCTGTAAAAGAAGAATTCTTGATGGAGATTGGTCTATGTAGTGTCAATCTTAAGAGTAAATGGGTGAGACTGATTAGCGTACCGAATGTGTCCGTCCAGTGGTGGTATAAGAGTTTTTATTTTTTTGGAGCATCTGCCATGGAAATATCTGTAAAATAATGTCTGGTCTGCAACTCTTCTTCTATGTTCTAGTGGGTAAAGGGTATTCTGAATGGAATCTAGAAGACGAAGAGAATTCTTTGGTGTTGAACCCCCAAATGTACGAGCAATAAATGTCACAGTCAACAAGAAGTAGACAGATCTGAACAAATTTTATTTAGGAGAATGGGTTACAGATTATAGCTAAAAGATGCAAGTAAGGAATATTAAGTACTGGAGTCTTACTGCACAAATTTTATTTGGGAAAATAAAGAATTTGTACAGGTTATAGCTTATTCTGCGAGTCTAAGATATCAATAATTAGAGTATATGGTTACTTTTTTTAATATAGTCAAAGTAAAAAGTCAACGAATCTGTGCAAGTTACATTTTTTTAAATGAAATTTATGCAGATCTTAGTTCAAAGTCCATTACAATTTACAATTTTTTATTACACAGCAAAAGAAAGAAGTTAACAGGTCTGTAAAACTTCCATTTGGAAGAATAAAGAGTTTGTAAACATTAAAGCTTCCTCTGCAAGTCGGGAATAGCAAGAATTGGAGTATATATTGTCATATTTTTTATAACAGCCAAAGAAAGAAGGCAACAGAGATGTACAAGTTACATTTTTCTAAATGGAATTTGTGGAGATCTTAGTTAAAAGCTGCAGGTCCATTAAAAATTACAAATTTTTGTTACACAGCAAAAGCAAAAAATCAACAGGTCTGTACAACTTCCATTTGGAAGAATAAGGAGTTTGTACGCTTTATAACTTCCTCTGTAAGTCCAGGGTATCAAAGTTAAAGTATTGTTACAAATCCAGTCCTGTCAGCAACCGAAAGGTCGACGGCGTCGAGTGTCCGTGTTCAACCGCTCTCCTTTGTAGCTGCCGACGGGGCCTAGGAAAGTCGCGCAATGTCTCGAATCCGCGTCGAATAATGGGGAAACAGGTAGAAAGATCTGGAACTATGATATCGGGAATATAAAAGGGGAAACGATTATAACGAGTATTAGTATTAGCTTATGTGTTTACGAATTATTAAATGTAAATAGTTATACAGAGTTGTAAAAGTTGTATTGCTAAGTGAATATCTAAGTGGTTGATGAAAATAGAAGTTATTGTATTAAAATAAACATTGTTTTGCTATTGGATCTAGAGTTTTAATCGCCGAACCCAAGAAAGACCGACAAATCGTATCAGTATATTGTTACAGATCTGTATAAATTCCATTTGGGAGAATAAAGGGTTTGTATAGATTATAGCTTTTTCTACAGATTTAGAATATTAAGAATTGTAGCATTTAGACAAAGCCAAAGAAAGAAGTCAACAGATAAAATATGTACAAACAACATTCTTCTAATTGAGACTTGTGCATATTATAGCTTCAAAAAGGTGATTATATTGTTACATTTCTTGTCAAAGCCAAAGATAGAAGTCAACAAGTTTATACAGTGCAACAGAAGTAGCTTGGTGGTCGACTAGCCTCTAAAATAACAAATATTCGGCTGAATATACTTCACATTCGTAAACTTCTTCCTCCGATTGTACTTGAGACTCACGATTACTGAAAATTTCGTCGTCGCCGATCGGATCGTTATTCGAATGTTTTCGTTGTGCGCAAATTTTGTGATCTCTCGCCCGCCAAACTACTTCTATTGCACTGTACTAATTTCATTAAGAAGAATCGGGAATTAGTGCAGATTCATCTGCAAGTCCAGAAAATTAAGGAATAAAATATTTTGTGACAGTTTTTGACACAGCCAAAGAAAGAAACCAACAGATCTGTTCAAATTCCATTCGGGAGATAACAAGCGCATTAAAATTCTGTTAAAACGTGTAATTACATGTACTATTAGTTACACGCAGGAGTGGCACAAATAAAAACTAGCATCCGATTTCAATCTCGTACATTCTTAAAAGCTTAATAACTGTATTTAGCGTAGGTGTAAAAACAATCTTTACATTCTTATTTTCAAGACGAACGTCGTAAAACGACACACAATATCAGCCACGGATCTAGGGGGGCAAACCGGGACACCTGCCCCGGGCGGCAGTTTCAGGGGGCGCCAAAATCATAATATAATGTTTGAACGTAGTATCCAACGCACGTTGTTCTTTCGATTATTCATTTTATTTTAAAACACCCAGTTGATTTTTAACGCACTTCCTAAGTTGATTTACGAACGTACCAAGTCGATTTTACACGAGCTTCTTCTTCTTAATGTGCCATCTCCATCAGTGGATGTTGGATATTACAGCCGCAAATTCTTCTCGGTCTTCGGCTGCTCTTACAAATTGACGATATTTCTCAGCCATGACATTTTATTTCCTCCGAGGCCAGAATGTGACTTAGATACGCTGTTTGCCGTATCTTTACGAGTTTAAACAGCTCACGCTCTATCCCCAGCCTGCGAAGAACCTCTTCATTTGTAGTGTGCGATGTCCATGTTATTTTGAGCATTCTACGGTACGTCCACACCTCAAAGGCTTCTAATTTATTGATGGTTTGTGCTTTAAGTGTCCATGTTTCTGCTCCATATAAGAGGGTAGAACTTCGAGAGTCTCAAGCGCAGGCCCAGGTTGAGTCGTGAGTCGCAGAGCAGCGGATTCGATGCAATTCCATACAAGTTTGGAATTTATCTTGTTGGAGCTCAGTGCTTTTAAATCAGCCTGGCTGTCTGATATTATACTTATGTTTCTGTTTGCTAGAGGTCTCTTGGTCAACTCTCTTGCACACAATTCGATAGCGAAGACTTCAGCCTGAAAAATTTTCAATCTTTGGTTTCCTGCTGAAAACACCGGCCTCAACTCTATCTGGGGTTTTTAAGCCCATTACGTATTCAGTCTCTGGGAAGAGGATTTCTCCCCTCACCCATTCGTAGGACTTTGAACAATTTTCTACGTGTATTTTGTGGCGAGCATGTCAGGAACCGTGGTTGTTTTGTTTCACTCAGTATCCCGGAGTGATCCCCGAGTTGCTTTCCATTAATTTGCCTTTTTAAAGACAGGAATCTGTAGGGGTCTATCCTGGCCTCCCTCTCTAAGAGAATATCTAGGGGAGGAAGATGTAGGAGGTGTTCCATCACTGCCGTTGGTGTGCTGGACATAGCTCTAGTTATGACCAGGCATGCCAGCCGCTGAAGGCCATCTAGCTTTGCTCTAGCTGTCTGTTGTAACCCTTTGGTTCACCAGACTACTAAACCATACGTGACCGTAGATATTATTATTGTTTGATAAATCCAGTAAATCTGTTTGGGGTTGATTCACCAAGATTTGCCACATATTCTTCTAAGATTCCACAGAGAAAACCTGGCTTTTAGATTACAGGTAATAAGGATATTCTGCCGGTCACCAAAAATAGCCGTCTATTATATATTTGCAAGTTTTTTTTCAACAATTTATCTCAAACGCTATCAAGTAAGTTTCTGCCCCGGATCGGAAAAATCGTGGATCCGGAGCTGGCGGTAATAGCCCACTTGACACATGATTAAGACGCGTGTGCGTCTCGTTGTCGGATGGAAATTGTATCTTGAAAGATTTACTCTTTTTAACGATGCCTCGAAAGCTTCCAATAATTTCGGAAATGCGGTAGTTATGAATCTTTTCGCGCAATCAGTCAGCAGAAGAGTTTAATATTCGTATCGACAGTGTGTTAACAAATAAACAAGCACGGTTTATTTTGTTCTTTGAATAGAACTGTTAACTCTGTTACGAAAATAGCGGACATATTATTATTGTACCAACACCAATTTAATAGCCCATTAAACTGCGTAAATTTGTTATGCAGGGTGTTTCAAAAAAAGGTTGTCCCGTTGGTTGGATAGGTGGAACATTGCATAATAAATTGGGTTTGTTCGGCAAGAAAATTTTAAAGATACGGGCTGCCGAAAGAAAAAATTTTACGCAAATTTTTTACAATTACATATGTCGAAACTACTGGCAACATTGTAATGACACATCGCATTAGTTCGTTTTATATCTGACTCTCATAGAGGGAGCTAGTTACGCGGTGCGTAGCGTACATAACTTTTTTAAAGCTAAATTTTCTTGCACTATCACCAGACTGCGTTCGTCAACATACAAGGTAGGCCCACGGGCAAAGTTTCAATCAACAATGGAGTCCGTCATGGCTGTGTGTTATCCTCTCTCTTTAATCTGTTTTCCGAGACCATTTTTTAAGAGGCTATTAGGTACCAAATGGAAGGACTAAAAATAGGAGAGGATATCAAAAACATTCGATATTCGAATGATACCGCAGAAAGTATTGAAGATCTGCAATCCTTCTGAATTTAGTCCAGTAAGTCAGTGAACGTAAGGCTGTAGATTGTAGAGAAGGGGTCGTGCAGACTATGCTACCCCTCAAGCACTTCGACCTATCGAAGGGTATTAAGAAGGCTCCTTCTTACAGAAAAGCAGTTTCAGCGAAGTTCTCGCAGTAACGGCAACTATCACTCTCTGTTTTGCTCATCTTTTTCAGGTAATACCTCAAAGGGCAATGTCCAGTGAGAAGTTCCGTCACCATTTCCAAGTCTTTCTTGTCCAACTCGCTGTTTTGTTTTTCTTGGCGAAAGACTTACTAGCCTTTTTGCTTGTCTTTGTCCTGGCACTTCATGCCAGTGAGATTTTATTTCATCTGTTTCCCACCGACCAACTTCTGCAATCAAGTGGGCTTTGGAGAGTCTACAGAAGAGTTCTGGGCCGGAAAATTGTGTATTTGCCCCTTCTTTGGCAAGGCAGTCTGCTTCCTTGTTGCCTTTAACTTCCTTATGACCTGAAACCCAGAGTAACCTGATTGTTTGCTGTCAGTTGTTTTAGGGATTGTTTACAGTTCCAAGTCAGCTTAGACTCACAAGTGTATGACTTAAGAGCTTTTAGGGCTGCTTGGCTATCTAATAGAATATATATTTCTGTCCTTCGGGCGTCCCTCTCAGTGCACTCCTGAGCACCTATCTCTATGTCGTGTAATTCTGCTTGGTTGGGGGGGGGGTAGACTACTTTTTAAGGGATTATTTAAAATCTAAAGTCTACAATTACAGACCTGACAATATACGTGACGTAATAGGGAGAATCAGGCAGGAAATGTAGAACGTAACACCTGCTATGCTACAAAATGTTTAAGAGGAATTTGTTACCAGGTTAAATCATTTGAATCAACTTTTGATACATTTTTGGAATAAGCGTGCAATAGCCTTGGATATATCTAAAGCCTGTGACCGCGTTTGCCGGGGTCCCACAGGGTTCCATCCTGTCCCCCACCTTATTTCTTTTACACATCAACGACCTCTTGAAAACCACCACGAACCCCATTTACAGTTTCGCAGACGATAGCACACTTGTCTCAACTTTCACATCATATCAATCACTTTCGGTGAATGATACAAATAGACTCAGGCAGGAACAGGTTGATTCCATCAATAGAGATCTTAAAGCAAACGTCGAGTGGGGAACCAACAATCTTGTTCAGTTCAATGCCCAAAAAACACAAAGTGCCACGTGAATTCCTCAAATCATCCCATCACAATGTCCGGAAATACCCTTGAACCAAGTCCCTCCATCTCGATTTTGGGAGTCACGGTGTCCAATAATATGTCTTGGCATGACCATGTTGCTAACATCGCAAAGTTGGCAAGCCAGAGGCTAGGTTTTCTGTGGAAAGCCAGAAAGTTTTTTACTCCTGATCAACTGTTGACGACGTACAAGGCTTAAATCCGACCTCTACTGGAGTATTGCTCGCACATTTGGGGTTCAGCACCAAGGCATTCTCTTCGTCTTTTAGATTCCATTCAGAAAAGAGCCATTCGCTTGATAAATAGCTCAACTCTCACAGATACCCTTCACCCTCTAGAACATAGAAGAAGAGTTGCAGACCAGTCATTGCTATACAGATATTTCCATGGCAGATGCTCCAGAGAAATAAAAACTCTTGTACCACCATTGGCCACATTCGGCCGAAGAACTCGGCACGCTGATCAGTCTCACCCATTTACTCTCAAAATTGACACTACAAGGACCAATCTTCATCAAGAATCCTTCTTTTACAGGGCAGCTACGGAATGGAATAAGCTTTCAAAATCAGTTTTTCCAGAGAACTATGACCTGCAACTTTTTAAAAAGCGTGTCCACAATCATTTCCTTTCTATAATCCCTTCCCCTTTTAATAGACGCAGTGCGGGCCGTCCGCGGCCCACACGATAGGTCTACCCTTTTTGCGACTATTTTCATAAAAAAAAGCTCATAAAGCGAAATCCGAAAATTAAAAAAAGGGGTGTTTTATTAAACAAAATTGGTGCTGACGTCATTACTCAAAGGTTATTCCCCCTGTACGATGTATTATTTTTTTAAAAAAATAGTAAAATCAAAAATCGACCTGTTTTTGGATTTTTTTGTATTATCATTGTTAACTTGGCTAATAATGAATTTATACGTTATTTTATGGACGTATTTCGTTATACAATATTGTTAGTTTATTAAATACACGATGTTTTCAAAATATCCAAGAAATAAAAAATGGTCGAAAATATGAAAAAAAAAAAAAAGGTGAAAATATTTGAAAAATTAGATGCATGTTATTCGTTCGCCCAGTGTAGATACACTCGCATAATTTTTTTTGGAAATTTTTTGTTGTGAAAAACGACAATAATATATTCACCGGTCATAATTTAACAATAAAAAAATGTGTAGGCGGAAAAAGGACGAGCATCAGCCGCTCCTATAATAACTGGTAAATTTTTTTCGTATGATAGCGGTTGTGAACAAAGTTGTACCAGTTTCTTTGCAGTGCTGATCCTACTTTTTTTGATCTTAAATATTTGTCAAGATGTTATCTTGAAGTATGTTTTTTATGTGATACTTAAACTACATACCGTGTATATAGTTATTATATTATGCACCCAATCAAACTTATTTATGGAACACATGTTTTTGTAAAAAACTTAATATGGGAAAAAAACAATAATAATTATAAAAAGTGAATAGGAATTTTTGCTGTAGAGATAAATTCCTAATAAAAGGTACACTTACAACGTTCCCCACTCTATCAGAACACCAGCGCCACTTTTACTGCCGAGTAAAACCGAATTGGTTACCAGTGACGTATCTTAAATATTGTGTGACGGTTACCAAACATTTTTTCTACAACAAAATGTGTTAAAAATAAATAAAAAAATAGATAAATGAATACTTGTAAGATTATGTAAAGTTTCGATTGAGAGAGAAAGAGTGGAACAAATAAATGAATTTGTGTACTAAGTTCAAAATTCAAGAGGGATGGAAAGTATGACAGTAACATTGAGCGAAGGGTGTTAGCAGGAAAACAGATGAATGGGGCACTGCATAGCTTTATAAACAGCCAGAAAGTGTCAAAAAGACACTTCTTACTGTGCATAGAGATGTGTTGGTTCCTACACTTAAGTATGGTAGTAATTGTCCAGTGAAATAAGAGAACGCTGTGGTGTAAAAGGTGTGGTTAAATAATAGATAAAGATTTGATTAGATGGTTTGGACACGTAGAAAGGATGGATAAAGGAATATTAACAAATTTATAAGGCAAGTGTGAATGGACAAGTCGTTAGAGGTCGACTTCAGCGAACATATCTCGATCAGATCATAATTCTCTTGTTAAATGTTCATTAAAGCAATATAGACCGATAATTGTATTTCACACAATACCAGTCTATACGTTGATTTTTGTTGTCTTTGCGTATGACATTTTCGCCAATTCATTTTGGATTTTCTTTTGACCAAAATTTGGTACTTTGGTTAAAATTTTGAAGTCCTTGACGGAGCTACGGATATTATTCTTTACAGAAATAGTAAATTATAATCAAAAATCGATCTGTTTCCGGATTTTTCATATTACTGTTAATTTAACTAATAATGAATTTATGCGGTACTTGTATGGTTGTAAAGCTAGCTGGATCGCATGTTTTATAAGCATTAAATCGTTTAGTGTTACTCATTGCTAAAACGTCTATTCGTTATATTTGTTGCATATCCCGAATTTATTGGACGTGTGTCATTTATGACCATAGTTCTTTTAGGGCGCAATTCAGAATTTGAATAAAAATATTTGCGATTCCAGAAAGACAGTTTTGGTGTGTAATATTACGATTTATAGTCTTCATTTACATAAAACATATTTAAAATAGTCCCATATAATAAAGTAATTAATAAACATTTATTATAAACCTACGAATGATGTGATTATGCCAGTCTAAGAGATCAATAAGTAATTAGAAAGTCCGTCAGAGGGCACCTGCAGTGTCATATGTGATGTTACTTTTTAAAAATACAAATAAAAATGTATAAAACTGATTTTTAAAAAACCAGCTAATTTCGATGCATTTTAACCTATACTATTGGTATATGTGAGTCGATTATATATCAGAAAACAACGACACTCCTGGCTATATGCCTACGACAAGCATTGAATTACATCTGATACATAATCATGCATAATCCCATTTTGGGTAATATGCAGATACTTGTTAAGTAAAACTAAGAATTATTAAATTTATCCATTCGAAATGACCAAATATATATATATATATATATATATATAGAAAAATCTTCTGAGCGTGTGTATGTGACTAAACTCCTTAACAGATGAACCGATTTCAATTAAATTTTTTGTGTCTATTCCAGAGGATTCGAGAATGGTTTAGATTTACTGCCGATTTTGTTAGCAACCCTACGAAAGGGGTGGAAAGGGGATCGATAATAAAAACTATCAAAAACGCTTGATATTAGTGTCGAATTCAATGAATGAATTTTATAGTGACATTTCCAATAATGTTAACATTCATTAAAAGAGGAAGGCATGACTATATGCTTGTACAATGGGAAAGAAAAGGAGATGAAACATAAAAACTATTAAAAAAAGCTGATATTAGTGTAGAATTCATAGTTTTTGGGGTCGCTAAGTTTGATAGTGATACTCCCTGCCGGGTCCGCTAGTAGTTTTGTATAATGGTATTATAGTTTTCTATAACTTTTATAATTTTTGAAAAGCAACATCCTTTAGCTGTTTACTGTCAAATTTCGAGCGGATTGATAGTGTAGTTTTATTTCTGTAGGCATTTAAAGCAAAAAAATACTTTCCAACCAGCATATTTGCCAGATTTATCCCGCTGCACCAATTTCTATTTCCAAACTGAAAGAAATGGTTAAGATGGAAGTGAATAAGTAGTCCACCGATGACACAGCGGCATATTTTGCAAGGTTGAACAAATTAAAACCAGAAAATATCAAATATTGTCCAAAAATAAGCGAACAAAAAGTATTCAACAACCTTTAGACCTCTTTCACACGTAGATTCGGAATTCCGGATTCTCGAATCTCGCATTCAGAAATATACATGCGTTAAATGAAACCGTTCACACGTGGCTACCCTTCGGATTCTGCAGCCAGATTCCGAATTTCAGACCTTTCAGACGCGAATTCTTGCAAGTTTTTGTAAGTCGAAACATAGGCGCAGTCAAGTGCAGTCGCGATGGAGCGAAGCGTTTTCGACAATGAAAAATTCATTAATTTAATTGAGCCAAAACAGTGTTTGTGGGATACGTCTCATGCCGATTATTGCAATCGGAATAAAAAACAGGAGGCACGGATCGACGTGTGCAGAGGAATGGAAGAAAACTTCGATGAGCTCACATCGGTCAAGCAAAACGATTATGGTAAGTACACAATTATTTATTATTGGGTAAGACAATGTTAAGTATAACGATTTTGCCACGGCAATACATTGGTATTTACAAAATAATCAGCAAAGTAGTCACGAATTTTAGTAGCTGACTTTGCACTGTTCAAGACAATCCCATTATTATCATTATCATGCAATCCGTCGTAGGACAACATATCTTCATGTCTATATCCATCCCGCACACGTACAAAATTGTGAAGAACAGTGCAGGCTTTCACAATATCTTTTGCTAAATCCATCGACACATTGAGTGGTCTGTGAAAAATTCTCCACTTATTTGATAAAATTCCAAAACTACATTCAATGTACCTTCTAGCACGAGATAATCTATAATTATAAATAAGTTTTTCGTTTGACAAAACTTTACCGCCATATGGACGCATAACGTGATTAGACAGTCCAAATGCCTCATCGCCAATTATAACATATGGAATTTTCGAATCGTAATTGGAATCACACATAGCCAAAAGTTGCAACGAGAAAAAATGTTTATAGTTGTAGTATAAAGACCCACTATGCTGCGGCTTTATAATCCTAATGTGCTTCCCATCTATAGCTCCTAAACAATGAGGGAAATTTGCATTCTTTAGAAATCCATTTTGTATTTCTAGCCACTTTTCTCTTGTAGGAGTTGGAATACACTCATCTTTCATTATTTCCCAAATTTTTTGACATGTTTCCTGGATTATTGTACTTGCAGTTGATATTCCAATCCTATAGGTGTAATGTAGATCGGTTAGTGAGCAGCCACTTCCCAGATACCTGAAAATTAAAATTTACCAAAAGTAATCATTTCTGTAGTCTTATACCAGTAAATAGCAATATGGAGGTGTCGATCCGACATTGCAAGTATAATAAAATTATATTTGGCAGGGTGCCACCCAAAAATACTTCTTGGTATTACTCTTTGAGACAAAGCCCTTATCTTGATTATAATGACTGAATTCGTTCCCTAAAAACACAATGGCGATTGGCGGGCTTGTACCAAGTGTTTCCAGAGTTATCTTCTACCATCCTAAACCACCAAATATTTTTAACTCTCAAACGCATTTTAACTCTCATTTATGTTACTTTTTAGCAAAGGAACTGCAAAAGAAATGGAAGAGTCTGAGGAATTCATTTACACGCGAACTGGCAAAAAGAAAAACCCTAAAAAGTGGATCTGCAGCTACCTGGAAGACATACGTGTTTTTCAATCAGCTGTCATTTTTGATGAGATGCCCTTCGCATAAGCAGTAAGTTATAAATATCAGATTAGTCTAAAACGTAGGATGAAACTTAGTATCTTTTTTAGAACGACTTCCAGTCTTACTGTTGGTATGGAACCAACAGGCGAACCTTCCTTATAAGAAGACGATACCCTTGCAAGTACAAGCACCCGTGAGCCAGTGTGCAAGCGAATGAGGTTTTCCAAACAGGATAATGATGTTCAAATTGCAGAATTGCTAAGAGAAAGCATTACAAGGCGAGAGGCAAATGAAAAGAATTTGGACAAGGACGAAGACAGACATTTTCTTCTGTCACTTCTTGGAGATTTCAAGAGAGTACCAGCTGAAAGAAGAATGGACGTTAAATTAGGAATTATCCAAACAATCGAGACAGCTTTATTACCCACTCAGCCATATCTTCGCCCCCACACTGATTTTAATTATTCTGCATTTCATTCAAATCCTATTTATTCACAAAAAATGCATTCCGCAAGTACCTTACAACATCCATACGTGCTGCGATCACCTCAGCAACAATTTGAAACACAGACACAACCGAGTACATACACAGACGTCAGTAATTCAGAAATAATCAATTCTTCCAATTCTACATCACAACCAGCACCCAGTCCAAGGAGTAATGTGTGCTCTTCTCAGTCGTCTACTCCATCAAATGAGAGCTCTATTATAGGTCTATTAACTCAATATAACTCTGATGAGAATGATATTTAATAATAATACGTATTGTACTATTATGTACCTGTTATAAAAAAAATTAATACTAATAAAGTTCAGTTTTGTACTTTATGCAAATTATTAATGCAAATTATAGTTAGCTACTTTTTCTTACCTTACTGTAATTGCCAGTCGTTCTCGTGGTGAAATACTTCTACGCATTGGAGTGTCTTTTTTTAACAAATGACTTTCTAATTTCCATTGTAGCTCTTCAAATGTTCCCACCGACATTCGAAAGTAGTTGAAAAACTTTAAAGGATCCTGCACCAAGTCGGAGTAGAGTAACGTAAACGCTCCCTTCGCATCCCTTAGTTCTACAATGGGATGAACCCACATAGTCTTCTTCTCTTTTTTTTTCGTCGCAAAATCCAAAGCAATAAAATTTCTTCCACTTCCATTCTGCACATGAACTGCACTGATACTGACGCATAGCGTCGCATATACGACCAGATACAGTAGCCGGAAAGAATTTCTATGGATTCTGAATCTCGGCTACAGAATCTACGTGTGCAAGAGGTCTTATGCTACACTCGAATCAAAATTTTTAAATTATTTCACTTCCTGGTTATTACCGAATGGCAATTTATCACCATTCAACGAAATTTTATTAGTCCTCGCAAGCTAAAAAGATTTTTTTAATGATTCAATATATACATTTTATGCCACCTGATATTCTCTCATTATAAAACAGACCAACGTTTCATCATGTGCAGTGATTTATTCATATACTAATCGCGTTTCCACTAGTCCTCAGGTATACGGCTTGAGCCCTGAGCATCACTACATAAAAATAATTTAGGGCTGCTCCGAAAAGATGATGTATCGTCTTACTCAAGACTCAGCAATTAGTACGAATATATAACAAGGAAGTTTTATTTTTAGTCTGTTAATAGCGTTATTATGTTTAATAGCTATTGGGCTATTAACAGATATTTATACGAATATGGAGGTTCGTAAATTTTTCAAAATACACCACCAACGATGAAAGTTTTATCCTTCACGCGAGAATGTATTTAATGCCATAAAAAAAACAATTAGATTTTATAGATTAAATGTTGTTACAGGTCAAAAGTAAGCACAGAAACGTCAACAATACATATCATAAGTTAAGTACCAAAATACACACTTCTTTTGCTTATTCTACTTTCATCAGCACTTTCATACATACTCGTTGATAACTGATACACTTGACAGGCGCTGGACAACTGTGACGGAGGTATAATCATTGGTGAAACTAGGATGTCTAACATGAGATTAGCCGACGACACAGCTCTCCTACCAACCACAGAAGCTGAACTATTACCTCTCCCTATTACCTTAGAACAAACTAGCGAGGCTTACGACCTTAAAGTTAATTACAACAAGACCAAAGTGAAGATTATATACAGAGAACATAGCAACCACTCTCTCAAAAATCACAAGTTGGAATCTTAAGTGGTGCAGAACTTTGTATACCTCGAGTCGTTAATCGAAAACACATGCAGCAGCTTAAAAGAAATCCGCCGGCGCATTCAACAGGCACGACTAGCCATGAGAAAACTTAATAGAATATGGCATGACTCTAACATCACCAAAACAACTAAAATATCTCTGGTCCGATTCCTGGCTTTTCCCATCTTTTTGTACGCTTCGGACTACCAAACATGCCGATTGCCATCGTATAGATGCCTTTGAGATGTGGTGCTGAAGGAGAATGCTGCGGATTCCGTATACGGCAAATAGAACGAACATCTCAATTCTAAATGAGATTGGTAATCCAAGGTATCTGTCCTCCATAGTACTGAAGCGTGCTGTGACATTTTTTGGACAAATTCACAGGAATGACAACATGGTGAAACTATTTGTACGGGGCCATTTCCCCACTGGTCGACGACGTGGTCAATATCCTTCACGATCTAGGAAAGCAATCGACAAACTATATATCAGTATATCAGTAATTCCTTGGCCAATAGCAGCAACAATCGACAATAAAATGAGTTCACAACACATCTGACAAGATGTTATGCCTGTAATGATGACCTGACCCATCTTTAAAACAATTTCGATCTTATTGGGATACATTCTATCGACTTGTCCATTCACACTCACCTTATAAATCTGTTTTTTCCATCCTACCCTCTCTACGTGTCCAATTCATACAACTACCTTTTCTACATTTGTTACTAAACCTTTTTCACACCACAGCGTTCCTTTATCAAACTATTTCTCACTTTATCCATTTGAGTCACTCCGGCTATACTTCTCGGACTACTCATTTCCGCAGTGTTGATCTTAATTTCATGCTTCTTTTGCCAAACTAAATATTTACTTTCATACATAAAGGGTCCAGCACTCCTCTATACACAGCCAATCGTGTGCCAGTCATACTTTCCATCTCTCGTAAACTTTGAAACCAAGTATACCAACTTATTCATCCTTTGATATTTAGGGCATCATGCATAATATTAACCTCCTTAGATAATGCTAATATGACCTGATATATATATATATGGTTAGGTTAGGTTAGGTTTTATGTGAGTGGGGCGTGGTCGCCCCTCCACCGCGACCCTTAGTAGGTCTATTGTGGCTCACCCCTAGAGGCTACAGTTCACCGTACAATCCAGCCCTTCTTACGAAGTTCATGGTTGTATAGGGTGAGATTTTTTTAAAATCGGTAGGTTCTAGGTTAGTTTAACCAAATATGTTGAACCTTATTCTTCCCAGGCCGGGGCATGAACATAGTATATGTTCAGCAGTTTCGTCTTCCACGCAGCAGAACCGACAGTCCGTTTGTTGGTTCAGATCTATCTTTCTGAGGTGGTATCTCAGACGACAGTGTCCCGTAAGCAGTCCTGTTAGAATACGCAGGTCATTTCTGCTCCATTCTAGGATCTGCTTAGTTGTGTTTCTCGAGGGTTGTAACGGTAAAAACGCCTTCGAGTGGGTTAGCCCTGGTAAGTCGGACCAGTACGTGAGTATTTTCCTCTCCGCCCAGTCCGAAATAATTGTTTTGGCGGCACTTGTGGTGGCTCCAAAAACCGGTTCTGGTCCAGTGAACGCAGATTCGGCCCCCTGTTTTGCAAGGGTGTCGGCTTTTTCGTTTCCTTCCACCCCCTGGTGCCCAGGTACCCACAGTAGGGTCACCCTGTTGTTCGCACCAAGGTACTCTAAGGATTCGATGCAATTCCATACAAGTTTAGAATTTATCTTGTTGGAGCTCAGTGCTTTTAAAGCGGCCTGGCTGTCTGATATTATATTTATGTTTTTGTTTGCTAGAGGTCTGTTGGTCAACGCTCTTGCACACAATTCGATAGCGAATATTTCAGCCTGAAAGATTGTGATATACCTGCCAAGACTGGTAGATATTTCAATCTTTGGTTTCCTGCTGAAAACACCGGCCCCAACTCCATCTGGGGTTTATATATATATATATATATATATATATATATATATATATATATATATATATATATATATATAGTAGATTCTGTCACTAGGTTAGAATGAAAAACACGATACTTGTGGAATATTTCAAACGCGAGTGATAGCGAACGCGAGGAATCACGATTATTGAATTTTTTTATTCTAACCGTGTAACAGACGATATATTCTCCACGACCAAAAAGTTTAAATAAAAAATACTTCAAAGTACTTAAGTTAATTTTTTTAAACATAGATATTGATACGATTTTTAGTTCTATCTTGGGTTCGGCGATTAAAACTCTCGATCCAATAGCAAAACAATGTTTATTTCAATACAATAACTTCTATTTTCATTAACCATTTAGATATCAATACAACTTTTACAACTCTATAAAACTATTTACATTTAATAATTCGTAAACACATAAGCTAATACTGTCTTCTTGTTATGATCGTTTCCCCCTTTATATATATATCTGATATCACAGTTCCAGATCTTTCTACCTGTCTCTCCATTATTCGACGCGGTTCCAGCGGTTGCTCGACCTTTTCGGCGGCTAACAAAGTGAGCGGTCGAATACGGACCCCCGATGCGGTCGATCTCGATATGTATTAATTGGTATTAATATAAATATTTATTGTGTTGGTACAGAGCGTAATTTATAATTTCAGGAGATGTATTTTCAAATTCTAAATCGGATTCACTTAAATTCTCGCTCATTTTTATACAAAACTTTTAAAAAATACTGATATTTATTTCAAAGAGTTTATTTGACATCCATGGCAATCGCTATTGTTTAAAACAATCACGGAATATACATACCGTAACAAGTGATGGAATGAAAATACATGCAAACCCCATAAGAAACAACTATTACAGAATGAATATTCTCACTCTAGTGTGTAAACGTTGTTATTATTTTATTAAAAATAATTTTATAAGTATATTCCACGTATGGTCACGGAGAAAGTTAATAACTAAAACAGCTATGGCGAAGCCATATTAAAGTATGCTTTTAATTTTAATAATATAGTGTGCTTGATCCCATTGAAGGGTTTCTAAAGACGGGCGCAAAAATCATCTCATAATTAACGAAGACAAATGTTAGTGGCCACTTTTTATAGGAAACTTCTTTTCTCTCCTGATTAAACCTACTTGAGGGTGTAGTGACATCATGTCGCGACTCTTTGAACGAGCTGCTTCCAGGACTTCCTATCTTGGGCATGATGAACGGCTTTGTGCTTATTCTTCTCAGTTAAAGTATTAAGTTGGTCTACCCATCGTGACGGTGAGCATCCCCTAGGTCTTCGTCCCTCGATGTTTCTTTCGATGATTAATTTTTCCATTCCCTCTGGTCCCATGGCAATGTGTCCAAAATAATTGAGGTACTGTTGACTGACAATGGTCGACAATCTTGTTTGTATGTCCAGTTGTCGATTCATTGGTGCGGTGAGCAGTCTATCGTATTCGAAAGAGCCGTCTATAGCACCACATTTTCAATAAATCAATTTTTCTTCGATCTGCTATTTTTATTGTCCAAGTCTCTGGTGCATATGTCGCGATAGGAAAAATGAGTGATTGGACCAGCCTAACCTTGGTTCTTGCGGTAATTGCGGTATCCCTCTTATCGATACGTAAAATTTTATTTTTATTTTTTCAGTTTTACTTACAGTCCATGATCTTTTTCATTCACTCTCCTCTACCCGATAAAATTATTCTTTTAAATATTATCCAAGTATTTAATTTCATCGTAAATCCATATCAATTTCAATAAAACGCGAAAGCCAGCGGCACATAAGCTCTTAAACAAGTGACTTACTGTTGGAGGTATTAATTAAAAAAAATCAATTTGGACATATACTAATCAACCTGCTTGAAAACGGTCTTACCGCTTTCTTATTTTATGTTTTTCGATTACCCAATCCTTAGCTGCGGGCTCAGAAACAATTAAATCCGACACTTCTTAATTATTCATCTATGACAAACACAAAACAACGGTTGAGCAAGCAGTGGCGTACTAACAATGAATGTTACAAGCGATACAAGTACAGTAAAAGCTCTTTATTCGCGGGGTATATGTTCCGTAAATATGCCGCGAATACAGAAACCGTGAATATAGAATTGTAATTTATATGGAATTATAGGGGATACGTTCCTAAGTGACAAAATAAGAACATAGCAACAGTGTAACTCTATCCTTTGCTGCCTTAAATGCAGGGGCAGACTTTTCGCTTTTAGAAATGAATGTTTTGTTTGGCATTCTCTTTCAAAACAGTACAGTTTTGTCTGCAGTAAATACTTGCTCAGGTCTGTATCCTCAATCAGCTACTAGGTTTGCAAATTCTTCTGGATATCTGCTGCGGCAGTGTCTGCAGATGCAGCTTCTCTAACGATTTCAATACTATGCAATGATTAAATTTATTGAAACAACCTTCCGATGCTTGAAATCCTCCATCTGCACATTCACCCCCATAATTACCATCAGGTTCTTTAGAATGTGCTTTGCCTTCTCCCGGACCATTGGACCAAACAGGGACATCCTGTTTTGGTTGCCGACTTCGATCCATAATGATGACGCCACTTCCATTTTTTCTATTGCTGGATCACGAACAATTTTCGCTGACAGTGACGTTGAAGCTACAGACGATCTTATTTTATCTTCGGATTTTTTATCGATCGTACAGTTGAAATTCGTTTTTCATCTTTTTTAATCTTACCAAAGAACGGAACGTCTGTTTGTTTACATTCTCAAAAACACCGACCACGGCGAAGGTGGTTTATGTCAAATGCCGAAACAATACAGCGGCGATATCATTTAACAACATACTTTAGACATTTTTTTTTGCAGAGTGGAGAAAATTCTTTACGGAGAAGTTACGAGTCTTTCAGCTCAAGGTCTATTGTGAGACTCCACTGACTGTATCAGGTCTACTCACTAAAAACTCCACTTCTATGTAGGTCCATCAGGCTGGGAGCAATATAGTTCTGGGTCGCCGATTAACTGCCCAAAGATTTCCTGTCTTTTGCGGTCCAGTGCCAAGCAGTAACACAGAATGTGTTTTACCGTTTCCAGATCCTTGCCACATAGTTGTAATAAGGTCTATTTTACTTTTTTATTTGTCCATTTGACGACGCGTGTACAAAGGATACCCACTGGAATCATTTTAATTAATATGCATGTACCAATTAGATCCACGAATAAAGAAATCTTTAGCAGAAAAGAAAGAAAATAGAGAAACACCAGCACAAAGTGCAAGAACTTACACGAATATTTAAAACAAAAACATCCTTTATCAAGGACGAAAACGGTAATGTTCTGTGAGAAGACAAAGATGTATACTGTAACAATGGAAACAATACTGCTAAGTACTGTATAAAGAGGAAACAGATCAAAATAATCAGGAGCAGATACGTCTCACGACAAATGAAGCTCATAGAACTAAAGCAGAAGAGAGGGATATAACCTTTAGAAAGTGGCAGAGCATATGTGGACAAAACGTCTGATACCACGCCTAAAGAAATGGTTGGAGTACAAGCACAGAAGAACCGATTACCATATTACGCAGGTACTCACGGGACATGGCTCCGCCGAGAATGACGTATGTCTCTGCTGTGACATGGTAGATATAGTGCCCCGTACAATTCTAGAATGCTCTAGGTGGCAAAAAGAGAAGGAAAATTTAAGGCGAAGCATAGGGATGGTACTGACTATAGAAAACATCATGGGAATCATGCTACGAGACCCCGAGAAATGGAAACAAATCCACGAGTATATCCGAAACATTCTTAAAATGAAAGAAACAGAAGAGATACAAATAGGAGTATAAAAGGACAACGTACAGACAACCTGTCCACTGAAGAGATGCGCAAGCGGTTCCGGTGAGCATGGTGACGAAAACGAGGGAGGTTTAGTCGGTAGGGTAGGGCAGAACAAAGTACCAGTGCGCGCATGAGAGTTCCTCGCTGACAAAAAAAAGGCCAGATACATCGAACACAAAGAGAATACTTATTAGAAACCACCGACATGAAAATAGTGCGCAGGATCGCTGGAAAAACACTTTTTGTAAAATAGACAACGTAAATGAATGAATACCGAGAAAGAGAAAGAGAGAGAGAGAGAGAGAGAGAGAGAGAGAGAGAGAGAGATAAAGAGAGAGAGAGAGATAAAGAGAGAGAGAGAGAGATAAAGAGAGAGAGAGAGAGAGAGAGAGAGAGACGATTACATAGTTTGGACGAATGACGACAGAATGGTCAAAATAACCAGAGACAAGTCGCCCTGCGCGAAGCGCGCCGGAGACCACAAGCTAGGAGTTCTTGTCAAAAGAGCACTTTGCCCGTTTGCCAAGTTGCCATAGCCCCAAGTGCATCCTGACGAATTGCACTTAACACCACCCCCAGTACACATTGTACCAGACTGTCTCTCGTACCGATTCCTTGAGGTTCAGAGATGCGCAAGTACCTAACGCAGTGCAGGCACTATAAAGTTAGAGTCTTAAAGTCGCCCTCAGGTTGCCGAAGCGTTGGAAGACCGCGCAAGAGCTGGAGCGACCACCTCTCTAACAATTGAACGGCAGAGGATACGAAGAACAATAAGCAATTTGCTTACATTAAAGAAGAAAGAAGAATATTGTAAAGAAATATGAAAGTATCCGAATAAGATTATTATTATTTTTAATGCAACCAATGTCGATAAAATTATTAAAATAAATTAATTACAGCAATTTAGTATTATTTAATATGACAGTCGTTTAATTTCCGTGCTTTCTTAGTTCTTCCACAGAAGCTCGATGAGTTTAGCACGAAATGTCGTGACAGTATATTTTTTTGTAGTTTATTTACTGTAATTTAACAACTTTTCGTATACATCTCCGTCTATGGAATCACGTCAAATTCTTTTAAAAGATAAATACCTTTGGCGCCAATAAGTTTGAACCAGTTGGACGTTTCGTCATTTGTATGATAATTAGTCGACCAGTAGAACTGTAAATTTTGCAAGATGATTATTCCACATCGGACAAGGTTTTCGTATGGTAGAAGAGTTTCTTCGTTTCTCCAAAACTCCATATAAGGATGCAACAGCCTCTGGTGATGTTACTTAACAACAACAACATCGATATTTAGACAACTATTTTTATCGTCGCATTGTTATACGAGGTGCGTTGTAAGAATTCATCGTGAAATTACACGCGTGGCAACAAAAATTGGTAGCAATTTTTAAACGAATCAATCGTTTTTACTGAATATTTAATTTAATTTGAGTGTTAGGGTAAAAACACACGACGCGTTTTGTGCCGAGTCGGCGGCCGATTCTTCATCTATTTCGATGGTACGATGATTATTGCGCCTTCCGGATATTTTTAAAATAAAAAAATTATCTCGGCTATCACGTGCCTATTTTTTCCTTCTAAATTTCCATTATTAATTGTGTCTCTGATAGTCTGGTGCTCGTAAAAAGTTTTGCATACCGTATTTTGTTGTAACTCAAGTATATCATTCGTTTTAAATAGTGTTGCATACCTAGTAGTGATAGGATTTAATTATTAATGGCTGTGACATTTTTGTTAATCGGTGGAGTTGGAGTGGGGGTCTTTGTTATTAGATTTCGCCTTGATTTTTGGCCTCGATTGTCGTGTGTTGTCAGCTATATTATTGTTTGGTTTGCTTTTCTGTGTGGATGGGCTGGCTATCAACACGGACGAGCGCGATTATGAGTTGGGAACATAGATTTGCGAAGGTTGGCTGACGCGTGTCCCGTGTCATTTTCTGATATCCGGCCTGGAAGTGAGTAGTTGGGAACAGTCGCTTGGTGTCAGTCTTGGGAGTCGGGAGTGTGGATTTTAGTATCGTCGTGTGATATTAACAAGTGTGCAAAACCTCTACGGTTTTATCTTCATATCTGGCTGTATTCGGGCCATCTTAATTGGATTTTGAAGAAAAACCACTTAATTTTTAACTTGACCATTTTATCTTACCTTCGTTGTTGTTATTTTGGATTTTGGTGTCGAGTTAAAATAGCCGTTAGCGGGATTTATTTGAGGGAAGCCATTGTTGATTAGCACGTGCCGTTCCATAACCATCATCCATATCGACGATAAATTTCAGTGTTATAAAGACTTGCTTGGTGTTTTTAGCAGAAATTATTATGATAATACTACTTGGTGTTTCTGTTTCTTGTATCATCGATGTAACAGTGACATCTCAATGAAGTTTTCAATTGGTTACATGGTATTGAGTTTAATTTTATCAACTTATCAGTTATTATGTGCTTGATCTAAGTGTTTTCAATAGTTTAAAAGTAACAAATTATTTTCATTAAATTTGTACCTGCTCCAAGTTGAATCTGAACGTATGCATTACTGAATATACATTATGTAATTATTGTGATGGTTTCAAATTATTATTTTTGTTGCAAGTCCATTCGTTTTGTATTTTTTTTTAATCTTTTGCTATCAAGAATTCTATCTAAAACCAATTATTTTTGAAATTTTAAATATTGTGAACATTTTTTTTGTTTTTAATTCTCTTTTGTACATCATTAGGTTTTTATTATTGTCTGAAAGATTGTTGTAATTAATTTAAATATTATTTTAAGAAAAGTTTATTAAATTCGTTTAATCCACTTTACAAAAATACAGAATTTGTTGTAAAAAATCAGAACATCATTTTTACTTAATTAATATATTGCAGGAATTGTAAATATAGATTTATTTATCTAGTTCACCATAATTGTTTGTTGTTTATCGTGTGGCTCTGCTAGTGCCTACAAGACCTAGGGGTTTACGGCTTGTACCGTCTAAGTCGGTGGCGCTGCTCACTTTTATATTTTTTGTCTTCTACCCTCTACGGCTGAGCTCGGACATAATTTGCCAGTAGAGAGACCGCTGGCAGAGTACTTTTTAGAGAACAAAAAAAAGACGTGGCAATGGTATGGATTGAGCACTAACACATTGTTCCACTGAGCTGTAGACAAGGTTCAGATAGCGCTGATGATTGCCAACGTCCGAGGAGGACAGGGCACTTAAAGAAGAAGAAGAAGCATCATCCCCCGAGCAGAACTAGCTTAATTAAGTGAGCATTTTTTTGGAGAAAACATATATCTTAAAAAATAATGATATTTATCAATTTTTCAAAAAAACATTTTTTTGGCTTGCCATAGGCTACACTTAACAGTAAGTTACAAGTTTGAATACGTTACAGTTAACGTGTTATAGAAAACCCGATTTTTCACCGTTTTTCCAACTCGAAAAGTATAATTGATATCAAAAAATTATAATGTAAATAATTGATAAATCCTTTTAATACCTACCTCGCATGAAATAGAAATTTACCCTAAAATTTAATTTCCTATACGCTCATATTTTTTTTTGGATATTAATTTTTGCACATATAACATTGGACCGCTTCCTCGTTTCTTGGATTACAAGCGGTTTTACGACTCCGACTCCGACAAAATAAAAAGAAAACGTTCTTGGGAAAAAGTAACCGAGGCATTTCTCGATAAAAATGCTACACATACATACATACATAAAGTCACGCCTTTTTCTCATAGGGGTAGGCAGAGACAACTTCCTTCCACTTCCGCTACGGTTCTTACACACATCTTTTGCTTCCTCTACTTTCATCAGTGCTCTCATACATGCTCTTCGGTTGTTGGTACTCTTGACCTGGCCTTTCTTCAAAACAATGTTGATCTGATCGAGATATGTTCGCCGAGGTCGACCTCTACCGACTTCCGTCCATTCACACTCGCCATATAAATTTGTTTCGTCAATCTTCCTTCATCCATTCTTTCTACGTGTCCTAACCATCTAAGCATTCCTTTATCTATCTTTGTACCCACATCTTCTTTAACGCCACAGCGTTCTCTTATCTCACTATTCTTAACTTTATCCAACCGAGTCACTCCGGCTATTCTTCTCAGACTAATCATCTCCGCAGCATTAATCCTATTTTCATGCTTCTTCTGCCAAACCCAACATTCACTACCATACTGATAAGTGTAGGAACCAACACACCTCTATGCACCGCCAGACGTGCCTCTTTTGACATAAAGCTATTCAAATTACAGATTGAAAAATGTACAAAACAAGTGTCCATCATAAGAATACTTTTTTAAAAGTGATGTTAGGTGAAATTGGGTAAATGAGTACATGTATAAACTTCTCGAGACACGCCCGATTCATTCCGAATGGTCAGTATTGCATAACACCCCGATTCGAAAAAATTATTAAGTATCAACAATTTATGATACCAACAAATTATAAAAATGTATTTTGTGATCATTATTATCTTTATTATTATGAAACTTAAATGAGATTAGCAAGGTGTACTTTCAATTTTACACCTACGTGCAAAATATAAGAACGCCAAGGTGCCTACCTTGATTTGCATAGGTCGAGTACGTTTTATGGATGTTATAATAACATCTTGAATTATTTATTCACCTGGTTAATTTTGCCAAATTGCAACACCGACTAACAAACAAAGAAGCAACTATTACATCAACAAACGACAACAAACTTTTAAATGCCAGTCCGGTAAATCCAGAAACGTCGACTGAGAATCGATTTAATTTAAAAAAAAATAACACCTGGAGCCCCGTGATAATGAATTAATATGCTGGTGTTAGTAAATAAGTGCGACAAACTTCAGTGGGTGATTCTGCATGAAAAAATATTGACAGTTTGCTATATAAACGTATGTCCGCAAATACTTTGTCACGTGCCTATTTTTTCCCTTCTACAGTTCCATTATTAATTGGGTCTCTGATAGTTTTTGTATTCCTCAGGTACTCGTAAATAGTGTCGCGTACCGTAATTTAAATATATCACTCGTTGTAAATAGTGTTGCATACCTTGTAGTGATAGGATTCAATTATTAATGGCTGTGACAATGTTGTTAATCGATGGAGATGGAGTGGGGGTTTTTGTTATTAGATTTTGCCTTGATTTTTGGCCTCGATTGTCGTGTGTTGTCAGCTATATTATTGTTTGGTTTGCATTTCTGTGTGGATGGGCTGGCTATCAACACGGACGAGTGCGATTATGAGTTTGGAACATAGATTTGTGAAGATTGTTGGTTGACGCGTGTTCCGTGTCATTTTTGATATCCGGCCTGAGAGTGAGTAGTTTAGTGACAGTCGTTTGGTGTCAGTCTTCGAAGTCGGGTGGTGGTGAGAGTTTTTGGAACGATTTGATATTAACACGTGAGCAGAACCTCTACGGTTTTTACTTTCATATCTGGCTGTATTTGGGCCATCTTAATTGGATTTTGAAGAAAAACCATTTAATTTTTAACTTGACCATTCTATCTTACCTTTGTTGTTGATATTTTGGATTTTGGTGTCGAGTTAAAATATCCGCATGCGGGATCTGATGAAGGGAAGCCATTGTTAAATAGCAGATGCAGTTCCATAATCAAACCGGCCACAGGAGTAGTGAATTCGTATACCCAAAGGTTACAAGTGATTTATTTTAGAATATTTAAACGACGTGATTTGTTTTTGACACCACGATTAAGTTTTGTTTTAATTTATTAATATGGTACACTGTTGAAAACTATTTATTGCATTGGATAATATGCCAAGGCTGAACTTTGATTAAAGTAATATTCTCAATAGTTCTTTTTGTCCAAGTAAAAATGTTTTCTTCATACTTATTTGTGAATATCCTACAATATTGCTATTTTGAAGGACAGCCATTGTAAAAAAAGTAATATTTTTAAATAAGCTCGATTGTTTTAACAGTGTAAATCTTTATGTAAATGGAAAAAAAAAACGTGAGTAAATTAGCAGCCGTACGTGAACGTTGATGAAGTATTGTTAAAAAGTTGACTTGTATACGTTTTTTTTGGTAACCTGATAAGGTTTGTTATTCTTACCTTTGTTTTAATTATTTTATGGAATCGTAAACTTTGGATTTTTGATTTATTGTTGTCTTATAAAGTTGTAAATTTTGAAGTTTCGATTTATTATTGGCTGTTAATTTTGATTATATGTGTTATAATTTTGTTATTGAGCTGTGTATTTTAATTTATTGTGTGAGTAAAGTATCCAATATATTTTTGCTATTATTTTTTTTATTTGGTTCACCATAATCTTAGTTGTTTATCGTGTGGCTCTGCTAGTGCCTATAAGACCTAAGGGTTTCCGGCTTGAACCGTCCAAGTCGGTGGCGCGGCTCACTTTTATTATTTTTATTTTTTTTTCTTCTACCCTCTACGGCTGAGCTCGGGCATAATTTGCCAGTAGAGAGACCACTGGCAGAGTACTCTTTAGAGAACGAAAAAGACGTGGCAACTTCGTTTCGGAGATACGGGGTTTTTCTTAAAAACTGACGATTTATTTATCGCTCTGAAACCGGTCGAGATATGCAAATGAAATTTGGTGGGTTTTAAGAGGTAGTTATTGCGCATTTTTGTCATGCAATTAAGAATTTTATGTTTTTTATTGGCGCTTATATGGATAATTATCTTAATTTAAAGAAAAAAAATGGTACGCCACTGAGATATTTTAAATAAAAAATCATGTTTAGATTCATTGTTTAATTTGTGACAAAAAATCTCTCCTGTCTTTTTTTCGTATGGGGCGCCGTTTTTATGCAAAAAATAAAACATCTTAACGCTAGACGATTGTAGGCCAAGTTGAATCCAGGACGCCCTATCACACAATATTTGCTCGCATTCACCAACGTTTGCGCGAAAATGGTACGTTTAAAAAAAAACGGCTGACTGCGGGCGCCCTCGCAGCACGAACTGTGCAACTAGAAGATGCAGTTCTCGAGTTAATTACGGAGTTACCTGAAACAAGTATTTAAAAAATTGCCAACATATTGAATGTAAGCAACAAAATTCTTAAAAAACAGCAATTGTATTTATATTCAACCTGTGCAAGCTCTAATAACTTGAGACTTTATTCCGCGCCTATTTTTTTTCAATGGATTCTGTACCAAATCACTCAAATTCCTAATTTTTTAAATGACGTTTTGTTTACTTACGAGGCTTTTTTTTCGACGACAGTGTATACGAAATTTCCATAACAATCACCTATGGGCTGAGGAAAATCCACATGGAATCTTTGAAGCTTATTTTCAGCATTAGTTATCAGTAAATGTGTAGCATAAAGTAATTAAAGACCATTTATTCGGTCCATATTTCCTCTCACAAAGACCAACAGGCGACTCTTAACTTAATTTTCTACAGAAAGAGTAACCTGTTCTTTTTGAAAAAATTCCTCAACAGCTGAGACAAACCTTATGGTTTACCCTTGAATCAACTACCATCATCTCGATTTTGGGAGTCACGGTGTCTAATAATATGTCTTGGCATGACCATGTTGCTAACATCACAAAATCAGCAAGCCAGAGGCTGGGTTTTATGTGGACAGCTAGAAAGTTTTTTACTCCTGATTAACTGTTGACGACGTACAAGGCTCAAATCTGACTTCTATTGGAGTATTGCTCGCACATATGGGGTTCGGCACCAAGGCATTCTCTTCGTCTTCTAGATTCCATTCAGAAAAGGGCCATTCGCTTGATAAACAGCTCAACTCTCACAGATACCCTTCACCTACTAGAACATAAAAGAAGAGTTGCAGACCAGAAATTACTCTACAGATATTTTCGTGGCAAATGCTCTAGAGAAATAAAAACTCTTATACCACCACTGGACACCTTTTGTTAAGGTAAAATTCTCAAAGTTTTATTGCAATGTCCTAGACTAATTAATGGTAAAGTATGTTTATTAAATGATCAACAACATAACCTTATTATTTCCTTAATGTCCGTACTACTGTCAAAGTCTGACAACGTTGTTCAAATGTGACCTCATACTCGGTCTATGACGTGCACGCGCATTTGTATTGTATGAGCTATACATAGCAAACTGTCATTATTTTTTTATGCAGAATCACCCTCTAAAGTTTGTCGCACTTATTTACTAACATCTGTATTTTAATTATTATACTTCGCAAATTTAACGACAACATGATTATAAGTTAACAATCGAATTGTTTTTTATCGTTATTTCGAATAAAAGATAAAAGATATTAAAAAACTGTTATAGAGACTTCAAAAGCTACCCTTAAATTGTGTCACTTACAAGACTATAAAGAAATTTACTGCCGCATTGAGTGTTTCTTATCTCACCCAATCTACAACTCTCGGAGAGTTTATTTTATTGTCATATTTTCCTTAGGTTCTTGGTTTTGTTTTTCTCGTTTTCATTCACCTTGTGGGCTTTTTAACTTTTTCATACAAAGAAAAATCATTAAATGTTTAGAAAAATGTAGTATATTATGTAACAAGTGTTATAAACGTTCCTTTTGTAACGAAAGTTTAATAAACGAGTGTCTAGAGGAGTTTATAAACGAGTAATATACTATACTTTTTCTACGAACTATCCGTATGATTTGCGTTTCAGGAATGCAGACAATTTCGGATATTTGCTCACATTAACATTGTTTATTACGTTTATTATCATTCTTAGCAATGAATAAATTGCCCACAAAGATGGGGGTTTCATTTTTGTAGACAGTTCTTGGAAATATGCAAGAAACACATTCTCTGAGAATGACAATGTTTGTTAATTTTTTCGCCATTCCGTAAAAAAATTGTATGTACGTTCGTATTGATTCCGAGATTTTTGTGGCAGCAAATCACCTGAAGTTGTGGCTGCTGCTTGTAATATCTCAGCGGGTGTACGCCTTGGAACATCTTCCATTTCACTTTCATCTGATGTAATCATTTTCAACTAAGAACTCTGATACAAATAGGTATATAGTTTGAATAATCTCGAACAAATTCTGAAAATGACTGTTTCAACAATTGACAGACCTGTCAGACAGACGTAACCATAGTAATGTATTTAAAGAACTAAGTTGCCATAGTAATGTGTTTAAAATCGTAAAAAGTTACACCTTGGGAGAACCTGTGACTAATCGATCATTTAGCGAGGTACATATCCGTATACTAAATGCCACATCAAATGTTGACATTTTCGTTAAAATCTCAGCTAGCGAAGTGGCTCTTTTCTGTCACTCTGCTGATAAATACTTTTATGTTCTAGAACGTAAAGGACTTTTACGGGAGATTAAGTGCTACTTTACGCCTGGTCGTGCACAAAAATACTGTTTGCATCTCGAATGCGAAATGCTTTCGCGTTATCGAATGGTTATTTTCTCTCTCATTCTTGAACGCAAAAGTAACATTTCGCATTCTAGATACAAAAATAACTATTTTTTTATTCATTCATTATAATATCTCTCTTTTCAACTTCATACACTTGGTCTAATGATTCTCCACCAGTTTTAACATGATTTGTAAAATAAGCTTCTGGATTGTAGATAAGCTGCTCTCAGCTGATAAATATATTACCTCATAACTAAGGATGATAAACAGCTAAACTCTCACAGATACCCTTCACCCTCTAGAACATAGAAGAAAAGTTGCAGACCAGTCATTGCTCTACAGATATTTCCATGGCAGATGCTCCAGAGAAATAAAAACTCTTGTACCACCATTGGCCACATTCGGCCGAAGAACTCGGCACGCTGATCAGTCTCACCCATTTACTCTCAAGATTGACACTACAAGGACCAATCGTCATCAAGAATCCTTCTTTTACAGGGCTGCTACGGAATGGAACAAGCTTCCAATATCAGTTTTTCCAGAGAACAATGACCTGCAACTTTTCAAAAAGCGGGTCCACAATCATTTCCTTTCTATAATCCCTTTCCCTTCTAATAGTCGCAGTGCGGGCCGTCCGCGGCCCACACGATAGGTCTACCCTTTTTGCGACTATTTTCATTAAAAAAAAAATGTTTAGGTTTATAAATGGAAAGTCGCAATTCTTTGAATTTGACTATCGGTGTTGAGTATGTGTGAACTAGCGCATTGTCTTGATAGAAGAGCCCTTACCTTTTTGCTAAATTGGGATGATTTTCTTTTTCGAAGCACCTTTTGACCCATCGCCTCATACTACAGGTCACGAATATTACGTGACTATTTGGTGAATTTTTCATTTTATTATTCGAATGATTATAATTACCATTTAGGCAAAACTAAGATGATATAATAACATCGTATTAGAGAAAAATTCGAATAAAATCTGACACACTTACGAAACAATGGATTTGACGTGGGCAAGTCAACATAATATTATAGATTAAAGAATAATAGCAAACACATTATCATTAACACATCTAATAGATTATACGAAGTGTTTTTAAATAACCAGTATCTATTATAATACGAGGTTGGTCTAAAAAGAGTCCGACCTAACAAAGATACAAGACATTTCTTCGTTTTTATTTTTAAATTTTTTTATACAGGGCGTTCCATTGAGAAACAAAAAACGTCAACGATGAATAGAGGGTACCAAGATGGTTCTAAACATACCATATTTGTTGGGTCTTACAAGTTTTATGATCTAGATATAGGGTGTTTTATAAATTTTACTCATTTCTTTGTGGGGTTATAACTTACGAACCACCCGGTATATTTTTATGATATTTAGTACACACGTTTTTAAACGTCTATACAAGCGAATTGTTTATCAGTTAGGTGAAAAATCATGGTCCGGATTAACAATAATCGAACATCTTTTTGGGTCCTCAATATTTTCGGATTTCCGAAATCCGCTTACATATTTAAAAAGAGCATAAAAAGCTAAATCGAACTGCGTGCTTTTTATTTTTTCGCATGCTCTTTCTCTACCAAATTTCTGAATTTGCATTAAAAGTTTGGTCAATTATGTATAAAAGTACGACTTTCTTCTGTAAGTGCCGTCTCCTCAACGGAGGTGACGGCCATCAATTGGAATTCCTCTCTGTCTTGCGCTAAACGAATAATAGTACTGGCTTCTCTTATACCGACGCAGATTTCGCTGCCAAGAGAACCTTTTACGCCCGATGCATGGTCGTCAAAATAAGCTGCTTTCCTCCGTTTTATTGTAGGTACAAGTTCTTGATCTTTATCTATTCTTTCGAGTACACTATCATTTGTTACTCGCTCGGTCCGTGATATCTTTAATGTCCGTTGGTATATTCACATTTTAAAAGAATTCAAACGTGGCGAGGTCCGTGCCTTTAGCGTAGACAGTACATAGCATTTGGTGGCTCGCCATCGAGTAGTCAGACTCAGATCCCGGTTGCAAAGTAATGTTTTCATATTAAAAAAGGTACTTCTGACTATTTCTACTCTACTTTTTATTTTTTTATCAGGATCCCGTTTGTCATTTAGCCAGCATCCCAGGTATTTAAATCTTCTTATGTCCTGATCTTCTATCCGTATCCTGAGATTATTAATATTTACTTTAGTGATGACCATACATTTTGTCTTCTTTATGTTTGAGAACGTAATTAACACCAACATTATTCACTCTGTCTACCAGGTACTGCAGTTCTTTCTCATCGCTAGCATACCGAATGTTTACCTCTATTCCCACTTCCAAATCTTCCAAGGCCTCTTGAAATATGGATTCAGAATATAAATTAAATAGATGTGGCGACAATATGCATCCTTGTCTGACGCATTTAAGGATTTGTATGTCCGAAGTTGCCGTACTTCCGATTTTTATAAGAGCTGACTGGCTCCTGCCACCTAACCCAATCTGTTTAAGTAAAGATATTAGTTTAACGTATCTTACGTTGTCAAATGCCTTCTCATAATCTATAAAATATGCATTTTGCTGCCGATCGAGACATTTTTGTGTTAGCACCTGCATTGAGAGTAAGTATGACTGCCTGTACTGAAATGATCATTACAGTTGTGTAGTCGTTAAAAAAATATAACATGGCACAATTTATTTGTTTTGGAATATACGAGGGCGGTTTTATAAGTCAGTGACTTTTTGAATAAAACAAATTTTTTTCCGCAAATAAACATTTTATTTTTCTACATAATCACCTTTTAGCTCGATACATTTAGTCCAGCGTTCTTCTAATTCTTTTATTCCCTCCAAATAATAGGTTTTTTCAAAGCTCTCAAAATACGCGTTTGTTTCGGTAATGACTTCTTCATTCGACTCAAACCTCTTACCGCCCAGCCATTTCTATAGGTTTGGAAACAGAAAATAGTCGCAGGGGGCTAAATCTGGAGAATATACTGGATGGGGTAGCACATCGTATTCCAATTCGTGGATTTTGTCCATCGTGACTAGACAAGTGTGCAAACGTGCATTGTCTTGATGGAACAGCACTTTCTTCTTCTTGACCAAATGCGGCCGTTTTTGCTTCAAATCAACGTCGAATCTGTTCAAAAGCTTTGAATAATATTCGCCGGTGATCGTTTTACCTTTCTTGAGGTAATCGATGTGAATGACACCGCGTACATCCCAAAAAACTGTGGCCATGACCTTGTTGGCTGACAGACTCTGTTTCGCCTACTTTGGTCCACGTTCACCCCGAGCAACCCGCTGTTTCGATTGTTCCTTGGTCTTGTGATGGATCCATGTTTCATCCACAGCTACAAAACGGCGCAAAAATTCGTCCGGATTACGGCTGAACATCGCTAAACACTCTTTCGAAGTGGTCACACGATTGCGCTTATGGTCGAGTGCGAGCAATCGCGGCACCCATCATCTCGCAGAGAGTTTTTTCATGTCCAAATATTCGTGTAAATATGATGTATCCGTTTAGTTGAGATACCTACAGCATGAGCCAACTCACGCACTTTCATTCTCAGATCATCCAATATCATTTCATGGATTTTATCGACGATTTCCGGCGTGATCACTTCTTTTGGGCGACCTGGACGTTAGGCGTCACTAGTGCTGGTACGACCACAACGGAACTCTGTAAACCACTTCTTAACCATTGAAATTGATGGTGCCGAATCCCCGTAGTATTTATCAAGTCTTTCCTTAGTTTCAGTGATGGATTTTTTACGTAAAAAGTAATGCTTAATCAGCACACGAAATTCACTTTTTTCCATTTTCGTAAAAATTCACGAGGTTTTGTCTGCTTTGAACGGCTATCAAACACCAACTGCACGACGTAGCTTGCTCAAAATTAGAAAGTTGCCCACTGATAGATTATAGTTGACGGCAGCACCAACCATCTCTTGGGTGGTCTGCCTGCAGGTCTTCGTGAGTTTGGTTTTTGCGACATGGCCCACTATGCCCATCTTTCATCTGGCATCCTTTCCACTTGGTCTTTCAAGCACCTCTTGCGTGTTTTAGTTCATCTTACCACACCCTGTATTTCTAGTTCTTCCTCAATTTCCTGGCTTCTTATTCTATCCCTGAGGGTAACACCGTTGATGGTTCTTTATTTCCGTCGATCTCATTATTATTTTCGTTGTTGATGTTTCAGCTCTGGTTTCTGTGGCGTACGTTAAAAAAGGTCTTACGCATGTTTTATAAATCCTCAGCTTGCTTTTTGTACTCATCATTTTATTTCGCCATATGATATCTCTCAGGTATCCGCAGACTCTTGTTGCTTTTATGGCTTGTGTTCGTGCTTCTTCAATAAGGTTTCTTTCGCTTGATACCTTCACTCCTAGGTAGTTGAATCTTCTCACCTGCTGGATTATCTTATTGTCGACTGCCAGTTTGCTACTATGGGTTCTTTAGAGATAACCATTGACTGTGTTTTTTCTATTGCGATGTTCATGTTAAATTTGTGTGCTGTTACTGTTGTCTTGTATAACAGGCGTTGTAGGTCGTCTTCATTCTCTGCTATGAGGATTGCATCGTCTGCATAGCATAATACTTTAATGGTGCGATTGCCCATCCCATATCCAGCGTTCACTTTTTTCGTATTTTCAATGATTTGGTCCGTAATGATGTTGAACAGAGTGTCACCTTGTCGTATGCCCGTGTTGATTTGCACTTCCTTAGACAGTCCATCGTTCACTTTTATTCTTGTTCTACTTCTGCTTGTACTGGTAGTCGATGTTGTTCTGGTCTAGAATCTTCATTACGTCATCTAGTCGAACCCTGTCAAATGCCTTGGTTAAATCCACAAAACAGACAAACAGTGGCTTGTTAAATTCTCTCGATTTTTCTATTATTTGGCGTAATATGAATATTGCTTCCACCGTTGATCTATTGGACCTAAATCCTTGCTGTTCTTCGGATATTGGAACATTTTCCATAAGCCTATTAGCGATTATTTTAGTAAAGATCTTAAGGACCGAGCTCAGTAGCGTTATCAGTGATTAAAAAAATAATAACTACTATGCTAAGTTCATGTTAAGGAAGGTACATACAGTTTGAGCACTTTGAGCCATTTAACAGCACTTCTAGTGAAAAAAATATGGAAGACAACTTCTCAGAGTATAGCCCATTAAAGTATTTCTAAAGAAAAGAAAACTTCTTCAGGGGGTCAAAAGGATATTTTCATTATAACCTCGTGGTTGGAGAATACGGGAAAAATACCTAGAAAAACTATAAAGATCAAATGTTTTAAATTTTGATGGGCCAAATACGTATTATTTCTGAACTATAAAAAAATACACCTACCTTGGCCATGAAATCCGGATCGGCAGGGACAACCAGACGTGCGAACTGTCCAGACGAATATCTCTGGGATGGGCAGCGTACGGAAAGCTTAGGGACATATTTAAATCAGAAATTCCCGTAAGTATGAAAAGGAAGACCTTCAATCAGTGTGTTCTCCCAGTTATGACATACGGGGCTAAAACCCTAACCTTAACAAAAACAATAGTTAAAAAACTACAAGTAGCGCAACGGAAAATGGAGAGATCCATGTTAGGACTTTCCCTTAACGACCGAGTCAGAAACGAGGATATAAGGAGAAAAACGGGGGTAGAGGACATAATAGAGAGAATTACAAAGCAGAAATGGAGATGGGCAGGACACGTGGCTAGAATGAAGGACGGAAGGTGGACAAAGAAAGTTCTGGAGTGGCGACCGAGATCGGATAAGCGAAGCAGGGGTAGACCACCGACACGATGGACAGATGACCTCAAAAGGATAACCACGAACTGGATCGCAGAGGCGCAAAATAGGGAAAGATGGAAATATTTCGAGGAGGCCTACGTTCAGCAATGGACAAGAGAATAAGGCTGGATGATGATGATGATGATGATAAAAAAATGGTTTTCGTCAGTAAAAATTGGAATTAGGAATTGCAGCAAAAAGTTTCATAGCTAAACGATCACGTGTAGTTGAATTTGAAGCGGACGCTGATTACGCAAAAGCAGTCCTACACCATTAAATTTCGATATGAAATTTCCCTAAAATTTAATTATTAAGGTGAAAACCCAGTACAAGAACGAGACACTTGTGGCCTTATTTATGGATTCCGAAGACCCAGACCGGAAACTAACTTCGCGAGTACAAAACAGTTTTAGACCCGTTCGCGCCCCTTCGCAGGATTCCAGGATTGTACCTGTCTTGGAAAATATTATAGTTTCGTTTTATGGCGGAAGTTGGAAATCATCGTCGCTTTTGTTGGAAAAAAAACCGATGAATCATGGCCAAAGTTCGACTTCCAGCATTTGACCCAAACGAATAAAAGAAAAATATTTTCAAGAAGCACAAACCATTCGATTGTATGCAAACATAATATTTTATAAACCAAAATAAAAAACCAATATTATTACCTTCTATTTGAGAAATACACTAAAAAAAAATGACCAGATAAAATTAAACGATGTAACATTCATACAAACATAATTATAGTAACGTCCTTTTTCTGTAAAGGTAGGTAGAGACCACTTTCTTTCACTACGCTACGGTTCTTACACATATCTTTCGCTTCTTCTACTTTCATTAGTGCTCTCATATATGCTCGTCGGTTGTTGGTACTCTTGACCTGGCCTTTCTATAAAATAATGTCGATCTGATTGAGATATGTTCGCCGAGGTCGACCTCTACCGACTTGTCCATTTACACTCGCCTTATTAATCTGTTTCGTTAATCTTCCTACATCCATCCTTTCTACGTGTTAAAACCATCAAAGCATTTATTTATTTATCTTTGTAATCACATCTTGTTTTACACCATAGCGTCCTCTTATCTCACTTTTCTTCACTTTATCCAACCGCGTCACTCCGGCTATACTTTTCAGACTACTCCTCTCCGCAGCATTAATATTATTATCATGCTTTTTTGCCAAACGCCTCTTTGCACTCTACTTTGCATAGCCAGACGTGCTTTTTTTGGTACGTTCTGGATGTTCATAAAGTTATGCAGTGCCCCCCATTCATTTATCTTTCTTTGCTTAATGTCACTGTCATACTTTTCGTCTCTTGTAAACTTTGAATCCGAGTATACCAATTCTTTTTTTTTTATGAAAAGAGTCGCAAAAAGGGTAGACCTATCGTGTGGGCCGCGGACGGCCCGCACTGCGACTATTAGAAGAGGAAGGGATTATAGAAAGGAAATGATTGTGGACACGCTTTTTAAAAAGTTGCAGGTCATAGTTCTCTGAAAAAACTGATTTTGGAAGCTTATTCCATTCCGTAGCAGCCCTGTAAAAGAAGGATTCTTGATGAAGATTGGTGTCAAGCTTGAGAGTAAATGTGTGAGACTGATCAGCGTGCCGAGTTCTTCGGCCGAATGTGGCCAATGGTGGTACAAAAGTTTTTATTTCTCTGGAGCATCTGCCATGGAAATATCTGTAGAGCAATGACTGGTCTGCAACTCTTCTTCTATCTTCTAGAGGGTGAAGGGTATCCGTGAGAGTTGAGCTGTTTATCAAGCGAATGGCTCTTTTCTGAATGGAATTTAGAAGACGAAGAGAATGCCTTGGTGCTGAACCCCAAACATGCGAGCAATACTCCAGTAGAGGTCGGATTTGAGCCTTGTACGTCGTCAACAGTTGATCAGGAGTAAAAAACTTTCTGGCTTTCCACAGAAAACCTAGCCTCTGGCTTGCCAACTTTGCGATGTTAGCAACATGGTCATGCCAAGACATATTATTGGACACCGTGACTCCCAAAATCGAGATGGAGGGACTTGGTTCAAGGGTATTTCCGGACATTGTGATGGGATAATTTGAGAAATTCACTTTCTTGGAATACGTGGCACTTTGTGTTTTTTGGACGTTGAACTGAACAAGTATGTTGGTTCACCACTCGACGATTGCTTTAAGATCTCTATTGATGGAATCAACCTGTTCCTGCTTGAGTCCATTTGTATCATTCACCGAAAGTGATCGATAGGATGTGACACTCTTTTTTTCTTAATCAGCACCTCGCACTTTGTCGGCATTCTTCTCTTTTAAAAACCATTGCCTTCCTTTTTTCATACATTTATTTTTATCGTTTTGATTTTCAGGGCATCATGTATAACATTCATAAAATTCCTGAAAGAGGTCTATGCAACAGTAGGTCTAAAAATGAACATCGGAAAAACAAAATTAATGACAAACCTCATCCCCAGCAACAATCTAATTATTAAAAACTCTGAAGTAGAATGGGTAAATAAATACACATATTTAGGCCACGAAATAGGCATAACCAAAGCTCGCATGCAAGATGGCAAGTGGACAAAACGATTACTTGAATGGAGACCCAGATCCGATAAAAGAAATAGAGAAAGACCACCAACTCGCTGCACAGACGACATTACAAAATAAAAAAAAAACTGGATTCGTAGCGCTCAAGACAGAAAAGAATTGACTCAACTATGAAAGGCCTATGTCCAGTAGTGGAAGCAGAGGGCTGAATAATGATGATTATTATGATGCATAACATTAATCATCGCCTGCAACTCCTCTTCAGATGACGCTAATATGACTTGATCATCATGAGTTAAACAGACATGGCGAAGCCACACATCCTTGTGTAACACTTTTTTCGATGTTAAATCAGTCCGGGAAGGCTCCGTTTATCCTGACACAAGTAGTGGAATCCTCATAATATGATTTCAGTGCTCGTATTAAACTACCGCTCACCCCATACATAGACAATGTCGACCACAATTCACTCCTCACCACTCTGTCATATGCCATTATTAAGTCTGAAAAAGCGAAACAAGTTCAACGAGTTAAAAAAAATAGATACCCTCAATAAATGTTTAAACCTGATTTAATTACAAGCAGAATAAGCAGTAAAAAAACAAAAAGATGGCTACAACGCGCATAAACCAAATTTTAGCTTGTTCAAGAATTGGACAATAAAAGCTAACGGCATGTACCGTATCGATGCTTTCAAAATGTGGGTGTTTAGATTAATCCTTAAAATTCTGTGGACAGACCATATAACCAACGCGGTGGTATTAAACCAAGTGGGAAGAGATAGAGAACTGCTGCAAATAGTGAAACGAAGAAAAGCTGCCTACCTGGGTAATATATTTAGGAATTCAAAGTACCAATTTCTAAAGCTGATTATGGAGGAAAAGATCGAAAAAAAAGAGGCATCGGGATTAAGAAATACTACAGAAATACACAAGATCAAAGCGAGTATGCCAGAATTGTCGCCAACATTCGGTAAATGAATGAGGCACCTTTAGAAGAGAGCAGCAGCGCTTAGGTTAGGGAACATGAGGTAATTTATAACTTTTATCAACACATAACAAAAGAATTATTAGTAGTATAAAAAGGTGGGTTAGTACTTTCGTTACTCAAGATAAGTTTTTATTTTACCTAAAATTTTTATTTACTGCGGTGGTAATAAACTACGTTTTGCAGTGACATTTAAATTTTAAACTTAACGAGATGCTGGATAAAAAGTAGTATTGATATCGTGAAAACTGAAAATTAAAAATGTCTATCAAAATCGCGGTGTTTTGTTTTACGAAACCACCATTGTACTTATGCCTTCTCTGTTGGGCTAGTTAGACAATTCAATTTCAGAACAAGCTTACAACCGAACTTATTACCTGGTTTTGTAATATTCAGCTAGAATTTTGATGGAATTTATAGCTTCCTGTGTATCTAATAAAGACGGGTGCTACATTTTACGAACTAAACCGACTCTCGGTAAACAAGAATGTATTATTATCATAGTGAAAATACAATTCCCACTTAAATTATGAACCGAGATAATACAACAATATTACAAAAACTTGCGGGTAATCGGAATGCTGAAAAATCTCTTTTATTTGCATTTTTTAAAAGTATTATGTCTGGAATATTTTCAATAAATTTTCAATCCATTATATTTACTGAAGGGTTTTTTGATCCTTGCTGGCAGGTAGTTGACGGTACTAGTGTTTGAATCAGTCGATCATTCTACCACTGAACCACCGATGCATTTCGTTACGTGACGATTTCTACTAAATCGCATTACCCGTAAGCCCCGTTAAGAAAATCCATTCCAAAAGTTCCAATTCCAAACAAAGCTTGCAAATGTGTGTTGAAAATTCCGTATTCCATAGAATGTTCTTTAATCCATTCCTTGATTTAAAAACCTCATTATTAAAGCCGATAGACGCGTGCTATAGGCAACTAATTATTCACTTGGTATTTTTAGATTAGCGCTTGGTATAGGCAACCAATTATACATAAGAGTCACAAGCAAAACCAATAGAAAAGCTAACCACAGCGCTCCTATTACAAAACTATTTTTGACCACTTTCGTTTGGTAACTTCGTCCTTCGTCTTCGCAGAGAGAACAAGCAAGTTAGCTTCAAAACACAACGCGGTAAAAACTTACGATAAATATAATTAAATAAAATCAATTAATTTAAAATTATTTACCCAGTGAAAATATTCTAAAGGGGTGTTTAGACTGTAAGCTCTTGTATAATTTACAATAGATTATCAAACAAAAAAAGTGTAGTTGTTAAATTTACTTTATCAACGAAATTCACGGCGGCAAAGCCAAAACAAACCGACAGCCTACAGCAGATAGAAATATACGAGCCAGCCAACTAGTTATCGAAGATTCAACATCTTATCGAAGCACGTCGAGATTCAGCAGAGGCAGGAACCTACATCATCCTACAACTTCTTCATGGATCTTCCAGAATATCTCCCCTGTTTGCTTTTTTTTTTTTTTTTAGACCTATCGTGTGGGCCGCGGACGGCCCGCACTGCGACTATTAGAAGGGGAAGGAATTATAGAAAGAAAATGATTGTGGACACGCTTTTTAAAAAGTTGCAGGTCATAGTTCCCTGGAAAAACTGATTTTGGAAGCTTATTCCTTTCCGTAGCAGCCCTGTAAAAGAAGGATTCTTGATGAAGATTGGTCCTTGTAGTGTCAATTTTGAGAGTAAATGGGTAAGACTGATCAGCGTGCCGAGTTCTTCGGCCGAATGTGGCCAATGGTGGTACAAGAGTTTTTATTTCTCTGGAGCATCTGCCATGGAAATATCTGTAGAGCAATGACTGGTCTGCAACTCTTCTTCTATGTTCTAGAGGGTGAAAGGTATCTGTGAGAGTTGAGCTGTTTATCAAGCGAATGGCTCTTTTCTGAATGGAATCTAGAAGACAAAGAGAATGCCTTGGTGCTGAACCCCAAATGTGCGAGCAATACTCCAGTAGAGGTCGGATTTGAGCCTTGTACGTCGTCAACAGTTAATCAGGAGTAAAAAACTTTCTGGCTTTCCACAGAAAACCTAGCCTCTGGCTTGCCGACTTTGCGATGTTAGCAACATGGTCATGCTATGACATATTATTGGACACCGTGACTCCCAAAATCGAGATGGAGGGACTTGGTTCAAGGGTATTTCCGGACATTGTAACGGGATGATTTGAGGAATTCACTTTCTTGGAAAACGTGGCACTTTGTGTTTTTTGGGCGTTAAACTGAACAAGATTGTTGTTTTCCCACTCGACGATTGCTTTAAGATCTCTATTGATGGAATCAACCTGTTCCTACCTGAGTCTATTTGAATCATTCACCGAAAGTGATCGATAGGATGTGAAAGTTGAGACAAGTGTGCTATCGTCTGCGAAACTGTAAATGGGGTTCGTGGTGGTTTTCAAGAGGTCATTGATGTGTAAAAGAAATAAGGTGGGGGACAGGATGGAACCCTGGGGGACCTCGGCATTAGTTTTAAACGCATCAGAAGAAATACCGTCAACTTCCACATGTAAGGAGCGATCTTGCATGAAGCTCAAGAGCCATCGGCGCAGTTTGGTTGGGAGACCGTAGGCAGATAATTTACTTAACAATGCCTGGTGCCAAACGCGGTCAAAGGCTTGCCGTTGCGTCGTCAATGTGTTTATTCATCTCATTCTTTCAAAGTTTTTTTTTCTGAAGTTTTACTTCTACTGCGTGTGAACTGCACATACACAGACACACATTTTCGTTTATTTTTAAATTGTCTCATTCGATAAATATTCTTACAGGAATTTACAGTGCAAAAGATGAATGCCCAAGCGTGTAATCAGGTCACGGAAGAAGTGGGCGTGCAAGGTTGGGAATTTTTCAGCAACAATAAGCCCAAAAAATCGCTTTAGATGGAGCACCAGTCGAGTTCAAATTTGTAGGTTGCAATTTCTGAGGATGGGTTTCTATATAACAACTGCGCATCGGAGAATAGTGCGATATAGTTTGATCGACGTGTATGAATAAAAGAGGGGACACATTTTTTGCTGTCACTTTTCCGCGCTTTCCTTAAAATTAGCATACTTTTTTCTTCGGTTCATATTCGAGTTTTCTTATTTGAGGCACACATGAGGCAGCGCGAAAATATGGAACATTAGGTATGCATTGGCGGTATTTCGTCGAACGTGCGTCGTTGATAGATGGATAGTCCGTTGACAGGTGTCGAAAAAAATAAAAAACTAAAGTTTCCACATAAAATACAAACGTCGAATTGATTTATCGTTCGAATTTATTGAAACTCTCTAGAGAAACGTTTAGCGAACTTTTTAGCGCAAACAAATTTTATAATAATAGCGTTTGACGCAATCGGTTTGGATTTTTAAATTTTGTTTTTATTGATACACTGTACGTTTACAATCTACTCTATTTACAAAGTAATAAATTAATAGTCTTACTAAAGTAAGTTGGGTTAGCATCCATTGACAGTTCTCTAAGGATTATAGTTGCGATAAATCTTCTAGTCATAGTCTCTTAATCTGTTTTCGACAAGTGGTTCTTCTTCTTATTCTATTGCCCTATCCGATTAGAGACCTTGGCTATCATCATAGCTATGCGAACCTTATTGGCTGTGCATCGAAACAGTTTAGTAGATGTTGCTCCAAACCATTTTCGCAAGTTGGCCAGACGAGAAATTCTTCTTTTCCCAGGCCCTCGTCGGCCATCAACTTTGCCTTGAACTATGTTTTGGAGAATTCTGTACTTGCTATTTCTCATGATATGGCCAAAATACTTTAATTTACTATGTTTCACACTAAGCATAATTTCAGGTTCACATCCCATTCTTCGGAGTACTTTTTCGTTGGTAATTCTTTCTATCCAAAAGATTCTAAGAATAATTAATAATAGTAATAATAAACGCCTTTATTATTTCAAATGACAAAATTACATTATTTTTTTTTAAATTAGAATACATGTACCTATTGAAATAGAGGGCGGAGTTCATTTTCTGCAATGACACATAATGTCATTACGAAAATGCTCTTCCACTCAACCCATAAAGAAAAACAATAACAAATTTTAGAAGTCACGGTGTCCAATAATATGTCTTGGCATGACCATGTTGCTAACATCGCGGGGTCGGCAAGCCAGAGGCTAGGTTTTCTGTGGAAAGCCAGAAAGTTTTTTACTCCTGATCAACTGTTGACGACGTACAAGGCTCAAATCCGACCTCTATTGGAGTATTATTGCTCGTACATTTGGGGTTCAGCACCTAGGCATTATCTTCGTCTTCTAGATTCCATTCAGAAAAGAGCCATTCGCTTGATAAACAACTCAACTCGCACAGATACCCTTTACCCTCTAAAACATAGAAGAAGAGTTGCAGACCAGTCATTGCTCTACAGATATTTCCATGGCAGATGCTCCAAAGAAATAAAAACTCTTGTACCACCATTGGCCACATTCGGCCGAAGAACTCGGCACTCTGATCAGTCTCACACATTTACTCTCAAGCTTGACACTACAAGGACCAATCTTCATTAAGAATCCTTTTTTTACAGGGCTGCTACGGAATGAAATAAGCTTCCAAAATCAGTTTTTCCAGAGAACTATGACCTGCAACTTTTTAAAAAGCGTGTTCACGATCATTTACTTTCTATAATCCCTTCCCCTTTTAATAGTCGCAGTGCGGGCCGTCCGCGTTCCACACGATAGGTCTACTCTTTTTGCGACTATTTTCATAAAAAAAAACAAACTTATTTGATATACGCTGTCGCTTTTTAATCTTAAACATGAATTCTTTACTTTCTGTATTTTGTTTTTATAGAGGAGGGTTAAATTCGGGCCATACACTAAATCCGCATAATTAAAGTGTGATAAAACGAGACTTTTACACAGGATTTTTTTTATATGCTGGTGGAGAAAATGACGATTTCCATAAATCAGTTTTAATGAGCCGTAAGCACGTTGAATTAATTTATTGATGTGCTTCTCAAATCTTATATTTGAATCTATAATAACACCTATATTTTTTGCACGATTAACCAAGGTTAACTCTTCGTTATTAATTTTTATATTTATTAAGTTCTCAATTTTAGCCTTGTTATAAGCGGAGCAAAACAAAATTACGTTAGATTTAGAGCAGTTGATTAATAAACAATGATCTGTTGTTATTTTATGAAAGTTCTTAGTTCTTGATTAATATATTCGCAGGCATTATCGACGGCCACTGGAGGGAAGCTATAGTACATCTGGGTGTCATCTGCGTATACATGAATTTTAAAGGTTTTTAAAGATGTTATTAAATTCATTGTATAAATAGAAAACATTAGTGATCCCAAAATGGATCCCTGAGGAACACCTGAATTCAAAGTTAAAAATCGCGATTGATCTGATTGATTATTTAAATAATTGCGCAAAAGGTTAATGGCATATGTTAAGCATCAATATCCATATTTCAAAAGCTTGCAGCTTTCTATCCATGACGTCTAACAGCGTCCAAGCCTCTACAACGTATAGAAAAGTGGAGTATAGATAACACATGACTATTCTCTTTTCTGGGCCAGATTCAGATCTCGACATAACAAAAGCGGTTTCATTTATGTAAACGTACGAGGGCGGTTTGATAAGTCAGTGACTTTTTAAATAAAACAATTTTTTTTTCGTAAATAAACATTTTATTTTTCTACATAATCACCTTTTCAGCGATTTTCTAATTTTTTTATTCCCTCCAAATAATAGGTTTTTTTAAAGCTCCCAAAATACGCGTTTGTTTCGGTAATGACTTCTTCATTCGACTCAAATCTCTTACCGCCCAGCCATTTCTTTAGGTTTGGAAACAGAAAATAGTCGCAGGGGGCTAAATCTGGAGAATATGCTGGATGGGGTAGCAGTTCGTATCCCAATTCGTAGATTTTGGCCATCGTGACTAGACAAGTATGCACACGTGCATTGTCTTGATGGAACAGCACTTTCTTCTTCTTAGCCAAATGCGGCCGTTTTTGCTTCAAATTAACGTCGAATCTGTTCAAAAGCTTTGAATAATATTCGCCCGTGGTCGTTTTACCTTTCTTGAGGTAATCGATGTGAATGACACCGCGTACATCCCAAAAAACTGTGGCCATGACCTTGTTGGCTGACTGACTCTGTTTCGCCTTCTTTGGTCCACGTTTACCCCGAGCAACCCACTGTTTCGATTGTTCCTTGGTGTCTGGCGTGTTGTGATGGATCCATGTTTCATCCACAGTAACAAAACGGCGCAAAACTTCGTCCGGATTACGGCTGAACATCGCTAAACACTCTCTTGAAGTGGTCACACGATTGCGCTTATGGTCGAGTGTGAGCAATCGCGGCACCCATCTCGCAGAGAGTTTTTTCATGTTCAAATATTCGTGTAAAATATGATGTACCCGTTCAGTTGAGATACACCTACAGCATGAGCCAACTCACGCACTTTCATTCTCCGATCATCCAATGTCATTTCATGGATTTTATCGACGATTTCCGGCGTGATCACTTCTTTTGGGCGACCTGGAAGTTCGGCGTCACTAGTGCTGGTACGACCACAACGGAACTCTGTAAACCACTTCTTAACCATTGAAATTGATGGTGCCGAATCCCCGTAGTATTTATCAAGTCTTTCCTTAGTTTCAGTGATGGATTTTTTACGTAAAAAGTAATGCTTTATCAGCAGCAGGGGAAGCGATTATAGAAAGGAAATGATTGTGGACACGCTTTTTAAAAAGTTGCAGGTCATAGTTCTCTGAAAAAACTGATTTTAAAAGCTTATTCCATTCCGTAGCAGCCCTGTAAAAGAAGGATTCTTGATGAAGATTGGTCCTTGTAGTGTCAATCTTGAGAGTAAATGGGTGAGACTGATCAGCGTGCCGAGTTCTTCGGCCGAATGTGGCCAATGGTGGTACAAGAGTTTTTATTTATCTGGACCATCTGCCATGGAAATATCTGTAGAGCAATGACTGGTCTGCAACTCTTCTTCTATGTTCTAGAGGGTGAAGGGTATCTGTGAGAGTTAAGCTGTTTATCAAGCGAATGGCTCTTTTCTGAATGGAATCTAGAAGACGAAGAGAATGCCTTGGCGCTGAACCCTAAATGTGCGAGCAATACTCCAGTAGAGGTTAGATTTGAGCCTTGTACGTCGTCAACAGTTGATCAGGAGTAAAAAACTTTCTGGCTTTCCACAGAAAACCTAGCCTCTGGCTTGCCGACTTTGCGATGTTAGCAACATGGTCATGCCAAAACATATTATTGGACACCGTGACTCCCAAAATCGAGATGGAGGGACTTGGTTTAAGGGTATTACCGGACATTGTGATGGGATGATTTGAGGAATTCACTTTCTTGAAAAACGTGGCACTTTGTGTTTTTTGGGCATTGAACTGAACAAGATTGTTGGTTCCTCACTCGACGATTGCTTTAAGATCTCTATTGATGGAATTAACCTGTTTCTGCCTGAGTCTATTTGTATCATTCACCGAAAGTGATCGATAGGATGTGAAAGTTGAGACAAGTGTGCTATCGTCTGCAAAACTGTAAATGGGGTTCGTGGTGGTTTACAAGAGGTCGTTGATGTGTAAAAGAAATAGGGTGGGGGACAGGATGAAACCCTGGGGACCCCGGCATTAGTTTTAAACGCATTAGAAGAAATACCGTCAACTGCCACATGTAAGGAGCGATCTTGCATGAAGCTCAAGAGCCATTGGCGCAGTTTGGTTGGGAGACCGTAGGCAGATAATTTACTTAACAATGCCTGGTGCCAGACGCGGTCAAAGGCTTTAGATATATCCAAGACTATTGCACGGGATTCACCAAACTTTTCAATAGTGTTTGTCCAGAGCTGAGTGACATAAGCCAGCAAATCTCCAGTAGACCGAAGTTGTCGAAATCCATATTATCTGTCATGGATTATCTCAAATTTCTCCAGATATTTGATAAGTTCTGTGTTAATCGCTTTTTTCATAACTTTGGATACAGCAAAACATACCAAATTTTTCGAAATTTAACCAAATCAAACAGTGTTTGTAACAGACAAATTAATTTTTATTTCCATCCGTCCAATAATCGGCCAAAACATCGCAGCGGCATAATTATTTTCGGTTGCATGTCGAAAAAAAAATAATCCAGTTTTCGAAAGTTAGTCAACATAGTTGACGACAATATAATTTGTCACTGCGTAAGGGGTGCGTGATCTCCTTTATTCAATCGTTTCATTGACGGTAGTCCGTTTTTCTTCGACCGAAAACGGGAAGCCTACTTATTTTTATTACAGCGTAAACTTTCGTGCACGCTATATATCTACGAGGTACGATAATAAAGGTCTAGAACCCGTTGCTTTCTTATTATATGTCGTACAATTTGTTACGTTCGAAATGTCCGAGTCTCTCTGTGCGTGTGGTGTAAGACTGCATGCAGGCCCTCACTAAGTAAGCGACTGCAAATAAGGTCACTTTTACATGGGTTTCTGGGCACACAGCTATAAATGACAACGAGGTAGCTAATGAACTGGCAAGAAATGTGACCCTGGTGGAACCAAGAAGCCAGTTGGTCGGATTTCCAATTACCGAAGCGAAACATGAATTGAAACTAATCCTTGAGCAGGAACATATCGCTCAGTGAAATGCAAATACTGGCTGCAGAGCATCAAGACAGCAGACGCACTCTGGACAATAAACCGGAGTAGGCTAAGCAGCACAAAGGGGACTGAGAGTGGAAGATGACACACTCTATAGTTTAAACTTCGCTGACGATCAGGTTGTGATAGCAGAGGATGAAGACGATTTGGGGTATATGGTCTATCGATGAACATGAGTAAATGCGAATACCATAGATGAAGAGATGAAAACAAGAAACCTAACCGAGGAACAATCTATTGATAAAAGAGTAGGGAAACTGGGGACGGAGAGGCGGCGACTGCCGTAGAAATCTTTATATACGTATGTATTAATTTTAAATCTTATAGTGGACGGGACGGGATTTATAATCGACGGGATTTTTATTCTTAGACAGATAGCTGAAAAAGCAATAGAATACAACAATGTTGCTTACATGTGTTTTATTGATATAAAACAGGCTTTTGATAGAGTCAGACTGAAGGATGTGCTTGCACTGCTCGAGGAAAGAAATTTGGACTCTCATCTTATCGCATTAATTAAAGAATTAAATACCGGAAATTCTACGTTTATAAGAGTTGAACAGAAGCTAACAAAAAGGATAGACATATCAACAGGTATAAGACAAGAAGATAGCCTTAGCCCTATTTTGTTCAACATCGTCATGGATAAAATAATCGACGAAGTCAAAACGGCGGGAAAAGGATACAGGATGGGAGATCAGGAGTTTACAATAATCTGTTATGCTGATGATGCGGTCATTATATCACAAGACGAGGACAATTTACAGAGAATGCTATTTAAATTCGAGCAAACTGCACAACAGTATAACATGATCATCTCGCAAGAAAAAACACAATCTCTTACAATATCACGAGATCCCAAAAGATGTAAACTGGCATTATATAACAAGAGCGTGGCACAGGTTACGTCATTTAAATACTTGGGTGCTCAAATAACCAGTAACCGTGATCTTAAGTCGGAAGTCAAGTCGCAAACAATCAAAGCAGCAAGACTATCGGGATTCCTACGAGATGTGATATGGAGGAACAAGCACATGTCTATAGCGAGCAAAACAAGAATCTATAAGACCTGCGTAAGACCGGTAATGACCTACGCTACTGAAACGAGGGCAGAAACAGCAGCAACAAAGAGAATTTTAAGAGCAGCCGAAATGAGAACCCTAAGGACCATAACAGGACATACTTTACTCGACAGGCAGAGGAGCGAACACATCAGAGCTACCTGCGGCATTCAAGATGGTCCAGAGACCGAAAGAGAGCTTGGAGGATCATGTGGACAGAATGCCTGGAAACCGCCTCGTAAGAGCTGCTAAGCACAACAAGCCTGAAGGTAACAGACCACCAGGACGACCACCCAAGAGGTGGCACGAGAGCTGGACATCAGAATCCCAGTTGCGGCTGCTATGAGTGCTAATATATGAGAAAAAACAAGACAAATGTCTTAAAAAAAAGAAGAAGAAGAAGAAGATAGTGGACGGGACACCAATAAAGTAGGTTTCAAATATCATCTATGTAGTTTTTTAAGATTTATAGATAATTTATTTAGGGCTCGCCAGGTTGCTACCTAATTTGGGTGGGAATTTCAGTGCTTTTAACTTTATTTCAAGTATCTATGACTGCAGTATTATCTATGTAACAAACCATTTCATTCTACATTTTTACTAGTAAGTTATTGACATACATTTAAGTAAAGGTTTCTATTATCAAATCTTTTAATTTCCTATCTCGTATGTAGGAAAGTTTCTCCAATTGTCTTGCACATTTTACTATCATTTATTTCCTGTGTGATTACAGACGCAAGCTTTGGAGCTATTTTGAGGGTTAATACATAACGTGACCATTTATTTTTTGACTCAAAACGGGATATATTTAGGTCATCATACTCTTTTTAATTAATTAATTTATTTAATTAATATAGAAATTATTGTTATGCGATGTAATGTAGTTACAAATTAATGAAATTTTTTTTAAAACTTCTGTATCTCTATTACAGTCAATATATTCATTTTTAACACGTTGTAACGTGCCTATTTTTTCCCTTCTACAGTTCCATTATAATTGTGTCTCTGATAGTTTTGTATTCCTCAGGTACTCGTAAATAGTGTCGCGTGCCGTATTTTGTTGTAACTTAAATATATCATTCGTTGTAAATAGTGTTGCATACCTTATTGTGATAGGATTCGATTGTTAATGGCTGTGGAATTTGTGTTTATCGCTGGAGATGGAGTGGGGTGTTTTCGTTATTAGATTTTGCTTTGGTTTTTGGCGTCGATTGTTGTGTGTTGTCGGTTATATTATTGTTTGGTTTGCATTCATGAGTGGATGGGGCTGGCTATCAACACGGACGAGCGCGATTCTTGGTTTACGTCAATTCCGTGTCATTTCTTGATATCCGGCTTGGGAAGTAGTCAGTCGTTTGGTGGCAGTCTTGGGAGTGGTGTGGTGAGAATTTTTGGGACGGTGTGATATTAACACGTATGCAAAACCTCTACGGTTTATCTTTCATATCTGGCTGTATTTGGGCCATCTTAATTGGATTTTGAAGAAAAACCATTTAATTTTTAACTTGACCATTCTATCTTACCTTCGTTGTTGATATTTTGGATTTTGGTGTCGAGTTAAAATAAACGCATGCGGGATTTATTTGAGGGAAGCCATTGTTAATTAGCAGGTGCCGTTCCATAACCAAACCGGCCACAGGAGCAGTGCATACGTATCATCCATATCGACGTTAAATTGCAGTGTTATAAAGACTTGCTTGGTGTTTTTAGCAGGAACTCCGTATTAAGGTGTTCAAGATTAAAGTTATTCTTTTTTTTTTATTTGATCTACATTATACGTTTACCCAAAGGTAACAAGTGAATTATTTTTAAATATTTAACGACGTGACTTATTTTTGACACCACGATTAAGTTTTGTTTTAATTTATTAATATAATACATTATTAAAAACTATTTATTGCATTAGATAATATGCCAAAACTGAGTACTTTGATTTATTGTTAGCTGCTAATTTTGACTATATTTGTTGTAATGTTATTGTTGAACTGAGTACTTTGATTTATTGTTAGCTGCTAATTTTGACTATATTTGTTATAATGTAATTATTTAACTGAGTACTTTGATTTATTGTTGGCTATTGATTTTGACTATATTTGTTATAAGTTTATTATTGAACTGAGTACTTTAATTTATTGTCAGCTGTTGATTTTGATTATATTTGTTATAAGTTTATTATTGAACTGAGTACGTTGATTTATTGTTAGCTGTTAATTTTGACTATATTGGTTATAAGTTTATTATTGAACTGTGTACTTTGATTTATTGTTAGCTGTTGATTTTGACTATATTTGTTATAATTTTGTTATTGAGCTGTGTACTTTGATTTATTGTAGGAGTAAAGTATCCAATATATTTTAGCTATAATTTCATTTATTTGGTTCACCATAATCTCAGTTGTTTATCGTGTAGCTCTGCTAGTACCTATAAGACCTAGGGGTTTCCGGCTTGAACCGTCCAAATCGGTGGCGCGGCTCACTTTTATATTTTTTTTTCTTCTACCCTCTACGGCTGAGCTCGGGCATAATTTGCCAGTAGAGAGACCGCTGGCAGAGTACTCTATAGAGAACGAATAAGACGTGGCAACGTTATTAATACATGTATTAAATATTCAACGTTATTATTTGTAAACAAATTTTGCTAATAATATTTTTGCTTTGTTTCGGAATAATATGATGTATTTGAATTAAGGCAATGCAGTTGATATGATATGATTTCTGCTATCAGATTAAAATACTTATTATTGCTACAACTTGCATTTCCTGTAAGCTAAACAATGTTTAATCGAAAAATATTTACACAGGAAGCTGCAGTCTTTCTCTTGATTTACAAGCGCAAATGATTCTCTGCCCCGTTCTTAATCTCTTTTTCTATTGCATTTACAAAATACACAAATACATAAATACATCCTCGTTTTATCAACTCGTTCTTGTTGTTTTATCATACGAGATTTGGAAAATGTTTGTTTTATATCTTTGATCCGAGCGCACTTTATGTTCGAAATTCAGTTAGTTTAGTCCTTTGAACGCTGACATCCAGTGGCGCACCACCAGAATTTTTTGCAAATCAAAAATTTATTTTAATAATTTAAAAAAACTGGGAATATTTTTAAAATACGCCTCTCATTTTTTTACGGACACGGAAAAAAACTGTTTATAAAACAAAAACTGATTCACGTATGATCTAGCCTGCAACATCTGATCCAGCTAAAAAATCATAAGAAGGTCACCATAGTCTGGGACCCCAAATACAAAAGGGTTGCTGGCAATGGACTAGTTATGACGGTAGTTCTGGAAACATTACTTTTGGCTGGCAAAAATTAGATTGACAGGCTGCTGACACTTTATCTCCCAGTGTAGAAACCAGTAAACAAAATGTTGCTGATTATAACCCCATCTGAGACAGTAATTTCTTGAAACCTTGCAAAGTTTAGAGGGTTTCATATTTTTTTGCGTGTGACTCAGTATTGAAAAAATCTGATAAGCCGAACTACCAACAAGAATGTAGTCATCAGAATAGGGCACGATAGAGAGCTCTTAACTACCATCAAGCGCCGCAAACTGGAATACTTGGGACGTGTGATGCGTGGACCACGTTATAGTCTGCTTCGGCTTATTCTGAATGGAAAGATCGAGGGGAAAAAATGGATAGGCCGCAAAAAGCTATCCCGGCTTCGAAATCTCCGACAATGGACAGGTTTAACTGCTGAGGAACTTCTCCACGCAACTCAAGATAGAGATAAATAAGAAGTCGTCAACGCTTGAGGAAGTAAGACGCTGTAAGAAAAAGAAGAAGAAGATTCATTAGGAAAACACCTACGTCCACTTACAAAATTTTTATTTTAACTGAGTTAGCTCTTATTTCCATTCCTTAAATAAGTTACAGTAAACTTGGAACAGTTTTGATAATTCCATTTTTTTCGATGCACGAGTCTTCATTTGTTATTCTTTTTTTTGAAATTTTTTAACAACGGTTTACATCAGAGCACGAAGATATTGAATGGCTTTTTAAATAAATTAATAATTTTTTATTATAAAAAAAAATCTTGTAATGGTGTATAATATTTATTGTTTGACAAATTAATTATAAATATAAAAATCTATGACTGAAGCGAGTGCTTTGAAACTACACTCCATTTCAAAATGGTACGGAGTAATAAATCATTTTTTGAGGGCTGTTACATAGGCGTACATAATAAGGTGACGAAAGGCGTCTTTCCTAACTACACACAACGACAAAAGTCTTGGACCCGCACTCAGCCTTGTTAAAGAAATGTTTCGTTAAAAAAACAAAATATATTTATAAAAGTATATTGTTTCCTGAATCTTTTTTTATAAAAGGAGTATTTGTCATAAACTGGGATACCTAGGAAATTAAAAATGTATGAATTTGTTGAAAAATTTATAAAATCAAAAAAAAGTAATGAAACTTGTTGTACACTGACTAACATTCGGTATGACCTCCTTCACGTTGTAATAACATATTAACACGTCTGTGCATTAAAATAACCAAGCGGTTGATAGTGTCTTGCGAAATCTTGTTCCATTACTCCGCAGCTGCTACTACTGCAGTTTGAGGCGGGTTGATTTAATCGTAAACGGCTCTAGCAATGTAATCCCACATGTTTTCAATGGGATTTATATCAGGCACACGCTAATCTGACCCTTATTTTTACCTTGGTTTTCTCGTTTATATTTATGTTTTGTCCCAAATATATAATCATTGACCGTCTCTCAGGTCCTCATTCTTTGAAAGGTTGCGCGAGCTGACTCGATCCTGCACTTGACTTCTTTATCCGGGTCGAGGTGCTCTGTAATATAACAACCAAGATATTTGAAACATGAAACCCTTTCAATATTTTGACCATTCGTTTGCAGCGCAGTATTATTATACGGCTGACGGCTGAAAACAATAAACTTAGTTTTAGTGACATTTATGTTTAGACCCTTTTCTTGTCCCATCACGTTGACCAAGTCTAAAAGACGTTTGAAGGTCCCGGAGATCGTCACATAAGATTGCGGTGTCATCGGCATAGCGAATGGTATTGGTCAGTTCGCCGTTAATCTTAACTCCGCAATTTGTTATTTCGGTTAGCCTAGTTTTCAGTTCTTCGAAAGTAGATGCTATTATTACTACGTCATCTGCATATCTCAGGTGGTTTAAGTTCTTTCCATTTATATTTATCCCCATGTTTGCCCAATCCATCGCTCCGAAGACGTCTTATAATGCTAATGAGAACAATTTAGGAGAGATTACATCTTCCTGCCGCACTCCTCTCCGGAGGAGAGAGAGGAGTATTACTCCATATCATTTCGAAATGGAGTATAGGCAAATTTATTCGCTGCAAGATTAACCAACAAGTAAGGTCTGGTAAATGTTTCTAGACATTGCAGATGTCCGTAGCTTACTAAAGATAAAATTTAATAATAAAATACAATAAAAGTTCATAGAAAACTAAAGTTTTCCGGTAAGTCATTAATATAATTTCAATTGCAAATATATCACTCACAATACAATGCACAATTCTGCAGAGAAATTCGAGTTACAGCCGATGAACACGCAAAGCTTTTACTTTTGTTTGTATAAAATTCGCGGCAAAAACAAAAAGATTTTTGTAGAAAAAAAATAATAGTTATTTATATGTCGGAGGATAAAATACAGGTGGGCATTGTTCCTATAAGAACCCATTTTCAGTTTTGCAGAGGATAGCACACTTGTCTCAACTTTCACATACTGTCGATTACTTTCGGTGAATGATACAAATTGAACAAGTTGATTCCATCAATAGAAATCTTGAAGCAATCGTGGAATGGGGGAACCAACAATCTTGTTCAGTTCAACGTCCAGAAAACACAAAGCGCCACGTTTTCCAAGAAAGTAAATTCCTCAAATTATTCCATCACAATGTCCGGAAATACCCTTGAATCAAGTCCCTTCATCTCGATTTTGAGAGTCACGGTGTCTAATAATATGTCTTGGCATGACCATGTTGCTAACATCGCAAAGTCAGCAATCCAGGGGCTGGGTTTTCTGCGAAAAGCTAGAAAGCTTTTCACTCCTGATCAACTGTTGACGACGTACAAGGCTCAAATTCGACCTCTACTGGAGTATTACTCGCACATTTGGGGTTCAGCACCAAGGCATTCTTTTCGTCGTCAAGATTCCATTCAAAAAAGGGCCATTCGGTTGATAATCAGCTCAACTCTCACAGATACCCTTCACCCACTAGAACATAAAAAAAGAGTTGCAGACCAGACATTACTCTACAGATATTTCCATGGCAGATGCTCCAGAGAAATAAAGACTCTTATACCACCACTGGCCACATTCAGCCAAAGAACTAGGCACGCTGATCAGTCTCATCCATTTACTCTCAAGATTGACACTACAAGGACCAATCTCCATTAATAATCCTTCTTTTACAGGGCTGCTACAGAATGAAACAAGCTTTTAAAATAAGATTTTTCAGATAAATATGACCTGCAACTTTTTAAAAAGCGGGTTCACAATCATCTCCTTTCTATAATCCCTCCACCTTCAAATAGTTGCAGTGCCCAAACGATGGGTCTACCATTTTTGCGACTGTTTTCAATTTAAACATTCAGTACAAAAAAACTAAACAATTTCTAATCTTCCTATACAATTAATTCTTATTTGACAAATCACTTAGATATTCACAAACTATATACAATTTTATTGTAACACTTTATAATTAACTGCAATTTCGAACTTTAAACCACGACCCCGAAATCTTATATAGATATAAACAATATTTCTCGAAGTTTACCCGATAGAACGATTTCTTTCTAGACATTGTCCCGAAATTAATCGACCTTTCAAGATATATCGGATGCCTTTAATTACATCCCTGGCTATAAATCATCCGCTAAAATGTGGGGCGTTTTGATGCAGCTAAAGAAATATGCGCTTTTGTGTGGACGAGACATCACCTTGGCCAGATAATAGAATAGGGGTGTATTTATCGTAACAATGTAATGAGGAGTGATTCTTTGGGAGTTCCAACTAGACGTTTTAGAGAAACTTGTGTAAGTAAAATCTGAAAATTTGGGGTAGAAGATTTTCGGATATGCCAAATCGATCTAAAATATTTAGAGCCTCCAACTACTTCCGGTTATACCGGAAGTTGACGATAACTTGTTTATTTTAAAAACACCCTGTATATTATTACGTATTTCGATAAAGTCACTCTTGGGGATTCTCCCAATAATTTTGCTGCCTTACACTGAGTGTTTTACAAGATATGACTATTTTAATCACGAAAAAGTGTCCGATTTGACAACCTGTATCATTATAATTAATGTAAATTTAAACATTATGTTTTTCTAGTATTGTGTACCTTTTACTAAACTTGGTCATTTTGTTGGTAAAATGATTATTATTGTACAGGGTGATTCGAAACGCATATTTAAAGATTTCTCAACTTTCTTAAATAGATCATCCTGTATTTTATAACGTTATTAGACAGAACTTTTACTTCTTTTTTAGTTTCGCTAACACCTCCCTATACCTAAATCAAACCCTTATTGAGATATTCAACTTTAAACCTATGGATTATGTTATTGTAGAGTGCCATGGAAAACAAGTTAACAGTTGACAGCATCAACAGTGAGACGTTTTTGAGTATTAACCTTAAGGTGTTAAATTTAATAAATTTTAATTTAATATTTTTCATTGTTTTTTAAAAAAACCGCAAATAAAATACTAACTTGACATTCATAATTTAAAAGCTAAATATTTCAATACCGGTTCTGTCTAACAACGTTAAAAAATACAGGATGATCCATTTAAGAAAGTTGAGAAATCTTTAAATACGCGTTTTGAATCACCCTGTACAATAATAATCATTTTATTAACAAAATGACCAACTGTATTGAAAATACACATTACTAGAAAAACATAATGCAAAAAAAATAATGATACAGGGTGTCAAATCGGACACTTTTTCGTGATTAACATGGTCATATCTCGTAAAACACTCAGTGTTATGTAGCAAAACCTTATATTGAGAGAATCCCCGAGAGTGGCTTTATCAAAATACGTAATAATATACAGGGTGTTCTATTTAAAATAAGCAAGTTATATTCAACTTTCGGTATAACCGGCCGCAAAAGACAGAAAATCTGCCAGCTTTCCTTTCATCTCATAGGTGGTCTTCCAAGTGTTCTTTTCACTATTGGTTTCCCTTCAAGTGCGATACGTGGTAGTCTGCTCTGTTCCATTCTTCTCGAGTGAGCGTACCAGCATCTTTTTCTTTGTCTTCCCCATCTTACGATGTCTTGCACTCCGCACTGCTCCCTGATGTCAGTGTTCCTAATTCGGTCTTCCCTTGTTTTTCCCATTATAGTCCTAAGCGTTTTCATATCGGCTACTCGAAGCATGCTTTTCGTTTTGTTGCTTTCTTCTCTGGTTTCTATTCCGTATGGATACAAGTCTTATAGATCCTGACCTTGCTATCTTTTCGCATGCATTCGTTCGCCCATATTATCTGCCTTAAGCAGCCTAATATAGCGGTCGCTTTGTTGATCTGGCTTATTAGGTCCTTCACTTGGTCGTGATAGCTCGACTGATCCATACCCAAATATTTGAATAGTGAGACTTGCTCGATGATTTTGTCCTGAATTACCAGCTTACATCTTACGGGATCTTTAGCAAAGGTTATGCTTTTCGTTTTTTCTATAGATATGGTCATGTTCATCGCTTGGCTGAGCTGGTAGAATTTGTGTAGCTGTCTTTGTAGATCTTCCTCCGTTTCCGCGAAAATAGCGGCATCATCTGCGTAGCATACCATGCTGATTCTTTTGTTCTGTCCCATTCTGTATCCCATATTTAGTGATGATACTTTATTTACTTTATTTTGTCCATTAAGAGGTTAAACAGAAATGAGCTAAGGCTGTCGCCTTGTCTGATGCCTCCTGGTGTCGGTATCTCTTCCGTATAAGTGTCTCCTGCTTTTACTTTAGTCGTGTTGTTCATATTAAGGCTGCGAACTGCTTTTACGATGGTGTCTGGCATTTCTTTCTTTATCAGTATATTCACGATGTCGAAGAGGCGAACTCTGTCGAATGCCTTGGTCAGATCGATGAAGCAGACGTATGCTGGTATATTAAATTCGATTGATTTATCTTTTAGTTGTTTGATAATGAATACGGCGTCGGTCGTGGATCTGTTTCGTCTGAAGCCTTGTCGTTCTTCCCTGTTTGATATTAGTGTTTCGAGTCTTTCCTTTAAGATGCCGGTAAAGAGTTTCATGCTTGTGTTCAGCAGCGTTATGCCCCTGTAGTTATCTGGGTGTGTTTTCTGTCCTTTCTTGAATATAGGGATAGTTATACTTTTGTGCCATTCCGTAGGTATATCCGATGTTGCTAAAATTTTGTTGTATACGTAAACAATAAACAATTATTTATATTTTTGTAATTGTTTGTATTGTGATTTTCAATGTAAAGATAAGTGGCAACATCACTGAGAATTCATCCGAATCACCTTCTTTTCAGACATACTGTACGATATATAGTACAGTATTTTTGAAATAAAAACTTTTTGGTGACATCAAGCAAAATTTATAAATATCGTCGACACCGAGATCGATTCTGCTTTTCCACCAATTCGAGGGAACGGTCGTTTAAGAAATAAAAAGAAAGGATAGATTGTTCAGTAAAAGGGACAAAAAGAAATCGTCTTTTATTTTTCTTTTCAGCCGTCTAATTCAACTGTGAGTATTTTGTTTATTGCTGATTCTAGCCACCCTATTTGGGACAAGGCTTACGTGGACCCCAAATACTATTACGTAAGAAGATAGAGATGAAAATCTTAAAACGGTTTGGGTGTTTGATTTTCCTTTTTTACTTTGTTTGGAGCAGTATCAGCCGATGATTGTTTACTTGTACGAAACAATGATTGTAATACATTTTAATTTTAATTATTTTAAAGACCAGAAACTCGGCATTTTTTACTAAATACTTCTGATACATTTTTTTCATAATTTTTTTATCATTTATTTAAATGAATATTTTTGGAATGAAGTTTCTAATAGCACGTGGCGAAAACCGGGGCTAGCCTCCAAAAATTGTGCGTAACAAGAATGTTAAGAATGCGTTAGTCGCTTTTACTCTTTCTCTAGATACACTTACTGCCAGCAGAGAGAAAAAGAGAAAAAATGTAATCCGACTGAACCAATCATTAAACGTCATTTGAACCCCATTTACAGTTTCGCAGACGATAGCACACTTGTCTCAACTTTTACATCCCATCGATCACTTTCGGTGAATGATACAAATAGACTCAGGCAGAAACAAGTTGATTCCATCAATAGAAATCTTGAAGCAATCGTCGGGTGGGGAACCAACAATCTTCTTCAGTTCAACGCCCAGAAAACACAAAGCGCCACGTTTACCAAGAAAGTGAATTCCTTAAATTATTCCATTACAATGTCAGAAAATACTCTTAAATCAAGTCTCTCCATCTCGATTTTGGGAGTCACGGTGTCTAATAATATGTCTTGGCATGACCATGTTGCTAACATCGCAAAGTCAGCAAGCCAGAGGCTAGGTTTTCTGTGGAAAGCTAAAAAGTTTTTTACTCCTGATCGACGTACAAGGCTCAAATCCGACCTCTACTGGAGTATTGCTCGCACGTTTGGGGTTCAGCACCAAGCCATTCTCTTCGTCTTCTAGATTCCATTCAGAAAAGAGCCATTCGGTTAACAAACAGCTCAACTCTCACAGATACCCTTCACCCACTAGAACAAAAAAGAAGAGTTGCAGAGACCAGTCATTGCTCTACAGATATTTCCATGGCAAATGCTCCAGAGAAATAAAAACTCATGTACCACCATTGGCCACATTCGGCCGAAGAACTCGGCACGCTGATCAGTCTCACCCATTTACTCTCAAGATTGACACTACAAGGACCAATCTCCATCAAGAATCCTTCTTTTACTAGGCTGCTACGGAATGGAACAAGCTTCCAAAATCAGTTTTTTCAGAGAACTATGACATGCATATTTTTAAAAAGCGTGTCCACAATAATTTCCTTTTTATAATCCCTTCCCCTTCTTAAAGTCGCAGTCAGGGCCGTCCGCGGCCCACACGATAGGTCTACTTTTTTTGCGCCTATGTTCATAAAAAAAAATTATATTGTTTTAGTATTCTTGATCTTTGAAATCTTGAAGTTGACAGTAATGTTTATTGGTTATAAAAACGTTAAAGGCTAAAAACATTGTTTAGTTAGACTTTTAAATAGGTCTTGAGAGGTTATTGTGATTTACAAAAGTAATTTGAATTAGTGTATAACAATTTGCGGTAAGCTTATAATATGCTTAAATATTAAAACTTAAATTTTTTTTTAAATCAAATACATTTTTGTAAATGTAGTAGTTTAATACGAGCACTGAAATAACTTTACGAGGATTCGACTGTTTGTGTCAGGATAAACGGAGCTTGCACGAAATGGTTTAACATCGAAAAGGATGTGGGACAGGGATGTGTGGCTTCGCCATGAATGTTTAACTTATACATAGACGATTGTTTAAAAGATTTAAAAGAGAGTGCGTATAGATAAAAAATGAATGATTTAATCGTCAAATACCTTCTTTGCGCCGATGATCAAGTCATATTAACGTCATCTGAAGAGAAGTTGCAGGCGATGGTTAATGTTATGCATGATGCCCTGAATATTAAAGATATGAAAATAAATGTTAGCAAAACGAAAGTAATAGTTTTTAAAAGGAATGAAAACATGGCAAACTGTGAAGTTCTAATTAAGGGAGAAAGAGTGGAACAAGTTAATAAATTTGTCTACTTTTTGTTTCAAAGTTTACGAGAGATGGAAAGTATGACAGTGACATTGAGCGAAGGGTGTTGGCAGGAAAACAAATGAATGGGGCACTGTATAGCTTTATGAACACCCAAAAAGTGTAAAAAAAGCACGTCTGGCTGTACATGGAGGTGTGTTGGTTCCTACACTTATGTATGGTAGTGAATGTTGGGATTGGCAGAAGAAGCATGAAAATAGGATTAATGCTGCGGAAATAAGTAGTCTGGGAAGTATAGCCGGAGTGATTCGGTTGGATAAAGTAAAAAAATAGTGAGATAAGAGAACGCTGTGGTGTAAAAGAAGATGTTGTTACAAAGATAGATAACGAAATACTTAAATGGTTTGGACACGTAGAGAGAATTAATGAAGAAAGATTGAAGAAACAAATTTATTAGGCGAGTGTAAATGGACGGAAGTCGGTATGAGCGCACTGATGAAAGTAGAGGAAGCACTGTAAGAACCGTAGCAAAAGTGGAAGGAAGTGGTAGCAAAATTTTTTTCAGTTTAACTTGTATTTTAACTTAATGAAAGTTTATTTGACCTTTAGTTTGTTAAATAGTAGTTTTTGGCATAAAAAAAAGTTACGTATTTAAAGGTGAAGAAATCGGGTGTTTGTTATTTCTTTTTTTCTACACGGGAAAAATGTTTACCCAACTTCGATATAGTGGGCTGGAATAATCACGATTCGTTTGGTTTTTAACGTCGTCTTTTTTCATATAACATACATGGCACAACAAGCACTACAAACTGAATCTTACTTCAATGTCGTGGAAAAAGAAACTGTTGTTATAAACAACGCTTATGAAATGATAGGAAAAAATTTGAGAGAATACGGTTAACATAAACAGAATATTGTTAATGACAATTATAATTTGTTATAAACAATTTGAAATAGTTTTTATAATAATTTTAATAATAATAATAATTGTAACAACAAAACATGTGGTACTTTTTCATTCTTTCCACTGGGAAGTTAGTCGTCTGGACCTCTCGGGTCGCACCCAGACAACCTGGAGCGCTGATATTTTTTAATAATACATTTGGTACTATACTTTAAATAATTTTATTTAATAGAAGTTACTTTTAAATGATCAGCAATTAAAAGTATTTTAAATTTATTTTTGTTTATTAAAATAGTGAACATCAATCAATATGTCACAATTATATTCAAGCTTTTATTAATTTCAACGATGGTTTCCATAAATTTTAAACTGAAATAGAAAGCCGTTTCGACATAAATAACCATAAAACGGTAAAAGTATGTGTCATCGACATTGGATCGTAAATTTCAAAATTATTTTCGAAATCGCTCTGAATTTTCTTGATGGATTTAATATACAATAAATAATATTTTTTAATGTCTCTGTTAATTATGAAGGAAAATCAGTAACGAGCATGGGATAATTATTATATATAGATTTGATAGAAGCGGATGTCACGTGCCTATTTTTTCCCTTCTACAGTTCCATTATAATTGTGTCTCTGATAGTTTCGTATTCCTCAGGTACCGTATTATTTTGTAACTTAAATATATCATTCGTTGTAAATAGTGTTGCATACCTTGGAGTGATAGGATTCGATTGTTAATGGCTGTGGCATTTTTCGTTAATCGATGGAGATTGAGTGGGGGGTTTTTCGTCATTAGATTTTGCTTTGGTTTTTGGCCTTGATTGTTGTGTGTTGTCAGTTATATTATTGTTTGGTTTGCATTTCTGTGTGGATGGAGCATGTACTTGCGAAGATTGTTGGTTGACGCGTGTTCCGTGTCATTTCTTAATATCCAGCCTGGGAAGTAGAGTCGTTTGGTGTCAGTCGTTTGGTGGCAGTCTTGGGAGTCGTGTGGTGGTGAGAGTTTTTGGGACGGTGTGATATTAACACGTGTGCAGAACCTCTACGGATTTTCTTTCATATCTGGCTGTATTTGGGCCATCTTAATTGGATTTTGAAGAAAAACCACTTAATTTTTAACTTGACCATTCTATCTTACCTTCGTTGTTGATATTTTGTATTTTGGTGTCGAGTTAAAATAACCGCATGCGGAATTTATTTGAGGGAAGCCATTGTTAATTAGCAGGTGCCGTTCCATAATCAAACCGGCCAGGAGTAGTGAATTCGTATACCCAAAGGTTATAAGTGATTTATTTTTAAATATATAACGCCGTGACTTATTTTGACACCACGATTAAGTTTTGTTTTAGTTTATTAATATAGTACATTGTTGGAAACTATTTATTGCATTAGATAATATGTCAAAACTAAACTTGGATTAAAATAATATTCTCAATAATTCTTTATGTCCAAGTAAAAATATATTTTCTTCATACTTATTTGTAAATATCCTACAATTTTGATATTTTAAAGGACAACCATTGTAAAAATATTTTTAAATAAACTCTATTGTTTTGGCAGTGAAAATCTTTATATAAATGGTAAAAACATGAGTAAATTAGCAGCCTTACGTAAACGTTTGATTTAGTGTTATTAATGAGTTGATTTATATACGTTTTACTTTTTTTTTTTTGGTAACTTGGTAAAGTCTGTTACTCTTATTTCTGTTTTGGTTATTTTATAAAGTTGTAAATTTTAAATTTTTGGTTTGTTTTAGCAAGAAAATTTACCATAGCTGTTAATTTTGACTATATTTGTTATAATGTTGCTATTAAGCTGTGTACTTTGATTTATTGTGTGAGTAAAGTATCCAATATATTTTAGCTATAATTTTATTTATTTGGTTCACCATAATCTTAGTTGTTTATCGTGTGGCTCTGCTAGTGCCTATAAGACCTAGGGGTTTTCGGCTTGAACCGTCTAAGTCGGTGGCGCGGCTCACTTTTATATTTTTTTCTTCTACCCTCTACGGCTGAGCTCGGGCATAATTTGCCAGTAGAGAGACCGCTGGCAGAGTACTCTATAGAGAACGAAAAAGACGTGGCACGGAATATAAAACAAAGTAAGAAGAGGAGCAATCAGGATATAGAGCCGGAAGATCATGCTACGATAATGTATTTTGTCCGAAACAAATAATTGAGAAAAAATCTGCTGTCAACCAGGAAACACATCTAATGTTCATTGACCTGGCAAATGATACTGTTCCTATAATTAAACTGTAAAAGTCCTCTAGGAAACCAACATAAATTAGACACTTTCAAGAACTTATATGACGGGTCAACTTTCCAAATAAAGGTGGCAAGTAAATTATCACAACAAATTCCTGTAAATAAAGGATTTGGGCAAGGCTACTACGTATCACCCACCTTATTTAAGATCTACATAGCAAAAGCATTAAATACATGGAAACGAAAATGTAGAGGTACGAGTATAGACCTGGGGGATGTCTGCCTATAAACATAGAATATATGGCTAGAAAACTCCAAGAAGAATATCGACAATGGGGTTAGGAAATAAACATATTCTTCTTAGGGTGCCGATCCATTACGAATGTTGGAGATCATCATAGCGATCCGGACTTTGTCTGCAGCAATCCGGAACAGTGAATAAATAACTGCAAACTTTTTATCAAAAAAGGAAACTAAATTATTATTTTCATGCAATCATTTGCCCAAAATTTCGGCAAATAGTGTTGTATTATTAAATATAAATAAAAAACACCGTTTTTATTTCCAAATTTTAATTTTTTTCATCGAGAATTTTATCGCGCGTCTTATTTCTTTTAAAGCTGAAATTTTGACGCAATTTGTATCTGTTCAAATTTCAGGAATCCTATTTGGCGTGAGTCAACTCGAGCAAAAATAACCGAGTCGGGATTCGTCAAATCATCCAAATAAAACGAATTACCCGAAAAGCTTATGAACTGCTAAGTAAAGAAAATATTTCACTTGCTAGGCCAGTTGAAAATAGACATCATTGGGGGATTTTAAAATGTGATGCATTATAAATTAAAATGAAAATCCAGGTAGAGAAACTGCTTAGATACTTCAGCAAATAAACAACAAACATATTTAGCGATGTCTTCAGAGATATCCAGGTTACTCTAATTGGGAATATGCTAAGAAGGAACACCCTTCAAGGGTCCTTGAGGACCATAAGAAATGTGGGTACAAAATTTTGAGAATTAGCTGGTCGACAAAATACAAAACTAAAAAGTATTAAGAAAGCAATTTTGTACACAATCGAAATAGGAAAAATGGATTTAATGTAAAATGTTCTTCAAGTAAAAAAAAATTTAAAATAACATTCATACATACATATAGTGACGCCTTTTTCCCGTAGGGGTAGGCAGAGACCACTTCCCTTCACTTGCTACGGTTCTTACACACATCTTTTGCTTCCTCTACTTTCATTAGTTCTCTCATACATGCTCGTCGGTTGTTTTTAATCTTGATCTGGCCTTTTTTAAAAACAATGTTGTTCTGATCGAGATATATTCGCCGAGGTCGACCTCTATAAATTTGTTTCGTCATTCATCCCTGTAATTTTAAGCAGTAAAATGACATTTTTACTCGTAACTTACGATATGTAAAAAATATAAAAAACTTTTTAAAATATAAGTCATGGAAAATAAAATTCTCTACAAAAAATATTTTATAAAATTTTGATAGATGCTTATGAAAATACGAAAAATGTAAAATTTTTAAATCAATCCAATTTTAACGTTAAATAACGTTTGAAAAAATAAAAATATCAAAAAACAGTACAAAATCTTTTTTGTAGAGCGTTAAATTCTCTATAAGAATCTGTTTTGATCATTTTACAATATTATCTTAAACGTGAGTTACAAAATTCCATTTAAATGGGAAATTGAAATTTACAATGCGGCGCCTCTATTAATATTAAAAGCTCTAACTTTCACAGTATTTTTTTTCACCATTTCCAATGATATTTTCAATATGAAAAAACAAAATTTATCGATTTTTTTGAAATTTAATTTACGAATTGAAAAGATCATGTTACACCTACAAAAGCAAACACCATCTAAACAAGTGCTCAGAAATTCACAAATTCACCACTAGGAATCACAATAATATTTGCATGGAAGTTTCATCACATGAAGTACAAAAAATCTGCGAAATATAGCGGAAGTCATTTCTATAACTCGCTACCTGAATACTAAAAAATCAGTTACTGAAAAGGTTGTTCAAGACTGATCTTAAAAAAATTCTAACCTCAAATAGATTCTATGACGCTGCCGAATTTTAAATAAATTTAACATTACTAAAATTGTTACCATTTAAGTAATTATGTAACAAGCCAAAGATTTTATAAATTATAGTTAAAAAAAACTAAAAAACACGCTTTTTAAGTTAATCGAAGTAAAAATAATTCTTAACAGAGGAATAAAATTACTGACGAGAAAATTATTGTCACTGTTCTAAAAGCGTGGGGTACTTTTATTACGTTATGCAGGGTTAGTTTAAAAATGTCATACAAAGCACCCCTCGCTTTTAAAACAGTGACACTAATTTTCTCGTCAGTAATATTATTCTTATGTTAAGAATTATTTCTTACTCTTTAGTTTAAAATAAACTCTAAAAGCGTGTTTTTTAGTTTTTTTAAACTATAATTTATTTTTCGCTTTTTAGTTCGATTTGTTTTACTTACTAAAAAAATTATGTATTAAATGTTAAGAGCACAAAAAAAATGCATCTGCCGGGAATCAAACCCGGGCTCTGTCCGCGTGTCGTCGATCTTTGACAAGTTTAAATTAAATCTGATCACTTAAAGTTGGGCAAAATCGGGGCCAAAGAGTCAGTTACAAACATACATACATACATACAAGATAAAGGTGAAGCTAATATAAGCGTGTTAAAAAATATCAATTTATGATATTTATGTTTTCAAAATTTAGTTGAATCTACATATAACGTGGCAAAAAGGTAAGAAATAATCTAATCTATACAGCTCCCTATACAGGGCCTCCTAGTTGTGGTGCTTACTTCCAATTATGATACTTATAATAACCACAAAAAAACCACCGGTTGTTTTGTATAAACAAGAATAGTCTAGTGTTCGTTGTGAAGAAAAAACAATTTGGCAGTTAGAAGTGAAAGCTTGAAACTATTAATTGTGGTATTAAAAATGAAAATTGAATGGTTAATGAGCAAATAAAAGTGGCTCAGCTCAAGTCTACTTTATGACAAGAAAAAGCTATCACGGTTGCTTCCAAACTCCTTGATTACATGGAAAGTTCAAAGTATTGTATGCATTGTGTTTTGGTTAAATTATTGCGGGATCCTTGTGCAGTACAATAGTGAGTAATAAATACAGGGTGTGTCAAAAGAGGTGACCCCTTCTTTAGGATAGGTAAACAACTGAAAAAATATTGGGGTTTGCTTGATAAAAAATCTATGTAACGCCATTCGTATTCAAGATAAAGGGCGTCGAAGAAAAAAAATTTGGTTATTACTTCATAATTTTTAAATCAAAATATTTCGAAAACAGTACAAAGTATCGACTTTAACCAGGAGTACCTTTTGGTGTAAAATTTAATGAAGTTTAATGAAATTTAATGAAGTTTTAAGTTCACTTGAAATTTTGATTAATAAATCTAACCTTAAAAAAGTTATGTTCAATACTACTTGGTACGAACCGTGTACCTAGCGCCCTCTATGAGAGTCAGATATAAAAACAAATGCATGGGATGTATCAGCTTTTAAAACATATTCGTATAAATTTCATTACAATGTTTCTAGTAGTTTCGGCAAAATCTTCGACGCCCTTTATCTTGAACCTATCCTAAAGACGGGGTCACCTGTTTTTGAAACACCCTGTATATTATTTTGACCACTGCGGACAGCCGCTGTCACCTTCTGTCACTTTTGTCATTCATCTATCGCTAACGCTGACGTCGCCAAGGTAACGCAAACGCATTTTTCGTCTAGCAAAAATTGCCCATCGCGTCCAAAGGAATTTTCACGTCAGTTAAAACGCTCTCATTGCTGGCCTAATCTCGCTTGTGGTCCGATGACCTGGCAACGTTCTGGCAAATTTCATATATTTGCGACATTTCAAGTCGACTTGTCGGCATTCGCGCGAAATTTCATTTCACTAGCGAAATGTCTTCCGAAAATATTTGCGACTACTTTAGACGGATATATACGCGGCCGTGAAGGTTATTTAAAACGTAAACGATCCGGAACTCGCGCGTGTGTACTACACGATGAAGCTGTCTGCAGTCGTCGCTCGTTAGAAATAACACCTCGAAACCAAATGCCGACTGCCGTTTTCTTTTTATTTTTTTTTTTTCAAAACTTCACTAAAAATATTTACGGAATTCAAACGTCAAGTCGAATTTACAATATCCTACTTTCTCCTCCACGTCTCGCCGCTTCTCTGTCACCAACTATAACACTAAAAAAATTTCGTTTTGCTTTGTAGCTAAAGCACGATTTCCACTAGCCATATTTAATCGCGCGACTAAATTAACGCTATCTCTATTGCAAAAGGTAAATCGGAAAAATAAATCATTTATGCTATAGTCTCGTAAAGATCTGTTAGACCCAAAAAAATCATCGTTTTTTAATAACCACCAAGAAGTTGTAACAAAATATACAGGGTTTTTACATTTCTTCACAGTAAATATTTATGAGCACTGATGAAAGTAGAGGAAGCACAAGATGTGTGTAAGAACTGTAGAAAGTGGAAGAAAGTGGTCTCTGCCTACCCCTACGGTATGTATGCATGTATGTTAATGTTAAAAATTCTTGTCGGTTATTGGTACTCTTAAACTGGCCTTTCTTTGAAACAATGTCGATCTGATCGAGATATGTTCGCCAGGGTCGATCTCTACCGACTTGTCCATTTACACCCGCCTTATAAATCTGTTCCGTCAATCTTCCTTCATCCATACTTTCTAAACATTCTTTTATCCATCTTCCTCATTTGCTTTTACTTAACAGCGTTCCCTTATCGCCCTTCTTCACTTTATCCAACTGAGTCACTCCGGCTATACTTCTCAGACTACTCATCTTCGCAGCATTAATCCTAATTACATGCTTCTTTTGCCGAACCCAACATTCACTATAACTTAACAAGCGTAAGGAGTCACTTGAACCCCAAATGTGCCAAGAGACAATCGCGTCATCGTTCTTTTTTCTATATTTTGTCGAGCAGCTTGCGTCTCTCTTTCGGTCGCGCATTTCCAAGTGACTTCTTAAGCTTGTCGACTTTTATTTACTGCATTTATAAGTTCCCACAGGTTTCTAGTTGCCGGATTTAGATCTAGACTTTTTGGTGGTAAATTAATTTTATTAAAATAATCCAGTAATGTGGGGACGAGCGTTGTCTTGCATAAACAGGAGATTGGGTTCCAAAAAAGGACCGAAAGGCATCACATGTCCTATTACAATATTCTCAAGACAGTAATTAGCTTCCACAAATTTCGTAAGCACAGGCACTAATTTTTTGCGAGCGTCAAAGCATATATGACCCCAGAACAAAACAAAGCCAAAGCCCAATAAAATTGCAGAGATATTGCAAGTCGCAAATCTCTCTCCTGGTCTTTACTAGACTCGTTCACGACCATCTAGATCCGGTGTGTTTGGTCGTTATCGTATCATTTTTGCCATTGGCCTAGATGTTACCAGCAGTTTTGATTGCAGTTTCGCGCACCATTACTGCCAGTTGGAACGCCAACCTCCGGAGGGAGAAGGCGTCCTAAGAAGAAGACTACTAGACGACTAGTGGAAGCTAAGCTTTAGTTTCCATAAACAGCTCTGCTTGCAAGCCATTCTAAGAAAGAATTAGTTTCAAAATTGTTGCACAAAGTAAAATGCATGTCGTAGCATAAACGCATTTAAAAGGGACGTCTTTAAATTTTAAAAATCAACAAGAAATAGAGCGCTGAAAGGATAGCCAAACCAACGGCGGCATCCGTTCGAGGTAATCAATTATTCCTATTTCAAAAATTACGTGGTTTATCTTTTGGAAAATCCCGTACACATATATATATATACCTATCGGACTGTTTATCTAGAAGGTCTTTATGCTGGAAAACAGTGCCGGACCGCGATAAAGAGGCTTAACGGGAAAGTTAAAGGGTCGTCTGGATTAATAATTCAAATTTCCTGCGTAGCCAAACTTTTAAATAAGTACCAAACTTTACGGCTTAAAAATACCAAATTTTATTGGCGAAAAGTTTTTACTTTATAGAGATAATCTATTCATAAAACAAAACCGAATTGTCGAAAATCCTTCGTCAAAAAGCTCAACAAAGACAGAAAATCTGCTGATTAACGGGCTTGAGGATAATTAAATTTTATCACGGCTTGTTCGCTAAATGAAGATGCTGTAATTTTTAATTTTACGGTAAAAAAATAATCAATAGGGGTGTTGCGAAAAGAAATGACTGCACATAAAACAGCTCAATTCTCATAGATACCCTTCACCCACTAGAACGTAGTTGAAGAGTTGCAGACCAAACATTACTTTACAGATATTTCCATGGCAGATGCTCCAGAGAAATCAAAACTCTTGTACCACCATTGGCCACATTCGGCCGAAGAACTCGGCACGCTGATCAGTCTCGCCCATTTACTCTCAAGCTTGACACTACAAGGACCAATCTTCATCAAGAATCCTTCTTTTACAGGGCTGCTACGGAATGGAATAAGCTTCCAAAATCAGTTTTTCCAGAGAACTATGACCTGCAACTTTTTAAAAAGCGGGTTCACAATCATCTCCTTTTTATACGCTTTTTACGATTATTTTCAGTAAAAAAATCTCTTGCGGGGTCTTCCAACGCTGTCGTCCTGCATCCCATCTATTTGTTTGTTCCACTCTTTTTTTCTTCCCAGTATCCATTCATTTACGTTGTCTATTTTACATTTTCTTCTAATGTCCTCGCTTGTCTTTCCGTCAAAAAGTGTTTTTCCAGCGATCCTGCGCACTATTTTCATTTCGGTGGTTTTTAATACACTCTATTTGTGTTTGATGTATCTGGCAGATGACCGCTTTGTAGATTCGGGATTTGGTCTCGATTCCAATATATTTGTTTCGGAGGATTGTATCGTTCAGGTAAGCCGAGGTTCGTGCTGCTTTTGCCGCTTGGTTTCTTAACTCCACCTCGATGTCATCGTATCCCGATATTTCCATGCATAGGTATTTAAATTTCATCTCTTGTCGCATAATTTTATTATCCACAACCAGTTTGCATCTGATAGGTGTTTTTGAGGTATCTATCTTTGTAACCACATCTTCTTTTACACCACAGCGTTCTCTTATCTCACTATTCTGTACTTTATCCAACCGAGTCACTCCGGATATACTTTTCAGACTACTCATTTCCGCAGCATTAATTCTATTTTTATGCTTCTTTTGCCATACTTCACTACCATACGTAAGTGTAGGAACCAACACACCTCTTTGCACCATAGCCAGACGTGCCTTTTTTGACACTTACTAGCTATTCATAAAGCCATGCAGTGCCCCATTCATTTGTTTTCCTGCCAACACTGACATACTTTCCATCTCTACTAAACTTTGAACCCAAGTACACAAATTCATTTACTTGTTCCACTCTTTCTCCCTCAATCGAAACTCCACAGTTTGTCATGCTATCTTCTCTTTCGAAAGCAATTACCTACTTTCGTTTTGCTCACATTTATTTTCATCCCTTTAAATTTCAGGGCATCATGCATAACATTAACCATAATACATAATACCACGTGGGTATATATGAAGCAGTCAGAATAACCGAAGCAAAATGGAGCATCCGCAACAACCGGGAAATAACAGAGATCCTAAACGGTGAAGACATTGTGAAATTTATAAAATTCCAGAGACTCCGTTGGTTTGGAAACGTTCAAAGAATGGAAGACGCCAGGATTCCAAAGAAAATTCTAAACATTAAAATATATGCTACCAGGAAAAGAGAAAGACCACGGCTCATGTGGATGGACCAAGTACTGGGTGACCTGAGGGCAAGGACCGCATTGATGGAGGCGAATTGTAAAGGAAGCCAAGGCTCACATCGGGCTGTAGCGTCTATCGGTAAGGTTATATACCACGCGGGTTTTCTAAGCGAAGCTTGCTTGTTCTCTCTGCGACAAAGAAGGACCAAGTCACCAAACGGAAGTGGTCAAAATTAGTTTAGTACTGGCAGCGCTGTTGTCAGCTTTTCAATTGGTTTACGCATAATCATGTGTATAATTGGTTGCCTATAGCTCGCGCCTAAATGGGAAAGCAAGTGAATAATTGGTTGCCTATAGCACGCGTCTATCGGCTGTAATAATGAGGTTTTTAAATCAAGGAATGGATTGAAGAACATTCTACTGTTGAAAAATACTGAATTTTTTAACCATGATTAATGATTACTTCTTGTTTGTAAATTGTGTAGATCCATTTTATGGGTAAGTTTTTTTTTAAAATTTTACCGTTTGAGTCCGACTCTGTGGCGATGTAAGGATCAAGGCGGCTTGTTCTCGACTGCTTCTCACAAAAGATTCCTAGCAGCCTGCTTATATATGGTAGCCGGTAAATAGAAAATCCTGTAACTTTCCCGACATGAATTTGGTTTTCTTTGAATTCGGACCGACCGGGAGGACCACAAAAGCTAATGGAAGTAGTGAGGTCGGGAAAACATTTGCAAGGCCTTAATTAAATTTTATCGGTTTCGGGCTTTGTTAGTCTAAGGAATTTGTTTGTAACATTCTTCGACTTTTAAAAAGTATTGATCTCAGGATGATTACTTAAGAAAAAAGTGGGTTCCTTTGTCGATGTTCTTTGGGCTAACGCATCGTTCGTCAAAGAAATGGCGTAAAAGAAAAATCATATTTCTTTGTCTACGTTTTCCTAACAGAGCACTGTACATTTTTACCATTAGTAAAAGCAATAATAATGGACCGTCTAGACTGCTGAAAAACCGACCCCATCATTAATTTAATTCTGACGAAAACGTAAATAATAATTTCATCAGTGTTGGCATTATTCGAAAAAATAAAGTTGAAATCATAGAAGGACAAGTCATTAACGTCACGCGCTCTCCGTATTATTTTAAAATATTTCCCGTAGATCCAAAAAACGTGCTTCTACCACCTCTACATATAAAATTAGGCCTCATGAAACAATTGTCACGTGCCTATTTTTTCCTTCCACAGTTCTATAGTTTCGTATTCCTTGTTGCATACCGTACTGTATTGTAACTCAAATATATCATTCGATGTAGATAGTGTTGCATACCTTGTAGGGGTAGGATTCGATTGTTCGGTTTGCATTTCTGTGTGGACGGGGCTGGATATCCACACGGACGAGGGGATTGTGGAGCACGGACTCGAGAAGATTGTGGGATGACGTTTATTCCGTGTCACTTCTTGATTTCCGGCCTAGGAGCGGCAGTCGTTTGGGGATAGTCTTCGAAGTCGGATGTTGGTGAAAGTTGTTGGGACGGTGTGTTATTAGCACGTGTGCAGAACCTATATGGGATTTTTTTCATATCTGGCTGTATTTGGGCAATCTTAATTGGATTTTGAAGAAAAACCATTTGATTTTTAACTTGACCATTTTGTCTTGCCTTTGTTGTGGATATTTTTGGATTTTTGGTGTCAAGTTAAATAGCCGTTGTCGGGATTTATTTGAGAAAAGCCATTGCTAATTAGCCGGTGCCGCCCCATAATCTAACCAGCCCCAGGAGTACATGTGAATTCGTATACCCAAAGGTTATCAGTGATTTATTTTTAAATATATAACGCCGTGTCTCATTTCGACACCACGAGTAAGTTTTGTTTTAGTTTATAAATAAAGTACTTTGTGAATTCGTATACCCAAAGGTTATAAGTGATTTATTTTTAAATATATAACGAAGTGACTCATTCTGACACCACGATTACGTTCTGTTTTAGTTTATTAATATAGTACATTGTTGGAAACTATTTATTGCATTAGATAATATGCCAAAACTAAACTTGGATTAAAATAACCTTCTCAATAATTCTTTATGTCCAAGTAAAACATATTTTCTTCCTGCTTATTTGTAAATATCCTACAATCTTGATATTTTAAAGGACAACCATTGTAAAAATATTTTTAAATAAACTCGATTGTTTTGGCAGTGAAAATCTTTATGTAAACGGTTAACTAGTAAATTATCAGCCTTTATGTAAATGTTTGAATTAGTGTTATTAATGAGTTAATTTAAATATGTTTTACCTTTTTTTTTCTTTGCCTTTATGTAAATGTTTGAATTAGTGTTATTAATGAGTTAATTTATATATGTCTTACTTTTTTTTGTAACTTGGTAAAGTCTGTTACTCTTACTTCTGTTCTGGTTATTTTATAAAGTTGTAAATTTTTCATTTTTGGTTTGTTTTAGCAAGGAAATTTTACCATAGCTGTTAACCTTGACTATATTTGTTATGATGTTGCTATTGAGTTGTGTACCTTAATTATTTATTGTGTGAGTAAAGTATTCAACATATTTTTGCTATAATTTTATTTATTTGGTTCACCATAATCTTAGTTGTTTAACTTGTGGCTCTGCTAGTGCCTATAAGACCTAGGGATTTCCGGCTTGTACCGTCTAAGTCGGTGGCGCGGCTCACTTTTATATTTTTTTTCTTCTACCCTCTACGGCTGAGCTCGGGCATAATTTGCCAGTATAGAAACCGCTAGCAGAGTACTCTTTAGAGAACGAAAAAGACGTGGCACAATTTGTAAGGGCTTTGCCCAAAGATGGACCATGTTTGGACCTGACATTAGTAAAATGATGTTTGTTGTTAACTTTGACTCCACAATGACTTTAAATGAGAAAGAAGCATTAGTATCATTCAAGCAAGTCGTTATAAAGCTCTTGGGAAATGAAAAAGACCCAGAGTATGTTTCTATTGTAGCTAACATGTTACAGAAGTTTAAAAAGTTAGGATGTTTGATGAGCCTGAAAGTTCACTTTTTGAACAGCTACCTTGATTACTTTCCGGACAATTTGGTAGAAGGTAGTGAGGAGCAAGGTGAGCGTTTTCACCAGGACGTTGAAGTGATGAAAAAACCCCACCAAGGCCGCTGGAACACCAACATGATGGGGGACTACTGTTGGTTCACCGAAAAGTTCAACAAGCGACCCATCGTAGAAAAAGCTTCACAAGAAGCTTCAAAGAAGAAAGAGAAAAAAGTATAGACCAATTACAGTTGACAAGTGAAACCTGTATTAGCACATTAAATCACTGTTTTAAGTAGTAAATACAAACCATGCTTATGATGTAACATAGTGTTTCATTAATTTCCCCGTATACCGTATTGGGGTTTACATAGTGGTTTATACTATATAATACAAAGCCATTGGGTTGATAAACATCTAAACTCTCACAGATACCCTACACAAACTAGAACATAGAAGAAGAGTTGCAGACCAGACATTACTCTTTTCCATGGCAGTTACTCTTATCCCAGTTCTGACCACATTCGTCCGAAAACTCGGCACGCTGATCAGTCTCACCCATTAACTCTCAAGATTGACACTTTATGGACCAATCTCCATCAAGAATCCTTATTTTTGCAGAAAACTTTGACCTGCAACTTTTTACAAAGCGGGTCCACAATCATCTTCCCCTTCTAATAGTCGCAGTGTGGGCCGTCCGCGGCCTACACGAAAGGTCTACCTTTTTTGCGACTATTCTCAGTAAAAAAAAAGTTTAACATATATTTGGATCCACCCTGTATGCAAGGAAAGTTTTATGGGTACACAAGCACATCTGCAGATCAGGTATCTAAAGAAAAGGACGGTATACGGGGGCTCTTCATGAAGGGACGACAGTAATTAGAATTATAATTAGAAAAAGCGATTAACACAGAACTCATCAAATATCTGGAAAAATTTGAGATAATTCATGACAGACAATATGGATTTCGACAACTTCGGTCTACTGGAGATTTGCTGGCTTATGTCACTCAGCTCTGGACAAACACTATTGAAAAGTTTGGTGAATCCCGTGCAATAGCCTTGGATATATCTAAAGCCTTTGACCGCGTTTGGCACCAGGCATTGTTAAGTAAATTATCTGCCTACGGTCTCCCAACCAAACTGCGCCAATGGCTCTTGAGCTTCATGCAAGATCGCTCCTTACATGTGGCAGTTGACGGTATTTCTTCTGATGCGTTTAAAACCAATGCCGGGGTCCCCCAGGGTTCCATCCTGTCCCCCACCTTATTTTTTTTACACATCAACGACCTCTTGAAAACCACCACAAACCCCATTTACAGTTTCGCAGACGATAGCACACCCCAAAAATTATGAATTCGACACTAATAAAGCGTTTTTAAAAGATTTTATATTCCTCTTTCGCAGGGCTGCTAACACATTGGGAGATATCACAATCAAACTTAGCGAACTTAAAAACTAAGAATTTGACACTTATATCAGCGTTTTAAATAGTTTTTATATTTCACCCCTTACCCACCCTTTTTGTAGGGGTGCTAACAAAACTGGGAATGTTACAATCAAATTCAGCCACCCCAAAACCTATAAATTCGACACTAATATCGGTGTTTTTAATAGTTTTTGTATTTCATCCCCTACCCACCCCTTTTGTATAGACGCTAACATAATTGGGAATGTTACTATTAAACTCAGCGTCCCCAAAAACTATGAATTTGACACCGTTTTCGATAGTTTTTAAATTTCATCCCCTTCTCACCACCTTCCCTAATGGTGCCAACAAAATTGGGAATGTTACCATTAAACTCGGCCACCACAAAACTTATTAATTTGACACTAATATTAGCCGTTTTTAATAGTTTTTATTTATCTCCCACCCCTTTCGTAGGGATGCTAACACTTTAAAAATATCACAATCAAACTCTGCGACCTTAAAAACTATAAATTTTACACTTATATTGGCATTTTAAATAGTTTTTATGTTTTATCCCATACCTACCCCTTTCGTAGGGGTGATAACAAAATTAGAAATGTTACAATCAAATTTAGCCACCCCAAAACCTTTAAATTCGACACTTATAGCCGTTTTCGATGGTTTTTATATTTCACCCCCTTTCGTAGGGTTGCCAACAAAATTGGGAATGTGACCATCAAACTTAGTCACCACAAAACTAATCAATTTGACACTAATATTAGCCGTTTTTAATAGTTTTTATATTTTATCCATCTCCCACCCCTTTCGTAGGGATGCTAACAACATTAAAAATATCACAATCAAACTCAGCGACCTTAAAAACTATAAATTTTACACTTATATTGGCGTTTTAAATAGTTTTTATGTTTTATCCCATACCTACCCCTTTCGTAGGGGTGCTAACAAAATTAGAAATGTTACATTCAAATTTAGCCACCCCAAAACCTTTAAATTCGAAACTTATAGCCGTTTTCGATGGTTTTTATATTTCACCCCCTTTTCACTCCCTATCGTAGGGTTGCCAACAAAATTGGTAATGTGACCATCAAACTTAGCCACCACAAAAACAATCAATTTGACACTAGTATTAGCCATTTTTAAAAGTGTTTAAATTTCATCCCTCTCGCACCCCTTTCGTAGGGATGCTAACAACATTGAAGATACCACAATCAAACTTAGCGACCTTAAAAACTATAAATTTGACACTTATATTGGCGTTTTAAATAGTTTTTATATTTCATCCCATACCCACCCCTTTCGTAGGGGTGCTAGGATGATTAAAAATGTAACAATCAAATTCAGCCACACAAAACCTATAAACTCGACACTAATATCAGCCGTTTTTTATAGTTTTTAAATTCCATATCCCTTCACACCCCTATCGTAGGGGTGCTAACAAAATTGGGAATGTTATTATCAAACTTAGCCACTACAAAAACAATTTATTTAACACTTATATTGGCGTTTTAAATAGTTTTTATATTTTATCACCTACCCACTCACCCACTCCTTTTGTAGGGGTGTTAACAACATTAAAGATATCACTATCAAACGTAGCGACCTTAGAAACTATGAATTTGACATTAGCTGTTTTGACAGTTTTTAAATTTCATCCCCTTCTCACCCCTATCGTAGGGGTGCTAACAAAATTGGGAATGTTACTTTCAAACTCAGTCACCCCAAAAACCTATGAATTCGACATTATTTTCGGCAATTTTTATTATTTTTTTTTATATTTCAACCCCCTTTCACCCCAATCGTGTGGGCTTATCGGGATAAAAACTTTCCTATCTCTTAAGTTGTATTAATCAATACGCAATACAAAATTTCAATAAAATCGAATAATGAGTTCGACACCTATAAATTGGCGGTTTTTGATAATTTTTATATATCATCCCCTTCCCACCTCTTTTGTTAATCCGATCTTTATCAAACTTTATAGGATCACCCGCTGTGCTAATCTGAAGATTGCCTAAAAGTTTTATCAAAATCGGTCCATAGATGACAAACATACATTGATTTTTATTTATATAGATTTCAATAATACCCGTGCTAAATTTTATAACAATATTAATCATGTTAATAATGAAATAGTTACCGTGCTATTAAACCGCTGATTGGCCGAAGGAAGAACGCGCAGCTGTCTATGACGCGTATGCGGCCCTAGCGATGGGAGATACCGTGATTTTTTAATTACTTTGCACATTTAAAACCGAAGGGATTTCTCAAGTTAAGCGCTTTTGTTCTTTAAATTATTATTTATATGACATTTCAAAAATTAAATTTTTCATCATTATGTTCATAAAAGGAAAAAACTTGAAAACTTTTATCCATGATGAAATATTTTTTTAAACAGTAATAATAATAATAATTAATTATGATATATAGGGAATTATTTTAAATAAAATTATATTTATAAAAACCGTGAATATAAATATTTTTACGACCGGTCAAATTGACATAATAAATTTCTTAAATATCGATACTTTTGAATTATTATCACTAAAATACGACAGCCAAAGGCACAATGTTTTATATAACCCGTGTTTATATTGTGATACTAAACAAAAAACAAACCTATTGGCTAGTGGTGAAACCCGTTTCAACTAACGAGATAATATCGATAGTTCTAACCTACCATTAACAGTTTTAACTAGCAATGACAGTACTGAATATAAATTTGACAGTCGCAAAACGACAATCAAACAATAAAACTTCACATTTCTTACGTGTTTTCGAATTCCAACATTATTACTCTTAAAGTTACGGCACTTGATATTTTTTGTTAGTGTCAGTGATTAAATCGCATTTTATGAAATATCACCCATCGTTAAACAGTCTTCGACCGCATCGATTAAAACCCACCGACAGACACTCAACGCAATTCGATATTTATACGAGTAGTTTAATACGTATTAGCTGGAGATGGGTCCTGTCTTGGGTGAGACTGGAGGATATAAGCTTATATAGAGGTCAATCAAACTAAGATGGGGCTTTCGTGCACATCATTTCCAAAACATTGTTTCTTCTACTTTCAAGTTATCTTTGGTACGGTTCTATCATCCCTCGTAAAAAGTCTTTCGGTTGCTACTGCAGTAGTAACTGGGAGAGATGAGGTGAGGTGGTAAAATTGTATCAGGAGAAACGCGATTTGGAAGGGGGAATGTTTTGCACATTTTTGGAAAAATATACGTTTTTTATTAAATTTAATAATTTTGATCTTTATTGATTATACTTATAATTCGAATATACCTTTATAGTTTAAACAGAATTTTTCGGAAACTGTAATAGTTCCAGGTGAACAAAAATGCAGTCATAGAACGTTAAAATGGATACTATAGAGATAAAAAGTATAATGATCTAAAAGTAAACTTTTGAACTTTGAAAATATTTCTTTATTTGCTAGTTGGGTTTAAATTATACAGCAAAGTAAATGTCACAATGTATTGAACTATAAAATAAAAGTCGGTTTGGTTTACAAATAATCCGATCTTATACTTTGACATAACAACGAATAATCGCACTCTGTTAAACCCATAGTCCAAGCAATACGGCATGAAATGAGTGATTTTTTTAAATAAATTCTACCTGAAAACCGACTGTGCCATTATGTTCAGGTAAGTGGAGACATTAATTGTATCATGTTTTTGATTCGATTCTACAAAATAATAAACGACGGAGATATGAATTTTTTAAAAAACGTCGAATTTCCCGCTTTTCCGTAGTTTTCTCGGCTTCTAATTATCGCTCGGAAGCTTGTTTTGATCGTAACCTGCATTTTGTCTTTGTTAACCATTTCGATTACTTTATAATTTTTTTAGTTATTAACAAAAAACTAAAAAAAGTGCCTTTTTTTTGTTTAAAATGTCAATAATAAATAGGGTGACCACATTTGAGAGTCGAAAACATGATAAAATTAATGTCTCCACTTACCTGAACATAATGGCACAGTCGGTTTGCAGATAGTATTACTGTCACAATTAAACCCCTATTAAACCACTGAAATAACTGTAATTCGAATTCGGTAAATGCAACCATTAAAAACATTAATTTTCAAATAAGACCTTTATTTTCCTTTTTTTTTTTAAAGCTTCCGCGGAATTGACGTAGGCTGGTGAATAATTATGAATCTGAAACAATGTTAGCTCACAAATTTTATTAATATACAGTGTGAAGCAACCAAGTGGAATAAATTTATTATTTCAATAATTGTGCATATTTATAAAAAAATACCGTATTACGTTAATTTTAAATTACGAAATGATGCAAATTCATTTTCGATGGCGTGAGATATTTGTACTAATGGCAAATTTCGACCTTCGATACCGAAAAATGGTCAGGATAGGAAGCACAGGAAGCCGTGGAAAGACGAACCCGAGGCATGTCGGGCCCACAGGTTCTTGGGGAGACCTGACAAGAAAATAGCCCTACAACTGATGGGACTCAACAGGGCATGGTAGTGGGTCTGATTACAGGGCACTGCCGGCTTAGGGGTCTCTTGAAAGCGTTGGGTCTCGTAGAAGACGAAGGCTGTCGCAGGTGTGATGAGGGGGACCACAGAAACGTCAGAACATGTACTGTGCGATTGCACGGGACTAGCCTGGATGAGATATAAGTGCAATTTCGCGAACCAAAAGAGGTTATGAAGATCCCCAATGAGCGCATTAGCTCTCGACATAAAGAGCACTAAGCTCATGGAGAAAGAATAAAGGGAGGGACGGCAAAATGGACTCAAAATCTAATTGCCTGCGCGGGAAATTTTCCACGACCGAACCCTCAACCATACAAAATAAAATAAATTTCATTAGAAATAGAAATACTAACAATTATTTTCTTTTTTCCGAGTGTGAATATTAGAAAAACAGTCTGGCTGATTGGCGGCTTTGGTGTCAAAAAATATAAAAAAAATTGTATTGTTATAGCTGTAAAGCTTAATAAACATCTATTCTATTATTATTATTTTTTTTTTTTTTTTTTTTTTTTTTTTTTTTTTTTTTTTTTATGAAAATAGTCGCAAAAAGGGTAGACCTATCGTGTGGGCCGCGGACGGCCCGCATTGCGACTTTTAGAAGTGGAAGGGAATATAGAAAGGAAATGGTTGTGAACACGCTTTTTAAAAAGTTGCAGGTCATAGTTCTCTGGAAAAACTGATTTTGGAAGCTTATTCCATTCTGTAGCAGCCCTGTAAAAGAAGGATTCTTGATGAATATTGGTCCATGTAGTGTCAATCTTGAGAGTAAATGGGCGAGACTGATCAGCGTGCCGAGTTCTTCGGCCGAATGTGGCCAATGGTGGTAAAAGAGTTTTTATTTCTCTGGAGCATCTGCCATGGAAATATCTGTAGAGCAATGACTGGTCTGCAACTCTTCTTCCATGTTCTAGAGGGTGAAGGGTATCTGTGAGAATTGAGCTGTTTATCAAGCGAATGGCTCTTTTCTGAATGGAATCTAGAAGACGAAGAGAATGCCTTGTTGCTGAACCCCAAACTTGCGAGCAATACTCCAGTAGAGGTCGGATTTGAGCCTTGTACGTCGTCAACAGTTGATCAGGAGTAAAAAACTTTTTGGCTTTCCACAGAAAACCTAGCCTCTGGCTTGCCGACTTTGCGATGTTAGCAACATGGTCATGCCAAGACATATTTAATTACATTTAGCTTCCACCGAAAATTTTAAATCCTAGACTCACCTGGGCCTTGCATCACAAGGCTCTTAATTGTGTCTGCATAGTAAGAGTATACAAAGTAATAAAAAAATGAGGTAAAAATTTAAATATTAATAACAATGAGGTCGAGAAGTAAGTCTGACAAAACTTCATTAAACATATCTCGCAATCGTATTACGGTTACAGCGGTAAATATTGCTGAAGTAGTCGTACGAACTACTAAATTAATTTTCCAACTAACCCGAGAGTCGGCTCACAAAGGACAAAGTTTTATAAGAAACTTGTCAATGTTTCAGCTCGTCAAAGCAGCCCGGGTTTTTTTTTTTCAACCGGTCGGTTTAAAATTTGTGCACGTTCTTCATAATTAATTAATTATAAAATAAAGAGTTCTGCAGAATGGCAAAGAGCGTTGTACTTAGCATTAATTTATTTCGGCAGTTGTAAGACGGGTTGCCACGATTTCGCACCGAGTGTGTGAGGTGGGGATGGCGTTTAACTCGACGGTCGTTTCCCATCTTTTGCCAGCAGCAGCTGTTTTCCAGGATGTATTCACGGCTCTATTGATGGATTGGGTGATCAGGTTGCTAAAATAGACTTCAGGAAATCGCAGCTTACAAAAAACAAATAGATCAGGATACTAAGACGAATACAATCACGGTAGGTCGAGGTGTACGCCAAGGAGACATAATTTTCCCTAAATTGTTTACGCTGGCCCTAGAGAACATGTTTAAGAAGATACAGTGGGAGAAGAAAGAAATAAAAATCGACGGCTCTTATCTAAATCATCTACGCTTTGCTGACGACATTGTACGTATTAGTTGCGACATAAACGAACTTAGAACAATGCTAGAAGATCTAAAGCACATATCGTCGGCAGTGGGACTCGAGGTGAATGTCAGCAAAACTAAAATAATGAGTCCAACAGGAGAACATTTGGAAATTCAAGGCCAAATAATAGAAAACGTAGATCTCGGACATGCAGTAAAGCTTGGAAAGGAAAATCAAACGACGGAGATTGGCAGAAGAGTAGCTTTGACATGGTCGGCTTTTGGAAAGCTCCAATATATATTTAAAGATGCCCATAAGCTTGAAACGGAAGGTATATGAAGCTTGCATACTGCCAGTCTCAACTTACGGTCTAGAAACCGCCACATTAACAGAAAAAAGCGTAAAAAGACTTAGAACGACGCGACGAGCAATAGAACGAAGAATGCTTGGGATAAGTCTGAGGGACAGAGTACGTAATGGGATCATTCGACAAAGAACCAAAGTCACCGATATCATAGAGCGTGTCGCACACCTTAATGGTAATGGGCTGGTCATATGTCTAGACAAAACGACAGCAGATGGACGAAAAAGTTAATTCGGTGGAGACCCAGAGAAACAAGGAGGAGCATAGGTATACCTCCAAAAAGATGGCTAGATGATGTGAAGAAAACAGCAAACATTGGCAGCAAACAGCTCAAGACAGAAACGCATGGAAGAGATAAAAAGAGGCCTTTTTCCTGCAGTGGGCAATATTTGGCTGAAGAAGAAGAAGACCATAATTTTCGTCCTTTGTTATGAATACAATTTATTGTAATGTTTGTGATAAAACACACCCGGTTCTTTTTCGGATTAAGTATTTTTTTGTCAATCTTTATAAAATATTAAATTTTCCATATTTTACTAACAAAACGTATAGTTTTCGTCTTTCAATGACGAGGAATGGCAGGAATAATTTTTTTTTGAAAGAATAGGCGAATAAAAATGTAAGAAATCAAGTATACGCATACGTGGCAAAAAAATCCATTATCTTGAAGCCGCGTTGGTGAAGGTCAAGCGCACGATTTGTATTCACAAATCTGAATATCTAGCGAAAGTTTCCTTCCCTTCATTTTGCAATTCTTTCTCTCATTACACTATCAAAAATAGGCCGCGCGATGTTGAAACGGCACGAAAATAATTTCAAAATGTACAAAGTATGGAAGACAGAAAGGATTGTCAAATAAATTGCACAAAGTATGAAAAATTAAGATCAATCATCAAATAATAAATAACCTAATGACTGTCACCTCGAGGCAACTTTTTGACGGACAGATAGAAGAAGAAGAAGAAGCTATGACGACATCCATCTGTCGTTGCGAATTCACGTAGTACATATAGTTAATTTTTAAACTTAATAAAATGTACTAAACTTGTTAATTATAATGAGTTTCTATAATAGATTTTTTGAAAAAAAAATTACAATTAAATATTGAAAAAAAGTATTTAACATTGAATTTAACTACCGCGTTTGTAGTCGGAAGAAAATCTGGCAACACAGCGGGCCGCGTATCGTCCGGACGCTCCGAAAGTTGTATATTTGAATTTATAACCCTAAAATTTTGACAGTCACGGATACTACTAGTGATGAACATAAAGGTGTTAATATAATAATATTAATATTTATCTCAGTAATATCAATGTGTCGATAATATGTTGTATATTTTATGTTATTTATTGTTTATAAAAAAAAAATTAGTGGAAAGTTGGATGCCTCAGGGTTCCGTTCTGGGACCTTTGCTATTCATAGTGTTAAGACTTTTTGTTCTATTTTGGGTTCGGCGATTAAAACTCTCGATCCAATAACAAAAACAATGTTTATTTCAATACTATAACTTCTATATTTGTTAACCACTTAGATATTCACTTGGCAATACAACTTTTACAACTCCATATAACTATTTACATTTAATAATTCGTAAACACATAAGCTAATGCTGACTTCTTGTTATGATCGTTTCCCCTTTTATATTTCCGATATCCAGTTCCAGATCATTCTACCTGTTTCTCCATTATTCGACGCGGTTCCCCTTTTTTTATACCTGAACAAATAACCACGAGAAGGGTCCGGTTATCTCTCGAATTTCTATGCTCATTAAATATGCACCCTTGATTCGGTTGTTGCCGCCAGAGACGGATTCAGTAAATTCGTAACAATAGCATATACCAGCGATCTCCCCTTTTACGTTTTAAGCAAAATATCTTTCTACGCAGATGACATAAAAATTTATTCAAATCCAATAACGAAACAGTTATCTCTACAGGATGATTTAAACTCTATATCGCTATGGTTGCTTCCTCTCGATGCTGCCAAGTTCGTAGTGCTTCGAATCGGTAAAAACAACCCCCTTCTGTCGTACGTCATAAACGGTCAAACTTTAAACCCCGTATTCTCTTAAAATGACTCGGGAATTATTATTAACAGTAGTCTTACTTGGTCCGACCATATTTTGTCCATAACCAAACGTGCTAACAACAGGCTGTATCTTATACGGAAGTGTTTTTTCGAGAATTACGTTTCAATCGTTTTGTAAACGTTACACCGTTTATGTGAGACCCATTCTTGAATATGCGGGGCCCGCCTGGTATACTGACTTGATTCGTGATAAAAGTTTATTAGAAAATGTTCAAAGAAAAGGCACTCGCCTTCTTGGGACCGAGAAGACCTTCCTATGAAGAGAGACTTGCTATGGCCAACTTAACTTCTTTTGAACTTCGAGACGTCACCGTGAAGATCTTATCACAACATTTAAAATATTAAAATTCAACTTTGGAAATCTTTCCGTGATATTTCCAGTAAACCATGACGATCGGCTTAGAGGACAAGAATTAAAACTTTAAAAAGAAAACTTTGTGACCAGATCAAGACAAAATTTTCTGAGTAATAGAGTTTTTGAGGCCTGGAATAATTTCGATGTTGACATTATTTCTGCTTCTTCTACCAACATATTTAATTGAATTTATGTATTAATTTTCTAGTAGGTAAATGATTTTTAATTATCTACAGTTTTTGGTATATAGGGACTTGTCCCTCTGCCCTTGTTTATATGTAATAATAATAATAATAATAAAATAAAAATTTCAAATAGAAAGAAAAATAAAGAGCACGTTATTATCGACATGCTGCCGTGCGATGTTGTCAGATTTTTATATTGCAAACATCTACACCGGTAGTGATTTCGGAACGAATAATTTCATAAACATCAAAACAAAATATCTCTCTGCTATTATCGGAGCTAACTCATAACAACTTGCCCATAGAAAGGGTGGCAAAATTTAAGTATCTAGGAACATGGTTGTCAGAAGAATGATCATATGATATCGAGATCAAATGTCGAATAGAACAAGCACGCACAGCATTCATAAAGTTCAAGAAAATCCTTACAAGTACATATTTTGATCTGGACCTTAGAATTAGATCCATGAAATGCTATGTATGAGCAGTACTTCTATATGGTATGGAGGGGTGGACGTTGAAAGTGAGCACCATAAACAAACTAGAATATTTCGAGATGTGGATATACATAAAGGAGAATCATTAAAATTCCGTTGACAGCAAAAAAGACGAACGAAGGGATCCTCAGAATGGTAAAAAGAGACCGCGAATTATCAATTACTTCAGTTAATAATAGAGGGAAAAATAGAAGATAAGCGTGGTGTCGGCAGGAAGAAGATGTCATGGCTCCGCAATATCATACAATGGACAGGACTGAATAATGCAGGAGATCTAATACATACCATAAGAGACAGAGATATGTGGCGTAATGGATCGCAAACATCCATTAGTGGATATGCAGCAGAAGAAGAAGAAGATTATCGGAAACCCCGCTTGTTTTGGGCTCGAAAAATTGCTTACTTACAATAAGTTTATTAACCGTACAAGTTTTGTAGAAGAACATAAATTTTTCGATTCTTTTAAAAATTTTTAAAAATTATTCCACTTCCGGTAAAAATAACATCGAGTAAATGGTGACTTTAAAATGAATGATTTCGCTTAAATAATTGAAAAGGTAACTATTTCTTTATTTTAATCGATGCAGAATCACTTACTTCATAAAATATTTCAAATTCAGGCAGCTATCTAAAAATTCGTAAATGTTACACACATCCTTAAGGCGACCTTAATCTTTTGCGCAGCAGTGTATTTTTTTTACTTTTTTTTTGTATTAAACTGGTTGATAAATTCTTTCAACTTTTTATTTGTTTAAATAAAAAAAGGTGATAACAAAATTGATGCTAGTTTAACACGTTACTTTTTGTATTAACATTTATAGATACGGTTTAATTTCTTCAAGGTTTGTTACATTCTTTTATAGTAATTTTTATACCAAAAAATTACTTGACGCTTAACAGCATTTTTATTGTTTTTAGTCGGGTTATTTTATTCGTTTAGCAATAAAAAAAGTAGATTGATTCTGCAAAATGTCTTAACTATTCCTTGCCACGTCTTTTTCGTTCTCTAACGAGTACTCTGCTAGCGGTTTCTCTACTGGCAAATTATGCCCGAGCTCAGCCGTAGAGGGTAGAAGAAAAAAAATATAAAGTGAGCTGCGCCACCGACTTAAACGGTATAAGCCGGAAACCCCTAGATCTTATAGGCACTAGCAGAGCCACACGATAAACAACTAAGATTATGGTGAACCAAATAAATAAAATTTTAGCAAAAATATGTTGGATACTTTACTCACACAATAGATAATTAAGGTACACAGTTCAATAGCAACATCATAACAAATATAGTCGAAATTAACAGCTATGGTAAAATTTCCGTGCTAAAACAAACCAAAAATGTAAAATTTACAACTTCATAAAATAACCAAAACAGAAGTAAGATTAACAGACTTTACCAAGTTACAACAAAAAGTAAGACATATATAAATTAACTCATTAATAACACTAATTCAAGCATTTACATAAAGGCAAAGAAAATTCACTAGTTAACCTTTTACATAAAGATTTTCACTGCCAAAACAATCAAGTTCATTTAAAAATACCTTTACAATGGTTGTCCTTTAAAATATCAAGATTGTAGGATATTTACAAATAAGTAGGAAGAAAATATGTTTTTACTTGGACATAAAGAATTATTGAGAAGGTTATTTTAATCCAAGTTTAGTTTTGGCATATTATCTAATGCAATAAATAGATTCCAACAATGTAATATACTAATAAACTAAACAGAACATAACAGTGGTGTCAGCATGAGTCACTGCGTTATATTGACAGTCACATGCCCGAGATCACCTTTCGCCAACGTACTATCAGAAATATTTTGCTGGGTCTCAACACCAACAAAGCCTGTGGATCTGACGGAATCCCGCCGATTGTTCTCAAGAAATGTGTCCCCGAACTAACACCTGTTCTTTGCAAGTTGTTCAACCACTCTTACAATTTGGGAGTATTTCCGTCCAATTGGAAAATTGCAAGAGTACAGCCAGTCCCTAAAAAGGGCAAAAAGACCCTACGTAGCAACTACAGACCTATCGCACTGCTATCTATTATTTCAAAGGTCATGGAAAAAGCCATCAACATCGAGCTCATGAAATATCTGGAAGACTCAGGAATTATCATAATAGGCAATATGGCTTCCGCCATCAGAGATCAACTGGTGACCTGCTCGCATACGTCTCACATATATGGCAGCTATCTATTGAAAAGTATGGAGAAACTTTAGCTGTGGCATTAGATATGTCCAAGGCGTTCGATCGAGTTTGGCACCAGGGACTCCTCGCCAAGCTTCCATCTTATGGCTTGCCCCCTCAGTTGTGTTCTCTGCTTGCTAGTTTTCTCTCAAACAGGTCTCTCCATGTAGTGGTCGATGGAGTTTCATCTGACACTCTACTCATAAATGCTGGTGTTCCGCAAGGATCCATTCTAGCACCAACACTATTTTTACTTCACATCAACGACCTATTGAAAGCAACTTCATGTCCCGTAAACAGCTTTGCCGATGATAGTACCCTCCATACCGCTTTCTCTTCCAGGGCCCCTATATCAGCCCGTGAAACCAGAAATGGACGAGGAAGAAATGTTAACAATATAAATATGGACTTAGCAACAATTCTCGAATGGGGATCCAATAACTTGGTAGAATTCAATGCAAACAAAACACAAGCATGTCTTTTCTCTAGAAAAGCCGATCTCACTGTGCCTAACATAACTTTGTCAGGAGTAACCATACCACTGAAGTCATCCATATCGATGCTTGGTATTACTATCAGCAATAACTTTTCCTGAGAAAATCACGTGAGGTCCATTGCCAAAAGTGCATCCCAAAAACTTGGTTTTTTGTTTCGTGCCAAGAGCTATTTCACCTCCAGTCAGCTGCTTATGATCTATAAGGCACAGATCCGACCTGTACTGGAGTACTGTTCCCATATTTGGAGTGCGGCACCTAAACATATCCTGAAGCTATTGGATTCTGTCCAAAAAAGGGCAATTCGTCTCGTCGGTGATGCCTCGCTTACAAACTCGCTCACTTGTCTGGAACACCGTAGAAAAGTTGGCGATTTGTCTCTATTTTATAGATATTTTCATGGGCGATGCTCTTCTGAAATATCAACAATCGTTCCTCCTTTGGCAGTCTCTTCGAGATTAACCCGTCAAGTTCAGTCTTCACACCCCTTCGTGGTCACTTTGGAGACCTGCAGAACATCACTTTCCAAAGACTCATTTATCCAACGAATTGCGAGGCTTTGGAACTCATTGTCTAGGGAGGTGATCCCCGAGGCATACAACCTCCAGGAATTTAAGAAGAACACCAACTACTACCTTCTTTCCCTTGGTTCCCACGATGTTCTCTGAACATTACAGGATATCCCTTTTCGTGGGAACCAGAACATAAAAAAAAAAAAAATATATTTAAAAATAAATCACTTATAACCTTCGGGTACACGAATTCACAAAGTACTATATTTATAAACTAAAACAAAACTTACTCGTGGTGTCGAAATGAGACACGGCGTTATATATTTAAAAATAAAACACTGATAACCTTTGGGTATGCGAATTCACATGTACTCCTGTGGCCTACTTCTGAACTACTCCGGGTGCTGGTTAGATTATGGGGGCGGCACTGGTTAACAATGGCTTCCCTCAAATAGATCTCGATGACGGTTATTTTAACTTGACGCCAGAAATCCAAAAGAAATCTCCACAACAAAGGCAAGACAAAATGGTCAAGTTAAAAATCAAATGGTTTTTCTTCAAAATCCAATTAAGATGGCCCAAATACAGCCAGATATGAAAGAAATTCCATAGAAGTTCTGCACACGTGCTAATAACACACCGTCCCCAACAACGTTCACCGACACCTGGCCTCCAAGACTCTCAAAACACGACTGCCGCTCCTATCCCGGAAATCAAGAAAAATGACGCGGAATAAACGTCAACCCACAATCTTCTCAAATCTGTGCCTCGTCCGTGTGAATATCCAGTAATTGCGAACCAACTATCGAATCTTATCCCTAGAGAACCGTATGCAACCATGAATACGAAACTATAGAAAAAATAGGCACGTGACATCCTTCCCAGAGAAAGGAGTCAATATGAGTTAGAGTCTGGGGTCTTATATTATTGACGTTTAAGGTAATTTTTTTATTAAAAAATCAAGACCGAATATGAATCAAACGAAACAATCTCCAATACTTTAAAATGTTAAAAGAATCAAAAGTTCTGCCGGAAGGTCAGCGGGTACATTGTATGATACAAAAGTAATAGATAAATATTTGTAACTATCAACATTTTGGCGTGGTTAAAAATGTATCGAGACGATTTTATTTTCTTACCAAATCGGTTTGCGACTGGCCTAAAATGGATATTGATTATATAAAAAAAATAATCAACTTCTAACTGGGATTCTCATCTAAATGAAACCGCACGAAATAAATGATCTATACTAACAAAATTGGCACGGTTTGGGTAATATTATGATTTAAAAAACAATTACTTTAATTTCAAAATTTTTCTCTACTATCGTGTCTTAAAAATCCAAAATCCAAATAAATTAGTTACAGACAGTTTCTACGGTCCTTACATACATACATAAAGTCACGCTTTTTTCCCGTAGGGGTAGGCAGAGACCACTTCCTTCCACCTGCTACGGTTTTTACACACATCTTTTGCTTCCTCTACTTTAATCAGTGCTCTCATACATGCTCGTCGGTTGTTGGTACTCTTGACCTGGCCTTTCTTTAAACCAATGTTGATCTGATCGAGATATGTTCTCCGAGGTCGACCTCTACCGACTTGTCCATTCACACTCGCCATATAAATTTGTTTCGTCAATCTTCCTTCTTCCATCCTTTCTACTCGTCCAAACCATCTAAGCCTTCCTTTATCTATCTTTGTAACCACATCTTCTCAGACTACTCATCTCCGCAGCATTTATCCTATTTTTATGCTTCTTACACATGTCTTTAATTTTTTAGTTAATTAATCTAATTACGAGGGCGGTTTGATAAGTCAGTGACTTTTTGAATAAAACAAATTTTTTTCCGCAAATAAACATTTTATTTTTCTACATAATCACCTTTTAGCTCGATACATTTAGTCCAGCGTTCTTATAATTCTTTTATTCCCTCCAAATAATAGGTTTTTTTCAAAGCTCTCAAAATACGCGTTGTTTCGGTAATGACTTCTTCATTCGACTCAAATCTCTTGGTTGGGAACAGCACTTTCTTCTTCTTAGCCAAATGCGGCCGTTTTTGCTTCAAATCAACGTCGAATCTGTTCAAAAGCTTTGAATAATATTCGCCGGTGATCGTTTTACCTTTCTTGAGGTAATCGATGTGAATGACACCGCGTACATCCCAAAAAACTGTGGCCATGACCTTGTTGGCTGACAGACTCTGTTTCGCCTTCTTTGGTCCACGTTCACCCCGAGCAACCCACTGTTTCGATTGTTCCTTGGTCTCTGGCGTGTTGTGATGGATCCATGTTTCATCCACAGTAACAAAACGGCGCAAAAATTCGTCCGGATTACGGCTGAACATCGCTAAACACTCTTTTGAAGTGGTCACACGATTGCGCTTATGGTCGAGTGCGAGCAATCGCGGCACCCATCTCGCAGAGAGTTTTTTCATGTCCAAATATTCGTGTAAAATATGATGTACCCGTTCAATTAAGATACACCTACAGCATGAGCGAACTCACTCACTTTCATTCTCCGATCATCCAATATTATTTCATGGATTTTATCGACGATTTCCGGCGTGATCACTTCTTTTGGGCGACCTGGACGTTCGGCGTCACTAGTGCTGGTACGCGACCACAACGGAACTCTGTAAACCACTTCTTAACCATTGAAATTGATGGTGCCGAGACCTCGTAGTATTTATCAAGTCTTTCCTTAGTTTCAGTGATGGATTTTTTACGTAAAAAGTAATGCTTAATCAGCACACGATATTCACTTTTTTCCATTTTCGTAAAAATTCACGAGGTTGTCTGCTTTGAACGGCTATCAATCACCAACTGCACGACATAGCTTGCTCAAAATTAGAAAGTTGCCCACTGATAGATTATAGTTGACGGCAGCACTGTTGCATTTGAAATAACTGCGCGGGAAATTTAAAAAGTCACTGACTTATCGAACTGCCCTCGTATAAACTTCATCACAAAAAGATCGTCCACTTAGGATTGTTGTTTACAAGACCATTAATGAAAACAATAATAGATCCCAAAAAATACGAATCAGACTCGAACAGGCCAAAAGTACATTTACAAGAATGAAGAGGCTTTTCTGCTGCCAAGACCTAAATCTTAAATTAAAAATACCACTGATGAGATGCTATGTGCTGTCTGTATTATAATATGGGACGGAAGCCTGGAAAATGAAGGTAAACAACGTGAGGAGACTAGATGCATTTGAGATGTGGATATATCGAAAAATATTAAAGATTTTATGGGTAACTAACCAACGTGGAAATAATATTACTGATACGATTTTTAGTTCTTTCTTGGGTTCGGCAATTAAAACTCTTGATCCAATAACCAAACAATCTTTATTTAAATTCTCTATATATATATATATATATATATATATATATATATATATATAACTATTTACATTTAATAATTCGTAAACACATAAGCTAATACTGTCTTCTTGTTATGATCGTTTCCCTTTTTATATTATTGATATCACAGTTCCAGATCATTTTACCTGTTTCTCCATTATTCGAAGCGGGTCCAGCAGTTGCTCGACCTTATCGGACCCCTTCGGCGGCTAACAAAGTGAGCGGTCTTATACGGACCCTCGGTGCTGTCGATTTCACGGTTGCTGACAGGGCCAGGGGGAAAAATATCGATGATACTAGTTTGACCCAATAATCGACAAAAAAAACAATAAAATTACAGTAAAAAAAAATTTAACCTTGACCCCGACGTCATACCTACAAACCTCGCGAAATGAATCAATGAGAAAGAAAATATGGATAAATGAAGTAGAGTGCGAGCTAAAAACAATGATGATTAAGGGCTGAAAGAATTTGAGTAGTAAATTACAGCAAAGACGAAAACCCACAATGGCCTATAACGTCGATAAATGAATGATGAATGAAAGGTTCTATTTAGACCACCCCCGTATGGTTTTGCCCGACGATAAAAATTCTATCTCTAGTTATACGTACCAAGCGGCAGATGTACCCAAACAATTTTAGTTAAAGATTTTTAAAATAACAGGCGCCAACCACTTGGTAAACACATCGTAATATTTACCAGTTTTTTAGCACTTTTGTCATCCGAGATCTACTAATTGGTAAAGAACGTAAACATTATCGCTTTAAGAAACGTGTAAAAGCGCGGTCGCAACAAAAGGGTTATTTCAAAAAGAGAAGTATCGTTTACCTGACTTGCTATCTAAAAGCTAATTATTCAAAAAGTTCAAAAAAACTATAGTATGTCATTTAGCATTAACTGGTTCTTTATCCTTCACTGTTGTTAAAGGGATGCCACGGATGCTTGGACCAACTGACAAGGTAACAAATATGTCCGATGGTCATTGGAACATTCAATGAAAGAGCTTACGATTTGGCAAAAAAGCTTAAAAGAACTTACAACAAGAGATAATAAATATGCCTGAAAAAAAAGTTCGAAAGAACTACCAACATGTCCAGTACCAATCTGCAGATATATGACACAATATATAAAAGCGGGAACCAAAAGATGGTCTTCACAATCTGCAAAGAAGGACTAAGAATGCTGGTACACCATAGTCACGTCAAACTGTTATGGATTCCAGGTCACGAGGGAATTGCAGGTAATAAAAAAACGAACATTTTTTTTTTTTTATGAAAATAGTCGCAAAAAGGATAGACCTATCGTTTGGGCCCGCACTGCGACTATTAGAAGGGGAAGGGATTATAGAAAGGAAATGATTGTGGACACGCTTTTTAAAAAGTTGCAGGTCATAGTTCTCTGGAAAAACTGGTTTTGGAAGCTTATTCCATTCCGTAGCAGCCCTGTAAAAGAAGGATTCTTGATGAAGATTGGTCCTTGTAGTGTCAATTTTTAGAGTAAATGGGTGAGACTGATCAGCGTGCCGAGTTCTTCGGCCGAATGTGGCCAATGGTGGTACAAGAGTTTTTATTTCTCTGGAGCATCTGCCATGGAAATATCTGTAGAGCAATGACTGGTCTGCAACTCTTCTTCTATGTTCTAGAGGGTGAAGGGTATCTGTGAGAGTTGAGCTGTTTATCAAACGAATGGCTCTTTTCTGAATGGAATCTAGAAGACGAAGATAATGCCTTGGTGCTGAACCCCAAATGTGTGAGCAATACTCCAGTAGAGGTCGGATTTGAGCCTTGTACGTCGTCAACAGTTGATCAGGAGTAAAAAACTTTCTAGCTTTCCACAGAAAACCTAGCCTCTGGCTTGCCGACTTTGCGATGTTAGCAACATGGTCATGCCAAGACATATTATTGGACACCGTGACTCCCAAAATCGAGATGGAGGGACTTGGTTCAAGGGTATTTCCGGACATTGTGATGGGATGATTTGAGGAATTTACTTTCTTGGAAAACGTGGCACTTTGTGTTTTTTGGGCGTTGAACTGAACAAGATTTTTGGTTCCCCACTCGACGATTGCTTCAAGATCCCTATTGATAGAATCAACCTGTTCCTGCCTAATTCTATTTGTATCATTCACCGAAAGTGATCGATAGGATGTGAAAGTTGAGACAAGTGTGCTATCGTCTGCAAAACTGTAAATGGGGTTCGTGGTGGTTTTCAAGAGGTCGTTGATGTGTGAAAGAAATAAGGTGGGGGACAGGATGGAACCCTGGGGGACCCCGGACATACTTGCAGAAAGAGGTTAAGAAACTCCCCGAAACCAAGGGCAAATGCTGGTGGTACAAAAGCATACAGTAAAAGTGTCTGTATAAGACTGTATTGGGGTAAAACACAAAAACTACTGGGAAAGCATCCCACGGAAAAATCACGGGAAATATAACATCAAAGGACCGTGCCACAAAAAAACAGCATATCTGTTAGCGATGAACAGGAATCAGCTAAGAATCACTACGGGACTTCTGACCGGTTGGGCACTAGTGAATGAGCACGTCAACAATATGGGACTGTATAATGGAGACCTAACCTGCAAACCATGCGGCAAGGATCCGGAAACAGTAAAACACATACTGTGCTGCTGCGAGGCAATGGACCGCAAAAGGCGAGCAATTTTTGGGCAGCCATCCGGAACTATTTTGTTCTCACCCAGTACAGAACTCTTATAGGGTACGAAAGCACTGGATTGGGTACAATGACATAAAACCTCATAAGCAAGATACAATGGGCCAACGGGCCCAAGTTTCACTGGATGCAATAGACAGACGGACCTACTCAGGGGTGGAGTTTTTAGTACGTAGACCTGAACCAGTCAGTGTAGTCTTACCGCAGAACTTGAGCTTCCAGGCTTATTACCTCTCTATAAAGGATTTTCTCCACCCCAGCATAAAAAAATGCTTACAATGAAATAACCTCAAACAGGCAATACTGTAGGTATAACAATGTATCCTTCTTGATTAAATAAACCTAAAACAAAAAGTTGGAAGCACAGTTTACCACCCAGACAATGAACTTCCAAAATGGCTGGGCGAGCTGAAGAATGATTTTTGCTGATTCTGTAAAGAGAACAAAGAATATTGTCACGTGCCTATTTTTTTTCCCTTCTACGGTTACATTATTAATTAGATCTCTGATGGTTTTGTATTTCTCAGGTGCTCGTAAATGGTTTCACTTACCGTGTTTTGCTGTGATTTGGGTTTGTCACTCGTTGTAAATAGTGTTGCATACTTAGTAGTGTTAGGATTTAATTATTAATGGCTGTGACATTTTTGTTAATTGGAGTGGAAGTCTTTGTTATTAGATTTCGCCTTAATTTTTGGCCTCGATTGTCGTGTGTTGTCAGCTATATTATTGTTTGGTTTGCTTTTCTGTGTGGATGGGCTGGCTATCAACACGGACGAGCGCGATTATGAGTTGGGAACATAGGTTTTCAAAGGTTGGCTGACGCGTGTCGCGTGTCTCGTGTCATTTTCTGATATCCGGCCTGGGAGTGAGCAGTTGATGGGGGTCGCTTGGTATCAGTCGTGGAAGTCGGGTGAGAGTTTTTGGAACGATTTGATATTAACACGTGAGCAGAACTTCTACGGTTTTTTCTTTCATATCTGGCTGTATTTGGGCCATCTTAATTGGATTTTGAAGAAAAACCATTTAATTTTTAACTTGACCATTCTGTCTTGCCTTTGTTGTGGATATTTTGGATATTGGGATCGAGTTAAAATGACCGCGTGCGGGATTTGATGGAGGGAAGCCATTGTTAAGTAGCAGGTGCTGTTCCATAATTCAAACCGGTCAGGAGTAGGCCACAGGATTCGTGAATTCGTGTATCCAAAGGTTACAAGTGATTTATTTTAGTATATTTAAACGACGTGACTTATTTTTGACACCACGATTAAGTTTTGTTTTAATTTATTAATATGGTACACTGTTGAAAACTATTTATCGCATTGGATAATATGCCGAGTCTGAACTTTGATTAAAGTAATATTCTCAATAGTTCTTTGTGTCCAAGTAAAAAACGTTTATTCATACTTATTTGTAAATATCCTACAATATTGCTATTTTGAAGGACAGTCATCGTAAAAAGAATTATTTTTGAAATAAGCTCGAGTGTTTGAACAGTGTAAATCTTTAAAAATACTACTTGGTGTTTCTGTTTCTTGGATCATTTTTGTAACAGTTGCGTCTCAATGAAGTTTTCAATTAGTTACATAGTATTGAGTTTAATTTTCTTAACTTATCAGTTATTATGTGCTTGATCTAAGTGTTTTCAATAGTTTAAAAGTAACAAATTATTTTCATTAAATTTGTACCTGCTCCAAGTTGAATCTGAATTTATACATTACTGAATATACTTTATGAAGTTATTGTGATGGTTTCAAATTATTATTTTTGTTGCAAGTCCATTTATTTTGTAATTTTTTTTTAATCTTTTGCTATTAAGAATTCTATCTAAAACCAATTATTTTTGAAATTTTAAATATTGTGAACATTTTTTTTTGTTTTTAATTATCTTTTGTACATCATTAGGTTTTTATTATTGTCTGAAAGATTGTTATAATTAATTTAAATATTATTTTAAGAAAAGTGTATTAAATTCGTTTAATCCACTTTACAAAAATACAGAATTTGTTGTAAAAAATCAGAACATCATTTTTACTTAATTAATATATTGCAAGAATTGTAAATATAGTTTTATTTATCTAGTTAACCATAATTGTTTGTTGTTTATCGTGTGGCTCTGCTAGTGCCTACAAGACCTAGGGGTTTCCGGCTTGTACCGTCTAAATCGGTGGCGTGGCTCACTTTTATATTTTTTTTCTTCTACCCTCTACGGCTGAGCTCTGGCATAATTTGCCAGTAGAGAGACCACTGGCAGAGTACTCTTTAGAGAACTAAAAGACGTGGCAATATGTACACCATTTTTTGACGTATATGAAGCACTATTATAACAGAGGGTAACATTGGTAGCTAAAGCAATTTCTACTTATAAAAGTTTTAAAACTTTAGATGCGAGATCACCGATTTCTTACTTCAAAGGTCTCGATAATAAAGGTTTAGCAGTAAAACAATAACAAATAAAATAAATTGCTCCACAAAACTAAATTCTGTAATAATCACTATGACTTTTTTAATTGTCATTATTATTTTTGTTTTTGTCACTATATTTTCCATGCCGTATAGTTTTTCCAGTTCGTTTTTTTTTCGGCGTCATGTTATACTGTTCCTGCAAGATACATACATTGTTCTTGATATTATTTTTTTTCGAAGACTAACAGCTTATCGATTTCGCGTTTGTTTAGAATCCATGTCTCGCTACCAAATGCTGTAAGAGGTCGTATTAAGATCTTATACATCCTTACCTTAGTTCCCCTTGTAAGTAGTTTGGATCTAAAGAATAATAAAGTCGATAATCACACCCCTCCTAAATATACAGTCCACAATTAATCTTAGTGGTACCGTAATTCCTAGATTTACAACCGTTAAGGCTAGAGAGAGTTCATGAGTTGGTGTATCTCGGGAGCGACATTAACGATCAATGGGATCCAACTGTGGAGATCAAAACGCGAATGGAGAAAGCCCGAGCCGCTATGTTTTTCCAGTTCTTTTGTACGGTATGGAAGCATGGACACTCACGGAAGTAATGCTTAAACGCATGAAATCTTTCGAAATGTGGATGTAACGGCGATTATTAAAGATCAGTTGGGTGGACAGAGTTAGTAACAACATAGTTCTCAATCGCATGGCAAAAAAACTAGAAACTATCAAACGATGCAAACTAGAATATTGTAAGATATACAACTTTTACAACTCCTTATAATTATTTACATTTCTTAATTCATAAACACTTTTAAAATCAATACGGTCTTTCCTCACAACCGCCGTCTTTTTTAAAACTGTAAATCATACTTCGACCTTATTCTCGAAGGTGATAGCCCCTTTTCGAACGGTCGAGAACTTGCGGGAACTTTCCTTTGGTCTCCGCGCCGACAGTCCCAGTTTAGCCGACGCATTGTCGCGACGGAAAGGGTCAACAGAGACGGGCTCGTAACAATATTTTGGTCATATTATAAGACATCCGGAGAAATAATACTTCATCTTATCATAGAGGGAAAAATCCTAGGCAAGCGTGGTCCACGTAGAAGGAGAATATCGTGGTTGAAGAATTTGAGGCAGTGGTACGGAAAATCTATAGTTTAACTTTTCCGGGCAGATGTCAATAAAACAATAATTATTAACATGGTAAGGATTATCTATCTCGCAGTAGCGGCAACTATCACTTTCTGTTTCTTCTCAATGCAGAAAAGATATTGAATGAAGACCTAAAAGCGATGAACGATTTCTTAATAAAATGGAGACTTAAACCATCCTGAACCAAAACGGAAACATCTTGCTTCCATTTAAATAACAAAATGGCAAGATTGTAGATTAGATTGTAGGGGTGGGTCGTGAAGGCCATGCTGCCTCTCAAGCACTTCGACCTATCAGATCTTTTGTGCATAACCCTTAATCTATTCAAGGCCCGGGATTCCGAGACTTCGAGTAAAGTATCAGTTTCCTGGGGGCTAAGTTTCTGATATCGAAGGGCTTTAGGAAGGCCCGTCCCAGAAATTTAAACCTCTTGCAGAAAAGCGCTGGGCATTCGCAAAGCAAATGTTCTGCAGTTTCAGCGAAGTTCTCGCAGTAGCGGCAACTATCACTTTCTGTTTTGCCCATCTTTTTCAGGTGGTACCTTAGAGGGCAGTGTCCAGTGAGGAGTCCCGTCACCAGTTTCAAGTCTTTCTTGTTCAATTCGAGAAGCTGTTTTGCTTTCCTTGGCGAAAGACTTACTAGCCTTTTCGCTTGCCTTTGTCCTGACACCTTATACCAGTGAGATTTCATTTCATCTGTTTCCCATCTGTTTCTTTCAAGTGGGCTTTGGAAAGTCCACAGAAGGGTCCTGGGCCGGAAAATTTTGTATTTTCCCCTTCTTCGGCAAGGCAATCTGCTTCTTCGTTGCTTTAACTCCCTTGTGACCTGGAACTCACATCAGAGTAGCCTGATTGTTTGATGCCAGTTGTCTCAGGGACTGTTTACAGTCCCAAGTCAGCTTAGACTCACAAGTGTATGACTTTAGAGCTTTTTAGTGCTGCTTGGCTATCTGATAAAATATAGATTTCTGCCCTTCGGGTGTTTCTTTTAATGCACTCCTGGGCACATGTCTCTATGGCGTGTAATTCTGCTTGAAAGATGCTTGGGGTGCTACCAAGGGGTTTTGAGAGCCTAAAATTCGGCCCTATAACGCCCACTCCAACCCTTTCATCCATCTTGGATTCATCAGTGTATCACAATAAAGCATCCCTTCCTAGTTGAGGTCGGGATGCTTTAGTGTGGTACATCGTACAAGAAATGATTCTCCTGAAAGTGAATCTTGAAACACACGAGCAAAATTCGTTTGAAACGAATAACTGTTTTAATTTGTACAAGCCATTATTAATAATACGATGTGGGAACAACGCTCGTTTATAAAAGCCTGCATCTATTAAACAATAATTGCAGATATTACATAAACATTTGCCAAGTTCGTAAATGGAGAGCTAACAGTAAATTCGAGTATTAGCAGGAAACGTTTTAATTCATTGATGACTGTCATCCTCGTTTTTTATTATTTGCGTATGATAAAAGAACGTTTATTTATGGATCTGACGGTCATCGAGAACAACAATCATTATCGGAGTATATTACGAAGATACAACGTAGTTAATGCCCATTATTTCGGAATCAGTTATTTTATTTGCAAGCTAGCGGATATTCTCCTGCTTACTTGCTATTTAATTTTTATCTATAAACACGATAAGGACTACCTTTAACTGGATGATAAAAGATTCGCTGTATATCTTCATAATTATGCACTTTACACTGGGAAACAAATTTGTTATAATACCTATTTTAGATTCCAGTTTCTATAATTTTTTTACGTACTATGTAAAACAAAATTTTTCTTTAGATTATAAATTGGGTATGGCCAAAAGAATGGTGGTCTACACAAGAAAGGCTCTCCTACAGAGTGCAGTAGCTACAGAAAAATAGCGCTTATGTCACATGCAAGCAAAATTCTGCTTCATATTATAAACAACCGATCAAAAAACCTTTTTCACTCTTACAGATTCCCGACGAACAGACAGGATTCATGCCAGGAAAGGGAACAACGGAACAAATCCTGAATGCAAGACAAATAATAGAAAAAGCATATGAATTTAATGTAAAAACTTATTTGTGCTTTGTCGACTACAGCAAGGCATTTTTTTTTCCAAGTTTTTGGCACTGGCAGAGCCAACAGGCCAGTTATAATAGCAAGGCATTCGACTGTGTAAAATGAAAGAATTTTTGGCTTATCTTGGAAAACATGGGAGTACCAAAACATGATTATTTGCTTAAAAATCTCTACGACAACAGCTGCGGGAAGGTGAAAGTCAACAACACGCTATCTAAGTCTTTTAGTTCAAAGTGCGGTGTAAAACAGGGCTGTATTGTGTCACCGATACTCTTCAATATACAGTGTGGAACAGCCAAATGGAATACATTCGATAACGAATAAATAAGAGCGAGTTGGGAAAAACGCTTGGACACGTCGATTTGTATTTTTAGATGCGCATTCTTTTCAAAAAAAAAAAATTATATAGGGTGTGTCATGTGACAGTGGCCGATACCAACTTTCTTATTTTAAATACAACCCCCTGTATATTACTTATTTTTTGGATTCTTCATAAAATTCTAGACATAATTCATGTACAATGTCCCATACCTATCTTCAACTGTTTCGGAAATATTGGATGTTATGCTCGAGTTTCAAGAAAACCCACATAATTCTGGTCGAAAAGCAGCCTCTAACTATGCTTCCTTGCTCCCCTTTCCCCTTTAGGCTTGTGCCTTCAAAAATGACTTAAGCTTAAAAACAAATTAGTTACGACAAATGATTTCGGCCAACTTTTGGTTTGTGACTCCAAAATGACTTTAGTTTAAAAACAAATTGGTTCTGATAAAAATTGAACACTGAATTGCATTTTTACGTAAATTTACACTAACTAACTACATAACTTGGAAGAAATAACGAACACCGAAATAATTCAATACCGTGAATAATCGATCTCTTCGATAACCGTGAAAATGAATTGAATTGCCGACCGTCAGTGACGGCGTTTGGGACGATATTGAATTGTGGCGCAGCAACAGCAAAAAATTAATAGTGTTGTAATTAGTGATTGCAACAAATTTGATAAAAAAATCACACGTTCTAGGATACACAATTTTTTTTCTAGTTAATTGAACTTTGTTGTCACAATATTTTTGCCGTAGTATTAAAAATCTAGTATGCGATGCGCGTTTTTTATCTTCAAAATCCTGGCCGATATTATTATATCTTTTAGCCGTTCAAACAAACCTTTATTTACACCCTTATTCACTTTTTTTTCCAATGACTGCGTTCACAATGAACGAAATATTATCCCGACCACAATATTTTCTTAAATACAAAATGCAATATTCTTTTCGAGTACACTTGACGCCCACTTTTTTTGTCAATAAAATTTCATCTACTCAACAGTGATAAGAGGAAAATCAAACGAGAAAAAACACATGGAATACAAAGTATTTTTTTAAAAATTGTTCTCGATAAGTGCTATTTTAATTTCGGTTTTTTATCTTTTTCAAAATGTAATTTTGTAGTCGATAGATAATAAAATTCACTTACCCTTAGTTAGTAGAAGAAAACGCGCCTGAAACAAAAATATCCAACATTAAAACATAAACGAAATAAAGATGATTGGCATTTCAATGAATAAAGATTGTTTGTACAGTATACGCAAGCAAGAAAAAGCCACGACCGTCACCGACATCGAGCATCACGCTCGTCGTCCCATTATAAAATGTTTTTATTAAAAAATGCCAAATACAAAATACCAATCGAAGTGTCCAAGCGTTTTTCCCAACACGCTCTCATTTATTCGTTATCGAATTTATTCCATTTGGCTGTTCCATACTGTATATTCACAAGGATACCCAATTGCACAGTTGTCAAACTGTAATAAAAGTAATACATTATTTTTCTTCTCGTAGCGTCACAACTCCTAAGATTTTTACATCCTCTCCGATATTGTCTCTCCATCTGAGTCTTGGTCTTCCTAAAGGTCTTTTTCCTACTGAGTTTTTCTCCCATATCCTCTTGATAAGAAGTTTATTTCTCTGTACTTGTCTGGACCATCTGAGGATTTGTGCTTTTATTTCGTTTATTAAACTCCGTCTTATTTACATGTTCTTAAGCTCCTCATTCGATGTTATTCGATATTGACCCGTTCCCTCATCTACTGCATCCAACGAGCGGACAGCTTTCTCATACCTACTTCTTAATTCATTATGTGACAAATACGTTCTTCGGACATCTCTGCTATCTCTCTCACTTTAATCGATGGTCGTTTTAGCACCATTTAGTCAACTTTAGCGATGTTATCGTCAATGGTTGCAGTATTTGGACGTCCTGAACGTTTATCGTCTCCCAAGCTGGTATGGTCACGTTTAAAATCAGCTGTCGAAAATGTCATGGTGATAAATAATGGTGCACATTGACTCGCTCAAACGATTGTCGAACGATAACTGCGCATTTTGCAATTTTATTTTAATGAAATTAATTTGTAAATTTTATCATCACAGCAAAAATAAACCATTACAATTCGTTACGAGAAATAAGTCAAGGAGCTACTTCTTCTTTTCACTGTAAACCATTATTTTCGAATTATCGTTTCTCTTTTGTTTCACCTAAGGCTACGCAAACGTGTATGGCTTTAGATGAAGGTCCGTTAACTTCCTGTGTTCTTTTATGCTTCTTTCAAAACGTCTTATTTCTTGTTACAGATTAAGATTATGTTATTTAAAAAATAAAAAAAAAACAAAATATACTCGTATTTACCATAACAAACAATTTTACTTTGAAATATTTTACTAGCGCATGCTAACATAAAAATTTAATACAGAATTTAACATTTCTATTGGTAGTTTAAAAACCGCAATAAAGAATTATTGTTTAAAGAAATCTTTTATATATTACGGAGCAAACCCTCCGCTGTTAACTGCTCTAGAATAAACTTGAATTTCGGCGAGGGTTTTTTTTTTTAAGAAAATATTCTCAAAAAGGGTAGACCTATCGTGTGGGCTGCGGACGGCCCGCACTGCGACTATTAGAAAGGGAAGGGATTATAAAAAGGAAATGATTGTGGACACGCTTTTTAAAAAGTTGCAGGTCATAGTTCTCTGAAAAAACTGATTTTGGAAGCTTATTCTATTCCGTAGCAGCCCTGTAAAAGAAGGTTTCTTGATGAAGATTGGTCCTTGTAGTGTCAATCTTGAGAGTAAATGTGTAAGACTGATCAGCGTGCCGAGTTCTTCGGCCGAATGTGGCCAATGGTGGTACAAGAGTTTTTATTTCTCTAGAGCATCTGCCATGGAAATATCTGTGGAGCAATGACTGGTCTGCAACTCTTCTTCTATGTTCTAGAGGGTGAAGGTTATCTGTGAGAGTTAAGCTGTTTATCAACCGAATGGCTCTTTTCTGAATGGAATCTAGAAGACGAAGAGAATGCCTTGGTGCTGAACCCCAAATGTGCGAGCAATACTCCAGTAGAGGTGGGATTTGAGCCTTGTACGTCGTCAACAGTTGATCAGGGGTAAAAAACTTTCTGGCGTTCCACAGAAAACCTAGCCTCTGGCTTGCCGACTTTGCGATGTTAGCAACATGGTCATGCCAAGACATATTATTGGACACCGTAACTCCCAAGATGGAGGGACTTGGTTCAAGGGTATTTCCGGACATTGTGATGGGATGATTTGAGGAATTCACTTTCTTGGAAAACGTGGCATTTTGTGTTTTTTGGGCGTTAAACTGAACAAGATTGTTGGTTCCCCACTCGACGATTGCTTTAAGATCTCTATTGATGGAATCAACCTGTTCCTGCCTGAGTCTATTTGTATCATTCACCGAAAGTGACCGATAGGATGTGAAAGTTGAGACAAGTGTGCTATCGTCTGCGAAACTGTAAATGGGGTTCGTGGTGGTTTTCAAGAGGTCGTTGATGTGTAAAAGAAATAAGGTGCGGGACAGGATGGAACCCTGGCGGACCCCGGCATTGGTTTTAAACGCATCAGAAGAAATACCGTCAAATGCCACATGTAAGGAGCGATCTTGCATGAAGCTCAAGAGCCATTGGCGCAGTTTGGTTGGGAGACCGTAGGCAGATAATTTACTTAACAATGCCTGGTGCCAAACGCGGTCAAAGGCTTTAGATATATCCAAGGCTATTGCACGGGATTCACCAAACTTTTCAATAGTGTTTGTCCAGAGCTGAGTGACATAAACCAGCAAATCTCCAGTAGACCGAAGTTTTCGAAATCCATATTGTCTGTCATTTGTGGGACTCACTGGAAAAATGTTACCTACTAAAAAAACTCTGGTGTAATATTGTGATTTATTGTCTTTTTAACAGAGCAGAACTCAACATTACCTCTAGACTTAACACATCTATTAACCAAAAAGATATTGATATATATTGAGATATTTTTCACATATAACAAGACGAATAAAGGGTATGGAAAGATTAGTAGTTAAAGCAAAAGTAGAAGGTAAAAGAACTCGAGGAAGATCGTCACTGCGATGGGCAGATCAAATAAAAAGTACCATTCGGTACTTCCTCCCTGAAGCAGCACATCACGCTCAGGAGAGGGAAGAATGGACAATAACCAAAAATCGAATAACATAACGTCACTATATCCTTACGAAGAATAAAGGACAGAGGATGGAAGGAGGTCTTTTGATACACAATTTAAAACACCAAGCTTTTGTCCATTTTAAAAACGTAGTCGTTAAAATCCAGTGTTTAGGTACTCTATATTTTATCTCAGGAATAAATTTTGTTTTTGTTAAAAATTCAAGCAAGTACAGTAAGAGCAAACAACAAAATTGTAACCAAATATCACATTTTTTTGCTACAAGGTGACTCAAAATAAATGACCCAATGTTTTTTGGCTATAGCTTTTGAATAAATGAAAAGATAAAGAAATACTTAGATGGTTTGGTAATGTAGAAAGAATGAATGAAGAAAGATTGACGGTACAAATTTATAAGGCGAGTGTGAATGGACAAATCGGTAGAGGTCGACCTCGACGAACATATCTCGATCAGATCAACATTGTTTTGAAGAAATGCCAGGTCAAGAGTACCAACAACCGACGAGCATGCATAAAATCACTTATGAGAGTAAAAGAAGCAAAAGATGTGTGTAAGAACCGTAACAAGTGAAAGGAAGTGGGCTCTACGGGAAAAAGAGTGACTATATGTATGTATAAAAAGTTTTTTTTAAATATTTATTTGGACATTATATTTTAAAGATATTTTAAGCAAAAATATATGCGATTTGGGCTTGTACAAAGCACATAATTAAAAGGAACAAACAATAAGTTTTTCATATCTTTTCTTTTTCTTTTCTATCGTCAGACTTCTGGACTTTGTTATAATGCAGGACACAGGTAAGTTTTTACTTGGTATAGCAGTGTTTTTCAGGTAAAGTTTTTGATATCCTCCCGACAGATTGATAGGTAATTCTATTACCCACATAAAATATTGAAAACTTACAATCTCTAGGAGTTACGAAATCTTTCTCACCAAAATATTGAGAACAAACTCTTATGTTTTTGGTAACTCTCTTTCCTATTTTCAGTTTGATCTCCCACAGTTTCTTTCTATTAACCGTAGTCACCATTCCCGATTCTCTAATATGCTCAACTCTTTGACCATCATTTGAGAGATAATGAAAAGTCAAATCGGGGTTTTTTTACTCACTGAGTTACATCCAGGTACACAACAACTTGCTCTGCTGGTCATTTTCGTTATTAACATTAAATTCGCTATTAAACAAGTATAATCTTCTCACAAATGCGAGCTTCAGGGTATATAAACACGAAGCAATCACACTTACTCATCACGTGATATCAATGCGAGTTTATTCTGTCAGATGGCGTATTGCTTAGCATTAAAGAACAATACTGAAAGAAGGCTACGAAATAGCAACTAATCTATCAAATTTTTTTTTGTCCAATTATTTTAAACAATGATGATTGTAGAGCAATAAATCGTTAAAATTATTAATAGATCCCTATTCAAATGAACAAATTTTAAAGTAACAAAAGCGAAACAAAAGTGTCCGTTTATTTTAAAAGAGTGGATGACAGTGAGATTGTCGTTGACAAATACAACCGGCGCTCATTCTATATTTTCTCTTGTTCGAATTGTGGTATCAAAACGGCGCGCCATTCACCCATAAATCAGACTGATTTGCTACGGAAATTTTCGTTGTTTTATTTTTTTTTTGACAAACTCGGTGAATACACAACAATTAACTGCCTGCGGTGTCAAAGCAAACAGGAAGTGCCCCGACAATCTGATGCCAAACTTGAATTTCGGTAATCTCTTGATAATTCAGAATGCCAATGGACGTTTTTATGCATAACCATTCTCCAAAACTGATGACTGAATGATTTCAAAATACATACGTGTAATGATCATAAGAGGGCAGTTTGATAAGTCAGTGTCTTTTTGAATTTCCCGCCCAGTTACTCCAAATGCAACAGTGCTCCCGTCAACTATAATCTATCAGTGGGCAACTTTCTAATTTTGAGCAAGCTACGTCATGCAGTTGGTGTTTGATAGCCGTTCAAAGCAGACAACCTCGTGATTTTTTACGAAAATGGAAAAACGTGAATTTCGTGTGCTGATTAAGCATTACTTTTTACGTAAAAAATCCATCACTGGAAAGACTTGATAAGTACTACGGGGATTCGAAACCATCAATTTCAATGGTTAAGAAGTGGTTTACAGAGTTCCGTTGTGGTCGCGTACCAGCACTAGTGACGCCGAACGTCCAGGTCGCCCAAAAGACGTGATCACGCCGGAAATCGTCGATAAAATCCATGAAATGATATTGGATGATCGGAGAATGAAAGTGCGTAAGTTGGCTTATGCTGTAGGTATCTCAACTGAACGGGTACATCATATTTTACACGCATATTTGGACATGAAAAAACTCTCTGCGATATGGGTGCCGCGATTGCTCACACTCGACCATAAGCGCAATCGTGTGACCACTTCAAGAGAGTGTTTAGCGATGTTCAGCCGTAATCCGGACGAATTTTTGCGCCGTTTTGTTACTGTGGATGAAACATGGATACATCACAACATGCCAGAGACCAAGGAACAATCGAAACAGTGGGTTGCTCGGAGTGAACGTGAACCAAAGAAGGCGAAACAGAGTCTGTCAGCCAACAAGGTCATGGTCACAGTTTTTTGGGATGTACGCGGTGTCATTCACATCGATTACCTCAAGAAAGGCAAAACGATCACCGGCGAATATTATTCAAAGCTTTTGAACAGATTCGACGTTGATTTGAAGCAAAAACGGTCGCATTTGGCCAAGAAGAAGAAAGTGCTGTTCCATCAAGACAATGCACGTGTGCACACTTGTCTAGTCACGATGGCCAAAATCCACGAATTGGGATACGAGTTGCTACCCCATCCAGCATATTCTCCAGACTTAGCCCCCTGCGACTATTTTCTGTTCCAAACCTAAAGAAATGGCTGGGCGGTAAGAGATTTGAGTTGAATGAAGAAGTCATTACCGAAACAAACGCGTATTTTGAGAGCTTTGAAAAAACCTATTATTTGGAGGGAATAAAAGAATTAGAAGAACGCTGGACTAAATGTATCGAGCTAAAAGGTGATTATGTAGAAAAATAAAATGTTTATTTGCGGAAAAAAATTTGTTTTATTCAAAAAGTCACTGACTTATCAAACCGCCCTCGTATTTTATAAATATGTTCCATTCAAGATTATGGAAAGTATCTTAGCCGACGCAATGTCTAACTTTTTTACACAACACCACCTGAACAACACGGATTTGTTAAAAAAAGATCCACTACTACAAATCTTCCCGCCTGCGTGAATGACTGGACTCTTTCTCTTGATAATAAATTACCAACTGATGTAATATATTTTATTTTGCCAAGGCTTTTGACAGAGTTCCGTTTGTGATTTTACAATACAAACTTAAGACACATGACATTTGTGGGAAATTCCTGCTATGGATTCAAAATTACCTATCAAATAGAAAATTTCGTGTCAGGATTGGTCAGTCTCATATATCTAAAAGATTAGTAAAAAGTGGTGTTCTTCAGGGATCAATCCTTGGCCCACTTCTCTTTATAGTCTACACGAGTGTCCTACCTTATTATATCCAGTGCAAAAAGCTTTTTAAGCTGACGATACCAAAATGTATGGAATTCACATGTACTCCTGTGGCTGGTTAGATTATGGGGCGGCACCGGTTAGATAACAATGGCTTCCCTTAAATAAATCCCGATAACGGTTATTTTAACTTGACGCCAGAAATCCAAAACAAATTTCCACCACAAAGGCAAGACAAAATGGTCAAGTTAAAAATCAAATGGTTTTTTCTTCAAAATCCAATTAAGATGGCCCAAATACAGCCAGATATGAAAGAAATCCCATAGAGGTTTTGCACACGTGCTAATAACACACCGTCCCCAACAACTTTTACCGACACCTGGCCTCCAAGACTCTCAAAACACGACTACCGCTCCTATCCCGGAAATTAAGAAAAATGGCGCGGAATAAACGTCAACCAACAATCTTCTCAAATTTGTGCCTCGTCCGTGTGAATATCCAGTCCCACCCACACAGAAATTGCAAACCAAACGATAATCTTACCCCTACAAGTTATGCAACATTATCTACAACGAATGATATATTCGAGTTACAGCACAGTGTACTGTATGCAACAAGGAATACGAAACTCATCTGAGACAATTATAATGAACGGTAGAAGGGAAAAAATAGGCACGTGACACAGTAATACATCTTCTTCAAAAGTCTTTCGCAAAGATTTCATTTCAATCTTCTATAAAGCTGTACAAAACGTATGCTCGTCCGTTGATTGAATATGCGGGCATAGTGTGGTGTCCAGTGCTCATCCGAGATCAAAACCTGTTAGAGAATGATCAACGCCGGGCTACAAGACTGTACTTTGGTCGTACGCGTCCAAGATTATTCCGAGAGACTACAGATGACTAACTTACCGTGCTTTGCCGATCGCCGCTTACGCGGAGATCCAATATTCACCTTCCGGATGATTGAAGTTAAATTATTGAAACCTCAGAGACATTGTCTTTCTAAATACCGACTCCCGTCTCCGAGGACATGAACCAACGTAAAAAAAGGAAAATTTTAAATGTGCACCAAGACAAACGTTTGTCACCAATCGAGTTTTTAACTTCTGGCCTCCAGTCAGGAAGATTTACAACGGATACTGGATGCAGGCATCAAAAAATGTGCAATGGCTGTACTCGGATTAAATGCAAAAAAGAGTAATTAGCAAGCAACCTAATATCATTGCTAACGTAACAGTTGGGGATGAACTATTGAAGCAAGTAAACCAAATAAAATATCTAGGCAACATAATAACCAACACCGCGGATAGTCAAACTGAAGTAAAATCGAGGATTGAGCAGGCATTTAAAAAAATGAGTAGGATCTTGTGCTGTAGAGATCTAAAGTTAACTCAAAGAATCCGACTTCTCAGATGTTATGTCTTCTCCACCCTGCTGTACGGTATGGAAGCCTAGACTATAAGCAAGTACGAAGAATGACGACTTGAAGCCTTTGATTTGTGGTCTTACAGGAAAAAAATTAAAAGTTTCATGGACGGAAAAAGTATCCAACTTGGTAATACTCCAACGTCTGAATAAATCCACCGAAATTCTTACCACCATCAAAAGAAGGAAACTGCAATTTTTCGGGCATGTTATGAGAGGCGAAAATTACCGATTACTGCAGGGTATGCAGTGAAAAATTTATGGTAAAAGAAAGCCAGGCCGCAGAAGAGCATCATGGCTCAAGAATCTACGTGATTTGTATAAACTCAACTTGAGCTCTCTGTTAAGACTTCTAGAAGGACATGGTACTTAAGAAGAAGAAGAACGATTTAAGTACGGAAACAGTGAAAGCATTCTTGGTTGAATATTTAAAACTAAAATCGACGAACATTTATTACACTCCTAATTTGTATATCGTTTATAAATTATTTCATAATGTTTATTTTGTTTACTTATGTATGATTTTGTAAATGGGCGCTTAGACCTCAGCCTTCATTGATATGTAATAATAAAATCTTTTTAAAACCGCAAACAAAGTCATAAAATTTATTTGGGAAATTTTAAAATTAAAATGTCATTTCTCTTGGCGAAAAGACGCTTTTGTACAAACACATTTACAACTGGTACAACACTCGCCCGAATTTGATTTTTCAATCTCGCATCAAAAGTTTTTCCTGCGAAATGATAGATTAAGGATAACTTTGTCCTTTGCAAATCGAACAAAGGAACGTCAAAGTTTTGTACACTTTGACACAATGTTAGTGATGCTGGGAAACGCATTTAAAAGTTTGTAATGAAAATTTTATTCTTATAGTCGGAATGGAATCGAAAGTTTTCCGAACGAATTTAATGTAGCTGGATTTGAAAGTGAAAAATCGCTATTAGTTACTTTACTTCGTACAATCCTTAAGGAGAAAATTATTACCCTAACTACCCCATACACTCATTTGAAAATGCACGTCAACTTTTAACTTGAGGCGGACACTTTTTAGGGCTAATGTCATAAACGTCCGATTCACCACCTCCCTACTGGAGATACCCCTTAAATTTGTTTAAATTGCGTTAGATATCAAGTTATACCTTATTTAAAAGGTCTGGTAAATCTCTAATCATATTGTTTTCCCTTTGATACAAGACTTTCATTGTTATTTAATCGTTGTTTAAAATTGGCTCTCTTTAAGCTTTTCGGATGCCTATGTTTTATGTTATGACTGAAAGACCATTAAATATTATAAAAAATTTACAAATAAAGTAAAAATTTTGTTTCCGTATTGCCCATTCTATATCTGAAAGCGGTCTCTTTGATTCTGTCTATTATGTTGTTCGTTATGGTGTTAAATATCAGAGGACTTAGGCTGTCCCCTTGACCTGTACCAACTGTATTGTTTATTTCCCTAGTTGAGTGGGGCGTGATCGCCCCTCCACCGCGACCCTTAGTAGGTCTATTGTGGCTCACCCCTAGAGGTCACAGTTCACCGCACAATCTAGCCCTTCTCACGAAGTTCATGGTTGTATAGAGTGAGATTTTTTTGAAATCGGTAGGTTCTAGGTTGGTGTATCCAAATATGTTGCCACGTCTTTTTCGTTTTCTAAAGAGTACTCTGCCAGTGGTCTCTCTACTGGCAAATTATGCTCGAGCTCAGCCGTAGAGGGTAGAAGAAAAAAAATATAAAAGTGAGCCGCGCCACCGACTTAGACGGTTCAAGCCGGAAACCACTAGGTCTTATAGGCACTAGCAGAGCCACACGATAAACAACTAAGATTATGGTGAACCAAATAAATAAAATTATAGCAAAAATATATTGAATACTTTACTCACACAATAAATTAAAATACATAGCTCAATAACAAAATTATAACACATATAATCAAAATTAACAGCCAACAATAAATCGAAACTTCAAAATTTACAACTTTGAGACAACAATAAATCAAAAATCCAAAGTTTACAATTCCATAAAATAATTAAAACAAAGGTAAGAATGACAAACCTTATCAAGTTACCAAAAAAAAAAACGAATACAATACTTCATCAACGTTCACGTACGGCTGCCAATTTAATCACGTTTTTTTTTCATTTACATAAAGATTTACACTGTTAAAACAATCGAGCTTATTTAAAAATATTTCTTTTTACGATGGCGGTCCTTCAAAATAGCAATATTGTAGGATATTTACAAATAAGTATGAAGAAAACATTTTTACTTGGACACAAAGAACTATTGAGAAGATTACTTTAATCAAAGTTCAGCCTTGGCATATTATCCAATGCAATAAATAGTTTTCAACAGTGTACCATATTAATAAATTAAAACAAAACTTAATCGCGGTGCCAAAAACAAATCACGTCGTTTAAATATAATAAAATAAAACACTTGTAACCTTTGGGTATACGAATTCACGAATCCTGTGGCCTACTCCTGGGGCCTACTCCGGTGGCCTACTCCTGTGGCCAGCTTGATTATGGAACGGCACCTGCTAATTAACAATGGCTTCCCTCCATGAGATCCCGCACGAGGATATTTTAACTCGACACCAAAATCCAAAATATCAACAACAAAGGTAAGATAGAATGGTCAAGTTAAAAATTAAATGGTTATTCTTCAAAATCCAATTAAGATGGCCCAAATACAGCCAGATATGAAAGAAAAAACCGTAGAGGTTCTGCTCACGTGTTAATATCAAATCGTTCCAAAAACTCTCACCCGACTTCCACGACTGACACTAAGCGACTGTTCCCAACTACTCACTCCCAGGCCGGATATCAGAAAATGACACGGGACACGCGTCAGCCAACCTTCGCAAATCTATGTTCCAAACTCATAATCGCGCTCGTCCGTGTTGATAGCCAGCCCATCCACACAGAAAAGCAAACCAAACAATAATATAGCTGACAACACACGACAATCGAGGCCAAAAATTAAGGCAAAATCTAATAACAAAAACCCCCATTCCATCTCCACCGATTAACAAAAATTTCACAGCCATTAATAATTAAATCCTATCACTACTAGGTATGCAACACTATTTACAACGAATGATATACTTAAGTTACAACAAAATACGGTACCTGAGGAATACGAAACTATCAGAGACACAATTAATAATGGAACTGTAGAAGGGAAAAAATAGGCACGTGACAATGTTGAACCTTATTCTTCCCAGGCCGGGGCATGGACATAGTATATGTTCAGCAGTTTCGTCTTCTACGCAGCAGAACCGACAGTCCGTTTGTTGGTTCAGATCTATCTTTCTGAGGTGGTATCTTAGACGACAGTGTTATGTAAGCAGTCCCGTTAGAATTCGCAGGTCATTTCTGCTCCATTCTAGGATCTGCTTAGTTGTGTTTCTCGAGGATTGAAAGGGTAGATACGCCTTCGAGTGGGTTAACCCTGGTATGTCGGACCAGTACGTGAGTATTTTGCTCTCCGCTCATACCGAAATAATTGTTTTGGCGGCACTTGTGGTGATTTTTCAATAATTCTTCAACGCGTCGCTGATTCATTGTGTTTAAGCAAAATGGTATTTTTTTATTAATGACCAACGAACATGATGATGGCAGTTCGTCGATATTTGTTATTTTTTTAAACAAATCTATCGGTTTTTACAAAAAGTTTCCGGCATAATAAAATTTGTATTCTAAATCTTAATTGAAATAGCGTCAAGTAGTGTCCGTGAAATATCATTAAAAGGAAGTGCTATGAAATTATAAACCACCGTAGTAATAATGTTGCTTAATTCGATTCAAGTTTTTATTTCTCATTTAAATTAGTCGATTGACTAGCCGATAAACCGTCAAGTTTATCCAGCGAGACATTTGAATGCTGACCATCGCAGTGAATATGAAAACCACCATACAGAAATCCAAACCGATAAAAAAATATTTAAAAATGTACAAACAATATAAAGAAAAAGTGAGTTTGTTCATTGGTACGACAGCGTACTTAAGGTCATGAATCTCTTTCCGATTCTACAGTTATTAGAAATGATTTAAAAGTAAAAAGAATCCATTTAAAATGGCAAGTGTTTAACGAAAAAATATTTGGTGTTGACGACATTGTTGATGACAAAATTTAATAAATTGTAGTTTAAAAAAACTAAAAAACACGTTCTTGGAGTTAATCAAACTAATAAGTAAAAAATAATTCTTAACATAAGAATAAAATTACTGATAAGAAAATTAATGTCACTGTGCTAAAAGCGTATGATGCTATCATTTGAAACGCAGAGTTAGTTTAAAAATGTCATACAAAGCACCCCACGCTTTTAGAACAGTGACGTCGTCAGTAATTTTATTCTTATGCTAAGAATTATTTTTTATTTTTTAGTTTGATTAACTTTAAAAGTCTGTTTTTTAGTTTTTTTAAACTATAATTTATTTTTCGCTTTTTAGTTTGTGTAACTAATATAAGCGTGTTAAAAATACAAATACAACTGTTACATACTGTTATACTGTTATATATAACAATAACAAATATTATTGAAAGAAAATTTGGTTTCATCATTAGTGTTTTTAAAAATTAACACTTTACTTTTATGCAACACAAAATAAAAACTACCATTTGTATTACTGCAAATTGCTAGTGGCGCCATCTACTAGATAATAACCGAACTACTTATTTTGGAAAATAGAAAAATGTCGCGTATATTTGTTTCGTTAAATAAAATATTTTCTGCATTTCTGCAACACTATGACATTGGAACTAAGCGCATGCGTAGTTCACGCACTAGTTCTATCTCTTACTCTCATGCAAATGATCACTAAGGAAATAAATGAATTCTGGCAAAACTAATCGGGATAATCAAATATTTTGATTAAATTATTGAATTGTTGGTCTTTGACAATTTTAAATTAAATTTAATCGCTTTAAGTAGGGCAAAATCGAGGCCAAAGAGTCAATTACAAACATACAAATAAACATACAGATGTGGGTTCTAGGTCACAAGGGAGTTAAAGGCAACGAAGAAGTAGATTGCCTTGCCAAAGAAGGGGCAAATACCAAATTTTCCGGCCCAGAACCCTTCTGTGGACTTTCCAAAGCCCACTTGAAAGAAGAGGTTTGACGCTGGGAAACAGATGAAATGAAATCTCATTGGCATAAAATGCCAGGACAAAGGCAAGCAAAAAGGCTAGTAAGTCTTTCGCCAAGGAAAGCAAAACAGCTTCTCGAATTGAACAAGAAAGACTTGAAACTGGTGACGGGACTCCTCACTGGACACTGCCCTCTAAGGTACCACCTGAAAAAGATGGGCAAAACAGAAAGTAATAGTTGCCGCTACTGCGAGAACTTCGCTGAAACTGCAGAACATTTGCTTTGCGAATGCCCAGCGCTTTTCTGCAAGAGGTTTAAATTTCTGGGACGGGCCTTCCTAAAGCCCTTCGATATCAGAAACTTAGCACCCAGGAAACTGATAAACTTTACTCGAAGTCTCGGAATCCCGGGCCTTGAATAGATTAAGGGTTATGCACAAAAGATCTGATAGGTCGAAGTGTTAGAGAGGCAGCATGGCCTTCACGACCCACCCCTACAATCTTGCCATTTTGTTATTTAAATGGAAGCAAGATGTTTCCGTTTTGATTAAGAATGATTTAAGTCTCCATTTTATTCATCGCTTTTAGGTCTTCATTCAATATCTTTTCTGCATTGAGAAGATTTTTGTGCTTAAACACAAGAGCTATATCATCGGCATAGTTGAATTTCTTGGAGCGGGTTGCAGGAAGATTTAATATGTAGGTGTTGAACAGAATTGGTGCTGGGACAGACCCTTGCGGGAGGCTATTGTTTAGCACTCACTTTCTACTTGAATGGTCATTCATGTGAACTCGAAAAGTACGATTGCTAAGCATGTTTTTGACGAGACTGCTTATTGTTTTGCACTTGGTACTCTTGAAACGCTTGTATATTGTGGCTTGACGCCAAACTGTGTCGTATGCTGCAGTTAAATCGACAAAGACGACTGATACCTGTTGTTTTAGTTACCATCAATTACGAAAAGTAATTTTTCTTTTTAGTTACAGTATAGATAAACAGCTATATATATATATATATATTTCATCAGTACTCTCATAAATGCTCGTCGGTTGTTGGTACTCTTGACCTGGCCTTTCTTCAAAACAATGTTGATCTTATCGAGACATGTTCGCCGAGGTCGACCTCTACCGACTTGTCCATTCAAACTCGACTTATAAATTTGTTTTGTCAATCTTCCTTCATCCATCTTTTCTACGTGTCCAAACCATCTAAGCATTTCTTTATCTATCTTTGTAACCACAACTTCTTTTACACCACAGCGTTCTCTTATCTCACTATTTGTTACTTTATCCAACCGAGTCCCTCTGGCTATACTACTCATTTCCGCAGCATTAATCCTATATATATATATATATATATATATATATATATATATATATATATATATATATATATATATATATAAATATATATATGGTAAATTTACTTTCATTATAAACTTTAGTCTCCTAACGAAAGCTTGTTTCATACATAACTCATTAAAAGTTTTTATCTTGTAGTAATCAATCTATAATGTTAAGGGTAAGCTTGTTTGTTCGATAAAACATTTTCAAAGTTTGTAGCTATACCTTTTTGTATTACAACTAGTTATACGGAACGTATGATTATATTATTAAGTTAAACATGTTCGAAAAGAGTCCAACGAAAGAATCAATACTTTGAGTATATAGATTCTACCATTTTGGGTCGATTAACTTTTAAACACCAAAATTAATCTAACGAAACTGTGTATGTCTCGTCTAGGTATTACAGTTTCAACAGTATTAACAAACAAGCTTAAGTAAACTTCTGAAATTCTTAGGGTATGTCCATAACGGCGCACCCTACATAGCATTGTTTCATATTATGTACGCTGCCTCGTTGCCATCGAGCAACACAGACACATGGAGTGACTCGGTTGGATAAAGTAAATTTTTTTTTTTTTATGAAAATAGTCGCAAAAAAGGTAGACCTATCGTGTGGGCCGCGGACGGCCCGCACTGCGACTATTAGAAGAGGAAGGGATTATAGAAAGGAGATGATTGTGAACACGATTTTTAAAAAGTTGCAGGTCATAGTTGTGAGATAGTGAGATAAGAGAATTCTGTGGTGTAAAAGAAGATGTGGTAACAAAAATAAATAAAGAAATGCTTAGATGGTTTAAACACGTAGAAAGGATGGATGAAGGAAGATTGACGAAACAAATTTATAAGGCGTGTGTGAATGGACGGAAGTCGGCAAATATATCTCGATGAAAACAACATTGTTTTGAAGAAAGGCCAGGTCAAGAGTACCAACAACCAACAAGCATGTTTGAGAGCACTGATGAAAGTAGAGGAAGCAAAAGATGTGTGTAAAAACCTTAGCAAGTGGAAGGAAGTGGTTTCTGCCTACCCCTACGGGAAAAAGGCGTGACTATATGTATTTTTTAACCATTTATGAATAAAATATTTTCTATCAATGTAACATAAAATCTTACGTTTTTCAAGTAATTAAAGTGTAAATTTTACTAAATAGCTCAAAATTGTACATAGTGATTAAAAAAAAATTTCGGATTCGAGTTTTTTTCTTTTCTTTGCATTTTCTGAGAATATTTACTATAGTAATGTATATATTTTTTTACATTATCAGAATGAAAAAAATTCAACGAACAAAAAACTCCCCGACTTTTTTTAAAAAGCTGATATTTTGACGCGAGAATTTTCGATTGAAAATTAGGGTGTTTTTTCGATATTAAGTCCAAATAAGGTCAAAAAAAGAATATTTCAAATCAAAAAAATTACAGTGTCTTTATAAGACATAAAAAGGTAAGTTTTCACCAAATTTCGTGAAAAAATTTTTTTTTTTGCATAAGTTAAAAATAAAAAACCAAAAACTTGATTATTTGAATTTTTCACATAAATTTTGAGGTTATGTGAAAAAGTGTAATTACAAAAATTGTAGGTCTCTTTATTACCTACAACTTTGTCATTTAATTTTTTTCTTAGGACTTGTAGTTTTGCCGGAAATTGAGATTCACCGTTTTTTACCCTTAAAAACTCACTCCCTTCCACTTCGCGACCTCAGATCGCCCGTAAATTATTTTTCCTTTTATTTTTGTTATATTCTCGTCCTTTTTTGATGGGTTTCATCCTACTATTATTTTTTTTGGTTTCAAAAATTATCGACCCTGGATAACCGTCTACACTACTTGTACTTGTGTATTTATACTCATGTTTATTTTCAACAAAACTCGTGCTGCGTAACCTCTTTGCAAATTATTTGTAAACCCTTTTATTGGTTAAAAATAACTCTTGTTATTGGTTAATAAACATTAATAACTCATTGTGATAGTGGCTTAGAATATAATAAAAATGACGCTAGGTAAGAGTCAGAGTTACAGTGCAATTATATGTGAATAATTTTTTTTACCTAAAATTTTTATATGACGACTCTTTTAATTTTTATATAGCAAATTAGTTAAAAAATTGACTAAAAAAAACATAAAAAAAAGAAACAATGCCGATATATGCAAAAACAAGCTTGAAAAAAAATATGATACGTTTATCAATAATAATATACTACGAAAGGAACTTCGTTCCACGACACTGACGCACTTTTTAAATAAAAAACTCTCTTCCGTCGTAGTTTTAAAGTATAAATGAAGCACCCAAACATAAAAAAAATTTCACTGCGTTATATGCCACCTCTTCATCTGTTTTCGTTTTGGGTGGTTTCAAAATGGTAATTTTTTTTTTACTGAAAATGGTCGCAAAAAGGGTAGACCTATCATGACTGTGACTATTAGAAGGGTAAGGGATTCTAAAAAGGAGATGATTGTGAGGATTAACCATTTTTTTCAGTTTTTTGATTCTCCATAAAAAATAGTTTGACCAATTTTGCTGAAAATCTAATCAGTTTTAATATGCGTAATTTAACGTCGAATGCAATATTTCCGAAAGTTTACCATTTTTTTTAGTTTTTTAATTCTCCATAAAAAATAGTGCTACCGATTTTGCTGCAAAATCTAAACAGTTCTAAGTTGCGTAATTATGCGTCAAATGCAATAGGTCTCACGACGATACCATTTTTTGTTTTCGAGATAATCGAGACAATAATTAATTCCGAAATTTCTTTTTTTTTTAGTTTTTTGATTTTCCATAAAAAACAGCTTGACCGGTTTTGCTGAAAATCTAATCAATTTTAAGTTGCGTAATAAAGCGTCAAATGCAATTAGTCCCACGTCGATATCATTTTTTGTTCTCGAGATAATCGAGACGAAAAATAATTTCGAAAGTTTACTATTTCTCTCAGTTTTTTAATTCACCATAAAAAACAGCTTAACCAATTTTGCTACAAATCTAGTCAGTTCTAGTTACGTATTTATGCGTCGAATGCAATTGGTCCCACGTCTATATCATTTTTTAATCTCGAGATAATCAGACGAAAAATAATTCCTAAAGTTTACCATTTCTTACAGTTTTTTAATCCTCCATAAAAAACAGCTAAACCAATTTTGCTAAAAATCTAGTCATTTATAAGTTGCATAATTATAATTCGAAAGTAATTGATCTCACGTCGATATCATTTTTTGTTCTCGAGATAATCGAGACGAAAAATAATTACCTAAGTTTACCATTTTCCTCAGTTTTTTAATTCACCATAAAAAACAGCTTAACAGATTTTGCTGAAAATCAAGTCAGTTCTAAGTTGCGTAATTATGCGTCGAATGCAATTGGTCCCACGTCGATACCATTGTTTGTTCTCGAGATAATCAAGACGCACCTACGAACACACACACACACACACACACACACACACACACACACACACACACACACACACACACACACACACACACACACACACACACACACACACACACACACACACACACACACGCACGCACACACACACACACACACACACACACACACACACACACACACACACACACACACACACACACACACACACACACACACACACACACACACACACACACACACACACACACACACACACACACACACACACACACACACACACACACACACACACACACACACACACACACACACACAGACGTCCACTTAAAAATTATTGTATTCTACTCTGAGGACCTTGAAATGTGGAGATATGTTAAAATTCGGTATTCGCAAAATCAGACCTATTACTATAACTTCCACTGGGCAGTTAAAAATACAGTCCATTGCCTTTTTTGGTTTATTTGATAGCTGCTTCACCGTTCGCCATTTACTACATTTATACTTATCCCAAGGAGTGTGTATCGCTGACTTCAGGATTTAAAGTAGAGCGGTTTTTTAGGTAGCTTTAATTGATTAACATTTTTTTCGCCGAAGTGATATCCTGAACGACAGCAGCCGCGTGCAGAATTGTACGATTCAAAAAAGAAACCGAAGAAAAAAAAGATAATCCCAATAATTAGAACATCGCATCTGGTGAACCCCCCAATTGACGGGGGTGATCGAAGCTCGAAAATTAATTACGCGTTAAAGGGCGACATCGCCCCTCCTCCCGCCGGGTTAATATTGCACGCCCGTTAAATTGAAATGGGAAAAAAAAAAGAAACGTCGGTACAAAGGCGGGAATCGGAGTTAATGACACATAAATTATATACAAACTTTTTTCTTTTTTTTTGGAATAAACGCGAAGGAAAAATTGAAAATAATAGGTAAGGAAAATGAAAAGAGAGCTGGCAGGGACAGGTGTTTTTTCTTGACTAAACTTTTTAGAACGCGTCGCGAAACAGTGACGTGCCATTTCACATTAATTTAATAAAAAATAAAGCGGTTAAAAAAAGAAAGATACTTTCATTCGTTACGTCCTTCTTTTATAATATTTGTAGTTTCAATTATCACGCATCTGTGTGAGATTTGTTGGTTTCTTTACCGGGTGTTTTATAATTTATAAATACAACGAACCATATTATCACACTTCGAGACTTTGAGCCCTACATGTTTGTAGTAAGTATGTTTTTGTATTTAGTTATCATTATGGATACAAAAATTTATAAAAGCATCCTAAAAAAGAAATATACAAATTTTTTTATTAATATACAGGGCACTTTATAATTTTCTTCTTCTGCTTCTTCCTTCTTATATCTAGGCGAATAGCCTGTTTCTTTTCACGGTCCCTCTGCCTATTTCACTGCTAAGTTGTCGCTCCATCGTTTTCGGGGGCGTCCTAAACTTTTGCGACCCATTGGTGATTTGTCGCGTGCTGTTCTGACTATTCTTTCGTTGTCCATTCTACTAATGTGTTCATTCCACTCCCTCTTTATGCCCAGAACCAACTCATTAATGTTTTCTACCTCGCATGTATTTCTTATATTCTCGCTTCTTTCTCTGTCCAAGATCGTCTTTCCAGTTATTCTACGAAGTACTCTCATTTCGGTTGTCTCTAGAAGTCGTTTAGTTCTCGCTGCGTCTGGTCGAGTTTCTGCCGTGTATGTCATAGTTGTAAATTCTTGATTCGGTTTCTATTTTAATGTTTTTATTTCGTCATATTGTGTCATTTGGGCATCCTGCTTTTCTTATTGCCTTCGTTGTCTGTTATCTCACCTCCGTCTCAACATCACCATAGCCTGAGATTTCCATGCCCAGATATTTATATTTTATTTCCTGTCGGATAACTTTGTCTTTAACTTCCAGTTTGCACCTTAATGGCGTATATATTAAGTGATTTGGTGGTGCAGTTAAACCGATGTTATAGTCGCTGCAGATCGTCTTCATTTTCAGTAACCAGTACTGCGTCATCCATTCTGTATCCTTTCAGTAAACGTACTTTGATTATTACTTCGTCCATAATGATGTGGAAGAGCAAAGGGCTCGGGGAATCCACTTGTCGATTACCTTGGCCCACAGCTATTGATTCGGTCATGGTCCCATTTATTTTTGCTCGAATCTCTATAATTTTAAACCCAACAAAATATTTTTTAAATGGCATTACCTCATTTTATATCCAAACTAAGTAGTAACTAAGTAGAATATTTGACAGTAATAAATTTGTTAGTGTGGTAAAGTCTATTTTAATAGTAAATACTATTAGAATAAGAAAGAGTGGAACAAGTAAATGTCTTTGTTCAAAGTTTACGAGAGATGGAAAGTATGACAGTGACATTGAGCGAGGGGTGTCGGCAGAAAAAAAATAAATGGGACACTGCTTGGCTTTATGAAAAACCAGAAAGTGTCAAAAAAGGCACGTCTGGCGGTGCATAGAGGTGTGTTGGTTCCTACACATATGTATGGTAGTTAATGTTGGGTTTGGCGAAATTCACTCGATCAGATCGACCAGATCAAGAGTACGAAAAACCGACGAGCTTGTATGAGAGCTCTGAAATAAAGTAAATGAAGCAGAAGATGCGTGTAAGAACCGCAGCGGAAGTGGCCTTTGCCTACCTCTATACGAGAAAAAGTCGTAACCATACGTATGTATGTACTTACATTTCAAAATAAAAATATTTTAAGCAACTGTCATTTTTTTAAAATACCCATACAAGTGCTGAATGAAAACTTGCACATAAAATAAAAGTAAAGATTTTTTTTTAAATAATATTATAAATTTAAACATTCTATCTAGGTCATCTGGAACTGGGTTATAGTTTTAATCTGTAGGTCAGTCAGTGATAAAAATGACGATTTTTGGACGTTTACATCTAAATAACTGATAAAGGAGTGTTTATGAAATTTAAAGCACGTATGTGTCTCGCAAGTCTTAATATATGATCCAAATTTGACATGTTTATATAAAATAGTTTTTTAGTTATAAGGGGGTCAAAAGTAGCTCCAAATGGTTTGTGTAATATTACACACGGTACCGCTCTCCACTCTGCTAGCTTGAACTATGATCGTAAGTACCGAATCTTTTGGTGGAATTAGTTAATAAGAAATGTAAATTAATCGGCGTTATGTAAAACTATCACATTACGCCGGAGAAGAATACGTATAGTGTAGGTGGAAATTGTACGGTGCATATATGGAAGTAGGGAGTTTACCAACAGCTTCGTATATACATGAACTTGCATTCAATTATACCATTGCTGTTATTACTTAATGCCAACTCGGTATTGTCTTACAAATTTAAATGTCATGAGAATGTGATTGTGAAACAACGCATATAAACAGAAATAATACAGTCCGGGTAAATTTATATGTTCTTATTTCGCAAGTCGTATGTTAAACAAAATGTCTGACGCACTTATTGTTTCATATATACAAAGTGTTTCATTGGAAAATGCAAAAACGTCAACGATGGATAGAGCGTACTAAGATTGTTCTGAATATACCATATTTCTTGGGTCTCACAACGAAATTTAGGGTGTTTTATCCATATTAATCATTACTTTGTAGGGTTATGACTAACTACCGAGGTATTAGTTTACTCAGCATAGTCGGCAAACTGTATGCAAAGATATTAAAAACTGAGAAGATGATATGGGATGTGCAAGCAGGATTTAGAAGAGGAAGAAGATGTATGAATCAGGTCTTTTCATTACGAGGTATAGTCGAGAAATTCTTGGCTAGAAGTCAGAGAGTCAATTGCGCCTTAATAGACTTGAAAAAAGCCTTTGACTAAGTGGTAAGAAATGAATTGTGGTCGACATTGTCTATGTATGGGGTGAACGGTAGTTTAATACGAGCACTGAAATCACTTAACGAGAATTTCACTGCTTGTTTTAGAATAAACGGAGCTTGCACGGAATAGTTTAACATCGAAAAGGGTGTGAGACAGGGATGTGTGACTTCGCCATAGCTGTTTAACTTATACATGGACGATTGTTTAAAAGATAGTGCTTATGGATTGGAAATGAATGATCATCTGATCGTCAAATGCCTTCTTTACTCCGATGATCAAGTCATCTAAAGAGGAGTTGCAGGCGATGGTTAATGTTATGCATGATGCCCTGAAAATCAAACGGATAAAAATAAATGTAAGCAAAACGAAAGTAATGGATTTTGAAAGAGAGGAAAACATGACAAACTGTAGAGTTCTGATTAAGGAAAAAAGAGTGAAACAAGCAAATGAATTTATGTACTGGAGTACAAAGTTTACAAGAGATGAAAAGTATGACATTAACATTAAGCGAAGGGTGTTGGCAGAAAAACAAATAAATGGGGCACTGCCTAACTTTATGAACAGCCAGAACGTGTCAAAAAAGGCACATCTGGCTGTGTATAGAGGAGTGCTTGTTTCTACAAATTTGTATGGTAGTGAATATTGAGTTTAGCAGAAATAGCATGAAAACATAGCCAGAGTGACTCGGTCAAGAGTACGAAAAACCGACAAGCATGTATGAGTGCACTGAAAAAAGTAGATGAAGCAAAAGATGTGTGTAAGAACCGTAGCGGAAGTGGAGGAAAGTGGCCTTTGCCTACCCTTATACGGGAAAAAGGCGTGACTATACGTATGCATATACTTACAATTAATTCAAAATAAATATATTTTAAGCAGCTGTTAATTTTTTAAAATACCCATACAAGGGCTGAATAAAAACTTGCACATAATACAAAAGTAAACGTTTTTTTTATTTTAAATAATATTATAAGCATTTTAAAAATCATTTTCGAATATTAAAATAAAGATATTTTCAGTGGGTAGTTGTTGTTTTTTATAAGCAGCCAGACCGTGTCTAGAGAATTGCTGATCTCTTCACTTTTGTTTGGTATTAAATGGGTTTGGCAGAAGATTCATGAGAATAATATCAATGCTACGAAAATAAGTATCTTAGTAGTCTGAGAAGTACTCGTATAGCTGGAGTGACTGATAATAAAGTGAGGAATACTGTGATAAAGGAAAGCTGCCGTGTAAAATAAGATAAAAACAAAGATAGATAAAGGAAGAAAAAAAGATGGATAAAAAATAATGCGAGTGCAAATGAGCAAGTCGGTGGTCTCGATCAGATCAAAATTGTTTTGAAGAAAGGTCAGGTCAAGAATACCAGCAACCAATAAGCATGTATGAAAATAAAAATGAAATTAAAATAAACAAAAAACGTGAGTAACAACCGTAGCAAGTAAAAAGAAGTGGTATCTGCCCCAAAAAAAGCGTGACCATACAATTGTGTCATTTTTTTACACTAACCAGGGCTGTACGAAAGGTTTTAAACGTAGCAATAAAAATGAAGAACCAACTTTAATTTTAACTATTTTAAATACCCAGTGGTGTGAATTCTAACACAAAAAAATAAGTAGTTTATAGGTAATTTTCAGAAAAAAAATATCAACAATTATTTTTTGTTGGGTAACTTTAAGTGGATCAGAATCCGAAAATGTAAACCCATTCATTCATTACGACAAATAAGCGAAACAATTTTCACGATAAACTTTTTCAAAAATGTTTTAATCGAATTAACAGCAATAAAAACGGTTTGCTATATATCCCTGATAACCAGATATTTCATCAAATTATTCCCTTTTATTCCCGCATGTCCGATTATCCGGAAATTTTTTTTTATCTTCCCCACTGTCTCTTTCATGTTTTTTTAAAGTATCATCTCCCGTTTTCCGGCAATTTTATATTTTTAATTCATTCATAGCGAGCACAAAATTCGCAAAACAGGATCGGCAGATAAGTGAAAAAAAAACAAAGAGCAAACATTACACGATTCCAAATCGGTTAAACACCAAAATACACTGCTCAATAATTTATAGGGATTACATTTTTAAATCTAATTGCCATTAATTGTACCCTTTTTACTTCCAAATAATTTTTAGGTTTAATAAGGTTAATATTTTATCATTAAACAAGCCATGTGGTGCCATTGCATACTCGGTAGGGTAAGTAAAAACGCGAAAGTTTGTTAGTACGTATGTATGTATGGTTGTTTGTTACTCTTTCACGCAAAAACTACTGACTGGATTTTGATGAAACTTTACAATAATCGAGCTTATACATCATAATAACACATAGGTTATTATTTATAAAGATATTGTGTAACCTACTTCTATTATAAACGCGGAAGTTTGTAAGTATTTATGCATGGATGTTGGCAGCAATCAGAATCAAAATGACATAAGTTAAAATTAGAATCATACCTTTATGAATAGCCAGAAAGTGTCAAAAAAGGCACGTCTGGTGGTGCATAGAGGTGTGTTGGTTCCTACACTTTTGTATGGTAGTGAATGTTGGGTTTTGCAGAAGAAGCATGAAAATAGGATTAATGCTGTGGAGATGAGTAGTCTGAGAAGTATAGCCGGAGTGACTCGGTTGGATAAAGTAAAGAAGAGTGAGTTAAGAGAACGCTGTGGTGTAAAAGAAGATGTGGTTACAAAAATAGATAAAGGAATGCATAGATAGTTTGGACACGTAGAAAGGATCGATCTCGATCAGATCAACATTGGTTTAAAGAAAGGCCAGGTCAAGGGTACCAACAACCGACGAGCATGTATGAGAGCGCTGATGAAAGTAGAGGAAGCAAAAGATGTGTGTAAGAACCGTAGCAAGTGGAAGGAAGTGGTCTCTGCCTACCCCTATGTGAAAAAGGCGTAACGTCGAATCTCGTGTGTTTTGTTGTCTCGTCCAATGTTAATTTTGTGTCCTAAAATTTATATACGTATGTTTGTTTTATACTTTCGCTTTTAATTTTTAATGTGTCACTTAGTACTAGATTTGTCATGAACTGTGTTTTTGTTCGATATATTTTTAGCCCTTTCTTGCTTGCCTCTTTGTATAGCCCTTCTAGCATTAGTTGAGCTTCTTGTATATTATCTGATATCAACATGATGTCATCTTCAAAGCATAGTCTTTCTCCGTCTATGTTTATACCTGTGTTTGCCCAATTTATTTTATTTAGCATACTCTTTTACTTTAGTTTTGGTGATAATCATGTATTTGGTCTTCTTAACATTAAGTGTCAGACCATATTCTCGGCAGTTTTTAAAAGTCGAGACCTAACCATGAAAACAAAACTAAGAATGTTACGCTGCTTTGTGTTTTCCGTGTTACTATACGGAGTGGAGTCATGGACACTGACAGAAGCAATGACAAAAAAGATCGAAGCATTCGAGATGTGGCTCTATAGAAGGATGCTAAGGGTATCATGGACAGATCATGTAACTAACATTGAAATCCTTAAAAGAATGTCAAAAGAAAAAGAAATCATGAATATAATTAAAACAATGTCACATCATGCGAAATAAAAACAGATATAATCTCTTGCAGTGCATATTACAAGGGAAAGTGAAAAGAAAGAGAAGCGCCGGAAGGAGAAGAATCTCATGGCTAAAAAATTTAAGAACTTGGTTCTCCATGACAACCACCGAACTATTCCGAGCAGCTGTAAATAAAGTTAGATTAGCCAATATGGTTGCCAACGTCTGGAACAGATAGGCATCTGAAGAAGAAGAAGGTCTTGCATGTTTTCGGCGAAAAGTAACTGTATCGTCCACATAGCGCAAATTGTGGAATGCCTTTGACTTGTGGTCCACCGGCATCATTTTCGAGGACTTTGGTAAAGAATCCCTCTGAGTAGATGTTAAAGTGGAATGATGAAAGAATGCATCTGACTCCTCGTTTAATTTCCACTGCTTGCGTCAGTTCAGATTGAACGCGAACAGACGCCTTTTGGTTAAGGTACAGCTTTGTATTTGTATACCTTTTGTGTAAGGGTTTTTTCGTTGTAGTGCTTTCATCAGTTGCTTGCGTCTCACAAACAACATAAGGCATCCTCGACAAGTAATTGGTTTCAATGGAATTTTTTTTGTTCGCTTTTATGTATTTGAGTTATTTCAATTTGAGCAAAAGTATTTGTGATCGAAAATATTTGTGAAACTAAAAATCATTGTGATACAAGAACTACCGCGAGTTTCATTGACTACGATTTGGATAACAATTTGGATTGGCTGGGTGTTGACTTTGGACTGTTGGATAACAATTTTGATATTGACGGATTGGCTTGGATTTGATTTCGCACTCTTTTGCCAAAGGCAGACATCAATTGAAAATGTTGTGCAGAAAGTTTTTCCCAATATTGGAAAACAATCATGATTGGCTTCGCGAACGAGCAATTTTGGCTCCCAAAAATGATGATGTAAACAACATTAACTATCAAATTCATTTACAGCTTCTAGGTCAAGTTGTCAACTATAAATAAATCGACACAGTTATAGATGAGGCACAAGCTGTTAACTATGCAATAGAAATTATTAACTCTTTGAAACCATCTGGAATGCCACCTCATATCTTATATTTAAAAATTGGTTTACAGTTGATGCTCATTTTCAACTTAAATCCCCCGAAATTGTGCAACGGAACAAGACTTGCTGCTGAAAAATTATCGCCGAATTTAATCGAAGCCACAATCATCAGCAGAAAATTTAAAGGAGAAGATTTGCTGATACCACGAATTCCAATAATTTTTTTTTTTTTTTAAGAAAATAGTCGCAAAAAGGGTAGACCTATCGTGTGGGCCGCGGACGGCCCGCACTGCAACTATTAAAAGGGTAAGGGATTATAGAAAGAAAATGATTGTGGACACGCTTTTTAAAAAGTTGCAGGTCATAGTTCTCTGGAAAAACTGATTTTGGAAGCTTATTCCATTCCGTAGCAGCCCTGTAAAAGAAGGATTCTTGATGAAGATTGGTCCTTGTAGTGTCAAGCTTGAAAGTAAATGTGTGAGACTGATCAGCGTGCCGAGTTCTTCGGCCGAATGTGGCCAATGGTGGTACAAGAGTTTTTATTTCTCTGGACCATCTGCCATGGAAATATCTGTAGAGCAATGACTGGTCTGCAACTCTTCTTCTATGTTCTAGAGGGTGAAGGGTATCTGTGAGAGTTGAGCTGTTTATCAAGCGAATGGCTCTTTTCTGAATGGAATCTAGAAGACGAAGAGAATGCCTTGGTGCTGAACCCCAAATAGAGGTCCAGTAGAGGTCAAATTTGAGCCTTGTACGTCGTCAACAGTTGATCAGGAGTAAAAAACTTTTTGGCTTTTCACAGCTCTGGCTTGCCGACTTTGCGATGTTAGCAACATGGTCATGCCAAGACATATTATTGGACACCGTGACTCCCAAAATCGAGATGGAGGGACTTGGTTCAAGGGTATTTCCGGACATTATAATGGGATGATTTGAGGAATTCACTTTCTTGGAAAACGTGGCACTTTGTGTTTTTTGGGCGTTGACCTGAACAAGATTGTTGGTTCCCCACTCGACGATTGTTTTAAGATCTCTATTGATGGAATTAACCTGTTTCTGCCTGAGTCTATTTGTATCATTCAGCGAAAGTGATCGATAGGATGTGAAAGTTGAGACAAGTTTGCTATCGTCTGCGAAATCGTAAATGGGGTTCGTGGTGGTTTTCAAGAGGTCGTTGATGTGTAAAAGAAATAAGGTGGGGGACAGGATGGAACCCTGGGGGACCCCGGCATTAGTTTTAAACGCGTCAGAAGAAATACCGTCAACTGCCACATGTAAGGAGCGATCTTGCATGAAGCTCAAGAGCCATTGGCGCAGTTTGGTTGGGAGACCGTAGGCAGATAATTTACTTAACAATGCCTGGTACCAAACGCGGTCAAAGGCTTTAGATATATCCAAGGCTATTGCACGGGATTCACCAAACTTTTCAATTGTGTTTGTCCAGAGCTGAATGACATAAGCCAGCAAATCTCCAGTAGACCGAAGTTGTCGAAATCCATATTGTCTGTCATGGATTATCTCAAATTTCTCTAGATATTTGATAAGTTCTGTGTTATATAGACGAATCAATTGAAAATAAGATTGAAACCACTAAAAAAATATTTTCAAAACCGCACGTATCCACATCTCGTTCTATAGATTTCCAATCTTCGGAAGAATTTATGTTGAAGAAATATCCTGATGGACCATCAGGTCCGGGAATAAATATCAAAGATTGTCATAATTGCACATTCAATTTCAATACAGTGAATGATAAACTGAAGTAATTTTGTTCAAGAATATTATAAAATGTTATAATTAAAATACAAGTAATATTATGTACTTACTTATTTTGAATAAAGTATGTTGGGTCAACCATAACTTAAAGTTGGTCATTTTCTGTATTAAATAATAAAATGTGATACGAGGGGTGTTATTTACATTTCCGGAACTGACAACGCTGTTGTTAACATTTTAGAATGCTACGGTTTTAAATAGCGTCTCCGAGATAAATAAATGTAAATTAACCCGCATAAATATTTTAGAAAGTGTAACAACAAACAAGCAGAAAAGGACGATGAGAAATGGGAAAGAGGTGGTGGGGGGTGTACGAATCTGGCACTTGATTTAAAAGTGAACTTTGCGGGTAAACTTCCAACATTTCGGAAGTACATCTTGCATTGTAATTACTTTGGCGCATATTTAGAGGATGCCAAGTGTTTTTAATGTCCTTAGGGAAGGACTAAATCAGACCGGATGGCTCTTTCTATTTTACAGTCTTACTCCATTGGACTCCGTTGTTAAGTTGCGTTATTTACCACCCCATGAATCTTTCGGAACTAAGATTAATTGTAGTGTCGTACGAAAAACAATTTAGAATTGCGTTTCATCTTGCCATACAGGGGGATCCAAGATGTTTATGATCTTAATTTTACACTTTTCCTAAATTATGGACAAAATTAACACAGCAACAATTTTGTATGGACATTGGTAACATTAAAAGTTACAGTAAACGTATTCCGATAATTTTAAAGTAAATAAGCTTCAATAATTCTCTATAAAATTATTTATAACAAAATTTTATTGTTAAAAAAAATTATTCTTGAGGCATTTGTTTCTATGCTATGATCCAGTTCACTCAGATTTCTAGGTGCAGGTATTTGACGTTTTACATTTTTCGTACGGTGATCCCATAAATGCTCGATCAGATTCAGATCCGGGCTTTTTGGTGGTCACTGCATAACTGGTATTATAACAACTTGATTAAGGTAATCGAGTACCTCCGCAGCTATGTAAGGTCGAGCCTTGTATTGCATAAAAAGGAAATTGGGTTACAAATAAATTATATTTTAAAAAAACTAAAAAACACGCTTTAAGAGTTAACCAAACCAAAAAGTTAAAAATAATTCTTAACATAAGAATAAAATTACTGACGAGAAAATTAATGTCACTGTTCTAAAAGCGTGGGGTGCTTCGTATGACACTTTAAAACTAACTCTGCGTTTCGGAATGTCGGCACCATACTCTTTTAGAAAAATGACATTAATTTTCTCGTCAGTAATTTTATTCTTATGTTAAGAATTATTTTTTACTTTGATTAACTCTAAAAGCGCGTATTTTAGTTTTTTTTTAAACATAATTTATTTTTCGCTTTTTAGTTCGATTTTTTACTCGCCCTTTTGCCATTCATCCCTCGGCATGTTCTCGCCAGTATATTGGATTGGATACATTATAATATGACATTGGAACTGCGTGCATGCGTAGTTCACGCACTATTTTTATCTTTTTTACTCTCATGCGAAGGATCTCAAGGAAAATTTATGAATCCTGGCGAAACCAATCAGGATAATCGAATGTTTTAATCGAACTATTGCATTGTTATCGCTCTTTGACAAGATTAAATTAATTTGATCGCTTTGAATAGGGCAAAATCCAGGCCAAAGAGTCAGTTACAAACATACAAATAAACATACAGGTGAAACTTATATAAGCGTGGGTTTAGGTTTAATGGTGCCGCTGATTATTCACAAAGATTTGTTGAGTTGGACATCTACCATTTTCGAATGGGGGCTATTCAGCCATACAGGTGAACAATATTCGGCGGTAGAGTATACAAGACCTAGGAAGGAGGAGGGTTTTAACTGAGGCACCCCAGCTGGTCCCGCTTAGTTTTGAGATAATGTTCTTTCATGTTCTCAGTATGGCAGCTACGTTCGTCAAATGTTTTTTGAAAGAGAGCGTGTGGTCCAGGGTTACGCCCAAGTACTTTGGTTGTTTGCTGTACTTCAGACGGGGAAGATGAATTGCAGACCAGACATTACTCTACAGATATTTCCATGGCAGATGCTCCAGAGAAATAAAAACTCTTATGCTACCACTGGCCACATTCGGCCGAAGAACTCGGCACGCTGATCAGTCTCACACATTTACTCTCAAGATTGACGACACAACAAGGACCAATCTCCATCAAGAATCCTCCTTTTAAAGGGCTGCTACAGAATGGAACAAGCTTCCATAATCAGTTTTTCCAGAGTACTATGCCCTGCAACTTTTTAAAAAGCGGGTCCACATTTATTTCCTTTCTAAAATCCCTCCCCTTTCTAATAGTCGCAGTGCGGGTCGTCCGCAGCCCACACGATAGGTCTACTCTTTTTGCGACTATTTTCAGTAAAAAAAAAGTTTAACGTTTGGCATTTTGTTATTTAAAAGGAAGCAAGATATTTCCGTTTTGTTTAAAGATGGTTTAAGTCTCCATTTTATAAAGAAATCGTTCATCGCTTTTGGGTCTTCATTCAATATCTCTACAATATCTAACAAATTTGCAACATAACAATATTCCTCATCCAATGAAACTGAGGCCCGCACTGCCTCTTGTTCAGTAAAATTCCTTGCTCGATTTATTTTTCGGAGTCAAAAATTAAACGGTCTGACACAAATACCGTATTAATTTAAAAAAAAGATATAATTTAAAAGCTTATTCAATCTATCGCACAAAATTGTTCATCTTGTAACAAATTCTTTAAAACTGTAAATCTAAACGAATCATTTTGATAGCTGTCATTAACAACGAGCTTAAATATGCATAGCCTACTATTTAAATACTCGATAAACTTCAAAAACGGGCTTAAGAAAGAGATCAATTAATTTTTTAGATAATTTCATATTGTTGCGGTTGTTTTGTCTATTAGTTTTGTTATTAATGTTAATACGGCTAAAATTCATTTTATGGGACTCACCAAAAAAAAAACACCATTTTTGTCGATGTGGCTTGAAAAGCTGAGTAGAATGACACCCCTCTCAGGGTGAGTAAATGACCCCTTTTAATTTTCAACTTTCCAATTTTTAAAGGCACATTTTCTTCGTCCAAAACTTTTGGGCAGTTTGTACGATGGTGTTACTCGATGCAGCATGATCAGCCGAGTCGATTGGCACCACTCCCAAGTTCAGCAAACGGCCCTTTCAAAAGTTACAACACTTTTTAATTTTTTAATTTTTAGTTTCATCCTCGTGACATTACTTACAATGGTGACACTAGTGTCATTCGACGCAGTATGACCAACCGAGTCGAATGAACTCTCCCAAGTTGATTTAACTACCGGTTCAAGATAGAAACACATTTTTTATTTTATTCATTATTTAATCATAGACCACCCCTAACCTAACCAACAATCGTTAAATTTGATTAGGATTGTTGTCTTTGATTACATAAAAATCGATAGTTAAGAGGGCCCGGCCCTCGGGGGAAAGGGGGGCCTTGGTAAGTCCCATAAAGTAAATTTGTACCTGCTAATACTGAACATTACCAATTAGAATTAAATTACCAATTAATCTGTGTTAATTAGATGGTAATAGCAATAAAAAATATCCCAGGAGGTGTATTTTAAAAATTAGAAAAAAGGCTAATACTGACTTGGAAAGCAGCCATTCGTCGTCCATCCGAAGAATTTTATAGAAAACTAAAACACTAGTCTTGACACTACTAATAAACGTTTATTACACTTACACGGTATTTAAACACTTCATCACAAATTTACGAAAAGCATACATCGAATTTAATAATTTTCCGTAAATTAATAACAAAAACAACGGACATTCGCGTCGCCACGTCTACTTATAAGGTCGTGAATAGTTTTATCACTTCGGTTGGTAAGTGAATTATCAAACCAAAAAAAAATGAGCACAAAAAAATCGATCCTTAATGATTTGTTTACAATATAAAATACTGTTCGAACATTTTTTTTTAGATTTTAACGACAATAAAAAGTTAATTACAATTGTGCAGAATCCATGTACAGGATGTTTTAATAAAAATATTACATACAGCTATAGAAATAAGAAAAAAAATAATATTATTAAAAAGATTAAAATTAGTTTGTTATTTACTTTTTTTAAATTAAGTTTAGGTCACAAATAGATAATAGCACACACAAAATTTTAACTCTCCAGAAAAATTATAGTTATTTATTATAAATTTTTTAAAATACAAAAAAAAAACGTGCCATAAACTTAAAAACTTATCCCATTGGACACAAAAAAACTAGTCAGATAAGCAAGTAAACATTCAATATATTACAGAAGAAACCTCAATGAATTAAACATACATACATACATACAGTTACCCAAAATTTAATTGGAAGAATGCCTAGACGCATAAATCCGGTGTCATCCGAAGTAGAGGAGGCAACACACGCTACATACATATAGTCACGCCATACATGCTCGTCGCTTGTTGTTACTCTTGACAGCTGGCCTTTCTTCAAAACAATGTTGATCTGATCGAGATATGTTTGCCGTGGTCGAACTCTACCGACTTCCGTCCATTTACACTTGCCTTATAAATTTGTTTCGTCAATCTTCCTTCATCCATCCTTTCTACGTGTCCAAACCATCCTGATCAACTGTTGACGACGTACAAAGCTCAAATCCGACCTCTACTGAAGTATTGCTCGCACATTTGGGGTTCAGCACCAAGGCATTCTCTTCGTCTTCTAGATTCCATTCAGAAAAGAGCCATTCACTTGATAAACAGCTCAACTCTCACAGATACCCTTCACCCTCTAGAACATAGAAGAAGAGTTGCAGACCAGTCATTGCTCTACAGATATTTTCATGGCAAATGCTCCAGAGAAATAAAAACTCTTGTACCACCATTGGCCACATTCGGCCGAAAAACTCGGCACGCTGATCAGTCTCACCCATTTACTCTCAAGATTGACACTACAAGGACCAATCTTCATCAAGAATCCTTCTTTTACAGGGCTGCTACGGAATGGAATAAGCTTCCAAAATCAGTTTTTCCAAAAAACTATGACCTACAACTTTTTAAAAAGCGTGTCTAAAATCATTTCCTTTCTATAATCCCTTCCCCTTCTAATAGTCGCAGTGCGGAACGTCCGCGGCCCACACGATAGGTCTACCATTTTTGCGACTATTTCCATAAAAAAAAAGCATTCCATTATCTATCTTTGTAACCACATCTTCTTTTACAGCACAGCGTTCTCTTATCTCACTATTCTTTACTTTTTCCAACTAAGTCACTCCGGCTATACTTCTCAGACTACTTATCTTCGCTGCGTTAATCCTATTTTCATGCCAGAGGTGCCTTTTTTGACACTTTCTATGTGTTCATAAAGCTATACAGTACCTTATTCATTTTTTTTTCTGCCAACACCCTTCGGTCAATGTCACTGTCATACTTTTCATCTCTCGTAAACTTTGAACCAAAGTACACAAATTCATTTACTTGTTCCACTCTATATCCCTTAATCGAAACTTCACAGTTTGTCATGCTTTTTTCTCTTTCAAAAACCATTACTTTTATTTTGCTTACATTTAATTACATCCCTTTGATTTTCAGGGCATTATGCATAACAATAACCATCGCCTGCAACTCCTCTTCAGATGACGCTAATATGACTTGATTATCGGCGTAAAGAAGGCATTTGACGATTAAATCATTAATTTTCAATCCATACGCACTCACACAATCTTTTAAATCATCGTCTACGTATAAGTTAAACAGCCATGGCAAAGGCACACATTCCTGTCTCACACCTTTTTCGATGTTAAACCAGTCCATGCAAGCTCCTTTTATCCTGACACAAGCAGTGGAATCCTCGTAAAGTGATTTCAGTGCTCGTATTAAACTACCGCTCACCCCATATATAGACAATGTCGACCACAATTTACTCCTTACCACTCTGTCAGAGACTTTCTGACTTCCAGCCAAGAAGTTTTCGACCATACCTCGTAATGAAAAGATCTAGTCCATACATCTCCTTCCTCTCCTAAATCCTGCTTGCACATTTTATATTATCTTCTCAGTTTTATTCGTTACTTTTTTAATCATTATCTTTGCATACAGTTTGCCAACTATGCTAAGTAAACTAATACCTCGGTAGTTCTTACAGTCCTGCTGCAAACCTTTTCCCTTGTAAAGCAGCACGTTAACGGCCTTTCACCAGTCGTCTGGTACGCTACCACTCCTCCAACAAAGGTTAAAAAGGCGGTACAGCAGACTAGCTACCACGTTTTATCTAGCCTTCAGCATTTCAACTGTTATCCTGTCGTACCCAGCAGCTTTATCCAATTTTTTGTTGTTTAACGCTTTCACAATTTCGGTCGTACTAATTTTACTTTCATTGCAACTTTTACTCATATCTTTAAATGGGGCCTGTACTTGTGTATCCTCTTTCTCAAATAAACTTTCGAAGTATGCCTTTCATCTCTTTAATACGCATTCCTCTATTTTTACCATACTACCATCTTGGTTTCTGATTCTTTCCAGTTGCGAGGTAGTATCTTTACTTTTGGTTGTTCTTATGGACTTCCAGAAGAGTTTAATATTGTTTTGGAAATCGTCAGATAAACTTTAATCAATGAATAAAACAGTTGATAATGTTGAACATAAATACAATATTTCCGAACTTTCCTAATTTTTGTGGAGCAGTTTTTAAAAAGGTATTAAAAAACATTGTAAAGAAAAATGAGCTGCATATTAAAGAATTTATTACAATAGAAAAAAATATGTTCAATGAAAGATTCCTTGTTTAAAAATGACCACTTACCCTTGGCTTCGTTGATTCTGGGATGTTACCAATGCCCAACACGCAATATTGTTGTGGTATTAGGCCTATTTTAATGTGTCTGAGTGGCAGCTCGACATTATTTTACTGATTTTTATTTACAAGAAAACCGAAAAATATGTTTTTCCTTGCTGGGAATTAGCAAGTGGAGCTTTGTGCCGAAAGGCGGGGGTTTACACCCCCACAACCCCTCAAATACGGTTCTTTGGTTGTTTTTTCTCTAGCGACGTTTGACGTTGACCTTTATTTTTTTTACTCGAAATAAGACGATAAATACAAGTTAAATTAAATGGTCACGTTGAGTTTACTTTTCGTGTAAATATTTCAGAAGAGCGTCGTCATTATATTAAACTAGAATGTATCCCCGTGGATGGAGAAACTGCGACGGAATCTGGCACTTGATTTAGAATGAAAGTTTTAATAGAGATAGAGATAAAATGTTGGTGTTTTTTATTTTTTGACGAAGGGAATTCGAAAATATGGACTTTTTTAAATTGATATTACAAAGACATTAAAACTACCGATTAAAATGGACTTTGTAAAATACTCGCCATAAATTCGTTTTTGATATATTGATTTTTAGCCCGACCTGAGCACGTACTTCCTGAAGATCTTCCAGCATATTCCTGATATCTTGTAGGTTGTCAGACAACAAAGCTATATCAACAAAGCTATATCGTTACGATCTTTTGGGCTGCATAATGGCAGACTTAGAGATGTGTTTAAGAGTGATGTCCCAATTTGTCTAAAATTATATTGTAGCCTTCGCAAATTCTAGAGCTGTAAGTTCTTATTTTATTTTTCGGAAAATTTGGCTTGCTGGTAGAAACTAGCCATTAAACATAGGGCTCTTCCACGGCTGTTTTAGTACGTACTTTATAATAATTCGTTTATTTTTTAGCTAGCCAAGTCAGACCTTAGGCTACAATATATTATCCCAAGTTATTGAAAGAACTGATATTTAAAGTTGTTATACAATATTTTATGTTGTTATAAATAAATTGTAGGACCGACCATAAAACTTGGCACCCATTAAGATCTCACTTCTTTTGTCACCCGCACACTCACCCGCGGATTAACAAAAGACGATTGAGAAATGTCATACACGCTATTTTACTGTATTTTATTCCGAAAAAAGAAAAGAAGACTATTCCTGCGAATTATCTCCCTATCGCATTGCTCTTAGTCATATCCAAAGTCATGGAAAGTGATTAACATAAAACTCATCAAATATCTAAAGAAATTTGAGATAATACATGACAGACAATATGGATTTCGACAACTTCGGTCTACTGGAGATTTGCTGGTTTATGTCACTCGGAGATGGACAAACAGCAATGAGAAGTTTGGTGAATCCAGTGCAATAGCCTTGAATATATCTAAAGCCTTCGACCGCGTTTGGCACCAGGCATTGTTAAGCAAATTATTTGCCTACGGTCTCCCAACCAAACTTCGCCAATGGCTCTTGAGCTTCATGCAAGATCGCTCCTTACATGTAGCAGTTGACGGTATTTCTTCTGATGCGTTGAAAACCAATTCCGGGTCCCCCAGGATTCCATTCTGTCCCCCACCCTATTTCTTGTACGCAGACGACAGCACACTTGTCTCCACTTTCACATCCTATCGATCACTTTCGGTGAATGATACAAATAGACTCAGGCAGGAACAGGTTGACTCATAATAAGAGATCTTGAAGCAATCGTCGAGTGAGGAACCAACAATCTTGTTCAGTTCATCGCCCGAAAAACACAAAACGCCACTTTTTCCAAGAAAGTGAATTCCTCAAATCATTTCATCACAATGTCCGGAAATACCCTTAAATCAAGTCCCTTTATCTTGATTTTGGGAGTCACTGTGTCTAATAAAATGTCTTGACATACCATGTTACTAATATCGCAAATTCCGCAAGCCAGAGGTTTTCTGTGGAAAGCTAAAAAGTTTTTTAGTCCTGATCAATTGTTGACGACGTACAAGGCTCAAATCCGACCTCTACTGGAGTATTGCTCGCAAATTTGGGGCATTCTCTTCGTCTTCTAGATTCCATTCAGAAAAGGGCCTCTCGGTTAATAAACAGCTCAACTCTCACAGATACCCTTTAACCTCTAGAACATAGAAGAAGAGTTGCAGACCAGACATTACTTTACAGATATTTCCATGGCAGATGCTTCAGAGAAATAAAATCTTATACCACCACTGGCCACATTCGGCCAAAAAACTCGGCACGCTGATCAGTCTCACCCATTTACTCTTAAAATTGACACTACAAGGACCAGCCTCCATCAAGAATCCTTCTTTTACAAGGCTGCTACGGAATGGAACAGGCTTCCAAAATAAGTTTTTCCAGAAAACTATGACCTGAAACTTTTCAAAAAGCGGGTCCACAATCATCTCCCCCTTCTAATAGTCGCAGTGCGGATTATCCGCGGCCCACACGATAGGTCTATCTTTTTTGCGACTATTTTCAGTAAAACAAAAAAAAGATCGACTGTATTTTTTTTTAAGGTTTGTTACTTCAGAACTTTTTACTGGGTGAATCGATTTTAATGATTTTTTTTTATTTAATAGCTGGTACTTCCCGTGTAGTCCCATTTCAAATTTGGTTCAGTTCTGTCAATGGCATCCATGAGAAAACCATATAAGTCTTAAATTTGCATTAAGTATGTGCGCGACAGATGGACGAATAACTCAAGATCACGCCAACACATTTCGATGATTCTTTTTTTATTGGAAAGGACGTACTTTAAGGATGGTTTGATGAGAGTTTGGTTAGGTTCTAATTATGGGATACATGACAAAGTAACGGAATTCTTTAATTAGCAAATTAATTTGAAGTAAGTTTTTTTTTTTAATTTTTAATATTATTTATGTTCGTTACTCATCTCGCCAATTTGGTCATCAAATTGATTAATTCTAGCGGTAATTTATTTACAAACCTTTTATTTAAACACAAAGCTAGCTGTTCTGTGCTAAGGTTGCTCCAGTTACTGTAGGAACAATTTTTAATGTATACGATTTACGTTTGTAAACGTTTCCCAGATATGGAATCAAAGTACGATTGTCAATAAATATCTTTTAGATACAAATCTAGCAACTTAGCATTCATGTCGTGTTCAAGCAATTAATTTCAAATTCATAAAAATGTTTCCTACCGAGATTCCCGATATGGCAGACTAGAGAGTTATGTTATTATTTACCTTGAGTGCACACATACGTTCGGTTGCCAATTCAAAAATTTTAGACCCGTAAAGCAGTGAAAAATCACGAAACATTATTTTCGCAAAAATACGTTAATAATAAATTAAGCTGAGTTTGGTTTCCTGACGATGCCCAAAAATGACGAGATACGCTACTTAAGAGCTTACAATGCTGTACACACAAAAATTATGAAATACTATAATACTATTATAGAAAATAAATATAAAATGTGTAACACTATTTTTTTTTTAAAACCAGCCAATTTCACTGCATGTTAACTATAGGTATATGTGTGTCAATTATACATAAAAAAAAATTCATTCCTGGCTAAATGTCTACGACATGCATTAAATTATATCTGATAAATAATCGTCCATAATTCCATTTCGGGTAATATGCAGATGCTTGCAAAGTAAAATAAAGAATTATTAAATTTATCCATTCGAAGCGACCACCTATAGACCGGTTTCGGTGTGTTGCCCCTCATTAGCATAGGGTAGGTCTTGACAATCTCATGTTTGCCTTTCGAAGCGACAAATCAACAATTCCAACTCTTACCAAATATATACGAAGGACCAAACGAAAAGCGCCAGTCACGACATCTAAACTTATTAACAAGAACATGGTAAACAGCTTCTGAATGGCAGTATTAAAATATAAAAATTATAGAAAGCTATAATACTATTATAGTGGACAACAACAATCTAAAGAGAGTATAATGATACAAGTAATTGGTAAGCTAGCTCTATGAAGACTGAGATCCAGACAAGGAAATAAAATGCGAATAAAAATGGCTCGTAATGAATTTTATAAATTTAGGAAAGCGCTTACACCTCGGAATATAACTGTTGATCTAAGAATGCGATATGCAAGATGTTACGTGTGGTCCACCTAATTATATAGAATGGAGGCATGGACTATGAAAACAACGATACTCAGAACAATAGAAGCCTTTGAAATTTGGACCTATCGTCGTATATTGAAAGTGCATTGGACAGATTAATAACCAACGAGGGGATTCTACGATGAAAGAACTATTATTATTAATTAAAAGGCGAAAAACAAACTACCTTGGACACGTCATGCATAATACAAAGTATAAGCTATTACAAATTATAATGTAAGGAAAGATAGAGGGCAGGCGTGGAGTAGGAAGAAAGCAATTTTCCTGGTTAGGGAATATTACGAGAAAGTCAGCTCGATGAGCAAGATGTCAGAATAATAAAGAATCTCTATTGGAATCAAGTCACTGTGATCAGCTCTGAAGGAAAAACATCAGAAAATATCAAAATACAACGAGGGGTAAGACAGGGATGTGTTTTGTCACCACTTCTGTTTAATTATTATTCAGAGGCTATATTCAAAGAAATTCTCAGGAACAGGAACGAGGGGATAAATATAAATGGAAAGATTATCAACAACATACGTTATGCTGATGACACCTTGATCATAACCGACAACATACATGATCTTCAAGTATTGCTACAAGAGATCGATCGGGTCAGCAGGGAGTACGGTTTAAAAATGAACTATAAAAACACCAAATACATGGTCATAAGTAAAACCCCATTAAACCATCCTAATACCAACATCAATATCAATTGGTCGAGAAACGCGGAAACGTTTGAAAAAGTACTTTCTAAAAAAAATGTGTGAAAAATTCATCATGGTTGCTTCTTCAAGGGTAATTTTTACAACAAGTTTCTACCTCGATTAAACACTTAAAATTCCTCGTACTTTTCTGCAACACAATTTACACATTAACCTATTTCACCCATTTTTCGCAATTATTTAACGAGATAAGAGTTAATAGATCGAAAAAAATTATTCATTATTATTGCATTATCGATAGATAGAAACACTGGACTACTTTGACAAATGACAGGCTTTTTAAATCCGTACTTGGAATTGCGACGTTGCCATATATCTTCTTTTATAAATTATAGATTCGACTGTTAATCAATGATGAACATAAAAAATTAGCCTAACCTAACCTAACGGCCTAACCTAACACCAGCAGTACTTTTTTAAACCAATTGAAACATTAACTTTTGTACGCGCACTTGTTTTCAACTTACTAGCTCATTAACTAAAAAAACAGTCTTTTGTAAATTTTTAAAGTAATCCATAAGATATAACTTCTTTTTCATTAACTGAGCCATAAAAATATTTTATCTAATATACCATTAATTCTGGTTTGAATCGGCAACGTCGCAATTCCAATCAAGAGTTTAAGATGCTGTCATATGTCGAACAGGTTAATAGTTTATGTATCAATAACAATGATCAATTTTTTTGGAATTATTGACGCTTATTCCGTTAAAAAATTGCAAAAAAATGTGTGAAATAGGTGAATTATAATGTGTAAATTGTGTTGCCAAAAAGTACGCGGAATTTTAAGTGTTTGATCGGTCATAAAAATTACCCTTGAAATAGCCACCATGATGAATTTTTTACACATTGCTTTTAGGAAGTACTTTTAAAACGTTTCCGCACAAAAATTTCTATCAGGATATTCATTTTATAGTGTGTTTTAATGACCTATTAATATGGATATAAGCCGCTATCCCAAAGCTATTGCTTTCCTTAAAAGAAAATCTATTGAATATAAACCAAAAAAATCAAAAGTGTCGAATGAAGAAGAAATAGATCACTTCTTATCAGAAGCTGGAGATAATATCTACCTAATGACAAAGTTTATATAATTAAATCTAATTCCTCTTCTTCAATATGATTAATTTTTTTATTTTAGATTGCATTAATAATTGGTTTAGCAGGCGCTTGTCGTCGTGAAGAGCTTTGTAAAATGAATCAACATTCCCACTTCTGTTAAAATCCCTAATAATATTAATATAACTAATTGTCATAATTGTGTAATTAATATTCATAAGTAATATATTTATAAGAATTATTGTTTTATGCAATTGTCTATATAAAGTTTTTATCCACCGATATTCTTTTTAACATACAAAACGGCTACAGAAAAAATCTCACCTACGGCTCGTCCTAGAAACTTCCTACTCATACATACATAAAGTCACGCCTTTTTCCCGTAGGGGTAGGCAGATACCACTTGCTACGGTGCTTTCTCACATCTTTTCCTCTACATTCATCAGTACTCTCATACATGCTGTAGGGTTGTTGGTACTCTTGACCTGGCCTTTCTTCAAAACAATGTTGATCTGATCGAGATATGTTTTCCGAGGTCGACCTCTACCGACTTCCGTCCATTCACACTCGCCTTATAAATCATTTAAGTATTCCTTTATCTATCTTTGTAACCACATCTTTTTTTACACCACAGCGTTCTCTTATCTCACTATTTTTTACTTTATCCAACCGAGTCACTCCCGCTATACTTCTCAGACTACTCATCTCCGCAGCATTAATCCTATTCTCATGCTTCTTCTACCAAACCCAACATTCACTACCATTCATAAGTGTAGGAACCAACTCTCCTCTATGCACAGCCATTATATTTTGCTGATTAAATGAAAGTGAATTACGGTTTTTAAATAATTCACCCCAATTGGATATTCCGTGAACGTTTAGCTTATAAAAAATACAGAGTTTACCATAAACTAGCGAGTAACAACATTATTTGTGGATAAAACTCCAGCTGCACTGGCCTACGTAAACGCATGATTTATTGCCAATGCGTTGAAATTCAGATTTATAACGTTTTTCGATCGTGATAAAATCCGCATGTTGGGTGACTGACTGTTGAGAAATTATGAGTGTGTACACAAATATTAGATATAAGACAAACAATGCTACATTGTTGTTTATACTAAATGGGAGAATTGTTACGAATGTTTATTTATGGTTAATCTAAAAAAAAATTCTTTGCATTACTTCGAGCGTAACATGAGTGTTATTGCAACATTAACTCCTGCGTTCGTTGCAAACAATTTCACATCCTGATCCCAAAAAAGCGAACCTTGAAAAAATTACAATTATTTAAGATTCCCTTTGAAGTAACAAATCCCCCGATATACGCCATTTTATGCTCAAAGTAGCCGTTTTAATAATAAATGAGGCAGTGGAATCATCGGCAATAAAAATGATAATGAAAAAGCTCCATTTATACTCCCATTACTTGTAAGTAAACTCTTAGTGTACTCTTACAAGGGTGAAATTATTTTCTTCGTGTGCCAAGAAACATACAGAACTGCAACCCGCCCACCGAAAACTTTTAAGAATCAACTGAGATGTCAAATGTTACGATTGATTCTGCCAGAATTGTTGTTGGCGTTGAGAATTGATATTTTCGGTATTTTATTTGTACTTTTACGTTTGCGCTTTCCATACTCTTTTGGACTCTGAACACATGATTTTACTATTATCTCCCTATAATTTAAATAGTTAAATAAATAGTAAACACTCAAATCACATGTACAATAAACGATAAACTTTCTTTTCTAAATCTGTATTACACACATTTGCAACAGTATCCATTTTCAAAACTTAATTTCAATAATAAAAAAAAATTCACGTATAATCTAACACAATAAATTATAGTTTAGAAAAACTAAAAAACACCCTTTTGGAGTTAATTAAACTAAAAAGTAAAAATTAATTCTTAACATAGGAATAAAATAACTGACGAGAAATTTAATGTCACTGTTCTAAAAGCGTGGGGTGCTCTCATTCCGAAACGCAAGGTTATTTTAAAAATGTCATACAAAGCAGTGACATTGATTGACAATAATTTTTTTTTGACAGTGACATCAATTTTCTCGTCAGTAATTTTAGTCCTATGTTAAGAATTATTTTTTACTTTTTATTTTGATTACCTCCAAAAGCGAATTTTTAGTTTTTTTAACTAAAATTTATTTTTCGCCTTTTAGTTCGATTTGTTTTACTCACGAAAAAAATTATGTATTAAATGGTGAAAGGATACATCCGCCGGGAATCGAACCCGGGCTGCCCGCGTGGCAGGCGAGCATTCTACCACTGAACCACAGATGCATTTCGTTACGTGACGATTTCTACTAAATCGCACTACCCGTAAGCCGCGTTAAGGAACTTCGTTTCAAAAATCCTAGATCCACCTCGGTTTATTCGAAGTTTCTATTTACAATTTTTTTTATAAAATTTAATTTTATTAAAATTTCATTGGAGTTCAAATAATAATAAACTTGCTTAATTAAATAGGAAAAAATAATTCTTGTTGACATTAGCTTAAACGTTTTACCGACGTTTATTTTAAGACGTTGACGTATTGTAATTTAAACTGTCATTTATGTATAGATAGTCACGTTCAGTAATTTTGCAGATATCATTTTTATATTTCACAGTTATTAAAAATTCTTGTACCTAGACCCGTCATTGGTTCGCGAACATTTAGAAATGAAATGTCTTTGGGAATATTGTGTGACGAGTTTTAGGGAAATGATACACAATTCAAATTACTGTTAACTACGTGTACTTATTGAAATGAAAGGAAATTTTGGCAAGAGAGGCGATGCGCGTCAGTGTCGAAGTTCGTCGAGAGACTGTTGGAGTTTGTTGAGAGACTGTGACGAAAGCCGTTAAGAGACTGACTGTCGGAGGCCGTTAAGATACTGACTGTCGGAAATTGACTGACTGACTTAGTTGATGGAACTGACTGACTGACGAAAACTGACTGACTGCGTGTACCTCTGTCCGTCCTTTTTATCTTCATTCCCCAGGTAGTTAGTTTTATGACGTTTCATAGATGATGCTTAACTTGGCGGAAAGGAATTTTAGAGTTATACAGATTTACATTGCTAGTGTACGTGAGTAGCTAAAAAAGAAAGAAGCGTCTGGTCATATAAGTTAGGCTCGTATACGTGCTTTATTGAAAAGGACCAGACTTGGGATAAAAAGGTCTTCAGTGAAATTAGTCATCGGAATTTTGAGGATTTAAAATGCAAAAGTTTTGTCACGTCGTCTGTACAAAACTTGTATGTATGACCGCTACATGTCAATAAAAAATCAACCACATATTGAGCGAAAAGAAAAATGAGAATTGAACATTTTTTTTAGACAATTAAGATTGGAATATCATGAAACGATTCCTGTGAATCTAATGAACGCACCGATGAAAAAACAATTCTAACCGACCCCCGTACATTATCTCTTACGCAAACATAGAAAGAGTTATTAACTTGGCAACGTCGCATTCAATTAGAACAACAAACGACGCAAGAAGTTCATCCTTATCTTATCTCTGGATATATAAGATTAAGCTTTGCAGTTATATCACTAATTGAAACTGGACTCGATTGCTCTCTTATCTTTTCTGTATCCTTGGACGCAAACTTCTATGCCGTGCGAGGATTTCGACGCCGACGGCGACGCCGGGATGAAGTCGGCGCGAGAATTACTGCTATCTACCAGGAATTTTCCCAATCATACTTAAATCTGAGAGACACCATGGACGCAACAATTATTTCGTTATTAAAATGATTAAAAAAACAAGTAACTACCAGAACATTAAAGAAAAGATCTCATAAAAAAAGACAAGGTCTACTACTACTTGGACACTCATTTATCGTTATGAATTACGTAGGACGTTGTATATTTTCTTTTTCTTTTGTTCCTATTTTTAAAAGATTCTTTTGCGTAATTTCACTCACACATTTTAGAAAGTCGTATATTTATTACTTTAGACAAATAAAAAACGAACTTTTAAGGCGCACAAGAAACCCATTAGGAAGCTATTAATTATTTTATGGACGTTATTAAGGGCAAGAAAATGGGACGCCTGGTCAAGAGCATTATAAATGAACAGATGCACGAACATAAAAATTATAATTAATACGACTAGAATATCTCAAAAATTTACCTCCACAAACATTGCATGATTACAAATCATTTGGGAAGGCATTCCACAGCAGTTTATCAATAATTTGACAGATAGTCTTTCAAATAGAGTAACAGCATTAAGGCGAGTCCGAGGTGGTCCTACACGGTGTTAAGTTTCGTATACAGCTGTTGAAAGTACCGAAATGAATGAACTTAGTATGTTGTTATTTTCTTTAATTTGTCACTTTTTCTTCAACACCCATTTTGCTTTATTGAAGATAAGTACTTAGGCAGTATAATAAATAAAAAACTGAACCCCGAGATAGAGATCAAATGCCGGATTGAAGCAGCCAGGACAACCTTCAAAAGCATGAAAACTCCCTTTTGTAATGATAACTTGAACTTGAAATTGACGAATGGTTAAATGTTATGTTTTGCCGGTACTGCTAAACGGAGCAGAGAGCTAGACCTTGAAAGTGATCCTACTCAATAAATTAGAAGCATTTGAAATGTGAATTCATCGAGAAATGCCAAAAGTTCCATGGACATGGAGTTAGCTTATCTCGGTTAAATATTGCGATGAGACAAACATCGACTTCTTCCACTCATAATGAAGGAAAAGATAAAAGGTAGACATGGAGTAAAAAAAAGATGTCATGGTTAAAGAATATCAGAGACTGGACAAAGTGCTGGACAACTTTTAAGAACGGCAGCAAACAAATCGATTATTTTTTTTTTACAAGTGACACGTAAAAATGGGTTGCTAGACACTTTAAAAAAATTCTCACCAAAGCATGAGCTCTTAATTTTAATAGGAAGATCCTCCGCATCGCAGTTTTGTATTTTTTCTAAGTCCAATAGAAAAAAATTCATACCTCATCATTTATCGATTAAACAGAAAAATGTTCCGAAAGAATTTTTTAGGAAATTTAATGCTCTACAAAAAAGGTATCTTATATTTTTTCCGTAAACCTCACCATTTGAAAGATATTAAGGATTTAATTTTGATTATTTTAAACATTTTATTTTTAATCATTAGAAATCACGGACATAGGGAAAATTTCTCCTCCAGAGAATTTTTGTTTTGTATTTTATTTCATCTGTTTAAATTGTGAACTAGCGCCACCTACTTTTTCCTTTATCGTTATGTTGTCGTTGGTGGGTGAATTAACTTGATATTTATCGAAAATATGGATAAGGAAATTCATTTGATCGGTAAACCTGTGCAAAAATTTGTATTGCGCATTTTGTAAAAGTCATTTATTGTCGAGTTATAAAATTCATAAACAAAAATTAAATTTGTCATAAAATAATCAAAATTAATTCCTTAATATCTTTCAAATGGTGAGGTTTACGAAAAAAATATAGGATACCTTTTTCGTAGAGCATTAAATTTCCTAAAAAATTCTCTCGAAATATTTTTCTGTTCAATCGATAAATGATGAGGTATGAATTTTTTTCTATTGGACTGAGAAAAAAATACAAAACTGCGATGCGGAGGATCTTCATATTAAAATTAAGAGCTCATGCTTTGGTGAGAATTTTTTTAAGGTGTCTAGCAACCCATTTTTCCGTGTCACTTGTAAAAAAAGAAATAATCGATTTTTTTGACCCACCCTATGTAGATACTTAACTTTGTGTGAATACAAATGTTTTACGATTAGAATAGTGTTGACTGAGAGAAATGGCAAACAACGAGAGGTAAGGTTAAAAGTTTGTTGCCCAAATATCGATAATAATGCTCGTCACGACAACCATTTCGGGAAAGTTAAAATATAGATAGTAGCAAACGTATGCAGTTCAAACGATAGATATACACAATCCATTAAGAAAGTTCCAAACTGTATCCGCAGCCACTCAGACTCCCAAAGTTTTATTAGCTTTTAATGCTGTACTACTTCGATATCTATACTATACACACACACACACACACATGGCTTTACCATTCATTTTATAGCCAGAAATAGCAGACGATAAGTGTATTTATTGTTTTAGTTCCACAAACTGCTATAAAATTTTCTAGAAAACACATACTTTTGAAACGAAATTTAAGGAATGATTAATTCGTTTGCGACGAAAACCAGCCAAACGATACACAAGCTAAAACGGTTATTTTTCAAACCCTAGTTTCTTTATCGTCCCTAAAACTCCTAGACTTCACGAACTACGCTATCAAAAGCTGCATTTAAATAAGCCTTCAAAGTGTTATTTACATGATTAAAATACTCTCTACAGACGCGTCGACGTAATAACCGTCGACCAGTCGGAATTGTGGATATTATTTGTTTTTGGAGCAACAGACCAACATTCGTACAAAGAGAAACATATGCTGTAATTATATAAACAATATTTACACACCTAAACACCGGCGACCCGATCCTGAATGTTTATTTTAACGGATTCATTTATTATATGGCTGCGTTACCACTTGGCGACGAAAAAACCGCACGACTAATATTCACAGGTGGAGACCCAGCCCTATGTTACGCGTACAACGATCGTTTAAAAATTAAAAATATTAGATTAATTTTTTACATAACACCAAAATGAAAATATTTTGGTGGCTATATGTGCGGCTAAAAGAGCTGTCTAAGCACTACAATAGGTTTTTTTAAGGGCAAAGCATTCATTAAAATTCTTAAAAACATCTGCAAGCCACACTAAATAAACTCATGGACAAAATTGACTAACAATATAAATTATTTAAAAAATCAACGGATTTATCTATTGTACATACATATATATAGTCACGCCTTTTTCCCGTAGGGGTGGGCAAAGACCAGTTTCTTCCACTTGCTACGGTTCTTACACACATCTTTTGCTTCCTCTACTTTCATCAGTGCTCTCATACATGCTCGTCGGTTGTTGGTACTCTTGACCTGGCCTTTCTTCAAAACGATGTTGATCTGATCGAGATATGTTCGCCGAGGTCGACCTTTACCGACTTCCGTCCATTCACACTCGCCTTATAAATTTGTTCCGTCAATCTTCCTTCATCTCTATGTACAGCTAGACGTGCCTTTTTTGACACTTTCTGACTGTTCATAAAGCTATGCAGTGTCCCATTTATTTGTGTTCCTACCAACACCTTTCGCTGAATGTCACTGTCATACTTTCCATCTCTTGTAAATTTTGAACCAAAGTACACAAATTCATCAACTTGTTCCACTCTTTCTTTCTTAATCAGAACTTCATAGTTTGTTATGCTTTTTTCTCTTTTAAAAACCATTTCTTTCGATTTGATTACATTTATTTTTATTTCATCATGCAAAACATTAACCCTCGCCTACAACTCCGCTTCAGAAAACGCTTTTATGACTTGATCATCGGCGTAAAGAAGGTATTTGACGATTAAATATCTATCATATGGCCACGTTACCTCTTGGCGACGAAAAAACCGCACGACTAATAATCACAGGTGGAGACTCAGCCTTATGTGACGTATAACGGTCGTTTAAAATTTATAAAAATTAAAATATATTTTTACATAATACCAAAATTAAAATATCGGGGTGGCTATATGTGTGACTAAAATAGTTGTCTAAGCACTTCCCTAAAGCCATACCAGAAAAGTCATAAAAGTCGTCTAGAAAATTTCATTTTAACGTTTTTAACAATATTCATTGAAATTCTTAACAACATCTGCAAGCCACACTAAATAAACTCATGGACAACATTAAATTAACAATATGAAATTATCCAAAAAATTAATTTATCTTTTTCTCGTGTCCCCATTTAGAGTTTATTAAGTATTTGAATGGTAGGCTATGCCTATTTTGCCTATCAAAACAATTTGTTTAGATTTACAGTTTTAAAGAATCCAAATGGTCGTGAACAAGTCTGACAAATACCAGGAGAGAGGTTTTTTCTTTGCAATATCTTTGCAAGGGTTTTAAGAAAACCAGTGCAAATTTTTCAAAATCATTCATAGTTTTATAAATTGTTGGCATAAATTTACTCGATATTATTTTTTTATTAATGGCAACAAAACCACTGTTGAACAGTGTTATCTGTAGGAAAAACAATAAAACGATGACTTTTTGAATGTTTTTAGTGCCTGATAAAATGCAGATGAGGAGGCTAGCCTCAATAGATATAGGAGGAGAAATGTTTTGAAGCTTGAGGAGCTCAAGATATGCAAAGTAGACTTTAACCGTAATATATGCCTTTTTTACTAATACTAATTAGACTGTTAAATAACCTTACTATTATGATAGATTACCAGATGAAGGATACATTTCTCTTGCTGTTTACAGTTCTGTAAACCAGTGCAAATTTTTCAAAATCATTCATAGTTTTATAAATTGTTGGCATAAATTTACTCGATATTATTTTTTTATTAATGGCAACAAAACCACTGTTGAACAGTGTTATCTTTAGGAAAAACAATAAAACGATGACTTTTTGAATGTTTTTAGTGCCTGATAAAATGCAGATGAGGAGGCTAGCCTCAATAGATATAGGAGGAGAAATGTTTTGAAGCTTGAGGAGCTCAAGATATGCAAAGTAGACTTTAACCGTAATATATGCCTTTTTTACTAATACTAATTAGACTGTTAAATAACCTTATTATTATGATAGATTACCAGATGAAGGATACATTTCTCTTGCTGTTTACAGTTCTGTAAAAGTTGTCATATGTATACAATTTAAACCTCATCAACTTTAGTTTGTTTAATTCCTTAAAGAGGTTTTAAGTTATATTTTTTAAAGATAAAAAAATATATAAATAAAACCAAGTGTTGATAAAAAAACTTAAAATGACGGTAGAATTAAAAACATCCTTTAATTCGTTGGTATTAAAGCAAAGCCCTCCATAAATAAAAAAACATTGAAACAAAAGTCAGATCTCTACGGATCTATTAAGGGGTGGAACCCCCCCAAAATTAAACATTCCTAGGCCTCGTCTTTCAGGAGATATACAGTGTAAGTCAGTGAGTGGTGTTTGAAACTTATAGATACACACATTTTATTTTTACTTTAATCACAAACGCGTAAATACCCTACACGCTACACCCTAGTCAAACTCATCATACCCAATGAGCTTTGGCACAAAAATACCAGTTATAATCGGCACCAAATCGTCACGTCTAAAATTTGGACATGCTTGTGATACATTTGTGATACATTAAAAGGAGTAATATTAGTTTATTTTAGACAAAAAAGAAGTAAGAAAATCCGATTCTTTTTGGGAAAAATTGATCGCTTTCACTACCGCTTCGACTTCAAAGAAAAACCCACAAAACGATCTAAAAAATGAAGTGTCAAGCGAACGTTGCATCTACCACATTTCAGCCCCATTTAACACGAAAGTTGTACCCCCAAAAAACTCTCGATAGAATGAATAACTCACTAATGCCACCCCATAAAAGCGAAGTTAACATTTATTTGCTCGGGAAAGAAGAAAAGAGCAAAAAAAAATAAAATGAAAAAAGGGGCCAGCATTAATTTAATTTAGTCAAGAGATTAATTGCATTCGTGCAAAAGCGGCGAGTCAAGAAGGAAGTGCAAAGCCTTGGAATTTATTGAAGTTGACAGAACGAAAGTTTAGTGTCCCTGGATAGAAAGGGAAACAATGGAGAATGCAGCTATCAAATCGCCACAATTTGCATTTGCGGCTGAATTCGGATTGCAGTGTTTTGACTGTAACCAGCGGAAATATGGGACACTGTTTTTTATCCGGCGGAAATACTCCTACAGCCGCACTTTTATTTCAGACCACTTAATCGATGGCAAAACAACGTACGAAGGGCGTCTGATAAGATTTAAAAACAGCAGAAGTTTAGGGAGTAGATTGCAGCATTACATACGACCTTAGTCCAGATTCAGTTGGCCTACCATATAAAATGTCAGTGATTGGCATTATCGAAGATCATTTAAACTTATTAAGCTATAATTATCCATTTTTACTTTGTAAAAGTGCATTAAATTAAAAGTTTATGTTAACTTCACAAATAACCAAAATTAAAACATCCTATTAGTATACAATACACTAATACTTGTAGAAATATTGATTAAAAGAGTAACGAATGAAACTGACAAGATAATATGGGATGTGCAAGCAGGATTTAGAAGAGGAAAGAGACGTATGGATCAGGTCTTTTTATTACGAGGTATAGTCAAATATATATATATATATATATATATATATATATATATATATATATATATATATATATATATATATATATCAACAATCGTTCCTCCTTTGGCAGTCTCTTCGAGATTAACCCGTCAAGTTCAGTCTTCACACCCCTTCGTGGTCACTTTGGAGACCTGCAGAACATCACTTTCCAAAGACTCATTCATCCAACGAATTGCGAGGCTTTGGAACTCATTGCCTAGGGAGGTGTTCCCCGAGGCATACAACCTCCAGAAATTTAAGAAGAACACCAACTCCTACCTTCTTTCCCTTGGTTCCCACGATGTTCTCTGAACATTACAGGATATCCCTTTTCGTGGGAACCAGAACATATAAAAATATATATAAATATATATATATATATATATATATATATATATATATATATATATATATATATATATATATATAAAATTTTGGCTCGAATTATTTACCACTGCCAGACACCGATAAAAGATGCATCTCTGGGTGTTAAAAAAAGCCTTAAAAACTGGTTTGATCAAAGAGAACGGGGGAAAGTTTAAATTAGCTTCAGGTTTGCCGATAAGGGAGGTTCGCAGAAGATGGAAAAAGGGAGGCAAAAGCCGAAAACGACGAAGTCGAGGTAGGAGGAACAGCGAGGACGATCTTAAGCTAGAGTATGATACAAGCTTAGAGCCAATGAATAGAGGTAAGAGACGCAGAAGACGAAGAGGGAAAAACAAAAAAGACGCGTTAAAAGGCGAGGAGTAGAAAATTAAGCAGAGAGCGTGCGAACGTAATCAAAAACATACAAAACTAGTTCTGATAATTTTGATTTTTAATAAACGCAAAGGTTGATAAAAATAATGCGTTATTATTCATAAACTATGGAAATCTGAAAAAAAAAAAATTTCAGTTTTAAAATAATATTTTTTATTTCATGACTTCGCTGACGAATTCGATATACGGTTTATTTAGATTATTTACTTATGTATATTTAATCATTTGCAAATAAAAATGAACGCATTTTAAAAAGTAATTAAAAGTTAATGTGCTTATTCTATGCCCCGGTGATCGAAAGATCAAGTCGAAGTAGACGAATTTAAGTTCGATTTATGTCCTCACCTTTACGTGGTGACCATATATATATATATATATATATATATATATATATATATATATATATATATATATATATACAGCATGATACATTCGCTGTCCATAAGAAAGTAAAAACTCTAATAGAAAGTAATCATCGCTCAAATATCAACAACTTACTAGACGAAACGGGAAACCTTATCACCACCACTGAGGACAAATTGAAAACATGGAAAAAATACATAGAAACCCTATTTAATGACAACAGAACACTACACGATATTACCTCACAAACAATATTGACCACAGGTCCATCGATAACAAACACCGAAGTAGAAAAAGCAATGTCACGAACAAAAAATGGAAAAGCATGTGGCCCCGATGGGGGATTCCAGCTGAAATCTTGAAACTGTTTACCGGTCATAACTTAAACAACTTAGTTGACTTATTTAACGATATATATCGATCTGGAATGATACCCGAGGAATGGCTTCAATCGACCTTTATAACGTTACCTAAAAAAAAGCAATCCTAAGAAATGTGAAGACTACCGTATGATTAGTTTAATGTCTCATACACTCAAATTGTTTTTAAAGGTGCTACATGAACGAATATATCGGAAACTTGAAACACGTATAGGAAGTACACAGTTCGGATTCAGAAATGGACTCGGCACCAGAGACGCTCTTTTTGCCATACAGGTATTAATACAACGGGCCAGAGACGTTAACTGTGAGGTAAACGCTTGCTTCATAGATTTTGAAAAAGCTTTCGACCGGGTACAGCATGAAAAACTTATTAACATCCTAAGAAGAACTGGATTAGATGATGGAGACATACGAATAATAGAAAACCTCTACTGGAATCAAAAAGCCTCGATAAGAGTGGGAGATCAAGCTACCGAAGCTGTGGAAATTAGACGTGGGGTTAGACAGGGTTGTATATTGTCTCCGCTGTTATTCAATATATATTCGGAAGAATTATTTGCTGAAGCATTGGAAAACATTTCTGAAGGCATTTCTATAAATATTCAACAATATACGTTACGCGGATGACACTGTTATTTTAGCAGATACATTCGATGGCTTGCAGCATATCATGAATGAATTGATGGTTCATTTAAATGAGTATGGTTTACAGCTCAATACTGCAAAGACTAAATATATGACAATAAGTAAAGGTCGCCCCACAATGAATCAACTACTAGTGAATAATACTATTATAGGAAAAGTTGACCATATTTCCTATCTGGGCTGCCTGATAAACGAAGAATGGGACCACTCACGAGAAATCCGCCAACGCATAGAAAAAGCGAGAGCCACCTTCCTAAGAATGAGAAGTGTGTTCTGTAATAACAACTTGAGCTTGAAACTCAGGAAAAGGCTTCTCAACTGTTATGTGTTCTCGGTTTTGCTGTATGGTGTAGAGGCGTGGACAGTGACAGAGGCCACAAGCAAACGAATCGAGGCATTTGAGATGTCGGATTTTGAAAATTAGCTGGGTAGATCATGTATGCAACGCAGAGGTTCTGAGAAGAATTAAGATACGGACCCCTGAAATACTTAGAACCGTTAAAATACGGAAGCTCTCTTACCTTGGACACATAATGCGGAACGAAAAATATAACATATTACAACTAATAATCCAAGGCAAGATAGAAGGAAAAAGAGGACCTGGCAGAAGGCGCACATCTTGGCTCAAGAATCTGAGACAATGGTTTGGCAAAACATCGACTGAACTTTTTCGGGCAGCAGTGAACAGAGTAACTATAGTAATGATGATTGCCAACGTTCGCTGAGCGGACAAGGCACCAAGAAGAAGAAGATATATATATATATATATACCTTGTCTTCGTCAGATTGACAGTTAGTCCCCATTGGCTGTATTCTCTCATCATGTACTCTGCATGTCCTCTACATCATTTGCTATAACGACCTGATCATCGGCAAACTGTAGTGTGTACATACATCCGTTATCCAGTTCAACACCCATGCCAAAAACTTTCGTTTTCCATTGCTTTAATGCGCATGCTACATATATTTTGAAGAGAGAGTTGGTGAATGCAGCATCCTTGTCTTAGTCCTTTGGTAACTGGAAATTCTTCGGTTATATATTTTCCAATTTTTATTCGCGATCTTGTGTTTTTATAGAGTTCTTTCACCGCATAAATAAGAGTGTAATTAATACTTGATTTTTCTCGAGTTTTCACAGTTTGCGAATTGGAACAGTATCGTAGCTTTTTGAAGGTCTACAAATGTGATATAAGTTTCTATGTTTTTTGCAGCTCATTTCTCTATTATTTGGTTCAGACAGAAAACATTGTCGGTGCACGATCTGTCTTCTCAAAAACCACTTTGTTCTTCTTCTTCGTTCTGCCTGAAGTCATCCTCTATTAGGTTACATAAGATCCTTCCATAAAGTCTACTCATGGAGCTAGTGACTAAAATTCTTCTATAATTGTTGCAGTTCGTCTTAACTCCTTTTTTATGGATTAACGAGATGTATGATTCCTTCCAAGGTTCTGGTACTGGATGACCATTTAGACAATTGTTGATAATAAACGTTGGATTGTTGTGAAGTTTAACTGTTCCGTTTTTTTACATTTTCGAATAATAAGATCCACGTCCTTACTTCCTTCCTGTAAATATGTATGGGACCTGCTGGATCGTCACCTAGATATTGCTCTCGTGTTCTGTTAATAGCTTTATAATAATACATTTTTTAAAATTGCCTAAAATTAACATTAATCACATTCCAGATGAATGTCAAAAAAAAGAAAGATGTTTAAAATCGTAAGTCTGTGTTTCAAATATGTTTAATAATTTTAATGTTTTATTTGCTCCAATAAGCTCAAAACTCTACTCTATTCCTTTAAATAGCATATATGTTTTTTAAATGTTATTTTGTAGCAGCTGGTTTTCCTTCGCGAGTGATAATGCCAACAACGCTACGAATTTTGTGTGTGGGCCAACTGAAGCTGGACGAGGCTCGTTTTTTAATAGCAACATTTTTCAAATTTAAAAAACACACACACACACACTTTCTCTCTCAAGAGTCCATCCATCATAATATTCCGTTCAGCACATCTCTCGGGCTACCACCATCCATCCCTAACAGTTCGTCTCAATTTTGCTAAAAAGTCACGTACCTCCTGAGTGCTACACGAAGGACGATGTCATGTCGAAAGTTTCCTGGAAAATGGCTGGAAATTATACGGTTGCACATTATTCATTTGTTCTGAAAGACCTTTGCGTCGACCCGGCGCTGGTTTTGAATATTGTTCTCCTTTAGGATATCAACCCGTCCTGCAGGACGAACTGTCAGATTAAATTATCTGAGAACGTTTTTTTTTTATTATTATTTTCCATTTAATTTAACAGGAAACGTAGCTTAGCCAGCAAAATAAGAAACCGGGGGAATATTTAATCCCGGTTCCTCCACCAATTTCTTGAATATAATTTTTCAGTAAAAAAGACCAGATCGAGAGTGTACCAACAACCGACGAGCATGTAGTTGGCTTTGCCTACCCCTGAATGAATAAATAAATCAATAAGAGTTGTGGAAGAGGTCTAATTTTTCACTAGTCACTTCAATTCTTCTGTAATTCTTCTCATGTACTGCTACTGCTCCAAGTGGGTCACTTCCTTGGTCTTGTATACACCGCAGGTAGTGCCTTCACTGGGTGGTGGCTTCGCATTTAAAGGTAATATGAGTGGCTGTTTTCTCCTCCCCATTACATACATACATATAGTCACGCCTTTTTCTCGTAGTGGTAGGCAGAGACCACTTCCTTCCTCTTGTTACGGTTCTTACTCACATCTTTTGCTTCCTCTACTTTCACCGGTATTTATTTAATTTATTAACGAACTCCTCTTTTAAACCTTCTTCTTGCAAATTCTCAACTTTTATACGCTCTAGAACACTACTTGATTTATGCACCCGATGGCGCCACCGCTTAAAGAGACCTCTTATTCGGCTCATTACTAAGAAGTGGTCTGTGTCAATACCTGCACCGCGGTATGCCCGAGTGTCCACCACTTTCTTTTTTAATCTTTCATCCAGAATTACAAAATCAATTGTACTTCTCTGGTATCCTTCTTGTCTTGTGTACAAGTGGATCCTTTTATAGTTAAACATTGTGTTTGTTACCACAAGATTCCACTCCAAACATACTTCAAGTAGACTTTCTCCGTTTTCATTTACTCTGCCGTCACCGTACATTCCCAGAACACTGTCATAGCTTTCATGTTTTACTCCTACCCAACTGTTAAAATGATTTAACATTACAATTCTTTCATTTCTTATTACATAATCTGCATATAGGTTATGTGTCAGACACGCCTATATTGTGCAGATGTTTTTTTAAAAACCAGCGTCCGGTACAAAGCCCTACTTCCCTACTTAGCGAGAGCAGCTTTCCTGGCTGCTTAGGTAAGGGTTCTTTCATTATTAACTTGCTGTGTCTAGCTTCCTCTGGCTGTGCTCACTTCAGCTGATGTTAAGAGTGGACCCAACCATTAATCGCTGCTTTAACGCTGGCCTTGGGTATCCCTATAATTGGTTCTGGCCCAATAAATGGTGTTCCAGATCCCCACCTAGCTAGTTCGTCCCCTTCTTCGTTTTTAGAAATACCTTTATGTCCTGGCATCCACGACAAAGTGACCTTGTTATGGTTAGCCAAGGTTTGTAGGTTTCCGGCACATTCCCGGACAAATTTTGCGTCTACTGTCGGTGATGCCAAAGCTTTAAGTGCCGCTTAACTATCTGATCTATTGTTTTCTTTTTGTATCCTCGTTTAAGATTTTTAACAACACAAGCGATTGTGGCATGTTTTTTATTTTACTGAAAATAATCGCAAAAAGAATATACCTATCGTGTGGGCCGCGGACGGCCAGCACTGCGACTATTAGAAGAGGGAGCGATAATAGAAAGAAGATGATTGTGGACCCACTTTTTGAAAAGTTGCAGGTCATAGTTCTCTGAAAAAACTGATTTTGGAAGCTTGTTCCATTCTGTAGCGGCCCTGTGAAAGAAGGATTCTTGATGGAGATTGGTCCTTGTAGTGTTAATTATGAGAGTAAGTGAGTGAGACTGATCAGCCTAATGTGGCCAGTGGTGGTATAAGAGTTTTTATTTCTCTGGAGCATCTGCCATGGAAATATCTGTAAAGTAATAGCTGGTCTGCAACTCTTTTTCTATGTTCTAGTGGGTGAAGTGTATCTGTGAGAGTTGAGCTGTTTATCAACCGAATGGCCCTTTTCTGAATGGAATCTTTAGCTTGGAAGACCGAGGCATGTATTCCCAATGAGTACTGCCTACCGCTACGGAAAAATGCGTGACTATATGTATGTATGTAATTTTTCAGTGTATTATCATAAATCCAGATGGCAGCAGACGTGTTAAATGTGTTATACCACAATAATAAGTTTTTATTTCGTTGAAAAATTATCTTTGCTTTAAAACGACTTTGAGATGTGACGATAAGAAAAGAACTCACGAATGAGGAAATCAGAAGAAGGTTGATTATTTCTGTTGCGGAAGCTCTTAAGGTATTAGCCAAATGCTATCGGATTTCCATGCCATTCGACCCTCTTGCAATTCATACGAGGCGTAAACATGCAGGAAAATGTTATCCTTATTTTCGCATTTCTCAACATTCAAACAAAAAATAAAAACGAATCCATAATTAACGTATCAAAACTTTCTTCTAGTTTTGGTATGTTTTTGCAGTAGTGTGGACTACTCACATTATTTTGGGCTACAGATAGAACTGATCAACCGGTATTCTAAAAACATGGAAATAAAAAATTGAGTAAGGCAGAGCTGCATCATGTCTAAACTTCTTTTCAATATATACGCGGAAAACATATTTGAAAAAGCGTTGGAAAAGGCAACAAAGGGTATACAGATAAACAAAGAATGGGTTAACAATGTGCGATATGCTGATGATATAATCATACTAGCCAACAACATAGACGAACTGCAGCGCGTCATGGAAAGAATACAGAAAGTGAGTAAAGACTACGGTCTTAGCCTTTTTCTTCTTCTTCAGCCAATTACTGCCCACTGCAGGACATAGGCCTCTTCTAATCTCTTCCATGCGTTTCTGTCTTGAGCTGATCGCTGCCAATAGGTGCCTTAGCCTAAAAATATCAAAAACAAAGTGGATGATAATAAGCAAAAATCAGACCAGATGATCGAACGTGTGGAGTCATACAAGTACCTCGGTACGTTGATCAATGCAAGATGGTACCAGGCCATCGAAATCCGATCAAGGAATGAAAGAGCTCGAGCATCGTTCAATAACATGAAAAGTATTATCACAAGCAAGGATTCATCCCTGCCTTTGAAATGTGGATATACCGCTGTATTCACAGAATTTCGTCGACTGACCATATAACTAATAAGGAAGTGCCGCAGCGAATGGGAAAAGAAAGAAAAATTACACTCACAGTTAAAAAAAGGAAACTGGAATACTTCGGGCACATAATGAGACATAAAAAATATCGTCTACTTCAGTTGATAGTTCAAGGAATGATCAACAATAAATGAGGACTAGGAAGGAGAAGACACTCATGGCTATAAAATTTACGCCAGTGGCTTGGACATTTATACAGTTATTTAGAAATGCCGTCAATAAAATTAAAATTGCCATGTTAATAGCCAGCGTCTGCGACGGATAGGGCACGCTAAGAAGAAGAAGAACCTATTAAGAAATCCCAGTCATATTTAAAAACCTCATAAATTAAAAAATTTTATACCAATAACACGGTTACTCTTGGGATTGTGAATTAAGGTCTAAAGCTTAAAATTTAATTAGTTATAAGGTTATCATGACACGGAATGGTAAGTCACTCGACGTGGTCTTGAAGTAAAATTAAAAAGTTTGCAATATAAAATTGTGCATTCAAAGAGGCGGAAGTACGAGCTTTATATAAAAGCTCCGAGCTTAAATTTAATTTTGCAAATCGCATTTACGAGAGGCCTCCAACTTAAAACTATCATTAATTTAAATTCCACAGTCGAACCTTAAACGTTTTGTTCCCAAAAACATTTTTTTTCAAATTTTATCGGCAGACATAACCTTAAAATGTTTTGCGCAAACGTCATCTGAACTCGTGGATTTTAATACATATTTAAATATGATTAAGTTGGTTCATGAAATATATTGTATTTTAAACCCTTATTGTATATCACTGATTTTCCTGATGTTTTTACTTACACACACAAAAAATTTTAGCAAATCCATAAAAAAAAAGTTTTTTTTTATATGGCAGAGCGATGACGCAATGTCCATTTAGCAAGTAGCTATAGTACTAATATTATTTAAGTTGGATGGGATACTTTTCACACTCGGGTGTCATTCAAGGTGACTAACTAACAGAAAATATATACCACGAATCAGTTAGGAAATGTTTACTTTTGGTTAGGTAACAAAAGATTTACTTCAGCTAGCACAAAAAAATTTGTTTTTTTAAATTTTATCGGTTTCAAACACTTCAGTACAGTCATTTGATTGAAAAAATAGAGGTTACCTAAAAAATTTTCCGGGAGTTTTAAAAATTGGCAATTTTATAGATTTTGACGTATGCAAAAATATTTATTAAAAGAGTAAAGAATGAAACTAAGAAGATAATATGGGATGTGCAAGCAGGATTTAGAAAAGAAAGAAGATGTATGGATCGGGTATTTTCATTACGAGGTATAGTCGAAAAATTACTGGCTAAAAGTCAGAAGGTTTATTGCTCTTTTATAGACTTGGAAAAGGCCTATGACGGAGTGATGAGGAGTGAATTGTGGTCTACATTGTCTATGTATGGGGTGAGTGGTAGTTTAATACGAGCACTGAAATCACTTTACGAGGATTTCACTGCTTGTGTCAGAATAAACGGAGTAATATTTCATTTAAACTGCTCATATTTGTGAATTGTAAAATATAAAAATTATACTAAGGTTAAACGTTGTACTGTAGATTGAAAATACGTCTGACTATGGTCTGTCTCCGCAGGTATAAAGTATTATTAAAGTACTCCGAAAAGACCCTGATTTAAACGAGGTTATCGAAGTATTTGAAAATACAAATGCTGATCCAGAAGTCATTGCTAAAGCTGGAGAACGTTTCCTCATCGAATTATACAGTAACAGTGATGTGAAAAGTCGTAAAACTACATCTTTAAATAATTATAGATATGCATGCTTCACAGTATCAACATATAGAAGTAAATTTAATATTGCGTCGCTACCACCAACAGAAGCAGCAGCACGACAACCCTCGTTTCGAACTTATCACCAGGTTCAGCAGTGGTATGGGAACGAATAAAATGTAATAGTCTTCTTAAAGACGCCAATAAACGTACATCTGCATGTTACGGTATTAACAATTGAAAAGGTTACTTCGATAAAATCGAAGAAGCAGATTGCCTTGCCAAAGAAGGGGCAAGTACACAATTTTCCGGCCCAGAACCCTTTTGTGGACTTTCCAAAGCCCATTTGAAAGAAGAGGTTCGACGCTGGAAAACAGATGAAATGAAATCTCACTGGCATAAAGTGCCAGGACAAAGACAAGCGAAAGGCTAGTAAGTCCTTCGCCGAGGAAAGCTAAACAGCTTCTCGAGTTAAAGAAAAAAGACTTGAAACTGGTGACGGGACTCCTCACTGGACACTGCCCTATCACCTAAAAAAGATAGGCAAAACAGAGAGTGATAGTTGCTGCTACTGCAAGAACTTCGTTGAAACTGCAGAACATTTGCTTTGCGAATGCCCAGCGCTTTTCTGCAAGAGGCTCAAGTTTCTGGAAGGGACCTTCCTAAAGCCCTTTGATGTCAGAAACTTAGCCCCCAGGAAACTGATAAAATTTGCTCGAAGTCTCGGAATCCCGGGCCTCGAATAGATTAAGGGTTATGCACAAAAGATCTGATAGGTCGAAGTGCTTTAAAGACAGCATGGCCTTCACGACCCACCCTACAATCTACAATCTACTTCGATAAATTACTGTCAAGAATTAAACAAGCGAGGAAAACACTCCTGAGCATTAAAACATTTTTTGCTAGATCAGACCTTAGCATAGGGCTCAGAATTCGAATGGTCAGATGTTACGTTTTCTCTGTCTTTCTCTACGGGTGCGAGAGCTGTACAATGGACTCACAAACAGAAAAGAGAAGAATAGAGGCTTTAGAAATATACTAAATGCACTAACGACGAAGTACTCCAACGCATGTGCAAACAAAAGAAACTGCTAAACACCATCAAAGAGAAAAAAATTCAATACTTGGGTCATGTGTTGAGAGGAGAATATACGGGTTACTTGGACTTATAATAGAGGGTAAAGTACCATGCAAAATATCAGTAGGAAGAGGCCAGAATTCATGGTTAAAAGATCTGAGGAGGTGGCAAAAAAAAAACAACTGCAAAACAAACATAAAAGACGTAGTGGCTTAAACGATGGTTGGAATGTGAATCGGAATAAATGGGTACGTAATGACGCACACAGGTAGCATTAAAGTTACAACCAAACCAAATGTACTTTCCCATTTTCCTTTGTATAAGTGATTCCTTTTAATTGTGAGGCCAAGTATCTGCTAAACCATACGGCTTGTATAATAGTTTTAATATTTTTTCCAAATTGTCTGTTATGACTTTTAAAATTTATTTTAGCTCAGAGCTTCGATACGCATTAAAAAATTCCAGAACACTCCCGGTGACTTTTTGAGCGCTTTCCAGTCGAATTTTTGTATAAAATACTTGGAACTTTTGTAATATAAAGTGCAAGACGTAATTTTCTTGGTTTCCAAAATCGAAGACGACATACATCTTCTGTGCCGCACTATCTTAATGGAGAAAACTTATTATTTAACAGAAATTTTCACTATCAGACCATTAGCTCGTTCATTTGTCTGCAGTCACACCTTTGGCGGTTAACTTGCCTGTTTTACATGACAAAATACTGTTTTCCAACACCGTTCATTATTACGGCCCTTCTGAAACAATGGAGTCTAGCGGTAAATGAGACTTTGAGAGCATAGAGATCAGTGCCGTGGCGACAAAATTTTCCTATCTATTCGTTGGGAATCGCTTGCAACTACAAACAACTAAGACATCTTTGATTATGGAATTACGGTTTTTCCTTTTTCTCCAGTGGAACCATACGTACCACTAGTAACTCTTGTCCCGTCAAAATCGAAATAAAATTTTTCAGCTACGCTACTGGTAGACGTGCACTCTTCAATTAGAATTAAGAGACTTTATCACAAAAAGCGACCCGCAAAGGTGCTTACGTGTGGAAATAAGATGGGAAACTGCCATATAATATGCCTCAGTGGGGTACTGTTGGCGCGAATGGATTCGGAAAAGTCTCCGCGCGGGGGCGCTAGCTGCAACAGGGAAACGTAAAAGTTTCGTCAAGCTTAATTACTGCGATATTAAAAACAATTGCGGTGTAATAAAATGTTTAATGTAAAATACTGGGTTTACTTTATATTTATTATCCATCATTATTTTTTAAATTAAAAACCATGACTAAGTGACTTTTAAATATAAAGAAAAATAGCCAACCCTTAAAAGACAACCTTACCAAAATGGGTGGAAAAAAACTTGCAGGCATCCTAATATCAAACGCACAAATTGGGATTCTAAAGATTCTGTAGTATGGAGACAAGTGACAGTCCTCCAAAAATTCTGGAAATGTGTAAGAATACCTTCTATCGACCAAAAGGAACCAAGCAGAAAACCGTCTGAATTTTTGCCGGGTCCCCCAGGGTTCCATCCTGTCCCCCACCCTATTTCTTTTATACATCAACGATCTTTTGAAAACCACCACTAACCCCATTTACAGTTTCGCAGACGACAGCACACTTGTCTCAACTTTTACACCCTATCGATCATTTTCGGTGAATGATACAAATAGACTCAGGCAGGAACAGCAATCGTCGAGTGGGGAACCAAAAATCTTGTTCAGTTCAACGCCCAAAAAACACAAAGTGCCACGTTTTCCAAGAAAGTAAATTCCTCAAATCATCCCATCACAATGTCCGGAAATACCCTTGAACCAAGTCCCTCCATCTCGATTTTGGGAGTCAAGGTGTCCAATAATATGTCTTGGCATGACCATGTTGCTAACATCGCAAAGTCGGCAAGCCAGAGGCTAGGTTTTCTGTGGAAAGCCAGAAAATTTTTTACTCCTGATCAACTGTTGACGACGTACAAGTCTCAAATCCGATCTCTACTGGAGTATTGCTCGCACATTTGGGGTTCAGCACCAAAGCATTCTCTTCGTCTTCTAGATTTTATTCAGAAAAGAGCCATTCGCTTGATAAACAGCTCAACTCTCACAGATACCCTTCACCCTCTAGAACATAGAAGAAAAGTTGCAGACCAGTCATTGCTCTACAGATATTTCCATGGCAGATGCTCCAGAAAAATAAAAACTCTTGTACCACCATTGGCCACATTCGGCCGAAGAACTCTGCACGTTGATCAGTCTGACACATTTACTCTCAAGCTTGACACTACAAGGACCAATCTTTATCAAGAATCCTTCTTTTACAGGGCTGCTACGGAATGAAATAAGCTTCCAAAATCAGTTTTTCCAGAGAACTATGACCTGCAACTTTTTAAAAAGCGTGTCCACAATAATTTCCTTTCTATAATCCCTTCCCCCCTAATAGTCGCAGCGCGAGCCGTCCGCGGCCCACACGATAGGTCTACCCTTTTTGCGACTATTTTCATAAAAAAAAAATTATTATTAACTTCCTCAGTGGGAAGTTAAAGTAATGGGTCTGATTTTGCGAATCCCAAATTTTGACATATTTCCACATTTCAAGGTTCCCAGAGTCGAATACAACTAACCGATTTTTCTGAAAATCTAATTAGTTCTGAATTGCGTAATTATGCGTCGAATGCAATTGGTTTCACGTTGATAAAATTTTTTGTTCTCGAGATAATCGAGACGAAAAATAATTCCGAACGCACATACGTACATACACACACAGACGTCCGCTTAAAAACTATTGTATTTGACTCTGGGGACCTTGAAATGTGGAGTTATGTCAAAATTCGGGATTCGCAAAATGGGACCCATTACTATAACTTCCCACTGGAAAGCATATTATGAAATTCGTTGACATACATACATTTATTTACGCCTTTTTCCCGTGGGGGTAGGCACTTTATTCCACTTGCTACGGTTTCTACACACATCTTTTGCTTCCTCTACTTTTATGCTCGTCGGTTGTTGGTACTCTTGACCTGGCCTTTCTTCAAAACAATGTTGATCTGATCGAGATAGATGTTCGCCGAGGTCGACCTCTACCGACTTCCGTCCATTCACACTCGCCTTGTTTCGTTAATCTTCCTTTATACATCCTATTTACGTGTCCAAACCATCTAAGCATTCCTTTATCTATCCGGCTATACTTCTCAAACTACTCATCTCCGCAGCATTAATCATGCTTCTTTTACCAAACCCAACATTCACTACCATACATAAGTGTAGGAACCAACAAACCTCTATGCACAGCCAGACGTGCCTTTTTTTGACACTTTCTGGCTGTTCATAAAGCTATACAGTGCCTTATTCATCTGTTTTCCTGCCAACACCCTTCGCTCAATGTCACTGTCATACTTTCCATTTCTCGTAAACTTTCAACCCAAGTACATGAGAACCAAATTTGTATGCAAATTTATTATTAGAAATTTTTTTAAATTGCTGTTCGTAGTTTAAAAATTTACTTCCAAGTTCGTGTAAAAAGTAAATTTTTATCTGATAAGTGGAAAATTAAAGGGTTCCTAGCGTAAAATGCCGAGATAAAAGGCCGATGAGGCCGTGTAATAGCTTTAAGAAGATGAGATAAGCCACTTCCTAGCCAATTGCTATGCTAATTTTAAACTGTTAAAAATTTACACGAAAAAAAAAATGACTCCAATTAGATATCGGTAAAATGTCATACCAAAAAATCCGAAACCATCTTAATTTCGTGAAAGTTTTTTATGTAGAATAGTAATTTATTTATTAATGAAAAACTAAGAACATAATTACATGTTGTTCATCAATTTTTTTGATGTGTAACATCAATTTGTGGGAAGCACGCGCTTTTTGATTTGACGAATAAGCGCGCGGTTAGAGTTGGCCGTCAGATACACGTCAATCAATTTGTCGGTACTGTCAGCCATCAGCTGAGCACTTTAGTTAAAGTGTAATTAAACTTTGCTGTTATATGCGTAAACTATATAAATAAATATATACTGTTGATAATAAGTCTCAATAAAGTGCAGCTCATTAATAAAAAATTCAAGTAAGTAATAACAAATAATTATTCAAATAAAACATTTCGCTATTAAGCTTTTTTAAATTTTAAGGTTGGTTACTGTCACTCCTAGTGTCAACTAAATAAAATACAATTTTTATTAAAAATAATTATTGTTTGTAATGAAAAATCATTTCAAATAATACCTGACATATTTTTTTCAGAATCTAACTTTAAAATTGCTTATAATTACCTACAGTTGAAACGGTGAAGCTTTTCCATCACGTGACCCAATCTACGATTCATACAACACATATTTTCTACATACTGTCTCTTTCTGTCAATATAAATCAAACATGCACAATTATTTTTATAGAGTCGACAGAAGTTTTGATTTGATTCATATGAATATTGTTGCTGACGTAATAGTCACGTGATGAAAAAGATTCACCGTTTCTACTGTAACCATGACCTAACCATGAACACAAAACTAAGAATGTTACGCTGCTATGTGTTTTCCGTGTTACTATACGAAGTGGAGTCATGGACACTGACAGAAGCAATGACGAAAAATATCGAAGCATTCGAGATGTCGCTCTATAGAAGGATGCTAAGGGTATCATGGACAGATCATGTAACTAACATTGAAATCCTTAGAAGAATAGAAAAAGAAATCATGAATATAATTAAAACAAGAAAAATACAATATCTAGGTCACATCATGCGAAATGAAAACAGATATAATCTCTTGCAGTGCATATTACAAGGGAAAGTGAAGGGAAAGAGAAGCGCCGGAAGGAGAAGAATCTCATGGCTAAAAAATTTAAGAATTTGGTTTTTCATGACAACCACCGAACTAATCCGAGCAGCTTTAAATAAAGTTAGATTAGCCAATATGGTAGCCGACGTCTGGAACAGATAGGCATCTGAAGAAGAAGATAACTAAGGTGAGATATCAAATGTTGCACATCATATGCGACTACTGAAAGGCTCGCTCTTTTGTTTTTAATTTATATTTAATTATTGGAATTTTCTACCTTAGGATTTCTACTCAAACAAAGTTATCATTATTTTTACATTTTTCTTCTTTTTCCTTCTTTAATGTAAGCAATTTGCTCGTTTTTCTTCGTATCCTCTGCCGTTCAATTGTTAGAGAGGTTGTCGCTCCATCTCTTGCGGGGTCTTCCCCAACGCTTCGACGCCATAAGGGCCACTTGTCTCTAGTTATTTTGACCATTCTGTCGTCATTCATCCGGTCTATGTGTTCGTTCCACTCTCTCTTTCTTCCCAGTATCCATTCGTTTACATTGTCTATTTTACACGCTCTTCTAATGTCCTCGCTTCTCTTCCTGTCAAAAAGTGTTTTCCACCGATCCTGCGCACTATTTTTATTCCGGTGGTTTATAATATTCTCTTTGTGTTCGATGTATCTGGTCTAGTTTCCGCTGTGTATGTTAATATAGGTCGGATGACCGCCTTGTAGATTCGGAATTTGGTCTCTATTCCGATATATTTGTTTCGGAGGATTGTATCGCTCAGGTAAGCCGAGGTTCATGCTGCTTTTGCCGCTTGGTTTCTTAACTCCACCTCGATGTCACCGTATCCTGATATTTCTATGCCTAGGTATTTAAATTTCATCTCCTGTTGTATAATTTTATCATCCACAAACAGTTTACATCGGATAATTTTTTTTGAGCAAAAAGGAAATGCGCGACCCATTTCTTTTTCGCTACATTATCTTTATTTTTAGACTTTTTGCCGTTGTGCTAAATTTGCATGGTAATATCTGTAGGTCATCTTCGTTTTCTACATTTAGAACAGCATCATCGGCATAGCATAGTTTTTGTTCCCCATTTTATACCTTTTCAGGTTACAATTGCTTTTTATTATTTCGTCCGACACGATGTTAAACAATAAGGGGTATTTATATGGGAATTGCATGCTGTATAAAAGGTGTACCACGTCCTCCAGTTGTATTTTGTCAAACGCCTTTTGCAAATCTATAAAACACATGAAGGCTGGTTTGTTATACTCGATGGATTTTTCAGTTATTTGTCGCAGGACAAATATCGCATCAGTACAAGATCTTCCTCAAAAACAAACTGGTATAACTTATTAAGTGTTTAAGGTTTTATATCGAATTTCATCAGTAGGATGATTTTAATTTTTTGTTTCTTTAGTTTTTGCAATAAATTTGGACAGACAGACATTTATTTTAAATATGTATTCTTCTTCTCTAGGTGCCGTTTCCGTTTCGAAGGTTGGAAATCATTGCAGCAATTCTTATTTTTAAGACCGCAGCTCATAATAGTTCCTTATTACGACATCCAAACCAATCCCTAAGGTTCTTCAGCCATAAATTTCGTCTTCTTTCTATAGATCTCTTGCCTTGGATTTTTTCCTGCATAATTATTTGTAGCATTTGATATTTTTCTCCCCTCATGACATGTCCTATGTACAGCAGTTTTCTTTTCTTAATTGTCGGAATAAATTCTCTTTCCTTATGCATACTTCGCATCACTTTCACGTCGGGTATTCTCTCTACCCATGAGATCCTCAATATTCTCCTCCTTTCTCCTCATTTCGGTTACCTTCTATTCTGACTCGTATTTCTTGGGAGCTGTCATTGTTTTCATTAATAATCGTGCCTAGGCATTTGTATTGTCTTACTTAATAAAATGGTTCCTCACATATATCTTACGATTGTCTTGAGTTGTTTTTGTTATCAGCATATATTTTGTTTTGCTTATGTTTAGTGATTGTCCATATTCTTCGCTTACTGTGACCATTCTATTAAAAAGCGACTGTAGCTCTTCGTGTGTTCCAGCTAAAATAACTGTATATGTATTACAAGTTCCTAATTCTCATTTAAAAATTCGGGGGTGTTATCTATTACTCGAAGGCGGTTTTTGATGTAGTGATAAAATGTCAGTTCATGCTGGCATGTTTTGAGATTTTTAATAATTACGTACAATCATTGAAAACATGATTTTTTTACAATCAAACATTTACTTTTAATGCAGACGAAGTCGCTGATAAGAGCCTAAAACACGAGAGTTCTGCCTGAAAAATGTTTGATAGCACACACAGACGATAGCATACTTGTCTCAACTATCACAACCTATCGATCACTTTCGGTGAATAATACAAATAGACTCAGGCAGGAACAGGTTGATTCCATCAATAGAGATCTTAAAGCAATCGTCGAGTGGGGAACCAACAATCTTGTTCAGTTCAACGCCCAAAAAACACAAAGTGCCACGTTTTTCAAGAAAGTGAATTCCTCAAATCATCCCATCACAATGTCCGGAAATACCCTTGAACCAAGTCCCTCCATCTCGATTTTGGGATTCACGGTGTCCAATAATATGTCTTGGCATGACCATGTTGCTAACATCGCAAAGTCGGCAAGTCAGAGGCTAGGTTTTTTACTCCTGATCAACTGTTGACGACGTACAAGGGTCAAATCCAACCTCTACTGGAGTATTGCTCGCACATTTGGGGTTCAGTATCAAGGCATTCTCTTCGTCTTCTAAATTCCATTCAGAAAAGAGCCATTCGCTTGATAAACAGCTCAACTCTCACAGATACCCTTTACCCTCTAGAACATAGAAGAAGAGTTGCAGACCAGTCATTGCTCTACAGATATTTCCATGGCAGATGCTCCAGAGAAATAAAAACTCTTGTACCACCATTGGCCACATTCGGCCGAAGAACTCGGCACACTGATCAGTCTCACACATTTATTCTCAAGCTTGACACTACAAGGACCAATCTTCATCAATAATCCTTCTTTTACAGTGCTGTATGGAATGGAATAAGCTTCCAAAATCAGTTTTTCCAGAGAACTATGACCTGCAACTTTTTAAAAAGCGTGTCCACAATCATTTCCTTTCTATAATCCCTTCCCCTTCTAATAGTCGCAGTGCGGGCCGTCCACGACCCACACGATAGGTCTACCTTTTTGCGACTATTTTTATAAAAAAAAAAATTACGAATATGTAAATAAATAGTCCTGAAACTGCGAGTTTCATTTATCAAATGTTATCGTTACATCAAAACTTTCAAATACACCGCATAGACCTTACCAGAAAAGGAGTAAGGCATAAAAGAATTTAATTTATATGCTAATTTTGGAAAAGGTATAAAAAGGGGGTAGAATGTGACAATTTCACTGAAGAAGAAGGTAGTAATAAAAAGCAACACCGGAGTCCGAAGAGTTAATTTTCTTTAGTTCGGTATAACGATCACTATTTATATTGTCGAGGAAATCGTATTTTTATGGCAAAACTCATCAAATTCTATTTAGTTTTTAAATTACTACCATACCGGGCATGCAAATAAATTTTGAATTAGTCGTATTTTCAACCTAATAGTTCGTTTACTGCTATATTTTGCAACCATAAAAGTTTTTGGTATTTCTTGAGTAAATAGAAAGTTTAAAATGTTTTTTTAAACTACAAAAACATATTGTAACGATATTTTCTTTATGGGTTCGGTAATCGTAAACTCTCAGTACAATAACCAAACAATTTTTATTCTAGTATTTCTTCAATATAAATTTTATTTTTACAAATCACTTTACAATTTTTTTAAAACACTTGACTTTATACTAACTTAAATTTTAAAACTTCTTCGCGACCGCTGTCTTTTTTATATTTCCAAATCATCGTTCTAAAAGAATCGCCACCATTCAAAACTATTGGACCTTTTTCTAGAAAGTGCCCGAATAATCCTTTTACCATTTCTGAACTATTAGACGCAATATTCTAGATTTTGCCGGTCTTTTCTTTTGTTTCAATCGCCACGCCGGCAGTCCCCCAATCGTGATCGACGCGCTGTCGCGACAGACAACAGGGCCGGCTCCTAACAATATTCGTAAACCTTAATTTAAAGAAAAAAAATATAGAAAAATGTATCAGGGTTTGCTGAAAGCGTTTTGTAACAAGCAAGAGGAAGACCAGAAATTAAAGGGTAAAGCCGCGAAGTAGGTATCAAACATTTTATTTGTAGTTTTAGTTTTAACACTTTATATTCACAAGGGTGGTCTAAAAAGTTTTCGATCTTAACGTGAAGATGGCAGCACTCGTCAATAAAAGCCAGGGAATGTGGTTGCGCATCTTTTCAGTGTTTCAGCCGTTTTGAACGCGCGGTTGTTGTTTGACAATCGTTTGAGTAATTTTGTGAAAATGAAAAAAAAATTAAAAGATGAGTTGGACGCTGTATAGGGGGACTCTGCACCATCATTTACCACCGTGAAATTTTGGACAGCTAAATTTAAACGTGGTCGTTCTAGCTTGAGAGACGATGAACGTTCAGGACATCCAAAAACTGCAACCACTGGCTAAAACACATCGCTAAAGATCACCAAATGGCGAACTTCGGCAGTTTAGGCGCAATAATTCGGAGTTTTGGCGCCGTTTCACACCTCAGCGGTGACATCCCTAGCCTATGTATATCCATTCCTGAATGTAGGCCTCTGTCAGTAGTTTCCATGTCCGTCTATCCTGGGCAGTTTGGGACCAGTTTTCTGCTATCCTCTGAATGTCGTCCCTCCATCGTTTTGGGGGTCTTCCTGCGTTTCTTTGAAGCTCTTGGGCGCCAATGCATTAGTCCACCTGGATGAGTTCTGCCTTGCAACATGACCTGCCCATCTCCACTTTAGTTCGGCCACTCTTCTCATAACATCCGTTACCCCTGTTCTTCTTCGAATCTCATCATTTATAATGCGACCTCTTATGCTGATTCCCAAAATGGCGCGCTCCATGGCGTTGTTCTGAGCCTTTCTGCACTTCTCTTTGCTAGTGTTTTAGTCTCCAGTCCGTATGTTGTGACGGGTAAAATGCAAGTCTCATAGACTTTCCGCTTGAGATTAATTGGAATGCTTTGGGATTTTAAAATGTAGCCTAGCCTACCGAATGCTACCCAGATAAGTCTTGTTCTTTGTGATATTTCAGTGGTTTGGTTTTGTTTATACAGTCTGATAGTATGGCCCTCAGATGCTGCCATGGCAAAAATCCACGAATAACGGTTTGAACTGTTTGACCCCCCTCCTTATACGCCAGATCTAGCTCCAAGCGACTTTTTTTGTTTCCTAATCAAAAATTGCGTTCAAAGGACGGAGATTTTCGTTAAATGAGAAAGCCATCATTTTCGCGAACAATTAATTTGCAGGAAAAGGGGATATCCTGTAATGTTTAGAGAACATCGTGGGAACCAAGGGAAAAAAGGTAGGAGTTGGTGTTCTTCTTAAATTTCTGGAGGTTGTATGCCTCGGGGAACACCTCCATAGGCAATGAGTTCCAAAGCCTCGCAATTCGTTGGATGAATGAGTCTTTGGAAAGTGATGTTCTGCAGGTCTCCAAAGTGACCACGAAGGGGTGTGAAGACTGAACTTGACGGGTTAATCTCGAAGAGACTGCCAAAGGAGGAACGATTGTTGATATTTCAGAAGAGCATCGCCCATGAAAATATCTATAAAATAGAGACAAATCGCCAACTTTTCTACGGTGTTCCAGACAAGTGAGCGAGTTTGTAAGCGAGGCATCACCGACGAGATCAATTGTCGATGAAATCATGTAATTGAAACGAACAAAAAGCGGCATTATTTCCAGAAAATACTCTTTACACAAATGGTATTAACCACAATTTCTCCCGATGTTCTTGGAAGCGGGTCCATTTCGTCTATTCTTGTAACGTCTGAATCTAAATATGACATTTCTTTTATTTTGCGTAATATTTTCGACGTTCTCTCGCGCCACATATAATTTATGTTCGGAAAAAAATTCCACCTTAGTACCAACCTTTCACATAAATTGACAAGGCGAGGTAGACCTTTAATATTTAACAGCACACTCCGAAAAAATTACCGAACGATAAGATTATTTGAATAAGTAAACCGGTTAAAAAAAACATATTTTTAACGCAGAAACAAAAAATAAAAATCTACGTGCATTAGACTTAGCGAAAGCTGAATAAGAGTAAAAAAGGGTATGGCGCACCCACTTTTGCATTAAAATAGTCGAAATCATAACGGGTGTTCCATTAAAATATGGAAAAACGTCAACTGTAAATGGAAGGCACCAAGTTCGTTCTGAATTGCGTATTTCACGTTTTATAAACGAGATTGAGGTGTTTTTTTTAACGATTTTGCTCATTTCTTTGAGGGGTCATAACTTACGAACTACACGTTATATTTTTTTGATATTTGGTACAAACGTTTTTCTACTTTTATCCAAGTGACTTGAAAAATCCAGGTCAAACTTAACAAAAATTAAACATATTTTTGGGTTTTTAAAAAAACACCCTGCATTTTTAAATTTTCAAAATCACTTTCTTTCACTTTTTTTTTACTGAAAATTGCGACTTTTGGAAGAGGGGGGGATTATAGAAAGGAGATGATTCCGTGGACCCGCTTTTTAAAAAGTTGCAGTTCATAGTTTTTTGAAAAAACTAACTTTGAAAGCTTGTTCCATTCCGTAGCAGACCTGTAAAAGAAGGATTTTTGATGGAAATTGGTCAATCTTAAGAGTAAATGGGTGAGACTGATCAGCGTGCCGAGTTGTTCGGCCGAAGTGGCCAGTGGTAGTATAAGAGTTTTTAATTCTCTGGAGCATCTGCCATGGTAATATATGTAGAGTAATGTCTGGTCTGCAACTCTTCTTCTATGTTGTAGTAGGTAAAGGGTATATGTGAGAGTTGAGCTATTTATCAACCGAATGGCCCTTTTCTGAATGTAATCCAGAAGCCAAAGGGAATACCTTGATGATGAACCCCAAATGTGCGAGCAATACTACAGTACAGGTCGGATTTGAGCCTTGTACGTCGTCAACAGTTGATCAGGAGTAAAAAAAATTTTAGTTTTCCACAGAAAACCAAGCCTATGGCTTGCTGACTTTGCTATGTTAGCAACATGGTCTTGCCAGGACATATTATCAGACACCGTGACTCCCAAAATCGAGATGAAGGGACTTGATTAAAGGGTATTTCTAGACATTGTGATGGAATGATTTACGGAATTCATTTTCTTAGAAAACGTGGCGCTCTGTGTTTTCTGAGCGTTGAACCGAACAAGATTGTTAGTTCCCCACTAGACGATTGCTTTAAGATCTCTATTGATGAGGTCAACCTGTTCCTGCCCGAGTCTCTTTGTATAATTCACCGAAAGTGATCGATAAGATGTAAAATTTGAGACAAGTGTGCTATCGTCTGCGAAACTGTAAATAAGGTTCGTGGTGGTTTTTAAGAGGTTGTTGATGTGTAAAAGAAATAGGGTAAAGGGCAGGATGGAACCCTGGGGGACCCCGGCATTAGTTTTAAACGCATCAGAAAAAATACCGTCAAGTGTCACATGTAAGGAGCGATCTTGCATGAAGCTCAAGAGCCATTGGCGCAGTTTAGTTGGGATACCATAGGCAGATAATTTGCTTAATAATGCCTGGTGCCAAACGCGGTCGAAGGTTTTGGATATATCCAAGGCTATTGTAAGGTATTCACCAAACTTCTCAATAGTGTTTGTGCAGAGCTGAGTGACATAAGCCAGCAAATCTCCAGTTGACCGAAGTTGTCAAAATCCATATTGTCTGTCATGAATTATCTCAAATTTCTCCATATATTTGATGAGTTTTATGTTAATCGCTTTTTCCATAAATTTGGATATGACTGAGAGCAATGCAATAGAACGATTATTCGCAGGAATAGTCTTTTTTCCTTTTTACGGAATGGGTTGGACTTTAGCGTTTTCCCACATGGACGGATATACTCCTTTGCTGTATGATAACTTGAAGAGTCTACAGAGAACTGGGGTGAGCTCTTGAGCACAGGTCTTCAGGAGAACTGTCGAAATCCCTTCTGGTCCTACTGCCTTATTAGAGTCAAGATTTCGTAGGATTTTTCTGCGATGGCGGATAGCGACTTACTACGGTTCTTAAATACATCTTTTACTTCTTCCACTTTTATCAGTGCTCTCATACATGCTAGTCGAAAGTTGGTACTCTTGACCTAAGCACACATTCTGAATAAATTTGATTTAAACTAATCAACTCCTACAGGCCGTATGAGTCAGTATAATTTGAACGAAATATAATCGGTTGAAAAATATTTGCACGTAATTTGCATCAGATAACTAAGAAAGTAATAACCAACTTTTACGTAACAAAATGAATTACTCAAAATATCGGTTTATATGATAATCACTAAATGATATCGTCCTCACGTCCTGTTTCCTGATACAAAATTACCAAACATATAAAATATGAATTAGTAGTAGTACGAAGTAAATAACCAAGTTTTGAATAAAAACGAGGGTATCTAAATCTAAAATGTGGGAGAGGGTGAAGGGTGTACAACCTTCCTAAAAAAATCATTTCTTTTAGGCCGGTAAGGATTCGTTATTTTTTTTCCATTATAAAAGTATCGCCAAATAGATTTTTGTACAGTTAGCAGAAGCAAACAAAAGCCCTGATGGGCGTGTTCATGTCACTTTGGTTTCGATATATTTCATTTCTATCGATAACATTAAGTGTCATCTGTCGACCCAATTAGTAAGGTTAGTTTTGTTTTTAAAATTCCAATAATTTTGTAAAAAAGGAAAATTAGATCTAGGTCACTTGCATTGATGTACTATTGGGAAAGTTAAATGTATTGAAATAAATTAAAACATTGGCAAGCTAACAACAAATGTTTTAAACAACAGCTGTCAGCACTCATTATTGTATTATTCATAAAATCATTCGATTGTAATATTTCAAATATACGCGCCAACCTTAAAACCTTCAAACCTTGGTCGTTTGCGATAACATTGAAATTAGTTGGCATATTTTCCACGGCTTTTTTTTGCTTTTTTTTTTATGAAAATAGTCGCAAAAAGAGTAGACCTATCGTGTGGGCTGCGGACGGCCCGCACTGCGACTATTAAACGGGAAAGTGATTATAGAAAGAAAATGATTGTGGACACGCTTTTTAAAAAGTTGCAGGCCATAGTTCTCTCTCTCTCATTCCGTAGCAGCCCTGTAAAAGAAGGATTCTTGATGAAGATTAGTCCTTGTAGTGTCAAGCTTGGGAGTAAATTTGTGAGACTGATCAGCGTGCCGAGTTCTTCGGCCGAATGTGGCCAATGGTGGTACAAGAGTTTTTATTTCTCTGGAGCATCTGCCATGGAAATATTTGTAGAGCAATGACTGGTCTGCAACTCTTCTTCTATGTTCTAGAGGGTGAAGGGTATCTGTGAGAGTTGAGCTGTTTATCAAGCGAATGGATCTTTTCTGAATGGAATCTAGAAGACGAAGAGAATGCCTTGGTGCAGAGCCCCAAATGTGCGAGCAATACTCCAGTAGAGGTCGGATTTGAGCCTTGTACGTCGTCAACAGTTGATCAGGAGTAAAAAACTTTCTGGCTTTCCACAGAAAACCTAGCCTCTGGCTTGCCAACTTTGCGATGTTAGCAACATGGTCATGCCAAGACATATTATTGGAGACCGTGACTCCCAAAACGAAATGGAGGGACTTGGTTCAAGGGTATTTCCGGACATTGTGATGGGATGATTTGAGGAATTCACTTTCTTGGAAAACGTAGCACTTTGTGTTTTTTGGGCGTTGAACTGAACAAGATTGTTGGTTCCCCACTCGACGATTGCTTCAAGAACTCTATTGATGGAATCAACCTGTTCCTGCCTGAGTCTATTTGTATTATTCACCGAAAGTGATCGATAGGATGTGAAAGTTGAGACAAGTATGCCATCGTCTGCGAATTTGTAAATGGGGTTTGCGGTGGTTTTCAAAAGGTCGTTGATGTGTAAAAGAAATAAGGTGGGGGACAAGGTGGAACCCTGTGGTACCCCGACATTAGTTTTAAACGCTTCTGTGAACTGTACATATACTAGCACGATCCCGGTGTACGTTGCTACACCCCACTGGTTTATTTTATTTTTTCTGGGATGCCCAATCCATATTGAAATTTTATTTATTTAAAAAATGTTTTATTTTAATGTCAGCTGATAATTAATATTTACAGTTTTTTCGGTAGGTGTGAACACGTAAAGATTTTTTGGTGTTTCAATTTTGGAGCAGGCAACGTATAATTGAACGTGCGAAGAACAGGAATTTTATAAGATCAAAGCAGTAACACTTAGAGATTGACCTTAAGCCTTGTTGATGGTTTTAGCTAAAGCCAGACGCACTAAAAACTGTAATCGCTTAAAATTAAATGGTAAATTTATTAAAATCATTGGAATTTGTGGTATCAGCACATCTTCCTCTTCAAATTTTCCGCTGATGATTGTGGCTTCGATTAAATTCGGCGATAATTTTTTAACAGCAAGTCTTGTTCTATTGCACAATTTCGGGAGATTTAAGTTGCGAATAAGCATCAACGGTGGACCAACTTTAAAATTTAAGATGTGAGGTGGAATTCCAGATGGTTCCAAAGAGTTAAGAAACTCTATTGGATAGTTAACAGCGTTTTCCTCATCTATAACTGTGTCGATCAATTTATAGTTGACAACTTTACCTGGAAGCTTTTTTTGAATTTGATGGTTAATGTTGTTTACATCATAATTTTTGGGAGTCAAAATTGCTCGTTCGCGAAGCCAATCATGATTTTTGTAATTGTTTTCAATATTGGGAAAAAATTTCTGCACAACATTTTCAATTATTGTCTGCCTTTGGCAAAAAAAATCCCAAAATCAAAACCAAGCCAATCCAGTCTGTTGGAAAACAGTACTTCCAACTGTTCGATTCCTCTTTGAAAAATTCCTTGATTTTTAAAACTACTCAGTACGGCCCTGACGCCGACAAGAAAATCATCTAAAAGACACGTGCAGTTTTTGTAATCCACTATAATATTTTGTTCGGCTGAAAACAAAGTGTCCCGTGTAATTTAAAAATCAGCTAAAAACACGTGCATTATTATTCCTCCAGAACATTCAGAAATCGTCGCGCGCAATTATAGCAACCAACTATACGGTCACGTGACCAGACAGTTACCTATAAAAAACGCTGAATTTAACGCGAGAAGAAGCCACGTTCAAAGCGGCTTCCGACTTCTCGTTCTCTTTCGCATATCATCAGCCGAGGAATGAACACCTATAACGTTCAGAACACCGTTTTAAAACACCACGTGGTGAAAATGCACATCAATATAATCAAATAAAATACATCAAATTCAAGGCTTACAACCAGTGAAATTATTCTGAAGATACAGGAGGCTTGAAACTGTAAGCTCCATGTATTAAAGTTATACAATATATTCTCGATGACAAGTGTGTTGTTTTATTTACTATGATAACAAAATTCATAGCGATAAAAGGCAGTAAATCCTTCAGCCTATAGTAGGTAAAAAACAGATCAAGGGAGCTTTACTGAGTTATCGAAGGATCCAACAGCTACGCTGCGAAAGAAGTCGTCGAATAGCGAAAAGGGAGTCGAGAGGTTCCGGTGGTGAAGCTGTCTACACCTCAGAGCATTTTTACAGCTTGTTGAAGCACCTCCCCTACATCTAGCAACTCGTCGTCGTCGCCGGAGCGCACAGTCAATATTAAAATTGTTATTCAACAGTGTCAAAATCAAAATCAAGCCAATCCAAATCGTAGTCAATTAAAATCGCGGTAGTTCTTGTATCACAAAGATTTTTATTTTCACAAAGATTTACGATCAAAAATGTTTTTGCTCACATTGAAATAACTTAAATACATAAATGTTTGATAGCTTCAATATGTTCGAATAAAAAGTTTTAAAATGACAGGTGTTTGGCTACGAATATTTTATTTGCGTTGAATGGGGAGTACCATTAACACTTTCTACACACAATTTCAATTTCAATAAATTCGGTCCAGCGGTTTAAACACTAATAAAGGACAAACAATATCATCTTTTTTCCACTCCCTTTTTTTCACTTAAACCCCCCCTGGTATGTATAAAACAACTTCTGAAAATTTCATCCCAATCGGTCCAGCCGTTTGCGAGTTTTTAAAGGACATTCATACAAACATTTTTTCATTTTTATGTATGTTTTTTAGTGTGTTTCATTACTAATTAGAAATATTTTAACTAAAACTAACCTAAACTCAAAATATGAAGATTTAACCCAAATCACCTAGATAAAATGTGTCTCCTGTCTGAGTTACAGGGTGTTTTATCTGAAAAAATTAAAAATTATTTGTGCCCAGTACTTAAAAAACTATTCGAAGTATTATTGGCATATTTGGTGAAAAGTACTATAGACTCTACTAAATTATGTTTCTGGTTACTACCAGAGGCATACGACAGAGGCAAGTGACTGGTTGATCTTTCCCAAACTGTACGCCACTGGCGGAATTGCAATTTTATCACAATTTATCGATTTTCCAATACTTTCATCGTAAATATTGTACTTTTTCTCCATGGCGATGAAGTTATTATTTTTCGAGATATTTTGGATTAAACACGAAGCTGCACATTTATTTTCAATCTTTATTAACAAAAAAATATAATTTTATTTATCGAAATTTTTTCAACGAATATTCATCAAACAATTAAAAACAAATTGTGGTTTTGAAAATGTTATGAACTAAATAAAAAAACAATTTTATTGGGTAAAAAATATTAAAAAGCACGTAAACAAAATTTAAAAACCTTTTATAACAAATGTTCAATGTGACCCCCGTTTACCTCAATAAGTTTATTTATTCTTTCCCTAAACGATCCTCTAGTTTTAAAAAATATGTTTGACTGATTGACAATAAAACCATAGTTCCTGACATGACTATTTTTTACTTGGAAATTTACCAGTGATTTCATATGCCCCCAGAAATAAAAATTTAAGGGATTAGATTTGAGACTTTGATGTGGCCACGAACATTCACTACCTCTGCCAATCAAAATATTTATGCAGCTTCATGTTTAACCCGAAATATCTCGAAAAATAATCACTTTATCGCCATAGAGAAGGAGTATAATATTCACGTAAAAAGTATTGGAAAATTAAAAAAATGTGATAAAATTACTATTCCGCACGTGGCGTAGAATTTGGGAAAGATCAACCAGTCACTTACCCCTGCCGTACGCCACCGGTAGCAGCCAGAAACGCTTATTTAACATAATTAAGTAGGGTGTATAGTACTTACACTCCCCACCAAATATGAGAATAATACTTCGAATAGTTTTAAAGTACTGGGCACAAATAATTTTTAAATTTTCAAATAAAACACCCTGTAACTCAGACAGTAGGCAAATTTTATCTAGGAGATTTGGGTTGAATCTTTATATTTTGAGTTCAGGATTCTATGGTTAAAATATTTCTAATAAGTAATAAAACACCCTGTATATAGATTGCATTGCACCAAGATTTTATGTGAGTTCAACGTTTTTTAAATAAAATGTAATTTAAATCAAATGCACTAAGGAATATTGATATCAACTTTAATGGAAATTACCCCCAAAATAACTTTCTATCCCTTTTTAACCCTATTAGACTATAAGTTTCAATAAAATAAGAAACAAGTCTTCCTTCAATTCTGTTAAAGAACGTTTAAGCAAAATTTGAAGTAGATTGGACCAAGAAATCACGTTGTCCCATACAAATTTTGCCCCCGTTTTTCACCCTCTTAGGGGCAGAATTTCGGAAATTCCTTTTTAAACCGGGTGCCTACGTCATACAAAGAACACATCCACCAAGTTTCAGGTATCTACGATCAGTAGTTTAGGCTGTGCGTTGATCCGTCAGTCAGTCATTCAGGACAAAGCATTTTATATGTAAAGATTTTTGGACGTCACCAAAAAAGACAAAAAGTTTATAATTTAAATGATCCTTTGATTGGTTATCCGCTCAAGGTAACCCGTGACAACAGCGGGCAAGACCCTCGTAACAGTAATTTAGCTTTTTTGTATAAACGTATCAATAAAAATAACAACTCTCGGTCCGAATAAAACTTTTTATCTAACGTATATATCTCATTTAATAAACGTTAATAAAGAAGTTATTGAGGCCTGGCGGAAATTCTGGGAAAAATTGCGTCGTCATTAAGACGTGATGGCGTATTCGTGCTCCTCGGCAGTTAAACTAACTCGACAACAGCGTCAAAATTTTACAATGACATATTCCCCCTCCCCATTCCCAAGCGAACATTATTTCTTAGGATTTAATGCAAATGTTTGGTATTTACCTTATATTAGCTGTAAAAAAGTTTTATTAATATTGCGTAGATCATAAATTTTCCACCAACAAGATCAGGTCGACATTCTGTAAATTTGACCTATTAGGATAATTTTATCGCAGGATAATCGGGAGGTCACGGTAAAGGAATACACACATCACAAAATTTATTACGTACTAGTGTGGTATTATTTTTTTACCTTTTATTTTTGTCAGAAGATCTATTGCGTTTTTATAGACTTGGAAAAGGCTTATGACAGAGTGGTGAGGAGTGAATTGTGGTCTACATTGTCTATGTATGGGGTGAGTGGTAGTTTAATACGAGCACTAAAATCACTTTACAAGGATTCCACTGCTTGTGTCAGGATAAACGGAGCTTTCACGGACTGGTTTAACATCGAAAAAGGTGTGAGACAGGGATGTGTGGCTTCGCCATGGCTGTTTAACTTATACATAGACAATTGTTTAAAAGATCTGAAAGAGAGTGCGTATGAATTAAAAATAAATGATTTGATCGTCAAATGCCTTCTTTACGCCGATGATCAAATCATATTAGCGTTATCTGAAGAGGAGTTGCAGGCGATGGTTAATGTTATGCTTGATTCCCTGAAAATCAAAGAGATGTGAGCAAAACGAAAGTAATGGTTTTTAAAAAAGAAAAAAGCATGACAAAACGTTGGGTTTCGATTGAGGGAGAAAGAGCGGAACAAGTTAATGAATTTGTGTACTTGGGTTCAAAATTTACTAGAGATGGAAAGTATGACAGTAACATTGAGCGAAGGGTGTTGGCAAGTGTCAAAAAAGGCACGTCTGGCGGTGCATAGAGGTGTGTTGGTTTCTACACTTATGTATGGTAGTGAATGTTGGGTTTTGCAGAAGAAGCATGAAAATAGGATTAATGCTGCGGAGATGAGTAGTCTGAGAAGTATAGTTGGAGTGACTCGGTTGGATAAAGTTAAGAATAGTGAGATATTAAAACGCTGTGGTGTAAAAGAAGATGTGGTCACAAATATAGATAAAGGAAGATTGACGAACCAAATTTATAAGGCGAGTGTGAATGGGCAAATCGGTGGAGGTCGACCTCGGAGAACATATCTCGATCAGATCAACATTGTTTTGAAGAAAGGCCAGGTCAAAAGTACCAACAACCGAAGAGCATGTATGAGGGCACTGATGAAAGTAGAGGAAGCAAAAGATGTGTGTACGAACCGTAGCAATTGGAAGGAAGTGGTCTCTGCCTAGCCCTATGGGAAAAAGGCGTGACTTTATGTATGTATTTATGTTATTTTTGTTTAAGAGGGGGTGATCCTTATTTGATTCATTAGCAAAACACAGAACCTTCTGTTTGGGAAAGGTCTGATCTAAGCATCACTGAAAGTAGTTTTTTAAATGTTTGGCAAATATCAAAAAAATGTAGAGTTTCGGGTAAATTTGTTATTAAAAAAAAATTCTTAAATTTTAATGTTTCTGTTTCCCATGAATTCAAAATATCTTTTAATAATAAGAAAGCGGTAATTTTTTTTAAAATTTCAATCTAATAGATAAAAAAATCAAAAAAAAATTGCGAGCGGTTAATGCGCTTTGATGCAACAGGTGTCCGAAATGATTGCACAAAAAAAATTTATATTCGTTGTTAGTGTTGAGAATATTAAACATAGTTTTCTGTTCGTTCCGACGGTGTTACTTAAATAAAGTATAGTGTTTGAGGTTTAAAAAAATTATAGTAATTATATGTCAAACTGAAGAACTGATAAATACCATAATATACTTGTATGTCATACTAGTTCATTATTGTGTTTTTATTTCTTAGTTACCAACTATTTAATGCCGTACTTTATGCCCGTGCGGGCATAAAGAGAAATACTTTTTTGTTTAACTTATTTAATAACCTTTATTAATGATATTACAAACGGAATATAGTAATATATGTAAATATTTGATGAACATTATTTTGACGAATTAACATAAAATAGGCAGTTCTGAAATGATCCGGTGATAGTTAAGTTGCCTGCAGCAAACGATTCATGTATCAAACGCCAGACCCGGAAGGTACACCTGCCAGCATTCTTGAAACTTCATTTTTTGAAGATAAACTATCCTCTAAATATCCTTCAGCAACCGACATACTCTTCCATCCACCATGGCGCTTCAACGTGGTCATACTGGCTCCAGCCTCTACAACAAGAGTTGCTTACGTTCGACGCATACAATGACCTGTACATTTCTCAGGATTACTCAAACCCAGATATTCCGCTATAATGGACGGGATTTTTCCAAACGTGTTTTTTACTACTGGCTGTACAATACATCGACCTTGTCTATAGGTCAGAAAAAGCCTTTTTTCTAAGCATCCACGTGGCCGTAGTGACATATAGTCTATTATTAGCTTTAAACTGTTCATTTCACCCTCATCTATAATGGTAAAAATACGTTTTTTATCGGTCTTTGTCTCTGGTACATTTAACACAAAAACCGATTTTCTATCTTCTACATGAGTAACTAACATGTTCACAAGTTCTTGCCGTCGACATCCACCAAATATTACAAATATTAATGCAACTTTGTTCATTAAAAACGTCTCGTTCGGTGCCATATGAATAAATTTTAAAACATCTTCTCTAGACAGAATTTTAGACTTCTTTGGTTTGTAGCCTTTCGAAGTTTGCTTCAAATATTCCATTAACTTATAGTAATTAGCAATGTTAATATTCTTATTTACTATTAAAGTCTTCTTTACCATGGAATATTTGGACCACAAGGAACTCGGAGAAATTTTTTTAGCGAGATCGCCGAAGTATCCAAGCAACACTGTTTCATTAACAGTTTTTACGTAGTTTTCTTGCATCCAATTTAATAATTTTTCGTATTCCATGTTGTAAGCTTCTTTAGACTTTTGGCAACAGATTTTCAGTTGCTTTCTTTGCTTTTTCAATAATTTCGTCAGGAATTCCAAAATCTTCGTACATGTTGACTTCTAACTTTGACACATATAAAAATTAATGTGATTTTCTGACATTTACGTTTGTCAACATTCACCTAGCAACGATGGTGTCTACTATGATAAAATGGCAATGTTATTAATTTAAACCGGATTTTTTAAAATACTGATTTGTATTGAGATTGGATTGCAATAACGTACTAGTATGACATAAAGTTATGTATGTACCGCGGGCATAAACAGATGTGTATATCCTCGGGCGACTTACAAACCCTCAGGCCAGAGGCCCTCGGGTTTGTAAAACGTCGCCCTCAGGGCATAAACATCTATTTATACCCTTGGTACACAAATAACTATTTCGTCGACCTCTACAAAAAATGACATTTTACGTACTAAATTCCGAATAAAAAATCGACTATTTTTGGAGTATTTTCCGTCCGCAGACATTTTTCGTCCGCTGTGTTTAAATCCGCTAGATTTAACGTGTGAATAATACCGTGGTGTAAATATAAGTATTCATAATAATCGAAAATAAATAGTTATAGCAGTTACACTCCTCCGGTGCTGCAAGATTTGGCAACTACGGCCACGTTGGATTTACTCCCCCAAAAATCACGAATGTTATACGAAAAAAAATACAACACATTCCATTACTTTTATAAAGGTATGTAGAAGTCGAGAAAAAAATGTATTATGTACCTCGCCGAAAAAATGTCTAATGTCTTGTCTGCTTACTAGCCTCGGCTATCAATTTGCAGACTTAACTGTAATAGGTATACAGTGTTTCGTCCTTGGTACATAAATAAGTATTTTGTGTCAAAGCTGTTCTTCAGAGAACGGAAATCAAAATTTACGAAGTAAATTTTTAGGCCGATTTCGAAGTAATAAGATGTAGACATACTAGGTGTTTCAAAAAGATGCTGCGTAATGTAAAAGAGTTAATAAATTGTCTTTTCATGTAAAAAAAAGAGTATTTATGGTAATTAAGCATAAAGATAAAAAAACATGTAAAATTAATAAAACAAACCGTAGCAAAAAATGTATCCTGCAATAACCATTTCTTCTTCTTCTTCTTAGTCGCTATCTCGTATTCAAGAATCGTGATCTTCACAATATGTCTCCATTCGTCTCTGTTGTCTGCCATCCTGAATATGCAGGCTTTTTCCCGTGATGTTAGCGATGATATATCTAGTGGGGGACCTTTTTCCGGCTACCATGCCCTCAACGGTTAGTCTTTATTTGTTAAAGTATTGATTCATTGGTTCTTCTTTGTGTCCACGAGATTATCGGCATTCTACGCCAACAGAACATTTCCAGGGCGTCAATTTTCTTTTTGTCCGTTACTTTGAGCGACCAGCATTCTGACCCATAGAGAAAGATTGAGAAGACCAGGCTCCTTACCAGTCTCATTTTTGTTGTCAAAGAGATTTCATGACTTCTCCATATGTTTGTTAGTTTAGTCATAGCTTCCTTTGCTATGGAGCTTCTCCTTTTGATCTCTTCACTGGCTCCGCCCTCGTTGGAAATGAGTGAACCTGGATAAATGAAAGTGTTAACTGTGTCGATGTTATTTATTTTCTTTATTTCTGGTCTATTGTTGTTAGCTCGGTCAACTATCATAATTTTGTTTTTTTTTATTTATTCTCAAACCAATCTCTTTGCCGAAATGCTCTATTCGCCTGATCAGGTCGCATAGTTCCTCCTCTGATGCCGTAATTGCTGTAGTGTCATCAGCGTAGCAAAGGTTGTTGATCTTGTTGCCGCCCAGTGTTATTTCTCCAGTCCAGTCTTCCAGAGCTCTCCTCATGACCCATTCGTCATAGATGTTGAACAAGAGAGGACTCAGTATGCATCCTTGCCCGACACCCTTCTCTACCTGGAATGGGTCTCGTTTTCCACTTCTAACATTTAGAGGGAGTGATAAACAAAGTTGTATCAGTACTGGGTTTTAAAAAATATGTGCACATTTACTAAAATAAGGATCTAAAATAGAGGGGGAATTAGATTGCGGTGTCTTTTAAAAAAAACCCTCACTTAGTCTGTCGTTTCCTTTGCCTGTCGTTTCCTTTGCCTGATTACTGTAGCCGAAACGACAGCTGTCTGGATACTCCGCAACGAATAAAAGTCCAGCGAAATATCCATTCTTTGCAACAGCTAGGCTGCTATCAAATCACTGAACTCAGTCTACTAGACCTCTAGGGCAGCGGGGCAGTACATATTGGATAAAGAGAAGATCGGTCCGTAACCCCTTTTGTGTGTTTTTTTTTGTAAGAACAATCACCAAGTGTGACCGAATTAGTTACGAACACAATGCTGTGCGCTTTCTCTCGGCACTATTTTCTGTTAAATCGTTCTATTTAATTGAATGTACGAGGGCAGTTTGATAAGTCGGTGACTTTTTGAATTTCCCGCGCAGTTACTCCAAATGCAACAGTGCTGCCGTCAACTATAATCTATCAGTGGGCAACTTTCTAATTTTGAGCAAGCTACGTCGTGCAGTTGGTGTTTAATAGCCGTTCAAAGCAGACACAACCTCGTGAATTTTTACGAAAATGGAAAAAAGTGAATTTCGTGTGCTGATTAAGCATTACTTTTAACGTAAAAAATCCATCACTGAAACTAAGGAAAGACTTGATAAATACTACGGGGACTCGGAACCATCAATTTCATTGGTTAAGAAGTGGTTTACAGAGTTCCGTTGTGGTCGCGTACCATCACTAGTGACGCCGAACGTCCAGGTTGCCCAAAAGAAGTAATCACGCCGGTAATTGTCGATAAAATCCATGAAATAATATTGGATGATCGGAGAATGAAAGTGCGTGAGTTGGCTCATGCTGTAGGTGTATCTCAACTGAACGGGTACATCATATTTTACACGAATATTTGGACATGAAAAAACTCTCTGCGAGATGGGTGCCGCGATTGCTCACACTCGACCATAAGCGCAATCGTGTGACCACTTTAAAAGAGTGTTTAGCGATGTGCAGCCGTAATACGGACGAATTTTTGCGCCGTTTTGTTACTGTGGATGAAACATGGATCCATCACAACACGCCAGAGACCAAGGAACAATCGAAACAGTGGGTTGCTCGGGGTGAACGTGGACCAAAGAAGGCGAAACAGAGTCTGTCAGCCAACAAGGTCATGGCCACAGTTTTTTGGGATGTACGCGGTGTCATTTACATTGATTACCTCAAGAAAGGTAAAACGATCACCGGTGAATATTATTCAAAGCTTTTGAATAGATTCAACGTTGATTTGAAGTAAAAACGGCCGCATTTGGCTGAGAAGAAGAAAGTGCTGTTCCATTAAGACAATGCACGTGTGCACACTTGTCTAGTCACGATGGCCAAAATCCACGAATTGGGATACGAACTGCTACCCCATCCAGCATATTCTCCAGATTTAGCCCCTTGCGACTATTTTCTGTTTCCAAAGAAATGGCTGGGCGGTAAGAGATTTGAGTCGAATGAAGAAGTCATTACCGAAACAAACGCATATTTTAAGAGCTTTGAAAAAACCTATTATTTGGAGGGAATAAAAAAATTAGAAAAACGCTGGACTAAATGTATCGAGCTAAAAGGTGATTATGTAGAAAAATAAAATGTTTATTTGCGGAAAAAAATTTGTTTTATTCAAAAAGTCAGTGACTTATCAAACCGCCCTCGTATATTAGAAGTGGGTACGAAACAACAACTTTTAATTGATTCGATTACGAGTTTAACAAATTAATTGTCCGATGGTTCAGCGCGTCCGATAATTTTTGTTTTGCCCCCCCCCCCAACGTAATCACGCAAACGAGAAGTGGACTATTAAAAAATAGTTTCATTTTAAATTATCCGCGTAATTGAATCGTGTACAAAATAGGGAATAAACGGTTTATTTACAATGTATACACAGGATGTTTCAAAAAAAGGTGACTTCATCTCTAGGATAGGTAGAAAACTAAAAAATAATTGCGGTTTACTTACTAAAAAATTTTCGTAACGCCATCCGTATTTAAGATACCTATCCTAGAGACGAGTTTATCTTTTTTTGAAACACCCTGTATATACACCGTGAAATGCTCTTGACAGTTCTAAAAACTATGATATTACAGACCTTGGAAAAAAATGAATCGTTTCATTTTTTGTCTTAAAAAAATTTAAAGAACAATTTTTTTCTCGACGCGCTCGTGGCAACAGCATATTTCGCGCATCGCAGAAAAGAAAAATCATAAACTTATTTGCGTGGAAAATCAGAAAGTTCGGTATAATGGCTTCCTAAAAAAAATACAAACACCATTAGCCCGGCAATAAAGAAAGATTACAGAGAAAAAAAGCAAAAAAAAACAAACTTTTTCCCTTGTTTTAATTGAGTTCTCATGGATAAATGGAGGAAACAAGGAAACTTTTAATATGGAATGAAGAACTCGATAAGGGGTACGAGCGAGAGGGGAAGTTTGTTTATCTTTACCGCAAGCTGAAACGAATAATCTCCGTGAAGATTCATCAGTCGGAAAGTTTTTGTGAATCAAATAAACATAAGAATGTCAGAAAGCAGACACGTCGTTTTAATTTGCAAATATTTTTCGATTTATTTTTGGTAGCACCAAGTTAAATACTTTAACAAACTTGCAAAAATACAATTAATTTATTAAAAACACCTGTCGAGTCTTTGACATTTGGTAAAAGAACATCCTTCTGTATAGACCTTTTAACGACCTGCACCGGCACTTTTTGTTATTCATCATCATCATAATTCAGCCCTTTGTGTCCACTGTTGAACATAGGCCTCACTTATCATTTTTCATTCCAATCGATTTATGCTGTTTGTATCCAGTTGTTGCGGGTCCTTTTAATATCGTCCGACCAACGCGTAGGCGGTCTTCCTCTATTTCGCTTGTCCGTTCTAGGTCTCCACTCAAGAAGCCTCTTTTCCCATCGACTGTCCCGCATCCGTGCAACGTGAACAGCACAGTTCCACTTAAGCTTCGCAATAGATCCAACGACATCGCTGACACCGGTTCTTCCGCGCAAATCCTTGTTTCATACACACACACACACACACACACACACACACACACACACACACACACACACACACACACACACACACACACACACACACACACACACACACACACACACACACACACACACACACACACACACACACACACACACACACACACACACACACACACACACACACACACACACACACACACACACACACACACACACACACACACACACACACACACACACACACACACACACACACACACACACACACACACACACACACACACACACACACACACACACACACACACACACACACACACACACACACACACACACACACACACACACACACACACACACACACACACACACACACACACACACACACACACACACACACACACACACACACACACACACACACACACACACACACACACACACACACACACACACACACACACACAGACACACACACACAGACACACACACACAGACACACACACACAGACACACACACACAGACACACACACACACACACACACAGACACACACACACACACACACACACACACACACACACACACACACACACACACACACACACACACACACACACACACACACACACACACACACACACACACACACACACACACACACACACACACACACACACACACACACACACACACACACACACACACACACACACACACACACACACACACACACACACACACACACACACACACACACACACACACACACACACACACACACACACACACACACACACACACACACACACACACACACACACACACACACACACACACACACACACACACACACACACACACACACACACACACACACACACACACACACACACACACACACACACACACACACACACACACACACACACACACACACACACACACACACACACACACACACACACACACACACACACACACACACACACACACACACACACACACACACACACACACACACACACACACACACACACACACACACACACACACACACACACACACACACACACACACACACACACACACACACACACACACACACACACACACACACACACACACACACACACACACACACACACACACACACACACACACACACACACACACACACACACACACACACACACACACACACACACACACACACACACACACACACACACACACACACACACACACACACACACACACACACACACACACACACACACACACACACACACACACACACACACACACACACACACACACACACACACACACACACACACACACACACACACACACACACACACACACACACACACACACACACACACACACACACACAGATGTCCACTTAAAAACTATTGTTTTCGACTCTGGGGACCGTGAAATGTGGAGATGTCAAAATTAGGGATTCGCAATATCGGACCCATTACTATAACTTCCACTGGGAAGTTAATAATTTATAGTGCGTCACTAGTGCATCCTGCAGTAGAAGCACATAATTGCGGTCAGATACGACGATGGTTAAAATGCCATGGTCGTCCTCAAGGTGAAAATAAAGCTGAACTCGTTGAGAGTTTAGGATAGCAATAATATTACAAAAATTAAAATTAAAAAAAAAAAAAAATTTATTTCACAAATAATGTAAAAAAACAACAACAAAAAATTAATTTCAATGTAAAAGATGTTCAAAATGTTCGCCGCGAACGTCTTGGCAACATGCTAATCTGGTATAGAAATGTCTTCTAACGTTACTCAACATCTCAGGCGTGACTGATCTAATCGCAAGCGTTATTCGTCTTTTTAAGTAATGTAAGTTGAGTGGTTTAGTTTTGTATACAATACTTTTGACATATCCCCACAAAAAGAAGTCTAATGGCGTCAGATCAGGAGATCGTGCTGGCCATTCTATCGAACCGCGCCTCCCTATCCATCGATTTGGAAAATTTTGGTTCAGGTACTCCCGGACATTGATTTGGTAATGCTCCATCTTGCTGAAACCATAGTATATTGACAGGAACTTGTGGGTTTGCTGGATCAGGATATAAGTTTGTCAAAGTTGGCACGACGTTATGTTGGAGCAGTTCTAAATATTTATCTCCATTTCAGTTGCCATCAATGAAAAAGGAACCTACGATATGATTTCCAACAATTCCTGTCCAAACATTAACTTTTTCAGGATATTGCGTATGTTCCTCTTTCATTCAGTGAGGATTCTCATTAGACCAATAGCGGCAATTTTGACGATTAACAGGACCGTGAAGTGTAAATGTGCTGTCATCAGAAAACAAAACATCTTCTAATTGGATCACATTGTCATCTAACATTTCCATCATTTGTTCACAAAAATACGTTCTCCGGTCGAAATCGTCTTCCATGAGTTGGCAACATTTTATAGGGATGCATTTTACTTTCCTTTAATATTCGAAAAATTTATGTGTGGCTAATGTTGAACAGTGAGGCTGCTTTTCGACCAGAATTATGTGGGTTTTCTTGAAACTCAAGCATAACATCCAATATTTCCGAAACAGTTAAAGATAGGTATGGGACATTGTACATGAATTATGTCTAGAATTATCTGAAGAATCCAAAAAATAAATAATGTACAGGGGGTTGTATTTAAAATAAGAAAGTTGGTATCGGCCAATGTCACATGACACACGGCCCCAACACGTTCTTATTTATTCGTTATCGAATTTATTCCATTTGGCTGTTCCACACTGTATCGCTGCGTGTTAATCTGATTTTTAGGCTTTAAGTGATTTCTTTGTTGCAGAGAAGTCTCTTTTATTTAAAAACAGCGGTTCTGGCTTTTTCGATACGTATCTTTATTTCTTTGCTCATGTCCCAGTTATTATTGATAGTAGCACCGATGTATACGCATGTTTTCTCGATTACCAGAAAGCATTTGACTGTGTCGACCACGGGAATCTTTCAACATTCTTCAGAATATTAACTTAGATGGCAGAGACGTCCGCATTATAAAAAAATCTTTATTACAACCAAATCGCTGCTGTCCGAGTTAAAAACGTGACTACCGAGTACGTTCCCATTCAGCGAGGTGTAACGCAAGGGTGTGTCCTTTCTTCCCAACTCTTTAACATATACTTTGAGCAAATTTTCGCCGACGCATTGGACGAAGCACGGGAAGAAATTACTGTCAACGGAGAAGTAATAAATAACTTGCGTGATGAAGGCTATCAGCAAAACCAAAGAAGAAAAAGAAGACTAACTATAAACTAGGTAAGGAATAGGACAGAAAAGTATTTTCTTGAAAAAACCTTATTTTCAGTTTATATTATTTACTGCACTGCACGTGTGTGTGTGTGTGTGTGTGTGTGTGTGTGTGTGTGTGTGTGTGTGTGTGTGTGTGTGTGTGTGTGTGTGTTTATGTACATGTTGGAACAGTAAACTGCGTCGCTTTCCCGAACCGAACATAAATCTGCTTAACCCGCATATTGTAAGAGGTTTCTGAATTTTTAAAACGTGAGCGGTATTTAAATAAAGAACTTAGGTGGTTTTTATCCTTTTTTTTTTTCGTTATTACGCGACATTCATGTTTCATTGAAAAAAAAGTTTGTGATCTTTAGATCTTGTATAATGAGGTTGGCAAAATTTATACCCTGTTATTCAATAAATGTGTATTTTAGTAAATAAATCAACTAAGCAAAAAAACCTTATTCCGAGATTGTTATTTTAAACTTCCTTACGAATCAAACCAAAATCTTTGATGGCAATTAAAAAGTCCGGAAGTCCCACAATTATCCGATCTGGCAACATCACTACATCCTTTACAACCTTTCTTTTATCACAACTAATTTATTTTACTGTAGACGGTAATATTCTGCATTTTAACTTTATTTTTATTTATTTTAGGCGACCTACATTGTTAGTATTATTTACGAATACTGAAATAATGAAATCAATTTACGAGAATATCACTGCTTGTCTTAGGCTTAATCGTGCTTACACGGACTGGTTTAATATCCTAAAAAGTGTCAGACAGGGATGTGTGGCTTCACCATGGCTGTTTAACTCATTCATACACAGTCAAAGAAAGGAAAACTGCTTATATATGTTTCATGGACTACGAAAAAGCATTTGACAACGTTTGACACGATCTTCCGATATCGTATCTGAAAGAGCTAGGATTGGATGAAAAATATAAAGACTCAGTATTTATGGAAACAGTTATAAATAGCCCCGTGGGTATTAAAAGAAACGGAATTCCTGGTAATAATATTTGATATGCAGACGATACTGCAATTCTAGCGGACAATGGAAATGACCTCCAGACACCGCTTAACCAGGTTAATAAAGCAAGTGAGAGATTAGGGTTAAAAATTAATATCAAGAAAACCAAAGTAATGGTAGTGTGTGAAAATAATATCTCAAACATTAGAATATATAAAAACGAAGAAGATATCGAGAGATTTGCAAAATTCAATTATCTGGGTTGCGTGCTGAATGAACAATGGGACCCAAAACAAGAGATAAAATGCAGGATAGAACAAGCAAAAACAACCTTTTTAAAACTACAAAAATGCCTTGTAGACAGAAATTTTAATTTCAAACTCAGGTACAGAATGCAGAAATTGGGTGAAGGCATGGCCATTTAAAACAAACACCATAAACAAAATCGAAGCATTGGAGATGTGGACTCTACGACGAATGCTTAAAATATCTTGGATCTCTGTTAAGAATTATTTTTTTTTAGTTTGATTAACTTTAAAAGCGCGTTTTTTAGTATTTTTAAACTATGATTTTTTAACTTTTGTGTTAGCAATTTTAATACAGCATTTTATTGGTATTAAAAAACTGTGTAATTAATTCGATTTATTTTAATAAAGTAATAACATTATTTTAATGAATAAGTGCAAAAACATATAACTATCCCTCGTATGCACGTTCTAGAACTTTACCTTTCCAGATTAGTCACTAAGTCTAATTTGTTAATATCATAAGATATCTTGATAAATACCTCTGCCGCAAAATATCATCACAGCGAAAGCTTTTAGCGAAATATGTGGTTAGTGAAAATTTAAGATTATTTTCATAAATAACACCTCTCTCCTTCTTTCAACCGCTCTTAATGAAAATACCCAACTTCGTCGTTTCTTTAATCCTCAACACAAATTCCTTTTAAACGACATACACCTGAACTGGCTTAATTTTTATTCGCAACATCCTTATAAATCCGCATATCCTCAAACCATTACTTTTATTACCTATCTCTTGGCGAAACAAATTTTGCAACCAAGCTTATAATTTCATTCATTTTCTTAATTATTTCCTCAAATGATCTTCTACGAATTAAGGAATTGGGGGCGGAGGCGACATGTTTTGCCTTCGGGGTTGAATCAATACCAATTCTCTCATGTACTGCAGCAACAGGGCCTATTGTGCCTTCCGTATAAAAAAAAGGCGACCCCGTCTCAAGGATACAAAAAAAACTAAAAAATAATTGGGGTTTGCTTAGTAGAAAATTTTTGACCGAAATTGTCGAAATCCATATTGCCTGTCATGAATTATCTCAAATTTCTCCAGATATTTGATAAGTTCTATGTTAATCGTTTTTTCCATAACTTTGGATATGACTAAGAGCAATGCAATAGCGCGATAATTTGCAGGAATAGTTTTCTTTTTTCTTTTTTCGGAATGGGTTGGACTTTAGCGTCTTTACACATAATCGGAAATACTCCTTTGCTGTATAATAGCTTAAGTCTACAGAGAACTGGAGTGAGCTCTTGAGCACAGGTCTTTAGGACAAAAGTCGGAATTCTATCTGGACCTACTGCTATATTAGAGTCAAGATTTCGTAGGATTTGTTTCAACTTTCACATCCTATCGACCATTTTCGGTAAATGATACAAATAGACTAAGACACGAACAGGTTAATTACATTAATAGAGATCTTGAAGCAATCGTCGAGTGGGGAACCAACGATCTTGTTCAGTTCAACGCCCAGAAAACACAAAGCGCCACGTTTTCCAAGAAAATAAATTACTCAAATCATTCCATCACAATGTCCGGAAATACCCTTGTATCAAGTCCCTCTATCTCGATTTTGGGAGTCACGGTGTCCAATAATATGTCTTGGCATGACCATGTTGCTAACATCGCAACATCAGCAAGCCAGAGGCTAGGTTTTCTGTGGATAGCTAGAAAGTTTTTTACTCCTGATCAACTGTTGACGTCGTAAATCCGACCTCTACTGTAGTATTGCTCGCACATTTGGGATTCAGCACCAAGACATTCTCTTCGTCTTCTAGATTCCATTCAGAAAAGAGCCATTCGCTTGATAAACAGCTCAACTCTCACAGATACCCTTCACCCTCTAGAACATAGAAAAAAAGTTGCAGACCAGTCATTACTCTACAGATAGTTTCATGACAGATGCTCCAGAGAAATAAAAACTCTTGTACCACCATTGGCCACATTCGGCCGAAGAACTCGGCACGCTGATCAGTCTCACCCATTTACTCTCAAGATTGACACTACAAGGACCAATCTTCATCAAGAATCCTTCTTTTACAAGGCTGCTACGGAATGAAACCAGCTTCCAAAATCAGTTTTTCCAGAGAACTATGACCTGCAATTTTTTAAAAAGTGGGTCCACAATCATTTCCTTTCTATAATCCCTTTCCCTTCTAATAGTCGCAGTGCGGGTCGTCCGCGGCCCACACGATAGGTCTATCCTTTTTGCGACTCTTTTCATTAAAAAAAAAATTTCCTGATAGTGCGATGGCGGATAGCTCTCAGAGGCCGGTCATCGCTGATGCGATTTCAATCGACCTTCTTGGAATCAAGAGTAGACGCATTTGGGATGCCCGACGTGCTGGCGAAGGACCTTTGGTAAGCATCAGAACCCGAGAACACGAAAAGACTCCAACACTCTGGCAAGAGCGTTGGTTGTCCCAAAAACAGGGCGACGTACATTTAGGCTAATTAAACGTGTTCATGACTGGGTTTTATGGTAACATGGAGAGATGGATTACTATCTCACCCAGTTTCTCACTGGTCATGGACAATTCTACACTATGATTACCACCAAATGTAATAATGCTAATAACAAAAATAAAAGCAGTTTGCTCGTATATTTTTCGTTACATTTTAGGGACACGCTGTACAGTTTGATTCCGAGTCAGTGGATAATTTAATATTTCATGTGATAGGTTAACGAAACGAGTTGTTTGATGTGAAGCAGCCGCAAAAAAAACAAGTCTAAAAGAAACGGTTAAATTGCTGTTTAAGAATTTTCCCGAATTCCAAACTGGGTACGTACAGAATGTCTAATACAGAACATTCCAAAAGTATTTAAATCACTTTTTCTTTTTCCTCATGAACGTCGAGTCCTGGAGGCAAATCCATTTAACACACCCTTTAAAACACCCATTTTATTTCACCACAAAACATACACACACCGCGATGTCGTTAAGATAAAGCTTCCAAAAGCTTTTCTAAGGCATTCCTTTTTTTCAGATTTTTTATGTGTTTAAGGGGCGTTCTATGGCGACTTGAAAATGCATCGCGGGTTATTTTAAGCCGCGTTAGTATATTTTTATGAGCTGGCTAGTCGATTTTTCTGCATTCTTGTTTTAAATATTCATTAGAGCAGTTTAAACCGATTTCGTACGGCTTAAGTAACACGCGATAAAATTATTATTAACCTTTGAAACGAAGTTCCTTATCGCACGTTGCAAAAACTGTGCGTAACAAAAATATCAAGAATGCGTTAGTCGCTATCTCTCTTCATCTACACTTACTGCCTGCAAAGAGAGGGAAGAGAAACTGTAATCTGACTAAACCAATTATAAAACGTTATTTGAATTTGAATAATTGGCAAGGATAATTTATATTACGTGATTGGTTTGTATAATCTTATTAAAAACAGTGAAGTTTTGGTATTCTTGATCCTTGACATCTACAAGTTGACAGTGACGTTTGTTGGTTACTAATGGACCCGGCAGACGTTGTTCTGTCTGAACGTTGACTTGCCTAGATTGGGAATATTATTATCAAATTTAGCGACCCCGAAAACTATGAATTCGACACTAATGTCGGCATTTTAAATCGTTTTTATATTCTATCCTCTTTTCACTCCTTTTGTAGGGGAGCTCACAAAATTGAAATAACACTATCAAACTCAGCGACTCCAAAAATAATGAATTCGACACTAATATCGGACTTTTTAAATAGTTTTTGTATTTTATATCCTTTTCACCTCTTCTGTAGGGGTGCTTACAAAATTAAAATGTCACTATCAAACTCAGCGACCCCGAAAACTATAAATTCGACGATAATATCGGCTTTTTAATAGTTTTTATGTAATCTTCCCTTTCCACCCCCTTTGTAGTGATGCCTAAATAATTGAAATATCAATATCAAACTCAGCAACCCAAAAAATTATAAATTCGACACTAAAATCGGCGAATTTTATAGCTTTTATATTTCATCCCCTCCCACTCCTTTTGTAAATCCGATCACTATCAAACTAACAGGAACACTCGCCGGGTTAATCTAAAGATTGTCTAAAAATTTCAATAAAACCGGTCCAGCGGTTGAAACACTAATAAAGGACAAACAATATCATCCCTTTTTTTACTAAAACCACCCCTGGTATGTATTAAACAACTTCTGAAAATTTCATCCCAATCAGTCCAGTCGTTTGGGAGTTTTTGAAGGACATACATACAAACATTTTTTCATTTTTAAATAAATAAATAGATAAAAACGTAAACGGCTAAAAACATTGTTTAGTTAGACTTTTCGAGTCAATAATAACCTCTCAGGCGAGTTTTCAACAGCTTCTGGAATGAGACAGGAATGCATTTTGTCTCCTGTCCTCTGTAACATTTACAGCGAGTAAGTCATGAGAGAGATCCTCGTGAACTGGAATGGAGGAATTGCAATTGGCGGTTAAAAGATTAGTATTCTGCTATACGCTGACGATACCTCGATAATAGCTAAAGACGAGGGTGAACTGCGAAGTCTAACGCAAAGATTAGAAAACCAAAGCGCAGTATATGGTCTCAAAATAAACAAGTCTAAGACCAAGGTGATGATCGTAGATCGCCTTAACAATGATAGCCCAGAAATCACAAGGATTACTGACTTTGAATTTGTCAAACGCTTCGAGTATCAAGGATCAATTGTGACGAACACAGGCGAATGTGAGCACGAAATCCGAAGGTGCATAGCGATGGCGAGAAACCCTGCAGCGAAATTGATCCGCGTCTGGAAGGATACCGCAATAACTGCAAGAACCAAGGTTAGGCTGGTCCAATCACTCATTTTTTCCATCGCGACATATGCAGCAGAGACTCGGACAATAAAAATAGCAGATCGACGAAGAATTGATTCATTGGAAATGTGGTGCTATAGACGGCTTCTTCGAATACCATGGACTGCTCACCGCACCAATGAATCGATTCTAAGACAACTGGACATACAAACAAGATTGTCGACAACAGTACCTCAAATATTTTGGACACATTGTGAGAAGAGCAGAAGGAATGGAAAAATTAATCACAGAGAGAGAGAGTGAGAGAGGTGATTGATGTTTCCAAAAGTAATTTGAATAAGTGTATAGGAATGTGCGGTAAGTTTATAAACGCGAATTATTTTTTTTTTGCAAAATATCTTGATTAAAATTTACAAAATTAAAAAAAAAAATGTCGAATAGCGTGGTAAACTTCGTTTCTACCGTGTGTCCAATGACACTACACAGCTTGTTTTTTCTAATCGTTTGGTATGCTGTTGGTATCCTAAATCTAAATTTGCGACCTAAAAAGTGGGAAGATATACTCGCTTATTAATAGTCTCTTTAAATATTATTAATTCGACTTATCTGTTTGTTCACTGCTACAAATTCTGTAGATGGCATAGCAAAAAAGGTAAACTTATTTTAACAAAATTTTCCACTTATCTGCTTATTCACTGCGGCCAGAGATATAATATCCTTTTTACCTGTACATCCACAGAACCTTTTGCCAGAACGTATTATCCTTTCCTCTAAAAATAAAAAGCCAAATCTAATTCATACTGCAGTTAAACGATCCTTTTGTCGGCAATATGCCGACGTAATAACAATTTTCCGACGGCGGCACATTTTCCGGTAGTTGCCATGTCTTAAGTCATCTTCATGCAAAGCGGCTCTGTGCCGTAGCTGGCGCTAGTTTTTCCAATATCACTCGTAAAATACGCCGGGACATTTATAAAAAACTAAATTATTATTATAGTAGACTATAAACAATCTTAACAGCGTCAATAGATGGGAAAAATGTATAACTGATTTTTAAAATATCAGCTAATTCTGCTGTATGTCAACTATACTATAGATTCAGTTGGGTCGATTATGTATCAAAAAACAACTACTTCTCTGGCTATATGCCGCGACAGGTATTGAATTACATCTGATACATAATCGTGTATAATACCCCATTTCGGGTAACAATATGCAGATGCTTGTTAAGTAAGAGAAAGAACTATTATTGGATTTATCCATCCGAAGTAACCACCTATGGACCGGTTTCGAGGTGTGTTGCCCCTCATCAGCATAGGGTAGATCTACCTCGACTGAACACATCAACAGATTCGACTACTACTAAGTATACATGAAGTGCTACGCGAAAAGCGCCAGTCACGACATCTATACTTTTTAATATAGGTGACATACAGCAGAATTGGCTAATTTTAAAAAAATCAGTTATACATTTTTCCCATGTATTGACGCTATCGAAAAATGTTTAAAGTCTACGATAATAATATTATAGTTTTCTAAAAATTTTGTATATTACAATACTTCTTCGCAGAAGCTATTCACAAGGTGGTGCTTGTTAAATAGTTTAGATGTCGTGACTGGCGCTTTTCGCGTAGCACTTCATGTATACTTGATAAGAGTCGAAGCTGTTGATGTGTTCAGTCAAGGTAGACCGACCCTATGCTGATGAGGGGCAACACACCCCGAAACCGGTCCATAGGTGGTTACTTCGGATGGATAAATCTAATAGTTCCTTCTTTTGCTTAACAAGCATCTGCATATTGTTACCCGAAATGGGGTATTATACACGATTATGTATGAGATGTAATTCAATACCTGTCGCGGCATACAGCCAGAGGAAAAGTTGTTTTTTGATACATAATTGACCCAAATGAATCTATAGTATAGTTGACATACAGCAGAATTAGCTGATATTTTAAAAATCAATTATACATTTTTCCCATATATATTGCAATATTTTTTTACGTTTTTTTAAAATATTCCTGGCATCGTTTCACGCATTTTTTAAAAAAAGAGTTCTAAAGATCACTGGAAGCCGAGATAATTTTTTGATTTTAAAAAAATCTGGAAGGCGCAATAATCATCGTACCATCGAAATAGATGAAGAATTGCCAAACTTTATGGACGATCTGCTTATAGACAATATTAAAGGAGAAGAAAAAGAAGAGCCAATTGATTTAGCAGACAATCCTCAAATAAATAAAAGCAGAATTATTTTTTAATGTAAATCTTTCTCAATATTATATACGAGTTTTTTTGCTGTAACTATTTAATAAATGTTTTCTACGTAATAGTTATTTTATCAATTGGTGAATATGATATTCGTGTAAATCTCGACAAGCTACCCCAAACTAAATACAAAAGGATTTTTGTGCATAGTCCAGAAGCCGAGATACTCAACAGTTTTCAAGCGCAAGCAACTTTGAACGCACGAAATGAATTTTTAGTTCGAGCGCTCAACGCTCGCCACTCCGCCATCCGCTACGGATGCTGCGCTCTGCGCCTGCACGCCTCACTTTATTCATCAATTAATAATACTGCAAATGAACTAGATATATCCTGGTTTTTTTTATTAAAAATATAGGTATTCAACCTTAACATCCATAAAGGTGACTGCTGTATGATGATTATTGCGCCTTCCAGATTTTTTTGTAATTAAAAAATTATCTCGGCTTCCAATGATCGTAAAAACTCATTTTTTTTTAAATGCGTGAAATGATACAAGAAATCTATTTTTATAAAAGTCATTTCTATAAAAACAAAATTAAGAAATTTATTCTAAAAAAAAACATGTAAAAAAATACTGCAATGTTTTTAAAGTCATTTTTTGGCACTTAAAATTAAGAAAATCAATATACTTTTTTAATAACATGAAAGTACAACTCTTAAAGAAAAAATTAAGCCCTCTATCGTTACTGTAGTATTAACCCCCGAGCAGAACTAGCTAAATTAAGAGAGTTCTTTTTTGGAGAAAACTTCATATATCTTAAAAGATAATCAATATTTATCAATTTAAAAAAAAAACACTTTTTGGCTTGCCATAGGATATACTTAACAGTAAGTAATAAGTTTAAATACTTTACAGTTACCGAGTTATAGAAAACCCGATTTTTCACGGTTTTTCCAATATAACTCGAAAAGTATCAATAATATATAATAATTTTCTGTGGAAAGCTGGAAAGTTTTTCACTCCTGATCAACTGTTGACGACGTACAAGGCTCAAATTCGACCTCTACTGGAGTATTGCTCGCACATTTGGGGTTCAGCACCAAGGCATTCTCTTCGTCTTCTAGATTTCATTCAGAAAAGAGCCATTCGTTTGATAAACAGCTCAAATCTCACAGATACCCTTCGCCCTCTAGAACATAGAAGAAGAGTTGCAGACCAGTCATTGCTCTACAGATATTTCCATGGCAGATGCTCCAAAGAAATAAAAACTCTTGTACCACCATTGGCCACATTCGGCCGAAGAATTTGGCACGCTGATCAGTCTCACCCATTTACTCTCAAGATTGACTCTACAAGGACCAATCTTTATCAAGAATCCTTCTTTTACAGGGCTGCTACGGAATGGAATAAGCTTCCAAAATCAGTTTTTTCAGAGAACTATGACCTGCAACCTTTTAAAAAGTGTGTCCACAATCATTTCCTTTCTATAATCCCTTCCCCTTTTAATAGTCGCAGTGCGGGCCGTCCGCGGCCCACACGATAGGATTACCCTTTTTGCGACTATTTTCATAAAAAAAAATATCGAAAAATTATAATTTATTTAATTGATAGATATTTTTAATACCTACAATTTACTGATTAAACTTTATTCGATTGGAGCTGTAGTTTATTAGTTATTAACAAAAAACTGCTTTTCGCAACTTTACCAATTTTTTAGGTTATGTTCGGTAATCAGGATCAAGTCGCATGAAATAGAAACTCACTCTGAATTTTAATTTCCTGTACGCTCATATTTTTTTGGTTATTGATTTGGATATTAATTTTTGCACGCAATTTTCCCTATTGCTTGGACTATATTGTTACAATTTTCAGTTCTATCTTGGGTTCGACGATTAAAACTCTCGATCCAATAGCAAAACAATGTTTATTTCAATACAATAACTTCTTTTTTATTAATAACCACTTAGATATTCACTTAGCAATGCAACTTTTACAACTCTATATAACTATTTACATTTAATAATTCTTATGTTTTTAAGGTAATACTGTTTTTCGTTATGATCGTTTTCCCTTTTATATTTTCCTATAACGATTCTAGATCATTCCACCTGTTTCTCCAAAGTTCGACGCGGATTCGAAAGGTTGCGCGACTTTCCTAGGCCCCGTCGGCGCTTACAAAGGAAGCGGTCGAATACGGCCTCTTGACGCCGTCGACCTCTCGGTTGCTGACAGGACCAGATTTGTAACAATATAAAGAATTTCTCAATTGGAGACAAAAAGAAATTAAATATTCATTTTCATAAAATGTATTTTTGCATACTAGAATGATTTATTCAACAAAGTAAAACCAAATACATTGCAATCACACTACTCTATGCGCACTACTTTGTAAGTAAATCAGAATGTAAATATTGCTTAGCATTTGAAAGTGAAAGCATTTTTAAAAAGAAAAAATCATGCATACAAACCAAAGTCGAACGTTTTAAACACCCACCAATTAAATTAGAGTCGTGTAGTTAAATACTTGATTATTTATCGCGTATATTTATTATATCTTATGCTGGTCGACTGGATTCCGTTTAGGTTTCTGTTTTGCATGGAAATTTTTATGTTCCACAAATATTTTTATACACATTTTATTTAAAGTTTTAAAGAACTACTTTTAAAAATTAATAAATTGTATTCTTTTAAGTGTTGCAATAAAATCACGCTTGGGTAGAATTTTGGTGTCTTTTCGTCACAGAAATGTCATTTTCCAGTGCGAATCAGAGTCGCATTTTTATCTGCGCTGTTAATCGAGAAAATCTGGAATTGTAGCCCATCAAAAAGTTCGTTTTATTACTTTCGTTCAATCTAATGTTATCGTAAAATCGGAGCGGTAAAAATCACAAGATGCTGCTTTTTCCGGCAGCATTTTTCGCGACTTTTCCAAATACCTAATCAAAATTTGAGGCGGGCCGTGTAGCGAACTTCGACAAATTACTTCAAAATTAGTTTTTTAGTCTGAATTATCATACGTGCCGTTGAATCGATGGCAATTACGATGAAAACTAACTTTTTTTTATTAACATCCTGGAAAACGAATCGGAAATTTTCCCTGCCATGTATTGGAACTCGAAAAAGTTTCCAGCTACTTCGTTTATCATCAGCAAATCAGTCAACTCGAAATGGACAACATTCCAACCAATACCATCACCACGAGTATTTCTATTTATATTTTATTTTAACACAAACGAGATTCGTGCTTTACACCTTGCTCGGCAGGTACTTTAAAGTTTCAGGAAAACTCTTGTTACATAAAAAGAAGCGTTGAACATAAAAATACTTTTAATTTAATTTGTACGACTCATAATTACTGTCGTGAACTTGACCGGTGACCGACCGCTGACTAAAAACTTGAGCAGCGATATCGACCAACGGAAGTAAACACCGAATCATCTGCTAGAAGCTCGACTGTAAAATAAATACGAAATAGGTAATTACCGCGAGAAAACGTAAAGAAATTCAAACTTTATAATGACAAACGTAAAGATATTTATGTCACTTAGCGACAAAACTATTGCTATATAAATAAAAACTCTTGTATTATTTTGTTATTTATTGATACTTCCAAAACGATATGTAGAATCAACATTATTAATGTTCTGTTCTTGAGGTAATCCACGTCTATAATCTCACACTTTAAAATGCTTGTGTCTGGCTTATGTCACTCAGCTCTGGACAAACACCATTGAAAAGTTTGGTGAATCCCGTGCAAAAGCCTTTGACCGCGTTTGGCACCAGGCATTGTTAAGTAAATTATCTGCCTACGGTCTCCCAACCAAACTGCGCCAATGGCTCTTGAGCTTCATGCAAGATCGCTCCTCACATGTGGCAGTTGACGGTATTTCTTCTGATGCGTTTAAAACTAATGCCGGGGTCACCCAGGGTTCCATCCTCTCCCCCACCTTATTTCTTTTACACATCAACGACCTCTTGAAAACCACCACGAACCCCATTTACAGTTTCGCAGACGATAGCACACTTGTCTCAACTTTCACATCCTATCGATCACTTTCGGTGAATGATACAAATAGACTCAGGCAGGAACAGGTTGATTCCATCAATAGAGATCTTAAAGCAATCGTCGAGTGGGGAACCAACAATCTTGTTCAGTTTAACGCCCAAAAAACACAAAGTGCCACGTTTTCCGAAAAAGTGAATTTCTCAAATCATCCCATCACAATGTCCGGAAATACCCTTGAACCAAGTCCCTCCATCTCGATTTTGGGAGTCACGGTGTCCAATAATATGTCTTGGCATGACCATGTTGCTAACATCGCAAAGTCGTCAAGCCAGAGGCTAGGTTTCCTGTGGAAAGCCAGAAAGTTTTTTACTCCTGATCAACTCTTGACGTACAAGGCTCAAATCCGACCTCTACTGGAGTATTGCTCGCACATTTGGGGTTCAGCACCAAGGCATTCTCTTCGTCTTCTAGATTCCATTCAGAAAAGAGCCATTCGTTTGATAAACAGCTCAACTCTCACAGATACCCTTTACCCTCTAGAACATAGAAGAAGAGTTGCAGACCAGTCATTGCTCTACAGATATTTCCAAGGCAGATGCTTCAGAGAAATAAAAACTCTTGTACCACCATTAGCCACATTCGGCCGAAGAACTCGGCACGCTGATCAGTCTCACCCATTTACTCTCAAGATTGACACTACAAGGACCAATCTTCATCAAGAATCCTTCTTCTACAGGGCTGCTACGGAATGGAATAAGCTTCCAAAATCAGTTTTTCCAGAGAGCTATGACCTGCAACTTTTTAAAAAGCGTGTCCACAATCATTTCCTTTCTATAATCCCTTCCCCTTCTAATAGTCGCAGTGCGGGCCGTCCGCAGCCCACACGATAGGTCTACGCTTTTTGCGACTATTTTCATAAAAAAAACAAAAAGTGTTATATGTATAAACAGCACCTCTCATATGATTTTTTAAGAAACAATTACTTGATGGTGCTTCAAAAACATATAAAGAATCAGCTTCATTTATGCTTTGTTGTTAACATAATTCACGACTATAATCTCAAACTTTTTAGATACTTGTGTCACAAATACTTAGCAATAAAAGTATTGCTGTATAAATATATCTCTTCAATTATAGAAACCTATTACTTAATGGTGTTCTAAAAACATGAAAAAAATTAGCTTTATTTATGCCTTGTTGTTTAAAAAATTTAATTTTTTTTTGTCTGAAAATAGTCGCAAAAAGGGTAGACCTATCGTGTGGGCCCGCACTGCGACTATTACAAGTTAAAAGGATTATAGAATGGAGATGATTGTGGACCCGCTTTTTGAAAAAGTGCAGGTCATAGTTTTAAGGAAAAACTGATTTTGGAAGCTTGTTTTATTCCGTAGCAGCTTAGTAAAAAAAGGATTCTTGATGGAGATTGGTCCTTGTAGTGTCAATCAGTAGAGTAAATGGGTGATTCTGATCGGCGTGCCGAGTTTTTCGGCCGAATGTGGCCAGTGGTGGTATAAGAGTTTTTATATCTCTGGAGCATCTGCCATGGAAATATCTGTAGAGCAATGACTGGTCTGCAACTCTTCTTCTATGTCACATACACTTAGCAACAAAATTATTGCTATATAAATGTCAACTCTTTTGTGACTTTATAGGGAACAATTACCTTTATTTAGGCCGTGTTGTAGAGATAATTTACTGCTACAATCTTTGACTTCAAATGCAAATATCGAATGATCTTGTTGGAAACTATTACTTGATAGTGCTTCATAAACATATTAAAAGTCAAATTCATTTATGCACTTTTGTTAAGATAATCCACGTCCATACTATCAAATTAAAAATGCTTGCGTCACAATACATTTAGCAATACTCGAATGGTTTTGTTGAAAACAATTACTAGACGGTGCTTCTAAAACATACAAAAAATTACCTTTATGGCATTTATGTTTTTTTTGGGACTTGATTCAAGGGTATTTCCGGATATTGTAATGAAATGATTTGAGGAATTCACTTTCTTGGAAAACGTGGCACTTTGTGTTTTTTGGGCGTTGAACTGAACAAGATTGTTCCCCACTCGACGATTGCTTTAAGATCTCTATTGATGGAATCAACCTGTTCCTGCCTGAGTCTATTTGTATCATTCACCGAAAGTGATCGATAGGATGTGAAAGTTAAGACAAGTGTGCTATCGTCTGCGAAGCTGTATATGGGGTTCGTGGTGGTTTTTAGGAGGTCGTTGATGTGTAAAAGAAATAGGGTGGGGGACAGGATGGAACCCTGGGGGACCCCGGCATTAGTTTTAAACGCATCAGAAGAAATACCGTCAACTGCTACATGTAAGGAGCGATCTTGCATGAAGCTCAAGAGCCATTGGCGCAGTTTGGTTGGGAGACCGTAGGCAGATAATTTACTTAACAATGCCTGGTGCCAAACGCGGTCAAAGGCTTTAGATATATCCAAGGCTATTGCACGGGATTCACCAAACTTTTTAATAGTGTTTGTCCAGAGCTGAGTGACATAAGTCAGCAAATCTCCAGTAGACCGAAGTTGTCGAAATCCATATTGTCTGTCATGGATTATCTCAAATTTCTCCAGATATTTGATAAGTTCTGAGTTAATCGCTTTTTCCATAACTTTGGATATGACTGAGAGCAATGCAATGCAATTTGCAGGAATAGTCTTCTTTCCTTTTTTCGGAATCGGTTGGACTTTAGCGTTTTTCCACATGGACAGAAATACTCCTTTGCTGTATGATAACTTGAAGAGTCTACAGAGAACTGGGGTGAGCTCTTAAACACAGGTCTTCAGGACAATTGTCGGAATTCCATCTGGTCCAACTGCCTTATTAGAGTCAAGATTTCGTAGAATTTTCCTGATAGTGCGATGGCTGATAGCAACCTCAGGCATTGATGCGTTTATTCTAGGTATCGTTGGGGGTTGTTTTCCATTGGTATCGAGGGTTGAGTTAGAGCTGAACATTTCGGCCAGCAGATCCGCTTTTTCTTTGGAAGATACGGCTGTCGTGCCGTCGGACCTCTCGTGTGGTGGTAAAGAAGAAGTTGTGAAATTCTTTACGGCTTTAGCCAAAGACCAGAAGGTCTTTGATCCAGGAGGGACATTGACAAGCTTGTTGCATATTCTCGTGTCGTAGGATTCTTTGGCAAGATCGATCGTTTTTTTGCAGGCGTTCCTCGCGTGGACAAAGGCTTCTCGGTAGGCAATTGTCGGGACTTCGCACCAGAGTCAATGAGCTTGATTTTTATTACGCACCGCACGGTTGCATTCTTGGTTGAACCAGGGTTTGGGGTTGAAGATCCGTCTTGTACCATGAGGAATGTATAAGTCCATACCTAGCCTTATGATTTCGGTTACAGATTCTGCTTATGTTGATGGGTCTTGTGTGCGAAAGCAGACATCTTTCCATAGAAATGATAGGTAAAAGTCCCTCAGTTCATTTTATTTGTTTGAGATAGGCTTTCCCATGGCTATTTAACTTATACATGTACAATTGTTTAAAAGATCTAAAAAAAAATACGTATGGATTGAAAATGAATGATTTGATCGTCAAATGCCTTCTTTACGCAGATGATCAAGTCATATTAGCGTCATCTGAAGAGGAGTTGCAGGCGATGATTAATGTTATGCATGATGCCCTAAAAATCAAAGGGATGAAAATAAATGTAAGCGAAAGTAATGGTTTTTGAAAGAGATGAAAGCATAAAAACTGTAAAGTTTTGATTAAAGGAGAAAAAGTGGAACAAGTAAAGTAATTTGTGTGCTTGGGTTCAAAGTTTACGAGAGATGGAAAGTATGACAGTGACATTGAGCGAAGGGTGTTGGCAGGAAAATAAATGAATGGGGCACTGCATAGCTTTATGAATTGCCAGAAAGTGTTAAAAAAGGCACGTCCGGCGGTGCATAGAGGTGTGTTGGTTCCTACACTTATCAGTATGGTAGTGAATGTTGGGTTTGGCAGAAGAAGCATGAAAATAGGATTAATGCTGCGGAGATAAATAGTCTAGATATATTAACGAATGCTTAGATGGTTTGGACACGTAGAAGGGATGGATGAAGGAAGATTGACGAAAAAAATTTATAAGGCGAGTGTGAATAGACGGAAGTCGGTAGAGGTCGACCTCGGAAAACATCGATCTCGATCAGATCAACATTGTTTTGAAGAAAGGCCAGCTGTCAAGAGTACCAACAACCGACGAGCATGTATGAGAGTACTGATGAAAGTAGAGGAAGCAAAATATGTGTGTAAGAATCATAGCGGAAGTGGAAGGAAGTGGTCTTTGCCTACCCGTATGGGAAAAAGGCGTGACTTTATGTATGTATTTATGTAATAGCTACTCTCTGACTGGCGCATTATCGGCGACCTTGGTGCGCTGTTGCATGTTTGTACGCACTTTTAAAACATAATTGCTCGTATGTTATACGCTCCTTTTTCATTTACAATAACTTATTAATACCTTTGAATGGAATGTTACAAATTACAACTACCGAGAATGTAAATACTGCAAAATATACGTTTACATTCTAGTACCTATTATTCAATTTTTTGCGTAATTGGTCAGCTCACGTCAACAAAAACAAATACAACTGGCAATCGTTAGGCATATTTTCTTAAGTATCTCTTTATTATTCACAGTTTATTCAAGTTTTTAGAAAAGATGATCAATATCAGCGTTCGGTAGCATGGGCGTGTAATCGGTCATTTTTCAAAGGATCTGCAATTCCAATTAGTACAAAAGTCACCAAGACCTTATCCATTAAGTTAAGACTTAATAACCTGATTGTAATGGTAAAAAATAGATTGTGGTGTAAGTGCGACAATAGTAGCGTGTGTTGCCTCCTCTACTTCGGATGACAGAGAATTTATGCGTCTAAGCATCGTTTCAATTAAATTTTGGATGATATATTAAAGAATTTGTTCCCATGATGAAATAACTGCATTTTAAGATCCCACGGGATTTAAGGTGCAGGTATTTGAATAGAATACAACTTAAAATTAAATTTTTGTTTTGTGGACTATACGAAAGCGTTCGACTCTGTGAACTGGTCAATTCTGTGAAGATTGATGGGTAAAATGGGTGCTCCCAAGAATCCGATATTTTTAATTAAGAGACTCTAACACAAATCGCCAAAGTCAAAACAGGACAAGCAGTGTCCAGAGCTTTTAAGATAGTGGCAGTTGTCAGACAGGGATGCATACTCTCGCCCTCCCCCTTTACAACATATATCGCGAATACATTATAAGAAAAGTCCTGGACGATTGGGAAGGTGGAATATCAATTAAAGGTAGAGAAATAAGTAACCTGAGGTATGCGGACAAAGAACAACTGATAAACATAGTTAACAAATTAGAGAACTATAGTAGAGAATACGGTTTAAAAATCAACAAAACAAAAACCAAAGTATTGATCATCGATTGATCCAATGACACATCCAATATCAAAAACGTAGCGAGATGTGATGTGGTGGACAAGTTTGTACACCTGGGATCGTTGATAACCAAAGATGGAGGCTGTTCAGAGGAAATAAAGAAAAGATTAGCAATGGCCAGATTAGCAACAACTAAACTCATAAAAATATGGACAAATCAACCCATTACGAAAACAGTGAAAGTAATGCTGGCCAATTACTTGATCTTCCCAATTGCTGTTTATTCCGCTGAAACACTTAAGACACTTAAGAAAACAGATCGAAAAAAAATTGAAGCCTTCGAATTATGGGTGGAACTAATAGCTAGAAGAACAGGTGAGATGGAAAACCTCGTGGTCGAGGGAAAGAGACCTAGAGGACGGTCTCCAATAAGATAGACTGACATATTAAAAGAAATGACCGGACACATTTAGCACAAGATAGAAACTACAAATCCAAACACATACCTAAAATAGTATCGCTACATCCTCCTGAGGATAAAAAGACTGAGAAGAATTTGACGTTAAAAATTTTTCTAGTGTTTATCCCATAGACCTATTATCAGAGGAGACGGAACTATTTACTTTTAAACACGATCTTACATCCCCACTTTCTGGTCGACTGTATTGTCTTTATGCGGCCGACTGAAATGTATTGCGCTGTGATGTTGCCTGCTCTCTAGTTATGACAAAAGGTTTGTAATTGTTATTGAATCGTTCATAGTATTTGTTGATTATATTTGCAACAATATTGTGACCATAATGCTATCTCTTATAAATATTTCATGAATTATAACAACCTGAATAATACAACCCATTTTATGGAATGCTGAAATATTGAACTATTTCAATCCGTTAGATCATAAAAATGTGTTGCTCAATAAGCGACAACGCCGCACGGCGCTTGCTGTGCTGCTGCAGTGCGGCGCTGGGGGAAATGGGCGATTCTTGGGTGACTACATTGTACAATAATACAAAAACACATAGGCAAGATACAATGGGCCAACAGGCCTAAGTGTCACCGGAAGCAATAACCAGGCGGACCTAAATAGGGGTGGAGTTTTTAGTGAGTAGTACTGCCGCAGTCAGTGGAGTCTCACAGTAGACCTTGAGCTTTCGGACTCATAACCTCTCCACAAAGGACTTTCTTCACCCCCGAACAAAAAAAAATTACCTATTCATAAATAAATTCTCATTTTAAACAAACAGCACACCACTGATTACAAGCATGGCAATATGTCGACAATAATGTTACAGCGTTGCCAGCACCAGGACGGGACAAAGAGAATCAATCGATCGGTATTTTTTGTCATACTCACGGCCACTCTCGTGTCATCATTGCGAAAAAACAAACAGAGTTTTATGAATGGAATGTTGCGTCTCTCCTCCGGATAAAAGGTCTATGGTTTATCCCCTAAATGCTTGATTGGATTTAGATCCGGGCTTTTTGGTGGCCACTGCATAATTGGTATACCAACTTGATTAAAATAAATGAGTAACTTTCCCAACTTTGTCAGATCGAACGTTGCCTAAACTTGATTTAAATATGTTTTTAAAAATGGGGTTTTGTGTACACGGAGTAAGCGGACTACTAAAACTGAAACCGTGTTCAAATGTTGACAAGTGCGATAATTAAATATCGTATATGAAAAATGCACTTTGTTTTGATGTAAAAACAGTTTGACTATATCGAATCAGAGATCGTTGCATCCACAAAATGATGAATTGCAAATTTCGAGAGAGAGATAGCGAGCAATTTTACATTTACATTGTAACTTCTATATCGAAAATTGCGCCGTTGAATAATTACTACGGCGCCTGATAAATAAATTACTCTCTTGTTGAGTCAATAACCATCGATTTTAAAATGAAGCTAATGATATTTTCACGATTCAACGATTGCTATTCGAAATATTACTGGTCGTAGAAAAAGTAACGAATCGTGTTTAAAAAGTCCTTATTTTCGTTTTGGTTTCCGCATTTTTTTAAACGATTAGTCCGTGAAGCTTACCGCTTGTTTCGGTTCGATTTAAAATTTTTATTCTATATTTATTTACCAAATGGCATCAAACGCCAACCCATCTATCGTACATCTCTCTCCTGCTTAACTCCTGTAGGGATTATAGCTGTCAATTTAAACAATAAACTTCAGCAGTTACCGCCACACATCCTCTTCATTTTATTTTCGAATTCGCTGGGGTGTTAAATAAAAAATCACACACTAATTGTCTGTTAATCCTGTAGCATTTCCTACACTGATAAAAAAGTATTTTTTGACCACAAATAAACATTGCTATTGTTTTTATACGAATCCGTTTGAAGCGATATTTTTTACTTTCCATCGAAAATCATGTTCTACATGTTGAAGAAAAATTTTGTTAAGCTTTTGATTTATTTATTTATTTACATGAATTAATCGAGAAATTTGATAGTTTAGATGAAGCATGTCAGGTTAAAGAATTGCGGAAGCCATTCAAGAAAGGAATCGTGTATATGGATATCGAAGTGTGTGGTGTAAGTAAAAGAAAGAAAGAATGCAAGTTACAAAAAATGTAAGTAAAGGTTCAAAAAGCAGTGTCAGAGAAGAAGAAAGCTTGATTGGATTGGCTGGCTACAAAAACCAAACAAAGAACGCAAAAGGTATCGATTGAGGATGTAAACAAGGCAAATAATGAGTATAAAAGGTCAAAATGTGTGGCAAAAGAGTTTGTGGCAAGAAAGAAGGAGAGTGATAAAGATGAATTTGATAGAAGGTTATCTGACGATTTTCCAAACAATATTAAACTGTTCTGGAAGTCCAGCCAGAGGTAAAAATACTACCTCGCACCAGAAAAAATTAGAAACTAAAATGGTAGTATGGTAAAAGTAGAGGAATATGCATTAAAAAAATGAAAGGCATACTTCAAAAGTTTATTTGAGAAAGAGGATACACAAGTACAGGCCCCATTCAAACACATGAGTGAAAGTCGCAATGAAAGTAAAATTAGTACGACAGAAATAGTGGAAGCGTTGAACAGTATGACATTTGGTAAAGCTGCTGGGTACGACAGGATAACAGTTAAAATGCTGAAGGCTGGACAAAACGTGGTAGCTAGTCTGCTAGTCTGCCTTTTTAACCTTTTACGAAGGAGTGGTAGCGTACCAGACGACTGGTGCAAGGCCGTTATCGTGCCGCTTTACAAGGGAAAAGGTTCGCAGCAGGACTGTAAGAACTACCGAGGTATTAGTTTACTTAGCATAGTCAGCAAACTGTATGCAAAGATATTGATTAAAAAGATAAAGAATGAATCTGAGATATTAATATGGGATGTGCAAGCATGATTTAGAAAAGGAAGGAGATTCTTGACTAAAAGTCAGGTCTATTGCGCGTTTATAGACTTGGGAAAGGCGTATGACAGAGTGGTGAGGAGTATATTGTGATCGTCATTGTCTATGTATGGTGAGCGGTTGTTTAATACGAACACTGAAATCACCCTACGAGGATTCCACTGCTTGTGTCAGGATAAACGGAGCTTAACATTGAAAAAGATGTGAGACAGGGATGTGTAGCTTCGCCTTGGTTGTTTAACTTATATATAGACGATTGTTTAAAGGATTTTGAAAAAGAGTGCGTATAGATTGAGTATGAATGATTTGATCGTATATTGCCTTCTTTACGCCGATGATCAAGTCATATTAAAGTCATCTGAAGAGGAGTGCCTTTTTTGACATGGTCTGGCTGTTCATAAAGCTATGCAGTGCCCTATTTATTTGTGTTCCTGCCAACACCCTTTGCTCAATGTCACTGTCATACTTTCCATCTATTGTAAATTTAAAACCCAAGTACAAAAATTCATTTACTTGTTCCACTTTTTCTCCCTTAATCGGAACCTCACAGTTTTTCATACTTTATTTTCTTTTAAATACCATTACTTTAGTTTTGCCAACATTTATTTTGATCCCTTTGATTTTTAGGGCCTCATGCATGACATTAACCATCGCCTGCAACTCCTCTTCACTTGACGCTAATATGACTTGATCATCGGTGTAAAGAAAGCATTTGACGATCAATCGAGCACGCATATAAATCTTCTCTCTGAAGACGACCCGCCTCAATCATACCAAAAGCTCTATAAGTTTTACCCGCACTAAGTTTACGTTTAGACAAAATTCTAAATTTTAAATAACAATTGACTGTATAAAGTGGAAACAGTAACCGATGTTAAATTCTTAAAAATAAAAAAAAAAAATTTGTCTTAAAAAATAAACTCGGAAACAAAAAAACTAGTCAGATTAACAAGAAAACATTAAATATATTACAGACAAAACCTTGGTAAAACAGTTAACAAAATTTTCTGCAAGAATAAAGAAGCTTATTAATCCTTAAAGTCATCGCGTTTTTTTTAAATATTGCAATATTAAAAATCGAATTAAATAGTTTTTTTTAATGTTGCATTTGGGATAGCTGCTTCTGATTTATAAATAATTTCAAATAGATTCGTATTATTCGGTCCGCTTCATTTCAGTCTTTTCATGACATTTCAATTATGGCGTTCATTGGCGTCCCCATATATATTTCATATACCATCGACCGCGCCAACAACCATGAAAAATATATTGCGCACTTATATCGTGGCTCGTTTAGCTAACATCAAATTGCCGTCATTTAAATATAACTACATGTATGTATGAAAATTGTTTCGAATTGACAAAACTAATTTGAATATACGTTTTGTTCGAATGTGTATTGATCGAATTTTGATACTTTGATTACGGACATGTTGGTTTTGATGTATATTTAGTGCTGTAAAATTCTGTTTATTTTGTGGGAACTTTTTTGTTGCATACGTCGCGTCGTTTGGAAACCTACTTTTGTATGTAACCATCAATGTATTACGGTTTTTGTTCGAAATACTAACTAAACAAATCAAAATTTCATCGTGACAAGCTTGCTTCCTTAACAATTCAACACTTTATTGTAGCCATACGGAATTTATAATGTTGAAAACAATAAATTATGGTGTAAATAGGAAACTAGTAGTAAAATTAATATTGTAAGTGCGATACTAGTAGCGTGTGCTGCCTCTTTTACTTCGGATCACAGCATTTATGCATCTAGACATGCTTTCAATTAAATTTTGTATGGAATGTTAAGGAATTTGTTCCCACGCTGTGATAACTGCAATTTCAAGTTCCCTCAGATTTTTAGGTCCAGGTTTTTGACATTCTTAAGATGATGGGTATTGACAACAATGACCTCCAGGTAATACAAAATCTCTACTGGAATCAAACAGCAAAGGTCAGATAACTGATGAAATGAAAATTCACCGAGACGTGCGGCAATGTGTTGTCACCACTTTTATTTATTATTCAGGACTGTAATATGAGAACTTGAAAAATAATAACAACTTTAATATATCATAAAAAAATAGAAATAGAAACACAATGATTCCGAATGAGGTACATGCATACATACATAAAGTCACTCCTTTTTCACATAGGGGTAGGCAGAGACCACTTTCTTCCACTTCCGCTACGGTTCTTACACACATCTTTTGCTTTCTCTACTTTTATCAGTGCTCTTATACATGCTTGTCGGTTATTGGTACTCTTGACCCGGCCTTTCTTCAAAACAATGTTGATCTGATCGAGATATGTTCTCCGAGGTCGACCTCTACCTATTTGTCCATTTACACTCGCCTTACATGCTCGTCGGTTGTTGGTACTCTCTTGACCTGGCCTTTCTTCAAAACAATGTTGTTTTGATCGAATGGGGTAATGATCCAAAATATTCCAGACCATAAAAGAAAGAGGGTCCCACAGGAAAATTTTTTTAAAGAAAAAATGTTCAACGTGAAGATGTTCCTTAGAAAAAAAGGCATAGTTTAAAGATTTAACGTTTGTACAGATAAAAATACGACCTATAATGACAATAGGTTTTCTTTACACAAAAAAAAATTTTAATTTTTAATTTTAACCCCTCATATTAGCTTAAATATTAAAATTATACAAATTTAATATTCTAAAGCCATATTTGACCGTTTAATTGGTGAAATTAAAATATTGTTAACACCATGAGCTACAAAACTTGAATCCTAAAAGATCCAAGCCATCTTTGCAAATTAGGTTAATTGAAAAGAATTTAAATACTCACCAGTTATATCCAACTAATGATTACAGCTACTACCATTTTTCTTAATGAACTTATAAAATATGGTGGGCCTACGTTGATGGAACAAATCACATTGCTATTCAACAAAATATATAAAAACAAGAAAATTCCAGTACAATGGAAAGAAAGCATTACAATACCATTGTTTAAGAGAGGTGTCAAAACACATATGAACAACTTATAGGGGAATAAGTCTGTTAAGTACAACATCGAAGCTACTGACAAAGATCATAGCCCAACAGGTGGCACAGACTGGAATTAATGAGGAGCAACAAGGGTTTCGACAAAATAGATCCACCATCGACGGGATTTTTATTCTTAGACAGATAGCTGAAAAAGCAATAGAATACAACAATGTTGCTTACATGTGTTTTATTGATCTAAAACAGGCTTTTGATAGAGTCAGACTGAAGGATGTGCTTGCACTGCTCGAGGAAAGAAATTTGGACTCTCATCTTATCGCATTAATTAAAGAATTGAATACCGAAAATTCTACGTTTATAAGAGTTGAACAGAAGCTAACAAAAAGGATAGACATATCAACAGGTATAAGACAAGGAGATAGCCTTAGCCCTATTTTGTTCAACATCGTCATGGATAAAATAATCGACGAAGTCAAAACGGTGGGAAAAGGATACGGGATGGGAGATAAGGAGTTTAAAATAATCTGTTATGCTGATGATGCGGTCATTATATCGCAAGACGAGGACAATTTACAGAGAATGCTATTTAAATTCGAGCAAACTGCACAACAGTATAACATAATCATCTCGCAAGAAAAAACACAATCTCTTACAATATCACGAGATCCCAAAAGATGTAAACTGGCATTATATAACAAGAGCGTGGCACAGGTTATGTCATTTAAATACTTGGGTGCTCAAATAACCAGTAACCGTGATCTTAAGTCGGAAGTCAAGTCGCAAACAATCAAAGCAGCAAGACTATCGGGATTCCTACGAGATGTGATATGGAGGAACAAGCACATGTCTATAGCGAGCAAAACAAGAATCTATAAGACCTGCGTAAGACCGGTAATGACCTACGCTACTGAAACGAGGGCAGAAACAGCAGCAACAAATAGAATTTTAAGAGCAGCCGAAATGAGAACCCTAAGGACCATAACAGGACATACTTTACTCGACAGGCAGAGGAGCGAACACATCAGAGCTACCTGCGGCATTCAAGATGTAGTAAGATAGTCCAGAGTCCGAAAGAGAGCTTGGAGGGATCATGTGGACAGAATGCCTGAAAACCGCCTCGTAAGAGCTGCTAAGCACAACAAGCCTGAAGGTAACAGACCACCAGGACGACCGCCCAAGAGGTGGCACGAGAGTTGGACATTAGAATCCCAGTTGCGGCTGCTATGAGTGCTAATATATGAGGAAAAACAAGACAAATGTCTTAAGAAAAAGAAGAAGAAGAAAGAAGAAGACCATTTTTCTTTAAAAAACGACTCTTCAGGGGTCGTACAGTTAAGATCTTGTTCGATCACTTTCCTGTAAAAATGAATTATATATTGTAAAAACCAAAACCAAAACCAAAAAAAACTCAAACCATCAATAAATTAGAAGCCTTTGAGATGTGGACGTACCGTAGAATGCTCAAAATAACAACGCACACCACAAATGAAGAGGTTCTTCGCAGGCTGGGGATAGAGCGTGAGCTGTTTAAACTCGTAAAGATACGGAAAACAGCGTATCTAGGTCACATTCTGAGAAACCCTAGATACCGTTACGCACAGCTTATTGTTAAAAGAAAAGTTGAAGGCAAACGTGGCCTCGAAAGAAAGAAAATGTCATGGCTGAAAAACATACGTCAATGGACTGGCCTGCGAATAGAAGAACTTATAAGAGCAGCCGCAGACCGAGAAGAATTTGCGACTGTGATATCCAACCTCCACTGATGAAGATGGCACATTAAAAAGAAGAAGAAAATATATTAATAATAATGATGTTTGGTTATAAAAAAAAATTCGTCTGACATTAACTATAACGTCATCTATTAGCGCAATTATTACTTAAATAAAATAATTCAATATAAATCAAATATAATAACTCCATTAAGAACGGAACATCCTACGATCCACTTAAGCATTATGAAGGTTAATATCCTTCACAAGTGAAATTGCCCCAATTTAAGTATTATTCAGGTCCGCCGGCACGCGTTGGGTGAATATTTATGGTCTGTGCTCCAGCGAAATCGTACACAGCGAGAATGTTAACATTAAGAAAAAAAGAGTAAAAAAAAAGAGGTTAGAATACTATCCGGTCGGAGATACCCCGGATGATCGTTGATGCGTATTAATTTTAAACAGGAACAAAATATTATGTTACTTACGTACTAAAAATAACTCGAGAATCTTTTTGAACGCCATCAAAAAACTATGATTGAAAAGTAGATACGAGTATTAGCGAAGTTTTTTATTACTTGTCGTCTTTGTATAACAATAACTCTTCAATTCGTGGTCATTTTAACTACGGTGTGAGGACAACTAAAGCTTTTTTACTATATCGTGCAGCTGAAAACATCAGGAATTTCCCAACTATGACATTCATATTTGTCAACTATTCTTCTTCCAGTGCCATATGGGGATTTTCCTGCACTTAACTGTGTTTAGTAGCATACGTGTTGCGTCGGAGTAGCTTTCCAGAGTATTCTCAGCATTCGCCGGTGCAACGAAATCTCGAACGCTTCTAATCGATCAACTGTAGCGGCTTTAATTGTCCAGATCTCTGCCCCGTACAGCAACACAGACCATATGTAAGATTTAACCATTCTCTGCCGTAATTTTGGGTTCAGATAATCATTGCGGAATAGTGGTTTTATTTTTTGTAATGTTGTTCGGGCTGTATCTATTCTACACGTTATTTCTCTATCTGGATTTAGATGTTCGGTGATATAACATCCAAGGTATTTAAACTGGGTCACTCTGTTATATTTTTCTTATTAATCTGTAGTGTAGCATTAGAATGTGGTTCTCGACTAAAGACCATAAATTTTGTCTTGTTGATATTTATGATGAGTCCCATTTTTTGTTCTTCTTCGTTTACACAGTTAAGTAGATGTTGCAGTGTCACTTAGGATGACAGTGTCGTCGGCATATCGTATCGTATTTATATATTTTCCATTGATTTGTTCTCCCATTTCTTGTTCCTGAGTGGCCCTTTTAAAGATTTTGTTTGAATATATGTTAAAAAGTAGTGGTAACAGTATGCAGCCCTGTCTGAAGCTTTGAAGAATTTGGCTTTCGTCTGTAAGCTTTCCGTTTAGTCTTACTGCTGCTTTCTATCATTAATTCAAATTTTCGGTAATTCTAACGTCCCTGCTGTCCACCTCCATGTTTCTCGTAATCAACGAAACACACAAAAATGTCTTTGCGCTGGTCACGACAGCGCCTCTCTAGTTCCCAAAGCGTTTTTAAATCCAAATTAGGTTTCATCCAAATCTGCTTACATTTGGATCTTATCCTCCCGTGAATAATTTCGCGAAAGACCTTCAAGATATGGCTCATACGGCTTATTAGTCTATACTCACTGCATCGTTTTGTTCGTTGTTTTTTTGGAATTGGAATAAATGCGGATTTCAGCCAATCTTCCGCTATGCTTTCAGTCGTGTACATCGCATTAAACAGTTTGACCGAGATTCCCATGTTTTTCTCTTTGATCATTTGTGACAGCTCCGTTGGAATGTCATCAGGTTCGGTGGCTTTTTTGGTTTTTGCAGATTTTATTGCAAATAGAACCTCACTCTTAAGAATTTCTGGTCCTCCATCTATATCAGCGTGGTCATCGAAGTTGGATTCATTTGGTCTATTATCATCAAATAGCTCATTTATGTATTTAAACCAAGTTCCAAGGATTTCTTTTTCATCTAAGATATTTGTGCCTTCAGTGTCTATTAGCATATTAGTGGTATTTTTATTGCATAAACCTGCCACTTCTCTGACCTTTTTATACATGTCGAAAGTGTCATGTTTATTCCCTAGGTCTTCCATTTCCTTATACTATATTTGTCAACAGGAACCTAAAATTTTAAAACTTTTTTTTATTTGTAGAGCTCTCACTTTAATCGACTACAAAATTCCTTGACTTTTTTAAATACATCATTTAATGATGGCAAAGAGGCAGAAAAAATTAAAAAAAAAGTAATTTTTATAAAAATACGAACCTAGGTTTATTTTAATACCCAAGTTTAATCAAAACGTACTTTATATTTATTTTTTTGCAATTTTTTTACAAAAAAATAGCATTTAAAAGCAGTGGTCTGTTAGGCTTGTGAAATTGTTCCTGGACTTTGCTCTGAGGAATTGTATGGTTCTTTTGCAGTGGTGGCAATAAGAGCAGCAGAAAACTTTTCTGTATACACCAAGGATACGTCTGGAATAATAATTTTTATTAAGAATTGCCGATAGTTCAAACCAGACATTACTCTACAAATATTTTTAAGGCAAAAGCTCCAGAGAAATAAAAAAATCTTATGGCACCACTGGCCATATTCGGCCGAAGAACTCGGCACGCTGATAAGTCTCGCCCATATACTCTCAAAATTGACACTATAAGGACCAATCTCCATCAAGAATCCTTCATTAACAGGGCTAATACAGAATAAAACAAAGCTTCCAAAATCAGTTTTTCCACAGAACTATAACCTGCAACTTTTCAAAAAGCGTGTCCACAATCATTTCCTTTCTATAATCCCTTCCCCTTCTAATAGTTGCAGTGCGGGCCGTCCGCGGTCTTTTCGCAACTATTTTCAATAAAAAAAATTATTAAAATCGACATTTTTGGAGGATCTTGCCAGCGATACAAAAACTTAAAAATTCATTGGTACGCATAAATGTATCACTCTTAGATTTTCACTCGAGCGATGACAACAATAACATGCCCCATTTCGCTAATTTTAATGTTCCCATAAATTGCACTTGTTTCTGGTTAATCGCACCCCTTAAGCATACGAATAAAACATTCGCAATATCTGCCCTTCGGTTAGGAATTCCGCAAAAAAATAATGTCACATGTTTTTGAAATTCATTAAAATATCGCGGCTTTTGTTTTCATCCACCCGAATAATATATTTCAATGCTGCCGCAATTTTTTTTATACCCAGTACATTTTTAGTAAACGTCGGTAAACACCGGCATGTTATACCGAAGGCTATGGAATAATTTAATCAAATATTGGTTTTCGCTTCTACAACAACACAGGAGCTAAATATTGCAAACATTTTATATCGTACAAAAATTAATATTGCATCGTTTCATTTATGTTTTATTTTTGAGTAGTGGGCAAAGTACGGCCCGTAACATGGTTTTGAATAACCTCTACAATTACACATGTATTTTTTGCGAATCCAGAATACTAAAACTCCAGGGAGGAAATCGATTAACCCATGATGCATTTAAATCTATTTTCCAAACAACTAGTAACGAAAAAATTTACTTATTTTCCAAGACTGAAAACTATTGCAATTAGTCTCCTGCTGCTAGTCTCCTGCCTATCCCAACCAAAGTGTTCGAAAAGATCTTTCTTCGAAGACTAAAACCAACCACCAGTTTGTTTTTCGTAATCAACATGCTTCCACAAAACATGTAGGTACATACTGTTGCCCAAAGGTTTGCCTTTTTTTTTCAGAGGTGGAGAAAATCCTTTATGGAGAGGTTATGAGTCTACTGTAAGACTTCACTGACTGTGTCAGGTCTGCTCACTAAAAAAATATAGGGAATCGTACATACATACATATAGTCACGCCTTTTTCCCTTAGGGGTAGGCAGAGACCACTTCCTTTTACTTGCTACGGTTCTTACACGCATCTTTTGCTTTCTCTACTTTCATTAGTGCTTTCAATTGGTCCCGATAAAATCAGGTGTCACAAAGCAGCGTGCTTGCGCCAATTCTATATCTGCTTTACACAGCCGACCTTTCTACCACAGGCGTTAATACATTTGCTACTTTTGTAGACAATACAGCGATCTTTGCCTTGCATAAGAATACCGCAACTGCTTTTAGATGCCTACAACACCACCTCTACAAAGTCAATAAAATTATATAGCATCAAAGCTAATACCTTCAAATTTGTTCGTGTGACATTCACTCGTAAGCTAGAAACCTGTATTTTAGTAACGATAAACAATTTGTTCACTCCCCCAAACAAATGTAAAATGCCTCAGTATTTATTTAGATAGGCGCCTAACATAGGTTAAACATATACGGCAAAATAAAATACAACTTGGTCTGATTTAGCTATCCCTTACAAACAAATTGCTGGTACATTAAACCATAATAAAGCCTGTATTATGATTATATGGAATTCAATTCCGGGGATCAGCAAGCGATTCGAATGTCAATCCGAACAATTTAGATCAGCTGCCAATGCTCCTTGGTATATTCCTAACTATGTTTTTTTTTTATGAAAATAGTCGCAAAAAGGGTAAACCTATCGTGTGGGCCGCGGACGGCCCGCACTGCAACTATTAGAAGGGCAAGGGATTATAGAAAGGAAACGATTGTGGACACGCTTTTTAAAAAGTTGCAGGTCATAGTTCTTTTGAAAAACTGATTTTGGAAGCTTATTCCATTCCGTAGCAGCCCTGTAAAAGAAGGATTCTTGATGAAGATTGGTCCTTGTAGTGTCAATATTGAGAGTAAATGGGTGAGACTGATCAGCGTGCCGAGTTCTTCGGCCGAATGTGGCCAATGGTGGTACAAGAGTTTTTATTTCTCTGAAGCATCTGCCTTGGAAATATCTGTAGAGCAATGACTGGTCTGCAACTCTTCTTCTATGTTCTAGAGGGTGAAGGGTATCTGTGAGAGTTGAGCTGTTTATCAAGCGAATGGCTCTTTTCTGAATGGAATCTAGAAGACGAAGAGAATGCCTTGGTGCTGAACCCCAAATGTGCGAGCAATACTCCAGTAGAGGTCGGATTTGAGCCTTGTACGTCGTCAACAGTTGATCAGGAGTAGAAAACTTTCTGGCTTTCCACATAAAACCTAGCCTCTGGTTTGCCAACTTTGAGATGTTAGCAACATGGTCATGCCAAGACATATTATTGGACACCGTGATTCCCAAAATCGAGATGGAGGGACTTGGTTTAAGGGTATTTCCGGACATTGTGATGGGATGATTTGAGGAATTCACTTTCTTGGAAAACGTGGCACTTTGTGTTTTTTGGGCGTTGAACTGAACAAGATTGTTGGTTCCCCACTCGACGATTGCTTTAAGATCTCTATTGAAGGAATCAACCTGTTCCTGCCTGAGTCTATTTGTATCATTCACCGAAAGTGATCGATAGGATGTGAAAGTTGAGACAATTGTGCTATCGTCTGCGAAACTGTAAATGGGGTTCGTGGTGGTTTTTAAGAGGTCGTTGATGTGTAAAAGAAATAAGAAATAAAAAGAACTCTTGATGAAGATTGGTCCTTGTAGTGTCAATATTGAGAGTAAATGGGTGAGACTGATCAGCGTGCCGAGTTCTTCGGCCGAATGTGGCCAATGGTGGTACAAGAGTTTTTATTTCTCTGAAGCATCTGCCTTGGAAATATCTGTAGAGCAATGACTGGTCTGCAACTCTTCTTCTATGTTCTAGAGGGTGAAGGGTATCTGTGAGAGTTGAGCTGTTTATCAAGCGAATGGCTCTTTTCTGAATGGAATCTAGAAGACGAAGAGAATGCCTTGGTGCTGAACCCCAAATGTGCGAGCAATACTCCAGTAGAGGTCGGATTTGAGCCTTGTACGTCGTCAACAGTTGATCAGGAGTAGAAAACTTTCTGGCTTTCCACATAAAACCTAGCCTCTGGTTTGCCAACTTTGAGATGTTAGCAACATGGTCATGCCAAGACATATTATTGGACACCGTGATTCCCAAAATCGAGATGGAGGGACTTGGTTTAAGGGTATTTCCGGACATTGTGATGGGATGATTTGAGGAATTCACTTTCTTGGAAAACGTGGCACTTTGTGTTTTTTGGGCGTTGAACTGAACAAGATTGTTGGTTCCCCACTTGACGATTGCTTTAAGATTTCTATTGATGGAATCAACCTGTTCCTGCCTGAGTCTATTTGTATCATTCACCGAAAGTGATCGATAGGATGTGAAAGTTGAGACAAGTGTGCTATCGTCTGCGAAACTGTAAATGGGGTTCGTGGTGGTTTTTAAGAGGTCGTTGATGTGTAAAAGAAATAAGAAATAAAAAGAACTCTTGATGGAGATTGGTCCTTATAGTGTCAATCTTGAAAGTAAATGGGTGAGACTGATCAGCGTGCCGAGTTCTTCGGCCGAATGTGGCCAATGGTGGTACTAGAGTTTTTATTATGATAATGGATCCAAGTGATCTAAATGAGACAAGGCCAAAACCAGCGGACTAAATTCTGATGCCCTAAAGACACAGTGGTAGTCACAGAGGATCACAAGATCTAGGTGACATAGGTGCCTATACCAATGGCCCAACCGCAAAAATATTATGTAATGTAATGTAGGCTGCTGGGTGAATAAAAAATGGGACTTAACTTAAAAAATCAATAGCACAATAGAACGGGCACCAACTTCTTTCAAGAACATGCAAAAAGTGCTAACTAAGAGAGCTCTAAGAATACGCCTATTACGTTACTATGTTTTTAGCATTTTGTTCTATGGGATGAAAGCATGGACCCTCACTGAAACAATGTGCAAGAGGAATAAGGCTTTCAAAATGTGGACTTACCTAAGAATGAAGATCATGCGAATGATCGCCCATGTTTTAGGAGGACACGCCACTTGAAGAAGAAGGTGTCATTTAAAAAAACTAGTGCTGACGCCCTGTATGATAAATTATTCTTTTCAAAAATAGTAAATTAAAATCGACCTGTTCCTGCCTTTTTTCATAATACTATTTATTTAGCTAATAATGAATTTATGCGTTACTTTATGGTGTTTAAAAAACCAAACTAATAATATTTGAATTTAAACTAATACTTTTAAATTATTGTTATGTATGTATCAAAACCAAAATTCATTTATAAGAATTATTAACGCGAGTTATAAATCTTACGGTTGTTCACCTTCGTAGTGATTTGAATATTTGACGCCAGAGGTCGCAATTTTCAATATTCTCGCAAATAACCCTCATTTTTTGTAAACTGTCCAACTAAAACGATGTAGTTGGTCTAAATTAGGCATCCGCGGTTTTCTCCTGTACTTTGACATTATTGTTATGCTATTATCCCCATCCAGAAGTTATTCCAAAACTCTTTTTTTAACAGTTAAACTTATAAATAATGTCTTTTATCCACTACGGTAAATAATTCTTAGTGAATAAAACGGAAATTGATCAATTTTCCAGAACAATGTTTGACAATCAATAACAAGCCACAAGATACAAAAAAAAATTTATAATCCATTTAGTGTCTACACAAATTGCGGTCGTGAAATTATAGTAATTGACTGGGAAATAACGATAAAGGAGACAGTACGAGTAAATAATGTGACAGGTTTTAATAACTTTTTAAACAAAAACTTTAATTCGCTGTGCAATTACCCACTTTTTCAACGTTTTACAATAGTCCGTTGGCACTAAATGTCGGAACACGTCCTACAAAATTGTATAAGCGTGTTGGTTAAACTGTGCAAATTTTATCGCTGGAATTTAGCAGGATCGTAAAAAAATACAGTGTTTTACTGGTCGATTATTCCAAAAGCTTGCTAACCTTCCAACTCAAGCTAGAGATAAAATTTTGTTACGAGCCGGCCCTGTTCTCAGTCGCGACAGCGCGTCGATCACAATTAAGGGACTGCAGGCGTGTCTATTGGAACAAAAGAAAAGACCGGCAAATTCTAGAATACTGCGTCAAACGGTTCCGAAACTATAAAAGGATTATTCAGACACTTTCTAGAAAAAGGTCTAATAGTTTTGAATTATGGCGGTTCTAGGACGATAATTTGGAAATATAAAAAGGTCAGAGGTCGTCAAGAAGTTAGTTTTAAAAGTTTAAGTTTAGTTAGTTCGAAGTCAAGTATTTAATCTAATTATAAAATGAATATTTGTAAAGTAAAATTTATTGTGTAAAAATATTGGAATAAAAATTGTTTAGTTATTGTGCTGAGAGTTTAGAATTACCAAACCCAAGAAGAAAATATCGTAACAATATTATTCATCAGTACTCTCATACATGCTCGTCGATTGTTGGTACTCTTGACCTGGCCTTTCTTCAAAACAATGTTGATCTGATCGAGATATGTTCGCCAAGGTCGACCTCTACCGACTCCATTCACACTCTTCTTCTTGTTGTGCCATACCCCCTGGGGGGCGTCGGCGACCTCTCTGCAACTATTCATGTGCACGCTCAATCAGTGTTGCATGAATAGAAGGGACCTACAGTTTAATGCCGGTTCCGAACGGCTAGTTTTAGAGAGGCCTTACTAGGCAGAATACATTCGGTGGTTTGCCATTGCCTTCCGAACGGCAGCGGTCGCTTATAATTCGTTGGTTTGACCTGGGAATCGAACCCGGGTCTCTTGGTGGAGAGGCTGGCGCGCTAGCAACTACACCACGACCCACATCATTTACACTCGCCTTACAAATTTGTTTCGTCAATCTTCCTTTATCCATTCTTTCTACGTGTTCAAACCATCTAAGCATTCCTTTGTCTATCTTTGCAACCACATCTTCTTTTACACCATAGCGTTCTCTTATAATATAATAATATAATGTTATATATAAATGTTAAGTCTTCTGCCCTTTAAATAAATCAAATAAGCTATAATATTGTTGTTTTAATTTTTAATTATGATTCTTTAACACTTTTGCCACCCTACAAAGATGATAAATGTTGTAAAACTTTTTCTATAATGGTATTTTTCTTAATCAATGTTGCCTTACCATCTACATTTTTTAATAATAAAATAGTTTTTAATCGACATACATATTTACAATTTGATCATAACTAATGCCAGATTCGCATATTCTTCCCTAGTAGAAATTTATCTTGGCGCAATATTGGCTAGACGTTGGTGCCAATATTCGACAATATTGGAAATAGAAAAAAATGTTAACACTTTCCAATATACGTCCAATATTGGCAATATTGATCAATATTGCGCCAATGTCTGGCCAACATTCGCAACCGAATCTTGGCGGTATATTGAGAATCAATATTGGGCAAATATTGGCTAAGTATTGATATGGTGCACCAATATAGCCCCAATATTCCAATATTGGCGCGAGGTTTCGCCGATGTTTTTCCAACATTCGGTTCTACTAGGGTTTTTGCATAACCAAGCTTGAAACATTTTTTATCGGTGAATAAGAACTTGGTAAGTATTTCACATTCTTAATACTTTTCATTCTTTTTTCTTTTTTTTTGTGGTTAATATTATCTTCTACTTTAAGTTTAATGACAGATTTTGTAGCACTTCTACATCGTAACAGGCATCGTGTGTACCATCATCTGTTATTGATAATAAATCACTTGCTAAACTTGTTAATTTAAAACTTTCCTTGAGATTAGGGTTTTTTAATTTGATATAGTTATTTATCCATTTTAAACGTTTAAGGTTATGTTATCAGCTGTAAGCTGCTGCTTATAAAGGTAAACACACGCTAATTTCATTGCCAATCTCATGACTACTTGCGTTATTGCCATGTTTTTTTACAGCTACACACATAAATTCGGACTCAATTTTCATTATATTATTTGAACAAAGACCATATATTTTATTAAATCATAAATAAATAATGATTTGTCAATTAATTTTATAATGATTTTTTTGCAAAAGTGTCTTCTTCTTCTTTAGGTGCCCTGTCCTCCTCGGACTCCTCTACCCGGGCCTCTTCGTCCTTCGATCTTCGCTTCTATAATAAGCTTTAAAAGTCGATACTTGTCATTTCTTAAGATGTGACCAAAATACTCCAGTTTGCGCTTTTTTAGTTTAAACAGAACTTCCAGCTGCTTGTCGAGGCGTTGAAATACCTCGGTGTTACGCACTCTTTCTACCCAGGAGATTCTTAATAGCCTTCTGTACGTCCACATTTCAAAGGCCTCCAATTTTTTGCACATCGCATCTGTCAAAGTCCAAGCTTCCATTCCATAAAACAGTATGCTGAACACGTAACAGCGAAGCACTCGGACGCGCAGAGGCAAGCTAAAATTTCTGCTGCAAAGTACCTTACGCATTTTCAGGAACGAAGCACGAGCTTGTTCTATTCTGCATGCTGTCCCACTTCTCATTTAGTTGACACTCAAGATATTTAAAAGTTTCTACTCGCTCAATTCGTTGACCGTTAATTGTCAGGTGCCCGTCCACGTTGTTTGATTTGCTAACTGCTAGCCACTTTGTCTTTCTCACGTTCAGGCTAAGTCCGGCCTCTGAGCTTGCAGCCGTCACGCGGCTTACCAGCTCCTGCAGTCCTTCCAGTGAGTCGGCAACAAGAACCGTGTCATCCGCATACCTCAGATTGTTGATATTAATCCCATTGACAGATATCCCCTCGTCACATTCATCCAACGCCTATTGAAATATCCTGTCGAAATAACAGTGGTGATAAAATGCATCCTTGACGAACGCCTCTCAGGATTTTGATCTCGTCGGACGCGGTGTTATCGATTCTTAAAAAGTGTCTGTCCATTTCAATTAGAAAAATCAGTATATTTTTTATTTAAAAGTTGGCAGCGCTGATTATTTAACATGTTCAACATAGGATCCCCTCGCGTCCCGCAATTATTTAAAAAATTCTTCTTTCGTAAAATTTGGCACCGAAATCTAACATTGCCCGGAAGGAAAGGGTTAAACTCGTGTCGAAGGAACGCACTATTTTCGGATACTCCCTGTATATAGATATATTGATAATACTAATATATAATTACAAAAAAAAGAAAATTAAATCTGACTTCAACTATACTTCTGGGACTATCCTCGTAACAGTCTGGTAAAGTCACAGGATGAATCCTTCTTAAAATAAGTACAATCCTGACGTTAAAGTGCAACTACCGTGACTCTTTTATAAATTAATTGGTGTAGATACTTGAAGATTCCCAAATCCTAACTGAATTTCTACAAAATTTCATTACCCACTTTTACCCCCAAATTACGAACTACTCAATCTCATTCCGAGAGGCAAGACCGTGTCGTCGAGATTTATTTCGGAGAAAGTTAAGTGCCGTTTCTCTAACTAGTTACAAGAAATAAAATTAAGAGGTTCCTCTCCGGCACTCGTTGCTGGTGCTGCTGCTGGTGGTGGTGGTGCTGTTGCTTTTGCTGCTGCTGCTGCTCTCTCTCTCTCTCCACATGAAATAAATTGTTTTACGCTCTAGCCATATTTTATAGTTAGTCAGGTTGGGTTGTCGGCATTCTCGCTGGAACGAATTCTGGCGGTGACCCGCCGTAGCGTGAATTTTATCCGTAGGATTAAGATTTCGTTAACGATTACAACCGTGCAACAGAGTCTAATTCATCACGACAAGCGCGCTAACCCTTTCATAATTTTAATCTCGTTTTTTCGTTCTTTTGTTACAGGAAATTACCACCTTAAAACAAACATTTTCATCACGAAGAGGACTCATAAAAAATAATTTTTAGGCAGGTGCTAAGTCGGCTTTAGCATAATCGTATTACTTTATTATTTATTTGTATTTGTTTAATAGTCCTTCCTCTGGTTGTACTCAGTAAAACCCCAAACGGTTCTAACCCTATGCCTAGCAACGCCCAACTTAAAACAGCTGGGGGTTTTCAATAATTGGTTCTTCCTGCGGGTATTTAACAGTTAGCATAAGATGGTTAGTGAGGTTTTTCTGGGTTGGTATATTGTAATTGGTGTAAAGAAAAATATTTCTTAAACTTTAAATATTCCTGCGCTTTGTGAGGGTGAAGTAGAGTACATCCTTTATCATAGAAAAGAGTGAAAGAGCGAGCGCGAGAGGTGTAAACAAGTGCGCGATTGTAAAATCAGTAACAACAAACTGATTAAAATAAAAGAATATAGTGTAATAAACTTTTATTGTCGTTTCTTCGTTTTACAGAGCAACACACGAGTTTATTCATTATAAGACATCCCAAAGATTTGAATTAATTGACATTATAAAACGACAATTTTTACTTGTCACACAAACCAATCAAGACACTGCGACCTTTAGTAGGTCTATTGTGGCTCACCCCTAGAGGTTACAGTTAACCACACAATCCAGCCCTTCTTACGAAGTTCATGGTTGTATAGGGTGAGATCTTTTTGAAATCGGTAGGTTCTAGGTTGGTAAAACCAAATACGTTAAACCTTATTCTTCCCAGGCCGGGGCATGAACATAGTATATGTTCAGCAGTTTCGTCTTTCACGCAGCAAAACCGACAGTCCACTTGTTGGTTCAGACCTATCCTTCCGAGGTGGTCGCAGGTCATTTCTGCTCCATTCTAGGATCTGCTTAGTTGTGTTTCTCGAGGGTTTAGGTAAAAACGCCTTCAAGTGAGTTAACCCCGGTACATCGGACCAGTACGTGAGTATTTTCCTCTCCGCCCAGTCCGAAATGATTGTTTTGGCGGCACTTGTGGTGACTCCAAAAACCGGTTCTGGTCCATTGAACGCAGATTCGGCCCCCTGTTTTGAAAGTGTGTTGGCTTTTTCGTTTCCCTTCACCCCCTGGCGCCGAGGTAACTAGAGTAGGGTCACCCTGTTGTTCGCACCAAGGTACTCTAAGATTCGATGCAATTTTATACAAGTTTAAAATTTATCTTATTGGAGCTCAGTGCTTTTAAAGCAGCAATGAATTCGCGTACAAAAATACAGATAGTTTGTACCTGCCACTATATTACGAGTATATGTGCTCAATAGACAAAAAAATAAAATGACCAGCAGACCCGGCAGACATTGTCTTGCCCGATCGTTGGCTGGCTGCTTTGGGTATATCACTATCACAGCGACCCCGAAATCTATAAATTTGACACTAATATCGGCGTTTTTAATAGTAATTATATTTCATCCTGTTCCCACCAGTTTTGTATGGGTGCTAAGATAATTGGGAATGTCACTATTAAACTAAGTGATCACAAAAACTATGATTTCGACACTTTAATCGGCCATATTTGATAGTTTTTTATATTTAAATCTCCTCTCACCCCTTTCTTAGGGGTATATCGGGATAAAACTGTCCTATTTTTTTGAAATTAAAGCAATTTATACACGTTTACAAAATTTCATTTAAATCGGACTATTGTAAAGAGAATTTCGGGGTAATGCTTACCCTCGCTTGAGGTTAAAAGTAGTGGAGTCAAAAATACCGAAAAAGAGCGTTTTTCTAAAATGTTGACGAGGTTCCTGCAAAAAACTTTGTAAAGTTTTGGTGGGCCACCCTGCATCACATTTATTAGTAACTTTAAACATAAAACGTCGTGTTCAAAGTTTGCGCTTTTACAAAACAAATGAACACTAAAAAAACCATATCGGTATTTTTAGTAATAATAAAAAAAAAACTGGCGATGATCAATAATAATTATAATGAATTTCTGCAGCATTTAACCAATTTAACCAAACCAATCAAATGCATTATTTAACTTATCTTTGACCCTTCTGGTGTTGACGCTGTTATTTATAAGAATTTAAATTATTTCGTTCAAAAGTTTTTTGAAAAGAAAGAAAGAACAGAGTGTTTGTTGTAATTATGCTTATTTATTCAAGCATGTTCAATAAGAGCAGTAGGATTTTTAATTTTAACCTTTTTGATATATTTCTTATGCTTTATTATTCTTTTCTTTTATTATCTTTCTTTGTGTCCCTAATAGAATTTATTACAATTGTTGCACTTAATTTTGTAGACAATATTAGATTGTACCTTTAAGGGAGTTTTTTCTTTTGTCGTGTTAAAGACCATTTTTTTCACAGTGTTATAATAAGTGAATGCAATCTCTCATTTGAATTATGGAAAGAAGGAGGGGAAGCAGATTGCCCTGCCAAAGAAGTGGCAAATACACAATTTTCCGGCCCAGAACCCTTCTGTGGACTTTCCAAAGCCCACTTAAAATACAAGGTTCGACGCTGGGAAACAGATGAAATAAAATCTTACTGGCATAAAGTGCCGGGACAAAGACAAGCGAAAAGGCCAGTAAGTCTTTCGCCAAAAAAAGCTAAACAGCGAGTTGGACAAGAAGGACTTAAAACTGGTGATGGGACTCTTCATTGGACACTGCCCTCTATGGTATCACCTGAAAAAGATGGACAAAACAGAGCGTGATAATTGTCGCTACTGCGAGAACTTTGCTGAAACTGCAGAAATTTTGCTTTGCGAATGCCCAGCGCTTTTCTGCAAGAGGATCAAGTTTCTGCAACGGGCCTTCCTAAAGCCCTTTGATGTCAGAAACTTAGCCCCCAAGAAACTGATAAACTTTAATCGAAGTCTCGGAATCTCGGGCTTCGAATAGATTAAAGGTTATGCACAAAAGATCTGATAGGTCGAAGTGCTTGAGAGGCAGCATAGCCTTCACGACTCCTCTACAATCTACAAGAAAAAAAAATAGAAAAAAATACTGCCAAAGGTAGCTTGTGTTTAAAGATCTTAAATTTAAATTAATTCTTCTATAGATCTTTAACACTACTTTTTTCTCTATTAGAGTTATGCCATTTAAACAGAAAATTCATCACATTTTCCTATCCTGCGAAAGTCTGCTAACCAATCCGATTTCGCCTAAACTGCCAATAAAGTTTTTAAAACTTCTTCCTCGGTTTACCGAATATCGAGTGCAACTTGCCTAAACTACTTCAAAGAAAGCAACGATATCGAAATGAGGTTATATTTTATGAAATATCTTGTTTGCTTAGATGGAAATTTCTTATATATCCAAATCGCAAAGTCCGTTGGTCGAGGTCCGGTAATTTTATTCAGGACCAAGCAAAACAACGGCCTCTCGATCGAGGATTCAGTGGCGTATCCAGAAAAAAGTTTTAAACTTAATAAGAATAATGATTTATTGAGTGCATTAATATTGGCAAGAAAGGGCGTCCATCTATCCAGGTTTTCTTGAGGAACAGCCTTATATTAGCACGACATGCAGTCTGGTGCGTCATCGTCTCGGGGGTTTGAAGAAGCCTGGCTTCCTGGTCACAAAATTTTGCTACGGCATGAAATTTTGCTCTGTAATCATCTCACAGAGCATAAGGCCTAGCCATGTATCTCCTTCCGTTTAGTTCTGAGGCCCCATATAGTACATTAAGCTAGGACAAAGTAATACACTTGTACCCATCACTGAATTTCACTTGTTAATCAATTGCGCTTCCATTTAACCCTGGGGTGATTGGTAAGAAACCCAGAGTTTTAATGCATATAACACTGATGCGACCGAGATGGGCAGGATATGCCCAAAGAATGCCGGACGACAGGGTCTCAAAAAAGGGAAAACCTGAACAAAAGAGGCCAGTAGGAAAGCCGAAGCTGCGCTGGCAAGATGCGGTACGGAAGGATGCTAAAGAAATACTGGGTATAGAAAATTAGATACATGAAGCGGTGAATCGGGACAGATGGGGAAGAAGGATTGAGGAGGCCAAGGCTCGATATGGGCTGTAGCGCCATCGTAGTGGTAGTAGATTTATAAGCAAAGAAAATACAGTAACTATTGAGAACATACAAAAAGTAACTCAAGTAGAAGTAAATATGCTGCAAGATTTAAAATTTACGTTTAAGATCAAATATATTTTTCCAAACCTGCTTGATGATATAGTGTTAAGATTGTTTGGTAATCTGTTGAGGACAGAAGTCGTGTGGTCTCTATATTTAATCATTCTAATTTATTCAAATGATGCTGGCGTCTTCTTATTTCAGTGATGAGTCTTAGGCAAGAGCTTTGTAATTTTTTATCTATGTGTAGAAAAATTTGGATCTTACACGCAGTCTGTATAATTTGCATAAGAAATTGTAAGTAATTCACAAAAAATTTGTCTGATTTTTGGATTCGGTACTTTCTGATTGTAGTAAATTAATTTGAGATAACTAAATCTAAATCATCATTTTTAAATGATAAAAATATGGAATCCTACAAAGTTATAGGCTTTTGGTTGTCTTGATAAGTGTCAAAATCAGATCAACATTGTTTTGAAGAAAGGCCAGGTCAAGAGTACCAACAACCGACGAGCATGTATGAGAGCACTTAAGATGAGTTCGTATAGTTGATTACATACTTAATTTTACAAAGATTGTGCTTTAAGTGTTTTTAAAACTATCTTCAAGAAGTAAGCTTTAAAAGGAATTCAAATTTTAGTCATTTTTGTTTAAAAAAAAATCATCAACTATCCATCCGCTTGTACAGTAAATAGAGTATTGTCTTACATGGTTGTGCTGGAGTCTTCACTATCCAATTTTGTGCAAGGAAGCTGTTTAATAGACCTCTAGGAAACATAAACATAAGTATAATATTAGACAGCCAGGCTGCTTTAAAAGCACTAAGCACAAGATAAACTCTAAACTTGTATGGAACTGCATCAAATCCCTAGAGTACCTTGGTGCGAACAAAAGGGTGACCCTACTGGGTGAACGGAAACGAAAAAGCCGACACCTTTGCAAAACAGGTAGCCAAATCTGCGTTCACTGGACCAGAACAGGTTTTTGAAGTCACCACAAGTGCCGCCAAAACAATTATTTCGGACTGGAAGGAAAGGAAAATGTTTACGCACTGGTCCGATATACCAGGGTTGACTCACTCGACGGCATTCTTACCTAAACCCTCGAGAAACAAAACTAAGCAGATCCTAGAATGGAGCAGGACTGACCTACGAATTCTAACGGGACTGCTTACAGGACACTGTCGTCTAAGATACCACCTCTGAAAGAAATGTCTAAATCAACAAACGGCTTTGCTGCGCGAAAGACGAAACTGCTGAACATATACTAAGTTCATGCTCCGGCCTGGGAAAAATAAGGTTCAACATATTTGGTTATACCAACCTAGAACCTACCGATTTCAAGAAAATCTCACCCTATACAACCTTGAACTTGGTAAAAAGGTTTGGATTGTGTCGTAAAATGTAACCTCTAGGGGTGAGCCACAATAGACCTACTAAACATATAAACTACTACACCAGACATCTAGAAGTCTCCAATCGGTTCTAACTTAAAGAACTCCCTTAACATTAAGTCTCCTGGTTTAAAGACATATTAAAGATTTCATTATGAAAAAATTAATTTTAACGATATTACCTATTGTTTTGGTATATGTATTATATTTTTGTTTCTTTTTCAATGACCTTTTAATGGTGGCGCCACTGCATTGTTTGTTTGGGTCAATATGAAATTCGCACAACGGAAATAACTTTCAAATTGAATGCAGTGTCCGTGTATAAGCTTCGTCCTGATTTTGGTACACAGAAAACCGGAAAAAACAATCACGTACTCCCAGAAGGTCGGTTGAAGAAATCATTAAATTTTGCCTCGGCAAATAAAAACGCCACAACAATATTCCGTACGCTTTGTACTATTATAATAAATAAAAAAATACACGAATTATCCAAAAAAATATTGGTCCTCCGAAGGCTTTTTGTATACAACGAAAAGAGTTCATAATAAATGCCTACCCAGATTTAATCAATAGGAGATAAAACACCCAAGTTTTAAATTAAAATTAAAGAAGAGTCGAAAAATTGTGATGCAAAAAGAATTTTATATTTATTTTAAGTGGCGCAAAGAAAACCACACCCATTTTAGGTGGCGTACAGAAAACTTTATGCGTTTAAAGTAGTGCAAAGGGAACTTCATGCGTTTACAAAAAACTACGTCTTTTTTAAGTGGCGAAGAGGGAACCACACCCATTTAAGGTGGCGCGAAAAAAACAAGACATGTATTTTAAGTGGCGCGAAGGAAACCTCATACGTTTTAAGAAGTGCAAAGGGAACTACATGCGTATACAGAGAACAACTTGTTTATTAAGTGGCGCAAATAGAACCACACCCATATAAGGTGGTGCGAAAGGAACAACAACACATGCATTTTAAGTGGCGTAAAGAAAACTTTATGCGTTTTAAGTAGTGCAAAGGGAACTACATTCGTTTACAAAGAACTACGTGTTTTTAAAGTAGCGCAAAACAAACCACACGCATTTTAGATGGTGTGAAAGGAACAATACAAAAGTGGCGTAAAGGAAACTTTATGCGTTTAAAGTAGTGCAAAAGGATCTACATGCGTTAACAGAAAACTACGTGTTTTTTAAGTGGCGAAAAGGGAACCAAACCCATTTAAGGTGGCGCGAAAAAAGCAAGACATGTATTTTAAGTGGCGCGAATGAAACCTCATACGTTTTAAGAAGTGCAAAGGGAACTACATGCGTATACAGAGAACAACTTGTTTTTTAAGTGGCGCAAATAGAACCACACCCATATAAGGTGGTGCGAAAGGAACAACAACACATGCATTTTAAGTGGCGCAATGAAAACCTAATGCGTTTTAAGTAGTGCAAAAGATACTACATGCGTTTACAAAAAACTACATGTTTTTTAAGTGGTGCAAAGCACGCCAAGAAAGCCAACGGTTATAATAAAAGTTTAAGAAATATGAAGTGATTGAACCACTTTAAAATTATTTAAAAAAACAACTAAAAATTAAGCATAACTAGAGGAAAGTCAAGCGGTTTAATAAAAATTATGTAAATTAATAGAATATTCGAAATTGGATCGATCAAAATTAAACAAAAAACGCTCTCATTTTCAATATGTTCGAAAAATGTGTTCAATATCGATTGGAATGGATAATACAAATACTGCGAGCTGTTTTCAAATATGCCGCTTGGAAAATTCTCACAATAGTCAGCAAATGAAACCAACAACAAGTTGAATATTAATAGATAAGTTCGCCTCGATGATACATAATAATTTAGTTCAAATAGATCCGACCAACTTTAATAACCGTTCGAGTTATTAGCAGAGGGAGTTCCAATAAGGTCCGTTCAAATTGGTCGTAATTCTATTGTCCCATATTCCGATCGGACGAAATTAAATGACGATGATGATGATGATGGTCCATGAATATATTGAATCGCTGTTTTGGTAACAGCTACTGTGCGTATTCTGGTATCGTTTCATAATGAAAATGCGGCGGATTATGAGTAACCCGGTTACCGGTGACAAATTTTAATTAGAATATATTTACCATTAATATTAATTCGATTCTTTTGATACAGTTACGGTAATGATGTTGTAATTCGGTGAATCGTGCCTAATAACCAGGATAACGGTGGTTACAATGCTAATGGAAACGATATTACTAAATTTTACTTTATAATGGACGTTAATCACTTTTATAAAGAACTAGAGGTGACCCGTGTCAGTACTTCGCACCAATAGCGGTCAGTTACGTAATATAATAAAGTAAAGATAAATAACATACCTACAAATAGTCACGCCTTTTTCCCGTAAAGGTAGAAAGAGTTCTTACACACATCTTTTACTTCCTCTACTTGGTACTCTTGACTTGGCCTTTTTTTAAAACAATATTGATCTGATCGAGATCGACCTCTACCGACTTGTACATTCACACTCGCCTTATAAATTTGTTTCATCAATCTTCCTTCATCCATACTTTCTACGTGCTTAAACCATCTAAGCATTTCTTTATCTATTTTTGTAACCACATCTTCTTTTACACCACAGCGTTCTTTTATCTCACTAGTTTTTACTTTTTCCAACCAAATTACTCCGGATATACTTCTCAAACTACTCTTCTTCGCAGCATTAATCCTATTTTCATGCTTCTTCTGCCGAACCCAACATTCACTACCATACATAAGTGTAAGAGCCAACACTCCTCTATGCACAGCCAGACGTGCCTTTTTTTGACACTTTCTGGCTGTTCATACAGCTATGCAGTGCCCCATTCATCTGTTTTCCTGCCCTTCGCTCAATGTCACAGTCATACTTTTCTTCTCTCGTAAACTTTGAAGTACACAAATTTATTTACTTGTTCCACTCTTTCTTCCTCAATCGAAACTTTACAGTTTGTCATGCTCTCTTCTCTTTCAAAAACCATTACTTTCGTTTTGCTTAAATTTATTTTTATCCCTTTGATTTTCAGGGCATCATGCATAACATTAACCATCGCCTTCAACTCCTCTTCAGATGACGGCGTAAAGAAGGCATTTGACTCATTCATTTTTAATTCATACGCATTCTCTTTCAAACCTTTTGAACAATCGTCTATGAATAAGTTAAACAGCCATGACGAAGCTACACATCTCTGTCTCACACCTTTTTCGATGCAAGCTCCGTTTATTCTGACACAAGTCCCCGTCTGTTGACCCTTTCTGTCGCGACAATATGTCGGCCACAACTGGGACTGTCGGCGCGAAGACCAAAGGAAAGTTCCCGAAAGTTCTCGACAATTCTTACCGTTTCGAAAAGGGATTTATCGCCTTCGAGAATAAGGTCGAAGTATGATTTACAGGTATAAAAAGGGACTGCGGCTCCGGACAGAGACAGTATTAGTTTTAAAAGTGTCTATGAATTAAGAAATGTAAATAGTTATAAAAAGTTGTATATCTAAATGAATATCTAAGTGATTTATAAAAGTAGAATTTATTGTTTTGTTGTATCGAGAGTTTTTAATTACCGAACTTACGGAAGAACTAAAAGTTGTAACAGCATTTTAATAAAAATCGTTAATTTTTAATTTTTTTTACAAAAATTTTAATTTTTCAAACCCTGATACGAAGTCAAGATTTAGTGCTAGGTCAGGAGATGCAAATATAACTAGTTTTATTTTAAGCGGCGTAAAGAAATTCACTAGAAACTCACATATATTTGTTAACAGCATGTTAACCATTGAACGAGTAAAGAGGTTTAAATATCTTGGAACTTGGCTCCATGAGGACTAGGAGTCTGGAAAGGTGATAAAGTGTCGGATAGAGGCCGCCCGCTCGGCATTCTGGAAATACCGTTCCATATTGACTAATACTTTGATCTTCGAATTCGATTTGTCAAGTGCTATGCGTTATCAGTGCTTCTATATGGCGTGGAATCATGGACCCTGAAGGTCGAAGCCATAAACAAACTGGAGGCCTTTGAGATGTGGCTGTATCGTCGCATACTCAAAATCTCATGGACCGATAGAGTCACAAACGAAGAAGTTTTGCGCAGAGTGCACGAAAAACGCGAGCTACTATAGACGATTAAAAAAAACCTCATATCTTGGACACATTATGCGTCATGAAAAATACCAGGGGCTGCAAATAATAATCGAGGGCAGAGTAGAGAGTAGAAGAGGCGTTGGCCGGAAGAAGATGTCATGGTTGCGCAATACAAAACACTGGACGGGTTTGCGCACTGTCAGTGAACTAATTCACACAGCTACAGACAGGGAAAAAGTGAGAAATGTGATCGCGAACATTCAGTAATGGATATGCAACAGAAAGAAGAAGAAAAAAATTCAGTTGCATTTTAAGTGGTGCAATTAAGTGGTTTTTTGTTTTTTTTTTAACTAAAAATAGTCGAAAAAAGGATAGACCTATCGTGTGAGCCGTGGGCGGCATTACGACTAATAGAAAGAGAGGGATTATAGAAAGGATATAATTGTGGACCCGCTTTTTGAAAAGTTGCAAGTCATAGTTCTCTGGAAAAACTGATTTTGGAAGCTGGTTCCATTCCGTAGCAGCCCTGTAAAAGAAGAATTCTTGATGGAGATTGGTCCTTGTAGTGTCAAGCTTAAGAGTAAATGGGTGAGACTGATCAGCGTGCCGGGTTCTTCGGCCGAATGTGGCCAATGTTGGTACAAGAGTTTTTATTTCTCTGGAGCATCTGCCATGGAAATATCTGTAGAGCAATGACTGGTCTGCAACTCTTCTTCTATGTTCTAGAGGGTAAAGGATATTTGTGAGAGTTGAGCTATTTATCAACCGAATGGCCCTTTTCTGAATGGAATCTAGAAGACGAAGAGAATACCTTGGTGCTGAACCCCAAATGTGCGAGCGAAGAAAAATCAATAGTTATAATCTAAATCTACCCTTGATTTTGGAGACTTTTTTTGCCAAAAATAAACTAAAACGGTAATAAAATAAACTGGTTATTTTCACTTTGGTGAGAGTATTATTTGTGATGGAGATAGAAATTTCGTTTATTGTTAATACCATTTTTGTGGTTCATTTAAGGCACCGGTTTCGTTATTTATTTTAAATAATTCGCTTAATTTTCTTTTTCACAAAAGTTCACGTTACGAATATACCAGACTACTCCAGCGCCCAGCTAATTCCCCCAAGGAAATAATATACGGAAAGGATTATTATACTTGAGCAATGCAGGTATATTGTAATATGTAAAGTATATTTACTTCTAACATAATTGGGGAAATGTATACATGGATACAAAACATAATGAAGTTAGCCACGAATAGGTATGATTGTTTCTGTAGACGAATTTCGTTCATTTGTTTTAATATTACCAAGAATTCCTTAGTAATAATAAACATATTAAAAACACACTAAAAAGTTTTGGTAAAAAAATTATTTACTATTTACAAAATAATAAGCATTAAAAACTTATTTATTATTTTTTGTTGTGCCCGGTGTCTCGGATGGAAATTTCCAGCACCATGTCTCAGTTGTTTTAATAAATTTAATTAAAATTTAATTCAAAACTAATGTACTTCAACGAAAGATACACCCGAAGGGCAAATATCAATATAGATACCCAAGCACCACTAAAACCTCTAAAGTCATACACTTGTAAGTCTTAGCTGACTTGGGACTGTAAACAATCCCTGAGGCAAATAGCAGCAAACAATCAGGTTACTCTGATGTGGGTTCCATCTTACAAGAAAGTTAAAGGCAACAAGAAAGCAGACTGTCGTGCCAGGAAAGAGGCAAATACACAATTTTCCGGCCCAAAACTCTTCTGTGGACTCTCCAAAGCCCACTTGTTAAAGGAGGCTCGAAGATGGGAAACAGATGAAATAAAATCTCATTGGCATAAAGTATCAAGACAAAGCCAAGCGCAAAGGTTAGTAAGCCTTTCCCTAAATAGCTTCTCGTGTTGGACAAGAAAGACTGGAACTTGTGACGAGATTCCTCACTGGACACTGCCCTCTAAGGTATTACCTGAAAAAGATGGCCAAAATAGAAAGGTATAGTTGCCGCTACTGCGAGAACTTCGCTGAAAATGCAGAACATTTGCTTTGCGAATGCTCAGCGCTTTTCTGCAAGAGGCTCAAGTTTTTGGAAGGGTTTTTCCTAAAGTCCTCCGATGTCAGGAACTTAGCTCCTAGAAAACTCATACACTTTGTACGAAGTCTCGGAATCCCGAGCCTCGAATAGATTAAGATCTAGAAAAGATCTAATAGGTCGAATTGGTTAAGAGGCAGCATAGCCTTCACGACCCCCCCTACAATTTACAGTCCACAATGTACTCCAAAAGAAGCATAATTACAATATTTAATTATTTTTAATTTGATTGGAATAGAACTTGGCTTTTGTTTATAATAATTGTAATTTCTTTTTCCGTACTTAACTTCGATAATAGTGGACTGGTTAAAATCACAGATCGCTGGTTTTTTAAAGTTTTATTTTACACCAAAATATTTCTCTGTTCAAAATACACTATTTACTTGAAAACCATTACCACGTCACTGGAATAAACAGAAACTGGCCATTTCAACCTTATTATTTTAGGTAGTTTGTTTACAAGGCTTTTAACGTTAAAGCAGGGGCAAGCGGGAACAACGAAGGAAATGATCACTACAAAATAGATGAACGGATGATACCTGGCAGCAGAATTTGGATCGTATGTTATTTCACAGGATCTATATCGAGTAACGCTTAAACTTTTAATTAACACGTATTAACTTTTCAGAGGAATAAAAACATCCGGTATTTACTCTACCAATTCTCCTTTCTTATTATATTTCTTCAACTTTAATTCGTGCAAGGGTGTCCGGAATTGCGTGATGAACATGTAGTTCTAGCCAAACACTTAAGTTATTCGTTAAGAAACTTTCTGTCTATTCGGGTGTTTTACCAGTTACTTGTTCGTTCTAAAAATCGATTAAATTATCCCCACTTTGGCGACAGGTATCTGCACTTACCAGTCAGTAAGAAAATATTAGCGACGGTGTGTACGTATAACTTATCAGAAAACAAACTACGATCAAATAATTTCTCTTTTAAAAATAAAAAATAAGTGCTTTTTACCATAACGGCTTCAAAAAGCATACCGGACACCCCGAAAATAGCCCCAGAACTAACTGAATAGAAGAAAAGGATATAGAAACGGCATTATTGAAACTTAAGAACAGAAAAAGTCCAGACGCAGACGGTATTTTAAGTGAACTTCTTAAATGCGGCAGAAGAAGCTTGAAACAGCGGCTAAACCATAACTCGCAAAAACATTTTACACATAAAAATTCCAGACGAATGGCGCCCAAGTGACACAATATTACTGTTCAAAAAATGAGACAAAAAGAAACCCGCAAACTACCTGCGACAAATAACTGAAAAATCCATCAAGTATAACAAACCAGCCTTCATGAGTTTTAAAGCCTTGAAAAAGGCGTTTGACCGAATACAACTGGAGAAAATGGTACACCTCCTATACAACAGGCAAATCCCATATAACATCATAAAAACCATCGAAAATATTTACTAAAGAAACAAAACACAAGCCAAAATTAATGGCACAACTACAGAAGAAAATTCTGTAAATAGTGGTATTCGACAAGGAGACTCCCTTAGACCCTTAGAACCTACCGATTTTAAAAAAATCTCACCCTATACAACCGTGAACTTCGTAAGAAGCGCTGGATTGTGCGGTGAACTGTAGCCTCTAGGGGTGAGCCACACCCACTAAGGGTCGCGGTGGAGGGGCGACCACGCTCCACTTACATGATACCTAACCTAACCTAGACCCTTATTGTTTAAAATGGTATGAACGAAATAATAAAAAACACTCGTAACCTGAAAGGGTATAAAATGGGAAACAAAGAAGTCAAAATCTTATGCTATGCCGATGATGCTGTTCTGATTGCAGAAAACGAAGATGACCTACAGAGATTACTATTCAATTCAGCACAACGGCACAAAGTCTAAAAATGAAGATATCTGCAGCAAAACTGAAATGCATAACTACCTCAAAAACACCTATCAGATGCAAACTGGTTGAGGATGATAAAATTATACAACAGGAGATGAAATTTAAATACCTAGGCATAGAAATATCAGGATAGACTTGGAAAAGGCCTATGACAGAATGGTGAGCAGTGAATCGTGGTCGGTATATGGGGTGAGCGGTAGTTTAATGGTAGTTTAATACGAGCATTGAAATTTTTTTACAAGAATTCCACTGCTTGTGCCAGGATAAACGGAGCGACGGACTGGTTTAACATCAAAAAAGTGTGAGACAGGAATGTGTAGCTTCAAGTCATATTAACGTCATCTGAAGAGGAGCTGATGCTTTGAAAATCAAAGGGATAAAAATAAATGCAAGCAAAACGAAAGTAATGGTTTTTGAAAGAGATAAAAGCATAACAAACTGTGAGGTTCTAATAAAGGGAGAAAGAGTGGAACAAGTAAATGAATTTGTATACTTAAGTTCAAAGTTTACGAGAGATGCAGTATGACAGTGACATTGAGCGAAGGGTGTTAGCAGGGAAACAAATAAATGACGCACTGCATAGCTTAATGAACAGCCAGAAAGTATCAAAAAGGCACGTCTGGCTGTGCATAGAGGAGTGTTGGTTCTTTATTTATATATGGCAGTGAATGTTAGGTTTGGCAGAAGAAGCATGAAAATAGAATTAATGCTGCGGAGATGAGTAGTCTAAGAAGTATAGCCGGAGTGGAAGAAAGTGGTCTCTGCCTACCACTACGGGAAAAAGGCGTGACTATATGTATTTTACTTTTTAAAACCGTTATGGTACAATTTTAAAAAAGAAATTATTTGATCTCTTGCATATGTCGTATTCTCTTTTCTGATAAGTCAGAAGTCCTCACCGTCGCTAACATTTTCATACTAATTAGTAACGTTAATAACACATGTCGCAGAAGGAAAGACAATTCAAATTAGAGTCGTACAGTTAATTACTTGAGTATTAATCGCGAATTATTTTTACAATTTGTGCAGCTCGACTACCAATCAGATCGCTTAATTGCACTGAAATGTCTATATGTTCTTCAAATATTTTTGAAGTAAAACCTCTTTAGGCGCGCTCGGCGCTGGAAGTAAATCGAAAAATGTCCCAAACTTGCGTCACGGTAAAAAACCGAACGGAAGTGGGCGGGGCTAGGTGCCCTCTAGTCGTAGGGACGCGCATGGGGAGAGGTATTTAAAATATTAAGGAGGAGGGGGGGGGCTCCCTTCGCTTTCTTAATGAACTTTTACGCATAAAAACATTTTATCGGAACAAAAATTGATCAACAACTTTTTGATTTGACTTGTATCCCACGACAACCTCAATGAATCCCACAAAATAACGTCCTGATTTCCAACCTAAAAAGTTTCACTTCTGACGCGTGTGGGTTTCCACGCATCCCTTTTTTTTCATAAACGTACAAATTTCGACTATCCCTCGTAGCGGGCTTCGAAAAAATTCACAGCGGAATTTTTCTATAGATAACCGTTTGATTTATTGTGCGAGTCACAATGCCAAACGTCTATCTTCCGCCAATTCCTACGCATTTGATAACATCATTTTTTTTTCATTCGTCGGGGTATTCCCTAACGGTTTGACGCAAAGATGTCGTAGAGACAAAAAAAAACGAGAGAAAAAATTTTTTGTCATGCCTTGCCGAACAAAATATTTTCGCAAGAATTAGCTTTAAAAAAATTCATGAATATTTTACGACGTTTCGGCGAATTTATATTATTTTTTTTTGCGAACGCATCACTCGTCAATTTGTGCTATTCAAAGTACATCATTAAAATTTATTTATTTAACTCCGTTCGAATACATAACATTATTCGATAATTTATTCGTTTTGCACGTCTAGACTACCACGTTAACCTCTTTTTAAGGTAACTTGGACTTTTTTTTTTATTTTTTTAAATAGTACGGGACCATAACGCTCTCCTTTAATATACTTTCCCTGTCTATCTACACGATTCTCCCTTTGTTCGTAGGTTAACTTATAAGCAGCACTTACAGTGCAACAGAAGTAGCTTGGCGGGCGAAGAAACACAAAATCTGCGCACAACGAAAACATTCAAATAACGATCCGATCGGCGACGACGAAATTTTCGGTAATCGTGAGTCTCAAGTACACTCGGAGGAAGAAGTTTACGAATGTGAACTATATTCAGCCGAATATTTGTTATTTTAGATGCTAGTCGCCCGTCAAGCTACTTCTATTGCACTGTAACAAAGACCGCACTGAAGATTAAGAGGGGTTTAATCTTATTTGGGATTGATAGTGAAACTTTGTGAAACAAAGAATGGCAAAAATCATTTTACTCGGTCCTCGCTGAAAAAAATCGAGATTTTTTTCACTTTCCCCTCGAGAAAGGTTGGATCTAGGCATCTGTCGGAGAACTTTTTTAATTTTTAGAAAAAAAAATAGAAAAAAAAGTAGGAAATTTCGGCCATATACACTATTTTTTATCTCACAAGATATATCGTATTTCGAAAAAGTGCTTCGAGAGATGCCTTGATTATACAGTTGTCTTTATTGAAAAAAAAAATTATCGCGATCTATTAAAAATTACTAGGTCAAAAATGATTTTTACTAATTTAATTCATAAAAACCAAAAAAATTTTTATTAACTACCTACCCATATCCATATTCATCATACGCGAAATATTCATTACCATGAAAAGGATACTCATTTTTTTTTAATATCCTTATGGACAATTTTAAGAACTAACACTGACAACGTTAATCCATTACATATTGAGAACCAACCAATCAAACTAGTCGAACACTTTGTTTACCTTGGAAGTGTAATTGACAAGGAGGGTGGCACAGATACAGACATTAAAACCAGAATACAAAAAGTAAGGATAGTTTTTGGAATGCTTAGCAGGGTCTGGAGTTTAAGAGCATACACCACCAACACAAAACTACGTATCTTTAATACAAACGTAAAATATGTACTTCTTTACGGATGTGAAACATGGAAAACCACTACAAGCTCATCCAGGGCTCTGCAAGTTTTTTGTGAACGAATGTCTACGCAGGATATTACGTATTTTCTGGCCGGTCCGCTTTTCAAATAAAGAGCTCTGAAGCAGAACAAACCAGACTCCGACCGATACAGAGATACGGAAGCGCAAGTGGTGATGGCTGGGTCACAACCTTAGAAAACCCGAATGGCCCTGGAGTGAAATCCTCAAGGTAACCGCGCTAGGGGCCGCCCAAAGACAACCCGGAGAAGAACGATATTAAGTGAAATACGAAAAATGAATAAATCAAGAAGTCAAAATGCTTGCCAGAAATAAAGTCCGTTGGAGAAACTTTGTTGAGGCTCTATGTTCAGCCATGGAATGATGAAAATATATTGATTGATTGATTGATGGACATTTTTTGATAATACAGAAGAGGCCTATTTTGAGAATTCTAACGGCCGACGGCGACGGCCGCAGACCCGGCAAGGCTAAATTTACTAAATATTTAATTTTAAATCGATAAGCCTTCGCTTTTCAAAACGACTATTATAATATAGCAATCTTCTTGTTAAGTACCATGTCCTTCTGGAACGTTGGTCACCAACAAGGCTATCCTTACTCTGTCGACGGCAAGTCTGAACAGAGAGCTTGAGTTAAGTTTATACCAATCACGTAGATTCTTGAGCCATGATGCTTTTCTGCGGCCCGGCTTTCTTCTACCCTAAATTTTTCCCTGCATGATGTTCTGCAGTAATCGTTATTTTTCGCCTCTCATAACATGCCCGAAATATTGCAGTTTCCTTCTTTTGATGGTGGTAAGAATTTCGGTGGATTTATTTAGACGTTGGAGTATTACCAAGTTGGATACTTTTTCCATCCATAAAACATTTAATATTTTCCTGTAAGACCACATTTCAAAGGCTTCAAGTTGTCTTTCTTCGTACTTGCTTATAGTCCAGGTTTCCATACCGTACAGCAGGGTGGAGAAGACATAACATCTGAGAAGTCAGATTCTTTGATTTAACTTTAGATATCTACAGCACAAGACCCTACTCATGTTTTTAAATGCTGCTCGAGCCTGCTCAATCCTTGATTTCACTTTGGTTTGACTATCCGCGCTGTTAGTTATTATGCTGCCTAGATATTTTTTTTGGTTTACTTGCTTTAATAGTTCACCCTCATCTGTTATGTTAGCTATGATATTAGGTTGCTTGCTAATTACTGCATCCAGTATCCGTTGTAAATCTTACTGACGGAGGCCAACAGTACCGTATTGTCTGCGTAGTGAAGGTCGTTTATGATTTCGCCATTTATAATAATGCCGGCTTGTATATCAATTAGTGACTGCCTAAATATTCTTTCAGAGAATACATTAAAGAGCAAGGGCGATAAAATGCAACCTTCACTTACTCCACGTTTGATCTTTATTTCCGGTGTATCATCAGAGGCTAGGTTTTCTGTGGAAAGCCAGAAAGTTTTTTACTCCTGATCAACTGTTGACGACGTACAAGGCTCAAATCCGACCTCTACTGGAGTATTGCTCGCACATTTGGGGTTCAGCACCAAGGCATTCTCTTCGTCTTCTAGATTCCATTCAGAAAAGAGCCATTCGCTTGATAAACAGCTCAACTCTCACAGATACCCTTCACCATCTAGAACATAGAAGAAGAGTTGCAGACCAGTCATTGCTCTAAAGATATTTCCATGGGAGATGCTCCAGAGGAATAAAAACTCTTGTACCACCATTGGCCACATTCGGCCGAAGAACACGGCACGCGTATTAGTCTCACTCATTTACTCTCAAGATTGACACTACCAGGACCAATCTTCATCAAGAATCCTTCTTTTACAGTGCTGCTACGAAATGGAATAAGCTTCCAAAATCAGTTTTTCCAGAGAACTATGACCTGCAACTTTTTAAAAAGCGTGTCCACAATCATTTCCTTTCTATAATCCCTTCCCCTTCTAATAGTCGCAGTGCGGGCCGTCCGCGGCCCACACGATAGGTCTACCCTTTTTGCGACTATTTTCATAAAAAAAAACATTTTCAATTATCCTAATATAGCGACTTCTTAAATCGTGCGCTAGGACGACCCGTAGACGGATTCTCTAAAGTGGATGAAAGCGCAAAAATTGTTTTTTATTTGAATTTTTATCCGGCGGCAACTTGACACGTTCCGAATTCTGCGGCATCAACTTGTTTTAATTTGTTTTTGGAGTATATTTTTTCGAGGCGGCTTCTGTTAGCTTTGGCAGTTGCCCATCTCGATTCTTTGTTTGACTTTTGGCAGAGCAGGACCGAGGCAATTACGAAAACGGCTTTACACAGCGATGCTTCGGAGATTATCCCTATAAGTACAGTTATTACTGGTGCCCATTATGATTTTATAAACGTATAAAAAGAATATGAAAAATGCTTGCACAGTATAACCGACATAGACGATTAAAGAAGGAAGAAGAAGAAGAATCGTCAGAGACGAACATAATAGCTCGTTCTACTTAAAACTGACCGATATATTTTTGGGAAGTCTGCCAAATAACTGCTGAATAATTTTCGTGTTAAAAAAAATGTAAAAATTACCAAAGAATTATTCTAAAAAATCAGGTAAATCCACCCGCATAAATTTGTTTGTATATCAAAATTTACTGTTAAACTGTTAAAGAGACTGAGTTTTACTGACGTTCAAAGCAGTAGAAAGGACCAATATTAATGTCAACTTAATTAAAGCCATATAAAATCTGTATAGGGACAACGCGACCAAAATAAAAAAAAACGGTTTGAAACGGGTTTAGAGTGGACAAGAGCCTAAAGCAGGGGTGCTGTCTTTCAACGACACTATTTAAAATCTACCTGGATTAAGCGTCAAAACCGTGGAAACGGAAGTGCAAAGATATGGGTATCCCACTAAATAACACAACTTTATACACTACGTGTTTTTACCAAGTGGTTTTAGCCTAGGGCTACGAAAGCTAATGGAAGAATATGCCAAATGGGGTCTTGAAGTTAATTTAAACAAAACTGAACACATGTACATAGACGGGATACAACAAGACCTAGTCCTTGAAGACACACAGCAAAGAATAAAGTATACCAGCAGATATAAAGATCTGGAAATGTACATTACAATAGAGAGCAATACTGATAAAGCAATAAGTAACCGAATAACTCAGGGACGCAGAGCCATTAGCCTATTGAATAGTGTACTGCAAGACAAATACATCCAGCTAACAAACATCGGTTCTACAACAGTATTAAAACCACATACGGCAGTGAGGTATAGCAACTGAAACAGCGCTCGGAAAATGAGTTAAGGGCAACCAAAATGGACTTCTGAAGACGCGCTGCAGGAGAGTAAAGATTGGAAAAAATCATAAATGAAAGGAATCAGGAAATTATGGAGATCAAATATACAATAGTAGAGGACATTAAAGTTGCACAACTTAAATAGTATGGACAAGTTCAGAGGATGAATGAGGACAGATTATCTAAGCAAATCTTAAACTGGACACCCTAAAAAAAAAGAAAAAGAGAGCGACCCAGAAAAAGCTGAAAAGAGGGCATCGATAATCAAGTCCGAGAGAAAGACCTTAAACAGGATTTATGGATGAATGGGGATCAATGGAGACTGGAGATCGGAGGACGTCGAAGAACGTTTTAACCCAAATTTATAGACACGGGGAAATTATACTCCACTTCGATAATAGTGGACAGGTTTTTTAAAAGTTTTATTTAACACTGAAATATTTCTCTCTTTAAAATACACTTTGCACTTGTACCACTAACCCTTCTTAATTGGATTACTTGAAAAAATAACAAACACCGAAATAGAATGCAAATTCCGTAAAAAAGTAAGGGAAGATCGACCACCTTGATCGGTGAATGAATGTCGAGCAGAATCGATCGCTGTGAAATGAATGGAATAATTATCGACCGTCTTTGGTGGGGTTTTGGAAGATACTAAACTGTGGAGATTGCCACTGGCTTCTTATTCTATCCCTGAGGGTAACACCCTTGATGGTTCTTAGTATTTTCAATTCGTTCGTTCTCATTATTCTTTTCGTTGTTGATGTTTCAGCTCTAGTTTCTGTGGCGTACGTTAAAATAGGTCCAACACATGTTTTGTAAATCCTTAGCTTGCTTTTTGTACTCATCATTTTATTTCGCCGTATGATATCTCTCAGGTATCCGCAGACTCTTATATTATATTATGGCTTGTGTTCGTGCTTCTTCAATTAGGTTTTTTCACTTGATACTTTCACTCCTAGGTAGTTGAATCTTCTCACCTGCTGGATTATTTTGTTGTCGACTGCCAGTTTGCATCTCATGGGTTCTTTAAAGATAACCATTGACTGTGTTTTTTCTGTTGCGATATTCATGTTAAATTTGTGTGCTGTTACAGTTGTCTTGTATAACAGGCGTTGTAGGTCGTCTTCCTTCTCTGCTATTAGAATTGCATCGTCTGCATAACATAATACTTTTATTTGTTTAATTTGCTCCAACTTTTTTTTAGTTAATTATAATTATAATTGCGAAAAAGGTAAAGTAGAATTGTCTTTTAAAATGCTTTTTTTTGTAAATTGTCTTGTCCGTTAATAAATAAATAGTAAACTATCTTCATTCCCAGACAGAAAAAATTCGCGAACAAAAAATAAAAATATTGTTCCGGTAACCCAGTGAACTCGACCTTACAGCTTCGCATTTTTATCCTTCGACAAGTTCTTCAGGACGACTCTACCGTCGGCCGGATAGCGACTGTATATATGTAGATTGGTTTCCGGTTACTATTGGAAACGACACGTCTTCGTCCTCAAGGACCTGCCTGACTGCATCCCGAAGGAAAACTTCCGACCCGAATAAAAGAATCGACAATCGTATGCGTCCCCCATTTCAGATTAGTCCGGTTCGTGAACTATGAATTTTTGAATTAATTTAAAAAAAAAGAGTGAAAGAAAGTCAAGGATTTAAATATGCCCCGCTATATTGGACTGTCTTGTTTTATTTACAAAAAAGCTTCAGGTACAGACGATATACCAAACGAGCTTTTAAAATACGGCAGTCCAGGGCTTGCAGCAAGACTAACAACACTATTTAACAAAATCTTGAGCACTACAGAAATCCCGAAGGACTGGCACACCAGGATCACAATTCCCATATACAAAAAAGGACAAAAAACAAAGCCTGAAAACTACAAAGAAATAACTCTACTATGCTCAACAATAAAGTTGTTTACAGGGTTGCTCAAGAACAAACTAGAGGAGCAAATAAAAACCAGAGAAGAACAACAAGGATTCAAGCGGATAGCTTGTCTGGAAATCACAGAGATAATATTCACGTGCCCTGCTGCACTTTCCACTATTGCACTATTATTTCATGAAAGAAACAGCAATCAGTGTCTTTGGACTGAGCCAGACAATAAATCTTAAAGCAGAAAATCGGATTGAACAATTGAAGAGTTTGGAAAATATTTCCCCCAGAACCAGTTAGGTACGACTTCGAAATGCAGTTTGAAGTGGTCATAAACAACTACCAAATTTACACAGAACGGACCTCGACTAAAAAGTGATGGTACACTGATGGATTCAAAATGGTAAAAAGGTTGGAGAGGGCCTTACAGAGCCGAATTTCAGGCTCTCATAGCACCCCAACCATAATTTAAGCAGAATTACACGCCATAGGGATATGTACCCAACAGTATCTCGAAAAGGATACCCGAAGGGCAGAAATCTATATTCTATCAGATAGCCAAGCATCATTAAAGCTCTGAAGTCATAAACTTGTAAATCTTAACTGTAAACAATTCATAAGACAACTGGCAGCAAACAACCAGGTCACTTTGATGTGGGTTCCAGGTCACAGGGGAATTAGAGACAACGAGAAAGCAGACTGAAATGAAATTTCACTGGCATAAAGTGCCAGGACAAAGACAAGCGAAAAGGCTAGTAAGTCTTTTGCCAAGGAAAGCTTAACATCTTCTCGAGTTGGACAAGAAAAACTCGAAACTGAAGACGAGACTTCTCACTGGTCACTGCCCTCTGAGAACAATTTTTTTTTTCGAATATTGACAAATTTTAGTTTATTTTGAAAACCTTAACATTTCAAGCGATACATGATTAGCAAAAAATGTTGCAAATGGCGTCCCCTATTATCCCTTAAAACATTTTTATCGACCCACCAAATATCCTGTATATTTGACAGTCTTGTTCTCTTCACGGTATCATTGGCTCTATTCTATACTAATTACTAAATGAAAAAAAAGCGAGCTGTGTCTATCCTGTTAATCGGTGCAACTTTTTGCTCGTGTATTTGAAGAGGGTATTTTCCATTTCAACAGTTCATCGACTGTTCTATTCTACTTTTGATGCCAGGCCATTTCGCATCAGAAGACGCGTGACAGCAAATGACAATGAGGCTACCGGAAGTGTGCAGACACCTGACTGACATATTCAAAAAGGTGTACGTAATAATTTTATGACACGTTTAATCCAAAAGAGCCGGCCTGTTTGTGATCTTAAACACTTGGCTCGATTGGGTAAACTAAATGTTCTGAAGTTATTAAACTTCTAAGGGATGCAAAGACGCATAAAATGAATTTTGTTGTTTGATAAGTTGGGATTATACTTCGATGTGCGGTTGTATTCCAAAATTGGTACGATAATTCTGTCAGGATTAAAATTATTCGTGTTTGTAAAAGATACAGTCCAGGGTATTAAAATCAAAGTATCTTATAAACAAAAAAAACATCACTAATTGCAAAAATTTTAAAGATATTAAAAAAAACTCACCCCTGCAAAATAAATTGTTGTTTATACGAGTGATTTGAATTTTTTTTGCGGTTTTCATTTAATGTATCACAAGATAGGGGTTGCTATTTAACATTTTAAAGATAAGGTGGGGGTGTTGAAGGGATGCCACTTGGAAACAGCAAAAAAACATTTTTAAACCTCCCCTATTTTTTTAAAATTCGACGTGTTTTTTGTTTTTCTTACATTTACGCAAAATCAAAAGTTTTACTCGTTAGTGAAAGGGTTCTGTACGTGCCATGTTGTAGTGGTAATACAATTTACTTATTGTTCTGAACGGATTTTATAGTGTCATGGGGTTGAAAAAAAATTTAAAATTAGCTGGAGCACGAAAAACCGATTCCTGCGTTCGCAGGAACGCATTTTCATGTTAAATTTATCATCGAGCAGAAATCCAGCATCGGCTAAAGGGATTCCAAAACAGAATAATTTATGGTAAGAAGATAGAATCCTCGGTGTTCGGCTTAAATATTTGGATTAAGGTAGATAACAAATAATGGGAATTATTACAGAGCGACACAAACTCACACACATACGTACAACCGATACCGTGTTATAAAGTGGGGTTGTGTTATTCCTTGACATTAGAGAATATTCCCGAACTCTATTTACCCAGGCACAGGGTTGCTAACCAACCCTGGTAATAAGCACCTCTATTGTAATGTTAACTAGACTACTGTTTGAAATTTACTGTTTATACACTAAAATCCTTGATTGATTAGTAGACAAACGATTTGGATACAGTTTGCTTGCGTATTGATAGTGTGTCGATATTGTTTCAATAATTTATGGAGATCTGCTGTCGAAATATTACCATTGTTACAATTCATCACCAAAAAGATGGTCTATATAAGTGACTAAATTCTAAAAGTTGTTGTGAACATATTTTTAAAAGAGTTAAAGTCTAGAAAAAACACTTAAAATATCCAATTAAGAAGAATTTCCTACACATCTTTTCATCTTGGAATTTCTGTGAGTCTAAAAATTCATACAGTTACAGCTTATCAGATTATCAGAAACAATTTGCTCTGCTGGTCATTTTCACTTTTAACAAATTATAAGTCACTATTAAACAACTATAATTTTTAAACAAATGCTCGCTTTCAGGTAAATAAACCCTAAGCAATAATACTTGCTGGTCACGTGATATCGATGCGAGTTTATTTCGCCAGAAAGCGTATTGCTTAGCATTAAAACTCAAAAAAATCTCCCTTTTTTTTTGTCTAATGCAAGGAGTGCAGTATCATTAGCAATGTAGCTAAAGTTGTAAAAAGTTGGTGTAAAGCAGGTATGGGATATGGAACAACCAGAAAAGTGTTAACAAACCCAGTCCTGACAAGAAAGCTCCTAAAAATCAAAGGTAGGTTTGTGGGCTACAATAACAACAAGAGATATATGCAAAGTCAAAGACGTTTCCTCCAATCTTTATAAAGGTGTTATGACAGGGATGTATAGCTTCGCCATGGCTGTTTATCTTACGTAAAGACGGTTGTTTAAAATATTTGAAAGAGATTGCGTAGGGATTGAAATTGATTTTTTTTTTATGAAAATAGTCGCAAAAAGGGTAGACCTATCGTGTGGGCCGCGGACGGCCCGCACTGCGACTATTAGAAGGTAAAGGGATAATAGAAAGGAAATGATTGTGGAGACGCTTTTTAAAAAGTTGCAGGTCATAGTTCTCTGGAAAAACTGATTTTGAAAGCTTATTCCATTCCGTAGCAGCCCTGTAAAAGAAGGATTCTTGATGAAGATATATATATATATATATATATTCTCTCAATTAAGGGTTTATACATAAAAAGTTGTAACATTATTTAATGATGTCAATTTAATACAAGATAGTGTTATAATACTACACAATAAAAAAAACAATCCATCAAAACTTAGCCGATAAAAATACATTTCAAATATACACATACGATCCCTTCGTTTAACCTGGCGTCAAAGTATGCACCGAAAGCCAACAAACATACCATCTCACTTTTGAGCATGAAAATTTCATGAGGACTAGCGCTCCTCACTATACTTACAAAATTGTAAAAATTTTATTGCCTGCTCCACGAACGCTGGGTATATAATATAATGTATAAGTGTATGTGTGTGTTTGTATCTCGTATGTGCGCAGGAAGGACCTGGCATTTATCAAAAATTAATTGACAAAAACGTTTTTTAAGTAGGAAATAAACAACTCCAGATGGTGGAATATTAAATAATCCAGAGCGTATGCGATTTTAATTATGATTCGAGCACAACAAATACTCCACATAAAGCTCACATAATATATATGTGCATGCACGTCATAAATCGAATATGAGGTCACATTTGAACAACGTTGCCAGACTTTGACAGTAGTACAGACACTGAAGAAATAATAAGGTTATGTTGTTGATCATTTAATAAACATACTTTACCATTAATTAGTCTAGGACATTGCAATAAAACTTTGAGAATTTTAACTAAACAAAAGGTTTTTAATAAAAAGTATTCAAGTTTAAGGTTAACGGTTGGCGAATGTTTGGCAGCAAAGCCGCGTATTTACCGAATGCAAAAAAAGTCTTGACACAGTGGCGCTTGTTTATGATTTATTGTTCTTTATTTGTAAATATTTTTCAAAATCTAATAAAGATATTGGTAAATTTAAGTCGCATTTGTATAAAATAATAGTCATAAAAATCACGAATACGTTTAGTTAAAACAATGTTTAATAACGGCCCCCCCTCTAAATATGCGAAAATGTAGATACGCGGTATGTTTTTTAATTTACAGAGTATTTATTTTATTTTCAAATTTGTTATGGTAAAAATAAACACATATTTATAGAAGAGAAATTATTTGATCTCATGCAAACGTCGTAGACTCTGATGCGTATACACCGTCGCTAACAGTTTTATACTGATTACTAACGTCGCAAACACATGTCAAAAATTCAAATTATAATAAATATTCACGATAAATAATTAAGAAGTTAACTACAAAACTCTAATTTGATATGTCCCCACTTCGTCGACATGTGTTTGCGACGTTACCAATCAGTATGAAACTGTTAGCGACGGTGTGTACTTCTTAATACCGAAAAGTTTTCTGTTTTGCATTGAAATGTCTATGTTTCTTAAAAATATTTTCCATATCTGTACATATGGTTGAAACAACCCGAAATCCGATGCACAAATTTGATAAATTGTTATTATTACAGGCATTGTAAAAAATTTAAAATTATGTTGTTAAAAATTAGTTTTCAACACTGTGTTAATTTTTCTTTAGTTCTAATTTAAATTAGTCTCAAGCCACATCTAGCGCCAACGTCGAGGCGAGTTCTGAGTACCTCTCTTTCCTCACCGCGCTCTTTCGAGTCGTTAGTGTGGCAATCGACACACAGCAATAGTATCTTTCTCAACACAGTCACTGACGGTCGTTAAATTTCTATTTATTCCCCGATCGAACGTTTGGATTATCCTATTAATTCACAATCTTTTGCAGCGTTCAAGACGGTCGATAAATTCATTTCACAACGATTGTTTTTCCTATTATTCAGTATCTTCCAAACGTCCGGTAAAGACGGTCGGTAATTTCAATCACAGCGAACAAAGAGATCGATTTTTCCTGATTATCCATGGCATTGAATTATTTCGTTGTTTGTTATTTCTTTCAATTCATCCAGTTAGTAAGGGTGAATTTACGTAAAAAGGCAATTCATTAGTAGTACAAGTAAAAAGGCGTTTGATTCCATACATCTACAGAAACTCTTAGAAACACCAGCCGAGTGCAGCATTGACCATCGCTACTCTGCAGCATTAAATATATATACAAGACTGCAACAGCAAAGGTCAAAGCTACAGAAAATCAGTACACAGACCAATTTAAAATCGAGAGACGATTGGGACAAGGAGACGCGCTCTCTCCCAAACTATTCGTAGCTTTATTGCAGAGTATGCTAAATAAAATAAACTGGGAAACACAGGTATAAACATAGACGAAAAAAGACTAAATTACCTATGTTTTGAAGATGACATCATGTTGATATCAGATAATATACAAGAAGCTCAACTAATGCTAGACAGGCTAAACAACGAGGCAAGCAAGATTGGGCTGAAAATATATCGAACAAAAACACAGTTCATAAAAAATCTGGTACTAAGTGACATATTAAAAATTAAAAACGAACGAGACAACCAAGTAGATGCAACAAAAAATGAAAAAGAGCAATGCTAGGAATCAAACTTTCTGACAAAATCCCAAATCGAACCATACGAAAACTGAGTAGGCCACGTAGCCAGAATGAGAGATGGTAGATGGACGAAAAAGATTATAGAATGGCGACCAAGATCCGAAGCTTTTAGAAGTAGAGGCAGATCACCCACACCCTCGACAGATAACATAAAACAGAATGCAGGAAACTACTGGATCCAATCTCCACAAGATCGAAATACGTAGCGAAATTTGAGAGAGGCTTTTGTAGTCCAATCAGCTCACCGGGAAATATTTTAGCAATAAAAAATTATTGGAATTTAAAAAATGGATATTGGAATAAATTTTTTGAAACTCGTCCTATCGAAAAAAGTTTCTAATAAAATGTGTTTATCATAACGTCCTCTGTAAAAAATGTTCTAAAAAAAAGTGAAACATTGTTAAATAAACGTTTAATAGCAAATGATAATAAAAATTCTACATTTCGTTTTTGCAACCGCAATCGGGTGTTTATCAACATATCGGTTTGAAACTCGTACATGATGTAAAGGAGCCAAACCCCAAGAGAATCGTGCAAGATTTATCGATGTGCAAGGTATAGTTTAGCAACAATCTGCGATCATCGAAAAATCTTTGCCCTTCAATAGAATTTCCCGATGAAGACCCATGGGGTGGAAAAAAATCAAGGAGCTTCGTATCATTATGCATAAGCGATTTACAAAAAAGTTTTGTAAAAATAAAATTGCAAAGATATCTGAAAAATTCTTAAACCATTTAACGCGTTCTTGGAAAACGAACAATTTAAAAATAACGATAACGCGTTGTAGTGTTATCAAAAAATACCGTTCCACGAATAGCGACCCGTCCCTAGTTTTATCGCACGCGCACGATATTATTTAAAATACATCGGTAACTGTGATGGCACAATTGCTCGTAAAGGGAATAATTTTATTGAATCGCATGGCCGGAAGCGTAGGGATTGCTGAGAAACTCAAATTTTGCAAAAATCCTTATTACAATAATAGAAAATTCAACAAACGTAAACACATTCATATCTCGGGCGCTAATCAGAGTATTGCAATTTTTTTTATTTGTTTGTTTTTCAAAAACACGTTAGATGTTCCTAGAATTCTTCAGATATCTTTGTGACTTTGGTCGGAATTATTAATTGTTTATAAGCAAAAATCTAAAATCTCCAAAAAACAGTATTTATTTTTAATATTTTTTTTTAAATCGCTTGTGCACGATAATACCAAGCTCCCTGATTTTTTTTCACCCCATGGGTCTTCATCGGGAAATTCTATTGAAGGGCAAAGATTTTTCGATGATCGCAGATTGTTGCTAAACTATACCTTGGAGTCTCTTGGAGTTTGGCTCCTGAACATAATGTACGAGTTACAAACCGATATGTTGATAAACACCCGATTGCGGTTGCAAAAACAAAATGTAGAATTTTCATTTTTATTTGACATTAACCACTTAATTAACAATGTTGGCACTTTTTTTTCAGGACCTTTTTTACAGAGAAGGAGTTCATAATCAAGTTGCTAGTGTCTACGTCAACGGAACGCAATAAGACAGAGTTTCAAGTGCGAGCTACCTTGGTTGCAGGATAAACGAGGACTGGGATGCATCAGTTGAAATCAAAATACGTATTGAGTGTAACATTTATTCGCATGAAAAAAAATTTTACCAGTCACGATCTATCGATTGCCCTGCGAATGAGCATGATTTGATCATATGTCTTTTCAGTTCTTTTGTATGGAGTCGAGAGCTGGACACTAACAGAAGCCACGCTCAAACGACTACAAGCTTACGAGATGTGGTTGTACAGGAGGAAGCTAAGAGTAAGTTGGACGAAAAAGATCACAAACGAGGAGGTGCTTAGAAGAATGCATAAAGATACAGAAGTGGTCAATATTGTAAAACAACGAAAACCTGAATGTTTCGGACATATCATAAGACACCCCGAAAAGTATGACATTCTACATCTTATAATACAGGGCAAGATTAATGGTAAGAGACGAAAAACTTCTTGGCTCAAAAATCTCAGACAGTGGTTTGGTCTTACCACTATACATATTTTCCGAGCGGCTACCAACAAAATAATGATTGCAAACATAATAGACAGAATGATCGCCAACGATCGTTAAACGGTCATGGCACCTAAAAGAAGAATGATCGAAAACTCGGGACTATATTCTTGTACGTCCAAACAACCCATAAAAAAATTGGCCAGAGGGTGCCCCTCTTGAATAGGTCGTATGCTAAGGTGACTGAAATATTGTTCAACAGTGGACAGTATAAGCTCAAGATGACGATGATGATAAGTGCATCGTGTATTTTGAAGAGAGAAATATTCAGTGTTCAATAAAACTTAAAAAAAAAATAAATACGAACCCCTGCTCCGTACATATGATTTTACTTAAAAATATTGCCATTTTAAACACGAACCTACTTTCATTTTGAAAAAAAAAATGTTTTTTATAATAAAATACACAAAATTAAAAGCAATTTAATTCTTTTAATATTTAATCTAACAAACTGAACAGTGATAGCTGGATGCACATATATAATGTTAAAATATTAAAAAATGGCTGTTTTTTACACCGTTGGAATTTTGATTAGAGCCGGCCATATTGGATGTTTCGGTGGCAGAGGAAGTACGTGAGTAATGGAAGCCGTCTAGAAAACTGGAAAAACGTTCGCTTGTTTGGTAGGAAAAATTGAAATTTGATAAACTCACAAAGGGGTAATTTCGTAGCAAAACGTATATAACTGTGGCGATGGAAATTTTCCCGATTTCAATTTGGCAAATTTTTTGCTACTCAAGCTACCGACACATTTTTGTAATATTCACGAATGTTTGTTTCAATTAACTGATATTATTTTTTAATTCGGTTGCTGGTCAGAGATACATAAAGTTCTCAATTAAAAAATCTGCAATCAATAAATTGGCAGGGAGTAAAGTACATATAAGGTGGGGACAACTGAATTGATCGTAGCGCTCGTTGTGGAGGAATTTCGTTAAATCATTCTCACGTTCAGTACAACTAAGTAAAAATTAATAATAAAAATCGTCCGTAAGTTGCTGTGCTGTAAATTGCAATTGTCCAACTGCAAGTTGGAAAAAGATAGATAAATGCAGTTAAAGGAAAAGAGTAAGTAATTGTTAGGTTAACCTAACCTAGCTTTATAATGTGCTTAGCTTAGATAAAAGTATGGTGTTTCATAGTTTGGCTATTAATCATTTTTTAACTTTCCCATTATTATACAATTAAATTATGCAATTATATAGTGTGTACATTAAGTAATGTAACTTGCTAGTATTTCGATTTAATCATAATAATAATAATAATAATAATAATTGTCTTTATTATTTCCAAAATATAAATGTTTACAATAGAATAAATGTAAAAACAGATTCATTAATTGAAAATAAAAGGCGAAGTTCGGCTTTTATGAGGCATTAAGCACCATAAAAGTTGCTCTACCACTTAACCTCAGGGAGTGTTTTTTTTTATGAAAATAGTCGCAAAAAGGGTAGACCTATTGTGAACGCGAACGGCCCGCACTGCCACTTTTAGAAGGGGAAGGGATTATAGAAAGGAGATGATTGTGGACACGCTTTTTGAAAAGTTGCAGGTCATAGTTCTCTGGAAAAACTGATTTTGGAAGCTTATTCTATTCCGTAACAGCCTTGTAAAAGAAGGATTCTTGATGAAGATTGGTCCTTCTAGTGTCAATCTTAAGAGTAAATGGGTGAGACTGATCAGCGTGCCGAGTTCTTCGGCCGAATGTGGCCAATGGTGGTACAAGAGTTTTTATTTCTCTGGAGCATCTGCCATGGAAATATCTGTAGAGCAATGACTGGTCTGCAACTCTTCTTCTATGTTTTAGAGGGTGAAGGGTATCTGTGAGAGTTGAGCTGTTTATCAAGCGAATGGTTTTTTTCTGAATGGAATCTAGAAGACGAAGAGAATGCCTTGGTGCTGAACCCCAAATGTGCGAGCAATACTCCAGTAGAGGTCGGATTTGAGCCTTGTACGTCGTCAACAGTTGATCGGGAGTAAAAAACTTTCTAGCTATCCACAGAAAACCTAGCCTCTGACTTGCCGACTTTGCGATGTTAGCAACATGGTCATCTTCTTCTTACGTTAGGACTACGTCCTGTGTTTGCCTCAATGGTTGCCCAAAAACAATTGGGACGATGAAGACCAGCTATCATACCATCTTTTTGGTGGGCTTCCAGTTGGGCGTGGTGTGTTGGGCCGCTTCTCTCTCACAATTTTTGCCAACCGGTCGTTTGGCATTCTGCATGGTCATGCCAAGACATATTATTGGACACCGTGACTCCCAAAATCGAGATAGAGGGACTTGGTTCAAGGGTATTTCCGGACATTGTGATGGGATGATTTGAGGAATTCACTTTCTTGGAAAACGTGGCACTTTGTGTTTTTTGGGCGTTGAACTGAACAAGATTGCTGGTTCCCCACTCGACGATTGCTTTAAGATCTCTATTGATGGAATCAACCTGTTCCTGCCTGAGTCTATTTGTATCATTCACCGAAAGTGATCGATAGGATGTGAAAGTTGAGACAAGTGTGCTATCGTCTGCGAAACTGTAAATGGGGTTTGTGGTGGTTTTCAAGAGGTCGTTGATGTGTAAAAGAAATAAGGTGGGGGACAGGATGTAACCCTGGGGGACCCCGGCATTAGTTTTAAACGCATCAGAAGAAATACCGTCAACTGCCACATGTAAGGAGCGATCTTGCATAAAGCTCAAGAGCCATTGGCACAGTTTGCATCAACCTTTTGCGTTATAGTTTCACAAAATTTTATTCTGCGGCCATAATCATCTTCAAATAATTCGTGAAATAGCGATATAAGGATGAAACTTATTCTTCTTAATAATGTTACAGACGGATCCCACAGTAACATTATTTGCGAATGCTGTTTTTTAAATAAATGTAAAAGGATTTTCTACAAAACTTCGCGTAACGTCCAAGGATTTTTTATCATTAGTTGCGGTGTTTGGTCGGCCAGTTTTGGGGCGATTTTTAGTTGAACCCGCTCCTTCAAAAAATTTTATAATCCTGCACACTGCAGTTCTAGTAAATTGGTTGCGATTTGGATATGTATCATTAAATAAGTAAGTTACCTCATAAGTTCTTTTAATATCACCGTAACCTCTCATCGTACAAATCAACAATTTTTCCTGTTTGGTAAACATACTTAAATTTTAAAAGTAACTAATTACAATAAACACTTTTCACTAATGACAGTAAGAAATAATTGATAAAATTTAAAAACAATAAATGGTAAAAATACTGCTTTTTGACATAAACAATTCTTTTATAATTTTAGTTTTAAATCACTGTAACTTTGGAATTATTAAAGGTAGAATTATACGGTCTTGACGGTTGTATTTGTAATTTAATAGATTTTAAAAACCTAAAAATATATATAGGGTTTACTGTTTAAAAAATTATGTTAATAAGTTATTTTGTATAAATTTATAATTATTTTTATGATCAACTCATGCAAACTTTTATTAACATTTTTATTTGTAAACCAAACAGAAATCGAAATATTAGTAAGTTACGTTACTCCAAAGTCCACATTGTATATGTAATGATTTATAATCAAAAAACAATTTTGTTTGCTTGCATTTTCCACTTTAGTTGTTATCGAGTGGAGAACCAACAATCTTGTTCAGTTCAACGCCCAAAAAACACAAAGCGCCACGTTTTCCAAGAAAGTGAATTCCTTAAATCATTCCATTACAATGTCCGGAAATACCCTTGAATGAAGTCTCTCTATCTCGATCTTGGGAGTCACGGTGTTCAATAATATGTCTTGGCATGACCAAGTTGCTAACATCGCAAAGTCAGCAAGCCAAAGGCTAGGTTATCTGTAAAAAGCTAGAAAGTGTTTTACTCCTGATCAACTGTTGACGACGTACAAGGCTCAAATCCGACCTCTACTGGAGTTTTGCTCGCATATTTAGGGTTTAGCACCAAAGATTCTCTTCGTCTTCTAGATTCCATTCAGAAAAGGGCCATTCGGTTGATAAACAGCTCAACTCTTACAGATGCCCTTCATCCACTAGAACATAGAAAAAGAGTTGCAGACCAGACATTACTCTACAGATATTTTTATGACAGATGCTCCAGAGAAATAAAAACTTTTGTACCACCACTGGTCACATCCGGCCGAAGAACTCGGCACGCTGATCAGTCTTACCCATTTACTCTCAAGATTGACACTACAAGGACCAACCTACATTATGAATCCTTCTTTTATAGGGCTGCTACGGAATGAAACAAGCTTCCAAAATTAGTTTTTCCAGATAAATATGACCTGCAACTTTTCAAAAAGCGGGTCCACACGATAGGACTACCCTTTTTGCGACTATTTTTAGTAAAAAAAAAAACAGATGACGACCCCAGATCAGATGTAGAGACGATGTCAAGAGACTGATTGGAAATAGCTGAATGAGGCGAGCATAAGACCGAGAGGAGTAGCAACGATTAGGGCAGGCGTATGTCCGACGATGGACGACTAGCTGACAATGATGATGATACACTGTGTGAACTTACGAACTAACGAGCCGACCCTCGTACAGTTTAAGAAAATGTGGAACAGGAAAAATTTGCAACGCAAGTAATGTCATCCGCAAAAAAAAACAAAGATAACAATCGGGTTTCGAACGAGAAGAGCCTCCGTTCCTTGCGAGAGGTGCACCTGTATTAAAAAATTTATATACAAACATTATGAGCTCAATTCACCCGAAAGGAATGCTACCGTTTTTTATCTACATCTATATTGTTTCCGAGTCCGAAATTTTCTCGAACGAGGTCCGCAGTCGCTCTCCCAATTTTCCATTCTCCACTTTCCGGTGTGTCTCCCGCATGCGGGATGGAATCGCATTAGGTAAGATTGGGACGGATAGGATGGGATTTAAAGTTATAGCTTTTGTATTTATTATACTACCGTGTTTTTTCTTTTCGTATTCAGATACGATACAATCTGGGTTCCATTTAAAAATAAATAAGATTCGACAAGCATTTATAATCGAAAATTAATCGTTTACTGGACATAAAAAAATCATTTTGGTATTAGATAACGTTACAACAAAAGAAATTAATTCCAATAAATAATTACCTTGTATATCTTTTTGAAATGATTTCTTTTCCGATTTCAAAAATATACTGTTGTTATACCGTTGGTAAGTTATCAAAAGTGTCACGGTTAAAATAATTATTGAGAATAAGCAAAGGTTAACATTATTAAAGTAACCTTTGAAAAATGACAGCTATTGTATTTAAGGAGTGACGTTTCTTTAATTAAATATTTAAAAAGGTTTAATCTATGGAATATGATTGTCGTTTTTAATTATTTCTACAACTCAACTTTGGATAAACATGAAAATTTCAACGCAGAAAATATAAAATAAATATTTACAATAATTAATCAAGTACACCACTCTAATTTGATTAAAAATATAACTACGTTGAAGTGGGATTCGGCAGGACACGTGGCAAGGCTAAACAATGATCGTTGGACTAGAAAAATAACAGAATGGAGACCAAGACAAAATGCATTTAGGAGCAAAGGCCGTCCTCCGACCAGATTTCATGACGACTAAGGACGTATCCACACTAACTGGGTGCAGATTGCTCAGGATAGGAAGATGTGGAAGCGAACAAAGGAGGCCTATGTCCAGCAGTGGACTTTAGCGGCTGGTTGATTGATTGATTGATTGACTCTAATTTGAATTGTCCCCACTTTGTCGACATGTGTTTGCGCCGTTGCTAACAAGTATGAAAATGTAAGTAAAAATTGGACTGGAAAAACGGCTGTTTGGAGAGAACCCACTTAGGCTTTTGGTCCGTTGTAATACCGTGATGGACGGCGGTGCCTTCCCCTTCTACCGTAAGAACCAGTTGGAACTAATTGAGTTGAGATCAGATAAATCATCAAAGTTCGGTTGCCCTAGTATAGAAAGCCGTTTTCTGCCTAGGGCGGGGCAGTGGCAGAGAAGATGTTCCATTGTTTCCTTCTCTTCCTCATCGTGACAGCTTCTACAGAAGTCGTGTCGTAGCTCTGCGATTCCCAAGCTTCGTGCATGGGATCCAACTGCCCAGTGTCTTGTTATGGCCGCGATCGCATTTCCAATAGACTCCCTGGATAGAGTTAAAACATCATTAGTTCGTCGTAGATCTAGTCTAGGCCAAATCTGTTTCGATGATGTGCATGCGGGTTAATTTTGCCACCTCAATTTAGCTTTTTGAACAGTTGCCTGGTACGTCCCTGTGTTCAGGTACCCAGCCAATGTGAACTCTAAACTTAGTTGCAAGCTCATTCAGGGCGGCACGGCATTGCATCGCTGCCCCAGAGATCAAGTAGACTGAGTAATTTGATGGTGATTTGATAGCAGCCTGGCTGTCGCAAATAATGGATATCTCGCTAAATATTGTTCGTTGCGGAGTATCCCGACAGCTGTCTCAGTAATGGCTGTCATTTCGGCTTTATACACACTACATACAGTAAAATAAAATGGTAAAGTTAAGTACATTCACGGACTCTCACTCAATATAAAAAAAAACAAGTATATGAAACTATGTAAGAACAAGAACACAAATGAAATCTTAATGGTTGGAGGCCAACAGATTAAAAAAGTCAAAAAAAATACAATTACTTGGAAACGCTTATTACTGAAGACAATGACTATACCGCAGAAATAAAAAGCAGAGATTTGACGTTAGATCTGAGACTACGATTTGCAAAATGTAATGTACTCGGTGTGCTTTATTATGGTGCAGAATCATGGACGCTAAATGCAGATGCAATGAGACGGCTGCTTAACTCTTTCGAAATGTGTATATAGAAAAAAAATCTAAAGAATTTCGTGGGGAGATCGAATTTCTACTATTAAAGTGCTAAGAAAAATTGGTAAACAAAAAGAAGTTGAACGTACAATTAAGAAAAAATAGCTACAATATTTGGGACACATAATGCGCGGCGAAAGGTACAACCTGTTACCGTAATACTGCAAGTGAAAATGAAAGGCAGAAGCATAGAAAGAAGACAAAATTCATGACTAAAAAAATCTGAGAAAATGGTTTGGTTGCAGCTCCAAACAACTTTTTAGAGCAACTGCCTCAAAAGTTGCGATAGCGATGATGATTGTCAGAACTCAGTAGTTGTCTAGTGTGTGCTTAGTTTGCTCGATACTTTCTTTGTTTATACAAATTACATCTGCAGTTTTAAAGTAGTTTTGTGCGGAGTTTGGGTGATAAACAAGATGGATATAAAAGGTAAAGTTATGTACTTTATTTGTACATTTAATTTGTAGTCCCATAAATAGTGAGATAAGAGAACGCTGTGGTGTAAAATTAGATGTGGTTTTTTTTTATAAAAATAGTCGCAAAAAGGGTAGACCTATCGTGTGGGCCGCGGACGGCCCGCACTGCGACTATTAGAGGTGGAAGGGATTATAGAAGGGAAATGATTGTGGACACGCTTTTTAAAAAGTTGCAGGTCATAGTTTTCTGGAAAAACTGATTTTGGAAGCTTATTCCATTCTGTAGCAGCCCTGTAGAGAAGGATTCTTGATGAAGATTGGTTCTTGTAGTGTCAATCTTGAGAGTAAATGGGTTAGACTGATCAGCGTGCCGGGTTCTTCGGCTGAATGTGGCCAATGGTGGTACAAGAGTTTTTTTTCTCTGGAGCATCTGCCATGGAAATATCTGTAAAGCAATGACTGGTCTGCAACTCTTCTTTTATGTTCTAGAGGGTGAAGGGTATCTGTGAGAGTTGAGCTGTTTATCAAGCGAATGGCTCTTTTCTGAATGGAATCTATGGAATGGAACCCCAAATGTGCGAGCAATACTCCAGTAGAGGTCGGACTTGAGCCTTGTACGTCGTTAACAGTTGATCACGAGTAAAAAACTTTCTGGATTTCCACAGAAAACCTAGCCTCTGGCTTGCCGACTTTGCGATGTTAGCAACATGGTCATGCCAAGACATTATTGGACACCAGATGAAGGGACTTGGTTCAAGGGTTTTTTCGGACATTGTGATGGGATGATTTGAGGAATTCACTTTCTTGGAAAACGTGGCACTTTGTGTTTTTTGGGCGTTGAACTGATCAAGATTGTTGGTTCCCCACTCGACGATTGCTTTAAGATCTCTATTGATGGAATTAACCTGTTCCTGCCTGAGTCTATTTGTAACATTAACCATTTACAAAGATAGATAAAGGAATGCTTAGATGGTTTGGACACGTAGAAAAGATGGATGAAGGAAAATTGACGAAACAAATTTATAAGGCGAGAGTGACTGAACAAGACGGTAAAGGTCGAACATATCTCGATCAGATCAACATTGTTTTAAGGAAAGACCAGGTAAAGAGTACCAACAACCGACGAGCATGCATGAGAACACTGATGAATGTAGAGGAAGCAAAAGATATGTGTAAGAACCGTAGCGGAAGTGGAAGGAAGTGGTCCCTTCTACCCCTACGGGAAAAAGGCGTGACTATATGTATGTATGAAAGGGAATGATGAAAAGTTTACAATTCCGTGTTGGTATTTTATGGAATCTAAAACTGATTTTTGCCAACAATTCTGGACATGATGTTATGCAATAAATTAATTTGTATAATAAAATTAAATCAGATCGATTTCGGCTAGTTTCTAAAGTGTTAATCGAAATATGCTCCAAGATTTGGGAATAATTGCATGTACCCTGGGATAAGTCCGTTTTATACATCTCAAAAACTTGTTTTGTTTACGCTCAAGATGCTGAATATGCACTTGGTAATGAGGACTCCAGACAGGAGAGGCATATTGGAGACATGAATATATGAGTGACATGTATAATATTTTTGTTGAAAGAATTGACAATTTCTGTGTATTTCTAAAAACAAGTTTTCGAAAGCTATTACATGCAGCTAAATTTATATGCTGAATAAATGTAAGTTTTTCATCAAATAATACTTCAAGGTCAATAACCACCGATATTTTTTTAATGATCTTATTATCAATGTGATAGTCATTTTGAATATATGAATTTGCACTAATTTTTGTGCGGAACAACACCCTAAGCTTGTTTGGTAACTTTCTCAAAGGCATGAAATAAAATCTACTCAGTAAACTCAGTTAATAGATTGATTACAAAGAGCATTATGAGAGAAGCTAGTCGGTATTATGTGTACATAATTTGAGTTTTATTCCTGTGAAAACACGGTACGAACCTGTTTTCGGTAGCGCGAGTCATGGAATTAACATGATACTTGTAAATGTGATTGAGTATGGTGTAATCTAGCGCTATCCAAACCTCCGTATGTGGCTCATAGACTGACATAACTTTGGCGTATCTGTATGAACGTCGAATTGAAAACTTTGCTTAGCCATCAAACCGCACGTATGCCGAGTACGTAAGAGGGCCTCGTGCGAATCCGCAAATTCAGCCTACCGGGATGATAATTAGGAAGTTAATAAAGGGATGTAATCAAAGGGAGATTCAAATGTGTCCTTAAAACAATTACAACTCGGTTAAATGTAGTCGGAAGGAAGTTACAGACAATGGCACAAACGAATGAATTCACTAAGCGATTCGTTGTTTTGATCGAACAAGTTGGGAAATTTTTTATATAACTTACTTATAACGTATTAGCATTAATAAGAAAAAAATAGTAATAAAGCTTTGGCAACTATTTTTTTTTATTTTATAAATAATTCATTAAAAAAATTTAATAGGGGTAAGTCTGGTGACCCAGCCGGCCAATCAAGATTAATATAATAAATAAATTTTCTGGATGCTTTTTTCTTGCATTGTTTTTCCGCTGCTCCCGACGGCTCCTATGACTGTGCTTCTTTTTCCTGCATGTTTTTTTTTGTCAGATGTTTTTCGCTGTTGCCGATGGCTTTCGTGACTTTTTCTATTCCCTGTTTTTGTTGGTTGTTTTATGGTTACCGGTTATCAGTGTAGATGTTGTTCGTCGACTGGCGTTAAATAAGCTGTACAACAATTGGTGTCGACGCGCAGGCGAGCAACTAGTGAAGTAAAAAGAAGAAGATAAGGTGCCTCTGCTAAATTTCGCCTTGCCTCGATGAGATGTTGATTCTTCGATAGGTAGTGTCGGTCGCTGATTTAGTTGTCATACTTTACTGTAAGATGTCGAGATTGTGGGTCATCGCATGGTCATCCTGTCCATTACACGTGAAATTGTTTTTTTTTTAAAAATTAAACACTATATACTTGCCATGTTTAGTATATTACAATTTTATACATATAGACGTCATTTTGTCGTGTATTTAAACATGATTAATTGTACAAATTTAGGTCTCTTTTGTCTGTTAGAATATTGTCACTGGCTGTTGACCTAAAACTGTATTTTATCCTTAATAGGATTCACATGTTATTAAATTACTGCAGTAATGAAAATTTTTGTTGAACTAAAAAATAAGTGACACATGACACCGCGTGGGTTTCCGAACTCTCGACGAAGACGAGACCGCAAACGGAAGCGGTCAATAGTTAGTTGTTGTTTTAGGGCGCTGATGTCAGCGTATCTATTGGTTTGCTTGTGACCTTTATGTATAATTGGATGCCTATAGCACGAGCCTATCTGGGGAACCAAGTGAATAATTGGTTGCCTATAGCACTCGTCTATCGGCGGTAATAATGAAGTTTTTAAATCAAGGAATAGATTGCAGAAAGATTCAACTGTTGAAATTACGTGATCACGAAATTTTAACAATTGAGATTGTTGAAATTGCAATAAAATTCAGCATTTCCTTTGAGAGAAAAATTGGATAAGTTTGATTGATTTCCCTTGGAAACTACGATTCAGACTTTTTCATAGAGGGAAAATTTTTTACAAAAGATGAAAAGTATGACAGAGACATTAAGAGAAGGGCGTTGACAGAAAAACAAATAAATGGGGCACTGCATAGGTTTAAGAACAGCCAGAAAGTGTCAAAAAAGGCACGTTTGACTGTGTATAGAGGTGTGTTGGTTCCTACACCTATGTATGGTAGTGAGTGTTGGGTTTGGCAGAAAAAGCATGAAAATAGGATTAATGCTGCGGAGATGAGTAGTCTGAGAAGGTTAACCGGAGTGACTCGATTGGATAAAGTGAAAAATAGTGAGATAAGAGAACGCTGTGGTGTAAAAAAAGATGTGGTTACAAGGATAGATAAAGGAATGCTTAGATGGTTTGGACACGTAGAAAGTAGAATGTAGACAAAGCAAAAGATGTGTGTAAGAACCGTAGCAAGTGGAAGGAAGTAGTCTCTGCCTACTTCTACTGGAAAAAGGCGTGACTATATGTATGTATCATGTGTGTATGAAAAAAATTTGATTTTCTTTTACAGAATACAGAAGACATCCACCAAGGTTATCTTTTAATTTTGATATTACTGTTACCCTTATAATTTTAAATTCATAATATTTTTATGTATTGTATCTCTTGCAGCAATCTGTAAATATTTTTTTTATTTTAATTTTAATAATCCTGTATGTATACTTTAGGCTGTTTTTAATTGTTTCTAAGAGATTAGAACGAAGTTTGTACAGCCTTGAAGTGGAAATACGTCGATTAATTAGTTCGTTTAATAGTACTAAATTAAAATAAAACGATTGGATTTGTTTGGGGTCGATCTATTTTAGTGATTTTAATCCTAAAATCACTTGGCGCCCTCACGTAGTTAGTAATTTTAGTTTTTTAGTAGATTTGATATATTCAGAGAAAAAACGGTGGTAAAGATCCGTGAACTGATCTATACATCCCCTCAAATTTAATCCAATCGTGAAATCAAGGAGTCACAGAACCCTGAGAATAATATTTTGATCTATTTTCTTTTAAGTTAATTGGTTGATAAATAGTTTGAATATTTAAATTAAAATTTTAAATATAGTAAATTTTATTTGTTTAATTAATATTAATTATTTGATTCTTATTCGTTTCATACAATTAGTCAAAAATATTTAAAAAAATTTGTTCAGTATTCAAACCAATAGCTTTTGCTTAAATTATCAATTAATTAATTTTATTTAAGTTGAAAATTTTTGGGAAAATTTAATTTTATTTAATAATTTAGTTTAAAAAAAATACAACTTAAGCATTACACATAAATGACGCCCAACAATTGGGGCATTAGGAAGTACTTTTATAGAACTTATTTAGTGCTACACACAATTGGTCAATTAAGATTAATATAATTAATAAATATTTATTTTTGGATAACTATTTATTAGCGTTTGACCGAGTACGACACACCAAAATGATTAAAGTCTTGAAAAAAACAGGCCTGGATGGAAAAGATATCAAGATCATCCGAAATCTCTACTGGAACCAGGTGGCTTGTGTCAGGATAGACAAAGACAGAATATATAAAAATTCTAAGAGGTGTAAGACAAAGATGCATACTGTCCTCAGGCATCTTCAATTTATACTCTGAATATATCTTTAGAGAGGCGCTGCAAGATATTGAGGCTGAAATACTACTAAATGGGGAACGGTTTAACAACATAAGGTATGCAGATGACACTGTTATTTTCGCAGACAACATTGCTACGTTGCAGCTTCTGTTTGACAAAATCACAGCTTTCAGTCGATAGTATGGACTGGAAATAAACTAGAGTAAAACGAAGTTTACGTTAATAAAAACCAAGACATCCGTGGAAACTAATAAGCAGATGAAATTCCCCTAGAAGGCGTTAATAGTTACGTATACTTGGGCACAAACATTAATGATGAGTGGAACCACTCTATTGAGATCAGAACTCGCATTGCAAAGGCAAGAACCGTATTTTGTCAGTAGTAACCATACCACTGAAGTCATCCATATCGATGCTTGGTATTACTATCAGCAATAACCTTTCCTGGGAAAATCACGTGAGGTCCATTGCCAAAAGTGCATCCCAAAAACTTGGTTTTTTGTTTCGTGCCAAGAGCTATTTCACCTCCAGTCAGCTGCTTATGATCTATAAGGCACAGATCCGACCTGTACTGGAATACTGTTCCCATATTTGGAGTGCGGCACCTAAACATATCCTGAAGCTATTGGATTCTGTCCAAAAAAGGGCAATTCGTCTCGTCGGTGATGCCTCGCTTACAAACTCGCTCACTTGTCTGGAACACGGTAGAAAAGTTGGCGATTTGTCTCTATTTTATAGATATTTTCATAGGCGATGCTCTTCTGAAATATCAACATTCGTTTCTCCTTTGGCAGTCTCTTCGAGATTAACCCGTCAAGTTCAGTCTTCACACCCCTTTGTGGTCCCTTTGGAGACCTGCAGAACATCACTTTCCAAAAACTCATTCATCCAACGAATTGCGAGGCTTTGGAACTCATTGCCTAGGGAGGTGTTCCCCGAGGCATACAACCTCCAGAAATTTAAGAAGAACACCAACTCCTACCTTCTTTCCCTTGGTTCCCACGATGTTCTCAGAACATTACAGGATATCCCTTTTCGTGGGAACCAGAACATATAAAAAAAAATCTCAAGATGAAAAAAGTCTTCACAAGTCACGATATACAGCTAACCACGAAAATACGTTTACTTCGTTGTTACGTGTTTTCAATACTATTTTATGGAGTCGAATCGTGGTCGCTTACGAAGGCTTCCTCCAAGAACATTAAGGCATTTGAAATGTGGCTGTACCGGAGAATTCAAAAAATACCTTGAACCAATGCAGAAGTGCTGAGAAGAATGTGAAAAGAAAGAGAAGTCCTCGATACGGTTAAGGCACGAAAGTAACAATATCTAGGACATGTAATGCGTAATGAGAGCAAAATATTTTGCAAATATTCTACAAGGCAAAGTGTACGAAACTAGAGGACCAGGCAGACGACGAGTATCGTGGTTGAAAAACTTAAGAGCTTGGTTCAACCAGACTACAACTCAGCTATTCCGAGCCGCAGTCAAAAAGTGCGAATAGCCAATAAAATAGCCAATATCCGGAACGGATAGGCACTACAAGAAGAAGATTTATTAGCCCCGAAAAAAATAATTATTTACATTCTGTTTAACTATGCCACGTCTTTTAGTTCTCTAAAGAGTACTCTGCCAGTGGTCTCTCTACTGGCAAATTATGCCCGAGCTCAGCCGTAGAGGGTAGAAGAAAAAATATATAAAAGTGAGCCGCGCCACCGACTTAGACGGTACAAGTAGGAAACCCCTAGGTCTTGTAGGCACCAGCAGAGCCACACGATAAACAACAAACAATTATGGTGAACTAGATAAATAAAATTATAGCAAAAATATATTGAAAACTTTACTCACACAATAAATTAAAATACACAGCTCAATAACAAAATTATAACACATATAATCAAAATTAACAGCCAACAAAAAATCGAAACTTCAAAATTTACAACTTTATGAAACAACAATAAATCAAAAATCCAAAGTTTACGATTCCATTAAAATAATTAAAACAAAGGTAAGAATGACAAACCTTATCAGGTTACAAAAAAAACATATACAAGTCAACTTTTTACCAATACTTCATCAACGTTCACGAACGGCTGATAATTTAATCACTTTTTTTTTCTGTTTCATTTACATAAAGATTTACACTGTTAAAACAATCGATCTTATTTTAAAAATAATTCTTTTTACGATGGCTGTCCTTCAAAATAGCAATATTGTAGGATATTTACCAATAAGTATGAATAAACGTTTTTACTTGGACACAAAGAACTATTGAGAATATTATTTTAATCAAAGTTCAGCCTTGGCATATTATCCAATGCAATAAATAGTTTTCAACAGTGTACCATATTAATAAATTAAAACAAAACTTAATCGTGGTGTCAAAAAGAAGTCACGTCGTTTAAATATACTAAAATAAATCACTTGTAACCTTTGGATACACAAATTCACGGATCCTGTGGCATACTCCTGGCCGGATTGAATTATGGAACAGTACCTGCTACTTAACAATGGCTTCACTCCATTAAATCCCGCACGCGGTCATTTTAACTCGACCCCAATAACCAAAATATCCACCACAAAGGCACGACAGAATGGTCAAGTTAAAATTAAATGGTTCTTCTTCAAAATCCAATTAAGATGGCCCAAATACAGCCAGATATGAAAGAAAAAAAAACTGTAGAAGTTCTGCTCACGTGTTAATATCAAACGTTCCAAAAACTCTCACCCGACTTCCACGACTGACACCAAGCGACTCTTGTCCACTCCTCACTCCCAGGCCGGACATCAGAAAAATGACACGGAACCCACGTCAGCCAAACTTTGCAAATTTATGTTTCTAACTCATAATCGCGTTCGTGCGTGTTGATAGCCAGCCCATCCACACAGAGAAGCAAACCAAACAATAATATAGCTGACAACACACGACAATCAAGGCCAAAAATCAAGGCGAAATCTAATACAAAGACTCCCACTCCAATTAACAAAATGTCACAGCCATTAATAATTAAATCCTATCCCTACTAGATATGCAACACTATTTACGACGAACAAAATACGGTATGCAAAACTATTTACGAACACCAGACTATCAGAGACACAATTAATAATAAAACGGTAGATGGGAAAAAATAGGCACGTGACAACTGTTAACGAAATTTTCGGTAAATTTTCTAATCAATTTAATTTTTTGGTAAATATTCAGCACAATCATCCTTTAATTAAATTCAACAACAATGGCAAACGATGTAATAAATTTTTGCTGGGAACATCTCCTGTTTGCCGTTAGCAAATTTAATGAACTGAACAAAAGCCAACAGCTAAAGAGGTAAATGACTAAGAAATAAAGGGGATGATCGCATTTCCTGATTACGCCACGCATGTAACAAAGAAGATTATTTTATCCCTTCATTTAAATCTCTTTTATGCAGTGGCGCACCAACGGATTTTTAAATGGGTCAAGAATCGTCAAAACGTAACGAAACAAAACATTTTTTTTTCATTGTGGTCGACGCGCCGTCGCCTCGAGGCAACAATCGACAAGGGCGGATTCGTAACAATAGTAAAAGAGCAGTAACAATACAAAATAGGTAGAAACAAATAAGGGCTAGGAGATAATAACAATGACGCTAGGTAAGTGTCAGAGAAGTTTAACAATATGTGAATAATTTATTCATAACCTAAAATTTTTATATTAAGACTCTTTAATTTTCTTATAGCCAACTAGTTGACAAATTGACTACAAAAAAACATCAAAAATTAGCAACATTGCCGAAAAATGCAAAAACAAGCGTGGAAAAAAATGTAATACATTTATCGATGATAATAATAATATACTACAAAAGGAACTTCATTTCATTCCGAGTATTCCATGACACTCACGCATTAGTTTTTTTTTTATTTCGTTATTTCTTTTTTTTTTTTGGTATAAAATTGTTAGGAATTTGTTACATATTTCAAATTTCATCGAGTGAATTGAACCGCTTCCGCTTTTCCCTAATAAACTTTAGCGAAAAGTGGCGAAAATCGAAACGTTTGGGAAAATGATTAAAATATTTCAGATTGTCCCGAAAAGGAATTTTTGAACCGTCCAATTCGAAGGGAGTTTGTTTTAAATCGTTATTAATATGCATGAACATTTTCCAAAGTTATCGGAATTTCGGAGGGATCATCCGCATAACGGTACATTAAATTCTTTTGGACGGACAACGTTTCGAGCAACGTACAATATTTTTTATGCGACAACGTGCGCTCTATAAAAAAAAAGTGGTAAAATCTATTTATCCAATTTTTGGTTAAAAATGTTAACACCAAAGAGTTCGGCAAAAAGATGTAGCAATTATCTACTTATCAGCTTAATAAGTCACTTTCTTAAGATTTTCCTAAAGATCATTCATAGAAGAATATATGCAAAATGTGAGCTCTTTATTGGCGGGGATGTCTCTGTTCCTGTTTATGCCTGTTTCAAAGACTACGAGAGGGCTCTTGACAGGGTGCAGCATGAAAAGCTCATGAAAATCCTTAAAGACATTTGCCAACTGCACAAATCAAGATAGACCAAAAAATTTCCTATAGATTACGAATCAAAAAGGGCGTCTGACAGGGTTGCATTCTTTACCCATTGCTTTTTAACATTTACTCAAACAAAATATTTGAAAATGCTTTGGAAAATTGCCTTGCAGGAATTTTAGTTAATGGCGTAACCATAAACAACCTTAAGTACGCTGACGAACCATTATAATCGCGGACTGTCTGGAGGGTCTACAGATTTTGCTTGACCAGGTGGCTACTAATAGTGCAGAATTTGGATCAAATTTAAACAAAAACAAAACTAAATCTAAGGCAGAAGAGGTCCCTGTCGTCGAAAAATATCGTAGCTAAGAAATTTACGACAATGGTATGGTGAAACCACGACAAGTCTCTTTAGAAAAGTGCCACGACTTTTCGTTCTCTAAAGAGTACTCTGCTAGCGGTTTCTCTACTGGCAAATTATGCCCGAGCTCAGCCGTAGAGGGTAGAAGAAAAAAAAATATAAAAGTGAGCCGCGCCACCGACTTAGACGGTACAAGCCGGAAACCCCTAGGTCTTATAGGCACTAGCAGAGCCACAGAATAAACAACTAAGATTATGGTGAACCAAATAAATAAAATTATAGCAAAAATATGTTGGATACTTTACTCACACAATAAATAATTAAGGTACGCAACTCAATAGCAACATCATAACAAATATAGTCAAAATTAACAGCTATGGTAAAATTTTCTTGCTAAAACAAACCAAAAATTTAAAATTTACAACTTTATAAAATAACCAGAACAGAAGTAAGAGTAACAGACTTTACCAAGTTACAAAAAAAAGTAAGACATATATAAATTAACTCATTAATAACACTAATTCAAACATTTACATAAAGGCAAAGAAAAAAAAGGTAAAACATAGATAAATTAACTCATTAATAACACTAATTCAAACATTTACATAAAGGCTGATAATTCACTAGTTAACCGTTTACATAAAGATTTTCACTGCCAAAACAATCGAGTTTATTTAAAAATATTTTTACAATGGTTGTCCTTAAAAATATCAAGATTGTAGGATATTTACAAATAAGTAGGAAGAAAATATATTTTTACTTGGACATAAAGAATTATTGAGAAGGTTATTTTAATCCAAGTTTAGTTTTGGCGTATTATATAATGCAATAAATAGTTTTTAACAATATACTATATTAATAAACTAAAACAGAACGTAATAGTGGTGTCAGAATGAGTCACTGCGTTATATATTTAAAAATAAATCACTTATAACCTTTGGGTATACGAATTCACAAAGTACTATATTTATAAACTAAAACAAAACTTACTCGTGGTGTCGAAATGAGACACGGCGTTATATATTTAAAAATAAATCACTGATAACCTTTGGGTATGCGAATTCACATGTACTCCTGTGGCCTACTCCTGGGGCCGGTTTGATTATGGGGCGGCACCGGCTAATTAACAATGGCTTCCCTCAAATAAATCCCGATAACGGCTATTTAACTCGACACCAAAAATCCAAAAATATCCACAACAAAGGCAAGACAAAATGGTCAGGTTAAAAATCAAATGGTTTTTCTTCAAATCCAATTAAGATGGCCCAAATACAGCCAGATATGAAAGAAATCCCATAGAGGTTCTGCACACGTGCTAATAACACACCGTCCCAACAACTTTCACCAACATCCGACTTCGAAGAAGCTCCCCAAACGACTGACTCTCCTAGCCCGGAAATCAAGAAATGACACGGAATGAACGTCAACCCACAATCTTCTCAAGTCCGTGCTCCACAATCGCCTCGTCCGCGCCGTTAGCCAGCCCCGTCCACACAGAAATGCAAACCAAACAATCGAATCCTACGCCTACAAGGTATGCAACACTAACTACAACAAATGATATATTTGAGTTACAACTCAGTACGGTATGCAACAAGGAATACGAAACTCATCAGAGACAATTAATAATGGAACTTGTAGAAGGAAAAAATAGGCACGTGACAAAAGCAGTCGATAGCAGTACAGATAGCGCTGATGATTGCCAACGGTCAAAGAGGACAAGGCGCTTAAAGAAAAAGAACACCAAATATTGCATATTAACTTTTAAAAACGAATTTATTGGAGTCGAAAGAAAAATTCATTGCAAATGGTCTCTGTTTGTTTTTTATTATTAATTAATACATAATTAACTTTTCTATTGTTTATAAAGGTATTGCCTCGATTTGAAAGCCATCCCTGTCGATTGTAGCCTTAAGGGCGACAGCGCGTCGACCACAATGGGGAGAATGCATGATTTATGGCCGCGGCGCGATTAAAAAAGATCCGACAAATTCTAGAAAGGCGTCTAATAATTCTGAAACAATGTCAAAAACTCGTGCTCGTTCTAGTAATAATTCGGAGAAATATAAAAAGGCAGCGGTCGCGGAAGCTTTGGTTTAGTTTGAAATCAAGTATTTTCAAGTAATTATAAAGTGTTATAAAAAAGATTGTATACAGTTGTAAATATAATTGATTGGTCAAGTAAACTTTATTGTGTAAAATAAAATTGTTTAGTATTGTTTAGAATCATTGAACCCCAAAGAGTATGGTACAAGCAAACCACAATAATAATAATGATGTGAACACACATTTAATAAAGTATTTTTGAAACAGCGTCTTTTATAAGCCGCAAAATATATACAGAGCATGATAATAAAATTGTGTAACTACATACTTAGCAAGGAATATTCGTTTTGCAATATCATGCCATTTAGCTCCCAAGAGGATTACAGTTATGAGCCAATAAGGTTTTGCTGCATACCGGATTTCCAGAATTAGACGTTCACTTACCCAAGTAGTGAGTGAATGCATTTTTATTTTAAAAATAATTTGTAATTGAAGTGGGAGTCACTAAAAAGTTTGTTTAAAATTAATTAGGTCCATTAAACTTAAATTGTTTATTCGTTTAATTAATTACAAATTTACGAAATAGCTAGACAAATTTGTAGACAGAGCTAAAGTAAATGAAGCTGTAAATGGAGATCTTTTTCTTTACAACAGATTTGTTGGTATATTATGCCCAAAAATTACAGCAACTATTTCCAAAATATTGTCCCTTTTTATTTGTGATACACCTCAAAAACAACTGCCTCTCAATACTGTCTTTTTCTTTTTCTTTAAGTGCTATCTCCTATCGGAGGTAAGATATCACCCTGGCTGTCTTTACTGTTTTAAACAATTCTATTGAGCTGCATCGATGTCATTCCCTCAGATTTCTCAATCACGATATTCTTTTACTTCCAATACTCGGTTTTCCTTTTATTTTCCACTACAATATTACTCGTAGCAACTCATATTTCTCCCCTCTCATTATATGTCTTAAGTATTGAAGTTATCTTTTTTTTATAGTTGTCATCAGTTCACAATCCTTTCCCATTGTTCTCATTACCTCGATATTTGTTTTTTTTTTCCAGTCCATGATATTCTCAACATCCTTCTACATACATATAGTCACGCCTTTTTCCCGTAGAGATAGGCAGAGACCACTTCCTTCCACTTGCTACGGTTCTTACACACATCTTGTGCTTCCTTTACTTTCATCAGTGCTCTCATGCATGCTCGTCGGTTGTTGCTACTCTTGACCTGGCCTTTCTTTAAAATGTAATGTAATGTTGATCTGATCGAGATATGTTAGCCGAGGTCGACCTCTACCGACTTGTCCAGTCACAATCGCCTTATAAATTTGTTTCGTCAATCGTCCTTCATCCATCCATTCTACGTGTCCAAACTATCTAAACATTCCTATATCTATCTTTGTAACCACATCTTCTTTTACACCACAGCGTTCTCTTATCTCACTATTCTTTACCTTATCCAATCGAGTTACTTCAGCTATACTTCTCAGACTACTCATCTCCGCAGAATTAATCTTATTTTCATGCTTCTTCTGCCAAACTCAACATTCACTACCATACATAAGTGTAGGAACCAACATACCTCTATGCACAGCCAGATGTACCTTTTTTGACCCTTTTTGGCTGACCATAAAGCTATGCAGTGCGCTATTCATTTCTTTTCCTGCCAACACCCTTCAGTCAATGTCACTATCATACTTTTCACCACTCGTAAACTTTGAACCCAAGTACACAAATTCATTTACTTGTTCCACTCTTTTTTCCTCAATCGAAACAGTGTGTCATGCTTTCTCTTCTTTCAAAAACCATTACTTTCGTTGTGCTTACATTTATTTTCATCATTTGATTTTTAGTGCATTATGCAAAACAATAACCATCGCCTGCAATTCCTTTTCAGATGACGCTAATTTGACTTGATCATCGGCGTAAAGAAGGCATTTGACGATCAAATCATTCATTTTCAAACCATACGCACTCTCTTTCAATTATTTTAAACAATCGTCTATGTATGAGTTAAACAGCCATGGCGAAGCCACATATCCCTGTCTCACACCTTTTTAGAAGTTAAACCAGTCCGTGCAAGCTTCGTTTTTCCTGACACAAGCAGTAGAATCCTCGGATAGTGATTCCAGTGCTCGTATTAAACTACCACTCACCCCATATTCACTCCTCACCACTCTGTCGTAGTCCTTTTCCAAGTCTATAAAAGCGCAATAGACCTTCTGACTTCTAGCCAAGAATTTTTCAACTATACCTCGTAATGAAAAGACCTGATCCATACATCTCCTTCCTCTTCTAAATCCTGCTTGCACATTCCATATCATTTTCTCAGTATAACTTTTAAATAATACGTAGGTCTTGATAGTCGATATTTTGAGACTGCAGTTTCTGAATCAGTGTTTCATGACTGGACGAAACAATTAAAGAAAAAGTAGATTAAATTATTATTCTTGTGATGAGGCATCCAGAGAAATATTACCTCCTTCATTTAGTGATGCGGGGTAAGATTGCCGGAAGTAGAGGTCCAGGACGAAGAAGAACATTTTGGCTCAGAAATCTTCGCAAATCATCCGTTGAACTATTCCGAGCTGCGATAAACAAAGTTATTATAGCCAATATGATTGCCAACGTTCGATAATCAGACAGGGTACCGGAAGAAGAAGAAGTTTATAAAACGCTTTTGGTGGGTTTAAGGAGCTATTCGTGTTAAGTCCGCATTGTTTTGTCCCTCACATCTTGTTACCCCCTTATAATAGTAGTCCTTGGATATTTTGTAACGTTGTTAATCCACGTTTCTTTGAATCAACGTTAATAATTTTATCTTAACGCAGTAGTAGAAAGCGTCGTTTTGGCCCTTTAAAACAAAATGATTTAATTGCCTTCGAGCCCGATAAATGGCTGACCTCTTAAAAATGAAGCTAATTAGGTACAATGAATCATCCTGTTTTACGAATCGGGTGCAAAAAGTAAACGATAACGCAATTATCCTAACAAACTTATAATCCAGCTTCCGCACCTTCCTGGGTTATACCTTATTTGTGTCAAACTTTTAAAATCAATAAAATATCTCAATGGTTGAAAATTAGCGGACCGACACTAACGTAGTTAAAGAGTTCGCAAGAGATTCCGGTGTATAAAGACTAAGGAAAGAGTACAAAAGGACAAACGCGGACATGAATCCTTTCTGAAGAATATTTTCGGAATTGCATCAAAGTGAAAACTCGTTAGTCTTGATTGCAACGTCTCTATAGAAAACAGTGGCGGTTTTAAAAAAAAAAAAATCTCTTAAAACGTCGGTTTACAAACCAAAATATCAGTTGGACGAAAAAAAAAGGAAAAAATAAAACAATGGAATTATTTAAACACCAAAAAGTACTTTCTGAATACAAGCACCATCTACAGTTTTGACAAAAATCCGGGAGTATGGTATTTATTATAAAGAACAAAGCTACATTGTAAAGTGTTGAAAAAGCTTTCATCCCCATGCTTTAGGGAGCAATGTGTTGATTCTGCTTCTAATGAGCCAATTATAACCACTCTAACTTTATGAACTTTTTTATCCAGCAACTTCGAACAACCAGGACTTTTTGTGTTCAAACATGTTCAAAGCAGTGACAACAATTAGCCTAGAGTGTATCGTATTTACTAAAAGCCTGCAAAGAAGCTTCCTACACTGCTGCATTGTAAAGTGTTAAAAAAGCTTTTATCCACTATGCTCTAAAGTCCTATATGTTGTATCTGCTCTTGTATCGTATCAATCTACAAAGAAGCTTTCTTCACTGGTACATGATAAGTGTTAAAAAAACTTTTATTTACCTTGCTTAAAGAAGCTAAATGTTGTTCCTGCTTCTACTGAGACAATAAGAACCACTCTAAGTTTATGACACTGTTCAAAGCAGTGACAACAATAAGCCTAGAGTGTATCGTATTAACTAACAATCTACAAAGAAGCTTTCTTCACTGGTACATGATAAGTGTTAAAAAAGCTTTTATTGCTTGCTTTAAGAATAAGAACCACTCTGCGTTTATGAACTTTTTTACCAAGCAACTTCAAACCACCAGGACTTTTTATGTTTAAACACTGTTTAAAGCTGTGACAACAATAAGCCTAGAGTGTATCATATCATATGCTTTTGGGAACTCTATGTTGTTTCTGCTTCTGCTGAGACAATAAGAACCACTGTGCCTTCATAAACTTTTTACGAAGCAACTCCAGGAAACCAGAACTTTTTGTATTCTTACACTGTCCAAAGCTGTGAAAAAAAGCCTGCAGTGTATCGTAAGTACAAAGAACCTACAAAGAAGCTTTCTAAATTGCTACATTATAAAGCGTAAAGGAGCTTCTATTCATGCTTTAAGAAACTATATGTTGTTTCTCCTCCTGCCGAGCCAATAAAAAACGTTCCAACTCTATATAAATCCTTTTATAAAGCAACTAAGACAACTAGGAGTTTTTTTATACTTACAACTGTGTCCAAAACTCTGACAAAAATAAGCCTAGAGTGAATCGTATTAAGTTTTTTACTCCTGATCAACTGTTGACGACGTACAAGGCTTAAATCCGACCTCTACTGGAGTATTGCTCGCACATTTGGGGTTCAGCACCAAGGCATTCTCGCATTCTCGCTTGATAAACAGCTCAACTCTCACAGATACCCTTCACCCTCTAGAACATAGAAGAGTTGCAGACCAAACATTACTTTACAGAAATTTTCATGGCAGATGCTCCAGAGAAATAAAAACTCTTGTACCACCATTGGCCTCATTCGGCCGAAGAACTCGACACGCTGATTAGTCTCACACATTTACTCTCAAGATTAATACTACAAGGACCCATCTTCATCAAGAATCCTTCTCTTACAGGGCTGCTACGGAATGGAATAAGCTTCCAAAATCAGTTTTTCCAGAGAACTATGACTTGCAACTTTTTAAAAAGCGTGTCCACAATCATTTCCTTTCTATAATCCCTTCCCCTTCTAATAGTCGCAGTGCGGGCCGTCCGCGGCCCACACGATAGGGTAAGAACCTTCGAAGAAGCTCCATACCCTAATACATTTCAAATCTTTGAAGTACCTTTTATCAACCATACTTTGGGGAGCTATCTGTTAGGACTAGAACTTTCTACAGGCCCCTTAAATTTGTCGTTTTTTTTCTTTGTAAATATGTTCACCCTAAAGAATGGTATTTAAAATTCAACGACTTACACTAGTTACTATAAATTGTCAGAATAAATTGGGAAAATTGTAACAGGTATAAAAATTATCGGACAATGAAATTGTCCCATCCGCGAGCCGCCGCTGCGGAAGAGATTCGACCTGCAGATTGACTGCCGTAAAGAATTTTTCTGATTTCTTTTCAGCTAAAAATCTGAAAACTGCTTCCGACGAGAGAGGGAACTTTTTTTATTGGCAAGCGTTCGATGCTTTGGACGATCTGCAGTTTTAAAATATGACAGATTACGAGCGGTTTGTATAGAAAGCTACTTCTTTTCGAAAACTTTTATGATTGTTACCACGGATTTTCGGCACGACTTCGATGTCTCCGTCGACGAATCCGATTAAGTTGTTGGAACGATTGCAATTCTTACCGATAAAACTTCCATTCGAATATTATATTTTAGTAAATATCAAAAGTAGATTCGTTATTTCAGGTTTTTATTTTAAATAAATAAAAAATGAAATATTTGCTTTCTAGTTTCCAAATCTCTAGTTTTTAAAAGGATAAACTGTAGCAGTAAAAAATCAGTAAAAGTAAACAAAATCACATAAGACTCTTACCCATTGCCTCCAAAGTAATGAAATCCATTGTTGCCCACCAAATGGTCGACTTTTTGTTGCGGGAAAATGCAATCCCAAACTTCCAACACGGTTTCATGAAGGGTCGATCAACCTTGACCAATTTACTACACTGTACCAACAATTAGTCCAAAGAACTCGATGACAGACATCATTTTTCAGCCTTCCTAACAAACCGGTTATTCAAAGTAAGAATTGGACAAGAATTCTCCGAGGAAAGACCCGTAACTAGCGGTATTCCACAAGGCTCCGTTCTTGGACCCTTACTTTTCATCGCATATTCCAGTGATCTTCGATACTGTCTATTAAGCTCAATTTCGGCTTACGCTGACGACGCGAAACTCTACGGAAATCCTAACATCAGTTATCTAAGTTTGCAGAATGATCTCGATAAAATACAAGAATGATGTTCCAATTAGTTGATGCCTCTGGACATTGACAACAAGTTTGTCGTGTTACACGTCGGAAACAATAACCCGCAAAATCCGTATTCCATCAGTGGACAGACATTAAGCACGGTCTCATCACAAAACGACCTTGGTTTATTAGTGAACTCGTATATGTAAACGCGCGTACTCTAAATTGTTCCTAATACAAAAAACTTTTTTGAAGCTTCTTTCGAAACATACTGCAAACTTTACAAGTGCTATATCCGACCCATACTTGAATGCGCCGGGCCTTCGTGGTATCCAGATTTAGTTCGAGATCGTGAAATGCTGGAAAAAGTACAAAGATGCGCAACCAGATTGTCTTTTGGCCGTGTTAGACTTACGTACGAAGAGAGATTATTCATGGCAAACCTCACAACATTTGAAGAAATACGTCTTCGAGGTGACCTCATAATTTCCTTTCGAATTTTTAAATTCAACTTCGGCGACCTTCAAGCAGCTTTCTCCTTCCATTTAGCCGACCGTCTCCGTGGGCACTCTTTAAAGCTGAAGAAAGAGCCTTTTAGAACTCGTTACAGGCAAAACTTTATAAGTAGCAGAATTTTTTATAATTGGAATGGTCTACCTCAGCAAATAATTAATTCAGAAAATGTTAATAGTTTTAAAAATCAAATAGACACCTATATTTTTAATTTTCAGTTTTTTAAGCTTAGTATCAGTTATTGTTTTATTTATATTCTGTAACTTATTATGGGCAAAACAGGACTTGATCCTCTACCCTTATCCCTTGTTAATCAAACCCTTTTCTTAAAATCGCAACTACTGTTAGCCTATCTATCTTTGCTACTAAATCCTCTTTCACACCAAAGCGTTTCCTTACCTCGCTACTCTTCACTTTATCTAACCGAGTCACTTCAGCTATACTTCTGAGACTACTCATCTCCACAGCATTGATATAACTTTCTTGTTTCTACTGCCAAACCCTACATTTACTACCATACATAAGTGTAGAGGCCTCTTTGCACAGCCAATCGTTCTGACTGCTCATAAAGTTATGTAGGGCCCTTTTTATTTGTTGCCCTGCCAATACCCTTTGCTCAATAAAACTGTCATACTTTTCGTCTCTCGATAACTTTCAACCCAAGTATATGAACTAATTCACTTGTTTCTCTCTTTCTTCTTAAAACAGCACCTCGCAGTTTGTCATACTTTTTTCTTTTGCAAAAACTGTTACGCATAATATTAACCATCGCCTGCAATTTTTTCTCAGATGATGCGTAGTTGTAAATGATGCATTTGACGATAAAATCATTCATTTTCAATCCATACGCACTTTTTTTACATCTTTTAAACAACTATCTATTTAATTCTAGAAAAATTTACGAGAATTTGGTTTAATATCTCTAAATTTGAAAATTTCGGTTTTAGAAATTTTTGTTTCTGTTTAGCATTTCCATCTTCTTAATACATTTTTTTTATTCTGTAACATATTTGCTTGCGTCTTGCCCACTTCAACATTTTAAACCAATATTCTTGTACCTAAACCACTTTGTTTACAAAACTGTAAATAACTGATTTTTAAAGAACTAGCTAATTTTGCTGCATGTTATTCTACACTTTAGGTATGTATATGTGGGTCGATTATCCATCAGAAAACCACAACACTCCTGGCTATATGCCTATGACGAGCATTGAATTACATCTGATGTTTGTTTACGCCAGCTTGACACCTGATCATTTTGAACTTTGATGATTGAAGGATTTTGTTGCTTAGAATATTAATGGAAAGTATGATAAAATCCAACAACATAAAAGAGTGGCCGATTTTTTCGCCCAATATTTTTTTATATTATCCACCCTTCTACTATCAGCATAATAGAGCTGAATGATTCAAAATTTCTTTGATACAAGATAAGAAATAAAAAGTAGACACATCAAAAGATTGGTATTTTATTGAAAGCACTGGAAAATAATGTTTTATCGTAAAATATACAAATTATAAACATATGTTCTGTAATAATTAGCAGAAAACAAATACACAAGATATGAATCAGTTGTGTTTAAAAATATTTTTACTAAGGAAAAAATTGTTTTAAGTGTACCACAGCAATATCAAGACAAGCATTAGGAAAAAGGTCATTTTTTATTATAAGGACGTTTTTACCGATAAAAATTCATTTTATGCACTTTTCAAAGTCTGGAGAGCTTCATTTATCTTTTGTATTGATACCATAACAATAGACTCGATAATAATAAATTTTTAAATTACCCAACCATAATACAATAACCTTTGGCGTGTTGTTCGATTGTAATCAATACAGGGGTAGCAGTTACATTAACATTGAGAGAAGGTCGTTGTACTAACAAGATGGCCAAACATCCCCCAGTTATTGTTTGTAATAATTAATGCTCATATGTTTCCATAAATTAGGAAAAATACTTGGTGTTGATTTTGGACCATTTAAAAAAAGATAACAGTATGAAAAGCTGTCAAACAAATGGTTTTAATTTTACTTTTCAGGAAAAACGGAGCTTACACAGGCTGAGTTAACATCGAAATATGTGTTGGACAGGGATGTGTGGCTTCGCCATGGCTGTTTTTTTACCTTATTCATTTAGCTCATTTCACCAATATACGACGGATTAGTCACCAAGGCATCGACTTAACGGGCGCACTGTGTTGAGGGGTAGTAAATTTTTTTTTTTTGAAAATAGTCGCAAAAAGGGTAGACCTATCGTGTGGGCCGCGGACGGCCCGCACTGCGACTATTAGAAGGAGAAGGGATTATAGAAAGGAAATGATTGTGGACACGCTTTTTAAAACGTTGCAGGTCATAGTTCTCTGGAAAAACTAATTTTGGAAGCTTATTCCATTCCGTTGCATGAATATTAAATGTACACGTTTATTTTACCGCGCAAAAATACAATGGAAGTCCGTTGCTACCAGTTTTATCTATACGTAAGCGTGTGTGTGATGCGATGGGTATTGGTGAAACAAAATTAACCTCAGTTTTAAAAAGTGTAAAAGATGGAAATAAAGAAAAAAAAGTGAAAAATATAAACCCCGCCGACATTCAAAGACTGTTGACTTTCCCGAAGCTTACAAATTTAAAATTCACGACATTGTGTACAAAATGCGTGAAAAAAAAAGAACATATTTCTTTAGATTTAGATTTATCTGTTATTTTTCTAAATTTTTTAATGAGAGCATGATGTCTACGTAGATTCGCCGTTGGTACGTGACTGAGCACTGGTAGCTATTAAGTTTGGCTGTAATTTATATAAGACGAAAGCATATTCGTTTTTAACGTATGTACTTTAATTTTTTATAATACGAGTATTAAAATAATACACAACCTTAAATTGTTGTTTTTGTTGTTTAAAACTGCCAACGTATTGCGCAAAAGGGCAAACAAACAAAAAACATTCAATTTATAACATACAAACAACTGGTGACCGAAAATTTTAATTTGCTAAAACACAATCTTCAAATTTGTGAACTTCCCTAAATTTTATGGAGCAGTTTATTTAAAAATCTTCGTACAAATCCGGTAAACAAACGTTAACTTATAATAAGCGAAAGTCACGACGCGATTTCGTGGATTGATTTAAGATTTTCAAACTTTTTCCTGCTTCAAGCGAAAACCTTCCCCAATATGAAGTGCGCACTGAATTCATAATTCCGACAGTTAATCTGTTTGCGAGGGGGCGAATACGAGGGTGTATACAGTGATTCGTCTTCTCACCAATTAGTCCTAATTAATTTAACAGGACGTGATCACTCCGGGACCCTCTCATTATTAACGTCGACTCTGTGCAATTTTACAAAAATAAATTCCTTTTATAACAAGTTGGAGCGGAAATTTTATTGAGAATGTCAGACGAGTCTACACTATTTAGATGCACGAATATTGTGATAGACAGGAAAAAGTATCAGATATTAAGCAAATGTTTCTAGGAATAAATATTTTATAACGTTTTAAAGTCAAGAACGTCTCAGAAGAGTGTCACACAAAATAAATCAATCAACAAAATACGGAGTGTCTAATAGGAATAGAAATAAGTTAAAATAATTTATGTTCATTTAAAGAATAATCGAGTGATTTTTCGCAATAATTCATCACTGAATCGATCCATGCTACTAGCCCCTTAGTCTGGTGTCACGTGCCTATTTTTTCCCTTCTACAGTTCCATTATAATTGTGTCTCTGATGATTTTGTATTCCTTAGGTACTCGTAAGTAGGGTTGCGTACCGTATTTTGTTGTAACTTAAATATATATCATTCGTTGTAAATAGTGTTGCATACCTTGTTGTGATAGAATTCGATTGTTAATGGCTGTGGTGTTTTCGTTATTAGATTTTGCTTTGGTTTTTGGCCTCTATTGTTGTGTGTTGTCGGTTATATTATTGTTTAGTTTGCATTTCTGTGTGGATGGTGCTAGCTATCAACACGGACGAGTGCGATTCTGAGTGTGGAACATAGATTTGCGAAGATTGTTGGTTGACGCGTGTTCCGTGGTCATTTCTTGATATTCGGCTTGGGAAGGAGTGATAGTCGTTTGGAGTCAGTCGTTTGGTGACAGTCTTGGGAGTGGTGTGGTGAGAGTTTTTGGGGCGATTTGATATTAACACGTGTGCAGAACCTCTACGGTTTTTCTTTCATATCTGGCTGTATTTGGGCCATCTTAATTGGATTTTGAAGAAAAGCCATTTAATTTTTAACTTGACCATTCTATCTTACCTTTGTTGTTGATATTTTGGATTTTGGTGTCGAGTTAAAATGACCGCATGCGGGATTTGATTGAGGGAAGCCATCGTTAATTAGCAGGTGCCGTTCCATAATCAAACCGGCCACAGGAGTAGTGAATTCGTATACCCAAAGGTTACAAGTGATTTATTTTAGAATATTTAAACGACGTGATTTGTTTTGATACCACGATTAAGTTTTGTTTTAATTTATTAATATGGTACACTGTTGAAAACTATTTATTGCATTGGATAATATGCCAAGGCTGAACTTTGATTAAAGTAATCTTCTCAATAGTTCTTTGTGTCCAAGCAAAAATGTTTTCTTCATACTTATTTGTAAATATCCTACAATATTGATATTTTGAAGGACAGCCATTGTAAAAAGAAATATTTTTAAATAAGCTCGATTGTTTTGACAGTGTAAACGGTAAAAATATGAGTAAATTAGCAGCCTTATGTGAACGTTTGATTAAGTATTATTGAGGAGTTGACTTATATACGTTTTTTTTGGTAACTTGGTCATAGCTATCAATTTTGATTATATTTGTTATAATTTTATTATTGAACTGAGTACTTCGATTTATTGTTGGCTGTTGATTTTGACTATATTTGTTATAATGTTGTTATTGAACTGAGTACTTCGATTTATTGTTGGTTGTTGATTTTGACTATATTTGTTATAATTTTATTATTGAACTGTCTATTTTGATTTATTGTAGGAATAAAGTATCCAATATATTTTTGCTATAATTTCATTTATTTAGTTCACCATAATCTCAGTTGTTTATCGTGTGGCTCTGCTAGTGCCTATAAGACCTAGGGGTTTCCGGCTTGAACCGTCTAAGTCGGTGACGCGACTCACTTTTATATTTTCTTTTTTTTTTCTTTTACCCTCTACGGTTGAGCTCGGGCATAATTTGCCAGTAGAGAGACCGCTGGCAGAGTACTCTAAAGAGAACGAAAAAAACGTGGCACTGGATGAGCAAATGGTTGCTTTTTAGGTTGGCATAAACAAATTTACTGCTACGATAGTAGCTCAAAAGTTTAAAGCTAAAAACTACTTGGTACTTAATTCATTATCATCATCATAATTATCATCATCAATCGCGTCATGAGATATAGAAGGTCTTCTAGATTATCCGCGAGAACTATCAATAGTCAATAAAGCATACGTATAAATCACAGTTAACATCTCTGCACTGTTGGATTAAAACTTGTATGGCAAATAGGGCTTTTCTGGTTCCCAGGGCATCACGAAAACCGAATTGAGTTTCAAAAATCTGCTCTTCACATAATCTGTATAGTCTTCTGTCTATGACTTTGAGGAATATTTCCAGGAAGTGGCTCATGAGACTGATTGTACGGTATTCGTTGCAGATATCTTCAAATAATTTAGCTGAAATTTTGTATACATGTTTAGTTTGAAAAACAATGCATGGTGATCTGTGTGACGTCATTCTTAATCCAACATGGCGGAACACCCAAGATAACGGACTAGTTATTTTTAATGCACTTCTACAATATGGGCATAAAATAAAAGAGCTTGCTTACATTTTCTTATAATAAATCTGAGACATCGAGTTTTGTTCACCCTGTACATAAGAGAAAATTTATCGTAAAAACACATTATCCATTTGTTTTTGAACGACGCGAGTCTTTCGCGTAAATTTATTATACAGGGTCATTAAAAAACCCCACTAAATCCTGATTTACTCACATACATGCAAACACACCTGAAGATTTTTGTCAAAAGTTTATACAGATTTACTGTCGAAGGTAGCTTAACTGCGGCGACGTATAAATCTCACACACCCCGGCATGTATCTCAACGTTGGATATCCTTTGGGACACGAGAACGCATTGCCGCCAACTTTGTAGATGCAAATCTGGCGTAAAACCACTAATACTCCCACTTTCCGGGTCTCTCCGTATACAAACTTACTCGACAGATTTATGATAGGTATCAATACGGTTGGGATTTTCCTTTCTTAACGCTTACGTAGTACGTTAGCGCGGACATCTCTTGCGTAACGGTTATTACGGGAAATTTCCCCACGTTTTTCGCGGTGAAAAAAGTTCAAATTGGATTTTTTTATTGAAAAATATAACACAAACGCTTCTCAGGACGAATAAAGATTCGTTCTGAGAACGTGCACTAACAAAATAAGGAACTTCGTTCTAAAAACTTTTTACATTCATATTTAACCATCAAATTAACGGTATACGTTTGGGAAGAGTTACAGTTACTGGCGATTTTCTGGGATTAAAACCATTTAACACGCTGTTTGAAAACATTTTATGGTTTTAAAGTGGAGTTCCGTCGTATATCAATTAAATTTCTTGTCTCTTTTCAAATATTTCCTAATAATATGTATGGTAGTGAATGTTGGGTTTGGCAGAAGCATGAAAATAGGAATAATGCTGTGGAGATGAGTAGACTGAGAAGTATAGCCGAAGTGACTCGGTTGGATAAAGTGTAGAATAGTGAGATAAGAGAACGATGTGGTGTAAAATAAAATGTGGCTACAAAGATAGATAAAAGAATGCTTAGATGGTTTGGACACTTAGAAAGGATAAATTAAGGAAGATTGATGAAACAAATTTATAAGGCGAGTGTAAATGGACGGAAGTCGGCAAAGGTCGACTTCGGCGAACATATCTTAAGCAGATCAACATTGTTTTTATGAAAGGCTAGGTCAAGAGTACCAACAACAGACGAGCATGTATGAGAGCAATAATGAAGGTAGAGAAAGTAAAAGATGTGTGTAAGAACCGTAGCGGAAGTGTGTATGTATGTATGTAATATCCGGGCAATATACGTCTCAACAGTTAAGTTGTCACAGTTATACATTTATAACAATTAAACATTTTTGTTGATATATTAAACGTTTTTTATTCAAATTGTTGGCGATAAATCTTCAAACGAAGGTTTCCCCAACACATCCGTAATACTCCACTTATTTAAAATATCAAAGACAATTTCGGAAAATAAATTACCAACACGAACGTTTCGTATGTTTCCCAGATTTTAAACGTACATCCTTTGCTAATGCAAAGAAAAAGAACCATAATTAAATGAAGCGTGTGTCATTGCCAAAGGGTAGCGCCGATAAAATCCTTGACATTAAAACAAATAAGAGCACAGGATGTTTTACAAGTGGTTAACTATGATTTTATTAGAATACGTATATACGGGGTGTTAGTAAGGAAGTGCGACAAACTTCAGGGGGCGATTCTGCATGAAAAAATAATGCTATATAAACTTATGTCCGCAAATGCTTCATTTTCAGAAATACGGGTTCTGGTTTAATGGTTTTATTGTATTAGATAGCTCTTGATAATGTATTAAAGAAGAAAAAAAATTTTTTTGCATAAAAACGGCACCCTATACGAAAAAAAGGCAGAAAAAATCTTTTGGCACAAATTTACCGAGGAATTTAAACATCCTCGTAAAACCCACTAAATTTTATTTGCATATCTCGACCTGTTTCAGAACAATAAATAAATCGTCAGTATTTGCGGACATACGTTTATATAGCAAACTGTCAATATTTTTTCATGCAAAATCACCCCCTTAAGTTTGTCGCACTTATTTACTAACACCCTGTTCATATAGTCACGTCTTTTTCCCGTAGCAATAGACACTTCTTTCCACTTCAATGATGTTAAAACACACGTCTTTCGCTTTTTCTACTTTCATTAGCATTCTTCTGGTTGCTGGTACTCTTAAACTGTCTTAATTTTGTCGAGATAAGTTCACCTAGGTCGACCTTTACCGACTTGCCTATTCACACCTGCTTTAAAAATATGTTTCGTCAATCTAATTTTACCCATCCTCTCTACGTGTCCAAATCATCTAATCATTCCTTTATCTATCTTTGTTACTTAATCCTATTTTCACAGCTTTTCCTCATCATACTATTCCTCACTTTATCCTTTAGCTCATGGTCATGCAACTGGAGTAAATGCAGTCATGGGAACCCACTCTCAGGCAAATCAACACACGCGGAGACTAAACATCATGATACATAAATTCCTCAAACTCCATGCTCGCCTTGTCCTCGACGAAATTTCAAAGGTAAAAAAAAATCATCGGGTTCACTCCAGCTGTACATCTCATATCCGCAGCATCGATCACACTTTCATGTTTCTTTTGCCAAACTCAACATTTACCACCATACATAAGTGTGGGGACCTCTATGCACACCCAGCCATGACTTTTTGACGCGTTCTGGATGGTCATAAAGTTATGCAGTGTCAGATTTATTTGTTTTTTCGCCAACACCCTTCTGCAACGGAAATTTATTCTAGCGATTGTGATAGGAAACTTTTGAGCCGATCCTTGCATTTTAACGAATTTATTCTGGTTCCAAGGCCGTCACTGCTTGTGTTTTATTGCTAGTAAGCGATAGCGGCCGATACGAAGGTGTGTATTTGTCAAACATAAGTCAGTCCAGCAATCAAAAGTAGATAATTTTTATATTATTAGTTTAATGTAGTAGATTTGTGATATAATTACCATCGACTATTTTTTTGGTTGGCAGTCCACGATTTTTTTTTGGCTGTCGATTTTTGTCTGATTGCCACTGCTTTTTGGTTTGTCACTGATGTTTTTGCGCTTTAGGATTTTTAGTTACTCATACATTTGAGTTTTCGCCGCTCAGCCATTGGATTTAAGACGCCCTGACGTTTTGGATTTAAGCTCCTCATATTTTTGGATTTTTTGCTCTTCTTCGTTTTAGATCCTTCTGTTGGACGTATTTATGTATTTTTAATTTCAAAGTAAATGTAAATAGTTTTTTGTAAAAAACCTGTATTTATATTTCTCGTTTTTAATTGTTTCTGCAAGAAAAAGAGATAATAACAGCCTTGAAGCCGAAATACGTTGCTTGTTTTAAAGTTTTAAAAGTTTTAAATTAAATATTACGCTTGAATTCTTTTTAAGGTTTGATTTACTTTTAGGAATTTTCAGAAAAATCACTCGGCGCCCTAACGTGGTTCAGTTTTTTAATTTCAGTTAGTTTGATAAAATAAAAAAAAAAGATATGTCCATAAACTTATCTCTTCATTACCTCAAAATTAATTCAATCGAGAATCAAGAATTCACAAAATCCTGAGTAAGAATAATTGGTTTTTTTGAACAGTAACACAAATTGACGCTCAACGACAGTCAAACATATTTCGTTACACTTCGTTCAATATTGGTCATACTTTCCGTCTCTCGTAAAGTTTGAACGCAAGTAACGCAAGTACTTTTCTCTTAAATACCATTACTTTCGTCTTGCTTACATCTACCTTTGATTTTTAGGATAATAGGGAAAAATCACGTAACACCAGATGGCGCTGTCAATGACAAAATATCGGATCGAGGTGTAAACAACAAATATTCTGTCATTTGATCACTTGCAAAACCAAAGTTTTTATTGAAGGAAATTTTAGTTATCTCAAAGATTTGAGTTGATTTTTTGATTATAATCCAATCAACTTCTGTCACTTCTATCTTTCTTAATTATGGAATGTTGATACTTCAACACTGGAAGTTTCTTGCTAGGAACAGATCCATTTTCAAACGCTTTTTCTGAGTTGTTAAAGTCACTATGAATAATCACAAATGAAATGATTGGTCAACAATATCAGACTTACCGCTGAAAAAATCATCTTTCGCAAAGTGCTTGCTGCAAATAAACGTAAACTTTGAAATTGGTTTTTTTATTTTTAAGATCATCTTTTATTTCTAAACTGTCTCAGGATTTGAAGGAAATTTATGCAGAGATATAAACAAATTTTCATAATATATAAAGCATTGTGGAAAGAGCATATTTTTTACGATTTTATCTCCATACCACCATTTTTAATCCTTTGCATTTTCGGATTTATGGTTTACTTCTTTACTAAATATCGTTCAAATATAACACTTTCAATGCTTAAATGGCTCAAAATAATATATAAAGTTCACTTTTCATCCATATAAACAAATGAAGTTTGGTTTGTTGTTTACACCTAAAGAAGTTCATACGATCAGTAATAGATGTCGCCAACTCCGTGATTTTTCCCTATATTAACTATCTGCCTGCAATTCCTTCTCAGATAATGCTAATATGAACTTAACATTGGCGTAAAGAAGGCATTTGACGATCATTCCCAATTCATACGCCCTCTCTTTCAAATCTTTTAAACAACCGTCCATGTATAAGTTAAGCAGCCATGGCGGATCCACACATCCCTGTCTCACACCTTTCTCCATGTTAAACCAGTCTGCATAGCATAGAGTCTGATAGTAAGTATTTTATTTATACCTACACATTTTTATATTTTATTTTTGTTTTTATTATAACTAAAATTTTTGTATTTTGTATTTTTTCCCACTGCAGCGTCTTTCTGTAGAGGGCACCCTTGCCTCTAGTATAATATTACCCAATAACGGCCCTGAGACAAGGTACAAACTCTTAAGATGAGTGACAGATTGCTAACGGAGTTGCCCTTTAAAGTCTTCCCGCATTAGGAAGCCCAAGGAAGAAGGCGAAAGTACGCCATAAAATATATAAATTGGGAAATGAAATTTGGTTGTGATTTTGGCATTCTACGAGGAATACATTTGCGACAAAAAAGGGGAAGACCTATGCGCCCTTCGTGATGAATATGATATATACGACCCTCGGGAGGTCTATTCAACTTACTGTCATTCTAATGGGAGGGATTGCAGGCGAATTTTTTTACCTTGTTTTGGGAAATTTAATTTAAAAAAATGTATATTAATAAAATGTACAAAAGGATTTCTTTTTCCTTAATTATAAACTATTTGTTAATACACAATTTCCCCTTAAACAGTTCATTTTATATTTAAAAACTGGATTTAGGAATACAAAAAAATCAGCCATTCCTCAAGAACCAAGATCTCGTCATAGTCTTACCGGCAAGAAGATAAGGGTTGTGTTTCTTTGATTGCTATTAAAAAATTAATTTAAATGTTATTTTTTTTTAATTAAAATAGTCGCAAAAAGGGTAGACCTATCGTGTGGGCCGCGGACGGCCTGCACTGCGACTATTAGATGGGGAAGAGATTATAAAAAGGACCCGCTTTTTAAAAAGTTGCAGGTCATAGTTCTCTGGAAAAACTGATTTTGGAAGCTTATTCCATTCCGTAGCAGCCCTGTAAAAGAAGAATTCTTGATGAAGATTGGTCCTTGTAGTGTCAATCTTAAGAGTAAATGGGTGAGACTGATCAGCGTGCCGAGTTCTTCGGCCGAATGTGGCCAATAGTGGTACAAGAGTTTTTATTTCTCTGGAGCATCGGCCATGGAAATATCTACAGAGCAATGACTGGTGTGCAACTCTTCTTCTATGTTCTAGAGGGTAAAGGGTATCTGTGAGAGTTGAGCTGTTTATCAAGCGAATGGCTCTTTTCTGAATGGAATCTAGAAGACGAAGAGAATGCCTTGGTGCTGAACCCCAAATGTGCGAGCAATACTCCAGTATAGGTCGGATCTAAGCCTTGTACGTCGTCAACAGTTGATCAGGAGTAAAAAACTTTCTAGCTTTTCACGGAAAACCTAGCCTTTAGCTTGCTGACTTTGCGATGTTAGCAACATGGTCATGCCAAGACATATTATTAGACACCGTGACTCTCAAAATCGAGATGAAGGGACTTGATTCAAGGGTATTTCCGGACATTGTGATGGAATGATTTGAGGAATTCAATGCTTTAAGATCTCTATTGATAAAGTCAACTTGTTCCTGTCTGAGTATATTTGTATCATTCACCGAAAGTGATCAATAGGATGTGAAAGTTGAGACAAGTGTTTCTATATCCTTTTCTTCTTTTTCAGTTACGACGGTGTTTCCCAAAATTGCCACCAAAATTACTCCGCCTTAAATTCACAGCCTAAAATCATCCAGCAGGAACCTGGACAACCATAGCCGAGAATCGTCACGGGCGTTCATGGATCTTTTAATGGCTCTTTTATTTACAGGAAAATATGTGCATGTATAATTTGACACCTACCTAGAGCTAATTTTAATGATCAGATCACTGTTGTCGAATTTATAATAGAAAACGCAAAAATTAGACACATTTAATAGATCTACGTATGTATTTTTATATTAAAAAGGTCATAGAGAAAGAAAAAAGGGCAAACAACGAATTTTACAGTGTAAAACGACAATATTAAAAAAGGCTAAAAGCCTAATTTATTATTAAAACAGACTCCAACAACACGACCGATCAATATCATTCACTCGATTAATAACGAGGTGTGTACCATTCTTTAAGCACATAAACGTATAAAATCCATTCGAAGCACTAAACAAAAAACCAAAAAGGAAAACGAACCCCACGTAAAATCGATGGTAACATTATCTTAAGGATAAATCGTAAAATAACGCTAACTCCATCCCTTAATTCAGTTAGCTTCGGATTTATCGTCCTCAGCTTCGACATCGCCAATATTTATTGCTTAATTTGAGTTCTTTATTACTCCAAGATATTTAAATAAAGTAACGCGGGGCGGTCGGTGCCTACATACAAAGATGGTGAGCGCTAGCGTTATTTACTTTCGCAGGCATGTTTCCTTGTATTTACTTTCAGGATTTGATCGGTAATTTATATGGAATGGCCGGTGTATTAATGGCAAGCGGAAACTGGCTGACGTTATGGAGTTGGACTCCATGTAAGTATAGAAAACCGGTTCGATTTTTTAGAAAAATCATTAATAGGGATAAATTCGCAAGATTCTTACCTCTTAGCACAAGGTTCAAACATTTGTTTTATTAACTACTCTTTTTAAATTAAAAGGGATAAATTATTAAGATTCTTGGCATTACAAAGATATCAAATATTTTTCTTAATAAGGTATTTTTTTTAAAATTGGAAAGGATAAATTCCCGTAGGGGTAGGCAGAGACCACTTCCTTCTAATCCGCTACAGTTCTTACACACATTTTTTGCTTCCTCTACCAACTTCCGTCCATTCACACTCGCCTTATAAATTTGTTTCGTCAATTTTTCTTCATCCATCCTTTCTACGAGTGCAAACCATCCAAGCTTTGCTTTATCTATATTTGTAACCACATCTTCTTTTACACCACAGCGTTCTCTTATCTCACTATTCTTTACTCTATCTAACCGAGTCACTCCGACTGCATTTCTCGGACTACTCATCTCCACAGCATTAATCCTATTTACATGCATCTTTTGCCAAACCCAACATTCTCTACCATACATAAGTGTAGGAACCAACACAACTCTATGCACAGCCAAACGTGCTTTTTTTGACACTTTCTGGCTGTTCATAAAACTATGCATTGCCCCATTCATTTGTTTTCCTGCCAACACCCTTCGCTTAATGTCACTGTTATACTTTCCAACTTTGAACCTAAGTACACAAATTCATTTACTTGTTCCACTCTTTCTCCCTCTGTCTCACACCTTTTTCAATGTTAAACCAGTCCACAACAAAATAACTGTAAATGTTTTTTTGAAAAGAAGCACGACGCTTATTTCAAACAATTATTACTACTGTGACCAGCTTTTTAAAGTGGGGTTTCTCGACATGAATACCAAATTTCTTTGGTACAACACTCTGATTTTTTAGAGATGCACAATGCTGCAAAAATCATAAGGATGATATTTAATGTAAGGACAAAAGTAATGGTAAAACTAGTGAAAAAGTTTGTATATAAGGGTTCAAAAATGCAGTCAAATGCCTTTTTTACGCCGATGATCGGGTCATGTTAGCATCATCTGAGGAGGAGTTGCAGGCGATGATTACTATTATGTGAACAGGTTGATTCCATCAATAGAGATCTTAAAGCAATCGTCGAGTGGGGAACCAACAATCTTGTTCAGTTTAACGCCCAAAAAACACAAAGTGCCACGTTTTCCAAGAAAGTGAATTCCTCAAATCATCCCATCACAATGTCCGGAAATACCCTTGAACCAAGTCCCTCCATCTCGATTTTGGGAGTCACGGTATCCAATAATATGTCTTGGCATGACCATGTTGCTAACATCGCAAAGTCGGCAAGCCAGAGGCTAGGTTTTCTGTGGAAAGCTAGAAGGTTTTTTACTCCTGATCAACTGTTGACGACGTACAAGGCTCAAATCCGACCTCTACTGGAGTATTGCTCGCACATTTGGGGTTCAGCACCAAGGCATTCTCTTCGTCTTCTAGATTCCATTTAGAAAAGAGCCATTCGCTTGATAAACAGCTCAACTCTCACAGATACCCTTCACCCTCTAGAACATAGAAGAAGAATTGCAGACCAGTCATTGCTCTACAGATATTTCCATGGCAGATGCTCCAGAGAAATAAAAACTCTTGTACCACCATGGCCACATTCGGCCGAAGAACTCGGCACGCTGATCAGTCTCACACATTTACTCTCAAGATTGACACTACAAGGACCAATCTTCATCAAGAATCCTTCTTTTACAGGGCTGCTACGGAATGGAATAAGCTTCCAAAATCAGTTTTTCAGAAAACTATGACCTGCAACTTTTTAAAAAGCGTGTCCACAATCATTACCTTTCTATAATTCCTTCCCCTTCTAATAGTCGCAGTGCGGGCCGTCCGCGGCCCACACGATAGGTCTACCCTTTTTTCATAAAAAAAAAATATATATATATTATCGGAATTAAAGAAATGAAGACACATTTATAATTTTTTTTATTTTTTTATGCAGGTATTCACCCCGAGTATATTAGTAATTTTCTATTAAATAATTCGGAAATTCGTCTGCACGGCATGTCAAAACCGGTCCAATATTTGTAATTTGTCATTAAAATAGCAAGCAAACAATTGACTATTTATCATTAGTAAATTTAACAGTAAAATATTCGAATACACCAAAGGAAAACAGTCTCCATTGTTTGCAGACAATGCCTCGACAATTATTACACGATTTTAGGCTTCCGAGCTCTCGGCGGCGGCGGCGGCTGCACTACGGCAGTTGTTTTGATATTACGGCCGTTTGTGCATGCACAAGTGTCGTTTGAAATTTAATAAAATTAGTATTAAATTAATCACGAAGCAGTAGTTAAAAAAACATTGACGATCGTTATTGTTTTCGTTGAATCTTAAATTCATCCTAGGAGGTTTTTATATTTATTAACAATGAAAATCCTAATCGAACGAGCCAACGAATATCACATCCCACTATATAGTGCGTTTATCGACCTCGAAAAGGCTTCTGATAGTGTTGAACACTGGGCAGTGAAAAGCTCGCTATTTAATAGCAGAATGGACTACAGATACACAGACCTAAACTAACGGAAATGCTGGAAGAACTATACACATCAGCTAAAATATAGGTCTTAATATGAACTAAACTAAAACCATAACTAATGAAGACATCAAAATCAGAATTCTTTTTCTTGTGGTGTCTATCCGTTCCGGATGTTGGCGATCATCATGTCCACGGTCGCACAAAAAAGACCTACTGTTGTTGTATTAAACCATGTGCGCAAGTTTTTCAACCATGATATTCTTCTTCTTCCAGGTCACCTCCTGCCCGCAACCTAGCCCTGCAATATCAGTTGTAGTAGTTCGTACCGTTGGCTGTTTCTCATTATATGTCCCAGCTTTCAGCTTGCGCGTTTTTATAAACACAAGCAATACCTTTTCTTAACCCATTCGCTCTAGGACACTAGGACTGTCCAATAATATGTCTTGGCATGACCATGTTGCTAACATCGCAAAGTCGGCAAGCCAGAGGCTAGGTTTTCTGTGGAAAGCTAAAAAGTTTTTTACTCCTGATCAACTGTTGACGACGTACAAGGCTCAAATCCGACCTCTACTGGAGTATTGCTCGCACGTTTGGGGTTCAGCACCAAGGCATTCTCTTCGTCTTCTAGATTCCATTCAGAAAAGAGCCATTCGTTTGATAAACAGCTCAACTCTCACAGATACCCTTCACCCTCTAAAACATAGAAGAAGAGTTGCAGACCAGTCATTGCTCTACAGATATTTCCATGGCAGATGCTCCAGAGAAATAAAAACTCTTGTACCACCATTGGCCACATTCGGCCGAAGAACTCGGCACGCTGATCAGTCTCACCCATTTACTCTCAAGATTGACACTACAAGGACCAATCTTCATCAAGAATCCTTCTTTTACAGGGCTGCTACGGAATGAAATAAGCTTCCAAAATCAGTTTTTCCAGAGAACTATGACCTGCAAGATTGTTGATATGGTCAGTCCATGGGATTTTCATAATTCGTCGGTACAACCACATTTCAAACGACTCGAGTTTTTTACAGGAAGCCTCAGTCAGAGTCCAAGACACCGTACAGTAGCACTGGAAAGATATAGCACTTCAACAGTCTGATCTTGGTTGGCAGGGATAAGTCGTGGCACTTAAACAATTTTGACATTTTCGGAAATGTGGATCTGGCCTATTCTGCGTTTGATTTCGAGAGAATGATTCCATGTTTTACTGGTCATTGTTGCGAGGTAAGTATATGTCTGTATTGGTCAGCGTGGTTGTTCGTTTTTGACACTACCATATATTTTGTTTTTTTTTAAGTTCAGAGAGAGTCCATATCTTTGACTGGCCTCAATCACCCGAGCCATTAACTCCTGAAGACTCTCAAGGCTGTTTGCAAACACTACCGTATTATCTGCATAGCGTATGTTTTTTATATACTTACCATTAATCTTGATCCCGCTGTTTTTATCTTCCAACGCCTCTTGAAAAATACGTTCTGAGTATACATTAAAAAGTAGAGGTGACAGCACGCAGCCCTGTCGAACCCCTCGTTTTATTAGAATATCTTCCGACTCGCCTCTTTCAATGAGTATGGATGCTGTTTGGTACCAGTATAAATTAGAAATGATTCTTAGATCTTTTTCGCCTAGTCCAATCTCCTTAAGAATCTCAATGAGTTTGTTGTGTTGGTAATAAAACAAGAAAAAATAGAACAAGTCGATGAATACATATATCTGGGACGATTTATTAACCTCAACAAAGAAAACCAAACGGCAGAAATCAAGAGACGAGTTAGATTCGTTTGGGCAGCATTCGGCAAATTGAGCTACATCCAAAAAAATAAAAAATATCCACAATACCTCAAAACCAAAGTAAATAATCAATGTGTACTCCCTGTCCTCACCTATGGATCCCAAACATGGACACACGCAGAAAAACTTGAATAAAATAACAAAAGCACAAAGATCAAAGGAAAGACAAATGTTACATGTAAAACTGATAGATAGAAAAAGCAACGAGTGGATAAGAAATAAAACGAAAGTAAAAGATGCTAGAAAAAAAGTAGCAAAACTAAAATGGAAATTCGCCGGTCACAATATCAGACAAAAATACAACCGATGCAACAAATGTATTCTAAACTGAAAAGCCTGCGAAAATAAAAGAAGTAGAGAAAAACCCCAAATAAGGTGGGCGGATGACCTAAAGAAGCACTCTGGAACTAGATGGATGAACATGGCGACAAACAGAGAAAAGTGAAAAAGACTGGTGGAGGCCTATGTCCAAAGATGGACCGAAGAAGGCTTAATAGATAGATAGAGCGTTTTAATCGTTTGAATGAGGTATTCACTGCCCTCTGGTGACCGCGGTTCTGACTGCTAGAATTCTGTAGCTGGTATCCCCAGCTTATTAGAAATACTTCAATTCAGTTACAGTTTTTTTGCTCAGTTTGCAATTGTGAGTTATCGATAGTTGGCAAGTTGGCAATTGTCGCCACGTGTAATTTTTTGCTCAAGACTTCTGTCTTTTAGTTATACTTTTTGTTTAAGCTGTTGTTAGCTTTCCATTGTTGTGATTGTTGTCAATACTAAACGTTTACAGACCAAGTAATGTCGCAAAATATTGAACTTAAAAAAACAGAAATTGTTAAATTTGTTAGAGGTTTTATTCATAATTTTTAGTTATTTTTATAATTAAATAATTTACTTGGCGCTCAATGGCATTTCAGTTTTAATAAAATTAGATCAGAAGTCAAGATCACATCCCTGAAATAGATTCTAAGGAATTTTTTTTTGTTTAATGATTTTTAATATCGACAACTATTCCCCAAAAGAAATAGTAGCGTTGCACCAACTGTCTATTTTTTTTATCGTATAAATTGTAAGGGTACAGATTGGGACTGTTCGTATATATATATTACATATGACGTTTATTATAAGAGATATTCTCGTGTTAAATTTTATTACAGTCGAGAATATGACGCGACATGCAGCACTAGCGCTACTAACAGCCATTAAAATTCAAAGCACATGACATGATAACAGTTTAAAAGAAATCATTAAACGGATTTTCTTAACAATAACAATGTCTTTCACGTCTTTCAGACAAAATTGACACATTTTAAAAGGAAATAACGATTTAACCAAATCGGTTGGAAAAGTTCTTAAATTTCGCAGAAATTTTCACAAGTTTCTGATACAGTTTTTTTGCTCACAGGGTGTCCTAACAGTGCGGTAAAATTTACTGGTTACACTATAATTTCAAAGATACCTAAAAATAACTTTTATTAAATGGCGTCACCTGTCTCAAAAAATAGAACTAACAACGTTAAGGAACAGTTCATTAAACTGGAAAATGCTGCAAAGAAGGTTGGCCTACAAATAAACGAAGATAAAACAAAATACATGACAACAAGAACAGAACGAAGAGACAGGATAGGACTAAATGTGACAATGGACCACTATAATTTTGAAACGGTCCATGAGTTTAAATATTTGGAAGCTACAATCACCTCAGATAACAATGTATCACGAGAGATTAACATCAGAATTCAGGAAGCCAATCACTGCTGTTTTGCACTACAAAAAAATAATGAAATCGAAAAATGTAACCCGCCGTACGAAAGTAACAATTTAACATGCAATTATAAGACCTATAAAATGACATATGCATGTGAAACATAGACGATGACAAAACAAAATGAGAACTGACTAAAAATCGCAGAACGAAGAATTCTTAGAAGGATATATGGACCGATCAAGGACAACGCCACACTACAATACAGAATTAAAAGTATCAGGGAAGTGCAAGAACTATAGAACCAACCAGATATAGTAAAAATAATAAAGGCAGAGAGATTGAGATGTGCCGGACATGTGAAAAGACAAGACCAACGTGTCGTAAAATGGTGTGGGAAGAGACCCCGGTAGGAAAGCGGCCGCTGGAAAGGCCAAGGATGCGGTGAAAAGATAATATTGCAGCGGACTTACGGACCCTAAATGTCCAACGACCAGAAGAACTTATGATGAACAGCAGCAAGTGCAGGCAAATTGTAATGTCAGCGACGACCCACCCCGGGTTGTAAGCTACAAAGAGAGAGAAAAAAAGAGAGAGAGAGAATCCGTATTCGAGATAAAGAGCGTTGCCAAAACTACTGGAAACATTATAATGAAATTTAATTTGGATATGTTTTAGAAATTGTTACATCCCATAAATTTGTAATTATATCTGTCTCTCATAGAGGGCGCTAGTTACACGGTTCGTACTAAGTAGTACTATACATAACGTTTTTAAGGTTAAATTTATTAATCAAAAAAAAAAATTTTAAGAAAAAGAAAAAGAAAAAGAGCATTCGCAACTCTGGATCGTAGGATAAAAATCGAAGCAAACAGATTAACGAACCAGATAAACTGGCAAATAAAAAATCATAGAAACAAGTTAAATTCGGCAGAACCAAATAACAAAACAAACATTTGGAAGCTAACCAAAGCGTTATGCAAAGATAAAAAGATAAAAATACCACCTATTTTATCCGAAAACGGTCCAGTCTACACAGATAGGGAAAAAGCGGAAGCTTTCGCCGACACTTTCGAACTACAATTCAAACCAAACGTCGATATACTTTACGATCTGAACCTCGCAAATTATATCGACAGACAAGCAAATGCGATAATAAATTATCAAAATCAAGTAGATGAAACAGAAACGACGAATTTCATCGAAATAAAAGCGCTTATAAAAAACTTGAAAGTTAAAAAAGCTGCTGGAGAGGACAGAATTACAAATAAAGCGTTGAAAAATCTCCCCGATAACCTAATCGAGTTATTGGCGAGAATTTTTAACGATTGCCTGCTCTCATGCTATTTTCCGAACATCTGGAAAAAAGCACAAATAATAATCTTACCGAAGCCTAACAAAAATCTACAAAACCCACAAAATTGGCGACCCATCTCCCTACTACCTTGTTTAGGCAAATTATTCGAAAAAATAATTTTAAAAAGATTACAAGATCATATAGAAAAATATAAAGTGATCCCGGATGAACAATTCGGCTTCAGAAGAGATCACAGTACAGAATCGCAACTCGCAAGAATTGTAGAACACATAACTACAGGGTTCAATAAGAAGAAAAGTACCTTAATGATACTTTTCGACATACAAAAAGCCTTCGATAAAGTATGGCACGAAGCTCTTCTATATAAACTAAATAGGATGAATTTTCCTATAAATCAAATAAAAATAATAAACTCGTTTCTAAAAAACAGAAAATTTAACGTAAAAATTAACGAAAAACAGTCTACGGATAGAAGTATAGAAGCCGGTGTACCGCAAGGTTCAACGTTGTCGCCAACCCTATACAATCTTTACATAGCAGATACACCGAAAACATCAAAAACCGAACTAGCTATGTACGCAGACGACACTGCGGCCTTTAGCACACATAAAAATCTAAGATATCTTCACATGAATATGCAAAGGCAAATAGACGAAATAGAAAAATGGACTAAAACTTGGAAAATCAAGTTAAACGCCGAAAAAACACAAGCTATTCTCTTTTCTCGAAAAAGAAACCCGAATATGCCTCATTTAAAGGTTCATAATAGAGATATTATTTACACAAATAAAGTAAAATACTTAGGTTTAGATTTAGACAAAAAACTCTCATGGCACTCGCACATAAACACGCAAATCTCGCGTTGTAACAAAACATCCGGCAGACTCCGACATCTTCTGTATTACAGAAGCAAATTAAACCTCAAAAACAAAATCCTAATCTACAAACAAATTATACGTCCACAATTACATTACGGCTGTATTTCCTTCTGTCAAGCAGCAAAATCCACAAAAAATAAACTACAAAAATTTCAAAATAAAATTCTAAAACGTATACAAACGCCCCCTGGTACATCAGAATGTCCGATTTACAAAGATCTAAAAATCGAAACGATTACAGAATACTTAAAAAATCGTCATAAAATCTTTTTCGATAAAGCCGTTTCACATCCAAACGCACTTATTAATTTCGACATTTTACCAGGTCGTCCAAGAGGCAGACACAAAAATCTAAGAAGTAAAATTCTTTAATGTTCGCTCCCTCCCCCCCCTTAATAAAACCCCCCGTTTTTTACACTGAAACACAACATACACACACAACATTCTCTTAAATTCAACACCTACACAAGGGGTAAGATTGTCCCCTCCCAAGGGACAATAGCCCAAAAAATCACACACAAGAGTTTTTTAGTGGGTAACGTTGACCGAGCGGTCAATGAGTCCCACACTATTCAGCGCCGAAACTCGCTCTTTTCAGAACAGTGAAAGCGCTGAGTGTCTATAAAAAATTTTCCTCTTGTAAAACAAAAAAAAAAAAAATCAAAATTTTAGGTGAACTTAAACATCGTTCAATTTTACACCAAAAAGGTACTACTGGTAGAACTCGATACAGTGTACCGTTTTCAAAATATTTTGATTTGAAAATTATGAAGTTGTAACCGATGCTGGTATAAAGTAATGATATATTATTATTAATTAGTATGCATTAAGTGAATTAAAATTTTTTTGTTACATAAATGAGACCTCATCGATATAAAGGATATTTACATACATAAAGTCACGCGTTTTTCCCATAGAGGTAGGCAGAGACCACTTCCTTCTACTTGCTACGGTTCTTACATACATCTTTTGCTTCCTCTACTTTGATCAGTGCTCTCATACATGCTCTTCGGTTGTTGGTACTCTTGACCTGGCCTTCCTTCCAAACAATGTTGATCTGATCGAGATATGTTCTCCGAGGTCGACCTCTACCGATTTGTCCATTCACACTCGCCTTATAAACTTGTTTCGTCAATCTTCCTTCATCCATCCTTTTTACGTGTCCAAACCATCTAAGCATTCCTTTATCTATCTTTGTGATCACATCTTCTTTTACACCACAGCGTTTTCTTATCTCACTATTCTTAATTTTATCCAACCGAGTCACTCCGGCTATACTTCTCAGACTAATCATCTTCGCAGCATTAATCCTATTTTCATGCTTCTTCTGCCAAACCCAACATTTACTACCATACATAAGTGTAGGAACCAACACACCTCTATGCACCGCCAGACGTGCCTTTTTTGACACTTTTTGACATATAAAGGATACATGTTAAAAAATTGAGAAAGAAACATTACAAGAAAGGACAGCCCGCAATCCAAATTTTTTAAAATGTATTCTTTTTACGGACAAGGCCACCTTTACGCGACAAGGCATGTTTAACTCCCATAAAGCACACTACTGGTGTGATGAGAATCCACAATTCAAAAGGGTATCTATCACAGTATCAACACCTATTTATCTTAATATTTGGGCAGCAACTTTAGGTAACAAATTATCATATTTTACCTGGAAATTTAAATGGTGATATGTACCTGGATTTTTTAAACAATCACTTATTCGAGATTTAGAGAGTCCCTTTTTGGTGTAAAATTAAAAGATGTTTAAGTTCACTTGAAGTTTTGATTAATAAATCTATTCTTAAAAAAGTTTTGTTCAATACTATTTGGTACGAACCGTGTAACTAACACCCTCTATGAGAGTCAGATATAAAAACAAATTTATGGGATGTATCAGCTTTTAAAACATATTCGTATAAAATTTCATAAAAATGTTTTCAGTAGTTTCGGCAAAATCGTAATAAATGTGTATACATTTTTTATTTCAACGCCCTCTATCTTGAATACGGATAGCGTTACGAAAATTGTTACTAAGCACACCCCAATTATTTTTCAGTTTTCTACCTTTTCTAGAAACAGGGTCAGCTTTATTGAGAACACCCCGTATTTTTACTCGATTTTTTAAATCTCCCGACAAGGTATTTACTTAAATTATATCCAGGATTATAGAATTATGGTCACTTTAAGGTTAAAATCGTCATGAATTCAGGACACTGTATCTTTTCAAATATAATAGGGTATTTCAAATCACGTGATCCATTATGACGTCTGAGGGCAAACAGCTGCCTAAAGTGTCATAAGAAAGCATTTGGTACGTGGTGACTAAATTAGAAGGAGAATTCAAAATCGGTTTTTCCAGAAAACTATGACCTGCAACTTTTTAAAAAGCGGGTTCACAAACATCTTCTTTCTATAATCCTTTCCCTTTCTAATAGTCGCAGTGCGGGCCGTCCGCGGCCCACACGATAGGTCTACCCTTTTTGCGACTATTTTCATTAAAAAAAAAGAATTAAAAGAAGGATTTTAGATCATCTCTGTTTTAACGACTTTTTCAACCAAGTACGAGGCATTTTTTCGTAAAAAAACCACTAATAAGTTTTATAAAATATAAAAATTATTTAATGCGGTCGCAAAAATAAAAATCTCACAACTTTTAGATCAACTTATTTAACAGACCAACATAACACCAGAGCATTGTTTGCCTTTAGCCGCCATATTGAATTTATTTTGACAGGTCATTGGAATGGTTGATTATCTTTTTATGTTTTATTTCTTAAGAACGTCAAGCTAACCTATCTTTCATAAAATCACGGTAATGGTTTAAAAAAAAAATCTTAACGAAAACCTAAAAAATACGGGAAGGGGTAAATTCATATGCTTTTTCTATTATTTGTCTTACATTCCGTCCATGTGGAAAAACGCTAAAGTCCAACCGATTCCGAAAAAAGGAAAGAAAAATATTCCTGCGAATTATCGCCCTATTGCATTGCTCTCAATCATATCCAAAGTTATGGAAAAAGCGATTAATACAGAACTTATCAAATATCTGGAGAAATTTGAGATAATCCATGACAGACAATATGGATTTCGACAACTTCGGTCTACTGGAGATTTGCTGGCTTATGTCACTTAGCTCTGGACAAACATTATTGAGAAGTTTGGTGAATCCCGCGCAATAGCCTTGGATATATCTAAAGCCTTTGACCGCGTTTGGCACCAGGCATTGTTAAATAAATTATCTGCCCACGGTCTCCCAACCAAACTGCGCCAATGGCTCTTGAGCTTCATGCAAGATCGCTCCTTACATGTGGCAGTTGATGGTATTTTTTCTGATGAGTTTAAAACCAATGCCGGGGTCCCGCAGGGTTCCATCCTGTCCCCCACCTTATTTCTTTTACACATCAACGACCTCTTGAAAACCACCACGAACCCCATTTACAGTTTCGCAGACGATAGCACACTTGTCTCAACTTTCACATCCTATCGATCACTTTCGGTAAATGATACAAATAGACTCAGACAGGAACAGGTTGATTTCATCAATAGAGATCTTAAAGCAATCGTCGAGTAGGGAACCAACAATCTTGTTCAGTTTAACGCCCAAAAAACACAAAGTGCCACGTTTTCCAAGAAAGTGAAGTCCTCAAATCATCCCATCACAATGTCTGGAAATACCCTTGAACCAAGTCCCCATCTCTTTGGGAGTCACGGTGTCCAATAATATGTCTTGGCATGACCATGTTGCAAACATCGCAAAGTCGGCAAGCCAGAGGCTAGGTTTTCTGTGGAAGTCAGAAAGTTTTTTACTCCTGATCCAATGTTGACGACGTACAAGGCTCAAATCCGACCTCTACTGGAGTATTGCTCGCACATTTGGGGTTCAGCACCAAAGCATTCTCTTCGTCTTCTAGATTTCATCTAGAAAAGAGCCATTCGCTTGATAAACAGCTCAACTCTCACAAATACCCTTCACCCTCTAGAACAAAGAAGAAGAGTTGCAGACCAGTCATTGCTCTACAGATATTTTCATGGCAGATGCTCCAGAGAAACAAAAACTCTCGTACCATTGGCCACATTCGGCCGAAGAACTCGGCACGCTGATCAGTCTCACCCATTTACTCTCAAGATTGACACTACAAGGACCAATCTTCTTCAAAAATCCTTCTTTTACAGGGCTGCTACGGAATGAAATAAGCTTCCAAAATCAGTTTTTCCAGAGAACTATGACCTGCAACTTTTTAAAAAGCGTGTCCATAATCATTTCCTTTCTATAATCCCTTCCCCTTCTAATAGTCGCAGTGCAGGCCGTCCGCGGCCCACACGATAGGTCTACCCTTTTTGCGACTATTTTTATTAAAAAAAAAACATTCAGGATTTGTTCCCTTGTTCCCTTTCCTGGCATAAATCCTGTCCGTTCTTTGGGAATTTGTGGAAGTAAAAAAAGTTTTAAACGGTTGTTTATAATATGAAGCAGAATTTTGCTTGCATGTGACATACGCGCTATTGTTCTGCAGTTGCTGCAGTCTGTAGGAGAGCCTTTCTTGTGTAGCGGCATGTACACCGATTCACACCATTCTTTTGGCCATACCCCAGTTTGCCAAATTTTAACACACAGTTTGTAGATTGCATCAACACCAAGCTCGCCCATGGCTTTTATCGTTTCGGCGGGTATGCCATCATCGCTAGGTGATTTGTTGTTTTTTAGAAGGCTTATGGCTTTTTCTACTTCGGCTTTTAAGATTGGGGACTCTTTTTCTACCTCATCAATTTTTGGTAGACCATGGTCTTCGGTTTTATCAGTAGAAAAAAGTGTTTCGCAGTATTGCCTCCATACTTCTGCAGACAGATATTTGACTGTATCATATGATTCGTGCGATCTGTTTGTATGTATGCATTTAAAAACAAAAATCTATCTCTTTCGAGTTTTTTCCAGAAGTACATTGCTTGCGAAATACCGAATTTGTTCCATGATTTAAAACTATACATATTTTGCACTGATTATCATTAAACTCTGGTAATATTAGAACATCAAACAATAAAACTTATCATTTTTTTTAAATGTATTTACAAACAATTCTGTTTTTAATAAAGGACAATAAGGACATTAGAAAAGGGCGATTCATACGAACCTACGTCAAAGGGAGTGCAAATAACGGAAATTCGGTGTAACATTTATAAGTGCTTTGATTAGTTAACCACACACAATTTCAAAGGTAAAAGGTGTTTCATGATTAATCAAAGGCAAAATTACTTTTTAAACAAAATGAATTATTAAAATTACGCAAAGGGAAGTCAAAATTCAGTGGCGTTTTGCACGAGATAATTTCTTTTGGTGGAAATTTTTGCTATAAAAATTGACGATTTTATTTTTAAAATCCCTTAATGGTCCTACGAAACCGACTTTACAATTTTTGATTTGTATTAGCCAAAATAAATAGTTATTTTTGTATCTAGAATGCGAAATGATACTTTTGCGTTTAAGAATGAAAGTTATTTTGCCGAGCTTCAGCGAGGAATAATAACCAATTCGTTAACGTAAAAGCATTTCGCAATCGAGATGCAAACAATATTTTTTCGAAAACTGCATTACAACTAATCTATGTAATAAACAGGACGATTCTTTTGGAGTTTCAATTAGACATTAAAATAAAAAGAAACTTGACATAATTAAAATCTGAAATTTTAAGGTGTAAGTTTTTCGGATATGCCGAATTGATCAATATTAAGAGCCTCCAACTACTTCCCGTTATACTGGAAGTTAACTATAACTTGCTTATTTTAAATAGATCACCCTGTATATTATTAAGTATTTCAATAAAGAAACTCTTGGGGATTCTCCCAATACATGGTTTTGCTACCTTACACCGAGTGTTTTACGAAATATATTTTCAACACGGAAAAGTGTACGATTTGATACCCTGTATCATATCCTCTGCCGTTTAATAATTAGAAAGGTTGTCGCTCTATCTCTTGCGGGGTCTTCCAGCGCTTCGGCGCCCTAAGGGCGACTTGTCTCTAGTTATTTTGACCATTCATCCGATCTATGTGTTCGTTCCACTCTCTCTTTTTTCCCAATAACCATTCGTTTACATTGTCTATTTTACATGTTCTTCTAATGTCCTCGCTTCTCTCCCTGTCAAAAAGTGTTTTTGCAGCGATCCTGCGCACTATTTTCATTTCGGTGGTTTCTAATATTCTCTTTGTGCTCAATGTATCTGGTCTAGTTTCCGCTGTGTATGTTAATATAGGTCGGATGACCGCCTTGTAGATTGGGGATTTGGTCTCGATTCCGATATATTTGTTTCGGAGGATTGTATCGTTCAGGTAAGCTGAGGTTCGTGCTGTTTTTGCCGCTTGATTTCTTACCTCCGCCTCGATGTCACCGTATCCTGATATTTCTATGCCTAGGTATTGAAATTTCATCTCCTGTTGTATAATTTTATCATCCACAACCAGTTTGCATCTGATAGGTGTTTTTGAAGTGGTCATGCATTTCGTCTTTGCTGCAGATATATTCATTTTTAGACTTTTTGCTGTTGTGTTAAATTTGAATAGTAATCTCTGTAGGTCATCTTCGTTTTCAGCAATCAGAACAGCATCATCGACATAGCATAGGATTTTGACGTCTTTGTTCCCCATTTTATACCCTTTGAGGTTACGAGTGCTTTTTACTATTTCGTCCACAACAATGTTGAACAATAAGGGGCTAAGGGAATCTCCTTATCTAATACCACTATTTACAGGAATTTTTTCGGTAGTTGTGCTATTAATTTTGGCTTGTTTTATGTTTCTATGGTAAATATCTTTGATAGTTTTTATAATGTTATATGCGTTTTGCATGTTGTATAGAAGGTGTACCACGTCCTTCAGTTGTATTCGGTCAAACGCCTTTTCCAGGTCTATAAAACACATGAAGGCTGGTTTGTTATACTCGATGGATGTTTCAGTTATTTGTCGCAAGACAAATATCGCATCAGTACAAGATCTTCCTGATCTGAATCCTAGTTGTTCATCGCCCAATGTGGTGAGTTCATTTGTTTTATTTGTTATAATCTTTGTTACTAGCTTTAAAGATGTATTTAGAAGGTTTATGCCTCGGTAGTTTGCGGGTATCTTTTTGTCTTCTTTGTCTGTATCATTATAATTAATGTAAATTTAAATATTTTTTTGCATTAGGTTTTTCTGGTATTGCGTATTTTCATTAAACTTGGTCATTTTGTTATTAAAATGATTATTATTGCACAGGGTGATTCAAAACGCATATTTAAAGATTTCTCAACTTTCTTAAATGGATCACAGAACTTTTACTGCTCTAAGTTTTGTTAACAACTTTCTATACCTAAATCAAACCGGTATTGAGATAATTAACTATTTAAAATAAGCAAGTTATAGTCAACTTCCGGTATGACCGGAAGTAGTTGGAGGCTCTAAATATTTAAGATCAATTTGGCCTATCCAAAAACCTCACGCCTTAAATTTTCAGATTAAAATTATGTATGTCAAGTTTCTCTAAAACGTCTAATTGAAACTCCCAAAGAATCACCCTGAATATCTCGCAAGTGAGAGACATTCTCAAAACGATAACTTTCGTCTCTAGAGCCGAAAGTTAAATTTATATTTTTAATCATTCCTCGTCCTTGTATATGTTTTGACGATTTTAAATTATTAATAAACAATGGACCGGAAACATTTCTGTAATTAAAATGACTTTTTAATTTTTTTTAATTAAAAAGCAAAATAACGTGAGATTTAAAAACAATTTATATCTTGTTGTCTGGTTTTTATTTAAAGTTCCTCGTTAATTGCTTAGACTTGTCAGTTTTTCCCGACAGCTTTATTAGTTTTTTAAGTTATGATTTCTGATTCGGAAAGTGATTTAGATTGACCAAATACACCAACAAAAAAAGGAAATCAAGCTGAGGAAACCTCTTTGGATATATTTCGAGTAAAATCTAAAAAAATATATTCAAAATTCATGAATACATACAAGTTAGCTCTACAACCCAGGGTGGGTTTTGGCTGACTGCACTATAGTCCTCCAGGCCTCCCGGTCTTTCATCAGATTCGTGTCCAGAGGGATATTTATTTCTGTGAGATCTGCTTTGATTGTGTCTTTCCATCTCTGGCGTGGTTTTCCAAGTGGCCATTTTCCCGACGGTCTCTCTTCCCATATCAGTTTCGTCAGTCTGTCATCTCGTAGTCTATGGACATGTCCGTTCCATCTTAGGCGCCGGGACTTAATTTCTTTGACAATATCCCCGTCGCCATAAAGCTGACTAATCTCGGCGTTAGGGTCGTGGTAAAGACCAAATATTTCTCTTAGAATTTTTCCCTCGAAACGCCCAAGTTTTTCTTCATTAGCCTAAGTCTTTGTCCATGTCTTGCACCCGTAAGTGATTATTGGCCTTATAATGCTTTTATAGACTTTGACTTTCAAGGTTCTTAAAATGTTTTTGGATTTAATAAAAGTTGTTTAGGGAGAACAGACATCGATTTGCGGCATTATGAACAGCCAGAAAGTGTCACAAAAGACACGTCTAGCTGTTCCTACACTTATGTATGGTAGTGAATGTTGGGTTTGGCAGAAGAAGCATGAAAATAGGATTAATGCTGCGGAGATGAGTAGTCTGAGAAGTATAGCCGGAGTGACTCGGTTGGATAAAGTAAAGAATAGCGAGATAAGAGAACGCTGTGATGTTAAAGAAAATGTGGTTACAAGGATAGATAAAGAAATGATTAGATGATTTGGAAACGTAGAAAGGATGGATGAAGTAATATTGACGAAACAAATTTATAAGGCGAGTGTAAATGGACAAATAGGTAGAGGTCGACCTCGGAGAACATATCTCGATCAGATCAACATTGTTTTGAAGAAAGGCCAGGTCAAGAGTACCAACAACCGACGAGCTTGTATGAGAGCACTGATGAAAGTAGAGAAAGCAAAAGATGTGTGTAAGAACCGTAGCGGAAGTGGAAGGAAGTGGTCTCTGCCTACCCCTACGAGAAAAAGGTGTGACTATATGAATGTGTGTATCAAGCTACCGCTAACCCCATCCATAAATAAAGTCGACCACAAACTAAAAGTCACCAAAGCACTGTTGATTATTTAGATTTAATAATAAGCTTACTATACTTACTATACATTTTAATACGTGAAATATATCTAATAAATCAAATTTTTTATTTTTTTTCCTTCCTACTTTTTTATTTATTATAATAGGTATCATACGACCAAAAAAAACAGAAAAATAATCAACAAAATCCGGACCAGAAGTATTAAAAATAATAAAACAGCAATTTAATATCCAAAATTGTTGTGAAACTTCATATACAGCACGTCTGCACCTCCAAAATCATAGGCGGCTAATACTTCGAGTTTCATACACTAAACGTTTCCTAATTGTGATAAATGAGCAACGTCACAAATGAAATATAATGTTTCTAATTACTCATTCGCATTTGTTAATTTTATGCAGACGACGCAAATATAGGGTGAGTTAGATTATCTGCTAATTTCATCACAACAAATAAGAGTTTAGGCATTAACGATGCATATGCATGTATGGCTGCGAAACTAACAAGTAAACGCCAATCGCTTCCCCAATTCAATAGGAGATGTACAACTACATTGTTTGGTTTTATTGTTATCTTATTACTCTCTCTCTCTCTCTCTCTCTCTCTCCAGTCCTTTACCCTACGTGAGGGTACGGTGACATTACATGTAACCAAAAAAATATTCCCAGGTAGTCCAATTGTAGGTTCATAAATACAATTTTAGGGGTAAGTTGGGTCAATTACGTGTCTAATCATTCCACTTTTATTCCTCCCATTTAAAAGAAACAACAACTTAATTTAATGGTTGGTTATATGGCCTACAAATACAGCCGTTAATACTTGATCGAAAATACTTTATTTTGGTATATTTATTGATTTATTTATTTCCAAATAACGAAGTACTAGAACAGTACAAGTAACATTAATTCATTATTAGCTAAATGATATGAAAAAATCGCAAAACTGATACTAATTTACTATTTTTTAAAAAATAATCTATCGTACAGTTTTTTTAAAGAAATACCCCTTTTTTTGATTTGCGGATTTCCCATGCTAGGCTGATTCCAAAAATGTATCACCAGTTAATTCAAATTGGTACAGGGTGGACAAAATGGTTGAATTGTTTATGAAAATTTATATACATATATACATATAGGCACGCCTTTTTCCCGTAGTGGTAGGCAGAGACCACTTCCTTCCACTTGCTACGGTTCTTACACACATTTTTTTCGCTTCCTCTACTTTTATCAATGCTCTCATACATGCTCGTCGGTTGTTTGGTACTCTTGACCTGGCCTTTCTTCAAAATAATGCTGATCTGATCGAAATATGGTTGCCGACGTCGACCTATACCGACTTCCGTTCATTCACACTCGCCTTACAAATTTGTTTTGTTAATCTTCCTTCATTTATTCTTTCTACGTGTCCAAACCATCAAAGCATTTCTTTATCTACCTTTGTAACCACATCTTCTTTTACAACACAGCGTTCTCTTATCTCACTATTCTTAACTTTATCCAACCGAGTCTCTCCGGCTATACTTCTCAGACTACTCATATCCACAGCATTAATCCTATTTTTATGCTTCTTCTGCCAAACCAAACATTCACTACCATACATAAGTGTAGGAACCAACACACCTCTATGCACAGCCCGACGTGTCTTTTTTGATACTTTCTGGCAGTTTATAAAGCTATTATTTACAATTTTTTATTCACAAAATAATTGATAAAGACTAAACGTACACTCTAACAAAAACAAACAAATGTTCAAATTGTTCTCCAATGACTACTAAACAATGATTGAGAAATACGTTTACGATCTGGGTGTATTGCATAAAATAATGTGCATACCTCTTGTTGAGTCCGCATTATATCGCCAACTCGTTAAAATTTTAATTCTTTCGCTCTCAGTCAAAGGAATTTTAACAAAACAGTTTGTTAAATACGATATGATAAATCAGATTAAGAAGACGGAATTGTAATTAAATATTTACAGTCTTTATCGTGAAATATAAGAAACAAATGACAAAAAATTATTTTAAACTTTTTTGTTTCGTAAAGCAGTTAGCATTAGATACTTATGAAAATAAGCCAGGTTTTCTCTCTGGAATCTCAGAAGAGTATGCGGCAAATCTTGGGGAATGAACCCAAAACAGATTTACTGGATTTATCAAACAAAGATAATATCTATGGTCACGTATGGTTCAGTAGTCAGTTGGACCAACAGACAGCTAGAACAAAGCTAGCTGGCCTTCAGAGACTGGCATGTCTGGCCATAACTGGAGCTATGTCCGGGCCGGACAGCGGCAGCGATAAAACAACTCCTTCATCTTCCTCCTTCTCTTGGAAAGGGAGGCCAGGATAGTCTTCTACAATTTTCTGTCTCTGGAGATGCAAATTAATGCAAAGCAACTTGGGAACCACTTCGGAATACTTAATTTTTAATAAAAAAAGGCAAGCATTGATTTTTATAACTTTTAGTCCAATTAAGAGATCGTAAATTTAATTTTGGGAGTGAGTAGTTGTAATATTCCAAAGCTTATTACTTTTTGTTGTTCATAAAAAAAAACTGTCAATCATAAAAATAAAAATCGTATTCCTTACTGACTTCGAAAGAAAAATAATAAAAAATAACCAAAATAAGAGATAAAACAACGGATTGTGTTTGCATCTTTTTATTTTGAGGCTGTATTATTAAAAAATGGTTTAACCAAAAGATAATATTGTCGCATAATTGTAAAGAACCAAAAAGCAGTTGATTTAACGAGAGTTTTTATTCATTTTTTTTCTCGAATAAACACAAAATGTAAACACTTTTTATCCTCGAAATAAAAGAAAAACCTGTTGATTTAGTCGATTTTTTATCCTCGAGTGATTCCCGAGAAACCCCAAGAAAGGCCCACTTTGTTCATAAATTTTAAGCTCTTTGATGCACAAACTCCCAAAGTCCCCAATTAACCCATCAAAATACAAGCGTTTCAAATTTTCGACTCAATTTTTTTTCTATTAAACATCCAAGTAAATTTAGTTTCTTTTTTATGATCAGAAACGAGCACTACGAAAAAATCCTTTAAGAATGGGTTTACCCATTGAAATGGGTCGAATTAACTTCGGGGGGTTAAGCGGGAGAAAATGCGTTAAATAGTATGTCTCGCACTATTTGCGAATACAAAGGTAGAAAACCAGCCAACAGAGGAAATGGAAAACCGTCGTGGTGTAAGACAAGGATGCATTCTATCGCCACTACTATTCAACCTGTATAGTGAAGCCATTTTTAAAGAAACCTTGCAAGAAGAATCGGTAGGGAGTTATTAACGGAGAGGTTATAAATAATATGCGATATGCTGATGACACCGTCTTGTTAACGAGCAATCAAAGAGACATACATCTTCCAAAAAAATTAAATGATCGATGTAACGAATAACGGTCTAAAGATAATTCTTAAGAAAATGAATTAATGAGTCAAAAATGGCTACTGTTACTTTGTCGTGTGCCTAAATATTTTTACTGTTTTTTATCTTGTCAGTATTTTTTTGCGTTATAAATAAATAAATATTGCTGTTGGTTGAAGTCAATTTAAATAATTTCATATTACCGTTTTAAAATAGTCGAAAATTTAGATAAGATTCCTTTAATATTCACTAATAATTATTTTGTCTGCTACTAATATATAAAAAAACTATTCTGTAACCATTAACGAAACTAGAAATTTCTGTGAATTTTTTATTTGAATAAATTTATTTAAATTGAACACAGCACATAATTAAGGGCTAACAAAAACAATTGGCTAGCATAATAAAAAATATCAAATCATTGGTAATGAAGGTATTTATTGTACTCTATTCATACATAAAAAGCGAAGAATATGGACTATTGTAGTGCCCTTAGCCAGGAAAACATGTAAAAAAGGCTTAATAAATGAACTCAGTTGACCGTTCACGGGAATAACTTTGAATTCACTTAAAACGTGTCGCCAGACGCACGTAATAATTTTTGTGTTTATTAATCGTTCGTATTTATTTCGCAACCAAGATGTCTCGGAATAAATAGTGTGTTATTGTTTTACTTCGATCGGTCGTTACGCTGCTCTACTTTGAAGTGACGGTCAAGATCACGACATTAAAATGTAGAATTGCTAAACTAAATAAAACATATTTTTAAGTTCAACGTTCCTTTTAATTAACGAGAGTTTTTCCGAAACTTCAACAAACCTACGAGCAAGGGACCTAACATTACACGGCGATCCTAACACTACACTATAACTAAACATAAGCAAAACAAAAAATATGCTGATAACAAAAACAACTTAACACAATCGTAAGATATATGTGAGGAACCAGCCTATTGAAAGAGTAAGACAATACAAATACCTAGGCACGATTATTAATGAGAATAATGACAGCTCCCAAGAAATACGAGTCAAAATAGAACAGGCGAGAAGCACCTTTACAAGAATGAAGAGGCTTTTCTGCTGCCGAGATTTAAACCTTGATTTAAAAATACGACTGATGAGATGCTACGTGCTGTTTATACTATACTATGGGATGGAGGCCTGGACACTGAAGGTAACCGACATGAGGAGACTGGAGGCATTTGAGATGTAGATATACCGGAGAATATTGAGGATCTCATGGGTGGAGAGAATAACCAACGTGGAAGTGATGAGACGTACGCATAAGGAGAGAAAAGTGATTCCGACAAAACTGCTGTACATAGGACATGTCATGAGGGGAGGAAAATATCAAATGCTACAAAAAATCATGCAGGGAAAAATCAAAGACAAGAGATCTATAGGAAGAAGACGAAATACATGGCTAAAGAATCTTAGGGATGCAGTAATAATAAACTTTTTAGAGCTGCGGTCTCAAAAATAAGAATTGCTATGATGATTGTCAACCTTCGAAGCGGAGACGACATTTAGAGATGAAGATTCATAGATTTATTATTATTCCGAAATTTACAATACAAAATAGATTAAGTATTTTTAAAAATCATCGTCAGACTCTAAAGAGTGTTTACATGCATGTATCTTTCTTACTTCTTGGTTGTCAACGAAATTCTTACGTTAGTTTACTTTTTAAATCTACCATAATTAATGTTCCCGTTTTACGAAAGTTTAGCCACCGTCAAAGAAGTAAGGATATGTTAAAAATATTTATTAAATGCAAAACAGGGAGTTTTGTACTCACCGTAAAATTAAAATAACAAATTGGGAGGTTTTCAAGAAAACCGATTTTGTAGAATTTATCTGAATGCAAATGATAAAACGCTTTGAACAAAACTCGATGTATCAAAATAATGACAGTTGTCACAAGAGGTCACAATAAATTCTTATGAATACAACCGATTAATCGTTATTGGCGCTATCTCTTTTCAACATTTAGAGGTTATAATTAGAGATACAAAAGAACGTATATCATTGCTTGAAAGACAAGTGTACATATTGTGTGATGTGTTTCTACTGTCAGTAGCAAAGGATGAGGTATATAAAGTTTGTGTTAACTACTGTTCATTGTTAGTGACGTCAGGGTAAAGACCAATTTATTTAACTGTATGTTATTTTAGTATAGAGGTGCGGCGTTGCCGGCGTTAACTGAATTTCTGTAGACAATAATATTAAGGTTTAAATACTAATGTAATTGTTCTTTTGCAAACCGTTGACTCATGTCTAAAGGAACGCACTATTTTCATTCTTAATCGCTGACAAAAATAATATAGTTTTCTATAATATTTTTATTTTAATAATATATGAAGAGAAGTTGACCTAAGATACTTTTCTGAGGCACACCAAGATTATAGCAAATTTAACATTGAATTCCTAATCCTGGCTTTCTGCTTCGTACCCTATAAGTAACTTTTAAACCATTTGTGTGCTTTGCCCCGAATTCCATATTGATATAATTTAGTATATTTAGGTCGATGGCCCCAAGGGCTCTTTTAAGATCCAAGGAAACCGCCACAATATATTTGCCATCATATATGTCTTTTTTAAACTTAGTTATGGAATGCTTTAGGAAAGAATGAATGTTTATGAGAGAATGGGTTAATTTTCTTTTCCTGGAAGATTCTCTTCGCCCTAATCCCCTCGTTTTATAAATTCGAAACAAAAAACTCCGATTACCACAATAAAAATATCACCCGAAATTTCGCCGATAATTTTTCTTTGCATGGATTCGTATACTTTCTCGCTTCTCGATCCGACCTAACAAAATAATAGGATCCAAATACGTGTTTCGTATTTCCTGAAAAAATAAACTTTCGAAGGATGTCGTTTTTCCTTTGCCCGAATCCTTATTTCAAATTCTTTGTGATCCCCACAACCGAATACCGAAAGTCGAAACTCAAAGGCGGTACTAATTCACATTTATATTAGGATGATTAATTTCGCGGTATTTTTTTTTTTAATTCAAAAAATTAATAAAAAAAAATTATAATCTTTATTAGCATACAAAAGAACCATTCCTTACAATTATTTCTTATAGATAATTATAAACAAGGTCCATTCTCAAGTTCCAATTTTCAATTACGCGTAGTCATGGTCTTGTTCTTGCATTTTTGCAAGATCAACACCAAGACCGCGTAATTTTAGCAAGACCAAGACCAAGACTGACCGTGCAAGATTTGAGCAAGAACAAGACTAAGCCTGCGAGACTCTTGCGTCTTGCAGTTAGGACTAAGTGTCGTTTCAGGGAGCGGACAGGCTTAATTTATTATACAATAAATTGACACATAGAAAACAAACGAAACAAAATAAAAGAAAGTACTAGTACATAAAATTTTGAAGAAGAAAATAGACAAAAAATAGGAAGACGTAAAGGACAAATATACATGACTATCAGTAGCCCACTCTATGGTTCAGAAACATGGAGAATGACCGTAAAGAATAAAAGAATGCTAGAAGCTACAGATATAAATGCACTTGGACGAGAAGCAAGAATTTCTCGTGCAGATAGAGTAAGAAACGAAAACATACCACAAAGAATAGGACTGGAGGATACGATCTTTAAGGATATCGAACAAAGACAACTCTCTTGGTATGGACATGTGCAACGTATGGCGGATTATAGATTACCAAAACAAGCAATGGAATGGATCCCCCATTACAAAAAGAAAAAAGGAAGACCCAAAATAACATGGAGCGAGGGGATAAAGAAAGCCATGAGTTTAAGAAACCTACAGAAGGGTCAATGGGAAGATCAAAGAAAATGGCGTCTAGATATCGGACAACGTTGTCGTACGTGATAAACCGAAGGATATATATAAATAAAAATTTTATGCCCATTTCTTCAGTTCTTAAAGTCGAACTTCTTTTGTATATTGACCGAGATTAACTACCAAATCAAATTACCCTTAGGGAATAATTAACCAGTTACAATGAGCCAGTCTTCCGTGATAACATTATCGTATACTTTTTCGGTTTTCAGCGAGATGCTGACCCACTATTTTTTGATGATCGATTCCCAGACTATAAAGCTAACCTCAAGAAGTCACCCTAGAGCGTTTTTTTATCAAATTCTCAGTATATGTCCGTATAAAGTTGAAACAGAGAATTATCCCGACAAGCAGGCCATTTATCCAGTAAATCCCCTTGTCATTTCCACGACAAACAGTGTATATATATATATATATATATATATATATATACACAATGAAAAACACTTTTGATGACCCTGTTTTGACAACTCCTATTATGTTTACCGTTTCAATATTATGTTTTATTAATGGCTTTACTGGTAGTCCGTCTCCCTTGCAGAGGGACAAATTGTAATAAATGCTCATACAAATTCCAGTCGAATTTTACCAGGGTCGTCGGATAATTTTCAACTTCATCATCAACAAAAGGTGTTGGAATTCTTGCTATCCATTGGATTCCCAAAGTTTAAAATGATATTCCAACTGTTTGAATCTACTTCTGGATGTCTCAGCAATGATTAGGCACTAATATGAAAGCAGCATTCTAATCAGTAGCGAAAAAAAATTATTTTAATCATTTTTAACTTCCCAGTGAAAGTTATGGTAATGGGTGCGATTTTGCGAATCCCGAATTTTGACATATCTCTACAATTCAAGGTCCCCAGAGTCGAATACAATAGTTTTTAAGTGGACGTCTGATGTGTGTATGTACGTATGTTCGTATGTGCGTTCGGAATTATTTTTCATCTTGATTATTTCGAGAAAAAACATGCTATCGACGTGGGACCAATTGCATTTGACGCATAATCACGCAACTTAGAACTGATTAGATTTTCAGCAAAATGGTTTGAGCTGTTTTTTATGGAGAATAAAAAAACTAAAAAAAATGGTAAACTACCTGAACTTTGCAATTTATAAATTATACTATTTTTAATACAGAATTTTAAGATCTTTTAACGTCGATATAACTAAAGCTTTTGACAAAGTGCGCTTAAAAGATGCCCTGTAAATAATGGGAACAAAAAGGCTAAACCATAGACTTCTTAATGTAATACACGACATAAGACCCAATGCAGAAGAAAAATCAGAGTAGAACACATTACAACGAAAGATATACACGTAAACACAGGAATTAGACAGGGAGACTCACTCAGTCCTTTCATAATTAATGTGATAATGAATGAAATAATAGAAAATCTCCCCAGAACGGCTGGATACAAAATGGGAAATACTTTCTTCTATGCTATATGCTACGCTGACGACGCGGTTCATATTGCAGATTCCGAAGATAATCTCCAAAGACTACTTCATTCTTTTAACACCAAATCAAAAGAAATAAACATGCTTATTAACACCGAGAAGACTAAATGTTTGGTAACATCAAAGAAACCGATAGGGTGTAAGCTGAAAATCGACTCCAAAATCGTCGAGCAAGTAAACCGTTTTAAATATTTGGGAGCAGATATAACGAGCCAATGAAATCTACCTCTCGAAGTAAGAGAGCAAACAATGAAAGCGGTTCGAATTTTGGGATGTTTGGGAGAAATTGTCTGGAAGAACAAATACCTAAATACGAAAAGCAAAGTCAAGATATATAAAACGGCAGTAAGACCTACACATACACATACACAGCAGACCAGATACAAACAAAACTCTACAAATGATGAGAACAGCTGAAATGAAGACCCTAACAAGTATTCAAGGCAAAACTCTATACGATAGAGTACCAAATGAGGATATCAGAATACAATGGACACAGGAAGATAAGTGAGACAGAGAAGACGATTTTGGAACAAACGTATAAAAAGAATGGAGAACAACAGACTCGTCAAAAACGCAAAAATGAATGATCCAGTAGCCTACTAATATGTATCCATATTAGAAAGAATAAGAAAAAGATCTTTTGAATAATATGACTATTGCATGTAAGAAATATTTTTAAGAAAAATATCATGACAATATTTCATAAAGAGAGATAGTTTTAGAAAACAAAAATAGGAATTGGAAAATTTGAAACTTGTGTCAGTACTGAGAGAATAGCATTGAAGACGCTATAATAGTAAAAATTTATTGTTAGTAATAATCAAACATTGTTTATAACAATTGAATATTGTTACTAACAAATGGTTATTAATCATAACAATTAAAAAATAAATTTCAATTGTTATAAACAATTGTAAATAGCTCCCGCTTATGAAATGATAAGAAAAAGTTTAAAAGAATACGGTTGACCTAAACAGAATATTGTTAATGACAATTATAATTTGTTATAAACAGTTTGAAATCGTATTTTGTAATAATTTTAATAATAATAATGATAACTATAACAACAAAACATATGGTATTTGTTCATTCTTTTCACTGGGAAGTTAGTCGTGTGGACTTCTCGGGTGCAGCTCAAACCACTGATATTTTTGTATTCTGTTTAAAAATTTTAGCAACCCTTGTACATTGTTTCAATCACCGAAATATATTTGAATAATCCTATAATTTTTTACCTGTCAATACAGAACACTCTTATAATGAAAATTTCTTGATACACAACAATATTAAACACACTTTCGATAAATAGTTTTTCAAATAATTGAGGCCACCTGCAAGTCGATCAGAAGTATACTGGTTGCAAAGTTACTACATAATAACTTATTAATGGTTAATGTTATGCATGATGCCCTGAAAATCAAAGGGATGAAAATAAATGTGAGCAAAACGAAAGTAATGGTTTTTGAAAGAGAAGAAAGCATGACAAACTGTCGGGTTTCGATTGAGGGAAAAAGAGTGGAACAAGTTAATGAATTTGTGTACTTGGGTTCAAAATTTACTAGAGATGAAAAGTATGACAGTGACATTGAGCGAAGGGTGTTGGCAGGAAAACAAATGAATATGAATGAATAGCCAGAAAGTGTCAAAAAAGGCACGTCTGGCGGTGCATAGAGGTGTGTTGGTTCCTAAACTTATATATGGTAGTGAATGTTGGGTTTGGCAGAAGAAGCATGAAAATAGGATTAATGCTGCGGAGATAAGTAGTCTGAGAAGTATAGCCGGAGTGACTCGGTTGGATAAAGTTAAGAATAGTGAGATAAGAAAACGCTGTGGTGTAAAAGAAGATGTGGTCACAAAGATGGATAAAGGAATGCTTAGATGGTTTGGACACGTAGAAAGGAACAAATTTATAAGGCGAGTGTAAATGGACAAATAGGTAGAGGTCGACCTCGGAGAACATATCTCGATCATATCAACATTGTTTTGAAGAAAGGCCGGGTCAAGAGTACCAATAACCGACAAGCATGTATAAGAGCACTGATAAAAGTAGAGAAAGCAAAAGATGTGTGTAAGAACCGTAGCGGAAGTGGAAGGAAGTGGTCTCTGCCTACCCCTACGAGAAAAAGGTGTGACTTTATGTATGTATGTATACTTTTTAAATAGTACACCCTGTATAAATTTTTAGTTTTTCATAATTTTAATAAAACGACGTGCTGTTATTTTAGCTCATTTTCGAACCTTAACGACAGTACAAGATTTAATTTTATTGAAACACCGAAAAGGATTCCCTTTTTCGTTACTAAATTTTCTCTACATTTAAGAGAGTGAGAAAGGCCGTTTACAGTCAGCTTTATCCGAAAATTCGTTTAAAATTCATACATAACCATTTAACTCGACAAATCTCCAGAGTATAATAACAGCTAATTCTATTTGAGATGCGCTTTACTGACGCATCCAGCAGAAGAGCTTCTTCCATCTCCCTCCCAACTTCGGTTTTTCAAACGACACCAAAAGCCAATTACATTTAATTTATTGCTCGCCGGGAGGGGGCGACTGTAAAGGTGGAAATGAGCACGTGAAAGTTATGAAAGTTAAAATGGAACTTTTGCCTCGATCCGCACATGAGGTTAATTAATGCCTCAGGTCGTTTTTCCTTGTCATATAATTAATGGAAACAAACAAGTTAGCAAAGCTTTAAATGTTTCATTACCTGAACGGTCTCATTTTCCACATCTGGATGTGCCGCTAAGGCTATCAAAAAATAAATGAAAAAAAATTAATGATGCTGTAATAGTGAAGAGGGTTAAGAAACAATCGATACACAATTTAACAGGATGGACTGTGTTTTATCGTTTAATAAACTCACCAATTCTGATTAATTAACACTTCACAGGATTTGTGATTTGATCACTAGTTGCATGCACATGCGCTTGTACAAGATGGCTGTTTCGGATATCAATTAGTTACTTACTCCGTAGCGCTACAGCCCCCGATGGGCCTTAGCTGAGGCAACAATTTGCCTCCATCTATCTCGGTCTTCCATAACTTCTAAACTATTCCCTTTGTCCATTTTCCGGAGGTCCTATGTTATATTATCACGCCACCTTAATCTCGGTCTTTCAATTGGTCGTCTTCCTTATGGTGCTCTGTCCCATATTAAGCAGACCATTCTATCCTCTGGCTGTCTTCTTACGTCTCAAGCCCATCTCAACCTTTGTGCCTTTATGAGGTTAATCAGTTGTGGATGATTGTATATTTGTTCCAGTTGATTCGGTAGCTCCACGTATCCTGGTTTTTGGTGGGTACGAAAATTTTCCTCAGCAATTTTCTCTCTAATCTTCGAATGAGTTCCTCATTTTGCACCGTAAGAGTCCTGGTTTTGCAGCTGTACATTACCACGGGTCTTATTATGGTCTGGTACGTTTTGATTTTAGTTCTCCTAGTCACGTATTTGGACTCTAAGTATATCCTTTAGGGCGTATAAGCACCTGTTGGCTGACTTTAGGCGTTCTCTGATTTCTTCACTCATATCGTTGTCGGATGTGATTGTGGACCCCAAGTATTTAAATCGTCTTACATTTTCAAAGTTGTATCTGTTCATGGTCACATTTTATTCTACCCTAGGTCTGACTGGTCTTGAGACATGCATATATTTTGTTTTCGCCTCGTTGACTTTAAGCCCCATAAATGCCGCTTCTTTTTCGATTTCGTAAAATACTTTTATAATGCTTACGCTCATTGCGTCTATTTCGTCGGCATGTGCTAGCAGTAAGTTTGAACACTGACCTTGAATAGCTGAGTTTCAATTTTGGCTTCTCTTACTACTTTCTCCAATGCGATATTAAACAGCGTAGGACACAAGCTTTGGTTACTCTGATCAGCTTAGGTGGGATGCCAAACTCAGCCATTGTATGCCATATTTTGACCCTTTTTACACTGTCGTGTGCCTGCTGGAAATCTATACATAACTGGTGGAGGTCTTGATTGAATTCCCAATTGATTGAATTCCCAACTTTTCTCTAGCAATTGCCTAATGGTAGAAAGCTGGTCCGTTGTTGACCTATTCGCTCCGAAACCGCACCGGTAGTCTCCCAATCTTTTTTCTGAGGAGGTTAGTCTTTGAAGACATATGGTCCAGTCATATTGGGAGATTAGGTGGAATTAAAAGGGGAAACTAAAGTGTCTAAATTTATTAAAAAATGAAGAACGGCTAAGCTTTTTCAATGACAGAAATGCAACCAAACAACAAATTGCAGCAGCAGAAAAGACTTTTATTATTGCTTTGTATGGTAAATCAAAGAATAAAACTATGGATTTTACATGTACCACCAATATACTGCTAAGAAAGAGCTGCATACAAATTTCGCTACCACCAACATCAGCTGCTGCTTCCCAACACAGCTTTCGTGAATATCACCAAGTTCAAAAATGGCTTGGAAATTATTTAGATCCGTGTCACTGGGGATGGAGTTTGGATGACAATTCACTGCAACCCATACCGACGACTCTTCCACATGAACAATCAAAATGTTTTAATTATTAATAACTGTTCTACGTTTTTACTTAAAAATAAGTAGAAACTAAGAAATATTTTGTATTTCCATAATACCTATGCCGAAATGCCAATACTTTAAGATTAACGTACGTGTTAAATTAAATTTCCCACAACTGCAGAAATTCGAACAAAATTCAAGTTTTGGTATTTACTAATTTGAATTTGTCTCAATAACCGGTAAAGATAGGACAACAGTTATAAAGACTAACTTTTTAAAAGGTTTTTTTGTATTTCAAAAAAGAGAAAATCGGCAGCCATTTTATAAGATGGCGGTCGTAGCACAGCATGCTCGAATGTTGATTTTTAATATGTTGTTACTAGGTGCTAGTGTTATTTCTAGGTAGAGGAGTAGTTTTACCTAATATGACTGGACTAATATTGCAGCTTTTTAGTACGACCAGTAATGACCTACACTGCAGAGACAGAAAAAACAAAACGAATCCTTCTTCTTCTTCTTTAGGTGCCCTGTCCTCCTCGGACGTTGGCAATCATCAGCGCTATCTGAACCTTGTCTACAGCTCGGCGGAACAATGTGGTAGTGCTCACTCCATACCATTGTCTTAAGTTTTTTAGCCAGGATATCTTTCTTCTACCCGGGCCTCTTCGTCCTTCGATCTTCCCTTCTATAATAAGCTTTAAAAGTCGATACTTGTCATTTCTTAAGATGTGACCAAAATACTCCAGTTTGCGCTTTTTTAGTGTAAACAGAACTTCCAGCTGCTTGTCGAGGCGTTGAAGTACCTCGGTGTTACGCACTCTTTCTACCCAGGAGATTCTTAATAGCCTTCTGTACGTCCACATTTCAAAGGCCTCCAATTTTTTGCACATCGCATCTGTCAAAGTCCAAGCTTCCATTCCATAAAACAGTATGCTAAACACGTAACAGCGAAGCACTCGGACGCGCAGAGGCAAGCTTAAATTTCTGCTGCAAAGTACTTTACGCATTTTCAGGAACGAAGCACGAGCTTGTTCTATTCTGGCACGAATCTCCTGCATGCTGTCCCACTTCTCGTTTAGTTGACACCCAAGATATTTAAAAGTTTCTACTCGCTCAATTCGTTGACCGTTAATTGTCAGGTGACCGTCCACGTTGTTTGATTTGCTAACTGCTAGCCACTTTGTCTTTCTCACGTTCAGGCTAAGTCCGGCCTCTGAGCTTGCAGCCGTCACGCGGCTTACCAGCTCCTGCAGTCCTTCCAGTGAGTCGGCAACAAGAACCGTGTCATCCGCATACCTCAGATTGTTGATATTAATCCCATTGACAGATATCCCCTCGTCACATTCATCCAACGCCTCTTGAAATATCCTGTCGGAATACAAATTAAATAACAGTGGTGATAAAATGCATCCTTGACGAACGCCTCTCAGGATTTTGATCTCGTCGGACGCGGTGTTATCGATTCTTATTTGAGCACTTTGGTTCCAGTAAATGTTGGCTATTATTCTAAGGTCTCGTTGTTCCAGTCCTATGTCTTTAAGAATGTTGATCAGTTTTTAAAACGAATCCTGGAAACGACAAAAATGAAAGTTCTTCGTAAAATAACTAATAAAACACTATGCGATGGAGGGGAAAGTGACAACATTAGAGAAATATGCCGGGTAAAACCAGTCAACGACGTACACCTGTGTCAACATTTTAATGGCATTTCAGCGATTATTTACTACACCAAACATAAAAAAAAAGTTTTGCTTCAAAGAATAATGTGACAAAAGTCTTAAAACTTTATTGTCATACTTTGTACACCAATATAAAAAGTAAAACGAATCAAAAAAATAAATAACTAATAGAAAGAATTATATTAGCTATAAACTTAGCGAGCAACACACATGCACGTCTATCGCGCGGCCAAAAACAAAAGAACACGCCAATTCTAGCCCGAACGATCTAAAACAAAAAGAGTGATAATTGCCTACAAACAATTGCCTAATGGAAGGATTATTAACCGATAGTTTGTTACATGCTTCTCCCGTTTATCCCTCTATATTTACTGCTTCGGACCTACAAATCTGCAGTTAGTTCGGCGGCTAAAGCATTTTCTGTACGAATTTATTTATTTTTGTAGCAATTATACTCCTATTTTAGGAAAAAAAAACCCACGTCGGCTTAATCGTTAAAAATCTGACCCATGCATGTATTCTTTGCTTCTTTTTCTTGACCATTCAAATGGATAGGATAATAAAGGTGAAAAAGGACCTAGTAGTATCAAACATGAAGGAGAGATTATCTTAAGGGATAATTTTTCCTATTAATTTCTTTTTTTTCTTAATATTTAACTGGAAAAAAAAAAATAAAGGAAGATAAGGACATAAGTAGCATTAAAAATGTTCCTTCTCTTTCTTGATATTCAACTGGATAGAAAAATGACACAAGTAGAATCTAAAATGAAGAAAAGGGTGGCCTAGTGTCACGTGCCTATTTTTTCCCATCTACGGTTCATTATAATTGTGCCTTACTCGTAAGTAGTGTTGCATAACTTTCGATAGTTGGTTTGCAATTTCTGTGTGGATGGGACTGAATATCCACACGGACGTGGACGAGGCACAGATTTGAGAAGATTGTGGGTTGACGTTTATTCCGCGCCATTTTTCTTGATTTCCGGGATAGGAGCGGCAGTCGTGTTTTGAGAGTCTTGGAGGCCAGGTGTCGGTGAACGTTGTTGGGGACGGTGTGTTATTAGCACGTGTGCAGAACCTCTACGGGATTTCTTTCATATCTGGCTGTATTTGGGCCATCTTAATTGGATTTTGAAGAAAAACCATTCGATTTTTAACTTGACCATTTTGTCTTGCCTTTGTTGTGGAGATTTCTTTTGGATTTCTGGCGTCAAGTTAAAATAACCGTTATCGGGATCTATTTGAGGGAAGCCATTGTTATCTAACCAGTGCCGCCCCCATAATCTAACCAGCCACAGGAGTAGGCCTCAGGAGTAGGCCACAGGAGTACATGTGAATTCGCATACCCAAAGGTTATCAGTGATTTATTTTTAAATATATAACGCTGTGTCTCATTTCGACACCACCAGTAAGTTCTTTTTCAGTTTATAAATATAGTACTTTGTGAATTCGTATACCCAAAGGTTATAAGTGATTTATTTTTAAATATATAACGCAGTGACTCATTCTGACACCACGATTACGTTCTGTCTAGTTTATTAGTTTATTGATATTTTAAAGGACAACCATTGTAAAGATATTTTTAAATAAACTCGATTGTTTTGGCAGTGAAAATCTTTTTGTAAACGGTTAACTAGTGAATCTTCTTTGCCTTTAAGTAAATGTTTGAATAAGTGTTATTAGTGAGTTGATTTATATGTTTTTCCTTTTTTTTTTGTAGCTTGATAAAGTCTGTTACTTTTACTTTTGTTTTGGTTATTTTATAAAGTTGTAAATTTTACATTTTTGGTTTGTTTTAGCAAGAAAATTTTATCATAGCTGTTAATTTTGACTATATTTGTTACGATGTTGCTATTGAACTGTGTACCTTAATTATCTATTGTGTGAGTAAAGTATCCAACATATTTTTGCTATAATTTTATTTATTTGGTTCACCATAATCATAGTTGTTTATCTTGTAGCCCTGCTAGTGCCTATAAGATCTAGGGGTTTCCGGCTTATACCGCTCAAGTCGGTGGCGCGGCTCACTTTTATATTTTTTTTCTTCTACCCTCTACGGCTGAGCTCGGGCATAATTTGCCAGTAGAGAAACCGCTAGCAGAGTACTCTTTAGAGAACGAAAAAGACGTGGCACTAGTTTCTAAAATAACTGCCCCCACTGTTTGATTACATGAACTTAAATTTGTTTGCTGACTTTTTAAATCCACATCAGCAGTATAACAATTTGAATGGGGAAGACCACTAAGTGATCCTTTCAAACCTCTTTTAATCGATGAATAATGATATTGGTTCAGTGTACATATAATATCATGGATCAAAATCAAAGCAAATATATTCTACAGCGTTTTGAAATCAGCATTTTCATTTAAAATTAAATGCCAGAAATAAGTGCAAGGTGCTATGAGCCTATGACGTACTAGACCCTAAATCTATCTCTGTCTGTTTCCATGCTCACACCATTGTAGTGTGGTTGATGGTTTACTATGATTGGTCAGCTCAAGGTCGATGGGCGTGTAGGGTTTAGTCCGTTACACTAATAAAAGCAATTATTAAAAATGGCGCATAAAATTGTATGTTTGAAATCAAATCCCTGTATTTTATACATGAAATAGACCGAATAAAATATAAAAAAAATAATATATGTTAGTTTTTGGACATACAGAATACGATTATGCTGTTTTAAAAAATTAGTGGTCTCCCCCATTATTCACTACTAATATTAGAGATTCATATCAACAGATGGCGTATCACAAAACTTTCGGGTTAGCCACTGTATAATCCAGAATGTTTACAACTGCAAGCCTGTGCATGAACCAGCTTCCGCACCGACGAGTCCCCCGTTCTGCTTTTCTTTTTTGTTTTTTAATCGGCCATCGATTAAACAATTTTATGTATCCTGAGCTTCTGGACTTTTTTACTGCATGACCCGTTTTGTAAATTCGCTATTGAGGATTACGCAGAATGGGACGCGATTATCGTATTCTGTTTGAATATTTTCAGATTTTACGGTTTGCTTTTTAAGGACTATAAATTAGTAATGTTTTTATTGTCCCCAAAAAAATCGTTGTGGAGTCGAAATAACATGTTATTGTTTACAAATAATACTGGGCGAGAAACAAATTAAGTGATAATGGTACATATAAAGATCTCAGACTCACCTCGGTAGGAAAGCTCTTGCCTAATTCTTTCTGTTCGTTTCGTCCTTTCATTGAGTTTAAATAATAACAAACTAACTTAATTAAAAATGGGGTAGAATTGATTCTCTTTCTTTTGAGGTTAATTCTTCAAATTGCGAGAATTTAAAGTTGAAAGGTCCCTCGAAAATACAACACATACTTGGAAGAAGAAAAATAAACGGGGGCTGTACAAATACAAATCCAAGTTTTGTGTTTATTTTACCAAAAAACTTCATTAAAAAAACGTAGTAACAAACGTCTTTTGGGTTATTTCTGATTTAACATAATTGATCTAGTATGGTCTTTTCCGACGTGTACAGCCATAGATCTTTTTTTATTATTTAATAATGATACCATGCTGAAACATCAACTAAAATAATTTCAGCACCATATATCTTTTTCGAGAATGCAACATAGACCAGCAACATATATTTTCATCTACTCTTTGTCCCGGAATTCCATTATAAGGAACATTCTTTCAGGAAGTTCTCGGAAAAATTTCCCTTATTCGGAAAAGTCTACCTCTTAGAGTGGTAAGAGACGTATACTGCCCTGTTTAATAAACTTTTTAATCGGTATGTTTACACAATTGTTTCATCGAAATGTTTTATAAAATACCAAGGGTATACAAGATGTACCTACTAGATATCACCACACCCACATGATAAACAGAGTTTTAGCAAAGCAATATAACCAAGATATAAAGGTTCTATTAACAAACTCAGGTTTAGCATCATTGCAGAAAATTGTCAGAATAGTATATTCTTCAACGAGCAGAGAATAATAGCCATTATACGCAAGTAGAAGACTATTCTTTCTCTACGACCATCGCTATAACTCGTTAAATTCTCCATCTTATTGTCGTAATCGAATAGTCGACATGACAGTTTATCAAAATGAACATGACATTCGCGATATCAAGTTAGAGGAGCAGAGCCCACTCGTGAAACAGCTGTTTTATTACAGCTTTCTCATTGGTCTTAGCCTGTTGGATCCTGAACATTGAAATTGGTGATTGGTTGTCAGCTGTTGAATAATGTATCAGGATCTTGGTGATTGGTTGTCAGCCGTTGAATGATGTATTAGGATCTAACATATCTAAGGAATTATATCCATTCATCAATATATAACGCATATGTTATTATTGTAGAGAAAGGTATATTATTAAAGAATTAGTGTACGCAAACAAAAATATAACAATGTATTTGTTTTTTGAAAGTTATCTAAAACTTAACTAAACGCTGATTTGCTGCTCCAGCTCTTGACAGGTTCCAGTAAATAGTTTATTAATATGAACGATGGTATTCTACTGTTCTATTCTGCAAGGAAGCAAAAGATGTGTGTAAGAACCGTAGCGGAAGTGGAAGGAAGTGGTCTCTGCCTACCACTACGGGAAAAAGGCGTGACTATATGTATGTATGTATGGTTCTGCAACCTAAAACGGAAACTTTTTATAATGTGCTAAGGTCAATCATAGGGTTCACTAGAGATCCATTTTGAAACTTTTTTAATTTCTTATTCAGTGCTTTCATTTTAAAACCAGCCAGTCCAAATAACTTTTAATTTTGCGTAAATGTAAAAAAAAACAAAAAATACGTCAAATTTTAAATCATAGAGAAGGTTAAAAATGTTATTCTGCTGTATCCAAGTGGCACCCCTTTAACATCTCCCACCCCTACCTTTTTATACAATAAAATCCAAGAAAAATGCAAATTGGCCATATAAACAACAATTTATTTTGCGAAATAACAGGAGACCATAACAAAAACGATCTACGCCACTGTCAAATAGGTAGACGTCTAATTATGGATCAATTAACCTTTTTTGACATTTTTTGTCAATTTGTTTAAAAAAAATGGATGGTATATTTAGTTGGTTATTCGCGGTTAAATTAGCTGTTTCTAATTTAACTACTATGCACCTTTATTTTACATAAAATTTCCTACTGAAATAAGGCTACTTGTTGCTCGCAAAATTTTTAATCCAGCTTCATTTAACAGTCTTTTAAATGTTTTACTGCATCGTTTTCGCCCTTGCCATGACCTTCTAGAATAACTTCCTACCCCATTCAAACGTCTTGCCGTTCCTCTGGGGAGCAAAATAAAATACAGCCCAGGTATGGTCTGCCTGTCGTAAAAGGCGAATAAAAGACTCCCAATCCAAAATGTCATGCGACCCGTGCTGATGGAAGCAAGGCGGTGAGGAAGCACCGTAGTTGTCGGAGCCCAAAAGAAACCGAGCGACATCCTGTAGTAATAACAGAGAACGCTGGTTGACCGTAATTACGTCAAACTGATACGGGTTCCAGGACTCTAGGAAGTTGCATGTAATGAGGAAGTAGACGAACTTGCAAGAAGAGGTTCGGAAAAACACAAAAACTGCTGGAAAAGCATACCAGAAAACCAACACATCAAAGGGACGTGCCATAAAAGGACGGCAGAACTGTTACCGATGAACAGGAAGAAGCTAAGAATCATTAAGGCAGCGGTTCTCAAACTTTTGTTATTCACGCTCCCCTGTTTTAATTTAAAAAATGTTGCGCCCCCCAATCCGTAGACCTAGGAATTTGGACTAAAATAGGCAACATTGTCTCGTCGAGAGCGCCAAAGATGCTGTCGGAAAGTTCGCGGCGTTCGTGCCACGTATTCAAGCTTCCTGGTCTTTCTCGAACTGTCTGAACGCGACTATAAATACAAAAGCGCACATACGGTATTCTCAGTCTCTCAGTGAAGGTGTTTTAACACTAAGCAAGCATTATTGTGAAGTGTGAGTGTATAAGTAGATGTAGTATGGATAAATTTTTAAAACGAAAACTTGAGGATGACGGGGCTTGTACATCGACAGGTTCAGGTGGAAATCGTCCGAAATCTAAAACAAGAAAATATGACCCATCACACCTAAATTTGGGCTTTACTAGCCTTGAAGTAGGTGGCGAAGAAAAACCACAATGCGTTATCTGTTTAAAAGTATTGGCTGCAGATAGCATGAAACCAAATAAATTACAGAGGCATCTAGAAACGCTGCACAGAGAATATGTCAATAAACCGCGAGATTTTTTTGTGGAGAAACTCAATTGTTTAAAAAACAAAAATCCAGCTTCCATAGAGTACTGGCAGTAAATGAGAAGGCTCTCTTGGCATCATATAAAGTGGCATACAAAGTAGCTAAATGCAAAAAACCGCACACTATTGCAGAGCAACTTATTTTACCCGCTTGCAAAGACATTGTAGAAATAATGTTTGGTGAAAATTTTACTTCACAACTTAACAATATTCCTCTGTCAAATGATACAATCTGTCGACGAATTAACGATATATCAGTTGATATGCAGCACCAGCTTGAATCTGAGCTTACTGGAAACTTGTTTGCTATACAACTTGACGAAGCAACTGACTCTAGTAATGATTCCCATTTGATTTGCTACATTAGATTCTGTCAATGTTCTAAAATATGTGAAGATTTATTGTTTTGTAAACAGATTGAAGGAAGAACTACAGCCACCGAGTTGTTCAAGATTACAAATGATTCTATTAATAAAATGAATTTGCAATGGAAAAATTGTATTGCGATTTGCACCGATGGAGCTCAAGCCATGTCTGGTAAATACAACAGTTTACAAGCGCTAGTAAAAAAGGAATCCTCACAAATTATCCGGACGCACTGCATGATACATCGGGAAGCGTTAGCATCAAAATCTAAGCTAAGCCCTGGACTAAACATGATTTTGACAGTAGTTATTGAAGTTGTTAACTTTATAAAAACCAGACCACTAAAAACAAGGATGTTCTCTGTTCTGTGTGAAGATATGGGAGCTGAGCATCAATCTTTGTTGTTTTATTCCTCATCCAGATGGTTGTCACGCGGTAAGACGGTTAAGCGTGTCTTTGAATTAAGAAGGGAAATAGCGATATTTTTAAGCGAGGAAGCATTCAACAGATTTTTTCGACAAATTATTTTTACCGAAGCTATCTTATTTAGTAGATATTTTTGAAAAACTTAATATACTTAATCTTCAGCTGCAAGGAAAAACGTAAATATATTTGATTTAAGTCAAAAGATTGATGCTTTTTGTAAGAAATTGCAGTTATGGCATAACAAATTGAAAGAAAACAGTTTGGAAATGTTTCCCACATTTTGCGATTTTGTGCAAGATTCCCCATTGAAAGATATTCATAAAGCTGTGATGCTAAAAACCATAGGAAGCCATTTAGAAAACTTAACTGAGAATTTCAAGCGATACTTCTTTGCAGAAAAAGATATCAAGTTGTCAGACTGGAGCTGGGTTTTAAATCCATTCGAAAATAGACCTGTCGGACTATCACTGCAAGATGAAGAACAACTAATAGATATTTCAACAAATCCCTTACAAAAATCAAACTTTGTTAACAAATCTTTAACAAACTTCCGAACGACTACTCCGTTATAAAAGCCAAAGCGCTTAGAATTCTGTTGCCTTTTCCAACGTCCTACCTTTGTGAAACTGGATTTTCTGCACTTGCTGTCGTGAAATCTAAATACAGAAATAAACTTCAAGTAGAAAATGAACTCAGAGTGGCCATCTCTAACATAGAACCAAATTTAGAGAAGTTGTGCGCCTTAAAACAAGCTCATGTTAGCCATTAGTCCTTAGAATGTTTCTTTGTCATCATTAAGTAAGTAAAATTTCAATAAAGATTTTTTAAAAATCTATCTGTAGCATTTTATCATTACCATTTTATTTTTAATCTGACTGTGCCCCCCCTAATCATGTAAACGCGCCCCCCTTAGGGGGCGCGCCCCACAGTTTGAGAAACGCTGCATTAAGGGACTGTATAATGAAGGCCTGGCCTGCGGGTTGTGCGGTGGGGATACGGGGGCGGTGGAGCACGTGCTGTATTGATGCGTGGCGCTAGGAAGGATGGGCGGAGTTTTTGGGCGGCTACATTGTTCTCACCCAGTACAGAACTTCTACAAACTGGATTGTGTGCAGCGTGGTTTTAGGTCTTGGGGATTAATCCTAAATAGTGGTGGAGTTTTTATTGAGTGGACCTGACACAGTCCTTGGAGTATTACAGTAGACCTTTAGCTTTCAGACTCTTAAGCTCTCCGTAAAGGATTTTCTCCACCTCTGCCATACGACTTATTGTGGAACGAATTTTGCATATTAAATTGGCAACATACCTTTAACAGTATCCCTTATCCAATAAAACCAAGTCCCTTATTCAGTAACATTCCTTGCACGATTAATTTTTCAAATGTTTTTGGGTCAAAAATTAAACAGACTACCACAAAAAAGGAACAATAAATGAGATTACTTTTAACGATAATCCATTCGCAAGTACAAACTTGTTTATCTTCTAACAAATTATTTAAAACTGTTAATCTTAACGGATTGTTTTTATATCTGTCATTAACAACGAAAACAAATTATTTTTTTAAATAATTTCATATTGTTGCGTTATTATTGCCCATGCTTTAGATGTATATATTTCCAAAATTTTAGTATAATAATGTCCGCACTTGTATTTTAACTTAATTTTTATTTGTTTTTGTACTATTTTATACAGTGCCTTTATTCCTCCACTTTGCCCTTGCTCTTTCTCTTCTCAACCATAAGATCCAGAATTTCTAATGTTATCAAAGGTTTTTTCTTGGTTGTTTTGCTTATTAAGTGTTCTTTGGCTATTGTTTCTAATCGTTTCTAATTGTTTCTAGTTTGTTGATGTCTCTCATACATTCGTTACTCTCCTTCTTTACAGAATTATGGATTTTAGGGTCCTCAAGAAATTTTGTATCGATATAGTTGTTTTGACATTTTGTTATCTTCTTTATCCTGATACTGAGTTTAGCTATTACTGGGTTGTGATCGGAATTAATGTCAGCATCTGGGTATGTTTTCGTAGCCTTCACTAAGTTTATATAGCGGTTGTTAAAGAGTGTGTAGTCTATTTGGTTTCTTACCGGATTGTCCGAGCTATCCGCAGGAGATTTACGGGTATAAAATCTGCGTTCTGGTGGTTTGAAGAAGGCATTTGATATCATAAGATTTTTGTCTTGACAGAACTCTATTGGTCAATCACCTCCATGTCTATATCTATGTCTATGCTAATGTTCAATCTTTTATTTTTTATATTTTCGTTGACGTGAAGTATAGTTACTAAATGAATTGATTACTCGCAATACATGAATATGAATACCTACAGTGGAAAGACATCATTGTCGTAAGAACTGTTTAAATTTACGCAAGTAAATTTGACAGTGCCCTATGGTCGCTACCCTTGCTTCACAACGACCACGTTACTTTAGAACACGTGTTTTTTGCACGGTTCTAAATTTTCCAATTTTTTAATTTAATTTAAGTGTCACAGTCTCCATGTTAGCGCATTTATGTTACGAAAAGCGAATGAACGTTTCGAGCCTCTTGGGAAATTACTCATCAGAAGCACGTTGATTACAAAAATGCAAAAATATTACACTTACTACGTTTATATATACACACGTATATATAAAAAAAAATTTTTGATAGGCCGTCGGGAATTGAAATATTTTATCGAGATATATCGGTGAAAATGACTAAATTCGAAATCAAAAGAACCACTTAGATGTAAACTTGAAATAAATAAAGAAGTAATTAAACAGGAAATGAAGTTCAAATACCTGGGTATAGAAATTATAAGTTATGGAAACGTAGAAGAGCAAGTACGAGAACAAGTAGCTAAAGCCAGCAAAGTAGCCGGATTTCTTAACGACGTAATCAACACCTAAAACAAGAAACAAAAACAAGGATTTACAAATCGGCAACAGGACCCATCATGACTTATACAGCAGAAACAATACCAGATACATCCAAAACAAAACGTCTAGGAACAACGGAGATGAAGATACTAAGGAGAATTACAGGGAAGACTTTGATGGATAATAAAAGGAGTGAGAACATTAGACAAATGTATAAAACGAAGAGTATCAATAATTGGGTATCGAAGAGAAAACAAGAATGGAATCAACACTTAAATCGTATGAGAGAAGATATACTAATTCGTATCGCTAGAGATAAGTCGCCAAAGAAAGACGAAGAATAGGTCGGCCAAGAAAGAGGTGGAGGGACAATCTAAATCGTGGCTAATATAATCGAAGAAAACAGGCCATGAGCCTATCATGAATAAGAGAAGAAAATGACTAAATTGTTGTAGTGAAGGGACTTCAGCACCCAGCATAGATGTTTTTTTTAAAAGTCTATAAGTGATATTCAAGAACAGCACATAAAAAAATGGACTACATGACATACCACAGACTACCCGTGCATGGCAATAAATCTATGGTAACATAAAAATCAAGATAATTTCTATTATTACCCATAATTACCATACTCGCCAAAATTTTTAAAGTCATACTAAAACAGAGAATTATGAAATATCTCGATTCGAATAAATTTACCAGCTGCTGTCAATTTGGATTCAGGAGTAAATGCAGCACCACCCATGCTGTTTTTAAAATTGTAACAGACATGGTAAAGGGCTTGGAAGAGAGCATGGATACTTTTATTACTCCATTTGATCTATCAAGAGCTTTCGACTGTGTCTGCCACACTACTTTAGTTAAAAAATGATTTCAGAGGCGTATCTCTCGTTCTGATACAGTTATACTTAAGTAATAGAAAACAGGCAGTCTATATAAATGAGATATGGTCTAATTTTCACACTATTTTACATGGGGTACCTCAGGGATCCGTCCTTGGTCCGTCACTCTTCATCATTTAAGTAAACGACCTTTTCCACTTTATGTCACCTCTTAATTGTGTTGCACACGCCAACGACGAATATTTGAAAACACCCTCATTTCTCGATAATGTGTCTTGATCAAATTCGAAATTTCATGTTACGTGTTTCGATTTGTAAAAATTAATTAATTAACTAATTCATAATGTTATTATATATCAAAAGAAAAAATAATAAGGATTGATTGCAAATTATTAATGTTAAGGAGGGCGATTACAATAATGTTATAAACTTTAATAATATACATATAGGATTGTACAGTTTAATATATATATATATATATATATATATATATATATATATATATATATATATATATATATATATATATTATATTTTCGATGGGTGCTTCAATCTCACAAATTCCAGCAACATATGTGATGGATGGCATATTAAATACCGGTTCTATCTTTTAAACCCTGTTTTAAAAAGAAATATGTAGATGACATCATTGTGTCAATACCTAACTATAGCATAGACGAGATTCTTGATAGATTTAACAGTTATGACCCTTACATTTAATTTACCAACGAAACAAAAGATTTTTCCTTTTCCGTACCATTTCTTGATACCAAGTTCATACGAAATACTGGTAATAAAATCTTAATAGATTGGTACAAGAAATCTTGTTGTTCAAGTAGATTTATTAACTATTCTTCCTACCACAAAAAATCAATAAAAGTAAATTTAATTAAAACAAATGAAAAACGACACAGCGTTTTCTTTTTTATTTACTTTATCAAACCGAGTCACTTTGGCTTTACTTCTCAGACTACTTTTCTTCGCAGCATTAATTCTATTTTCATGCTTTTTCTGCCAAACTCAACATTTACTACCATACATAAGTGTAGGAACCAACACACCTCTATGCACAGCCAGACGTGCTATTTTTGACACTTTCTGGCTGTTTATACAACTATGTAGTGCCCCATTCATTTGTTTTCCGGTCATTACCCTTCGCTCAATGTCACTGTCATACTTTTAATCTCTCGTAAACTTTAAACCCAAGTACACAAATTTATTTACTTGTTCCACTCTTTCTCCCTTAATCGAAACTTTACAGTTTGTTATGCCTTCTTCTCTTTTAAAAACCGATACTTTCGTTGTGCTTACATTTATTTTCATTCCTTTTGATTTTCAGGGCATCATGCATAACATTAACCATCACCTGCAACTCATCTTCAGATGACGCTAATATGACTTGATCATCGGTGTAAAGAAGGCATCTGACGATCAAATCATTCATTTTAAATCCATACGCACTCTCTTTTAAATCTTTTAAACAATCGTCTACGTATAGGTTAAACAGCCATGGCGAAGCCACAGATCCCTGTCTCGTCCCTTTTTCAATGTTAGACCAGTCCGTGCAAGCTCGGTTTATCGTGAGACAAGCGTAAAACATATCCAAATAAAGATAAAGGTAAAAGTGTAGTAAATTTTCCAACCCATGGAAAACTTTCGTATTTGTTGGTATCGATTTGTTCTTGTTTAAGATGCGGTATTTGGAAAATGTGTGCATGCCAGTGTTTCAATTTTTGTATAAATTATTCAACCCGACGTGTGCCTATAAAACGAGAAAACCGCCTCCAGATGATTTAGGGAGGAGAACAATATTTTATGACGCAAATTTATATACGCGACAGCAATGGCACATTCTCCATCCATCTGCTCGCATTTGGATAATTCGAAAGTTTCGTAATTTTGTCACGTGATAATTTCAATGAAACAATGAAAGTATAAAGTTTTTTTTTATTTAATATGGCTGGAAAATTTTACCATTTCGGTTAAAATTATTCAATGTAGGTATTCTGCATGAAAATACTTATATTTGTTTGTGCCGCTCTCTTTTTATTTCTACGACTAAATCGGGGCGACGTTCATGTTTTATTTTTAACACAAATATAGCTTTATGGTCTTATCATTTTTGATAATAAAACTAGTTAAACAATACATTTCAGTCACACTAGAAGAAAAGCCATGGTAGCGGGTAGATACTTATCTGTGAACCCGACAGATAACAGATCTACTTCAGGGATGCGCCCCTGCCAGACGCTAGCCTTGGTTTATCTCCCAATACCATACGGGGGAAACCATTGTTCTACCCTCAGCTCCTTACCAAACCTATACCATTTGCTCTAAATATTCCTTACCCCCTATCAACCCGCCTGGCCAGCGTGATAGGAAAAGGCTAAAAACCTCGTATAAATGATGTCACAAACTTTACCACGGCCCTCAGTCTCCGGCAGCATGAAGATCCCCGGTTACGGTAGCAATCGGACAAGACAGAATGCAGAGGGTGCGAAGAATCCCCGGAGTAGATCAGGCTACCACAGTAGACGAAAATTGCTAATAGCCACTTACAACACTAGAACACTTGGATCGGATCAGAAAATACTAGAACTAGAAAATGAACTTTCTCATATAAAGTGGGATATTCTAGGCCTGTGCGAGACAAGAAGAAAAGGTGAAGCAGAGATGACACTGCAGTCTGGAAATGTGCTGTACTACAAAGGCGATGAAAATATGTCGGAAGGAGGCGTAGGCTTTTTAGTTCACAAGAGACATAAAGATAGCATAGTGCAGTTTGAATATGTTAGCCTGAGAGTCGCATTTATGGTACTAAAACTGAACGATCGATACAGTCTTAAAATAATACAAGTCTACGCTCCAACATCCACGCATAGTGAAGATGAAATAGAGAACTTTTATGAAGACATCACCAAAGCAATAGAAAAGGTTCGCACGCACTTTACTTTTATTATCGGAGATTTCAATGCCAAATTAGGACATAAGGCAGACGACAACGAAACAGCGATGAGGTCGTTTGGATTCGGTAACAGAAACGATAGAGGAACTATGCTTTTAGACTACTTATTGCAGCACAATCTATTTGCAATGAACTCCTTTTTCAAAAAAAAGCCAAATAGAAAATGGACTTGGGCAAGCCCAGACGGTACTACCAAGAATGAGATAGATTACATCGTCTCGGATAATAAGCATATTGTGCATGACGTCCAGGTTCTTAATAGTATCTCAATTGGTAGTGATCACAGAATGGTAAGAGCAATAATAGAAATCAATATAAAGAGAGAAAGATCTAAGCTGATATCGAAAGTACGAAACCTAAGATGGAATCCCATAAATAATTCCGATGAATACAGAGAGGCTCTAAAAAATGACTTAGACGGTATTGAAAATCTGGGAAACGACGTTGATAACTTAAATGAAAAAATATGTACAGCCTTGCAAGAGACACGTAAAAGATATGAACCAAAGAGAAGAGAAAAAGAAGAAAAACTGTCTAGAGGCACAAAACAGCTACTAACGAAAAGAAGAGAGCTAAAGAACAAATACACCACAAACAACGAGGAACTAAGACAACTAAATAAAGAAATATCAAAGGCTATAAGAAAAGATACCAGAAAATTTAATACAGAGAAAATAAATACAGTGATTGAAAACAACAAGAGTCTTAAAGTTTTACGTAGAAATTTAAAAGTGGGAAAACACAACATCTGCAAACTAGAAAATAAGGCAGGGCAAGTGACTACCAACAAGGATGAAATTGTAAAAATTGTCGAAGACTTCTATGAAGAACTTTATAGAAAACCAGATGAAGAAGAGGTACCTATCCCAAGAATACTGAACCAGGGCTCTGAAGATGTACCAGACATAACCTACTGTAAAGTAAGAAAGGCGGTGTCTGAGATGAAGAATAATAAGTCACCAGGAGAAGACGAAATTGTTATAGAGGCAGTAAAGGAAGGTGGACACATAGTTATTAAAGCCCTATGTAAATTATTTAATGAATGTCTACATCAAGGAGTAACACCTTCAAAGTGGAACAACGCCACTATAGTAATAATGCACAAGAAGGGGAACATTGGTAATCTAGCAAATTACAGACCCATTAGTCTCCTATCCCACTTGTATAAACTATTTATGAAGATCATTGCTAAACGCCTAACTCCAAAATTAGATTTTTACCAGCCGAAAGAACAGGCAGGATTTCGAGCAGGGTACGGTACAAATGACCATTTACATACAATCAAGACCCTTATAGAAAAATCAACAGAATATAATAAACCTCTCATCCTTGTTTTCGTAGACTATGAAAAAGCTTTTGACTCAATCAGCCAACAACATATGCTCAAATCATTAACAGAATGCAGAATTGATTACAGGTACATTGCACTGATTAAGGGTATATACGAGAAAGCAACGGCGTGTGTAAGATTACATAAAAACACAAGAACATTCCGAATAGAACAAGGTGTACGTCAAGGAGATACCCTCTCTCCAAAGCTGTTCACCACACTGCTCGAATATGTCTGTAAGAAAATCGACTGGGGGGAAATGGGCCTAAATATAGACGGTGAAAGATTAAATAACTTAAGATTTGCAGACGATATCGTCCTTATCACCGACCGTATAGATCAAGCGTCCATGATGTTGGAAAAATTATACAATGCTTCAAGGGAAGTTGGCCTAAGAATTAACTTTGCAAAGACGCAAGTCATGACAAACCTAGTCCCCAGTAAAAACATAACTATTGGAAGCAAATCTATTGAACAGGTCACCGCCTACAAATATTTGGGTCATGAGATCCGAATAGGACGGGACAACCAGACGTGCGAACTTCTCCGGAGAGTAGGCTTGGGGTGGGCATCCTTTGAAAGATTAAAGTATGTTTTCAAGTCGGATATTCCCATCAGTCTAAAACGAAAAGTATACAATCACTGCATATTACCAGTGATGACATACGGAGCCGAAACATTGACGCTTACAAAAAAGTCAGCAAAGAAACTGCATGTCACCCAACGGGCGATGGAGAGGGCTATTCTGGGTATCTCCCTCAGAGACCGAATACCAAATGAGATTATTCGCCAAAGAACAGGTGTTATAGATGTAATCGAAAAAATAACAACTTTAAAGTGGAACTGGGCTGGCCACGTAGCTAGAAGAACTGACGGAAGATGGTCTAAAAAACTATTGGAGTGGCGTCCGAGGCACGAAGCTTATCGTAGTAGAGGGCGCCCCCCCACACGATGGACCGATGACATCAAAAGAATCTGTGGTAATTGGATACAAATGGCTCAAGATAGAGCAGAGTGGCAAAATAAACGAGAGGCTTATGTTCAGCAGTGGACTACTATAGCTGAGTGATGATGATGATGATGATGAGAAGAAAAGCAGAGAACGAATTAAGATTTTGAGTTAAACATGAATTTTTACGGTAGCTCTCATATTTTGTTACATTCTCAGAAAGTGGGTATCAGTCCCATTTTTCTTAACCGCTGTCAGCTTTGGATATCCTGTGTTCGCAAAGAACCACTTGTTGTGGCAAATTGGGTCATTTGGAGTGACATTCTTTTATTGTTAATAACTATGTTAGTACGGCGTCAACTTTGTTTGTTTTTATATCTTTTTGCAGATAAATGTTTGAATAAAATAAATATTTCCAAGCAAACTCTACAGTATTATTATCTAGAGCTTTAAAAAATTAAACGCAAGGATTATCACAACCCACCTCGGTGTCCCCTACTTTTTATATAGATTTAAGTAAATAATACTATTGTTTCAAATCACTGTTGCAATGATTTATACTAAGATGACTTGTATATTTTGTTTGTATTTATGTATACACTGTGTTTATTTGAAAAGGACATACATACATATAGTCACGCCTTTTTCCCGTAGGGGTTGGCAGAGACCACTTCCTTCCACTTGCTACGGTTCTTACACACATCTTTTGCTTCCTCTACTTTTATCAGAGCTCTCATGCATGCTCGTCGGTTGTTGGTACTCTTGACCTGGCCTTTCATCAAAACAAAGTTGATCTGATCGAGATATGTTCGACGAGGTCGACCCCTATTGTAACTGTTATACTTTCCATCTCTCGTAAACTTTAAACCCAAGTACACAAATTCATTTACTTGTTTGAAAAAGACCCACACTTATTAGAATGAAATACCGAAAGACGTCAACTTTCAACCTGAGGGGGACACTTTTTAGCGCTAATGTCATAAATGACAGATTTATATATAAAAAGTTTAAAAAGGATCAATTGTAAACAACGATTAAATAACAATGAAGGGCAAAAACACATGAGTGAATAGCAATTACCAGACCTTTTAATAAGGTATGATTTGGGTCGCATAACACTTTGGATTGGGAGTCTTTTAGTCGCCTTTTACGACAGGCAGACCATACCTGAGATTTGTTACATTTTACCCGTATCCCCAGGGGATTCCATTTAAAAAAATTTAAAGGGTATCTTCAGCAGGAAGGGGTGAATCCCCTGGGGATACGGGTAAAATGTAACAAATCTCAGGTATGGTCTGCCTGTCGTAAAAGGCGACTAAAAGACTCCCAATCCAAAGTGTTATGCGACCCTTGCTGATGGATGCATGGCGGTGGGGGAGCACCGTAGTTAACGAAGCCTACAGGAAACCAGGCCAAATCCTGTAGTAGACAGCCTTAGTCATTAGGGCCGGACCCTCCTCTCATACTCGTTGACTGCAAAGAAGAACTGATACCGCTGGTATACTGTAATCACGTCAAACTGATACGGGTTCCAGGACGTCAGGAAGTTGCAGGTAATGAGGTAGCAGATAAACTTGCTAGAAGAGGTTCGGAAAAATACAAAAACCACTGAAAAAGCATACCAGGAACAAACACGGGAAATAATACATCAAGGGACCGTACCTCAAAATGACGGCAGAACTGTTTCCGAGCAATCTGCTAAGAATCACTAAGGGACTGTATAATGGTGGTCTGGCTTGCGGGTTGTGCGGCAGGGATCAGGAGGCGGTGGAGCGCGTGATGTGCTGCTGCGGGGCGCTGAAGAGGACGGGCGGGTATTTTTTTGTGCGGCTGTGTTGTTTTTACCCAGTACAGAACTTGTACAAAAATGAACTAGATTGGGTGCAGCGTGGTTCAATTTGCCGGATTGTTGCCCGGGAATTGCCTTGCGATCTGCGGGTTGAGCTGTACAATGATACAAAACCACATGAGCAAGATACAATGGGGCAACGGGCCTGAGTGTTGCCGGAGGCAATAGCCAAACAGACCCAAATGGGGTGGAATTTTTAGTGAGTAGACCTGATACAGTCAGAGGAGTCTCACAGTAGATATTGAGCTTTCAGACTCATAAAAAAAGGGGGAAGAAATATAAAAACTATTAAAAACGGCTGATGTTAGTATCAAATTCATGGTCCGATTTTAATAAAATTTTGTAAATGTCTATTAATTTTTTTATTTTAAAATAAAAAATAGTGTTTATCATGATAAGCCCCTACGAAAAACTATTGAAAATTGCCGATATTAGTGTCGAATTCGAAGTTTTTGGGGTCGCTGAGTTTAATAGTGACATTTTTAAATTTATTATCAACCCTTGCAAAAGGGGTGGAGAGGGGATTGAATATAAAGCTAATAAAAACAGCTGATATTATTGTTGAATTCATAGTTTTCGGGGTCGCGGATTTCCAGATATTTCCAGAGCGGGCAAGCCACTGTTTAGGCAGGATAACGTCCGCCAGCTCCACTTGTAAATAAATAAAAAATAAATGCATCCGATTATAATTTACTCCAATAAGATAGGTACCAACTTTGAAAAACAAAACATTTTGCAATTTGTTATTAATTCGCAATTAATTTTTTCTAATCTAAGAACAATACGAAGCATCGCATAATCTAGACGAACTCTTTGTGATAAAATCCTGCAATGCGCCCGTTCTGCGGCGAATGTGTTGAGAATCCGCGCCGTTGGCGAAATTTCCAGACGTTTCTTGATTTATAATCCGATCGACACTCCGACTCGTCCGATGCCAAAACTCTTTTGATTACCGAACAAGATAATGAACTTAATTTAATATACAACGAACTAGAAAATATTAAACGACGATACAGATGTTATTACAAATTATTGTCGTCATTAACTAAAATTTATTTGGTAGGACAATCTGTACGTTCATTCGGGAAGTAAACAACTTCCACAGTTGGTCGAAGTTGATAAAGTTGTGACCCAACGCCGACTCTCCTAACTGGAAGTTTGGCTGCAGTAAACAAAACCGAGAGGCACATGGCATGCGGTTTGACTCCTACGTACCGAAGCGGGCGGTGAGATTTTTTAGTCCTAAAAAGGGTTCTAAATTTCGTACATGTTTCTATCTACGTTAGATTGTTATCGGGTCCTTTAGGTAAGGCATTAATGCAGATAAATATTTGGTAAATTTCTGATTAGTTTAGTGGCGGCGAAAGGTCCATTAAGCCTTTACTCCCAAAACAGTAGATTGACCCATGAAGGACATTCCTGAGAAGGTTTATGGGTGTATTTTTGGACCCCTCACACCTCTTCTCTGTAAGGATTGATATACAATTTAAAAGCTTTATCAGATGGTCCAGCTCGAATCGAATGAATCATGTCGATAATGACCATTTTCAAATCGCTGCCAAAAATTCAATTATCAACCGATCCTTTTTGTTAGGATTCATTGTTTTCGTCAATGTATGTTCTTCAAGCAAGAGACTTAAAAACAAAATTTTGCGCACGGGGATAGGCAATATTCCGCGTCAAAGTTGACAGATTTTTAAAAATCGCTAACTTTAACCTTCCAGTACTTATTTCTATCAACACTCAAAATTTATATATTTATATATATATATATATATATATATATATATATATATATATATATATGCAAAAATTAAAGAAAACTGTAATATTGCAGTAAACTAAAAGTTCCGACAGCGTAAATAGGTGTGAGAATAATAATATATAATATTTAATAATAATATTTTTAATATAGGTATATGTGGGTCGATTATATATCAAAAAACAACTACTTCTCTGGCAATATGCCTGCGACAGGCATTGAATTACATCGTGTATACTACCCTATCACAGAAAGCAAGATATACAGGTGCTTGTTAAGTAAGAGAAAGGTCTATTAAATGTATCTGCACGAAGAGACCACCTTTACTTTTTAACAAGCAACACCCGGTAAATAACTTACAAAAACGAAGAATACTATAATGTGCAAAAATTATAGAAAACTGTAATATTATTGCAGTTAACTATAAAAAGTATTTTAAAGTTCCGACAGCGTAAATAGGTGTGAAAATTATAACTGCTGTATGTACCTATTTTTAATATAGGTATATTAAAGTAGGTGTATATATATATATATATATATATATAATATCTCCTGTAAACGGGCTGACCAAAGAATGTAGAGCTACCCCGCATGTGCGCCGTTGGAGATGAACGCTGAGAAACCGGGGAATGTTCTCGAGAGCCACGTGCAAAATAAAACTCAAATATTTATGTGAAAAGTGCAACCCCAAGTTTCCGTAGACGAAGCAGCCAACGCTCCACGCTGTCTACATATCAGAGTGAGTCACGTTTATACGTAGATACTTCTTTAACTGTCATTTATTCCTTAATTTTCTATATTAATTACTTGAACTACATCAACTCAAAGCTACAGTCCATTTTTCTAACTCTTAACACCTTTTTTTAGCAGCCTTTTGAGATATAGCCCTCTCCAATCAAAGCTGTTTTAAGACTTTTTAGCAGCATTATTAAATAATTTTTTTCAAGCAGCATTATTAGATAGCCATTTCAAGCTGTTTTTAAGTTATAACTTAAATAACCATTGACAATATTTGTATAATTTGCATTGTTAAATTATTGTAGCAATATTTAAAGCATTATTTATTTCAATATTCGAGCATTATTTGTTACTGATCAGTTAAAAGTTACAGTCAGTTAAAAAATATATAAAAAACATTTCATTAAAAGCTCTAAAATCTTAAAAAAAACTTTCTTCAAGATCTGTCTTAAATAATATTGACGAAGTACCAGAATACGAGGCGATTTCATAATACACATTCGACTATCTAACTTCTTATACTTAAAACCACATTTTATTCAATTTTTTTTGTGTTTATAATTTTATATTTAAAACCGTTAAAATTATGCAATTTGTTCAATATAATTTCTAATGTTGGGACTTGATTTTCTTTGTACGGGTTCATCATCTATCGGCTGACGATACGTTTTTTTTTATCGTGTTCAATCACAACACCTTGTTTAATTACTAAATAAATTGTGAAATAAGTAATTTTCGTTAAGTTGCATATTTTTTTAATTATTTCATCTTGAGTTAAATTGACATTTTCAGGTTTTAAGCATGCATATATATTTATAAAATTACTTGTTGAACTTGAATATGCAAATCTCGATTTTTATATTCTCAAAATTGTGTCTCATTTTCATTATCATTAATTAGAATTGCATTAATAAGATGTATTTATTTATTAATTTGGATATTATCATTACTTTGAATTACATTATTAATGTGAATATCGTCAATATTAAGCAATTCGTTAGATTCATTATTTACCTTAAACGGTTTTCAAAAAGCCATTTCACACATGGCACAAAAAAAAAAGTCTAAAGATTTGACCAACTCTTTTAAGTGAACACCTGCGAGGTGGATAGTCGACCAATTATTTGATGATGCTTATTAGCGACGTGAATATTTAAAATTTAGCTGTGCTACCCGTAGCATAAAAAAAGAGGCGGCTGATATGTTTTGCTAAATTTATCGGTATAACTTAGTAAAGTATGCCACGTCTTTTTCGTTCTCTAAAGAGTACTCTGCTAGCGGTTTCTCTACTGGCAAATTAAGCCCGAGCTCAGCCGTAGAGGGTAGAAGAAAAAAATATAAAAGTGAGCTGCGCCACCGACTTGACGGTATAAGCCGGAAACCCCTAGATCTTATAGGCACTAGCAGAGACACAAGATAAACAACTATGATTATGGTGAACCAAATAAATAAAATTATAGCAATAATATGTTGGATACTTTACTCACACAATAGATAATTAAGGTACACAGTTCAATAGCAACATCATAACAAATATAGTCAAAATTAACAGCTATGGTAAAATTTTCTTGCTAGAACAAACCAAAAATGTAAAATTTACAACTTTATAAAATGACCAGAACAGCAGTAAGAGTAACAGACTTTACCAAGTTACAACAAAAAGTAAGACATATATAAATTAACTCATTAATAACACTAATTCAAACATTTACATAAAGGCAAAGAACAAAAGGTAAAACATATATATAAGTTAACTCATTAATAACACTAATTCAAATTTTTACATAAAGGCAAAGAAGATTCACTAGTTAACCGTTAACATAAAGATTTTCACTGCCAAAACAATCGAGTTCATTTAAAAATATCTTTACAATGGTTGACCTTTAAAATATCAAGATTGTAGGATATTTACAAATAAGTAGGAAGAAAATATGTTTTTACTTGGACATAAAGAATTATTGAGAAGGTTATTTTAATCCAAGTTTAGTTTTGGCATATTATCTAATGCAATAAATAGTTTCCAACGATGTACTATGCTAATAAACTAGAACAGAACGTAACAGTGGTGTCAGAATGAGTCACTGCGTTATATATTTAAAAAAAAAATAAATCACTGATAACCTTTGGGTATGCGAATTCACATGTACTCCTGTGGCCTACTCCTGTGCTACTCCTGAACTACTCCGGGGGCTGGTTAGATTATGGGGCGGCACCAGTTAGTGAACAATGGCTTCCCTCAAATAAATCCCGATAACGGCTATTCAACTCGACATCAACTCCAAAAATATTCACAACAAAGGCAAGACAAAATGGTCAAGTTGAAAATCAAATGGTTTTTCTTCAAAATCCAATTAAGATGGCCCAAATACAGCCAGATATGAAAGAAATCCCATAGAGGTTCCGCACACGTGCTAATAACACACCGTCCCCAACAACTTTCACCAACACCTCCGACTTCGATGATGCTCTCCAAACGACTCCCGCTCCTATATCGGAATAAACGTCAACCCAATATCGCCTGGTCCGTGGGGATATCCAGTAATTGCAAACCAACTATCGAATCTTACCCCTAAAATTTATGCAATCCACAACGAATGATATATTCGAGTTACCACCGAGTACTGTATGCAACACTACTTACGAGTAAGGCACAATTATTATGAACCGTAGAAGGGAAAAAATAGGCACGTGACAAGTATAAAGCGCTTTTAATCGCAGTGCCCTACTAAAATCATATTTTTTAGACTAGGATTGAAAATACTATACTTTAGCAATGTACAGGGTGGCCAACCGAAAACGAAACAGAGCCATTTGCAGCAACCTCGTCAACATTTTATAAAAACGCTCAGACCCGTCGATTTTTAATTAAAGGGGGACACTCTTTTCCGGTATTTTTAACTTTCAACCACAAGCGAGGGTAAAAATAACCCCAAAATTTTTAAATGGCATTGGGGGTCGAATAAGATGTCCTTTGAAAGCTATGACAATTCTCTTCAAGTCTTTAAATTTTACACTTTTTCCCAAAACTAATGTAGTTTTCCTTTTGGAAGCATTAACTGTACTTTTTCTTTTTATTATTATTATTATTATACTGTAAAAATGCAACCATGAATTCGCCACTACGTACGTAAGCCACCGTTTAATTTTACTTCATAATTATTAATTTGTTAGACAACATTAAAGTTTTACATTCTGCTTCGTCACTGGAGGGTAAGCTATTCAAGTTTAGACAAGGAAAGACAGTAAAATTAATTTAATTAATTAATTAATTAAAACAAAGCTAATATACTAGAAAAAAAACCTCTAGACTGGAAATTTTTTAAAACAATACAGCCTCGGCACAATACAGTAAAGTAAATATGAAAATAATATTAATTACTGGTGGGTATTTTTAATTTTAAAACTCACACTCTGCTAAAACCATTTTTTCACATAAAAATGGATATTCAACTGTCGATTTAAAAAATACGCTTCCATCTATTAGCTCTTGCATTAGGATCATTCACATTTAATATTTCCTAACGGCAAATTCCTTTGGGATTATACGGATCCTCAATTTAACTGATTACTGGTCCTGTTGGTAGCATATAATAATATTGCAGTGCTTTCTGGCCCGCATCAATATCATCATTGGCATGAATTCTACATAGGTGGAATAATTGATAAACTTTGGCATATTATTGACCGACGCCATGTTTCACATCGACCAAAGGACTGTAAGCTCATGTGTTTATTACCTGCAAATAACCAATTAAATGGCTATTGATTTTCAATATCTTAAAAAATTTACCCCTACAGGGTGTTTCAAAACAAGGTAACTCCGTCTCTGTGATAAGTAGAAAACTAAAAAATAATTGGGGTTTGCTTAGAAAAATTTTGTATCGTCATCCGTATTCAAGATAAAGGGCGATGAAGAAAAAAAATAGGTTATTACTTCATAATTTTCAAATCAAGATATTTCGAAAACGGTAAACAGTATCGAGTTTTACCGTGAGTACTTTCTTGGTGTAAAATTAAATGATGTTTAAGTTCACCTAAAATTTTAATTAAGAAATCTAACCTTAAAAAGTAATGTTCAATACTACTCGGTACGATATCAAAACAAATTCATGGGATGTATCAGCTTCTAAAACATATTCGTATAAAATTTCATTACAATGTTTTCAGTAGTTTTGACAAAATCGTAATAAATGTGCATTAATTTTTTTTCTTTATCGCCCTCTATCTTCAATACGGATGGCGTTACGAAAATTATTTTTTAGTTTTCTACCTATTCTAGAAACGGGGTCTCCTTTTTTTTAAACACCCTATATAACGACTTACAGGGCTTAAAAAATATCCCAGCAAACTTTTACGGGTAACATATTGTGAAAGGCTTTCGCGGTGAATGGTTTTTCGGGTATTTTGGCCATCGTAGGTCTGAGTTAAAGTTACACGCAATACATCCAACCACCACCCTTGCCAACGAACAGGAGTTATAAGAACTTTGGTAAAAAGAGCAATAAGAATCTGTAAACCAGAACATTTAAATGAAGAACTTAATCACCTTAAGAACAACCTTATACCAAATGAATATAATGTTAAAGATATAATATATATATATATATATATATATATTGTCACGTGCCTATTTTTTTTGCTCCCATCTGCCGTTTTGTTATTATGATAGTCTGGCGTTCGTAATTAGCTTTGCATACTGCATTTCGTTCGTTGTATATAGTGTTGCCTATATAGTAGAAATAGAATTCGATTATTAATAGCTGTGACATTTTTGTCTCTCTTATTAGACTTCGCCTTGATTATTGGCCTCGATTGTCGTGTGTTGTCAGATATATTATTGTTGGTTTGCTTGGGCTGGCAATTAATGCGGACGAACGCGATTATGAGCTAGGAATTTAGACGTGAAAAGGTTGGCTGACGCGTGTTCCGGGTGATTTTCTGATATCCGGTCTGGGAGCGAGGAGGGATGATCAGTCGTTTGGTGTCAGTGGTGGAAGTCGGTTGAGAGTCTTCGGAAGGATTTGATATTAACACGTTAGCGGAACTTCTACGGTTTTTTTCTTTCATATCTGGCTGTATTTGGGGCCATCTTTATTGGATTAGGAAGATAAACCATTTAATTCTTAACTTGACCATTCTGTCGTGCCTATGTGGTGAATATTTTTGATTATCGGGGTCGAGTTAAGATCACCACGTGTGGGATTTGATGAAGTAAAGCCATCGTGAAGTACCACGTGCCGTTCCATCCACATCGTCGATAAATTTCAGCGTTATAAAGACTTGCCTGGTAATTTTAGCAGAAATTATTATGATAATACTACTTGGTGTTTCGGTTCTTGGATCATCGATGTTACCGTGACGTCTCAGTGGAGTTTTCAATTGGTTACATGGTATTGAATTTAATTTTATCAACTTATCAGTTATTATGTGCTTGATCTAAGTGTTTTCTATAATTTAAAAGTAACAAGTTATTTTCATTAAATTTGTACCTGCTCCCAGTGACGTCCCAATGAAGTTTTCAATAGTTTAAAAGTAACCAAATTATTTTTCGTTAAATTTGTACCGGCTCCAAGTTGAATGTGAATTTATATATTACTGAATATAATTTATGTGGTTATTGTGAGGGTTTTAAAATATTATTCTTGTTGCAAGTCCATTTATTTTGTATTACTTTTTTTTGTGTTAATCTTTTGCTATCAGGAATTCTATATAAAACCAATTATATTCGAAATTTTAAATATTGTGAACATTTTCTTTTTGTTGTTTTTTTTTTATTTTAATTCTCTTTTGTACCTCATTAGGTTTTTATTTCTGTCTGGAAGATTGTTATAATTAATTTAAATATTATTTTAAGAAAGTGTATTAAATTCGTTTAAACCACTTTACGAAAATACAGAATTTATTGTAAAAAAGAAAAAAATCAGAACATCATTTTTTACTTAATTAATATATTGCAGTAAGTGTAAATATAGTTTTATTTATCTAGTTCACCATAATTGTTTGTTGTTTTTCGCGTGGCTCTGCTGGTGCCTACAAGACCTAGGGGTTTCCGGCTTGTACCGTCTTAAGTCGGTGGCGCGGCTCACTTTTAGATTTTTTCTTCTACCCTCTACGGCTGAGCTCGGGCATGATTTGCCAGTAGAGACACCACTAGCAGAGTACTCTTTAGAGAACCAAAAAAAAAGACGTGGCAATATATATAAATATATAAATGTACACGTCGAAAGCCTAGCACAAGAGGTGACATAAGCAATGAACTAAGTAGTCGTGAAGTCACTTCTAAAGCGTTTATACCCCAGATTCCTCGAGTGACAGATAAAATCGGCCGGATTCTAGGAAAATATAACATTAAAACTATCTAAAAGCCATCAAATAAGATCGAAAACTATCGAAAATCTGCCAAGGACAAGATAGCCCCACTAAGTTTTATGCACCACATCTGCATATTACCCAAGCGATTGAAATACATAAACACCAGCAGAACTTTAATAAATCCGAGGAAACAATTAAAATTAATAGAACATGGGTATCTGTTCTTAATAATACAACGCTGTTTCCTTACAAAAAAAATAAGAACGTGACCAATTTCTGAACAGCCCTCAAATATGCCCCGCCCACCAAAACGTATACAACCTGCGATCATGACATACGAATGTCACAAACCGTCAGCCTTAAAATGGCAGGCATATTTTCAAAAGATGCCATCTGCTAGAGATGGCGAAACGTTGAGTATAAAATCAGGCCTACGATGGGCAAAATACCCGAAAAAACATTCACCAATTTTACGAGTAAGTTTTAATAAAAATATGATTGGGCAACATTTTAGTTTAAGTAGGTACAGCAAAATTTCCTCTGCTTAATATATTAATGTAAATTTTCTTCCCCTATTGTAATAAGGAGACTCGAGCTAAGATTTTTCGTCCGTTTAATTACCTTCCTGAATTTCGAATCAAATTTACGACTTTAATATTCCAACTAGTTTATTGGAGCTTTACCTTAACATCACAAACATATATTTTGTAAAATAACCAATTCCACTTCGTGTAATATTTGTTTATTAAACGAATAAAGACGAATTTGAAATCAGCATGTTGCTACACGTTTACACACACGTCTAGTTAGTAGAGACCAATTATTGTTTTACAGCAATTTAAGTTTACTGGAGAATAGTTTAGCCAGTTCGTAACTTTGGAATTAAGTCAGTAGCGCCTCCAACAGGACTGTCATGTGTGACCGTTTAAGTCATTTAGGGGCTTTCAGAGTTATCTGTTTTTTTATTTGAGTTGATCGGTTCAAAATTGGATAGTTATTGTGTGGGTAAAATACCTTTTGGATCCCTAGGATTACTGATAGTCTGTTCTTACTGAGTTGACAAGCATTCCAGAATTACAGGATTAATAATAGCTGATACTACCTTTTTCAATAGGATGATTACAAATATTTTATTCACGAAAAAAAAGCCTTTTAAATCTTCAGGACCTTTCAGTCTATCGTTACAAAGGTAGGATGTATTTTGGAGTCACAGGATCATTCATTTTAAATAAGATGTATTTTTGTCACATTATCAATAAGTCTAATAGGAAAAATGTAGAGGTGAAAGATGGCCAATGTAGAAATAGGTAGAACAAATGAAGAAATATTACAAGTACTAAAAGAAGAAAACCCAAATAAAGAAGAAGTAAATAAAATTAAAGAACAAAGCATAAAAAGTTTAGGACATGTACGGAAAGCAAGACCTGCAGATACGATAAGTATTTTAATGAACACAAAGAAGAAGACGGGGCAGAACAAGATCAATATGATTACATTCATACATATAGTTACACCTTTTTTCTCGTAAGGGTAGGCAGAGATCACTTCTCAGGCTACTCATCTCCACATCATTAATTTTACTTTAATGCTTCGTCTGCCAAACTCAACATTCACTACCATATACATATTAGTGTAGTGACCAGCACTCCTCTATGCATGGACAAGAAGCAAAAGAGGATTTAAGTAGAATGGGAATAATAAATTTGTCACGTGCCTATTTTTTTTTCCTTCTAGAGTTCCATTATTAATTGGGTCTCTGACGATTTCGTATCCCTTAGGTACTCGTAAGTAGGGTTGCATACCGTATTTTGTTGTAACTTAAATTTATCACTCGTTGTAAATAGTGTTGCATACCTTGTAGAGTTAGGATTCAATTATTAATGGCTGTGACATTTTTGTTAATCGATGGAGATGGAGTGGGGGTTTTTGTTATTAGATTTTGCCTTGATTTTTAGCCTCGATTGTCGTGTGTTGTCAGCTATATTATTGTTTGGTTTGCATTTCTGTGTGGATGGGCTGGCTATCAACACGGACGAGTGCGATTATGAGTTTGGAACATAGATTTGTGAAGATTGTTGGTTGACGCCTGTTCCGTGTCATTTTTGATATCCGGCCTGGGAGTGAGTAGTTTGGATATAGTCGTTTGGTGTCAGTCTTGGAAGTCGGGTGGTGGTGAGAGTTTTTGGAACGATTTGATATTAACACGTGAGCAGAACCTCTACGGTTTTTTCTTTCATATCTGGCTGTATTTGGGCCATCTTAATTGGATTTTGAAGAAAAACCATTTAATTTTTAACTTGACCATTCTATCTTACCTTTGTTGTTAATATTTTGGATTTTGGTGTCGAGTTAAAATATCCGCATGCGAGATCTGATGGAGGGAAGCCATTGTTAAGTAGCAGGTGCCGTTCCATAATCAATCCGGCCACAGGAGTAGGCCACAAGAGTAGGCCACAGGATTAGTGAATTCGTATACCCAAAGGTTACAAGTGATTTATGTTAGAATATTTAAACGACGTGATTTGTTTTTGACACCACGATTAAGTTTTGTTTTAATTTATTTATATGGTACACTGTTGAAAACTATTTATTGCATTGGATAATATGCCAAGGCTAAACTTTGATTAAAGTAATATTCTCAATAGTTCTTTGTGTCCAAGTAAAAACGTTTTCTTTATACTTATTTGTAAATATCCTACAATATTGCTATTTTGAAGGACAGCCATCGTAAAAGGAAATATTTTTAAATAAGCTCGATTGTTTTAACAGTGTAAATCTTTATGTGAATGGGAAAAAAAACGTGAGTAAATTAGCAGCCGTACGTGAACGTTGATGAAGTATTGTTAAAAAGTTGACTTGTATACGTTTTTTTTTTTTTGGTAACCTGATAAGGTTTGTTATTCTTACCTTTGTTTTAATTATTTTATGGAATCGTAAACTTTGGATTTTTGATTTATTGTTGTCTTATAAAGTTGTACATTTTGAAGTTTCGTTTTATTGTTGGCTGTTAATTTTGATGATATTTATTATAATTTTGTCATTGAGCTGTGTATTTTAATTTATTGTGTGAGTAAAGTATCCAATATATTTTTGCTATAATTTTATTTATTTGGTTCACCATAATCTTAGTTGTTTATCGTGTGGCTCTGCTAGTGCCTATAAGACCTAGGGGTTTCCGGCTTGAACTGTCTAAGCCGGTGGCGCGGCTCACTTTTATATATATTTTTTTTCTTCTACCCTCTACGGATGAGCTCGGGCATAATTTGCCAGTAGAGAGACCACTGGTAGAGTACTCTTTAGAGAACGAAAAAAGACGTGGCAAATTCTAAAGAAATGACAAGGAACCGGAAACTAAACCAAAAACTCTAAAATAAAGAAGGAAAGAACACGAAAAATTATAATACAGGGTTCCTAAAGGATGATGTAGAAAGCTTCTATAAAGTGGCGCAACCACACTAGTATGGTGTTAGACTTATATACCAACAGGACCTTTTATAGTCTGTCGCTACTAATGTTAGATGAATTCTGAACTTATAGGATTGTTTGTTACATTAGATATTTAGGTCCTTATTTAGTTTGTTGTCAGTAATGTGAAACTTACAGGATTATTAAAAGCTATTGATTACTTAGATAGGCTCTCTTTAGACACCTAAGCTTATGCACTTGTTTTGTTTACAAATAAAGGTGCTGTTTTGGTTTTATAGCACCTTTACCTAATAATTTGTGATTACTGTCCTTATATATATATATATATATATATATATATATATATATATATATATATATATATATATATATATATATATATATATATATATATATATATATCGCGTTAAAACGTGCGTCGGCGTCTTGCGATTCCTAATCTCCATTCCTCTCTATTCGTCCACATGTCCACAAGGTTTAATAAGAGCCCAATAAACTCAGTTTGACCGTTCACGGGAATTACAAACATCAACCCATTGAACCCACTCGGAACGTGTATCAAAACGCACGTATTGTTTTTAGTCAGCGGTCGATCACCGGTCAAGTTCACGACAGTAATGATGAGTAGTACAAATTAAATTAAAAGTATTTTTTGTTCAACGCTCCTTTTATTTAACAAGAGTTTTCCCGAAACTTCAAAGTACCTGCCGAGCAAGGGACCTAATTAATACATGGCGATCCAGATATAATACAGTGTGTATTCTGCACTAAGAGGATTGTTTTAATTTATTCGTACCAGAAGCAACATATTCAATAAAAATAAATAACACAAAAGAATAGTTGTCATGTTACAGGTAACATGCTTTAGAATAAACATTCTTAGCCCAGAGGGGCGACGTCAATAGCATTTTGTTTTGCCACCTTGAGATCCTCTAGGGTGCATTGGGCTGGACACAGTGGACAAGTGTACATATGAGTTGTTGTTTGTACGTTTCCGCAGTCACATAAGGTGGAAGGTGTGTTATAGCCCCATTTGTTGAGACAGTATTTTGATCTAGCGGTGCCTGTTCGCAGCCTGTTCAGCGCTCTTCAGATTTTTCAGTTCTCCTCGCACCCAGGGGTCATATCTTTTGTGGGAGTCATCCAATGTTGGTTTCGAGAGGCTTTCCATCGGTCATTGCTGTTTCTGGGGCCTGCATAGTTTGTTGTCGAGCTAATAAAGCATTTTCTGGATTTGAGTCTCCGAGAGGGTGGTTGTGCATTGTGTAGGGGGTGTTTCGCTGTCTGTGATGACCTTTGTCTCTCCCTGCTTGCTGCTGCTTCTCTTCTCACTTTCGAACTTTTTCCGGAGGGGTGGGTTTAAGGCAACCTGCAATTAATCTGCTTGTTTCGTTCAAGACGCCGTCAACTTAATTAGCGTGCGCTGATATGTACCACACCGGGCATGCATATACACCAGTGAAGGGGCAGAGGGCCAGGGCAGAGGCTTTTAAAATCTTTGGTTTAGCTTTGCAGATGGAACCGGTTAAATTTCGAATGATATTGTTTCTGCCACTTACTTTCATCTTGATGTTAATGCAATGCTTCTTGTAAGTCAGAGCCCTGTCCAATGTTACGCCCAGGTATTTGGGGTTGGGGCAGTGTTCTAAAATCTCTCCACTCCAGCTAATTTGCAGCTTTTTGCTGAATTTAGCACTTTTCATACAGGGCGTTAATTACACCCTGTTACTTAGGTAAATTACAACATATCTTTTTTGTCTAATAAGTTAAAGCTAAAATGACTAGACAATTTTGAATAAAAAAGTATTTCTGTTTATTTCATGTTTATATATATATATATATATATATATATATATATATAATATATCAGTTTTTGATTTATTTGCATTTTAAACATTCAATGAATTTTGTTTATTATAAAATGAATTTATTCCTTTAAATTGCTACTATGCGGGGTAACAACAGTAAAGACAACAAATAACAATCAGTAACAGTAATAAAAGAAAAATTCAAAGTAAATGCTCAAAATTTCCGCCTTCCACTTTAATACACTTTGTAAGGCGTCTCCTTAAAGATATTTGAATATTAAATAACATTTGTCGATTATTTTTAATAACATTGGCAGCTTCTTGAATTTTCTGTCGTAATTCTTCGATGGAATTAATTGTATCTTTGTAAACCATGTCCTTCATTTGTGACCATATTGAGAAGTCTAGAGGGTTTAAATCTGGACTTTTAGGTGGCCAAACAAATTCACTGCCTCGCCCAATCCACCGGTGAAGAAAATGTTCATTCAGGTATTGCCGTACTGGCAGAGAAAAATGTGGCGGTGCCTCGTCTTACATCAACCACATGTTCCGCCTTTTAGCGAGTGGAACATCTTTTAGTAGTGTTTTAAACTGTTGTTCAAGGAAGTTTAAATAGAGGAGCCCGTTCAGATTAGGAGGAAGTTCAAAAGGACCAATAAAAAAACCAGATATATCACACCAGGTTTCGTTTTGTTTATCTAGCAAATGAGCAAACTGTGGGCGAACTGGTAAATCTTGAGGTAGCAAATTTTGGACAGAAGTATAGTGATATTGACGGAGATTCTCTTTCTTTAAAATTCTCCAGATAGACGATTGGCTTATTCCTGTTGCCGCACTTAACCGACGAGTACTGAGAACTAAAACCTCTTCTTCTGATATTTTTTGGAGCACCATTTAAGCTTTTAGGACGAAAACACCCTGTTTCGCCTAGGCGGGTATAAATACGTCTGAACAGTTTGTGATTGGGTTTTCTTTGATTTGGGTATGATTCTAAATACCTTCTGGCTGCACCAAGTCCAAGTCAAATACAAAAATATCATGCATTTCGCTGTTGGAAAATTTATTATGTCGTGGCATTTTCTTATTTTACTACAAATAATACACTCCTACTTGGTGACAGTAAAATTTTTAAATATTTCTTTACACGAAAAACTGATAAGTTCTGACACAAACCTACTTGAAAAAAAGTCAATGTAATAACGTTGGCTTAGGAGTCTTTACGCTGAATGTTTAAATTGCAAATAACTCAAAAACTGATAGAGTTACATGAAATAAACAAAAGTACCTTTTTTATTCAAAATTGAACTGCCTTTTAGATTTTCTAGTCATTTCAGCCATAACTCATTAGGCAAAAAAGATATGTTGTAATTTACCTAAGTAACAGGTTGTAACTGTATGAATAGTGCTAAATTTAGCATAAAATTCGTAATTTTCATGCCAAAAAACATGAAGTTGCCAATTTTTAAGACGATGCTGCTCAAAATCACAAAATGATTAAGAAATTTCAAATTAAAATTCCAGCTATAAATATCCTGTATCTCGTAAACCTGCAACATTTGTAAAAGACATGTTGAGCTCAATCGCCATATTTTGGTGTGTAGTATCTCCAGTTTAGAGATTGTCCATTCTTAATGAATATAAATATATTTCAAAATAATTTTTTGGCAATTATTTTCTTCAGTTAACACGGAAACGGCCGGTGTTTCGCGACCGCCGCCACTGATTAAAGTGAAACTTCGACTAGAACGAAACTACGCGACTTTCGCAACGCGATGTCAAAACGCTTCGCCCGGGATATTTGGGTCTTTGTGGTTAAGAAACGAGTTTCCTGTTTTAGCGTTGTTCGGGAAGTCGTTTATTGTCAGTAATTTCAGACTCTGCGAGACGTAATTTATGAACTGTTAATGCTTCTTTTTTATCTGACAGGTAACTTTTACTGTGGTGGCGGTATCGTTTGAAATATTTTTGCTTTTTATTTCGAAATTATATCCCCAGATTACGCGATGTTTTACGACGTAAAACATTATTTATAATTAAAATTCTGCCTTTTTGAAATTGCAAGCTAGTTTAATTCATGGGTTATTATCTTTTTTTATCGCACCTATTACTACTGTATTATTTTCTCGAAGTGTCTCTAATAGACCAAGAGCCAGTGACCAATTTTCAGTTGTCACTTCAAATATTTTAAAAATTTACTGATTCAATGTTGAAAATCTGCTCGACAATAGAAGCCACTTCTGGCAGCCCCCAATCGCCGTTCTTTTACACATCAACGATCTCTTGAAAAACACCACGAACCCCATTTACAGCTTCGCAATCGTCGAGTGGAGAACCAACAATCTTGTTTAGTTTAACGCCCAGAAAAATCAAAACGCCACGTTTTCCAATAAAGTAAATTTCTCAAATCATTTCATCACAATGTTTGGAAACATTATTGAATCAAGTACCTTCATCTCCTTGTGACCTGGAACCCACATCAGAGTAACCTGATTGTTTGCTGCCAGGTGTCTCAGGGACTGTTTACAGTCCCAAGTCAGCCTAGCTCACACAGCCTTTCAAACACAGCAAAATACCTAGGTATAACGCTTGATGCAAAGCTCCGCTGGAAATCTCATTGAGTTAGTGAAGTGAAAGTGTTAAAAGCAGAGCATAGTGCATTTTTACATGTTAAGTTAAGTGTAACCCCATCTGCCAGAACCTAATAAACACTACTGAGTATACCTTAGTTTAAGACTTAAGTAGTAATTTAGGTTAGAATAGAATTGCTCATTGGTCGGAAAAAATAGCACAGGGTGAGTCAGTTGTCAAAAAAACCTTACATAGAAAAATCAAAACGCCACGTTTTCCAGTAAAGGAAATTCCTCAAATCATTTCATCACAATGTTTGGAAACATTATTGAATCAAGTACCTTCATCTCGATTTTGGGAGTCACGGTGTCTAATAATATGTCTTGGCATGACCATTGCTCGCAAATTTGGGGTTTAGCACCAAGGCATTCTCTTCGTCCTCTAGATTCCATTCAGAAAAGGGCCATTCGGTTCATAAACAGCTCCATATTTACAGATATCCTTTACCCACTAGAACATAGAAGAAGAGTTGCAGACCAGACATTACAGATATTTCCATGGCAGATGCTCCAGAGAAATAAAAACTCTTATACCACCACTGGCCACATTCGGCCGAAGAACTCGGCACGCTGATCAGTCTCACCCATATACTCTCAAGATTGACACTACAAGGACCAATCTCCATCAAGAATCCTTCTTTTACATGCTGCGACAGAATGGAAGAAGCTTCCAAAATCAGTTTATCCAGAGAACTATGACCTGCAACTTTTTAAAAAGCGGGTTCACAATCATCTCCTTTCTATAATCCTTTTCCCTTCTAATAGTCGCAGTGCGGCCCACAGACTGTTTTCAGAAAAAAAAAATCGTTATTTTAAAATGGCACAAGGCCGCCAAAAGTGCTAGGCGCGGGCCTGCTATGTTTAAAGTTTTGTTATACAGGCTCCTGACATTTTAAAAAATTGTTTAACTTCCGTCCAGGAGATTTTTTGTGATCATCCCAATATTTGTTTAGGGTTGTTTTCGATCAAGCACACAAGTACAACTAAAAAAATACTATTCAAATGAGTATATACTTTTCTATTACCGGTATTTCCAGTATGATCAGGTGCTTTTTCGCCGACTCAATCAATCTCTTATTATTTATCTAACAGACAGATTGAATTATTCTTGAGAGACGCCTATAATTCCGTGTCGGCCATCCCTTAGCGACGCGTGGCAACGAAACCGTACAGCCCTTTTTGAGACTGGTTATACGGCACCAAAAGATAGCCGCAAGACCCTCATCACTTGTCAACTAACTCTCCGGCTGTCGTTTGCAGGCTTTCAACGCAGCTTATTCAACAATTTAAGTCGTTGTGTGAACCGTACTACGCATATTTTAGCGTCTTTTAGGCGTCGGGATACGACCGACGGGGTACAATTATTATACAACGCGCATCACGCTTGGACTTCAAAAATACTTATAACAAACGACGCACAACGAAGAGGAAACATAATAGACCGTTAGAGATTTAACCGAGCGTTAAATTACAGTATAAAGACAGATACGTGCAGTTGGACATCAATTAAGTACCATCGCCTGGACATATAAATGAGTACAAATAGAAAAAACAACACAAAACTGCTATATGAGTAAATAAATTAACTGATTGAGAAAGCTTTAAAATCTGTATCGAAAAAAAAATTAACCTAACAGTTACATTAAATAACTAAATGCAACTTGAGCAGGAAGCTGAGAAATTTGTTAATGATATACAATCTTCGGCATGGGAAAACACTACAAACATTAAAACCTACAGTAGCTGTAAACAATTATCCTTAAGAAATTAGACAAGATTGTAGATTGTAGGGTGGGTCGTGAGGGCCATGCTGCCTCTCAAGCACTTCGACCCATCAGATCTTTTGTGCATAACCCTTAATCTATTCGAGGCCCGGGATTCCGAGACTTCGAGTAAAGTTTATCAGTTTCCTAGCAAAGACTTACTAGCCTTTCCGCTTGCCTTTGTCCTGGCACTTTAGGCCAGTGAGATTTCATGTAATATTTTTCCCAACGTCGAACCTCTTCTTTCAAGTGGGCTTTGGGAAGCCCACAGAAGGGTTCTGGACCGGAAAATTGTGTATTTTCCCCTTCTTTGACAAGGCAATCTGCTTCTTCGTTGCCTTTAACTTCCTTGTGACCTGGAACCCACATCAGAGTAACCTGATTGTTTGCTGCCAGTTGTCTCAGGGACCGTTTACAGTCCCAAGTCAGCTTAGCTCACACAGCCTTTCAAACACAGCAAAATACCTAGGTATAACGCTCGATGCAAAGCTCAGCTGGAAATCTCATTGAGTTAGTGAAGTGAAAGTGTTAAAAGCAGAGCATAGTGCATTTTTACATGTTAAGTTAAGTGTAACCCCTTCTGCCAGAACCTAATAAACACTACTGAGTATACCTTAGTTTAAGACTTAAGTAGTAATTTAGGTTAGAATAGAATTGCTCATTGGTCGGAGAAAATAGCACGGGGTGAGTCAGTTGTCAAAAAAACCTTACATTTTGTTTTGCTTTGACCTGTGTATAGTACTGGGAATTTCATGTGAATTGAGGAGCGAAAAATTGTGAAGTTCTGAATTTCGTTCATATTAAACCTGTTTGGTATTTTATTTTTATTATATATTTTATTGCACTTTTAAGAACAGATGAAAGGGCAAGTCCATTCGGTATTCTAGCTTTGTTTATGATTTTATAATATTGTTAAATTTACACTTAGAAACAGATGTGGCACGGACCATTTCGTACCCACCATAAGGTAAGGGATAATGGTTTTATAGCAAAAAGCTTTTAGTTGCTTACGACACCTTTAACGTGTAACATCATTATACATTTAGCTCCCAAACATTCAACGGTAAACATTCAGCTTCCGAGCTTTCATTAATACACATTCAGCCTTAGAGCATTCATCAGTACACATTCAGCTTCCAAGCGTTTTAAATATAACAACATTAACATAGCTTTCGGGTCTATAACAATAAATTAAGTGTATGTATATAGTGTAAATATACGTAGTTTAAGTGTATAGGTCCACTGCGTTTTCGTAGACTTGGAAAAGTGCTATGACAGAGTGGTAAGGAGTGAATTGTGGTAGACATTGTCCATATATGAGATGAGCGGTAGCTCAATACGAGCACTGAAATTACTTTACTAGGACTTTACTGCTTGTGACAATATAAACGGAGCTGACACAGATTGGTTTATCATCGAAAGAGGTGTTAGGCAGGGATGTGTGGCTTCGATTGTTTAAAAGAATTGAAAAAGAGTGCGTATGGATTGAAAATGATTGATTTGATCGTCAAATGCCTTCTTTACGCCGATGATCAAGTCATTTTAGCGTCATATGAAGAGGAGTTGCAGGCGATGGTTAATTTTATGCATGATGCCCAAAAAATCAAAGGGATGAAAATAAATGTAAGCAATAGAAAAGTAATGGTGTTTAAAAGAAAAAAAAATATGACAAACTACGAGGTGCTGATTAAGGAAGAAATATTGGAACAGGTAAATGAATTTGTGTACAAAAAACACGAAATCTGCGCGCAACGAAAACTTTCGAATAACGATCCGATCGGCGACGACGAAATTTTCAGTAATCGTGAGTCTCAAGTACAATCGGAGGAAGAAGTTTACGAATGTGAAGTATATTCAGCCGAATATTTGTTATTTTAGAGGCTAGTCACCCGCCAAGCACTGTACTTGGGTTCAAAGTTTAAGGAAGACGAAAAACATGACAGGAACACCCGAAGGGCAGAAATCTATATTTTATCAGATAGCCAAGCAGCACTCAAAGCTCTAAAGTCATACACTTGTGAGTCTAAGCTGACTTGGAACTGTAAGCAGTCCCTAAAAAAACTAACAGCGAACAATCACGTTATTCTGATGTGGGTTCCAGGTCACAAGGGAGTTAAAGGCAACGAAGAAGCTGACTGCCTTGCCAAAGAAGGGACAAATACAAAAATTTCCGGCATAGAAGACTTTCCAAAGCCCAGTCGAAAGAAAAAAGTTCGACGCTGGGAAACAGATGAAATGAAATATCACTGGCATAAAGTGCCAGGACTAAGACAAGCGAAAAGGCTAGTAAGCCTTTCGCCAAGGAAAGCTAAACAGCTTCTCGAGTTGGAAAAAAAAGACGGGTGACGGGGCTCCTCACTGGACACTTCCCTCTGAGGTATCACCTTAAAAAGATGGGCGAAACAGAGAGTGATAGTTGCCGCCACTGCGAGAACTTCGCTGAAACTGCAGAACATTTGCTATTAACATAGGAGTGCGTTTTTAGACGATAAGACCAAAGAACATAAAAATTGCATTTGTTTGCGTCTTTGTTACAATCATCAACACGCATGTAAATATTCCAACAACAGTCCTACGCAAATATAAGAAGATAATTTTAACTACGAATGAAACATAAATAGTCTGCAACATTTAATGAAAACCCAAATTAAACGTTACTTTGGCAGAGAATAAAGTGGGAAAGGGGAAAACGCAGAGATGTTATAGGTATTTAAGAATTTAAATATGGAGAACAAAGGGCGTTAAGTCTATTTCAAGAAATTTATCCTACTTTTAATATTCGATTGTTCGCTAAGGCGTTTATTGCCGTCTGACTCGAAAGACTGGAATTAAATTAATTGTGTATTTAGCCTACGGGGAGGTTGGGGATTCCCCGTGCTTCTTGGCGTGCTTGCTTGATTATTAAGCGACGTTACATAAAAAAACAAATGGAGAGAAAGTGTTTGAATAAAAACGAAAAAAAATTTGGCATTTGTAGAGGCTTCCGATAGAAGTGAAAACACAATATTTTTTCGTAAATTTCTAATAATAAAATCGAATGATATAAAATTATAGATAGTCATTTCGCAAAAAATAGCAAAAGACATTATATTTTTGACAATTTAAAATAATAAATAATGATTTTTAAATAGAATAAAATACTTAATGAAATGAAAGTCGGAGCCCTTTTCATCATTTTAAACTAAAAATGTTAATAATCTAAGGTAATAAACTATAACAAACGCCAAAATAAACACGAAGATTTAAAATAATGTTCTGTTATTTATTTTTTATCTTAAAAATATTAATTAAGTTATTTAGTACTCACTATTGTACTGTAACTATGTCAGTAGAATTCAATGCAAACAAAACACAAGCATGTCTTTTCTCTAGAAAAGCCGATCTCACTGTGCCTAACATAACTTTGTCAGGAGTAACCATACCACTGAAGTCATCCATATCGATGCTTGGTATTACTATCAGCAATAACCTTTCCTGAGAAAATCACGTGAGGTCCATTGCCAAAAGTGCATCCCAAAAACTTGGTTTTTTGTTTCGTGCCAAGAGCTATTTCACCTCCAGTCAGCTGCTTATGATCTATAAGTCACAGATCCGACCTGTACTGGAATACTATTTGGAGTGCGGCACCTAAACATATCCTGAAGCTATTGGATTCTGTCCAAAAAAGGGCAATTCGTCTCGTCGGTGATGCCTCGCTTACAAACTCGCTCACTTGTCTGGAACACCGTAGAAAAGTTGGCGATTTGTCTCTATTTTATAGATATTTTCATGGGCGGTGCTCTTCTGAAATATCAACAATCGTTCCTCCTTTGGCAGTCTCTTCGAGATTAACCCGTCAAGTTCAGTCTTCACACCCCTTCGTGGTCACTTTGGAGACCTGCAGAACATCACTTTCCAAAGACTCATTTATCCAACGAATTGTGAGGCTTTGGAACTCATTGTCTAGGGAGGTGTTCCCCGAGGCATACAACCTCCAGGAATTTAAGAAGAACACCAACTACTACCTTCTTTCCCTTGGTTCCCACGATGTTCTCTGAACATTACAGGATATCCCTTTTCGTGGGAACCAGAACATAAAAAAAAAGTTGATGTCTATGCATGCTACAAAGACTTTCAAAAGGCATTCGACAGGGTCAAACATAATGTATTGGTAGAGACTTTAGACCGTATAGGACTGGACGGAAGAGATATTAGAATAATTGAACATTTATATTGGAACCAAACTTTAGTAATTAGAATAGACGGTGATGGTGAAGGTTGCATTTTATCGCCCTTGCTCTTTAATGTATACTCTGAAAGAATATTAAGGAAAGCACTAACTGATATACAAGCCGGCATTATTATAAATAGCGAAATCATAAACAACCTTCGCTACGCAGACGATACGGTACTGTTGGCATTCAGTCAGGAAGATTTACAACGGATACTGGATGCAGGCATCGAAAAATGTGCAATGGCTGTACTCGGATTAAATGCAAAAAAGACCAAAGTATTAGTAGTTAGCAAGCAACCTAATATCATAGCTAACACAACAGTTGGGGGTAAACTATTGAAGCAAGTAAACCAAATAAAATATCTAGGCAGCATAATAACCAACAGCGCGGATAGTTAAACTGAAGTGAAATCGAGGATTGAGCAGGCTCGAACAGCATTTAAAAAAATGAGTAGGATCTTGTGCTGTAGACATCTAAAGTTAACTCTAAGAATCCGACTTCTCAGATGTTATGTCTTCTCCACCCTGCTGTACGGTATGAAAACCTGGACTATAAACAAGTACGAAGAAAGACGACTTGAAGCCTTTGAGATGTGGGCTTACAGGAAAAAAAGTTTCATGGACGGAAAAAGTATCCAACTTGGTAATACTTCAACGTCTGAATAAATCCACCGAAATTCTTACCACCATCAAAAGAAGAAAACTGCAAAATTTCGGGCATGTTATGAGAGGCGAAAAATATCGATTAATGCAGAACATCATGCAGAGAAAAAATTATGGTAAAAGAAAGCCGGGCCGCAGAAAAGCATCATGGCTCAAGAATCTACGTGACTCAACTCAAGCTCTCTGTTCAGACTTGCCGTCGACAGAGTAAGGATAGCCTTGTTGGTGACCAACGTTCTAGAAGTACATGATACTTAAAAAGAAAATTTGTACTGCACAAAGATTTTAAAATTAAACAATTTAAATAATAATCAAACAAAAACACTATTTCAACAATTCACAGTATATACTAAATCCATTCAATTTCACTTATAAGATATACACAGCACTAATGTTGCAAAAACCACCGTCTGAAGACATCTCCAGGATATATTGTACTGAGCTGACTTACATTTTTTAATGCTGAATGACAACTATAAAATAAGAGATGTCAACGAGACATTTTTGTATTTAACCGTGGTACATATTTCGTGTATATGACCAAATCACTAATTATACCGTTCAACGCACAAATTCTCTTTATAAAATTATCGTGTGTTTTGTAACATTTGGACTTGAACTAATGTACAACTGACCCCCAAATGTTGATATTGGCCTCAGATTTCTTGGACATGTCATACCCGGCCTAATGACCGAAGTGAACTCAACATATACGCCCAAAATTTTTTTTTTATGAAAATAGTCGCAAAAAGGGTAGACCTATCGTGTGGGCCGCGGACGGCCCGCACTGCGACTTTTGGAAGGGGAAGGGATTATAGAAAGGAAATGATTGTGGACACGCTTTTTAAAAAGTTGCAGGTCATAGTTCTCTGGAAAAACTGATTTTGGAAGCTTATTCAATTCCGTAGCAGCCCTGTAAAACAAGGATTCTTGATGAAGATTGGTCCTTGTAGTGTCAATCTTGAGAGTAAATGGGTGAGACTGGTCAGCGTGCCGAGTTCTTCGGCAGAATGTGGCCAATGGTGGTACAAGAGTTTGTATTTCTCTGGAGCCTCTGCCATGGAAATATCTTTAGAGCAATGACTGGTCTGCAACTCTTCTTCTATGTTCTAGAGGGTGAAGAGTATCTGTGAGAGTTGAGCTGTTTATCAAGCGAATGGCTCTTTTCTGAATGGAATCTAGAAGACGAAGAGAATGCCTTGGTGCTGAACCCCAAATGTGCGAGCAATACTCCAGTAGAGGTCGGATTTGAGCCTTGTACGTCGTCAACAGTTGATCAGGAGTAAAAAACTTTCTGGCTTTCCACAGAAAACCTAGCCTCTGGCTTGCCGACTTTGCGATGTTAGCAACATGGTCATGCCAAGACATGTTATTGGACACCGTGACTCCCAAAATCGAGATGGAGGGACTTGGTTCAAGGGTATTTCCGGACATTGTGATGGGATGATTTGAGGAATTCAGACTGGAGACTATACATAGATTCGTCTAAAAGCTGTTTTACTTTTTGTTTGAAACGAGCATCCATCGGTTCCTATAGGTCATTCGGTAAATATGAAAGAAACATATGACAATCTTATGTTACTAAGATGTTTAAAGTACGAAGATCACAAAATGGAACATATGTGCAGATTAAAAAGTGGTGGCGTTACTGACAGGACTGCAATCATGATATACAAAACACTGTTGCTTTTTGTGTGAATGGGACAGCCGTGCAATTATAAAATTAAGGTTTGGCCTCCACGTGACACAATACAAGTTGGCGATAAAAATTTGAATCGAGAAACATTAGTACAGAAAGAAAAAATATATTTACCTCCATTTCACATTAATCTGGGTCTGATCAAAAATTTTGTTGAAGCACTGGACAGAGAAGAAAATGCTTTCAAGTATTTAAAAGAAAAATTTCCACGTATAAGTGAGGCCAAACTTAAAGAAGGAATTTTTGTTGGTCCCCAAATAGGGCAATCGTTTAAATTTTTGGCAAATTTTAAGTGACAATGAAAGTCGGGCATGGAATGCATTTGAAAGTGTTTGCAATAATTTTCTTGAAAATAATAAATCAGAAAATTATCGTGAACTCGTGGAAGTAATACTCACGGTCTATCATATTTTAGAATGCAACATGTCACTAAAACTCTTTCTTCATTGTCATTTGGACTTTTTTCCTGAAAATTTATGAGCATGGAGAACGATTTCACCAAGATATTGCCTCCATAAAGAAAAGGTATACAGGAAAGTGGAGCTCGAATATGTTAGCCGACTATTGCTGGACCCTAATACGGGACACATCCAGGAGATCTTATAAAAGAAAAACGTTAAATTATTTAAAAATGTTTATCTTATACCTAAGCTAACTGTTAAAAAAATGTATTTATCATACGTTTTAAATTGTTTAAATTTAATAAATCGGCATTGAAAGAAGTTTTTATTGACTTTTTATTAATATTGCTACGAATTTTAGTTCTTTCGTGGGTTAGGTGATTTAAAACTCTCGATCAGTTGTGGCCGCGGCCAGAAAGCGTCAACACAAACGGACTCAAGAAATCGTAACAATATCAAAGCATATGTCCCTTCCTTATCATTGGAGGCTGATATCGAAAATCTAAGGCCAGATCCGGATTCGGCTGGCCAAAATATATAAAATCCAGCCAAAATCATTCCGGGGAGGAAAAAAAGTTTTAAAATGTTCGTCAGTGTTATTGTACGATTGAAAAAACATTATTTTAACAAAGCGCAGTATATACACATTGAACCTTTAACTAAATCCATTCGATTTCACCCATAAGATATAGTTAAAAAATACAAATGGAGAGCAAGAGTGTTCGAAATGTTCGAATAAAAACAAAAAATAATGAATGCAATCCTTCTAAACTTATTAAATAAAATTTATAATCTGGCTCTGCGTATACACCTCATTTCATTTAAATGGAACTCTTGTATCCAAATTACGCACACGGTAATCTCATTGGCATAGATACGGTTAATAATCGGCAACTTGCCACTTTAGCAAATTGGATATTACGTCGTGGAGGATTTTCCATACGCATCCAGAATTTCGTATCCTTTCTAATTGTTATAATTTGTACAATAAGGACTGATGAACAAGGAGCGACAGTAATTAAGGTTGAAGGTTGACATTCTCTTCTGATTCCGACCTACTTCGATTTTTAAATTAAAATACAGGAACGTCTCCCGAACGTTATGTAATAAAAAAATTATAGCTATATACATCACGATTAAAACGACCCTCGTATAATTATTTTTAAACAATTTAAAGTTAATATGAGATGACTTACCTTTGATCAAACAATCTCCTATCCTGTTGTTTAGGATACCTGGAAAATATAAGAACGTAAAACCATACAATAAAATTTTAACAAAAAAATATCAGTGATCTGTGTGCAACCCGAGAGGTCCACACGACTAACTTCCCAGTGGAAAGAATGAAAAAATACTTTTTGTTATAATAATAATTATTATTAAAATTATAAGCGTCATATTCATATTCCGATTATGTCAACCGTATTCTTTCAAACATTTTCTTATTATTTTATAAGCGGAAGCTATTTTTAATTATTTGTAACAATTTTTTAACTATTATGATCATTTGTTAGTAACAATATTCAATTAAATTCAATATTCAATGTTTGATTATTACTAACAATAATTTTTCACTGTTACAGCTTCTTCAATGGTATTCTCTTAATACTGACGCAAGTTTAAAATTCTCCAATTCCTACTTTGTCTTCTAGAACTATCTCTTTTTATAAACTATTGTCATCATATTTTTCATACGAATATTCCTAACATGCAATAATTATATTATCCAAAAAATCTTAAAATCTTAAAAATAGTATAATTTATAAAATGCAAAATTCAGGTAGTTTACCATTTTTTTTAGTATTGATTCTCCATAAAAAACAGTTTGACTGATTTTGCAAAAAATATAATTAGTTTAAAGTTGCGTAATTATGCGCCGAGTGCAATTGGTCCCACGTCGATATGATGTTTTGTTCTCGAGATAATCGAGACGAAAAATAATTCTGAAAATTTACCATTTTTTTCAGTTTTTTATATCTCCATTAAAAGAACTTTGACCGATTTTGCTGAAAATCTACGCAGTTTTAAGTTGCGTAAATATGCGTCGAATGCATTTGGTCTCACGTCGATGTCATTTTTTATTCTCGAGATAATCAAGACAAAAAATAATTTCGAATGTTAACCATTTTTTTCAGTTTTTTTTATTTTCCACAAAAAACAGCTTAACCGATTTTGCTAAAATTCTAATCAATTCTAAGTTGCGTAATTTTGCGTCGAATGCAATTGGTCCCACGTTGATATCATTTTTTGTTCTTGAGATAATCGAGACGAAAAATAATTCCGAAAGTTAACCATTTTTTTCAGTTTTTTGATTCTCCACAAAAAACATTTTGACCGATTTTGCTAAAATTATAATCAATTCTAAGTTGCGTAATTATGCGTCGAATGCAATTGGTCCCACGTTGATATCATTTTTTGTTCTCGAGATAATCAAGACGAAAAATAATTCCGAAAATTCACCATTTTTTTCAGTTTTTTATATCTCCATTAAAAGAACTTAAACTGATTTTGCTGAAAATCTACGCAGTTTTAAGTTGCGTAAATATGCGTCGAATGCATTTGGTCCCACGTCGATGTCATTTTTTATTTTCGAGATAATCGAGACAAAAAATAATTCCTAAAATTTGCCATTTTTTTCAGTTTTTTAATTTTCCATTAAAAACAGCTTGACCGCTTTTATTAAAAATTTAAACAGTTTTAAGTTGCGTGATTATGCGTCGAATGCAATTGGTCCCACGTCGATATAATTTTTTGTTCTCGAGGTAATCGAGACGAAAAATAATTCCGAAAATTCACCATTTTTTTCAGTTTTTTATATCTCCATTAAAAGAACTTTGACCGATTTTGCTAAAAATCTACGCAGTTTTAAGTTGCGTAAATATGCGTCGAATGCATTTGGTCCCACGTCGATGTCATTTTTTATTCTCGAGATAATCGAGACGAAAAATAATTCCGAAAATTTACCATTTTTTTTAATTTTTTTAATTTTCCATTAAAAACAGCTTGACCGATTTTATTAAAAATTTAAACAGTTTTAAGTTGCGTAATTATGCGTCGAATGCAATTGGTCCCACGTTGATATCATTTTCTGTTCTCGAGATAATCAAGACGAAAAATAATTCCGAAAATTCACCATTTTTTTCAGTTTTTTATATCTCCATTAAAAGAACTTAAACTGATTTTGCTGAAAATCTACGCAGTTTTAAGTTGCGTAAATATGCGTCGAATGCATTTGGTCCCACGTCGATGTCATTTTTTATTTTCGAGATAATCGAGACAAAAAATAATTCCTAAAATTTGCCATTTTTTTCAGTTTTTTAATTTTCCATTAAAAACAGCTTGACCGCTTTTATTAAAAATTTAAACAGTTTTAAGTTGCGTGATTATGCGTCGAATGCAATTGGTCCCACGTCGATATAATTTTTTGTTCTCGAGGTAATCGAGACGAAAAATAATTCCGAAAATTCACCATTTTTTTCAGTTTTTTATATCTCCATTAAAAGAACTTTAACTGATTTTGCTGAAAATCTACGCAGTTTTAAGTTGCGTAAATATGCGTCGAATGCATTTGGTCCCACGTCGATGTCATTTTTTATTTTCGAGATAATCGAGACAAAAAATAATTCCTAAAATTTGCCATTTTTTTCAGTTTTTTAATTTTCCATTAAAAACAGCTTGACCGCTTTTATTAAAAATTTAAACAGTTTTAAGTTGCGTGATTATGCGTCGAATGCAATTGGTCCCACGTCGATATAATTTTTTGTTCTCGAGGTAATCGAGACGAAAAATAATTCCGAAAATTCACCATTTTTTTCAGTTTTTTATATCTCCATTAAAAGAACTTTGACCGATTTTGCTAAAAATCTACGCAGTTTTAAGTTGCGTAAATATGCGTCGAATGCATTTGGTCCCACGTCGATGTCATTTTTTATTCTCGAGATAATCGAGACGAAAAATAATTCCGAAAATTTACCATTTTTTTCAGTTTTTTTTATTTTCCACAAAAAACAGCTTAACCGATTTTGCTAAAATTCTAATCAATTCTAAGTTGCGTAATTTTGCGTCGAATGCAATTGGTCCCACGTTGATATCATTTTTTGTTCTTGAGATAATCGAGACGAAAAATAATTCCGAAAGTTAACCATTTTTTTCAGTTTTTTGATTCTCCACAAAAAACATTTTGACCGATTTTGCTAAAATTATAATCAATTCTAAGTTGCGTAATTATGCGTCGAATGCAATTGGTCCCACGTTGATATCATTTTCTGTTCTCGAGATAATCAAGACGAAAAATAATTCCGAAAATTCACCATTTTTTTCAGTTTTTTATATCTCCATTAAAAGAACTTTAACTGATTTTGCTGAAAATCTACGCAGTTTTAAGTTGCGTAAATATGCGTCGAATGCATTTGGTCCCACGTCGATGTCATTTTTTATTTTCGAGATAATCGAGACAAAAAATAATTCCTAAAATTTGCCATTTTTTTCAGTTTTTTAATTTTCCATTAAAAACAGCTTGACCGCTTTTATTAAAAATTTAAACAGTTTTAAGTTGCGTGATTATGCGTCGAATGCAATTGGTCCCACGTCGATATAATTTTTTGTTCTCGAGGTAATCGAGACGAAAAATAATTCCGAAAATTCACCATTTTTTTCAGTTTTTTATATCTCCATTAAAAGAACTTTGACCGATTTTGCTAAAAATCTACGCAGTTTTAAGTTGCGTAAATATGCGTCGAATGCATTTGGTCCCACGTCGATGTCATTTTTTATTCTCGAGATAATCGAGACGAAAAATAATTCCGAAAATTTACCATTTTTTTCAGTTTTTTTTATTTTCCACAAAAAACAGCTTAACCGATTTTGCTAAAATTCTAATCAATTCTAAGTTGCGTAATTTTGCGTCGAATGCAATTGGTCCCACGTTGATATCATTTTTTGTTCTTGAGATAATCGAGACGAAAAATAATTCCGAAAGTTAACCATTTTTTTCAGTTTTTTGATTCTCCACAAAAAACATTTTGACCGATTTTGCTAAAATTATAATCAATTCTAAGTTGCGTAATTATGCGTCGAATGCAATTGGTCCCACGTTGATATCATTTTCTGTTCTCGAGATAATCAAGACGAAAAATAATTCCGAAAATTCACCATTTTTTTCAGTTTTTTATATCTCCATTAAAAGAACTTTAACTGATTTTGCTGAAAATCTACGCAGTTTTAAGTTGCGTAAATATGCGTCGAATGCATTTGGTCCCACGTCGATGTCATTTTTTATTTTCGAGATAATCGAGACAAAAAATAATTCCTAAAATTTGCCATTTTTTTCAGTTTTTTAATTTTCCATTAAAAACAGCTTGACCGCTTTTATTAAAAATTTAAACAGTTTTAAGTTGCGTGATTATGCGTCGAATGCAATTGGTCCCACGTCGATATAATTTTTTGTTCTCGAGGTAATCGAGACGAAAAATAATTCCGAAAATTCACCATTTTTTTCAGTTTTTTATATCTCCATTAAAAGAACTTTGACCGATTTTGCTAAAAATCTACGCAGTTTTAAGTTGCGTAAATATGCGTCGAATGCATTTGGTCCCACGTCGATGTCATTTTTTATTCTCGAGATAATCGAGACGAAAAATAATTCCGAAAATTTACCATTTTTTTTAATTTTTTTAATTTTCCATTAAAAACAGCTTGACCGATTTTATTAAAAATTTAAACAGTTTTAAGTTGCGTAATTATGCGTCGAATGCAATTGGTCCCACGTCGATATCATTTTTTGTTCTCGAGATAATCAAGACGAAAAATAATTCCGAAAGTTAACCATTTTTTTCAGTTTTTTTTATTTTCCACAAAAAACAGCTTAACCGATTTTGCTAAAATTCTAATCAATTCTAAGTTGCGTAATTTTGTGTCGAATGCAATTGGTCCTACGTTGATATCATTTTTTGTTCTCGAGATAATCGAGACGAAAAATAATTCCAAAAATTTACCATTTTTTTCAGTTTTTTATATCTCTATTAAAAGAACTTTTACCAATTTTGCTGAGCATCTACGCAGTTTTAAGTTGCGTAAATATGCGTCGAATGAAATTGGTCCCACGTCGATATCATTTTTTATTCTCGAGATAATCGAGACGAAAAATAATTCCGAAAATTTACCATTTTTTTTCAGTTTTTTAATTTTCCATTAAAAACAGCTTGACTGATTTTATTTAAAATTTAAACAGTTTTAAGTTGCGTAATTATGCGTCGAATGAAATTGGTTCTACGTAGATATCATTTTTTGTTTTTGAGATAATATTACAGAAACTTTACTTTATTTTACTCGTATAATATTAAAATATCATAAAATACACAGGACGTTTTATTTACCAAACTGTGATATAATTTTTACCTTAAGATCACCCTGTAAAATGTGTTTGTTAAAAGGTGTGTGGAAAGTATTGTAGAACTACTGAACTAATTTCAACGATGATAAATAATGAACCCCTCCAACAGGTAGCCTCAATCAAAAATTTGAAAGTAATTTTCGATGAATAATTGAACTTTTTAGACCACATCAACCTTGTATCAGTTGATTCGTCAAAAATGTTGGGATTCGTAGTAACTTTCAAAAATTTTCTATCAATTCTATGAAATCAGTTTATAGTTTGTTAGTTAGGTCGAAACTCGAATACGGATCAATAATATGGTCTCCCTCCGTTTTATAAAGCACATGGTAAAACAGGTCCAAAATAGATTTTTAACAATATGTACAGGGTGTTTCAAAAGAAGGTCACTGCGTCTTTAGAATAGGTGGAAACTGAAAAATAATTGGGGTTTGCTTAGTAAAAATTTTTCGTAACGTTATCAGTATTCAAGAAAAAGGGCGTTGAAGAAAAAAAGTTATTACTTCATAATTTTTAAATAAAAATATTCCGAAACCGGTAAACAGTATCGAGTTTTACCAAAACTACCTTTTTGGTGTAAAATTGAATGTTTACGTACACCTGAAATTTCGATTAATAAATCTAACCATAGAAAAGTGATGTTTAATGCTACTTGGTATTAACCGTGTAACTAGCGCCCTCTATGAGAGTCAGATATAAAAACAAATTCATGAAATGTATCACCTTCTAAAACATATTCGTATGAAATTTCATTACAATATTTTCAGTGGTTTTGGCAAAATCGTAATAAATGTTTATTAATTTTTTTTTCAACGCCCTTTGTCTCGAATACGGATGGCGCTACGAAAATTTTTTACTAAGCAAACCCCAATTATTTTTCACATTTCTACTTTTCCTAGAGACCGCGTCACTTTTTTTAAATACCCTGTATATTCAAAGCAAACATAACTTATCATTATCAGGAATATACAAATATTTTACAACATTTACAATTAGATACTCCAGAAAAGAGGGAGAATATACGAAAATATTATTTTTGTATTTAAACTTTTAAATATCCAGATATTCTCAAAAGTATTAATGTAAATGTTTCAAGCAGAACTCCGAGACATTCTTGTACGTTTCACATACCACACCACTCAACCAACTATGGCAGCAATTCTTCACTAGACAGAACATTAAAGGGAATTATTAATGAATTTAATTTGAATGTATTCGGTAGATCTGTTCAGTAGCTCAAGAATTCACTAAAGCAGTATTGTAGCTTTTAAAACATATTCGTAAAAAATTTCATTACAATGTTTCCAGTAGTTGTATATTCAAAGCCAATATAACTCACCATAATCATAAATATATTACAACATTTACAAATAGATACTCTAAAAAAAAGAATATATGAAGATATTAAATTATACATTTTTTTTCTTTAACGCCCTGTATCTTGAATACAGATGGCGTTACGAAAATTTTTTACTGAGCAAACCCCAATTATTTTTTAGTTACTACCTACCCTAGAGACGCGGTTACCTTTTTTTGAAACACCCTGTATAATTTATTTGTTCTTAATCTCTGTCTAAAGACAAATCCGTATTAAAGAATACACAAAAGCGTTGCGACGAAGTTTCCTTTGGAAAACTTCAATTCGTACTTTAAGCAATTAATAAAATTCCGTTTTGGAAATAGTGGAGGTGCTTGCTTATGCTACACGTTTCGGCACTCAAACAGGCGGAGGAACAATTAGAGAAACTTGCTTAAAAGCTTCATTATCCGCGTAATTTTGTACCCTTATATTGCATTACGGTCTTTTTGGTATATCCTTTCTAACAATAAACACCGCAATGATTCATGAACGGTGCCGAAAAATATTATCATCCGAAGCGCGTCCTACCGGCAATTGTTTTTTTAATATATCCACCATTCGTAATAATTTCAGCTACGAAAAATTAGTCTTATTTACATCGGATTACGTGGACCGAATAAGAATTACCGTAAAACAACCTTTATTCTTCTTTGTTAAATAACGCACAATCACTGTATTTCTGTGATGAATGAAATATCAAATTACTCTCTACATTAATTTTTAACGTTTGGGTTTGGCAGAAGAAGCATGAAAATAGGATTAATGCTGCGGAGATAAGTAATCTGACAAGTATAGCCGGAGTGACTCGGTTGGATAAAGTAAAAAATAGTGAGATAAAAGAACGATGTGGTGTAAAAGAAGATGCGGCTACAAAGATAGATAAAGGAATGCTTGGATGCTTTGGACACGTAGAAGGGATGGATGAGAGAAGATTGACGAAACAAATTTATAAGGCGAGTGTGAATGGACGGAAGTCGGTAGGGGTCGACCTCGGCGAACATCGATCTCGATCAGATCAACATTGTTTAGAAGAAAGGTCAGATCAAGAGTACCAACAACCGATGAGCATGTATAAGAGCACTGATGAAAGATGTGTGTTAGAACCGTAGCAAGTGGAAAGCGGTTCTGATAGGAAAATGTCTTTCAGCCGTTGGCGTCCCTGTGTGATGTATGGGGCTTTTTTATGGATAGGTAGACCCTCATTTAGCATGATTTTTCGATGTTTTTTTTTTTTATGAAAATAGTCGCAAAAAGGGTAGACCTATCGTGTGGGCCGCGGACGGCCCGCACTGCGATTATTAGAAGGGGAAGGGATTATAGAAAGGAAATGTGGACACGCTTTTTAAAAAGTTGCAGGTCATAGGTCATGATGAAGATGAGAAGATTGGTCCTTGTAGTGTCAAGCTTGAGAGTAAATGTGTGAGACTGATCAGCGTGCCGAGTTCTTCGGCCGAATGAGGCCAATGGTGGTATAAAAGTTTTTATTTCTCTGGAGCATCTGCCATGGAAATATCTGTAGAGCAATGACTGGTCTGCAACTCTTCTTCTATGTTCTAGAGGGTGAAGGGTATCTGTGAGAGTTGAGCTGTTTATCAAGCAAATGGCTCTTTTCTGAATGGAATCTAAAAGACGAAGAGAATGCCTTGGTGCTGAACCCCAAATATGCAAGCAATACTCCAGTAGAGGTCGGATTTGAGCCTTGTACGTCGTCAATAGTTGATCAGGAGTAAAAAACTTTCTGGCTTTCCACAGAAAACCTAGCCTCTGGCTTGCCGACTTTGCGATGTTAGCAACATGGTCATGCCAAGACATATTATTGGACACCGTGACTCCCAAAATCGAGATGGAGGGACTTGGTTCAAGGGTATTTCCGGACATTGTGATGGGATTATTTGAGGAATTCACTTACTTGGAAAACGTGGCACTTTGTGTTTTTTGGGCGTTGAACTGAACAAGATTGTTGGTTCCCCATTTGACGATTACTTTAAGATCTCTATTGATGGAATCAACCTGTTCCTGCCTGAGTCTATTTGTATCATTCACCGAAAGTGATCGATAGGATGTGAAAGTTGAGACAAGTGTGCTATCGTCTGCGAAACTGTAAATGGGGTTCTTGGTGGTTTTCAAGAGGTCGTTGATGTGTAAAAGAAATAAGGTGGGGGACAGGATGGAACCCTGAGGGACCCCGGCATTGGTTTTAAACGCATCAAAAGAAATACCGTCAACTGTTCTTCAGCCAGTGCTTCCGAGCGTCGTATATCCGTTAGGGCGATGTTACTTAGAGTAGGAAGCCATCTCACTGAAGTTGATTTTATGGTTCCAGTTATTATTCTTATCGTTTGGTTTAGCTGAACGTCGAATTTTTTGGCGTGAGCGCTATTTAGGTTTAAGAAGTGGTCTCTGCGCACCCCTACGGGAAAAAGACGTGACTTTATGTATGTATGTATTAATTTTTAACCACTGCAACACCAGCACTTTAACTAATAACTTTCAAAACTCTTTTTTATTCAAGAATAATTCGTTTAAAACGGAGGTGAAACACTGGTCGATCCAACACACAAGATAATAACCAAGGCCTGAAACGAAGAAGAAATTCCAAAAGAGTGGGGCAACGAAATCACTGTCCACTACACAAAAAAGGCGATCAACTAGAGTGTGAGAATTATAGAGGCATAACTCTTCTGAATGCTATTTACAAAATATTTTCCATTGTTTTATATAACCGTTTAAGTGTGTATTCTGAGAATCTTCTTGGTGAATATCAAAGCGGCTCTAGACCTGGCCGATCAACAATTGATCAGATCTTTGTGTTGCGCCAAATACTAGAAAAAACCAACGAATACAACATAGATACTTTCCACCTCTTCATAGATTTCAAACAAGCGAATGATAGTGTATTGAGGCACAAGCTGTATGAAGCCATGAACGAATTCAACATCCCCGACAAATTAATAAGACTTGTTCGAGTTACAATGCGTAGAGTTCAGCGTTGATAACTTTAGTTTTGAGGTAGTTAACAAATTCACGTACCTAGGCTCCCTTGTGACAAAGGAGAACACTGCCTCCGAAGAAATAAAACGAAGGATAAAGCTAGCGAACAAGTGCTATTTTGGTTTAAGTAAATACCTTAAAACAAATACCTAAGTCAGAAAACCAAATTCACAATCTTTAAGACCCTTATCCTACCAGTACGGACATACGGATCAGAAACGTGAAAAAAGTTTCATTTACAGAAAAAACTTTATCCAGATGGTCGTGAACGAGTCCAGCGAAGACTAGTAAAGTGGTTTGCTCTTTGTAATATATCTGTAAAAATTCTATTTAGCGGTGGCTCTGTTATGTTCTGGGTTAAAGCGCCTCAGGCTTTTAGAACAATGACATTAATTATCCCGACAGTTATTTTATTCCCATGTTAAAAATTATTTTTTACTTTTTAGTTTGATTAACTCTAAAAGCGTGTTTTTTAGTTTTGTTAAATTATAATTTATTTTTCGCTTTTTAGTTCGATTTGTTTTACTTACTTAAAAAATTATGTATAAAATAGTAAAAGCGCATCGGCCGGAAATCAAACCCAGGCCGCCCGCGTGGCAGGCGAGCATTCAACCACTGAACCACCGATGCGATGAACTGCGTTAATATTTGTTCTGCGCGCATGTCTAGTTCACGCACTAGTTCTATCTCTTTTACTCTTATGCAAAGTATCCCTGAAGAAATTTATGAATCCTGGCGAAAGTAATCAGGATAATCGGATATTTTAATCGAATTATTGCATTGTCGTCGGTCTTTGACAAGTGTGCGGAGTTTAAATTGAAGTAAGCTTAAAGTAGAGAAAAATCGATGCCAAAGAGTCAGTTACAAACAAACAAGATACAGCTGAAACTAATATAAGCGTGTTGAAAAATACAGTCTCTCTTCATATTTTAAATTCCAATACATTTTCTGATAGTAATATTTACGATACTGCCACTAGTAACCAATTCGGTTTAAATCCGCGTCTTTGGAGATGAAGTGAGGACGTTTCAGGTGTCCCTTTCATCAGTAATTTATCGATTACCGGCAATGAGAGACCACATTTTTGACAGCGAAAAACAAAAAGTTTGTTGATGTGCATGATAAAAAACCGCAATGGTCAGCACTAAAACCAAGAAATATTAATAATTTTTTTTAATTTAGCGCCATCTTTCATCCTTTGTGCACTCTAGAAAAAATATTCAAGCGGCGTTTATGCTATGATTCAAATTTGAAAATTCGTACCCGCACTTCTCGTACTACAAAGTAGACAAAGAGAAGCACTAATGTAATTAAGAAAGAGTTCGAGCACGATGGTATTCGGTTATCTGAGGAAAAGATTTGAGTTATGAAAGAAAAAATCTGTCGGAAAAAACAAAGCGAAAGCATTTACTTCGTTTAACGGAGTCGTCTTCTTTGAGCTTTATTATTTACCCGCAGGATCAAAGACTATTCGTTCGGGAAAAACAACATAGATTGGTTTTTACTGTTACAAACATGCAAACGATATTTTAAATTATACAACCTTGTCCGTAGTTAAATTTAAAGTCAACATCAAGAAATTTCACCAAAAGAATACAAACAATCAGTTTCGGATGTTAAGAAACAACCATCAGGCACACGATAACAACTGCCGCTAAAGCGCAGTTAATAAATAAAGTCACAGTTAAACATTTGTATCGTTTTCGTAAATGTTTATCCTAAAAGTTTCTTTTTTTTTTTTTATGAAAATAGTCGCAAAAAGGGTAGACTTTACAACTTTACAAAATACACTCCGAGAAAGACCCAGGTGAGTGGCTAGTTGTTCTAATGCAGGAAGCTGGTACATCTTCTCTGCCACTGCCCTTTTTTTTTTTTTTATGTTCTGGTTCCCACGAAAAGGGATATCCTGTAATGTTCAGAGAACATCGTGGGAACCAAGGGAAAGAAGGTAGGAGTTGGTGTTCTTCTTAAATTTCTGGAGGTTGTATGCCTCGGGGAACACCTCCCTAGGCAATGAGTTCCAAAGCCTTGCAATTCGTTGGATGAATGAGTCTTTGGAAAGTGATGTTCTGCAGGTCTCCAAAGTGACCACGAAGGGGTGTGAAGACTGAACTTGACGGGTTAATCTCGAAGAGACTGCCAAAGGAGGAACGATTGTTGATATTTCAGAAGAGCATCGCCCATGAAAATATCTATAAAATAGAGACAAATCGCCAACTTTTCTACGGTGTTCCAGACAAGTGAGCGAGTTTGTAAGCGAGGCATCACCGACGAGACGAATTGCCCTTTTTTAAACAGAATGCAGTAGCTTCAGGATATGTTTAGGTGCTGCACTCCAAATATGGGAACAGTACTCCAGTACAGGTCGGATCTGTGCCTTATAGATCATAAGCAACTGACTGGAGGTGAAATAGCTCTTGGCACGAAACAAAAAACCAAGTTTTTGGGATGCACTTTTGGCAATGGACCTCACGTGATTTTCCCAGGAGAGGTTATTTCTGATAGTAATACCAAGTATCGATATGGATGACTTCAGTGGTATGGTTACTCCTGACAAAGTTATGTTAGGTACAGTGAGATCGGCTTTTCTAGAGAAAGGACATGCTTGTGTTTTGTTTGCATTGAATTCTACCAAGTTATTGGATCCCCATTCGAGAATTGTTGCTAAGTCCATATTTATATTGTTAACATTTCTTCCTCGTTCATTTCTGGTTTCACGGTCTAATATAGGGGCCCTGGAAGAGAATGCGGTATGGAGGGTACTATCATCGGCAAAGCTGTGTACGGGACATGAAGTTGCTTTTAATAGGTCGTTGATGTGAAGTAAAAATAGTGTTGGTGCTAGAATGGATCCTTGCGGAACACCAGCATTTATGAGTAGAGTGTCAGATGAAACTCCATCGACCACTACATAGAGAGACCTGTTTGAGAGAAAACTAGCAAGCAGAGAACACAGCTGAGGGGGCAAGCCATAAGATGGAAGCTTGGCGAGGAGTCCCTGGTGCCAAACTCGATCGAACGCCTTGGAGATATCTAATGCCACAGCTAAAGTTTCTCCATACTTTTCAATAGATAGCTGCCATATATGTGAGACGTATGCGAGCAGGTCACCAGTTGATCTCTGATGGCGGAAGCCATATTGCCTATCATTGATAATTCCTGAGTCTTCCAGATATTTCATGAGCTCGATGTTGATGGCTTTTTCCATGACCTTTGAAATAATAGATAGCAGTGCGATAGGTCTGTAGTTGCTAGGTAGGGTCTTTTTGCCTTTTTTAGGGACTGGCTATACTCTTGCAATTTTCCAATTGGACGGAAATACTCCCAAATTGTAAGAGTGGTTGAACAAGAAAAAGGCTAGAAGAAAAAGGCTTTCTATACTGAGGCAACTGTATTTTGATGACTTATCTGATCTCAGCTCAGTTAGCATTAAAGACCTCACAGTTTTTTTTTTTAAATTCCAACTGGTTATTACGGTGGAGGGGGAAGGCACCGCCGTCCATCACGTTATCACAACGGGCCAAAAGGCTTAAGTGGGTTCCCTCCGAACCGCCGTTTTAACCTAACCTAACCTACACGAGTGTTCGCAAATGGGGTCTTCGCAAGTGTGCGTATGCGTGTGTTTGCGAAGGATGTTAAAAATAGCGCCCCCGGTCACAAACAACATTTAAAAAAAAACAAAATACCTGATTTGATGCAGCATTTAATGTTTAATCTGACTGATTTATTGTGATTTGGTTAGTCGATATTTCAGATTGAGGTAATAGCGTTACCTTTTCTGAGAGTTTTGTCGATTCGGTTAGGTGTCCTTTCGTCGACAAAATTCGTCGTTCGGTCGGATAAATCGTCGGGATTGAAAATTCAATGGTGGTCTCCGACGTACAGGACGAGAAGCTACCGCATTGCGCCAGGACAAACTGACTGACGTTGCGACGGTAAAAGGATTTTAAATTATCATTTATGAATCGTAAAGTAGTGCACTGCAAATAATAATAGGAGACACACACACACACAAACCGACTGGAGTCTCCTCACTCTCTGCTGTGCGAATAAAACGTGTGCGTCTACCAGAATGTAAATTTTTACATGCGGGTTTACCGTAAAAATATTCGGTTGTACTTGGATTTTCGAGATCGGAAAGCGCGAAAAAAATGTGGAAAAATTAATTTTTCGTGCTTAACTTTTTTGCAGGTTATTCTGTCACGAAACAAATAACAGAAACCCGACGATGGTCATCACGGTTTTCGCTGGCAGCGGTCCGAAGTAAATGCGAAAGTCTATTAGGTAAATGTGGGGAAAAGTAAACGACCGTTACTTTGAATTGATGCCCTCATTTACACCCTCTTCTATCAACGTAATGTCTTCATTTCGCACCATTTCCATTCCTATTTAAATCAGCGATTTAATGATAATTGGAAAATAGGACGTTCCAACGAAAATAAAAGAAAACTTCGACTGCTGAGAGAATTTTTTAAAATTGCTAATTTTAATAATAATAATAATAAGCAACATGCGATATTTTTATTTTTGCTTCAATTTTAAACAATTCCATGTGGAATGAACACCAAATATATTAAAACAATAAAAAACTATAATTTATTGCGAAAACTGCAGTTTGAAACTGACAGTTTAAATTTGCGCGCGAAAACGGACCCATAGGTCCAATGACGTTAGGTTAGGTTAAAACGGCGGTTCGGAGGAAACCTACTTAGGCCTTCTGGCCCGTTGTGATAACGTGATGGACAGCGGTGCCTTCCTCCTCTACAGTGAGAGCCAGTTGAAACTTTTAATAAAAGTGTGAGATCTTTAATGCTAACTGAGCTGAGATCAGATAATTCATCGAAGTTCCATTGTTACCTTCTCTTCCTCATCGTGACAGCTTCTACATAAGTCGTGTCGTAGTTCTGCGATTCCCATGCGCCATGCATGAGATCCACCTGCCCAATGTCCTGTTATGACCGCGATTGCATTTCCAATGGACTTTCTGGATGGAGTAAAAACATCAACTGACATCGTTTGACGTAGATCTAGTTTAGGCCAAATCTGTTTCGATGATACGTGCATGTGGGTTTATTTTGCCACCTCAAGTTGGCTTAAAAAAATTAAATGAGAATGGAGTCATGTGGCACCTTGTTCGAAAGAGATTTTCATTTATGTTCAGCAATATTAAATTTTTTGAATTTGGTATTTCGTATGGCTTTTTTTACAGAGTACTTAATAATATTTTAAAGTTCGAGGTCGAGCTCGGATGTCTACGTTTTCCTTGGCAAGCCAGGAGGACAGAGTCCTGGATCCGTTATCAGATGGTGTGTCGGGGTTTCCATGTGCCCATTCGTTACGCCAGCAGTCCTCAGAAAAGAACCCACGGGGGCTTTCTGGATTTAAGGCGGTTCATGTGATCATTACAGTCCTCGTAAATGAGAAGTCAGTCATTGCTGGTGCATTTTTTCCTTTCTCTAGCCAGTGCCGTTCTTCCTTTTAATTGAGGGGAAGTGATGTTTGATAACACTGTGAGCCATTGTGCCGGGGTACCTGTTATGACCCTCATTGGACTATTAGGGCGAGTGTCAAAAAGGTGGAAATGGTTGCTGTTTATCCAAACAAGGCTGCAGTATTCTGCAACTGAGTATATCAGAGCCATTGCGGTTGTTTTCAAGACCTCAGCATTTGCTCCCCAACTGCTTTCCACGATCTTGAGCAGAATGTTATTCCTTGAGTTAATTTTCGCAGCCGTCTTTATGAGGTGTTGTTTGTATGTAAGAGTCCGGTCGAAGGTGACACCCAGATATTTCGGGCAGGGATTGTAGTTCAATAAACGATCCCTAAATCTGACTTGAGGTACGTGGTTGGCTTGCTTGTTGCTAAGGTGAAAGCAGGAAACTTCGGTCTTTCAAATGTTTGGCCGAAGCCTACACTTACGGAAGTACTCGTCCAGCCTCTGCAAGTAGTAAATAAATTTTTTCAAGGTTGTGGGAGGCCATCGTTGATGTTATAGCTACGGCTGGATTCTTCGTTCAGGTGTACCTGGATATTCCTATTAGCGAGCATATTGTTCAATAAGGTAGCCAATTTTTTACATCGAAAGATCTTTATAAACTTTGACAGCATTCCATCTCTCCAGACCATGTCATAGGCCGATGTTAGGTCTATGAACACTGTGGTTATTTTTTGACGGGCCTGAAAACTTCTCTCAATGTGAGTGGGGAGTAAGAGGACTTGGTCGCAGCAGCTTCTATTCTTTCTAAAGCCAGCCTGTTCAATGGGGACGTGCTCGTTGGCTCGTTCCGAAATGCGTTTGAGGCTTTCAATCAATTTGTAGCATACGCTCAGTAGTGCCATCTAGATCCCCCGACGTGACTCCCCTCAATTACTTTCCATAGGATCATTTAAATTTAAAAGTATATTTGAAAAAAAGAGACAATATTGAAAATTTAAAAGTTAGGATAACGGAAGAAATTAACAACATCACCCCTGAAGTCCTACAAAATGTTCTACGTTCTATGTCCGCCTTGCTCATTATCACGAAGTGAATTTTGGTCATTTTAAACATTTATTTACCTGTTAAATAAATTGAAACATACTTTTTAAACATTATGTTACATTATTTCCCTCATTTCACGTAAATTTTACATTTTAAAAATCTTAGTATTGCAAAATGTCCAATTGGGTCCGATTAACATAGAACTCATCAAATATCTGGAGAAATTTGAGATAATCCAAGACAGACAATATGGATTTCGACAACTTCGATCTACTGGAGATTTGCTGGCTTATGTCACTCAGCTCTGGACAAACACTATTGAAAAGTTTGGTGAATCCCGTGCAATAGCCTTGAATAAATCTAAAGCCATTGACCGCGTTTGGCACCAGGCATTGTTAAGTAAATTATCTGCCTACGGTCTCCCAACCAAACTGCGCCAATGGCTCTTGAGCTTCATGCAAGATCGCTCCTTACATGTAGCAGTTGACGGTATTTCTTCTTGAAAACCACCACGAACCCCATTTACAGTTTCGCAGACGATAGCACACTTGTCTAACTATCACATCCTATCGATCATTTTTGGTAAATAATACAAATAGACTGAGGTAGGAACAGGTTAATTCCATCAATAGAGATCTTGAAGCAATCCTCTAGTGGGAAACCAACAATCTTGTTCAGTTCAACACCCAGAAAACACAAAGCGTCATGTTTTCCAAGAAAGTGAATTACTCAAATCATTCCATCACAATGTCCAATAATATGGGCATGACCATGTTGCTAACATCGCAAAGTCAGCGAGCAAGAGGCTAGGTTTTCTGTGGAAGGCTAGGAAGTTTTTTATTCCTAATCAATTGTTGACGACGTACAAGGCTCAAATCCGACCTCTACTGGAGTATTGCTTGCACATTTGGGGTTCAGCACTAAGGCATTCTCTTCGTCTTCTAGATTCCATTCAGAAAAGGACCATTCGGTTGATAAACAGCTTTACTTTCACAGATACCCTTCACCCTCTAGAACATAGAAGAGTTGCAGACCAGTCATTACTCTACAGGTATTTTTATGACAGATGCTCTGGAGAAATGAAAACTCTTGTACCACCATTGGCCACATTCGGTCGAAGAACTCGGCACGCTGATCAGTCTCACCCATTTACTCTCAAGATTGACACTACAAGGACCAATCTCCATCAAGAATTCTTCATTTACAGGGCTGCTACGGATTGGAATAAGCTTCCAAAATCAGTTTTTCCAAAAAACTATGACCTGCAACTTTTTAAAAAGCGGGTCCACAATCATTTCCTTTCTATAATCGCTTCCCCTTCTAATAGTCGCAGTGCGGGCCGTCCGCGGCCCACACAATAGGTCTACCCTTTTTGCGACTATTTTCATTAAAAAAAAAAAATTGATTTTCAGACGGGTCAAGATTTGGAATGCATCCCGACTTAATTTTTTAATGAAATTTAATTTAAAATGTAGTTTAATATCTGGCCATATTAGGTAATTTTCTGTTTTGAAAAAAAAATAAATATGGTTTGATTAACCCCAATTTGATCGAAAATCCTTAAATTATTTTCAAGCCTGTTTATACTCAACAAGGGGTGCTAAAATGTACCTGGTATCGGGCCGCCACAATCCCTTTGCCGGCTCTGGAAAGAGTATTAACAATTCCTTTACATATTGCTCATTTACGAGTATTTTAACATTTCGTGGAGAATTTTTCCCACCATAACATGACTTCGTTTACGGTTTAATTAAACAGTCAAGTTTCGGGGCTTTCCGGGACCCCAAAACGAGTACAAAAACGAAAGGGTATGGACGCACATTCCGCAACCGTCTCTCATTTGTATGTCTGTCAGCGCGGTCTCTGCAGAATTAGAAAAGGTACTTAACAAAATTAAGGACGAAATTTATCTTGGTAGGTACTCTAAAAAAAGCCACGAAGATAGACGGCCGTGTAGTCACGAAATGCATACTGCCAATAAACAGGGTGGATCTTGTGAGTTGTCAAAAATACAAATTTTTTTTATTAAGACACAAATGCTGGTACAGTTCAAATATAACACTTTTAATGCCTAAATTCCTTAACATAATATAAAAAGTTTACTTTTCACCCATATAAACAAATCGAGGTTAGTTTGTTATTTACACCTCGAGAAGTTCATACGATCAATAACAGATGTCGCCCACTCCGTGATTTTTCGCAATCTTGCGCATATACTCCTGCCAGGAGAGTTTGTCTGTTTGTATTAAATCTCAGTAAATGCAGTTGTGTCTATTCACTAAGCCATTTATCTTAAAAGCCACTTCATCGCACCATAGAATGATTTCTGTAAAAATTGGAATCAGCTTTTTGTTGGATTTTGTACAACTCGCTAAATTTCATACGCCTGACCATATCATCTTTATTTAAGCTTAAAAATAAAGTTACGCTGTATATTCTCAATTTTTAAATCCTTTCTATGCTTTTTTTTGTTATTTCATACTAACTTGGACGCTTTTTTTGAGATTTATTTGGTGATTGCATAAGATAAAGTACGACAACAATAAAATCCTTTTGTGTAGTAAAAGAGTTTGGTCTACCTGAACTAGGAATCTTCTCTACCGACCCAGTATATTTCAATATTAAATTTAATCTCTGAATACCTTGTCAAGATAAAGGTTAAATGTTTAAACAATGTTCCACTATCAAATCACAAGATCATTGTTAATAACTTTCCAGTGGAAGTTATAGTAATGGGTCCGATTTTCCAAATCCCGAATTTTTTCAAGGTCCCCAGAGTCGAATACAATAGTTTTTAGTGGATGTATGTATGTCTGTATGTGTGTATGTGTGTATGTGTGTATGTGTGTATGTGTGTGTGTGTGTGTGTGTGTGTATGTACGTATGTGTGTATGTACGTATGTGTGTATGTACGTATGTGTGTATGTACGTATGTGTGTATGTACGTATGTGTGTATGTACGTATGTGTGTATGTACGTATGTGTGTATGTACGTATGTGTGTATGTACGTATGTGTGTATGTACGTATGTGTGTATGTACGTATGTGTGTATGTACGTATGTGTGTATGTACGTATGTGTGTATGTACGTATGTGTGTATGTACGTATGTGTGTATGTACGTATGTGTGTATGTACGTATGTGTGTATGTACGTATGTGTGTATGTACGTATGTGTGTATGTACGTATGTGTGTATGTACGTATGTGTGTATGTACGTATGTGTGTATGTACGTATGTGTGTATGTACGTATGTGTGTATGTACGTATGTGTGTATGTACGTATGTGTGTATGTACGTATGTGTGTATGTACGTATGTGTGTATGTACGTATGTGTGTATGTACGTATGTGTGTATGTACGTATGTGTGTATGTACGTATGTTTGTATGTACGTATGTTTGTATGTACGTATGTTTGTATGTACGTATGTTTGTATGTACGTATGTTTGTATGTACGTATGTTTGTATGTACGTATGTTTGTATGTACGTATGTTTGTATGTACGTATGTTTGTATGTACGTATGTTTGTATGTACGTATGTTTGTATGTACGTATGTTTGTATGTACGTATGTTTGTATGTACGTATGTTTGTATGTACGTATGTTTTTATGTACGTATGTTTGTATGTACGTATGTTTGTGTGTACGTATGTTTGTATGTACGTATGTTTGTATGTACGTATGTTTGTATGTACGTATGTTTGTATGTACGTATGTTTGTATGTACGTATGTTTGTATGTACGTATGTTTGTATGTACGTATGTTTGTATGTACGTATGTTTGTATATACGTATGTTTGTATGTACGTATGTTTGTATGTACGTATGTTTGTATGTACGTATGTTTGTATGTACGTATGTTTGTATGTACGTATGTTTGTATGTACGTATGTTTGTATGTACGTATGTTTGTATGTACGTATGTTTGTATGTACGTATGTTTGTATGTACGTATGTTTGTATGTACGTATGTTTGTATGTACGTATGTTTGTATGTACGTATGTTTGTATGTACGTATGTTTGTATGTACGTATGTTTGTATGTACGTATGTTTGTATGTACGTATGTTTGTATGTGCGTTCGGAATTATTTTTCGTCCAGATTATCTCGAGAACAAAAAATGATATCGACGTGGGACCAACTGCATTCGACGCATAATTTCGCAACTTAAAACTGATTAGATTTTCAACAAAATGGATTAAGCTGTTTTTTATGGAGAATCAAAAAACTGAAAAAAAAATGGTACACTTTCGGAATTATTTTTTGTTCTCAATTATCTCGAGAACAAAAAATGATATAGACCAATTGCATTCGACGCATAATTACGCAACTTAAAACTGATTAGATTTTCAGCAAAATGGGTCAAGCTGTTTTTTATGGAGAATCAAAAAACTAAAAAAAATGGTAAACTACCTAAATTTTGCAATTTATAAATTATACTATTTTTAATACAGAATTTTAAGTTCTTTTGACTAATAGGATTATTGCATGTTAGGAATATTCGTATGAAAAATATGATGACAATATTTCATAAAAAGAGATAGTTTTACAAAACATAAATAGAAATTGGAGAATTTTAAGCTTGTGTCAGTATTGAGAGAATATCATTGAAGACGCTGTAACAGTGAAAAATTATTGTTAGTTATAATCAAGCATTGTTTATAACAATTGAATATTGTTACTAACAAATGATTATTGATCATAATAATTGAAAAAAAAATGTAATTATTATAAACAATTGAAAATATATATAAATATATATAAAATGATAATAAAAAGTTTAAAAGAATACGGTTGACATAAACAGAATATTGTTAATAACAATTATAATTTGTTATAAACAATTTCAAATCGTTTATAATAATTTTAATAATTATTACAACAAAATATATGGTATTTTTTCATTCTTTCCACTGAGAAGTTAGTCGTGTCGACCTCTCGGGTCGCTCACAGACGACTGATATTAATTATGATCATGTTTTCACCATGTTCGTTGGGCAAATACACGTTTAATTCTATATTAATTGTTCTCAGAAAATAACAACGTAATTTCAGACGTCTAGTTTCAACTGGCCAATGGGTTTTAGGTAAAACAAAGTCTAAGAAATGTTTGTTACAACTGACCTGTGGCCCACCCTGTTTTTACACGAACTAGGATGATGAAATTTTCGATAATGGACGACCTTAACGTCGGCGGCTTGATCACGTGACCATTGACATAGAGATAAGGCCTAATGAAAGGTCTCTTTCTTATTATCGCGCACACGAACGAATATTTAACCGATGAGCGCTGTCATCGCTCTCGACGTTCGGACGAATAATTAACATTTAAAACAATGGTACACAAGTTCAAAACATTATTCATCTGCCTACTACGTGCCAAAAGATTGTCTTTTCGTGACCCCACTTAATTGATTTTGTTTTTGGCTCGACACGTAAAGCCTGGCTTTTTGAAGAATAATATGACATAACTTATACAGCATCACTCCTACATATTAAAGGATGTTTTTTGTAATCGTACTAAAATACAGACACGAACGCTGTTGGCTTATTATGGTGTAAATAAAACACAAGTAGCGAAATTATTGGTGTAAGTGCGACACTATTAGCGTGTGTTGCCTCATCTACTTCGAGTCACAGCATTTATGCATGCTTCTAGTTAGATTTTGGATGAAATATTGAGAATTTTGTTCCATGCTGTGATAACTGCATTTTCAAGGTCCAGGAACAAGAAATAGGAAATGTGCATGTACTTTTTTTATATTTTTATTTGATAGTTTACATCGCTATATAAAATTAAAGTATTTAAAAAAAAAATTTTAAAATCCAACCGACACGGGCACTTTAAACGTCAGCCATCTATCTTTGTAACTACATTTTCTTTTACACTTCTTATCTCACTATTCTTTACTTTATTCAAATGAGTCTTTTTCTTCTTCTTCTACTGCATATCCACTAATGGATGTTTGCGATCACATTACGCCACATATCTTTGTCTCTTATGGTATGTATTAGATCTCCTGCATTATTCAGTCCTGTCCATTGTTTGATATTGCGGAGCCATGACATCTTCTTTCAGCCGACACCACGCTTACCTTCTATCTTTCCCTCTATTATTATTTGAAGTAATTGGTAATTCGCAGTCTCTTTTTACCATTCTGAGGAACTCTTCGTTCGTCTTTTTTGCTGTCCAAGGAATTTTAAGGATTCTCCTATATATCCACATCTGTAAGGATTCTAGTTTTGTTCATGGTGCTCACTTTCAACGTCCACCACTCCATACCGTATAGAAGTACTGCCCATACATAGCATTTCATGAATCTAATTCTAAGGTCCACATCAAAATCTATACTTGTAATGATTTTCTTGAACTTCAGGAATGCTGTGCGTGCTTGTTCTATTCGACATTGACAGTTCCTCAACCGAGTCACTCCGTTCAAGCTTCTTAGACTACCCTCTCCGCAGCATTAATCCTAATTTCATGCTTCTTCTGCCAAACCCAACATTCACTACCATACATAAGTGTAGGAACCTACACACCTCTTTGCACAGCCATACGTGCCTTGTTTGACACTTTCTGGCTGTTCATAAAGCTGTAAAAATATTTAAGTAATTAGCTTTTTTAAATTATGGGGTTGATTACTGTCACTCCTAGTGTCAATTAAATAAAATACAATTTTCATTAAAAAGAATTATTGTTTGTTATGAATAATTATTTCAAATAATATCTGAACCACTCTTTTTTTGGAATATAATTTTAAAATTGCTTTACTAAGGTCAGATGTTAAATGTTACACATCATTTGCGACTACTGTAGTGCTCACTTGCTTTATTTTGAATTTGCCGGAATTGTTGTTGGTGTTGAGCATTTGTTTTCGGTATTTTATTTGCACTCTGACATTTGCGCTTTCCATACTCTTTTGGACTCTGAACACATGATTTCACTATTGTCTCCCAATAATTTAAATAGTAAAATAAATAGTAAACACTCAAATCACGTGTACAATAAACGAATGTAAACAGTAAATACTTGTATCAAGTTATACAATTTTATCAACTAAAAAGTAAAAAATAATTCTAAACATAGAAATAAAATTACTGACGAGAAAATTAATGTCACTGTTCAGAAAGCGTGGGGTGCTTTCATTCCGAAACGCAGAGTTAGTTTAAAAACGTCATACAAAGCAGTGACATTGATTATGTTATTTATTTTTTTGACATTGACATAAACTTTCTCGTCAGTAATTTTATTCCTATGGTAAAAATTATTTTTTTTTTTTAGTTTGATTAACTCTAAAAGCGTGTTTTTTTAGTTTTTTAAACTATAATTTATTTTTCGCTCTTTAGATCGATTTGTTTTACTTACTAAAAAAATTATGTATTAAATGGTAAAAGCACAAAAAAATGCATCGGCCGAGAATTAAACCCGGGCCGCCCGCGTGGCAGGCGATCATTCTACCACTTAACCACCGATGCATTTCGTTACGTGACGGTTTCTACTAAATCGCACTACCTGTAAGCCGCGTTGAGGAACTTAATCAACGCTTCTTGGTACGTTCGCCACAATGACCTATATAGAGACCTCGGAACCCCAAACGCAGAGATAATGAGGCGAGTTTTTTTTTGCAGAGGTGTAGAAAATCCGTTACGAAGAAGTTATGAGTCTTTCAGCTCAGGCTCTACCGTGAGACTCCCTGACTGATTCAGGTCTACTCATTACTCACTACTCCACCCCTATTAAGGTCCGTCTGTGACACTTAGGCCTGTAGGTAAAGAGGCAGAAAAAGTGAACACGGTAAAAACAGGAAAGCTGGCTTATCTGGGTCATGATATGCGCGGAGAAAGATACCGCATGTTACAGCTAATAATACAAGGAAAAATTCGGGGTAAACGAAGTGTGGGAAGAAGACACACTTCATGGCTAAAGAACTTGAGAGAGTGGTATTATCACGTTACTTCAATAGAATTGTTCCGAGCAGCCGCATCCAAAGCAAGAATCGCCATGATATGATAACCAACCTTTTAAGAGGAGACGCCATGTGAAGAAGAAGAACCCCAATGGTAAACGATAAAATTAAAAGGTTTGCTGGCAAACATGAAGCCAGGTTACACCTCTATGAAAGTGTAAAAGCCCTTCAGCTGCTGGACAATAAGCATCTAGTTTGAAGACTAAAAACGACCAAGCCGTTCGAGTTCGTTTGAAGTTACGTGTTTGAAAGCAGATTATAGTGCGCGAGTTTATGCGTATTTTATATATTGTTGTTAGAACGACCTAATAATAATAATAATATAATCTTTATTCAGTACAAATGAAATGATATACTGAAATGGCGAAGTTCATCTCTTGCTGGAAGCAAGGTGATGGTTTTCCACTCAACCAAACTTAAAGGACATCGTTAGATGAATCGTAGTATTATATAAGTATTTGTTTAAAAATTTTATCAGACTTATAGTAATCGGTGATCAATAGTGATCAGTTTTAATATCTCAAAAGCCAAACGGCGTCGAAAAAAATTCTTTATTAATAACGATTTACAAAATTTAAATCGATATAAAAACACTATAGAACAAACGGTGCCCCGATAAAAAAAAATGTCCCCAAAATCTGGCTCTACAAGTTGCCAACTGTTACCGTCTGAAAACTAAGTAAACGGTTGACCCCGGCTAACTCGGGGGTACCAAGTTAGCTGCCGAAACGAGGTGTTTTATATCTCTGTATGTCGCACAAAGTTGAGCAAAACCGACCAGACGTCGACCTTTTCCCGTTCTCCCGGTTGACCGTTTTATGTTAGATCTCTATAATTTGTATCAGCTTAAAAGCGACAGAAGAATGGCGATGAAAGTTTACTGTTCTGCATAAATCAAACGACTAAAATAATTCACTTTCGTGTCAGCATTATTTGACAAGATCAATTTAGAAATATGGGGGGGAAACCTTTACTACAGATTCGGATAGTGTTTAGTACAAGGAAATAGAATATTTATTTATTTACATACGGGCACGCCGATTAACAAAACCGGTCGAAACCGATCCATACGTGGTAACTGCGATAAGATAAATTGAATAGCCCTTGCTCTTACTTAACAAGCATCTGTATATCTTGCTTCCTGTGATGGGGTAGTATACACTATTATATATTAGATGTAATTCAATGCCTGTCGCGGCATATAGCCAGAGGAGTAGTTGTTTTTTTTTATGCATAATCGACCCACATGAACCTATAATATAGGTGACATACAGCGAAATTAGATGATATTTTAAAAATCAGTTATACATTTTTCACATCTGCTCACGCTGTCGAAAAATGTTTATAGTTTACTTTAATAATATTATAGTTTTCTATAAATTTTGCAGATTACAATACTTCTTCGCAGAAGCTATTCACCGGGTGGTGCTTGTTAAAAAGTGACTGGCGCGTAGCACTTTATGTATACCTGGTGAGAATCGAAGCTGTTGATGTGTTCAGTCGAGGTAGACCTGCCCAATGCTGATAAGGGGCAATCACTTTGAATTCGCTTTGAATTCTGACCAAGCATAAAAGAGGTTTTGTTCAATGTTCAAAAATCATTGTCACTTTTTTATAATTTCGGACGAAGATAACTTTGTTATTTCAAATATTTTTTTGGTCAGAACCATATTAAATTTTATTATCTTTTATTTTATCTTGCGTTCCCTATACCTAACCTAAATAGTTTATCAGTTATTGGCTTTAACAAATAGTAGCTCTTATTTCAATGCATTCTTTGACTTAAGATAGCTTTGAAACGACATTTATTTAACTTGTTAAAAGAATTCTTATTACCAGTTATTGTATTTTAGGTTATTTAAAACATTTACTAAATTATTACCGTCGAAAATGAAAACTTATCCCATTTAAGAGCGGATAGATATGATTTTAGCGATTGGTGAGTGTTTAGAGAATTGCTTTTTGGCGTCGAAGGTGTATGCCCAAAAATATCCAGACCTGAATCATCCAAACAAGTGTAGCTTATGAAAAGGCGAATGGACAAAAACCTATCATTGGAAATAAGGAAAATGAGTTTCTTATTACGGGATCAATCATAGAAAACCCTCAATAAGGACTGCTTTTTAAAGAGTGACGCCTCAAATATTATTACGTGTTAAGCAGTCTTTCATAGAAAGAGTGGCTCTTTGTATTCAACAGGATGGTCGTTATTTTAACCATCTACTTTGAATTAAATACATTTGTTTCATATTTTGTTGTTGTTTCAGTTTAATAATAAAAGAAAATCGTATAGTCTGTTTAATGAACTACTGTCAGAATATAAAGAATAAATATTTTCGATGAAGTGAAGTATAACAACTGTCAATGAGAATTCTGTGAGCAAATAAAATAAATGTCGTTTCAAAGCTATCTTGATTCAAAGAATGCATTAAAATAAGAACTACAATTTGAAAAAGCCAATATCTGAAAAACTATTTAGGTTAGGTATAGGGAATCCCAACATGAAATGAAAGATAATTAAATTTCATATTGTGCAGACCTAACAAATACAGGGTGTTTTATTTAAAATAACAAAGTTATCTTTGTCCGAAATTATAAAAAAGTGGCAATTATTTTTGAACATTCTGTATAATATTAAGAAGCGGGTTCCATCGAAATCAATAGCCCAAAACCTCTTTTATGCTTGGTCAGAATTTGAAGGGATGATTTCCATCGGAATGTATACGTTTCGATGTTATTTAGTTTCCAATTGTACCTAGCATTTTCATAAAAAAATCAATAACTCGAGAACGGTTATAGTTAGCTACATAGTACCTTTTTTAAAATTTTTTTTTTCCTAAAATATTTAAAAGTGTAACGAAATACAGGGTGTTTCATTTAAAAAAACATAACTTTGAATGTCACACTTTTCTGAGCCACCCTGTAGACTCCAAAATAATTTCCTTTTGTAGCCTTAATCAATATACATATAATGGAATGGGAAAATTCCCGAAAAATAATTGGTTTGGTTTACAGGGATATATATATATATATATATATATATATATATATATATATTTGCTGCATTCGTTGCTTAAAAATTGGGATGAATATGTATTTTTGCATGAAGAATTCGTTTTCATTATCCACTTTATTTTAACTTCCCATCAGGTGGTGCTTTGCAGTAACTAAGAAAGTATAAAGTACGGGCTATTATAATACAGACTGGCAGGACAACGTCTGCCGGGTTCAGATAGTTAAAATTAAAATTGGGAATTTATTGTTATTATATTATAAGTAATTTTTTACTAGTTTTAAATCACCAAAATGCGGATAGATAACTACGAGGGCGGTTTGATAAGTTGAATAAAACAAATTTTTTTCCGCAAATAAACATTTTATTTTTCTACATATTCACCTTTTAGCTCGATACATTTAGTCCAGCGTTTTTCTAATTTTTTTATTCCCTCCAAATAATAGGTTTTTTCAAAGCTCTCAAAATACGCGTTTGTTTCGGTAATGACTTCTTCATTCGACTCAAATCTCTTACCGCCCAGCCATTTCTTTAGGTTTGGAAACAGAAAATAGTCGCAGGGGGCTAAATCTGGAGAATATGCTGGATGGGGTAGCAGTTCGTATCCCAATTCGTGGATTTTGGCCATTGTAACTAGACAAGTGTGCACACGTGCATTGTCTTGATGGAACAGCACTTTCTTCTTCGCCAAATGCGGCCGTTTTTGCTTCAAATCAACGTCGAATCTGTTTAAAAGCTTTGAATAATATTCGCCGGTGATCGTTTTACCTTTCTTGGGGTAATCGATGTGAATAACACCGCGTACATCCCAAAAAACTGTGGCCATGACCTTGTTGGCTAATAGACTCTGTTTCGCCTTCTTTGGTCCACGTTCACCCCGAGCAACCCACTGTTTCGATTGTTCCTTGGTCTCTGGCGTGTTGTGATGGATCCATGTTTTATCCACAGTAACAAAACGGCGCAAAAATTCATCCGGATTACGGCTGAACATCGCTAAACACTCTCTTGAAGTGGTCACACGATTGCGCTTATGGTCGAGTGTGAGCAATCGCGGCACCCATCTCGCAGAGAGTTTTTTTCATGTCCAAATATTCGTGTAAAATATAATGTACCCGTTCAGTTGAGATACACCTACAGCATGAGCCAACTCACGCACTTTCATTCTCCGATCATCCAATATCATTTCATGGATTTTATCGACGATTTCCGGCGTGATTACTTCTTTTGGGCGACCTGGACGTTTGGCGTCACTAGTGCTGGTACGCGACCACAACGGAACTCTGTAAACCACTTCTTAACCATTGAAATTGATGGTGCCGAGTCCCCGTAGTATCCATCAAGTCTTTCCTTAGTTTCAGTGATGGATTTTTTACGTAAAAAGTAATGCCTAATCAGCACACGAAATTCACTTTTTTCCATTTTCGTAAAAATTCACGAGGTTATGTCTGCTTTGAACGGCTATCAAACACCAACTGCACGACGTAGCTTGCTCAAAATTAGAAAGTTGCCCACTGATAGATTATAGTTGACGGCTGCACTGTTGCATTTGGAGTAACTGCGCGGGAAATTCAAAAAGTCACTGACTTATCAAACTGCCCTCGTATGTTCATTCTTGCAGAATTGCAGAATTTATTATTAATATTATTAACATTCTGGTTTAAATAGATAAATAAATAAATTTTTAATCTAGTTTACAAATTTTAATAAATATCGTGTAAGTAGTAATATCGTTGTGACACACTGTACAAAAGTAATTCCATTTTTTCGTCTGTCCAATGTATACGAAACATTACTAAAAGCATCCTTTTCGAAGGATTACTCCTTATTACCGTCTGTGATGCTGGTTTCAAATGTTCCGCATTAAAGATGACAGTAATAATGATTTTATTTTGTGCTGCACGTCTGGCGCAACGGCATCGCAAGAGAACGGCATTTTTCGCATTAGTAACGATTGCAAAACCTTTGCGGGTAATTTCGGTCGACACAAAAGCCGAATATTTAAAAATTTATTGTCAGTAAAATTCGTTTGTTTTTTTTTAAAGATTGATTGTTTCCTAATTGGTCTACTATCAAGACCTCCCTGTTTATAATCCTTTATACATTTCGCGGATAGTTAAGTCTAAACTGACAATTCCTCCAGACCCATATTAAAACTCGTACTTACGATATTGTTGCATTCGTTCTTCTTCAGGTGCCGTCTTCGTTGCGAAGGTTGGCAATCATCAATGCCATGCGTATTCTTGAAACAGCAGATCTAAACAACTGATTTGTTTTGCGTCCGAACCAGTCACGCAGATTCTTCAACCACGATTGGCGTCTTCTTCCGACACTTCTTCTTCCTTGAATCTTTTCCTGTATTATTAGTTGTAACAAGCTGTGTTTTGACCCCACAGCATTCTCCGATATGTACAGTGTTCGAAAGACTTCTTCTAGTCTTCTTATATCCTCTTTTTTCAGGGTCCATGCCTCTATGCCATAAAGCAGCACAGACAGCAGTAGCATCTCAGCAATCTGATTTTCAAAGCCAAACTGATATATCTTGTGCAGAATATTTTTTTTATTTTCATAAACGCTGATCTTGCCTTTTCTGTTCTAATTTTTATTTCTTGGGAGCAGTCGTTGTCTTTGTTGATAATGGTAACGAGGTATTTGTATTTTTCTACCTGTTGTACTGGTTGGTTGTGTATGTAGATTTGTAAAAGAAGGTGCAACAGGATAAATGTCTCTGAATCCTCAGATTCAGATTGTACATAGAGTACAAGATGTTGCTTAAACACCGGGAGAAGTAATAGAGATTTAGGTATGAGTCGTGGGTACATTTGAAGATTTTGGAAAATATTTCTCTAGAATCCATGTCTAAGGCGACAGATATTATGCCAGTTAGGTACTTCTTCTTCTTCTTTAGGTGCCCTGTCCTCCTCGGACGTTGGCAATCATCAGCGCTATCTGAACCTTGTCTACAGCTCGGCGGAACAATGTGGTAGTGCTCACTCCATACCATTGTCTTAAGTTTTTTAGCCAGGATATCTTTCTTCTACCCGGGCCTCTTCGTCCTTCGATCTTCCCTTCTATAATAAGCTTTAAAAGTCGATACTTGTCATTTCTTAAGATGTGACCAAAATACTCCAGTTTGCGCTTTTTTAGTGTAAACAGAACTTCCAGCTGCTTGTCGAGGCGTTGAAGTACCTCGGTGTTACGCACTCTTTCTACCCAGGAGATTCTTAATAGCCTTCTGTACGTCCACATTTCAAAGGCCTCCAATTTTTTGCACATCGCATCTGTCAAAGTCCAAGCTTCCATTCCATAAAACAGTATGCTAAACACGTAACAGCGAAGCACTCGGACGCGCAGAGGCAAGCTTAAATTTCTGCTGCAAAGTACTTTACGCATTTTCAGGAACGAAGCACGAGCTTGTTCTATTCTGGCACGAATCTCCTGCATGCTGTCCCACTTCTCATTTAGTTGACACCCAAGATATTTAAAAGTTTCTACTCGCTCAATTCGTTGACCGTTAATTGTCAGGTGTCCGTCCACGATGTTTGATTTGCTAACTGCTAGCCACTTTGTCTTTCTCACGTTCAGGCTAAGTCCGGCCTCTGAGCTTGCAGCCGTCACGCGGCTTACCAGCTCCTGCAGTCCTTCCAGTGAGTCGGCAACAAGAACCGTGTCATCCGCATACCTCAGATTGTTGATATTAATCCCATTGACAGATATTCCCTCGTCACATTCATCCAACGCCTCTTGAAATATCCTGTCGGAATAAAAATTAAATAACAGTGGTGATAAAATGCATCCTTGACGAACGCCTCTCAGGATTTTGATCTCGTCGGACGCGGTGTTATCGATTCTTATTTGAGCACTTTGGTTCCAGTAAATGTTGGCTATTATTCTAAGGTCTCGTTGTTCCAGTCCTATTTCTTTAAGAATGTTGATCAGTTTTTCGTGCTTTACTTTATCAAAGTCTTTTTCGTAATCGATGAAACATGCGTAAACGGTCACCGACATGTCCCGGCACCTTTGGATAAGAACCTGTATGCTAAATAGTGCCTCCCTTGTTCCAAAGCCATTGCGAAAACCAAACTGAGAGTCCCCCATCATTGTCTCGCAGTTCGCATATATTCTTTTGTGTATTATTTTCAAGAAGAGTTTAAGCACATGGCTCATCAGGCTAATAAGACGATAATCACCGCAGTTCTTGGCCTTCGCGTTTTTGGGGAGCGGGACAAAAGTAGATTTTAACCAATCAGAAGGTATACTGCCGTTTCGGTAAATAAGATTGAATAGCTTTACCAGCGTGTTCAGTGATTCTTCGTTTTGCAGTATTTTTAGAACTTCTATATAGACGTCATCAGGACCACTAGCTTTCCCATTTTTTGAAATTGACAGCGCATACTGAACTTCTGCCTTCGTTATGTCCAAGCCTTGGCCTTGATTAAAGAATTCTTTCGGAAGTTCTGGCCGGGTATCGTGAAATAGGTGCTCGATGTAGTCGCACCATTCCGTCAGTTTTTCTGAAGTATCCAGTATCAGCCTGCCCTGTGCGTTCTGTAAAGTCGTCGCGTTTCTATTTCTGCAGATACCTGCTGCCTCTTTTATCTTCTTGTGCATGTTGAAGGTATCGTGTTTTGCTTCCATTGCTTCTATCTCTTGGCATTGCTCGTAAAACCATTTCTCTTTTGCTTCTCTTATCTTGTTTTTGATTATGCGGTTTTGCGCCCGGTATTCGTTGCTCTTGCCTTTGAGTGTCCGTCTTTTTTCCATAAGATCAAGGATTTCCTCTGACATCCATGGTTTCTTCTTGTGGTTTTGTTGAGGTTTAAGTATTTTGGTGGTACTTTCTGTGATGGTATTTTTTATATTGGACCACAATTCATCAGTCTCGGCTGCCTCCGTTATGGGTATCGCATCAAGTCTGGAATTCAGTTCATTTTTCAGTTTACTCATTATATTTATGTCCTTTAGCCTTGAAACATCTGGCTTATTATGTCTGGGTCTTTTAGGTACGACTTTGAAATTCAGTATTAAGTGGTTATAAACAACCACCAAGTTTGCACAAAGAACGGACCTCAATTAGGAAGGGATGATGTAGTGTGGTACACTGATGGATCCAAGATCGATGAAAGGGTTGGAGTGGGCGTTATAGGCGAATTTTAGGCTCTCAAAACCCCTTGGTAACACCCCAACCATCTTTCAAGCAGAATTACCTGCCATAGAGATATGTGCCCAGGAGTGCATCGAAAGAAACACCCGAAGGGCAGAAATCTATATTTTATCAGAGAGCCAAGAAGCACTCACAGCTCTGAAGACATACACTTGTGAAACACAATTTTCCGGCCCAGAACCCTTCTGTGGACTTTTCAAAGCCCACTTGAAAGATGAGGTTCGACGCTGGGAAACAGATGAAATAAAACCTCACTGACATAAAGACAAAGGCAAGCAAAAAGGCTAGTAAGTCTTTCGTCAAGGAAAGCTAAACAGCTTCTCGAGTTGGACAAGAAAGACTTGAAACTGGTGTCGGCGCTCCTCACTGGACACTGCCCTCCGAGGTACCACCTTAAAAAGATGGGCAAAACAGAAAGTGATAGTTGCCGCTACTGCGAGAACTTCGCTGAAACTGCAGAACATTTTCTTTGCGAATGCCCAGCGCTTTTTCTGTAAGAGGTTTAAGTTTCTGGAAGGGTCCTTCCTAAAGCCCTACGATGTCAGCCCCCAGGAAACTGATAAACTTTGCTCGAAGTCTTGGAATCCCGGGCTCGAATAGATTAAGGGTTATGCACAAAAGATATGATAGGTCGAGGGGTGCTTGAGAGGCTGCATAGCCTTCACGACCCCCCTACAATCTACATCTACATGAGGCGTGGGTGTGGGCGTTGTTTAATTTGCGGGCCTTACTCACCGCACTAACGGAAAGTTAAAACAGTTTCATTTAAATAAATACATTTTTTCAAGTTCTTTCGTGACTAAAAAATTATCTTGCTCCGTACACATTTTTTTGCGTTCTTGCTTAATGACTGATTTGTCACACTACAGAAAAAAACAGCGTAAAATCTAATAAATACAAATTAGGTATCACGCAATTGGACATTATTCCAGTCTCCCAACTATTATATTATGCTGGTATCTTGTAAAATAATTTATTTACAACTTTTCAATAATTATTTCTCGCACAGAAATAAATAAAACGTGCGTGTCTCTAATTGCTCAATAAAATCCCAAACGTTCACACAAATTACCGATAATTATTCTATCACTAAATTAGTTTAAATGTACTCTCCTTTCGCTTTTTTTTTTCTTTTGAAAAGATTATTTAGTCCGGTCAATGTAGACATTCAAAGATACATAAATTCCCAACGAGCCGAAAGTTAGTAAAATTGTTTAAAACATAATTATAAATAAAATTTTAAACTTCCGCAATATTCCCGTGTACGGAAAAAATGGTCAAAGGTTAAAAAAATGAGTTTTTTGCGATTTTCTGCAAAACGGTAAGTTTTATCATAAAATTTTTTTTAACAAAAATTGTAGATTATAAAATTATCTATAAAATATGTTATATTATTTTTTTTCTACAAGCCACCGTTTTTGAGATATAACGATTCAAAAAGTTGTAAAAGTTGTGTTCCTCTTTAAGTGCTCATCCGTTAACGAATATTTGCGATCATCATGGCAATTTGAACCTTTGTAATAGCTGCCCTGAAAAGGCCGGTCGTTGTGGTACCGAACCAAGTTCTCAAATTCTTTAGCCAAGAGATTCTTTTCTTGCCAGGTCCCCCCCGTCCTAGGACTCTCCCCTGGAGAACCAGCTGTGGGAGCCAATAACGTTTCCCATTCCGCATTATGTGACCTAAGTACTTAAGCTTCCTAGTCTTCTTTATGATGTCTATCTTTTTCTTCTTCTTCTTTGTTAGCCATTATCTGTCTACTCCTGAACAAATGCCTCTTTTATTTGTTTTCATGCTGTTCTGTCTTTCGCTGTATGATACCATCTTCTTCCTGCTATTTTTTTAACTCCTCTTTGTTTGCCGTGGTCTCCAGTGTCCAAGCCTTGATACCCATCTGTCCATAATTAGTCTGGCAACATGTCCAACCCAAGCCACTTAAGTTCTTCTTCTATTTTCTTCGTTAGGGATTTTATCTCGTAAGCTAACGCAAAGCATTCCCGGTTCTATGGCCCTTTGCATTGTCGTAAGGTTATTGGTGCACTTCTTGGTTAAAGCCTTTGTCTCAAGACCATATGTTGCGACAGGCAGGATGCATGTGTTAAAGACTTTTCGTTTGAGGTTTATAGCGATGTCAGAGTTTTTATTTATATGACTCAGTTTTATTCTTCGTTTTATCTCTGCCGTTTGGTTTTCCTTTCCCATTTTAATGACATGATCTGACGGAATCCCGCCGATTGTTCTCAAGAAATGTGCCCCTGAACTAACACCTGTTCTTTGCAAGTTGTTCAACCACTCTTACAATTTGGGAGTATTTCCGTCCAATTGGAAAATTGCAAGAGTACAGCCAGTCCCTAAAAAAGGCAAAAAGACCCTACCTAGCAACTACAGACCTATCGCACTGCTATCTATTATTTCAAAGGTCATGGAAAAAGCCATCAACATCGAGCTCATGAAATATCTGGAAGACTCAGGAATTATCAATGATAGGCAATATGGCTTCCGCCATCAGAGATCAACTGGTGACCTGCTCGCATACGTCTCACATATATGGCAGCTATCTATTGAAAAGTATGGAGAAACTTTAGCTGTGGCATTAGATATCTCCAAGGCGTTCAATCGAGTTTGGCACCAGGGACTCCTCGCCAAGCTTCCATCTTATGGCTTGCCCCCTCAGCTGTGTTATCTGCTTGCTAGTTTTCTCTCAAACAGGTCTCTCCATGTAGTGGTCGATGGAGTTTCATCTGACACTCTACTCATAAATGCTGGTGTTCCGCAAGGATCCATTCTAGCACCAACACTATTTTTACTTCACATCAACGACCTATTGAAAGCAACTTCATGTCCCCCCGTACACAGCTTTGCCGATGATAGTACCCTCCATACCGCATTCTCTTCCAGGGCCCCTATATCAGCCCGTGAAACCAGAAATGAACGAGGAAGAAATGTTAACAATATAAATATGGACTTAGCAACAATTCTCAAATGGGGATCCAATAACTTGGTAGAATTCAACGCAAACAAAACACAAGCATGTCTTTTCTCTGGAAAAGCCGATCTCACTGTGCCTAACATAACTTTGTCAGGAGTAACCATACCACTGAAGTCATCCATATCGATGCTTGGTATTACTATCAGCAATAACCTTTCCTGAGAAAATCACGTGAGGTCCATTGCCAAAAGTGCATCCCAAAAACTTGGTTTTTTGTTTCGTGCCAAGAGCTATTTCACCTCCAGTCAGCTGCTTATGATCTATAAGGCACAGATCCGACCTGTACTGGAGTACTGTTCCCACATTTGGAGTGCAGCACCTAAACATATCCTGAAGCTACTGGATTCTGTCCAAAAAAGGGCAATTCGTCTCGTCGGTGATGCCTCGCTTACAAACTCGCTCACTTGTCTGGAACACCGTAGATTAACCCGTCAAGTTCAGTCTTCACACCCCTTCGTGGTCACTTTGGAGTCCTGCAGAACATCACTTTCCAAAGACTCATTCATCCAACGAATTGCGAGGCTTTGGAACTCATTGCCTAGGGAGGTGTTCCCCGAGGCATACAACCTCCAGAAATTTAAGAAGAACACCAACTCCTACCTTCTTTCCCTTGGTTCCCACGATGTTCTCTGAACATTACAGGATCAGGATATCCTCTTTCGTGGGAACCAGAACAAAAAAAAAAAAAAAAAAAAAAAAAAAAAAAAAAAAAAAAAAAAAAAAAAAAAACATGATCAAGATATATTCTTCTTCTTGAAATTCCGCTCCTATCGGAGATTGGAGGAAATCATCACCACTACTCGGACCTTATCAATCGCCCGCCTGAAGAGTTCTGCGGACGTGCAACCAAACCACTCCTTCAAGTTGCGCAGCCAAGAGATTCTGCCAATCGTTCGTATTTTATTCATTTTTATGAAAGTGCTGCGAGCTACTTCAATTCGGCACTTAATTTTTTTTATGTGTGCTGCTGTTTCAGTTACCCATGTGCCAAGATATTTGTAAGATGATACCCATTCCAGGTTGTCGTTATTAATATTTATAGATGGTCTATTGTGATTTTTGCTTTGGTTTTGTTGAAGTTGCCATGACTTTGGTTTTCTTTAGGTTCATATCTAGGCCATTTTTCTTGCAGAAATTGCTTGTTAACTCAACCGGATGTTGTAAATCTTCCAAGATATATATATATATATATATATATATATTCATCAACAATATCCAAAGTTTTGTCGGCTATTCTTATGTTTTCCTCAGTCTTGCTTATTATATTTGTTTTTAATAAATTCATTTTTAGTCCGACGTTATTTGCAGCTTTATTTAGTTGTTTTAGCATGTTCTTGAGCTCCTGTATATCTGAACAAATAAGCACTATGTCATCGGCAAAGCGTAAATGGTTTAAGAAGGTACCATCAACGTTAACACCTTTATTTCTCCATATCTTTATTTATTTTCTGTAGCACTTCAAAATTTGTGACGTGGGTATTAATACGATTTTTAGTTCTATCTTGGGTTCGGCGATTAAAACTCTCGATCCAATAGCAAAACAATGTTTATTTCAATACAATAACTTCCATTTTTATTAACCACTTATATATTCACTTAGCAATACAACTTTTACAACTCTATATGACTATTTACATTTAATAATTCGTAAACACATAAGCCGATACTGATTCTTGTTATGATCGTTTCCCCTTTTATATTTCCGATATCACTGTTCCAGATCATTCTACCTGTTTCTTCATTATTCGACGCGGATTCGAGAGGTTGCGCGACTTTTCTAGGCCCCGTCGGCGGCTACAAAAGAAAGCGGTCGAATACGGACCCTCGACGCTGTCGATTTCTCGGTTGCTGACAGGACCGGATTTGTAACAGTATTTATAGTATTCGTCGATATAGCCACATCTCAAATGCCCCAAGCTTCTCTGTGGAGTATTGAGTGAGCGTCCATGATTCTGCTCCATAAAGCAACATTGGGAACACGTAACATCGAAGCATTCTTACTTTTAATGTTAGATAAAGGTCACGGCTTTTAAAAAGGTTTGACATTTTTAGAATAATAATAATTATGTTTTGAACAATTTTGCTAACTTTCAGCTCGTTGGAAATATATGTACCTTCACTCTTGTGTTTTGGTCTAAATTGACCGGATTATTAAATAGTTTTTCGTGAGTGGATCCCCATTATTTCTTTTGTGTTATTATTATTAAAATGTTTGAAAGAAATAGACTATTTATTATCACATTATTCGGCACCTTCTGGGCATCCTTTGGATTTAATAGGCAATATTTTAACAGTTCTATAAAAAATCAGATTGGGAAATATATTTTGATAGAATTTCATGAAGCACGCAACATTAAATACATCGGTATTATTTTGAAAACTCCTTCGTCCTTTTTTAATTGTACATACTGTGAGAGTCAAAAAGTCTGCATTATGCAGGTAAAATTTGTTTTTTTTTCGCTTACCAGACCAGTGTAACATTGCATTAAACTAACTTTTTGTAAATGATTAAAATCTGGAAGGTGAGAAAATCATTTGAAAAATAATCTGATTTCAATCTTTCATGTACGACAGGATAACAGTTGAAACTAGTCCGCTGTACCGCCTTTTTAACCTTGTTAAAAGGAGTGGTAGCGTATCAGACGACTGGTGCAAGGCCGTTATCGTGCCGCATTACAAGAAAAAAGGTTCGCAGCAGGACTGTAAGAACTACCGAGGTATTAGTTTACTCAGCATAGTCGGCAAACTGTATGTAAAGATATTGATTAAATGAGTAACAAATTAAACTAAGAAAATGATATGAGATGTGCAAGCAGGATTTAGAAGAGGAAAGAGATGTATGGATCAGGTCTTTTCATTACGAGGTATAGTCGAAAAATTTCTTGACTAGAAGTCAGGAGGTCTATTGCGCTTTTATAGACTTGGAAAAGGCCTATGACAGAGTGGTGAAGAGTAAATTGTCTTTGTATGACTAGTTTAACATCCAAGAAGGTATAAGAAAGAGATGAGTGACTTTGCCATGGCTGTTTAACTTATACATACATAAAAGTTTTAAAAAAAATTGCGTATGGATTAAAAGTGAATGATTTGATTATCAAATGTCTTGTTTACGCAGATGATTAAGTCATATTAGCGTCATCTAAAGAGAAGTTGGTTAATTTTATGCATAGTGCCCTAAAAAATCAAAGGAATAAAATAAATTTTAGCAAAACAAAAGTAATGGTTTTTGAAAAAGATGAAAGCATGACAAACTGTGAAGTTCTGATTAGGGAAGAAAAAGTAAAACAAGAAAATGAGCTTGTATACTTGGATTTTAAGTTTACAATAGATGGAAAGTATGACAGTGACATTGAGCGAAGGGTGTTGGCAGGAAAACAATGAATGGGGCACTGTATAGCTTAATGAACAGTCAGAAAGTGTCAAAAAAGGCACGTCTGGCTGTGCATAGAGGAGTGTTGGTTCCTACACTTATGTATGGTAGTGAATGTTGGGTTTGGCAGAAAAAGCATAAAAATAGGATTTATGCTGCGGAGATGAGTAGTCTGAGAATTATATCCGAAATGACTCGGTTGGATAAAGTGAAAAATAGTGAGAAAAGAGAACGATTTGGTGTAAAAGATGTGGTTACAAAGATAGATAAAGGAATGCTTAGATGTTTTGGACACGTTGAAAGGATGGATGAAGGAAGATTGACGAAACAAATTTATAAAGCAAGTGTGAATGGACAAGTCGGTAGAGGTCGACCTCGGGGAAAATATCTCGATCAGATCAACATTGTTTTGAAGAAAGGCCAGGTCAAGAGTACCAACAACCGACGAGCATGTATGAGAGCACTGATGAAAGTAGAGGAAGCAAGAGATGTTTGTAAGAACCGTAGCGGAAGTGGAAGGAAGTGGTCTCTGCCTACCCCTACGGGAAAAAGGCATGACTACATGTATGTATGTATGTTTCATTTCACAATGTGTTAGTTAGATATGTTACCATTTGGAAAGGGTCTGACGATTTATATTTACACAAAAGTTGCACTGGTATGTTTTTTACAAAAAGACATATTGGATTATAAGACTAAAACAAATTTAAGCAATTTTTGGCAAACGAGTATTGCTGATCAAAGTCTTCGTTATACAAAACTTCAAAGACAACTAACTCACTTGTGAAAATAAGCTTTTCATCTGCACAAGTAAAAATACCGACTCTTTTACCATTCATACTCTTTATTTATCATTTTCCTTTTCGAGGAAAAGTTTTCTTAACGTCTGTGACGGATTACGGTAACATCTCCATCATGTTTTACATAATTGCGCGTCCCCGTGAAATAACGACCTTCCCGAAGACTTTTCATTTAAAAAACAATCGACATTTTTTGTCCTCCGTATCGACAAGCTTTCATCGTTAGAGGACCTCATTTCGTTTTTCTTTGTTTCGCAAATCCGAGGAAAATACAAAGTAGCTCCGAAAATGAGGCGCCCTCTGCATTTGACAGCGCCTATAACTTTTGGACAAACGTTAATTGGCTCTCGAATCGCTTCTATCATCGACCCTTAATGGCTGGGTTTTTTTTTTATCGTTCGGGTCTTACATACTTCTTTGTATCGACTATTTTTGCTTGTTATTCGGTAACGGTACTTAAGTATCTTTTTTCCAAATTTTATATTCCGATTTACAAACAATGTTGAGCACACAGAAAGACTTGCCCAATTAGAATAATGATTTCTTTGACAAATGATAACAGTACAACAAAATTTACAAATTGTTACACGACATGATAAATCACTGAAGCTTGTGTTAGATAAAATCTATCATATAATAATAACAATTATGAACCAAAAATAAAAATGGTTCAGGATAAAAGAGTGCTCGATGAATTCCGCCTCTCTGATCGTCAATTTTTAGTGCATAGTGTATATGAAGCTCTCAAATGGACTAAGTATAATGGAGCAGACAACTCAGTCATTCTCTCGGACTCGAAATCGGTTCTAACTGCCATTTATAATCATGCCTCAGTGGCAAACTATAACCCTATTATAAACGAAATCATTCAAACACTGCTCTCTCTCCAAACCAGCAACAATAAAATAATTTTTATCTGGGTTAAAGGCCACTAGGGCATAGTTGAAAATGAGAAAGTCGATGAAGCAGCAAAAGATGCCATCTCTCTCCAACAAATAAATAACATATTCACACCCCAAGAGTCCAAACAATTAGTGCGAATACGATGGGAGAAACTTTGGGAAGATTTCCAAAAACCCTTAAATGTCCATCCACCCTCTACTTCCTACAAACATTTCTCACTTAAACACTTTTAAGTTATCTAGGCTTTACTCTTCTACCATAACAAGAAACTAAACCATGGAGGTTATCCCTCACACTTAGCCAAAATTAGAGTTAACATATCACCTATCTGCTCTCGCAACAACTCCTCAGAAGCAGATATCAACCACTTAATATTCTCATGTAACAACCTCCATAACACAGATCGGTCGGAATTTTTAAATAAATTAATCCTACAAGGTATCCAATTGCCAACAAATATTGTTATTCTGCTGAGTACATTCAAAGAAGATATATACATAATAATTATGGAATTTCTGATCGAAGAAAAAATCACAATTTAATTTCAATCTAATATCACGATAATATATAGATAATAATGATATAAAAGTTTGTAACAAAAAAACTACGGTTTAATGCCAACCCATCACAAAAAAAACAATTATGAAAAAAAGAGCTCGCATCTGATTCCTTTTAATGAAATTGTATTTTATTTAATTGGCACTAGAAGTGACAGAAATTTACCTTAAAATTTAAAAAAGCTAAATACTGAAATATTTTATTCGAAAAATTATTCATTATTACTTACTTGAATTTTTTAATAATGTTTCGCACTTTATTGAGACTTATTATCAACAGTTAATATTTATTTTTATAGTTTACGCATATAACAGCAAACTTTATACACAACACTGTAAATTAAGTGCACAGTTGAAGGCTGACAGTACCGACCTGTCGGAAAATTTGTTGACGGCTATCTGACGGCCAACTATACCACCGTGCGCTCATTCGTCAAATCAAATAGCGACTTCCTGTTGCACTGTTGCACACTTCCGTCCCATTTCATGAAATCACACTCACAAATTGCAAGAAATCGGAAGCAAAGATGTTACACATCAATAAGCTAATACTACGAGAAACCTAAGAAACAAACACCATTAAAAAAGTGCTCCTAGACTGGTAAAAGACGTTTTTGGAGCTCACACAAAATTTACAAATTGTTGCCACATGATAAATCACTAAAACTTGTGTTAGATAAAATCTCTCATATAATAATAGCAATAATAAAAAAAAGAGCGAGCCTTACAGAAGTCGCATATGATACTTTTTATCGAATATTGTTTTTTATTTAATTGACACTAGAAGTGACAAAAATTAACCTTAAAATTTAAAAAAGCTAAATACTGAAATATTTTATTCGAATAATTATTTATTATTACTTACTTGAATTTTTTGTCAATGAACTGCTCTTTATTGAGACTCATTATCAACGGTAAATATTTATTTATATAGTTTACGCATATAACAGCAAACTTTATACACAACACTGTAACTTAACTGCACAGCTGATGGCTGACAGTACCGACTTCTCGGAAAATTGGTTGACGGCTATCTGACGGCCAACTATACCACCGTGCGCTCATTCGTCAAATCAAATAGCGACTTCCTATTGCACACTTTCGTCCCATTTCACGAAATCACACTCACAAATTGCAAGAAATCGAGAGCAAAGATGTTACACATCAATAAGCTAATACTACGAGAAGCCTAAGAAACAAACACCATTAAAAAAGTGCTCCTAGACGTTTCTACCTAAACCCTCGAGAACCACAACTAAGCAGATCCTAGAATGGAGCAGAAATGACCTGCAAATTCTAACGGGACTGCTTACGGGACACTGTCGTCTAAGATACCACCTCAGAAAGATAGATCTGAACCAACAAACGGACTGTCGGTTCTGCTGCGTGGAAGACGAAACTGCTGAACTTATACTATGTTCATGCCCCGGTCTGGGAAGAAAAAGTTTCAACATATTTGGATACACCAACCTAGAACCTACCGATTTTAAAAAAATCTCACCCTATACAACCATGAAGTTCGTGAGAAGGGCTGCATTGTGCGGTGAACTGTAGCCTCTAGGGGTGAGCCACAATAGACCTACTAAGGGTCGCAGTGGAGGGGCCTTGGGGACCTTAACAATCTTTGCTGCGATAAGCAACAAAATAAATAGTTTATTTATTAGGTAGAAATCGCTATTTAAGTTAGCATGTTCGGTGTAAATTTAAAAAAAAATTCTATTTATTCTGGTACGGTTTTTTAGCAACAAATTAGCAACAAATTTTGGTCCATTCTGTTTTTTTAGATCGTTTAATATTTGTTGTCTTCGCCTGCTTAACCTGAAGTCTAGCATTGTTGGCGATTTCTCGGGATAGGTTCGAGCAACAAATTCGATTCTTTGGCAACTAATTAGCAACAAATTTAGCAACTTTTTTTTCGAGTTCCGCCCATTTGGCACTGCCAGTTTTATGCAGTTTTAAAAAATGTTATTTTGTCATCGTAATACGAAAAGAACCAAAAAAAAACCTTCAAATATCAACGAAATTCACGAAATAAGCGTAGTACGTACCCCAGAATAATTACCCAATGCAATGACTGAAAACCTACCTGCAATCCCGATTTTTGCGTAAAAGGGATCATTTAATTACGAACAATTTGGCTGTCCTTAAGAGCGAGCGGCCAGCCATTATCGTATTCTCTTTCTCATCATTGTATCCCATTGCTTGTTCAATTTGTGCACCGGCTCAGATTCCATTGTACTTTAAATCTAATTTAAATCTTTGCGTTTGAATTTTGCATTCGGTGTAATTGTTACAGAACACGAAGAATTATACCTGTCATAATGTATTTACAAGTTTGTACTGGTCATTCCTTTTTGTACACATTCAGAATTTATATGAAATAATTTGAAGTGTGAACCGCATAGACACATAAATAATAATTGTGTTTATTGTTTAATCATTTCGGAAAAATTTCAGAATAAGGCTGCCAAAGGAATTTTCATAAAACTTTTATAGGTCATTAAAACACACTATAAAGTGAATATCCTGATAGAAATTTTTGCGCGGAAACGTTTTAAATGTCCTTTTTTAAAAAAAATGTGTGCTAAATTTACTATGGTGACCGTTTCAAGGGTAATTTTTATAACAAGTTTTTACATCGATTAAACACTAAAAATTCCTCGTACTTTTTGCGACTGTAAATCGATGATGAACATAAAAAATTAGCCTAACCTAACCTAACACAATCAGTACCTTTTTTAACCATCTGTTTATTTAAGGCAATAAAAGTAAATCAATTGATACTATTTTAAACGCGCTCACTTCGATCGTGTAAAAAGGTAAGGTGTCGTAAATTCAATTTCAAAATGGAATAAAATGATAGATTTGACTGTTAATCGATGATGAACATAAATAAATTGGTCCAACCTAACCTACGGCCTAACCTAACTTCAACAATACCATTTTTAACTAATTGAAACTTTTGTACGCGCACTTGTTCTCTACTTACTTGCTAGTTAACTACAAAAACAGTCTTTTGTAAATTTTTAAAGTAATCTTTGAGATATAACTTTTTTTTATTAACTGAGCCATAAAAATATTTTATCCAATATTCCATTATTTCTAGTTTGAACCGGCAACGTCGCAATTCCAAATTCGAGTTTAAGATGCTGTTATATGTCGGACAGGTTAATAGTTTATGTATCAATAATAATGATCAATTCCTTTGAAATTATTGACGCTTATTTCGTTAAATAATTGCAAAAAAATGTGTGAAATAGGTAAATTATAATGTGTAAAATGTGTTGCAAAAAAGTACGAAGAATTTTAAGTGTTTAATAAAGGTAAAAACTTGTTATAAAAATTACCCTTGAAATGGCCACCATAGTAAATTTAGCACAATTTTTTTTAAAAAACAGTACTTTTAAAACGTTTCCGCGCAAAAATTTCTATCAGGATATTCATTTTATAGTGTGTTTAAATGTATAGTTGAATACTGGTTATCGAGTTTCTAACGATAATTCGTTACCACTGTATATTCGTGAAATATGCTATACTGAATAGTTGTTCTAAATATACGGATGAAAAAAAGTGTTAGGTATATCTGCCAAGAGATCGCTTTTAAATATTGGCATAAAAAGTAATTTTGCATTTGTTTGTTGTGTTGTTCGCGATACTGATGCATTTGCAAATATACTAATACCATAAATTAAAAATAAAAAATTATTTGGGTATTTAAAAGCATTTTGTTGAAAGAAGATGATTTTTCTTTGGTCGCAACTTAAGGAAACCAGCAGTTTAAAAGTTTTAAATGTTTTTACTGAATCTTCCCCACTTGCCCCTAAGTCTCATACAAAATTCAAGGTGCTCATAAAAAGTTAATGTAGAGAATACTAAGTTTTCACAGCAACGAGCATCATTACTTACTTCTTTTTCTAAAGATGTTGATTTTAATTGTATTTTTCTCAATTATCCCTAAGCTTTAATAAAAAAAAACCAGACGATTACAAGCCCCAAGGAGAATTCAAATTATCAACATTGCTAACATTGCTTTTAAGAAAAATAATAAAAATGAAAATTCGGATTAAAAGGTACAAATCAGAAAAAACAATACGACTATACCTAGGTAGTAATTGTTCTGTTATTGATAAAACCTTAAGCAGTAGAATGCTTAAATATTTTATCACTAGATAAAATCGTCATTTTGCCAGGATTTACTGGATAACCGGTACAGATTTGTTAATAAATTTACAATGATGTAATTAATAGTTGTTCTCTTGAAAGTAAAAGAATATTTTGTTATTCTTACCTGCAGCTTTGATACACACCGTGAAAAATATTTATTGGTTAAATTATTTTATCAGTATGACACTAGTCTGACGTTTATTTGAAGAAGCAGGGAGAAGCACCTTTTGTTTTTTTTTTTTTTTGAATAATAACTACCACTAAAACACTAATAAACATTTGTAAGTTCCGTTTTTATTTCCAACGAATATATTCAGTACGATCACTAATATCGATTAAACACTATTTTTCTTTTAAAAAAACTTATTACACTACTCAAATATACGAGTCTAGCAGCCACGAATTAATAATTCTACTATGATTTCGCATGCGCATTGCGTGAAACTTTCAACTTGTTTGTGAATATTCTTGCGCTGTTGTCAACTCAACGTATATACATTATTTATGAAGAATTTTCAGCCTTAACATTGTCATAAGTACCATATGCTTGGAAAAGGAATTTTCGTAAACTTAAATAAAAAGTTAATATTGATGATTCATTATAATTTTTTTTTGAAGACTGTAAGTTACTGCCAATTGGCAAAAATAATAAGGGAAAAAATCAGGAGCAAGTGTGGCATGACATTTTCAAATAAAAAACAGTTTTTATAGCAATAGTAATGTTAAAATTAACCAAAAAAATACATTTAATACCTATATATTTAACTAAAACACTAAATAAATAGTACAAAAAGCAAAACTTATAAATATATTTACAAAATATTAAGTTTTGAGTTAAATAATTGTAAATTACACAAAAATTATGCAAATATAATAATAGTGTGCAATTATTAGTATTTCTTAAAAGTTGAAAGAATATCTTATTAATTTTAGAAGATGTAGGTTTTTTATTTTTTTGCAAAACTTTGTATCCATTACAGGCTTTACTAAGGGCAACGTCGAAAAAGTTTTATTGCAATCTTTACAAAAGAAAAATAAATTATCTTTATTCATTTTGACCACTGCAGCTAAAATACTCACTAACCAACAGATTAAGAAACAAAACTACCAAATTAATAATTTTAAATAATGAAATAAGTTTACTATAAAGAGTTTACTTTAACCAAAATACCTAACCTCACACGCTTACAGTAATCCTGATTTTAAAAAATGGTTAGTCATGGTTTAGTGATGGCAACGTCGCATAGCGTGCGCCAGACAGTTGAAGTCGAGTGGTATCGAATATTGCCGAAAATAAATCAGAATTCGTGGTCGCTAAACTCTAGTTTCAAATATCACACATTACGCACATTTAACACTCACAATTCCTTAATTTATTATTATTTATGACATTTCATGGATCACGTTTTAAGTTCCGTAATAATTGCTGCCCTTCCTTTTAAATTTAGTTTCCACACCACCAATATATCTTTGTATTATGCCACACCACGCTTGCGTTAAATTTAGTTTTCGCACTACGCTTGCGCGATGTTTAGTTCCATAAAGAAATTATAGATGTCACTGGTGATTATTTCGTCAAAAAACGTCAAGAAAGCAGAAGCTTTAATACATTTTAGTTATTTTAACATGAATTTGTTTCGATGTAAACGTTTTACAAACGTTTCGTTTAAAATATATCTCAAAGAATACTCTTCTACAGTCAAAACAAATGTATCGAAAGTGTTTAATATATCAAGAACTTATTCAGACACAACGCCAATTACTACACCTGGGGTATTCAAGGTGACGGATGCTCCTTACGATTTACATAAAATTGATAAATCACCGTCAATCACTACCGAAGTGACTAAAGAGGAAGCTTTGGTTTTGTACAAACAGATGCAGACTATCAGGTAACATATTAATTTGAGATTATAAATTACTCCCATAAGATATCTACTTTCATCTGTATTGCAGTGTTTTAAAGATAATTGTTGATACTGTTAGTAATCGATGTTAATTTAGTAATTGTTTTCGTGAGCAAATAAGTATTTTATACCAATTTGTTGCAAGTCAAAACTTGGAAGTATAGAGTGTTGCCTAAACGTCGTTAATGTTTTTATTTGTCAATTCGCAGTGATTTATAGGACTCTAAATACAAAAAAAATGTTTGCTTGGTGCCCTCACATTTATAATGACTTAAAAACAATTTTTTAATGTATTTCAGATACTTTAAATGTTTTACTGTTTTTCTACTTTTTTAAAATTAGTTTTAGTCGTTTGGTTTATATGTTTTATAATTGAAAAACATTCCAAATACTTTTTATTAAATACTATCAATATCTGTAGTATATTTGTTGAAGCAAGCTTTACTTTCTTTTCTTTTTTTCTCGTAATAAACTGATGAAAATTATTAGTCCAGTGAACGTGTTCTCTTGTTTACATTTGTATGTGAAACATTGGTAATTTCAGGAAAATGGAAATTCTAGCGGCTAGCATGTATCAAAATAGGCAGATACGTGGTTTCTGTCACGTTTACGTGGGAGAAGAAGCTTGCGCTGTCGGTATACACTCCGTGATGCGACCTCATGATACGGCTATTACTTCCTACAGATGCCACGGATGGGCCTATCTCAGCGGAGAAACAATCGAAAACATTATCGGAGAACTACTGGGAAAAGTTACAGGTAATATTAAGTCTTATTACTATTTGGACTTTTAAATAAAGTCTGTGGAAAGGTTAGAAAAACTTTTGCATAAAATATAATTTTGTGCAATACAACAGCACACATTTTTTAATGCGTTTGCAGGTTCTTCGAGAGGAAAAGGTGGTTCGATGCATATTTATGGGAAGAGATTTTTCGGTGGAAATGGGATAGTCGGTGCTCACGTGCCTGTCGGTACTGGTATTGCCTTGGCCCACAAGTACGCCAACAATGGTGCCATTTCTTTCACTGGTAAGTCAAAAACTTAAAAAAGTAAATTACCTCTTAGCTAGGTTGTTTCTTTGGTAACATGTGCATACATACATATACAGTCACGCCTTTTTCTCGTAGGGGTAAGAAGGGACTACTTCTTTACACTTGTTACGGTTCCTATCAAAATATCAAAACTTCGTGCCGCACCCTGTATATTAATCCTTCCTAGCAGATGCAAAACAAATATTTTATATGTAAAACAAGATTGTATATGTGAAATGATATTTGGGGGCAAAAGATAATTTATTTATACCGTAGAAAACGTTCTTCTTTTAGTCTTCGGAGATGGTGCGGTGGACCAGGGTCAGATATACGAGTCGTACAATTTCGCGAAGCTGCACGATTTGCCGGTGATTTTCATAATAGAAAACAACAATTACAGTATGGGTACGTCTTCGGTGCGCCATTCTGCGAATCCGAACTATTACACCAGAGGCGACATGTTGCCCGGCGTAAGAGTGGGAGGCATGGATGTTTTGGCCGTAAAGGAGGCCGGAAAATTCGCCGTCGACTTCGTTGCGACGGGACAGGGCCCCATCATTCTGCAATTGGATACTTACAGGTAAGTAAATCATAATTAATGTTGCCTAACACAGGGCGAAGGAAAACCAATATTACGCAAGAGTAAACTAACTAATATGGATGAAAAATCTCGGTGTATCTGAGATAGGACAACAAATATCCATCTTTTCGTCTTTTCTTTTTGTGTCTGGTCATTATTGTTTTACATCATTTACTGATATTACGGGAACAAGTCATTAACTCCTTGATTTCTCCACATAGTCTCCTTATAGCGCCAAAAAAACAAAGGTTGTTCGCTTGTATCTGCTACAGAAATGAAACCTCGCGATGAATTCTGCTCAAAATTTGACAGTTTAAAAGTTCAGTTGAGAGATGGTACTCGACAAAAAGTAATTTTAGGTACATCACGTGATTGTGCCCTCTGGCGGATTTTTTGATTTAGCCTTGTAATGTATAATATTTTTAATAGGAATTCAATCAATAGTACGTGGGAGGTGTGAGATTTTCCACAGGGAAATTTTTTTATCTATGGCAGATCATTCTAGAGATTTTCCGCAATGATTTTTTCAATATTTAGAAGAAAGTCCGAGATTTTCTACGAGGAACTTTTTTTAATGAAACAGGGGTGGTTTGAGATTTTCAGCATGACATTTTTTTATTTAAGGCAGATCATGTTACTTATTTTTTAATATTACGGGTTAGGTTAAAGATTTTTAGCAAGGAATTTTTTCAATAGTACGAGGAAGGTGTGAGATTTTCCTCAGGAAAATTTTTTATTTCAAGCAGATCATCCTAGAGATTTTCCGCAACGATTTTTTAATTTTACGGAAAAGGTTCGAGATTTTCCACGAGGAACTTTTTTAATGATTACAGGGGTGGTTTGAGATTTTCCGCTGGAATTTTTTTATCTGTGGCAGATCATCCTAGAGATTTTCCGCAATGTTTTTTTCAATACAACGAAGAAAGTTCAAAATTTCCACGAGAAAATTTTTTTTAATGACCAAAGGGGTGGTTTGAGATTTTCCGCTAGAAATTTTTTTATTTAAGGCAGATCATGTTACTTATTTTTTAATATTACGGGTTAGGTTAAAGATTTTTAGCAAGGAATTTTTTCAATAGTACGAGGAAGGTGTGAGATTTTCCTAAGGAAAATTTTTTTATTTCAAGCAGATCATCCTAGAGATTTTCCGCAACGATTTTTTAATATTACGGAAAAGGTTCGAGATTTTCCACGAGGAATTTTTTTAATGATTACAGGGGTGGTTTGAGATTTTCCGCTAAAATTTTTTTATCTGTGGCAGATCATCCTAGAGATTATCCGCAACGATTTTTTAATTTTACGGAAAAGGTTCGAGATTTTCCACGAGGAACTTTTTTAATGATTACAGGGGTGGTTTGAGATTTTCCGCTGGAATTTTTTTATCTGTGGCAGATCATCCTAGCGATTTTCCGCAATGTTTTTTTCAATACAACGAAGAAAGTTCAAAATTTCCACGAGAAACTTTTTTTAATGACCAAAGGGGTGGTTTGAGATTTTCCGCTGGAAATTTTTTATTTAAGGCAGATCATGTTACTTATTTTTCAATATTACGGGTTAGGTTAGAGATTTTCTTTGGGAAATATTTTTTATTTATGGCAGATCATCCTAGTGATTTTCCGCAATGATTTTTAATATTATGGAGAAAGTTCAAGATTTTCCACGAGGAATTTTTTTTTATGATTACAGGGGTGGTTAGAGATTTTCCTCAGGAAATTTTTTTTATTTATGGCAGATCATCCTAATGATTTTCCGCAATGATTTTTTCAATATTACGGAGAAGGTTCGAGATTTTCCACGAGGAACTTTTTTTAATGACCAAAGGGGTGGTTTGGGATTTTCCGCTGGAAATTTTTTTATTTAAGGCAGATCATATGACTTATTTTTTAATATTACGGGTTGGGTTAAAGATTTTTAGCAAGGTATTTTTTTAATAGTACGAGGGAGGTTAGAGATTTTCCACAGTGAAATTTTTCTATTTATGGCAGATCATCCTATTGATTTTCCGCAATGATTTTTTCAATGATACATAGGAAGCTCAAGATTCTCAACAAGGAACTTTTTTTAATGATTACAGGGGTGGTTAGAGATTTTCTTCAGGAAATTTTTTTTATTTATGGCAGATCATCCTAGTGATTTTCCGCAATGATTTTTAATATTATGGAGAAAGTTCAAGATTATCCACGAGGAATTTTTTTAAATGATTACAGGATTGGTTTGAGATTTTTGGCAAGAAATTTTTTTTTTAGGCAAATCTATTTATGGGAGATCATCCTAGTGATTTTCCGCAATGATACATAGGAAGCTCGAGATTCTCAACAAGGAACTTTTTTTAATGATTACAGGGGTGGTTAGAGATTTTCCTCAGGAAATTTTTTTTATTTATGGCAGATCATCCTAGAGATTTTCCGCAATGTTTTTTTCAATACAACGAAGAAAGTTCAAAATTTCCACGAGAAACTTTTTTTAATGACCAAAGGGGTGGTTTGAGATTTTCCGCTAGAAATTTTTTTATTTAAGGCAGATCATGTTACTTATTTTTTAATATTACGGGTTAGGTTAAAGATTTTTAGCAAGGAATTTTTTCAATAGTACGAGGAAGGTGTGAGATTTTCCTCAGGAATTTTTTTTTATTTCAAGCAGATCATCCTAGAGATTTTCCGCAACGATTTTTTAATTTTACGGAAAAGGTTCGAGATTTTCCACGAGGAATTTTTTTAATGATTACAGGGGTGATTTTCCGCAATGTTTTTTTCAATACAACGAAGAAAGTTCAAAATTTCCACGAGAAACTTTTTTTAATGACCAAAGGGGTGGTTTGAGATTTTCCGCTGGAAATTTTTTTATTTAAGGCAGATCGTGTTATCTATTTTTCAATATTACAGATCAGGTTGGAGATTTTTAGCAAAAGATTTTTCTATTTAAGTCAGATCATGTTATTTATTTTTCAATATAACGGGTCAGGTTAGAGATTTTTTGCAGGAACCTTTCAATAGTACGGGGGAGGTGTGAGATTTTCCACAGGGAAATTTTTTTATTTATGGCAGATCATTTTACTTATTTTTTAATATTACGGGTTAGGTTAGAAATTTTTAGCTAGGAATTTTTTCAATAGTACGGGGAATGTGTAAGATTTTCCTCAGACAATTTTTTTTATTTATGGCAGATTATTCTAGAGATTTTTTAATAATACGGAAAAGCTTCGAGATTGTCCACAAGGATTTTTTTTTAATGATTACAGGTATGGTTCGAAATTTTTCAAAATGTTTGCTAATTTTCTAAAAATTACTTAAATCCATAAAATTTCAAAGCTTTCATTTTGTTTTGTAAACTTACTGACAGTTTTTGCATATCATAAAAGTTTCACTTTATTTTCAATGCATAATTCTTGTTCAAATTTTTTTCAGCTGTTAAAATTGTCGGAATAGTCATTTTATACAAAATCCCTTCATACAAAACTCACTTTTTGTCCGCATTGATGGTGTCGTACGAGGGTTCTTTTTTGTGTTACGATGTTTCTTTATTTACCGCTTTTGAGCATTTTTTGAAAACAAATTTATCGTTAGCAATCGGAAGTATCTGAATGGTCATTCCGTACGAAATCGCTTCATACATTTTCCAGAAATAACTTGCTTTTTGTGCACGTCGTCAGTCGCCAACAACATTTCACCCACAAGCCCCCGGGCGGCGTTTCGACTATTTGACGGATGTTTTCGAAATTTTCCAGATACTACGGCCATTCGATGTCCGATCCCGGAACGAGTTATCGCAGCCGCGAGGAAATAAGAAACGTCAGGGAGGCGCACGACAGCATCAGAGGCTTCAGCGAAAAATTGATAACGGCAAATTTGGTAACGGAACAAGAGCTAAAAACCGTCGAGAAAAACGTGAAAAAAGAAGTAGACGCGGCTGCCGAAAAGGCGATCGCCGCCGCGGACGTGTCCGCCGACGAGGTTAACTGCGATATTTATCGTCGGTATGAGGGAAAAGTCAAAATGCCACCGTGGCAGAAATTCGCCGAGCACAGAAATGTTAGTCATCTCATTCCAAAAGACACCTAACGGTTGTTTCTCATTAGCTGGCAACGAAAGAGGTGGTGATTTGTGGGTATTTTAAAGCCCCAATTGTGTTTGGATGCTTTTAAGAAACATTAACAATTATTTTTGGCGCTTTTAATCATTTTATTGTCTGCGGAACACTTTCGCAAAGGTCAAACGAGAATGTGCTTACGCGTCTTGTTTTTCTTCCCTCGTCGTGCTTTATCTCTTTGTGCCTCGACCCGTCTTAACTCATCTTGTCCCCTGCGTCGACTTAACTTGGCAGCTAGCACTCTGGTTCACTCGGCGAAAGTCGTCCTGGATTCATATTTATATGAATGTTGTAAAGTTTAAATATTTTTCACAAATGTTTGTTAGAAGCATGCGAAATCCGATAATGGAGGGGCATGTAAGTCCATCCTCATCAATAATGTAATTATTCAAAAAAACAATAACATTTGTGCTGATAAAAACTTGTGTAACAGTAATGTAGTTTTATTTTTGTTCCGTTCGTATTAGTGAACAGACGCTTCAAGCAATGGAAGGCATCTTCATACAGTAAAACTATACGACACACAAGCGTTTAAGAACACGAGACAATAAATAACTCTCTGTTCTGCCGTCTTATGTTAATCATAGAATCCAAATTGGGAGAATGTTGGCCAACACTGGCTGATCCAAGGGAATATTTTCCAAGCAATTTAACCCCCATTTTGTAACAATAGCAAGATGGATGCCTACGAGATACCCCCTTTGGAAAGAATGTTAAAAAGGCTCTATGGGATCTTGGTGTTTTAGTTAGAGAAATATCCTTCTGCGATATCATCACCCAAAGAAAAACCTCTTTAGGGAGGATTTTTAGGAGACTAAATGAAACGTGGGTGATGTGGTAAGGAGATTTCTTCAAGACAATACTTTAGGCCCCCTATTTTAAAACAATAGCAAGCTGGATGCCTACGATATACCCCCTTTAGAAAGAATTTTAAAAAGGTCTTATGGGATCTTGGTGTTTTAGTTAGAGAAATATCCTTCTGCGATATCATGACCCAAAGAAAAACCTCTTTAGGGAGGATTTTTAGGAGACGCAATGAAAAGTAGGTGATGTGGTAAGGATATTTCTCCAAGACAATACTTTAGGCCCCCTATTTTAAAACAATAGCAAGCTGGATGCCTACGATATACCCCCTTTAGAAAGAATTTTAAAAAGGTCTTATGGGATCTTGGTGTTTAAGTTAGAGAAATATCCTTCTGCGATATCATCACCCAAAGAAAAACCCCTTTAGGGAGGATTTTTAGGAGACGCAATGAAACGTAGGTGATGTGGTAAGGATATTTCTCCAAGACAATACTTTAGGCCCCCTATTTTAAAACAATAGCAAGCTGGATGCCTACGATATACCCCCTTTAAAAAGAATTTTAAAAAGGTCTTATGGGATCTTGGTGTTTAAGTTAGAGAAATATCCTTCTGCGATATCATCACCCAAAGAAAAACCCCTTTAGGGAGGATTTTTAGGAGACGCAATAAAACGTAGGTGATGTGGTAAGGATATTTCTCCAAGACAATACTTTAGGCCCCCTATTTTAAAACAATAGCAAGCTGGATGCCTACGATATACCCCCTTTAAAAAGAATTTTAAAAAGGTCTTATGGGATCTTGGTGTTTAAGTTAGAGAAATATCCTTCTGCGATATCATCACCCAAAGAAAAACCCCTTTAGGGAGAATTTTTAGGAAATTTAATGAAACGTAGGTGATGTGGTAAGGATATTCTTCCAAGATAATACTTTAGGCCCCCTATTTTAAAACAATAGCAAGCTGGATGCCTACGATATACCCCCTTTAGAAAGAATTTTAAAAAGGTCTTATGGGATCTTGGTGTTTAAGTTAGAGAAATATCCTTCTGCGATATCATCACCCAAAGAAAAACCCCTTTAGGGAAAATTTTTAGGAAATTTAATGAAACGTAGGTGATGTGGTAAGGATATTTCTCCAAGATAATACTTTAGGCCCCCTATTTTAAAACAATAGCAAGCTGGATGCCTACGATATACCCCCTTTAGAAAGAATGTTAAAAAGACCCTATGGGATCTTGGTGTTTTAGTTAGAGAAATATCCTTCTGCGATATCATCACCCAAAGAAAAACCTCTTTAGGGAGGATTTTTAGGAGACTAAATGAAACGTGGGTGATGTGGTAAGGAGATTTCTTCAAGACAATACTTTAGGCCCCCTATTTTAAAACAATAGCAAGCTGGATACCTACGATATACCCCCTTTAGAAAGAATGTTAAAAAGACCCTATGGGATCTTGGTGTTTTAGTTAGAGAAATATCCTTCTGCGATATCATCACCCAAAGAAAAACCTCTTTAGGGAGGATTTTTAGGAGACTAAATGAAACGTGGGTGATGTGGTAAGGAGATTTCTTCAAGACAATACTTTAGGCCCCCTATTTTAAAACAATAGCAAGCTGGATGCCTACGATATACCCCCTTTAGAAAGAATTTTAAAAAGGTCTTATGGGATCTTGGTGTTTTAGTTAGAGAAATATCCTTCTGCGATATCATGACCCAAAGAAAAACCTCTTTAGGGAGGATTTTTAGAAGACGCAATGAAAAGTAGGTGATGTGGTAAGGATATTTCTTCAAGACAATACTTTAGGCCCCCTATTTTAAAACAATAGCAAGCTGGATGCCTACGATATACCCCCTTTAGAAAGAATGTTAAAAAAACCCTATGGGATCTTGGTGTTTAAGTTAGAGAAATATCCTTCTGCGATATCATCACCCAAAGAAAAACCCCTTTAGGGAGGATTTTTAGGAGACGCAATGAAACGTAGGTGATGTGGTAAGGATATTTCTCCAAGACAATACTTTAGGCCCCCTATTTTAAAACAATAGCAAGCTGGATGCCTACGATATACCCCCTTTAAAAAGAATTTTAAAAAGGTCTTATGGGATCTTGGTGTTTAAGTTAGAGAAATATCCTTCTGCGATATCATGACCCAAAGAAAAACCTCTTTAGGGAGGATTTTTAGGAAATTTAATGAAACGTAGGTGATGTGGTAAGGATATTCCTCCAAGATAATACTTTAGGCCCCCTATTTTAAAACAATAGCAAGCTGGATACCTACGATATACCCCCTTTAGAAAGAATGTTAAAAAGACCCTATGGGATCTTGGTGTTTTAGTTAGAGAAATATCCTTCTGCGATATCATCACCCAAAGAAAAACCTCTTTAGGGAGGATTTTTAGGAGACTAAATGAAACGTGGGTGATGTGGTAAGGAGATTTCTTCAAGACAATACTTTAGGCCCCCTATTTTAAAACAATAGCAAGCTGGATGCCTACGATATACCCCCTTTAAAAAGAATTTTAAAAAGGTCTTATGGGATCTTGGTGTTTTAGTTAGAGAAATATCCTTCTGCGATATCATGACCCAAAGAAAAACCTCTTTAGGGAGGATTTTTAGAAGACGCAATGAAAAGTAGGTGATGTGGTAAGGATATTTCTCCAAGACAATACTTTAGGCCCCCTATTTTAAAACAATAGCAAGCTGGATGCCTACGATATACCCCCTTTAAAAAGAATTTTAAAAAGGTCTTATGGGATCTTGGTGTTTTAGTTAGAGAAATATCCTTCTGCGATATCATGACCCAAAGAAAAACCTCTTTAGGGAGGATTTTTAGAAGACGCAATGAAAAGTAGGTGATGTGGTAAGGATATTTCTCCAAGACAATACTTTAGGCCCCCTATTTTAAAACAATAGCAAGCTGGATGCCTACGATATACCCCCTTTAGAAAGAATGTTAAAAAGACCCTATGGGATCTTGGTGTTTTAGTTAGAGAAATATCCTTCTGCGATATCATCACCCAAAGAAAAACCTCTTTAGGGAGGATTTTTAGGAGACTAAATGAAACGTGGGTGATGTGGTAAGGAGATTTCTTCAAGACAATACTTTAGGCCCCCTATTTTAAAACAATAGCAAGCTGGATACCTACGATATACCCCCTTTAGAAAGAATGTTAAAAAGACCCTATGGGATCTTGGTGTTTTAGTTAGAGAAATATCCTTCTGCGATATCATCACCCAAAGAAAAACCTCTTTAGGGAGGATTTTTAGGAGACTAAATGAAACGTGGGTGATGTGGTAAGGAGATTTCTTCAAGACAATACTTTAGGCCCCCTATTTTAAAACAATAGCAAGCTGGATACCTATGATATACCCCCTTTAGAAAGAATGTTAAAAAGACCCTATGGGATCTTTTAGTTAGAGAAATATCCTTCTGCGATATCATCACCCAAAGAAAAACCCCTTTATGGAGGAGGAGGTGGTAAAGAAATTTCTCCAAGACAATACTTTAGGCCCCCTATTTTGAAACAATGGCAAGTTGAATACCTATAAGGAAACTCCCTTTAGGAAAATTGTTAAAAGCTTCCAATGTTAAAGTAAAAAAATTATCCATCTGTAATATCGCTACCCAAAGAAACCCACTCTGGGGAGGTTTTTTAAAGAGCTCAATGAAACGAAGGTGACGTGTTGAAGATATTTCTACCTCCATTTTTAAACAACAACAAAATTAATGCCTATAAGAAAACCCCCTTTAAAAAGCATGTTAAAAAAACATTATGAGATCTAGGTGTTTTAGAAAGAGAATATAACCACCTTCGGTAGGATTTCGAAGTGGCTCAATGAAACGTAGGTGCTGTGGTAAAAACATTTTTTCAAGGAAATATTTTAGAACAAGAGCAGGTTAAGTGATTTTAATCAAATGATTGCTTCAATTTTAATGATTACAATAAACAAAAAATTAATTAATTTTATGAACATTTAAAATAAAAATTGAATCGTTACAAAGGAACGGCATTTTTTTACTCTTGGAATATATCAGATAGAACAAATTCTTTTTATTGTTATTGACAAGATTTTCAATGGAACCTATTTTAAAATAATGACAGATTGACTGCTTTAAAAAAAATCCCCTTTAGAGAGGATTTAAGAGTGGCTTATTAATTCGTTGTAGCTGAGGTGAAATAATTTCCACTGGGCAATTTTTTGTGCAATAAAAGATTGAATGCACAAAAGTACACTCTTAAGTGGCCCAACAGACTAGGTGCTGTGAAGTAGGAATTTCCCACAGTATCATTCATTTATTTTATACACTTAAAATAAATATTAAACCATTATAAAAAAATAACATTTTTTTTTCCTGGAACATTCTCTCTAATTTCTTCCATATTTTTACTGCATTGGATTTTTTTTTGCAGAGGTGGAGAAAATCCTTTATGAGTCTGAAAGCTCAAGGTCTACTGTAAGACTCCGCTGACTGTGTCACTAAAATCTCTACCCCTATTTAGGGTCCGTCTGGCTATTGCCTCCGGTGACACTTGGGCCCGTTGGCCCATTGTATCTTCAATTGGATAGAATAGCATTTCTTTCTTCCTTAAATATTCTTTCTAATTTCTTCCTTACTTCTGTTGCATCAAGTAGAACAGATAAAACACTAGAATATATCACTACTTATTTTAAAACAATGCCCGATTAGACCAGTGGTGATGTACGGATGTAAAACGTGGTCGCTGACCGTAGCAAATGAAGAACGCCTCCGAGTCTTTGAGTGGAGAGTACTCAGGAAAATGTATGAGCGACAGACAACAGTAGAGGACTTTTGTGATGTCGGCAAAAACCCACCATGGGTTGTAAGACACGGAGTAACTAAGTAAGTAATATCAACATCTATTTTAGAACAATGGGCTTGTTGAAGGTCTGGAAGGAGGCCTTCTTCAGGGAGGATGTAAAAAAAATATTCTTTGGCAATATCACTATCTTAAGACGACTCAAAATCTACTTGAATCAAAGGAAACATCAAGACGTACAAAAATAAACATATACAAAACAATAATTAGACCAGTTGCGATGTACAGATATGAAACGTGGATGCCGACCGTGGTAAATAAAGAACGTCTCTGATTCTTTGAACTGAGAGTACTCGGGAAAATATACGGTCCAACCGTAGATGCAACTACAGGAAGTTACAGAACTCGTACAAAGAGCTAAAAGACCGATACGAGAGCCTAACATTGTTCAAAAAATAAAATCCAAACGATTACAGTGGGCGGAACATGTGATTTCGATTAAGGGAGAAAAAGTGGAACAAGTAAATGAATTTGTGTACTTGGGTTCAAAGTTTACGAGAGATGGAAAGTATGACAGTGACGTTAAGCGAAGGGTGTTGGCAGGAAAACGGATAAATGGGGCACTGCGTAGCTGTATGAACAGCCAGGAAGTGTCAAAAAAGGCAAGTCTGGCTGTGAATAGAGGTGTGTTGGTTCCTATACTTATGTACGGCAGTGAATGGTGGGTTTAGCAGAAGAAGCATGAAATTAGGATTAAAGCTGCGTGGATGAGTAGTTTGAGAAGTATAGCCGGAGCGGCTCGGTTGGATAAAGTAAGAAATAGTGAGATAAGTGGTGTAAAAGAAGATGTGGTTACAAAGATAGACGAAACAAATTTTTAAGGCGAGTGTGAATGGACGGAAGTCGGTAGAGGTCGACCTCGACGAACATATCTCGATCGGATCAACATTATTTTGAAGAATGGCCAGGTCAAGAGAACTAACAACCGACGAGCATGCATGAGAGCCCTGATGAAAGTAGAGGAAGCAAAAGATGGAAGGAAGTGGTCTCTGCCTACCCCTACGGGAAAAAGGTGTGACTGTATGTATGTATGTACGGGACACGTGGGAAGACGACCGAATAATCGTACTGTTAAGCTTGTATGGGAGAAAAAACCAGAGGGTAAAAGACCTCTAGGTCACCCGCGACTCAGATGGAGAGACAATATTGCCAAAGACCTAAGGCATCCAAAATCCACTCGATGCCATGAGCTAAAGACAACAGTGGAGGACTATTGTGAAGTCGGTAAAAACCCACCCCGGGTTGTAGGCCACGGAGTAAGTAAGTAAGTAATATCACCATCTATTTTAGAACAATAGGCTTGTTAAAGGTCAGGGAGGATGCTCAGTTTGCTGCGGTGTATTACTCTACCAAAAAGAACCGGGCAAATAAATGTTTGATTAAATTTTCAATGTTTTAAAAAATTTGGGGAATTTGACGAGCCTTTAAAGTTCTTTTTATACAAATCTCCCATACGCTATTTCGAATCGAGGTAATTTTTTTGCGCGGTTTTCAATTCTCGTCGCAGAATCGATAATTGCATTTAACTTTACGGTTAAAAGTTTTTAAAAACTTCGCTCTCCGAATAACGTCGGTCCGTTTCAGTCATTCGCATCCGCATGTCGGAAAATAACGGCAGTTTGACTATAGCCAATAAAACAAAAAATATTTCTGGCAATAGCGCGAAAAAAGCGGCCGATCCGAAAGTTATTAAAAGGATGCTATCGATTTAGCAATAACAGTTAGCAATTTGGCTGTGGGACTTTGGAAAAAGGAGACCGTCCATTATTTTTAGATGCCGGGCGGCCGGTGTTTTTAAGACGTTGCCATTTCGATAAAATATTGGCTAGTTCGCCACGGTCTAAATACGATGCGTCCACAAAAATACCTAAATTAATTAAAAAATTAGTTTTGTCCGCACCAATTTTCATAAAGACATGAATTATTTCAAAGTTAGACGCTAATTTGACAGGACTAATGGAACCGTAATGGGTTTAAATTTTCGAATTAATTCATTTTTTTCGTGTTTTATCGGTGGGATTGTAAAAGAGTCGCATTTTTTAAAAAAATTAATTACGTACAGGGTGTTTTGGAGAGTCGATTGTCGAATCATTATTGTTCTTCGCCCCCTTTTCGTACGACTTTGGGTGCATTGAAAAGAAAACCGAGAGTCGAATTCTCGTCCAGTGTTCTAGATTTATTTGAATTAGCTAGCCAGCTGACGGCACGTTGATAATGGCTCGTAGCACGCCAAAGGGGAGGAATTATTTCATTAAAACTTTACTAACCTAACCTCTGCGAACATGATCGGATTGCGAAATTGTTTATTACGTTTTATAGTCATGAATTTTTAAAATATAGACTCTTAAAATTTGCCAAAGGGATTTTCGTCACATATTGTAAATCTGTTAGAAATTTAAAATTGTATATACGAGGGCGGTTTGATAAGTCAGTGACTTTTTGAATAAAACAAATTTTTTTCCGCAAATAAACATTTTTATTTTTTTACATATTCACATAGTACCTTTATTAAAATTTTTTTTTTCCTAAAATATTTAAAAGTGTAACGAAATACAGGGTGTTTCATTTAAAAAAACATAACTTTGAATGTCACACTTTTCTGAGCCACCCTGTAGACTCCAAAATAATTTCCTTTTGTAGCCTTAACCAATATACATATATTGGAATGGGAAAATTCCCGAAAAAATAATTGGTTTGGTTTACAGGGACCGTGTCGTATGGGGTGCCCCACCCTGTATGCATATATATATTTGCTGCATTCGTTGCTTAAAAATTGGGATGAATATGTATTTTTGCATGAAGAATTCGTTTTCATTATCCATTTTATTTTAGCTTCCCACCAGGTGGTGCTTTGCAGTAACTAAGAAAGTATAAAGTACGGGCTATTATAATACAGACTGGCAGGACAACGTCTGCCGGGTTCAGATAGTTAAAATTAAAATTGGGAATTTATTGTTATTATATTATAAGTAATTTTTTACTAGTTTTAAATCACCAAAATGCGGATAGATAACTACGAGGGCGGTTTGATAAGTTTGATAAGTTGAATAAAACAAATTTTTTTCCGCAAATAAACATTTTATTTTTCTACATATTCACCTTTTAGCTCGATACATTTAGTCCAGCGTTTTTATAATTTTTTTATTCCCTCCAAATAATAGTTTTTTTCAAAGCTCTCAAAATACGCGTTTGTTTCGGTAATGACTTCTTCATTCGACTCAAATCTCTTACCGCCCAGCCATTTCTTTAGGTTTGGAAACAGAAAATAGTCGCAGGGGGCTAAATCTGGAGAATATGCTGGATGGGGTAGCAGTTCGTATCCCAATTCGTGGATTTTGGACATCGTGACTAGACGAGTGTGCACACGTGCATTGTCTTGATGCAACAGAACTTTCTTCTTAGCCAAATGCGGCCGTTTTTGCTTCAAATCAACGTCGAATCTGTTCAAAAGCTTTGAATAATATTCGCCGGTGATCGTTTTACCTTTCTTGAGGTAATCGATGTGAATGACACCGCGTACATCCCAAAAAACTGTGGCCATGAACTTGTTGGCTGACAGACTCTGTTTCGCCTTCTTTGGTCCACGTTCACCCCGAGCAACCCACTGTTTCGATTGTTCCTTGGTCACTGGCGTGTTGTGATGGATCCATGTTTCATCCACAGTAACAAAACGGCGCAAAAATTCGTCCGGATTACGGCTGAACATCGCTAAACACTCTTTTGAAGTGGTCACACGATTGCGCTTATGGTCGAGTGTGAGCAATCGCGGCACCCATCTCGCAGAGAGTTTTTTCAAGTCCAAATATTCGTGTAAAATATAATGTACCCGTTCAGTTAAGATACACCTACAGCATGAGCCAACTTACGCACTTTCATTCTCCGATCATCCAATATCATTTCATGGATTTTATCGACGATTTCCGGCGTGATCACTTCTTTTGGGCGACCTGGACATTCGGCGTCACTAGTGCTGGTACGACCAAAACGGAACTCTGTAAACCCCTTTATAACCATTGAAATTGATGGTGCCGAGTCCCCGTAGTATTTATCAAGTCTTTCCTTAGTTTCAGTGATGGATTTTTTACGTAAAAAGTAATGCCTAATCAGCACACGAAATTCACTTTTTTCCATTTTCGTAAAAATTCACGAGGTTATGTCTGCTTTGAACGGCTATCAAACACCAACTGCACGACGTAGCTTGCTCAAAATTAGAAAGTTGCCCACTGATAGATTATAGTTGACGGCTGCACTGTTGCATTTGGAGTAACTGCGCGGGAAATTCAAAAAGTCACTGACTTATCAAACTGCCCTCGTATGTTCAGAATTGCAGAATTTATTATTAATATTATTAATATTCTGGTTTAAATAGATAAATAAATAAATTTTTAATCTAGTTTACAAATTTTAATAAATATCGTGTAAGTAGTTTTCAATATACAGGTAGTTTAATATCGTTGTGACACACTGTACAAAAGTAATTCCAATTTTTCGTCTGTCCAATGTATATGAAACATTACTAAAAGCATCCTTTTCGAAGGATTACTCCTTATTACCGTCTGTGATGCTGGTTTCAAATGTTCCGCATTAAAGATGATAATAATTATTTTATTTTGTGCTGCACGTCTGCCGCAACGGCATCGCAAAAGAACGGCATTTTTCGCATTAGTAACGATTGCAAAACCTTTGCGGGTAATTTCGGTCGACACAAAAGCCGAATATTTAAAAATTTATTGTCAGTAAAATTCGTTTGTTTTTTTTTAAAGATTGATTGTTTCCTAATTGGTCTACTATCAAGACCTCCCTGTTTATAATCCTTTATACATTTCGCGGATAGTTAAGTCTAAACTGACAATTCCTCCAGACCCATATTAAAACTCGTACTTACGATATTGTTGCATTCGTTCTTCTTCAGGTGCCGTCTTCGTTGCGAAGGTTGGCAATCATCAATGCAATGCGTATTCTTGAAACAGCAGATCTAAACAACTGATTTGTTTTGCGTCCGAACCAGTCACGCAGATTCTTCAACCACGAGTGGCGTCTTCTTCCGACACTTCTTCCTTGAATATTTTCCTGTATTATTAGTTGTAACAAGCTGTGTTTTGACCCCACAGCATTCTCCGATATGTACAGTGTTCGAAAGACTTCTTCTAGTCTTCTTATATCCTCTTTTTTCAGGGTCCATGCCTCTATGCCATAAAGCAGCACAGACAGCAGTAGCATCTCAGCAATCTGATTTTCAAAGCCAAACTGATATATCTTGTGCAGAATATTTTTTTTATTTTCATAAACGCTGATCTTGCCTTTTCTGTTCTAATTTTTATTTCTTGGGAGCAGTCGTTGTCTTTGTTGATAATGGTAACGAGGTATTTGTATTTTTCTACCTGTTGTACTGGTTGGTTGTGTATGTAGATTTGTAAAAGAAGGTGCAACAGGATAAATGTCTCTGAATCCTCAGATTCAGATTGTACATAGAGTACAAGATGTTGCTTAAACACTGGGAGAAGTAATAGAGATTTAGGTATGAGTCGTGGGTACATTTGAAGATTTTGGAAAATATTTTTCTAGAATCCATGTCTAAGGAGACAGATATTATGCCAGTTAGGTACTTCTTCTTCTTCTTTAGGTGCCCTGTCCTCCTCGGACGTTGGCAATCATCAGCGCTATTTGAACCTTGTCTACAGCTCGGCGGAACAATGTGGTAGTGCTCACTCCATACCATTGTCTTAAGTTTTTTAGCCAGGATATCTTTCTTCTACCCGGGCCTCTTCGTCCTTCGATCTTCCCTTCTATAATAAGCTTTAAAAGTCGATACTTGTCATTTCTTAAGATGTGACCAAAATACTCCAGTTTGCGCTTTTTTAGTGTAAACAGAACTTCCAGCTGCTTGTCGAGGCGTTGAAGTACCTCGGTGTTACGCACTCTTTCTACCCAGGAGATTCTTAATAGCCTTCTGTACGTCCACATTTCAAAGGCCTCCAATTTTTTGCACATCGCATCTGTCAAAGTCCAAGCTTCCATTTCATAAAACAGTATGCTAAACACGTAACAGCGAAGCACTCGGACGCGCAGAGGCAAGCTTAAATTTCTGCTGCAAAGTACTTTACGCATTTTCAGGAACGAAGCACGAGCTTGTTCTATTCTGGCACGAATCTCCTGCATGCTGTCCCACTTCTCATTTAGTTGACACCCAAGATATTTAAAAGTTTCTACTCGCTCAATTCGTTGACCGTTAATTATCAGGTGTCCGTCCACGTTGTTTGATTTGCTAACTGCTAGCCACTTTGTCTTTCTCACGTTAAGGCTAAGTCCGGCCTCTGAGCTTGCAGCCGTCACGCGGCTTACCAGCTCCTGCAGTCCTTCCAGTGAGTCGGCAACAAGAACCGTGTCATCCGCATACCTTTACGTAAAAAGTAATGCTTAATCAGCACACGAAATTCACTTTTTTCCATTTTCGTAAAAATTCACGAGGTTGTCTGCTTTGAACGGCTATCAAACACCAACTGCACGTCGTAGCTTGCTCAAAATTAGAAAGTTGCCCACTGATAGATTATAGTTGACGGCTGCACTGTTGCATTTGGAGTAACTGCGCGGAAATTCAAAAAGTCACTGACTTATCAAACTGCCCTCGTATTATATAGTCATTGGCTCTATATTACGGGTATAAGACCAATTCTAATGTATGGATCGTTAGTATGGTGGCCGGCCCTATAGAAGGGAGTCAACCGTACAAAGGTAGGAAAAGTCCAGAGATTGGCATGCCTGCTGATCGCAGGCTGTCTACGGACCACCCCAATTAAAGCCCTTGAAACGATTCTACATCTACTACCAGTAGATCTGTTTGAAAAGGAATGTGCAGCTAGTGCGGCAGACAGACTTAATGCTGTGTCCCTATGGACCGAAACGCACTATGGTCGCTCTAGAATACGACCTCTGCACAAAACAACACCAAACCTACCCACATGTTCGAAGGCGAGCTATCCCTGGAAATTTCATCCAGAGAAGATTGGGCCGAGAATCTAATTAAACCTCAGGAAGCAGTATTTTATACGGACGGCTCTAAACTAGAAAGGAGAGTGGGATGCGGTGTCTTTTCAGAGGACCCCTCACTTAGCCTGTCGTTTCGTTTCTTAATTACTGTAGTGTGTATCAAGCTAAAATGACAGCTTTTACCGAGGCAGCTGTCTGGATACTCCGCAAAGAACAAAAGTTCAGCGAGATATCCATTCTTTGCGACAGCCAGGCTGATATCAAATCACCGAACTTAGTCTACTTGACCTCTAGGGTACCGATGCAATGCCGTTTCACCCTGAATGAGCTAGCAACTAAGTTAAGAGTTCACATTGTCTAGGTACCCGGACATGGGGACATACCAGGCAACTGTAAGGCGGACGAGCTAGCAAGAGAAGGCACCAGCTTCCCAGCTGTATCTGTCTCATCTCAGCAAGGAGTACCGATTGCAATCTGCCGGCTCCTTTTGCACAGCAATATAGTTCAAAAAGCCAACTTGAGGTGGCAAAATAAACCCACATGCAAATCATCGAAACAGATTTGGCCTAAACTAGATATATGTTTTAACTCTATCCAGGAAGTCCTCATACTTTTCATTAAAAGGTCCGACTGGTTCTCACGGTAGAGGAAAAAGGCACCGCCGTTCATCACGGTATCACAACGGGCCAAAAGGCCTAAGTGGTTTCCCTCCGAACCACCGTTTTAATCCAACCTAACCTATGGGAAATCTTTAGAGATAAATATTGCCTTTACAACAGCAAGTTTTCTTGCCTAATTACAAAATAAGTTCTCTCAATGTGTGTGTGTTAAAATCTGGTATTTTACCAAGCAACATGTCTTCTTTGTAATTGATACTACCTGAGAATAAAGCAAATTAAGCTGATAACTTCATGTCCTACAACCGTAATATTCTGTTAGAATTACCTTTAGCATTAGATATGTTTCATTATCTGCTTGCCTCATGAATTTGTGAATCTGCTCGCTGCTGAAGACTTCTTTTTAAAAATGCGATAACCCTTGGGAAAGTGATTATGTTTATATTTTTCTTCGCTAAAATGGTACTTTGCAACATGAAGCACATGCTCCACAGGGTAGAAGATTTAGCAGTTTCGGATTTTTGCGTAAAACAAGCCAAATTTACATCCTCCGTAATAGTTTTGCATTTCTTTATATCTATCCATTTCGTAAACAAATCCTAAACGTTTTCGTACCTTGATTTATATTTTTCAGGCTATAATTGCGCTGTAGCAGTAGCTGCTGCTTTTCATAGTTGATTGCGATGATTGCGAAAAACCAGGCACACTTTTAAAAATCAACTAATTGTCAAATAGCTGTCAGTCGTTATTTCGCTGCTATGGTAATGATCAACTGCATTTATCAAAATCATACCTACCAAAAAAAAAGTAAACGGCTTGAATATACAGCAAGTATGGTCCTATAATCACTTGGGCCATGAAATTCGATTGGGGAGAGACAATCAAACTGGTGAAATAGGCAGAAGAATAGGTCTCACCTGGGCAGCCTTCGGAAAACTGAGCTACATCTTAAGATCTAATATTCCTGTATGTCAAAAAAAAAAGGGCCGTTAACCAGCGTGTTCTGCATATGGAGCCGAAAAACTGACTCTAACGAAGCAAACGGCAGACAAAATAAGAGTGACACAGAGAAGCATGAAAAGAGCTATTTGGGTCTCTCTCTATGAGATAGGGTTCCAAATGCGAGTGTCAGAAGAAGAAGTGGAGTTATGGATGCCATCGTTAGAATATCGAAGCCACGTGGCTAGAATAAACTATGGCACATGGACGATAAAAATAACCGAATGAAGACCTAGAGATCATTCACTTCGCAGCAGAGGCAGACCGCCCATTAGATGGTCAGACGATCTGAAACGCATCCGCACGAACTGGATGAATGCAGCGCGGGATAGAGAGAGATGTAAATATTTACGGGAGGCTTATGTCCAGCAGTGGACGACTATATATCTGATATTGATGATGATTATACCTACCAAAATTTTCATATTTACAATGACAACAACGATGTGATTCTTCCGGAAGGTAGATTGTAGATTGTAGGGTGGGTCGTGAAGGCCATGCTGCCTCTCGAGCACTTCGACCTATCAGATCTTTTGTGCATAACCCTTAATCTATTCGAGGCCCGGGATTCCGAGACTTCGAGTAAGTTTATCGGTTTTTTGGGGGCTAAGTTTCTGACATCGAAGGGCTTAAGAAAGGCCCGTTGCAGAAACTTGAGCCTCTTGCAGAAAAGCGCTGGGCATTCGCGAAGCAAATGTTCTGCAGTTTCAGCGAAGTTTTCGCGGTAGCACTCTCTGTTTTGCCCATCTTTTTCAGGTGGTACCTTAGAGGGCAGTGTCCAGTAAGGAGTCCCGTCACCAGTTTCGAGTCTTTCTTCTCCTTGGCGAAAGACTTACTAGCCTTTGTCCTGGCACTTTATGTCAGTGAGATTTTATTTTATCTGTTTCCCAGCGTCGAACCTCTTCTTTCAAGTGGGCTTCGGAAAGTCCACAGAAGGATTCTGGGCCGGAAAATTGTTTATTCGCCCCTTTACGGAAAGTACGTACTAGGCCGGAAAAACGCTACTTCCACGAAAAAAAAAGTAGTTTTATTAAACAAGGTCTAGTACTTCATTAAAGTAAATGGGGAACTGACCGAATCATTCCGCGTCGCAAGTTAGTTTTGGTAGGTTTTAGGTTTAGGTTAGGTTTTAGGTTTAGGTTAGGTTTTAGGTTTAGGTTAGGTTTTAGGTTTAGGTTAGGTTTTAGGTTTAGGTTAGGTTTTAGGTTTAGGTTAGGTTTTAGGTTTAGGTTAGGTTTTAGGTTTAGGTTAGGTTTTAGGTTTAGGTTAGGTTTTAGGTTTAGGTTAGGTTTTAGGTTTAGGTTAGGTTAGGTTAGGTTTTAGGTTTTAGGTTTTAGGTTTTAGGTTTTAGGTTTTGGGTTTTGGGTTTAGGTTAGGTTTAGGTTAGGTTTAGGTTAGGTTAGGTTAGGTTAGATTGGGTTAGTTTTTATAAGGTTTTAGGTTTAGGTTAGGTTAGATTAGGTTGGGTTAGGCTAGGTTAGGTTGGGTTGGTTTGGGTTGGGTTGGGTTGGGTTAGGTTAGGTTAGGTTAGATTGGGTTAGTTTTGGTATGGTTTTAGGTTTAGGTTAGGTTTTAGGTTTAGGTTAAGTTAGGTTAAGAAAATACGTTGTAGATGAATTATGTGAAATTTATTTTTTATTGATTTTTTTTTATTATTTATATTTAATTTTTAAATTTTCACGGTTTGTTTAGGTTTTAGAGTTAGGTTAGGTTTTAGGTTTATGTTAGGTTAGGTTAGGTCAAGAAAAAACGTTTTGGATGAATTATGTGCAATTTATTTTTTATTGAATATTCTTTATTTTATTATTTATTTAATTTATAATTTTTAAATTTATGCGTAAGATTTTTTAAATAACTCGTTTAAAGTAAATTATCAAGCAAAAACCGTTTTTACCACTTTAACTTTTTATAGAAGGGATGATTTTCTACGATTGTTGTTTGACACATTTTTAAGAAAATAAAAAACATTAAAAAAGCCCAATTGTTATATTTTTTATTGAATTTCCTTTTTTTTACTAGTCTGAACAGTCGTAGTGGTGAAAGGGTACGTTTTAGGGAAAAAATGGTCTGAGATAGGTATACCTAAAATTTTATGCTCTACAACTTTTATTTTAACCTTTTTTTTATATTTTTAAAATACATATAGTCACGCCTTTTTCCCATAGGGGTAGGCAGAGACCACTTCCTTCCACTTGCTACGGTTCTTACACACATATTTTGCTTTCTCTTCTTTCATCAGTGCGATAACCCTTGGGAAAGTGATTATGTTTATATTTTTCTTCGCTAAAATGGTACTTTGCAACATGAAGCACATGCTCCACAGGGTAGAAGATTTAGCAGTTTCGGATTTTTGCGTAAAACAAGCCAAATTTACATCCTCCGTAATAGTTTTGCATTTCTTTATATCTATCCATTTCGTAAACAAATCCTAAACGTTTTCGTACCTTGATTTATATTTTTCAGGCTATAATTGCGCTGTAGCAGTAGCTGCTGCTTTTCATAGTTGATTGCGATGATTGCGAAAAACCAGGCACACTTTTAAAAATCAACTAATTGTCAAATAGCTGTCAGTCGTTATTTCGCTGCTATGGTAATGATCAACTGCATTTATCAAAACCATACCTACCAAAAAAAAAGTAAACGGCTTGAATATACAGCAAGTATGGTCCTATAATCACTTGGGCCATGAAATTCGATTGGGGAGAGACAATCAAACTGGTGAAATAGGCAGAAGAATAGGTCTCACCTGGGCAGCCTTCGGAAAACTGAGCTACATCTTAAGATCTAATATTCCTGTATGTCAAAAAAAAAAGGGCCGTTAACCAGCGTGTTCTGCATATGGAGCCGAAAAACTGACTCTAACGAAGCAAACGGCAGACAAAATAAGAGTGACACAGAGAAGCATGAAAAGAGCTATTTGGGTCTCTCTCTATGAGATAGGGTTCCAAATGCGAGTGTCAGAAGAAGAAGTGGAGTTATGGATGCCATCGTTAGAATATCGAAGCCACGTGGCTAGAATAAACTATGGCACATGGACGATAAAAATAACCGAATGAAGACCTAGAGATCATTCACTTCGCAGCAGAGGCAGACCGCCCATTAGATGGTCAGACGATCTGAAACGCATCCGCACGAACTGGATGAATGCAGCGCGGGATAGAGAGAGATGTAAATATTTACGGGAGGCTTATGTCCAGCAGTGGACGACTATATATCTGATATTGATGATGATTATACCTACCAAAATTTTCATATTTACAATGACAACAACGATGTGATTCTTCCGGAAGGTAGATTGTAGATTGTAGGGTGGGTCGTGAAGGCCATGCTGCCTCTCGAGCACTTCGACCTATCAGATCTTTTGTGCATAACCCTTAATATATTCGAGTCCCGGGATTCCGAGACTTCGAGTAAGTTTATCGGTTTTTTGGGGGCTAAGTTTCTGACATCGAAGGGCTTAAGAAAGGCCCGTTGCAGAAACTTGAGCCTCTTGCAGAAAAGCGCTGGGCATTCGCGAAGCAAATGTTCTGCAGTTTCAGCGAAGTTTTCGCGGTAGCACTCTCTGTTTTGCCCATCTTTTTCAGGTGGTACCTTAGAGGGCAGTGTCCAGTAAGGAGTCCCGTCACCAGTTTCGAGTCTTTCTTCTCCTTGGCGAAAGACTTACTAGCCTTTGTCCTGGCACTTTATGTCAGTGAGATTTTATTTTATCTGTTTCCCAGCGTCGAACCTCTTCTTTCAAGTGGGCTTCGGAAAGTCCACAAAAGGATTCTGGGCCGGAAAATTGTTTATTCGCCCCTTTACGGAAAGTACGTACTAGGCCGGAAAAACGCTACTTCCACGAAAAAAAAAGTAGTTTTATTAAACAAGGTCTAGTACTTCATTAAAGTAAATGGGGAACTGACCGAATCATTCCGCGTCGCAAGGGCGTAAGACAGGGATGTGTTGTGTAGGTCCACTTCTGTTCAACATTTATGGCGAGTATATTATCCGTAAAGCTACAGATGGCTGGGAGGGAGGTATTTCTGTGGGCGGAAGAACAATCAATAACCTTAGGTATGCTGACGATACTACTTTATTTGCCAGCAACGAGCAAGAGCTAACAGAACCGTTACAGCGGGTCGAGATGGCTGGTCAGGAGACAGACAAAGACAAAAATAATGATTATCGACCGGCCAAGAAACAACAGGCCACAAACCAAGGAAATAAATGGTATAGTTGTGGTTAATCAATTCGTGTATCTGGGATCGCTTATAACGAATTCAGCAGTTACAAAAGAAGCAATGGCAAGGCTTACTAAGATCTGGAAGAGTCATGACATAACCCCTTTCTACCAAGACCAGACTCTTTAAAACTCTAGTTTTCTCAGTCTTCTCGTATGCATCAGAGTGCTGGGCATTCAAGGAAACGGATAAACGCGCTATCGATGCTTTTGCAATGTGCTGTTGGCGAAAGATGTTACGCGTATCATGGACACAAAGAATAACAAACGAGTCGATTCTAAACCAATTGAAGATCAAAAAAAGAGACTGCGCACTATCGTCTCTGAGCGAATAACATCCCGAATAACTAACCGAGAAGCCGAGGTAGATCACCAATCAGATATGTGGACCACATTGGCAGAGAAACCGGAGTACCACTCGACGAATGTTTCAAAGCCGCGGAAGACAGGCGGATATGGAAAGATCTCACAGATCACAGATCATGATGGCACGATACCCGAAACGGGTGACCGAATAAAAAGAAGTACTTCATTATCAAACCTTGCGGTTTATTAAACATTTTTTATGTTTATCCCATTGTACCGATACGCCGGATCATTATTAATTAAAACGTTCGCATTAAAACGGGCACATTTAGTATCACAGTCATTTACAAAATGCACGTAAATAGCTCTGTACAATGCTTTCGATTTTAATTACTATTCTAAATTACGGTCATAATAAAAGCAGCTTTATTTGTTTATGCAAATGGCGCAAGTTTATCTATGCACGTATAAATAACAAAGGTGCATATATCGCTCGGTTTTAATGTACAAGAAAGTTGGTTGCGACAAATATACAGGGTGATTCGCAGTGCCGGATTTAGGAGCTAGAGACCCGGGCCCTCCACAAAAGAGACTTCGGAAACACTAGTAAACACCTTTTACAATAAATTATTTAATAAAAAATTCGACTGAAAATAATTGTTTATTTTTGTAACGAAATATCTCACACTTGTGAATTTAGGTTAGACTGGGTTAGTTTTGGTAGGTTTTAGGTTTAGATTAGGTTTTAGGTTTTAGGTTTTAGTTTTTAGTTTTTAGGTTTTAGGTTTTAGGTTTTAGGTTTAGGTTAGGTTTAGGTTAGGTTAGGTTAGGTTGAGTTAGTTTTGGTAAAGTTTTAGGTTTAGTTTAGGTTAGGTTAGATTAGGTTGGGTTAGGCTAGGATAGGTTGGGTTGGTTTGGGTTGGGTTAGGTTAGGTAAGGTTAGGTTAGGTTAGATTGGGTTAGTTTTGGTAAGGTTTTAGGTTTAGGTTAGGTTTTAGGTTTTGGTTTTTAGGTTTTAGGTTTTAGGTTTTAGGTTTTAGGTTTTAGGTTTTGGGTTTAGGTTAGGTTTAGGTTAGGTTAGGTTAGATTGGGTTAGTTTTGATAAGGTTTTAGGTTTAGGTTAGGTTGGGTTGGGTTTGGTTAGGTTGGGTTGGTTTGGGTTGGGTTGGGTTGGGTTGGGTTGGGTTGGGTTGGGTTAGGTTAGGTAAGGTTAGGTTAGGTTAGATTGGGTTAGTTTTGGTAAGGTGTTAGGTTTAGGTTAGGTTTTAGGTTTTGGTTTTTAGGTTTTAGGTTTTAGGTTTAAGGTTTTGGATTTAGGTTAGGTTTAGGTTAGGTTAGTTTAGGTTAGATTGGGTTAGTTTTGATAAGGTTTTAGGTTTGGGTTAGGTTAGATTAGGTTGGGTTATGCTAGGTTAGGTTGGGTTAGGTTGGGTTGGTTTGGTTGGGTTAAGTTGGGTTAGGTTAGGTAAGGTTAGGTTAGGTTAGATTGGGTTGGTTTTGGTAAGGTTTTAGGTTTAGGTTAGGTTTTAGGTTTTGGTTTTTAGGTTTTAGGTTTTAGGTTTTGGATTTAGGTTAGGTTTAGGTTAGGTTAGGTTAGGTTAGATTGGGTTAGTTTTGATAAGGTTTTAGGTTTAGGTTAGGTTAGATTAGGTTGGGTTAGGCTAGGTTAGGTTGGGTTGGGTTAGGTTGGGTTGGTTTGGGTTGGGTTGGGTTGGGTTAGGTTAGGTAAGGTTAGGTTAGGTTAGATTGGGTTAGTTTTGGTAAGGTTTTAGGTTTAGGTTAGGTTTTAGGTTTTGGTTTTTAGGTTTTAGGTTTTAGGTTTTGGATTTAGGTTAGGTTTAGGTTAGGTTAGGTTATGTTAGATTGGGTTAGTTTTGATAAGGTTTTAGGTTTATGTTAGGTTAGATTAGGTTGGGTTAGGCTAGGTTAGGTTGGGTTGGGTTAGGTTGGGTTGGTTTGGGTTGGGTTGGGTTAGGTTAGGTAAGGTTGGGTTAGGTTAGATTGGGTTAGTTTTGGTAAGGTTTTAGGTTCAGGTTAGGTTTTAGGTTTTGGTTTTTAGGTTTTAGGTTTTAGGTTTTAGGTTTTGGATTTAGGTAAGGTTTAGGTTAGGTTAGGTTAGGTTAGATTGGGTTAGTTTTAATAAGGTTTTAGGTTTATGTTAGGTTAGATTAGGTTGGGTTAGGCTAGGTTAGGTTGGGTTGGGTTAGGTTGGGTTGGTTTTGGTTGGGTTGGGTTGGGTTAGGTTAGGTAAGGTTAGGTTAGGTTAGATTGGGTTAGTTTTGGTAAGGTTTTAGGTTTAGGTTAGGTTAGATTAGGTTGGGTTAGGCTAGGTTAGGTTGGGTTGGTTTGGGTTAGGTAAGGTTAGGTTAGGTTAGATTGGGTTATTTTTGGTAAGGTTTTAGGTTTAGGTTAGGTTTTAGGTTTAGGTTAAGTTAGGTTAAGAAAATACGTTGTAGATGAATTATGTGAAATTTATTTTTTATTGATTTTTTTTTATTATTTATATTTAATTTTTAAATTTTCACGGTTTGTTTAGGTTTTAGAGTTAGGTTAGGTTAGGTTTTAGGTTTATGTTAGGTTAGGTTAGGTCAAGAAAAAACGTTTTGAATGAATTATGTGCAATTTATTTTTTATTGAATATTCTTTATTTTATTATTTATTTAATTTATAATTTTTAAATTTATGCGTAAGATTTTTTAAATAACTCGTTTAAAGTAAATTATCAAGCAAAAACCGTTTTTACCACTTTAACTTTTTATAGAAGGGATGATTTTCTACGATTGTTGTTTGACACATTTTTAAGAAAATAAAAAACATTAAAAAAGCCCAATTGTTATATTTTTTATTGAATTTCCTTTTTTTTACTAGTCTGAACAGTCGTAGTGGTGAAAGGGTACGTTTTAGGGAAAAAATGGTCTGAGAGAGGTATACCTAAAATTTTATGCTCTACAACTTTTATTTTAACCTTTTTTTTATATTTTTAAAATACATATAGTCACGCCTTTTTCCCATAGGGGTAGGCAGAGACCACTTCCTTCCACTTGCTACGGTTCTTACACACATATTTTGCTTTCTCTACTTTCATCAGTGCTCTCATACATGCTCGTCGGTTGTTGGTACTCTTGACCTGGCCTTTCTTCAAAACAATGCTGATCTAATCAAGATATGTTCTCCGAGGTCGACCCTTACCGACTTCCGGCCATTCACACTCGCCTTATAAATTTGTTTCGTCAATCTTCCTTTCTTTTCAAAATATAATCCAAAAATCGTATTACGGGGTGGTGTTTTCAGCCACATCTGCCAAAAAAACCGGATTTAACAGTCTTTTTGACTGGACTACTGACGAGTCAACCAAAACGTTTGTCAAATGTCATTAATTGTACGTTACGAAATATAAAATTGTGTTTTTAATTAGATTAATATATTTTTAATTGTTCAAAAATAAAAACCGACTTTATAATAACCGATTAATATTCCCCGTCAGTAATTTTATAAAAAAAATATTTAACATTCGATTGGTATTAACGAAGGTTTTAATTTGTTTGTCAAAATATTTATACGTATTTGTCATAAAATTTTTTTGGAAGTGTTTGTCGTTTTGTAACATTTTAATCAAAATTTCAGTGCCGTTAAAAATCAATTTAAAATTATAAAAATTAATTCATAAGAGGATCCCATTAAAAAATGTAAGTTTATTTTATTTGTTTTAAAATAATTTTTGTATAATCAACAATTATGCGTGTATTTTTAAATAAATAGTCTCTTCAGCTTACTATTAACATACATAATCGTAACGGTGGGCAGAGACCACTTCCGCTACGGTTCTTACACACATCTTTTGCTTCCACTACTTTCATCAGTGCTCTTATACATTCTCGTCGGTTGTTGGTACTCTTGACCTGGCCTTTTTTCAAAACAATGTTGATCTGATCGAGATCGATGTTCACCGAGGCCGATCTACAACGACTTGCATCCATTCACACTCGCCTTATAAATCTACCTAACCATGTTGAGATTTTTTTTTGGGGCCACTTTTGACCCCCTCTTAACTCAACAACTATTTCACATAAACATGTCAAATTTTGCTCATATATTGAGACTTGCGAGATACAAATGTGCTTCAAATTTCATAAACACACCTCGAATAGTTATTTAGATAGTAAGTCCAAAAATCGTCATTTTTATCACTGACTGACCCATAGATCAAAACTCTAACCCAGTACCAGATGACGTAGAAAGTTCAAATTTGGTATCCAGATAAGTAGTTGGATAAATACATAAATATATACATATATTCACGCCTTCTTCCCGTAGGGGTGAGCAGAGACCACTTCCGCTACGGTTTTTACACACATCTTTTGCTTCCTTTACTCTCATCAGTGCTCTTATACATGCTCGTCGGTTGTTGGTACTCTTGACCTGGCCTTTCTTCAAAACAATGTTGATCTGATCGAGATCGATGTTCGCCGAGGTCGACCTCTACCGACTTTCGTCCAATCACACTCGCCTTATAAATTTACTTGTCCTAACTATGTAAACATTTTTTTGGAGCCACTTTTGACCCCCTCATAACTCAAAAACCATTCATTTTACATAAACATGTCAAATTTAAACCATATATTGAGACTTGCGAGATACGAATGTGCTTCAAATTTCTTAAACACACCTCGAACAGTTATTTAGATAGTAAAGTCCAAAAATCGTCATTTTTATCACTGACTGACCCATAGATTAATACTCTAACCCAGTACCAGATGACCTAGAAAGTTCAAATTTGGTATCCAGAAAAGTAGTTTACATTTACCACCAAACATAAGTGTAGGAACCAACACACCTCTATGGACATCCAGACGTGCCTTTTTTGACATTTTCTGGGTGTTCAAAAAGCTATGCAGGCTAGAAGGACTCCATAAAAGAACCTCTTTACCAGTAGAGACCTAAACCTACAGCTCCGCATACGTATATTGCGCTTTCATATCTTCTCAGTGCTACTCTATGACTCCTAGAGATGGACATTCTAACAATCAATGAAGAGCCGCATTGACGCTGATAAATAAATAAATAAATGGCTGATAAATAAATACAGCATACACAGAGAAAACTTATTAATAAACCTGGACGTCCGAATATTAAAATACACAAAATTCAAAGAAAAAAGAATATGAACATTCTCCAAATTTATGATGAATCAAAAGTCTAGCGTGTCTAGTCTAATAATAAACACGGCATTGGGCAACACACAGCACGAGAACGCAAAGCTTCAGCAGAAACAGCTTTTAGTATCCAAATTCCATAGAAGTCTAAGAAACACACTACTACAGAAAGATGTTTTAAATATTCGCAAAAAGGGTAGATCTATCTTGTGGGCACTGCGACTGTTAGAAGGGAAAGCGATTATAGAAAGGAGATGATTGTGGACCTGCTTTTTGAAAAGTTGCAGGTCGTAGTTCTCTGGAAAAACTGATTTTGGAAGCTTGTTTCATTCCGTAGCAGCCCTGTAAAAGAAGAACTCTTGATGGAGATTGGTCCTTGTAGTGTCAATCTTGAGAGTAAATGGGTGAGACTGATCAGCGTGGCGAGTTCTTCGGCCGAATGTGGCCAATGGTGGTACAAGAGTTTTTATTTCTCTGGAGCATCTGCCATGGAAATATCTGTAGAGTAATGTCTGATCTGCAACTCTTTTATGTTCTAGCGGGTCAAGGATATCTGTGAAAGTTGAACTGTTTATCAACCGAATGGCCCTTTTCTTAATAGAATCTAGAAGACGAAGAGAATGCCTTGATGCTGAACCCCAAATATGCGAGCAATACTCCAGTAGAGGTCAGATTTGAGCCTTGTACGTCGTTAACAGTTGATGAGGAGTAAAAAACTTTTTAGCTTTCCTCATAAAACCCAGCCTCTGGCTTGCTGACTTTGCGATGTTACCAACATGGTCATGCCAAGACATATTAGTAGACTCCCAAAATCGAGATGGAGGGACTTGATTCAAGGGTATTTCCGGACATTGTAATGGAATGATTTAAAGAATTCGCTTTCTTGGAAAACGTGGCATTTTGTGGTTTCTGGGCGTTGAACTGAACAAGATTTTTGGTTCCCCAATCGACGATCGCTTCAAGATCTCCATTGATGGAATCAACCTGTTCCTGCCCGAGTCTATTTGTATCATTCACCGAAAGTGATCGATAGGATGTGAAAGTTGAGACAAGTGTCTCTATTGATAAAGTCAATCAGAATGGAAAAATGTAAGGAAATTCTGACAACCATCAAGGAACGAAAGCTTAATACATAGGGCACGTTATGAGGGGTGAGCGGTACGAGTTTCTCCAACTCCTCATCGAAGGAAAGATCGAGGGCAAACGATCTGTAGGCAGACGGTTAACTCATGGCCAAAGTTCATCCAAACAGATTTTCAGAGGTGCGGTTTTATGCACCATTATAGCTAATTGGATCGCCAACCTTCGTAGGGAGACGGCGTCATAAGAAGAAGTTCCCTTATCTTACTATTCTTTACTTTATCCAACCTAGTCTCTCCAGTTATACTTCTCGGACTACTCATCTCCGCAGCATTAATGCTATTTTCATGCTTCTTCTGCCAAACCAAATATTCACTACCATACATAACTGCAGGAACCAACACTCCTCCATGCACAGCCAGACGTGTCTTTTTTGACACTTTCTGAATGTCCATACAGTTATGCAGGACCCCATTTTTATGTTTCTGTCAGTTTCAGGAAGATGCATGAAAAAACTTGCTGCGGGTCTTACATAGACACCTGCGTCATTGAATCCCGTTTAAGTGAATACATACAAGATAATAGACGCTTGGAAAAACAAATGAAAGCACTCCAACTCGTAATTCAAGGAATGTACCAAGAACTTTTGGATGTGCAACAAGAAAGAGAACATCTGGCATTGCACAGAAAGATACTCTGTTCCCCAGTCCCCTGCTCCGGTAATATTTACAATTTTTTTAGTAGGGGTTACTTATTGGACATAAAAGTAGGTAAATCCCTATCTGAAGGTAATTAGGTTAACATAGCCCGAAGCTATGAACAAAAGATGATCCTTTTAAGTAAGTAGATATATAGAGAAAAAGAATTACCCCAAAGTTTTTAAATGGCATTGGGGGTCAAATAAGAAGTCTTTTGAAAGCTCTAATAATTCTCTTTAAAATAGTCTTTAAATTTTACGTTTCCTTTTAATACTTAAAAGAAAATAAATCGAGGGGCAATAAATCTGGCGATTGTGGAGGCCGTTCTATGCTGCCTCTTCTTCCAATCCTCGCCGCATAATGCGGAGGAGCACCGTCCTGTCGAAAATAAAAATAATCATACTGTGGATTATTATAAAAAAAAAGTCAGTCAAGGCGGTGTCAGTAGCATTGCAAATACATTTCGCCAGTCAAATTGCCTGGTAGAAAAAAAGGAGCAACCGGTCGGTCACCGGTTGCTGTATAAACACCTCGTGAAAAACTCTTGGGTTTGAATCGGACCGATAGCCGCAATTGTGGCGATTTACCGTCCCGTGCAAAAAAACTGCATTCATCGGAAAACAGATATTAAAAAGGAACTGTGGATCGTTCCCTGCTCGCGCACAAAAGTAAGAGAGGAGTGAAGGTTCACACGAAAGTGTTTAGATTAACACATACTAGAAGCTGTAAGCAAAAAATGATCTGGGTTTAACAGAAAGGGACTGCAGTGGATGGTTTTTAAAGAAAGATTCCAACACCTCATCGAGTGTCAGCTTATTCCTGCTGCTCTAGAGGGTAGAGGACCAGGCGTAGGAAAAACACTTAATGGGGGAATGGAATTCGAGTACCTACTTAGTTTTGTTGGTATCTGTTGTAATAAAACTACGCTTATGTTTAAGATACGTGCTCTACACTGCGCGGAGGCCACCGGCAATGCTTAAAGTGCGACAAACCCACCTGCGAAACCATCATCAGGGACCTCTTTAAAAAATACACGCAACTCCAGAACAACTTTAAATCCAAAGGTACCGAAGTATTGGAGCTGAGGGTTGAAAACGAAATACTCAAAGAACGAATGCGACAAGCCGAAGACGCCAAAAAGGAAATAGAAATCATGCACGCGCAAAGTTTGAAGGCGCTTAAACGGAGTCGCACCAGCGTCGGAAATACTTCGAAAAGTTGTCAACAATTTCAGTAATACATTTTGCAAACAATCTTAATTTTGCTTTTTCTATAATTAATAATATTAATATTAATAAAAGAAGCCCCGAGTGGCGTCTTGTTTGAAAATTAAGGGTAAATATTTTTATTTGTTTGCACGGTTAATTTTGCAATCAAATTTCTTTTTAATGACTTTATTTATTGTACACAATAAGGGAGGTAGGTAAGTAATCTAAAAAGATTTCACTAATTTACTAAGCTATTAAGCTTTAATTTGGCTTGTTGACTCATTTTTGTTAGATTTATAGAAAAGTAATTATTAATCCTGGGTTATCATTGTAGTGGGTACCGACATTAAAATTGTGTAGTGTTTTAGATGTAGATGGATTAATATTTACTGTATTGTTAAAAAAGTGGTGTCTGCGCGTCCACCCATGCGCGCTGCAAGCCCTACCAGAAACCAGTCTACCATCAGCGTTCAGACGAACAACATACATTTTTATACATTGTTTCACTCATAAACTAAAAACATTGAAGTTTGTGCATTATTCTAATATAACGTTAGAGAATAAATAAAACAATTTATGTCGATTAACAATCATACGGTCCAATAAACCACACCGAAGAAAACATTGGTCCATAGGCGCATAACAACAAAAGAAACCAGTGAAGAATCATAAAATAACGGCATCTATTTTTCCTGCGGGCAATTACAGTCGACCAGCTCAACTACAATCCATAATTCAACGAGTTACTGCCACCATATTTGGGGAACATGACCGGCAATATTTGAAACAAAATCGAATAATATTCTTTTGAGGAATTAGTTTCCTACATAAATGATAAATTACACATTTTATTTGAGAATTAACTTGATAAATAATATTTTAATATAATTCAAATACATTTTTAAAATTTGGTTCAGTCGGTTTGTATACATTTCGAGCCAGAATGAACATCATTTGCACCATAAGAGTAACTATTTCTATCGTTATTATAGTTACGAAAACATTATTTGCACCATAATTTCTTTAAATTTAATTAATTTTCAAGTCAGATGATAAATTAAAGGGTTTAATAGGAAAAAGGGGAGGTTATAAAGCTTCTTTGACAAATTTTACTAAATATTTAGATATCCATCAAGAAAAAATCGAATTAAATGACACAATCAAAGAATATTCCTGTGAGGGTTTAGTTTCCTATTTTTTCCTCAATAATAATAGTAACACATTTTATTTGAGATTTTAGTTTATAAATAATAATAATTTAATACATTTTTAAAATTTGGTTCGGTCGGTTTGTTCACATTTTGAGCCATGATAAACTTCATTTGCGCACCATAACAGTAACAAATTCTATCGATATTATAGTTACTTAAACGTCATTTGCACCATAATACCACAATAATTTTTTTAATTTTAATTAATTTTTAAGTCAGATGATAAATTAAAGGGTTTAATAGAAAAAAGGGAAGGGTACAAAGATTCTTTGACAAATTTTTCCAAATAATTAGATACCCTTGAAGGAAAAATCGAATTAAATAACAAAATCAAAGAATATTCTTATAAGGAGTTGGATTTTTATTTTTTTCTCATCATTAATAATAGTAATACATTTTATTTTAAAATAAGCTTGATAAATAATAATTATTTAATTTAATTTTAAAACATTTTTAAAATTTGGTTCGGTCGGTTTGTTCACATTTTGAGCCAGGATGAACTTCATTTGCACCATAACAGTAACAAAAATTCTATCGATATTTTAGTTACGCAAACGTCATTTGCACCATAATACCACAATAATTTTTTTAATTTTAATTAATTTTTAAGTCAGATGATAAATTAAAGGGTTTAATAGAAAAAAGGGAAGGGTACAAAGATTCTTTGACAAATTTTTCCAAATAATTAGATACCCTTGAAGGAAAAATCGAATTAAATAACATAATCAAAGAATATTCTTATAAGGAGTTGGATTTTTATTTTTTTCTCATCATTAATAATAGTAATACATTTTATTTTAAAATAAGCTTGATAAATAATAATTATTTAATTTAATTTTAAAACATTTTTAAAATTTGGTTCGGTCGGTTTGTTCACATTTTGAGCCAGGATGAACTTCATTTGCACCATAACAGTAACAAAAATTCTATCGATATTTTAGTTACGCAAACGTCATTTGCACCATAATACCACAATAATTTTTTTAATTTTAATTAATTTTTAAGTCAGATGATAAATTAAAGGGTTTAATAGAAAAAAGGGAAGGGTACAAAGATTCTTTGACAAATTTTTCCAAATAATTAGATACCCTTGAAGGAAAAATCGAATTAAATAACATAATCAAAGAATATTCTTATAAGGAGTTGGATTTTTATTTTTTTCTCATCATTAATAATAGTAATACATTTTATTTTAAAATAAGCTTGATAAATAATAATTATTTAATTTAATTTTAAAACATTTTTAAAATTTGGTTCGGTCGGTTTGTTCACATTTTGAGCCAGGATGAACTTCATTTGCACCATAACAGTAACAAAAATTCTATCGATATTTTAGTTACGCAAACGTCATTTGCACCATAATACCACAATAATTTTTTTAATTTTAATTAATTTTTAAGTCAGATGATAAATTAAAGGGTTTAATAGAAAAAAGGGAAGGGTACAAAGATTCTTTGACAAATTTTTCCAAATAATTAGATACCCTTGAAGGAAAAATCGAATTAAATAACATAATCAAAGAATATTCTTATAAGGAGTTGGATTTTTATTTTTTTCTCATCATTAATAATAGTAATACATTTTATTTTAAAATAAGCTTGATAAATAATAATTATTTAATTTAATTTTAAAACATTTTTAAAATTTGGTTCGGTCGGTTTGTTCACATTTTGAGCCAGGATGAACTTCATTTGCACCATAACAGTAACAAAAATTCTATCAATATTTTAGTTACGCAAACGTCATTTGCACCATAATACCACAATAATTTTTTTAATTTTAATTAATTTTTAAGTCAGATGATAAATTAAAGGGTTTAATAGAAAAAAGGGAAGGGTACAAAGATTCTTTGACAAATTTTTCCAAATAATTAGATACCCTTGAAGGAAAAATCGAATTAAATAACATAATCAAAGAATATTCTTATAAGGAGTTGGATTTTTATTTTTTTCTCATCATTAATAATAGTAATACATTTTATTTTAAAATAAGCTTGATAAATAATAATTATTTAATTTAATTTTAAAACATTTTTAAAATTTGGTTCGGTCGGTTTGTTCACATTTTGAGCCAGGATGAACTTCATTTGCACCATAACAGTAACAAAAATTCTATCGATATTTTAGTTACGCAAACGTCATTTGCACCATAATACCACAATAATTTTTTTAATTTTAATTAATTTTTAAGTCAGATGATAAATTAAAGGGTTTAATAGAAAAAAGGGAAGGGTACAAAGATTCTTTGACAAATTTTTCCAAATAATTAGATACCCTTGAAGGAAAAATCGAATTAAATAACATAATCAAAGAATATTCTTATAAGGAGTTGGATTTTTATTTTTTTCTCATCATTAATAATAGTAATACATTTTATTTTAAAATAAGCTTGATAAATAATAATTATTTAATTTAATTTTAAAACATTTTTAAAATTTGGTTCGGTCGGTTTGTTCACATTTTGAGCCAGGATGAACTTCATTTGCACCATAACAGTAACAAAAATTCTATCGATATTTTAGTTACGCAAACGTCATTTGCACCATAATACCACAATAATTTTTTTAATTTTAATTAATTTTTAAGTCAGATGATAAATTAAAGGGTTTAATAGAAAAAAGGAAAGGGTACAAAGATTCTTTGACAAATTTTTCCAAATAATTAGATACCCTTGAAGGAAAAATCGAATTAAATAACATAATCAAAGAATATTCTTATAAGGAGTTGGATTTTTATTTTTTTCTCATCATTAATAATAGTAATACATTTTATTTTAAAATAAGCTTGATAAATAATAATTATTTAATTTAATTTTAAAACATTTTTAAAATTTGGTTCGGTCGGTTTGTTCACATTTTGAGCCAGGATGAACTTCATTTGCACCATAACAGTAACAAAAATTCTATCGATATTTTAGTTACGCAAACGTCATTTGCACCATAATACCACAATAATTTTTTTAATTTTAATTAATTTTTAAGTCAGATGATAAATTAAAGGGTTTAATAGAAAAAAGGGAAGGGTACAAAGATTCTTTGACAAATTTTTCCAAATAATTAGATACCCTTGAAGGAAAAATCGAATTAAATAACATAATCAAAGAATATTCTTATAAGGAGTTGGATTTTTATTTTTTTCTCATCATTAATAATAGTAATACATTTTATTTTAAAATAAGCTTGATAAATAATAATTATTTAATTTAATTTTAAAACATTTTTAAAATTTGGTTCGGTCGGTTTGTTCACATTTTGAGCCAGGATGAACTTCATTTGCACCATAACAGTAACAAAAATTCTATCGATATTATAGTTACTTAAACGTCATTTGCACCATAATACCACAATAATTTTTTTAATTTTAATTAATTTTTAAGTCAGATGACAAATTAAAGGGTTTAATAGAAAAAAGGGAAGGGTACAAAGATTCTTTGACAAATTTTTCCAAATAATTAGATACCCTTGAAGGAAAAATCGAATTAAATAACATAATCAAAGAATATTCTTATAAGGAGTTGGATTTTTATTTTTTTCTCATCATTAATAATAGTAATACATTTCATTTTAAAATAAGCTTGATAAATAATAATTATTTAATTTAATTTTAAAACATTTTTAAAATTTGGTTCGGTCGGTTTGTTCACATTTTGAGCCAGGATGAACTTCATTTGCACCATAACAGTAACAAAAATTCTATCGATATTTTAGTTACGCAAACGTCATTTGCACCATAATACCACAATAATTTTTTTAATTTTAATTAATTTTTAAGTCAGATGATAAATTAAAGGGTTTAATAGAAAAAAGGGAAGGGTACAAAGATTCTTTGACAAATTTTTCCAAATAATTAGATACCCTTGAAGGAAAAATCGAATTAAATAACATAATCAAAGAATATTCTTATAAGGAGTTGGATTTTTATTTTTTTCTCATCATTAATAATAGTAATACATTTTATTTTAAAATAAGCTTGATAAATAATAATTATTTAATTTAATTTTAAAACATTTTTAAAATTTGGTTCGGTCGGTTTGTTCACATTTTGAGCCAGGATGAACTTCATTTGCACCATAACAGTAACAAAAATTCTATCGATATTTTAGTTACGCAAACGTCATTTGCACCATAATACCACAATAATTTTTTTAATTTTAATTAATTTTTAAGTCAGATGATAAATTAAAGGGTTTAATAGAAAAAAGGGAAGGGTACAAAGATTCTTTGACAAATTTTTCCAAATAATTAGATACCCTTGAAGGAAAAATCGAATTAAATAACATAATCAAAGAATATTCTTATAAGGAGTTGGATTTTTATTTTTTTCTCATCATTAATAATAGTAATACATTTTATTTTAAAATAAGCTTGATAAATAATAATTATTTAATTTAATTTTAAAACATTTTTAAAATTTGGTTCGGTCGGTTTGTTCACATTTTGAGCCAGGATGAACTTCATTTGCACCATAACAGTAACAAAAATTCTATCGGTATTATAGTTACTTAAACGTCATTTGCACCATAATACCACAATAATTTTTTTAATTTTAATTAATTTTTAAGTCAGATGATAAATTAAAGGGTTTAATAGAAAAAAGGGAAGGGTACAAAGATTCTTTGACAAATTTTTCCAAATAATTAGATACCCTTGAAGGAAAAATCGAATTAAATAACATAATCAAAGAATATTCTTATAAGGAGTTGGATTTTTATTTTTTTCTCATCATTAATAATAGTAATACATTTTATTTTAAAATAAGCTTGATAAATAATAATTATTTAATTTAATTTTAAAACATTTTTAAAATTTGGTTCGGTCGGTTTGTTCACATTTTGAGCCAGGATGAACTTCATTTGCACCATAACAGTAACAAAAATTCTATCGATATTTTAGTTACGCAAACGTCATTTGCACCATAATACCACAATAATTTTTTTAATTTTAATTAATTTTTAAGTCAGATGATAAATTAAAGGGTTTAATAGAAAAAAGGGAAGGGTACAAAGATTCTTTGACAAATTTTTCCAAATAATTAGATACCCTTGAAGGAAAAATCGAATTAAATAACATAATCAAAGAATATTCTTATAAGGAGTTGGATTTTTATTTTTTTCTCATCATTAATAATAGTAATACATTTTATTTTAAAATAAGCTTGATAAATAATAATTATTTAATTTAATTTTAAAACATTTTTAAAATTTGGTTCGGTCGGTTTGTTCACATTTTGAGCCAGGATGAACTTCATTTGCACCATAACAGTAACAAAAATTCTATCGATATTATAGTTACTTAAACGTCATTTGCACCATAATACCACAATAATTTTTTTAATTTTAATTAATTTTTAAGTCAGATGACAAATTAAAGGGTTTAATAGAAAAAAGGGAAGGGTACAAAGATTCTTTGACAAATTTTTCCAAATAATTAGATACCCTTGAAGGAAAAATCGAATTAAATAACATAATCAAAGAATATTCTTATAAGGAGTTGGATTTTTATTTTTTTCTCATCATTAATAATAGTAATACATTTCATTTTAAAATAAGCTTGATAAATAATAATTATTTAATTTAATTTTAAAACATTTTTAAAATTTGGTTCGGTCGGTTTGTTCACATTTTGAGCCAGGATGAACTTCATTTGCACCATAACAGTAACAAAAATTCTATCGATATTTTAGTTACGCAAACGTCATTTGCACCATAATACCACAATAATTTTTTTAATTTTAATTAATTTTTAAGTCAGATGATAAATTAAAGGGTTTAATAGAAAAAAGGGAAGGGTACAAAGATTCTTTGACAAATTTTTCCAAATAATTAGATACCCTTGAAGGAAAAATCGAATTAAATAACATAATCAAAGAATATTCTTATAAGGAGTTGGATTTTTATTTTTTTCTCATCATTAATAATAGTAATACATTTTATTTTAAAATAAGCTTGATAAATAATAATTATTTAATTTAATTTTAAAACATTTTTAAAATTTGGTTCGGTCGGTTTGTTCACATTTTGAGCCAGGATGAACTTCATTTGCACCATAACAGTAACAAAAATTCTATCGATATTTTAGTTACGCAAACGTCATTTGCACCATAATACCACAATAATTTTTTTAATTTTAATTAATTTTTAAGTCAGATGATAAATTAAAGGGTTTAATAGAAAAAAGGGAAGGGTACAAAGATTCTTTGACAAATTTTTCCAAATAATTAGATACCCTTGAAGGAAAAATCGAATTAAATAACATAATCAAAGAATATTCTTATAAGGAGTTGGATTTTTATTTTTTTCTCATCATTAATAATAGTAATACATTTTATTTTAAAATAAGCTTGATAAATAATAATTATTTAATTTAATTTTAAAACATTTTTAAAATTTGGTTCGGTCGGTTTGTTCACATTTTGAGCCAGGATGAACTTCATTTGCACCATAACAGTAACAAAAATTCTATCGGTATTATAGTTACTTAAACGTCATTTGCACCATAATACCACAATAATTTTTTTAATTTTAATTAATTTTTAAGTCAGATGATAAATTAAAGGGTTTAATAGAAAAAAGGGAAGGGTACAAAGATTCTTTGACAAATTTTTCCAAATAATTAGATACCCTTGAAGGAAAAATCGAATTAAATAACATAATCAAAGAATATTCTTATAAGGAGTTGGATTTTTATTTTTTTCTCATCATTAATAATAGTAATACATTTTATTTTAAAATAAGCTTGATAAATAATAATTATTTAATTTAATTTTAAAACATTTTTAAAATTTGGTTCGGTCGGTTTGTTCACATTTTGAGCCAGGATGAACTTCATTTGCACCATAACAGTAACAAAAATTCTATCGGTATTATAGTTACTTAAACGTCATTTGCACCATAATACCACAATATTTTTTTTAATTTTAATTAATTTTTAAGTCAGATGATAAATTAAAGGGTTTAATAGAAAAAAGGGAAGGGTACAAAGATTCTTTGACAAATTTTTCCAAATAATTAGATACCCTTGAAGGAAAAATCGAATTAAATAACATAATCAAAGAATATTCTTATAAGGAGTTGGATTTTTATTTTTTTCTCATCATTAATAATAGTAATACATTTTATTTTAAAATAAGCTTGATAAATAATAATTATTTATTTTAATTTTAAAACATTTTTAAAATTTGGTTCGGTCGGTTTGTTCACATTTTGAGCCATGATAAACTTCATTTGCGCACCATAACAGTAACAAATTCTATCGATATTATAGTTACTTAAACGTCATTTGCACCATAATACCACAATAATTTTTTTAATTTTAATTAATTTTTAAGTCAGATGATAAATTAAAGGGTTTAATAGAAAAAAGGGAAGGGTACAAAGATTCTTTGACAAATTTTTCCAAATAATTAGATACCCTTGAAGGAAAAATCGAATTAAATAAGATAATCAAAGAATATTCTTATAAGGAGTTGGTTTTTTATTTTTTTCTCATCATTAATAATAGTAATACATTTTATTTTAAAATAAGCTTGATAAATAATAATTATTTAATTTAATTTTAAAACATTTTTAAAATTTGGTTCGGTCGGTTTGTTCACATTTTGAGCCAGGATGAACTTCATTTGCACCATAACAGTAACAAAAATTCTATCGGTATTATAGTTACTTAAACGTCATTTGCACCATAATACCACAATATTTTTTTTAATTTTAATTAATTTTTAAGTCAGATGATAAATTAAAGGGTTTAATAGAAAAAAGGGAAGGGTACAAAGATTCTTTGACAAATTTTTCCAAATAATTAGATACCCTTGAAGGAAAAATCGAATTAAATAACATAATCAAAGAATATTCTTATAAGGAGTTGGATTTTTATTTTTTTCTCATCATTAATAATAGTAATACATTTTATTTTAAAATAAGCTTGATAAATAATAATTATTTATTTTAATTTTAAAACATTTTTAAAATTTGGTTCGGTCGGTTTGTTCACATTTTGAGCCATGATAAACTTCATTTGCGCACCATAACAGTAACAAATTCTATCGATATTATAGTTACTTAAACGTCATTTGCACCATAATACCACAATAATTTTTTTAATTTTAATTAATTTTTAAGTCAGATGATAAATTAAAGGGTTTAATAGAAAAAAGGGAAGGGTACAAAGATTCTTTGACAAATTTTTCCAAATAATTAGATACCCTTGAAGGAAAAATCGAATTAAATAAGATAATCAAAGAATATTCTTATAAGGAGTTGGTTTTTTATTTTTTTCTCATCATTAATAATAGTAATACATTTCATTTTAAAATAAGCTTGATAAATAATAATTATTTAATTTAATTTTAAAACATTTTTAAAATTTGGTTCGGTCGGTTTGTTCACATTTTGAGCCAGGATGAACTTCATTTGCACCATAACAGTAACAAAAATTCTATCGATATTTTAGTTACGCAAACGTCATTTGCACCATAATACCACAATAATTTTTTTAAATTTAGTTAATTATATAAAAAACTTAAAAACACGCTTTTAGAGTTAATTAAACTAAAAAGTAAAAATTAAGGCTTAGCATTAGAATAATATTACTGACGAGAACATGAATGTCCGCAGTTGGTTTTAATACGTTTAAGGGTTGAACAGGTCTTGCAAGAAAGGTCAAATCCTTTTGGTTTGCTGGAGATGCATAGCATACTTATTCTTTCTTCCCAGGCCAATTTTTTTACAATGTTCTCCTATTACGTTGACTAGGTGTTGAAGGTCATGCATGTTATTAGAGATTAGAACGAAATCTTCCGCATATCGGATGTTATTAATCCACACCCTGTACTTTGATGCTCATCTCAACATCTTTAAGGGCTTCCTGAAAAATATATTCGGAATACAGATTAAACAACAAGGATGCGAGAACACATCCTTGGCGGACTCCTCAACGAATTTTAACTGTATTAGTTGTCTCACCATTAATCTTAATTTGGGCTGCCGAGTCTAATAAACAGTCTAGACACCCTCCTGTTTCAACTGCCGTAGGGCTGTTCCATCAAGACAATGCACGTGTGCACACTTGTCTAGTCACGATGGCCAAAATCCACGAATTGGGATACGAACTGCTACCCCATCCAGCATATTCTCCAGATTTAGCCCCCTGCGACTATTTTCTGTTTCGAAACCTAAAGAAATGACTGGGCAGTAAGAGATTTGAGTCGAATGAAGAAGTCATTACCGAAACAAACGCGTATTTTGAGAGCTTTGAAAAAACCTATTATTTGGAGGGAATAAAAAAATTAGAAAAACGCTGAACTAAATGTATCAAACTAAAAGGTGATTATGTAGAAAAATAAAATGTTTATTTGCGGAAAAAAATTCAAATTTTATTCAAAAAGTCACTGACTTATCAAACCGCCCTCGTATATATATATATATATATATATATATATATGCATTTCGATAAATAAAATTATGTTTTTTGTTAATAAAGATTGAAGTTTCATACGCGTAATAAAAACTATAAAATGACCCAAAACACACCGACATAATTAATACACATTAAAATCAAAATAATTGTGCAGCTTCATGTTTAACCCGAAATATCTCGAAAAATAATAACTTTATCGGTATGGAGAAAGAGTACAAGAGTATTGGAAAATCAAAAAATTGTAATAAAATTTCAATTCCGCCAGTGGCGTAGAAGAGATTAATCAGTCACTTGCCCCTGTCGTACGCCATTGGTAGTAGCCAGAAACGTTTATTTAACATAACTTAGTAGGGTGTATAGTACTTACACTCCCCACCAAATATGGCAATAATACTTCAAATAGTTTTAAAGTACTGGGCACAAATGATTTTTAAATTTTCAAATGAAACACCCTGTAACTCAGACAGGAGACACATATTATCTAGGTGATTTGGGTCGAATCTTCATATTTTGAGTTCAGGATTCTATAGTTAAAATATTTTCAATTAGTAATGAAACACCCTGTACATGACTAAGCCTATTTAAGTAGGTGCTTGTTTGCTACATGTCTGTATTGTTCAATGTGCTTGGGTTTCTATCAAAATTTGTGTTCTTATTTTATACGTTATTTTTATATGATGGCATTGACATACCATAAAATAAATCTTTACTGGTCAGTGACGACATGAATATTTTTATTTTTTATTTTTTAATTATTTTTTATTTTTTATTTTTTATTTTTTATTTTTTATTTTTTATTTTTTATTTTTTATTTTTTATTTTTTATTTTTTATTTTTTATTTTTTATTTTTTATTTTTTATTTTTTATTTTTTATTTTTTATTTTTTATTTTTTATTTTTTATTTTTTATTTTTTATTTTTTATTTTTTATTTTTTATTTTTTATTTTTTATTTTTTATTTTTTATTTTTTATTTTTTATTTTTTATTTTTTATTTTTTATTTTTTATTTTTTATTTTTTATTTTTTATTTTTTATTTTTTATTTTTTATTTTTTATACGCACTCTTTTTTAAATCTTTTAAACAATCATACATACATACATAAAGTCACGCCTTTTTTTCATGGGGAGGCAGAGACCACTTTCTTCCACTTGCTACGGTTCTTACATACATCTTTTGCTTCCTCTACTTTCATTAGTGCTCTCATATATGCTCATCGGTTGTTGGTACTCTTGACCTGGCATTTCTTCAAAACAATGCTGATCTAATCGAGATATGTTCTCCAAAGTCGACCTTTACCGACTTGCCCATTCACACACGCATTATAAATTTGTTTCGTCAATCTTCCTTCATCCATCCTTTCAACGTGTCCAAACCATCTAAGCATTCCTTTATCTATCTTTGTACCCACATCTTATTTTACACCACACCGTTCTCTTATCTCTTATCTAACCATTCTTTACTTTATCCAACCTATTCACACCGGCTATACTTCTCAGATTACTTAACTCCGCAGCATTAATCCTATTTTTATGCTTCTTCTGCCAAACCCACCATTCACTGCCATACATAAGTGTAGGAACCATCACACCTTTATGCACAGCCAGACGTGCCTTTTTTGACACATTTTGGCTATTCATAAAGCTATACAGTGTCCCATTCATTTGTTTTTCTGCCAACACCCTTTGCTAAATGTCACTGTCATACTTTCCATCTCTCGTTAATTTTGAACCCAAGTACATAAATTCTTTTACTTGTTCCACTCTTTCTCCCTCAATCGAAACTTCACAGTTTGTCATGCTTTCTTCTCTTTTAAAAACCATTACTTTCGTTTTGCTTACATATATTTTCATCCCTTTGATTTTCAGGGCAATATGCATAACATTAACCGTCGACTGCAAATCCTCGTCCATGTATAATTCAAACAGCCATGGCGAAGCCACACATCCCTGTCTTACACCTTGTTAAAAATTATTTTTTAACTGAAAAATGTCCTTTAATCCATTCCTTGATTAAAAAACCTCATTATTACAGCCGATAGAAGCTTGCTATAGGCAACCAATCATACATAAAGTCATAAGCACAACCAATTAAAAAAGCTGACATCAGCGCTGCTATTATTAAACTATTATTGACCACTTCCGTTTGGTGACTTCGTCCATCGCCTTCGTAGAGAGCACAAGCAAGTTAGCTTTAAAACACCACGTGGTAAAAATTAACAATCAATATAATCAAATAATTCAAAAAGTCACAACCAGTGAAAAAAGTGTTTAATTTTCTTTATCAAGAGGTTCACGGCGGTAAGGCCGGAAAAACTGACAGCAAAAAGAATTACGAACCAGCCAACCCTAGCTATCGAAGACTTAACATCGAATCGAGGCACGGCGAGATTCAACAGAGGCATACAACATCCTACAACTTATACATCCCTCTTCTAGAAACCTCCGCGTTTCTTGCGAGCGCGTCTAGACACCTTTTTTACACTCTGGTAGCGATGTAAAAAATTGCACCACTCGAATTACGTAACGTAGCGCCAATCTCCCCTAATAAAAAAAATTAACGATTGAATTATAACTTCGCAATGTGGATGACAAGGCGATTCGACGTAGGATTAATGAATTATTTAATTTATTTAACGACTTGGGTGTTCAAAAAAGAGTGCCCGCTCTGGACAGGTCGGACGCGGAAAGGAGCGAAAAAATTTCCATAATTAATCACAGTTTTTAACTCTGTATTTTATTTCGGATTCGTGAAATATTTTTCATCGGTACATCTTAAATATTTAAAAAGATATTTGTCGGGTTTCTTAACTTTATTACCTTCTTCCGAAAATTTTAAATGTCCCTACATCCACCTACACGTACGTAGATAAGTGAGTGATATTTATTTTTCCGGTGGAAACTGTCACGCCAACATCGAATTCCGAATTTCGGGGTTATGTTTTGACGCTCCGCGTATTTCGATAGTGGCGTGATTTTCACGTCGGTGGTCTCACCGTTACAACGCTCCGACCGAGTTCTACTGGGTCTGGATGCATCCTGGGAAGCCCGGCAAAATACAATGCGCAGTTGCGATTATATAGTTGAACTCCCGCATACTTTCTCTTTTGTGCTGTCTTCGATATCGTGAGTGTCAGGTGGCTTGTTTATTCGATTTGTTTTCGAGAGTGCGTTGAAGTATAAATCGAAAAAAACGATCATTACGATTTTTTCTTCTAATAAAATTTTTATTAAACGATCATTTTTGATTCACAGTAAAGCATTCTCAAACGTACTTATGTACTCCTAAAAAAAATACAAAACTTCTATGCAAATTTGACAATTTACATTATGGAAATATTACTCCCTTCTTGCACCCCGTCTGAATTATGAGCATCCCCTCGAAAATTTTAAACGAGAAGGGGGGTCGTGTGGCACCTTGTTCGAGAGGAATTTTCATTCTCTGTTCAGCAGTTTTTCAAATTTGGTGCAATCATGACTAAGAACATTTATCTGAATATGTATATTATGAATGAATATGGATAACGGAAGAAATTAACAACATTAAGGGAGGTTGTTATACAGCTTCTTTGACAAATTTTACTAAATATTTAGATACCCTTCAAGAAAAAATCGAATTAAATGACACAATCAAAATATATTCTTACGAGGAGTTAGAAAATATCAAAAGGGGTGCAAAAAGGGGGTAATGTTCACATACTATAAATTGTCAAATTGAGAATAAAAATCGATATGTTTCAGGTTTTTTAAACAAATACACACGACCCCCCTTCTCATTTAAAATTTTTAAGGGGTTGCTTATAATTCAGGGGGGCAGCAAGAAGAGGGTAATATTATTGTCAAGGAGTGAATCATTTTGAACATTTCTTTTAATTGTAAAATAAATTGAAAAACACTTTCTAAAAAATATTTCCTTCGTTCTACGTAAGGTATAAAAATTTTACATTTTCAAAACAAATTTTCTCAGCTATAATTGCACCAAATTTTAAAAACTTGGTATTGCTGAACAGAGAATTTAAATCCTTTTGGAAAAAGTGCAACACGACTTCCTTTCTCATTAAAATTTTTTGAGGGGGTGCACATAATTCAGAAGGGGTGCAAGAAGGGGGTGATATTTTCATACTATAAATTGTCAAATTGAGAATAGAAATCGATATGTTTCAGGTTTTTTAAACAAATACATAACTTGGATGATAAACTAAAGGGTTTAATTAAAAAGGGAAGTTATAAAGTTCTTTGACAAATTTTACTAAATATTTGTTGTTATAATTATTATTATTAAAATTAATTTAAAAAACCACTTTAGTTTATTTATAACAAATTATAATTGTCATTAACAATATTATGTTCAACAATTGAAATATTTTTTTGATAACGATCAATAATCATTTGTTAGTGACAATATTCAATTGTTATAAACAATGCTTGATTATTACTAACAATAATTTTTCACTGTTATAGCTTCTTCAATGCTGCTCTCTCAATACTGCCACAAGTTTAAAATTCTCTAATTCCTATTTTGTTTTCGAAAACTATCTCTTTTTATAAAATATTGTCATTATATTTTTCGTACAAATCTTCCCAACATGCAAAAATCATATCATTCAAAAGATTAAAATTCTGCATTAAAAATAGTATAATTTTAAAATTGCAAACTTTATGTATCAAAGAGCATTTACAATCAATCTTTGCACAGGCCTTAGCGTGCAGTTTTATTTTAAAGTTGTCGGGTTGTTTTACAATGTTTGAACTGGATGTGATAAATTTTGTTTTCAATACATTTTGGGTTAATAGATTATTATTTAACCACAAACTTATCTTCCACAAAGCTGCTTCTGCGGTGACTTGAACCTCCTGCCATTCTTCGCCAGTGAAAATAATTACAGGGTCATCCGCATAGCATATGATATTACCAGTGAAGTTATCAATCTGTGTAATGTTATTCGTGTAAACGAGAAAAAGAATTGGACCGAGAACTGTTCGAGCTTCTGTCTTTATCGATTTTTACAAGCTGGGTTCTGTTTGATAAATAATTCGTTAGGAGTTCCAGTGCTACACCCCTTATGCCGTAGTTTGTCGAGTTAAATGTTATGGGAGACGACACCAGGAGGCATCAGACAAGGCGACAGCCTTAGCCCATTTCTGTTCAACCTCTTAATGGACAGAATAATAGAGGAAGTATCATCACTAAATATGGGATATAGAATGGGACAGAACAAAAGAATCAGCATGGTATGCTACGCAGATGATGCCGCTATTTTCGCGGAAACGGAGGAATAACGAAAAGCATAACCTTTGCTAAAGATCCCTTAAAATGTAAGCTGGTAATTCAGGAGAAAATCATCGAGCAAGTCTCACAATTCAAATATCTGGGTATGGATCTGTCGAGCTATCACGATCTAGTGAAGGACCTAAGAAGCCAGATCAACAAAGCGACCGCCATATCAGGCTGCTTAAGACAGATAATTTGGGCGAACGAATACATGCGAAAAGATAGCAAGGTCAGGATCTAAAAGACTTGTATCAGGCCAATCATGACATACGGATTGGAAACCAGAGAAGAAGCCAACAAAACGAAAAGCATGCTTCGAGTAGCCGAAATGAAAACGCTTAGGACTATAATGGGAAAAACAAATGGAGACCGAATTAGGAACACTGACATCAGGGAACAGTGCGGAGTGCAAGACATCGTAAGATAGGGAAGACAAAGAAGAAGATGCTGGTACGCTCACGTGAGAAGAATGGAACAGAGCAGACTACCACGCATCGCACTTGAAGGAAAACCAATAGGGAAAAGAGCACCCGGATGACCACCTAAGAGATGGAAGGACAGCTGGCAGTCCACCTCCCAGGAACTGATACAAGGGAACCTGCAAAACTAACAGATCGAAAGATCTTAAATATGGATAGGAAGAGAAGAAGAAGGAGACGGTGTCAAATGCTTTGGCCAAGTCGAGAAACACACTTTAATGAATCGTCCAACTACTGCGTATTCAGTGCTTCTTCTTCTTCTTTAGGTGGCTTGTCCTCCTCGGACGTTGGCAATCATCATTAGCGCTATCTGAACCTTGTCTACAGCTCGGCGGAACAATGTGGTAGTGCTCACTCCATACCATTGTCTTAAGTTTTTTAGCCAGGATATGTTTCTTCTACCCGGGCCTCTTCGTTCTTCGATCTTCCCTTCTATAATAAGCTTTTTAAGTCGATACTTGTCATTTTTTAAGATGTGACCAAAATATTATTAGTGCTTGAGTGCTTCAGTGCTTGAGTTTCGTATAAAGTCGTACTGACATTCTGAAATTACATTGTAAATATTAAAAAAATCAATTAATCTGGTTTTTACCGCATTTTCAAAAATTTTGTTATTGATTACCTACTGAAATTGGCCGTTAAAAACTGACAGTTTAATGCAAAATTTCAAATTATCAATGGCAAGCGATAAAAACTAAAAATCACTTAATCGATATTTTAACAACTTTTATAAACGCATACGCGCGATATTTATTCGCGAGATGTTAATTTTTCTTTCGTCGGCGTTGCCTGTCAGCGACAGCGCCGTCCGTCTTTGTTTATAGTCGCGTCTCTTTCTCGCCGTTTCTCTATTTCTCTCGCTTCTACTGATATTTGTTCTTGTTGGAAGTAATCAACAATTGGGTTGTACGTAATTAGTTCATACAACACGAGAGCTACTACCTCTGTACTTTGCAATTTACAAGCTGGGTCATTAGTCACTCCAGCGGCATTCGAAAGGGATATCATACTCCGACGAAGGCCCCCAATAACGGGAATGTATGTTATCTAATCAAATATACCTAAGGGAACACGAGATTTTTAATTTCTCAGCAGCATTACTGATGAGTTTTCGATTTATACAAAGTTCTTTCCTTTATATTTCTATCGTCATTTAATAATCGAGAGCAGGACACTAATTTTACTTGATCCTCGATGAAAAATAATTTTTAAATTCGTAGAATTATCACTGTATAATTTTAAACAGAAACTATCAAGTTACCTTTTAGAACTGGACTCTAAAGCTGGCAATGAGAAAAGATGCATACTACAGCTATTTGTGTTACTAGTGAGGAAAGTGCTACTTTTCCTCCAGCAAGATGTAGTTTACTGTCTGACGTGTGGAGGGCAGTGAACATCGAATGAACATGAACATATGATTTTTCCTTCTACCCACTTATTAAACACCTTTTTCCTTGTAGTGAAGAATAAAGCCAGTAAAACATTTTCTGAATAATTATTTATCTTATTGTCTTTAGCCCATTGCTTATATAAGGTATACTTTTTTTTTTTTTTTTTTTTTTTTATGAAAATAGTCGCAAAAGTTGCGTAATTATGCGTCGAATGCAATTGGTCTCACGTCGATATCATTTTTTGTTCTCGAGATAATCGAGACAAAAGATAATTCCAAAATTTTACCATTTTTTCAGTTTTTTTTATTCTCCAAAAACGATTTTGCTGAAATTTTAATAAGTTTCAAGTTACGTAATTATGCGTCGAATGCAATTAGTCCTACATCGATATCATTTTTTGTTTTCGAGATAATCAAGACGAAAAATAATTCCGAAAGTTTACTTTTTTTTTTTTTTTTTTTTTTTTTTTTTTTTTTTTTTTTTTATGAAAATAGTCGCAAAAAGAAGGGTAGACCTATCGTGTGGGCGACTATTAGAAGGAAAAGCGATTATAGAAAGGAGATGATTTTGGACCTGCTTTTTGAAAAGTTGTAGGTCGTAGTTCTCTGAAAAAAACTGATTTTGGAAGCTTGTTTCATTCCGTAGCGGCCCTGTAAAAGAAGGATTCTTGATGAAGATTGGTCCTTGTAGTGTCAAGCTTGAGAGTAAATGGGTGAGACTGATCAGCGTGCCGAGTTCTTCGGCCTAATGTGACCAATGGTGGTACAAGAGTTTTTATTTCTCTGGAGCATCTGCCATGGAAATATCTGTAGAGCAATGACTGGTCTGCAACTCTTCTTCTATGTTATAGAGGTTGAGGGGTATCTGTAAGAGTTGAGCTGTTTATCAAGCGATTGGCTCTTTTCTGAATGGAATCTAGAAGACGAAGAGAATCACTTGGTGCTGAACCCCAAATGTGCGAGCAATACTCCAGTAGAGGTCGGATTTGAGCCTTGTACGTCGTCAACAGTTGATCAGGAGTAAAAAACTTTCTGGCTTTCCACAGAAAACCTAGCCTCTGGCTTGCCGACTTTGCGATGTTAGCAACATGGTCATACCAAGACACATTATTGGACACCGTGACTCCAATAATCGAGATATGGAGGGACTTGGTTCAAGGTCATTTCCGGACATTGTGATGGGATGATTTGAGGAATTCACTTTCTTGGAAAACGTGGCACTTTGTGTTTTTTAGGCGTTGAACTGAACAAGATTGTTGATTCCCCACTCGACGATTGCTTCAAGATCTCTATTGATGGAATCAACCTGTTTCTGCCTGAGTCTATTTGTATCATTCACCGAAAGTGATCGATAGGATGTGAAAGTGTGCTATCGTCTGCAAAACTGTAAATGGGGTTCGTGGTGGTTTTCAAGAGGTCGTTGATGTGTAAAAGAAATAAGGTGGGGGACAGGATGGAACCCTGGGGGACCCCGGCTTTGGTTTTAAACGCATCAGAAGAAATACTGAAATACTGTTTGTCATACCTGTCTTTAGATTTTTGTGGTAATCATGTCATTGACGCTATGTTGGCTTGTTCCTTAATATTAGTTGGTATATTTGAAAATTCAAAATTACTAGAATTGCTCTCCATTTTTAACCGACACAGCATACTATGACATTTTTATTCTTAACTCAAAAAACGTATCTAAGAATCCTAAAGTTAAAATTTTTGCTTAAAAACCTAACGTTAATGTAACATTAATGTTTAATTTTTACCAGAAAACAGGATAAACAAGATGTTCCAAAAATTACGAAAACAATTTGAATATAATAGATTTACAAGTATCATCATTTACAAATTACTCAAAAAGAGGTAGAAGAAAAGTAATTTTTCTCCACCGGGTGGGAAGTATAAGTTTTCTCCCTAATGTGAGAGATCAAAGTGTGTAATTTCTAGAGGAGTAGGAGAAAAAATTGGTTTTTTAATGTCAGCGTACATGGCTAATCTGACCACCAAGATGAAAGAAAACCCTAAAGATTTAGCTGCTAATGGTATTTTTAAAATAGAATTTTTTTTTTAAACAATCGACAACTTCTTGATTAAAAGAGAAGAAGAATATCCAGAGGTATCAAGGGATGATATAAAGTAATAAGTGTCTTTCGCTTTTTGTAAACTCACGTTCTTTTCGATGGTGACATAAGAACTAAGAACCAAAACAGACTACAAATAAAAAATGATTTACCATCATCATCTTCAACCAGCCCTTAGAACGTCCACTGCTGGACATAGGCCTCCCTCATGGCTTTCCACCAAATTCTATCTTCACCTGCCTGGATCCAGTTGTTTGCGATTGTAAGGTGTAAGACAGGGATGTGTGGCTTCGCCATGGCTGTTTAACTTATACATAGGCGATTGTTTAAAATATTTGAAAGAGAGTGCGTATGGATTAAAAATTAATGATTTGATCGTCAAATGCCTTCTTTACGCCGATGATCAAGTCTTATTAGAGTCATCTTAAAAAGGAGTTGCAGACGATGGCTAATGTTATGCATGATGGCCTAAAAATCAAGGGATGAAAATAAATGTAAGCAAAACTAAAGTAATGCTTTTTGAAAGAGATGAAAGCATGCTTTGCTCTGCAAATTCGGGTAGGTCTTTCAAATAGATTATTTACTGAATATGTGATTATAATTTACTGTGTAGAAAGATATTTTATAATATCAGATGTCTGGGTGCGACCCAAAAGGTCCACGCGACTAACTTCCCAGTGAAAAGAATGAAAAAATACCATATGTTTTGTTTTTATAATTATTATTATTATAAAATACGATTTCAAATTGTTTATAACAAATTATAATTGTCATTAACAATATTATGTTTATGACAATCGAATTCTTTTAAACTTTTTCTTATTATTTCATAAGCGGAAGCTATTTGCAATTGTTTACAAATATTAAAAAAATTTTATGATCAAAAATAATTTCGAAAGATTACCATTTTTTTTAGTTTTTTGATTCTACATAAAAAATAGCTTAACCGATTTTGCTATAAATCTAATCAAAGTTTTAAGTTGCGTAATTGTGCGTCGAATGCAATGGGTCCCAAGCCGATATCATTTTTTGTTCTCGAGATAATCAAGACGAAAAATAATTCCGAAAGTTTACCATTTTTTTCAGTTTTTTTTATTCTCCATAAAAAACAGCTTTATCCATTTTGCTGAAAATCTAATCAGTGGCAAGTTGCGTAATTATGCGTCGAATCCAATTGGTCTCACGTCGATATCATTTTTTGTTCTCGAGATAATCAAGACGAAAAATAATTTCGAAAGTTTACCATTTCTTTCAGTTTTTTTATTCTCCATAAAAACAGCTTCACCCATTTTGCTGAAAATCTAATCAGTGCCAAGTTGCGTAATTATGCGTCAAATACAATTGGTCGCACGTCGATATCATTTTTTGTTCTCGAGATAATCAAGACGAAAAATAATTTCGAAAGTTTACCATTTCTTTCAGTTTTTTTATTCTCCATAAAAACAGCTTCACCCATTTTGCTGAAAATCTAATCAGTGCCAAGTTGCGTAATTATGCGTCAAATGCAATTGGTCTCACGTCGACATCATTTTTTGTTCTCGAGATAATCGAGACAAAAGATAATTCCAAAAGTTTACCATTTTTTCAGTTTTTTTATTCTCCAAAAACGATTTTGATGAAATTTTAATAAGTTTCAAGTTACGTAATCATGCGTCGAATGCAATTAGTCCCACATCGATATCATTTTTTGTTTTCGAGATAATCAAGACGAAAAATAAATCCGAAAGTTTACCATTTTTTTCAGTTTTTTGATTCTTCATAAAAAACAGCACATACGATTTTGCTGAAATTTTAATAAGTTCCAAGTTGCGTACTTATGCGTCGAATGCAATTGGTCATACGTCGATATCATTTTTCGTTCTCGAGATAATCGAGACGAAAAATAATTCCGAAAGTTAACCATTTTTTTGAGTCTTTTGAGTTTTCATAAAAAACAGCTTAAACGATTTATATATATATATATATATATATATATATATATTCCCATTTTTTAAAGCTTCTCCCTTTAAGAAAGATTTAGGCACGTCTTTGCCCATCCCATTTCCTCGAGAAAACAATTACTTTTCATGTGAGTAGTGAACACAGTCGGAAACTATTCTGATGATGGATTCGCTCGAAACTGGACTTTTCATGTCATCTTTTAATTGCCTTTTTGCATACCTACCTTAGCAGTTTTGTTGGGTAGTTAAATGTAAATGACTTGGCTTGTTTCAAATTAAGATTTTATTATAAAGAGCCGTCGAAGCGTACATGTGATCGATCCTCAGGGGCATTCTTCATCCGGCGATGATGCTGTTATAAAAGTAATTAATAAATTGGCTTTAAGAAGCTTCTTCTTACAGATTAATAATGTTATTACCCGTAATGCCAAAACTATTTAAAAACCTTCGGATCCAAAGATTAAAACCAATTATAAGAAATAAAACTAATGCCTGACTATCAGTTTGGCTCAAAAACCACAGATGGAGTTGGGGCCGGTGTTTTTAGCAGGCAACCAAAGATTAAAATATCTACCAGTCTTGGTAGGTATGCTACAATCTTTTAGGCTGAAGTCTTCGCTATCGAATTGTGTGCAAGAGAGCTGACCAACAGACCTCTAGCAAACAAAAACATAAATATAATATCAGACAGCCAGGCTGCTTTAAAAGCACTGATCTCCAACAAGATAAATTCTAAACTTGCATAGAATTGCATCGAATATCTAGAGTACCTTGGTGCGACAACAGGGTGACCCTACTGTGGGTACCTGGGCACCAGGGGGTGGAGGGAAACGAAAAAGCCGACACCCTTGCAAAACAGGGGACCGAATCTGCGTTCACTGGACCAGAACCGTCTGAACCAACAAACGGACTGTCGGTTCTGCCGCGTGGAAGACGAAACTGCTGAACATATACTATGGGAAGAATGAGCAGATCCCAGAATGGAGCAGAAATGACCTGCGAATACTAACTGGACTGCTTACACGACACTGTCATGACGATGCTACAGCTTAATTACAAGCAACCATTAATCAGATTCGAAGATGGACTAAAAGATAAAGAATCAAGCTTAGCGAGACAAAATCAGTGCACGTAAATTTTACTAACAAGAGAGGTCGACACGTGTCAGAAACAGTGACCTCCATCGGGACCTGGAGATTGACACCGTTGACCAGATGATCACCAAGTTTGCCAATAGTCATGAACAGCGACTCCTAGAACATGTGAATGTCAAGGCCGTCCAGTTCCTTGTCAACACCAATCAGGCGGAAAGACTTAAGAGGACGAAGCACTTTGAGTTCTTCTTCTTGTAGTACCTATCCGTTCCGGATGTTGGATATCATATCGGCTATTCGCACTTTATTGACTGCTGAGTTGTTGTCTGATTAAAACAAGTTTTTAAGTTTTTTAGCCACGATATTCGTCGTCTGACTGGTCTTCCAGTTACATATACTTTGTCTTGTAAAATATTTTGCAAAAGTTTGTAACGGCTCTCATTACGAATTACATTTCCTAGATATTGTAACTTTCATGCCTTAACCGTATTAAGGACTTCTTTTTTCCTGCCCATTCTTCTCAGCACTTCTGCATTAATAACCCGGTCCGTTCAAAGTATTTTTTGAATTCTCCGGTACAGCCACATTTCAAATGCCTCAAGTTTCTTGGACGAAGCCATGCGAGTTCTGATCTCAATAGAGTGGTTCCACTCATCATTAATATTTGTGCCAAAGTGTACGTAACTATTAACCCTTTCCAGGGGAGTTCCATCTGCCATTTACAGTTTCGCAGACGATAGCGCACTTGTCTCAACTTTCACATCCTATCGATCACTTTCGGAGAATGATACAAATAAACACAGGCAGGAACAGGAAGATTCCATCAATAGAGATCTTAAAGCAATCGTCGAGTGGGGAACCAACAATCTTGTTCAGTTCAACGCCCAAAAAACACAAAGTGCCACGTTTTCCAAGAAAGTGAATTCCTCAAATCATCCCATCACAATGTCCGGAAATACCCTTGAACCAAGTCCCTCCATATCTCGATTATTGGAGTCACGGTGTCCAATAATGTGTCTTGGTATGACCATGTTGCTAACATCGCAAAGTCGGCAAGCCAGAGGCTAGGTTTTCTGTGGAAAGCCAGAAAGTTTTTTACTCCTGATCAACTGTTGACGACGTACAAGGCTCAAATCCGACCTCTACTGGAGTATTGCTCGCACATTTGGGGTTCAGCACCAAGGGATTCTCTTCGTATTCTAGATTCCATTCAGAAAAGAGCCAATCGCTTGATAAACAGCTCAACTCTTACAGATACCCCTCAACCTCTATAACATAGAAGAAGAGTTGCAGACCAGTCATTGCTCTACAGATATTTCCATGGCAGATGCTCCAGAGAAATAAAAACTCTTGTACCACCATTGGTCACATTAGGCCGAAGAACTCGGCACGCTGATCAGTCTCACCCATTTACTCTCAAGCTTGACACTACAAGGACCAATCTTCATCAAGAATCCTTCTTTTACACGGCTGCTACGGAATGAAACAAGCTTCCAAAATCAGTTTTTCCAGAGAACTATGACCTGCAACTTTTTAAAAAGCGTGTCCACAATCATTTCCTTTCTATAATCCCTTCCCCTTCTAATAGTCGCAGTGCGGGCCGTCCACGGCCCTTACAATAGGTCTACCCTTTTTTCATAAAAAAAAAAGTTTCCACGGATGTCTTGTTTTTTACTTATTATCATAAACTTCGTTTTACTCTTGTTTATTTCCAGCCCATACTGTCGGCTGAAAGCTGTGATTCTGTCTGCGAAAATAACAGTGTCATCTGCATAATTCCGGCCTCAATATCTTGCAGCGCCTCTCTAAAGATATATTCAGAGTATAAATTGAAGATGACTGGGGACAGTATGCATCTTTGTCTTACACCTCTTAGTATTTTTATGTATTCTTTTCCGTCTTCGTCTATCCTGACACAAGCCACCTGGTTCCAGTAGAGATTTCGGATGATCTTAATATCTTTTTCATGCAGGCCAATTTTTTTTAAGACTTCCATTATTTTGGTGTGTCGTACTCAGTCAAACGCTTTTGAGTAATCGATAAAACACGCATACACATCACAGTTGTTATCGCTGCATCGCTGAAACAATACTTGGACTAAAAAAGAGCTTTCCTGGTTCCTACGGCACTTCTAAAGCCGAATTGGGTCTGAGATATCTGTTCTTCACAAAGTTAAAATATTCGGTTGTGGATTATTTTCAAAAATACTTTAAACAGATGACTTACGAAACTCGATACATTTTCTAACATTCGGTTTTTTGAGTTGGTTCAGTAGATAAGTGTCAGCGTAAAAAAGAGTACAGTCTAAAGAACTTCTACGTACAAACATACATATAGTCACGCTATTTTCCCGTAGGGGTAGGCAGAGACCACTTCCTTCCACTTCCGCTACGGTTCTTACAAACATCTTTTGCTTCCTCTACTTTCATCAGTGCTCTCATACAAGCTCGTCGGTTGTTGGTACTCTTGATCTTGCCTTTCTTTAAAACAATGTTGATCTGATCGAGATATGTTCACCGTGGTCGACCTCTATTGACATGTCTATTCACACTCGCCTTATAAATTTGTTTCGTCAATCTTGCTTCATCCATCCTTTCTACGTGTCCAAACCATTTCTACTGAGTTTTAAGATTACAATTTGTAAAATAAGTTAGATTAAAATTGCTCATTGATCATTACCGATCAGATCGTAATTTTAAGAAAAGCCTGCTAGGCTTTCTTTAAGAATAATAATAAAAAAAAAAATTCAAAACGGCCCTCGTATTGTATTGTGTGAACAGAAAGCAAACAAAATTAATTAGCGTCAACATTACATTCTATTTAGAGTTTCTAGAGATCGTGTTTTTTTTTGTCCTAACGAAACAGAAGCTAGTGAGAAAGTAGCTGGGATTCCATTAGGCGCGATGATAATCTTATGCGTCTGTTACCCCCGAAAAAAGCAACGTTATTCACATTAGAGCCATTCTGGACCTAAGCCGGCTTTCCCGGATATTTAACGAAAATAAAGGCCGCATACCGACCTGCTAGTCCCTGTAAATTATTAACTTATTTATAGAGGTTGCGAATGTCCCGTGGGAAACGCAGGGGGTATATAATTTACTTAAATTGAGTTTTTTTTCACATAAACTAATGGATTACCTAACGTTTTGTCGGTGATTTAAAGAAACTCACATTTCCGATGGACTCCCTGGATAGAGTTGAGACATCATTAGTTCGACATAGATCTAGTTTAGACCAAATCTGTTTCGATGATGTGCACGTGGGTTCATTTTGCCACCTCAAGTTTGCTTTTTGAACTACTTTGCTGTACAGAAGGAGCAGATTGCAATCGGTACTCCTTGCTGAGATGAGACAGCTGGGAAGCTGATGCCTTCTCTTGCAAGCTCGTTCGCCTTACAGTTGCCAGGTATGTCTCTGTGTCCGGGTACCCAGACAATGTGAACTCTAAACTTAGATGCTAGTTCATTCGGGGCGGCTCGGTATTGCACGGCTGCTCTAGAATTGGTTCTTAAAATATTTGTTTTTGGTTGAAGCTAAAAATTGTTAATAATCTTATTTGATAAATATTAAAAATAGGTATTAACATAAATCGTTATGCTATTTAAGAAAATGTGAGTCTTCTTCTTAGTCTAACGTCGAGAACGACGTGTAGTGAACACAAATTAATGTCAGGTGTTATTACTCAGAACTCTTCTTACAGTCTCTCGCCATCTCCCTCGGTCAGCAGCAGTTCTAATGGCTTCCACTAGTGGACGCTCGGTTTCTTTTGATACAATGTCTGTCCATCTAGATGGGGAGCGACCGCGTTTCCTTTTGCCAAGGGGTTTGCCCTGGACAATCAGTCTCTCAATGTTGTCGTGACGAGTTATATGTCCGAAAAAGTTCAGTATTCGCGCTGATGTCAAGCTACTGAGACGGTTTGATGGTCCAACCTCGTTCAGCACTGACACATTGGTGCGATGTTCCGTCCACGGTATTCTTAGCATTCTTCGCCATACCCACATTTCAAAGGCGTCGACCCGACGCCTGTCGGCTGCCTTCATAACCCATGTCTCGGAAGCGTACCAGAAAATGGAGAACACTGGGGCATGGACCAGTGATTTTTTGGTATTGAGGGATAAATATCGATCTTTCCAAATTTTATACAATTGGCTCATTGCTGTCCGGCCAAATTGAATACGACGGTGGATCTCCATCTCGCAGCTGCCGGAGAAGTGGATAAGGGAACCCAGATAAACAAACTGATTTACCACTTCAAGGTCGCGGTGGAGGGGCGACCACGCCCCACTCACATGAAACCTAACCTACCACTTCAAAGTTGGCAATGTGATGTGGTCTGTTTGCTGTCTTATTCGATCTATCATCTATCAATACTTTAGATTTGGCGTAGTTGATTTTTAGACCATACTCTTTTGATGTTCTCTCGAGTCGTTGCATCAATTCTGTAAGTTCTTCTCTTCTGATTTAAAATTTTAATTCCCATTTATGGCTTTGCAATAGATATAGGTTATTTCAGTCCAAGGGTTTCAGCTCTTGCGCACATCTTCCAGTTTCTGGCTAATTGTTTCTTTTATCTACGGAATAGTTCTGATCTATTGATAGTTCTTTTGACAATTTTTTTTGCCAACGCACTTATCCTGCCCGTAATGCCAAATAGGCTAAATTTTGTTGCTGCTGGTTCAGGCATCCACGGCTAAATTTGTTGTAAAAATTAAGCCGAAAATATTAAATAACTTTTACTCGCTTTTCGAAAAATTTCGCGACTAATAAAATCGTAATTCAACACGGTATTGATTTTACTTTTCCGGAAAACCTTGTTGCCGAAAAGTTAGCAGCAAATATAATTTCGTCAGTCCAAAAACGAGTTCGTACACTTTTATAATTTTCTAATTAACTTTCAAGAAAGTTCGTTGCAAAGCTGTTAATTTCCCGCAAGGGGAATTCGTAGATGTATTTTCCTCTGTTGAGGATGTGTTACATTCTAAGACGAAGCTATTAAAATCTTTGTACACATACCAAGCTTTTACCAAAGTCGTATTCTGATGAACATTAATCATTTTTTCCAACAAAATAAAAATGTTACTTTTAAAGACTGTTGTAGTTAAAAAACGAGATAACAAATCACTGATGTTTTTAATGGATTAATTTTTTTGCAGAAAAGTCTCTAAAAAGCACGCGTACTCCCGCCATCTAGAATTTGGGGGGTGTTAGTTAGTTTGGTTCTCGTCAGGTAAAAAATTGGAATGTTATTTAAGAAGCTTGATAATTTTATGTAGTCCCAAAAAGGTCAATTGTAATTTGATTTTCGGGGATTACCTGCGTAATCCCTTGTTCGTGAAAGTGGAATTTGGGAAAACCAAAAATTGATTTGGTGCATTGTATTGCTTTGGGACAACCAGTTGTGTTTTTAAATCATGCTTGCTCAATCACATTCAATAAAGGTACTGTTGGTGTTTAGGTTAGGCCAGCGGTTCTCAAACTTTTGTTATTCACGCCCCCCTGTTTTAATTTAAAAAATGTTGCGCCCCCCAATCCGTAGACCTAGGAATTTGGACTAAAATAGGCAACATTGTCTCGTCGAGAGCGCCAAAGATGCTGTCGGAAAGTTCGCGGCGTTCGTGCCACGTATTCAAGCTTCCTGATCTTTCTCGAACTGTCTGAACGCGACTATAAATACAGAAGCGCACATACGGTATTCTCAGTCTCTCAGTGAAGGTGTTTTAACACTAAGCAAGCATTATTGTGAAGTGTGAGTGTATAAGTAGATGTAGTATGGATAAATTTTTAAAACGAAAACTTGAGGATGACGGGGCTTGTACATCGACAGGTTCAGGTGGAAATCGTCCGAAATCTAAAACAAGAAAATATGACCCATCATACCTAAATTTGGGCTTTACTAGCCTTGAAGTAGGTGGCGAAGAAAAACCACAATGCTTTATCTGTTTAAAAGTATTGGCTGCAGATAGCATGAAACCAAATAAATTACAGAGGCATCTAGAAACGCCGCACAGAGAATATGTCAATAAACCGCGAGATTTTTTTGTGGAGAAACTCAGATTGTTTAAAAAACAAAAATCCAGCTTCCATAGAGTACTGGCAGTAAATGAGAAGGCTCTCTTGGCATCATATAAAGTGGCATACAAAGTAGCTAAATGCAAAAAACCGCACACTATTGCAGAGCAACTTATTTTACCCGCTTGCAAAGACATTGTAGAAATAATGTTTGGTGAAAATTTTACTTCACAACTTAACAATATTCCTCTGTCAAATGATACAATCTGTCGACGAATTAACGATATATCAGTTGATATGCAGCAGCAGCTTGAATCTGAGCTTACTGGAAACTTGTTTGCTATACAACTTGACGAAGCAACTGACTCTAGTAATGATTCCCATTTGATTTGCTACATTAGATTCTGTCAATGTTCTAAAATATGTGAAGATTTATTGTTTTGTAAACAGATTGAAGGAAGAACTACAGCCACCGAGTTGTTCAAGATTACAAATGATTCTATTACTAAAATGAATTTGCAATGGAAAAATTGTGTTGCGATTTGCACCGATGGAGCTCAAGCCATGTCTGGTAAATACAACAGTTTACAAGCGCTAGTAAAAAAGGAATCCTCAGAAATTATCTGGACGCACTGCATGATACATCGGGAAGCGTTAGCATCAAAATCTAAGCTAAGCCCTGGACTAAACATGATTTTGACAGTAGTTATTGAAGTTGTTAACTTTATAAAAACCAGACCACTAAAAACAAGGATGTTCTCTGTTCTGTGTGAAGATATGGGAGCTGAGCATCAATCTTTGTTGTTTTATTCCTCATCCAGATGGTTGTCACGCGGTAAGACGGTTAAGCGTGTCTTTAAATTAAGAAGGGAAATAGCGATATTTTTAAGCGAGGTCACAAGCATTCAACAGATTTTTTCGACAAATTATTTTTACTGAAGCTTTCTTATTTAGTAGATATTTTTGAAAAACTTAATATACTTAATCTTCAGCTGCAAGGAAAAGACGTAAATATATTTGATTTAAGTCAAAAGATTGATGCTTTTTGTAAGAAATTGCAGTTATGGTATAACAAATTGAAAGAAAACAGTTTGGAAATGTTTCCCACATTTTGCGATTTTGTGCAAGATTCCCCATTGGAAGATATTCATAAAGCTGTGATGCTAAAAACCATAGGAAGCCATTTAGAAAACTTAACTGAGAATTTCAAGCGATACTTCTTTGCAGAGAAAGATATCAAGTTGTCAGACTGGAGCTGGGTTTTAAATCCATTCGAAAATAGACCTGTCGGACTATCACTGCAAGAAGAAGAACAACTGATAGATATTTCAACAAATCCCTTACAAAAATCAAACTTTGTTAACAAATCTTTAACAAACTTCTGGACTGAACTTCCGAACGACTACTCCGTTATAAAAGCCAAAGCGCTTAGAATTCTGTTGCCTTTTCCAACGTCCTACCTTTGTGAAACTGGATTTTCTGCACTTGCTGTCGTGAAATCTAAATACAGAAATAAACTTCAAGTAGAAAATGAACTCAGAGTGGCCATCTCTAACATAGAACCAAATTTAGAGAAGTTGTGCGCCTTAAAACAAGCTCATGTTAGCCATTAGTCCTTATAATGTTTCTTTGTCATCATTAAGTAAGTAAAATTTCAATAAAGATTTTTTAAATATCTATCTGTAGCATTTTACCATTTTATTTTTGTTTGAGAAACGCTGGGTTAGGCCGTGAGGTTAGGTTAGGCTATTTTTTTAAATTTTACTGCCTCAAATAAACAAATGTGTCGATTGGTTAAAATAATTTTTCTTTCCGGGAACCAAATTACACTTAGACACCAGGTAAAATGTTGGGATCCAAATTACACATAAAAATCAGGTAAACCTAAAATATCGGAAACCCAATAACACATTTTTTCTGATCCTTCTTACTCTGGAAACCAAATTAAATGTACCCAATGTGAGCAGGAGTGTCTTCGTGAAAAGTTAAGATTAGAAAAAACAAAACCCACAAATTAACTTTCTAGTCAGGAGCTAGTTAGGTTAGGTATCATATGAGTGGGGCGTGGTCACCCCTCCACTGCGGCCTTTAGCAGGTCTATTGTAGCTCAACCCTAGAGGTTACAGTTTACCGCACAATCAAGCCCTTCTTACGAAGTTCATGGTTGTATGTGGTGAGGTTTTTTTGAAATCGGTAAATTCTAGGTTGGTGTAACCAAATGTTCTAAACCTTATTCTTCCCAGGCCGAGGCATGCACATAGTATATGTTCAGCAGTTTCGTCTTCCACGCAGCAAAACCGACAGTCCGTTTGTTGGTTCAGACCTATCTTTCCGAGGTGGTATGTTAGACGACAGTGTCCTGTAAGCAGTCCCGTTAGTATTCGCAGGTCATTTCTGCTCCATTATAGGATCTGCTTAGTTGTGTTTCTCGAGGGTATTGGTAAAAACGGCTTTAATTGAGTTAACCCTGGTATATCGGACCAGTACGTGAGTATTTTCCTCTCCGTATAGTCCGAAATAAATGTTTTGGCGGCACTTGTGGTAACTCCAAAACCGGTTCTGGTCCAGTGAACGCAGATTCGGCCCCATGTTTTGCAAGGGTGTCGGCTTTTTTGTTTTCCTCCACCCCATGGTGCCCAAGTACACACAGTAGGGTCACCCTGTTCTTGCACCAAGGTACTCTAAGGATTCGATGCAATTTCATACAAGTTAAGAATTTATCTTGTTGGAGCTCAGTGCTTTTAAAGCAGCCTCGCTGTCTGATATTATACTAATGTTTTTGTTTGCTAGAGGTCTGTTGGTAAACTCTCTCGCACACAATTCGATAGCAAAGACTTTAGCCCGAAAGATTGTAGCATACCTGCCAAGACTGGTAGATATTTCAATGTTTGGGGGGGGGGGGTTCAATGGGTTTGCTGCTGAAAAAACCAGGCCCTAACTCCATCTGGGGTTTTTAAGCCATCTGTGTACATTACGTATTAAGTCTCTGGAAAGAGGATTTCTCCCTTTACCCATTCGTCTCTCTTCGGAAAGAGGACTTTAAACGACTTTTCTACGTGTATTTTTGTGGCTTACATGTCGGGAACCATCCCGAGAATTTGGTGTTTTTTTGTTTCACTCAGTATCCCGGAGTGATCCCCGAGTTGCTCTTCATTGATGTGCCTTTCCAAAGACAGGAATCTGTAGGAGACTATCCCGGCCTCCCTCTCTACGAGAATATCTAGGGGAGGAAGATGTAGGAGGTGTTCCATCGCTGCCGTTGATGTGCTGGACATAGCTCCAGTTATGGTCAGGCATGCCAGCTGCTGAAGGCCAGCAAGCTTTGCTCTAGCTATCTAACCCTTTGGTCTACCAGACTACTAAACCTTACGTAAGCATAGATATTATCATTGTTTGATAAATTCAGTAAATCTGTTTGGGGTTCATTCCCCAAGATTTGCCTCATACTCTTCTGAGATTCCAGAGAGAAAACCTGGCTTTGTTTATTGTTTTTTCCAGGTGAATCTTTTATCCAGAACTACACCCAGGTATTTTACTTTCACCACAAATGGAATGCTCTCTCTGTATAGGACAGGCTGCCGAAGCTGATCTTGCCTTTTCCTTTTTGTAAAAAGAAAGGAGCTACACTATGTTGGAGTCTACTTACTTGGGGTTCCTTGCAGTCCTTATTTAGAAAAAGACTATGCACAAGCGCTCTTAAAAATATGGTTCTGGAAGTATTTTCTAAGCTTTATAATGGCTGTGCTTAGAGAAGTGTTGGTTCCCACACTTATGTATGTTAGTGAATGTTGGGTTTGGCAGAAGAAGCATGAAAATAGCATTAAGGCTGCGAAGATGAGTAGTCTGAGAAGTATAGCCGGAGTGATTCGGTTCGATCGATGTTCCAAACATTCACACTCATTTTTAGCTCTATGCGAAGTACTGTACCAGTCAAATATCTTTAGCTGTGATTACAAATCACTATTCCAGAAACATGTTTTTTTTAAATGATAGTCGTGCCTTTTTCCCTTAGGGCTAGACAGAGACCTTTCTCTTGCTACGGTTCTTACACACATCTTTTGCTGTCGTCAATCTTCTTTCATCCATCCTTTCTACATGACCAAACCTTCAAAGCATTCCTTTGTAGTTTTATGCATTTATTTTGCTTTATTTTACTGTTTTAATGGTCTTATACCGTTGAGTTATCAATAGTTGGAGAGATGCATCATCACTCCTCAGATTGTATTTGTATGAAATTCCCAACAAATGGGGTCCTTTTCATCAGGCGATGATATGTGGCTGCATATGTATAGAATGCGGTAGTCGGTCGCTGCGCTGGTCAGCTTATTATCTCATCGGCTTGATTTTGGAAACGATAGTGCCTAAAATTGCTTTCTAATAGCAAAACTAGCACATGATAGTCGTTTAGTCGAAGAGCCGGAATATCAATCAGAGCATACGAGTTTTGGTATTTTACCAGGCGTACAACTTATAGGGAAAAAAATGTATTAAATATTCGCAGACGAGAAACTGCTGGAAATTATTTTCAAGTTTTCTTCTCCGCCGCTAGTGGGCGTAGTTCGCAATAGTAACACAAAAACATAATTTTTTCTGTAATAAATACACATTAATAGTATTAAATTTAAATATTCGTAATCTTCAGATCATTTTACGTAAGTTTGCTCCAATACTTTTTCCTCTATCTTGAAAAATAGCTTGTGGTGGTGAGTGGGAAATATAATTCAATAAAACAGTTGTAACTTTCGTACCGATTTATTAATTTTATCCAGCAGCATGGGCTAAAAACTTGATATAAGGCTTGGTTAAGCCAGAAAACTATTTGGCTTAATATTAACTAATAGGTGGCAGAAATTGTGGAAACGTTGAACAGTATGACATTTGGTAAAGCTGGATAATAGTTAAAATGCTGAAGGCTAGACAAAACGTGGTAGCTAGTCTGCTGTACCGCCTTTTTAACCTTTGTTGGAGGAGTGGTAGCGTACCAGACGACTGGTGCAAGGCCGTTATCGTGCCGCTTTACAACGGAAATAGTTCGCATCAGGACTGTAAGAACTACCGAGGTATTAGTTTACTCAGCATAGTCGACAAACTGTATGCAAAGATATTGATTAAAAGAATAAATGCAAGCAAAACGAAACTAATGGTTTCTAAACGAGAAGAAAGCATGACAAACGTTTTGATTAAGAAAGAAAGAGTGGAACAAGTAAATAAGTTTGTGTACTTGGGTTCAAAGTTTACGAGAGATGGAAAGTATGACAGTGACATTGAGCAAAGGGTGTTGGCAGAAAAGCAAATAAATGGGGCACTGTATAGCTTTATGAACAGCCAGAAAGTGTCAAAAAAGGCACGCCTGGCTATGGTGCATAGAGGTGTGTTGGTAGTGAATGTTGGGTTTGGCAGAAGAAGCACGAAAATAGGATTAATGCTGCAGAGAAGTCTGAGAAGTATACCCAGAGTGACTTCGTTGGATAAAGTAAAAAATAGTAAGATAAGAGAACGATGTGGTTACAAAGATAGATAAAGGAATGCTTAGATGATTTTGACACGTAGAAAGATTGGATGAAGGAAGATTGACAAACAAATAAGGCGAGTGTGAATGGAAAAGCCGGTAGAGGTCGACCTCGGCAAACATATCTCCATCAGATCAACATTTTTTTGAAGAAAGACCAGGTCAAGAGTACCAACAACCGACGAGCATGCATGAAAGCCCTGATGAAAATAGAGGAAGCAAAAGATGTGTGTAAGAAACGTAGCGAAAGTGGAAGGAAGTGGTATCTGCCTACCCCTACGGGAAAATAGCGTGACTATATGTATGTTTGTACGTAGAAGTTCTTTAGACTGTACTCTTTTTTACGCTGACACTTATCTACTGAAAAGGGCGTGACTACGTATGTATGTAGGTGGCAGTAACATAACACAATCTTATTTTTTTAATCTGTTTATATCGTAATGTATTTGGATCGCCATGTAATGTGTTAGGTCCCTTGTTCGTAGGTACGTTGAAGTTTCGGGAAAACTGTCGTTAAGTAAAAGAACGTTGAACTTAAAATACGTTTAATTTAGTTTGTGCGATTCAACATTTCTGTCGTGAACTTGACCGACGCTGCCTAAAGTAGGACAGCGTATTGACCGATGAAAGCAAAACATCAACGCCGAATCTGTTTTCTAGACGCTTGGTTGCGAAATAAATACGAATGATTAATAAACAATACGTGCGTCTAGCGGCACGTTCCAAGTGAGTTCAAAGTAATTTCCGTGAACGGTCAACTGAGTTAATTGGGCCTTTATTAAACCTTTTTTACATGTTTTTCTGCCTAAGGGCACTACAATATTAAGATTTATAGAGAGAGACTGCAAAATATCAGCCAGTAAGAAGTTACAAGCCTGGCCCTGGGACTAAAAAATCGCAATTCCAACGTTTTCGGCCGGCAAATGACGCTAGCGTAAGAGAGGGTGGAACGAGGTGGAATGTTGGGGATGGACTGTCATAGCACATCCTGTTGCGGCATTTCACCTATTTAATAATTGCTTTTATTATGAGATTTCACCGTTATTTATTAGCGCCCATTATACGGTTCGTGATTTGTCTCCATAGGTATGTATCCAGCCTCTGGAATTCGCAATTGGAGATGAGCTATTACCGGAATGATTTCCAGTAAATGATTCGTTATTAAAATGAGCTTTAAAAAAGCCGATTTGGAAATTTATTTCGATTAGCTGGATTTATTTTACGTATTCCGGTAATTTTTTCCACAGATTTATCAAAATTTTAGTTCAACTTGGAAAGTTATTTTTTTTTTTGCAGAGATGAAGAAGTTATGAGGTGGTACAAGAGTTTTTATTTCTCCGGAGCATCTGCCATGGAAATATCTGTAGAGCAATAACTGGTCTGCAATCAACAGTTGATCGGGAGTAAAAAACTTTCTGGCTTTCCACAGAAAACCTAGCCTCTGGCTTGCCGACTTTGCGATGTTAGCAACATGGTCATGCCAAGACATATTATTGGACACCGTGACTCCCAAAGTCGAGATGGAGGGACTTGGTTTAAGGGTATTTCCGGACAATGTAATGGAGTGATTTGAGGAATTTACTTTCTTGGAAAACGTGGCGCTTTGTGTTTTTTGGGCGTTGAACTGAACAAGATTGTTGGTTCCCCACTCGACGATTGCTTTAAGATCTCTATTGATGGAATCAACCTGTTCCTGCCTGAGTCTATTTGTATCATTCACCGAAAGTGATCGGTAGGATGTTTCTTTTGAGTTTCTTTTTAAGTAACATTTGCTGAACACAATTTTACCCTTGAAAAAGTTTTTTTTTTATTATTTCGGAGAAGTATAGTTTGAAGTATTCCAACTACGAGTCATAAAAACCGGGTACAATTCGAGCGTTGTATAGACTGCATGAACACTAAATGTTACACGACGTTAAAAAGACAACTGTAGTAATAAAATATCAAAATCTTCATTCATTCTAAAATAATACAACGTCACTTTTATTTACAATCCCAATTTGATACAAAACTGCATCATTTTTTTAACATACACAAGATAAAGTTTAGCAAATTTCACGTTTTTCGGATAAACCCTAACTTGAAATAGTCATTCGAGAACTGGAACACGGGGTGGTGAAAGGAAGGTTGCGGCAGCCAGTTAGAAGTGTAGAAATTGGCACAAGCGATGCTTTCAAGGTTACGCAACACACACTACGTAGTTTCCGTTAACTAGAAGCTCTGTTTGGGATCAATGGAGACCGGAGATCGAAAGTCGTCGAAGAACGTTTTAACCCGAATTTATATAAAATTAGAAAAGGCATTCGGCAGCATTTTAAGGAAAATTGTATGGAACAGCTAGAAAAGAAGAGAAGTCAACGAAAAGTTAAGGGACAATTTTGTGAGCATATACATGCAAACAAGAAAATATGTTAAAACATGTGTTATAGAATTAAAATTTATTAATTTAAATGGAAACCCAAAAAAAAAATTGTCGACTTGTGCAATTACATCAACAACGTGGTGGTTTTTGAAGTCTTGTTGTATTATTAAACGTCAAATGAGGATGTTCCTTTTAAATTTGGACAAAGCGCGGCATCGAATAATTTAAACTAAGCGAAAAAGTACACACGAAAAATAAAAAAAAATTTCGTATAAGTGTGGCATTCCTGACACCGTCCACTTATCTTTAAAATCCGTAAACTTCTAGAGCCCTTAAGACCCTTCAGGTCGACGCGGGTCTTCTTTCATATCTTTCGCCCCTGCGACACTTCACGGAGACTGTTGTTTTTGCAGGGATATCAGCCAGATAAAAAGCTTTTCTATTTTTTTGTAGGGTGCTTATTAACTGCCTTTCGGAAAAAGAATCTCTATAGCGAGACATTTTCGAGATGTTACCAGCGCGTGTAGTGTTTCAGGAAGAGATTTGTTACTGAAAAAAAAAAGAAGAATTTGTTTTACCAGTAAAAATTAAATCACTAGGGTGATAAAACAAACAGCATCGATTTAAATGTTAGGAATTTTCCCATACATGCCTGTACACTGTTTAAGTTTATAAAAAAATGTATATTATATACAAATATAGTTGCCTTACGACCATTTATGATCGCTCTTAATGGATGAAATCTTTAGTGCAGTCACCTCGGGATTGTAACCCACTCTTTCTTTTTGGAAACAATAGTTTATAATAAAAATGATTAACTAAATAAAAAATCCATCTCAGATATATGACCTTGACTTCTTCATTCAATTTAATTTGAATGAATGAATAAATAGAAGTTATGAAAGGGTTCTAATTTTTTTTCCCTAGGCACTGCAGCATTGTCTGCTTTTTGAACCTTTCCAGCTCCTTATCCATATCTTCAATTCTCCAGTTAAGGAGTAGAAGCTCATGTACTGCTATTGCCCCAGGTGAAGCACTCCCTTGGTCTTGTATATACCCCAGGTAGTACCTTTACTGGGCGGTGGCATCGCATTTAAAGATAATATAAGTGGCTGTTTCCTCTTTCTCATTACATAATCTGCATAAAGGCTCCAGATTGTGCAGATGTTTCCCCAAAAACCAGTGTCCGGTAAAAAGCCCTACAAGTGTTCTAAACGAAAGCAGCTTTCCTGCCTGCTTAGGTAAGGGTTTTTTCAGAATTAACTTGTGTGCCTAGCATCCTCTGGCTGTGGCCTCTCCAGCTAATGCTGAGAGTGGACCCAGCCATTGATCGCTGGCTTGGGTATCCATATTATTGGTCCTGGCCCAATAAATGGTGTTCCTGAGCCATGCCTAGCTAGTTTGTATCTTTATGCCCTGGCGCCCACGACAAAGTGACCTTGTTATGGTTAGCCAAGGTTCGTAGGTTTTCGGCACATTCTCGGACAATTTTTGAGTCTATTCTTCGTGATGTTACAGCTTTGAGCGCCGCTTGACTATCTGATCTAATGAGGATTTTTTTTTATATCCCTGTCTTAGATTTTCAACAGCACAAGCGTTTATGGCATGTATTTCAGCTTGGAAGGCCGGAGCATGTCTTCCCAATGAGTTTGTTTGCTCATATTTGGGTTCTGAAGAGTAGACGTCTGACCCATGTTTCTTCGCTCGTTTTTTATCTATCTGTGTACCAGGTAGATTCACCAGGTTGATCATCATTTTCTTCGTCGTGCCTGACTTCGGAATGAAACGGAATAAGCTGAATAATTGTGTAAGCCTTTATTATAATTATAATGTTGTCTTAAAAGTCCCCAAATCCCTAAATATTCAAGGTCAAAGTTCGCACAAATCAGTTTTTTTGAAAATTTCTCGCTTTCTTTGCCTTAAATCGTATTTGCATATAATAAAAATTGTAGAGTATAAAATTCTTTACAAATTTTGTTTTAAATAATTTTTCATACGTTTAACCGTCTTTGAGATAGAGTGCAAGGAGTACGAAACGCTCAGCCATGCATACCTTCCACTGTTATAAACATTAAAAGTAATACATTCGAAAATGCGTTATAAGATTTTATTACTTGTATTTTTAAAATTAACTGCTGTATCGTCAGTCCTCGTAAATAAGGATGTTTTTTTGGGTAATTTGACAGTAATGAGCCAGTATGATGAATAAGTAATGAAACGAAATAGATTAAAAAATAAAAATAGGCAAAAATGTGGAAAATTTTATAATTTAATCATCAACATGACTACGAAAATAGTCTACATAACCCATGGGATACAAAGCTACGATAACTAATCCCTTAAATTAATTTAACACTTGGTACTGTCGTCTTGGACTTTCTCTTTTTCGATTGTGTGCTTCCTGCGGTCCTGGAAATCCCGGCTAATGTTGCTTCTGTACCAGCTTTGAACGGCGTTTACCCTTTTCGCCTTTCTTTGTAACATCAACAACGAGTACATCAACGCCTCAGCCGTTGGCGGACAACCGGGTACATAAATGTCCACTGGAACTATTCTGTCGCATCCTCTGACAACTGAAATAGACACACTATTAAGTAAAACGTTCTCTTTACAATGAGAAGGTACAGAAGTCAAAGATTGCATGTATCATGTTCTTGCCTAGTACATATAAATGGTAAAAAAAGTGTTTGCCATATGATATAGTCAAAAACTAAGCATAAATTAAATGTTTAAGGGATGCAGTTTTAGATAGAACATAAAATTTTACCACATTTAGTTGATTTGGAAGAGAGTGCGTATGGATTGAATATGAATGATTTGATCGTAAAATCCCTTCTTTACGCCGATGATCAAGTCATATTAGCGCCATCTGAAGAGGAGTTGCAGGCGATGGTTAATGTTATGCATGATGCCCTGAAAATCAAAGGAATAAAAATAAATGCAAGCAACACGAAAGTAATGGTTTTTGAAAGAGAAGAAAACATGACAAACTGTGAAGTTTCGATTGAGGAAGAAAGGGTGGAACAAGTAAATGAATTTGTGTACTTGGGTTCAAAGTTTACTAGAGATGGATAGAGATTAAGTGAAGGAAGGTTAGCAGGAAAACAGATGAATGAGGTACTACATAGCTTTATGAACAGCCAGAAAGTGTCAAAAAAGGCACGTCTGGTGGTGCATAGAGGTGTGTTGGTTTCTACACTTATGTATGGTAGTGAATAGGATTAATGCTGCGAAGATGGGTAGTCTGAGAAGTATAGTTGGAGTGATTCGTTTGGATAAAGTTAAGAATAGTGAGATTTGGGAACGCTGTGGTGTAAAAGAAGATAGATAAAGGAATGCTTGGATGGTTTATTTCACATTATATGTCGTGCAAGTTAATGGTACAACAAATAGCACAGTTTAAAACACAAAGATATAACTTATTCATAGGTGAATATCCAAATTATTAATGTAGTCAACTGAGTCTGGTATGCCCGTAGGTTGCAGTGTTTCGTGATGTAACGGGTCGTCTGCCTATCAGCGCCGCAGTCACACCGTAGAGATGGAATTATGTTTCAGTTGTAGAAGGCATCGGCACACCTGCCATGATTGGTCCTGATTCGGTTAAGCGTAGTCCATATCCTACGTGGTAGCTCGAAGCCGGCCGGCATATTGTAAAGTTTCGGTTGCGCTGCTTGGGTCCACTTCTGCCTCCAATTTCTAATTTATTGGGTTGAAGCTCGCATCCGTAGTACCCTGGGTAACGCTAAATGAGCTAGCATAAATTGGCGGCCATACTATCTTTTGATCTCTTGGCCACCACACATCACAATGGCTAATCGCTTAGACGGTTTGGACACGTATAAAGGATTGATGAAGGAAGATTGACGATACAAATTTATAAGGCGAGTGAGAATGGACGGAAGTCGGTAGAGGTCGACCTCGGAGAATATATCTCGATCAGATCAACATTGTTTTGAAAAAAGGCCAGCTGTCAAGAGTACCAACAACCGACGAGCATATATGAGAGCACTTATGAAAGTAGTGGAAGCAAAAGATGTGTGTAGGAACTGTAGCGTAAGTGGAAGGAAGTGGTCTCTGCCTACCACTACAAGAAAAAAGGGGGACTATATGTAGGTAAGCAATAAGTCCAACAATGACGCATTTATAACGAAAAATGTTACCTGAATATGAATAGTGGTAGTACCCGCCCCCGTTAGCGCAGCTACCCATCGAAATGACCCATTTCGGTTCGGGCATTTGATCATACACCTTCCTAAATGCCGTAGCCATCTTATTAGTCAACGTTCCTGCCACGATTATCACATCAGTTTGACGTGGAGAAGCCCTGAACACCATACCGTATCTAAGAAATAAAAAAAATCAATCGATGCATAATAATTTAAATTTGCTTGCACAATTCTACCTGTCCATATCGTAACGTGGTGCAGCGATCTGCATCATCTCCACGGCGCAACACGCCAGTCCGAATGTCAACGGCCAAAAAGAACGACTTCTGCCCCAGTTCAATAGATCGTCCATTCTCGCCACGGTCCATTCGGCGACGTTTTTGGTATTTTGAAATGGCGAGTATGGTCTCCATTCCCCTTGCTTGTACTTCGGAGACATATTTACCGGCGTGAATCTCTTCTTCGGAGTTTGAAGTTCCCCCGAACATTTCGTTTTATCGGCGTAGTTTCTCCACAATGGTAATATTTTCGGTAAATTCGCGAAGAGCAACGTTCGAGGTAAAGTGAGTGTCATTTTGACAACAGTTTCTGTCAGATAAATCACAAGATAGTCTGTCAGTTTGGTGGCAAATCTCTGCGTATAGGAACTGCGACGATTTAAATATAAAACGAGCATTGCTATTGATGATAGTCCCTCCATACCGCTTTTTCTTCCAGGGCTCCTCTATCTGCCCGTGAAACCAGAAATGACAGAGGAAGAAATGTCAACAACATAAATATGGACTTGGCAACAATTCTCGAATGGGGATGCAATTACTTGGTAGAATTCAATGTAAATAAAACACAAGCATGTCTTTTCTCTCAAAAAGCCGACCTCACTGTGCCCAACATGATATTGTCAGTAATAACCATACCACTGAAGTCATCCATATCGATGCTTGGTATTACTATCAGCAATAACCTTTCTTGGAAAAATCACGGGAGGTCCATTGCCAAATGGGCATCCCAAAAACTTGGCTATCTGTTTCGTGCCAAGAGCTATTTCACTTCCAGTCAGCTGCTTATGATCTATAAGGCACATATCCGACCTGTCCTGGAATACTGTTTCCATATTTAAACATATCATGAAACTATTGGATTTCGTCAAAAAAGGGTAATTCGTCTGGTCGGTGATGCCTCGATTACAAACTATTTCACCTCTTTGGAACACCAGAGAAAAATTGGCGATTTTTCTCTATTTTATGGATATTTTCATAAGCGATGCTCTTCTGAAATATCAACAATTGTTCCTCCTTTAGCTGTTTCTTCGTGATTAACCCTTTAAGTCTACACTTCACACCTTCGTGGGCACTTTGGAGACCTGCAAAGTGCGACAGAAACGACCTTCATGAACCTCCAAGTATTATTTAAATTTTTTTCTTGTGTGTCAATAAAGTGGATTTTTAATAGGTCTTAGTAGCCTAAAGTTTTAATAACGGTTAAAATTATTGTGACAAGGCTTTGTTGTGTGCTTAAGTTTAAATACTTATTAGTTAACTATAATTGACATCTAAATAAATTAATAGTAAAATTTGTTCTTTATCTAGTTCTTTATCTAGTGTAACATTTCATAGGAAAGTGTCATGAATGCTAAATTTTTTAAATAATCAGAAATAAACAAGAATTGTATTTTAATAACATTTAGAGGTTAAACTCGCGGACGGCCCACACTGCGACTATTAGAAGGGTAAGGGATTATAGAAAGGAAATGATTGTAGACACGCTTTTTAAAAAGTTGCAGGTCATAGTTCTCTGGAAAAACTGATTTTGGAAGCTTATTCCATTCCGTAGCAGCCCTGTAAAAGAAGGATTTTTGATGAAGATTGGTCCTTGTAGTGTCAAGCTTGAGAGTAAATGTGTGAGACTGATCAGCGTGCCGAGTTCTTCGGCCGAATGTGGCCAGTGGTCGTACAAGAGAATTTATTTCTCTGGAGCATCTGCCATGGAAATATCTGTAGAGCAATGACTGGTCTGCAACTCTTCTTCTATGTTCTAGAGGGTAAAGGGCATCTGTGAGAGTTGAGCTGTTTATCAAACGAATGGCTCTTTTCTGAATGGAATCTAGAAGACGAAGAGAATGCCTTGGTGCTGAACCCCAAATGTGCGAGCAATACTCCAGTAGAGGTCGGATTTGAGCCTTGTACGTCGTCAACAGTTGATCAGGAGTAAAAACTTTCTAGCTTTCCACAGAAAACCTAGCCTCTGGCTTGCCGACTTTGCGATGTTAGCAACATGGTCATGCCAAGACATATTATTGGACACCGTGACTCCCAAAATCGAGATGGAGGGACATGGTTCAAGGGTATTTTTAGACATTGTGATGGGATGATTTGAGCAATTCACTTTCTTGAAAAACGTGGCACTTTGTGTTTTTTGGGCGTTGAACTGAACAAGATTGTTGGTCCCGTCACTAGTCTTTCAAGTCTTTCTTGTCCAACTCAAAAAGTTGTTTAGCTTTTTTTGGTGAAAAGCTTAGGGAAGAGTTGCCTAATTTGAACCATTTCGTAAGAAATAGCCATTATTTCTTTATTAATGAATTTTAAGGGGACATTTTAAGCTTAAACGATAGAGAGATTTACATACATACATAAAGTCGCGCCTTTTTTCCGTAGGGGTAGGCAGAGACCACTTCCTTCCACTTGCTACGGTTCTTACACACTTTTTTTGCTTCCTCTACTTTCATCAGTACTCTCATACATGCTCGTCAGTCGTTGGTACTCTTGACCTGGCCTTTTTTCGAAACAATGTTGATCTGATCGAGATATGTTCTCCGAGGTCGACCTCTATTGACTTGTCCATTCACACTTATTCCATTCCATTTACAAATTTGTATTATTACTAAACAAAAAAAAAAAAAACATATTTAGATAGCAAAAAAAAACATTTTCAAAAAAATTGTTAAAATTGAGCTACCGGTTGCCTAAAATGAACTACTAGTAACCTAATTTGAGCCGACATTAAAAGTTAATCTTTACATATGTCACAAATTAAAATCTCGTTCTTTTCGATTCCTGCACACTTTTCGTGACATTTAGCCCATCCTTCATCAGCTAGAGTTGGAATAAGAATCGTGACAATACAAACACAGTGCATCTTCACCTTCTTCTTCGCTCGAATCAGTTGATTCCTCCAAACTTGTATTTTTAGTATTTCTCTTTCTCTGTCGTATCTTTGGTTTTTGTTTCGGCTTCCCCTCGGTCAACAAACATGTGCTCTGAGACATTTCTCACTTTACTGCCCTAGGCGTGTAATATACTATAACGCACAATTTAAATATATAGAATTTTAGGTTAGCGTAGAAATCATTTAGTTATTATTCCCAGCATATGGCATATGGCATCGTCCGCATAGCAAATTACTTTTAATTCTTTGTTCCCTAGTGAGTATCCCTTTCTAACATTTTTTACTTCCGTTATAAGTTCGTCCATAATCGAGTTAAAGAGGATGGAGCTTAGGCTATCGCCTTGTCTTATTCCAGTTTGCATGGGTAGTTTACGTGTCTTTTTGCCATCTACTTGTATTTGGGTCCAGTTGTTATTGTTTAATTTCGCAACAATGCTTGAAATATCCGGCTGCACGTTTTTCTTTTTGAGAAGTTTCACAAGATCAGTGAGTCTTACGCGGTCAAATGCTTTCGTAAGATCTATAAAACACATATATGTTGTATTCTATAGCCTTTTCAGCAATTTGCCTGATAGCAAAAATGGCATCTACGGTTGACTGGTTTCTTTTGAAGCCTTGTTGATCTTCGCATATGCCATGAGAGGATATATCTTCTGCAGTATTTTAGTGAATAGTTTAATAATCATTTGTTAGTAACAATATTTAATTGTTATAAACAATGCTTGATTATTACTAAAAATATTTTTTTACTGTTATAGCGTCTTTAATGCTATTCTCTTAATACTGACACAAGTTTAAACTTCTCCAATTTTTATTTTTATTTTCTAAAATATCTCTTTATATGAAATATTGTCATCATATTTTTGATACAAATATTCCTAACATGCAATAATCATATTATTAAAAATATCTTAAAATTCTGTATTTAAAATGGTATAATTTATAAATTGCAAAATTCAGGTAGCTTACCATTTTTATTCTTAGTTTTTTGATTCTCCATAAAAAACAGCTCGACCGATTTTGCTAAAAATCTAATCAGTTCTAAGTTGCGTAATTATGCGTCGAATGCAATTGGTCCTACGTCGATATCTTTTTTTGTTCTCGAGGTAATCGAAACGAAAAATAATTTAGAAAGTTTACCATTTTTTTCAATTTTTTGATTCTCCATAAAAAACAGTTTGACCGATTTTGCTGAAAATCTAATCAGTTCTATGTTGCGTAATTATGCGTTGAATGCAGTTGATGTTACTTCGATATCTCGAGATAATCGAGACGAAACATAATTCCGAACGAATATACGAACATAAGAACATACGAACAAACGAGCATACGCACACACGTTCATACACACACAGACGTCCACTTTAATACTTGTATTCGACTCTTGGGACCTTGAAATGGGCAACAGGTCTCACACAGGTCTTATACAGTGTGGAACAGCCAAATGGAATAAATTCGATAACGAATAAATGAGAGCGTGTTGGGAAAAACGCTTGGACACGTCAAATTGTATTTTTAGATGCGCATTTTTTTCAAAAAAAATAATTATATAGGGTGTGTCATGTGACAGTGGCCGATACCAACTTTCTTATTTTAAATACAACCCCCTGTATATTATTTATTTTTTGGATTCTCCAGAAAATTCTAGACATAATTCATGTACAATGTCCCATACCTATCTTCAACTGTTTCGGAAATATTAAGTGTTTTCAAATACGTATTACAAAAATTAACATTAAAAAAGGAAAATTATTTTATTTAACAAATTCGCTACATTACACTCAATACATTTCCGCTATTGGTCTAATGAGAATCCTCACTGGATGAGAGAGGAACATACGCAATATCCTGAAGCCATTTGGCTGTTCCATGTATTAAATGGTAAAAGCACAAAAAGAATGCATCGGCCAGGAATCGAACCCGGGACGCCCGCGTGGCAGGCGAGCATTCTGCCACTGAACTACCGATGCATTTCGTTACGTGACGATTTCTACTAAATCGCACTAACCGTAAACCGCGTTAAGGAACTTCGTTCCATATCCAATATCTTGATTCTATTCATAAAGAGAGCTCATTAATAAATTTTATTATAAAATTAAATTTAATTTAAATTTGGTTTTTATATTTTTTTATTTTGGCGAAACCACAATTTAGTTGACGATTTTTAGCTCGAAATAGAACGCAATCAAATTATTTTTATGTGTGTATAAAAGATTATCCGTGGCAAATTCTATTTTGCTGTTATCTTTCAAAAACAAAACAAAATAACGCTACTCAAGTGGTAAACATTAAATGACGTTTTTCATCGTTGGCGGTTTATAAAACGAGGTTGTTTGCGAAACTCATCCACTAAAGCAAAAACCTGTTATCTCTGTTTAGTATACTGAATAAATATTTTTCAATTAAAAGTTAAGTTTCCCCGTTTTGATATTTTACTTTTACTAAATGCTATGCAGCAATTGTACTTCAGTTTTTTGTATTTTTAACTTTGCAGCAATCATGATAAAGTATTAAAAATTTACCAGTGCAACAAGGAATTTCCATTGGTTACAGATAAAAAAACATAGTTTTAAATGTGTTATTTACCAAGGTTTTTTTTTTGACGTTTTTCGAAACCAATAAAAAAATTTAATTTCAGTAGTTCTTACACGTTCTAGCCAATCAAAACAATATTATAGTGAGAATAATCATATCTCGATCTGATCAACATTGTTTTGAAAAAAGACCAGGTCAAGAGTACCAACAACCGACGAGCATGTAAGAGAGCACTAATGAAAGTAGAGAAAGCAAAAGATGTGTGTAAGAACCGGAGCAAGTGAAAGCAAGTGGACTCTGTCTACCCGTATGGGAAAAAGGCGTTACTTTATGTATGTTTGTATGTAATAATCTACTTTTTTTTTTTTAATGAAAATAGTCGCAAAAAGGGTAGACCTATCGAGTGGGCCGCGGACGGCCCGCACTGCGACTATTAGAACGGGAAGGGATTATAGAAAGGAAATGATTGTTGACACGCTTTTTAAAAAGTTGCAGGTTATAGTTCTCTGGAAAAACTGATTTTGGAAGCTTATTCCATTCCGTAGCAGCCCTGTAAAAGAAGGATTCTTGATGACGATTGGTCCTTGTAGTGTCAATCTTGAGAGTAAATGGGTGAGACTGATCAGCGTGCCGAGTTCTTCGGCCGAATGTGGCCAGTGGTGGTACAAGAGTTTTTATTTCTCTGGAGCATCTGCAATGGAAATATAATGTAGAGCAATGACTGGTCTGCAACTCTTCTTCTATGTTACAGTTCATTGCATAGCCTTTTAGTTGCACGTCACCAAATATGACGTCATATCATGTTTTTGGCATGTCTTTGATTACCACATGACATTTGATGGCGACTCTACAAAATTTTGACAAATGTCAGAATCGTATTCAGCCAAATAGGAAAAGGCTTTGAAATTAATAAAAAAATTTGTTATCAAAACATTACAAAATGTATTTTTAATTGATATTTATTATAATAAATAATATAAAATTAGTAAATAAACTCCTAAAATTAGTTATTATAAGACAACGAGGATAACTTGCCGGATGAAACCTACAATAAGAAATTAGATCTGTTTAAAAAATCACAAATGTTTTATTCGATAAACTAATTACCTTGGAAATCATTGAAATTTAACAAAACTGGTAACGTTAAACTTGTAGAACAACAGTCATTTTTGTATACAATACAATACACGTTTATTGCGGTAAAAATAACCACTGATTGTTTACGAAAAGCAACCAGAAAATGGTTTAACAATATCCCACCGAATATAATGGGGGCACGTCGCATCTAATATCAAGTTAACCCGACGATGAAAGCGTCCAAAAAAAAAATTACATTTCCTGTCTCTTGAAACTATTTTACCAACTTTAGTTCATACATTCTACTGACAAGTCGATCTTGACGTTGTGCATTGAATAGCTGAGCAGATAAGAACCACATTTAAATCTAATTTCTCAATAAGTAATAATGGGCGGAATTTTAAAATTTAAAAACTATTGAAGCAAAAGAGCGTTGAATTTCGTAAAAACATTTACGTATGTTTCATCGATTTCGAGAAAGCCTTTGACAACGTACCGCAGACACTACTGTTTCAGTGCTTAGATCCAATTGGTCTTGACTCATATGATGTAAGACTGCTCAAAAACTTTTACTGTAACCAGACTGTGAAACACGAAGTGGAACAAGAAGATTCAGAAAAAGTTTCTATTAAACGTGGCGTTAGACAGGAATGTGTCATGTCACCAATGCTTTTTAATGTCTACTCGGAAGCTGCCTTTGAAGAAGCGCTGAAATATTGCCATGAGGGTGTTAAAATTGGTGGAGAAGTCATTAACAACATTAGGTACGCTGATGATACTGCTATAATGGCAAAAGGCCTCAAAGACCTCCAAACACTACTAAATGCAGTAAACAATGCATGCAATGAAAAGGGTTTAAGTGTCAACACAAAGAAAACGAAGTGGATGGTTGTCGGTAAAATTAATATCGAGTATCCGAAATTAAAATTAGATGGTAAAATTCTGGACAGAGTACAACACTTTAGGTATTTGGGTAGCTGGATAGACTGTAGAGTTGAAAACGATGAAGAAATCTCAACCAGAATAGAACTGGCACGTAAAAGATTCACTAGTTGGCGTTCTGTACTATGTAATAGAAGTCTTTCGATGAACATCCGTCTAAGAGTATTAAAGTGCTACGTTTGGTCTGTTTTGCTGTATGATTGTGAAACCTGGACACTGAAAGTAAAGCATCTAAATAAATTGGAAGCGTTTGAGTTATGGTGCTAACGCCGTATGCTAAAGATTCCGAGGACAGCACACGTAACTAACAAACATGTGTTAGAATCCCTACATAAAGAGCGAGAATCGACAAACACCATCAAAATAAGAAAAGTCGAATACTTTGGACGTATGATGATGGGGCATAAATATCACATGCTCCGATTAACTATCCAGGGTAAAATAGAAGGAAAGCGATGTATTGGCAGAAAACAGCACTTGGCTTCGTAATATTAGACATTGGACGGGTCGAACAGTCGAAGAATTGTTTCATGCAGCTACCGATCGAGAAGCTTTCCAACAAATTGTCGACTCTATGATAGCCAACGCCTAAACGCTTGATGATAGCCAACGTTTGAAAACAAGCATGGCATAAAAAAAAAGAAGTATAGAGGATTGTAAGAGTTTTGGAAGTACATCTTATTCGACCAACAATGCCATTTAAATATTTTGGCATAATCCTTACCTTCGCTTGGAGTTGAAAGTGTTGGAGTGTTGGAAAAGAGAGTCCCCCTTTAATTACAACAGTGAACAGATGTCTGTCAACCCCTTGGAAAACTGTAATTATTCCTTTTACAAAAACGAAAAAGCTAGATAAGTTTCGGCATCCTGTCCTATACGAAAGAACATTTTATTTGCGGCGGAAGTGAAATACTTGGGTGCAGTTCTGGATAAAAGACTTACCTAGAACGCCCACTGGAATCTCGAAAGATTATGTGGCAAATCTTGGGGAATGAACCCCAAACAGATTTACTGGATTTATCAAACAATGATAATATCTATGATTACGTATGGCTCAGAGGTCTGGTGGACCAAAGGGTTAAAATAGACAGCTAGAGCAAAGCTTGCTGGCCTTTAGCGGCTGGCATGCCTGGCCATAACTGGAGCTATGTCCAGCACACCAACAGCAGCGATGAAACACCTCCTACATCTTCTTCCCCTAGATATTCCTTTAGAAAGGAGGGCCAGGATAGTCTCCTACAAATTCCTGTCTTTGGAAAGGCAAATCAATGGAGAGCAACTCGGGGATCACTCCGGGATACTGAGTAAAACAAAAAACCACCAAATTCTCGAAATGGTTCCTGACTTGCTAGCCACAAAAATACACGTAGAAAAGTCGTTCGAAGTCCTCTTTCCAAAGAGAGACGAATGGGTGAGGGGAGAAATCCTTTTTCCAGAGACTGAATACGTAATGTACACAGATGGCTCAGAAACCCTTAATGGAGTTGGAGCCGGTGTTTTCAGCAGAAAACCAAAGATTAAAATATCTACCAGTCTTGAAAGGTATGCTACAATCTTTCAGGCTGAAGTCTTTGCTATCAAATTGTGTGCAAGAGACCAACAGACCAACAGACCTCTAGCAAACAAAAACATAAGTATAATATCAGACAGCCAGGCTGCTTTAAAGGCACTGAGCTTTAACAAGATTAATTCTAAACTTGTATGGAATTGCATCGAGTCCCTAGAGTACCTTGGTGCGAACAACAGCGCGACCCTACTGTGGGTACCTGGGCACCAGGGGGTGGAAACGAAAAAACTCGACACCCTTGCAAAACAGAGGGCCAAATTTGTGTTCACTGGACCAGAACCGGTTTTTGGAGTCACCACAGCCAAAACAATTATTTTGGACTGGGCGGAGAGGAAAATACTCACGTACTGGTCCGATATACCAGGGTTCGCTCACTCGAAGGCGTTTCTACCTAAACCCTCGAGAAACACAACTAAGCAGAAACGACCTGCGTATTCTAACGCTGCTTACTGGATACTGTCGTTTAAGATACCACCTCAGAAAAATAGGTCTAAACCAACAAACGGACTTTCAGATTTGCTGCGTGGAAGACGAAACTGCTGAACATATATTATGTTCATGCCCCGGCCTGGGAAGAATAAGGTTTAACATATTTGGTTTTACCAACCTAGAACCTACCGATTTTAAAAAAATCTCACTATATACAACTATGAACTTCGTAAGAAGGGCTGGATTGTTCGGTGAACTGTAGCCTCTAGGGGTGAGCCACAATAGACCTACTAAGGGTCGCAGTAGAGGGGCGACGACGCCCCACTCACATGATACCTAACCTAACCTAACCTTTAATTAATAATCGACGGGTCTGAGCGTTTTTTTTAAATGTTGACAAAGTTCCCGCAAATGGCACTGTTTCGTTTTCGGTTGGCCGCCCTGTATTGTGAAAGCATTTTTTTTGGTTATTGAATGTTTTAGAACATCGTTTTAAGTGGAAAATGTTAATGGAAAATATTGAACGTAAATTTTCGGACTTATGAATATTCTCTTTTTAGAGACTTTTATCGAATACGCTTTATATATAATCCGATTTAAAACCAACGTAAAATAATTTTTTGTTAAAAGGCTTAACGAAAGCTAGATCACCATATTTTCGTGGTAAAGTTTTCGCAATAATAAAGTAACGCACAACATGGGTAGCTAGCTGCTGTCCTTGAAGATTATTATTTTCCATCGACGCTCGAATTTAACATAAATTATTTTAATCAACTAACAGTTAGAGACAGTGAGGGAAACTTGGCTGCTGATCTAGATAAGGTGATTGTGGTTTGGCATCAGTATTGTATGAATCTTTATGCTGACAATGACTATCTTAAGAATCTTGAAAACAACATCACCCAATTTGAACCGGATATTCTGATCTCGGAGGTTGCTGCCTTAAACAAATTAAAACCTAATAAGTCTCCTGGAATCGATGCTATAACAGCCGAGGCTGTAAAATCCATGGGACAGAAAAACTTGAGAATAATACATCAGTTATGTCAGGGAATATGGAAGACTGGTTTATGGCCAAATGACTGGAAAACATCGATCTTTGTTCCACTTCATAAAAAAGGTGACACCAACTATGATAATTACAGATTACTTGCCTTGATATCTTATACCAGCAAGGTTTTCCTGTATATTCTTCGATCCCGTTGGGAACACTATCTTCTATGGCAGATATCCCCTGATCGAGCTGGATTTACAGGCACTGGGGAGCAAATTCTAAATATTAGACAAATTATTGAGAAGTCGAGAGAGTTCTATACTCCTACGTATTTATGTTTTGTCGATTATAGCAAAGCTTTTAATAACGTGAAATGGGAAAATCTCTGGTCTATTATGTTGTCAATGGGTGTCTCAGACCATCTAGTGTATCTCAAACTACAATTATATGATAACAATTCTGCACGGGTTAGGGTTGATAAATGCTTGTCTAATGAAGGTGCCACATGTAAGGGTGTGAGACAGGGCTGTGTTCTCTCATTGCTTATTTTTAATATCTATAGCGAATTTATTATGAGACAGGTTCTAGAGGACTGGCAGGGTGGAGTAAATTTGTCTAACTTAAGGTTTGCCGATGATACGACCTTGATAGCTGCCTCCCAGAGAGAAATTCTGGAACTCCTGATGAGACTTGAAGATGTCAGTGCTCTTTACGGGCTAAACATAAATTATAATAAAACCAAAATTATTATCATTGATAGAGAACATAATAACTACCCTAAAACTCGGACTATTGGACACTGTAAAGTTGTCAACAGTTTCGTCTATCTTGGAGCCCTAATAGAAAATACTGGGGGATGTGATGGCGAAATAAGACGGCGTATTCAGCTTGTTAGGTCAGCAATGACACAGTTAAATAAAGTATGGAGGGATCTGAATATCACAAAACAAACTAAAATCAATCTAGTGAGTACCTTGGTCTTTTCGGTCTTTTTATATGCTTCAGAATCTCGGACCGGTAGAGGTAGATCGTCGTCGGATTGGTGCATTTGAGATGTGGACGTGACGACGAATGTTGAGAGTGTCTTGGACCGCACGTAGAATAAATGCTTCGGTTTTACAAGAAATACGTCCTTCAAAACGTTTGTCCGGTACTCTCGAATTCTTACATTTTTCGGACACATCAGTCGGAGTGAGCATATGGAAAGGCTTATTGGACAGGAAAAACCTGAAGGAAACAGAAGGCGTGGTCGATCACCAAGTCGATGGGTGCATGGTACCAAAAAATTATTAGATGCTACTCTCCCACAAGCGGCTCGCATGTCATTTAATCGAGTTAAATGGCGAGATGCAATCAAGAGAGCCATCCAAAACATTGAACCTCGTTAATATGGGTCACAACACATCTGTTATGATTAGAAAAGAAAAAATTTTAATCAATCGACAAGTCTGTTAATTTTGTCGAGAACCAAGTTGTTTCAAGAAGTGTTGTTAGATCTGTTTGGTAAAATGAGTTTATCCCGTCAAGATTCGCGATACGGTCCACCCTGTATTTTTACACACAGATTTTGGGATTATTCTTTCTGCTTAGTATGTGGCACACATTCTATTTATTGAAGTGAAGTATTTCAACGTAGCACTCGGTTCATTATCGTCTCTTCATTGTTTGGAGCAGTCATTCTTTAGCTAAATTAATCAGTGCATACATAATCCGATTCTCCATCGTCGTTTTAATTTTTTCCATTCATTCTCTTGCCCGTTAGCGATGAATGTCCTGTTTCAAAAAGTAATTGATTAAACTGGTCTATCGAAACAGCGTTGGCGCGAATACACAACCAGCCAACATCATTCCGAATGGACGAATTACTATTATTTAAAATATTAGTGGTCTGGGTGCAACCCGAGAGGTCCACACGACTAACTTCCCAGTGGAAAGAATGAAAAAGTACCATATGTTTTGTTGTTATAATTATTATTATTAAATTTGTGTGTGTGTGGATTTATTATTAAATTTATTATAAAAAACTATTTCAAATTATGCCAACCGTATTCTTTCAAACTTTTTCTTATCATTTCATAAGCGGAAGCTAGTTTCAATTGTTTATAACAGTCGAATTTTTTCCTTTTCTTTCTTTTTGTAAGGCATCTGCCTTGTTCTCCAATTTTTTAGAGTTGTAGCGGGGATGATGAATTCCAGCTTCCATAGCAACGTATGGGTAGACGTCCAGGTGGTCTGCTGGATCTGGGGAGACCGTCCCTTGCAATCTTCGGCAATTTTTTGTCGTCCATTCGTTCAGCATGATCTCTCCATTCGCGACGTCTGTTTCGGGACCATCCAACTATGTCTTGGACATCGCAAAGTTCTCGGATGTCTTCGTTTCTTCTGTGCTCCCTTAGTGTGTATTTGGGTCCAGTTGTTAGTGTTTAACTCCGCGACAATGCTTAAAATATCCGGGTGCACGTTTTTCTTTTTGAGAAGTTTCACAACATCAGTGAGTCTTACGCGGTTAAATGCTTTCGTGAGATCTATAAAACACATATAAGTTGTTTTGTTGTATTCTATAGCCTTTTTAGCAATTTGCCTGATAGCATCTACGGTTAACCTGTTTTTTTCTGAAGCCTTGTTGCTCTTTGCATATACCATGAGAGGATAGATCTGCCAGTATTTTAGTGAATAGTTCATTAGTTCAATAATCATTTGTTAGAAGCAATATTTAATTGTTATAAACCATGCCTGATTATTACTTACAATAATTTTTTACTGTTATAGCGTCTTCAATGCTATTCTCTTAATACTGACACAAGTTTAAACTGCTCCAATTTTTATTTTTGTTTTCTTAAACTAACTCTATTTATAAAATATTGTCATCATATTTTTCATAAAAATATCTCTAACATGCAAAAACAGCTCAACCGATTTTGCTAAAAATTTAATCAGTTCTAAGTTGCGTAATTATGCATCAAATGCAATTAGTCCCGCTTCGATGTTATATTTTGTTCTCGAGATAATCGAGACGAAAAATAATTACGAAAGTTTACCATTTTTTTCAGTTTTTTAATTCTCCATTAAAACAGCACTACCGATTTTGCTGAAAATTTAATCAGTTCTAAGTTACGTAATTATGCGTTGAATGCAATTGGTCTTACTTTGATATCATTTTTTGTTCTCGAGATAATCAAGACGAAAAATAATTCCAAAAGTTTTCATTTTTTTCAGTTTTTTTATTCTCCATAAAAAACAGCTCGACCCATTTTGCTGAAAATCTAATCAGTGCTAAGTTGCGTAATTATTCTAAGTTGCGTAATTATGCGTCGAATGCAATTGGTCCCACTTCGATATCATTTTTTGTTCTCGAGATAATCGAGACGAAAAATAATTCCGAAAGTTTACCATTTTTTTCAGTTTTTTATTCTCCATAAAAAACAACTTGACTGATTTTGCTGAAAATCTAATTAGCTCCAAGTTGCATAATTATGCGTCAAATGAAATTGGTCTTACGTCGATATCATTTATTGTTCTCGAGATAATCAAGACGAAAATAATTCCGAACGCACATACGAACATACACAAAGAAGTCCACTTAAAAACTATTGCATTCGAATCTGAGGACCTTGAAATTTGGAGATTTGTCCAAATTCGGGATTCGTAAAATCGGACCCATTACTATAACGTTCTACTGGGTAGTTAACAATAAAATATTAAGCCGAATTTTTTTCAAATACATTTCTCACAAACGTTAACCCATCACGTTAATTTGATTTTTTTGGCAGCTTCTAGTAAAAACCCCTAAATTTAAGAGGTAAAATGTATATATATTCTTCAGGTATTTTTTAGACTAACGTTGCAGTTTAAGAGAAGGTTTAATCACAAACATCAATATTGAATCGGTAATTAATGTTGGAAAATTTGTAAATTGTGAGTTGGAAAACCGCCGCCACTGCCGACGCGAGTAACAAAGTGACGCTAGCTCACTATATGATGTGCGCATATTAATTGCGAAAGACAGGAGGCTGTGCATCATCGTCAACGATGGCAGTCTGTGTACGAACGAATCTATGGGAATCATAGATTTAGCCAGTCCACAAAGAAGACGTTGATGGATATTTATAACCGACAAAATGTTAGTTCGAATGGATGACGGGACGGCGCTGGATCGAGCTCGATGACAGGAATGACTGATGCGCAAGTAGATCCGATTTCAAAAACAATTCCGGTTTTTGCATTGAAAGCGATTCGGTTACATTGTATAAAAGGGTAGAATACAGTCGTAGGGAATTTTTACGTTGAGTTGTTTATGGAGAAGAGCAGGAAGACATCAAAAATATTTTTTGTTACGAGAAAAAACTCTGTTTGACATTACAAAGAAGTAAGCGCGTAAATTTTAGTGCGCTATACTGTAAAGGGTAAAATTTAATGTAGGTATGTGAATAGTTTTTGCGCCGTTTTATTTTACACATAAACAACAGGAAGAAAAACTATTCTAATTAATTGTAAGGATCTTATGGCTTAAAAACTTTGTTTGCAACCTTCACCACGGGTCTATTTAGGGCCGCAGTTATTATTATTGCCAAAATGATCGCCAACGTCCGGTAACGGACAGGCACTGAAAGAAGAAGAATTAATTTAATGAAAAACAAAGCCAAACTTAGTTTACTAAACCTACCCCTATATTCGAAGGCGACTTATCTTTGGAAATACCATCCAGAGAAGATTAGGCCAAGAACCTAGTTAAACCTCGGGGCCAGTATTTTTTACTGTCGGCTCTAAACTAGAGAGAAAAGTAGGTTGCCGTGTCTTCTCAGAAGACCCCTCACTTAGCCTGTCGGCTGCTATTTAATCACTGAACTCAGTCCACTTGACCACTAAGGCAGCAGTGCAATGCCGAGCCGCCCTGAAAGAGATAGCACTAAGTTTAGAGTTCACATTGTCTGGGTACCCGGACACAGGGACATACCAGGTAACTGGTACGAGCTAGCAAGGGAGAGCACCAGCTGTATCTGTCTCATCTCAGCTGGAAGTAAACTGCGGGCTTCTTTTGCTAGTTTAAAAGCCAACTATTAATAACTAATGAGAAATTCGAAGAAGTTTTTAGAACATTTGACGAAATGCATAAAAATGTAGGTGGACTAAAAGAGAAAATTAAGCACCTGGAAAATTTAATAACTAAGGGTTGTCCGGCAGTACCAGCTGCTGATACGGATACAAACGCAGTAAGTCCAGGTCCGGCACTTAAAGAAGAAGGGATAAAAGAGGAAACGACGCATCATATGACATTTTAAATTGCCGACAATGGGAAGGACCGTATGAAGTTATAAAGAAAATAAATGACACATAAATATTCACATAAATCGTCTTGCACCTTTTGCTGGCTCAAATAATGTTGAAGAAGCAAGAACCATACGTGGACAACCATGAACCGAATTTCAAAGATTTTATGTCGTATTACGAATCGGAGGTCCAGCAAGATCTTTTTACAGTTCTAGAAGACGTTTCTATTGCACACTGTGTAGCCCAAGATCTACGAATGACCAGAGGAATTGCATCGATCTTTCGAAAAAAGTTTTGCCGTCTGAATGAGTTGCAAGATCAAGAACCCAGAGTAGGAACAGTGCTGCGACTGGAAGATGGCAACCAATCGTTGTTTTACCTTTTTCTTCTTCTTCTAGGTACCATGACCGTTTAACGATCGTTGGCGATCATTCTGGCTATCATGTTTGCAATCATTATTTTGTTGGTAGCCGCTCGGAAAAGTTGTATAGCGGTGAGACCAAACCACTGTCTGAGATTTTTGAGCCAGGAAGTTCTTCGTCTGCCGGGGCGTCTCTTACTATTAAACTTACCCTGTTTTAAAAGATGTAGAATGTCATACTTTTCTGGGTGTCTCATGATATGTCCGACTGTTTTCGTTGTTTTACAATATTGACCACTTACTTACTCTTAGCATTTTACCTAATAACCAAGAAATAATTTGGAGAAAAAACAACCTAAAGAAATTGGCTGTACCCAAGGTAGGCCGTGGGTTGGTAGAACTGGGCTGGAAGATCGTGAGAAGCATGTTGGAAATTATTTTCCAAGACACAGGCATACAAATCACAGTGTGCTGCTTCAACCCGAATAGATTATGCCCTTTAAAAACGATGGATTGTTACTTTTTCTTGAAATACTTTTGCAGTCGTTACATTACGTTACATTATAATACTTTACCCTCACCTGGAACTGCTTTAAATTAACCACGCACGTTTGGGACGTCCTGTATATTACATTTTACCATTTTCTGGCGTTGAACTAGTTTCAACTCTTTCATTCGCTGGTAAAGTTGATTTTTTTTTTACCGACTCTGCTTGTGATAAGTCTAGCGGGATAATATTAAAATTATTTTTTGGAGAGTTATATTGAAAAAGTTTAATACACTTATTAAAAGTCTTTTGAATTATTAGGTCCTAATTGGATTCGGGAGATGCTTTTTTTAATTTTCACATTTTTCTGGGTCGAATTAATTACGGAAATTTATCGCAAGCTTGATTATTTTAATTTTAATTTTGACTTTAAGGGGACTGTTACAAATTTTTGATACCTTTTATTTTAAAAACGAAATCAAAATGTAAGCGTTTAATAAAATATTCGAAATTTTAGTTTTAAAATTAAAAAAAAAAACTCTACTATTTACATCTACACTAGGGTGTTTTATTTTTTGTCGAAATATTTTTTAGGTACATACATACATACATATAGTCACGACTTTCTCCCGTAGGGGTAGGCAGAGACCACTTCCTTCCACTTCCGCTACGGTTCTTACACACATCTTTTGCTTCCTCTATTTTCATCAATGTCCCACCTGAAAATCTGATAATTTATAAAAATAAAAAATATTTCTATTGGAAAAAAAATTCCAAGTCAATTATAGGCTTTGCTTATTCAAAAATTCGATTTCCGACATAAATAACACGGGAAATTTTTTTCAACTCGATTTTTCGTATTAAAAACTTATGTTTACTGCAGTAAAAGTATAAATGAATTTAGGAACAGCGCCACCGTGCCATAAAACAAAACTAGAAGAAGTTTGAAAATTAAAATATGCGCGAAAATTTAAATTTTGGTTCATTAATTTTACGATTTCATAGTAAATATGGATTACAATTTATCTTTATTTACTAAATACAAAAACAAAAATACCAACCAGGAAAGCGGTAGTCATAGAAGATCAAAAGATCTAGGTAACATAGGTGCCGATACCAATGGCCCAACCGCAAGATTATAATGTACTAAATACAAAATTGCCGTTTCTAAAATGAACATTTAATAACTTTGTAGCCTTTATTGTATACTAGCAGAACCCGGCAGACGTTGTCCTACCCGAACGTTAGCTTGCCTGCTTTTGGGAATATCACTATCATACTCAGCGACCCCAAAAACTATTAATTCGACACTAAATCGTCTTTTTTAATAGTTTTTATATTTAATATACTTCCTAACTCTTTTATATGGGTACTACCATAATTAGGAATGTTACTATCAAAGTTAGCAACCTCAAAAACTATGAATTCGACATTAATATCAACCGTTTTTCATTGTTTTATTATTTCATCGCTTCTCACCCCTTTCGTATACGTATTAACAAAATTGGGAATATCACTATTAAACTCAGTGACCCTAAAAATTACGAACTTGACACTAATATCGCCAATTTTTAATAGTTTTTATATTTCAGCACCCTTTTACCTTTGGGAATATCACTATTAAACTCGGAACCTCGAAAACTATGAATTTAACACTAATATAGGTGTTTTTAATATTTTTTATATTTCAACCCTCTCTTATCTCTTTCGTAGGCTTGCCTGCTTTGCGAATGTCACTATCAAACTCAGAGACCCCAATAACTATTAATGAAAGATAGGTTAGCTGAAATCCCGGGCCTCTAATAGATTAAGGGTTATGCGCAAAAGATCTGATAGGTCGAGGTGCTTGAGAGGCTGCATAGCCTTCACGACCTCCCCTACAACTTACAACCTAGGTTAGCTGGACGTCCTTTGACACAATAAATTTTATTTTATTTTTGAAAAATTGCCTACTTATATATATTTTTTCACTTGCGAAAAACTCCCTCAATGAAAGATAGGTTAGCTTTACGTCCTTTGAACCCCAGATGGAGTTGGGGCCGGTGTTTTCAGCAGGAAACCAAAGATTGAAATATCTACCAGTCTTGGTAGGTATGCCACAATCTTTCAGGCTGAAATATTCGCTATCGAATTGTGTGAAAGAGAGTTGACCAACAGACCTCTAGCAAACAAAAACATAAATATAATATCAGACAGCCAGGCCGCTTTAAAAGCACTGAGCTCCAACAAGATAAATTCTAAACTTGTATGGAATTGCATCGAATCCTTAGAGTACCTTGGTGCGAACAACAGGGTGACCCTACTGTGGGTACCTGGGCACCAGGGGGTGAAAGGAAACGAAAAAGCCGACACCCTTGCAAAACAGGGGGACGAATCTGCGTTCACTGGACCAGAACCGGTTTTTGGAGTCACCACAAGTGCCGCCAAAACAATTATTTCGGACTGGGCGGAGAGGAAAATACTCACGTACTGGTCCGACTTACCAGGGCTAACCCACTCGAAGGCGTTTTTACCGTTACAACCCTCGAGAAACACAACTAAGCAGATCCTAGAATGGAGCAGAAATGACCTGCGTATTCTAACAGGACTGCTTACGGGACACTGTCGTCTGAGATACCACCTCAGAAAGATAGATCTGAACCAACAAACGGACTGTCGGTTCTGCTGCGTGGAAGACGAAACTGCTGAACATATACTATGTTCATGCCCCGGCCTGGGAAGAATAAGGTTCAATATATTTGGTTACACTAACCTAGAACCTACCGATTTTAAAAAAATCTCACCCTATACAACCATGAACTTCGTAAGAAGGGCTGGATTGTACAGTGAACTGTAGCCTCTAGGGGTGAGCCACAATAGACCTACTAAGGGTCGCGGTGGAGGGGCGACCACGCCCCACTCACATAAAACCTAACCTAACCTACGTCCTTTAAAAATGTAAACATTTTTTCTAGAATAAAATTTACGCTGTCTCTTCGACAGATAAAGTTCCCGAAAATATACAACTACATGAACAGGAAAAACTTTACAAAATATTACCGTGAATACAGAGCACAACATAAAGAGAAACTACCATTGACGCAGTTTTTGCAAGAAATATTGCTAAATTCATAGTTTGAAGTGTTATTTCATCTGCGCGTAGGGACTCCACGCGCCAGTTTTTTTTATATTTCAACCCCACCTCACCTCTTTTGTTGCTTCCATCACTACCAAACTTCAAAGAATCACCCGCTGGGCTAATCTAAATCTGTCCAGTTGTTTTGGACTCCATATATTAACCCTCTCCTCTCATCTCTTTCGTTGATCCGATTGTTACCAAACTTTACACGATCACCTTCCGGTCTAATCTAAAGATCGCCTAAAAATTTCATTAGAATCATTTTAATCGTCTTCTTAGGTCTTAATATCGCAAAAAAATATTCTTACCAAATTTCAAGTCTGTACGAGCTATAGTTAAGAAAAAAATTTCATTAACACAGTCTCTTTTGAGGAGGAATTTGTAAAAACCGTTCTTTTTTGGTCTTAAGACAACAAAAGAAAGGCTGCTACCAAATTTCAAGCTTAAGTTAAAATTTAAATTTTTTATTATTAACGCCCACCCATCCCGTTTGGGGGTAAAATTTCGTAAAATCCGTTCTTAGCTGACCTCTACTCGGCGAAAGGAATATTTCTACCAAATTTCAAGTCTCCAGGTCTTATGGTTCCAGAGATATCGTTATGAGTCAATATTTTTTTTTATGTTCTGGTTTCCACGAAAAGGGATATCCTGTAACATCGTGGGAACCAAGGGAAAGAAGGTAGGAGTTGGTGTTCTTCTTAAATTTTTAGAGGTTGCATGCCTCGGGGAACACTTCCCTAGGCAATGAGTTCCAAAGCCTCGCAATTCGTTAGATGAATGAGTCTTTGGAAAGTGATGTTCTGCAGGTCTCCAAAGTGACCACGAAGGGGTGTGAAGACTGAACTTGACGGGTTAATCTCGAAGAGACTGCCAAAGGAGGAACGATTGTTGATATTTCAGAAGAGCATCCCCATGAAAATATCGCCAAATCGCCAACTTTTCTACGGTGTTCCAGACAAGTGAGCGAGTTTGTAAGCGAGGCATCACCGACGAGACGAATTGCTCTTTTTTGGACAGAATCCAATAGCTTCAGGATATGTTTAGGTGCCACACTTCAAATATGGGAACAGTACTCCAGTACAGTTCGGATCTGTGCCTTATAGATCATAAGCAGCTGACTGGAAGTGAAATAGCTCTAGATATAGATTTCATCGACTGATGATTCGCTAAAACGTTTAGGATTCATTTTACGAATTTCTTGAAAATGTATAACAGACGCGTCAGATCAAGAAAATACATTGTCATGTGGTTGTCATTCCATAAAAACAATGTACATGAATAATTCTTGCTGGAATAATGTAAGTAGATTGATGTTTTGATTGGCTAGAACGTATATGAACTACTGAAATTGAAAATTTCTATTAGTTTCGAGAACCGTCAAAAAATGATCAATAGGAGAATGACCGACAAAACAAAATGGAAGAGACCTGACTCGATTTTAATATATTACCAGCCCTGTTAAAATTTTCAACTACTCGCATAAGTTTCTGGATCGACGTTAAGATATGGAAAACCTCCCGGGCTATTCCGGAACTTCTTGAAGATAGAAATTTATTTGTACCGTAATTATTCTCTATTGAGTTTCTGTATCAGTTCGATAGTTAACCTATTCTCCGGAGACGTCGTAGATGGCGCTCTACGCTAATCGAGTTTTATGGTGTTATAGCTTCGTGTTTCGGATGTTATGCCACAAGATAGAAATTGTCTTTAAGTAAATGCGGTAACTTGTGAAATTTCCTAAATGGAACTTTCATATTTTGAACCACATTGAACTACCAAGGATCCGCTATACAGGTTGTCGCTGAAATTATTCAGTGAAAACGTTTCATCGCTATACAATTTTTTATAAACCTTACCACCGGGTCAAAAACTTATAAAAGAAGGAATAAAAATAAAATAAATGGTTTAGTAGAGACTTTCTATCACGATGTTTTTGTCTGTTTTCCCAGTATATTCCCCACATATGCAGGGTGATTCGGACACGGAAGTACTTCCAATACCGACTTAAAACCTCCTCTATCTCTGTCGTCTGCTTCCCCTGCAGGACCGCCGTTAGGCATTACTTCGCAGGCAGGCGGAGGATCTAGCTATACAGCTCTTCCATCAATTGCTTCCTTCTTTCTTTTTTTTTCTGCATCGCGAAGTTCTTTCAGTACCTTAGCTGCGAACGTGCTCTTTGCTGTCCACGCAGTCTCTGATGAGAGCATAGCTTCCAACATATTGTCGGGCGTGATCCTTCGTAAAAGTGCTGTATCCCTGGTACAACGAAGCATGTTGAAGCGCAGGTATCGGAAGAATACGTGCTTCGCATTTTCGTTGACTCCTGCACAGGTTGGAAACGCCGCGGAATCTTCATGTCTAAACCTGTAAAGGATCTGAAGGATGTGAAAGATCCATGTTCGGAGAACAATTGGGTTATATAATAATTAACCTCTCCGGTTAATCCAGGTATCTACTGCGGGAGAAGGTGGTGAGTCCATCTATCTTTGGTCGAGGCGTCCCATAACATTTGCCAGCGACCTATGCTATTTCTCCGCTAATTTTTCCTAGCTCTACTGGGCTCAGCGTGGTCGATCCTCTCTGCCGGTAAAGGAATCTCCTTTCCTCCGCTAACACTCCAATGGGTAGCATTCCAGCGATGACACATGTTGCGTCCTCGGACACTGTGCGGTATGCGCTGGCAACTCTTAGGGCGCTCAGTCGATAGACAGATGCTATTTTCCGTCGTGATTCCTGCGTTTGCAATACGTTGGCTCTGATGGCAATGCCATATGTGATCAAAAATGTAACCACTGATGACAACAAAGCTCTCCTTCTTTGTTTTGGGCCTCCTTTGTTTGGCATGAGTCGTGATAGGATGTTCCTCACTTTAGAAGCCTTTACACCTACGAACTCTGCTTGCTGTTTAAAGTTTAGCCTGGCATCGATCATTACTCCCAAGTATCGTATGAACGGTTGGAATGTGATTCTGCACTCCCCAAGTTGCAGCTCTTTTGTCTCTACGTGTTGTCTACTGGTAATCAGCACTGTCTCTGTTTTGTGCTCTGCTAGTTTTAGGTCGACTAAGTCTATACACCTACCAATTTTCTCGAGGGCCGTATCAAAAGCAAAATTGATCTCCTCCACGTACTTTGCCACAATTACCACGGCTACGTCGTCCGCGAGTGCTGGCTTTTATTTGGTTATTGTTAAAACACTATTGGAGCCACACCTTTGTCGCTTTATGACATCTCAAAAGGAAGTTCTGAGAATGATTTTTTTTTTATGAAAATAGTCGCAAAAATGGTAGACCTATCGTGTGGGCCGCGGACAGCCCGCACTGCGACTATTAGAAGGGAAGGGATTATAGAAAGGAAATGATTGTGGACACGCTTTTTAAAAAGTTGCAGGTCATAGTTCTCTGGAAAAACTCATTTTGGAAGCTTATTCCATTCCGTAGCAGCCCTGTAAAAAAAGATTCTTGATAAAGATTGGTCCTTGTAGTGTCAATCTTGAGAGTAAATGGGTGAGACTGATCAGCGTGCCGAGTTCTTCGACCGAATGTGGCCAATGGTGGTACAAGAGTTTTTATTTCTTTGGAGCATCTGCCATGGAAATATCTGTAGAGCAATGACTGGTCTGTGTGCGTGTGTGTGTGTGTGTGTGCGTGTGTGTGTGTGTGTGTGTGTGTGTGTGTGTGTGTGTGTGTGTGTGTGTGTGTGTGTGTGTGTGTGTGTGTGTGTGTGTGTGTGTGTGTGTGTGTGTGTGTGTGTGTGTGTGTGTGTGTGTGTGTGTGTGTGTGTGTGTGTGTGTGTGTGTGTGTGTGTGTGTGTGTGTGTGTGTGTGTGTGTGTGTGTGTGTGTGTGTGTGTGTGTGTGTGTGTGTGTGTGTGTGTGTGTGTGTGTGTGTGTGTGTGTGTGTGTGTGTGTGTGTGTGTGTGTGTGTGTGTGTGTGTGTGTGTGTGTGTGTGTGTGTGTGTGTGTGTGTGTGTGTGTGTGTGTGTGTGTGTGTGTGTGTGTGTGTGTTGCCCGAAGGACAAGACCGAGTTCGAAGATGGACAATATCGATACATTCCTTCAGTTAGCTGCCGTATAAAGTGATCCTTAAATTTACCGTATTTTGCACTTTTCTCACGATAACTTTAAAAGGAGAGCTAGCGCGATAAAAATTTCGGGTATTTTTTTTTCTTTTTTGACTTTTTTGAACCGAAGGGTAGCTATTTTAAATAAAAAAGAGCCCTTGGTTTGGAAAAATTAGTTTTGCTACGGCAATACTGTTTATTAATCCTGGTGTCACTCCCGAGTGACGACTAAAAAGGAATTCTGTATCAAATGAGGACGGATCAGTTGTTCATATTATCCATATAAATTGTTTAGTGAAGACTTTCCACGCGATTCTATTGTTTGTCCACTCTGCCAGAAGTAGTCTCATGTCGCATTAAAACCAGTCTACTATGATCAACATAGTGTTAAACAATTTATAGCGAAATTGTTAACGCAACTCTGCAAATAGTCAAAGTGATCATGAATGTTTCGGTCTCGAATTAATTCATACAATTTGGCTAATTAGCAAAATCGGTAGAGCTGAAAATATATATACACACACACACGGGTATTCGAAGAGCATTCCGTTATGGGATCGGGCAATTTATGAAGGTGGGGATTGCTGTTAGGGAGATCCTTACGAGGATAGTTCACGAATTGTTGTCCCTAACATACAAGCAAACACATGAAAAAAATGAAACTAAATAATTTTTCAAAATAGTCACCTGCAACGTTTATACACTTGGTATATCGGAATAGTCAAGGTCGATGGCAGGATCTCTAAAACCCTTAACTTACAACTGTAGTTCCCTTAGCCAGGAAAACATGTAAAAAAAGGTTAAAAAAGGCCCAATGAACTCAGTTGACCGTTCACGGGAATAACTTTGAACTCACTTAGAACGTGTCGCCAGACGCACGTAATTATGTTTATGCTTATTAATCATTCGTATTTATTTCGCAACCAAGTGTCTCGGAATTGATCGAGTGTTGATGTTTTATTTTGACGAGTCGTTACGCTGTCCCACTTTAGGTAGCGACGGTCAAGTTCACGACAGAAATGTTAAACCGCACAAACTAAATTAAACATATTTTAAGTTCAACGTTCTTTTACTTAACGAAAGTTTTCCCTAAAACTTTAACGAACCTACGAGCAAGAGACCTAAAAATACATGGCGATCCTAATGCCAAGAATGCATCTTGTCGCCCTTGCTATCCGTTTGCCACGTCTTTTTCGTTCTCTAAAGAGTACTCTGCCAGTGGTCTCTCTACTGGCAAATTATGCCCGAGTAATTTGGAAAGTCGCTTGGCCAACCATCTTCGCAAATCTATGTTCCAAACTCATAATCGCACTCGTCCTTGTTGATAGCTAGCCCATCCACACAGAAATGCAAACCAAACAATAATATAGCTGACAACACACGACAATCGAGGCCAAAAATCAAAGCAAAAATCTAATAACAAAAACCCCCACTCCATCTCCATCGATTAACAAAAATGTCACAGCCATTAATAATTAAATCCTAACACTGCAAGGTATGCAACACTATTTACAACGAGTGATAAATTTAAATCACAACAAAATACGGTAAGCGAAACTATTTACGAGCACCTGAGAAATACAAAACTATCAGAGATCCAATTAATAATGGAACTGTAGAAGGGAAAAAAAAAGCACTTAACACGTTCCATCTCTCTTTGCATTACCTTAGCTGATTGACGGTCTTTTTTGCTAGTGCCATTGTTTATAGGCCATATGTCGCTACTGGCAACAGGCAAGTGTCAAAAACCTTTCTTTTAAAATATATAGGGATGTACATGTAATGTACATGAAGTTATAGGTATTCGATTCCGCCCATAACAAGCGCGCCCATAGTGTGTGGTATGTCACTTAAAATGTATGTTAGCTGCTTATTTTTGCATAAAAATTGAAACGTTTATGTAATGACGGTCCTGCTTCGTTCTTAACCTTTAGGGGGGAACGCGTCGGCATCATAATCGTATATTTGGTGGAAATCGAAGAAATAAATCGAAAGAAATTTATATTGGAACTGGTGCCGTTGAAAGGAACTCGGGTCATTTAATTGTAACTCTTATCCCTTACAACTTTGTGGGTGGACCTTTAAAGTTCGCTGAAGTTTGTGCATCGCAACAGTTTACGAAGCATATTGAGGTCAGAACGAACCGTATTACTTTCCGAATTTATGTATCAGTCCCGATAAATTAAAATAACTGCTGGTTATTACCTACGATGTCTAACTCGGAATTTCGCTGAAAAAATCGCGAGAAAGTATCTTTTAAATTAATATGGTACCATATAATTGACCATACAGGTATTGCAATAAGTTTGTGCTTTAAATATATATAACGATTTTAAAATTTTCAGTTACAAATTTATCAAGAAAATAAATAAAATTTGTAAAATTAAAAAAAATTATTTTTTTTTTTAAAATTATGTAAAATTATTTTTTTTATATATATATAAAAAATAATAAAAAAAATTATTTTAGTCAAATCTTAAAATATTAAAATTTTTATTTTATTTAATTAATTAATAAGTCTTATTATTAAGTAAATTAATTATTAGAGCATAGACTTTCTCAATCCCAGTAGTCGGTTTCTTAAATTTTAAAAGGAAATATGTTTTAAAACATTAACTCGTTGATTATAATTCGATTTTTAGTACTAGAACAAAATAAACAGATAACCCAAAATACATAAACAGAAGAAACATAAAATATATTAAAACCTTTGAAATAAACTTATAATTATAATGAAACTTTCACTCACGCATTCAGACAAAAATAATTTTTTTTTTTTTATAAATTATAAATAAATTTTATAGCAACAAAAAAAAACTTATAACAGTAATTAACTGTATGGTAATTTTAAAACAAAAAACAAATAAAATTGGTAACACTGAAATGGTTGACTTCTGTCAAAGTCAATGTAAAAGTTTAGTTGATGCTGCTTGGTGACTAGTTCATAGCCTACTAGTTACTTCTTTTAAAAAAAATTAGCACTGGCTCACAATTAAAATTCAGAAAATTTACCTTCTAAATCGCTGGGTCGATGATGTCCTCGGAAATAACGGTAAATCTTATTTTGTTCGCTTTCTTTTAAAACACTAAATTAGGTTATAATTCGCTTAATTTACTTTTTATATCTTTCAATATGGCTACTACCCCTTTCTGTAGATCAATTTAATATAACAATAAAAAAATTTAAAATTCCAGGATTATAAACTTATTTGCTGACACATTAACAAAACTGAACGAAAGGATTTACAGAATGGCTTCTTACAAAAAATGATTTTCACATCAAACAAGTTATTTCAAAACTGAGATATTTTTAAAATGGCCAAAAGGCAATAATCTCTCTATATCTACCAAAAACCACTGACTGCCCCACGATCTGGCGATCGACTCTCTATTTATACCAAAGTTAATATCCAAGTAGGCTTACTTCTCGAAACAACATCAGCCAATTAAAATTCTGCCAATTTGGGGATAAAACCTTAAAGACTATTTATTTTTAACAAAAGGTAATTTTAATTAAAAGAAATAAATCATTATAAATTAAAATTAATTAGTAATTATTCTTATATAAACTTGTCATCTTTATTGTAGATTTTTCAAATTTTCAAATCATTAAATTTTTAGTTGGCAATGAAATTCTCTAAAAATTACTATATTTTAAAAGGTTTTTTTTGTATTGTCAAATAATTTAGTGACGAAATAAATACAAGGTATATTAAAACATTTTTTTTCTTGAAATTTGTAGCATTTGAAATTGCTACCTGTTAATTTTGTTTTTTTATATAATAAATTTTTCATTTATTGGGCATCGCACTTACAGAGAACATTCAGTTTTGATATCAAATTCCTGAATAAAACATCTATTAAAACCACTATTTCAAAACAAACATCACATATAGTTGAATGCTAGTAAATTCACAGGTTTCCAACACTAGGTAATACTCTTGCTTCTGACATTCTAAGGGCTGTTGAAAGTGATGTAATTAAGCTGCAGGAGTCTTATGATTTCTGGCTATCTGTCTGATCCTAGGCCTGAAATTGAAGATAGTAAAGTCAATAAAAACATCCATTCACATGTAAGCAGGCGACATACCGTTGTTTTCTCTAGTGTGATGAATTCTAGGCTATTGAAGGTTGTCCCAGGATTTTGTTGATTCTGAATGAGATCTCTGGGTATTTACTGAGTGTTTTCTCTATTTTTCATAATATAATCCTATGGATTCTTATAGGTTATATTTATTTTCTAGACGCCGATGTCATTGTTTGGGTTGTCATTGATCTTCTTTCATAGAACTTCTGTCATCGATCTTCGGTCTCAAGTCGGTTAGCCGTAAATGTTCGTGCCCGTAGCAGAAAAGAAAGAAGAAAAATGGTCTTTTTTGATTACTTTCGTTGGATTCCGTTCTGTCAAATGGGATAGCATTTATGGTTCTGACCAATGAGAGGCTAGGAATTCAAAACTGGCGCTGATTTCATACAGGATGTGCAGTTGATTTGGCAATTTTTGGAAATAGGAGATGGTATCCGTCCTCTAGCTGCGAACTGGGGTTGGTTCTTTTTCGGTATGGCCATGATGAGATGCGCTTGACTCGTTTTTGAGATTCTTTTTTCGGTGTGTTTAACCGGAAATTAACCCTTTTGGGGGAATCTACGTAAGTGCCGTTGGGGCCGAGTTCAAGTCGCACCCATCATTTGTGGTTTTTGGAGCCTTTATATGGGGATTTGTGCCGACCGCCGGGAGAGTGCCATGCGGTAGGAACGCCGCCATTTTTGTCCTGATGTCCTGTTAGTCCTGTTTGCTGTTTTGGCTATCTTCTAGTTTTACCTCCCTTCTCAGAAGGTAAGTTATGACTTTTGAACCAGCAATGATATCGATCAGGTTGAAAATATACCTACTTCATTTTTTTGGTTTTTTCTTTTGCACATGTCCTCTCATGAGACTATTTTTTTGTTAGGGTGTTAGGGTACAGCTTAGCCCTCATCATTAGACTCCTGGAAATCGACAGACAACCACCGGATGAGGACCAGTAGTAGCCGGTAGAGGCTGGCGACCTGCTGAGCTGCATCATCGACCCCTGGCTGACCTGGAAGGTTGAGCCTTCTTCTTATCTTCTCTTCGTTTTGCTGAGCTGTTTCCTGTCTGTTTCCTGTCTGTTTCCTATCTAATTCCTGTCTTCTTCCTGTCTTCGTTTTTGCTGTCTTCAACTACATCAAGTGGACCTTGGATGGAGGCTACATATATGGACCATTGGACCTTAACACCAGGTTTTTTTACACCTTCAGTGTTCTCTTACTTTTTGAGATTTATTTATAACTAATTATTCATATTAGTATTTATCATACCATCATTTTTGTTAATAACTAATTATTGATATCACATATCATACCACCGTGATAATTTTATTAACTATAATCTAAAGAGCTCTTGTGAAGTTCTCACGTAGTACTATGTGACAGCGGATTTAGTCACAGGTTTATTTCTTACCAATATACCTTATTTTGGTTACTTTGAGAGGTATAACACCCGGTATATAAATGTATGTATCTTGATATGATATATTAGTTAATATTGTTATATGTATTATATGTGGTAATATATTATAATATATATTATTTAATTGATTTTACTATTACTGATATGATCTATTACTCTGGTCCATAACATATTTTTGCTTTGTCCATTTTGGTGTTTTTATTATATTCTTATATGTGATATGGTTTTTATTTTCCTATTTGCCCAACCCGGATATCTAAGAAAATTTAATTCTATATCATTTCAGGTATTTGTTGAAGTAGGTATTTGGTTTTCTCAATTCTCCAAATATAGTATAGCAATTATTAAAATTGAGTGGCGCCCTTTTGAATTTGAATTTTCAATCTTAGAGCCATAAACAATTCGAACTCACTTATCTGTTCTCCGGCGAACAGCTGCCGTCAGCACATTGTGTTCTATTTTTTTATTTCATTTTGTGAATATAATAAAGTAGGTCACAAATTTTGAACAATCTAAATATTAATTTATATTATATTTTTTAGATAGAGCAAATATCGCTTATGTTTTCGATATAAGTTGGATCTCTCGGAATGGTACAAACAACCCAGAAATTCTTGTTACAAAATTACTTTTGTCAATCAGGATTAAGTATACTTAAAAAAAAATAAATTTACCTAAAAATTTACATAATTCTTTTAAGAACAAATAATTCTCTTATTATACTATTTACATGTTACATATAGTTAAACATTAAACAAATTAATGTTTTTATTCCACATATATATATATATATATATATATATATATATATATATATATATATATATATATATATATATATATATATATATATATATATGATGAAATATCGATGCGGGATTGCATCCGTTTGTTAGTTAAAAACTGTTTGGTTTTTGGCAGACGTTTCGCCAAGATCTCACTTGGCATTTTCAATGCGTAGTCTTCGCTGGTCGGCTAAGGACTGAGTCAGGAAAATTGAGCAAAAATGTAGAGATGAGTCGGAGTGTACGCCAGATCTGCATATTGTCTCCTCTTTAATACAATTTGTATTCGGATATTATTTTCAAGAAAGCATTGGAGACCGATATTGGTATTAAGATAAATGGACTTTCTATAAACAACTTGAGATATGCAGATGATACGTTTATTATGGTGGAAAGCAGAAAGTAGCTCCAACAACTTCTAAACAGCGTGACGGACGCCAGCACAGAAATGGAACAGATATAATCTAAGATCCTGAGGTAGAAATTAAAAGATAGCACGCTCTACATTCTGTGCGATGAAGCCACTATTTTGTAATAGTGGCTTAAGTATGACTTTTGTTAACGAATGATTAAATGCTAGGTTTGGCCTATTCTGCTGTATGGAGTTAAATCCTGGACACTAAAGACCAATAGGTTGAATCGCCCGAAAGCAATTGAGTTGTGGATACTGCGACGGATTTTAAAAATTCCCTGGACTGCAAGGATGACCAACGACGAGGTTTTAAGAAGAGCACGGACAGATCGTAAGCTCATCATAGTAGTAAGATGGTGGTGTATCTAGAATTATAATGGCATTATAAGGTAAGATGAATGGCTGACGGGGAGTGATCAAAAAGCAGATGTCCTGGCTGCGTAACGTCCGAGACTGGACTGGTGTACAAGCTGCAGGAGAACTCTTCAGACTGGCCGAAGACAGAGATGCGTTTTCACAAGTGGTTGCCAACGTCAGATAGCTGATAGGGCACTCAAAGAGGAAGAAGAAATACGCCAAGGAATATTATTCCGGAGGGGGTTTGAATTATTAAAAGGTCTACTCTACAAAAAAGAGCAAAAAGAATATTATGTGGTCTGAAAATTGTTCACAGCCAATGACAAGAATGTTCCAGTACCTTCCCAACCAATCTCGATTTTTCAAAAGAGCAGTTTGTCTTTTCTCGATTCAGCACTAAATATACCTACAAATCATCGTTTAGATGAAGCTCATTTATGGTTTAACGACTTTGTTAACAAATTAAAATTGTCGGTTTTGCTTTTTAAACTGTACCTTAAGTTCTTTGTTGTTGCTTAGTCTGATCAGCTTCTTGTAATATGACATCCGTAATGGAAAACTACAGTAATGAAGCCCCATTTACATTTGATGCACCCCCAATTTTTGTTTTTGCTCACGTGGACCCTTTGCAGTTGAATATCGACCACCAGGGGTCGATAAGGACCACTTTGGAAATCACGGTCGAAGAGACACACTGACATTTATGAAAATGTCACCGCGCCAATCCCACAGCACCGTTGTAGTTGCCTTACGACTTATATTTAGAAGGTCTTCGTACTTAGCAAACATCGTTTTCCATTTACAACAAATTAACAGCAATTAAACTGTGCACCGCTGCTTTTATTCTGATAAGGACTGTTCAAGGATTAACGATCCTGCTATAAAATAAAGTTAATGATTCTCAATTAGGAATTCCAGACCCGCGTCCAAATTAAGCATTCATTTCATTGTTTCATTAAATCTGTAAATATCCAAAGAGATTTCTCGCAACAAATAAAAATTAGAAAGTGCTTTTAACCGTGCCTGAAATTAGAATTCGTGAATATTTGACGAAAGGGTCCGAAGTAGGCGCGAGAAAAAATCATCGTATAGAGAACCGACCTTTTATAAATGACTTTCCTAAATGGTGGCTCTCTCCCCAATAAAAAGGTGTGTTTGGTTCGAGGAAAAGAAAGCTCAAACTTTTAAAATATATTCTCCACTTCATCATAATCCGCGCGGTATATTTTGGTAATCCAAATTTGCGGTTCCACAATTATTCAACACCACTTCGCATAGGTTCATAAATCCTTCGAGTTTTCAGCGAAGCGGGGTCGCGGGACGGACGAGGGGCCTGCCGACGACCGACGGTAAGAGCAGCACTCAGTTGAAGGATTCTCTAATCTTAATGAATTTGGCTTTAAAATTTTCGGCCGTTACCTTTAGCCAGCACTGCAGCAGAACCGGCTTCCAAATCCATGGAAAAGTATACACAAACATGCTGTCCAACTATAACAGTAACAGAAACTTCTTCAAGTAAAACTTCCACTTTTAATAATACATAAATCATCCTAGCAAAGTTGATTAATTATAATAACATTTATAAAAAATGTGTAAAAATCACACTTAAATATTTTTTTGAGCATTATTTATTTAAGCAGCAATCAAAAATTACAATTTATCAGCTATTTTGTTGTCTACCATCTCATTTAAGGTCTAATCCTGTGGTGAAACGCGTTTTGACGACCTACAAAATATCCTTGAACAAAACATCCCCCAAAACATCATGTGAAGATTACAAATATGTAGGAATAACATTCGATAAAACAGGAAAAGATGAGAAACAACACAATAATTAAAAGTAGCCTACTCTATGGTTCAGAAACATGGAGAATGGCCGAAAGGAATAAAAGAATGCTAGAAGCTACAAAAATGGATGCAGCAAGAATTTCCCGTGCAGATAGAGCGAGAAACGAAGACATCCGACGAAGAATGGGACTGAAGGATACGATCATTAAGGATATCTAACAAAGACAACTCTCTTGGTATGGACATATGGAATGGATATCTAACAAAGACAACTCTCTTGGTATGGACATATGGAATGGATATCTAACAAAGACAACTCTCTTGGTATGGACATATGGAATGGATATCTAACAAAGACAACTCTCTTGGTATGGACATATGGAATGGATCCCCCATCACAAAAAGACAAGAGGAAGACCCAAAATAACATGGAGCAAGGGGATAAAGAAAGCCATGAGTTTAAGAAACCTACAGGAGGGTCAATGGGAGGATCAAAGAAGATGGCGTCTAGATGTCGGACAACGTCATCGTACGTTCTAAACCGATGGATATATATATATATATATATATATATATATATATATATATATATATATATATATATATATATATATATATATTGTTATTATTGAAGTGATAACTTCTTATGGCACGCTGTGAACTTTTTTTGTGATGGGTAAAAAATGTTAAACTCGCGTCAGGACACGTGGGCCTGATCGAAAATTCGTAAGACGGATGTATTTCACTGGAGCAATATAAAATGCGACTTTTCTTGACTGGTAACTTGGCAACCTTATTCAACAAACCGACAAATTCAAGTACATTTTTTATGTCATTTTGACAAATTAATTTAGTAGCTAAATTTAAAATTTAAGTGCTTTTCATTAGTTTATTGATTAAGTTCCGCTTTTGCTGCATTAAAATGGTCCAAGGAGAGGTGTCGTTTCTAGCAGATGTTATGGACACCATAGCGTGTCTTAATGACTCTAATGGTTCTCCCCCCGACAAAATTTTAGATCAAATAATTTATCAGTGCAAGAAGCCGTTAAAAAATGCATCAATTTGTGTTAAAAAAGCATTAAAAACTGGACTGAAAGCTGGTTTGATCAAAGAGAACGGGGGAAGGTTTAAATTAGGTTTTGGTTTGCCGATAACGGAGGCTCGAAGACGAAGAAAAAATAGAAGCAGAAGCCGTAGATGACGTAGCCAAAAGCGACAAAACCGAAAACGAGGTAGCCGAAAACGAAAAAGTCGAGGTAGGAAGAAAAGCGCCATATTGAAAGAAGATCAAGCAAAAAGCGGAAGAAAGAAATCGAAAACATTCAAATATGGTACTGATGTTTAATATATGATTTATAATAAAGCGTTAATAAAAATAATGCATTATTCATAAACTATGGAAATCTGGAGACAATATTTTTCAGTTTAAAAATAATATTTTCACGCGCGTTAATACTTAAGTTTTCACTTCTGCCGGCACTCCCAGAGTGCAACCCGTAAAATTCTTTTCTTAAAAGTTTCTTTCCACACCAAAAAGCTTCATGTTATTTTCTTAAACTTATTTTCTAGGCTTTGCAGGTATATAAACCTTAAATGATAACTTTAGCAACTCTTCTTCTCTCTTTCATGGTAAGCCAATGGCTTGTTTTTTTCTTCGATTTTATTGGCCACGATCCAGATTGTCACTCCATCTCTTTCTTGGCCGACCCATACTTCGTCTTCCGTTTGGCGACTTATCTCAAGCGATACAAACTAGTCTATCTTCTCTCATACGATTTATGTGTTTATTGTTTTCTCTTCGATACCCAATTTTCGATACTCTTCTTATTACACATTTGTCTAATGTTCTCACTCCTTTCTCTATCCATCGATGTCTTCCCTGTAATTCACCTTCGTATCTTCATCTCCGTTGTTTCTAGAAGTTGTTTTGTTTTAGATGTGTCTGGTCTTGTTTTTGCTGTATAAGTCATGATGGGTCTTGTTGCAGTTTTGTAAATCCTTGCTTTTGTTTCTTGATTTAGGTGTTGATTACGCCAAATTATGTTTAGACATCCGGCTACTTCGCTGGCTTTAGCTACTTGTTCGTTTCCGTAACAAGTTTACATCCAAGTGGCTCTTTTGATGTCGTCATACATTTTGTTTCGTCTTTAGCAACGCAAAATCTAAATATCAACCGAAATTTTGAATCGAAGACGACTCTGCGCCGAAAAAGTAATTTTCAACGACACCCGTAACGATCTTGTTATAAAATTTCATTTTGAAGATCCGTATCTGCATTCAATAAATTACGAAACAACTCACAGTCTCCAAACCAGTTCCTCGATATTGATTATTTCCTCTCATCTAATGATTTTCGAGTGCTTGTTATTTTTCTGCCAGGAAAACGTTTAGGTTAAAATGGCACAAAGTTTTTTAAAATGAAAAGTTATATCAAATAAATGCATGATTATATTAGAAGCGATTAACCTATGAAAATATTCGTGATGATTTCGGATCGTTTATGCTCCTCATTACTGAGTTGTACGAGTCGTCAAGTTTGCCCAATGTAATGTGTGAAAGAACTTATTCCTTCTGCGTTGTGATTTTAATGCGGTAATATATTTATTTCCTGGCGTACCTTCGACTTTGCATTCATTATTCTTGATTCATCCATTAGCTTTTATACTTTTATTTATCTTAAACGGAAAGATATTTAAATATGTAAATTGTTCGTAGTTTTATCTTGCATCGAATAAGAAAAGGATATGCTGCATCAGCGGATAAAATTTCATTGATATGCAAGAGAAATGGCGCAATAATCAAACTATAAAGCCGCAGTCGCGAAGCTTCGGGGATGATTTCCACGATTTGCACTTAAAGCAAGTTAAAAATTTAGTTAAACGTTTTAGAGCAACAAAATTCGACTAAACTTCAAAACAAAGTTATCAAATAAGTGAAAAATTATATTTCATTTTTAACTTCCCAGTAGGAAGTTATAGTAATGGATCCGATTTTGGGAATCCCGAATTTCGATAAATTTTCACATCTTTATGTCCCCAGACTCTGCTTGCTGTTTAAAGTTCAGCCTGGCATCGATCATTACTCCCAAGTATCGTATAAACGGTTGGAATGTGATCCTGTACTCCCCAAGTTGCAGCTCTTTTGTCTCTACGTGTTGTCTACAGGTAATCAGCACTGCCTCTGTTTTGTGCTCTGCTGGTTTCAGGCGGACTAAGTCTATACACCTACTAATCTTCTCGAGGGCCGTATCAAAAGCAAAATTGTGTGTGTGTGTGTGTGTGTTTGGAGTTATTTTTCGTCTCGATTATCTCGAAAACAAAAAATGATATCGACGTGGGACTAATTGGATTTTCAGCAAATCGTTAAAGCTGTTTTTTATGAAGAATTAAAAAAATGGTAAACTTTTGGATTTATTTTTGTCTAGATTATCTCGAGAACAAAAAATCATATCGACGTAGGAACAATTGCATTCGACGCACATTTACGCAACTTAAAACTGCGTAGATTTTCAACAAAATCGCTTAAGCTGTTTTTTATGGAGAATTAAAAAAACTGAAAAAAATGGTAAACTTTTGGAATTATTTTTCGTCTTGATTATCTCGAGAACAAAAAATGATATCGACGTGGGAGCAATTGCATTTGACGCATAATTATGCAACTTAGAACTGATTAGATTTTTAGCAAAATCGTTTAAGTTGTTTTTCATGAAGAATTTAAAAAATGATAAACTTTCTGAATTATATTTCGTCTTGATTATCTCGAGAACAAAAAATGATATCGACGTAGGACCAATTGCATTCGACGCATAATTATGCATCTTAGAACTGATTAGATTTTTAGCAAAATCGTTTAAGCTGTTTTTTATGAAGAATTAAAAAAATGGTAAACTTTCGGAATTATTTTTCGTCTCGATTATCTCGAAAACAAAAAATTATATCGACGTGGGACCTATTGCATTTGACGCATAATTATGCAACTTAAATCTGATTGGATTTTTAGCAAAATCAGTCGAGCTGTTTTTTATGGAGAATAAAAAAACTGAAAATAATGGATTAACTTTTGGATTTATTTTTTGTCTAGATTATCCCGAGAACAAAAAATGATATTGACGTGGGACCAATTGCATTCGAAGCATAACTACGCAACTTAGAACTGATTGGATTTTCAGCAAAATTGGTCAAGATGTTAAAATGGCTTCCTGAATTTTGCAATTTATAAATTATACAATTTTCAATACAGAATTTTAAGATATTTTAAATAATATGATTATTGCCTGTTAGAAATATTTGTAATGTAATGACAATTTTTTATGAAAAGAGATAGTTTTAGAAAACAAAAATGGGAATTGGAGAACTTGTGGCAGTATTGAGAAAATTGCATTGAAGACGTTATAACAGTAAAAAATTATTGTTAGTAATAATCAAGTATTGTTTTTAACAATTGAATATCGTTACTAACAAATGATTATAAAAATTAAAAATAAATAAATAAATTTTTTTTTTTCAATTGTTATAAACAATTAAAAATAGCTCCTGCTTATGATATGAAAGAAGAATTTTGAAAGAATTTGGTCGACATAAACAAAATATTATTAATGACAATTATAATTTGTTATAAACAATTTGCAATCATTTTTTAAGTTTTATTTTATACAGAAATCGTATTTCTCCGGCACCACATTTTCAGGTCATCTATTTTATTTTTATTGAACTCTTTAAGTCTACGGCCAGATCAAAAGTACTAGCAACTAACAAGCTTGAATGAAAGTACTGATAAAAGTAGAAGAAGCAAAAACCGTAGCGAAAGTGGCAAGAAGAGGTCTCTGCTAACCCTACGGGGAGAAGTGTGATTATATGTAAGTATACAGTGCAGTCATCAAGTAATTTAGTTATAAACCCACAATATTTTAGAAGTAAATTTTTTAGTTTAAAAATTTTTTTTGTAGGCCGAAATTTTAGCGACATCCTCCGTATTTTTACATGAACTCTTTTGTTATAGAAACAAAAATAACCAAACGGATTATCGGATTTTTTTATTATTATTAGGATAATTTAGGGGTTATTGTCATTATCCACTTCAACAAGTTGGAAATGTTTGCCGAACATTTCCTCTTTCAGAAACGACCCGAAAACAAGCTGTAAAAAAAAAGGAATATCTCTCGAAAAATCTTGAAAGCTTCTTTACCCAACGCAAGTAATTAAATATTAAGGTTGATCCAGCTTCTTTATTATAATTAGATTAGGTAAAGTACCTTTGGCTTTGATGAGTTTTTCAAAAGCAAAACAATAGATCCTCGGAAACCTAATCGACTAAATAAGTTTTAGATGGTTTCTCACTGGAGGATATCTCAAAGTGTGTGTATATAAGAAAGTTCTCTAATCAAATTGAAAACTTTTGTTCGTTCGCGAGTTTATATTTTTTGTTTTTATGTCGAAGAGTATTTTTAAACGTTTTCCATATTTTATCCAACGTAAATCGGTCTTTTTTAATTTTTTTGAACAGAATCGTTTAGTTTTTCACATTACACATACCAGATTAAAAAAGTAATTTATGTGCTATTACTGTCTACTCTGTAACGCTACTTCTTTGTGCGATTTAGTAGAAATCATCACGTAACGAAGCGCATCGGTGGTTCAGTGGTAGAATGCTCGCCTGCCACGCGGGCAGCCCGGGTTTGATCCCCGGCCGATGCATTCTTTTTGTGCTTTTACCACTCAATACTGTAAATTTAGTCCTTTCTTGGGTTCGGTGAGTTTAAACTCTCGATACAGTAAAAAAACATTTTTTAATCCAATACTTTTACACAATAAATTTTTTCTTTATAAATCACTTAGATACTCAACAACTTTTACAACTATTTATATTTCATTATATTTATCAGGTTAATATTTCCTTCGTCTTTTCTCCCTGACTGACTCTAGTTCCTCCCAAGTATCTTTCCACCTCTTTACATTTTTGCTTCCACATTTCGTTTTTTCTTTCGGTAACTAATCTCTTTATTTCTTCGTTCAGTCTAATGTATACTTTCCTGTCTTCTGTGTCTTTTGTGCTAAGCCATGTTTGACACGCTTTCTTTTTATTACTCACCGCTCTTTCTATTTCTTTACACCACCAGTCCGGATTTTCATGTTGGGCTGTAAACCCTTAAGCTTTTTTCGCAGCCCGCTGAATGCATTCTTTAACATTCTGATATTGTAACTCAGCTGTTTCCCTTCTATTAAAGCTTGTCAGTTTTGATGCTAGTCTTAGTTTATAAAGAAACTGTACTCATTCGTGTCTAAGGATATCGATGTTATATTTTATATAAACTTCCTCGTCCTTAGTCTCGTTCTGGGTGTTTGTTCTTCTGTTATGTATGATAATCTTTGCTACCACCATATTATGATCAGACCCGCATTCAGCTCTACGATAGACCCTCACATCATTCCTCAAGTCTTGTATTCTGAGGTTGGTCAATTATGGATCTTAGTTTTTTCTTTGGTTGTTCCCAGGTGTATTTATGAATGTTCTTGTGCTGATAAAAACCGTTCATTATTCTTAAGTTCAGGTTTTGGCATAATTCTATATGTCTTTCCCCGTTGTTATTGATTAGTTCTTCGCCATATCTTCCCAGGACCGCATCTTCTATTTTTCTGCTTACCCGGGCATTAAAATCTGCGCGAAGACATATTTCTTTGAAGTGACTTTCATTAACCAGGACATAAAACTCGTCTTTAACTTTGACGTCGGCATCGTCACTTGGAGCGTGTGCTCCTATAATGACAATCGTTGCTCCGTTCTTTCCAAGTCCATCGTAATAATCTGTTCATCTATCTTTTCCCAATTCTTTATGTGTTTCTTTAGATTTTTATGTATGGCTATAAACACACCTCTTTTTGCTCTGGCGCTTTTTTCTGCTCTACTATAGATGTGGATATAGTCATCTTTTATTTCATTTCCTTTTCCTATCTTCCTGGTTTCGGTGAGAACACATACAACTATCTTTTGTCGCTTTGGTTCCTAAAAAACTTTCGTTTTTTTTTGTTTTTCGTAGCAATCGTTGTCTTGATTGATAAGTTGCTAGCCTTTCGTTCCAACCCTCCTCCTTCATACGTGCTTGGGACCGGCACCATCATCTGACCAGCGGACAGTAGGCGGAGATTACAAGTTCTATTACCACGCATAATATTTATGATCTTGTTGTGGAGTTTTTGATCGAAATTTAAGTATGGTTTTATAGATTTTTGATTGCTATGACCAGTAATTTTCAGCAATTGTTGTTCTTTAACACCGCTTTTTGCCAATTCGCCAACAGCAGTTGATCTATTCGAGTGATTTATCGTTTTGTCCTTTACATTCAAGCCAATTGCTTCGTCAGCAGATTTAGTCCATCCAAAATGCAAAATTAACCGTGCTAACAAATAAAAAAATTAAACCTTAATTTCCAAACAAGAAGTCACTTGTTAAATAAAATTCGTTACCTACGAAATTTTTTTAAAAATATTAGGGGAATTTACTTTCTTCTTCTTCTTCTTATAATAGGAGCTGGTCCTGTTTAGTCCGTTGCGTTTACCATCCTTTGGAGCTCTTCCTGTGACGCTGAGCTCCAACTTTCGTACCATCTCTTCGGTGGTCTGCCTACCGGTCTTCGCGAGTTTGGTTTTCGTGACTTTGCCCACCTTTCATCTGGCATCCTTTTCACATGGTCTTTCCAGCACCTCTTGCGTGTTTTAGCCCATCTTACCACATCCTGTATTTATAGTTCTTCTCCGATATCCTGGCTTCTTATTCTATCCCTGAGGGTAACAGCCTTGATGGTTCTTAGTATTTTCATTTCGTTCGTTCTCATTATTCTTTTCGTTGTTGATGTTTCAGCTCTGGTTTCTGTGGCGTACGTTAAAATAGGTCTTCATCATCATCATCATCCAGCCTTATTCTCTTGTCCATTGCTGAACGTAGGCCTCCTCGAAATATTTCCATCTTTCCCTATTTTGCGCCTCTGCGATCCAGTTCGTGGTTATCCTTTTGAGGTCATCTGTCCATCGTGTCGGTGGTCTACCCCTGCTTCGCTTATCCGATCTCGGTCGCCACTCCAGAACTTTCTTTATCCACCTTCCGTCCTTCATTCTAGCCACGTGTCCTGCCCATCTCCATTTCTGCTTTGTAATTCTCTCTATTATGTCCTCTACCCCCGTTTTTCTCCTTATATCCTCGTTTCTGACTCGGTCGTTAAGGGAAAGTCCTAACATGGATCTCTCCATTTTCCGTTGCGCTACTTGTAGTTTTTTAACTATTGTTTTTGTTAAGGTTAGGGTTTCAGCCCCGTATGTCATAACTGGGAGAAATAGGTCTTACACATGTTTTATAAATCCTCAGCTTGCATTTTGTATTCGTCATTTTATTTCGCCATATGATATCTCTCAGGTATCCGCTGACTCTTGTTGCTTTTATGGCTTGTGTTCGTGCTTCTTCAGTAAGGTTTTTTTCGCTTGATACCTCCACTCCCAGGTAGTTGAATCTTCTCACCTGCTGGATTATCTTATTGTCGACTGCCAGTTTGCTACTATGGGTTCTTTAGAGATAAACATTGACTGTGTTTTTTCTGTTGCGATGTTCATGTTAAATTTGTGTGCTGTTACTGTTGTCTTGTATAACAGGCGTTGTAGGTCGTCTTCATTCTCTGCTATGAGGATTGCATCGTAAGCATAGCATAATACTTTAATAGTGCGATTGCCCATCCCATATCCAGCGTTCACTTTTTTAGTATTTTCAATTATTTGGTCCATAATGATGTTGAACAGAGTGGGACTAAGGCTGTCACCTTGTCGTATGCCCGTGTTGATTTGCACTTCCTTAGACAGTCCATCGTTTACTTTTATTCTAGTTCTACTTCTGCTGTTCAGTTGTTGTATAATTCTTTGGTACCGGCAATCGATGTTGTTCTGGTCTAGAATCTTGATTACGTCATCCAGTCGGACCCTGCCGAAAGCCTTGGTTAAATCCACAAAACAGACAAACAGGGGCTAGTTAAATTCTATCGATTTTTCTCATTTGGCGTCCACCGTTGATCTATTGGACCTAAATCCTTGCTGTTCTTCGGATATTGGCACCTTTTTCATGAGCCTATTAGCGATCATTTTAGTAAAGAGCTTAAGGACCGAGCTCAGTAGCGTTATGTTTCTAAAGTTATCGGGGTTAGTTTTCTCTTCTTGGAATTCACTTTCGTACTTCTTAAATGTGCAGTCTTGCCACGTCTTTTTTTCGTTCTCTAAAGAGTACTTTGCCACGGGTCTCTCTACTGGCAAATTATGCCCGAGCTCAGCCGTAGAGGGCAGAAGAAAAAAAAAATAAAAATATAAAAGTGAGCCGCGCCACCGACTTAGACGGTTCAAGCCGGAAACCCCTAGGTCTTATAGGCACTAGCAGAGCCACACGATAAACAACTAAGATTATGATAAACCAAATAAATAAAATTATAACAAAAATATATTGGATACTTTACTCACACAATAAATTAAAATACACAGCTCAATAACAAAATTATAACAAATATAATCAAAATTAACAGCCAACAATAAATCAAAACTTCAAAATTTACAACTTTATAAGACAACAATAAATCAAAAATCCAAAGTTTACGATTCCATAAAATAATTAAAACAAATGTAAGAATAACAAACCTTATCAGGTTACCAAAAAAAAGTAGTACGCATATAAATCAACTCATTAATAACACTAACTCAAACGTTTACATAAGGCTGCTAATTTACTCACGTTTTTTTTTCCATTTACATAAAGATTTACTCTGTTAAAACAATCGAGCTTATTTAAAAATATTTCTTTTTACGATGGCTGTCCTTCAAACTAGCAATATTGTAGGATATTTACAAATAAGTATGAAGAAAACATTTTTTACTTGGACACAAAGAACTAATGAGAATATTACTTTAATAAAAGTTCAGCCTTGGCATATTATCCAATGCAATAAATAGTTTTTAACAGTGTACCATATTAATAAATTAAAACAAAACTTAATCGTGGTGTCAAAAACAAATCACGTCGTTTAAATATTCTAAAATAAATCACTTGTAACCTTTGGGTATACGAATTCACTACTCCTGTGGCCTACTCCTGTGGCCGGTTTGATTATGGAACTGCACCTGCTATTTAACAATGGCTTCCCTTCATCAGATCCCGCATGCGGATATTTTAACTCGACACCAAAATCCAAAATATCAACAACAAAGGTAATATAGAATGGTCAAGTTAAAAATTAAATGGTTTTTCTTCAAAATCCAATTTGGATGGCCCAAATACAGCCAGATATGAAAGAAAAAACCGTAGAGGTTCTGCTCACGTGTTAATATCAAATCGTTCCAAAAACTCTCACCACCGCCCGACTTCGAAGACTGACACCAAACGACTGACTAAACTACTGACTTCCAGGCCGGATATCAAGAAAATGACACGGGACACGCGTCAGCCAACAATCTTCGCAAATCTATGTTCCAAACTCATAATCGCACTCGTTTGTGTTGATAGCCAGCCCATCCACACAGAAATGCAAACCAAACAATAATATAGCTGACAACACACGACAATCGAGGCCAAAAATCAAAGCAAAAATCTAATAACAAAAACCCCCACTCCATCTCCATCGATTAACAAAAATGTCACAGCCATTAATAATTGAATCCTATCACTACAAGGTATGCAACACTATTTACAACGAGTGATAAATTTAAATTACAACAAAATACGGTAAGCGAAACTATTTACGAACACCTGAGGAATACCAGACTATCAGAGACCCAATTAATAATGGAACTGTAGAAGGGAAAAAAAATAGGCACGTGACATTCTATTACTGGATAATCCGTTACCACCGTATATTCGTGAAATATGCTATGATTTAGACATGATCTGAGCTGACAAAAATAGCGAAAATTACGTGATTGTATCCTTGTTAGAATCACGCCATATACTTTGAAAATAATACGTGTAATTTTACATATTTAAACCCGACTTTTGGTAATTCAGTCAGCTTGAATAATAATCAAAGGAAATATCTATCTCCCGATTTGTTAGTTTGCATTCCGTAAGGCAACGCGCATTGTCATCACCGATAACAATACTAGCTTCTGTGGTATTATTTTGCATTAAGGTGTGTGTATTGTTTCAGAAACTGTATCAGACTATGCAAATGTTTCTCACCCCATTTAAATTACCCAATTATTAGCAATGATTTTGGGAATGTATATTTTCCGACCTCCCAAATTAACCAAAACATTTATTTGCAAATTATCGATAATATACGAAATGTGAAATGAAAATTTCCGAGACACAGTTTGGCTCGTTGTTTGCTACGTCTTTTAGTTCTCTAAAGAGTACTCTGCCAGTGGTCTCTTTACTGGCAAATTATGCCCGAGCTCAGCCGTAGAGGGTAGAAGAAAAAAAATATAAAAGTGAGCCGCGCCACCGACTTAGACGGTACAAGCCGGAAACCCCTAGGTCTTGTAGGCACTAGCAGAGCCACACGATAAACAACAAACAATTATGGTGAACTAGATAAATAAAACTAGATTTACAATTCCTGCAATATATTAATTAAGTAAAAATGATGTTCTGATTTTTTTCAACAAATTCTGTATTTTGTAAAGTGGATTAAACGAATTTAATACACTTTTCTTAAAATAATATTTAAATTAATTATAACAATCTTTCAAACAATAATAAAAACCTAATGATGTACAAAAGAGAATTAAAAACAACAACAAAAAAATGTTCACAATATTTAAAATTTCAAAAATAATTGGTTTTATATAGAATTCCTGATAGCAAAAGATTAACAAAAAAAACATACAAAATAAATGGACTTGCAACAAAAATAATAATTTGAAACCCTCACAATAACCACATAAATTATATTCAGTAATGTATAAATTCAGATTCAACTTGGAACAGATACAAATTTAATGAAAAATAATTTGTTACTTTTAAACTATTGAAAAAACTTAGATCAAGCACATAATAACTGATAAATTAAACTCAATACTATGTAACCATTTGAAAACTTCATTGAGACGCCACTGTTACATCGATGATCCAAGAAACAGAAACACCAGTTAGTATTTTTAAAGATTTACACTGTTAAAAAAATCGAGCTTATTTTAAAAATAATTCTTTTTACGATGTCTGTCCTTCAAAATAGCAATATTGTAGGATATTTACAAATAAGTATGAATAAACGTTTTTACTTGGACACAAAGAACTATTGAGAATATTACTTTAATCAAAGTTCAGACTCGGCATATTATCCAATGCAATAAATAGTTTTCAACAGTGTACCATATTAATAAATTAAAACCAAACCTAATCGCGGTGTCAAAAATAAGTCACGTCGTTTAAATATACTAAAATAAATCACTTGTAACCTTTGGATATACGAATTCACGAATCCTGTTGCCTACTCCTGGCCGGTTTGAATTATGGAACAGTACCTGCTACTTAACAATGGCTTCTCTCCATCAAATCCCGCACGCGGTCATTTTAACTCGACCCCAATATCCAAAATATCCACCACAAAGGCACGACAGAATGGTCAAGTTAAAAATTAAATGGTTTTTCTTCAAAATCCAATTAAGATGGCCCAGATATGAAAAAAAAACCGTAGAAGTTCTGCTCACGTGTTAATATCAAATCGTTCCAAAAACCAAGCGATTCTTGTCCACTCTTCACTCCCAGGCCGGATATCAGAAAAATGACACGTGACCCGCGTCAGCCAACCTTTGCAAATCTATGTTCCCAACTCATAATCGCGCTCGTCCGTGTTGATAGCCAGCCCATCCACACAGAGAAGCAAACCAAACAATATTATAGCTGACAACACACGACAATCGAGGCCAAGAATCAAGGCGAAATCTAATACAAAGACTCACACTCCAATTAACAAAAATGTCACAGCCATTAATAATTAAATCCTCTTCCTACTAGGTATGCAACACTATTTACAACGAACAAAATACGGTATGCAAAACTATTTACGAGCACCAGACTATCAGAGACACAATTAATAATGAAACGGTAGATGGAAAAAAATAGGCACGTGACATGTTTTGAACACACTCGTCTATCACTATTAATGATAAACCACCGAATCGACTTATTTTCTGATAATCTATTCTATCTTTGATTTGCGCAGACGTATAGGGTAGAATCGCGGAGTGGGCGACATCTTTTATTGATCGTATTAACTTCTCGAGGTGTGAACAACAAATCAACCTCCATTTGTTTATACGGGTAAAAAGTGAACTTTATATACTATTTTGAGCACTTTACGCATCAAAAGTGTTATATTTGAACGATATTTTGTAAAAAATTGGTGTTAATAAACCATAAAATCCGAAAATGCGAAGGATTAAAAAAGATAAAAAAACCACTCTCAAAGTCTATGTTTGTTTGCAGCAAACACTTTGTGTAAGATGATTTTTTCAGTGGTAAGTTTGATATCCTCCTAAACCTGCTCTACAGGAACGTTAACAAACCCATGTCTCATCTAGCTTAATGGTGATTTTATGAGGGGATTGTAAAATTGTAGAGGATCTCATGCATAAACTTTTTGTAATTTTATCATTGAGACCATCAGTTCCACATAAAATGAAGTGGTCAGCCTTAAAAACCTGTCCGAAATTGAAATTTCGACTTTCATAGGCATTGCAACAAGTATTCCAGGGACAACAGAACTGAAAAACTTTAAAAACAAACCGAAATTGATACCCGGACAAACCTGGTCTTTATTGGCATTCACCAAGAATCCAACGACAATAAAACTCAAACGTCAAAAATAAACCTTAAATCCTGCTTCAATCCAATTATTTAACACAAAAACTCAAATCTCTGAGATAACTAAAATTCTCTTTAATAAAAACTTTGGTTTTACAAGTGATCAAATGACAGAATATTTATTGTTCACACCTCGATCCGACATTTTGTCATTGACAGCGCCATCTCGCGTTACGTGATTTTTTCTTATTACGCAAATCAAATATCTAATGACAGCTCAATACTCGAATTTTTCCATTGTCACAAAAACACTCACATTGACTCACTCAAACCATTGCAAACAACTGCTCGTCCAAAATGGCTGAGTATCTGTCAAAAGAAACGCAACCAAATTAACTAGATTTTATAAACGAGTGCTGCCATCATTACATTTACTTTTCACTTTTCCTATTTGGTTTAGACACGTAGAAAGAATGAATGAAGGAAGATTGACGAAACAAATTTATAAGGACGGAAGTCGGTAGAGGTCGACTTCGGCGGACATATCTCGATCAGATCAACATTGTTTTAAAGAAAGGCCAGGTCAAGAGTGCCAACAACCGACGAGCATGTATGAGAGCACTGATGAAAGTAGAGGAAGCAAAAGATGTGTGTAAAAACCGTAGCAAGTGGAAGGAAGTTGTCTCTGACAACCCCTACGGGAAAAAGGCGTGACTATTTGTATGTATGTATGTTTTCCCATTCCCCTCGTAGTTAAGACGTTAAAAAACTTTAGGCAGTATTGCCGTAGACGGTTTTAATGTGCAAAATTAAACAAATTATTCAACACGATTGCAGTTCAACTTTGGAAAGTAACTTCAACCAAAAATTTTAATGCAGAAAACTAAATGTTTTATTCAAAAGTGAGTTATTATTGCTTGGAAATTGTTTTCCGCTTTATTATTCGGATGAAAAGCCGAGTTTGGAATATATTTATCTAAATATTGTTAACATCGCAATCTTCGTTATAAAAGTAATTTGAATTAGCTATTTTATTTTGCAGAAAACAATTTAATTTCTGCTTTGAACATTTGCTACGATAAATTCATTAAATCATTATAAACGAATAAAATTAACCCTTAAACGCGCATTTTCGGAAAAATGGTATTTTTCGTCTTTTCGGCTCCAGATTCTTGCAAAAATGGTGAAAAAAAAGTAAAACTCAAAATGAAACTGTGATTTTGAATTTTTTTAAGTGCAGTATAGTATATGCAAAAATGCGCATTACAAGAAATGAAGAAGCTTGGACTGTTTATAATTTTTATAAAGTTTTAAAATATATAAAAGAGTGTCACGTGCCTATTTTTTTCCCATCTACGGTTCATTATAATTGTGTCTTACTCGTAAGTAGTGTTGCATACAGTACTCTGTTATAACTCAAATATATCATTCGTTGTAGATAATGTTGCATAACTTGTAGGGTTAGGATTATCGTTTGGTTTGCAATTTCTGTGTGGATGGGACTGGATATCCACACGGACGAGGACGAAGCGCGGACTTGAGAAGATTGTGGGTTGACGTTTATTCCGCGCCATTTTTCTTGATTACCGATATAGGAGCGTCAGTCGTTTGGGGAGCTTCATCGAAGTCGGAGGTGTTGGTAAAAGTTGTTGGCGACGGTGTGTTATTAGCACGTGTGCGGAATCTCTATGGGATTTCTTCCATATCTGGCTGTATTTGGGCCATCTTAATTGGATTTTGAAGAAAAACCATTTGATTTTTAACTTGACCATTTTGCCTTGCCTTTGTTGTGGATATTTTTGGAGTTTTGGTGTCGAGTTAAATAACCGTTGTTGGGATTTATTTGAGGGAAGCCATTGTTAATTAGCCGGTGCCGCCCCATAATTTAACCAGCCCCAGGAGTAGGCCCAGGAGTAGGCCACAGGAGTAGGCCACAGGAGTACATGTGAATTCGTATACCCAAAGGTTATAAGTGATTTATTTTTAAATATATAACGCAGTGACTCATTCTGACACCACGATTACGTTCTGTTTTAGTTTATTAATATAGTACATTGTTGGAAACTATTTATTGCATTAGATAATATGCCAAAACTAAACTTGGACTAAAATAACCTTCATAATGATTCTTTATGTCCAAGTAAAAATATATTTTCTTCCCGCTTATTTGTAGATATCCTACAATCTTGATATTTTAAAGGACGACCATAGTAAAAAATATTTTTAAATAAACTCGATTGTTTTGGCAGTGAAAATCTTTATGTAATGAGATAATTTATATATGTTTTATCTTTTTTTCTTTGCCTTTATGTAAATGTTTGAATTAGTGTTATTAATGAGTTAATTTATATATGTTTTACCTTTTTCTCCTTTGCCTTTATGTAAATGTTTGAATTAGTGTTATTAATGAGTTAATTTATATATGTTTTACCTTTTTTTTCTTTGCCTTTATGTTAATTTTTGAATTAGTGTTATTAATGAGTTAATTTATATATGTCTTACTTTTTTTTTCTGTAACTTGGTAAAGTCTGTTACTCTTACTTCTGTTCTGGTTATTTTATAAAGTTGTAAATTTTACATTTTTGGTTTGTTTTAGCAAGAAAATTTTACCATAGCTGTTAACTTAGACTATATTTGTTATGATGTTGCTATTGAGCTGTGTAACTTAATTATTTATTGTGTGAGTGAAGTATCCAACATATTCTTGCTATAATTTTATTTATTTGATTCACCATAATCATAGTTGTTTATCTTGTGGCTCTGCTAGTGCCTATAAGACCTAGGGTTTCCGGCTTATACCGTCTAAGTCGGTGGCGCAGCTCACTTTTATATTTTTTCTTCTACCCTCTACGGCTGAGCTCCGGCATAATTTGCCAGTAGAGAAACCGCTAGCAGAGTACTCTTTAGAGAACGAAAAAGACGTGGCAAGAGAATACACAAGTACAGGCCCCATTTGGACAAATAAATGAAAGGACACAGTATGAAATTGGGTAAAGCTGATGATTACGACAGGATAACATTTATGAAGGCTGGACAAAGCGTGGTAACTAGCCTTTTTAACATTTGTTGGAGGAGTGGTAGCGAACCAGACGACTGGTGCAAGGCCGTTATCGTGTCGCTTTACAAGGGAAAAGGTTCGCAGCAGGACTGTACGAACTACCGAGGTATTAGTTTACTCAGCATAGTCGGCAAACTGAATGCAAAGATATTGATTAAATGAGTAACGAATGAAACTGCAAAGATAATATGGGATGTGCAAGCAGGATTTAGTAAAAGTGGGGGATGTTTGAATCAGGTCTTTTCAAAACGAGGTATAGTCGAAAAATTCTTGGCTAGAAGTCAGAAGGTCTATTGCGCATTTATAAATTTGTATAGGCATATAAAAAAGTGGTGAGTAGTTAATTGTGGTCGACATTGTCTATGTATGGGGTGAGCGGTAGTTTAATACTAGCTTTGAAATCACTTTACAAGGATTCTACTGCTTCTGTAAGAATAAACGGAGCTTGCACGGACTGTTTTAACATCGAAAAGGGTGTGAGACAGGGATGTGTGGCTTCGCCATGGCTGTTTAACTTATACGTAGACGATTGTTTAAAAGATTTGTTAGAGAATGCGTATGGATTAAACATGAATGTTTTGACCGTCAAATGCCTTCTTTACGCCGATGATCAAGTCATATTAGCGTCATCTGAAGAGGATCTGCAAGCGATGGTTAATGTTATGCATGATGCCCCTTAAAATCAAAGGGATAAAAATAAATGTAAGCAAAACGAAAGTAATGGTTTTTAAAAGAGAAAACAAACTGTAAAGTTCTGATTAAAGGAGAAAAATTGGAACAAGTAAATAAATTTTTATGCTTAGGTTTAAAGTTTACGAGAGATGAAAAGTATGACAGTGACATTGAGCGAGAGGTGTTGGCAGGAAAGCAAATAAATGGGGCGCTGTATAGCTTTATGAGATGCCAGAAAGTGTCAAAAAAGGCACGTCTGGCTGTGCATAGAGGTGTGTTGGTCAAGAAAACGCTGTGGTGTAAAAGAAGATGTGGTTACAAAAATAGATAAAGAAATGCTTAGATGGTTTGAACACGTAGAAAAAATGGATGAAGGAAGTTTGACTAAACTAATTAATAAGGCGAGTGTAAATGGACAAGTCGGTAAAAGTCGACCTCGGAAAAGATATCTCGATCAGATCAACATTATTTCGAAAAAACGCCAGGTTAAGAGTACCAACAACTGACGAACATGTATGAGAGCACTGATGAAAGTAGAGGAAGCGAAAGATGTGCGTAAGAACCGTAGCGGAAGTGAAAGGAAGTGGTCTCTGCCTACCCCTACGGGAAAAATGCGCGACTATATGTATTTAAAAATATATTTTTTTATGCAAAAAAGATTAAAAAATATGGTGTAAAAATATGATATTGTGTTTAAACACCTCAAAAACATGCAATTTTTTTGATCATAATTAGGTTTATTTTCTTAGAAAATATGCTGTTGACATAAAAAAAAATGTAATCATTACAGATAAAAGTTGCGACCACAAGAATGCTTACCAGCAAAATACTGGGATGGGGCAATCGTCCATGAACAGCACGTTTTAACGCCAATATTTCTGGCGGAAATTACTTGAAAAAATTTCAAATTGTACTTCAAAACATGAATAAAATACCATCCAAGTTTAAAAGATTTGTGAAATGTGCGGAGAAAGCAGGAAAGACCCAGAATCAGATGGAACGATGGGATAGACCAAGATGCACGAACAATTAAGGTGCCAAATTGGAGAACAGGTCCCAGAGACCGAGAACGGTGGAGAAAAATACTAGAGTGTAGTGCCATTGGTCAGGAAAACATGTAAAAAAGGTTTAATAAAGGCCCAATAAACTCAGTTGACCGTTCGCGGGAATAACTTTGAACTCACTTAGAACGTGTCGCCAGACGCACGTAATTATGTTTATGTTTATTAATCATTCGTATTTATTTCGCAACGAAGCGTCTCGGTTTTGATTGAGTGTTGATGTTTTATTTTGACCAGTCGTTACGCTGACCTACATCGCAGCGTCGGTCGAGTTCACGAAAGAAATGTTGAATCGCACAAACTAAATTAAAGATATTTTAAGTTCATCGTTCTTTTACTTAACGAGAGTTTTCCCGAAAACTTCAACGAACCTACGAGCAAGAGACCCAACAATACATGGCGATTCTAATACATTACAAAAGGAAGGCCAAGACCCAACCCGGGTTGTCGTGCTAATGATGATGGTGATAATGTTAACAAATCACTACTGACTTAACCTAAATCAGATTACATTTTATTAATAAAGTATACAACTGTTCTTAAAACTGTCTTTATTAACTTCCAAAAATGACTACTGCTATTAAATAACTATTTTCAATTTTTAAAATCTACAATTTTTTTCATTTAAAAAAATATTGATTACATATTCAATGGGTTCCAATATTATTCGCCTAAAATTTGTTTACTGGAAGTATACAAAAGCTTTAAACAACCTCTATAAAACGAAGTGTGCAAACCATTAACAGCTACTATAAATTCTGCCTAAGATATCACGAAAATCGAATTAATATACGATTTGATAATGCATACCCTTAACTGAACTTTGCGCCGCCCCGTCCATATATTCACTTGATAATTCGTTCTTGCTTTACCAGCTTCCCCCCGTCCTTTTCTATTTGGCCTTTGTCCACCACAACACGTACTCTCCGAATTTCAACCAGTTGAATTAACGACATTTATTTTTCATATGTTGCAAAAAACATACAGGGTGGCCAACCGAAAACGAAACGGAGCCGTTTGCAGGATCCTCGTCAACATTTTAGAAAAACGCTCAGACCCGTCGATTTTTTATTAAAGGGGGACACTCTTTTATAGAAGACGCATGGGAAAAAATTAAAAACAACGTGAAGAACAGTGCCAAGGAAGCCCTAGGAGAAAGAACAATAAACACAAATAAAAGAAACAATAAGCCATGGTTGTTCACCCCGGAAGTCAAGAAATTAGCAACAAAAAAAAATTTCACGGGTTGCACACTGGGAGTGCCGGCAGAAGTGAAAACTTAAGTATTAACGTTGTGCGCCCTGCGCCGCCTAAACTAAACAGCCGGCGCAGGCATACATTTTCGCCGCGCCGTAGAAAGAGAGGGGGATACTCCCTCTCCTACGCCACGCCAGCTGTCTACTCTCCATCCGTCTTACGAATTTTCGATCAGGTCACGTGTCCTGACGCGAGTTTAACATTTTTTACCCATTACAAAAAAAGTACAACGCCGCTAAAGAAGTTTTCACTTCAAAAAATATTATTTTTAATCTGAAAAATATTGTCTCCAGATTTCCATTGTTTATGAATAATGCATTATTTTTATTAACGCTTTATTATAAATCATATATTAAACATCAGTACCAGATTTGAATGTTTTCGATTTCTTTCTTCCGCTTTTTGTTTGATCTTCTTTCAATATGGCGCTTTTCTTCCTACCTCGACTTTTTCGTTTTCGGCTTTCGGTTTTGTCGCTTTTGGCTACGTCGTCTACGGCTTCTGCTTCTATTTTTTCTTCGTCTTCGAGCCTCCGTTATCGGCAAACCAAAACCTAATTTAAACCTTCCCCCGTTCTCTTTGATCAAACCAGCTTTCAGTCCAGTTTTTAATGCTTTTTTAACACAAATTGATGCATTTTTTAACGGCTTCTTGCACTGATAAATTATTTGATCTAAAATTTTGTCGGGGGGAGAACCATTAGAGTCATTAAGACACGCTATGGTGTCCATAACATCTGCTAAAAACGACACCTCTCCTTGGACCATTTTAATGCAGCAAAAGCAGAACTTAATCAATAAACTAATGAAAAGCACTTAAATTTTGAATTTAGCTACTAAATTAATTGGTCAAAATGACATAAAAAATGTACTTGAATTTGTCAGTTTGTTGAATAAGGTTGCCAAGTTACCAGTCAAGAAAAGTCGCATTTTATATTGCTCCAGTGAAATACATCCGTCTTACGAATTTTCGATCAGGCCACGTGTCCTGACGCGAGTTTAACATTTTTTACCCATTACAAAAAAAGTTCACAACGTGCCATAAGAAGTTATCACTTTAAAAAGAAAGCTTACATCAACAACAGATCACCCAAAGAATATCAAGTCTACAAAAGAAAAAGAATCAGAACAACTTATGCGATTAAACAACTCAAAAAAGACATACTGGGAAAAGTTCTCAGTGAAAATGAAACATGAACTATACGAAGGTCAGAATATCTGGAACATGCTACGAAAGAGAAAAAAGCAAGTCAATGAGAACATACATACATAATAAAGTCACGCATTTTTCCCGTAGGGGTAGGCAGAGACCACTTCCTTCCACTTCCGCTACGGTTCGTACACACATCTTTTGCTTCCTCTACTTTCATCAGTGCTCTCATACATGCTCGTCGGTTGTTGGTACTCTTAACCTGGCCTTTCTTTAAAACAATGTTGATCTGATCGAGATATGTTCGCCGAGGTCGACTTTTACCGACTTGTCCATTTACACTCGCATACTAATTAGTTTAGTCAAACTTCCTTCATCCATTCTTTCTACGTGTTCAAACCATCCAAGCATTTCTTTATCTATCTTTGTAACCACATCTTCTTTTACACCACAGCGTTCTCTTATCTCACAATTTTTTACTTTATCCAACCGAGTCACTCCGGCTATACTTCTCAGACTACTCATCTCCGCCAAACCCAACATTCACTACCATACATAAGTGTAGGAATCAACACACCTGTAATAACAGCCAGACGTGCCTTTTTTGTCACTTTCTGGCTATTCATAAAGCTATGCAGTGCTATGCTATGCAGGGCGTCGGTTATTTATTTATTGAGTTTAAATTATCAAGTGTGTTTGCCTTTGGCAAATAATCGTGAGAATGTTTTGGTTAGGTCTTTAAACTAAGTCTTAATGAAAAAATTTTTCTCAATGCCTTTCTGGATTAAATCAGTTATTGCGAAAGCCGTAGATAATCCTTTTCTGTTGCCAATCTTTTGGGTGGCGAGAATATTATTAATTCTTAAGTGCTCGGATTTGCAGTGATATCTCAAATACGCGTTACCAAAGAGATGTATCCCAAAAATAGGACGATGGTTTGTTAATTCCTCCAATGAACCATTTTTGTGTATGGACACTACTTTGGGAAGTTTTAGTATAATGGGGAACAACAATATGCTTCACAAAACCTACGATTTAGTTTTAAATCTTGATTATGTTTGGTTCCAAATAAGTAAGAATGTCTACTGCCTGTATATGACCTTAATAGTAAGCTTTTATCTCTTTACTTCTCCATTCATCCACCATTATCTTCAAGCAGATGGCTTATGTTCCAAGGATATCTTTGTATACTAAAGAACCTCAAAATGCTCCATCATGTGCTTCGGCGCAGCAGCAAACTTTCAAAGTCATGCTAAATATTTAAAAACTTAGCGTTACATTTTCACTGGTCTGTACATGAAATTCTAATGCACAAATCAAATGACAGCTATTCAATTGGAAAAAATATTAAAAAAATATACTCAGCTTTCCATAAAATCTGCTTAATTACTTCGTTAATTAAGACTTTTACTGTGAAACTGACTGGCTGTAATTAGATTTTATTGGTATTTGATCGTTCATTAGCAGACTTTCATTCGTGTTCGTTGGACGAACTCAATTTTTATTACTCTTTTCCTTTTCCTTTTACTAGTTTTCCTTGATTAAATACGCAGCTGATTTTTCTATGCATATAATATATTATTAAAAGAGAAAAACTGTTGGAGGATTACTATTACAGTCATAAATGAAGTAAATCATTAATTTTCACCGTGAAAATTGAGGCACTTTGAATATAGGAAAAAAAAGGAAAGCAATTAATCTCTGACATTAACAAACAGTTGTCTAAGTTAATCTCGGACAGGCACCAGGCATTGTTAAGTAAATTATCTGCCTACGGTCTCCCAACCAAACTGCTCCAATGGCTCTTGAGCTTCGTGCAAGATCGCTCCTTACATGTGACAGTTGACGGTATTTCTTCTGATGCGTTTAAAACCAATGCCGAGGTCCCCCAGGGTTCCATCCTGTCCCCCACCTTATTTCTTTTACACATCAACGACCTCTTGAAAAACCACCACGAACCCCATTTACAGTTTCGCAGACGATAGCACACTTGTCTCAACTTTCACATCCTATCGACCACTTTCGGTGAATTATGCAAATAGACTCAGGCAGGAACAGGTTGATTCCATCAATAGAGATCTTAAAGTAATCGTCGAGTGGGGAACCAACAATCTTGTTCAGTTCAACGCCCAGAAAACACAAAGCGCCACGTTTTCCAAGAAAGTGAATTCCTCAAATCATCCCATCACAATGTCCGGAAATACCCTTGAACCAATTTCCTTCATATCTCGGTTATTGGAGTCACGGTGTCCAATAATATGTCTTGGCACGACCATGTTGCTAACATCACAAAGTCGGCAAGCCAGAGGCTAGGTTTTCTGTGGAAAGCCAGAAAGTTTTTTACTCCTGATCAACTGTTGACGACGTACAAGGCTCAAATCCGACCTCTACTGGAGTATTGCTCGCACATTTGGGGTTCAGCACCAAGGCATTCTCTTCGTCTTCTAGATTTTATTCAGAAAAGAGCCATTCGCTTGATAAACAGCTCAACTCTTACAGATACCCTTCACCCTCTAGAACATAGAAGAAGAGTTGCAGACCAGTCATTGCTCTACAGATATCTCCATGGCAGATGCTCCAGAGAAATAAAAACTCTTGTACCACCATTGGCCACATTTGGCCTAAGAACTCGGCACGCTGATCAGTCTTACACATTTACTCTCAAGCTTGACACTACAAGGACCAATCTTCATCAAGAATCCTTCTTTTACAGGGCTGCTACGGAATGGAGTAAGCTTCCAAAATCAGTTTTTCCAGAGAAGTATGACCTGCAACTTTTTAAAAAGCGTGTCCACAATCATTTCCTTTCTATAATCCATTCCCCTTCTAATAGTAGCAGTGCGGGCCGTCCGCGGCCCACACGATAGGTCTACCCTTTTTGCGACTATTTTCATAAAAAAAAGATGGATTAAGCGTGCTAAGTGAAAAGACCTAGAAGTATAGAGCTGCACGATGCGATGGGTCAATTATTGACCAAGAGTGTTTATAATGCAGATAACCCAGTTCCTAATGGAATCTTTCTTTTTAAAGTGTCTCGAAGTGATGCAAAGTCCTTAATTCCCGTCCAATGTCGGATGTTGCGTAGCCAAGATAACTTTTTACGACCTCTTCTTCTTCCTTCAATTCTCATTATGAGTCCAAAATATGCGATTTTCCTCTTTTTGATTGTCTCGAACATTTCTCTGTCTTCCAGTTTTGCTCTTCTAATGACTTCTTCGTTTCTGACTATCTCAACCCATGACATTTTAAGCATTCGACTAAGGGTCCACATTTAAAATGCTTCTAGCTTTTTAATTGACGAAGCCTCAAGAGTCCACGCTTCCATGCATTATAGAAGAACAGGCGACAGACACATAACGTTTGGTCATCTTGAGTCTCAATTTAATGCCTAGTCGGTGGTCGACTAAAAACTTACGTAGACGTAAGAATACGGCTCTCGCTTGTTCTATACGGCACCTAATCTCCACCTTCGGGTCCCACTTATCATTCAAGTAGCAGCCTAGGTATTTAAATTTACCTACTTGTTCCATGTGGTTAATACCATTGATAGTTAATCTGAAATTTGGCAGGATGTTCTTTGAAATTGTCATAAACTTGGTCTTAGCGGCATTTATTTTTAGACCCAACGCATTGCTTGCATCATTTACGGCATTCAATAGCGACCGTAAATCATCTGCTGTGTCAGCTTGCCACGTCTTTTAGTTCTCTAAAGAGTACTCTGCCAGTGGTCTCTCTACTGGCAAATTATGCCCGAGCTCAGCCGTAGAGGGTAGAAGAAAAAAATATAAAAGTGAGCCGCGCCACCGACTTAGACGGTACAAGCCGGAAACCCCTAGGTCTAGTAGGCACTAGCAGAGCCACACGATAAACAACAAACAATTATGGTGAACTAGATAAATAAAACTATATTTACAATTCCTGCAATATATTAATTAAGTAAAAATGATGTTCTGATTTTTTACAATTTCTGTATTTTCGTAAAGTGGATTAAACGAATTTAGTACACTTTTCTTAAAATAATATTTAAATTAATTATAACAATCTTTCAGACAATAATAAAAACCTAATGATGTACAAAAGAGAATTAAAAAAACAACAACAAAAAATGTTCACAATATTTTTATTTCATAAATAATAAACACTTTTAAAACTAAACCGTCTTTTGTTAGGATCGCTGGACCATTTCCCGAACGCAATGGAATCATCTGAAAGTCTCTAGGCGCGGCGAGAGTTTATTAGGCGGAGGCGGAAGCCGACAAAAGGCTCATTAATATGCACCCTCGTTGCGGTCGATCCTCGTTCGCCGTCAAATTACAGGGCTGGTTGTAACAATATCAAAGTCCCTTGCGGTCTTGATTAGGAAAAAGAAAAGTTAATGTAGAATATATATTTTCTCTATTCTCTATTTTCTACAACTCAATGATAGAAGGTAAAAAATTAAGTAATGGTCTCATTATAGAAGCAATTCTTTGTAATGAGATATTTAATTATCATAACTAATTCGTATCAACGACTTGCGCTAAATTGCCGCGAAATTTAGCTAATGAACATAGAACATCAGGAAAATTGCCAAACAATGCTTTGCGTGGAGATCCCCATTAGTACACGTTGTTGTTTGATTTGCCAAATCAATAGCAGTCGTTTCCTTTATGATTACTCCGATAATTGCTGGAGAGCACTACTCCAAACGTGAATATACTGCAAGATTTTGTGTTGAAATACACGAAGAAAAAACAACCCGACCTGTTCAGGGAAAAAGTAATGGCAGAGCAGAACGTCAATTTTAAATTGGTAAAGCAAAAGTAAATCTCTGAAAAGAAGTTAACAACGATGTATCGAACTTGTATTCATGTCGGCAACAGAAAAAACAGCCGTCGGCAACCGAAAAACAGTCAATAACGATTATATTATACACTTAGGAATGTAACTATCTAATTCAGCCACCCCAAAACCTATAAATTCGACACTAATATCAGCCGTTTTTTAATAGTTTTTAAATTTCATCCCCCTCTCACTCCTATCGTTGGGGTGCTAAAAAATTGGGAATGTTACCATCAAACTCAGCCACCACAAAATCAATAAATTTGACACTAATATCAGCCGTTTTTAATAGTTTTTAAATTCCATCCCTCTCTCACCCCTATCTCAGCCACCACAAAAACAATAAATTTGACACTAACAGCCGTTTTTAGCAGTTTTTATATTTCATCCACTACCCACTCCTATCATAAGGGTGCTAACATAATTGGGAATGTTACTATAAAACTCAGCCACCACAAAAACAATAAATTTGACACTAATATTAGCCGTTTTTAGCAGTTTTTATATTTCCTTTTACCCACTCTTATCGTTAGGGTGCTTACATAATTGGGAATGTTACCAAAAAACTCAGCCACCACAAAAACAATAAATTTGACACTTATATCAGCCGTTTTTAATAGTTTTTAAATTCCATCCCTCTCTCACCCCTATCTCAGCCACCACAAAAACAATAAATTTGACACTAACAGCCGTTTTTAGCAGTTTTTATATTTCATCCACTACCCACTCCTATCATAAGGGTGCTAACATAATTGGGAATGTTACTATAAAACTCAGCCACCACAAAAACAATAAATTTGACACTAATATTAGCCGTTTTTAGCAGTTTTTATATTTCCTTTTACCCACTCTTATCGTTAGGGTGCTTACATAATTGGGAATGTTACCAAAAAACTCAGCCACCACAAAAACAATAAATTTGACACTAATATCAGCCGTTTTTAATAGTTTTTAAATTCCATCCCTCTCTCACCCCTATCTCAGCCACCACAAAAACAATAAATTTGACACTAACAGCCGTTTTTAGCAGTTTTTATATTTCATCCACTACCCACTCCTATCATAAGGGTGCTAACATAATTGGGAATGTTACTATAAAACTCAGCCACCACAAAAACAATAAATTTGACACTAATATTAGCCGTTTTTAGCAGTTTTTATATTTCCTTTTACCCACTCTTATCGTTAGGGTGCTTACATAATTGGGAATGTTACTATAAAACTCAGCCACCACAAAAACAATAAATTTGACACTAATATTAGCCGTTTTTAGCAGTTTTTATATTTCCTTTTACCCACTCTTATCGTTAGGGTGCTTACATAATTGGGAATGTTACCAAAAAACTCAGCCACCACAAAAACAATAAATTTGACACTTATATCAGCCGTTTTTAATAGTTATTAAAATCCTTCCCCCTTGGGAATTTTCGGAGGACATACATACATACAAACATTTTTATATACATCTGACGGATGGATTATCAAGTATAATATTTTATATAAAAATTTGTAATTGGATTTAATAAATTGGGACCAAAAAATCTTGCAAGAACAAGACGTTTCATTATAGCTAGATGTTCGTCCTAACAGCTATCAGTGTCTCGTTATTTACATCTGCCTGAATAGACGAAAAAGTTCTTGTCGATAAAAGGGAAAAGACTATTGACAACGTAACATTGATTGATTCGTTGTCGAAAAGAATATCGAATCGGCAAGAGTTTTTAAAGATTTTTGTACACGATTCAACAAATTGGAAATTTAAATAGGATGATAGATTCCCAATTAGCTACATACGGGGGGATTCCCAAATATTTTTCGATGGATTTTAATGGTATTTTGTACACAATTTTTACATTAAAACTACACTGACAAGTTAAATTTTTTGTTTATTAAGATTAGGAACTTCATAGCTCGAAGATTACAAGAGATGGAAAGTATGGCAGTGACATAGAGCGAAGGGTGTTGGCGGGAAAACAAACGAATGGTGCACTGTATAGCTTTATGAATAGCCAGAAAGTGTCAAAAAAGGCACGTCTGGCGGTGCATAGAGGTGTGTCGGTTCCTACACTTGTGTATGATAGTGAATGTTGGGTTTGCCAAAAGAAGCATGAAAATTGGATTAACGCTGCGGAGATTAGTAGTCTGAGAAGTATAGCCGGAGTGACTCGGTTAAAGTTAAGAATAGTGAGATAAGAAAACGCTGTGGTGTAAAAGAAGATGTGATCACAAAGATAGATAAAGGAATGCTTAGATGGTTTGGACACGTAGAAAGGATGGATGAAGGAAGATTGGCGAAACAAATTTATAATGCGAGTGTGAATGGATAAGTCGGTAGAGGTCGATCTTAGCGAACATACCTACATACATATTTGTCAAATACCATACGAAACTTTGTTCCCATCGGGTGTCCAATGACACCACACGGCTTGTTAATTATTTTATCGATTGGTTATATTTTTCTCACCCCCCCCCCCCAATATCCGATAGTTTTTGTTAAATAAAACTGGAATTCGTAAAAATTTATACAAAAGAGCGACCGTTAATGATCTTAAAAGTACGTTTTTTTTTTTTAAAATTACTTTTAATTCCAAAACGTCTTCCGATTTAAAATTTCGGGTAACCGTTACAAAATATTAAGGACACGCCAGTGGTAACCGATTCGATATAAATCAACACTAAAAGTAGCGCTGGTGTAGTGATAAAGTGGAAACAGTTGCGAGTGTGCTTTTCATTAGTAATTTATCTCTAGATAACTACTACTGTCAATATAGCATCAGTACCCCAATAACATTTCAACTGTGTTATTTCCCCAATGAAAGGGTTGATATTTAAGTTTTGTAATGGAAAAAGTTGTTAACTATAATGATTGTTAAATAAAATAGAAACACACGACCCAAATGACCGGAATCGTGGAAAAATGCCGTAAAAGGTTTGCATGTTTTCTGGCCTTTTGACACCGTAATTATGGTCATTTAAGAAGTTATCGCCTATGCGTTAAAAATACGTCATTGTAATTTTAGGCAATTACTATTAAAAAAATAAACGAGGAGAATCATGCACTCTTTTTAGAGTCAACAATTTCATAAAAAAAAATATATAAACCCTCTGGATTTTAAATTCTTGCTTGAGTCTTGAACATGACATTAGACAAAAATTTTTAATTATATACCCAAGTAGCAAATTATATTCTATAAGGTTTGTATAAACAGCTTTCTCGAGCGTTGACGACTCCCATATTGACTACTTCTTTGTATCTATCTCTGTCTTGAGCTGCGTGGAGAAGTTTCTCAGCAGTTAAACCTGTCCATTGTCGGAGATTTCGAAGCCAGGATAGCTTTTTACGGCCTATCCATTTTTTCCCCCGATCTTGCCATTCAAAATAAGCCGAAGCAGACTATAACGTGGTCCACGCATCACATGTCTCAAGTATTCCAGTTTGCGGCGCTTGATGGTAGTTAAGAGCTCTCTATCGTGCCCTATTCTGATGAGTACATTCTCGTTGGTAGTTCGGCTTGTCCACGGAATTTTGAGCATCCTTCTGTACAGCCACATCTCGAATGCACTGATGCGGTCAATAATTTTTTGGTAAAGCGTCCATGTTTCGCGAGAGTACAACATAATAGACCATACATAACACTTGGTTAACCTTTCCCGCAGATGAATGTTAAGATGCTTGGCACAGAGTAGCGGCTTGAGATTCAGAAATGCTCTTCTAGCTATTTCTATTCTAGCCTTGATTTCTTCGTCTGGATCCATCGACTGATCGATCCAGCTTCCAAGATATTTAAAGTGCTGAACTCTTTCTATATTCTCGCCATCAAGTGTTATTTTGTCCGGGCCAACATACATTTTGCTAACAACCATAAATTTAGTTTTTTTGACTTTGATTTTCAGTCCCCATCAATTACTTTCTCTGTTTATCTTGTCTAACATACATTGTAATTCTTTCAATGATTCGGTTAGGAGCACAGTATCATCTGCGTGTCGAATGTTACTAATGGTTTCGCCGCCAATCTTTATTCCTTCACCAGATTGTGTTTCCCCTTTTAATATATTTTCCGTGTAGAGGTTGAAAAATGTAGGAGACAAAATACAACCCTGTCTCACACCTCTCTTTATAGGTATCTAAGCGGTCTCCTCTCCATTTAGTTTAACCGTGGCAGATTGATTCCAGTAGAAAGAAAATAACAAACGTATATCATTATTATCGAGGGGTTTATTCTGCAGAGTTTGTTATGCTGTACGCGATCAAAAACCTTTTCGTAGTCGATAAAACGTAGGTACACCGGCTTTCTTACCTCCCAACATCTTTGAAGTAGCGTGTTCATGCAAAATAGCGCTTCTCTGGTACCTCTACACTCTACTCATAAATGCTGGTGTTCCGCAAGGATCCATTCTAGCACCAACACTATTTTTACTTCACATCAACGACCTGTTGAAAGCTACTTCATGTCCCGTACACAGCTTTGCCGATGATAGTACCCTCCATACCGCTTTCTCTTCCAGGGCCCCTTTATCAGCCCGTGAAACCAGAAATGAACGAGGAAGAAATGTTAACAATATAAATATGGACTTGGCAACAATTCTCGAATGGGGATCCAATAACTTGGTAGAATTCAATGCAAACAAAACACAAGCATGTCTTTTCTCTAGAAAAGCCGATCTCACTGTGCCTAACATAACTTTGTCAGGAGTAACCATACCACTGAAGTCATCCATATCGATGCTTGGTATTACTATCAGCAATAACCTTTCCTGAGAAAATCACGTGAGGTCCATTGCCAAAAGTGCATCCCAAAAACTTGGTTTTTTGTTTCGTGCCAAGAGCTATTTCACCTCCAGTCAGCTGCTTATGATCTATAAGGCACAGATCCGACCTGTACTGGAGTACTGTTCCCATAGTTGGAGTGCAGCACCTAAACATATCCTGAAGCTACTGGATTCTGTCCAAAAAAGGGCAATTCGTCTCGTCGGTGATGCCTCGCTTACAAACTCGCTCACTTGTCTGGAACACCGTAGAAGAGTTGGCGATTTGTCTCTATTTTATAGATATTTTCATGGGCGATGCTCTTCTAAAATATCAACAATCGTTCCTCCTTTGGCAGTCTCTTCGAGATTAACCCGTCAAGTTCAGTCTTCACACCCCTTCGTGGTCACTTTGGAGACCTGCAGAACATCACTTTCCAAAGACTCATTCATCCAACGAATTGCGAGGCTTTGGAACTCATTGCCTAGGGAGGTGTTCCCCGAGGCATACAACCTCCAGAAATTTAAGAAGAACACCAACTCCTACCTTTTTTCCCTTGGTTCCCACGATGTTCTCTGAACATTACAGGATATCCCTTTTCGTGGGAACCGGAACATATAACAAAAAAAAAAAAAACCTAAGCCGTCTGTTCTTCTGTTCTCTGTTCTTTACTCATGATTTTTTCGCATTTGTTGTGTATACGGTTTTGGACAACACGAAATAGAACTGTTATAGGGTGGCTCATGAGACTTATCAGTCGAAAATCATTACAAGACGTGGCATTACTTTTCTCTGACAAAGTGATGAACGTGGATTTCCGCCAGCTCACTGGAAAATGACTGTTTTCATAAATATCATTGAAGATACGAATTAGTACTGTAATGTAATGGCCCCGGAGTTTTTCTGGTTTTTAGTTGCCTGATCGCTTGTTCAACTTTGGACCGTATGATGCTTGAGTCCTGTTCAGCTTCATTTTCGTAGACTATGTTATTCTCCCAATTATCTTCAAATAGTTGACAGATGTATTAAGTCCATTCCTCTTTAATTTTGTCTGGGTTTAGAATAAGTTTTCCTTATAATGTAGGGTATCTTCTTGCGTTGTATTCCAGTGATTTTTTTGGCTTTCTTCTGAATATTAAATTCATCATGTTTCTGTTGTAGCTGTTTCATTTCTTTACATCGAGCTTCCATCATTGATCTTTCTTCGGATCAGCTGTATTCATTCTGGTTCTTGTTATTCAGCTGCCTTCGCTTGCCCATTAGGTCTAATGTATCGTCTGACATTCATTCGAGCTTTTTTAGGTCTTTGATGATCCTTATACAACCAAAAAGGGCCCATTTTTCCTTTGTATATCGTCTGGATATGCGATTTTGGATAAGAAGCAGGCAGGTAGGTACGCTCATGGAACGTACTCATGAAATTAATTTAGTACTCCCTAACAATAACAAATAAACTATATTTAAATAGCAGTCAGCGATTTAAAATCACTGTTAAGCCCATCTCTAGTCCGCGTGACTTATTAAAATCCACATTCGGCATCGTCGTAATAATAAAACGGTTTTACTTATTTACGAAGCAATTTATAACAATACGAAGCTTTTCGATAACAACAAAATACCTACGGAAACCACGACGCGGCGCAGTGTATATGAATTTCCTGTAAATGCTCGGTAAAATTCGCCCTATACACATAAATAACGTATGAGAAAGACTCGAAAAAACAAAAAAAAATAAATAAAATATTAAATCGGCATCCGATACGCATAAATAAATGAACGGCGTTGAGAAAACAGTATTTCGCAGGAGAGCGGGAATCGGGTAGCTGCTGGCTACCAATAACAACGGAAGACGAGAGCAACAATCGAGGCAGGCCAAGGCCCCACACACTGTTTTTTCACAGAGGAGATTCTATCACACCTGCTACAAGGGAATGCAGTCCAGTCTCAGCGGAACCGATAACGACGGCAGTGGTGGACGACTCCAAAATGTATCTGTTTTTTATTTGTACGGTTGGCGTGCACGTGACGTCACATATTGACATTGGAGGTATGGGTAACGCGCACGTGACGTCACAGCTTACGATCCTTAATATCTACTACAAATCTTCTCGCCTGTGTGAATGACTGGACTTTTTCTCTTGATAATAAATTACCCACTGATATAATATACCTTTATTTTGCCAAGGCTTTTGACAGAGTTCCTTTTGTGAGGTTACATTATAAACTTGAGTCATATGGCATTCGTGGGAAACTACTGCTATGGATTCAAAATTACCTATAAAATAGATTGGTCAGCCTCATTCATCTGAAAGATGACAAACGTTTGGCACCAATCGAGTTTTTAACTTCTGGAACGATTTAAGTGTGGAAACAGTACAATTCCTCTTTGAGAAACTCCTTGATTTTTAAAACTACTCAGTACGGCCATGACGCCTACAAAAAATCAAACAAAAGCATTTCGAATATAAACAAGGGGTCCCGTGCAATTTATGAATCATCTTAAGAACACGTGCAGTTTTTAGCCGAGAACATTCCAATCGTCTCGAGCAATTCTTAGCAAACGATTATACGGTCACAGTGATCAATCAAAAACGCTGAATTTAACACGAGAAGCTACATTCGAAGCGGTTTCCTGCCTTTCGACCCTCTTTAGCATTACGAAAGCAATGCAGAGCACAGCGCTTCGCATATCATCAGCCGAGGTATAACCTCTAGCGTTCGGAGCCAGCGATTACTGAGTTATCGAAGGATTCATCATCTACGCAGTAAAACGACGCCGTCCTAGAGCAAGTATATGCGAGGAAAAAGAGGTTCCGAAGAGGAAGCAGTCCACACCTCATCAGACAGCACACGCTCCAAGCCCTATTACGCCTGGTGGGGTCGGCGTCATAGGCTCAGACCTCAGCCTTCATTGATATGTAACAGTTTTTTGCGTTTATATTATTTATTAAGTTTTTTTAATCTCTAATTTGCAAATATTTTGATAAAATAACTCGTAGCGATTACAAATATTGTATTGAGTTACCTAAAATTTCTACATATTGTACTGTTGTTAATTGTTTTAATAGCTTAGCTAAAGCGGTTACTTAAGGCATGTACTTATGCTTAAAATGATTTATTTTTATTGAATTATTTTATTAGCAGACTCTTGAATGTCCTACAGACAGAGTCACGAATCATTAGACATGAAGATGTAACTTTTGCAACGTTTTGACTGAATATACTTGCACCTAGACGAGGGGTGGTATCGTGATTTACTTTCTTACATCCTATACAATACAATATTGCCAACTCTTTTCCCGTTCTGTAATTTTGTAATAATTAACAACAGAAATAACATAAAAACACGTTGCAAGTAAATAAAATTCACTGGTACAATGCATTTATTTATTTCAGAGAAAAGTAAATGTAAGCGGTCTATTTTTATGCATTGTAATTAGTAATCATGTAAGGCTTAGTTTCAATAATTAGGAACAAATATTTCAACCGACAACATTGTTAGACTGGACAAATATCGTCGCTGCTTGATGCTTATCGTCTATTGTTCTGGGTTTTATTTTCCACTTTACGAGTAATTAAAGAGAGAAATTTGTGGATTGCCATCATATTTTGGTTGAATAATCTTTAATTTATTTATTCATTAACCGATCAATTCGACAGTATTTTTTTTATGTTTGGTACCTCAGAACTTTCGACTGAGTGAATCGATTTTGGTTATTCTTTTTTTTTATTTGAAAGCTGATGCTTCCCGTTTGGCTCAATTTAGTTTGTTTCTGTTTTGACAATAGCATCCATAAGAAAAATATATAAGTCTGTAGTGCGATTTTGGTTTAAGTAAATATGTATAAACTATGGGTTAACAGTTTTTATATTTATTTTGTAGTTCTGTCGTGTGGTGTTGATTTTATTTAAGTTTAAGGTATTTCATGTTAGTTATAACAAAGTCACACTCTCATCTATCTGTCGGTACTAATATATCGTTAACATAATTAAGGGTATTTTGTCAAATTTGTGACGTTCTCATCTAAAAATACTGCCAAGAGGGCTCGTTTACAGTTCAGTAGTTCCATACACAATATCCTGCTGATTGCAAAGGCAAAGCTAATCACGTTTTCTGATATTAAATTAATCTTTAAATAAATGCTTAAACTCGCATACCGTCATGGCATAATAGATACCATAAACGCGGTATCGTTCATTTGTTATTCTACAGTATGTTACTCGAAGTTGGATGTGTGTATATAGATGGTTTATCGCTCGACGATGATGGCATTACCTGCGGATTCGAGATTCAGAGATAGCTCAACGGGGGATCTCGGCCGGAAGTTTTTATTTTTCATTTAATTGTATATCACAATTTTTTAATCGTTAACATTTTTTTCTTCTTCTTAATGTGCCATCTCCATCAGTGGAGGTTGGATATCCCAGTCGCAAATTCTTCTCGATCTTCGGCTGCTCTTATATCTAAGTCCAGGCCAGTCCATTGACGTATGACGTATGTTTTTTTATTTCCTCTTTGATTTTATGTTGCAGTTTTCAGTTTCTCGTTCTTTGTTGCTGTCATTCTTCACAAAAGTTTCATCGTCTGTTTGGTACTACACCATTGTGAAGCCTACATAATTTATTTAAGTAATCGAAGTGGTATTTTCTTTTATTATTGTGATTTGATTTGATAAAATAAACCGACAACAACGTTCAGCGAATTTAAGTAGCATAAGTGAGTCACATGGCTGCATTATTTTGAAAAGTAAACACAATTTTTTATGTCACTTTCTTTTTCTGTTGATGCCCATCTATAACTTTATTCACTGATGCACGGAAGAAGCCCACAGTTGATATATAAAAAAATCACACTCGGAGATTCTGCAGCCATGAGATTCTTCTTCTTCCTACACTACTTCTACCTTGTATTTTGCCTTGAAGTATAAGCTGTAAAAGCCGGTATCTTTCAGGATTTCTCATGACGTGGCCGAGGTATTTAAGTTTACGTTTCTTCACCTGATATAAGATTTCTTTTCCTTTCTTCATTCTACGTAGCACCTCTGTTTCAGATAACGTCCATGACTCAACGCCGTATAGAAGAGTTGAGAGCACATAGCCACTCAGTATCCGCATTTTGCTGTTTAAAGACAGGTCTCTACTTTTGAACAATTTTTCCATTTTAAGGAAAATTGCTGGAGCCTTTTCAATTCGGCATCTTCTCTCAACCGGGTGGTCCCATTCTTCGTTAATATTTGTTCCCAAATAGACATACTTGTTAATTCTTTGGATGGTTTTGTTATGTATCAGTAGCTGGCCTTCCATGCGTCTTTTTTTGGAAATAATCATAAATTTGGTCTTTTTCGCATTTATCGTTCACTTACTTCCACCATTTTGTTCATTAATTTTTAAAGTACCTCTAGATCGTTTGAGATAATTACTGTGTCATCCGCATATCGTATGTTATTAATGCACTCGCCATTAACAATCACCCGGTCTGAGGTATTTTTTAGGGCTTTTCGAAATATGTATTCTGAATATATGTTGAACAGTAATGGTGAAAATATACACCCATCTCGAGCTCTTTAAAATAAGACTTGAATATTAAAGAGTGCTTCCCTAGTACCCAGGGCATTTCTAAACCCAGACTGGGTAGAGCTGATCTGTTCTTCGCAGATCCTATATATTATTTGATGGATTAATTTCAAGAAGAGTTTAAAAGAGTGACTCATGAGTCTAATCGTACGAAAGTACCCACAGTTCTTTGCACTCGGTTTCTTCGATAGCGTTAGAAATGTATTTTTGAGCCACATGTCGGGTATGATTCCAGTGAAGTATATTTCATTAATTATATCTGTAAGAGAAGATCATATATATAGATCATATATAAGTTTTATAACAAAACTTTTTGTTTTTTTTTTCGCAATAATTAAAAAGTTATATCAAAATAAAAATTTATTTTTGAATCCAGTACCGAACACCCGCCGACAGCTCCCGAACAAACCTAAACGCGTGTGACGTCATAACGTTAGTTTTCACCCATTGTAGCATATAGAGATTGTAGATTGTAGATTGTAGGGTGGGTCGTGAAGGCCATGCTGCCTCTCAAGCACTTCGACCTATCAGATCTTTTGTGCATAACCCTTGATCTATTCGAACCCGAGATTCCGAGACTTCGAGTAAAGCTTATCGGTTTCCTGGGGGCTAAGTTTCTGACATCGAAGGGCTTTAGGAAGGCCCCTTTCAGAAACTTAAGCCTCTTGCAGAAAAGCGCTGGGCATTCGCAAAACAAATGTTCTGCAGTTTCAGCGAAGTTCTCGCAGTAGCGGCAACTATCACTCTCTGTTTTGCCCATCTTCTTCAGGTGGTACCTTACAGGGCGGTGTCCAGTGAGGAATCTCCCTGTTTAAGTCCGGTGTTTGTTAAAAATGGGGTTGTTATTTGACATTTTAAGAAAAGAGTGGTGAATGTTAAAGGAGCGCCACTTGGAAGCAACCTAATAACATTTTTAAACCTCCTTGATTTAAATTTTGCCGTTTTTTTGTTTTTTACATTTACGCAAAATTTACGCTTTATGTCAAAAAAGGCACGTCTGGCTGTGCATAGAGAAGTGTTGGTTCCTACAGTTATGTATGGTAGTGAATGTTGGGTTTGGCAGAAGAAGCATGAAAATAGGATTAACGCTGCGGAGATGAGTAGTCTGAGAAGTATAGCCGGAGTGACTCGGTTGGATAAATTAAAGAATAGTAAGATAAGAGAACGATGTAGTTACAAAGATAGATAAAGGAATGTTTAGATCGTTTGGACACGTAGAAAGATTGGATGAAGGAAGATTGACGAAACAAATTTATAAGGTAAATGTGAATGGGCAAATCGGTAGAGGTCGACCTCAGCGAACATATATCTCGATCAGATCAACACTGTTTTAAAGAAAGGTCATGTCAAGAGTACCAACAACCGACGAGCATGTATGAGAGCACTGATGAAAGTAGAGTAAGGACCGTAGCGGAAGTGGAAGGAAGTGGTCTCTGCCTGCCCCTACGGGAAAAAGGCGTGACTATATTTATGTATGCATGTTACGCAAAATCAAGTTATTTGGACTGGCTGATTTTGAAATGGAAGCACTGTATCTACCATCATCGTCTTTCCTTCCTTGTTGTAAAAGAGCGGTAAACAGCACTAAACAAATCTAGTTCTAAGCTTTAAAACACAATACTCGACAAGATTGAGGAAGAATTCAGAGGTTACCATTTACCGTTTGATCATAGACGTACCGCGGGGGTTTTTAATTAATCAAAATTTACCCGGTGCCGCACTTTACATCGTTTAAAACAATTCGTTTGGTAAAAGAATCTACAAACGCCATAAATTCGTCGCGTTATAATTTTTTGCGGCTACTGATTTATCGTGTTTATCTGCATTTAAATCTGATAAACCGTTCAACGGGTTGTCAAAGGCATACTTATAAATTACATCGGTATTTGCGGTTTGATATTATCGTAGTCGGAGCTTTGCGATATTATTATTATTTTTTTTTTTAAAGGACGACGTTGTGTTTGTTTGTACAGTCATTGATTACCGATTTAGTCTGGATCACAAGTTGAAAATGGTGAAAAATAAAGATACAGCTCCTAAAAATATGTCCGATAGCACATTGGTTTCGAAATAACAAAAAGATTTTTCCGCAAATCGCTAGGAAATTTTGACATTCCAGACGAAAATTTAAAAAAAAAAAAGTCAAGATTTTTTAACTGTTGGAAAATATTCACTTCCTTACTGTAAGAAAATAATATTTCCTTACAGTGGTTAGTGTGCTACATAAATGATTGAAAACACGTTGTTTTTAAGGAATTAATTTATATTTTAAAAAACTCGTTGCATTGCAGAATACATTTTAGGTTAGGTATCATGTGAGTGAAGCGTGGTCGCCCTTCCACTGCGACCTTTAGTAGGTCTATTGTGGCTCACCCCTAGAGGTTACTGTTCGCCGCACAATCCAGCCCTTCTCACGAAGTTCATGGTTGTATGGGGTAAGATTTTCTTGAAATCGGTAGGTTCTAGGTTGGTATAACCTTATTCTTCGCAAGCCGGGGCATGAACATAGTATATGTTATGCAGTTTTGTCTTCCACGCAGCAAAACCAACAGTCCTTTGTTGATTCAGACCTATCGTTCCGAGGTGGTATCTTAGACGACAGTGCCCTGTAAGCAGTCCCGTTAGAATTCGCAAGTCATTTCTGCTCCATTCTAGGATCTGCTTAGTTGGGTTTCTCGAGGGTTTAGTTAGAAACGCCTTCGAGTAAGTCAACCCTGATATGTCGGACCAGTACGTGAGTATTTTCCTCTCCGCCCAGTCCGAAATGATTGTTTTGGCGGCACTTGTGGTGACTCCAAAAACCGGTTCTGGTCCAGTGAACGCAGATTCGGTCCCCTGTTTTGCAAGGGTGTCAGCTTTTCGTTTCCCTTAACCTTTCGGTGCCCAGGTATCCACAGTAGCCTCACCCTGTTGTTCGTACCAAGGTCCTTTAAGGATTCGATGTAATTTCATACAAGCTTAGAATTTATCTTGTTGGAGCTCAGCGGTTTTAAAGCAGCATCGCTGCCTGATATACTAATGTTTTTGTTTGCTAGAGGTCTGTTGGTAAACTCTCTCGCACACAATTCGATAGCAAAGACTTCAGCCTGAAAGATTGTAGCATACCTGCCAAGACTGGTAGATATTTCAATCTTTGGTTTACTGCTGAAAAAACCAGGCTCCAACTCCGTCTCGGGTTTTTGAGACATCTGTGTACATTACGTATTCAGTCTCTGGGAAGATGATTTCTTTCCTCACTAAAATCAGTTTGTTACATGTAAAGTTATTTGACAGTTAGTACAATTATTGAAAATTGGACGAACATTATTAGAACTATGAGAAACATTTTGGACAACATGCGAGGTAGTAGGGTTATTTTGTTGAATATTTTGTACTGTAAAAATTTTATTTGCCACCATTGGTCACTGTTAATATTTTCTGGTCTTAACGAAACATACTTTCGATAAAGATTCAAGTACATCCGATTGACTACAAATGATCTTGGTTTTTTGGTCTTTGAATCAGCTATGCTAAATAAAAGCTTAGATTCTAGGTCTACACATCGTGTAGCCATTCGGACTAACTCATCCATTGTACAGGCCGCAGAAATACCAAATAATAAAGCCACCTAAAAAATAAATAAATGTGTGATCTAAATAAAAATGTCTACCTTGTTAATTACCTTAATCATTAAATTTTCTTTATTTGGAGCTTCCCGGATAAATTTTTTGATTTCTTTCTTCGTTAAAAACTTAGATTTCTTTGCCCTATAGCCTTAAGCTTGCCGTTTCAATAAAGAACGAAGTTTTAAATATGTAGATATATCTACATTGTGTTTAATTTCAAGGGTTGACTTCAACATTAAATAATTGGCCCACAATGTTGAAGATTTTATCTTTAAACAAAGGTCTAGAAAATATGCCATAACAACATTTTTCGAGAAAGAGCTCGTGTTTTTACTCCTGTGATAGTCCATAAAACGTTTATATGCATATTCGTACTTTTCTCTTGATTTCTTTGGCAATAATTCTAATGAAGCAGTATTTACTGCCTCAACCAGCTCTGGAGGAGCCCCAGAAATGGAAAATTCATCATCACTTATCATTTTACGTTGTTTTGTTTTCGAAAACACTAACAATTAAATTTACATGCGTCAAGTTTGACAATTCAACATTAATACGTTTCCATAGTAACGCTACCAATTTTATTACGAATTTCATTTATTTATGAATAAAATTATTCGCTATTTTTTCAAAATTAATTAATATCTGTCGAATTTTAAACGATTTGCGGAAAAATAGTACGTTTACTTCGTATGAAAAACCACATTCCTGGGCTCTGTGTTGCTCTTTACAGTCGTCCAGGCTTTTCCTATGCGGTAAACAATGCACTATTATTAACAGCACTTTATGAATTTCTAATGAAGTTACATTTTTAAAGTTTATTATAGAAGTGAAAACTCAACCAGTTCATTTTTTTGTTAAAAAGCCCTGTACATATTGCAATTTTTAAAATTTATACAACAATAAGATAGCAGATACTCTATTGTCTTGGTTGAACACCATGCTGTGCAGTATTATGCAAAGAATACACTGGTGATTTTCAGAAATTGTTCGCACACACAGCAAACAACAAAACATTTCTGTTGCTGCGTCGATTTTCTTTGCCACGCTCGCTACTTGTTCCTAAAATTTTCGCAGTGACGTAGTGATGATCAGAAATGTGCGACCACTAACTCTGGTGATTTATTAAACAATTGTTGGGACTGAATTTTAAGGTTAACTGGTTAGAGATGGATTTTTCATCTAAAAAAATACTTAACACTTCAATAAATGCTTGATTTTTGTACAAAAAACCTTGTGACAAACATTATTCTTAAAAATGACACAGAATTAGGTACACCAGCAGCAATTAGAGAAGCTTTAGAATGTTTCGGTGCAACGTAAGCATCAAGATGCATTTTTGTGTAAGCCTTTTGTTGGAAAATATTGGCGGAGTCAGTGATGAGCAGAGCAAGCGATTTCAACAAGATTTGGATATAAATATGATGCCTGACGCTCGTTGGAGCATCAGGCAGTTTTTCCACATATTTAACATGTTTTTTGTTATATTTTTAAAGCAAAGTGTCTCCTGTAATTTTAAAGGTTGATGTGGTCATTGAGAAGTGAATTGTGGTCGACATTGTCTATGTATGGGGTGAGCGGTAGTTTAATACGAGCACTGAAATCACTTTACGAGGATTCCACTGCTTGTGTCAGGATAAACGGAACTTGCACGGACTGGTTTAACATTGAAAAAGGTGTGAGACAGGGATATGTGACTTCGCCATAGCTGTTTATTTTATACATAGACGATTGTTTAAAATATTTAAAAAAGAGTGCGTATGGATTGAAAATGAATGGTTTGATCGTCAAATGCCTTCTTTACGCCGATGATCAAGTCATATTAGCGTCATCTGAAGAGGAGTTGCAGGCGATGGTTAATGTTATGCATGATTCCCTGATAATTAAAGGGATGAAAATAATTGTGAGCAAAACGAAAGTAACGGTTTTTGAAAGAAAAGAAAGCATGACAAACTGTGAAGTTCTGATAAAGAGGGAAAGAGTGGAACAAGTAAATGAGTTTGTATACTTGGGTTCAAAGTTTACGAGAGATGGAAAGTACGTCAGTGACATTAAGCGAAGGGTGTTGGCAGGTCAACACTGCATAGCTTCATGAACAGCCAGAAAGTGTCAAAAAAGGCACGTCTGGCTGTGCATAGAGGTGTGTTGGCTCCTACACTTATGCATGGTAGTGAATGTTGGGTTTGGCAGAAGAAGCATGAAAATAGGATTAGTGCTGCGGAGATGAGTAGTCTAAGAAGTATAGCCGGAGTGACTCGGTTGGATAAAGTGAAAAATAGTGAGATAAGGGAACGCTGTGGTGTAAAACAAGATGTGGTTACAAAGGTAGATAAAGGAATGCTTAGATGGTTAAAACACGTAGACAGGATGGATGAAGATTGACGAGACAAATTTATAAGGAAAGTGTGAATGGAAAAGTCGGCAGAGGTCGACCTCGCCAAACATATCTCGATCAGATCAACATTGTTTTGAAGAAAGGCCAGGTCAAGAGTAGGTACAAACAACCGAGAGCATGTATGAGAGCACTGATGAAAGAAGAGGAAGCAAAAGATGTGTGCAAGAATCGTAGTAAGTGGAAGGAAGTGGTTTCTGCCTACTCCAACGGGAAAAAAGCGTGATTATATTTATTTATCGTAAACATTTGAAGTTATTTTTGTATTCAGATCCCAAATCAGTCCTTTTGTAGCTTTGTTGCTGATCGGTAATTGCTCTAGTTTTTTTGACTTGAGTGAAGCTAAGCACATCCAGCCTTAGTCCGGCGTACGCCGAGCATTAGTCAAGGATATGGAGGCTGGTTTTCTCCTCTTCACACAATCCGCAATTAAGGCTGTTGACCAGTCCCAGATTATGTATATGATATGTAAGAGTACCATGACCGATCAGTATGTGTACTTTAAACTTTGGATAATAATTATAAACCAAAAAAAAATATGGAAAATCCATTTTGTTTGGTACAGAGAAAATAAGTCTGTATAGCTCTTGAATGTATTTGCATTCTTATACGTGGTTTAGCACTGACGGTCCATCTTTTAAAGATTACAGAATACCTCGCTTTTTTAATTTTTTAAGCCATTACCGTTACTTCAATAGAATCGCCAAATAAATTCATTCAAAGAAGTTGATTCAAAAACAATCCAAATTACTATTTAAATAATCAAGCATACTTGATTGAACAAATAATTTCAAGATATTCTTTGGGTTAACAATGTACTTTGAAACGAGTCAAAAAAAATTTTAATTATTCTTTTAGTGAAAATCCAAATATCAATTAACCGATTGAAGAAAGTCAGTGATCTCCAACGGTAGATACCTATAAATGAAGACAATCACCAAGTAAGCCATCCAATATAACGTGAATATTATCTCGCCGTCAATGTGTTCACATCCTCTTCACGTTTGTGTTGCACAAAGAGATTTTAAAGATTTACATTTATAACTGCGAAGATAAAAGAAAGCGATATTTTCTGTTCCTACACATAAAAACACTTTAAATTACGGCAACGGTATACAAAGGATATTTGAAAGGTATAGTCCGGGAATATTTGCTCATTTTATGTTTAAATAAAGATGAATTTGATAGAAGGTCAGCTGACGATTTCCGAAACAATATTAAACTTTTCTGTTAGGCCACCAAGGAATTTGAAAATCTTTAGGAGATGCTTGACAATTTTATTGTAATTTGTTATTCGCGTATTTCCAAGAAAATTCTTTTTAATGTCATCCAAAGCATTCTTACGAAACCCTGAGGAGTTGTTTAGCTTTGATGAGCTGCTAACCATGTGAACTGCATTTTTATTTTCAATAGACCTGCTAGAAAATTCCCGGTCCCCTTTAGCTGGAAAAACTTTACAAAAATTGTTTCATAAGACCCAGTTTTATGTTGAAGGAGTAAATATATCATGTTCTTTTCCTTTTGAGGTTAGATCATGGTGACCAATTTGATTTCACCCAACAAGTTTGCCACGTCTTTTTCGTTCTTTAGAAGAGTACTCTGCTAGCGGTTTCTCTACTGGCAAATTATGCCCGAGCTCAGCCGTAGAGGGTAGCAAAAAAAAAATATAAAAGTGAGCCGCGCCACCGACTTAAGACGGTATAAGCCGGAAACCCCTAGATCTTATAGGCACTAGCAGAGCCACAAGATAAACAACTATGATTATGGTGAACCAAATAAATAAAATTATAGCAAAAATATGTTGGATACTTTACTCACACATTAAATAATTAAGGTACACAGCTCAATAGCAACATCATAACAAATATAGTCAAAATTAACAGCTATGGTAAAATTTTCTTGCTAAAACAAACCAAAAATTTAAAATTTACAACTTTATAAAATAACCAGAACAGAAGTAAGAGTAACAGACTTTACCAAGTTACAGAAAAAAAAGTAAGACATATATAAATTAACTCATTAATAACACTAATTCAAACATTTACATAAAGGCAAAGAAAAAAAAGTAAAACATATATAAATTAACTCATTAATAACGCTAATTCAAACATTTACATAATGGCAAAGAAAAAAAGGTTAAACATATATAAATTAACTCATTAATAACACTAATTCAAACATTTACATAAAGGCAAAGAAAAAAGGTAAAACATATAAATTAACTCATTAATAACACTAATTCAAACATTTACATAAAGGCTGATAATTCACCAGTTAACCGTTTACATAAAGATTTTCGATGCCAAAACAATCGAGTTTATTTAAAAATATCTTTACAATGGTTGTCCTTTAAAATATCAAGATTGTAGGATATTTACAAATAAGTAGGAAGATAATATATTTTTACTTTGACATAAAGAATTATTGAGAAGGTTATTTTAATCCAAGTTTAGTTTTGGCATATTATCTAATGCAATAAATAGTTTCCAACAATGTACTATATTAATAAACTAAAACAGAACGTAATCGTGGTGTCAGAATGAGTCACTGCGTTATATATTTAAAAATAAATCACTTATAACCTTTGGGTAAACGAATTCAAAAAGTACTATATTTATAAACTAAAACAGAACTTACTCGTGGTGTCGAAATGAGACACGGCGTTATATATTTAAAAATTCATCACTGATAACCTTTGGGTATACGAATTCACATGTACTCCTGTGGCCTACTCCTGGGGCCTACTCCTGGGCCTACTCCTGGGGCTGGTTAGATTATGGGGCGGCACCGGCTAATTAACAATGGCTTTCCTCAAATAAATCCCGATAACGGCTATTTAACTCGACACCAAAAATATCCACAACAAAGGCAAGACAAAATGGTCGAGTTAAAAATCAAATGGTTTTTCTTCAAAATCCAATTAAGATGGCCCAAATACAGCCAGATATGAAAGAAATCACATAAAGGTTCTGAAAACGTGCTAATAACACACCGTCCCCAACAACTTTCACCAACATCCGACATCGAAGAAGCTCCCCAAACGACTGCCGCTCCTAGGCCGGAAATCAAGAAAAATGGCGTGGAATAAACGTCAACCCAGAATCTTCTCACGTCCGTGCTCCACAATCGCCTCGTCTGTGTGGATATCCAGCCCCCATCCACACAGAAATTGCAAACCAAACGATAATCCTACCCCTACAAGGTATGCAACATTATCTACAACGAATGATATATTAGAGTTACAACACAGACAATTAATAATGGAACTTGTAGAAGGAAAAAAATAGGCACGTGACAAGTTTTACTAACACTGCTGTCCATTATGTACACAAACAAGAATTTTTGGTTTTTTTGCATTGCGTCACATTAAGACGAACTTTGGAGGAAGTACTTTATAAGATAAAAAAAATCTACCCACCACAAATAAGATACAATGATAGTTCACGAATTGATGTCCCTAACATAGAAGCAAACACATAAGAACAATAAAACTAATTTATTTTTTAACATAGCCCCCTGCAACGTTTATACACTTGGTATAAAGTATTAAAGTGCTTCAAACCCTTTTAAAAAAAAAAGGACTTTGAGTCTTCAGTGATTAATCTATCGTTATCATCAGCAAAGCGGATTCTACGAATATGTGTTTTTAATTTTTGGAATACATGGTAGTTGCTGGGGACCAAATCTGGAGGAAAAGGAGGTTGTTTAAAAAATTTCAAATCCCGCATTGTGAATGGCAGCCATTGCAACGCAGCTTTTGTGGGCCGGAGCGTTGTCCTGGTGGAAGAGCACAACTCAACTTAATTTTCCCATTCTCCTTTTTCGCGTACTTTTAATAATAAATTCACATAATATTCACCTGTTATGGTGCGCCCACGCGGTAAATAATCCACGAAAATATCACCTGCAAAATCCCAAAAAACTGTAGCCATTTTACCAGCTGATGGGACAACACGAAATTTTTAAAAGTGGGGGGGGGGAAGCGCTATCCCGGCATTCCATGTTTTGTTTTTTGGATTCCGGCTGAAAGTGATGAACCCATGTTTCGTCGACAGTAAATTCATCGAGATTCCTGGTAATGATCTCCAAATTCGTCTACACTGCAACCTGGCGAGAGAGAGAGAGAGTTTTTTGAGACCCAATTCTTGACGTAAAATTTTTTCAACGCTTTCAACAGAAAACCTACATGTCTCTGCTATAACCTTGAATGTAATTCTTTTGTTATTTAATTCAATGTCATGGACTTAATTTACATTTTCTTTGGTCACCACAGTTTTGGGGGCTCCCGTACTTGGTGCATGTTGGCAGGACTCTGTTTTCAGTTTAAAATTTCGTGACCAGTTCTTAATTACTTGGTACGAAGGGGCAAAGTCACCCAATACTTCTACCATGTCCATATACACACCTCAATGGAAAAAAATTAATATTTAACATACACGAACTGATGCGCTGATGCTAATTGGCACACACCAATGTCATACAATAAGCTTTTGCCTGACACTTCATTTGCATTTGTAATCCAACGCCAACTATGTTAGAGACAACAATGCGTGAACTATTCTCGTATATTGTTAAAAACTGTTTCCCAGTTTAATGGGGAAGACCACTTATTTTTTAAAACAGTATAATCGTGCTCTGTATGTCCAAAAACTACCATGTATTTTTTTCTCGGGCTATTCCATGAATAAAATAAGAAAATACACGGATTTGATTTCAAACATAAAATTTTATGCGCCATTTTTAATAGTTGCTCTTATTGGTGTAACGCAGTGTGACGTACTAAACCCTACACGCCCATCGACCTTGAGCTGACCAATCATAGATAATTGTTCCATGATGTAAATCCGTGGCACTGTCGTGTCAACAACTCATTCTTGAAATAATAAATGAAAATGAATACATTGAAAATAATATTTTTTCCACAATTTATGATAAAATGATTATCACTAATCGATATGTTTTTGGGAAAATATAGTAAAGACATAAAGAGTCATCGACAAGTAAATTTGATACTACAATGGTGTGAGCAAATATATAATGGAAACAGACAGAGATAGATTTAGGGTCTAGTACGTCATAGGCTCATAGCACCGCCCACTTATTTCTGGCGTTTTTTAAATTTTGAATAAAAATGCTGATTTTAAAACGGTGTAGAATGTATTTGCTTTGATTTTGATCCATGATATTGTTTGTATACTGAATCAATATTATTATTCATCGATTAAAAGAGGTTTTGGAAGAATTTCATCACTAAGTGGTTTCATTCAACCAGGATATAAGTATTTCAACTCTTTTTTTTTTTTAACTCTAATATTGAAAATATTGCATTGCTAATAAACACATACATACATACATAAAGTCACGCCTTTTTCCCATAGGGGTAGGCAGAGACCACTTCCTTCCACTTGCTACGGTTCGTACACACATCTTTTGCTTCCTCTACTTTCATCAGTGCTCTCATACATGCTCTTCGGTACTCTTGACCTGGCCTTTCTTCAAAACAATGTTGATCTGATCGAGATATGTTCTCCGAGGTCGACCTCTACCGATTTGCCCATTCACAATCGCCTTATATATTTGTTTCGTCAATCTTCCTTCATCCATACTTTCTACGTGTCCAAACCATCTAAGCATTCCTTTATCTATCTTTGTGACCACATCTTCTTTTACACCACAGCGTTTTCTTATCTCACTATTCTTAACTTTATCCAACCGAGTCACTCCGGCTATACTCCTCAAACTACTCATCTCCGCAGCATTAATCCTATTTTCATGCTTCTTCTGCCAAACCCAACATTCACTACCATACATAAGTGTAGGAACCAACACACCTCTATGCACCGCCAGACGTGCCTTTTTTGACACTTTCTGGCTATTTATAAAGCTATGCAGTGCCCCATTCATTTGTTTTCCTGCCAACACCCTTCGCTCAATGTCACTGTCATACTTTCCATCTCTAGTAAATTTTGAACCCAAGTACACAAATTCATTAACTTGTTCCACTCTTTCTCCCTTAATCGAAACCCCACAGTTTGTCATGCTTTCTTCTCTTTCAAAAACCATTACTTTCGTTTTGCTCACATTTATTTTCATCATTTTGATTTTCAGGGAATCATGCATAACATTAACCATCGCCTGCAACTCCTCTTCAGATAACGCTAATATGACTTGATCATCGGCGTAAAGAAGGCATTTGACGATCAAATCATTCATTTTTAATCCATACGCACTCTCTTTCAGATCTTTTAAACAATTGTCTATGTATAAGTTAAACAGCCAGGCGAAGCCTGTCTCACACCTTTTTCACTAATAAACACTTCAGAAAAAAAATTGGATTTTCCTTATTCGCTTCTTTGAATCAAATTTTAAGCTATTTACATTAATGGCAATAAAGTTATCTTATTTATAGAGAGTGCATTTAGAGCTCATACTTAGCTGTCAGTTAATACACTCGCTAACATAGAAATAAACTTAGTAATTTTCGCTGAGGTTGCTTCTCTACAAACAGATCCGGGCCTTTTTAATTACCAAAATCCAAAATTTTTACCCAGAAATACCGAATAAAACTACCCTAAAATGCCAATAGCAAACTATATCTTTTTTTGACGATGGCAAAACAATATTTTAAGTAAACAACTGTAAAAATGTATAAAAAAAGTTTTTTAAATGTTGCTAATATTTCAAAAACGTTTAGTTATAGGAAAGTAAACAAAAACTTCTCTTTTTTTCACTCTACATTTCAGTAAAACAGAACAAAATAAGTAGTTTTATTACAGAAAACATGTAGACTTGATAGCAACATAACTGTTTTACTTTTTTTAGGACAAAAAGAAACAAGTAGAAAGTCTGTCAAAATTATTTGTCCCAATTCATCATAATTGGTAATCTACGTCAACAAATTTTTATTATTATCATGTGAGTAGTTTTTACTATACATTTAGTTAAATGACACACTCTGTACAATTCTGATTGTCCAGAGTTCCCAGATTAAGAATAGCAAGTTTAAACAATGTATGATTAATTTTTTGTAGTAAAAACATTATAAGTGTTTAGTTAATGTTAGTCCAAAAATTTGTTTCATGTTTCGCGGCAAAAGAGCCGGTCCTGCATTAAAATTTTGCCATTTTGAATTTAAGATCTCGTTAAAACCCTTTTGATGTATTAAATAGCTTGCATTGCAGTTTGAGTTTGATGGTATTAAAGAGACTTTCGAGAAACATCGTAGCATAAAATATTCTGCCAAAAGGAGATGCCTCAAAATTATACACCTTTTACTTTTTTTCAGAAAACACTAATGATCCAGGTAACTTTTAATTAATAACAAGTTTATTTTTATCTACAGGGTGTCCAAATATAGCGGTAAATTTAAAAATTATTTAAAAATATTCAGGATACTTTATAACTTGCAACATAACCACACATATCTTTTTTTTAACACGCTTTTTATTAGTTTCATCCTTATGTTTGTATGTTTGTTTATAACTGACTCTAGGCCTCGATTTTGCCCTACTTTAAGCGATCAGATTTAATTTAAACTTTGCACACTTGTCAAAGACCGACGACAATGCAATAACTCTATCAAAATATCCGATTATCCTGATTATTTTTGCCAGGATTTCTAAATGTATTCAGGAATCCTTTGCATGAGAGTAAGAGAGATAGAACCAGTGCGTGAACTACGCATGCGTGCAGTTCCAATGTCATATTATAATGCACCCAATCCAATATACTGGTGAAAAACGTGCCGAGGGATAAATGGCAAAAACGAACTAAAAAGCGAAAAAAAAATTATAGGTTAAAAAAACTCAAAAACACGCTTTTAAAGTTAATCAAACTAAAAATTAAAAAATAATTCTTAACATAAGAATAAAAAGACTGACAAGAAAATTAATGTCACTGTTATAAAAGCGTGGGGTGCTTTGTATGACATATTTAAACTAACTCTGCGTTCCGGAAGGAAAGCACCCCACGCCTTTAGAACAGTAACAATAATTTTCTCGTCAGTAATTTTATTCCTATGTTAAAAATTAGTTTTTACTTTTTAGGTTAATTCTAAAAGCGTGTTTTTTAGTTTTTTTAAACTATAATTTATTTAACTGCATTACCCATTTTATTTTTAATATTTGAACTCTGCTGATATTTATGTAGGGTTAGTCAAAATAGAAATCTGTTGTTTTCTTACTTAACGGAAATAGATTACCCTATATTGTTTACGCTTTGTTCTCAATTTCCTTTGACGGATTATAAAATAATTATTTTTATAATCAAATTTCAGTTTTTGATTAGCTATGACATTTTTCACTTTGTGATTTAGTATAATTTATCATTAACAAAATTTAATATCGTATTTATCATTGTGTACTTATACATGGATATGGAACATAGAAATTTCAGTGCAAAACAATAATAATAAATATTCGTGATAAATAATCAAGTAATTACCTGCAACACTCCAACTTGAATTGTCGCCGACATGTGTTTGCGACGGTACTAATCAGACGATGTGTACGTATGACTTATCAGGAAAGAGACCATGACGTATGCAACAGATCAAATCATTTCTCATCTAAAATTGTATTCATTTTTACCATCATCATCACAGTTATAACATCTTGTGAACTTATTTTATTGTCAGTTGTTACTGGCATTAGCCGAGGAATTACTGATATATAGTTTGTCGATTGCTTTCCAAACGGTGTTTCGCCATCTCATCTGATTAGAAGTCAGTTCGGAAGCTCCGCTGACCACTTGACAGCTTCCAACTTGGGATTTGTAAGGATGGTTGACGCCTGGTACGATCACTTGTCTTTTCTATCGCCACTTACGCGGCAGAAACTTGGACCATCAAAAAGTCTGATTCACAACGTATAATGGCTTTTGATTGCGCATACCCCGGACACAAATATCCCAATATTAACAGAACTCATCATTACCACTAGACTTACCACAACTATCAACCAAGGCATGTTGAGATATTTTGGACATATAACTAGACGAAGAGAAGGTATGGAGAGATAAGTAGTTAAAGGAAAACTAGAGGGTAAAAGAACTCGAGGAAGATCGCCATTGCGATGGGCAGCTCAAATAAAAAGTATCACCGGGTACACCCTCCATGAAGCAGCACATCACGCTGTCACGTGCCTATTTTTTCCCTTCTACGGTTCATAATAATTGTGCCTTATTCGTTGTAGATAATGTTGCATAACTTAGGGGTAAGATTTGATAGTTAGTTTGAAATTTCTGTGTGGATGGGACTGGATATCCGCACGAACGAGGCACAGATTTGAGAAGATTGTGGGTTGACGTTTATTCCGCGCCATTTTTCTTGATTTCCGATATAGGAGCGTGAGTCGTGTTTTGAGAGTCTTGGAGGCCAGGTGTCGGTAAAAGTTGTTGGGGACGGTGTGTTATTAGCACGTGTGCAGGACCTCTATGAGATTTCTTTCATATCTGGCTGTATTTGGGCCATCTTAATTGGATTTTGAAAAAAAACCATTTGATTTTCAACTTCACCATTTTGTCTTGCCATTGTTGTGGATATTTTTGGAGTTGGTGTCGAGTTGAATAGCCGTTATCGGGATTTATTTGAGGGAAGCCATTGTTATCTAACCGGTGCCGCCCCATAATCTAACCAGCCACAGGAGTAGCCCCGGAGTAGCTCAGGAGTAGGCCACAGGAGTACATGTGAATTCGCATACCCAAAGGTTATCAGTGATTTATTTTTAAATATATAACGCCTTGTCTCATTCGACATCACGTGTAAGTTTTGCTTTAGTTATAAATATAGTACTTTGTGAATTCGTATACCCAAAGGTTATAAGTGATTTATTTTTAAATATATAACGCAGTGACTCATGCTGACACCACTATTACGTTCTGTTTTAGTTTATTAATATAGTACTTTGTTGGAAACTATTTATTGCATTAGATAATACGCCAAAACTAAACTTGAATTAAAATAACTTTTTCAATAATTCTTTATGTCCAAGTAAAAAACATATTTTCTTCCTACTTATTTGTAAATATCCTACAATCTAAATATTTTAAAGGACAACCATTTTTAAGATATTTTAAAATGAACTCGATTGTTTTGGCAGTGAAAATCTTTATGTAAACGGTTAACTAGTGAATCTTCTTTGCCTTTATGTAAATGTTTGAATTAATGTTATTAATGAGTTAATTTATATATGTCTTACCTTTTTCTGTAACTTGGTAAAGTCTGTTACTCTTACTTCTGTTCTAGTTATTTTATAAAGTTGTAAATTTTACATTTTTGGTTTGTTTTAGCAAGAAAATTTTACCATAGCTGTTAACTTTGACTATATTTGTTATGATGTTGCTATTGAACTGTGTACCTTAATTATCTATTGTGTGAGTAAAGTATCCAACATATTTTTGCTATAATTTTATTTATTTGGTTCACCATAATCATAGTTGATTATCTTGTGTCTCTGCTAGTGCCTATAAGACCTAGGGGTTTCCGGCTTAAACCGTCTAAGTCGGTGGCGCAGCTCACTTTATATTTTTTTCTTCTACCCTCAACGGCTGAGCTCGGGCATAATTTGCCAGTAGAGAAACCGCTTGCAGAGTACTCTTTAGAGAACGAAAAAGACGTGGCAACGCCCAGGAAAGAGAAGAATGGACAATAACCATAAATCGAATAACATAAAGTCACCACATTCTTACGAAGGATAAAGGACATAGGAGGAGGAGGTTATGTTTTCTGTCTATAATCATCACTTTGGTCTTGTTGTAATTAACTTTAAGGCCGTAAGCCTCGCTAGTTTGTTCTAAGGTATTAAGGAGAGCTAATAGTTCAGCTTCTGTGGTTGCCCTGAGAGCTGTCTCATCGGCAAATCTCAAGTTAGACATCCCAGTTCCACCAGTGGTTATACCTTCTTTCCAGTTGTCCAGCACCTGCCGATGAATCTAGAGTAAGCGTTAAAGAGAATATTCTACGTATTAAAAAAATAAACTAAAAATGTAAACTTAAAAAAAAACACTCCAAATTTTATATATATATATATATATATATATATATATATATATATATATATATATATATATATATAAAGCATCTAAACAATAGCCAAATCTATGAAATGAATTTTGTGAAACCATGATGGAAAAGCAAAATAAAAATAATGTTTTTTTACAAGACGTATTATTTAAAGACGAGTCATTGTTGTTCTCTTTGAAATTTTTTTCCCATACCTTATAAGGACGTTTTAAATTGGGCGTATTTTTAATGAACCAATTAATATGCACTGTCTGGACTAAAAGACGGCTAAGAAAATTCCACAAAAGTATCAATGTTTAGTATCCCAATGAAAGTAAATGCAATGAAAGCATCGGTTGATTCTCAGATAAGGTTTCCATTAAAATCCCTCCACCTCTTGTACACACAAATCCCACTAAATTAATTAACCATGTCTTAGCACCTTAAGTGACAAGAGGATCGTCTAGTACATCTGTCATTGTTGGAGAATATCCTGAATGATTAGGATAATGGATGAAGGAGTTATCATTCATTTTCACATACGTAGACAAATAGTATCGCTCAAATCTGGGGCTACGGATCAGTTTGAAAAGGGTCTGTTTCTTGCTTACGTACCAAGGTGTGTGGGTAAATAATAATGACATCGTTTGCAAATGATTAAAGAGGAAACGTCTTTTGTTTTCTATTATGAGAAATTGCCTTTATTATGATGTATTACAGTGGAATTGTCGAATATTTACACGCTCGTCATAAACCATAAAAGGTATATAATTTTTTTCGACTATTTCTTAACTAAAGCAGTACTTGTCTTTGGGATATATTTTTTTAATTTAAAAATATATATATCGAATCTGGAAGCACAGCAGTGCCCCTGACAAATCGAGTAAAAAAGCGGCATGGCCGTACCATCCTTTTGTCGAAGCAGTTCAGCCCATTTTCGTCCCCCTATAACTTCGTTGTGGATAAAACTAGAAGCCTGAATTTTTAGTAACCAAGCGGTCATTGTATAAACACGGTATATTTCAAATTTTATTTAATTCAAACCAGTAGTTTAAGAATAAAAACTGGTCAAAGTTTCTTAATTTTGTCACTCACTGACCGACCGATCATCAAAACTCTAAGGCACTTCTAGCAGCATCATCATCATCATCATCATCAATGGTACTACAGCTCTAGCTGAGCCTCGAACTTCCTTAGCCTTTTTGCCAGTCGGTTCCGTCCATTGCCAACTGCTGCCAGTTTTTGCGCCAATCTTTCTGGCATTTTCATCTACGCCATCCTTCCACCTGAATTTTGGCCTACCTCTGCATCTACTTCTCGCAGGCTGTGTTATAAGGACTCGTATTGGAGGGCAGTTGTCGCGTGTCCTCGCCAGGTGTCCTGCCCATCTTAATCTCCCTATATTTTTGGCGGATACAGCATCTCTAGCAGTCATAGAAGCTTTAAATTTAAAATACAATTAGTGTTTAGTGTATAAATCAAGGCAAAAATAAAATATTTTGCAATTTTGGCCCAGTTTTCTAAAATCACCAACTATTCTCAAAGAAAAATGAAATGCAATTAAAAGTTCGTTAATTTATTCAGTCCCCACTTAAGGGTCGTTCGGTCTTAAGTTATTACGTAATAAGCTAATCTAATAACATCTTTTAGTGACCATATCGATATTAAAAATCTTTTATGATTTAAATACATAGATTGACTTGTCCATATGTAACAGTTGTTTTTTAATGAGAGAGGAGACCCACCCCCCATTTAGGCTGAGACGGGACCTGATATCATGAGAGAGGAAGTTAAAGCTGCCATTAATACTCTGGATCTAAGGATTATGCGAAACCTTTACTGGAATCAATCATCTACTATTAAAATTAATATGATAGAGCAAACAACACAGTAAACATTCTTCAAGAAAATAGGCGGGGCTGTATTCTGTCACCACTCATATTTAATCTCTACTTGGAGGAAATCTTTAAAGAGGCTCTTGAGAATACCGACATAGGAATTTTGCTGAATGGAGAACGAAGAAACAATATCCGGTACGCAGATAATAACGTGGTTTTCACTGACAGTAAAACCAAATTCATGGTAATCAATAGAGAAACTGGTGGAAGGTAAGGCTTAACGATCAACAACACACCAATAGACAGAGTAACACAGTTCACCTATCTGGGAACCATCATCAATGATAATTGGGACCACCCACAAAAGATCGAGTGTAGCATAGAAAAAGCAAGTGCTGCCTTTAACCAAATGGCTAAACTATTTAAAAGTCACAACCGCAACATCGACATCAAAATTAGACTACTCCGATGCTATATTTTCTCGATTCTTTTCTATGGGACATTAATGGACAACATTAATCGAGGCAACACAAAGAAGACTCGATGCCTTCGAAATGTGGCTTTACAGAAGGATGCTGAGAATATCATGGGTGAACAGCGTGACTAACAAGGCAGAGAAAACTTGGAAGTAATGAACACCATCAACAGAAGAAAGCTATTATAAGAAACGAAAGCAAATATCACATTTTTAAGTCCTGTCTTCAAAGGGAAAGTTTATGGCAGAAGACCACCAGGAAGAAGAAGAATATCATAGCTTAAAAACTTAAGAACATGGTTCTCAAAAACTACTACCGAACTATTTAAAGCAGCCGTGAACAAAGTCCTCATATCCAGGATGATCAAAAATATTCGAAACGAAAAGGCATTTGAAGAAGAAGAAGACTAGGCCATCGCATGAAAACACAATGTATCTCACAAGCAATACACATTTATACATTTATTTAAAACATAAAAGATTTTTAATATTGATATGGTCACTATAAGACGTTGTTAGGTTAGCTAATTACGTAATAACTTAGGATAGAAGAACTCTTAAGTAGGGACTGAATAAATTAACCGACTTGGTATTACATGGATCTTACAACTTTTTAGGGGAGAATAATTGAGTTGTTTAAGTGTTTTTTACAAGTTATGTTTTTAATGGCATCTGATTTGGATTAACTTTTTTGACCAGTTCGTCGTCTGATTTCTACAGAGTTTCTATTTAATTCAGCATAAAATTGTACTGGTTTTTTATCAACCACCCAACACTAGCGTGGTGATATAATAAAGCGTGGACGTTTTGTAAAATATGTATATAGTATTTAATTTTCGTTAACAAAAATCCAAAAGCTTTTTAATTATGATAAAAGTTTTCTTTGTACCGAAGGGAAACCGACTTCCACATTTTATTTATAGCTTGCTAAAGTTACAACTCCTTTTTCCACTTAATGGCCCGCTTGCATGTCACATCATGCGAGCTCTGCTGTCTCTCTATTACTTTTTATAACTTGTCAGTTATTAACTGCTAACAAATATTTAATTACACATTAAATGAGCGACACGCGGTATAATTTCGCGATGGGGATTTCTAAAAGGAATAAACTAAATTTATCGGCAGTTAAAATATCAGTAAACAATAGTTTAAGAGTCAATTTCCAATTTGGATTCTAAGATTAGCGCGGGTTGTTATAGCAACAAGCTATAATGACGATTAAAATATAATTATTTGTCATGTAAAAGGCTTGTTTGCATACATTTTCTTTTATTATGAAAATAGTCGCAAAAAGGGTAGACCTATCGTGTGGGCCGCGGACGGCCCGAACTGCGACTATTAGAAGGAGAAGGGATTATAGAAAGGAGATGATTGTGGCCACGCTTTTTAAAAAGTTGCAGGTCATAGTTCTCTGAAAAAACTGATTTTGGAAGCTTATTCCATTCCGTAGCAGCCCTGTAAAAGAAGGATTTTTGATGAAAATAAGTCCTTGTAGTGTCAAACTTGAGAGTAAATGGGTGAGACCGATCAGCGTGCCGAGTTCTTCGGCAGAATGTGGCCAATGGTGGTACAAGAGTTTTTATTTCTCTGGAGCATCTGCCATGGAAATATCTATAGAGCAATGACTGGTCTGCAACTCTTCTTCTATGTTCTAGAGGGTGAAGGGTATCTGTGAGAGTTGAGCTGTTTATCAAGCGAATGGCTCTTTTCTGAACGGAATCTAGAAGACGAAGAGAATGCCTTGGTGCTGAACCCCAAATATGCGAGCAATACTCCAGTAGAGGTCGGATTTGAGCCTTGTACGTCGTCAACAGTTGATCAGGAGTAAAAAAATTTCTGGCTTTCCACAGAAAACCTAGCCTCTGGCTTGCCGACTTTGCGATGTTAGCAACATGGTCATGCCAAGACATATTATTGGACACCGTGACTCCCAAAATCGAGATGAAGGGACTTGGTTCAAGGGTATTTCCGGACATTGTGATGGGATGATTTGAGAAATTTACTTTCTCGGAAAACGTGGCACTTTGTGTTTTTTGGGCGTTGAACTGAACAAGATTGTTGGTTCCCCACTCGACGATTGCTTTAAGATCTCTATTGATGGAATCAACCTGTTCCCGCATGAGTCTATTTGTATCATTCACCGAAAGTGATCGATATGATGTGAAAGTTGAGACAAGTGTGTTATCGTCTGCGAAACTGTAAATGGGGTTCGTGGTGGTTTTCAAGAGGTCGTTGATGTGTAAAAGAAATAAGGTGGGGGACAGGATGGAACGCTGGGGGAACCCGGCATTGGTTTTAAACGCATCAGAAGAAATACCGTCAACTGCCACATATAAGGAGCGATCTTGCATGAAGCTCAAGAGCCATTGGCGCAGTTTGGTTGGGAGACCGTAGGCAGATAATTTACTTAACAATGCCTGGTGCCAAACGCGGTCAAAGGCTTTAGATATATCTAAGGCTATTGCACGGGATTCACCAAACTTTTCAATAGTGTTTGTCCAGAGCTGAGTGACATAAGCCAGCAAATCTTCAGTAGACCGAAGTTGTCGAAATCCATATTGTCTGTCATGAATTATCTCAAATTTCTCCAGATATTTGATGAATTCTGTGTTAATCGCTTTTTCCATTACTTTGGATATGACTGAGAGCCTATTGTCTGAACTAGGTTTAAACGATGGTACCTCGTTCCGCAATTTCGTTAGACTGACAAAATCTGATTTTGAACATATTGTTTTTTTGGTAGCCCCTAAAATCGTAAAAATAGCACACCTACTTGTACCACTTGTTGAAAATTTTGTGTTACTAGCGATGTTTTCCTAAGCGATGTTTTCCATTTGAATTGGGAACACGGATACATGCAACAACCAACAAATTTCTTTGTTGTTACGCCGCCCAATGTTGCCGTGTATCTAGTAACTTATATCTTGTTGACGGGATACATGTTGCCAACATTTTGTTGCCTTAGGGTTATTTTACTATGAAAGCACACTAAAAATACATACATACAACCTTTTTCCCGTAGTGGTAGGCAGAGACCACTTCCTTTCACTTGCTACGGTTCTTACACACATATTTCGCTTCTTCTAGCGCTCTCATAAATGCTCGTAGGTTGTTGGTACTCTTGACCTAGCCTTTCTTTCTTCAAAACTTTGTCGATCTGATCGAGATATGTTCACCGAGGTCGGCCTCTACCTATTTACACTTGCCTTATAAGATTAAGTCTTATTTTGCCCATGATAAGTTATATATAAATAAATAAAACAATAACCGACACTATGCTTAAAAAACTAAAGTTTAAAAATATGAGGAGTCTATTTGATTTTTGAAGCTATAAACATTTTCTGAATTAATTATTTGCTGAGGGAGACCATTTCAAATATCAAAAATTCTGCTACTCATAAAGTTTTGCCTGTAACGAGTTCTTAAAGGCTCTTTCACCAGCTTTAAGGAGTGCCCACGGAGGGCGAAATCTGCTTGAAATTCGCCGAAGTTAAATTTCAAAATCTGAAAGGAAAGTATAAGGTCACCTCGAAGACGTCTTTCTTCGAATGTTGTAAGATTCGCTATGGTTAATCTCTCTTCGTACGTAGGACTAACACGGCCAAAAGACAATCTGGTTGCACTTTTTCCAGCATTTCACGATCTTGAACTAAATCTGGATACCACGAAGGCCCGGCGTATTCAAAGTATGGGGGCATAGCATTTGTAAAGTTTGCAATATGTTTCTAAAGAAGCTTTAGAGAAAGTTAGGATTTCCGTAAAGTTCCTATATCTCACTATTCTTCACTTTATCCATCAGAGTCACTCTGGATATACTCAGACTACTCATTTCCGCAGCATTGATCATACTTTTATGTTTCCTCTGCCAAACCCAAAATTCACTACCAGACAGGAAACAGCACCCTCTATGCACAGCCAGTCGTGCTGGTAAAGTAATTTTAGCGCTTGTATTCAGCTATACGAGGATTCCACTGCTTGTGTCAGATTAAACGGAGCTCACATGGATTGGTTTAACATCGAAAAAGGTGTGAGACAGGGATGTGTGGCTTCGCCATGGCTGTTTAACTGATACATAGACGATTGTTTAAAAGATTTGAAAAAAAGTGCGTATGAATTAAAAATGAATGTTTATATCGTCATATTAGCGTCATCTGAAGAGCAGTTGCAGGCGATGGTTTATGTTATGCATGATGCCCTAAAAATCAAAGGAATGCAAATAAATGTAAGCAAAACGAAAGTAATGGTTTTTAAAAGAGAAGAAAACATGACATTCTGATTAAGGAAGAAAGAGTGAAACAAGTAAATGAATTTGTGTACTTGGGTTCAAAATTTACGAGAGGTGAAAAGTATAACAGTGACATTGAGCAAAGGGCACTGCATAGCTTAATAAACCGCCAGAATTTGTCAAAAAATGCTGCGGAGATGAGTAGTCTGAGAAGTATAGCCGGAGTGACTCGGTTGGATAAATTAAAGAATAGTAAGATAAGAGAACGATGTGGTTACAAAGATAGATAAAGGAAGGTTTAGATCGTTTGGACACGTAGAAAGAATGGATGAAGGAAATTTGACGAAACAATAAGGCGAGTGTGAATGGATGAAAGCCGGTAGAGGTCGACCTCGGGTAACATCGATCTCGATCAGCTCAACATGGTTTTGAGGAAAGGTCAGGTCAAGAGTACCAACAACCGACGAACTTTTATGAGAGCACTGATGAAAGTAGAGGAAGCAAAAGATGTGTGTAAGAACCGTAGCGGAAGTAAAAGGAAGTGGTCTCTGCCTACCCCTACGGGAAAAAGGTGTGACTATATGAATGTATGTATCAAGCTATCGCTAACCCCATACATAAATAAAGTCGACCACAAACTAAAAGTCACCAAAGCACTGCTGATTATTTAGATTTAATAATAAGCTTACTACACTATTTGTTGCAGAAAACAATCTGGATAATTTTGAAAAAGCATCGACGATTATACCTTTTTAGTTTTTCTAAAAATTTTAAATCAGTTCGACTAATTTTTGGAGAATGAAAACGAATATATTTTTTGGCGAAAATTAATCAAAAAATAAGTCTTTAGTTTGTTGAAAGGACAACTGAAAAAAAGATCGCAAATATTAAATTTTCCCGTCGAATTAGAAGTTTTATTGGAGAAACGCAGTCTCGAAGCGTCAGCCAATGAGGAACAACCTGGAATAAGAAAATGATGTGAACCGTGCTATGAGAAACGAAAAAAAAAGCAAAGACAAAGTTTATGTGCTAAGAATGTAAAGTCTATTTGTGTTTGAGTCGACACGTAAAAACAATATGTCAAAATTGTTTATAAGATAAACCATAGACGAACCAAAAGATAAAAAACCATAGTAGAACTGGAAGATAAATTAAAAGGGGAGTAAAACAGAGCTGCGTGTTATTACCGCTCTTATTTAATTTATACTCAGAGGCTATCTTCAAAGAAGCGCTAGAAAATACCGAATGTGGGATTAAGATCGACGGAAAAATAATCAATAACAGGTATGCAGACGACGACGTTGTTCTAGCCGAAAATTTGCAGGACTTGCAAAGGCTAATGTATCATATAGTTGGGTATAGTAAAAACTCCGGTCATCATACAGATATCTGGGGAGTGTCGTGAATGACCAATGTGACCCGAGAAAAGAAGTCAGAAGCCGCATTGAATAAGCCAGAAGGACATTTATAAGCAAGAGACAACTTTTTGTAAGGTCAGATTTGAGCCTGGAGCTCCATTGCTACATTTTCCTAGATATGTACAGATGTAAGAGTTAGACTCTTGATACATCATTGAAAAAGAAAATAGATGACTTTGAAATGTACATTTACTGCCGTATACTAAGAATATTATGGGTCTATAGAATAACAAACATGAAAGTTCTTAATCGCATGAAAAAGCAAAAAAACTCATGCTTACCATCAAGGAAAAAATCCGAAAAGAAAAGTATGAACTGCGACTGATTATCCAAGGCAAGAGGTCTGTCGACAGGCGCTAATTTCTTGACTAAAGGACATCCGTAGATGGTGCAGTTGCTCATCGCTTGACATATTCCGCATGGCTGTATCTAGAACTACGTTAGCCATTTGGATCGCCAACCTCCGGTGACGGCGTCATAAGAAGAAGTTTACTTTGTAAACAATTAAATGATAATAATCAAAGAGCATGATACGTAGTTGATATTTGACGATACAATTATTTGAACTACCCTCGTATATGCTATTTTTAAATATTTGATATTTTTGCGAAAGGAGAGTAAAATAAAAATATATAAGACCACCCGGAAGACCACCAAAGAGATGGAGAGACAGCTGGCAGTCCACATCTCAGGAAATATTTCAGAGGCAAGTCCGGAATCAACAGATCATCTAGATCTCTAACAAGTAGAAAAAGAAGAAAATATTTTTCGAAACATTGGACTTACGTTTTTTTGACCGATTTAAAAAAAGGAGGAGGTTCTCAATTCGACTATATTTTTTTTATGTTTGTTACCTTAGAACTTTCGACTGGGTGAACCGATTTTAATGATTTTTTTTTTATTTAAAAGTTGATGCTTCCCGTGCGGTCCCATTTTAATTTAGTCTAGTTCTGACAATGGCATCCAGTCTTAAATTTGCATTAAGTATGTGCGCGACAAATGGACGAATAACTCAATATGACGCCAACCGATTTCGCTGATTCTTTTTTTATTGAAAACGATGTATTTCAAAGGTCGTTTAATAAGAAATTGTATATTGTAGGGTGGGTCGTGAAGGCCATGCTGCGTCTTAAGCACTTCGATCTATCAGATCTTTTATGCATAACCCTTAATCTATTCGAGGCCCGGGATTCCGAGACTTCGAGTAAAGTTTATCGGTTTCCTGGGGGCTAAGTTTCTGACATCGGTGGTCTTTAGGAAGGCCCCTTCCAGAAACTTGAGCCCCTTGCTGGGCATTCGCAAAGCAAATGTTCTGCAGTTTTAGCGAAGTTCTCGCAGTAGCGGCAACTATCACTCTCTGTTTTGCCCATCTTTTTCAGGTGGTACTTTAGAGGGCCGTGTCCAGTGAGGAGTCCCGTTACCAGTTTCAAGTCTTTCTTGTCCAATAATGAGAAATTGGTTAGGTTCTAATTATGGGATTCATGAAGTCGGTTTATTTGTTAAAATTTTAGATTATTTGCTTTATAGTTCCCGATATTTCCTTTATTGAGTAGCGCCACTGTCATGCGAACTACTTTCAGAAAGAAGTACGTAAGAAAAAGTAGAAAAATACGGACGGCTTTCAAAACGAAACAAAAGCCTTTGAGCAAAAAGTGATTCCTCTTAATGTATATTGTCGAAGAAGCGAGTACACAACGATAACAAATAAAGTCCATTAAAAATGTTACGTAGTATTTACTTTTTGAATTTCTTTTATTGTCATCCCATTAACGTGCAGGTGTTAATTTTTATTCGCACAGTGAATTTTCAAAATGCATGAAAAATATCGCGGTGACTCAATGGGCGGTAAACTCGTGGTTATCAAAGTGCGTTTGAACTTTTCGTGCACCTCTGGTACGCATTACGGAGGTGGTTTAAAAAGTTTCCGACTTTACCGTGAATATGGCTGCACTCGTCAAATAAAGCTAGGATCGATCTGCAAAGGCAAACACATAAGTTTTGTCAAACTAGTAAAAAATACAAGTCAGTCTCCATCGATAACACAAAATGTACGACCTTCTCCAAAGAACCAGTAAGGTGTAAAGCCGTAATAGACAATAAAGAGAAATATCATCTGGAAAAACAACCACGTGCGCTTTGATAGTAAAGAGCGGATATATAAGTCCTGTGTTAGACCGGTGCTAACCTATGGTATCGAGACTAGAGCTGACACGAATAAGACAAAAAGCATCCTCAGAACAGCGGAGATGAAAACCTTAAGAATCATCGCAGGGAAGACACTTAGAGACAGGGTGAGAAAAAGCGACATAAGAAAGGCATGCAAGGTGGAGGACATAGTGAGATGGGGGAGGCAAATAAGAAGATATTGGCGTGACCACATAGACAGAATGGACCAAGAGAAACTAGCATACACCGCTAAAGACGAAAAACCAGCAGGCCGACGACCGCTAGGAAGCTCACGATGGAAAGATAGCTGAAGCTCTGTTTCATAGGATAACCAATCGGGTTGAGTCTTGACAATTAACAGACCTTAGGGTCTTCTCGAAGTATAAGAAGAAGAAGAAGCAATTTTACTGGCGAAATGAATTTGCAATTACTGAAAGACGCTATTGACCCTACCTTGACTGATATATTATTTGAAAATAATTCACAGTAAGACGAAGATCATTTTTATTTTCAACAGGGCGGTGCTCCAAACACAACCGGCGTCGTTGTAAGATTTGCGTCAAAGAATCGTTGCCGAGTGCCGTCGAATTACTACGGAAATTCTTCGGAATGTGCGTGAACGTTTTGAACAAAATCTTTATTATCGTATGGAAGCGGGTGGTCGTCAGTTTAAACATTTAATGAATTAAGTAGTAAGTAAGCAACTAAAATAATTGGAAATTTACCATGTAATTTTTTTCAAAGAATTGGGAGGAAATGTAAAATTTAAAGACTATTGTAAAGAGAATTATCAGAGCTTTTAAAAGGCATTTCATTCGACCCCAATGCCATTTAAAAAATTTAACATAATTTATTTTCTCGCTTGGGGTTGAAAGTAGTGGAGTCAGAAATACCAGAAAAGAGTGTCCTCCTTTAATCAAAAATCGGCGGGTCTCAGAATTTTTCTAAAATGTTGATTAGGTTCCTGCAAATGGCTCCGTTTCGTTTTCGGTTGGCCACCCTGTATATTACTTTCATGTTTATAATTTTGAGTTTTTAGATTCATCATCGACGCCACATTTCGTTGTAAAAAGGATTTTTCCGCCCAAATGTTCTGTTACAATTTTCTCATATAATCTTTAAATAGATTGGAGGTCGGTTGTTTGATAGATTTATACGCAAAATGAAGATTACGGTAAACCAAACCGGCTTAGTTTTACGTTCGCCTTCCACCGGTTTCTATTTTAAATGGAAAACAGGAATTAATTCGCGGCGTCTGTTTTTCTACTCCACGAATGCATGCAACAACATTCGAAAGTACCTAATCAGCGTCTTGACCCATATTTCTCTGCACTGCCGTTTATACAATTTCGTAACGACAGCGAAGGCTGCGATGGCTTTGAATTATTTAATAAATTAACTTTTTTCTGTGACGGGAAAAAAACGTTTTATCTCTGTTGACAGGTAACAAAATATCACTTTTTATAAATTTAATTTTTTCCCGGATATACAGGGTGTAACTAAATAAGTGCGACAAACTTCTGGGGGTGATTCTGCATAATACGAGGGCGGTTTGATAAGTCAGAGACTTTTTGAATAAAACAAATTTTTTTCCGCAAATAAACATTTTATTTAAAAAAAACCTCCCTACCATACAACCTTCTTGAATCAAACACTAGACTAGCCTGTGCGAAAACTATTTATTAAACAATGCGCGATCCATTTATGCATTAATGTCTTCATATCCTTCGTTTTCATCATTTGTGAAAGTATTAATTATATTTTTAATTTTTTTATACTATTTATAAAACTTTTTTAAATTTTTTGTGTATTCATTTTAATTTTTTCTCTTCATTCGCGTGCCATGCAAAAACGTCTCGCTTGCCACCTGTATTAGATAGTTCTTGATAATGTAGTAAATAAATGAAAAATACGCGTAAAGATGTTTTATTTTTTTTGCATAAAAACGGCGCCCCATACGAAAAAAAGGCAAGAGAGATTTTTTGTCACAAATTTACCGAGAAATTCAAACATGATTTTTTATTTAAAATATTTCGGTGGCGTACCGTTTTTTTCTTTAAAAAAATTGGGATGATTACCCGTATGCGCGCCAATGATGAACATAAAATTCCTAATTGCATGTCAAAAAATGCGCAATAGCTACCTCTTAAAACCCACCAAATTTTATTTGCATATCTCGACCGGTTTCAGAGCAATAAATAAATCGTCAGTTTTTAAGAAAAACTTTATCACCTCGTATCTCTGAAAACGAAGCATTTGCGGACATACGTTTACAAAGCAAACTGTCATTATTTTTTCATGAAAAATACTTCAAATACTTCAAATCTCACTTCAATAATTTTCTGACTTGAATATATCGTTTTTTTTTTAATATTAATTCGTCGTTTTTTTCGTCACTGAAAAAAAAATGTATTAACACGGAAAAAATATAAGATTTTAGCTAAAATCTAATACTGTTTCACTTGTATAATAAATTACTATTCTTGCTTGGTAACATTCTTATTTATGTTTATAAAAAACACAAATAGTTTGCTGTGAAAGTATTAGGCTCAATGTATGCATCATTATCAGTAGTAATATCCCTAGGACATTGATAATAGGCGAGATAATTTTACGACAATCGAAAACTCGTTCCTTGGTAACAGCCCACAGCTGAGGGCCGTTACCAAGCAACGAGCTTGAGAAATTTGTCTTAATATTATGAGGCATTTGTCAATGTCCGGGGTATATTCGGTGGAACATTTTTTTACAAACTCAACACAACGAAACATTTATTTATTTATTAAATGTACAGTTAGTGAAAGCACAAGCATTAAAATTCAACTTAACATTAGATTTGTTTTTGTGGTGTTCTTGATCGAGATTAAGGTATGATTTTATAGAATTTTTATTGCTATTAACAGTCATTTTTAGCAATTTCTGTTCTTCTACACCACTTTTTGCCGATTCGCTGACAGCAGTTGATCTATTCGAGTGATTTGTTATCTTTTTATCCTTTACATTCAAGCCAATTGCCTCAGCAGCAGATTTAGTCCATCCATTTATTGTATTTCTTCCAACGGGTACATTTGTCAGTTTCATTTTTCCGGTGTCGATTTGGTTTTAAGAACATTCGTGTTGAGGTAATGTCGCCTTTTTTTGATATCAGTTTACAAAAAAGACGTCCAAGATAGATTTGTCTTCCACCATTGGAAACTAACCCTTTACCACTTGTACAGCTTTTAGAACCACCTTGGCACCTTTTTAATGTGATTTTTTGAAAAGTCATCATTATTTTTCTCGAAATAAAGAAATCCACTGTCTCTAGGAAAAAATTACGTAACGCAAGATGGCGCTGTCAATGACAAAATGTCGGATCGAGGTGTGAACAACAAATATTCTGTCAATTGATTACTTGTAAAACCAAAGTTTTTATTAAAGCGAATTTTAGTTGAGTTGATATTTTGCGTTAAACTATTGGATTGAAGCTGGATTTAAGGTTCGCTTTCGACGTTTCAGTTTTATTGTCGCTGGATTCTTGTTAAATGCCAGTAAAGCCCAGGTGTGTCTATAGGTAACAATTTTGGTTTTAAGTTCTGTTGTCCCTGGAATTCTTGTTGCAATGCCTATGAAAGTCGAAATATTAATTTCCGAAATACTGTTTTATGTGGGTAAACGTGTTCCACCAATTAAGGAAGGTGAAGAGGTTTTTAAGACTGGCTTCATCATTTTATGTGGAACTGACGGTCCTAATAAAAAAATCATATAAATCATCTTTTAAACGCTTTCTCTATATTGTTGAAGTCACTATAAATAATCACAAATAAAATGAGAGATTATTGGACGACAATATCAAACTTATCACCAAAAAATCATCTTTCACAAAGTACTTGCTGTAAACAAATATAAACCCCGAGATTGGTTTTCCTTTCTTTCTGATCATCTTTTATTTCTAAGCTGCCTTTGGATTTGAAGGAAATTTATTCAAAGATGTAATCGAATTGCTATAACATGTAGAGCATTGTGGAACTGAGCATATTTATCGCGATTTTATTTCCATTTCACCTTTTTTAATCCATTGCATTTTTTGATTTTTTGGTATATTAACATTAATTCTTCACTAAATATCGTTCAAATATAACACTTTCAATGCTTAAATTGCTCAAAATAATAAACAAAGTTTACTTTTCACCCATATAAACAAATCGAGGTTAGTTTGTTATTTACACCCCGAGTTCATACGATCAACGTCACTTACGTCACGTCACGCTATCTGGCGGAATAAACTCGCATCAATATCACTTGACCAGCAAGTATGATTGCTTTGTGTTTAAATACATTGAAGCTCGCATTTTTGCGAAGATTATAGTTGTTTAATAGTGACTAATAATTTGTTAATAGTGAAAATAATCAGCAGAGCAAATTGTTGTGTTCCTGGATGTAATTCAGTGTGTAAAAAAACCCCAATTTGACTTTTCGTTATTTCCCAAATGAGGGTCAAAGAGTTAAGCATATTAGAGAATCGAGAATGGTGACTATGGTTGATATAAAGAAATGGGAGATCAAACTGAATATGGGTAAGAGAGTTACCCAAAACATGAGAGTTTTTTCTAAACATTTTTTTAAAAAAGATTTCATAACTCCTAGTTCTTTGAACTATTTCGTTCTCTATATTTTTTGTGGTTAATAGAGTTACTTATCGTTTTTTGACACCACAAACAATATTGTGGTTTGCTGCAAGAACAGCTCCACCCTCCACGATGCATCAACTACTTAGAGTAGCAGCCAGATATAAAAAAATTGAGAACGATGGTAAAAACATACTAAAATTCCTTCCAATATAAAATATTGAATTGAATAACGTTTAAATATCGAAATTTTCACTAAATTGTATACAGTAATCACGTAGATTATAGCAAATGCAATCACACTTGGCGTCAGAATGACAGCGCGGGAAAATGAAGATTAAAATGTCAATGGTTTAAACTTGGTATTGCAACTGTCATGCCAATTTAAAAAGTTTTTTAACAAACTAGACAGCTGTTATGTCAGTTCAGAACAAGATTTACTTTGTTTAATAATTTTGACGTATTACTGACAGATGTTATACCAAATTACTAAATAAAAGAATAATATCGATTAATTGTGTAATAAATACCTACTATTAAAAAAGGTAATTATTAATAATGACGGTAATTATTTGAAAAAGTGAAGACTGGTGTACATATTTCCAAGTCTAATACCAGGCATATTTATGAATCAGCATAAAAACAATTATAACGTCTCTCTTACTACATCATTCTTGTTATAAACATTGTAAAAAACAAAATCAGCATATAAATTACTTCTATTTCATACAAATTATAAATAAAATTGCTTGTAGCGAATGGAATCGACGTAAAAACGACATGAGATTATGCAGCTGCCACACCAGTATACATACCAATACGCACGTGAATGAAAAAAATCACTTATGTAATGAATAAGGGATAGTTTTTATTCATAAATAACTTGTTTTTGTTTAACTATTTGCCCTTTGTGGTCAGCTGATAAAGCAACCCTCCGAAAATTATCAGGGACTGATTCAGCAATTAACTAAAAGAAGTTAATTTTTATATAGAAACGTATCCTCTCCCAAACACATATATTCTTTTATGAACTAGTTTTATTGCTAAAATAAAGTTTTCATTTTCTATTCAGAGGTCTGTGTATGCGTACAAATCTTCTGCGACGCAGGCGTCCCAATGAAAATTTCAAACGAAAAAATGTTAATACCCAGCAACTTTGAATTTACCTAAATCTAGTTAGGACAAATTATAGTTTCAAAAACTAAAATACACGCTAGTAAAGTTAATCAAACTAAAAAGTAAAAAATAATTCTTAACATAAAAATAAAATTACTGACGAGAAAATTAATGTCACTGTTCTAAAAGCGTGGGGTGCTTTGTATCACATTTTTAAACTAACTGCGCTTAGGAATGAAAGCACCTCACGCTTTTAGAACAGTGACATTAATTTTCTCGTCAGTAATTTTATTCTTATGTTAGGAATTATTATTTACTTTTTAGTTTAATTAACTATAAAAGCGTATTTTTTGGTATTTTTAAATTATAATTTATTTTTCGCTGTTTAGTTCGATCTGTTTTACTCACCCTCTTGTCATTTATCCCTCGACACGTTTCTCACCAGTATATTGGATCGGGTGAATTATAATTTGACATTGAAGCTGCGCGCATGCTCGTTGTTCATGCACTAGTTCTATCTCTCTTACTCTTATACAAGGGATCCCTGAAGATATTTATGAATCCTGGCAAAACTAATCACAATAATCGAATATTTTTATTTTATTATTGCATTGTCGTCGGTCTTTGACAAGTGTGCGAAGTGTAAATTAAATCTGATCGTTTAAAGTAAGGCCAAATCAAGGCCAAAGAGTCAGTTACAAACAAACATACAGGTGAAACTAATATAAGCGTGTTAAAAAAATACACCTGTTACACTGGATACATTGTTAATAAAATAAAACAAATTTTATTTAAAAAAAAATTGGTTCATCATTAGCGTTTTTAAAAAATTAACACTATACTTTTATGCAACACAAAATACAAACTACCATTTGTATTACTGCAAATTGCTAGTGGCGCCATCTACTAGATAATAGGCAAACTACTTATTTTGGAAAGTAGAAAATTGTCGCGTATTTTTGTTTCGTTATATAAAATATTTTCTGCATTTCTGCAACACCATGACATTGGAACTGCGCGCAAGCGTAATTCACGCACTAGTTGTTTCTCTATTACTCTCATGCAGAAGATCTCTGAAGAAATTTATGAATCCTGGTGAAAGTAATCAGGATAATCGTATATTTTGATCGAATTATTGCATTATCTTCGGTCTTCGACAAGTGTGTGAAGTTTAAATGAAATCTGATCGTTTAAAGTAGGGCAAAATCGAGGCCAAAGAGTCAATTACAAACAATCATACAAACATACAGGAAAAACTAATATAAGAGTGTTAAAAATAAACGCAACAACATATTAAATATTACAGCAGTTTGTAGTTATAATAATCTTCTATGAACATTGGTTACATTAAAAGTTACACTCATACCAACTTAACAAATAAGCGCGCGTATTTTAAAAAAAATGCAGTTTCATTACTGTTTGTTCAGAGCAGTATGAAAAATTATCCACACAAAACTTGTCACATTTATTGACGCACGATTTATTCTTAAAACAGCATTTTCAACATTTCATATTAATTCGTTTATGTGCGGTTTAAAGTTGTCGAGATGGAAACGCGAGTATCAAATACACAGGTGCGTATAGTGGCTTACACAAAATTCTGGCTCTTCAATTTTGCAAACAATGCTTTTCGTCTGTAGCGGCAAATTTCTGTTTTGGTAAATATTTGACGTTCTCTACCCATTTGCTCGTCCTACAGGGTGACTTCACCAAAACCTATTCCCACAATTATTACCCTAGTTAGAAAATACGAAATGACCAGATTTTTCCAGCAAAGAAATATTTATAAAAGTTATCAAGTGAATATTTTAAACAAGAAATAAAGTAGGGTTAGTTAAATATTTGTTTACCCATTTATAATTACTACACGAAGAGAAATGTAAATGTCCGACAATTTCGTTTTTGTCGCAACAGGCTTTTTCTATAGCTCATTTCACCAATATACGACGGTAACCTGAAATTTTTTTGTTTATTTTTATGCTTTTGTTGAGACGTTTTATTTTTATTTTTTGCTTTATTGTAAACAGAAATCGTTAATGTAGCTGTCGATGAGTTTTTTGGTTAGAAATAGGCACATTTTTAATATAACACACAAATATAAATTATCGGTACAAATTTAATAAATATGTTGACTTGTGTAGTACTTACGGTATTATCAAGCATTATATTTATAGTCGTTATAATTGGAATCACTATCGTCGCTATCCTTATTCGGATTATAATTGATAACAGGATTAACTGCTTCGATGCAGTTTTCACGAACCCACCATTTCTCTATTAAATTTTCACATTTTGTGACACATTTTTCCAAATTTCAGGAGTGGCAGTATTAAGTGCTCGTTGCCAGGTTTCCAGCCTTATCGCTGTAATCATTAGATCCAATGTGATGGTCGTAATAAGTTTGGCATATTCCCCAAATATAATCAATGAAATTAAATTGGCAATAAAAGCAAAAGTCTTAGCACACGATGTCCATAACCGAGTATAATTTAATCCACTTTTTAAATTTTTTCTTTTTCGTGCCTCTTAGGTATCGAAAATAATTCCTCATTGCCCTCATTTTTAAACTTAAACCCTATAAATCCTTAATTTCCAAACAAGAAGTCCCTTATAAAATAAAATTCGTTACCTACGATTGTTTAAAAATATTAGGAAAATTTACTTTCGTACTTCTTAAATGTACAGTTAAATACTGGTTATCGAGTTTTTAACGATAGTCCAAAACCACCGTATATTCGTGAAATATGCTATATTAAAGAAGCTGCTTTAAAAGTCTTTGTACTATGTAAAATAACATACATATAGTCACTTCTTTGCATCTGCTACGGTTCTTACACACGTCCTTCGCTTCTTCTACTTTCATCAGCGCTCTTCGTTTGCTGGTACTGTTGACCTGGCCTCTTTTTAAAACTATTTCGATCTGTTCAAGATACGTTAGCCTAGGTCGACCTCTACCGACTTCCCCATTCACACTTTTAAATCTGTTTCGTCAATCTTCTTTCAACCATCTTTTCTACGTGTACGAACCATCTAAGCATTCATTTATTTATCTTTGTTGCTACATCTTCTTTTACACCATTTCGTTTCCTTATCACACTTTCTCTTACTTTATCCATCAGAGTCACACGTTCTGGATGCTTATAAAGTTATGCACGCCCCCTAACCACACCCTTTACTTAATATCTTATATCCGTTTTCGTAAACTTTATGCAGACTCATTCACTTGTTCCACTCTTTCTACTTCAATCAGTTAAAAAAAACATAACTTTTGTTTTGCTTACATTTACTTTCATCATTTAGATTTTTGGGACATCATGTATAATACTAACTATTGCCTACAACTTCTCGTCAGATTTAACGTTTTTACTTAAATTCACACTCAGGGTTCAAATTAATAAGAAAATTTATTTATAACTTTTCAACAATTCAATTTAAGCCCACTAGCGAACAAAATCATTAAAATTAGATAACTCACTTACCTCTGCGAACGAAGGCCAATTTATATATTAACGTTAAAACTAGAAAAGACGAGAAAATTCTAAACGTATCCAGACTATTTTATGGACAATTCTAGATTGGTCTGGAAGGTACTGGAACATCCTTAGCATTGGCTGTGACGTCACAGTACCTCCCAACTTTCTTACGTAACGTTCCAGTGGCGTATCGCAAAATAGTTACACTTATATGTCTGGATCATCGGCGTAAAGGAGCCATTTGACGATTAAATAGTTTATATTTAATACGTACGCACTATCATTTAAATATTTTTAACGACTGTCTATGAATAAATTAAGTTAAATTTAAGTTTAAAAATTTCCGTAATAATGATCGACGTAGAGGGGGGATGATAGGAACACTTGATATCTTATATTAAGCACTGATTGTTTTAATTTTAAACATGAATAGTGACCGAGTATATCAACTTTCATCACGAAGTGTCCACCTTGTACTTTGTTCGTATATTAAAGTCAATCAAATTACGAACTGTAACTTTTTACGGTCCAGGTTTTATTCTGATTTCACACGAAATTTTTATCTCAAAATTCCATACGAGAACGGTATATTATGTAACAGTAATGTAATAATGGCTATTAATAGGAGAGCATGAAGTATAATTGAGGACAGTTTTAATTTTTCTTTTAATATAATTATACAGAGTGTTGGTAAATAAGTGCGATAAAGGGGATGATTCTGCATAAAAAAAATTTTACGGGTTGCACTCTGGGAGTGCCGGCAGAAGTGAAAACTTAAGTATTAACGTTGTGCGCCCTGCGCCGCCTAAACGAAACAGCCGGCGCAGGCATACATTTTCGCCGCGCCGTAGAAAGAGAGGGGGATACTCCCTCTCCTACGCCACGCCAGCTGTCTACTCTCCATCCGTCTTACGAATTTTCGATCAGGTCACGTGTCCTGACGCGAGTTTAACATTTTTTACCCATTACAAAAAAAGTGTACAACGCCGCTAAAGAAGTTTTCACTTCAAAAAATATTATTTTTAATCTGAAAAATATTGTCTCCAGATTTCCATAGTTTATGAATAATGCATTATTTTTATTAACGCTTTATTATAAATCATATATTAAACATCAGTACCAGATTTGAATGTTTTCGATTTCTTTCTTCCGCTTTTTGCTTGATCTTCTTTCAATATGGCGCTTTTCTTCCTACCTCGACTTTTTCGTTTTCGGCTACCTCGTTTTCGGTTTTGTCGCTTTTGGCTACGCGTCGTCTACGGCTTCTGCTTCTATTTTTTCTTCGTCTTCGAGCCTCCGTTATCGGCAAACCAAAACCTAATTTAAACCTTCCCCCGTTCTCTTTGATCAAACCAGCTTTCAGTCCAGTTTTTAATGCTTTTTTAACACAAATTGATGCATTTTTTAACGGCTTCTTGCACTGATAAATTATTTGATCTAAAATTTTGTCGGGGGGAGAACCATTAGAGTCATTAAGACACGCTATGGTGTCCATAACATCTGCTAAAAACGACACCTCTCCTTGGACCATTTTAATGCAGCAAAAGCAGAACTTAATCAATAAACTAATGAAAAGCACTTAAATTTAGAATTTAGCTACTAAATTAATTTGTCAAAATGACATAAAAAATGTACTTGAATTTGTCGGTTTGTTGAATAGGGTTGCCAAGTTACTAGTTAAGAAAAGTCGCATTTTATATTGCTCCAGTGAAATACATCCGTCTTACGAATTTTCGATCAGGCCACGTGTCCTGACGCGAGTTTAACATTCTTTACCCATTACAAAAAAAGTTCACAGCGAGCCATAAGAAGTTATCACTTCAAAAATAATGACAGTTTGCTATATAAACGTCTGTCCGCAAACACTTCGTTTCAGAGATACGGGGTGTTAAAGTTTTTCTTAAAAACTTACGATTTATTTATTGTTTTGAAACCGGTTGGGATAAGCAAATGAAATTTGGTGGGTTTTAAGTAGTAATCGTACATTTTTGACATGAAATTACGAATTTCATGTACATCATTGACGCCCATACGGAAAAGATCCCGATTTAAACAAAAAATGGCACTGAGATATTTTAAAATAAAAATCATGTTTGATGTCCTCCGTAAATTTATGACAAAAAATTGTGTTCGCCTTTTTTTCGTATAGCGCCGTTTTTATGCAAAAAAATAAAACATCTTAACGCGTATTGTTCATTTCTTACAATAACATTAAACCAGAACTGTATGCAAAGATATTAAGTAAAAAAATGACGAATGAAACTGAGAATATGATATGGGATGTGCAAGCAGGATTTAGAAGAGGAAGGTGATGTATGGATCAGGTCTTTTCATTACGAAGTATGGTTAAAAAATTCTTAGGTAGAAGTCAGAAGGTCTATTGCGCATTTATAGACTTGGAAAAGGCCTATGACAGAGTGGTAAGAAGTGAATTGTGGTCGACATTGTCTATATATGGGGTGAACGGTAGTTTCATACGAGCACTTAAATCACTTCACCATGGCTGTAAATTACTTTACGGGGATTCCACTGCTTGTATCAGGATAAACGAAGCTTGCATGGAATGGTATAACATCAAAAAGGGTTTAAGACAGGGATGTGTGGCTTCGCCATGGCTGTTTCACTTATACATAGACGATTGTTTAAAATATTTGAAAGAGAGTGCGTAAGGATTGAATATGAATGATTTGATCGTTAAATCCCTTCTTTACGCCGATGATCAAGTCATATTAGCGTCATCCGAAGAGGATTTGCAGGCGATGGTTAATGTTATGCATGATGCCCTGAAAATCAAAGTAATGAAAATAAATGTAAGCAAAACGAAAGTAACGGTTTTTGAAAAAGAAAAAAACATGACAAACTGTAAAGTTCTGATTAAAGAGAAAGAAAGAGTGAAACAAACAAATAAATTTGTGTACTTGGGTTCAAAGTTTACGAGACAGTGACATTGAGCGAAGGGTGTCGGCAGGAAAATAAATAAATGGGGCACTGTATAGCTTTATGAGCAGTCAGAAAGTTTTAAAAAAGGCACGTCTGGCTGTGCATAGAGGTGTGTCGGTTCCTACACTTATGTATGGTAGTGAATGTTAGGTTTGATACATAAAAAAAAATTAATGCTGTGGAGATGAGTAGTCTGAGAAGTATAGCTAGAGTGACTTCTTTGGTATAAAGTAAAGAATAGTGTGATAAGAGAACGCTGTGGTGTAAAAGAAGATGTGGTTACAAAGATAGATAAAGGAATGATTAGATGATTTTGACACGTAGAAAGGATGGATGAAGGAAGATTGGCGAAACAACTTTATAAGGCGAGTGTAAATGGACAAGTCGGTAGAGGTTGATCTCAGCGAACATATCTCGATCGGATCAACATTATTTTGAAGAAAGGCCAGGTCAAGAGTACCAACAACCGACGAGCATGCATGAGAGCACTGATAAATGTAGAGAAAGCAAAAGTTGTGTGTAAGAACCGTAGCGGAAGTGGAAGGAAGTTGTCTCTGCCTACCCCTACGGGAAAAAGGCGTGACTATATATATATTTATGTAAACCAGAACCCGAAGAAGCACTTGCGGACATACGTTTATGTAGCAAACTGTCATTATTTTTTCATGCAGAATCACCCCCTAAAGTTTGTCGCACTTATTTACCAACACCTGTATATTAAATATTGATTACTTCCCGCATAATTGTGCTCTGCAATTGATAATGGAAGAACTATACAATTTTTACACTTTGCACCTAAAATCACAAATTTTTCATTTTACTCTATTTTTTTGTTCAAATTAAAAAAAAACAGTTATTTTTAAAGATAAATTTTCTCTTTGGATAGGTTTTCGCTAAAAAAGAAGTAGTGTTAGTGTCCGTTTCGATAGCATATAGAACTATTACGTCACCTGTGACGTCACTATTATTTTTATTATCACGAACTGTACATAATGAACGTAATCCGGATTTAAAAACCACTAACGCTATAAACATTTTTATACGGCAATCCATTGTTTACGATACCGGTAGGGGAAACCTTTAAAATCGAGCTGACAAAGAATTTGTCGGGAATAGTGAAAATTTTATGGATCAACAGTGCCCATAAAATATTAAACCTTGCATCGATGTTGGACGACGAGAGAACGTGTCGCCTTTTGACGATTTAATAGAAAATTTACGGTGCCGATAGTGCTTTTCACATTGAAAATTTAAATGAAAGTAATGCTTTTGGGGTAATAATCTAGCAGTGAAAAGGTTAAAACGGAACCATGGGAAGAACATATCAAACTGTACCCAAGCTAATATAATTGGGGCCATACTTAACGACGGAAGCTGTAAATATTTGTGTCCTGGTAGCAGTTTTCATAACTCAGGCTGTTACAAAAAGATAACTCATGTTCTTATTTCTAAAATCCAAGCTGTCTTAAAGAATATAAATAATTGTTTTGGATTTTAATTATAGTTGACTCTATTTTAGATACTTTGGACACATAAAAAGGATGGATGAAAGATAATTGAACAGTGAACAGACAAGTCGGTAGAGGTCGACCTAGGCGAACGTATCTCGATCAAATCGACATTGTTTTGAAGAAAGGCCAGGTTAAGAGTACCAACAATCGACGAGCATGTATGAGAGCACTTATGAAAGTAGAAGAAACGAAAGACGTGTGTAAAAACCTTAGCAAATAAAAGGCTTTTTCGCTTTTTCTACTTCAGAATAAAACATAAAATGGTAATAAAATAAAACGGAATTATTTTGAATATTTCTTTTTTTTTAAACGACCGCCTATATTACACTAGGTCAAGAGTACCAGCAACCAATAAACATGTTTAAAAGCGCTAATAAAAGTAGAAGAAGCAAAAGACGAATAAAAGAACCGTAGTGAAAAGAAGTGGTCTCTACATACTCCTACGGGAAAAAGGCGTGACTATGAGTATCCTCTGCCGTTCAATTATAAGAAAGGTTGTCGCTCCATCTCTTGCGGGGTCCTCTAACTCTTCGGCGCCCTAAGAGCGACTTGTCTCTAGTTATTTTGACCGTTCTGTCGTCATTCATCCGGTCTATGTGTTCGTTCCACTCTCTCTTTCTTCCCAGTATCCATTCATTTACATTGTTTATTTTACATGTTCTTCTAATGTCCTCGCTTCTCTCCCTGTCAAAAAGTGTTTTTCCAGCGATCCTGCGCACTATTTTCATTTCGGTGGTTTCTAATATTCTCTTTGTGCTCGATGTATCCGGTCTAGTTTCCGCTGTTTATGTTAATATAGGTCGGATGACCGCCTTGCAGATTCGGGATTTGGTCTCGATTCCGATATATTTGTTTCGGAGGATTGTATCGTTCAGGTAAGCTGAGGTTCGTGCTGCTTTTGCCGCTTGGTTTCTTACCTTCGCCTCGATGTCACCGTATCCTGATATTTCTATGCCTGGGTATTTAAATTTCATCTCCTGTTGTATAATTTTATCATCCACAACCAGTTTGCATCTAAGGTGTTTTTGAAGTGGTCATGCATTTCGTCTTTGCTGCAGATATATTCATTTTTAGACTTTTTGTCGTTGTGTTAAATTTGAATAGTAATCTCTGTAGGTCATCTTCGTTTTCTGCAATCAGAACAGCATCATCGGCATAGCATAGGATTTTGACGTCTTTGCTCCCCATTTTATACCCTTTCAGGTTACGAGTGCTGTTTATTATTTCGTCCATGTTGAAAAATAAGGGGCTAAGTGAATCTCCTTGTCAAACACCACTATTTACAGCAATTTCTTCGGTAGTTGTGCCATTAATTTTGGCTTGTATTTTGTTTCTCTGGTAAATATTTTCAATGGTTTTTATTATGTTGTTTGGGATTTGCCTGTTGTATAGAAGGTGTACCACGTCCTCCAGTTGTATTCGGTCAAACGCCTTTTCCAGGTCTATAAAACACATGAAGGCTGGTTTGTTATACTCGATGGATTTTTCAGTTATATGTCGCAAAACTAATATCGCATCATTACAAGATCTTCCTGATCTGAATCCTTGTTGTTCATCGCCCAATAAATCAAAGTTACCCTTCCAAGTGAATAATCCAAAAGTAAAAAGTTTGAGATATAAACCTTTTGCTTGTTTAAGAACATACTTGGACTGTGCTGTTGAGATGATTAGTAGACTTTACCAAATACAACGAGGGAGAGCTAAAAATATTTGTACCTTGTCGGTAATTTTCAGAACTTCGGCACTACAATTTTATTTTTAAAAAAGGACATTTTGTCGAAAGATTAACTTCTTATTCTCTTGTAACTCACAATCAACGCAAAATAGTCTTTCTTTACGCGTACAAAAATTAAACATGGGGAAGCTTATTAATTTATAAGAACAATTTTTCAGTTCTGTTGCAGACTATTCGGATAATAATTTTGGAGAAACAACAGCCTACCGACGACACCGAACGCGCGTATCCATCAGAAAATATTTCGACCATAAAAGATTAAATCAGCCATGTACTCCATTAATTCGAAATAACCTTTCCCTTGGATCGGTTCTGCCATCTGTCAAGTATTTATCGGAAGGATTTAACTCACCATCCTCGAATTAGTACGGAGGTTTGATGAAAAAACAATAATAATCCTTTAATAACATCACATTTCTTTTGGGGGCAAAGGGTAGATTGTAGATTGTAAGGAGGGTCGTGAAGGCTATGCAGCCTCTCAAGCACCTCGACCTATCCGATCGTTTGTGCATGACCCCTAATTTATTCGAGGCCCGGCATTCCAAAACTTCGTAGAAAGTTAATCAATTTCCTGGAAATTAAGTTTCCTTTATCGGATGGCTTTAAGAAGGCCCCTTTCAGAAACGTGAGCACTGGGCATTTGAATATTGCGCCCTCGTATGGATCAACAACCATCACACTAACTCATTTGACACTCAGTCAACGAGTCATTACCGGGACCATAAGAACTACCCCAACAGCCTGGCTCCCAATCTCAAGAAACATAGCTCACTTTAATTAAGACGTTTCTCTGTCCTTATGTCCCAAGCTAAAAAAATGGCTAATAATCCTATCCTACATATTTATGATGACTTTACAATACTCGCCAAACCACAGCTGAGGTTGAAGTCAAGGCAACTACCAGTCAGAACGGTTAGCCAACTCACCGATTTTTTTAATGGAGAAATTATGGCGCACGTAGTGGAGAGAGCGAGAGGTCAGAAATTATAATTTTTTAAAAGACCCAACATAAAAAAAAGAGGTTTCAGTGTTAAAGAATTGTTGAACTGTGTTAACACGACAGGCAGAGAAATGGGTCTGAAAATAAATGTCACTAAGACAAAAAATTTATGATATTCAGTCGCCAACCGCACGCCGATGCTTTCCTACAGATAGACCAACAAAACATTGAGAGAGTTACCCAATTCAAATATCTCGGTTGCCATATCACGGAACAACTAGACCCAGATAAAGAAATTAAGTGCAGAATTGAGACCGCTCGCACGACTTTTCTGAAAATGAAAGCATTCTTCTCTTACGACAACCTTAACCTAAAATTACGTAATGTTATATTTGGTCAGTGTTGTTATATGGAGCTAAGTCCTGGACTCTAAAGGCTGCTACAATCAATCGCCTGGAAGCGTTTGAGATGTGGTTACATAGAAGAATGCGATAGATGTCGAACAGTCAATCGGCCATATGGTGCTGGAGTTCCCCGACATCCGTTTGAACGCAGCCTACAAGATATCCACAATCTCACCCCCACCGCGCTTGACTGACTGAGACTGCTACGGTTTTTTCTACTGTTTGGGTGACTCTCTCTAAATATTTAATTCGATCGGACTGATCTTCCTTTTCGTTGTAAGAAGGGGGCTGCTTCACACCCTGCATACTGGGATAATAGTTAATTTTGTTTTATCAGAATATCAGAATATTTTTTCTTTGTTACGTTCGTATTTAAATGTGCGTCCATCGCCCGTGCTGTGGTTCGCATTTTCCCAAATGAATGGAATAAAAGTAAATAAGGCGTGTGGCTAATCTTATATATCGGGGACTGGTGGAGGCAATGGGATGAAAAAGTCGCAACTGGCGACTCCTTAAAGCAGTCCTTAAAGGACTCCCCATAAGGATCCTTTTGAGATTGATTCAACGCGATATAACTGGCGTATCATGCCGGCGAAAAATCGAATTGTTCCGGTCGAAAGAATAAATTTGTGAAAATCACCCGGGAGTAAGAATTTCAAAAGCGGATTAAATTAAAATGCTTGTATACTGTTGCCATTTTACTAATATTGAATGAAAAAAGAAAACTTGTTTTTTCGTCGGTTTATTCAATAAATATTAACCATTTTTTTTTTAAAGAAAATATTCCAGCAACATTCTGAATTACTGCGAAGCTAAAAGCTGGAAACTTCGAGGATGAAAAAGGAATGGAGACTTTTTTTTTGGTCCTTTATTAAGGAAGGAAGTTACGAGGGCAGTTTGATAAGTCAGTGACTTTTTGAATTTCCCGCGCAGTTACTCCAAATGCAACAGTGCTGCCGTCAACTATAATCTATCAGTGGGCAACTTTATAATTTTTAGCAAGCTACGTCGTGTAGTTGGTGTTTGATAGCCGTTCAAAGCAGACAACTTCGTGAATTTTTACGAAAATGGAAAAAAATGAATTTCTTGTGCTGATTAACTTTTTACGTAAAAAATCCTCACTGAAACTAAGGAAAGACTTGATAAACACTACGGGGACTCGGCACCATCAATTTCAATGGTTAAGAAGTGGTTTACAGAGTTCCGTTGTGGTCGTACCAGCTCTAGTAACGCCGAACGTCCAGGTCGCCCAAAAGAAGTGATCACGCCGGAAATCGTCGATAAAATCCACGAAATGATATTGGATGATCGGAGAATGAAAGTGCGTGAGTTGGCTCATGCTGTAGGTATCCCAACTGAACGGGTACATCATATTTTACACGAATTTTTGGACATGAAAAAACTCTCTGCGAGATGGGTGCCGCGATTGCTCGCACTCGACCATAAGCGCAATCGTGTGACCACTTTAAAAGAGTGTTTAGCGATGTTCAGCCGTAATCCGGACGAATTTTTGCGCCGTTTTGTTACTGTGGATGAAACATGAATCCATCACAACACGCCAGAGACCAAGGAACAATCGAAACAGTGGGTTGCTCGGGGTGAACGTGAACCAAAGAAGGCGAAACAGAGTCTGTCATCCAACAAGGTCATGGCCACAGTTTTTTGGGATATACGCGGTGTCATTCACATCGATTACCTCAAGAAAGGTAAAACGATCACCGGCGAATATTATTCAAAGCTTTTGAACAGATTCGACGTTGGTTTGAAGCAAAAACGGCCGCATTTGGCTAAGAAGAAGAAAGTGCTGTTCCATCAAGACAATGCACGCGTATATACTTGTCTAGTCACGATGGCCAAAATCCACGAATTGGGATACGAGCTGCTACCCCATCCAGCATATTCTCCAGATTTAGCCCCCTGCGACTATTTTCTGTTTCCAAACCTAAAGAAATGGCTGGGCGGTAAGAGATTTGAGTCGAATGAAGAAGTCATTACCGAAACAAACGCGTATTTTGAGAGCTTTAAAAAAACCTATTATTTGGAGGAAATAAAAAAATTAGAAAAACGCTGGACTAAATGTGTATCGAGGTGATTATGTAGAAAAATAAAATGTTTATTTGCGGAAAAAAATTTGTTTTATTTAAAAAGTCACTGACTTATCAAACCGCCCTCGTAGTATTTTAAGTAAAAAAAATTCGTTGTCTGTAAAGTCGGTTTACGAAACATAATTTCACGTGATAACGTCATGAGAAAACATTGATGAAAAATTGCATACTTTTTTAAAAATAAAAGAACAAATATACGAGATTATATTGCTAATCAAAGAGTTAAAATTACCTTTTTTGCCGCAATTGTTGTTGTAATAAACAATGGAAACCACATTGGATTTTCACTTTACTTTATAAACAGTCTACTCGGACGCATCGGCCGATGGAGTGTAAGAGAGATAGATGCGTCACAAGCCGAAATAGTTTGGAGCATACCGTGGTATTTTTTGTTAAAGACGGATGCAGCAATTGAAAAACAAAAATGATAAAACACACGATAAAAAAAGTGAGGCCAGAGAAATATTATTATTTAATCCAAAAAAGATTAACTTAATAGGTATAGTGGTAAGTGTCTTTTGTAAGTTGTAAAAATAGTCAGACTAAATAATACGGTCAATAAGTCTTGTCGAAGATCCACTAAATGACTGCGAAGTTAAGTAAAACTCCTCGTCCTTCGTCATGCTCAAAAAAAGTGCAAGAAAACTTTTGATCTAAGTTTAAGATTTTAAAAGTCTTGTAAATTTATGAAGTCTAGTAAAAAATCCTCTAAAATAATGCTACGTTAGGGTAAGCATCACGTCTAGATAGTCCAAAGTTGTAAATGGTTTGGAGCTTTTGTAGAGTCCAGTAAATGATCTACTAAATGACTATAGAGTTGAGTAAACTTTTACGTCCTTTCATTTAATTAAAAAAATGCAGAAAAACTTCAACTAAAGGTTCATAATTGTAAAAGGTTTAAAGCCTTCGTAGAGACCAATAAAAAATATACTAAATGACTACAGAGTTAAGTATAACTTCACCTTTTTCCTCATGTACTAAATGAATGAAAAACTTCACCTTCTTCCTTTGAAAATTTATGAAGTCCAATAAAAGATCTACTAAATAAGTACTAAGCAAAGTAAATCGTCATGTCTTTTCTTATGTTAAAAAATAGTGCAGGAAATCTTCATTTAGAAAATCCAAAGTTGTAAAAGGTTTGGAGCTTTCGTAGAGTCCAGTAAAAAAACTACTAAATGACTAGAGATTTTAGTAAACCTTCCCTATATTAAAAAAAAGTGCAGATAAACTTCCACTGAAAATCCAAGATTGTAAAAGGTTTAAAGCCTTTGTAGAGATCAGTAAAAAATATACCAAATGACTGCAGAGTAAAGTATAACTTCACCTTTTTCCTCATGTTTAAAAAGAGTACAACAAAACTTTAACTGAAAGTTCAAAATTGTAAAAGTTTTGAAAATTTATGGAGTCCAATAAAAGATTCACTAAATTAATGGTAAGTTAAGTAAACTTCCACGTCCTTTCATATGTTCAAAAAGAATGCGAAAAATCTTTGTAAAGAAAGTCCAAGGTTTTAAAACGTTCGCGCCTTTTGCAGAGTCCAGTTTAATATCTACCAAATGACTTAAGTGAATCTTCACGACCTCCTCATGTTTAAAAAGAGAGCGGGAGCACTTTAAACGGAAAGTCCAAGTTTGTAAAATAACTAGAAAGTTCAAAATTGTAAAAAGGTTGAAACCCTTTGTGGTCTTTCTTGGTATACCTGAAAGAGAGCACCTTGGGTTTAAATTAATAAGCAAATCTTACTTTTCTTCAAATGCCATATCAGGTCCCCTTGACGTTGGCAATTACTCTTTTTTAATCCTGCGCTGCGTATACCGGTCCATTTACAGATGTTCCTCAGCCAGGAAACCTGCTTTCTTTCTACTCCTCTACGTTCTTCCACTTTTCTCTCATCATGATCAGTTGTAGGATTCTGTATCGCTCTTTTCCGAAGACATGTCCGAGATATGAGATTTTTCTGCACTTAAATGTATTTAGTAGCATACAATATGGATTTCGACAACTTCGGTCTACTGGAGATTTGCTGGCTTATGTCACTTAGCTCTGGAAAAACACTATTGAAAATTTTGGTGAATCCCGTGCAATAGCCTTGGATATATCTAAAGCCTTCGACCGCGTTTGGCACCAGGCATTGCTGTTGAGCAAATTATCTGCCTACGGTCTCCCAATGGCTCATGAGCTTCATGCAAGATCGCTCCTTACATGTGGCAAGCGGCCCAGAAAACACATAGCGCCACGTTTTCCAAGAAAGTAAAGTTTTTTACTCCTAAACAACTGTTGACGACGCACAAGCTTTAAATCTGACTTCTACTGGAGTATTGCTCGCACATTTGGGGTTCAGCACCAAGGCATTCTCTTCGTCTTCTAGATTCCATTCAGAAAGGGGCCATTCGGTTGATAAACAGATCAACTCTCACAGATACCCTTTACCGAGAAGAACATAGAAGAAGAGTTGCAGACCAGACATTACTCTACAGATATTTCCATGGTAGATGATCCAGAGAAATAAAAACTCTTGTACCACCACTGGTCACATTCTATCGAAGAACTCGACACGCTGATTAGTCACCCATTTACTCTCAAGATTGACACTACAAGGACCAATCTGCATCCAGAGACGTTCTTTTGCAGGGCTGCTACGAAATGAAACAGGCTTCCAAAATTAGTTCAAGGTCCTTAAACTGGGTTACTCTGTCTATATTTTTCGTATCAATTTTGTCTTGTTGATATTCATGTTAAGCCCATTTCTTGTTCCTCTGCGTTTACACAGTAGCCCGTTTAAAGATTTTGTCTGAACATATGTTAAAAAAGTAGTGGTGACAGTAAGCAGCCCTGTCTGACGCCTCGTAGCTTAATAAGCAAATGCTAAAATAAATATACCAAGAAAAAGATCTACTTAATTACTGCGGATTTACCTTCCACGTCTCTTCTCACGTTCAAAAAGGGTTCAGAAAAAAAAATACAGTGTTATGGAAAGGTTGATCCTTAATGGTTTAGCAGAAAGGCACCATAAATATTGATACGATTATTAGTTCTATCTTGGGTTCGGCGATTAAAACTCCCGATCTCGATTCTTGTTATGATCGTTTCCTCTTTTATATTTCCGATATCACAGTTCTAGATCATTCTACCTGTTTCTCCATTATTCGACGCGGATTCGAGAGGTTGCGCGACTTTCCTAGGCTCCGTCGACGGCAACAAAGGAAAGCGGTCGAATACGGACCCTCGACGCCGTCGATTTCTCGGTTGCTGACAGGACCGGATTTGTAACAATATGAATAAATAAGTGGTAAAGAAACTAGACGGAAGAAGTTTGGGTTTTTAGCCTTGTAAAGGGTCTAATAAATATGTGTACAATATTTGAATAATAAATATTGTTTTGTCAGAATTATCATTATAAATCGTCTCTATTTCGGATTATTGGGATCCGTTCGGTTTTAAATTTAATCATGTTTTGAAAATTCCCAATAAATTTTATAACATATTAATGCTACTTTATCATTATATATTATATAATATGCGCGTTACTAATATTAATTAGTTTAAATTAGCTCGCGAACTGTCCAATGAAAACGCTTCAAAAACTTTTCCCAATCCGGAGTATTCAACAGAGCGTAGCTATATAAAAATTCCGGAATTAATAGCTCGCATGGCTTTCGATTAAAGAGTGATGAAATGTGGTTAATCTATTTGTATAGTTAATATTAATTGCATAATGAATAAATATTAGGTTGGGTTTGTGTGGTTGTGGATTTGCGAACATTTATACTAAAATGCTCCTATTTAAAATCACGCGTGAAAATTTATTAATTTTTTTAAATCATGTCCCGCGTACCCTATTTCTTAATCCGAGATTCCCAAAATTGTGAATACCAACAGGCTGAATCGAACATTTTTCTTTTTTGTAATCTATACATATAAAATGCTTTGTTCTGAAAGACTGACTGATGAATCAACGCGTAGCCTAAACCGCTGATAGCAGAGACCTGAAACTTGGATGGTGTGTTCTTTGTATGACGTAGGCATCCGATAAGAAAGGATTTTTTAAAATTCCACCACTTGGGGGGTGAAAAACGGGGGCAAATTTTGTATGGGACAACGTGATTGCTCGGTCCAATCTACTTCAAATTTTGCATAATTATTTGTAACGTGCCTTTTTTTCCCTTCTACAGTTCCATTATAATTGGGTCTCTGATAGTTTTGTATTCCTCAGGTACTCGTAAATAGTGTCGCGTACCGTAACTTAAATATATCATTCGTTGTAAATAGTGTTGCATACCTCGTGGTGATAGGATTCAATAGTTAATGGCTGTGGCATTTTTGTTAATCGCTAGAGATTGAGTGGGGGTTTTCGTTATTAGATTTTGCTTTGCTTTTTGGCCTCGATCGTTGTGTGTTGTCGGTTATATTATTGTTTGGTTTGCATTTCTGTGTGGATGGGGCTGGCTATCAACACGGACGAGCGCGATTCTTGGTGTGGAGCATGGACTTGCGAATATTGTTGGTTGACGTCGGTTCCGTGTCATTTTTTTCTTGATATCCGGCCTGGGAAGTAGGTAGTCGTTTGGTGTCAGTCTTGGGAGTGGTATGGTGAGAATTTTTGGGACGGTGTGATATTGGCAAGTGTGCAGAACCTCTACGGTTTTTTATTTCATATCTGGCTGTATTTGGGCCATCTTAATTGGATTTTGAAGAAAAACCATTTAATTTTTAACTTGACCATTCTATCTTACCTTCGTTGTTGATATTTTGGATTTTGGTGTCGAGTTAAAATAACCGCATGCGGGATTTATTTGAGGGAAGCCATTGTTAATTAGCAGGTGCCGTTCCATAACCAAACCGGCCACAGGAGTAGTGAATTCGTATACCCAAAGGTTACAAGTGATTTATTTTTAAATATTTAACGACGTGACTTATTTTTGACACCAAGATTAAGTTTTGTTTTAATTTATTAATATAGTACATTGTTGGAAACTACTTATTGCATTAGATAATATGCCAAAACTGAGTACTTTGATTTATTGTTGGCTGTTGATTTTGATTATATTTTTTATAAGTTTATTATTGAACTGAGTACTTCGATTTATTGTTGGCTGTTAATTTTGATTATATGTGTTATAATTTTGTTATTGAGCTGTGTATTTTAATTTATTGTGTGAGTAAAGTATCCAATATATTTTTGCTATAATTTTATTTATTTGGTTCACCATAATCTTAGTTGTTTATCGTGTGGCTCTGCTAGTGCCTATAAGACCTAGGGGTTTTCGGCTTGAACCGTCTAAGTCGGTGGCGCGGCTCACTTTTATTTTCTTTTTTTCTTCTACCCTCTACGGCTGAGCTCTGGCATAATTTGCCAGTAGAGAGACCGCTGGCAGAGTACTCTATAGAGAAAGAAAAAGACGTGGCACATTCTTTAACAGAATTGATGGAAGACGTGTTTCGTATTTTATTAAAACTCATCACCTGGGGATACGGGCTCAATAGAATAGATCCCAGGTATGGTCTGCCTGTCGTAAAGGGCGACTAAAAGACTCCCAATCCAAAGTGTTATGCGACCCGTGCTGATGGATGCATGGCGGTGGTGGAGCACCGTCGCTAACGGAGCCTACAGGAAACCGGGCGAAATCCTGTAGTAGACAGCCTTAGTCCTGTGCAGAGGGCACCTCAGGGCCGGACCACCCCTTCCCCCATACTCGTTGACTGCAAAAAAGAACTGATAACGCTGGTAGACCGTAATCACGTCAGACTGATACGGGTTCCAGGACGCCAGGAAGCTGCAGGTAATGATAAAGTAGACGAACTTGCAAAAAGAGGTTCGGAAAAACACAAAAACTACTGAAAAAGTATACCAGGAAACAAACACGGGAAATAGTACATCAAAGGACCGTTCCATAAAGGGACGGCCGAACTGTTACCGATGAACAGTAATTAGCTAAGACTGTAAAATGAAGGTCTGGCCTGCGGGTTGTGCGGCGGGTATCCGGGGGCGGTGGAGCGCTTGCTGTGCTGCTGCGATGCGCTGGGGGGAATGGGCGGTTCTTGGGTGACTACATTATTCCCACCCAGTAGAGAACTTGTACAAGGTACGAAGGAACTGGATTGGGTGCAGCGTGGTTCTAGGTCCCGGGAGTTGCCTGTCTTTTTTGGACCAGTTTCTCGCGGCGGCGCAGTGTGTGTTTGACTGTTTTCGGTTTCTTGTCAGGCGGTCTGCGGGTCGAGTCTCCATTGTACAATGATACAAAAGCACATAGGCAAGATACAATGGGCCAACAGGCGTAAGTGTCACCGGAGGCAATAGCCAGGCGGGCCTAAATAGGGGTGAAGTTTTTAGTGAGGAGTCCTGACACAGTCAGTGGAGTCTCACAATAGACCTTGAGCTTTCGGATTCATAGGTTAGGTAAGGTATCATTTGAGTGGGGCGGACTCATAACTTTTTCATAAAGATTTTTTTTCACCTCTAAACAAAATAAAAAAAACGGGGCTAAAAAGGGGAAAAAGTAATTGTAGGGGTGATTTGTATCAAAGTTTATATTGTTACACCCCGGCCCTGTTTATTTATCGGCATCCGAGCATCGTCCACAACGAGGAAGCATATTAATGAGCCTTTGTCGGCTTTCGCTTTTTTCTAATAAAACCTCGCCGTGCCAAGACACTTCCAGAATGTCAAATATAAAAAAATATTTGTGGTCTTCAGTGACATAACAGAGCCTTACCAAAAATATGAGAGTACGTATGGATTAAAAATGAATGATTTAATCGTCAAATGCCTTCTTTACGCCGATGATCAAGTCATATTAGCGTTATCTGAAGAGGAGTTGCAGACGATGGTTAATGTTTTGCGTGATGCCCTGAAAATCAAAGGGATGAAAATAAATATCAGCAAAACGAAAGTAATGGTTTTTAAAAGAGAAGAAAGCATGACAAACTGCGAAGTTCTGATTACGGGAGAAAGAATGGAACACGTTAATGAGTTTGTTTACTTGGGTTACAAAGTTTACGAAAGATGGAAAATGTGGCAGTGGCATTGAGCGAGGGGTGTTGGCAGGAAAACAAATGAATAAGGCACTGCATAGCTTAATAAACAGCCAGAAAGTGTCAAAAAGGCACGTCTGGCTGTGCATAGATGAGTGTTGGTTCCTACACTTATGTATGGTAGTGAATGTTGGGTTTGGCAGAAGAAGCATGAAAATAGGATTAATGCTGTGGAGATGAGGAGTCTGAGAAGTATAGCCGGAGTGACTCGGTTGGATAATATAAAGAATAGTAAAATAAGAGAACGATGTGGAGTAAAAGAAGATGTGGTTTTAAAGATAGATAAAGGAATGCTTAAATGGTTTGGACACGTAAAAAGAATGGATAAAGGAAGATTGACGAAACAAATTTATAAGGCGAGTGTGAATGGACGGAAGTCGGTAGAGGTTGACCTCGGCGAACATATCTCGATCAGATCAACATTGTTTTGAAGAAAGGCCAGGTCAAGAGTACCAACAACCGACGAGCATGTATTAGGGCACTGATGAAGGTACAGGAAGCAAAAGATGTGTCTAAGAACTGTAGCAAGTGGGGGAAAGTGGTCTCTGTCTACCCCCACGGGAAAGAGGCGAGACTATATGTATGTATGTTCCTGTCGGAACTGCCCTGATCTACGCGTCATGGTGCCTCGGCTTCGCTTCTGGCAGTATGACGTGCAGTGCAGGAATTTTAACTTTCTGCGCTTGAAGTATAATATACTCTTACTGATTTTGTTCGTAAATGATTACACGGAACTTAATATGCTTTTATGAAATTTAAACTATAATAGTGGTGTTATTATTAAAATTAAGTAAATTGATTAAAGTGTTGTGTTAACAACGCCAAACTAGGGACCGGAAGAGCCTACAGGGGAATTCAGAAAAATTACTGCAGCAAAACCAATTAAAATTGGGACCATCGTTTATTTTTTCGAAACGCTCTCCAGAATAAATAGTCAAAACGGAAATTCGGCAAATCTATCAAAGCCGAGAAAACTATATATTTTCTTAACGGCTTAGCTAATGCATCCGGGAAAACCTCAACACGCCTATTCGGTATGTACCTATCTACTAATGACCAAATTACGTGATACTAGCAATTTTTTGTTCGGATTAATGTCGGCTGTCGCTGACCCCCTTTACTTTTTAAAAACAGCTTAAATTTAGACAATTTCCGAGAAAATGTTCCCTTTTTCACCACGAATAGATAAATGGTAATTTGTTTTCTTTATTGCGATTACGAGTCTTAAAAAAAGTTTTATTGAGGCACAGTGGTTGTTACTACGACTATTTTCTCATTTTGGTTAAGTTTTAAGAGAGATGATTCGATCTAAAAGGCGTTGAAAAAAGTACAAATTCATTCTAGCTCTCGAAAATCGGGATACCACTTCTAGCGCAGCAATTCCTACTAGGTAGGAAAACTGCTAAAAGTTTTGCTCCCTTTTTTGCATCTTTTTATTGTCAAGAATAATCTACTTATAAAATGACATGTAACGATTATATTAACCTCGTTGACGGTACATCTCATGTGAGACAGGGATGTGTGGCTTCGCCATGTCTGTTTAACTTATAAGTACATAGATTTGAAAGAGAGCGCGTATGAATTGAAAATGAATGATTTGATCGTCAAATGCCTTCTTTACGCCGATGATCAAGTCAAATTAGTGTCATCTGAAGAGGAGTTGCAGGCGATAGTTTATGTTATGCATGAAGCCCTAAAAATCAAGGGGACGAAAATAAATGCAAGCAAAACGAAAGTAATGGTTGTTGAAAGGGAAGAAAGCATGACAAACTGTGAAGTTTCGATTAACGGAGAAATAGTGGATCAAGTAAATGAATTTGTGTACTTGGGTTCGAAGTTTACGGGAGATGGGAAGTATGACAGTGACATTGAGCGAAGCGTGTTGGCAGGAAAACAGATAAATGGGGCACTGCTTAGCTTTATGAACTGCCAGAAAGTGTCAAAAAAGGCACGTCCGGCTTTGCATAGAGGTGTGTTGGTTACTACACTTATGTATGGTAGTGAATGTTGGGTTTGGCAAAAGAAGCATGAAAATAGGATTAATGCTGCGGAGATGAGTAGTTTGAGAAGTATAGCCGGAGTGACTCGGTTAGATAAAGTGAAGAATAATGAGATAAGAGATCGCTGTGGTGTAAAAGAAGATGTGGTTACAAAAATAGATAAAGAAATGCTTGGATGGTTTGGACACGTAGAAAGGATTGACGCAACAAATTTATAAGGTGAGTGTGAATGGTCAAGTCGGTAGAGGTCGACCTCGGCGAACATATCTCGATCAGATCAACATTGTTTTGAAGAAAGGCCAGGTCAAGAGCACCAACAACCGACGAGCATGTATGAGAGCCCTGATTAAAGTAGAGGAAGTAAAAGATGTGTGTAAGAACCGTAGCGGAAGTGGAGGGAAGTGGTCTTAGGCGTGACTATATGTATGTATGCAATGAAGAAATAAAATAACTCAAACCCAAAAAGACAGGAGGAACAGACGAAATACCACCGTTAATTCTAAAAGGGTGCTATGTGCTGTTAAAAATACCCTTGATACATATATAATTACTTAATCTTTAGAATCGGTAACTGTCCCGAGTTGTGGAAAAACCAATTTTCAAATTTGGTAGTAAGACTGATGTATTTGCCGCATACTTTTTCGACATTCCAGAAAGAAAACCTGGTTTTGTTTATTGTTTTTTCCAGGTGGGCGTTCCAGGTGAGTCTTTTATCCAGAACTACACCCAGGTATTTCAGTTCCGACAAAAATGGAACGTTTTCCTGACATTCTAGCCACAAAAATACACGTAGAAAAATCATTCAAAGTCCTCTTTCCGAAGAGAGACGAATGGGTGAGGGGAGAAATCCTCTTCCCAGAGACTGAATACGTAATGTTTATAGATGGCTCAAAAACCCCAGATGGAGTTGGGGCCGGTGTTTGCAGCAGAAAACCAAAGATTGAAATACCTACCAGTCTTGGCAGATATGCTACAATTTTTCAGGCTAAAGTCTTCGCTATCGAATTGTGTGCAAGAGAGTTGACCAACAGACCTCTGGCAAACAAAAATATAAATATAATATTAGACAGCCAGGCTGCTTTAAAAGCACTCAGCTCTAACAATATAAACTCTAAACTTGTATGAAATTGCATCGAATCCTTAGAGTACCTTGGTGCGAACAACAGGGTGACCCTACTGTTGGTACCTGGGCACCAGAGGGTGAAGGGAAACGAAAAAGTCGACACCCTTGCAAAACAGGGGGCCGAATCTGCGTTCACTGGACCAGAACCGGTTTTTGGAGTCACCAAAAGTGCCACCAAAACAATTATTTCGGACTGGACCGAGAGAAAAATACTCACGTACTGGTCCGATATACCAGGGTAAACGGTAAACTCACTCGAAGGCGTTTCTACCTAAACCCTCGAGAAACACGACTAAGCAGATTCTAGAATGAAGCAGAAACGACCTGCGAATTCTAACGGGACTGCTTACAGGACACTGTCGTCTAAGATACTACATGGGAAGGAAAGGTCTGAATCAACAAACGAACTGTCGGTTTTGCTGCGTGGAAGACGAAACTGCTGAACGTATACTATGTTCGTGCCCCGGCCTGGGAAGAATAAGGTTCAGCATATTTGGTTACACCAACCTAGAACCTACCGATTTCAAGAAAATCTTACCCATACGCCTACCGAGGTAAATACATACATAAAGTCACGCCTTTTTCCCATAGGGGTCGGCAGAGACCACTTCCTTCCACTTGCTACGGTTCGTACACACATCTTTTGCTTCCTCTACTTTCATCAGTGCTCTCATACATGCTCTTCGGTTGTTGGTACTCTTGACCTGGCCTTTCTTCAAAACAATGGTAAATAGTAGTTAAGATTAACGCATAATTAGATATGGCCGCTTCGGACGGAGTCGGTCATTCGGGTACCGATGTCCAGACATTTTGAATGTAGCAAAAAAGAGGACGACATGATCAAGGCCAGATGGCCCCACTTTGTACGAATGTATAGGAAATTCGTACACCTGATTGTAAACTTTTTACTTTTTTCGCTCGAGCAAGCTCTCGTGATTTTTTTACTTCCATAATTGTCGATTCAAAAAAAGCTTTAATATTTCCCCCAAAAATAAATGATGAACAAAAATTTGACCGTGATAGTGCATACAGTGCCACGTCTTTTAGTTCTCTAAAGAGTACTCTGCCGGCGGTCTCTCTACTGGCAAATTATGCCCGAGCTCAGCCGTAGAGGGTAAAAGAAAAAAATATATAAAAGTGAGCCGCGCCACCGACTTAGACGGTACAAGCCGGAAACCCCTAGGTCTTGTAGGCACTAGCAGAGCCACACGATAAACAACAAACAATTATGGTGAACTAGATAAATAAAACTATATTTAATATTCCTGCAATATATTAATTAAGTAAAAATGATGTTCTGATTTTTTTTTACAACAAATTCTGTATTTTTTTAAAGTCGATTAAACGAATTTAATACACTTTTCTTAAAATAATATTTAAATTAATTATAACAATCTTTCAGACAATAATAAAAACCTAATGATGTACAAAAGAGAATTAAAAACAAAAAAAATGTTCACAATATTTAAAATTTCAAAAATAATTGGTTTTAGATAGAATTCTTGATAGCAAAAGATTAAAAAAAATACAAAATAAATGGACTTGCACCAAAAATAATAATTTGAAACCATCACAATAATTACATAATGTATATTCGGTAATGTATACGTTCAGATTCAACTTGGAGCAGGTACAAATTTAATGAAAATAATTTGTTACTTTTAAACACTTAGATCAAGCACATAATAACTGATAAGTTGATAAAATTAAACTCAATACTATGTAACCAATTGAAAACTTCATTGAGACGTCACTGTTACATCGATGATCCAAGAAACAGAAACACCAAGTAGTATTATCATAATAATTTCTGCTAAAAACACCAAGCAAGTCTTTATAACACTGAAATTTATCGTCGATATGGATGATGGTTATGGAACAGCACGTGCTAATCAACAATGACTTCCCTCAAATAAATCCCACATGTGGTTATTTTAACTCGACACCAAAAATATCAACAACGAAGGTAAGATAGAATGGTTCCAATTTAGATGGCCCCAAATACAGCCAGATATGAAGATAAAACCGTAGAGGTTTTGCACACTTGTTAATATCACACGACGATACTAAAATCCTCACTACCGACTCCCAAGACTGACACCAAGCGACCGTCTCCAACTACTCACTCCCAGGCCGGATATCAGAAAATGACACGAGACACGCGTCAGCCAACCTTCGCAAATGTATGTTCCAAACTCATAATCGCGCTCGTCCGTGTTGATAGCCAGCCCATCCACACAGAAAAGCAAACCAAAGAATAATATAGCTGACGTCACACGACAATCGAGGCCAAAAATCAAGGCGAAATCTAATAGCAAAGACCCCCACTCCATCTCCATTGATTAGCAAAAATGTCACAGCCATTAATAATTAAATCCTATCACTACTAGGTATGCAACACTATTTACGACGAATGATATACTTAAGTTAAAACAAAATACGGTATGCAAAACTATTTACGAGCACCAGACTATCAGAGACCCAATTACTAATGGAACGGTAGAAGAGAAAAAAAAATAGGCACGTGACAACCGAATAGATTACACTGAGGTCCAGGCAACTTTTGTTTGCATAATTTATGCCTCACCTGCTTGTTACACCCTGTACTCAAAAAAAATAATTAGAATGTTGAATAGTATTACAACCACGTTACCTTGTCGTCGACTGACAAAAACGCGAAATGCGAACATGCTGTCATCTATAAAGAGAACCTGCGGGTAATCATATCTTTACCACATGAATAGTTCATAACATTTTTTTTAATCAGTTACTTCGATATATTTGCTTCTAATGACCAATTATTTCGTTTATGTACCTGATAATGCTCGGTTATCGATTTATAACGATAATATATGGGATACAGACGTTAAATTTGAAAAGAATACATATTTTATAATAATACTGTCACGAATGCACCTGGTTGATAAAAATTAACTTACAAAAATGATAATTGCCAATTTTTCAGCATACATTTTTATTTACGTCTTCAAAAAAAAAACAAAATTTTTTACTAAAAATGGTTGTACAATTGTTTTTAAACATTCTTCACGAAGATTAACACGCTGTGAAGATGGCATCTTAAAAATATGTCTAAACGCATCAACAAAGGTAAGAATAACAAACCTTATCAGGTTACCAAAAAAACGTATACAAGTCAACTTTTTAACAATACTTCATCAACGTTCACGTACGGCTGCTAATTTACTCACTTTCTTTTTTTCATTTACATAAAGATTTACACTGTTAAAACAATCGAGCTTATTTAAAAAATATTTCTTTTTACGATGGCTGTCATTCAAAATAGCAATATTGTAGAATATTTACAAATAAGTATGAAGAAAACGTTTTTACTTGGACACAAAGAACTATTGAGAATATTACTTTAATCAAACTTCAGCCTTGGCATATTATCCAATGCAATAAATAGTTTTTAACAGTGTACCATATTAATAAATTAAAACAAAACTTAATCGTGGTGTCAAAAACAAATCACGTCGTTTAAATATTCTAAAATAAATCACGGAACACGCGTCAACCAACAATCTTCACAAATCCAAGTTCCAAACTCATAATCGCACTCGTCCGTGTTGATAGCCAGCCCATCCACACAGAAATGCAAACCAAACAATAATATAGCTGACAACACACGACAATCGAGGCTAAAAATCAAGGCAAAATCTAATAACAAAAACCCCCACTCCATCTCCATCGATTAACAAAAATTTCACAGCCATTAATAATTGAATCCTATCACTACAAGTTATGCAACACTATTTACAACGAGTGATAAATTTAAATTACAACAAAATACGGTAAGCGAAACTATTTACGGGCACCTGAGGAATACCAGACTATCAGAGACCCAACTAATAATGGAACTGTAGAAGGGAAAATAATAGGCACGTGACAACAGTGGCAACAGTACCGTCAGAATTGACCCTCTTAACAATTTTTCTTCCCTTTCGAAAAGAAACTGCCTTGCGTTCCAATTTTACAAATAGTTTTAACTTGGGGGAACTGCTCTTCTAGGGTTCTTTGAAATTACCCATAAATTAATAACGTCGAATTTTTTGTTGTGTGTAAACATTTTTTACAACAAAACAATATTTATCAACCATCAGTTTAATTCTCGACAGACGTGACTTTTCCATTTTTGAAGGCCACTTTTTTAAATCCTGACGATTGTGAATTTTTGATAATACTTTTTTTCAAATTTGCTTATAATTTTATAACGAAAAAAAAACAGCAAATAAGTAACCACACATTGTGTTACAATCCTTATGTGCCAAATCACAGCTGTAAAATGATGACCCTTCAAATCTGATCGTTTGAGATGATTTGTCACGGTAAATATCGACTTGTCATGTCTGTTTGTTTTTCTTCGTTCCAACTAACAAATAGTTGTGTACCACATTCGGAATACTGATATGTTTATACGAAAGCAAAGTCGTAACCATTAAAACCGAGATGAAATATCTCTCGAAGGAATACATAATGAAACGCAGATGAATATGCACCGGAAACCACCAAGAAAGCGCAACCCCCGCTTCTCCTCTGCACTCGTACTCGTTACCAGTCCCCGGTTACACCTGCCTGCTAGATCCTCGGCCATCAATAGTTCTCTCGCGGTCATCTTAGCTTCGTTATTTAAACGAGATTTTTATATTTCTTCGATTGGGGATTTAACACTGCGACTGCTCAGAGAGGCGTAGATATTTTCATAACCAAAACATGTTTTTACAAACATATTATATTTTAAGTTAGTTCAGGAAACGAAATATCACCATTATAGGTGTAGAATTTTACTAAAAAATTTGACACGTTTTTTTAACTACCTCTTAACTTTTACATTTTAACTACCTCTTATTTTTAAAAAAGTACAATCTAAATAAGTTCCCTTTTAAAATACTGCAAAGAATCTGCCAACTGGTGTGGAACGAGATTATATCAGAACGTATAAAGCCTCACATTCTGTCTCAGCTACCACCAGAGCAAGCCGGTTTCGTGCCAGGACGTGGTACGCGTGAACAAATATTGAACATCAGGCAAATTATAGAAAAGGTAAGAGAGTTGAATGTGCCAATATACTTGTGTTTTATAGATTATACTAAGGCCTTTGACTGCGTTCAATGGCACAAACTTTGGCGTATTTTATATGAAATGGGCGTACCAAGGCACCTTATATCTCTCATCAAAAGTCTTTATGAAAATAACAGAACGTACGAGATTGGTTTAAGAATAAATAAAAAGAAAACCAAAATTATGATAGTTGACCGAGCTAACAACAATAGACCAGAAATAAATAAAATAAATAACATCAACACAGTTAACACTTTCATTTATCTAGGTTCACTCATTTCCAACGAGGGCGAAGCCAGTGAAGAGATCAAAAGGAGAAGCTCCATAGCAAAGCAAGCTATGACTAAACTAACATACATATGAAGAAGTCATAAAATCTCTTTGGCAACAAAAATGAGACTGGTAAGGAGCCTGGTCTTCTCAATATTTCTCTATGGGTTAGAATGCTGGTCGCTCAAAGTAACGGACAAAAAGAAAATTGACGCCCTGGAAATGTTCTGTTGGCGTAGAGCCAGTCATACTTTCCGACTCTCGTAAACTTTCACTTTGTTCCACTCTTTATTCTTAAAACAGCACTTCGCAGTTTGTCATGCTATTTTCTTGTCTTTTCTCGTCGTTACTTTCTTCCTGCTTACATTTACTTTCATCCGTTCAATTTTTAGGGCATCATTTTTTTTAAATCTTTTAAACAATCGTCTATGTATGAGCTAAACAGCTATTGCGAAGCCACACATCGATGTTAAACCAGTCCTAATAAGCTCTGTTTGTTGGAGTTTACTCCTTAAGAATCGATTTTCATATATAAGCTCGAGGTATAAAAATTTATGTGGAGTAAAATCAAACTAAGCGTTACACAAAAAACGTAATGTGACGTAATAGTTTGAGATTCTTTTAACTTTTAAAAAGTGGCCCCGGCTACAGGTAACATAAACTCTTCTTTTTAATGTGCATTCAAAAAATGATTTGGCATTTTGCTTTAACAGCGGCTGTCAAAAATCATTGAAATTACGTACAAAAATATAGGAAGCTGTAGTAGCAAGTTATATCGGGGATTGTATATCTAATAAGCTTGATATAGCAAGAAAAATCCAAGGTTCTCCTGGTTCTAATCGTTCCTTACAAGAAGAGACATCCATTGATTCTAGAGATTTATCAAAAACTTCGATGGGCACTACGTGGTAATAATGGAAACGAAAGAACTATGATAAAACAAAGAATGAAATATCCATTATTATAAATGGTAATGTTAATATTAATGCTAAATAATATCAATTGTTATTTATTTGTGAACTAAGAAAATTAACAAACGAATACATACATACATACATATAGTCACGCCTTTTTCCCGTAATGGTTGACAGAGACCACTTCCTTCCACTTCCGCTACGGTTCTCACACACATCATTTGCTTTCTCTACATTCATCTGTGCTCTTATGCATGCTCGTCGGTTGTTGGTACTCAAAACAATGTTGATCTGATCGAGATCGATGTTCGCCGAGGTCGACCTCTACCGACTTCCGTCCATTCACACTCGTCTTATAAATTCGTTTCGTCAATATTTCTTCATCCATCCTTTCTACGTGTACAAACCATCTAAGCATTTCTTTATCTATCTTCGTGATCACATCCCCATTTACCCTACAACGTTCTCTTATCTCACTATTTTTTACTTAATCCAACCGAGTAACTCCGGCTATACTTCTTAAACTACTCATCTCCGCAGCATTAATCCTATTTTCATGCTTCTATTACCAAACCCAACATTCACTACCACTTAAATCCGACCTCTTCTGGAGTATTGCTCGTACATTGGGGGTTCAGCACCAAGGCATTCTCTTCGTCTTCTAGATTCCATTCAGAAAAGAGCCATTCGCTCAACTCTCACAGATACCCTTCACCCTCTAGAACATTGAAGATAAGTTGCAGACCAGTCATTGCTCTATAGATATTTTCATGGCAGATACTCCAGAGAAATAAAAACTCTTGTACCACCATTGGCCACATTCGGCCGAAGAACTCGGCACGCTGATCAGTCTCACCCATTTACTCTCAAGATTGACACTACAAGGACCAATCTTCATCAAGAATCCTTCTTTTACAGCGCCGCTACGGAATGAAATAAGCTTCCAAAATCAGTTTTTCCAGAGAACTATGACCTGCAACTTTTTAAAAAGCGTGTCCACAATCATCTCCTTTCTATAATCCCTCCCCCTTCTAAAAGTCGCAGTGCGGGCCGTCCGCGGCCCACACGATAGGTCTACCTTTTTTGCGACCGTATTCAGTAAAAAAAAAAATTTGAACGATATTTTCTCGTCCATAATTTTAAGCACGTTTATGATTAAAAGTTGATATTCTTACATCGTTACATATTCATACAGAAACGCGGATTTAAGAACTCGATCTCTTATCGTTTGAAACTAGAAATACAGGATCGAAAACTATTTTTACACCAGAACTAGTTCGCGTTGATTTATATTTTTTAGAAATCGCTTTTAATAAGAAGATCGCAATCTCGTTAAGGTTCTAACAAAGTCATCGAACAGATTTTGTGCGACGGCGACGTTGTGATAATCGGAAAACGTTCGTCCTCGCAAGGGACATCCAATAAATGTCATTGAGCGTAAGAAGGAATCGTAAAATTTAGAATTTCAATATCGTTTACAAATAAACAGACAAACGCAATAATGAAGTGGATTGTGAGAATGAATCTATAAACGTAAGATGTCGCCATTCGCTTCCACTCGGAATGAAAAAATTACATGCATATGTACGTACTTTCAATTCTTCAAGTACCGTAAGCGTAAGTCGTGACATCCATTCGCAAACAAGTGAAGAGCTTGTTGGGGAAAACGTGATCGGAATGCATCCGTTTCGAATCACCCCTGTATTATCGTTGGTACACCAGAAAAAATTCGCGCCCAGAACAATCCTGCAAAGCTGAAATATAAACACTAAAGAATGCCTTCTAACTATATTAAAACTGTTTTTATTTACTTGACAATACACTGCTATACATTCAAGCCAATAATTTAATAAATTTTATTTACATTTTGTACCTACCGTATGACATATGACACTTAACGTCAAACAGTGGGTTGTGAGGTGTATCGGTAAAAAAATGACTTATAATTTGTATTAAAATTATAAATATTATTTTACAATACACCGTTGAACATTCCAGCCTATAATTTAATAAATTAAATTGACATTTTCTAATTGACGTGTGACATATGACATTTTACGTCAAACAGTTGGTTTGTTAGATGTATCAGTAAAACTAATCAAAAGAATTGATGATATAAATCTAGAATCATCCTTTAATATAAACATTTAAAATAATTATTATTATTTAACAGACCACACTGCACAGATTAGGCTCAATCATGACTGTACTCGGAAGGGGTCTTCCAGGAAGCATTGGAAGATGTGGAGATCGGTAGTAAAGTCAACGGAGTGTGGATTAATAACATACGTTATGCTGATGACACAGTGCTCATCGCTGATAACATGCAAGACTTACAAAGACTGATCAACACAGTCGGTCCTCATAGCAGATTGATGGGTCTAAACATAAACACTAAAAAGACGAAGTTTATGATAATAACAAGAAACCTGAATGCGTTTGAAGCGTCACAGTTAACATTCAACGCAATGCGCATAGACAGATCGAGCAAATCTAAATACTTGGGCAAGTGGTTATCTGAAGACTGGACCTCTGATATCGAAATCAAGAGTCGCATTGAACAGGCCCGACAAGCATTCATAGGACTGAGAAGAGTATTTAGTTGTTCGGACTTCGATCTTAGTCTGAGGTTGAGATTTTTAAAGTGCTGTGTATGGTCGGTACTTCTCTACGGGATGGAAGGTTGGACCCTTAAAGTCAACAACATTAACAAGTTGGAAGCGCTCGAGATGTGGCTTTACCGCAGAATGCTCAAGATACCGTGGACTGCAAGAATAACAAACGTAGAAGTTCTGTCCAGCATCAACAAAGAACGTGAACTGTTGACTACCATTAAAAAGAGAAAGTCTGCATATCTAGGGCACGTCATGAGGAACAAAAAGTATGCGTATTTACAGTGGTTGATCGAGGGTAAGATGGAAGGCCTTAGAGAAATGGGAAGCAAGAAATTGTCCTGGTTGCGGAACATAAGACAGTGGACAGGAATGAATGACATACAGACCCTAATTCATACCTCAAGCGATATAGAGGAGATGGAAAATGTGATCGCAAACATCCATTAGTGGATAGCATCCGACGAAGAACAATAGACCAAAAAATATTTTAGATAATAATTTCAAAAATTGTAATGACATTTGGCAACTGCCATGTGACATTAAACGTCTGACAGTTGGTATGTGACATTTATCAGTAAAAAATTAATAATTGACGCAAGTAGTGCTAAGAAATATAACAAAACCATCGGCGGATTGCATAATGCTTTAGTATACGTTCTAGCGATCAAATACTAGCGTTTGGGGGAGAATGAATTTTACACGACTGCATCCGTTTTAGTGACATCAAAGAGAATTTCCGCAGATACATCTAAGATGAAACGTATTACAATTTAATAATTCTCTTGAAAATTTCACGTGGTTTTCAATTCTCACCTGTCAAATGCATTAGTTATGGATTTTCAGCGCGGGTCAGGACACCGATGCAAAATGTTATTTTTGCAAGACAGAGGCGAACTGACATATTTTATTTATGCATATTTGTTTCAACTCAAGGCACACGTTGTGACTATTACTTTGGACGATAAAGTCTTGTATACTGAAAACGACCATTCGTAGTTTTACCATAATATATGTTTACTTGATGATACAAGTTTAGGAAAAATTATTTTTCACGCGGTTTAAAAATTGTCAAGAGGCACGTCTGGCTATGCATAGACAAATGTTGATTCCTTCACTTATGTATGGTAGTGAATGTTGGGTTTGGCAGAAGATGCGGAGATGAGTAGTCTGAAAAGTATAGCCGGAGTGACTCGGTTGGATAAAGTAAAGAATAGTGAAATAAGAGATCGCTGTGGTGTAAAAGAAGATGTGGTTACAAAGACAGATAAAGAAATGCTTAGACGGTTTGGACACGTAGAAAGGATGGAAGAAGGAAGATTTGCGAAATAAATTTATAAGGCGAGTGTGAATGGACGGAAGTCGGTAGAGGTCGACCTCGGTGAATATATCTTGATCAGATCAACATTGTTTTGAAGAAAGGCCAGGTTAAGAGTACCAACAACCGACGAGCATAGATGAGATGATGAGAGCAGAGGAAGCAAAAGATGTGTGTAAAAACCGTAGCGGAAGGGGAAGAAAGTGGTCTCTGCCTACCCCTACGGGAATATATGTAAATACGACAGGGATGTATCCTGCCCCCTCTGCTTTTTAATATTTATTCGGACCAAATATTAAAAAAAGAAGAAGTTGGGGGCATCAAGATGAATAAAAAGGTAATAAACAATATCAGATACTCCGACGACACAAAGTGCCACGTTTTCCAAGAAAGTGAATTCCTCAAATCATCCCATCACAATGTCCGGAAATACCCTTGAACCAAGTCCCTCCATCTCGATTTTGGGAGTCACGGTGTCCAATAATATGTCTTGGTATGACCATGTTGCTAACATCGCAAAGTCGGCAAGCCAAAAGCTAGGTTTTCTGTGGAAAGCCAGAAAGTTTTTTACTCCCGATCAACTGTTGACGACGTACAAGGCTCAAATCCGACCTCTACTGGAGTATTGCTCGCACATTTGGGGTTCAGCACCAAGGCATTCTCTTCGTCTTCTAGATTCCAATCAGAAAAGAGCCATTCGCTTGATAAACAGCACAACTCACACAGATACCCTTCACCCTCTAGATCATAGAAGAAGAGTTGCAGACCAGTCATTGCTCTACAGATATTTCCATGGCAGATGCTCCAGAGAAATAAAAACTCTTGTACCACCATTGGCCACATTCGGCCGAAGAACTCGGCATGCTGATCAGTCTCACACATTTACTCTCAAGCTTGACACTACAAGGACCAATCTTCATCAAGAATCCTTTTTTTACAGGGCTGCTACGGAATGGAATAAGCTTCCAAAATCAGTTTTTCCAGAGAACTATGACCTGCAACTTTTTAAAAAGCGTGTCCACAATCATCTCCTTTCTATAATCCCTTTCCCTTCTAATAGTCGCGGCCTACACGATAGATCTACCCTTTTTGCGACTATTTTGATAAAAAAAAGCCCAATATTTATTTTTTTTGTAAGAAGTTTTTTCGAAGACAGTTGTTGTTCTGGTGAGCTAAAAATTAACCAGGTTCATCGTAGTTTAGATTTCCCAGTTTCACAGCACTCAAGTTTTTTCGAGTGTTAAATATTTAAACTAGAAAACGATTTTCGGTAGCTATACATTTGCACTGGTGGATCAGTGGGGAAATTTAAAAAAATAATCGGAACCGGTTCTGTCGTAAAGATCAACTATACACATCGTACAGGATACACACAACTTGGAAGTGCTAGAAACTTTTGGTTTTTGGTTTAACAGGAATCGGAAGTTTGCGAAGAGAATTACTCTAGAATATATACGATTGAAAATGAATGCTTGTTCAACTTCTGCACGTGATGTGTAATTTGGTTTGCGGACGTATTTGCGTTGAGTGACAGCTCTTTTTTTTAATATAAACGTACAAAGTGATCCCGTATTTTAAGTCCTTTTTCTTTAACCTTTATCATTTGTTCAAGTTTATTCGAGATACATTTCTAGTTTAAGAGTCTTTAGGTATGATACCGCAGCAGTCAGAGAATGATTGCAGTATTTGTTTAAAAGCGTTCTGATATTTTTTTTTTATGAAAATAGTCGCAAAAAGGGTAGACCTATCGTGTGGGTCGCGGACAGCCCCGCACTGCGACTATTAGAAGGGAAAGGGATTATAGAAACCCGCTTTTTGAAAAGTTGCAGGTCATAGTTCTCTGGATTCTCTGATTTTGGAAGCTTATTCCATTCCGTAGCAGCCCTGTAAAAGAAGGATTCTTGATGAAGATTGGTCCTTGTAGTGTTAATCTTAAGAGTAAATGGGTAAGACTGATCAGCGTGCCGAGTTCTTTGGCCGATCTATGTTCTAGAGGGTGAAGGGTATCTGTGAGAGTTGAGCTGTTTATCAAGCGAATGGCTCTTTTCTGAATGGAATCTAGAAGTCGAAGAGAATGCCTTGGTGCTGAACCCCAAATGTGCGAGCAATACTCCAGTAGAGGTCGGATTTGAGCCTTGTACGTCGTCAACAGTTGATCAGGAGTAAAAAACTTTCTGGCTTTCCACAGAAAACCTAGCCTCTGGCTTGCCGACTTTGTGATGTTAGCAACATGGTCGTGCCAAGACATATTATTGGACACCGTGACTCCCAAAATAGAGATGGAGGGTTAATGACTATTTGTAAACATGTAGTAAACTGCTTGCAATAAAAATCTCGATGCATAATATAACTAACGTTACGTGATGCCACATCTGTAAATTTGTCAATGCGGTGTCTTTCAAAAATTGGATTTAAAGGTTATGTAGTTTATATCTGATTTCAGTATAAAATGTTGTAAGAAAAATAAGTTCAGGAGTCAATCTTTATTCAGAACATGAAACACCGTCACTATCTTCGTTAATATTAATTATTATGGGTCCAATGTCCGCTTTGTCGAATCGACTTCGCGGTCCAGATACTTCTTAATTAAGTCTTCAGTATGTCTGATAGAGTTGGATCAGACCTGAGGGGTAGTGAGTTTGTAGTGCTTCTCTCTACATATTCAAATAACGTCCAATTGACTTTTCTTGTCCCTACCAATATTTTTATTATAATAATTTTTCCCAATTCTTCAAATCATTTCTTCTTCTTCCTTCTTTAATGTAAGCAATTTGCTTGTTTTTCTCCGTATCCTCTGCCGTTCAATTGTTAGAGAGGTTGTCGCTCCATCTCTCGCGGGGTTTTCCAAAGCTTCGGCGTCCTAAGGGCGACTTGTCTCTAGTTATTTTGACCGTTCTGTCGTCATTCATCCGGTCTATGTGTTCGTTCCGCTCTCTCCTTCTTCCCAGTATCCATTCATTTACGTTGTCTATTTTACATGTTCTTCTAATGTCCTCGCTTCTCTCCCTGTCAAAAAGTGTTTTTCCAGCGATCCTGCGCACTATTTTCATTTCGGTGGTTTCTAATATTCTCTCTTTGTGTTCGATGTATCCGGTCTAGTTTCCGCTGTTTATGTTAATATAGGTCGGATGACCGCCTTGCAGATTCGGGATTTGGTCTCGATTCCGATATATTTGTTTCGGAGGATTGTATCGTTCAGGTAAGCTGAGGTTCGTGCTTCTTTTGCCGCTTGGTTTCTTACCTCCGCCTCGATGTCACCGTATCCTGATATTTTTATTCCTAGGTATTTAAATTTCATCTCCTGTTGTATGATATTATCATCCAAAACCAGCTTGCATTTGATAGGTGTTTTTGAGGTGGTCATGCATTTCGTCTTTGCTGCAGATATCTTCATTTTTAGACTTTTTGCCGTTGTGTTAAATTTGAATAGTAATCTCTGTGGGTCATCTTCGTTTTCTGCAATTAGAACAGCATCATCAAAATAGCATAGGATTTTGACGTCTTTGTTCCCCATTTTATACCCTTTCAGGTTACGAGTGCTTTTTGTTATTTCGTTCATAACGATGTTGAACAATAAGGGGCTAAGGAAATCTCCTTGTCGAATACCACTATATACAGAAATTTCTTCGGTAGTTGTGCCATTAATTTTGGCTTGTATTTTGTTTCTTTGGTAAATATTTTCGATGGTTTTTATGATGCTATATGGGATTTGCCTTTTATATAGGAGGTGTACCACGTCCTCCAGTTGTATTCGGTCAAACGTCTTTTCCAGGTCTATAAAACACATGAAGGCTGGTTTGTTATACTCGATGGATTTTTCAGTTATTTGTCGCAGGACAAATATCGCATCAGTACAAGATCTTCCTGATCTGAATCCTTGTTGTTCATCGCCCAATGTGGTAAGTTTATTTATTTTATTTGTTATAATCTTTGTTACTAGCTTTAGGGTTGTATTTAGAAGATCATTTTAATCGAATTAAATAAACAGTAATAAGGAGAAATGTAAAACTGCGTGCCCGTATTGCTCTGTTAGTTGATCTACTTTAAAAATTTCAAGATTTTTATTTCTAGAAACTGCAATAGATCATCATTAAACATGTTCGGATCATATTTAATTTCATGTTTAGTGAGCCAGTTTTGAATTTCTTGATGCATAATCCAAAACAGTTATTGAAGGTTTCATTAAATTTATAAGGAGTTGATGCTCAAACCATGTTAAAAAGTTTAGTTCATTAATTTCCCCGTGATAATCTTGATTTTTAGTCTTTAAAGAACTACCAACTCTACTCCATTAACGAAACCATTTTCATTACCAGCATGAAGAACTACGCACCTTTTTCTATCAACTTTAGTCGATTTGACAATCCGCTTGTCTTCATTTTGCCAAGAGCGACTTAAAGCGCCATTTTAAAAAATCCAGGTTTTATCCAAGAAAATTTTTTTGATATAATATTTGCAACTATGTTATATTTTTAAATGACTGTAAAAATTTAAATCTCTTTAGTCCTCTATGAGGATCATTATTTTTCCAACAAAATCCTATACTTTTCAGTACATTTTTCTTTACTTTTAAAAGTCATGTAGTTTTGTAACTGTTAGTTGTTGTTTTCTATAATACATACCATACATTTTGTTTTAAATAAATTTGTAATTATGATTCACATTTTCAGTGACACGTTTGGAATGTGGTCGTCTTCTTAGGGATGACCTTAATTATTGATTTTTCTTTACTTTTTTCGAAATTTCTCTGACTTTGGAAATACTCAGATTTAGAGCTGCTGCAACACGCTCTCTGAGGGCATTCGGAGGTACCAAAGGCCCACCGCTATCTCGTTTAGCATCAAAATACAGAAAATAGAGACTGCACTAGTTCGTTAGAACGTCTATTTAAAGGCTTAGACACACACACACACACACACACACACACACACACACACACACACACACACACACACGCACGCACGCACGCAAGCAAGCAAGCACGCACGCACGCACGCACGCACGCACGCACTCACACGCACACAATTAGATATCTGATAGTTTGGGAATTGTCAAAATCAAGGGTGCCATATTACTAAGCTGAATATCTAACTCTGTGATAGTCCTTTTTGAAGTCTACGAAAGCGCAGTGACTTGACTTGATTTCTAGCCAAGAATTTTTTATATCCTCAGTTTCAATCGTTCATCTTTTAATCAACCGACCATTTCTTTTGTAAAGCGGCACAATAACGACCCTGCATCAGACGTCTGGTACGCTACCACTCCTCCAACAAAGGTTATAAAGCCGGTACAGCAGACTAGTCACGCCTTGTCCAGCGTTTAGCATTTTAACCGTTATCCTGTCATACCCTGCAGCTTAAACAAATTTCATATTGTTCAACGCTTCCACAATTTCTGTCGTACTAATTTCACATTCATTGCAGGATTAATCTTTAGCCCAGACTTATTATAATCCTCTACGAAGTTTTTTTACCACCGAAATACAATTGTCGAAAATTATTCTTTTATTTTTATTTTTTTTCAAATTTTCCAACCCATTTATGCGTGTCTTCGGCACGAAACATTAATACAAATCCGTATAACTCCGAGAAAAATTCCTTCGCTATTTTTTCCTTTTCGTAAGCGCGCCATTTCGAATTTGTAAATTATTTTTTACACGAAATCGGAACCTAATGGTGCGGAATAAAAGTTTGAGGTAAAAACTGCACACGTCGACGATTCGGGATACGATTCCGAAAAAAAAAACCCTCCCGAGAAATATCACTACTTTCGATTTGGATACTCAACCTTTCAAACGGAACTTTTTCATTTACATTAAAAATCGTACCGTTAAAATTGGCATTTGATTTAATATTATAATAAAAAATTGATCACATCAAGTCCAATCTGCTATTATAATTTCGTTGGAACATTTCACATACCTGGAAGTGGAACTGAGCTCGGATGGTACGGAAGATGGAGAAATTCGAAGGAGAATAAACATAGCCAACAAAGCCTATTTCACAATGTCCCTTGTACTAAAATCGATCGGAAGAAGTCAATATATATATATATATATATATATATATATATATATATATATATATATATATATATATATATATATGTGAAAATTATAGAAAACTGCATTATTGCAATAAACTGTAAAAGTATAAATGAAGCCCGACAGCGAAAAATTAGATGTGAGGATTGTGACTGCTGTATGTACCTACATATTTTTAATATATAGGTATAAGTGGGTCGATTATATATCTGAAAACAAAATACTCCTCTGCCCATATGCCTACGACAGGCATTGAATTACATCTGATATATAACCGTGTATACTACCCTATCACAGGAAGCTTGTTAAAAAGTACAGATGTCGCCACTAACTCTTTTGCGTGGTCCTTCATGTCTACTTAATAGGAGTCTAGGATTGAATGTAGTTGTTCGTGAAAACCTGCCCTGTACTGATGAGGAGTAAACACTCCGAAACTAGTATACAAGTGGTGTTTTCGTGCAAATAAATTCAATAGCCCTTTCTCTTATTTAACATCATCTATATATCTTGCTTCTTGTAATGGGGTAGTAACCACGGTTATATATCAGATGTAATTCAATGCCTGTCGTTGGTATATAGCCAGAGGAGTTTTTTGTTTTCTGATATATAATCGACCCACTTATATCTATATATTAAAAATATGTAGGTACATACAGCAGTTATAATCCTCGCATATATATATATATATATATATATATATATATATATATATATATATATATATATATATATATATATAAATACCATAATAGAAGAAAAAGACGACAGAAAAAATATTTTTAATTGGCAAAACTATAATTTATTAACAATTAATTATGAAAAAACAATGTTTCTGCCTGCTTGTAGCTATAAGAATGGGATGCCTGATTATCGTGAGTTGGAAATTTATAATGAATAAACAAAAAAAAGCTTAAAAATTAAAATTACTGAAAATATAAAATGTCTTGGTATAACGTTAGATTGCCATCTAAGATGGGATCATCATATAAATAACGTCACCAAAACCCTAAGATACTTTTTAGGGTGGTTTAAATATTTGACAAAACTACTGGATGCAGATGATTTAAAAATGCTCTACTATTTATTGGTAGAGTCTAGATTATCCTATGGTATTTAAGCTTGAGGCGGAACTGTAGATCTATATTTGGAGAAGCTCTAAATACACCAAAAATAAGACATTTTTGAAGTGATAACTTCTTAAGGCACGCTGTGAACTTTTTTTGTAATGGGTAAAAAATGTTAAACTCGCGTCAGGACACGTGGCCTGATCGAAAATTCGTAAGACGGATGTATTTCACTGGAGCAATATAAAATGCGACTTTTCTTGACTGGTAACTTGGCAACCTTATTCAACAAACTGACAAATTCAAGTACATTTTTTATGTCATTTTGACAAATTAATTTAGTAGCTAAATTCAAAATTTAAGTGCTTTTCATTAGTTTATTGATTAAGTTCTGCTTTTGCTGCATTAAAATGGTCCAAGGAGAGGTGTCGTTTTTAGCAGATGTTATGGACACCATAGCGTGTCTTAATGACTCTAATGGTTCTCCCCCCGACAAAATTTTAGATCAAATAATTTATCAGTGCAAGAAGCCGTTAAAAAATGCGTCAATTTGTGTTAAAAAAGCATTAAAAACTGGACTGAAAGCTGGTTTGATCAAAGACAACGGGGGAAGGTTTAAATTAGGTTTTGGTTTGCCGATAACGGAGGCTCGAAGACGAAGAAAAAATAGAAGCAGAAGCCGTAGACGACGTAGTCAAAAGCGACAAAACCGAAAACGAGGTAGCCGAAAACGAAAAAGTCGAGGTAGGAAGAAAAGCGCCCTATTGAAAGAAGATCAAGCAAAAAGCGGAAGAAAGAAATCGATAACATTCAAATCTGGTACTGATGTTTAATATATGATTTATAATAAAGCGTTAATAAAAAAATACATTATTCATAAACTATGGAAATCTGGAGACAATATTTTTCAGATTAAAAATATTTTCATGCGCGTTAATACTTAAGTTTTCACTTCTGCCGGCACTCCCAGAGAGCAACCCGTAAAATTTTTTTAGACATGTGGTTTTGGGGAAACCTAAAGACCATAACATTTTTCTTTGTAAATAAATCTCGAAAACTCTGATAAGCGTTTTGTATTAAACAACAATCCACGTATCGAATTAGCAGACTAGGACTATTAATTTGATAAAGGCAGAAGCGTAACGGTCAAGAGCAAAGCCCTAAGCAGCATCGTGTTGCTACATTGTCGATCACAACGCGTAATGAGCTATCGCTATCACAAACATAATCAGTGTAAGCCGATTAAGGCTCTTATTAAGCTCAGACCAGTCATATATAGTCAAGACACTTGCAGCTTTTCGTAATATTGAGTAATGGATTCCTACGTTCCCAATTATATTAATTGGTTGCATTCAGTAGAGGCATCAATGATGTTAATTAATTTAAATCTGGTGATTTAAGAGAATTATTGGTTATGAAATCAACCAAAACTGAAACTCGCTATGTGTCTTTCAAATACATCTCCAGTCTGTATAAATCGGGTATTCAAGTAATAACTGTACCGAATTCTCAAACTATATATATGAGTATGTGTGTGTGTATGAGTGTGTGTGCGTGTGTGTGTGTGTGTGTGTGTTCGTGTGTGCGTGTGAGTGTGCGTGTGTGTGTGTGTGCGTGCGTAGAGCGCCATTTTCTAGCATACCAATGGATCTCAGCATTTGTTCGCTGTTTAAATGGTATCTTCTCATTGTTAATTTTAAAAATAATGTCATTTACTTTTAGATTTAAATCATTACCGACATATTTTCTGTTATGATTAAAACTGGTAAAGCTAAATCTTTATAAAAAAATATTCAATAACAACAAAGTTATAACAGCATTAATTATGCAGTGGAATACACACTTAAAAACATTAGCGCGCGCTGGTTCCCGATAATTTATCAGGAGATTTTTATTATTTGCGTTGTATTTTTTTTGTGATATATGTGAAATGGCTTTGTGGAGACCGTTTGAGGAAAATTATGAATCTAACGAATTGAATATTGACGATATTCACATTAATAATGTGGAAATTTTGGAAATTTCAAAATCAAGATTTATATATTCAAGTTCAACAAGTAATTTTTAATATATATTCATGCTTAAAAGCTAAAATTGTTAATTTAACTAAAGATGAAATAATTAAAACAATATGCAACTTAACAAAAATTACTTATTTTACAATTTATTTGGTAATCAAGCAAGGCATTGTAATTGTAAACAATAAAAAACAAAAACGTATCGTCAGCCGTCGGATAGATGATGCATCTAAAGAAGTGATTCGATAAACGGTTTACAATACGTACAAAGAAAATCAAGTCCCAATATTAGAAATTATAATTAACAAATTGCAAGATTTTAACGATTTTAAAATATAAATCTTTAAAAATACTTTGACAAATTTTACATACATACATACATACTTAAAGTCACGCCTTTTTCCCATAGGGGTAGGCAGAGACCACTTCCTTTCACTTCTGCTACGGTTCTTACACACATCTTTTGTTTCCTCTACTTTCATCAGAGCTCTCATACATGCTCGTAGGTTGTTGGGACTCTTGACCTGGCCTTTCTTCTAAACAATGTTGATCTGATCAAGATATGTTCTCTGAGGTCGACCTCTACCGACTTCCGTCCATTCACACTCGCCTTATAAATTTGTTTCGTCAATTTTCCTTCATCCATCCTTTTTACGTATCCAAACCTTCTAAGCATTCCTTTATCTATCTTTGTAACAAAATCTTCTTTTACACCAAAGCGTTCTCTTATCTCACTATTTTTTACTTTATCCAACCGAGTCGTCACTTCTGCTATACTTCTCAAACTACTCTCCGCAGCATTAATTCTATTTTTATGCTTCTTCTGCCAAACCCAACATTCACTACCATACTGATAAGTGTAGGAACCAACACTTCTCTATGCACAGCCAGACGTGCCTTTTTTGACACTTTGTCTGTTCATAAAGCTATACAGCGCCTCATTAATTTGTTTTCCAGCCAACACCGTTCGCTTAGTATCACGGTCATACTTTCCATCTCTCGTAAACTTTTAACTCAAGTAAAAAATTCATTTACTTGTTTCACTCTTTCTCTCTCAATCGAAACTTCACAGTTTGTCATACTTTCTTCTCTTTTAAAAACAATTACTTTCGTTTTGCTCACATTTATTTTCATCCCTTTGATTTTCAGGGCATCATGCATTTTATTAACCATCGCCTGCAACTCCTCTTCAGGTAACGCTAATATGACTTGATAATCGGCGTAAAGAAGGCATTTGACGATTAAATCATTCATTTTTAATCCATACGAACTCTTTTTAAAAATCTTTTAAACAATGGTCCATGTTTAAGTTAAACAGCCATGGCGAAGCCACACATCCCTGTCTCACACATTTTTCGATATTACACCAGTCCGTGCGAGCTCCGTTTATCCTGACACAAGCAGTGGAATTTTCGTACAGTGATTTCAGTGCTCGTATTAAACTACCACTCACCCCATACATAGACAATGTAGACCACAATTCACTCCTTACCACTCTGTCGTAGGCCTTTTCCAAGTCTATAAAAGCGTAATAGACCTTATGACTTCTAGCCAAGAATTTTTCGACTATACCTTGTAATGAAAAGACCTGATCCATACATCTGGTTCCTCTTCTTAATCCTGCTGTCACATCCCATATCATCTCAGTTTGATTCGTTACTCTTTTAATCAATATCTTTGCATACAGTTTGCCGACAAATTTTAAGCGATTTAAATATAAAATTGATACGCCACTGGTCGGTTTCTTTTGAAGTTTTAATGGCTTTTAATGAAACTTTTTTTATATATTGTTACAAATCTGGTCCTGTCAGCAACCGAGAGGGTCCGTGTTTGACCGCTTTCCTTTGTAGCCACCGACGGGGCCTAGGATAGTCGCGCAATCTCTCGAATCCGCGTCGAATAATGAAGAAACAGGTAGATAGATCTGGAACTGTGATATCGGAAGTATAAAAGGGGAAACGATTATAACGATTATTAGTATCAGCTTATGTGTTTACGAATTATTAAATGTAAATAGTTATACAGAGTAGTAAAAGTTGTATTGCTAAGTGAATATTTAAGTGGTTAATGAAAATAAAAGTTATTATATTGAAATAAACATTGTTTTGTTATTGGATCGAGAGTTTAAATCGCCGAACCCAAGATAGAACTAAAAAAATCGTATCAATATTTTTAAACTGAGATTGGAAATACTATAAATGCTTGCAAAAAACTTTTAAAACTATTTGATCGCCCTGTAAGGGTGCTGCAGGTATAATTGGGGTTTATGACTCTCTTTCTAAATATCCAGCATAGTATTTTTTTTTTTTTACGTTCTGGTTCCCACGAAAAGGGATATCCTGTAATGTTCAGAGAACATCGTGGGAACCAAGGGAAAGAAGGTAGGAGTTGGTGTTCTTCTTAAATTTCTGGAGGTTGTATGCCTCGGGGAACACCTCCCTAGGCAATGAGTTCCAAAGCCTCGCAATTCGTTGGATGAATGAGTCTTTGGAAAGTGATGTTCTGCAGGTCTCCAAAGTGACCACGAAGGGGTGTGAAGACTGAACTTGACGGGTTAATCTTGAAGAGACTGCCAAAGGAGGAACGATTGTTGATATTTCAGAAGAGCATCGCCCATGAAAATATCTATAAAATAGAGACAAATCGCCAACTTTTCTACGGTGTTCCAGACAAGTGAGCGAGTTTGTAAGCGAGGCATCACCGACGAGACGAATTGCCCTTTTTTGGACAGAATCCAGTAGCTTCAGGATATGTTTAGGTGCTGCACTCCAAATATGGGAACAGTACTCCAGTACAGGTCGGATCTGTGCCTTATAGATCATAAGCAGCTGACTGGAGGTGAAATAGCTCTTGGCACGAAACAAAAAACCAAGTTTTTGGGATGCACTTTTGGCAATGGACCTCACGTGATTTTCTCAGGACAGGTTATTGCTGATAGTAATACCAAGCATCGATATGGATGACTTCAGTGGTATGGTTACTCCTGACAAAGTTATGTTAGGCACAGTGAGATCGGCTTTTCTAGAGAAAAGACATGCTTGTGTTTTGTTTGCATTGAATTCTACCAAGTTATTGGATCCCCATTCGAGAATTGTTGCTAAGTCCATATTTATATTTTTAACATTTCTTCCTCGTTCATTTCTGGTTTCACGGGCTGATATAGGGGCACTGGAAGAGAAAGCGGTATGGAGGGTACTATCATCGGCAAAGATGTGTACGGGACATGAAGTTGCTTTCAATAGGTCGTTGATGTGAAGTAAAAATAGTGTTGGTGCTAGAATGGATCCTTGCGGAACACCAGCATTTATGAGTAGAGTGTCAGATGAAACTCCATCGACCACTACATGGAGAGACCTGTTTGAGAGAAAACTAGCAAGCAGAGAACACAGCTGAGGGGGCAAGCCATAATATGGAAGCTTGGCGAGGAGTCCCTGGTGCCAAACTCGATCGAACACCTTGGAGATATCTAATGCCACAGCTAAAGTTTCTCCATACTTTTCAATAGATAGCTGCCATATATGTGAGACGTATGCGAGCAGGTCACCAGTTGATCTCTGATGGCGGAAGCCATGTTGCCTATTATTGATAATTCCTGAGTCTTCCAGATATTTCATGAGCTCGATGTTGATGGCTTTTTCCATGACCTTTGAAATAATAGATAGCAGTGCGATAGGTCTGTAGTTGCTAGGTAGGGTCTTTTTGCCCTTTTTAGGGACTGGCTGTACTCTTGCAATTTTCCAATTGGACGAAAATACTCCCAAATTGTAAGAGTGGTTTAACAACTTGCAAAGAACAGGTGTTAGTTCGGGGGCACATTTCTTGAGAACAATCGGCGGGATTCCGTCAGATCCACAGGCTTTCTTGGTGTTGAGACCCAGCAAAATCTTTCTGATAGTACGTTGGCGAAAGGTGATCTCGGGCATGTGACTGTCAATAGGTGTAATGTTCGAGGGTTGTTTTCCCGAAGAATCCAGAGTGGAATTTCCAGCAAATAGGTGCGCAAAGATATTGGCTTTTTCCTGGGCAGTCGTTGCTAGTGTTCCATCTTCATTGGTTAGGGGAGGAAAAGAGCTGGAAGTGAAGTTTCTTCCCACAGCTTTGGCGAAAGACCAAAATGAACGGGATCCGTTAGGACATTCAACAAGTTTTGATCTTATTTTGGCATTATGAGCATCTTTTGAACATTCTATTGTCTCTTTGCATATGCCTCTAGCCTCAACATATGCTGCTCTGGTCTCAGGTCCCGGATTTTTTTGCCATCGATGGTATGCTGCCTGTTTGGAAGCCACAGCTCTAGAGCAGTTTCTGTTAAACCAGGTCTTATCGGATGATGTTCTTCTTTCGGTATTCGGTATGTAAGTTTGCATCCCCAACATGATGATTTCAGAAATTGTCTCAGCACATCCTGTTGGATCTATTGAGGAGAAACAAACTCTCTTCCATGGAAACGCTGAGAAAAACATACGAAGATAGTATAACTAAAAACGCCATCCCTGTATTAAAAGTTTTATTTCGGTAAACAAATTTTCTGCCATTATGTTAAATCATTTTCTTCATTGAACAGCTCGTAGGTACAAGTATATGTGTTTGTTATACAGAAGCTGCTGGTAATTATTCACCGGTTGTAACCTTCGATTTGCATCCATATTACAGTCGAGTTACTATCTATTTTCCGTATAAAACGGGCACTTACCCATATAATTTATTTACTTGTAACAACCCAGTATCACCGAGGGGAGTATACTTTTAGTTTAACTATGGATAATTATTTGTGCATCTGATTATAGACGGGGTGATTAAATTACGAATTTAATAGAATTCATTGACAGGTGCATAATTATAAGGTTTGCAATCCAGCCAGCTATACAGGATGGCTGGGAGAAGAACAAAGCTATCAGATTAGCCTGGGTAGGATTTGGAAAATTAAAATAGGTCCTAAAAAATAAAAAAAAAAAATGTACCAAATAATAAAACGTATTCCACTCAAAAACTATATTTATTGTAAAACGTATTCAAACTATCCCTCGATAACAAAAATGCCGTCCCTTCATCAAGACTGCCGCCAGCCTCTTTCTTGTCCCTTTCTCCAGATACCTAGCATCCAGATGTGCTCGTGCATCTAAAAGCTCTCGTCGACTACGGGGGCGAATCCAAATATATCTTATAAACAGCAGTACATACGCCTGCCAAACATGGACCTTGGCTATAGCAAACAACAACATCGATAAAATAAAACCCAACAAGCCATGGAGCGATCAATGTTGGGAATTAAATTACAAGATAAAAAACTAAATAACTGGATGAGAAACAAAACAAAAGTCAAAGATGAAGGTCAACATATCGCCAGGCTAAAATGGGACTTCGCAGGTCATAACGCCAGACGAAAGGATAAAAGGTGGAATACCACGATACAACAATGAAGACCATAGACTGGAATGAGAGCAAGAGAACTTCGTTCCAAATCTAGGGGAAGCCTATGTCCAAAGTTGGATAATTTGAATGACGAAATAAGAAGAAAAAGAAAGATATCTTTCGGTGCCATATCAGGTCTGGATGCTCTTCTATCAATACGGGTTACTGCTTTTTGCTTCCAATACATGTTCTCTATAATTCTCAGATCCTACTACTACCACCTAGAAATAATTAAACTAAATTGTGACAAGAAATAATATCGATCAGAATTGTTTGAACGATAAACAACACTCGTAATTTTTAGAGGGATGAAAGTAAATATATTGCAATACGGGAGAAATGATTTTTAAAAGAAAAGAAAGCATGACAAACTGCGTGGTGCCGATTGAAGAAAAAAGAGTATAAAAAGTTTGTATACTCGGTTTCAAACTTTACGATAGACGGAAAGTATGACTGTAATATTTAGCTGGGTTTTTTTGTTTACTGAAAACAGTCGCAAAAATGGTAGACCTATCGTGTGGGCCGCGGACGGCCCGCACTGCGACTATTAAAAGAGGGAGGGATTCCAGAAAGGAGATGATTGTGAACCCGCTTTTTGAAAAGTTGCAGGTCATAGTTCTCTGGAAAAACTGATTTTGAAAGCCTGATCCATTCCGTAGCAGCTCTGTAAAAGAAGGACTCTTGATGGAGATTGGTCCTTGTAGTGTCAAAATCTTGAGAGTAAATGGGTGAGACTGATCAGCGTGCCGAGTTCTTCGGCCGTATGTGGCCAATGGTGGTACAAGAGTTTTTATTTCTCTGAAGCATCTGCCATGGAAATATCTGTAGAGTAATGACTGGTCTGCAACTCTTCTTCTATGTTCTAGAGGGTAAAGGGTATCTATGAGAGTTGAGCTGTTTATCAACCGAATGGCCTTTTTCTGAATGGAATCTAGAAGACGAAGAGAATGCCAAATGTGCACGCAATATTCCAGTAGAGGTCGGATTTGAGCCTTGTACGTCGTCAACAGTTGATCAGGAGTAAAAAACTTTCTGGCTATTCCACAAAAAAACCTAGCCTCTGGCGTGCTGGCTTTGCGATGTTAGCAACATGGTCATGACGACAAGACATAATATTAGACACCATGACTCCCAAAATCGAGATGAAGGGACTTGATTCAATGGTATTTCCGGACATTGTGATGGAATGATTTGAGGAATTCACTTTCTTGGAAAACGTGGCGCTTTGTGTTTTCTGGGCGTTAAACTGAACAAGATTGTTGGTTCCCCACTCGACGATTGCTTCAAGATCTTTATTAATGGAATCAACCTATTCTTGCCTGAGTCTATTTGTATCATTCACCGAAAGTGATCGATAGGATGTGAAAGTTGAGACAAGTGTGCTGTCGTCTGCGAAACTGTAAATGGGGTTCGTGGTTTTCAAGAGGGACCCCGGCATTGGTTTTTAACACATCAGAAGAAATATCGTCAACTGCCACATGTAAGGAGCGATCTTGCATGAAGCTCAAGAGCCATTGGCGCAGTTTGGTTGAGAGACCATAGGCAGATAATTTGCTTAACAATGCCTGGTGCCAAACGCGGTCAAAGGCTTTAGATATATCCAAGGCTATTGCACGGGATTCACCAAACTTCTCAATAGTGAATAGTGACGAATAGTCAAAAAAGTTCTTAATCGATTCGGCACAGGATCTGTGACAGGACTGTTGTGTTTAAATCGTCCTTTACAATCCTTTTAAACGGTTAATCTGCCGGAAAAAAATGTATGCAGCATCTGAATAACATTAAAACCACCCAAATGTATAAAGTAAACATTTTACAACTCCAGCTTTCTTTTAATCTTTGTTTCTCCATTCAATACCCAAACAATTGGAGACAGCGTCTAATGAAGATTGATGTCGGTTATTAAGTTTTATGATGCAATGAAGTTTTTGTTGCATAAATCATAATCTGTTGATTTAAAATACGCGTCGGTTTTTACTGTAAAAGAAACGCCAGCATTATAAACTCTACATTGAATCGATATTTCAACCCATTAAATGTGATTTATTACTGGTGTATTAATGTTCAAGGCTGTGATACGTTTGGCATACTTTTGTGTATGTTTTGTCGACAATACGTCTGTAAGATTGTTAATACGACTTTAATCCTTTTAAATTAAGCTTCTTTTGATAGTTGTTTCTATCGTACAGGATACGTGTTGTCAAATGTAAACAACACACCCGTGATATCCTTTTAACGGAGTACTTATAGCGCCCCGGTCCAAAATAGTTATATACTAATGCTCATTTCACCAATACATACATACATAAAGTCACGCCTTTTTCCCATATTGGTAGGCAGAGACCACTTCCGCTACGGTTCTTACACGCATCTTTTGCTTCCTCTATTTTCATCAGTGCTCTCATACATGCTCGTCGGTTGTTGGTACTCTTGACCTGGCCTTTCTTCAAAACAATATTGATCTGATCGAGATCGATGTTCGCCGAGGTCGACCTCTACCGACTTCCGTCCATTCACACTCGCCTTATAAATTTGTTTCGTCAATCTTCCTTCATCCATTCTTTCTACGTTTCCAAACCATCTAAACATTTATTTATCTATCTTTGTAACCACATCTTCTTTAACACCACAGCGATCTCTTATTTCACTATTTTTCACTTTATTTAACCGAGTCACTTCGGCTATACTTCTCAGACTACTCATCTCCGCAGCATTAATCCCATTTTCATGCTTCTTCTGCCAAACCCAACATTCACTACCATACATATCTCCAAGGCGTTCGATCGAGTTTGGCACCAGGGACTCCTCGCCAAGCTTCCATCTTATGGCTTGCCCCCTCAGCTGTGTTCTCTGCTTGCTAGTTTTCTCTCAAACAGGTCTCTCCATGTAGTGGTTGATGGAGTTTCATCTGACACTCTACTCATAAATGCTGGTGTTCCGCAGGGATCCAACACTATTTTTACTTCACATCAACGACCTATTGATGTCCTATTGATGACCTATTCATGTCCCGTACACAGCTTTGCCGATGATAGTACCCTCCATACCGCTTTCTCTTCCAGGGCCCCTATATCAGCCCGTGAAACCAGAAATGAACGAGGAAGAAATGTTAACAATATAAATATGGACTTAGCAACAATTCTCGAATGGGGATCCAATAACTTGGTAGAATTCAATGCAAACAAAACACAAGCATGTCTTTTCTCTAGAAAAGCCGATCTCACTGTGCCTAACATAACTTTGTCAGGAGTAACCATACCACTGAAGTCATCCATATCGATGCTTGGTATTACTATCAGCAATAACCTTTCCTGAGAAAATCACGTGAGGTCCATTGCCAAAAGTGCATCCCAAAAACTTGGTTTTTTGTTTCGTGCCAAGAGCTATTTCACCTCCAGTCAGCTGCTTAATCTATAAGGCACAGATCCGACCTGTACTGGAGTACTGTTCCCATATTTGGGGTGCAGCACCTAAACATATCCTGAAGCTACTGGATTCTGTCCAAAAAAGGGCAATTCGTCTCGTCGGTGATGCCTCGCTTACAAACTCGCTCACTTGTCTGGAACACCGTAGAAAAGTTGGCGATTTGTCTCTATTTTATAGATATTTTCATGGGCGATGCTCTTCTGAAATATCAACAATCGTTCCTCCTTTGGCAGTCTCTTCAAGATTAACCCGTCAAGTTCAGTCTTCACACCCCTTCGTGGTCACTTTGGAGACCTGCAGAACATCACTTTCCAAAGACTCATTCATCCAACGAATTGCGAGGCTTTGGAACTCATTGCCTAGGGAGGTGTTCCCCGAGGCATACAACCTCCAGAAATTTAAGAAGAACACCAACTCCTACCTTCTTTCCCTTGGTTCCCACGATGTTCTCTGAACATTACAGGATATACCTTTTCGTGGGAACCAGAATATAAAAACATAAGTGTAGGAACCAACACACCTCTATGCACAGCCAGACGTGCTTTTTTTGACACTTTCTCTTTATTTATAAAGCATGCAGTGCCCAATTAATTTGTTTTCCTGCCAACACCCTTTGCTCAATGTCACTGTCATACTTTCCATCTCTCGTAAACTTTGAACCCAAGTACACAAATTCATTTACTTGTTTCACTCTTCCTCCCTCAATCGAAACTCCACATTTTATCATGCTTTCACCAATATACGACGGGCGCACTCTGTTGAAAGGTACATTAGTAAATTCCCCCAAATTTAAACCACGAAAATTTTTTGTTTATTATTTTGCTTCTGTCGAGAGGTTTTACTTTTATCTTTTGCTTTATTGCGAAGAGAAATCGTTGATGTAGCAGCTCCCGATGAGTTTTTTGGTTAGAAATAGGCACATATTCAATTATATTAAAAGGGAATGTAACAAAAATAAATTATCGGCACAAATTTAATAAATACAGGGTGGGACACCCCATACGACACGGTCCCTGTAAATTAAACCATAAATTTTTTCGGGAATTTTTTCATTTCATTAGATTTATATTGATTAAGGCTTCAAAAGGAAATTATTTTGGAGTCCCCAGGGTGGCTCAAAAAAATGTGACCCATCAAAGTTGTGTTTTTTTAAATGGAACACCCTGTATTTAGTTACTCTTTTGAATATTTCAGATAAAAATAATATGATTTCAATAAAGTACCATGTAGCTTACTATAATCGTTCTCGAGTTGGAATTGGAAACTAAATAACATCGAAACTTATAGAAATCATCCCTTTGAATTCTGACCAAGCATAAAAGAGGTTTTAAGCTATTGATTTCGATAGAACCCTTTTCTTAATATTATACAGAATGTTCAAAAATTATTGTCACTTTTTTATAATTTCGGACAAAGATAACTTTGTTATTTCAAACAGAACACCCTGTATTTTTTTGGTCTAAACAATATGAAATTCTGTTATCTTTAATTTCATATTGGGGTTCCCCATACCTAACTTAATAGTTTTTCAGTTACTGGCTTTATCAAATAGTAGTTCTTATTTCAATGCATTCTTTGACTTATGATAGCTTTGAAACGACATTTATTCAACTTGTTGAAAGAATTCTTAATACCAGTTATTGTATTTTACGTTATTCAAAACATTCACTGAATTATTACCGTCGAAAATGAAAACTTATCCCATTCAAGAGCGGATAGATATGATTTTAGCGATTGGTGAATGTTTAGAGAATTGCCTTTTGGACCGGAATCATCCAAACAGGTTGGTATTATTAAGTGTTAAGCAGTCTTTCATAGAGAGAGTGGCTCTTTGTATTCAACAGAATGGTCGTCATTTTGAGCATCTACTTTGAGTTAAATATATTTGTGTTTCATATTTTATTGTTGTTTCAGTTAAATAATAAAAGAAAATTATATAGTCTGTTTAATGAACTACTGTCAGAATATGAAAAGTAAATATTTTCGATAAAATAAAGTATGACAACTGTCAATGAGAATTCTGTGAGCAAATCAAATACATGTCGTTTCAAAGCTATCTTGATTCAAAGAATGCATGGAATCCCAATATGAAATAAAAGATAATTAAATTTCATATTGTACAGACCTAACAAATACAGGGTGTTTTATTTAAAATAACAAAGTTATCTTTGTCAAGTGGCAATGATTTTGAACATTCTGTATAATATTAAAAAACGGGTTTTATCGAAATCAATAGCCCAAAACCTCTTTTATGTCAGAATTCGAAGGGATGATTTCTATACATTTCAATGTTATTATTTTTTCCTCAACTATTTGAAAGTGTAACTAAATTTAAAAAAACATAACTTTAGTATGTCATACTTTTTTTAGCCACCCTGTAGACTCCAAAATAATTTCCTTTTGCAGCATTAATCAATATACATATAATAAAATGGGGGAATTCTCGAAAAAATTATTGGTTTGGTTTACAGGGACCGTGTCGTATGGGGTGCCCCACCCTGTATACAAAAACGATGGGACATCGTAAGTTTGATTTGATTTTCGAACTCTGGCGTATTTATATAATTATCAGCAATGTTGCGCCCTAGTTTTCCTTTAAACTAATTAAAAATTCGACTTTTATAGTTTTTCACTGTTTTATGTTGATACTTATGTCCGGATTTTACGCGAGTCCATATTTTATATCGAAGGGGGTGTAATTTTCATCGAAATGCCCGTAAACTCGATTAAATGCGTTTGTTTATGACTCATTAATGCCTTTCTTGAGATCCAAAATCCGTGATACAAGAGGCCAGTTTTACTGCAGCACAATTGATATCACGGTTAATGTGATATTAAATTAACTTTCATTATTTTATCACCCATTTGTAATAGCTATAATTATTTTTTTATTGATGCCATTCGAATTCTAAAGTTAATAAATATTTTAACATCTCAACTGTTTCCCGTAGGGGTAGGCAGAGACCACTTCCTTCCACTTGCTATGGTTTTTACACACATCTTTTGCTTCCTCTACTTTCATCAGTGCTCTCATACATGTTCGTCGGTTGTTGGTACTCTTGACCTGATTTACTTCAAAACAATGTTGATCTGATAGAGATCGATGTTCGCCGAGGTCGACCTTTACCGACTTTCGTCCATTCACAATCGCCTTATAAATTTGTTTCGTTAATCTTCCTTCATCCATTCTTTCTACGTTTCCAAACCATCTAAGCATTTATTTATCTATCTTTGTAACCACATCTTCATTTAAACCACAGCGTTCTCTTATCTCACTATTTTTCACTTTATTTAACCGAGTCACTTCGGCTATACTTCTCAGACTACTCATCTTCGCAGCATTAATCCTATTTTTATGCTTCTTCTGCCAAACCTAACATTCAGTGCCATACATAAACGTAGGAACCAACACACCTCTATGCACAGCCAGACGTGCCTTTTTGACACTTTCTGGCTGTTCATAAAGCTATGTAGTGCCTTATTTATCTGTTTTCCTGCCAACACCATTTGCTCAATGTCACTGTCATACTTTCCGTCTCTCGTAAACTTTGAACCCAAGTACACTGTTGGAGATTAACCCTGTTTTCATGCTTCTTCTGCCAAACCCAACATTCACTGCCATACATAAACGTAGGAACCAACACACCTCTATGCACAGCCAGACGTGTCTTTTTTGACACTTTTTGGCTGTTCATAAAGCTATCCAGTGCCTCATTTATTTGTTTTCCTGTCAATACCATTCGCTCAATGTTACTGTCATACTTTCCATCTCTCGTAAACTTTGAACCCAAGTACACTGTTGGAGATTAACCCTGTTTTCATGCTTCTTCTGCCAAACCTAACATTCAGTGCCATACATAAACGTAGGAACCAACACACCTCTATGCACAGCCAGACGTGCCTTTTTGACACTTTCTGGCTGTTCATAAAGCTATGTAGTGCCTTATTTATCTGTTTTCCTGCCAACACCATTTGCTCAATGTCACTGTCATACTTTCCGTCTCTCGTAAACTTTGAACCCAAGTACACTGTTGGAGATTAACCCTGTTTTCATGCTTCTTCTGCCAAACCTAACATTCACTGCCATACATAAACGTAGGAACCAACACACCTCTATGCACAGCCAGACGTGTCTTTTTTGACACTTTTTGGCTGTTCATAAAGCTATCCAGTGCCTCATTTATTTGTTTTCCTGTCAACACCATTCGCTCAATGTTACTGTCATACTTTCCATCTCTCGTAAACTTTGAACCCAAGTACACTGTTGGAGATTAACCCTGTTTTCATGCTTCTTCTGCCAAACCTAACATTCAGTGCCATACATAAACGTAGGAACCAACACACCTCTATGCACAGCCAGACGTGCCTTTTTGACACTTTCTGGCTGTTCATAAAGCTATGTAGTGCCTTATTTATCTGTTTTCCTGCCAACACCATTTGCTCAATGTCACTGTCATACTTTCCGTCTCTCGTAAACTTTGAACCCAAGTACACTGTTGGAGATTAACCCTGTTTTCATGCTTCTTCTGCCAAACCTAACATTCACTGCCATACATAAACGTAGGAACCAACACACCTCTATGCACAGCCAGACGTGTCTTTTTTGACACTTTTTGGCTGTTCATAAAGCTATCCAGTGCCTCATTTATTTGTTTTCCTGTCAACACCATTCGCTCAATGTTACTGTCATACTTTCCATCTCTCGTAAACTTTGAACCCAAGTACACTTTTGGAAATTAGTATATTTAACTGTACAATTCCTCTCTGAGAAATTCCTTGATTTTTAAAATCACTCAGTACGGCCATGACGCCTACAAAAAATTACCCTCCCATCACGTGAAATAAGTAATCGACTAGAACGCTCGGATCATGCGCAAAAAAAAAACCATGCTTTGACCAATTAAAAGCTTGGACTTGAGGCGAATTCGCTTGACTCGCCGACTGCCTCTTTCCCGCCGGCCGAAGAACATGCCGCTAAGAGCACCTCTTTCAAACACCACGTGGTAAAAACGTACATCAATATAATCAGATAAAATCAATTAATTTTAAAGCCAACGGCCAGCGAAATTTTTTCAGAAAATACAGGAGGCTTGAAACTGTAAGCTCCATGTTTAAATTCTACAATATATAATCGATGACAAGTGTTTTGTTTAATTTACTTTGACAATGAAATTCACGACGATAAAAGCCAGGGAATCCTTCGAGCTACAGCAGGTAGAAACCCATCGAACCAGCTCAACCGAACTATCGAAGGAACTCTAACATCTACGTTGCGAAAGACGTCGTCAACAGCAGGAGTAAGTCGAGGTCCCAGAGGTTTCGGTCCAGCTACCCACACCTTAACGCAATTCTATCTATAACAGCTTGTTCAATTCCGCTTTTACTTAATTCGCTAACTGCTAATTGCTACTACTTGAGAATGGGGCGGGCGCAGGAGTGTTCTCCAGGAGCCCAAACACTGACATCAGTCAGGGAGTGAACCTTGAGCTGAAAGACTCATAACTTCTCCGTAAAGGATTTTCTCCACCTCTGCAAAAAAAAAAGAACCTATATTACGAAAGACCTGTTATTTTCTATAAAATCACGTATTAATACTCTTCTTCTTCTTCTTCTTTTTCTTAAGACATTTGTCTTGTTTTTCCTCATTTATTAGCACTCATAGCAGCCGCAACTGGGATTCTGATGTCCAGCTCTCGTGCCACCTGTTGGGCGGTCGTCCTGGTGGTCTGCTACCTTCAGGTTTGTTGTGCTTAGCAGCTCTTACGAGGCGGTTTCCAGGCATTCTGTCCACATGATCCCTCCAAGCTCTCTTTCGGACTCTTCACCATCTTACTACATCTTGAATGCCGCAGGTAGCTCTGATATCTTCGCTCCTCTGCTTGTCGAGTAAAGTATGTCCTGTTATGGTCCTTAGGGTTCTCATTTCGGCTGCTTTTAAAATTCTCTTTGTTGCTGCTGTTTCTGCCCTCGTTTCAGTAGCGTAGGTCATTACCGGTCTTACGCAGGTCTTATAGATTCTTGTTTTGCTCGCTATAGACATGTGCTTGTTCCTCCATATCACATCTCGTAGGAATCCCGATAGTCTTGCTGCTTTGATTGTTTGCGACTTGACTTCCGACTTAAGATCACGGTTACTGGTTATTTGAGCACCCAAGTATTTAAATGACATAACCTGTGCCACGCTCTTGTTATATAATGCCAGTTTACATCTTTTGGGATCTCGTGATATTGTAAGAGATTGTGTTTTTTCTTGCGAGATGATCATGTTATACTGTTGTGCAGTTTGCTCGAATTTAAATAGCATTCTCTGTAAATTGTTATGATATAATGACCGCATCATCATCATAACAGATTAGTAATACCATTCCGTGTTTATTGTTTGAAATGTGTTTTAATTCAATTGTTAAATAAAGTAAATGTCGAAATTGGATCGATGATGGCGCATTTAAAGCGATAGATAGCTGTTAATTAATTGTCACTAACGAGACGTATATTTTTTAAAGAGACAACCCTCACCTCCTTTACTAGATGTGGATAGATTTTTTTTAACGAGAGCGTTTTATGTTAAGGATATCATTTATTTTTGTTCGCGTATGTAATTCTGCTGTCGAAAACTACATGTAGCTATTAGTAACCGTTATCTGCTGTATTATTATCTACCATACCATTCTTCTTTTGCGCGAACGAGAATGTATTTATTGTGTGTGGTGAGCTTTATAAAAGTCGTGAATAATATCATACCATAATATTTGGCTTCTGGCAACAGTTGAATAAAATATTGCGTGCAGTATTGTAGGAGGGTTTTATTAAAATGGGCGTGTTCAATAATTAAATCCAGTCAAAAAAAAAGAAACAGCTGCGTTAGTAGGTTTCCCAATAAGGACGTCACGGCAGCACTGTTTAAAATGATGGAAATGTCACTAGCTGTCATTAGTCTTTAGTATAGTTTGACAATTTATCATATCGAAATAGGGAAATGATGCACAATTCGAATTACTGTTAACTACGTGTATTTATCGAAACGAAAGAAAAACTTGGCAAGAGAGGCGATGTGCGTCAGTGTTGAAGTTCGTCGATAGACTGTCGGAGTTCGTTGGTGGAAACTTACTGACTGACTGAAGACGAATAAATCTGTGTGCCTCTCTCTGTTTTTTTTATCTACTTTCCCCCACGTCGGTCAGCCTGTCGATGATACATAACTTGGCGGAAAGGCCTTTTTAGATTAATACCGATTTACTTTCTTATTGTGATTGTACGCGAGTATCTTTTTTTTTTTTATAAAATAGTCGCAAAAGGATAGACCTATCGTGTGGGCCGCGGACGGCCCGCACTGCGACTATTAAAAGGGGAAGGGATTATAGAAAGGAAATGATTGTGGACACGCTTTTTAAAAAGTTGCAGGTCATAGTTCTCTGGAAAAACTAATTTTGGAAGCTTATTCCATTCCGTAGCAGCCCTGTAAAAGAAGGATTCTTGATGAAGATTGGTCCTTGTAGTGTCAATCTTGAGAGTAAATGGGTGAGACTGATCAGCGTGCCGAGTTCTTCGGCCGAATGTGGCCAATGGTGGTACAAGAGTTTTTATTTCTCTGGAGCATCTGCCATGGAAATATCTGTAGAGCAATGACTGGTCTGCAACTCTTCTTCTATGTTCTAGAGAGTGAAGGGTATCTGTGAGAGTTGAGCTGTTTATCAAACGAATGGCTCTTTTCTGAATGGAATCTAGAAGACGAAGAGAATGCCTTGGTGCTGAACCCCAAATGTGCGAGCAATACTCCAGTAGAGATCGGATTTGAGCCTTGTACGTCGTCAACAGTTGATCAGGAGTAAAAAACTTTTTAGCTTTCCACAGAAAACCTAGCCTCTGGCTTGCCGACTTTGCGATGTTAGCAACATGGTCATGCCAAGACATATTATTGGACACCGTGACTCCCAAAATCGAGATGGAGGGACTTGGTTCGAGGGTATTTCTGGACATTGCGATGGAATGATTTGAGGAATTCACTTTCTTGGAAAACGTGGCTTTTTGTGTTTTTTGGGCGTTGAACTGAACAAGATTGTGGGTTCCCCACTCGACGATTGCTTCAAGATCTCTATTGATGGAATCAACCTGTTCCTGCCTGAGTCTATTTGTATCATTCACCGAAAGTGATCGATAAGATGTGAAAGTTGAGACAAGTGTGCTATCTGAAGAGGAAAGAAGATTCCGGTCATAAAAAGTAAGATCGTATACGTGCGTTACTGCAAAGGAGCAGAACTTGGGGTCGTAAAGATTAGGGTCGTATATTTGCTTTCCTGAAAAGGACACGACTTAAGATCAAAAGGGTTTTTAGTTAAATTAGTCGTTGGAATTTTAGGGAATTCACGTTTCGTCCTCTATGCATAAACTGTATGTATGACCGCTACAGTTGTGCGCTACGGTGCTGCGTATTTCCAATTTTGTGCTATGGATTGTAAGGGTGGACTTTAACAAAGGTAATGTGTAGCCGAATAGAAGCGTTCGAGATGTGATACGTCTGCTACGAATATCGTGGGTAGACAGAGTCTGGAACACCGAGGTGCTTGACCGTCTCCAGAAGCAAATAGAAGTCATGTTTACCATCAAGAAACGCAAGTTGGAATATTCAACTTTCCAGTGGAAAGTCCGATTTTGCGAATCCCGAATTTTGACATATCTCCACATTTCAAGGTCCCCAGAGTCGACTACAATAGTTTTTAAGGGGACGTCTGTGTGTGTGTGTTTTTTTTTTTAAGGTAGGAAAATTCTTTTGCATATCATCAGAACTTGTTGTTCTGCCTGGTATGTCGGACTCGAAAGTATTGCCAATACCGACTAAAAACATCCTCTATCTCTGGCCTCTGCTACCCCCGCGGGACTGCCGTTAGGCAAACTTCGCAGTGGGGGTATCTAGCTATACTATACAGCGCTTTCATCAATTGCTTCTCGCTTTCTTTTTTTCTCTGCATCGCGAAATTCTTTCAGTACCTCAGCTGCGAACGTGCTCCTTGCTGTCCACGCAGTCGCTGATGAGAGCATAGCTGTGAGTGTGTTCGTATGTGCGTTCGGAATTATTTTTTGTCTCGATTATCTCAAAAACAAAAAATGATATTGACGTAGGACCAATTGCATTCGACGCATAATTACGCAACTTAAAACTGATTAGATTTTCAGCATTTATTATGAAGAATAAAAAAACTGAAAAAAGCAATTTATAAATTATATGTGATGACAATATTTTATAAAAAAAGATAGTTTTAGAAAACAAAAATAGGAATTGAAGAATTTTAAACTTGCGTCAGTATTGAGAGAATAGTATCGAAGACGCTATAACAGTGAAAAATTATTGTAAGTAATAATCAAGCATCGTTTATAACAATTTAACATTGTTACTAACAAATGATTATTAATCATAATTAAAAAAATAAATTTTAATGGTTATAAACAATTGAAAATAGCTCCTTCCGCTTATGAAACGATAAGAAAAAGTTTGAAAGAATACGGGTGACATAAATAAAATATTGTTAATGAAATTTAAAATTTGTTATAAACAATTTGAAATCGTTTTTTATAATAATTTTAATAATAATAATTATTATTAACAACAAAACATGTGGTGTTTTTTCATTCTTTGCACTGGGAAGTAAATCGGGTGGACCTCCCGGGTCGCACACATACCATTGGTGTTTTGGACATGTTATGAGAGGGGAAAAGTACCGTATCTTACAAAAGATCATACAAGGCAAAATCCAATGAAGAAGACGCACGTCCTGGAGCGCGTGCTGTACTGTTGCGGGACAATGGGGAGGATGGGCAGTTTTTGGACAGCTACATTATTCCCAGCCAGTACAAGGTACGAAGGTACTAGATTGGGTGCAGCGTGATTCTAGGTCCCGAGGATTGCCTGTCATTTTCGGTCCGGTGCCTCGCGATCTAAATAGGGGTGGAGTTTTTAGTGAGTAGTCCTGACACAATCAGTGGAGTCTCACAGTGGACCTTAAGCTTTCGGACTCATAATCTCTTCATAAAGGATTTTCTCGACCTCTGACAAAAAAATAGCTAGGTGCCGAGCTATTTCAATTTTTTTACTCTTTCTATGGGCATTGCGTTGAATGTTATGCTGGAGTTTTCGAATGCATTCATATTTCTGAAGACACTCATGAATTTTGTCTTTTTTGGTGTTGATACTTAAACCCATTGATTTACTCTGTTCCCCTACCGCATTAAACAGTTGTTGTAGATCGTGTTTTTGTTTTTTGTTTATAAAATCAACAGATTATTTCGATTATTATAATCTTGCTAAAAAATGTTTTGCTCAAGCGTATAATTAACCATCCAAGTAATCTGTCGTTATAAAGAAGTGAAGTCGTAACACTACAAAAAACGCATTTATTATTTTCCCGTACGACCCATAACTTGGCACTTTGGATTAAAAAACGAAAAAAAATAACTTTAATGCACTTAATCGCATCACAAACAAAAAAAGTGATGATTTTAAGAACGGTACTGTAATAATAATAGTAAAAAGTCAATTAACAAGATACGTGGCAAGCGATAGCAAAAACTTTGTTGAGCGAACCTGATATAAACGTCAAAAAGTTGTTAAATTTATTGTGCAATGGTGGCATTACCGAGCACGTCTCGCACATCCGCACAAACTGGTTATTATCTGTCTGATAATTGATAAATTATTAAATCATTACAGAACAACAAGATTCGAACCTTGCGAGTGTATAAATAAAGTTAAATTACTTGTTAATCTTGCGAATCTCACCAAAGAAGAGTTGTGACTTGCACAACTATACTATCGAAATCAAATGTCCCCAAAATCAACAGGAAGTAGCTAAACTGTCGGAATAATTTGATCATGCAGTAGCTGTAGATATTAGACAGCGTTTAGATTAAGTACTTAATGACATTCGGTGAATGATACAAATAGACTAAGGCAGGAACAGGTTGATTCCATTAATAGAGATCTTAAAGCAATCGTCGAGTAGGGAACCAACAATCTTGTTCAGTTCAACGCCCAAAAAACACAAAGCGCCACGTTTTCCAAGAAAGTGAATTCCTCAAATCATCCCTTTGCAATGTCCGGAAATACCCTTGAACCAAGTCTTGGCATGACCATGTTGCTAACATCGCAAAGTCGGCAAGCCGGAGGCTAGGTTTTCTGTGGAAAGCCAGTTTTTTACTGCTGATCAACTGTTGACGACGTACAAAGCTCAAATCCGACCTCTACTGGAGTATTGCTCGCACATTTGGGGTTCAGCACTAAGGCATTCTCTTCGTCTTCTAGATTCCATTCAGAAAAGAGCCATTCGCTTGATAAACGCTGTGGTGTAAAAGAAGATGTGGTTACAAAGATAGATAAAAGAATGCTTAGATGGTTTGGACACGTAGAAAGGATGGATGAAGGAAGATTGTCGCAAAAAATTTATAAGACGAGTGTGAATGGTCGGAAGTCGGTAGAGGTCGACCTCGGAGAACATATCTTGATCAGATCAACATTGTTTTGAGGAAAGACCAGGTCAAGAGAGTACCAACAACCGACGAGCATGTATGAGAGCACTGATGAAAGTAGAGGAAGCAAAAGATGTCTTTCTTTTCCTTCGTCGTACGACAGAATCGGAGTTTAGTTATTTAATTATTTGTTCTGGGGATAGATTTTTGTTCCAGTTAATAAATTGTACAGTACGTCGATCTCTGAGATCCAATTATTGTGTTAATTGACCCGAAAATATCAGAAATCTATGAAATGTATCTCGTACGGAATACGACGTAAGCTTCGCTTATTAAAAATCTGGCAATCGCCGTCTGTATTCGACGATTTATGTTTCCAGCGTCGTAACAGACATTTTAAAAACCGATGCTTCTTCGGAAACGGATCTTTCGCCGAAACAATACGTGGAACTTTTGACATCATATATCACAGACAAATTCTTCAGAATTAAACAGGAAGATGCGTATTCCGGCTTAAAAGAAATAAATGCGTAACAAAAATAAATCGATCTGTGTTAAATCCACCACCCCTATATATCGGTGACAACTTAGTACCATATAGTAACAATGCTAAGTATCTTGGCATGACTCTTGACACTAAGCTAAGATGAAAAGCGCACGTAAAAAAGAAAAGAACCGAACTTGGACTAAAGTATAGACTAAAGCAAGTTTGGCACCGGGCATTGTTAAGTGAATTATCTGCCTACGGTCTCTCAACCAAACTGCGCCAATGGCTCTTGAGCTTCATGCAAAATCGCTCCTTACATGTGGCAGTTGACAGTATTTTTGCTGATGCGTTAAAAACCAATACCAGGATCCCCCCGGTTTCTATCCTGTCCTCCACCTTATTTCTTTTAAACATCAACGACCTCTTGAAAAGCACCACGAACCCCATTTACAGTTTCGTAGACGACAGAACACTTGTCTCAACTTTCACATCCTATTGATCACTTTCGGTGAATGATACAAATAGACTTAGGCAGGAACAGGTTGATTCCATCAATAGAGATCTTGAAGCAATCGTTGCGTGGGGAACTAACAATCTTGTTCAGTTCAAAGCCCAGAAAACACAAAGTGCCACGTTTTCCAAGAAAGTGAATTCCTCAAATCATTCCATCACAATGTCCGGAAATACCCTTGGATCAAGACCCTCTATCTCGATTTTGGGAGCTACGGTGTCCAATAATATGTTTTGGTATGACGATGTTGCTAACATCGCAAAGTCAGCAAGCTAGAGGCTAGTTTTTCTGTGGAAAGCTAGAAAGTTTTTTAATCCTGATCAACGACGTACAAGGCTTAAATCCGACTTTTACTGGAGTATTGCTCGCACATTTGGAATTCAGCACCAAGGCATTCTCTTCGACTTCTAGATTTCATTCAGAAAAGGGCAATTCGGTTGATAAACAGCTCAACTCTCATAGATACTCTTCACCCACTAGAACATGGAAGAAGAGTTGCAGACCAGACATTACTCAACAGATATTTCCATGGCAGATGCTCCAGAGAAATAGAAACTCTTGTACCACCACTGGTCACATTCGGCCGAAGAACTCGGCACGCTAATCAGTCTCACCCATTTACTCTCAAGATTTACACTACAAGGACCAATCTCCATCAAGAATCCTTCTTTTACAGGGCTGCTACAAAATGGAACAAGCTTCCAAAATCAGTGTTTCCAGAGAACTTTTTTAATTTAAATCTCGAAAATATATCGAGCTTTACCCTGCCTGGTAAATTGGAAGAAAACAAAGGCGGCATTAACACGTCAACAAATTTCGAAAGTATTAAAACCAAATCCTCTTTTAATATTTCCTTTTTCGAATGTCAGCCGCGTATAGAGAAAGCGGACACGTTTTAAGCTCAGAAAAGATTTAAATTGCCGAACGACAAAGGACCCGGACCCATTTGACGCGCAACGTTTGACTTGAGAACGACCGCACGATTTTCACTTTTCAAACGAAAACGTCACACGGCCATTTCTAAAATGAAAATCGTATCGCGGGACGAAAATCCGACCGCGGAATTATTTTAGCTCAAATGGAAATCATTAAAATATATACATCAAGATGGAGGAATGATTCGTTATCCTTAAAACTGCAAGACTTTATCCACATTTAAGGTATTGGACTTATCGCGAAAGAATTTTCATTTCATCTTATTTTTTTTGCCCCCCATAGTACTGTCGCAACACACCCCGAAACCGGTCCATAGGTGGTCACTTCGTATGGATAATTCTAATAGTTTCTTCTCTTATTTATATATTTATTAAAAAAATACTTACAGTATATGAGTAAAAGATAAAATAACATTCAGAAAATATAACATTTTTTGGCAGTACTTAATTTAAAAAGTTAATTATAGAAAACTGTAATATTGTTGCAGTAAACTATAAAAGTATTTTAAAGTTCGACAGCGAAAATTAGGTGTGAGAATTCTAAATGCTGTATTTACCTACATATTTTTAATATTCAGTGTGGAACAGCCAAATGGAATAAATTCAATAACGAATAAATGAGAGCGTGTTGGGAAAAACGCTTGGACACGTCGATTTGTATTTTTAGATGCGCATTTTTTTCAACATAAAATAATTATATAGGGTGTGTCATGTGACAGTGGCCGATACCAACTGTTTTATTTTAATAACAATCCCCTGTATATTATTTATTTTTTGGATTCTTCAGAAAATTCTAGACATAATTCATGTACAATGTCCCCATACCTATCTTCAACTGTTTCGGAAATATTAAGTGTTTTCAGATGTATTACAAAAATTAACATTAAAAAAAGAAAATTATTTTATTTCACAAATAATGTAAAAAAAACAAAAAAAAAATAAATTTCAATGTAAGAGATGTTCAAAATGTTCGCCGCGAACGTCTTGGCAACATGCTAATCTGGTATAGAAATGTCTTCTAACGTTACTCAACATCTCTGGCGTGACTGATCTAATCGCAAGCGTGATTCGTCTTTTTAAGTCATGTAAGTTGAGTGGTTTAGTTTTGTATACAATACTTTTGACATATCCGCACAAAAAGAAGTCTAATGGCGTCAGATCGGGAGATCGTGCTGGTCATTCTATCGATTCGCGCCTTCCTATCCACCGATTTGGAAAATTTTGGTTCAGGTACTGCCGGACATTGATTTGGTAATGGGGCGGTGCTCCATCTTGCTGAAACCATAGTATATTGGCAGGAACTTGTGGGTTTACTGGATCAGGATATAAGTTTGTCAAAGTTGGCACGACATTATTTTGGAGCAGTTCTAAATATTTATCTCCATTTCAGTTGCCATCAATGAAAAAGGGACCCACGATATGATTTCCAACAATTCCTGCCCAAACATTAACTTTTTCAGGATATTGCGTATGTTCCTCTCTCATCCAGTGAGGATTCTCATTAGACCAATAGCGGCAATTTTGACGATTAACATGACCGTGAAGTGTAAATGTGCTCTCATCAGAAAAAAAACATCTTCTAATTGGATCACATTGTTATCTAACATTTCCATCATTCGTTCACAAAAATACGTTCTCCTGTCGAAATCGTCTTCCATGAGCTCCCGAGTTGGCATCATTTTATAGGGATGCATTTTACTTTCCTTTAATATTCGAAAAATAAGTATTGAGTGTAATGTAGCGAATTTGTGAAATAAAATAATTTTCTTTTTTTAATGTTAATTGTTGTAATACATCTGAAAACACTTAATATTTCCGAAACAGTTAAAGATAGGTATGGGACATTGTACATGAATTATGTCTAGAATTTTCCGAAGAATCCAAAAAATAAATAATATACAGGGGATTGTATTTAAAATAAGAAAGTTGGTATCGGCCACTGACACATGACACACCCTATATAATTATTTTTGTTTGAAAAAAATGCGCATCTAAAAATACAAATCGACGTGTCCAGGCGTTTTTCCCAACACGCTCTCATTTATTCGTTATCGAATTTATTCCATTTGGCTGTTCCACACTGTATATTGTTGCTGTAACGGGCTTCCAGGAATAATCGATGATTATAGTTGCAAAAATATTGTTGCTATTTTCATACTAATCAGTGATGTTTGGGTAATATCTACCGTAGGCGAAGAAATAAGTCCAATAACCTTAAAATCGTCGGCACACCAAATCGCGGTAATGGGGCAGGCGCTGCAACTGCAAGATATACCTTTCGATATGCTCTGTCTTCTTCGTATTCTTCTTTTTATCTAGTACTATACCCACCGGTTAATCACCGAAAGTGTGTACACCTGTTTAAAAACCAGAAAACCACTTAAAACGTTCTCATCAGCGCCTTTTTAATTTTTTATATTTTTTTGATGGTGATTTTTTTGTTCGGACGGGCATCAGCGGCGTCGCCGAACAAATTTCGCCCGTTAATGCTTATCATTATTTGTTGTGGAATATTTAAATTTTTTTAAAAAACCAGGGTATATAGATGATACAAAATGCCCCCAAAAAATGTTAAAAAAAAATTATTTTACAATATTAACTGAGATTTGATGCGAGTCATTAATGACCGCTTGAGCATTAAGCCTATACAACATATAAACATTTTTAAAATAGCAAATACTGTATTTCACAAATAAAAGAACAAAATACAATATTTCAACTGAAAAATAATGATATTTCGGGAAGCTAGGGGTGCGATATGTTTCAAAACATTTTTCATGCAGCGTATGTCACAGCTTTCGCACATTTTTGTAGTGTTTTTCTTGCAAACCTGGCATCTTCTTCAGTTCTGTTGGATGAGAATAATATTTCCACCATTTGCTATAGTGAGATTTCTTATGTAAGCTCTTCTCTTCAAATACATAGTGATAAGCAAAAATCCACCACCACCCAGGCAGCTTATTATATATAATACAGTTATTGGAAAGGTAGAGACTTCAACGTATTTGGGAACTACAATCAACGAGAGTTAGGATCATTCTCTCGAAATACGTTGTCGAATAGAGAGGGCTCGTTCTGCATTCCTTAAAATGCCGAAAATTTGTGAATGCCACTTGACATATCGACGTATACTAAATATCCCTTGGACGGACAAACAAAAGAGTACTCGACATTTCAAACAAGGAAATGGAGATCATGAGTACAGTCAAAAGTCGGAAATTGGAATTCTTAGGACACATCATGAGAAACAGCGAAAGATACGGTCTGTTGCAGCTTATCCTACAGGGAAAGGTGCTTGAAAAGAGAGGACCGGGCTGAAGAAGGATCTCATGTCTTAAAAACCTGAGAACTTGGTTTGCAACCCCCACCGCGGGTCTAATTAGGGCCGCAGTTGATAAAATAATTATTGCCAGAATGATCGCCAACGTCCGGTTACGTACAGGCACTGGAAGAAGAAGAAGAAGAAGCTCTTCTTGGCCGAGGAGTGATATTTTTCGTTCCATATCTTAGCAGCAAAAATAGAACAACCCTTAGTCTGAATGCTAAATTGTCACCTTGATAGCTATACCCCCGAACTTAAAGCCAAGCTTTTGTGAACATTACCGGAATAGAAACAACGGAGAACTGGAAAACATATACCGTCAAAATGGTTAAAGCTGAAAGACTAAGATGGGCCGGACACATTAAAAGACAAAATGACGGACGAGTGGTGAAACTACTCGTAGTATGGGAACTGAATCCAACCGGCAAAAGACCACTTGGAAGACCCAAGTTGCGCTGGAGGGATAACCTGTCGGCAGACTTAGGAACTCCAAAAATCGCCAATGCCGAACAACTTATGATGGACAGAAACCAATAAAGGAAAATCGTAAAGTCAGCCAAGACCCACCCGGGGTTGTTAAAGCTACAGAGAGAGAGAGATTAAATTTTTTCGGTATTTTTTTTTGGTCTTCTAAATTCCATTCAGATAAGGGCCGTTCGGTTGACAAACAGCTCAACTCTCACAGATACCCTTCACCCTCTAGAACATAGAAGAAGAGTTGCAGACCAGTCATTGCTCTACAGATATTTCCATGGCAGATGCTCCAGAGAAATAAAAACTCTTATACCACCGCTGGCCATATTTAGCCGAAGAACTCGGCACGCTGATCAGTCTCACCCATTTACTCTCAAGATTGACACTACAAGGACCAATCTCCATCGAGAGTTCTTCTTTTGCAGGGCTGCTACGGAATGGAACAGGCTTCCAAAATCAGATTTTTCAGAGGACTATGATAGGTCTACCCTTTTCGCGACTATTTTCAGTAAAAAAAAATATTTTGTAATAAAACGAAAGTGCCGATAATAAATAAATAAACAAAAACTCGACTACGTCACTGTGTAAATTAATAATAATGGTAGTTTGCTCAATACTTGTTCCTTTCGAATGGAAATTTAGTTGAGACGGCGCCGAAAAAACATGAAGGTATATTGTTATCTGATTTTTTTGATAAGTTACCAGCCTTACCTCTTCATCTACTCACATTTAATATGCTGCAAACTGCCTTTTAATCTTTTCAAATAAGTTAATTTAAAAGTTTTAGTCAATTACGAGATATTTTATGGGCAAATAATTTTTTTTTTTTGTTATTTTGCGCTGTACTGAATGATTTATTTGTGTAGTTTTGAGCTACTTTTCACATTTATCACGTCTAGACATTAAAAAAACAAATCTAAAACTTTTTATTTTATGCAGTGTTTTTAAAAATGTAAACGAAATTATTTTTGGGGTTTTCCTTTTTTAATAGCCTACTAGCAAAACTCGGTGGACGTTGCTACACCCCATTATTTCATTTTATTTTTTCCGGGATGCCCAATCCATATTGAAATTTTTTTTTTTGCCGTATATCGCACCCCTTCTCGTCTCCCTCTTTTAGGTACCTGATTTCCAGACCGTGCTCGTGTACACTATAAGCTCTCCTTGCATACAGGGTGGATCCAAATATATCTTACACAATAAACAATATTTACAGTTTTTTCGGTAGGTGTGAACACCGTGAAGATTTTTTTGTGTTCCAACTCTGGAGCAGGCAACATGTAATAGACTCAATCACAACATTCGGATGAATAATGTAATCGCAGTCTTTTTTTCCCTAATGTATTAGCACTGGTAGAGCCAACAGACCAGTCGTAGTTTATGAGTCGTTGTGTCAGTTAGGGAGCCTGCTAAGGGAAACCTTTTATAAAACTAATTGACCGCGTTAGGCACCAGAAATTGCTAAACAAATTATTTGCCTACGGTCTCCCGACCAAACTGCGCCAACAGCTCTTGAGCTTCATGCAAGATCGCTCCTTACATGTGGCAGTTGACGGTATTTCTTCTGATGCGTTTAAAACTAATGCCGGGGTCCCCCAGAGTTCCATCCTGTCCCCCACCTTATATCTTTTACACATCAACGATCTCTTGAAAACCCCCACGAACCCCATTTACAGTTTCGCAGACGATAGCACACTTGTCTCAACTTTCACATCCTATCGATCACTTTCGGAGAATGATACAAATAGACTCAGGCAGGAACAGGTTGACTCCATAAATAAAGATCTTGAAGCAATCGTCGAGTGGGGAATCAACAATCTTGTTCAGTTCAACGCCCAGAAAACACGATGCGCCACGTTTTCCAAAAAAATGAATTTCTCAAATCAATCTATCACAATGTCCGGAAATACCCTCGAATCAAGTCCCTCTATCTCGATCTTGGGAGTCATGGTGTCTTGGCATGACCTTGTTGCTAACATCGCAAAGTCAGCAAGCCAGAGGCTAGGTTTTCTGTGAAAGGCTAGGAAGTTTTTTACTTCTGATCAACTGTTGACGACGTACAAGGCTCAAATCCGACCTCTACTGGAGTATTGCTTGCTCATTCGGGGTTCAGCACCAAGGCATTCTCTTCGTCTTATAGATTCCATTCATTGGTCCAGTCATTGCTCTACAGATATGGGAGATTGGGAGATTTGATAGCAGAGAGAACAGAGAGAGAATCAGATATGATTGTAACCGAGATAGTTTCAGAGTTTTGAAAATATTTGAGTGCTTCATAAATGGCTATTTCTTCGGCAGTGAAGATGGAGAAATTATTGGATAATTTAAAAATGTTTCCAATCGATGGTTGAATGCGTCTACCACATTTCTTCATAATTGTTTAGACCTTGACTAGCCCTTTAAGAGTACATAAAATCATAAGTGCTACATATGGTTGAACTCGTATTGAGAAGGAGATTCCAATAATGACTGAATATACATGGTGATGTATTTAAAAAACTAAAGTGACTAATAATATTAGAGAAACGGCAAATCCGACAACATTGCAAATGTCAAATCTGGAATCTCCGTATCTCAAAATAGGCTTATCCCAAGTTTTGTACAATTCGTACCAGCAATTTACTAGATAATTGTCCGTTTCCAGACTTTTGATACACTCTGTATTTATAGATTGAGTTTGTAACTACAACTTATACTTTAAGTTTTTGAATAAATGTTTGATTTTTTATTTAAATTTAATTTCACTGCCTTGGTAGCTCTTCGAAACAATTGCAGAATCGCCAGACAAAACCCAATTTTCTGCTTCAAGTGGACGCTATTAAAAGGTAGACCTTGGAAAGGAATATAAAATGTGTTTGCAAAAGTTGAAACTACCGAAATTGTTAAAAAGGGGGCTCGCTTTACCCCGGGCACTATTTAAAGACTAATTTGCATTTTTATTTCGGATTTGGTTAATGTCTATCGTCACATTCGACGCGAGGGGTAGTAGACGTGTTAATTGGTTTATCCTTTTTATAATAATAAATTTGCATTGAAATGGTGTAGAGTTGTTTACCGTAAAGTTTCCTCCCATTAATATTAACAATAAAATTTTGAATAATATTTTGTATAAATGTTAACAGAGAATACATAAAAATAATTTTTTTTAGTGAATCCCTTGTGTTCGCGCAATACCGTTCTATTTATTTAATTTGTTATGTTTTGTTTCAAGCAGTTAGCTTTCAATTGTTTTTTGTAAATGTTTGCATTGCCATATCGTCATCGTGGCAATGGGGACAACCGGTTTTACGGTTGAAAATTAATAGTAACGTACTTTTGTCGTTACAATTTGTTTTCCTGTCAACACCCTTTGCTCAATGTTACTGTCATACTTTCCGTCTCTCGTAAACTTTGAACCCAAGTACACAAATTCATTTGCTTGTTCCATTTTTTTTTACTCAATCGAAACTTCACAGTTTGTCATGGTTTCTTCTCTTTCAAAAACCATTTAATTCGTTTCGCTAACATTTATTTTTATCCCTTTCATTTTCAGGGCATCATGCATATCATTAACCGTCGCCTGCATATATATAACATATATGCATATTTTTCCTGTTGATAAAATATGAAAAGTTAATTTTATTTAAGTAAGCTATGAAAATGACAACTATGTGTTTCACAAGTGACATTTCTTAATTCTTCTTTTCGTTTATAATTTTACTGTTATGTTTTACTATATACCTGATCCATTTATTTAACCAATCTTTTTTTCTGTTGCTCTTATTTTTCCAAGATCTTTGATCGTGTACACTTCTATCTTTACGGAAACCAATTTGTGCTTCATCTAAGGTTGGTTGCGCTTAACAATGTTTTGCCTTTGTAATTACTACATTCTCTTATATCTCCCGATTTGTGTATGGTTAATATTATTCCTCTTTGCCAATCTTCTGGTATTTTGTCTTTTTCCCAAAATCTATTGTAGTATACTATCTGGCATAATTTTATCATGTTCAGAAACTTTACCATTTTTTAGCGATTTTATTGCATGTAATAAATTTTTCATTGTTAACCTTTTTGGAGGGTTTTAGTTTTAATCTAGATATTCTATTTCCTTGACATTTCCTTTATTATGAGTTGCATCTATTAAATTTTTAATTTTTCCGTCTTTGCATTACTTCTCTTTCGTTGTTTACGAGTACTGATGCAGTGTCTATTGTTTTTCGCCCTCTAAGAATTTAATTATTTTGTAAAATAAATATTTTTAGCGCTTGTGTATTGCTTCTTTTACTTTATTCCAATCTATAATCTTTTATGTCATTGAATATATTATGCTACATGAAAAAAATAGTTAAAATTAACAACAAATAATGTTGAAGGAATTTTTTCTGAGCTGTCTCAGATACCAGATAATTTTTTAGATTTTTTAAATTTTCTAAAATCACTTCAATTCTAATATATTAATGATGGTACGTCATGAAAGTGAAAACAAATAATTCACTTTTGGGGGAATTTTTTATAACAGAACAAACTCGTATTAAAAATAAAATAATTAATTTTTGGTGGAAAATTTATTACAACAGGACAGAGTCGGATTTTAAAAAAAAAATTTATTTTTACTGGGAAAAAATAGTTAAAATTAACAAAAAATACTGTTAAAAAATTTTTCTCAGAGCTGTCTCAGATATCAAATAATTTTTTAGATTTTCCATATTTTATAAAATCACTTCAATTCCAATATAACTATGATGGTACGTTATAAAAGTAAAAAAAATAATTAACTTCTGGGGAAATCTTTTAGGGCATGACAAAGTCGGATTTTAAAAAAAAATTCATATTCTTACTTGGAAAAAATAGTTAAAATTAACAAAAAATAATGTTAAAGAAATTTTCTCAGAGCTCTCTCAGATATCAAATAATTTTTTAGATTTTCCATATTTTATAAAATCACTTCAATTCCAATATAACTATGATGGTACGTTATAAAAGTAAAAAAAATAATTAACTTCAGGGGGAATCTTTTAGGGCATGACAAAGTCGGATTTTAAAAAAAATTTCATATTCTTACTTGGAAAAAATAGTTAAAATTAACAAAAAATAATGTTAAAGAAATTTTCTCAGAGCTCTCTCAGATATCAAATAATTTTTTAGATTTTCCATATTTTATAAAACCACTTCAATTCCAATATATTAATGATGGTACGTCATAAAAGTAAAAAAAATAATTAACTTCTGGGGGAATCTTTTAGGGCATGACAAAGTCGGATTTTAAAAAAAGTTTCATATTCTTACTTGGAAAAAATAGTTAAAATTAACAAAAAATAATGTTAAAGAAATTTTCTCAGAGCCGTCTCAGATATCAAATAATTTTTTAGATTTTCCATATTTTATAAAATCACTTCAATTCCAATATAACTATGATGGTACGTTATAAAAGTAAAAAAAAATAATTAACTTCTGGGGGAATCTTTTACGGCATGACAGAGTCGGATTTTAAAAAAAAAATTAATATTTTTACTGGAAAAAAAATAGTTAAAATTAACAAAAAATAATGTCTGGGGGAGTCTTTTACGGCAGGACAAAGTCAGATTTTAAAAAAAATTTATATTTTTTTGAAAAAAATAGTTAAAATTAACAAAAAATAATGTTGAAGAAATTTTCTCAGAGCTGTATCAGATATTAAATAATTTTTTAGATTTTCCATATTTTATAAAATCACTTCAATTTCAATATAACTATGATGGTACGTTATAAAAGTAAAAAAAATAATTAACTTCTGGGGGAATTTTTTACGGCATGACAAAGTCGGATTTTAAAAAAAATTTCATATTCTTACTTGGAAAAATAGTTAAAATTAACAAAAAATAATGTTAAAGAAATTTTCTCAGATATCAAATAATTTTTTAGATTTTTCATTTTTATAAAATAACTTTAATTCCAATATAACTATGATGGTACGTTATAAAAGTAAAAAAAAATTAACTTCTGGGGGAATCTTTTACGGCATGACAGAGTCGTATTTAAAAAAAATTTCATATTCTTAATTGAAAAAAATAGTTAAAATTAACAAAAAATAATGTTGAAGAAATTTTCTTAGAGCCGTCACAGATATCAAATAATTTTTTAGACTTTCCATATTTTAAAAAATCACTTTAATTCTAATATATTAATGATGGTACGTCATAAAAGTAAAAAAGAAAAATTAACTTCTGGGGAAATCTTTTACGGCATGACCGAGTCGGATTTTAAAAAAAAATTATATTTTTACTGGGAAAAAAATAGTTAAAATTAACAAAAAATAATGTTGAAGAAACTTTCTCAGAGCTGTCTCAGATATCAAATAATTTTTTAGATTTTCGATATTTTATAAAATCACTTCAATTCCAATATAACTATGATGGTACGTTATAAAAGTAAAAAAAATAATTAACTTCTGGAAGAATCTTTTACGGCAGGACAAAGTCGGATTTTAAAAAAAAATTCATATTCTTACTTGGAAAAAATAGTTAAAATTAACAAAAAATAATGTCGTCTTAGATGTCAAATAATTTTTTAGATTTTTCATATTTTCTAAAATCACTTACATTCTAATATATTAATGAAGGTACGTCATAAAAGTAAAAAAAATATTTCACTTTTGGGGAATGTTTACAACAGAATAAAATCGTATTAAAAATAAAATAATTAGGTATTGGTGGAATTTTTTTACAACATAAGATAGTCGGATTTTATAAAAATTTCATATTCTTACTTGGAAAAAATAGTTAATTTTCTAAAATTACTTCAATTCTTATATATTAATGATGGTACGTGATGAAAGTGAAAAAATCATTCACTCTTGGGGGAATATTTTACAGCAGAATAGAATCGTTTTTACAATAAAATAATTAACTCATGGTGGAATTTTTTAACAACAGGACAGAGTCGGATTTTAAAAAAAAAATTAATATTTTTACTGGAAAAAAAATAGTTAAAATTAACAAAAAATAATGTCTGGGGGAGTCTTTTACGGCAGAACAAAGTCAGATTTTAAAAAAAATTTATATTTTTTTGGAAAAAATAGTTAAAATTAACAAAAAATAATGTTGAAGAAATTTATAAAAGTAAAAAAAATAATTAACTTCTGGGGGAATTTTTTACGGCATGACAAAGTCGGATTTTAAAAAAAATTTCATATTCTTACTTGGAAAAATAGTTAAAATTAACAAAAAATAATGTTAAAGAAATTTTCTCAGATATCAAATAATTTTTTAGATTTTCGATATTTTATAAAATCACTTTAATTCCAATATAACTATGATGGTACGTTATAAAAGTAAAAAAAAATTAACTTCTGTGGGAATCTTTTACGGCATGACAGAGTCGGATTTTAAAAAAAAATTCATATTCTTACTTGGAAAAAATGGTTAAAATTAACAAAAAATAATGTCCTCTTAGATGTCAAATAATTTTCTAGATTTTTCATATTTTCTAAAATCACTTACATTCTAATATATTAATGAAGGTACGTCATAAAAGTAAAAAAAATATTTCACTTTTGGGGAATGTTTACAACAGAATAAAATCGTATTAAAAATAAAATAATTAGGTATTGGTGGAATTTTTTTACAACATAAGATAGTCGGATTTTATAAAAATTTCATATTCTTACTTGGAAAAAATAGTTAATTTTCTAAAATTACTTCAATTCTTATATATTAATAATGATACGTGATGAAAGTGAAAAAATCATTCACTCTTGGGGGAATATTTTACATCAGAATAGAATCGTTTTTACAATAAAATAATTAACTCATGGTGGAATTTTTTAACAACAGGACAGAGTCGGATTTTAAAAAAAATTTCATATTCTTACTTGAAAAAAATAGTTAAAATTAACAAAAAATAATGTTGAAGAAATTTTCTTAGAGCCGTCACAGATATCAAATAATTTTTTAGACTTTCCATATTTTAAAAAATCACTTTAATTCTAATATATTAATGATGGTACGTCATAAAAGTAAAAAAGAAAAATTAACTTCTGGAGGAATCTTTTACGGCATGACCGAGTCGGATTTTAAAAAAAAATTATATTTTTACTGGGAAAAAAATAGTTAAAATTAACAAAAAATAATGTTGAAGAAACTTTCTCAGAGCTGTCTCAGATATCAAATAATTTTTTAGATTTTCGATATTTTATAAAATCACTTCAATTCCAATATAACTATGATGGTACGTTATAAAAGTAAAAAAAAATAATTAACTTCTGGGGGAATCTTTTACGGCAGGACAAAGTCGGATTTTAAAAAAAAATTCATATTCTTACTTGGAAAAAATAGTTAAAATTAACAAAAAATAATGTCGTCTTAGATTTCAAATAATTTTCTAGATTTTTCATATTTTCTAAAATCACTTACATTCCAATATATTAATTAAGGTACGTCATAAAAGTAAAAAAAATATTTCACTTTTGGGGAATGTTTACAACAGAATAAAATCGTATTAAAAATAAAATAATTAGGTATTGGTGGAATTTTTTTACAACATAAGATAGTCGGATTTTATAAAAATTTCATATTCTTACTTGGAAAAAATAGTTAATTTTCTAAAATTACTTCAATTCTTATATATTAATGATGGTACGTGATGAAAGTGAAAAAATCATTCACTCTTGGGGGAATATTTTACATCAGAATAGAATCGTTTTTACAATAAAATAATTAACTCATGGTGGAATTTTTTAACAACAGGACAGAGTCGGATTTTAAAAAAAAATTATGTTTTACTTGTAAAATATAGTTAAAATTAACAAAAAATACTGTTAAAAATTAATTCTAATATATTAATGATGGTACGTCATAAAAGTAAAAAAGAAAAATTAACTTCTGGGGGAATCTTTTACGGCATGACCGAGTCGGATTTTAAAAAAAAATTATATTTTTACTGGGAAAAAAATAGTTAAAATTAACAAAAAATAATGTTGAAGAAACTTTCTCAGAGCTGTCTCAGATATCAAATAATTTTTTAGATTTTCGATATTTTATAAAATCACTTCAATTCCAATATAACTATGATGGTACGTTATAAAAGTAAAAAAAAATTAACTTCTGTGGGAATCTTTTACGGCATGACAGAGTCGGATTTTAAAAAAAATTCATATTCTTACTTGGAAAAAATAGTTAAAATTAACAAAAAATAATGTCGTCTTAGATGTCAAATAATTTTCTAGATTTTTCATATTTTTTAAAATCACTTACATTCCAATATATTAATGAAGGTACGTCATAAAAGTAAAAAAAATATTTCACTTTTGGGGAATGTTTACAACAGAATAAAATCGTATTAAAAATAAAATAATTAGGTATTGGTGGAATTTTTTTACAACATAAGATAGTCGGATTTTATAAAAATTTCATATTCTTACTTGGAAAAAATAGTTAATTTTCTAAAATTACTTCAATTCTTATATATTAATGATGGTACGTGATGAAAGTGAAAAAATCATTCACTCTTGGGGGAATATTTTACATCAGAATAGAATCGTTTTTACAATAAAATAATTAACTCATGGTGGAATTTTTTAACAACAGGACAGAGTCGGATTTTAAAAAAAAATTATGTTTTACTTGTAAAATATAGTTAAAATTAACAAAAAATACCCTTTAAATTATTTTTATCAGAGCTGCCTTAGACTTCGCTATATTTTATAGTTACTTCTAGTTATAATAATAGTCAGTGTTGATTTTTGGTTCTCCTTCTTTCCATCATTTGCTGTGTTTCTATTATGCTTCTCTACAAAAACATAATCCATTATTGATTTTTTTGTGTTATTTTTTACTTACCCACTATACTAGTGGATGTTCTTATGTTTATAAAAGCTGTTGGTGATTATCGGATTGTTCATTTACAGTATTCCATTATGGTGAGCTCGTTATTGGTTCTTTTTTCTTTACCCCGCTTTTCTACAACTTTAAAATTTTCCTACTTCATATTTTGGTCACTACTTTGTCATCCAAACTCATTTCTATCACAAGTAGTCTCTCTGAATGTCCTTTTTGTTTTCCCAATCCTTTTGTATATCTTTTATGAATTATACATATAACAAGTAAATATTTGGACTTTGCTTTCTTACTTCAAGCCAATTTAATAATTTCATTAAAGAAATTTTACTTTTTACGCAGACCAGTTGTCATTTTTATAGCTTACTAGATAAATAAGATATTTGACGTTTAATATAATTGCTCTCCACAATAGTTGGGAAAGTTGAAAAATATTAAATTTGTGTTAAAAATTATTAACTGTTTTATTTACCAAGGTTTTGTCTGTAATAAATAAAATGTTTACCTGCTTCTCTGACTAATTTTTTTGTTTCCAAGTCGATATGTTTTTAAGTTTAAGGCACGTTGTTTACTTTCGTTTTTTCAAGAACTTTACATCAGTTATTTTTTCCACTTGACACAGTCAACCGTGATTTAAAATTAAGAATTTTATTTTGAATAAATTTAGTGCGGATGAAGCTTATAGGGCTACTGGGGTATGATTGAGAAGGATTGAGAAGTCGCGGACGTTTTCCAAGTCAGTGAAAGTGTCAATTCGCGGCTTCCCCGTAGATATCGAGCAACTTAAAACGTGATAGAAAGACGATGTGGACGACCAAGGGTTACAACAGCGTCTTTTGATTGCTTTTGGTGTTTCGGTTTCAATTGAAACAGTACGTCGAAGATTACTCAAAGTTCCTGGTCAGTATTACATACATACATACATAAAGTCACGCCTTTTTCCCGTAGGGGCAGACAGAGACCACTTCCTTTCACTTCCGCTACGTTTCTTACACACATCTTTTGCTTTCTTCCATCAGTGCTCTCATACATGCTCGTCGGTTGTTGGTACTCTTAACCTGGCCTTTCTTCAAAACAACGTTGATCTGATCGAGATATGTTCTCCGAGGTCGACCTCTACCGACTTCCGTACATTCACTCTCGCCTTATAAATTTGTTTCGTCAATCTTCCTTCATCCATCCTTTCTACGTGTCCAAACCAGGCCACGTCTAAAGCATTATCTGTGACAAGCCGTAAATCTTCGGGGAACAGGAGTTTGGGCAGTGCTTGCAGGATAATAGGTGTTCCATAGTCTGCAACTGCCCGCAGTCGCACTTGATCTTGGTCTATTTCTTCAATAATCCCCCATTTTGCTAGGGGGCAACTCCTGTTCTATGGCGGTACACAGTTTTTTAATTTTTCTATTCCAGATGATAGCCTGGTGTCGGTTCCTGGCGTATAGATATTTGTGCTTGCCATTTTCAAGAAGTGGAAATTATGTAAATTGGGGATTGTGATTTTCACACTGAGGTCTTAATCTGCCTACTCCTCAGGTGTAGTCACGAAGGAAGAATGATTTCCGTATTGAGGCATCAATCTGCCTACTCCTCAGGTGTAGTCGCTCGGGTAAAGTAGAAATTATGTAAATTGGGGATTGTGATTTTCACACTGAGGTCTTAATCTGCCTACTCATTAGGTGTAGTCACGAAGGAAGAATGATTTCCGCATTAAGGCATCAATCTGCCTACTCCTCAGGTGTAGTCGCTCGGGTAAAGTAGAAATTATGTAAATTGGGGATTGTGATTTTCACACTGAGGTCTTAATCTGCCTACTCCTCAGGTGTAGTCACGAAGGAAGAATGATTTCCGCATTGAGGCATCAATCTGCCTACTCCTCAGGTGTAGTCGCTCGGGTAAAGTAGAAATTATGTAAATTGGGGATTGTGATTTTCACACTGAGGTCTTAATCTGCCTACTCATTAGGTGTAGCCACAAAGGAAGAATGATTTCCGCATTAAGGCATCAATCTGCCTACTCCTCAGGTGTAGTCGCTCGGGTAAAGTAGAAATTCAGTAAATTGGGGATGGTGATTTTCACACTGAGGTCTTAATCTGTCTACTTCTCAGGTGTAGTCACGAAGGAAGAATGATTTCCGCATTGAGGCATCAATCTGCCTACTCCTCAGGTGTAGTCACTCGGGTAAAGTAGAAATTAAGTAAGGTGGGAAAGAAAAGTGATTTTCGAGAGGAATAGGCAGATTAAGACCTTGAAGAGAACCAGTGCTGAGACCTGGGGACTAGACAGATTGAGAAACCGGGACAAGTCACAAATCCCTAAACCTTACCCGAGTTACTACACCTGAGGAGTAGGCAAATTGAGACCTCGCTGTGAAAATCACTTCCCATCCCCAATTTACTAAATTTCTACGTCTTGAAAATGGCTTCAAAATCGAAGCCGAAACGTCGAAATCAACAAATTTCTAGACGCGGTTCAAATCTAATTTTAAGCATTGCAAATATTCATGACCGCGGAAACCTATCCGAATAAAAAATATGTATGTGCGAAAATTATGGAAAACTGCATTATTGCAATAAACTATAAAAGTATAAATGAAGCCCGACAGCGAAAAATTAGATGTGAGGATTATGACTGCTGTATGTACCTACATATTTTTAATATATAGAGGTATAAGTGGGTCGATTATATATCAGAAAACAAAATACTCCTCTGGCTATATGCCAACGACAGGCATTGAATTACATCCGATGTATAATCGTGTATACTACCCCATCACAGGAAGCAAGGTCTACAGATGCTTGTTAAGTAAGAGAGAGGGCCATTAAATTTATTTAATCGTAGCTACCACCTATGTACCGGTTTCAGGATATTTGTCCATAGTCAGCATAGGGAAGGTATGATCTATAATTAAATAAATTCATGGCTTTCGTTCCTATCAAGTACACATAATGAACTACACAAAAAGCGCCAGTCGCGACATCTGTACTTTTTAACAAGCACCACCCGGTAAGTAACTTGCAAGAATCGGAGAATTATAGTTTACTGTAATAAAAATACAGTTTTCTATAATTTTTACATATATATATATATATATATATATATATATATATATATACAAAAAGATAGATTATTGATATTTTCACGAGCGACATGAAATATAAACAGTACGTGCGTTAGCTAAACATTCTAACGAAGTTCTTTGGATTGATGTTTATAATTCCCGAGTTCATTGTGCTCTAATTAAACCTTTTTAAATATTTTCTTGGCTAAGGGCATTACAGTGGAATGACCATATCACACGTATGACAGAAGAACGAATAGTGAAGATTGCCAGAGATAAATCGCCTTCTGGGAGGCGAAGCACAGGAAGGCCTCGAAAACGTGGGAGCGACAATCTACCTCCATAAAGCGAGTTACGATGAAGAACAGGTATTTTGCCTAGTTAGAAAGAAGAAGAAGAAACACTCGTGACTAAAAATCGTAATTTGTTAAAACACAACCTCCAAATTTATGAACTTCCATAACTTTTGCGGAGCAGTTTACGTGAGGTAGGGGTAGTATGTTATTTAAAATTCGCATTTTAACAACGTTTATTTAGAACCACATAACTTTTATGCAAAACGTTTTTTTAAGGGCAATTGAATGTGAATGCACACAAACATTCTTCCGATAGATAAATAAAAACGACGGAAAAGTCTGGTGTGTACAGCGGAAATTTTTAAAAAGTTTTCATTAGGAATTTATTTCAAAGTTACAAAGCAGTTACCGCGACCGTGTGACCGTAAATATCTCAAACTCATTGAATAATTAATTAGCATTCAAGATCTTGCTCCTCGAAACCATTTAACAAACATAATAATCCAGTTCGAAACAAGTCAATTAATTTTTTTTTTCGAACCAGCGGCGTATCTTGCTCTCGTTTGTAAATGAGGAACAAATAATCGTGATAATGTTTTGAATTATTCCACGGACGTAAGCGTCGCTATGAATCAAAACGGGGTTACGTGCAGGATGAAAATATGTTTAAAGAATGATGCAGATATAATTAACTTCCCGGCGGGAAGTTATAGTAGTGGGTCCGATTTCGCGAATCCCGAATTTTGACATATATCCACATTTCAAGGTCGCCAGAGTCGAATACAATAGTTCTTGATGGGACGTCACTGTGTGTGTATGTACGTATGCGCGTATGTTCGTATGTGCGTTCGGAATTATTTTTTTTCTCGATTATCTCGAGAACAAAAAATGATATCGATGTGAGACCAATTGCATTCGACGCATAATTAAGCAACTTAAAACTGATTAGATTTTCAGCAAAATCGGTTAAATCGTTTTTTATGGAGATTTAATTAACTGAAAAAATGGTAAACTTTTGGAATTATTTTTCTTCTCGATTATCTCGAGTACAAAAAATGATATCGATGTGAGACCAATTGCATTCGACGCATAATTAAGCAACTTAGAACTGATTAGATTTTTAGCAAAATCGGTTAAATTGTTTTTTATGGAGATTTAAATTACTGAAAAAATGGTAAACTTTTGGAATTATTTTTCTTCTCGATTATCTCGAGAACAAAAAATGATATCTACGTGGTACCAATTGCATTCGACGCATAATTACGCAACTTAGAACTGATTAGGTTTTCAGGAAAATCGGTTAAATCGTTTTTTATGGAGATTTAATTAACTGAAAAAATGGTAAACTTTTGGAATTATTTTTCTTCTCGATTATCTCGAGTACAAAAAATGATATCGATGTGAGACCAATTGCATTCGACGCATAATTACGCAACTTAGAACTGTTTTTTATGTAGAATAAACATACTGAAAAAAATGGTAAACTTCCTAAATTTTGCAATTTATAAATATTTTTAATACAGAATTTTAAGATCTTTTGAATAACATGATTATTGCATAATAGGAATATTTGTATGAAAAAAAAATTTAATTGTTATAAACAATTGAAAATAGCTCCTGCTTATGAAATAATAAGAATATGTTTGAAAGAATACGGTTGACATAAATAGAATTTTGGTAATGACAGTTATAATTTGTTATAAACAAGTTGAAATCGTTTTTTATAATAATTTTAATAATTATAATAAAAAAACATGGTATTTTTTCATTCTTTCCACTGGGAAGTTAGTCGTGTGGACCTCTCGGGTCGCTCACCCAGACCACCGATTTTTTTTTTTTTGTTTGTCTGATCTTTTTTATGTGACGCATTTAAAACTAAAATACGGCCGTGAATTGTTAATTGGTTTCGGTCTGTATTTAAATAGAAGAAACTAGTGATTAGACATCAATTAAAACATGGGGATTTATCTGGGAAATTAGTTCGATTCAGGTACAAATTCGCTTTGGGCTATTTTTGACTTTGTAATACCGTAGTCAGCGACGTGCGGAGCTTATTCACAAAATGCGTGTTGGAGACGTGTTTTTAGCTGAACCCTACAGGATGAATTGACATTCGACAAAAATTAAACGAAGGAAAATATTAACAAAGATACAGGACATTTTTTTTTAAATTTATATTTATTTTTTTACACAGTCCGCTTGTAAGTACACACACTTCTTCCAGCGATTCTACCATCTCTTTAACCCGTACAAATAGTACTCGGCATCTTTCTCTCCAAAATAGTTGTTTACGAAGGTGATGAAGGCTGGACAAAGCGTGGTAACTAGTCTGCTGTACTGCCTTTTTAACCTTTGTTGGAGGAGCGGTAGCGTGTCAGGAAACTAGTGCAAGGCCGCTTTAGTGCCGATTTACAAGGGAAAAGGTTCGCAACTGGACTGTGAGAACTACCGAGGTATTAGTTTACTCAGCATAGTCGGTAAACTGTTTGCAAAGATATTGATTAAAAGAATAACGAATGAAACTGAGAATATGATATGGGATGTGCAAGCAGGATTTGGAAAAGAAAGAATATGTATGGATCAGGAATGAGTGGCTTCGCCATGGCTGTTTAACTTATACATGGACGATTGTTTAAAAGATTTGAAAGAAAGTGCTTAAGGATTAAAAATGTTTAACTTATACGTAGACGATTGTTTAAAAGATTTGTTAGAGAATGCGTATGGATTAAACATGAATGTTTTGATCGTCAAATGCCTTCTTTACGCCGATGATCAAGTCATATTAGCGTCATCTGAAGAAGAGTTGCAGGCGATGGTTAATGTTATGCATATTGCCCCGAAAATCAAAGGGATGAAAATAAATGTAAGCAAAACAAAAGTAATGGTTTTTGAAAGAAAAGAAAGCATGACAAACTGTAAAGTTACGATTAAGAGAGAAGAGTTTGTAGAGTTGGGTTCAAAGTTTACAAAAGATAGAAAGTATGACAGTGACATTAAGCAAAGAGTGTTGGTAGAAAAACACATGAATGGGACAGTTCTCTGTAGATTCTTCAAGCTACCATACAGCAAAGGAAATTTTCGTCTATGTGGAAAAACGCTAAAGTCAAACCCATTCCTAAAAAAGGAAAAAAGACTATTCCTGCGAATTATCGCCCTATTGCATTCCTATCAGTCATATCCAAATTTATGAAAAAAGCGAATAACACAGAACTCTTCAAATATATGGAAAAGTTTGAGATAATTCATGACAGACAATATGGATTTTGACAACTTTGGTCTACCGGAGATTTGCTGGCTTATGTCACTCAGCTCTGAACAATCACTATTGAGAAGTTTAGTAAAACCCGCGCAATAGCCTTGGAAATATCTAAAGCCTTTGACCGCGTTAGGCACCAGGCATTGTTAGGCAAATTATCTGCCTACAGTCTTCCAACCAAACTGCGCCAATGGCTCTTGAGCTTCATGCAAGATCGCTCCTTACATGTGACAGTTGACGGTATTTCTTCTGATGCGTTTAAAACTAATGCCGGGGTCCCCCAGGGTTCCATCCTGTTCCCCACCTTATTTCTTTTACACATCAACGACCTCTTAAAAAACCACCATAAACCCCATTTACAGTTTCGCAGACGACAGCACACTTGTCTCAACTTTCACATCCTATCGATCACTGTCGGTGAATCTCAATAGAGATCTTGAAGTGATCGTCGAGTGGGGAACCAACAATCTTGTTCAGTTCAACGCCCAAAAAACACAAAGCGCCACGTTTTACAAAAAAGTGAATTCCTCAAATGATTCCATCACAATGTCCGGAAATACCCTTGAATCAAGTCCCTTCATCTCTTGTTGCTAATATCGCAAAGTCAGCAAGCCAAGAGCTGGGTTTTCTGTGGAAAGCTAGAAAGTTTTTTACTCCTGATCAACTGTTGACGACGTACGAGGCTCAAATCCGACCTCTACTGGAGTATTCTTCGCACATTTGGGGTTCAGCACCAAGGCATTCTCTTCGTCTTCTAGATTTCATTCATAAAAGAGCCATTCGCTTGATAAGCAGCTCAACTCTCATAGATACTCTTCATCCTCCAGAACATAGAAGAAGAGTTGCAGACCAGACATTACTCTACAAATACTTCCATGGCAGATGCTATCATTTCTCAGGTGCTATTAGGTAACAACTAGATATTTGCAGAGCAAGTACGTTAGAGTTCTATCCATCGCATTAGTGCAGCGGTCCCATTGACCAGGGTGGGTTCTGATATTCACTAGCCAGAAAATCAGTATAAAAATCCAATATAAAATTTTAATTTATGTAAACCATACCCACGACCTTGCCCCCTAATAATATCCAACATATTTCTCCAATTTTATCCGAGCTTATTTGTTTCTTATTTTTCTCTTTCTCTCTTCCTCCGAATATTCCTGCTCCTCAGTTAGCCTCACCACATTCTTCGCGTCAAACGTTTCGGCCTATCTCTTCTTTATTCTCTTTCTATCCACCCACCGCCGATCACACGTCAATATTGCATGCTCTGCTGTGTCTAGTACACCATAGTACATGCAGTATTTATTTCTCATTACTATCAGCAAGGTAAAATTATTTTGTTAACCCGCCGTCCGTCGTATATTCTGGCAATGCAGGCGGAAACTTTTTTCCTACGTTCCTTCATTCGCCCAAAGCAACGTAAATGTATAACAAATAAAGGTTTACGTTTAAGCTGCACTTTGATTGAACGTGCAACAAAAACTTTTAACTTTTAATTAAAGCTTCGGCATGGAAAACCTCGTTTTCTTTGGTATACACAAAGAGGTCGCTGCATTTGCACCATTTTCCAGCACTCGCGAGTATTTTGGAATAAATTAGCTACGGAAAAGCCGAGTTAATTAGATCGGTACAAAAAGTACACTCGTGCCTGACGAGTAATTCCAATAAAGATTCCAATGATTAGTGCAACTTGAAACGACGTTGTCGGATCTGCTTTTCCAACAAAATTTACGCAAAAAAGCGACATTGTACGTCAAATAATTGGAATTATCATATATAGAAAGTTTAACACTACAAGTGTTACAAAATAGAAATTTTAAAATTAGCATGAAAGGCATTTTAATTGATCTGAAACTTAACATTATTTATAAAATACCTCGTACCATAGAATGGTTAATCTATGCTTGTACTGCGTGTGACAAAGTATACATAGGCCAAACAGGTAGGTACATAAAACAAAGAATGACTGGTCACACGATGAAAGACTTCTCAATGCTGCCTTTTGGAAAAGGCCCGAAGGTAGGAGGTCGGTTGGCCGTCCAAGAAAAAGGTGGAAACACGCAGTAACAAGTGACCTACACAAACTGGAAGTACAACAACGGAAGATAACTGCGCAAGACCGACATGAGCGGAGAAGAATAGTAAACGTGGCCAAGACTCACCAAGAGTTGTAGAGCCATAAAAGAAGAAGATATTTGCAAAGTAACCTATGGAAAAATTTCGTAGATAATAAAGGTCTCCAACACTTAATGTTAATGTTTTATGACTCCATTGAAAACTCATATTACAACACTTGAAGGAATTCTTCTTCTTCCTTTTTTAATGCAAGCAATTTGCTTGTTTTTCTTCGTATCCTCTGTCGTTCAATTATTAGAAAGGTTGTCGTTCCATCACTTGCGAGGTCTTCCAACCCCTAAGGGCGACTTGTCTCTTGTTATTTTGACCATTCTGTCGTCGTTCATCCGATCTATTTGTTTTTTCCACTCTTTCTTTCTTCCCGGTAAATATTCATTTACGTTGTCTATTTTGCATTTTCTTCTAATGTCCTCGCTTCTCTCCCTGTCAAAAAGTGTTTTTCCAGCGATCCTGCGCACTGACGACGTACAAGGCTCAAATCCGACCTCTACTGGAGTATTGCTCGCACATTTAGGGGTTCAGAACCAAGGCATTCTCTTCGTCTTCTAGATTCCATTCAGAAAAGAGCCATTCGCTTGATAAACAGCTCAACTCTCACAGATACCCTTCACCCTCTAGAACATAGAAGAAGAGTTGCAGACCAGTCATTGCTCTACAGATATTTCCATGGCAGATGCTCCAGAGAAATAAAAATTCTTGTACCACCATTGGCCACATTCGGCCGAAGAACTCGGCACGCTGATCAGTCTCACACATTTACTCTCAAGCTTGACACTACAAGGACCAATCTTCATCAAGAATCCTTCTTTTATAGGGCTGCTACGGAACGGAATAAGCTTCCAAAATCAGTTTTTCCAGAGAACTATGACCTGCAACTTTTTAAAAAGCGTGTCCACAATCATTTCCTTTCTATAATCCCTTCTCCTTCTAATAGTCGCAGTGCGGGCCGTCCGCGGCCCACACGATAGGTCTACCCTTTTTGCGACTATTTTCATAAAAAAAAAACTATTTTTATTTCGGTGGTTTCTAATATTCTCTTTGTGCTCAATGTATCCGGTCTAGTTTCCGCTGTTTATGTTAATATAGGTCGGATGACCGGCTTGCAGATTCGGGATTTGGTCTCGATTCCGATATATTTGTTTCGGAGGATTGTATCGTTCAAGTAAGCTGAGGTTCGTGCTGCTTTTGCCGCTTGGTTTCTTACTTTCGCCTCGATGTCACCGTATCCTGATATTTCTATGCCTAGGTATTTAAATTTCATCTCCTGTTGTATAATTTTATCATCCACAGCTAGTTTGCATCTGATAGGTGTTTTTGAAGCGGTCATGCGTTTCGTCTTTGCTGCAGATATCTTCATTTTTAGACTTTTTGCCGTTGTGACAAATTCGAATAGTAATCTCTGTAGGTCATCTTCGTTTTCTGCAATCGGAACAGCATCATCGACATAGCATAGGATTTTGACGTCTTTGCTCCCCATTTTATACCCTTTCAGGTTACGAGTGCTGTTTATTATTTCGTCCATATCGATGTTGAACAATAAGGGACTAAGCGAATCGTCGGATACCACTATTTACAGGAATTTCTTCAGTAGTTGTGCCATTAATTGGTTTGAAGGAATTCAAATATATAAATTGTACGATTAAAAACAAAATCATCAATTGCATATTTTAAAGAATGTAAGAGGGATATTAGTCATCAACAATAGAAGAATTCTTTCGATAAATTAATGGATCCATCAGTAGCAATTACATAATTTTATAATTTACATTTCCTGCTGTAGTTGCAGTACCAACCTCTTTTTCTACAAGTGTACAATAATCACACAGTGGGATAATAACAGTGATATATTAAGTTAAATGAAGAAGAAAGGTGTAATTTTCGAGCACAGGAAATTCCTTTTTTTATAAGGACGCCGTATAATCTCCGAGATGACCTTCTTCAATAATAAATATCGTATCATCCAGGACCGGTGCTTAAACATGTATTTTATTTTTCGAACATTTTTATAATTTAATTTCCATAGAACATTACAAAAGGGCTATTACGGAGCTGTAAAGGTGTACTTTTAAGTCTGTATCATTTATATCCCACATTATTAAACATTTGTTACGGGTCTGCTTATACTCCAGTACATCGTCCTAATAATCATTTATCCTAGTAATCATTTACGTGCTCATTTCGACTGATTAATAAATTTCTCTTATTTTGTCCCACGTATACCTCTGAAAGTTAGCCATTCCGGAATTTTTAGTCGTAGGTAATCGAACTAGTGGCAATGTGAAGACTTCGAAAATAATAATATTATGATTATTGCATGTATAATCATATATTTTATGGCTTGCCCTATGCAATTTTAATACTATTCGGTACAAAAGAAAGTATTTCGAGATGATTGGATACCACTTGAAGTGTAATAACTATATTTCATGAGTTGTAAATTACGTCAATCTTCCGCCTCAGGGGGTCATTTCTTGTGTTCAGAAGACGGTCAGTAAAACTGAATATTTGTCATGGAGGATGACTTAACAGAAATGATTCTTTTCATAAAAGGAATACTAAATTACCAATTTAAGACGCTGGTAGCAATTAGATTATCCTCCGTATACTCCCTACGTAAGTATCAGTGATTTTCGTACGTTTTTTTTTGCGCTGTGATTTTTTAACATTGCTAGCCCATCTTCAGTAAAGATTAAAAATATAATAAATACCTCCATTCTGGAGATTATGCGGTGAGATTATTGAGCTACCGTCACTGTTATTTTTATCTAATTCATTTAATTAACAGCTTGAAATCCAACAAGTGAAGGATTCTGTATCCTGCTGCTTCGATGCACCCGTAGAGCAACAAATTAGTTTGTCAGATACAATACACAACAACAATATATCAAATACACTTTCGAATTATTACGCAGTAATTTTTTTTTATTTGTATACTAGATCATAATGAATTAAATATGGAAGATAATAGTCACGTTGATGAGTCAAAAGATATACGTATGTATAGTGCATTATCCTTCGTACAGTCCCGACCTAGGGTAGGTTAGGTTAAAATGGCGGTTCGGAGGGAACCCATTTTGGTCTTTTGGCCCGTTGTGATACCGTGATGGACGGCGGTGCCTTCCCCCTCTACCGTGAGAACTAGTTGTAACTTTTAAATGCCAAGATCAGATAAGTCATCAAAGTTCGGTTGCCGTAGTATAGAAAGCCGTTTTCTGCTTATGGCAGAGCAGTGGCAGAGAAGAAGTACCATTGTTTCTTCCCCTTTCTCATCCTGGTAGCTTTTACGTTTATTTATTTATTCGTATGGCATACATGCAGTATAAATACAAAAACAGAAGTATATAACTAACAACACTTATATAGAGCATAAGTATACTAAGAAAAGCCACATATTCTTCTTCTTCTTCTTAATCTAACATCGAGAACGACGTGTAGTGATCACCAGTTAATGTCGGGTGTTATTACTCAGAACTCTTCTTGCAGTCTCTCGCCATCTCCCTCGGTCAGCAGCAGTTCTTACGGCTTCCACTAGTGGACGCTCGGTTACTTTTGATACAATGTCTGTCCATCTAGATGGGGAGCGTCTGCGTTTTCTTCTGCCAAGCGGTTTGCCCTGGATGATCAGTCTCTTAATGTTGTCGTGACGAGTTATATGTCCGAAGAAGTTCAGTATTTGCGCTGATGTCGAGCTACTCAGACGGTTTGATGGTCCCATCTCGTTTAGCACTGACACATTGGTGCGATGTGCCAAGGCATTCTCTTCGTCTTCTAGATTCCATTCAAGAAAGGGCCATTCGGTTGATTAACAGCTCAACTCTCACAGATACCCTTCACCCACTAGAACAAAGAAGAATAGTTGCAGACCAGTCATTGCTCTACAGATATTTCCATGGCAGATGCTCCAGAGAAATAAAACTCTTGTACCACGACTGGTCACATTCGGCCGAAAAACTCGGCACGCTGATCAGTCTCACCCATTTTCTCTCAAGATTGACACTACATGGACCAATCTCCATCGAGAATCTCTCTTTTACAGGGCTGCTACGGAATGGAACAAGCTTCCAAAATTAGTTTTTCCAGAGAACTATGACCTGCATCTTTTTAAAAAGCGTGTCCACAATCATTTCCTTTCTATAATCTCTTTCCCTTCTAATACTCGCAGCGCGGGCCGTTTGAGACCCAAACGATAGGTATACCCTTTTTGCGACTATTTTCATTAAAAAAAAATTAACACAATCAGAAACTCCAACATTTATAAGAGATAAAAAACCAACCAGTATAAAGCGACGGTGAATATCATAAATTATTTCTGCATAATCAAATTTTGATATTTTGTGGCTTTAATGAAAACTAACCTAACTTCACGTGAAAAAATTGAAATAATAAGATTGTAAAATTAAAAACAAGACCAGCTACTGTACATTTAAAAAAATATGAATGGTATATTAGACATTAGCCAAGAAGAAACCTTTCAAAACATTGGATCATCCTTCGTACACTCCCGACGTAAGTACCAATGATTTTTTTCATTATATCTTCGCGTTTTTGAATTTTATTAATAACATGTAATTTTTCAAGGTTCCACCGTTTCGTCCGTCTCTATTAAAACCGAATCAAATTTTTACAGTTTATTTGGATCATTTTAACAACCATGATTGAGATTCATTTTAAACCTTTACTACGATTTTCCCGGTACCCTCTCCTTTCATTAAACTAAGAAAAGCCTTAAACATACTGTCGAATCCTTCGAAAACGGTTTCTTTGTATTTCAATTTTCCTTCTTGGACCAATTTAAGGTTATGTTGTATTTCCTCTTGCCATCTGTCTATCCACCTGTTGACGTGATATCCCTGAATGGAGAGCTCTTTATTCACCAAGACCGCCATTAAATCAGGAACTAAAAAAATATAAACGTTTTTAACACTTAGACTGACGATGCGGATCTATATTTATCCAAGTTAAAATTTTATTATTTATATTTATTTATTTATTGATTTGGAAAGAGCGTTCGATCGTGTGCGGTTAAGAGACGTTATACGCCTTCTTTGCAACAGGCAAATCCCGCATAATCTCATTAAAACCATAGAAAGTATACAGGGTGATTCATTAAGAATGGGCAATCTCTAAACTGGAGATACTACACACCAAAATATGATGATTGAGCTTGACATGTTTTATACAAATGTTGCAGGTTTACGATATACAGGGTATTTAAAGTTGGAATTTTGTGATTTTAAGCAGCATCTCGTCTTGAAAATTGGAAACTTTATGTTTTCAGGCATGAAAATTACGAATTTTATGCTGAATTTAGCACTATTTATACAGGGCGTTAGTTACACCCTGTTACTTGGGTAAATTACAACATATCTTTTTTGCCTAATGAGTTATGGCTAAAATGACTAGAAAATCTAAAAGGCAGTTTAATTTTAAATAAAAAAGGTACCCTGTTTGTTTTATGTAACTCTATCAGTTTTTGAGTTATTTGCATTTTAAACATCCAGCGTAAAGACTTCCAAGCCACCGTTATTACATTGGCTTTTTTCAAGTGTCAGAACTCATCAGTTTTTCGTGTAAAGAAATATTTGAAAATTTTACTGTCACTTAGTTAGAGTGTATTATTTGTAGTAAAATAAGAAAATGCCACGACATAATAATTTCCAACAGTGAAGAAAAAGAAGAAGAAGAAGCACGGCACTCGTGCCAAATTTAGAAACAAAAAATAATGTTTACTACCCGTATAAAATCCGCTATAAATAAAAAAAAACGTCTGTCCACGTTGACTTGTATCAAAATTCACAAACTAGGTTTAAAAAGATAGTCTGTGATATCAGTGACGTAGTTTGGTGTGATGAATTTAGAAATTTCATTAAAGAAATAGAAATATGGCGTTTTGGAGACCATGGGCTAATGAAAATAATGATATTGCACGGTGTAGTGAGAATGAAGACAGATATGAATTTAACAATGAATATTTAGATTTTTTTAAATAATAAATTCATAAAATGAGGTATCTTCGCCTATGGCAGATCAAACAATATTGTCGGTAAGAGTTTTTATATTCTGCAATTAATAATGAAAGAACTTTAACAACATTAAGCCTTACTTTTCGGATTTGATTCATTGTAACCTGAAATACCCCCGCATACTGCGATATTACCGAAGCGATTCATTTGTTTCATCACAGCCAACGTCGTTTCTCCGCCCACCTAAAATTGCAATTTTCAATTTCTCTTGTGTAAAAAGATTCATTAAATACATATTACGAGAAGGCAATCGACATAGTCATCTAAATAACTAGTTACACAGCTAAATTTAGCAAGGAATTCGTTATTAATATTTTTCTTTCGGCAATTTCGTCTGGTCACAATACGATTTAATATATTTTTTTATTTTTTCCAATTTACTTTTACTTTATTGCAATTTTAATATAGTCTTCAAGTACTTACGTTATCGAAATACTAATCTACTCCTTCGGGCGCAAGTTGTTTCAAAGTCTCGTACAAATTTTGCGTTTTATAATTAATAATATTGTCAAATCCCAGCTCCTCCGTCAACCATCTACCTTTTTCTTGTGATCCTGTTATTCCAATAATTTTGCAACCTTTTAATTGGCACAACTGACCGACGATGTTACCCACCGCTCCTGCTGCTCCAGAAACCACCACAGTTTGACCTTTCTCAGGCTTTAGGATTGCTAAAAGAAAATGTTTATTTATATTTAACAAAACACCTCGAGGCCGATTTCGCTCTTAACAATAATTTCTAAACTATTCGAAAAATTATTCCCAAAAAGATTAACACCAATACTGGAAGAAAAATCACTCATACCAGATCATCAGTTCGGGTTTAGAGCTAAACACTCAACAATCGACCAAGTTTACAGAATGACGGATTTTACAGAAAGATCACTAGAAGAAAAGAAAATTTGCTCCGCTATCTTCTTAGATATATCTCGAGCATTCGATAAGGTCTGGTACGAAGGACTGGAATATAAACTCAGGAAATTATTACCTATACAGTTTTCAGATATACTGGGGTGCTGCAGGGTAGCGTTCTTGGGCCACTTCTATATCTTCTTTATACATATGATATCCCAACACCTAAAAATATCTCGGAATGAATTTAGACGCCAAGTTGCGCTGGAAAGAACACACCAAAGTGAAAAGAAGAGAACTTGAATTCAGATATAGAAACATGTATTGGTTACTTGGGAGAAAATCGCACCTTTCTATCCAAAATAAACCCCTGTTATATACACAGGTAATAAAACCCGTATGGACCTATGACATACACAGTTGTGGGGATGCGCTAAACCTAGCAATATAGCTATAATACAAAGATTTCAAAACAGGATGCTGAGAAGAATAGTAAATGCACCATGGTATGTTAGAAATTGTGATCTACACAGGGATCTAGGAATTCCAACAATAGCTGAGGAAATCAAAAGAAATGCCAGGAAGACTAGGCTACGCAATCACCTCAACATTAAAGTGTTGCAGATTTTGGACTACCGGGATCAACAGAGAGGATTAAAAAGAGTGAAGCCCTTTGAATTAGTGCTGGAAAGTGATTAGTGTATAAGTAGTTATCACAACAAACAAGTGATTGGTTAGATAAAAGCTAAGAAACACCAGTGGGTGATGTCTTAGATTTAGGTCATTAGTTTTCAAGTACCTTAAAGCAAAATTGCTGGTTGGTCATACTTGACCAGTTGCAGTTTCAATGCAGAGAAAAAAAAACCTCGAGACTAATTGTAATAATAAACTAGAGCGAAAACGTCGACCCAATATCTCACGGATTTGTACAAAAAGGCATTTGTACACATGCAAATATAGTCCAATCAAAGAGACTGTGAAATCGGGTTTTGGCAGATATGGCTGAAACTATATGGAAATAATCAGAAAAATTCGTACAAAACTGTGGGTAAATTAAAAAAGATCTTAACCCCCGGGAAGGAGGTGAAAAAAATTAAAAACTACCCCGAAATACGATTTTTGGGTTATTTTATAAAAATATCAAAAAAAGTTTTATATAAAATTTTTAGAACGTAAAATTTTAGGGCTACCTCTCTTAGACCATTTTTTCTCTAAAACGCACCTTTTACCATTAATGACGGTTCAGAGTAATAAAAAAAAATTCAATAAAAAAAATAAAAATTGGGGAAAACAGGAAGCCGAACAGGACCAAAAGCGTATACAGGACCAGAACCAGTTACAACAAGGGCATCTGATCTACCAGGGTTGACCTCTTCACACAATCCAAAATTAGGGGTTAATAACACACAACTATCTACCTAAAAAAATGTCCCATACCTATCTTCAACTGCTTCGAAAATATTAAGTGTTTTCAGATGTATTACAAAAATTTACATTAAAAAAAGAAAATTATTTTATTTTACACATAATGTAAAAAAAACAAAAAAAGATTAATTTCAATGTAAGAGATGTTCAAAATACTCGCCGCGAACGTCTTGGCAACATGCTAATCTGGTATAGAAATGTCTTCTAACGTGACTCAACATCTCAGGCGTGACTGATCTAATCGCAAGCGTGATTCGTCTTTTTAAGTCATGTAAGTTGAGTGGTTTAGTTTTGTATACAATACTTCTGACATATCCCCACAAAAAGAAGTCTAATGGCGTCAGATCAGGAGATCGTGCTGGCCATTCTATCGATCCGCGCCTCCCTATCCACCGATTTGGAAAATTTTGGTTCAGGTACTGCCGGACATTGATTTGGTAATGGGGCGGTGCTCCATCTTGCTGAAACCATAGTATATTTGCAGGAACTTTACTTTACTGGATCAGGATATAAGTTTGTCAAAGTTGGCACGACATTATTTTGGAGCAGTTCTAAATATTTATCTCCATTCAAGTTGCCATCAATGAAAAAGGGACCTACGATATGATTTCCAACAATTCCTGCAGAAACATTAACTTTTTCAGGATATTGCGTATGTTCCTCTCTCATCCAGTGAGGATTCTCATTAGACCAATAGCGGCAATGTTGACGATTAACATGACCGTGAAGTGTAAATGTGCTCTCATCAGAAAACAAAACATCTTCTAATTGGATCACATTATTATCTAACATTTCCATCATTTGTTCACAAAAATACGTTCTCCTGTCGAAATCGTCTTCCATGAGCTCCCGAGTTGGCATCATTTTATAGGGATGCATTTTACTATCCTTTAATATTCGAAAAATTGATGTGTCGCTAATGTTGAACATTGAGGCTGCTTTTCGACCAGAATTATGTGGGTTTTCTTGAAACTCAAGCATAACATCCAATTTCGCATCATCGCTTAGTTTTTTGGCAACTACTTTTTTTGTCTGTCTTACATGACCAAGCTCGCGAAACTGTTTTACTATTTTGCTAGTTGTTCCTTGGAATATAGGCGGCAAATTTGGAAATTTTTCGTGAAATAAGCGAGAAACTTTCATTTGTGTCCGTGTGTTATCTCCATAACCAATCATTTGTTAAGTTAAATAATTTTCTTTTTTTTTGTTAATTTCTGTAATACATCTGAAAACACTTAATATTTCCGAAACAGTTGAAAATAGGTATGGGACATTGTACATGAATTATGTCTAGAATTTTCCGAAGAATCCAAAAAATAAATAATATATAGGAGGTTGTGTTTAAAATAAGAAAGTTGGTATCGGCCACTGTCACATGACACACCCTATATAATTATTTTTTTTGAAAAAAATGCGCATCTAAAAATACAAATCGACGTGTCCAAGCGTTTTTCACAACAAGCTCTCATTTATTCGTTATCGAATTTATTCCATTTGGCTGTTCCACACTGTATGAATTTATCATTTGGTTCAAATAACTTTCCTGAAACATTACTTTGAAACATAACGGTCTCTGTGGACCAAATCTGGCCATCGTAAACTTGAGGGGCTTGTCTTCACTCTTGGTGGTGAGCACTATTTCTTCTTTATGTGGGGGTGTTTTGCCTATGTGATAGTCTTTGAATGTAATGAGTTTTGAGGTTATCTAGAGGGGACCTTTAAATAGGATCTAGAGCTACGTAGCGAATAGGATCTCCAATATAATGGCAAATTTTCTTTATCATCTAGATTGTCAAACCTGTCCCTTTTATTCTTCTAATCATTTGTTCTATTTTGTATAAATATTTCTTACCCTGACATACCCAGTATTCCAAGTCCTGTAGACACAGGTATATCCCCCAATTCGGGCAGGAGATAAGACTCACCGGGAAACATCTGACTCATCGGTTTTCCATTTGTTTCCTACTGGAAAATCTGCATTTTTACTTTCTATAATTCTAAAATTACAATAGTTATAAATTGATTTTTTATTTAGTTGTTTTTCCTGTAAAATTAGCATAAAATATTATTCTTATTGATTGAGTGAAACTCACTACGATATTTTAAAAGGGCAGAACGAAAAATAGTAATTTCAATCAGGAATAAAAAAAGTCTTGTTCTAGAATGATCGCTTGAAATTTAAAACAATGTTTAGATTTAAAATCACAGCGGCCTACTATTCAAACAAGTATTTTTCCTATTATAATGTTGCCAGTATTCCAATATGTTTTTTAAAAAATTTCAATAAAGAAAATTTTAAACTAACAAAGTATACGGAGAGAAAGATAATTGGAAATTTAAAATTTTTTTTCATGTTTTTCAGTATTTTTGTATTTTTGTTACAGTAGGTATTGTTAAGATTTTTAGTTCCTCTGTTGGTTCGGCGATTAAAACTCTCGATCCAGTAACAAAACAATGTTTATTTCAATCATAAACACCTTTAAAACCGATACTGACTTTCCACTCGCTATCCCCTTTTTTTATACCTGAAAATCATACTTATTCTCGAAGGCGATAGCCCCCTTTTCGAACGGTCGAGAACTTGCGGAAACTTTCCTTTGATCTCCGCGCCGACAGTCCCAGTTGTGGCCGACGCGGTTTCGAGAAATTGCTCGATTTGACATTTTGTATGAAAATTAACACATATTAAAACTTACTTCGCTACTTGTGAACCCATCATTGGGACCCCTAAAGGCAATCGCACACTGTAGGACCTCATGTAAGGATCTACGCTTAGAAAAGCTGCTTTAGCCAGATATTCTGAAAATTGATACAAAAAAATTTATATTTACAATGTAATTAAGTTTGCTTAAAAACAAAAAAATACAATTTGTTTAATTTAGTGAGTCAGTAAATCTATATATTCACAGATCTTTCCCATAGGTGTAGGCAGAGACCATTTTTTTTCACTTGCTATGGTTCTATCACACATTTTTTGCTTCCTCTACTTTTATCAGTGCTCTCATACATGCTCGTTGGTTGTTGATACTCTTGACCTTTTAACCTCTCAATCTCTACCGACTATGCAGAGCCCCATGTATTGAACCAACGTTCAATGTTACTGTCATACTTTTCATCTTTTGTAAACTTTTAACTCATTTACTTGTTCCACTCTTTCTCCCTTAATCATAACTTCACAGTTTGCAATGCTTTCTGCTCTTTCACAAACCATTACTTTCGTTTTGCTAACATTTATTTTTATCCCTTTGATTTCAAGGGGCATCATGCATAACATTAACCATCGCCTGCAACTCCTCTTCAGATAACGCTAATATGACTTGATCATCGGCGTAAAGAAGGCATTTGACGATGAAATCATTCATTTTTAATCCATACGCACTCTCTTTCAGAGCTTTTAAACAATTGTCTATGTATAAGTTAAACAGCCATGGCGAAGCCACACATCCCTGTCTCACACCTTTTTCGATGTTTAACCAGTCCGTGCAAGCTCCGTTTATCCTGACACAAGCAGTGGAATCCTCCTAAAGTGATTTCAGTGCTCGTATTAAACTACCGCTCACCCCATAAATCGACAATGTCGACCACAATTCACTTCTCACCACTCTGTGTGTATCTCTGATAATTTTGTATTCCTCAAGTACTCGTAAATAGTGTCGCGTACCGTATTTTGTTGTAACTTAAATATATCATTCGTTGTAAATAGTGTTGCATACCTTATTGTGATAAGATTCGATTGTTAGTGGCTATGGCATTCTTGTTGATCACTGGAGATTGAGTTAGGTATTTTCATTATTAGATTTTGCTTTAGTTTTCAGCCTCGATTATTGTGTATTATCGATTATATTATTGTTTGGTTTACATTTCTGTGTAGATGAGGCTAGCTGTCAACACGGACGAACGCGATTCTTGGTGTGGAACATGGACCTGCGAATATTCTTGGTTGACGTCGGTTCCGTGTCATTTTTCTTGATATCCGGCTTGGGAAGTAGTGCGAGTCGTTGGGTGAGAGTCATGGGAGTGGTGTGGTGAGAACGTGGGGCGAGTTTTTGATATTAACAAGTGTGCAGAACCTCTACGGTTTTCTTTTCATATCTGGCTGTATTTGGGCCATCTTAATTGGATTTTGAAGAAAAACCATTTAATTTTTAACTTATCTTACCTTCGTTGTTGATATTTTGGATTTTGGTGTCGAGTTAAAATAACCGCATGCGGGATTTATTTGAGGGAAGCCATTGTTAATTAGCAGGTGCCGTTCCATAACCAAACCGGCCACAGGAGTAGTGCATTCGTACACCCAAAGGTTACAAGTGATTTATTTTCGAATATTTAACGACGTGACTTATTTTTGACACCACGATTAAGTTTTGTTTTAATTTATTAATATGGTACACTATGAAAACTATTTATTGCATTGGATAATATGCCAAGGCTGAACTTTGATTAAAGTAATCTTCTCAATAGTTCTTTGTGTCCAAGTAAAAATGTTTTCTTAATACTTATTTGTAAATATCCTACAATACTGATATTTTAAAAGAGAACCATTTTAATTGTATTTTTAAATAAGCTCGATTGTTTTGACAGTGTAAATCTTTGTGTTAATGGTAAAAACATGAGTGGGTTAGCGGCCTTGTGTGAACGTTTGATTTAGTGTTATTAAGGAGTTGACTTATATACGTTTTACTTTTTTTTTGGTAACTTGGTAAAGTCTGTTACTCTTACTTTTGTTTTGGTTGTTTTATAAAGTTGTAAATTTTGAATTTTTGATTTATTGTTAGCTGTTAATTTTGACTATATTTGTTATAAGTTTATTATTGAACTGCGTACTTTGATTTATTGTTAGCTGTTGATTTTGACTATATTTGTTATAAGTTTATTATTGAACTGCGTACTTTGATTATTGTTAGCTGTTAATTTTGACTATATTTGTTATAATTTTATTATTGAACTGTGTACTTTGATTTATTGTAGGAGTAAAGTATCTAATATATTTTAGCTATAATTTCATTTATTTAGTTCACCATAATCTTAGTTGTTTATCGTGTGGCTCTGCTAGTGCCTATAATACCTAGGGGTTTCCGGCTTGAACCGTCTAAGTCGGTGGCGCGGCTCACTTTTATATTTATTTTTTTTTCTTCTACCCTCTACGGCTGAGCTCGGGCATAATTTGCCAGTAGAGAGACCGCTGGCAGAGTACTCTATAGAGAACGAAAGAGACGTGGCACTTTTCCAAGTCTTTAAAAGCGCAGTAGACCTTCTGACTTGTAGCCAAGAATATTTCGACTATACCTCGTAATTAAAAGACCTGGTCCATGCATCTCCTTCCTCTTCTAAATCCCGCTTGCACATCCCATATCATCTTCTTAGTTTCATTCGTTACTCTTCTAATCAATATCTTTGCATACAGTTTGCTGACTATGCTGAGTAAACTATTACCTCGGTAGTTCTTACAGTCCTGCTGCAATACTTTTTCCTTGTAAAGGTATAACCTATAATTATTTTAGTTAAATTATTTTTAACAAGTAACTTGTGGGCTTTGTCTAGACAACATGTGTTTCCTGTCTTTTTACAATACGCCCATATCATCCGAGTAGCTATTATTTTAACTTTTCAGCTATTGATGCTACTTCAAAACTTCTTTTGATATTTATCCAACCTCGTTACTTCTACTGCCCATCTTAACACTTTTATTTTTTGCTGTCCATCATTCTTCTAACTATTAACCAATGTCAACAATTATGGAGTACCCACCATCCAAAATAACTTGGACGATGAATACTTTATTGTTTGAGTAGTGGAAGCTGATGAAAAGAGCCAAGAAACGGAAATAATAACGAAAATCCTAGTTTATACCTCAGGGATAGGTTAGGTTAGGTAAGGTATTATGTGAGTGTGGCCTGGTCGCCCCTTCACCGCGAACCTTAGTAGGTCTATTTTGGCTCATCCCTAGTGGCTACAAATCACCGCACAATCCAGCCCTTCTTACAAAGTCCATGGTTGTATAGGGTGAGATTTTTTTAAAATCGGTAGGTTCTAGGTTAGTGTAACCAAATATGTTGAACCTTATTCTTCCCAGGCCGGGGAATGAACATAGTACATGTTCAGCAGTTTCGTCGTCCACGCAGCAAAACCGACAGTCCGTTTGTTTGTTCAGACCTATCTTTCTGAGGTGGTATCTTAGACGACAGTGTCCTGTAAGCAGTCCCGTTAGAATACGCAGGTCATTTCTGCTCCATTCTAGGATCTGCTTAGTTGTGTTTCTCGAGGGTTTAGGTAGAAACGCCTTCTAGTGGGTTAACCCTGGTATATCGGACCAGTACGTAAGTATTTTCCTCTCCGCCCAGTCCGAAATATTTGTTTTGGCGGCACTTGTGGTGACTCCAAAAACCGGTTCTGGTCCAGTGAACGCAGATTCGGCCCCCTGTTTTGCAAGGGTGTCGGCTTTTTCGTTTCCCTCCACCCCCTGGTGCCCAGGTACCCACAGTAGGGTCACCCTGTTGTTCGCACCAAGGTACTCTAGGGATTCGATGCAATTCCATACAAGTTTAGAATTTATCTTGTTGAAGCTCAGTGTTTTTAAAGCAGCCTGGCTGTCCGATATTATACTTATGTTTTTGTTTGCTAGAGGTCTGTTGGTCAACTTTTTTGCACACAATTCGATAGCAAAGACTTCAGCCTGAAAGATTGTGGCATACCTGCCAAGACTGGTAGATATTTCAATCTTTGGTTTGTTGCTGAAAAAACCAGGCCCCAACTTCATCTGGGGTTTTTGAGCCGTCTGTGTACATTAAGTATTCAGTCTCTGGGAAGAGGATTTGTCCCCTCATCCATTCGTCTCTCTTCGGAAAGAGGATTTTCAACGACTTTTCTACGTGTATTTTTGTGGCTAGCAAGTAAGGAACCATCCCGAGAATTTGGTGGTTTTTTGTTTCACTCTGTATCCCGGAGTGATCCCCGAGTTGCTCTCCATTTATTTGCTTTTCCAAAGACAGGAATCTATAGGAAACTATCCTGGCCTCCCTCTCTAAGAGAATATCTAGGGGAGGAGGATGTAGAAGGTGTTCCATCGCTGGTGTGCTGGACATAGCTCCAGTTATGGCCAGGCATGCCAGCCGCTGAAGGCCAGCAAGCTTTGCTCTAGCTGTCTGTTGTAACCCATTGGTCCACCATACTACTGAACCATACGTGACCATAGATATTATCATCGTTTAATAAATCCAGTAAATCTATTTGGGGTTCATTCCCCAAGATTTGCCACATACTCTTCTGAGATTCCAGAGAGAAAACCTAGCTTTGTTTATTGTTTTTTCCAAGTGGACGTTCCAGGTGAGTCTTTTATCCAGAACTACACCCAGGTATTTTACTTCCATCGCAAATGGAATGCTCTCTCCGTATAGGTCAGGCTGCCGAAGCTTTTCCAGCTTTTTCCCTTTTGTAAAAGGAATAATTACAGTTTTCTGGGGGTTGACAGACATCTGTTCCCTCTCGCCCCATCTGTATACTGTGTTGAGAGCTTCTTGGAGGACGTTTGAGATCGTCGCTTAAAATTTCCCTTTAACTATTATCACCAGATCATCCGCATAGCACTGAAAATCTACTCCCTGCATGGAAAGCTCGCTCAGCAGAGAGTCGACTAGGGAGTGACCACATTAGGGGGAAAAGTACCCCGCCTTGTGGACAACCCTTCGCCGCCCTAAACCTTACCGACTCTTCATGCAGTGATGATATTATATATCGGTTTTCAAGGATAACTAATATATCACAATTAAGTATCCTAAAATATAGATTTAAATTTTATTGAGTAAGATATTATTTACCATAAATAAAAACGTTTTCTTGTAATTTTAATCCTGTATTAAATTAACTTCGTACGTCTATGGAATTATCACAGTGCACGATGTAATAACAAAATCGACGCGATATGAGTTGAAAATTTTAGTATCATTATAAACTCGACGATAATTGTCAAATCTTTAGTGTAAAATTGCAGTTTCAATGTACATAGTAGAGTACTTCATGATAAAATTATTACCACACATCACAAACATAGAAACCATTAAATATATAACGACCAAAGTCTAGACAATATTATCTTTTTACTTTGTAAATAAATATCGTCTATGTATTCGAAAATAGCTCGAGTATTCTTTCTCCTCCTTACAAACTTCGGGATAATTGGAAACGTGGTATCTCAACCACTTCACTTCTTCTTCTTCGGGTGCCGTCTTCGTTGCGAAGGTTGGCAATCATCAATGCCATGCGTATTTTTGAATCAGCAGATCCAAAAAAGTGATTTGTTGTGCATCCGTACCATTCACGCAGATTCTTCAAGCACAAGTGGCGTCTTCTTCCGACACTTCTTCCTTGAATCTTTCCCTGTATTATGCATTCTGTCCAGGTTATTCGGAGCATTCTTCTATGTAACCACATCTCAAACGCTTCCAGGCGATTGATTGTAGCAGCCTTTAGAGTCCAGGTCTCAGCTCCATATAACAACACTGACCAAATATAACATTATTTTTTGGCGTAATTTTTAGGTTTAGGTTGTCCTTAGAGAAGAATGCTTTCATTTTCAGAAAAGTCGTGCGAGCGGTCTCAATTCTGCACTTAATTTCTTTATCTAGGTCTAGTTGTTCCGTGATATAGCAACCAAGATATCTGAATTGGGTAACTCTCTGAATGTTTTGTTGGTGTATCTGTAGGAAAGCATCGGCGTGCGGTTGGCGACTGAATATCATAAATTTTTTGTCTTAGTGACATTCATTTTCAGACCCATTTCTCTGCCTGTCGTGTTAACACAGTTCAACAATTCTTGAAGGCCCTGAATACTATCGCTCAAGATGGCTTCTAGTCTTCTTATATCTTCTTTCTTCAGGGTCCACGCCTCCATGCTATAAAGCAGCACAGACAGCACATAGCATCTCAGCAATCTGATTTTTAAGGCCAATCTGATATCTTTTGTGCAGAATATTTTTTTCATTTTCATAAATGCCGATCTTGCATTTCTATTCTAATTCTAATTTCCTGAGAGCAGTCGTTGTCTTTGTTGATAATGGTAACGAGGTATTTGTATTTTTCTACCTGTTTCTACTGGTTGGTTGCGTATGTAGATTTGTCCAACATTGTTTGTTCTTTTGCTTATTAAAGTTTTTTCACGTTCATTGTCAGTCTTCTTCGCTTTCTTCATTTACTTTGTTCACTAGTATTTGTAAATCTTGGAGTGTGCTTGCTATCAGTACTGTATCATCAGCATACCTTTAGTTATTAATGGGTATTCCGTTTATGTTAACTCCCCTTGTTTCATTGCTTATTGCAGTTTTCATAATTTCCTCCGAATAAAGGTTACATAGTGCCGGTGACAGAATACACACTTGTTTGACTCTCTTTTCTATTTTCATTTGTTCTGTGGTATGTCCTTTCACCTTTAACATTGCTTTTTGATTGTTAACCACTTCACACTCTTCTGCAAAAGATCCCTGTCTCTTAAAGGACCGTTTAGGAGTAGCAATATTTTTTAAAATATTGAAAAATCCAGCCTGATCTCCTCCACGACAAGTCAGAAGGAAATTAAAGGTAATTTATCGTTAATGGCACACCTTTTTTCCCTTTCCACTACGGGAAAAAGTAAGAAATATATTTCACAAAGCCTCTTTCGAAAGACTTCATTTTTTGTGTATGGATATTGTATGTGGGTGACCATATTAAGAAGCCATATTTTAGCCGAGATCTAACGTATGCATTATTATAGAGTTATAAAGCCGTCTCTGCTACGAAAGTTCTTACAGTTGCGAAAGATGAGACCAAGCATCCGTTTTGTTGTGCATGTCATTGTGTCATAGTGGATAGAGAAACTCAATTTTAGGTCAAAGATGATACCAAGATCTCTTGTTTGATTGTTTATTTGAAGAGGAGTGCCTTCACGACCCACCCTACAATCTACAATCTACTAGAGTAGGTTGTCACGTGCCTATTTTTTCCTTCTACAAGTTCCATTATTAATTGCGTCTCTGATGAGTTTCGTATTCTTTAGTTACTCGTAAGTAGGGTTGCATACCGTACTGTGTTATAACTCAAATATATCATTCGTTGTAGATAGTGTTGCATACCTTGTAGGGGTAGGATTCGATTGTTTGGTTTGCATTTCTGTGTGGACGGGGCTGGCTAACAGCGCGGACGAGGCGATTGTGGAGCACGGACTTGAGAAGATTGTGGGTTGACGTTTATTCCGTGTCATTTCTTGATTTCCGGGCTAGGAGAGTCAGTCGTTTGGGGAGCTTCTTCGAAGTCAGGTGTGGGTGAGAGTTTTTTGGGACGTTGTGATATTAGCACGTGTGCAGAACCTCTATGGGATTTCTTTCATATCTGGCTGTATTTGGGCCATCTTAATTGGATTTTGAAGAAAAAACCATTTAATTTTTAACTTGACCATTTTGTCTTGCCTTTGTTGTGGATATTTTTGGATTATTGGTGTCTAGTTAAATAACCGCTAGCGGGATTTATTTGAGGGAAGCCATTGTTAATTAGCAGGTGCCGCCCCATAATCTAACCAGCCCCAGGAGTAGGCCCCAGGAGTAGGCCACAGGAGTTCATGTGAATTCGTATACCCAAAGGTTATCAGTGATTTATTTTTAAATATATAACGCCGTGTCTCATTTTGACACCACGAGTAAGTTTTGTTTTAATTTATCAATATAGTACTTTGTGAATTCGTATACCCAAAGGTTATAAGTGATTTATTTTTAAATATATAACGCCGTGACTTATTTTGACACCACTATTAGGTTGTGTCTTAGTTTATTAATATAGTACATTGTTGGAAACTATTTATTGCATTAGATAATATGCCAAAACTAAACTTGGATTAAAATAACCTTCTCAATAATTCTTTATGTCCAAGTAAAAATATATTTTCTTCCTACTTATTTGTAAATATCCTACAATCTTGATATTTTAAAGGACAACCATTGTAAAAATATTTTTAAATAAACTCGATTGTTTTGGCAGTGAAAATCTTTATGTAAACGGTTAACGAGTAAATTATCAGCCTTATGTAAGCGTTTGAATTACTGTTATTAATGAGTTAATTTATATATGTTTTACTCTTTTTTGTAACTTGGTAAAGTCTGTTACTCTTACTTCTGTTCTGGTTATTTTATAAAGTTGTAAATTTTAAATTTTTGGTTTGTTTTAGCAAGAAAATTTTACCGTAGCTGTTAATTTTGACTATATTTGTTATGATGTTGCTATTGAGCTGTGTACCTTAATTATTTATTGTGTGAGTAAAGTATCATATTTTTGCTATAATTTTATTTATCTGGTCCACCATAATCTTAGTTGTTTATCGTGTGGCTCTGCTAGTGCCTATAAGCTCTAGGGGTTTCCGGCTTGTACCGTCTAAGTCAGTGGCGCGGCTCACTTTTATATTTTTTTCTTCTACCCTCTACGGCTGAGCTCGGGCATAATTTGCCAGTAGAGAAACCGCTAGCATAGTACTCTTTAGAGAACGAAAAAGACGTGGCAAGGTATTGGGTATTACATATTTGAATTTAAAATTTGAATGCCACAAAAAAATTATTTAGAAAAAAATTAAACATTTTTTATCTTTATTATCACGAGTTGCTTGAGTTTGTTTAAACTTTAAAATATAAATAATTGGATATTTTACATTGAAGTTTAGGTATAATGGGAAATTTGTTTACAATAAAAAAGTTAACCTCGTAGAAAGTATTTCTAACATGTCTATAACCATCCCATTTCAACAGATGCGACATGGTAAACTTCAAATACTTGTAATACATTCTTGAACACCAGCTCATCTTCAGGTAAGTCGGTTGGGATGGGTCGTTTGGTTTTACCAAATCGTACGCCAAATTTACGGCACAAGTCGCTTCCAGATCTGGCAGAATCGGCCACCAGCACAGACACGCCAATTTTGCCACGTGCAAAAAATCTGCTTCCTTTTTATCCATCGCTGGTTTGAATAGTTGCCTGATGAGTAACTCCGATATTTCTTCGGTCTTCTCCATCGGTAAGCTGCATACGTTAAACCTGTGTTAAAAAGCAATGAGAATTATATATCCGCTTCATTTTCATTTCATACCTCTCTTCTATTCCTACAAGATATCCCAACACCCTCCAGTAGTGATGGAATCCTCTCCGTTCTTCGTCTGTCACTCCGTGCAATCCCACTAATTCGCCTCTCACCAAATTAAGACAGCAGATGAAGAACTGACCGAGCGCCATCTCTTTCTGAGTCAACGCGTTAAAACCCATCTTGGTGCTTCCTTTGCTGACGCTGTTGTGGCGCAATTTTATTTTAGTTATTTTTTTCCAGTCGCTAAAACAGTTTTTTACACGCTTTATATTAGCTATCTGTCCATGTAACGAAATATTTGGACACGATTTTCACCCACTTAAACCATCGGATCGACTTGAAACTCTGTATACTTCTAAAGGACCGATGACGATATAATAATTTTATTAATTTTTTTAAATATCCCTGCCAGGATCGGTTATATTTAAAAAAAAGTGTTTTATATGGATAAAAAATGGCTGATATCCAATTCAAATAGATGGCGACGCTTGAACTACTCTCCAACAGATGTCGCTAACGCATATCACCATTTTAAATCCTCTAGTAATTTTTACACCAGCTCGCGTTTTTTTATACGCAAATAAATTTTCACGGAATTCCGTTTTACGACAAACTCATATGACAATTAATACCGAAATGAAGATCGTCGATGAGTAGCAAAAATTTAAAAAAAACTCGAACTAAAAAAGTAAAAAAACATGCTTTATAAGAAAACTGAACTAAAAAATAAAAAAATAATTTTATAATCAAAAGCCTGCGGTGCGCTCTGTCAATTATTATATTTGATAATAAACAGATATCGGTAAAAGTAAAGTCTCCAAGAAGAAAACGTAAATATCGTAAAAAGCACCCCACGCTTTTGATTGTGAAATTATTTTTTATTAATTATTATTTTTTAAATACATTCAAGTATCCTCTATTTTAGAGCCTCATTAATATTGTTTAACTTACAGAGATCCTGGTTTAAAATCCGCGTAATATAAGGAGTGAAGATTGTTGTTGGTGCGCATTTGTCTACAGTAAAGGTCAAATACTCCAGTAGAAGACCCGGCAGCTGACATAGCTACATTAAATGCTGAACGAATGGAATACAGCAAAACTATTCCCAAGGCGTGCATCACGTTCATGGAGTAGATGTGCTTCGCAAACAGCTCTTGACCTCTATGACAAACATTTTTTCGTCGTTAGAATGACAATAATAAAAAAGTGTAAATGCCCAACAGTCACCTAGCAGCTCTCAATTATATCTAAAAAATTAAAGTACTCTGATCTTAAGTACTTTAAAAAGTTTTGAACTACAAGTACCAAAAATATCGGTGGTCTGGATGCGACCCGAGAGGTCCACACGACTAACTTCCCAGTGGAAAGAATGAAAAAATACCATATGTTGTGTTTTTATAATAATTATTAATACTATTATTAAAATTATTATAAAAATAAATTTCAAACTGTTTATAAAAAATTATAATTGTCATTATCAATATTCTGGTTATGTCAACCGTATTCTTTCAAACTTTTTCTCATCATATCATAAGCGGGAGCTATTTTTAACTTTTTTTAACAATTAAATTGTTTTTTTAATTATTATGATCAATAATCATTTGTTAGTAACAATAGGGTCCGGCAAAGTTGTCACTGGCCCAAAGACTGGACTACGTCTGCATTTATTCCTATTCACAAAAAGGGATCTACCAAAAAATGTGAAAATTATCGAACGATATCTCTAATTTCACATGCCAGCAAAATCCTGCTTAAAATAATGGATAGACGGCTGCAGAACTACTTAGAGAGCCAGATCCCTCCAGAACAAGCAGGCTTCCTTAAGGGTAGAGGGACTAGGGACCAAATATTCAACATTCGCCAATTAATCGAGAAAGCCCGGTAGTTCAATACACCCATGCTCCTAGATTGCAGTCATAGATTACAAGAAGGCTTTCGATTGTGTTCGATGGAGTAGTCTTTGGAATGTATTGAAAGAAATGGAAGTCCCTTTTCATCTCGTATCTCTGATTAGCAACCTATATGGAAATAACAATGCCATAATTAGTCACGACAATAAAACATCAAATATAACGCTTACGGTGAATTTATGAGACGAGTCCTAGAGAATTTCGAAGAAGTTGTATCAATCAATGGTAGAAAGATACATAATCTCGGATACGCGGACGACACTACCCTAATAACAAGAGATGAAGATGAGATGATTACACTTCTTGATCGGGTTGCAAATGAAAACCGAGCACTAGTCTCGAAATAAAGACCAAGCTAATGATCATTGATAGGAGTAACACCATACAGTTAAGAAATCTGCAAAATAGGATTGAAGTAGTAGAGGAATTCATCTATTTAGGATCGCTAAACAACAGCAAGGGAGGGTGCGAAACAGAAATAAGAAGACGGATAGTATTTGCGAGGACAGCAATGTCAAACTTATCCAAGATATGGGAAAGATGGTTGCATAACCAGAAACACTAAAAGAGCCCTAGTTTTTTCGATATTTTCATATGGTTCCGAATCCTGGACAATAAAATCGAGCGACAGGCAACGAATAGATGCATTTGAAATGTGGTGCTGGCTGAGGATGCTTCGCATACCCTGAACTGCACACGAGATCAAGACAATCTAGAAAGACTTATCGTGCAGGGCAAAGTGGAAGGTCAAGAGGAAGATCTCCATCACGTTGGATAGACCAAATTAAAGAGATTACAGGGCAAACCTTGCAGACAAATTTAAGAGTAGCGGAAGACCGACAGCAGTAGAGACAATCGACCCATAAATGCTCAAAGACATGATGTCACATCTCTTCAGCAATGGAGATATGAGTAAGAACAAGTAACAATGCTTGATGATTACTAACAATAATTTATCACTGTTATAGCGTCTTCAATGCTATTCTCTCAATACTGACACAAGTTTAAAATTCTCCAATTCCTATTTTTGTTTTCTAAAACTATCTCTTTTTATGAAATATTGTCATCATATTTTTTATACAAATAATCATATTATTCAGAAGTTGCGTAAGTTGCGTAATTATGCGTCGAATGCAATTGCTCCCACGTCGATATCATTTTTTGTTCTCGAGATAATCGAGACGAAAATTATTTCTGAAAGTTTACCATTTTTTCAGCTTTTTGATCTTCCATAAAAAACAGCTTGACCCGTTGTAAAGTTATCAAAAAATACCGTTCCAAAATAACGTTCCACGAGTAACGACTCATCACTACTTTTATCGCACGCGCACTATATTATTTCCAATACATCGATAACTTTGGTATAATTTATAAATTGCAAAATTTACCATTTTTTTGATTTTCCATAAAAAAAAGCTGGACCGATTTTGCTGAAAATCTAATCAGTTCCAAGTTGCGTAATTATGCGTCGAATGCAATTGGTCCCACGTCGATATCATTTTTTGTTCTCGAGATAATCGAGACGAAAATTATTTCTGAAAGTTTACCATTTTTTCAGCTTTTTGATCTTCCATAAAAAACAGCTTGACCCGTTGTAAAGTTATCAAAAAATACCGTTCCACGAGTAACGACTCATCACTACTTTTATCGCACGCGCACTATATTATTTCCAATACATCGATAACTTTGGTATAATTTATAAATTGCAAAATTTACCATTTTTTTGATTTTCCATAAAAAAAAGCTGGACCGATTTTGCTGAAAATCTAATCAGTTCCAAGTTGCGTAATTATGCGTCGAATGCAATTGGTCCCACGTCGATATCATTTTTTGTTCTCGAGATAATCGAGACGAAAATTATTTCTGAAAGTTTACCATTTTTTCAGCTTTTTGATCTTCCATAAAAAACAGCTTGACCCGTTGTAAAGTTATCAAAAAATACCGTTCCAAAATACCGTTCCACGAGTAACGACTCATCACTACTTTTATCGCACGCGCACTATATTATTTCCAATACATCGATAACTTTGGTATAATTTATAAATTGCAAAATTTACCATTTTTTTGATTTTCCATAAAAAAAAGCTGGACCGATTTTGCTGAAAATCTAATCAGTTCCAAGTTGCGTAATTATGCGTCGAATGCAATTGGTCCCACGTCGATATCATTTTTTGTTCTCGAGATAATCGAGACGAAAATTATTTCTGAAAGTTTACCATTTTTTCAGCTTTTTGATCTTCCATAAAAAACAGCTTGACCCGTTGTAAAGTTATCAAAAAATACCGTTCCACGAGTAACGACTCATCCCTACTTTTATCGCACGCGCACGATATTATTTCCAATTCATCGAAATACATCGATAACTTTGATGGCATAATTGCTCGTAAAGGGATTAATCTCAATAATTTTTTATTGCTAAAATATACCCCGGCAATCGCCGAAAACTCTGGACTATATTCTTGTAGGTCAAACAACCTATAAAAAAATTGGTCGGTCGTTGGTACATCGTTTTTGCCCTTTCTTTGGCCTTCTAGAATAATTTTCCTACCTCATCTAAGCGTCTTACCATACGACTTATTGTGGAAAGATTACAATCAATAACAATACAGATGAATAGTGTGGTTTTATTATTTCGTTGATGTTAAAAAGTACCTACTGTGATAAAATATTAAGCGCGCCTCGTATGTTGCATAGTTGTGCGAAGCGTTCTTTAAATTTTTGTTGTAATTTATCAAAGTGAAAATATGTAAGACACAAAATGTATGGTAGTGGCTGTATAAATTTACATTTCTGGATTTATTTTTTGAAAAATGTGGATTTTCAGTAAAGCGACACTTACTTCTTGAATAAATCCTTGTCGAAATAAGGAGGAAGGCTATCACCTTGTTTGACGAAGGATTCGTTGGTATTATCACACGGTATTTTCGAACCTTCTTCCAGTAACTGATCCACGAAGTCCTGAGCTGAGATGTCTATAAAATAAAAATCGTAACCGTATGAGAAATATTTTATTGATAGAAAAATAGTAAAGTTCTTTTGGTTTTAAACGGTTGCTACATCGAAGAAAAATTTATGCAATATAGGTGAGATTATAAAAAACTACTATCCTTAACTGTTCTAAATAATGACCTCAAGATATTGTATAATTTATCTACAGGAACAGAACTTTAGTCAAAACCCCAGTATATTTGTAGCTGTATTTTTTTAAAAAGATTCAGTTTTAGGTCCATTGCTTTTTTTCTGAAAAAAAAACCAGTCAACAAAGGAAATGGAAATTCGTCGTGGTGTAAGACAAGGATGCATCCTATCGCCAATACTATTCAACCTGTATAGCGAAGCCATTTTTAAAGAAACCCTACAAAAATAATCGGTAGGGATAGTTATTAACGGAGAGGTTATAAATAATATGCGATACGCTGATAACACCGTCTTGTTAACGAGCAATCAAAGAGACATACAACATCCTCTAGAGATTAACACAGAACTTATCAAATATCTGGAGAAATTTGAGATAATCCATGACAGACAATATGGATCTCGACAACTTCGGACTACTGGAGATTTGCTGGCTTATGTCACTCAGCTCTGGAAAAACACTATTGAAAAGTTTGGTGAATCTCGTGCAATAGCCTTGGATATATCTAAAGCCTTTGACCGCGTTTGGCACCAGGCATTGTTAAGTAAATTATCTGCCTACGGTCTCCCAACCAAACTGCGCCAATGGCTCTTGAGCTTCATGCAAGATCGCTCCTTACATGTGGCAGTTGACGGTATTTCTTCTGATGCGTTTAAAACTAATGCCAGGGTCCCCCAGACTTCCATCCTGTCCCCCACCTTATTTCTTTTACACATCAACGACCTCTTGAAAACCACCACGAACCCCATTTACAGTTTCGCATACGATAGCACACTTGTCTCAACTTTCACATCCTATCGATCACTTTCGGTGAATGATACAAAAAGACTTAGGCAGGAACAGGTTGATTCCATCAATAGAGATCTTGAAGCAATCGTCGAGTGGGGAACCAACAATCTTGTTCAGTTTAACGCCCAAAAAACACAAAGTGCCACGTTTTCCAAGAAAGTGAATTCCTCATTCCTCATCCCATCACAATGTCCGGAAATACCCTTGAACCAAGTCCCTCCATCTCGATTTTGGGAGTCACGGTGTCCAATAATATGTCTTGGCATGACCATGTTGCTAACATCGCAAAGTCGGCAAGCCACAGGCTAGGTTTTCTGTGGAAAGCTAGAAATTTTTTTACTCCTGATCAACTGTTGACGACGTACAAGGCTCAAATCCGACCTCTACTGGAGTATTGCTCGCACATTTGGGGTTCAGCACCAAGGCATTCTCTTCGTCTTCTAGATTCCATTCAGAAAAGAGCCATTCGTTTGATAAACAGCTCAACTCTCACAGATACCCTTCACCCTCTAGAACATAGAAGAAGAGTTGCAGACCAGTCATTGCTCTACAGATATTTCCATGGCAGATGCTCCAGAGAAATAAAAACTCTTGTAACACCATTGGCCACATTCGGCCGAAGAACTCGGCACGCTGATCAGTCTCACCCATTTACTCTCAAGCTTGACACTACAAGGACCAATCTTCATCAAGAATCCTTCTTTTACAGGGCTGCTACGGAATGGAATAAGCTTCCAAAATCAGTTTTTCAGAAAACTATGACCTGCAACTTTTTAAAAAGCGTGTCCACAATCATTTCCTTTCTATAATCCCTTCCTCTTCTAATAGTGGGCCGTCCGCGGCCCACACGATAGGTCTACCCTTTTTTCATATAAAAAAAAAATTAAATGAATTTAATGGTTTAAATTGTTAAGCAAAAGGTCAATTTTTGGAAACCCATTCACTTTAAAGTATGATCTCGGAGGTTAATGTTTCAATTATTTATTTCAAAAATCCTCCCATAGGGCTTATCGGACCACTACTTTCTTCTGATCACTACTTTAAGCTGATTTATTACATTTTAAGCATGTATTTGGGGTGTAGTTGAAAAACAGCTTTTGCTGACTTTTTGCCATTTCGTTACAAATACATAAAGTTGTTTTTTTATTATAATTATTATTATTTGGATAACTGTAAATATAGCGAACAATTAAAATTGCTTTATGTTTACAAAAGAAACTATAATATTGTTAAAAAAATGTTACCTCTATTTTCCATATCAAACTCCATGTCAACTTGTTTGAAATTATTTTCAACCAGTATACTTTAAAGTATAAATTGATGGATTAAAACAATTTTATAATAACAAAAATGTTTACCAAAGACGCACTATCAATATTTTTGTTTAAACTATATTTAAACATACAAGGTGTGACCATAAAATTTTAGGTTCTAGATTTTTAGTTCTTGTTTCTTAAGAGACACACTGGTATAGTTCTTACGAAGTAAGTTGGACAAGTATAAAAACAATATTTCATCCGGCGGCTTGCCGAACTTTGTTGTTGCATAGGGGCGTCGCAACAGATATTTTAATAGTAGTTTTACTGCATTAAATAATTATTGGGTTAAAAATGTTCTCAATAAAGTATATATTTTGAAATGTATTGTTACAAATTTTAGTTCTAACTTGGGTTCGGCGATTAAAACTCTCGATCCGGTTACAAAACAATGTTTATTTTAATACAATAAATTCTATTTTTATTAACCACTTAGATATTCACTTAGCTATACAACTTTTACAACTCTATATAACTATTTACATGTATTAATTCATAAACACATAAGCCGATACTGTCTCTTGTTATGATCGTTTCCCCTTTTATATCTCCATATCACAATTCTAGATCATTCCACCTGTTTCTCCAAAGTTCGACGTGGTTTCGAGATGGTTGCTCGACCTTGCCGGACCCCTTCGGCGGCCGACAAAGCAAAGCGGTCGAATACGGACCCTAGACGCGGTCGATTTCTCGGTTGCCGACAGGACCGGATTTGTAACAGTATTTTTATGAATATAAGCGGTTGTGGATATACCTATTTAAATTCAAAACTTATTTAATTGGGTTCGTAGATTGGCATGTATTTTTAGACTCATTTTAAAAACTTTGAGTAGGTATTGTTTTAACTTACGTGATAAGGTGACCACCCTAAACGAAACACTATTATACATTAATCACTACCGAAACACTTATCAGTACCTATTTGAGTCTTCTTGGGGGTATTCATCACTATCGGTTTTATTTGTGGCGAAAAACAATATTGTTTTTCTTTTACTTTGACGTGGTAAACACAATTTGTCCGTAAGTCAGTTTCGGCGAGTTAATCAATTACTTTTCTTATATTTGTTAGAACAGAATCGCTTGATTGGGGAGCTTGATTACACTTTCGTAATTTGTTTTTTAAAGCAGCCCAGATCAGTTCAATAGGGTTGAATACACAATAATATGGAGGCAAACGAAAAACTGTATGACCGTAAGATTCAAAAAGTTTGTCTATGACGTATTCTTTCTTAAAATTTTATTGTTTCACTAGTTCCAACAATTTTTTTGTGTGCAGTTTTTAAAAGGTATTTCTATATTACTAACTATATAACAGATATTTCAATAAAACAGAAAACAAGATAATAGGTATGTATAAAACGGAAAAATATGTATTTATAACAATACGGCACTGGTAAATAGTTGTGTAAACACTGATTTGTTTTTTGCCGGCATCGACTTTTGCGGTGGGAAAACTGCCGATAAAATTTGGCCAATTAATGTTAAGTACTATCCAATAAGATGCATAGAATCACAAAAGGTTTTCCGACAGTCCATGTGGACCATACCGGGAGTAATCAATTACAAACGGTTCAGTTTAGCTTAATGCTCGACGTGGCATTATTGACCGTACCCCGAGTTTTGCGTTGTCCAACTGAGTTCGTATAAAGTATACACCTAAAATTTCACGTATAATATGCCATACTATTTTTTGAACAGAGTAGCATTTGAACGTTTAATAAGAAACTTGTTTATTTGTTCTGCTAAAGATTTTGATGCCAATATGCAGGAGAATAACAACGTCTTTTTTTACATCGGCAGAAGGTTTGCAGTTACTTCCAAAGAATTATACAGGGTGTTTCAAAAAAAAGGGACCTTGTCTCTAGGTTAGGTGGAAAACTAAAAAATAAGTGGTGTTTGCTTTGCAAAAAATTTTCGTTAGGGCGTTGAAGAAAAAAAATGTATACACATTTATTACGATTTTGCCGAAACTACTGGAAACATTGTAATGAAATTTTATACGAATATGTTTTAGAAGCTGATACATCCCATGAATTTGATTTTATATCTGATTCTCATAGAGGGCGCTAGTTACACGGTTCACCACGCATAATGTGACCGAGATATTCCATTTTTCTGGCTTTAATCAAGTTCTCCAATTCTCTTTCTCTTTCTACTCGGCGTAGAACCTCTTCGTTGGTAATCTTTTTTTTCCACGATATTTTAAGTACACGCCGAAAGATCCACATTTCAAATGCCAGGAGCTTTTTCATTGTGGCTTTGTTAATCGTCCATGATTCTAGTCCATATAAAAGCACTGATATTTCATAACATTTAACCATTCTCAGACGTAGTTGAAGGTTTACGTATGAGTTAGTAAATAGTTGTTTTATTTAAAAAAAAAAAAAAAACATTTCTAGCCTTTTCGATTCTGACTTTGATTTCTTGAGTCTGATCATGCCTATCGTTGATCCACGTGCCGAGATACTTATATTGCTTTACTATCACGACCAACACTGAATTGATATTGATGTTGATATTAGGATGGTTTAATGGGGTTTTACTTTTGACCACGTGTTTAGTTTTTTTATGGTTCATTTTTAAACCGTACTCCCTGCTGATCCGATCGATCTCTTGTAGTAATACTTAAAGATCATGTATGTTGTCGATTATGATCAAGGTGTCATCAGCATAACGTACGTTGTTGATAATCCATCCATTTATATTTATCCCCTCGTTTCTGTTCCCGAGAGCTTTTTTGAGCCTTTAAACAATAATTAAACAGAAGTGTTTACAAGACACATCCTTGTCCTACCCATCGTTGTATTTTGATACTTTCTGGTGTTTTTCATTCAGAGCTGATCACAGCGACTTGATTCCAATAGAGGTTCTTTATTATTCTGACATGTTGTTCATTGAGCTGACTTTCTTTCTCATCTTTTCGTGCCTCACCCTGTCAAACGCCCTCTCGTAGTCAATAAATTGCATATACATTTTTTTGTTCATATCCAAACATTTTTGTATTATTACATTTACCGCGAGTGCCCATTCCATTTCGAAATCCAAACTGATTTTGTCGGGGATATTTTGACAGAATGCCGAAATGACCGTCGATACACAAATATAATTAAACATATATATTAAAACGCCACAGCTAGCATTAGAATAGGAGAGAGGCAAACCCAGAAATTCCGAGTACAACGCTGTTCAAGCTGTTCACAACACTCCTGGAATACGTATGTAAAAGGGCTCACCGACAATGGAATCAATATAAATGGAGAAAAGCTCAGTCATCTGAGGTTTGCAGATGACATTGTGCTAATAGCTGATCGGCTAGATGAGGCTACGGAAATGATGAACGAGCTTTATGTTTCATCGTTAAGAGTGGGATTGAAAATAAACATGTCAAAAACTCAAGCATAGACAAATCTCGTTACTAGTGGAAACATGTACGTAGGAACAACAGCCATAGACCAGGTAACTTCTACGTCGTATAGGGCTGACTTGGGCAGCTTTCGGAAAGTTGAGTTGTGTTTTCAAATCTAACCTCCCAATATGCCTGAAGAAAAAGACCTTTAACCAATGTGTGTTACCGCGGTGTTGACCTACGGCGCAGAAACGCTAACCTTGACAAGGAGAACCGTGCAAAAGATCCGAGTGGCTCGAAGGGCGATGGAACGTGTGATGTTGGGGGTTTCTTTGAGAGACAAGATCCCAAACCGCGAAATAAGACTAAGGTAGCTGATGCTGTTGAGAGAATAAATGGAATTAGGCAGGCTACGTCGCTAGAATGACGGCTAACAGATGGGCGAGGCGGCTACTGGAATGGCGACCAAGAGACGAAGCATATCGAAACAGGGGCCGGCCACCAACACGATGGACTGATGACATAAAGCGCGCCAAACAAATTGGATGAAAGCGGCACAAAACCGATGCGAATGGAAAGTGATGAGGGTGAACTATGTTCAGCAGTGGACACGAGAAGATTGAGTGATGATTTTGTCCGGGAATCAAAACGCGTGTCACCTTAAAAATCTGTTGTAGAAGTTCGAAATTAAATTAACGCATATTTTTTCCGTTTGCCCCAGTATTTATTGTACTTTCTAATTTAAAATATATTTAGTTGCATCATTGCTTTTAAAATAATGTTGTTATCTTCAACACAGACCTTTGACTGCTGTTATCAGTGCGTGGCACGTTGACTTATTAAATTGTATGTTAATAACAATTTAGTTTCAAAACAAAATGACGCCGGTTTTAGTCGACGTATCTTCTTCAAAAGAATCGAACGTATTTACTTAATCAGATACTTAAATCGATCAAATCGGAGAAATGTTGGAGTTTAATCGCCCATTTTCAGACAGAATTGTAACATTTTAACGAGGGTAGCAGTTATTATTAATGGAAACGGCAATACCGTTCTCTGGCTCGGTGTAATTTGACATTTTGGGTCTTGTACGGTATTTTGAACGCAACCGGGACGTTCTGACAAGCGGAAACCATTCGTTTTGTTTATATCGCGTTGAAAATTACTTGATTTTATGAATTACGTATTACGACGATCGTGTTAAAAAAATTGTGCGTATTTAAGAAGCGTTGACGTTACACTCTCGTTAAACAAATGCATCTTCTTCTCCTATCGGAGGTTTGCTATCATCGCAGCTATCCGGACCTTATTGACTGCAGCTCGGAAGAGTTCAACATTGCTACAACTAAACCAGTCCCATAGGTTTTCAAGCCAAGACACACGGCGTCTTCCAATATTTCTCCTTCCACCAATCTTTCCCTGAACTATCACCTGGGGAAGTGCGTATTTGGGTCCTCTCAGTATATGACCTAGATATTGAAGCTTTCTCTTTTTCATGGTGTTAATGACTTCACATTCCTTATTCATCCGATTTAGGACTTCCACATTAGAGATCTTTTCTGTCCAGGGAATACGCCACATTCTACGGTAGCACCATATCTCGAAGTCTTGTAGTTTGTCTGTGTGATTCTTCTTAAGAGTCCATGCCTCCACTCCATACAAAAGCGCGGAAAACACGTAACAACGCAGCATCCTCATCCCAAGTCCAATCTGGTGAACAACTTTTTCATTTTCGTAAATGTTGACCTGGCTATCTCTATTCTCGTTTTTATTTCTCTTGAGACGGCACGTGAAAAAGAATCATGTTAAGTATCTTTTTCGTCTTGAGTAGACGTATATCAATCGATATCACTATAAATAATTCTCTTGAAAAGATTATTTCGATTTAAATGCGCCCAATTGGATACTCGTAGAAAATTTTGTAGTTTAAAATATGACGTTTTATTAACGCCATCTATTGCTAGGTAATTTCACCTCTTGACTTTTTGTATAAAATAGTTTTGTTTTATGTTTCCGCAATCATCTTTTTCTTATAAATAATTTATTTAAAAACTGTCCGATCTGCTCAGACTAACTTTGTCGTTATTATCTTCGCTATTTATTCTCTTAATCATTGCTTGCGCTATACGAAGCATAAAATCTAGCATACGGTACATAATGGCATTATTAACTTTTTTCCATAATTATACGCGTATGTTTTTGCATAATTTATTGTTTACACGAGTTAGAAGGCACGTCAATAAGCCTGAGGTACCTACATTAAATTACTATTACCAGTACCCAAAACAAAAAATACAAATATTTAAAATTACCGCAACAATATGAAATTATCCAAAAAGTTAATTTATCTTTTTTTTATATTCGTTTGAATAAAAGGCTTTACATTCTTAACTTCCAGTAGAAAGTTATAATAATGGGTGCGATTTTGCGAATCCCGAATTTTGACATATCTCCACATTACAAGGCCCCCAGACTCGAATACAATAGTTTTTAAGTGGACGTCTGTATGTATGTGTGTACGTATGTTCGTATGTGCGTTTACCATTTTTTTCAGTTTTTTTATTCTCCATAAAAAACAGCTTAACCGATTTTGCTGAAAATCTAATCAGTTTTAAGTTACGTAATTATGCGTCGAATGCAATTGGTCCCACGTCGATATCATATTTTGTTCTTGAGATAATCAAGACGAAAAGTAATTTCAAAAATTTACAATTTTTTTCAGTTTTTTTATTCTCCTTAAAAAACAGCTTAACCCATTTTGGTGAAAATCTAATCAGTGCCAAGTTGCGTAATTATGCGTCGAATGCAATTTATCCCACGTCGATATCATTTTTTGTTCTCGAGATAATCGAGAAGAAAAATAATTTCAAAAGTTTACCATTTTTTCAGTTATTTAAATCTCCATAAAAAACAATTTAACCAATTTTGCTGAAAATCTAATCAGTTTTAAGTTGCGTAATTATGCGTCGAATGCAATTAGTCGCACGTTGATATCATTTTTTGTTCTCGAGATAATCGAGACGAAAAATAATTCCGAAAGTTTACTCTTTTTATCAGTTTTTTAATTCTCCATAAAAAACAGCTTGACCAATTATGCTGAAAATCTAATTATTTCTAAGTTGCGTAATTATGCGTCAAAAGCAATGGGTCCCACGTCGATATCATTTTTGTTTTTGAGATAATCGAGACGAAAAATAATTCCGAAATTTGACTATTTTTTTCAGTTTTTTAATTTTCCATAAAAAATAGCTCGACCAATTTTCCTAAATATCTAATCAGTTTTAAGTTGCGTAATTATGCGTCGAATGCAATTAGCCCCACGTCGATATCATTTTTTGTTCTCGAGATAATCGAGACGAAAAATAATTCCGAAATTTTACTATGTTTTTCAGTTTTTTAATTTTCCATAAAAAACAGCTTAACCAATTTTGCTAAAAATCTAATCAGTTTTAAGTTACGTAATTATGCGTCGAATTCACATAGTCCCACGTCGATATCATTTTTTGTTTTTGAGATAATCGAGACGGAAAATAATTCCGAAATTTGACTATTTTTTTCAGTTTTTTAATTTTCCATAAAAAATAGCTCGACCAATTTTCCTAAATATCTAATCAGTTTTAAGTTGCGTAATTATGCGTCGAATGCAATTAGCCCCACGTCGATATCATTTTTTGTTCTCGAGATAATCGAGACGAAAAATAATTCCGAAATTTTACTATGTTTTTCAGTTTTTTAATTTTCCATAAAAAACAGCTTAACCAATTTTGCTAAAAATCTAATCAGTTTTAAGTTACGTAATTATGCGTCGAATGCACATAGTCCCACGTCGATATCATTTTTTGTTTTTGAGATAATCGAGACGGAAAATAATTCCGAAATTTGACTATTTTTTTCAGTTTTTTAATTTTCCATAAAAAACAGCTTGACCAATTTTGCTAAAAATATAATCAGTTTTAAATTACGTAATTATGCGTCGAATGCAATTAGTCCCACGTCGATATCATTTTTTGTTCTCGAGATAATCGAGACGAAAAATAATTCCGAAAATTTACTATTTTTTACAGTTTTTTAATTCTACATAAAAAACAGCTTGACCAATTGTGCTAAAAATCTAATCAGTTTTAAGTTGCCTAATTATGCGTAGAATGCATTTGGTCCCACATCGATATCATTTTTTGTTCTTGAGATAATCAAGACGAAAAGTAATTCCAAAACTTTACAATTTTTTTCAGTTTTTTGATTCTCCATAAAAAACAACCAAATCGATTTTGCTGAAAATCGAATCAGTTTTAAGTTGCATAATTATGCGTAGAATGCAATTGGTCCCACGTCGATATCATTTTTTGTTCTCGAGATAATCGAGACGAAAAATAATTCCGAAAATTTACTATTTTTTACAGTTTTTTGATTCTCCATAAAAAACAACCTAATCGATTTTGCTGAAAATCTAATCAGTTTTAAGTTGCGTAATTATGCGTCGAATGCAATTGGTCTCACGTCGATATCATTTTTTGTTCTCGAGATAATCGAGACGAAAAGTAATTCCGAAAATTTACACTTTTTTTTCAGTTTTTTGATTCTCCATAAAAAACAACTTAATCGATTTTGCTGAAAATCTAATCAGTTTTAAGTTGCATAATTATGCGTAGAATGCAATTGGTCCCACGTCGATATCATTTTTTGTTCTCGAGATAATCGAGACGAAAAATAATTCCGAAAGTTGACTATTTTTTTCGGTTTTTTAATTCTCCATAAAAAACAGCTCGACCAATTTTCCTAAATATCTAATCAGTTTTAAGTTGCGTAATTATGCGTCGAATGCAATTAGTCCCACGTCGATATCATTTTTTGTTCTCGAGATAATCGAGACGAAAAATAATTCCGAAAATTTACTATTTTTTACAGTTTTTTGATTCTCCATAAAAAACAACCTAATCGATTTTGCTGAAAATCTAATCAGTTTTAAGTTGCGTAATTATGCGTCGAATGCAATTGGTCTCACGTCGATATCATTTTTTGTTCTCGAGATAATCGAGACGAAAAATAATTCCGAAAATTTACACTTTTTTTTCAGTTTTTTGATTCTCCATAAAAAACAACTTAATCGATTTTGCTGAAAATCTAATCAGTTTTAAGTTGCATAATTATGCGTAGAATGCAATTGGTCCCACGTCGATATCATTTTTTGTTCTCGAGATAATCGAGACGAAAAATAATTCCGAAAGTTGACTATTTTTTTCGGTTTTTTAATTCTCCATAAAAAACAGCTCGACCAATTTTCCTAAATATCTAATCAGTTTTAAGTTGCGTAATTATGCATCGAACATCGAACTGTGCATTGAAGTGTTAAATAAACAACCAAAAATTGGTTTAATTGTGTATTTTATTAATGATCAACAGTATTATAAAGTTTTAATAAAGATTGTGAAATAGCCAATCCGCCATTTTGAATTCTTCATCGCCATCTTGTTACCTTTCGGTGTTCGTTTTTGTAAGAACTGAGATACTTACGAACAATTATTTCCTCACCTTACCATTGAAGAATCTCACTTTTTAAGTATTGTCGCTCGTCCAAATCATCCACCGTCCAACATCAACTTTCCACCTCGCTGTAATCCATTATAAGAGCTTTGATGTCTTCTCTAGCGTCTTGAAATTCCTCTTCTTCCATTCCCTCTCCAATATAGTGGTGTACGAACGCTCTTTTGGCGAACATCACGTTAAATTTTTGAAGGATTCTCTGCCACGCCGTTTTGATTGACGTGCTGTTGGATATCATGGTCACGGCTCTTTGAACTCTCGCCAAATCACCGCCCGGTACGGCGACGGGCGGCATGTAGTTGATACCCACCTTGAATCCCGTGGGACTCCAATCCACGAACTGTATTGACCGTTTACTCTTAACGTTGACAATGGCGTTGTTGACGTCAGTAGGCGTCACGTCTCCGCGGTACAGAAGACAGCACGAGATGTATTTACCTGCGCAATAAGTTTAAATCAAAAACAGCGAAACTTTTGAGGAAAAATCGTACCGCTTCTCGGGTCGCATTTTACCATTTGGTTGGAAGGCTCGAAGCAGGAGTTCGTCAACTGAGCCACTGACAACTGTTCATGGAAGGCTTTATTCGCAGGCACGAACGGCGCGTAAGTAATCAAGGGGTAATGTATTCTCGGATACGGCACCATATTCGTTTGGAATTCCGTTAAATCCACGTTTATGGCTCCTTCGAATCTTAGAGAAGTAGTCACCGACGATACCACCTGCCCCAAGAGTCTGTTCAGATTGGTGTAAGTCGGACGAGGCGTGTCTAGATTCGATCCTTAAACAGCAATATTAATTTACGCTTGGAAATAATCGAAGTATAGCGAAAGCCATATAAAGTTGCGTTCACGTCATCGTCGTGAACATTTGCAGCGTTGTCAGATTGTTCATGAAATATGAAAATTAACAGAAAATAACTGAAGTAAACGTAAATGTAGGAAATTTCGCAATATATGAAATAAAAACTACAAAATTATCGAATAGATTTCACGGAGTAAGGAATTCGACAATGAAAGTGGTAAGGTCAGTACTGAGTTACCAAATAATAATTATAATAATAATAAAAACACAAGAACATATAGTTACGCCTTTTTCCCGTAGGGGTAGGCAGAGACCACTTTCTTCCACTTGCTAAGGTTTTACACACATTTTTTGCTTTCTCTACTTTCATCAGTGCTCTCATACATGCTCGTCGGTTGTTGGTACTCTTGACCTGGCCTTTCTTTAAAACAATGTTGATCTGATCGAGATCGATGTTCGCCGAGGTCGACCTCTACCGACTTGTCCATTTACACTCGCCTTATAAATTTATTTCGTCAATATTCTTTTATCCATCCTTTCAACGTGTCCAAACCATTTAAGCATTCATTTAACTATCTTTGTAACCACATCTTCTTTTACGCCTCAACTATTATATAATATCTCACTATTTTTTACTTTATTTAACCGAGTCACTCCGGCTATACTTCTCAGACTACTCATCTCCGCAGGATTAATCCTATTTTCATGCTTCTTCTGCCAAACCCAACATTCACTACCATACATAAGTGTAGGAACCAACACACCTCTATGCACCGCCAGTATAAAGATATGCAGTGCCCCATTTATTAATTTTCCTGCCAACACCCTTCGCTTAATGCCACTGTCATACTTTCCGTCTTTCGTAAACTTTGAACCCAAGTACACAAATTCATTTACTTGTTCCACTCTTTCGCCCTTAATCAGAACTTCACAGTTTGTCATGTTTTCTTCCCTTTCAAAAACCATTACTTTCGTTTTGCTTACATTTATTTTCATCCCTTTGATTTTCAGGACATCACGCATAACATCGCCTGCAACTCCTCTTTAGATGACGCTAATATGACTTGATCATCGGCGTAAAGAAGGCATTTGACGATCAAATCATTCATTTTCAATCCATACGCAGTCTCTTTAAAAAATTTTAAACAATCGTCTATGTATAAGTTAAACAGCCATGGCAAAGCCACACATCCTTTTCGATGCTAAACCATTCCGTGTAGGCTCCGTTTATCCTGACCAAAGCAATGGAATCCTCGTAAAGTGATTTCAGTGCTCGTATTAAACTACCACTCACTCCATACATAGACAATGTAGACCACAATTCACTCCTCACCACTCTGTCATAAGCCTTTTCCAAGTCTATAAAAGCGCAGTAGACCTTCTGACTTCTAGCACCAAGAATTTTTCGTCTATACCTCGTAATAAAAAGACCTGATCCATACATCTCCTTCCTCTTCTAAATCCTGCTTGCACATCCCATATCATCTTCCCAGTTTGATTTTAATCAATAACTTTGCATACAGTTTGCCGACTATGCTGAGTAAACTAATACCTCGGTAGTTCTTACAGTCCTGCTGCGAACCTTTTCCCTTGTAAAGCGGCACGATAACGGCCTTGCACCAGTCGTCTGGTACGCTAATACTCCTCCAACAAAGGTTAAAAAGCCGGTGCAGCAGACTAGCTACCACGTTTTCTCCAGCCTTCAGAATTTCAACTGTTATACTTTCGTACCCAGCAGCTTTACCCAATTTTATACTGTTTAACGCTTCCACAATTTCTGTCGTACTAATTTCACTTTTATTGCAACTTTTACTCATGTCTCACAAGCAATAAAATAAAATATGTTTTAATGAACGTATTTTCAAAGACAAAAACTAACATTAAAAAAATCAACACGTGCAATGTAGACAGAATAGGAACTAGACAGATTCAAATTCTAGTTAATTTTTTAAATCTGATTCAACATTAGTGTTGTCACTCTCTTCACTATTAAAATTTATAACTATCGGACTAATTTCTGGGCGATCAAATGTTCTTTCCCTCTCGTATCATTTAAATATTTTTCTTGCGGTATGTTGTGTAGAATTTTTCCACATATATGGAGCAATCACGTACAGCGCCTCATGCCACATGTTTAGGCAGTTATTCGCAATGTAACCAACCCTACCAATGTGCCTATTGTAATAATTTTTCGCTATGCCCCGAATTAATTCTTCTTCTTCTTCTACTTGTTAGAGATCTAGATGATCTGTTGATTCCGGACTTGCCTCTGTAATATTTCCTGAGATGTGGACTGCCAGCTGTCTCTCCATCTCTTTGGTAATCTTCCGGGTGAACGGGTTCCTGCTCGTTTACCCTCTAGTAAAATGCGTGGTAGTCTATCGTCGGTCAATCTCTTCACGTGGTTATACCATTCTCTTCTCCTCTGCCTTCCCCATCTCACCACATCTTGTACGTCGCATTGTGCTCTAATGTCAGTGTTTCTTACGTGATCTCTTCTTGTTTTCCCGGCTATTGTTCTCAGTACTGACATTTCGGCGACTCGTAGCGTCCTTTTGGTCTTGTTGGTATCCTCTCTCGCTTTTATACCATATGTCATTATTGGCCTGACGCAGGTCTTATATATTTTGATTTTACTCTCCTTTCGCATAGAAGGATTAGCACATACAGTTTCACTTAGACATCCTGATATAGTGGCTGATTTGTTAATTTGGTTTCTCAGGTCTTTTACCGGGTCGTGAGCGCTGGACATATCTATGCCCAGGTATCTAAATTGCATGACCTGCTCTATGGGTTTATCATCTATTACCTGCCTGCATCCCATTGGCTCCTTAGCGATGGTCATGGTTTTCGTTTTACCTATGGATATATCCATATTGAGTTGCTGACTGATCTGGTAGAACTTAAATAACTGTCTCTGTAGGTCATTCTCACTTTCTGCGAATATTGCAGCGTCGTCGGCGTAGCAGATCGTGCTGATAGCCCTATTGTTTACGCTGTATCTCGAATTCACGGATTAACTTATTAATTCAATAAGGTTAAATACGCAATGGTAACGAGAAAGAGGTAAAACTTTGAGTCCAAACCGTTCTGCAATATCGTTCACTATATACTTGTTTATTTCTAAAATAAAAACAAAAAAATGTTTAAAATAAATGACAACAGTTCTGTTTTCAACATCATGTGGGAATGGGGAATGTTTTTACTGTCAACCACTCCTGAGTAGCACTTTTTAACCATCCTGTATTCGGAGTTTTGTGCAATAACATGCTGTGATAAGGTGCATTTTCAAGTACAATTAGAGAAGGATTCTCCAAGTTTTGCAGCAACTGATATTCAAACCATTTTAAGAAATTCGTTCATTTCCTTATAATAATCACTGAGTTGAGTTTTTGAACAAAATATCGCTTTAGCACCGTTTATAAATCCGTTCTCGTTTCCAGCGTCGAGTATAATATATCTGCAATGATATTATTTAAATGTTCATGTAACAACTCATGTTTTTTAATGCAACAAACCTTTTGCCATCCGGTATAGTGGTTTTAACATGCTCGATATCTTCATTTTGCCAAGAATGACCAATTGGGCCATTTTGAAATATCCAAATATCTTCATCCACTTTGACCCAAGTTCTTTGAGCAACCTTTTTAAAGAAGTGGTAATATCATGATTTTTAAAACAGCAGCTACTCGCTAAAATAATACAAATTTTCGTAAAGTAAAGTAATGATATGTTATTCGCATATTACCTCATGCTCAGCATTTAAGGGCAACAAAGGGCCATTATTATTCCTTTCCTGTTCAAAATAATTAACTAATGAAGCCGCAATTTTTTTGCATCGACTAAACAGCTATACAGACGAACAAATACACGAGAACAAATACTAAACGTCCGAATACTTATGGAGAAGGCCAGGGAATACTATGCACCCATGTATATGTGTTTTGTCGACTACGAAAGAGCGTTCGACAATGTAAAATCTACTGATCTAGTAAATCTTATAAAAAAGTTTTATGAACAAAGTAGAGCAGTCGTCAAAATTGACAATCGTATTTCCAGAACAGCAGATATCAAAAAGGGAGTTGGACAAGGGTGTATTTTATCACCTCTCTTGTTTAATATATATATACGGAATGTTTAATGAGAGAGATACTTGATGAGTGGGAAGGAGGCTTTGCCATAAATGGGAAAAAATTTTCAAATCTTAGATATGCTGACGACACTCTTCTGATCTCTAACTCAGCAGAAGAACTTACAGACTTGATACAACGACTCGGGAGAACATCAAAAGAGTATGGTCTAAAAATCAACTATGCCGAATCAAAAGTATTGGTAGTTGATAGATCGGATGAGACAGCAAACAGACATCACATTGCCAACTGTGACGTGGTAGATCAGTTTGTTTATCTGGGTGTGTCAGTGCTGAACGAGATATATATAACTCGTCACGACTGATTGTCCAGGGCAAACCCCTTGGCAAAAGGAAACGCGGACGCTCCCCATCTAGATCGACAGACATTGTATCAAAAGTAACCGAGCGTCCACTAGTGGAAGCCATTAGAACTGCTGCTGACCGTGGGAGATGGCGAGAGACTGTAAGAAGAGTTCTGAGTAATAACACCTGACATTAACTTGTGATCACTACTCGCCGTTCTCGACGTTACACTAAGAAGTATACAGCTGTTTGGGAATTCTGACAATCATAGAAAAAAAAGCTTTGTTGTTTTGAAAAAAACAGTTTTTATTATAAATTTTTTTCACGAGAAAACTTGGAAACCCAGGAAAAATCGATGACACTACGTGTAGAAAAGTCGCAAACGACGCAGCAACATGACAGTATTTCTGGCAGTGACTATTTTACCGTGATTAATTGGTGGCTTCTTTATGAAAATTTTAGCGCAAAATTTTACATTGAGGGACGTCTAAACCCAAAAAAGCTATATTGCACTAGCTGACCCGGCAAACGTTATTTTGCCATATAAATAATTTCCTAGTAATTTCTAGTGTAGACAAAAAATAGCTTACTTATTGTAAGTATGTATGTATGTTAGAATGTGTATATTGTATGTATGTAAGAATGTGATTGTCGTTGTTCTAATCTTCTGACTTCATTGCGTTCAGCTCGTGTATCTTCTGGCTCTTCTTGATGCAATTGCGCCATTCTGACACGTGCATCAGTATTTTGTTGCTGGATTTGTTCTTCTGTTCTTTCGGATCTGCTATTTCGCAAGTTTCGAGCTTTACTTGTACTGCGGCTCAAATCAGCCCCTTTGCGTTTTCTTGGCATTGCTCACCGTACAAAACATACATAAATAGAATTAATGAAATTATTTAATGATGAAAAATGTTAAAAGTATAATTAGGGCCAGGATTTTTGCCGCAGTTTTGAAATGATTAGTTTTAATTTATGAAATTATAACAAAAATATAAGTTTTAGGGAAAATTTTTTCAAACAAAAGTAAAAAATTAAATTTTATGAAAACATTGTCTCTTATAATTTTTTCATGCAACCAATATTTCCATTGACATTTCAAAATAAAGATCCATGATGATTGATTTTTTGGAAACTATGAAAATCTTAATTGTTCAATTACATTTTTTTAATAAAATTAAATTAAAATTTTATTTTTATAAGATCAACAACATTTTCGATATAAATAAAAAAAAGTATACTTATAACACAAAATCCGTTGTTATTGGAAGCTCGTGTCACGTGTTGAGTACTTTTGAGGTTATAAAATCACTTGATTAACTAATCGTGCAAAATACACTCAAAATTGATAATTTAATTATTATTGATAAAATAGGAATTATTAAAAGTTAATATGAGAGTTACACTGAGATAGCAAAATAATAATTGTCAACGTTACTACTACACTTGATGCATAAACAATAATGATGGCCGACAACTGTGTAGGGAGTGAGAAAGAAAGGAGACCGGCTTCGTTCTCATCCCTATTCCGTGCTGTTTACTGGGTCAGAAGTGACACCTGTAGACATCTGGCGGGGATAACTAATTAAATGACGATTGATCAGTTTACGACCGGAGAGGAAAAATGATTAAATTACTAAAATGGCTATTAAAAAATAAGGGTTGATCGTAGAAGGGTGAAAATTGAGGATTGTATGTATTTTTGTATGCTGTATCATAAAAAAATAGAAATTAAAAATTTTGTCTAAAAAATAAAAAAAAAATTTAGGGGTGGACTACCCCTAACATATAGGGGGATGAAAAATAGATGTTGGCCGATTCTCATAGATACCGGATAAGCACAAAAAATTTCATCAAAATCGGTCAAGCCGTTTCGGAGGAGTATAGCAAATTCAAGTATATACACTTCTCTATAGAAAAGTAGCCACACATGCAACAGAATTACGACCTTGGTGACGTGAACGCAACTTTATTTGGCTTTTGCTATGTGTTAATTTACATTTTCTTGGGGGAACATCACTTTAGGACGTCACCTACGAGGTACTGGACAAAATTATTAGTTATGGACTCGGAGGAAATTTGCAGAACAGAATAAAATATTCAAAGATTATTTCGAATATTACAATAAAAGTATGACACACTCACCCAAAATATCATGAACTGCCTCGTTATCCATAAGAAAGCAAATGTCTTCGTACTCGATGGATGAGTTCGTCGTCAACACGCTGTTGTAGGGTTCCACTATGATCGTCGATATTCTAGGCGATGGAAAAACAACGAACTCCAGAATATTGACCTTGGTATAGGACGCCGCCAGATTTTGCAAGAACAAAGAGGTGAAGCCTCCTCCGGTACCACCTCCGTAAGCTCTGAAGATGATGAAACCCTTGTAATAAAAATACGATTATGATGGTTCCTCTAGCGTACTTGAAAAAGGTGATCTTAGAGTCGAACCCATAGTTACCTATTACCTATTACTCCAAAAGCAGCTTTTATAGAAATTAAAACAAATATAAATGATAATAAATTATACTTTAAAAAAATCAAAAAACACGTTGTTAAAGTTAATCAAACTAAAAAGTAAAAAATAATTCTTAACATAGGAATAAAATTACTGACGAGAAAATTAATGTCACTGTTCTAAAAGCGTGGGGTGCTTGGTATTTTTAAACTAAAACTGCGTTTCGGAATGAAAGCATCCGACGCTTTTAGAACAATGACATTAATTTTCTTGTCAGTAATTTTATTCTTATGCTAAGAATTATTTTTAAACTATAATTAATTTTAGTTCGATTTGTTTTACTCACAAAAAAAATTATGTATTAAATGATAAAAGCACAAAACCCTACTGTGGGTACCTGGGCGCCAGGGGGTGGAGGCAAACGAAAAAGCCGACACCCTTGCAAGACAGGGGGTCAAATCTGCGTTCACTGGACCAGTACAGGTCTTTGGAGTCACCACAAGTGGTGAAGGCGTTTCTACCTAAACCGTCGAGAAACACAACCAAGCAGATCCTAGAATGGAGCAGAAATTACCTGCGAATTCTAACGGGACTGCTTACAGGACACTGTCGTCTAAGATACCACCTCGGAAGGATAGATCTGAACCAACAAACGGACTGTCGGTTTTGCTGCGTGGAAGACGAAACTGCTGAACATGTACTATGTTCATGCCCCGGCCTGGGAAGAATAAGGTTCAACATATTTGGTTACACCAACCTAGAACCTATAGATTTGCCACGTCTTTTTTTGGTTCTCTAAAGAGTACTCTGCTAGTGGTCTCTCTACTGGCAAATTATGCCCGAGCTCAGCCGTAGAGGGTAGAAAAAAATATAAATATAAAAGTGAGCCGCGCCACCGACTTAGACGGTACAAGCCGGAAACCCCTAGGTCTTGTAGGCACCAGCAGAGCCACGCGAAAAACAACAAACAATTATGGTGAACTAGATAAATAAAACTATATTTACAATTAATGCAATATATTAATTAAGTAAAAATGATGTTCTGATCTTTTACAATAAATTCTGTATTTTCGTAAAGTGGTTTAAACGAATTTAATACACTTTTCTAAAAATGATATTTAAATTAATTATAACAATCTTCCAGACAGTAATAAAAACCTAATGAGGTACAAAAGAGAATTAAAATAAAAAAACAAAAAAAAAAAAAACAAAATGAAAATGTTCACAATATTTAAAATTTCGAAAATAATTGGTTTTATATAGAATTCCTGATGGCAAAAGATTAACACAAAAAAAAGGAATACAAAATAAATGGACTTGCAACAAGAATAATATTTTAAAACCCTCACACTAACCACATAAATTATATTCGGTAATATATAAATTCAGATTCAACTGGGAGCAGGTACAAATTTAATGAAAATAACTTGTTACTTTTAAATTATTGAAAACACTTAGATCAAGCACATAATAACTGATAAGTTGATAAAATTAAATTCAATACCATGTAACCAAGTGAAAACTTCACTGAGACGTCACGGTAACATCGATGATCCAAGAACCGAAACACCAAGTAGTATTATCATAATAATTTCTGCTAAAATTACCAGGCAAGTCTTTATAACACTGAAATTTATCGTCGATGTGGATGGAACGGCACGTGGTACTTCACGATGGCTTCACTTCATCAAATCCCACACGTGGTGATTTTAACTCGACCCCAATAACCAAAATTATCCACCACATAGGCGCGACAGAATGGTCAAGTTAAAAATTAAATGGTTTATCTTCCTAATCCAATTAAGATGGCCCAAATACAGCCAGATATGAAAGAAAAACCGTAGAAGTTCCGCTCACGTGTTAATATCAAATTCTTCCAAAGACTCTCAACCGACTTCCTCCACTGACACCAAACGACTCCCAGACCGGATATCAGAAAATCACCCGGGACACGCGTCAGCCAACCTTTGCACGTCTAAGTTCCTAGTTCATAATCGCGTTCGTCCGCATTAATTGCCAGCCCATTCACACAGAAAAGCAAACCAACAATAATATATCTGACAACACACGACAATCGAGGCCAATAATCAAGGCGAAGTCTAATAACAGAGACACCCACTTAATCCCCATCGATTAGCAAAAATGTCACAGCTATTAATAATCGAATTCTATTACTACTAGATAGACAACATTATATACAACGAACCAAATACGGTATGCAAAGCTAATTACGAACGCCAGACTATCATAATAATGAAACGGCAGATGGAAAAAAAAATAGGCACGTGACAGATTTCAAAAAAATCCTACCCTATACAACCATGAACTTCGTGAGAAGGGCTGGATTATGCGGTGAACTGTAACCTCTAGGGGTGAGCCACAATAGACCTACTAAAGTTCGCAGTGGAGGAGGTACCACGACCCACTCACATGATACCTAACCTAAACTAACCCTCTCTGGAGAGTACACGTTATAAATAAAGTAAAGAGCTGGGTATAAAATATAAAAAGTTGTATTGGCTGTTGGGAAGAAACTCCGAGCTGTCCACTTGGTCCGGTTGGTCCAAAATCCTCATGATTAGAATAGATTCAGCACGAAAACAACAAATGTAATCTATGTGGCGGAACTCCACATGAAACCATCCAACTTTTTACCTGCCCAGCCAAACTATACTACTACTTATACTACCAAACCTATGGTTGAATACAGTCAAAGTGCAGAGTTTCTGGGACTCTTGACAATGGCGGCGTAACACGTGAAGCTGCTGCTACCTTAACAACAACTGATTAGGACCTTAATTTTTAAGAATTTTCACCCTAGATAAGTTAGGTAAGAATAAAATTGGTTGTTGATCTTCTGGATCAGTTTGTAATTGTAGTATTTTCTTACCTGCATGTTACCGCATTCCTCGACAACTTTCCTGGTTCTGTCTAACGCCAAATCGAGCATTTCCGTACCGATTCCGTATTTTCCTCTGGCGTAATTATTGGCGGCGTCCTCTTTGCCAGTGAGTAGTTGATCGGGATGAAAAAGTTGCCTGTAATAACCGGTTCGTATTTCGTCTATAACAGTTGGCTCCAGGTCGATCATAACCACTCTGGGGACCGCTTGGCCGGTGCCGCTGATACTGAAAAAGGGGCTGTAGCTATTATCGGCAAAACTGGGATTGTAAAGCGTTCCATCGACTTTGATACCGTGTTCCAGGCAGTACAGTTCCCAACACGCGTTCGCTATTTGAACGCCAGCTTGACCTATGTGGATTTGGACTATTTCTTTTCCGGGCATTGTGTATTACAAATATTTTGCGGGACATATTATATACTTGAATTTTGAAATCATGTCGATGATGATGATGATTTTTTTTTGATGGGGTTATTTTGACAATCACATCATGTCAAAATATTTTAATTCAAAGGTGTCATCGGCTCGGGATAGTTGTATGTCCCTGAAAGTGTATTGAATTAAGGTGGCGTTACTGTCGCAGAATACTTTTTACTTCTTCTTCTTCAAGTAGCACTACAACCCTATGTGGGTTTTATTCAGCTTATGGCGTATACAAACATACATAAAAAATAAAATGTATAAAAACAGACAAAATTGCTTGTAGTTATAATCACAGCTCCATATCTAGTTGGTTAATCCAATGGATGGCCTGAGGTGTTGCATGCAAAAAGTCAAAAGTTGTGCCAGAAAATGCCCATCATCACTCAGCTATAGTAGTCCACTGCTGAACATAAGCCTCTCGTTTATTTTGCCGCTCTGCTCTATCTTGAACCATTTGTATCCAATTACCACAGATTCTTTTGATGTCATCGGTCCATCGTGTGGGGGGGCGCCCTCTACTACGATAAGCTTCGTGCCTCGGACGCCACTCCAATAGTTTTTTAGACCATCTTCTGTCAGTTCTTCTAGCTACGTGGCCAGCCCAGTTCCACTTTAAAGTTGTTATTTTTTCGATTACATCCATAACACCTGTTCTTTGGCGAATAATCTCATTTGGTATTCGGTCTCTGAGGGAGATACCCGGAAAATGCCCGGTTGAATCTAATTATGTCTTGGTGGATCGGTAAGTCTAGGTTTTTGGCTGACCTTTTTAAACTCTCGGACTAATATCTGCTTCTCATTGTTTGGTTGAGAACGGTATCCACTTCACTAACGTGAGGACTGTTTAGCCAGACTGATGCGCAATATTCGGCCGTAGGAAACACCAGGCTGAGTGCAGACGTGCGCAGTGTTGAAGCGTCAGCTCCCCAGGTCGACCCCGCTAGTTTGTACAGAATATTGTTGCGAGTTCTCAATTTCGCTGACAGGTGTGTTAGATGTTTGTTAAAGGTGACGGTGCGATCTAATGTAACTCCGAGGTATTTGGGATAGTGGTTGTGGCGTAAAATACTATTGTTAAAGATGATGTGGGTGGCTTGAAGCACAATTTGCCTCCATCGACTTCTACCTAGCTTTGTTTCCTGTTCGTTTTCAATGCCCATTTTCCGCATATCCGATAGAACATTGTCTGAGCGTTTTTCTAAAATGTTGACGAGGTTTCTGCAAATGGCTCTGTTTCGTTTTCGATTAGCCATCCTATATGAATGTTTTCAGAAGCTAGGGAATATTTCTTTTTTTAATAGAAAGGTTAAACAGGGAGCAAATCGAATTTTTTAATCAGATGCGAAGGGACCTCACCTGGACCAGTTTTTAAGGTAGTGAAAGTATGACTTCTTTAATGTCTACGGTGTAGGTGCAATTGTAGACAGCGTTATTCAAGATACAACGTGGAATTTTATTACCGATTGTATCTTTATGGACTGTTGAAAAATAGTCTTCATTGGAATTTTATAGCAGACTTATTATTTAAAGCCATGTGATATGGAAGAATAATATATTTGCATCATTGATGATGAACTTTCGGAAATGACAGTGGTCGGCAGAAATGTTATTCTTAGTTTTTTCTTTGATAACAGTCCTCGCGTACGTTTTTACATTGTTCTCTGTGATATTGAAACCGCTGATATACTTCAACATTTATGCTGGTATATCTTTCGGTCGGTAATTTTACTCTGTTGAGTATAAAGAGGAAAGCCGGGCACCGCAAGCTTTGAAAAAGTCGTTGTTTTTTAGTTTTTTATTGTTTTTCTTTTATGTATCTTGGATTACTAGCGGAAACGGCAGACGTATTGAATATTAAATATGTTATTAGACTGCGTACTAATCATATACGGTGTTTTCATTTCAAACCAGCCAGTCCAAATAACTTTTGAATTGGCGTAAACGTAAGAAAAACGAAAAACACGTCGAACTTTAAATCAAGCGAAAAGTTTAAAAATTTTATTTTGTAGTTTCCAAGTAGCACCCCTTTAACATCTCCCAACACTTCTTTCAAATGTCAAATAGCAACCCCTACCTTGTGATACATCAAATGAAAACCCAAAAAAAATGCAAATCAGCCACTGTTGCTTAGGTAGAAGTCTTATTACTTTCGAATACATGTCACCGTTTTTGACATTTTGTTTTTTTGTTTTAAAAATATTAATAATATATTTAGTTAATTATTCGTGACGTTAAATTAGGCATTATTTGTAACTGTAGCATATTGAGTTGTTTTAAAATGGTGTATTCTCTGCAAGAACGAATAGAAATAATATTTATTTACGGTCACCAAAGCAAGTGAGCTTAAAGAACAGCTCGAGTTTTTAATGATAGAAAGTCCATCGTAGAGTTCGTACGGAAATTTGGAGAAAAAATAATTCCAGAGTTCTTGACGAAGCTGCACAAGTTAAAGTACTGGGTCATTTTGCTATAGATCCTACCTCGCTAAGTTTAATAGTAACATTCCCAATTTTGTTAGCACCTATACGAAAGGGGTGAGAAGCGATAAAATATAAAAACTATGAAAAACGGCTAATATTAATGTCGATTTAATAGTTTTTGGGGTTGCTGACTTTGATAGTAACATTCTCAATTATGTTAGCATCCATACAAAAGGGGTGGAAAGGGGATGAAACATAAAAACTATTAAAAAAAGCCGATTTATTATCGAATTCGTAGTTTTCGGGGTCGCTGAGTATGATAGTGATATTCCCAAAGCAGGCAAGCCAACGTTCCGGCAGGAAAATGGCTGCCGGGTTCTGCTAGTTTTAATATATTTTTCCTTGTGTGTTTTTTAATTATTTTTTCGTCAACACACTTACATTATTGGTATAATTTAGCGCAATATTGCTTACAATTTTTTGTTAGTTACAATGTTATTTTACATCTTATGTGTTCATATAATGAATAAAAAACATTTATAGTATTACTAAAAATGCAAGGGACACTCCAAAATCTTGTGCACATGCAAATCGCCACATGCATGGGGTATGGTGTGAGAACATGCATTGACCTTATTCTGTTAATCGTGATTATATAACGCCTTTTGTTTGATGACTTGATCCAACTTTTTATGGGGAGGTTTTTTTGACATTCGATATAACTGAGTCCAGTAGTAAGAGTTCTAAATGAGAAATGGGACGGCATGCAGGAGATTCGTGCCAGAATAGATCAAGCTCGTGCTTCGTTCCTGAAGATGCGTAAGGTACTTTGCAGCAGAAATTTAAGCTTGCCTCTGCGCGTCCGAATGCTTCGCTGTTACGTGTTCAGCATCCTGTTTTATGGAATGGAAGCTTGGACTTTGACAGATGCGATGTGCAAAAAATTGGAGGCGTTAGAAATGTGGACGTACAGAGGGCTATTGAGAATCTCTTGGGTAGAAAGAGTGCGTAACACCGAGGTACTTTAACGCCTCGACAAGCAGCTGGAAGTTCTGTTTACACTAAAAAAGCGCAAACTGGAGTATTTCGGTCACATCTTAAGGAATGACAAGTATCGACTTTTAAAGCTTATTATAGAAGGGAAAATCGAAGGACGAAGAGGCCCGGGTAGAAGAAAGATATCCTGCCTAAAAAACTTAAGACAATGGTATAGAGTCAGCACTACCACATTGTTCCGCCGAGCTGTAGACAAGGTTCAGATAGCGCTGATGATTGCCAACGTCCGAGGAGGACGGGGCACCTAAAGAAGAAGAAGAAGTAGAGTTTTGAAATATTTCCTGTCATTTCTCTTTTAGGTTCGTTTTAACTAGTGCATGTATATCTGTATGTGGAATTTTGATTTAATCTAGGTTGTCTGCCATTTCATTCCCCTTTATTACAGAATGACCTTTTATCCATATGCTATGGTAACAGTTTTGTTTAAGAGTTGAATCTCGTAATTATGTTTTAATATTTCTGCTTGTACGTGCACTTTTGCCGTCTGTAAAAATAACATATTTGCTTTTATCATCCATTAAAATGTATTTAAGTGCATGGTATATAGCGATTAATTCAGCCGTGTATATAGAAGCCTCTTGGAGTGATTTAAATTTTTCGGAGTGTTTGCTTCTAAACCTTCTCCTTGATTTAAAATTCAACGTATTTTTTGTTTTTCTTACATTTACGCGTAGCATGAGTCAACTAGTCAACTAACAACGTTATAATTGAGAGAACGTCTTAAAGAAACTTAACTTTTGATGCTGCATATAATATTTTTGAGATTTAGCAAGTGCAGATGAAAATAGAAGTATTTAATAAAATTGCTTTGTTTGCTAACTAAACTCTTCCCCTTTTTGTCTCCATTAACACATTTTCGCAACTAGCAAATTCCGACGTCGTCGGTTTGGTATTCAACTTGAATATTAAACATGCAAAAACTCATTATTAATAGACGAGCTCTTTATAATAGAGACTTTGTACGGTTTATTGTGTAATATGAAGTTTACGAAACCGGCATAACAATGAAACTATATCGCTGCTGAGTATGTTTGCTGGTTCATAAAAAACTATAAAACTAAAATAACAATCCCAAAATAATGGTAAAACAACAGTGGCAATAATTATGATTAAGATTTAAGTTTCCAACCCCTCATGGAAGTGTTGTGACATCCACAAATCAAGAAAAGGCTTTTTAGTTGGTAAATTTTTAAACTTTTATCCCTAAAATTGCAGAAATAAACTGAAAAGTCAGTAGATCTATACTTTACTTTTACAGATCTTAATCAACAATAATAGACGATAATGGATGTAGTAAAATTGCCAAAGAGATTGAGACAGGGTAACGTGTATTATATAACGGTAAGCAAATCTATACGCCGCTTTCCCGTAGGGGTAGGCAGACTGATGCAAGGCCGTTATCGTGCCGCTTTACATGGAAAAAGGTTCGCATTAGGACTGTAAGAACTACCGAGGTATTAGTTTACTCAGTATAGTCGGCAAACTGTACGCAAAAATATTGATTAAAAGAGTAACGAATAAAACTGAGATGATATGGGATGTGCAAGCTGGATTTAGAAGAGGAATGAGATGTTTTTTCATTACGAGGTATGGTCGAAAAATTCTTAGCTAGAAGTCAGAAGGTCTACTGCGCTTTTATAGACTGGTAAAAGGCCTATGACAGAGTGGTGAGGAGTGAATTGTGGTCGACATTGTCTATGTGTGGAATGAGCGGTTGTTTAATACAAGAATTTCACTGCTTCTGTCAGGATAAACGGATCTTACACGGACTGGTTTAACATCGGAAAACGTATGAGACAGGGATGTTTGGCTTCGCCATAGCTCTTTAACTTATACATAGACGATTGTTTAAAAGATTTGAAAGAGAGTGCGTATGGATTGAAAATGAATGATTTGATCGTCAAATGCCTTCTTTACGCCGATGATCAAGTCATATTAACGTCATCTGTAGAGGAGTTGCAGAAGAGTTATGCATGATGCTCTGAAAATCAAAGGGATGAACTTAAAGGTAAGCAAAACGAAAGTAATGGGCTGTAAAAATGAATAGGGATTATAAAAATGAATCCTGACTAGAAAAATTAATCATTTTTAACCTCTAAAGAAAAAATACTACTACAGCGACAAAAACGTGTTTTCGTACTGAAATAGTACATACTTCCAGCTATACAACGCTGCATTTGTTTCCCCCCTACCTCTCTAACGCCTTTTGCGCGCGCAGCCTCGTTATTTAATGGCCAGACCCCGTACGAATTTGGCATAAACCTCCAACCGTTCTGGAATTCCAAAAATGCTGACCAAAGATAGCTATTCATTTTAAAATTATCTATTAATTAGTAGTTATTAATTTTTTAGATTGTTCCACCCTGATTATATATAAAAAGTAAAAATTAAAGTAGGCAGTTATTATGAAACGTTGCCTACCTCCAAGTCCTTGGAGTAACCATACATTATTAAAGTTGTAAACCTTCGTCGTATTCGCATTAATTTTTCTTAACCTCATTTTACGCCAATCATATATTATTCAACTCTCATCGAAAAGTTGATAATATCCCTTTATATATAGAACGTTTAACTACTTGTCTAACTTCATTAAATTATAATTCCTAAAAGCGGAAATACTCGATAGTCTAGCCTATTATCGACGCTGATGATCAATAAATAAACGTGGAATATTTATGAGTCGTGCAAATTTAGTTACTCGTTAAATACAAACTGCTTTCTAGTTTTATTTGATTTCGAAATTATTTGTTAATTTAATAAACAAAAAACATACCACCAGCAATCGTACAAGTACATATGCCGGCAATTTCTATAAACTTAGTATAGAGCTGGCCTCTTTCCACACACCAAGCATGGGGGCTAACCCCTCTTCAAATACACAGCAATGAGATTGAAAATGAATGATTGGATCGTCAAATGCCTTCTTTGCGCCGATGATCAAGTCATATTAGCGTCATCTGAAGAGGAGTTGCAGGCGATGGTTAATGTTATGCATGATGCCCTGAAAATCAAAGGGATGAAAATAAATGTAAACAAAACGAAAGTAACGGTTTTTGAAAGAGAAGAAAGCATGACAAACTGTGAAGTTTCGATTGAGAGAGAAAGAGTGGAACAAGTGGATGCATTTGTGTACTTGGGTTCAAAGTTAACGAGAGATGGAAAGTATGAAAGTGACATTGAGCGAAGGGTGTTGGCAGAAAAACAAATGAATAGGGCACTGCATAGCTTTATGAACAGCCAGAAAGTGTCAAAAAAGACACGTCTGGCTGTGCAGAGTGGTGTGTTGGTTCTTACGCTTATGTATAGTAGTGAATGTTGGGTTTGGCAGAAGAAGCATGAAAATAGGATTAATGCTGCGGAGATGAGTAGTCTGAGAAGTATAGCTGGAGTGACTCGGTTGGATAAAGTAAAGAATAGTGAGATAAGAGAACGCTGTGGTGTAAAAAAAGAGGTGGTTACAAGGATAGACAAAGGAATGCTTACGTTGCTGGACACGTAGAAAGGGTGGATAAAGAAAGATTGACGAAACAAATTTATAAGGCGAGTGTGAATGGACGGAAGTCGGTAGAGGTCGATCTCGGCGAACATATCTCGATCAGATCAACATTGTTTTGAAGAAAGGCCAGGTCAAGAGTACCAACAACCGACGAGCAAGTATGAGAGCACTGATGAAAGTAGAGGAAGCAAAAGATGTATGTAAGAACCGAAGCAAGTGAAAAAAAGTGGTCTCTGCCTACCCCTACGAGAAAAAGGCGTGACTATATGTATGTATGAATAAACAATGAAATTATAATTTTACAGAATATTTTCTTGTATAATTACCAAAACTATAATATGCGAACATAATATGAATTTGATACATTTTCTAATCCCTAAAATATGCAACACATACTAAAGTTACGTGCATTATTTGTTGCATACTTTCCAAAACTGCTATGAAATATGATATTTGTAGGTCAAAATGGCTGCCTTTAATTTTAGTACCGTCGGTCGTCTCACTTACGCCGTATACTTTTTAGGTGTGTAGGCGAATCGTGCCACTCTATCGCTTGCTCTGCGCTCTCGCTTGCACGCTCGGCTCAGACGGAACGTGACAATGAGTCATGCTTTTTCGTGCGTGCAGCCGGCGTTCATCGATTTCTAAGACATTATCACATCAAAAAGAAGTATGGTAACAGCAGTCTTCGATAGCGATATAAAATACAGGGCGATCCATTTGAAATAACTGAGAAATTAATGTACTCAAGTTTCGACTTACACTGTACTCGATTTAATAAATATTCGCAAATTCGTTCGTGTTCATAAACTTTGACAATCATTAAAAAACTTTAGCTTCAATAGATTACTATTCTTATTCCCCTTTTAATTATACAGTCCGTTGAACTTGTTAAGATTTCCGCATAGAATTGGTTATAACTACTTAAATATCCTGTATAACAAGAGGATTTTCATTTTAAGGTAAAATATTGGGTGTTTCGTTTAAAAAAACATAACTTTGATCTGGCACCGCGTTATGAAACACCCTGTAACATTGTAACTAAATTTGAAACGTGAAGCTTAAAGCTGCCCACAATTTTTATACACAACTTTTTTTGGTTTCCTTTATGATAACAGAGCTTTATCACACTAATCAATAGCTTGCATTTTTTTTTAACAGTTAGTACGAAAAATTTCCCTCCATTTTCTCCGCCCGTGGTAGAATCGCTAACTAGACGAATGATGCTTCCGCATTATCGGCCGAGATACGTGTGCATATTTATAAAATGGAGATGCTGTCACACTTCTCGGAGAAGCATTTTACTCAGCGGTGAAGAATTAGGCGTAGACTAAAATGGAATCTGCTGACGGTACATCACGAAGAAGCTCTTTCTTAGCCGTTAGCGACGGCTGACACTTTGTAATCATATGGCACACATGCCCGTTACTTGAGTATGTACAGGGTGTGCACAGTTTATACAGTACGGAGCGAAAATTCATCCCATCCTGACTAAACATTAAGAATGAAGATGCAAACTGTAGTATTCGAGTCTTTTTAACTCTTTACGTTTTAATTACCGTACAGCGAGACGTCAACAAATATGGTGGACTGTGAGTCAAGGCAAAGGCGAAGTTTCTGTCCTTGTAATACAGTTGTGTTGTTGAGGTCTTTTCATTACGAAGTATAGTCGAACAATTCTTGGCTAGAAGTCAGAAGGTCTACTGCGCTTTTATAGACTTGGAAAAGGCCTATGAGAGAGTGCTGAGGAGTGAATTGTGGTCTACATTGTCTATGTCTGGGGTGAGGGGTAGTTTAATACGAGCACTGAAATCACTTTACGAGGATTCCACTGCTTTTGTCAGGATAAACTAGTTTATTATCGAAAAAGGTGTGAGACAGGGATGTGCGGCTTCGCCATGGCTGTTTAACTTATACATAAACAATTGTTTAAAAGATATGAAAAAGAGTGCGTATGGATTAAAAATGAATGATTTGATCGTCAAATGCCTTCTTTACGCCGATGATCAAGTCATATTAGCGTTACCTGAAGAGAAGTTTCAGGCGATATTTAATGTTATGCATGATTCCCTGAAAATCAAAGAGATGAAAATAAATGTGAGCAAAACGAAAGTAATGGTTTTTGAAAGAGAAGAAAGCATGACAAACTGTGGAGTTTCGAGAAAGAGTGGAACAAGTTAATGAATTTGTGTACTTGGATTCAAAATTTAACAGAGATGGAAAGTATGACAGTGACATTGAGCGAAGGGTGTTGGCAGGAAAACAAATGAATGGGGAACTGCATAGCTTTATGAATAGCCAGAAAGTGTCAAAAAAAGGACGTCTGGCGGTGCATAGAGTTGTGTTGGTTCCTACACTTATGTATGGTATTAAATGTTGGGTCTGGCAGAAAAAGCGTGAAAATAGGATTAATGCTGCGGAGATGAATAGTCTGAGAAGTATAGCCGAAGTGACTCGGTTGGATAAAGTTAAGTATAGTGAGATAAGAAAACGCTGTGGTGTAAAAGAAGATGTGGTTACAAAGATAGATAAATGAATTCTTAGATGGTTTGGACACGTAGAAAGGATGGATGAAGGAAGATTGACGAAACAAATTTATAAGGCGAGTGTGAATGGACAAGTCGGTAAAGGTCGACCTCGGAGAACATATCTCGATCAGATCAACATTGTTTTAAAGGGAGGCCAGGTCAAGAGTACCAACAACCGAAGAGCATGTATGAGAACACTGATGAAAGTAGAGGAAGCAAAAGATGTGTGTAAGAACCGTAGCGGAAGTGGAAGGAAGTGGTCTCTGCCTACCCCTATGGAAAAAAGGCGTGACTTTATGTATGTTCTGTGATTTAAGAGAAACATTGGATTATTAAAAGTGAAGTATGATTGAAACGATACAAAGATAATCTAGGATTTGATGTAGAATCTGGTTAAAATAGTGAGCAATATTTATGGCTGGGGTATTTACCTGATGATATCGTTTGTGAAGAAGGAAAACCCTGTATGTTACGGAAAATGAAATATCTATTTGCTGGTAATAATTGAAATTATGTTTTAAACCGTGTTTTTAACCCTTAAATGCATATTGTTGCAAAGTTGCAACGTTCCAATATATTACAAGTAAAATTTAGTTCTGATACCACGTCAAAATAAAATCGGACAAGATTTTAAAAAAGACTTTGATAGGGAAAAACTATAAAACAAAATTACCAACCGGAGAAGGCTGGTTAAAGAAAACACCATTGACCAGCCCAGGAGTGAAACGATGGTACACCGATGGATCAATATTTTATGTTGTTATAAGTAAATTTCAGGACTGACCATTGAACTTGGCACCCATTTAGATCTCACTTCTTTTGTCGACAACCAAGGCGTATATCATAATATTGAACTTGGCTCTCATTTCACACCTATGTTTTTGATGGGATCGACAAATAATAACAAAGCACAATTTTTTTAATTTACGATTATAATAGTTTCGTTAGGACCCTTTAATCGACGCAACCTCTCCATAGCCTCTAGCCAATCTAAGACCCATCGCAACTTAACTTCTACGGGGTTGAGAAGTTAAGAGAGTCATAGTTACTCCCGCCGTTTACCCGCGCTTGCTTGGATTTCTTCACTTTGACATTCAGAGCACTGGGTAGAAATCACATTGTGTCAACACCCGCTGTGGCCATCGCAATGCGTTGTTTTAATTAGACACTATTGAAAAGTTTGTTGAATCCCGTGCAAGAGCCTTGGATATATCTAAAGCCATTGACCGCGTTTGGCACCAGGCATTGTTAAGTAAATTATCTGCCTACGGTCTCCCAACCAAACTGCGCCAATGGCTCTTGAGCTACATGCAAGATCGCTCCTTACAAGTGGCAGTTGACGATATTTCTTCTGATGCGTTTAAAACCAATGCCGGGGTCCCCCAGGGTTCCATCCTGTCCCCCACCTTATTTCTTTTACACATCAACGACCTCTTGAAAACCACCACGAACCCCATTTACAGTTTCGCAAGACAATAGCACACTTTTCTCAACTTTCACATCCTATCGACCACTTTCGGTGAATGATACAAATAGACTCGGGCAGGAACAGGTTGATTCCATCAATAGAGATCTTAAAGCAATCGTCGAGTGGGGAACCAACAATCTTGTTCAGTTCAACGCCCAAAAAACACAAAGTGCCACGTTTTCCAAGTAAGTGAATTCCTCAAATCATCCCATCACAATGTCCGGAAATACTCTTGAACCAAGTCCCTTCATCTCGATTTTTGGAGTCACGGTGTCCAATAATATGTCTTGGCATAACATCGCAAAGTCGGCAAGCCAGAGGCTAGGTTTTCTGTGGAAAGCCAGAAAGTTTTTTACTCCTGATCAACTGTTGACGACGTACAAGGCTCAAATCCGACCTCTACTGGAGTATTGCTCGCACATTTGGGGTTCAGCACCAAGGCATTCTCTTCGTCTTCTAGATTCCATTCAGAAAAGAGCCATTCGCTTGATAAACAGCTCAACTCTCACAGATACCCTTCACCCTCTAGAACATAGAAGAAGAGTTGCAGACCAGTCATTGCTCTACAGATATTTCCATGGCAGATGCTCCAGAGAAATAAAAACTCTTTTACCACCATTGGCCACATTCGACCGAAGAACTCGGCACGCTGATCAGTCTCACCCATTTACTCTCAAGATTGACACTACAAGGACCAATCTTCATCAAGAATCCTTCTTTTACAGGGCTGCTACGTAATGGAATAAGCTTCCAAAATCAGTTTTTCCAGAGAACTATGACCTGCAACTTTTTAAAAAGCGTGTCTACAATCATTTCCCTAGTCCGTGCCAGTTCTGAGCTGACCGTTGAAAGGCGGCCGAAGAGGACATACGAGCACCGGTTAAAGTAACTCGGAGCCTCGCAGCAAGACGGTTCCGCGGAAGGCCAAGGCACGGGACCGAACTCGTGTCCGTGATCTCGACTCTTGCGAGCCTCGACCAGTTCTCCTCGCACAGGCCCGGCACGTTAGCCGTGACCCGCTTCCTCGCCAAGCCCGACACGCCAATCCTTATCCCGAAGTTACGGATCCAATTTGCCGACTTCCCTTAGCTACATTATAAGATATTTGTTAACAATCATCCTATTTCTGTAGTTTTACAACAAAATTTAAAAGAAGCAAGGTAAAAAGGTGACAATTTTTTCTTGCCAAATTATGATTACTCGCAGACTAACTTTGTAAATTATCCGTCAGGTGGCGTACAAACTTTCACAAGCGCGAATTTAACGAACAATAAGTCGATTGTTAGGTGAAGCTGCGAATAAAGAAGTCGCCTTGTTAAACCATCAATTAATTTTAATCAAGAAATGAAACGCAGACTTTCCTCGGTCGTGTAATGTGATGTATAAACACAATGGGAACCAGAGATTTCTGGCAAAACATCTCCTTATAATGCCTGTTCTGAATATTTCATTCAATCCATTTTAAATATTAAAGCATAGATTAGCTAGCGAGAATTAATTAACAGTTTCCCGCGGGAAATTCCGTTCATTTCAATCAAGCTTAATGTAATAGCTATTGTTTATTCAACGTTGAGATTTCAATCAAGGATTTAAATTTTACTCAACATTTTTTATCGAAGTTTTACAATCGAAAATGTATGAAAAAAATAGTTAATCTCACAAAAAGCCAAAACTAGACGATCAATAGCCGTTACGATTTATAATAGACTATATGTTGGGAGATTAATAATTAATGAATATAGAACATTGGTTGAGTAAAAAACGACGGAAAATAGGGAAAAATCACGAAGTGGGGGACATCTACGAGGGCGGTTTGATAAGTCAGTGACTTTTTGAATAAAACAAATTTTTTTCCGCAAATAAACATTTTATTTTTCTACATTTTTAGCTCGATACATTTAGTCCAGCGTTTTTCTAATTTTTTTATTCCCTCCAAATAATAGGTTTTTTCAAAGCTTTCAAAATACGCGTTTGTTTCGGTAATGACTTCTTCATTCGACTCAAATCTCTTACCGCCCAGCCATTTCTTTAGGTTTGGAAACAGAAAATAGTCGCAGAGGGCTAAATCTGGAGAATATGCTGGATGGGGTAGCAGTTCGTATCACAATTCGTGGATTTTGGCCATCGTGACTAGACAAGTGTGCACACGTGCATTGTCTTGATGGAACAGCACTTTCTTCTTCTTAGCCAATTGCGGCCGTTTTTGCTTCAAATCAACGTCGAATCTGTTTAAAAGCTTTGAATAATATTCGCCGGTGATCGTTTTACCTTTCTTGAGGTAATCGATGTGAATGACACCGCGTACATCCCAAAAAACTGTGGCCATGACCTTGTTGGCTGACAGACTCTGTTTCGCCTTCTTTGGTCCACGTTCACCCCGAGCAACCCACTGTTTCGATTGTTCCTTGGTCTCTGGCGTGTTGTGATGGATCCATGTTTCATCCACAGTAACAAAACGGCGCAAAAATTCGTCCGGATTACGGCTGAACATCGCTAAACACTCTTTTAAAGTGGTCACATGATTGCGCTTATGGTCGAGTGTGAGCAATCGCGGCACCCATCTCGCAGAGAGTTTTTTCATGTCCAAATATTCGTGTAAAATATGATGTACCCGTTCAGTTGAAATACACCTACAGCATGAGCCAACTCACGCACTTTCATTCTCCGATCATCCAATATCATTTCATGGATTTTATCGACGATTTCCGGCGTGATCACTTCTTTTGGGCGACCTGGACGTTCGGCGTCACTAGTGCTGGTATGCGACCACAACGGAACTCTGTAAACCACTTCTTAACCATTGAAATTGATGGTGCCGAGTCCCCGTAGTATTTATCAAGTCTTTCCTTAGTTTCAGTGATGGATATTTTACGTAAAAAGTAATGCTTAATCAGCACACGAAATTCACTTTTTTCCATTTTCGTAAAAATTCACGAGGTTGTCTGCTTTGAACGGCTATCAAACACCAACTGCACGACGTAGCTTGCTCAAAATTAGAAAGTTGACCACTGATAGATTATAGTTGACGGCAGCATTGTTGTATTTGGAGTTACTGCGCGGGAAATTCAAAAAGTCACTGACTTATCAAACTGCCCTCGTATTATTGATCGTATGAACTTCTCGAGGTGTGATCAACAAACCAACCTCCATTTGTTTGTATGGGTGACAAGTAAACTTTATTTATTGTTTTGAGTAATTTAAGCATCAAAAGTGTTATATTTAAACGATATTTAGTGAAGAATTAATGTTAATATACCAAAAAATCAAAAAATGCAATGGATTAAAAAAGGTGATATGGAGATAAAATTGCGAAATTGCTCTGTTACACAATGCTCTACATATTTGATTATATCTTTGCATAAATTTTCTTCAAATCCTAAGGCAGCTTAGCTTGGTTTACCCAAATAATACAATATGTCCGAAATTGACATTTTGACTTCCATAGGCATTGCAATAAGAATTCCAGGGACGACAGAACTGAAAAACTTTGAAATCAAACCAAAAGTGATGCCTGGACACACTTGGTCTTTACTGGCATTTAACAAGAATCCAGCGACAAAAAAACTGTAACGTCTACAACAAACCTTAAATCCAGCTTCAACCGGATAGTTTAACACAAAAAAGCAAGACAAATCTTTGAGATAACTAAAATTCCCATTTTAATAACTGTGCTGCTCTCTATTGGTTAGTAGTGGCAGTTGTTAAAAATAATAACCTAGATGTACTGCTGCACTTAGTTATTCGATATTTAGTTGTAGTCATGTTTAGTCCAAAAATATTGTTACGAAATTCTAGTTCTTTCTTTGGGTTCGTTGATTTTAAACTATCGATAGAGTAACAAAACAATTTTTATTCCAATACTTTTACACAATAAATTTTACTTTTATAAATCACATAGTTATTCGACTAATTACACCTTCTACAACTTTTTACATTTCATGACTCGTAAACACTTTTAAAACTAAACTTTCTCTACCTTCGCGTCGCGGAAGTTGCTAGACTGAGGCGGAAGCCGACAAAGGTCTTATTAATATGCACCCCTGCTGCGGTTGGTGCTCGGATGCCGATAAATAAATAGATCCGGGTTGTAACAATCTCCTACATAATAATGCTAGTTTGAATAATAGTTATTATACGAAAGATCCAAATTTTACAATATTTATTGACGAATTTTTGCAGACGAATATGCCACTATAAAAACTTGGCAGGTGAATGGTTAAAGCTTAAAAAACAACAGGACAATCAATATACAAGAAAGGACTAGCGAAGAATCAAGCACAGCTGCCCCCTAACATGTGTCTACGAATATATCCACACTTACATTTAAAATTTAACAAAAAACAATTTATATAAAAAAATTGAAAATGTCCTATAACCTGAAGGTGGTTTAAAAGCGCGCTTTTAAGTGTATATCATTTCCTTAAGCGAGTTATAAATTTATTAAATAAATAGTGATATTTGTCAATTAAAAAAACCCAAACAAAAAGTGTAATACAGTGACCTAACAATAATTATGAAACAAATAATCCATTTTAATAAATGTGCTGACCTCTATTGGTTAGTAGGAACGTTTAAATATTTATTAGTAGTCATGTTTAGTCCAGAAATATTCTACATACTAATAGAAGTTAGAATAAGACCAATGTATCATTGTATAAAGACAACAGTGATAAGACCATTGTCTAAGTCTTTACACAATGATTGTATCAGACAACATGGTAGGATCACGCTTGTGTAAAGTCTTGGAGACGATTTTTATCGCCATCTGCCAGAAATCTAAGGAAAATATGAAATTTTTCAACCCGTGAGGTAGTGACTCCTACATGGTTTTCATCCAAACTTGCCGTTATTGTCGTAAATGTAAACGAGACAGAAACGGATTTAGGGGTTAAACATATTCACTTTCGGTTTTAGTTCCAAAATTCGGTGAACCGTATTCGGCAAAAAGATTTAAACGCAATAGAAATTTCTCTGTTGTTTTGTGGAATAAAAACTAAACATTCTTCGGTAAAAATCTACCGGGCATATTTTCTAAAGCTTGCCACGACAAAATGAGTATTCTACAATCTATCTCTCACAGAGTAATCTTACCTACATCAACCTTGAAATAAACATTTTTTGCCTTCAACGAAAACTCCATAAGGTGATACTACTTCGTTGTCCTTAAACGATGATAAGACTAATAAAGATTTATTACATTCATGTTCTTTTGTTAACTAATTACTACTTTTTTCTGGCATAATTTAAAATGTACTGAACATACTAATTTTCATTTGCTAACATTTTAGTGTATACATATATTTTCTAATGATTCTTTTGATGTGCTGCCATTGTTCTTTAATGCTAAGCAATACGCCATCTGACGGAATAAACTCGCATCAATATCACGTGATGAACAAGTGTGATTGCTTCGTGTTTATATACACTGAAGCTCGCATTTTTGCGAAGATTATAGTTGTTGAATAGTGACTAATAATTTGTTAATAGTGAAAATGACCAGCAGAGCAAGTTGTTGTGTACCTGGATGTAACTCAGTGTATAAAAAAAACCCAATTTGACTTTTCGTTATTTTCCAAATGAGGGTCAAAGAGTTGAGCATATTAGAGAATCGAAAATGGCGACTATGGTTGATAGAAAGAAACTGTGGGAGATTAAAGTAAAAATACGAAAGAGAGTTACCAAAAACATAGAGATGTTTGTTCTAAACATTTTGTTGAGGATAATAATATAATAATAATAATAACTCGTGGTGATTGTAAGTATTTTGTTTTCTATATTTTATGTGGTTAATAGAATTACCTATCAATTTGTCAGGGGGCTATCAAAAACTTTACCTGAAAAACATTGCTATACCAAGTAAAAACTTACCTGTTTCCAGCATTATAACCAAGTCCAGAAGTCTGAGGATATAAGAGGAAAAGAAAAGATATAAAAAACTCATTGAAAGAAGACAGGCACGTTCTCTTGTTGGTTATTTTTATTAAAGTCAAAAGTAAATAAATACTTATAATTATCATTGAAGTCATGTCATCCACTGATTTCATGACGATCATTTTTAATAGCACTGATCTGCAAACAATAATATCTGATTGTCCACTTATCATTCTTTTTGTCTTTGGACACCACAAACGATAATGTGGTTTGCTGCAAGAACAGCTTCACCCTCCACGAAGCATCGACTACTTGGAGTAGCAGCCAAAAATTGAGAACAATGGTAGAAACATATCTGAATTCCTTCCAATAAAAAATATTGAATTTGATAACGTTCAAATATCGAAATTTTCTCTAAATTGTATATTTCTCTTAGTAAACACATAGGTTATAGCAATTGCAATCACACTTGGCGTCAAAACATATGTTTTTCGACAGAATGACGGCGCGGGAAAATAAATGTTAAAATGTCAATTGTCTAAAGAATGATTTTTTTTATGCTGCACATAACATTAATAGTAGCCATGTTTAGTACAAAAAAATATCCTATTTATAACGAAGAGATAGGAAGGGGTTGCCACCTCTCCCGATTTGGTCGAGAGACTCCCTAAATCGTACTACCTCTCCCGACTCCCGATATTAATTTTAAACTCCCGATTTTTGCGAAAAAAAAAATTTTTATGAAAAATAATTTGAATTGTAGCTAATTTTTAGATTTTATAACTAAGTCAAACCAAAAAGCTTTACAGGAAAGCTGTAAAAAAATACATACATACATATAGTCACGCCTTTTTCCCGTAGGGGTAGGCAGAGACCACTTCCGCTACGGTTCTTACACACATCTTTTGCTTCCTCTACTTTCATCAGTGCTCTCATACATGCTCGTCGGTTGTTGGTACTCTTGACCTGGCCTTTCTTCAAAACGATGTTGATCTGATCGAGATCGATGTTCGCCGAGGTCGACCTCTACCGACTTCCGTCCATTCACACTCGCCTTATAAATTTGTTACGTCAATCTTTCTTCATCCATCCTTTCCATGTGTCCAAACCATGTAAGTAAATCACGTGAGTTCCATTGCCAAATGTGCTTCCCAAAAACTTGGCTATCTGTTTCGTGCCAAGAGCTATTTCACTTCCAGTCAGCTGCTTATGAGGCACATATCCGACCTGTCCTGGAATACTGTTCCCATATTTGGAGTGCGGCACCTAAACATACCCTGAAACTATTGGATTTCGTGCAAAAAAGGGCAATTCGTCTGGTCGGTGATGCCTCGCTTACAAACTCGCTCACTTCTCTGGAACACCGTAGAAAAGTTAGCGATTTGTCTCTATTCATGGGCGATGCTGTTCTAAAATATCAACAATCGTTCCTCATTTAGCAGTTTCTTCGAGATTAACCCGTCAATTACAGAATTTTCACCCCTTCGTGGTCACTTTGAAGACTTGCATAACATCTCTTTCCAAAGAATCGTTCATTCAACGAACAGCAGCGAGGCTTTTGAACACATTTCCTAGCGAGACGTTCCCCAAAGCATACAACCTCCGGAAATTTAAGAAGGTCACCAATTCCTCCTTTCTTTCACTTGGTTTTCACGATGTTTTCTAAGCATTACAGGCTATCCCTTTTCGTGGGAACCAGAACATAAAAATAAGATATGAATTAATTATTGACCGAAAACGATCAGATTGTAATTTCTGAAAATCTCATCAGGTTAACACAAAAAAAAATAAATAGCAATTATTATAAATAAAAAATCACTGTTAATAATAGAAAAACGTGCTAGATATATATTATTTATTTATAGTTACACAACGAAATAACATTTCGGTATACTACATTTTATACAACATAATATGTTTTCCGATATATAATTTATGAAGTGCACTCAATAGAGCCAGTTTCTAATTAAACAATAAAACGATTTTATAAAGGTAAATTAAAGAATTTGTGAAATAATATCGATAAAATTATAGGGATACATTTAAAAAATAAAAAGTCATAAAACATAGTGAAAGCATAATGTTCCTGTTACTCCCAAAGTGCGTCATTTTTACTGCATGTGATCATTTCTTAGAGTTAAATATAAACAAATTAATAAGTGGATGTACTTTTATGACTGTACTTTAACAATTTTGGTAAAATTCTGGAATGTAATAGTCAAAGGAATGCCCATAAAATTTTAACAGGTCAATGAAAAACGCGATGAAATTATTATACTGATAGAAATTTTAGCGCGGAAACGTTCGGAAATGTGTGGTAGAACTAAAGGATTTGGTAAGTATTTAATATGATGGCCACTTCAAGAGTAATTTGTGTAACAGGTTTTTACCTCGATCACAATTTAAACATTGTTATTCACCTATTTCACACATATTTTGCAATTATTTAACGGAAAAAATGAATCATTATTTGATAGACATAAACTATCAACTTGTTTGACAAATAACAACCTTCCAAACTCGAAGTTGAAACTGCGTTGTCAATTCAAACCACAAATAATGGTATATTAGATAAAATAAACAAGTGCGTGTACAAAAGTTAGGTTAGGTTATATGTTCACCAGGTAGTGTTGGTGCAAGGTTAGGCCGTTAGGTTAGGTTAGGCTAATTTTTTTATGTTCATCATCAATTAATAGACGAATCTATCATTTCTGAAGTGGTAAAGGAAGATATACGCGCACTCTGGCAACTTCGAGTTTGAAAGGCTGTCATTTGTCAAACAAGTTGATAGTTTATGTCTATCAAACAAGCCTGAATCAATTAATTTTATTGCATATCATTATGTAATCAAAGGATGAAAGCAATTGTTCATTAATGTTTTCTTATGACCTTATCACGTAAAATTAACGTCCGTAAACCGACTTACAGACAACCATTTTTTTAAAAAAAAATGTATTTTCCAAACGTTTCCGCGCTAAAATTTCCATCAGTATAGTAATTTTATCACATTATTTAATGAGCTGTTAAAATTTTACGAACATTCCTAATACATTCCCGAATATTTCATAACTTTCTTGAAATGATCACATAATTATTAGTAACGAACATTCAAAGAAAAAATCTGAAACATTCAGAATTTTTTTACAGAATAAGTTTTAAATTAAAACACTCATGTAATATTACGTAAATTCCATTACTAATAATTATAATAAAAGAGACACGCTATAATAAACATCCACTTACCTGAATACACGTTTGGGCCAAATGGAATGCAAAAATACCGCAAATAATAAAATTCATCTAAAAAATGGGGATGTAATTGTCAATCTTAGCTCTGTGTTTTTGAGCCACGCATTCGGCAATCCACACAATATTTCTGCACTCTTGTTCCTTCAGTTTGAGATAAGAGTAGAATACCCCAAAGTGGAATTGTTGCATGAACGCGTTGATATTAAGACGTACCTCGTATTCGAAGAACTTATCTTCTAAAGTTTTATCTCCTGGATTGTTACCAGCGCCTTCAAAAAGCTTAGAATACTCGGCGTAGTATTCAGCCACAGCTTTGACTTGTTCGTAATCTTCAGCTCTTACCAAAGCAGCCAAACCATCGGGGTGAAGTCTACCGCAGCGGGGGTACAACTTGGCGCGATCGTCTTTACTCAATTCTGTGCCGAAAGAATTAATGGTAATGATAATTGCGCGTCTATCAGCTTCGAATGCCAAAATTTCACACATGGAATCAGCTGTCGTGCCGCCGATGTCTTTACAGAAACTCCAGAAAGCTTCCAAATAAGCTTTGTATAAAGTATTTCTTATTATTTCAATGTTCATTTCATCCAAATCTTGTTCGCTGATGCAATCCACGAAAAATGGAGCGAGAGGAGTGTCTACTAACACAGCATTGTACAATTCGGCCGGAGTGGCAGCAACATGGATGGCTTCCATTTGTTCGAAGCTACCGAGAGGGTGGCATTTTGGAATTAACTCCCCAATGGGTCTTTGATGTAGGGTTCCGGTAATGAGTAAAATTATGTTATCAATCATGTAACTGTATGTTATAAAGTCCATGAACGTAGAGAGAGGTTCTACTGCTTGATTACGCATATGCTGAAATTCTATTACCAGTTTTTCTCTAAGTCTCGAGTCAATCGTAGACACTGATAAGGGAGAAGGTTCATTGGCCAAAAACGTTCCATAATCAGTACCTTGCAAGTGCAGTTTAAGATCTGAAATAATTAAATAGTATAGAATTAGCTAAATTGTAATATTAAAAAATTCTTTTAGATTACCTTCAAGGCTTTCACATTGTACCAAATTAAGGTAATCTGTTTGTTTCAGAATTCCGCACTTAAATCCACGGCACAGACCCTCCAAGTAACCATTATCGATGTTAAATAAGCAGCCCTTCATGGTGTCTTGTAAATTATTTTTAGGAAGAACCAACGAAAACTCACGGGATAAAAACACCTCACCCAAATGTCATATGATTATTGTCAATGTCAACATTAAAGCACGTGACGTTTTAACAGTGCCAATACAAATGATTAAAATTTACTACACAATTCGTTCTGTAATATGTGTTGCCTATAAACTGGTGACAAACCATTCCAAAAAATTCGAATAAATAAAATCTTAAAAAAACACAGCATGTTCAAATGTTAATGATAAATATTTGGTACTTTACAACAATAAATCCTTCCAGATAACTAATAAATTATTGTAAGCATGAAATGAATTCAACAATATTCTGCATTCTCAATAAACTTTCCATTAATATTTATAAATTTTCACCTTTCTTTTTGACTATTGCATTATTACAGTTAATATAACACAAAATTTATTTTTATATGAGTATCTAGCAATTTTGGAAATCGTAAGATTATGTTTTCACTTAGAAGAAGAAATCGAAACTTACGGATGATATTGGTAAGTTTAACCCTTTGCACTCGTGTATATGTTCTACAACAATTATTTGATAACAATTCTGCACGGATTAGGGTTGATAAATGCTTGTCTGATAAAGGTGCCACATGCAAGGGTGTGAGGGTGTTCTCTCGCCGCTTCTTTTTAATATCTATAGCAAATTTATTATGCGACAGGTTCTAAAGGACTGACAGGGTGGAGTAATTATTGGCGGCGCACTGATATTACTACTATCCAATCTATCATTTTCAGGCGAGTCAATATAAAATTCATCGTCACTACGTTGCAACTCATTTTCAATGTCATCTTGTAAAAATCTGTTGGACATTTCAAATACTTTTTTACAAAATATAACCGAAAAAACACAACCAATCGTGGTAGTTATAGAAATAAGTAATATTTAAAACGCAAAAATGGTGCACATGTGGATACTGAAGTGGTTGTAATATATACATCAGCAAATATAAAATAAACAGCTTACGATAGCAAGTCTAAAATAAATATCATGTTATCTTTTATTTTTACACAAACATGTACTCAACGAAGGTTTAAGAAAGCAATTTAGAAATATTAGAAATGGGCTTAGGGGATGATAGACCGGCCAAACCGCTGAAATGATAAGACATGGTGTGCCGCCTATACGGCGACATACGAGTGCAAAGGGTTAAAGTCTAATACCAATCAACTTTTCTTAGTTGGAGTTTGGTTTGGTATCGTTTTAATTCGTGCTGCATAAATCTACCCCAATAATAACCTCATAATAAATGTGTAATGAATATTCCGAGTACATTTCCAGAACTAGAGGAAAATCTCCATAGAATATTTGTAGGGGATTTTTTGAGAACCTTCTTGAAATATACTCCAGGATATTTGAAGGAGGATTTAGGATATTCTGAAGTACGTTCACAGCTCCTTTACAGAATCAGAGTTCCTCTCTTATATGAATGTGCATAGAACAAGATAGTGCTGTCTGGGTAGTTATTTTTAAGACTAAACAAGTGTTAACAAGTAGGGTGATTGTTTCACGCTCTGTCTGATGGGCGGGGCTTACTCTCCCCTCTAGTTTAGAGCCGTCCGTATAAACTACTGCTCCCTGAGGTTTAACCAGATTCTCAGCCCAATCTTCTCTGGATGGGATGTCCAGGGATAGGTCGCCTTCGAACATAGGGGTAGGTTTAGTGTAGTCAGTGTTTTTGCGCACAGGCCGTATTCTCTTAGGATTCTAGAGTGACCATAGTGCGTTTCGGTCCATGGGAATACAGCATTGAGTCTGAGAGCCGCACAAGCTGCGCATTCTTTCCCAAACAGATCTGCCTGGAAAGCAGGCGTCACAGAACCGTCGGAGAGATCAGCCTGGAAACCTCATAAACAGGCTACTGAACCTAATAAATGGCACAAACCTGTTCGTGTGAGGAACCACTGACGAAAGAGTGATACAATAAACCACAGCTGGTCACAGTGAGGTCAAGTGTTAACCTGGTCTCTTTTGCATGTCAGCAAAGGAACCAAACAAGAGAGTAAATGTGGAGGGGGGACTCTGGAAGTGAGCCTTCCAATAATGAAAGTATTCCAGGTCTGTCGTCGCCCCCAAAAAGTGTCGAAATAAAATCCCAAAGTAAGGTTAGGTAAATGAAAACGATAATTATAGAATAATAAAGATATTTATTTTCCAAACATTTTTCCAAAGAAAATTAGTACTTACATTATAATCAACAATAAGTTAAATAGTCATTCAAACGCTAAAACATAGTCTCTTTTGGCACATTTGAACTAACATACTTTTAAGTAAACATTCAAAAATTCTCAACATCATTAAAATGTTCTTTTTCAATAATATATACAAATATTTAATTACGTTAAAATTGTGCGGATATATTTACGATAATATAATAATAATACTCGGAAAAAATTATTCGAATACAATTTTTACAAGCCAGTTATTGTAAGGTAATGTAAATATTTTTTACGCTGTGGATTGTTCCAAAAATTACCGTTAAATCAGTCGATAAATGGTCCCCGTCAGGCGCATCAGGTTCGGTTTTAATTATTAAAACCACTAAGCTACGCTCCTGATAAATTTGCAGAACAAATATCTTATATTTACGAATTAAAACACCATTTTTGGTTAAAAGTTTGACAAACTTTCGAATTGAGATCAAAAACTGTTCAGCAACGTCGCTAAACTCTGCACAGGGTTATTTATTACAAATTACCCACCCACCTTTTATCATCGGTAGTTATGTCAAAATAAAAAAAGTTTTACGTAAAAATTGTGTGGTTTCGACTTAATGTTGTTAAAATGTTTGCAAAATTTGTGGAAAACCCTGTAATATTTTTTAATTTTTGGAATAATTCCTTTTCCTGATTTAAAAAATAGTATACATTCAGTTTTTGTTCCTGCTTCATTGAGGGCAAGTACGACTCTGTCCTTATCGGACACCTGCATTAACTCGACAAAGGATCTCAAAATAAATATAATTTGCAAACGAGACACATATTAACAGTTTTTGAGTCGAATATTTCAGTTAAAATAACTGTAAATATGCAAATTTTTATCATTATAGAAGCTATGAAATTGACAACTATTGTGTTTGACAAGAGACATTTCTTTAATGAAATAATCAAAATGGTTTACAATGAGAAAAAAAGTCCGAGTATTTGCTTGTTTTATGCAAAATAACAAAAGTAAACGTGCTGCAAAAAGAGCATATTGGGGGTTGGGTTTAAATCGTCCAATGCCGGCATAAAACACGTTCAAAAATATTTACCGAAAGTTGATTAATAGTGAAAGAGTAGTTCGGTAATTGTCTAGAAGCGGCACTTTTGTTTAAACATAAAACTCCAGCATATTTTGAGCGATCTGGATGAAAAAAAGGTAATCAATACACTTTTGAGATGACGGATATTTTATAATGCCGTAAAATGCAGAAATTGGTCATAGAAGAAAGAAAAAAGTTGATGAAATAAGTAAGGTTAAGTGTAAATATTTAAAAATCAAAGGGATGAAAATAAATGTAAGCAAAACGAAAGTAATGGTTTTTGAAAGAAAAAAAAGCACGACAAACTGTTCTGATGACGGACCGCCTCAACTTGCTATAGCTGTACACCAGTTTTTAAACAGAACATTTCTAGATCTATGGATCGGAAGAAGGGGAACAGTGAGATGACCGGCTAGATCACCCGATATTACCTTATTAGACTTCTTTTTATGAGGTTGTCAAATCTACACTTACATACCTCACAATATCCGTTTACTTAAAAGCCAGAATCAGACAGGAAATGCAGGACGTAACACCCGCTATGCTACAAAATGTTAAAGACGAATTTGTTACCAGGTAAGTCATTGTTTAGTGGTGAATGGAGGACAATTTGAACATTTACTGTAAATTTTCCTTGATTTGTTTTTCTTAGAGTGTACGTTTAGTCTTTCAATTATTTTGTAATCAATAAATTGGCATAAACAACTTTTGTAGTGGGAGAAAGAGTGGAACAAGTAAATAAATTTGTGTAATCGAAATCAAAGTTTACAAGAGATGGAAAGTATGACATATTGGTAAACAAATAAGAAATCGGGAAGAAAAGCTGTGGCGTTAGATGTGAAATTTTTAGTCTTCCTGGTCCATTTGATCTACTCTCTGTTTTCCACTAAAACTGCAGGTAATATCAGGCCTGTTCGTTTGTCATGCTCACGCTGCTCAGTGAATTACATAAATGTGCAGATTGATATGATTTTCGTGATACAAATCCACACAAATCTCTGATTAATTGCTTACAATAAACGAACAGTCGAATACTGCTCAAATCAGTTTTGAGCAGTGCGAGCATGACAAATGAACAGACCTATACATGTTTTGGTAAATATTTTTTGATGTTGTTGGACAATTTAGAAACAACACCTTAAATGCAGTGGTGTACTGACATAGTTGGGGGCCTGGGGCGGCTATAGATGAGGGGGCCCTATATATATATTTATTGATGCAAAACCTTTCTTAAACTTTTAACATATTTAGTTTTAAAAGGTTGGTTTTAATGCATCGTGAATACTCCACTCCACATTGTAACACTAATAAGACTTTTCACTGTCACTCCAACAGTTTCGATAACAAATATAAAATACTAGCAAGAACAATGAAGGTAACGGACAACATACATAAATATGTTTATAACGATATTTTATTCTAAAATGACATAATACTATGTTGTACAGTATTGAGAGAAAACAAGACATACAGATTTCAATGAAAAGTAAAAACAAGAAACACATTATAATGTTTTTTGCGATCCTTGACTTCTGGAAATTGTTGGATTAATTCATCGAAATTCGCATGTTTTGCAAATCCATTTTTAATTCATAGTATGGCCAAGCTTGTCAAATGAGACTGGCTGGCTCATGTAGAACGGACATAATTTTTAATCAATTTCAGTTTTGAAAAACTTCTCTCACAAGAAGCCAATAGTAAGAAACAGTGTGAGTGCCTCTGTTATGTTTGGCAACGATTCACGAAAGTCCATTTCAATAATAAACTTCACAGCATTTGTAGTGATGTCCATGAGGCTGGATCATCAATTTTTATGCCAGAAGCCAACAGATGCCTTCTGAGCCTCTTTACTTCTGGCAACATTTTTTCTTTTTCTAAATCATTGAAAGTAGCTGTGAACTGATGTATGAGTTATTATCGTTTTATCATTTGATCTTACAAGGTTTTGTGAGTGCACAACAGCAAAGTGTTCGTATACATTGTTCATCGATGTTAGTTTTTTTCCAGTTCTACATGGACGCTTCAATTCTTGCTGTGGAGTCAAACTTGCATCCTGAGTTTTTTCTCCTGGCATTATCTTTTTGACTCGCTTGTGATTTCTGCTTTCGACATTAATGTCAATTTCAGTTAGTACCAACCAGAGAAGACTGGTTGAAGAAAACACCATTGACCGGCCCAGGAGTGAAACGATGGTACACTGATGTATCGGGGTACCAGGAACGCTACAGGGCAGGTGTGTTTGGAGCATCCTGCAACCACAGAGAAAGCATACCCCTGAGGAAATACGCCTCGGTCTTTCAGGCTGAGGTCTATGCTGTAGTCAGGTGCGCTACGCACCTGACAGAAAACAGAGTGACCAACAGTGAGATTAATATTCTCACTGACAGTCGCGCGGCCCTTGGGGCTCTCGCGAGTAACACCACAACATCATCGGTAGTGTAGGACTGCATGCAGGCCCTCACTGAGTTAGCGACGGTAAACAAAGTCACTCTTACATGGGTTCCTGGGCACACAGGGATCAATGGCAACGAGGTAGAAGTTGAACTGGCAAGAAACGGGACCCTGGTGGAACCAAGAAGCCAGTTGGTCGGATTGCCAATTGCCGGAGCGAAACATTTATTGAAATTAATCCTTGAACAAGAACATATTGCTCAGGGGAATGCAAATACTGGCTGCAGAACATCAAAACAGCTGATAGAAAGACCTCTCTAGAAGAGGGCTGATGCACTCTGAACGATGGACCTTAGTAGACTAAGCAGCACGCTTAAAGGAGGATACACATTCTGTGTCACTGCCCAATGCTAGCGGGGTATAGGTATCAAACCTTGGGCTGTATGATTATGGATCCAAGCGATCTAAAAGAGACAGGGCCAACAGAAATCCTGAGGTTTGCCAAAATCAGCGGGCTAGAATTCTGATGCTCTGAAGACACAGCGGTAGTCACAGAGGATCAAAAGATCTAGGTGACATAGGTGCCGATACCAAAGGCCCAACTGCAAGATTGTAATGTAATGTATTTACTAGTTCTTTCCGACTCTCTTCTAAAAAATGTTTTCAAGGTTATCAGCAGACAGAACAATGTTTCTATTAACCTCGGCTCAGTTTGTAAATAACCATGCAAAATAGAAATAATCACGATAAAAAAAAATGTAATAGACTGATATATGGAGGCCTTCGCCGTCGTGGGGCCTATTTTTGTTTTTTAGATATATTTGTATTTTTTGGCCATTTGGGGGCCTATGACGGTGCGGGGCCTGGGGCGGACCGCCACTACCGCCCCCCCCTCGGTACGCCTCTGCCTAAATGCTCTTTTTGCAGCACAATATTTGGACTTTTTTTATTATTTCACCAAAGAAATGTCACTCGTAAAATTCGCATATTTACTGAAACGTTTGATGACTCAAAAACGGTATATGGCATATTTTTGAAATCGGAAAGGAAAATTTGTAATTTGTTCATAAAAATGTACAAGGTATTCCTTGAAATCTGTACTTTTGACAGCATTTTAAGTCACAGCCGCACAACTTTTTTTCCCCAGGAAATAACGATGAGGGATGAGTATTTAATTAATTTATAGTAAACGACCCTGTCTACTAATAAATAAAAATAAACGTTCGTTTAAAATAACATTTTTGGAACATTCCGTTTCGTGGGAAACACGTTTCATCAATGAAAAAAGATTAATAACAATTAACGACGAACGTTTCATCGTCATTAAACAACAGCCACGATATATAGCACAATGGAAATTATTGTCTTTGATCGGTTGATCGATTTATTTTTTTCGTACCAAGGATTCTCTACATATTACGTTACATTTTTATCTACAAAATTGTCTTTGGCATAGAACTACGGACACACTTCCGACGTTTATTTTTAAAACTTGGCTGCTTTTGTATTTTTATTTTCGATTTTCTCTTCAAGCGTTTCGTTTTCGTAATAGTCCATCCCGAGAGTTCCCTTTTTTATTATCACTCAGTATATATGCTTTGTGGACTACACAAAGGCCTTCCATTCTGTTAAGTGGGACTCACTGTGGAGAATACTCAGTGAAATGGGAGTACCACTACATCTTTGCCGATGATAGTACCCTCCATACCGCATTCTCTTCCAGGGCCCCTATATCAGCCCGTGAAACCAGAAATGAACGAGGAAGAAATGTTAACAATATAAATATGGACTTAGCAACAATTCTCGAATGGGGATCCAATAACTTGGTAGAATTCAATGCAAACAAAACACAAGCATGTCTTTTCTCTAGAAAAGCCGATCTCACTGTGCCTAACATAACTTTGTCAGGAGTAACCATACCACTGAAGTCATCCATATCGATGCTTGGTATTACTATCAGCAATAACCTTTCCTGAGAAAATCACGTGAGGTCCATTGCCAAAAGTGCATCCCTAAAACTTGGTTTTTTGTTTCGTGCCAAGAGCTATTTCACCTCCAGTCAGCTGCTTATGATCTATAAGGCACAGATCCGACCTGTAATGGAATACTGTTCCCATATTTGGAGTGCGGCACCTAAACATATCCTGAAGCTACTGGATTCTGTCCAAAAAAGGGCAATTCGTCTCGTCGGTGATGCCTCGCTTACAAACTCGCTCACTTGTCTGGAACACCGTAGAAAAGTTGGCGATTTGTCTCTATTTTATAGATATTTTCATGGGCGATGCTCTTCTGAAATATCAACAATCGTTCCTCCATTGGCAGTCTCTTCGAGATTAACCCGTCAAGTTCAGTCTTCACACCCCTTCGTGGTCACTTTGGAGACCTGCAGAACATCACTTTCCAAAGACTCATTCATCCAACGAATTGCGAGGCTTTGGAACTCATTGCCTAGGGAGGTGTTCCCCGAGGCATACAACCTCCAGAAATTTAAGAAGAACACCAACTCCTACCTTCTTTCCCTTGGTTCCCACGATGTTCTCTGAACATTACAGGATATCCCTTTTCGTGGGAACCAGAACATAAAAAAAAAAAAAAAATATCTGGTCAACTTAATCGGACAGCTCTATGATAATAACTCGGCTAGGATCAAAACAAATAGCACGCACTCGAAGGAGTTTGGTGTGATGCAAGGGTGCATCCTGTCGCCTATGCTGTATAATATCTACAGTGAATATACTCGACAACTCGACACTTTCCCTCGTAAAACTGGGAACATTATCGCATCCGTGTTCGAAAGTCTTCCAAATCAAAACCATCCAAACCACACTATAAGGAAGACCAAGGCTAGTGACCGATTTTGTATTTAAAGGAAGCTTTTCCGTACGTTTAATTATCTTTTTATTGTTTTGTTAATCATTACTCAAAATTACAGTCCATACTCTCTATCTCGCCCATCGAGCACGATTTCTCTATTATAAAAGTCACGTTTTTATTGTCACGTTTACTTATTATTGTCGTATATTTACAATTTAAATTTAAAAATCTTATTAGCACGCACGTGCGGCTTTTTAACGCAGCATTTAATTACATTTTTGATTACAAGTACAAAATGATTAACAAAACGCGAGCAAATTAAAATGTTGGACAGCTGGGGGTCATTTACAAAGTATCTTGCTGCGAGGTCAGAATTGGGCCATCCCGTGATCATTTTAAGATATTTGAGGTTATGTACTCAAAATTACGACTCAATGGCCCAATTTTTACCTTGAATTCGAATTCAACGCAGCAAATTACTTCCCCCAGCTGCCCAACAACAAACAACACTATATTTATCGTAGACCTGTACTAATTAACAGAAAACCGCTCCTTTTGCCTCTCGGTAACGCTGCGAAAAAAAAACAAAAACGCCCATCGATCAACCGATCAAATTTACACCTTTAATCATTCGAACCTTCCCACCATAGCTTTCACCCAACTCGTTTCGCATGCGGTTTTTGACGCGTCAACGCAACCGGTTTCTCCAGTCGCAGTCTTCGTGCTCGTTCTTTCGGTGATGATTTTGACGGGACCGGCGTTGCTGAGTCTGGCCGGTTTTTGAGGTATGGGAGGCGGCGCTTTGGTCGGTCTTTTGACGATGGGTCGTTTGTCGATGAGGGACCTTTGGTTGGGATTGCATTTGTCCTCGTTGCTGTTGAAGGAGTCTTGCTTCGCTATCTAAAACCGTAAGATAATATTGTTTAACAGTCTTTTCGAAAACTTCAATCGTAGTCTAGCTAAATACTAGAATATATAATAACTTTACTATTAGGTAGAAAATGCGGTTGCCGGTAGTTTTCCGGGATTAAACACCATTTTTAAGCAGTAGCAGCGAGACTACGATCGATAACACCGCAAATTTTAGTTACAGGTAAAAAAGGGATGCATTAAATTTACATATTTTTATTAAAAAGGCGATCTTTTCATTTGGGACGAATTATTTTTATATACTGGACCAATGGCACAACGAATTCAAGTTTATATTTTGATTTTTAATATTCTATTGTTATATATGTTTATATATATATTATATTTGTCTAAGCGTAGTGATTCATGAATAGTGGAATGTGATGAAATATCGATCCGGGATTGCATCCGTTCGTTAGTTAGAATCTGATTGGATTTTTGCAGACGTTTCTGTCTCACTTGGCATTTTCTTAGCCTACCAGCGAAGATTACGCAGTGAAAATGCCAAGTGAGACCTTGGCGAAACGTCTGCAAAAATCCAATCGGATTCTAACTAACGAACGGATGCAATCCCGGATCGATATTTAATCATATATTTTTTTGTCGTTACAAATAAGATTTTGTTTTTTACCACTCCCCTCCCCTATTTTCTGTTAATTTTAGCAGGAAGCAAAGTTCAAATATGGACGTTCAGAAAACCATCGACTGCAAACAAAACTTACCAATTTTCCGGTCGAATCTTGGACGTATTCCTCCTTCAAGGAATCCTCCAGGATACTTTCGTAGTAGCTATCGGAATTTTGACTAGAAACGAAGCTGTGACCGCATTTGGGCGACTGGCCGGTATCGGAGACGAAAGCATCGCCGTTTAACCTTTTCTCCAGCTCGTTGAGAACTTCTTTTTCGCATATGGAGAGGTCCAATCGCTCTGGCTCGACTAGTGCATCGCAATCTTCGTTTTTGTCTTCGGAGAGATCCACTTGGCTGCAGCTGGCCGACCCTAAGGACGCGAAATTATAACATCGTAGACGAATTAATGAGTAAAGAAGTGGAAGTCGGAAAATGGGAAAGTAACACAACTGGGCGTCAAATTATCGAAGACAAATAGTACTTACCCAAGAATAGTTTGTGAGGATCGACGTAGTCTGGATGGGCGATCTTCTCGCCCATACTTTTGGAACCTTGTTTGTGCAGGGGATATTTTTGCGTCCTCTTTTGTTCTTCTGACATGATATGGCGAATCCGTTGAAGAATGCTGAACCTTATAGCGGTTTTGCGGTAAATTTTGTGATCAGGATGCTCGTCGTCATCGAGTTGAGAAGAGAGATCTTGAGAAGAGAGATCACTACAAAAATAATGTTTTGTAAATTACAGACGAAAAAAAATAACCGATTTAATATTATTTTACTTACTTTTCTTGTTGCTCTTCAACGTCAGTATCGGGGTTCTCTTTCAATGACATATCGAGTACCAGTCGTTCGTTTTTGCATTCGATTCCATCCTTCGAATCCGGCTGATCGTACAATTGAAAAGATCGAGGCAAAGAATCCGCTTTGGTTGGTAATTTTACTTTTTCTTCGTACCACACAGAAGAAGGGTCGCTCATCACACTTTTCCTTCCGGTTTGTCTGTAAAAATAAAGGAGGTAATGAAGATTTAGCCTTCTACTGTAAAAAACAATGGCTTCAGATTCACAGAGAACTCTTTTCTCCTATTACAAAATAACTACGACTTGGTAGCTAAAGCTAGGTTACATATTACCATAAAGAAGACTAAACAATAATTAATTTTAAAGAAGTTCCTATGTAAAGAGACAATTTACTAAATAAGAGGTGGCTGCAAACCAAGCTGAAGAAAGCCTGTCCATCTTAAAATCTACATCTTAAAATACCTCAGTTTAGGGCAGACACCCATCCAGAGGGTTTGGGGACAAATATAAGAAGAAAGTGCAGAAAACCATTTTAAAGTTAAGCTAAAGCTAAAGTTAAAAGTATGCAAGATCCCGTGTAGGTCACTGCTAAGAGCAGACATTCATCTAGAAGGTTTGGAAAAATTCATGCAAAGACAGTGCAGAGACCAATTAGGTTAAATGTCTATATTCATATTCATAGTTCACGAATTTTTGTCCCTAACATAGTTGGCGTTGAATGACAATTAAAGTGTACCAAGTAGCAGGTGACTACGTTGAAAAATAAATTAGTTTAATTCTTCTCATGTGTTTGCTTCTATGTTAGGGAGAACAGTTCTTGAACTATCCTCGTAAGTTAAAAGTGCAAGAACTTGAGTAGGGCAGGAATCCATCCAAAAGGTTTGAAAACACATGGAAAGAAAGTGAAGCTAAAGAGAGCCTGCCCAAATGTCTAGTTTTTGAAACACCTTTTCAAGAACTTGGGGAATACCTACCGCAGATCTTCATCTGAAGTTAAAAGTTTACTAGACACACACCCAGAGAGTTTGGAGACAACTGTGAGAAGAAAATGCAAAGAACCATCAAGCTAAAGTAGTCTACATTTTAAAAAAGCTCTTTTAAAACTTTAAGAATACAGCAGATTGTTTGCTGAAGCTTAAATTCTGCAAGATCCTGAGTATATTACTGTTAAGGCAGACATTCATCCAGAAGGTTTGGGAACAATCATAAACAGAAAGTGCAGAGATCTATTAAACTAAAGAAAGACTGTCTAAATGTCTACTGTCAAGGGCAGACATCTATCTAAAAGGTTTGGACACAACTATGAAAAGAAAGTGAAGAGACCTATTAAGCTACAAAAAGCCTGCCTACATTTTAAAATACCTCTCCAAGGAATACAGCAGATCGTAAACTGAAGTTAATAGTTTGCAAGATTACGAGGAGGTCACCCGAGCAGAAGATATGATGACAACCATAAGAAGAAAGTGCAGGCCCATCAATTTGGCTCACGTACAATGTGGAGGTCTTAAATTTAGATCATACAGGATAGTCGTAAACAAGAATGGAGAACTGCAACACAAGCTGCTTGTACAGTCGGCGTTTACTAGAGATCAAATATAAAGTAATGGATGTAGATTCAACTCACCTAGAAAATGCCTTGTGAAACGTTTGATTTTGCATGAGAATCTCAGACACAATTTTCTCTATATTATTCTTAACGCTATCATCATCGTCAGTCTTCTCCTCCTTTTGTTCCTCGGTGGTGCTCAAGTTCTGCGGTAGATTTTCCAAGGATTCGTCCGCGCAATTTTCCGAATCCGACAAGTCGGTGTAGAACGTAGCGCTCTGGGATTCCTTGTGTTTTTTCACCTTCGCGGGCTTCTTGTGATTGTACTGCGGCACCATGCTCGGTTCGGACTTTCTTCTCCAATTCGCGAGCGTGGGGAATGTACGGTCTTGAGACGCTGCTCTTCTATTACCGAAATCTCGGGTTTTTCTCACTCTGCTTCTTCGTTCTAGGTAGTGGGGCGTTGAGTTCTGCTTCAGGGGGGACCATTTGTCGTTGTTCGTATCATCTGAAAACAAAGTAAACGTAAATACGAACGTTTAGCTCGGATTGTTTAAGTATTAAATCACACGTCTGAAAAACGAAGCCAAATCCTAGCAGAATGGGTAAAGAATTTTATGATTTACTGTTACCACGAGCTTGTGTACTCTCTAAACTAATGAAATATATATCTGAACGAAAATAATGTTTGCTACTCGATTGTTAGAAGGCGCAAATTGTTTTCATTATAAAGAGCTCTAATAAACTCTAATTTCCCGCCTAATTGTTGTTTCTACTAAAAAGTTGGTTGTTAGACTGTCGTTACAATAATTAGGCGGGAAATTCGAGCATCCCCCTGTCCACACCATCCCCTGCATGCCAATGACACGTTCTGTGAACCACACACATTTTGAAAGTCTTTTTTTTTTAAATGGCAACTAAAAAAGCACGATTATAGAGATGAACATCAACAAACCAGTCTTTGTCTCTTCACTACTACAAACATGCAGATTTAGTCCGCGTTTTTCTTCTTCGAGAAGAAGCTTTCCCAACTACTAGACACTTGCAATTCGTTAAAAAAATTAACTAATCCGGATATTTTATCTAGAAAAAAAAATAAAACAGAACATCTAAATTACAACAACATTGAAAGCGATCGAAAGATGACTCGAGTAGGGAGATCCGTTATAGTTGTAACTTAAGATTAACATTTAGCAACTTGCCTGTTTCGTTTAGGTCTTGTCCTAATTGTAGGACCAACTGCCTAGCATGGTTGGGAATGACGGCAGTGTAATTCTCCAAAATGACCCTTTTTATCTGTAAAGTCCATTCTCTCTTGTGCTGCGGCGATCTGGCTTTAAGGGTAGACTGCAATCGAGGGTTGTCGAAGGGGATGACTTGAAATGACAGAGGCTCGCCTCTTACCTGCTCCACCAACATTAAATTGGCGGTCTGAAATAGAAATACAACAAAATAAAAAGATGCAAAGTTATGTGGTCAACAAAACTACTGAAACGTAAGTTGATTTAATAAAACAATGTTAAGTATTAGCTTGTATCCATGTTAAAATTAAAACAATTACTTAAAAATGAAACATTGTCTAAAAAATTGGAAAACTATGTTTCCAATTTTGGAAAACTTTGGGTCCTTCATGTCTTGTGTTGCTGGACTCTATCCGGAAAAAAACAACTGGTCTAAACAATATTTTGGGAGTCTTGGAAGACTTCCATTTTATACAAATACTTCTATGAGCTTAAGAACTGTTCCATTACCGTTTCTTCACAGGCTATGCTAATAAAGTTCTTAAGAGACCAAAACCATGTGGATTTGGTGCTTCCTATAACTAAAAATAGTAACTTCAAAATTAGGTATTTTACTCATCGTAAATTTTCTATAAAAATAAAATAGACTTTGGAACTGTTTCTTCTAGTTTTTTCGCAGGCAGTGCCAAAAAAGACCATAAGAAACCATAATTATGTGGATTTGGTGCTTTCTATACCTCCAAATTGTGAAGTTGACTTCAAAATCAGGTATTTTCTTATTCTAAATTTTTACAACCAGAGTAGCCATTCAAAAATGAAATTAATGGAAAGTTATGTTTCTAGTTTTGAGAAACATCATCTCCTTCATGTTTTGTGCTGCTGGACTTTATCCAGACAAGAGTCTGTTGAATATCGTGGAGTATTAAAAGGTTTTTTAGCAGGCTGTACCAATAAATACTATAAGTGATTATAACCATGAGATCTCGGTGCTTTCCATAGTCCTCAAGTTGTAAAGACCTCGTGTATAAATTAATACATTCATGGTAACGTGACGAGTTTGGGTCCCGCTTTCTTGAATTACCCAACTAATTTGTTTTTAACTTACCATTATGTGGCTTTTATAGGCCAGAGCACCTCCCTGTTTATTCTTAGCCAATAGCAGTACTTTTTCAAAGAGAAAAACGTGCCTCCTCCCCCTGGCGCCGACAACTCTGAACGTTCCTTCGGCTATGAGTTCCCCCAGGGCGGTTAGATCGGGTCCGTTCCAACCGTACAATTGGGCCTGTATCTCTTGCACCCTCACGGCATGTTCGTGCTTTCTCTTCATGTTGTTGATGTCCGAAGCGATGCCCGTCATGGTGGTTAGGGCCAAATCGACGGCGGGTTTGTGCACGGTTTCGCATTGCTTCGAAAGTCTCTAAAGATCGAAAATATTATTAAAAAAAAGAAGAAATCTAAAGAAAACCTACTGTACACATTTTTTGCGAATATAATCATTATAAAATACGTTTGCCTACAAAATCTATAATGAATTAGGCCATAGTCACGCGAGCGGTGAAAAAAGTGGTTTTATTTATTTTCAAAACCGCTTTAAGATAAATTAAGATTATTTACCTGCAACAGGAGGTGATACTTAAGTATCCGTTGGACTGGTTTAAGTAAATACGATCCTAATGGCAGCGCGTGCCCCAACGCGAGTTGTTTTTCCCTGAAAAGTCCCGCCATGTGTTCGTTTCTGGTCAATTCCCCCAAAACTTCCATGGTTCTGGGGTAATTTTGACAGTATTCGTTGTATACTGAAAAACCAGAGTCGTGATGAAGGAAACAGTTTGCCGTTTTGGTGGCTTCTCCTTCGGCCTCTTTCAAATCTTCCAAAAAGGTTCTGAAAGCGACGTTTTTTTTGTACTATTTAACATAAAAATTTCCAGAGATATACGACATTAAAAACAAACAAACAAATATGTTGCGACAGCCACTCTGTACATAAAATGTTGAAGGATTTATTAATGGTCGCCAGTGCACCGCAGCTTTGACACAATGAATACGTAGTAGAGATATGTTGAGAATCCTTAAAAAGGACTCTGGTCGAAGGAAAAAAAAGAAAAATAGGGACCCCGCCTTTGCTCATTTCGCAAATATCGCGTGATTCTGTCGCCTACTCGAAAGATTTGTGCGATATATTATGGGATATGTCGTTTGAATATATAAATGAATGGGTAAAGTGCCAGATGTTGACTTTAAAGGAGAGAAATGAACGGTTTAAATACCATTAACATTAACACATGCTGCCGGTTCATTTTAATTTTTAATGATAAAATAAAACTTTAAAATGTCAACCGAAAAGTAATCGTAAAATAGTGGGGTCACGGGTCTACTTGTTTATAATAATTAGTAAATAATTCATTCAACGACCTAAAACACTATTACGATAACAAAAACACTGTAGCACTACAACTCTGGGTGGGTCTTGGCTGCTTGAACCACCTCCCCCCATCGAGTGCGGTCTAGGGTAACATTTTCCCAGTTATCAATTCCCATTATTTGCAAGTCTTTGCGGATGTTGTCTCTAAATCCCAGCTTAGGTCTTCCCAGAGGTCTCTTTCCTGTTGGGGCTTCCTCCCATATGTTCTTTATAAGCCATTTGTTGTTACTACGCTGGACGTGGCCGATCCATCTTAGTCGGTTGGATTTTATTTCTGGAGAGTCATATAGTTATTGGTCGTATTCTATATTCGCTAGCTTGCTGGTCAATAACCGGTCCAAATATAATATGCGATATGCTGATGACACCGTCTTGTTAACGAGAAATCAAAGAGACATACAACATCTTCCAGAGAAATTAAATGATCGATGTAACGAATACGGTCTAAAGATAAATCTTTTCCGGTATTTTTGACTCCACTACTTTCAACCCCAAGCGAGGGTAAGAATTACCCCAAAGTTTTTAAATTACATTGGGGTCGAATAAGATGTCTTTTAAAAGCTCTTTAAAATAGTTTTTAAATTTTAAAATTCCGCCCGTTACTTATTGAGAAATTAAATTTTAAATGTAAAACTAATCTGCAAACAATCACGAACGGTTTTCGCGCGAAAAAATAGTGCGCGAGCAGGGAACGATCCACAGTTCCTTTTTAATATCTGTTTTTCCGATGAATGCAGTTTTTTTTGCACGGGACGCTAAATCGATACAATTGCTGTTATTGGTCCGATCCAAACCCAAGAGTTTTTCACGAGGTGCATACACAGCAACCGGAGAAATTAAATGTATGGGCTGTAATTTTGTGGTGACCGACTGGTGGGTCTTTTTTTTCTACCAGGCAATTTGACTGGCGAAATGTATTTGCAATTACCGGAAGACGCTATTGACCCTGCCTTGACTGATATGTATTTCAAAATAATCCACAGTATGGCGAAGATTTTTTTTTTTTTCAACATGACGGTGCTCCTCCGCATTTTGCGACGATTTTTCGTCAATATTTAGACCAACGTTTTCCACGGCATTGAATTGGAAGAAGAGGCAGCATTAAAAAGCCTCCACGATCGCCAGATTTATCGCCCCTCGATTTCTTTTTGTGGGGACATCTAAAAAGTAAAATCTATAAAACACAGCCAGCGTCGTTGGAAGGTTTGCGTCAAAGAATCGTTGACGAGTGCCGTCGAATTACTCCGGAAATTCTTCGGAATGTGCGTGAACGTTTTGAACAAAATTATTTTATGGAAGCAGACGGTGTCATCAGTTTGAACATTTAATCAATTAAGTAGTAAATAAACAACTAAAATAATTAGAACTTTAACATGTAATTTTTTTCAAAGTAATGGGAGGAAATGTAACATTTAAAAACCAAAGAGAATTGTCAGAGCTTTCAAAAGACATCTTATTCGACCCCCAATGCCATTTAAAAATTTTGGGGTAATTCTTACCCTTGCTTGGGGTGGAAAGTAGTGGAGTGTCCCTCTTTAATAAAAAATCTACAGGCCAGAGCGTTTTTCTAAAATATTGACGAGGTTTCTGCAAATGGCTCTGTTTCGTTTTCGGTTGGTGTCACCCTGCATATAAATAACTACGTTTTCTTCGAATAAAAGTTTTTTTTTTTTTGACAAGTAAAAAGTCTGACTTATATATCAACAATAATCATATCTATGTATATAGTATATCAAGGAACCTTATAAATAATAGAAATTAACATTTTTAAACAATAACAAGAATCCCATTTCCAACTCATACATACATATATACCAACATCCATTTTTATAAAAACAGATTCGCTTTTTTCCCTCAAATAATAAGCCATCCGGAAATGATACATAACCACTAGTTGTATATAACGTAAAAAATAAAAAATATATAAAATTGAATAAGCACATTTCGAAGAAGTAAATTATTATCAATGAAAAATTATTATGCATTAAAATAGAAAAATAAATCAAAAATATATACAGAAATACTTTTTGAAAATGGTAAAATCTTTCTCCTTATGAAACTAAAAAAATATTTATACTCAAAAAATTATTCTTAAAACTTACCTATTGAACTTGTAGATTTTTTCCAAATTGCTAAACAAGTGAGAAACATGTTCGGCAAGCGGACACTCTGGATCCGATTTCCAAGGTACCAAATATCCCTGAAACAACAAAATAACTGTCATTAACTGGAAATCGTAATATTTAATATTCGACATGGATACCTCCTTAAATTATGTTCGTTAAATTAGTATAGGTACGGATTGGGAAATAATTTTTGTAGAAATCGGAGGTTGTAATTTCCTTTTTCGTACACAGAAAGAATTTATACACATCTTCGATAAAAGTGGACTGGAATTAATCATAAATCGCTGGTTTTTCAAAGTTTTATCTAAAACTAAAATATTTCTCTCTTCAAAATACACTATGCACTTGTACCACTAATAAATTGCATTCTTACCCTTCTCAATTGGAAGAATACTAACATCGAAGGATTTCGATGTCGTGAAAAAATAGGAATTTGAATTTTACGAATTTCTTGATCAGCGTTTTGGGACTATACTGTAAATTCCAGCCGCTTTGCGCGGTCAGGGAAACGAAGTTATTCGTATTATGCGTTTAAAACAAAACATGAACTGCCTGGAGCGCTCAGTGACGGCTCAAGAATGATTTAAATGGAACGAAAAGTTAATAGTAATGGAAATCGACTGATTTCAACATTATTAAAGATCTTTGAATGTAAATTAAACGAATACTGCAGTGCCGATTCTACCACTATCTTCTTCTAGTGTCTATCGTCTATTGATGTTAGCGATCACGTTGGCCCAGCGTACTTTGTTTACTGCCGCTCTGAACAGTTCTGTAGATTGTAGATGGGGTCGTAAAGGCTATGCAACCTATCAAGCACCTCGACCTATCAGATCTTTTGGGCATAACCCTTAATCTATTCGAGGCCCGGGATTCCGAGACTTCGAGCAAAGTTTATCAGCTTTCTGAGGGCTAAGTTTCTGACATCCAATAAAGGCCCCTTCCAGAAACTTAAGCCTCTTGCGGAAAAGCGCAAAGCAAATGTTCTGCAGTTTCAGCGAAGTTCTCGCAGTAGCAGCAACTATTAACTATTTATTTATTTTCATCCCTTTGATTTTCAGGGTATCATGCATAAAATTAACCATCGCCTGCAACTCCTCTTCAGATGACGCTAATATGAAAAAGAAGGCATTTGACAATCAAATCATTCATTTTCACTCCATACGCACTCTCTTTCAAATATTTTAAACAATCGTCTATGTATAAGTAAAACAGCCATGGCGAAGCCACACATCCCTGTTTCACACCTTTTTCGATGTTAAACCAGTCCGTACAAGCTCCGTTTATCCTGACACAAGCAGTGGAATCCTGGTAAAGTGATTACAGTGCTCGTATTAAACTACCGCTCACTCCATACATAGACAATGTCGACCACAAGTCACTCCTCACCACTCTGTCATAGGCCTTTTTCAAGTCTTTAAGAGCGCAATAGACCTTCTGACTTCTAGACAAGAATTTTTCGACTATACCTCGTAACGAAAAGACCCTTATCCATACATCTAAAATACTGGGCAACAAATAATTTTTTTCTTGTAGGCCCGTGTAATCATCAATAATGTACCGAATAGTGGAACCCCTTCGAAACGAAAAACTTCCGCCGCCTGAGAAAATACCGTGCAAAACTTACGCAATTTCCCTTTTGCGTCGGAAATTTTATAGTTTCCTCATCTTTATTTGGTTATATCTTTACCGTTTATTTTTTTTTCATTGCATTATTTCTATCGAAACGTATCATTCTCAGAAGACGATTGAACTCTTTTGTCACATTGATTAAACGTTCGGTTCATGGAAAAAAATACGACACATGTTTGGGCAATATTTGCAACAATAAACAACGAGTAATTTGTTATAAATGCTCCTAAAATCAATTAATTGCTCAGCAATCGATACACCTCGAGGATGCCGTCGAAGGCCGAGATTGTTAAAATATTGTGAAAATAGTTATTTGAATTTTAAAAACAATCAACCTTGAGCGTACCTATTTATAAATAAATATTACGACTTCACAAACCATTTAAATATCCTTATTATATTTTACATAAAAAAATTGAAATTATGTTTTTCTATCAAATTAACGTAGAAAAAATAGCTGAAATAACTCACGCGTAAAATCTACGTATGCCATCACAACGTAACGGGACTTTCTTTAAATGACATCGAAGCGCCATCTGATGGCACTGAACATCATGGTTGCGATCTCTCTCTCTCTCTCTCTCTCTCTCTCTCTCTCTCTCTCTCTCTCTCTCTCTCTCTCTCTCTCTCTCTCTCTCTCTGTAGCACTACAACCCGGGGTGGGTTTTGGCTGCCTCTTTCTCGTCCGATTTTCCGCTGTCTCTTGCCACGTGTCAAAGTCCACTCCCAGGATGGAAAAGTCCTTTCGGATGTTACTTCGTCATCTTAGTTTTGGTCTACCTAGTGGCCTTCTTCTTATACATTAGAATCTTGGTATGTCTTGATAGCAGATTGGACATCAACATCCATGGTAGGGCATTTAAACATCTATTGCTTTGGGTGTTGCGTTGTTTGATTTTATCTCGCATATTATTATCTGATGTTACGATGACACCCAAGCACTTGAAGGCTTGCACGTTTTCAAAGTTGTATTCGCCGATGGCGACGTTTTTCCTTATGCGATCACGGGCGGAATTTCTTGTGACGTACATATATTTTGTTTTGTTTTTATTTATACGCAGGCCCATCTTGTTAGCCTCCTTTTCTAACTGGACACCTTTACCGTGCTTCCACCTATCATGTCCAAGTCATCTGCATATGCCAAAAGTAGATTAGGTCCATTTGGTCCGAAAACTTAAAAACGGGGGTTGGTTAAACAGCAGCGGGGATAAAGCATCTACTTGCTTTAGGCCCCTGTTGATTGCAAAAACTTCACTATAGTCACCGTCTATTCTGACGCAACTTTTCGACCCTTTCAGACAAACTCTGACCAACCGTACCAGGTTCTTCCCAGTTCTTCCATAGCATTCCAGAGGCGTACCCTGAGTCGTAGGCCTGTTCGAAATCTATAGACAGGTTGTGCAGATCCTTGTTAAATTCCCTATATTTTTCTAGTATTTGCCTAATAGTGAATAACTGATCCGTTGTCGACCTTCCATCTCGAAAACCACAGGTATTCTCCAACAATCTCTTTAGCGTAGAAGGTAATACGATCTAACAGGATGTTTTACAGTTTGTCATGGTTGTGATGATAGTTGCATAATATACTGCAGTCACTAATTACAACATCATTCTTGAGCCGTCCCTGAGCACCCTCAGGCAATTCATTTTTTGTTTCTGACATTTAACTTGTGGGAACCGTTGGATTCCTCTACCCTTGCCTCTCGCGCAAAGCTGCCGGCAACCAGTACCTTTCAAGCGTCCGTAAGTTGCGTTCGTTCCATTCATTCACAAAGATCGAAGAGATCCAGTTTTCGTATTTAAATTTTTCTACTCTTTCGATGGGCGCTGACCCAAACGTTATTCCGGAGTGTGCGAATGCATTTAGGTTTCTGGAGATGGCCATTAATTTCGTCTTCCTGGTATTGATGTGGAAGGTAAAAGGTGGATAGGGCGAAAAAAGCTGTCCTGGCTACGAAATATCAGGCAATGGTGTGTGGTCTTTTGGCCGAAGAACTGTTTCGTGCGGCAGCCGATAGGGAAAGATTTTAGGAAATCATAAGCATGATGATGATAGCCAACGTCTAAAGACAGACAGGGCACCAAAAGAAGAAGAAGGTATTGATGTTCAGACCCATGGGTTTACTGTGTTCTCCCAACATACCATTTGCTGTAGATCGGGTATATTATCGGCTATAAAGCCCGCATCATCGGCATAACGGATGTTGTTGATCTATACTCCATTAACTTTAATGCCCATTTCTGCGTCTTCCAGGGCCTCTTGAAAAATTGTCTCTGAATAGAGGTTGAATAAGAGTGGAGACAGCACGCCATCCTGCCTCACTCCTCTTTTAATTTGTATAATGTTGGAAACCGCATTTTCTAGTTTTACTTGAGCATTTTGATTCTAGTATAGGTTTTCGATGCGTCGGATGTCTTTCTGGTCTATGTCAAGCCTCAAGAGAAGCTGCATCAATTTCTGGTGTTGCACTCGATCAAAAGCTTTTCCGTAGTCCATGAAGCATAGACACACAGTGAGTACTTAAAATCCACAAAAACTTAATCCACGGACAGGAATTTTAGAAGAGTATTTATAGGTAAACAAAGGCGCATACTCGTACAGAGAAGAATCCAACTCAGTTTTAATATTGGTTGGAGTATGGCATTTCAATATTAAAACCTTTCTCAATCAATGACTGTCAAACTAATACTAAACAACGGACCGTCGTCAAACTTTAAAATTTAAGCTTTATAAGGTTGGTATTTTTTACCACTTTCATTTTTCAAATAACCACCGTTATCATCTATACGTCAAGTAGGATAATTCTGAGACTATTTTCGTTTTTTTTAACCACTACTACGACTCTTGGCTCTGGGAGCCCAAATAAATAAAGATGGAAATGCATCCATAGAGATTAAAAGGAGAATAGCTCTCTACAAAACCGCCATGACCAAGTTGAATAAAATTTGGAGAGACAAGCATATAACCCCAACAACAAAACGTAGATTTGTCAAAACTCTTGTATTCCCGAATGCGCTTTATGGAGCTGAGGCATGGACCTTAAAGACTTTCGACACTGCTAAACTGGATAGTTTCGAGATGTGAGCTTGGAGACGGGTCGTGAGAATTCCTTGGACTGCTCATAGGACGAATACGTCCATATTGGAAGAGCTAAAATTTAAAGATAGACTGTCAACCATAGTAAGGCGAAGAATTCTCAAATATTTTGGACATGCGAGCAGAAAGAGTGATGACAATCTTGGAAAACTTGTAATCCAAGGAAAAGTCGAAGATGTGAGTCCTCGGGGAAGCTTGCCCTAACGCTGGTTAGACCAAGTGAAGCACTTCACAGAGAAACCACTTTAACAAAGCATAAGATGCGTTCCAGATAGAGACAAATAGAAAGAATTACAAACACCATAACGTGAACGACAGAGAAAGAGAGAGACTTACGAGGAGAACCTAAGATTTAAAAAAAAACACACACTTTTGCATGACCAAGTGCAATCATTGTAAGGTGAGCACCCATTCTAAATAAATTCATATCTCAAATATAAGTAGAAAAATATTCGATCTTACGATTACAACGTAATTTTTTCAAAAATGTATAATCTCTCAAGCGATTAAAATTTTCCTTTGACACACATTTGGATTTTGGTAACGTAAATAATCATTAACGAAAAAGTGGGACAGAAGGAAACGAGGCGCATTTAGTTTACGGCCAGAAATAATGACAAAAAGTATTCTGCACGTGCATCACGGTTGTCTATATAAGTAAACTTCCTGTCTTAGAAAAGATTTGTATAAATTTCATTAACGCAAATAGTAAAACAGTGATTACGACACGATTACGCTGTTTTTTTTTGCCATCCCTACGTATAGGATCAAAGTCGGGGCTGTTTGGTGGATGGAGAAAGCCACTTTCAATGGTAACATTCTATTTGTAAGTGTGGTGTAAGTAAAAGAAGGAAAGGAAAGGAAAGGATGCATGTTACAGAAAATGTGCGTAAAGGTTCAAAAAGCAGTGTCAGAGAAGAATAAAGCCTGGCTGGATTGGCTAACTACAAAAGCCAATCAAGAACGCAAAGGGTAACGATCGAGGATGTAAACAAGGCAAAGAATGAGAATCAAAGGTTTAAAAGCTGTGGCAAAAGAGGTTGTGGCAAGAGAGAAGGAGAGTGATAAAGATAAATTTGATAGAAGGTTATCTGACGATTTCCAAAACAATATTAAACTCTTCTGGAAGTCCATAAGAACAGCCAGAGGTAAAAATAGTACCTAGCAACTGGAAAAAATCGGAAACCAAGATGGTAGAATGGTAAAAGGAGAGGAATGCGTTTTTAAGAGATGGAAGATGGAAGTTTTTTTAAAAAATAGGATACACAAGCACAGAAACCATTCGGAGACATGAGTGAAAATTGCAATGAAAGTGAAATTGGTACGACAGAAATTGTGGGGGCGTTGAACGGTATAAAATTGGGTAAAGCTGCTGGGTATGACAGGATAACAGTTAAAATGCTTAAGTCTGGAAAAAGCGTGGTAATTAGTTTAATCTTTGTTGGAGGAGTATTAGCGTACCAGACGACTGGTGCTAGGCCGTTATCGTGCCGCTTTATAATGGAAAAGGTTCGCAGCAGGACTGTAAGAACAACCGAGGTATTAGTTTACTCAGCATAGTCGGCAAACTGTATGCAAAGATACTGGGATGGGATGTGCAAGCAGGATTTAGAAGAGGAAGGAGATGTATGGATCAGGTCTTTTCATTACGAAGTAAAAAAATTCTTGGCTAGAAGTCAGAACGTCAGAAAGCATGACAAACTGTAAAGTTTTGATTAAGGGAAAAAGAGTGGAACAAGTAAATGAGTTTGTGTACTTGGGTTCAAAGTTTACGAGAGATGAAAAGTATGACAGTGACATTGAGCGAAGGGTGTTGGCAGGAAAACAAATAAGTGGGGCACTGCATAGCTTTATGAACAGCCAGAAAGTGTCAAAAAAGGCACGTCTGGCTGTGCATAGAGGTGTGTTGGTTCGTACACTTATGTATGGTAGTGAATGTTGGGTTTGGCAGAAGAAGCATAAAAATAGGATTAATGCTGCGGAGATCAGTAGTCTGAGAATTATAGCTAGAGTGACTCGAATGAATAAAGTAAAGAAAAGTGAGATAAGAGAACGTTGTGGTGTAAAAGAAGATGTAGTAACAAAGATAGATAAAGGAATGCTTAGATGGTTTGGACACGTAGATGGGATGGATGAAGGAAGATTGACGAAGCAAATTTATAAGGCGAGTGTGATTGGACAAGTCGGTAGAGGTCTCGGTGGCCAACGATAACTAACTCTCGTAAAATAATTTCTTAAAATTTGAATTTATATACAAACGACACCCTATACATAGCTCGTACATGATTCATGTTGTACGGAATGTATCGTCACCATTTTAATTTCAAAAGGTTAAGTTGGATTAAATGAACAGTAGTAGTGGCCTTCGCATTTATTAATATTTCTGCTCAACCCTTGTATGCAGCTCGCAGGGTTACCGTTATTTTTTGCTTTTATTATTTGGCAATCAGTCGTATTTTGAGCTAGACGTTAGATTGACCTTGACTCGCGAAGAAGGATGATTCATACTCGGAGGAATCCAAGAGGTCGATCTCCTCTTCTTGGATATTTTCCGCGGCGATTCCATGTCAAGACTATCATAATGCCAAGTCACTGTGGCATGTAATTTGACTTTTTTTTCTAAACGGAAATGGATAGATAAAACTATTGGCCTCTTCAATACATTATTAATCTACATTTTGTAGGTTATATAAAGGCTTCATATCGGTTACCCACCGAAATTACAACAAAATTAGTCAGCAACTGTAATTGTTGTTGCTAGGCAAATGAAGATAAACGACTCTGTTCATCGCCTGTCAGACACAGTTTTTTTACTGTTCAAACAATGTACGCAATGACCACTGATACAGTGTAGAAAGTAATTTCGGTAATTCGGACGAAATAGAATGTTAAAATATTGTTGTAATTCTCTCGAGATCATAAAACGGGGGTAGGCATTTTACTATGCAACGGTGCATAGGTCTAGTTGAAGTCAGAGATAATTTTTTAATCTATATCAGCATTATTAATATATCTAAATATATTCGCAAAAACATAAATAAATACGTAAGCGCACAGTTGTCAAACTGCAGAAAAAGTTGCAATTTGTTACTCCCAAGCACCTGGGACTTTTATGTAAATGTCTTCTTCTTCCGCTGCTATCCAATAATGGATGTTTCCGATCACTTCTGACCATTGACCATTGGTGTGAATTAATTCTCCTGCGGTTTCTATTCCTGACTAATGTTCGGTATTTCGGAGCCACGACATCCTCTTTCTGCCTACACCCCTTTTTCCCTCCATTTTTCCTTCTATTACTAGTTGGAGCAAATGGTATCTTTCGTTGCGTAACACATGTCCCAGGTACGCCGTTTTATTGTGCTCAGCAATTTGCGTTCTCTTCCTATCGTCCTCAAAATTTTCTCGTTGGGTTTTCTTGCTGTCCGTAGGACTTGTAAGATTCTTCGATAGATCCACATTTTAAATACTTCCAGCCTATTCATTGTGCTTACCTTTAATGTCCAGCCTTCCATACCATACAACAGTGCGGATCATACGTAACATTTTTTAAATCTTATTCTGAGATTGAGGTCAAAGTCGGAGTTCGTGAAAACGTTTTTGAGTCTCAGGAATGAGCTCCTCGCTTTCTCTATCCGGCATTTGATTTCTACGTCCGAAGACCAGTCTTCACATAACCAAGTCCCTAGGTAGTTGGGAATTTCACCCTCCACTTGTTATTAAAAATATGTACCACAAACTAAAATGGATCTAATTAGAGTGTAGGTAAGTGGAAGGAAGGAGAAAAGCGTCACAATTACCGTGGGGAAGACAGTGATAAACAGTATCAGCAGAATAATGCCAAAATGGGTGGCCCAAGAGAGGGAAACAGGCGCATATTATGTTCTGTAGTGCTGTATGGAAAACAGCAATAAAAATTGCCAGTCCACACAGAACAACCTTGACCAAGGCGTTGCTTGTAGTTGCAAGAACACCACCGATACAGCTACTAGCAAAAGAAAGAAAAACAGTCCAGAAAAGAAGCCCGTGCGCACTTGTTATAGACATGGCTGGAACTATGGGAGAGAAACGACGGTAAATTTGAATGGACAAAGAAGCTAATCCCAGACATCACTTTATGGAAAGACAGAAAGTGGGGAGAGGTCAACTTCTACCTAACTCAGATACTAACCGGGTATGGGGCCTTTCAGGCATATTTGCACCGTTTTTACTTAGGTGACTCCGATGAGTACATACTGTGACACAGCAGAACACGTGTTTTTTAAATGTACAAGATGGACGGATCAAAGAAAAAATTTAGAAAGACATATGGGAAGAGTTACCCCAGTTAATATAGTTACGAAAATGCTACAAAATAAGCCAAAAAGCCACTGTTATTATGTACGACAAGAAAAAAGATACGAACAGACCAAGACAATAAACTGACAACAAAGAAAAGCCCCAACATCTACAAAAATAGGAGTCCATCCCGAGGTAATACCGACTGGTGGTTCGAGGAGGACGTTTTCCCTTTCCGTCAGTAAAAATCTGACACTACCCGGCGATTGGGCAACCGCGTGAAGATTTTTCCGCTCTCAAAAAAAAAATTGGGGTGTAGTGAAAAGGATTCACGTTTTGACAAAAAATTTCAAAACCGTTCATTTAAAAAGTATTTTTAAGCGCATATGAGTCTTCTTCTTCTTCTTCTTACGTTAGGACTACGTCCTGTGTTTGCCTCAAAGGTTGCCCAAAAACAATTGGGACGATGAAGACCAGCTATCATACCATCTTTTTGGTGGGCGTCCAGTTGGGCGTGGTGTGTTGGGCCGCTTCTCTCTCACAATTTTTGCCAGCCGGTCGTTTGGCATTCTGCTAACATGGTCTCTCCATTCTCTTCTTCGGTTTCTTGCCCATCTTACTATGTCTTGGACTTCACAATTTCCCTTATCTCTTCGCTTCTTTTATGGTCAAGTAAGGTATAGCCAGTTATCGATCTAAGAATTCGCATTTCCGTTGATCTAAGAAGTCGCTTTGTAGTCGTGTTCTCCGCTCTGGTCTCTATCGCGTATGTCATAATCGGTCTTACACATGTCTTATATATTCTGACCTTACTTCTGGTACTCATGTGTTTATTTCTCCAGATTATGTCTCTCAAGAATCCTGAGATTTGAGATGCCTTTGTTGTTTGAGCTTTTACTTCCTCCTTAATATTTCTAGTGCTAGTTATATTAGCTCCTAAATATTTAAAGAACATCACTTGTTCTACACTCTGTTCATAGATTGCGAGTTTACATCTTCTCGGTTCTTTGGATATTGTTAGCGATTTGGTTTTCTTGACGGATATTTGCATATTGAATTCTTCAGCTGTTTTTTGGAACTTGTGTAAGAGTCTCTGTAGGTTGTCCTCGTCTTCCGATACGATTACAGCATCATCAGCGTAGCATATGATTTTTATTTCTTTATCTCCCATTCGATATCCTCTCCCAGTTACTTTGACTTCATTTATAATTTCATCCATGATGATATTAAATAGGATTGGGCTTAGGCTATCTCCTTGCCTGATTCCGGTTGTCATAGGTATTTTATTGCTTAGCTTATTTGCAGTTCTTACATATGTGTAGTTGTTCTTGTTCAATTCTTCGATGGTCTTTATTACATTCGGATGAATTCTTCTCTTTTGTAGTAGGGCCAAGACGTCTGTTAACCGTACCCTATCGAATGCCTGGGTTAGGTCAATGAAACACGTGAAGGCTACTTTATTGAACTCAATGGCTTTCTCAGTAATTTGACGTATTATAAATATAGCATCTATAGTAGACCTGTTCTGTCTGAACCCTTGCTGTTCTTCACATATTCCGGTTAGAGATATTTCTTCTGCTAGAATTTTTGTAAACAGTTTTAGTACAGCACTCAATAAGCTAATACCTCGATAGTTTTTAGGGTCTGCTTTCTCTCCTTTTTTGAAAACTGGTATCAGTATGCTCTCTTTCCATTCGGATGGAACAACCTTGACAGTAAGTATTTTATTGAAGAAAATCTGTAATTCGGCCAATAAGCTTTCACCTCCATATTTGATCATCTCATTCTTAATTTCGTCAATGCCCGAGGCTTTTCTGTTCTTTAGTTTAGTTTTAGTTTTAGTGAACATTAAAAAAGGCTACTAGGTGGTACCTACCATAGTCGAAAGTTCCAAGGTAACAAACATAAAAAAAAATACAGTTGAATTGAAAACCTCCTCTTTTCAGTCGAGTTAGTAAAAACACCTTTATCGTAACAGTCCTATTATTTTCTTGCCAAACCTCGTATAATCAACAAGTCGTTATGTGAACGTTTGCAATTAATTCATAAGACGTAATGACGTTGGCCTGAGAACTGTAAACACAGTCGACCAATTCAATAGGGGAACTTACTATAAAAATTCAACTGCACCTCTACAAACAATATCAAATTACGAGGAGGGATCGTAAATTTAAACGCATCAAAAAATCTAATCGTTATGGTTGCCATCCAGCTAGGTCTGTCTCTTAATTTAACAGGATAAAATATTAAAGAGGAAGTTTCATTCGGGGGGCTACAAAAACGTTCGTAACAAGGTAGACCCTTAATTTCTTAGTTGTAGGCGATTATCTTTCGTTACTGTTAATGGTAATGACGATGATGATACCGAAATAATTGTTTACAGATAATAAGGCGATACTTTGTGGGTGGGCAATTTTCTGAATCATCGTTTTGACCTCCCTGACGAGTAATAGTTTTGACATTTATTAATGAGGCTCCCCGTATTCGAAAATATTGTTACGATAGTTTCTTCTTGGGTTCGGTAATTTTAACCTCTCAGTACAATAACTAACAAACACTTTATAATTATTTCAACATAATTGACTTTAAATTAACTTCAACTTAAACTTGAGAACTAAACTTCAACATCAATCTATGATTCCGTTTAAATACCTACAAATCAACGTTCTCGAATAATCGGCATTATTCAAAGAAATTCCAGAATCATCCAGTGTCTTCTGGGTATTACTATTCAACTTAATTGTACGACTCGCTGGCGCCTTAAGGTGACAGACAACAAGGCCGGTTCGTAACAATATTGAATCAAAGAATACGTATGCACATGGAACCTCATGGGTCCACTTTTTTTGTCCCCAGAACTCTGTTAAAACCAGGGGGCGATAGTAGGTAGCTGTCAGTAGAACTTTTACAACTATTTAGATTTCATAACTCATTATCACTTTTTAAAAACTATCCTTTTTCACGACCACTGTCCTTTTTATATTTCTCAATCATAATTCCGGGCTATTTCACGAAAGCCATAGAACCATCTAGAAGTCTCTAGGCGCGGCGAGAGTTTATTAGACGGAGGCGGAAGCCGACAAAGGGCTCATTAATATGCACCCTCGTTGAGGTCGATGCTCGGTCGCCGAAAAATTACAGGCCCGGATGTAACAATATTGATGAATGTCAAAAATAATTAGGTCAATGTGTCAATTAAAATTACAATAAAATTTTAACGAAATTGCCGCTTTCCGCCTACAGTAAGGAGAAAAATAGTATACACACCACGGGCATTAAAGTAAAAAATGTCTCAGAACACAGTAATGATGACCTCGGTTAGCAATAAATCTTTATTAAAATAAGCAATATATACGCTCGATCTTCGTATAAAAAAAAAACAACAGAAAAAAAATGAATCCCATAAATCGAATACGAAAAAAAAATTTAAAAACAATTCGGATAAATTAAAAAAGTCATTTGTTGCAATGGGACCAGAACCATCGAATATTTTAAACCGCGACAGATTCAGGTGAATGGCAAATTTTATGACGAACATTTGGAACAGATCAAAGTTTAATGGCATTAAAATGCCACTAGAATACTTTTAAAATGTTAATTTGTTGCAGCATTTGATTCGCTCCACATGCGGTAATTGACTGCAAACTGAAGTGAATGTAGACACCTTCATGCTAGGAACTATTAGAACTATTCTAAACGCCCATGCCTTCGATATGTCTCTTCATTCAAATAATAGCCGAACGATTCCACCAAAACTGCGAATTGTATATTAGAGACTTTGTAGACTTCAGTCTTTTTGTTGACTATAAAAATGTCATTTTATGTACCCCTATTACTAGTTATCGCCAATAGAAAAGTTATAAAATAATAAATATTGTGTTTTAATTTATTAACTTCCCAGTTGGAAGTTTTAATAACAGGTCGGTTATCTCGAGGACAAAAATGATATCGACGTGGGACCAATTGCATTCGACGCATAATTACGCAACTTAGAACTGATAAGATTTTTAGCAAAACAGTTGGGGTGTTTTTTATGGAGAATCAAAATACTGAAATGAAATGCAATTTAATTAATTTGTTTTATAAAAAAACCTGTTACTTGTTTGGACTTGGACTTGAAATAAATTTAAGTTTACGTTAATGTTCGACATAAGATGGTATGTTAAACATAAACTAAACAATTTTTAACTTCCCAGTGGAAGTTACAGTAATGGGCCCAATTTTGCGAATCCCGAATTTTGACAAATCTCCACATTTCTAGGTCCCAAAAGTCAAATACAATAGTTTTTAAGTGGACGTCTGTGTGTATGTGTGTGTGTGTGTGTGTGTGTGTGTGTGTGTGTGTGTGTGTGTGTGTGTGTGTGTGTATGTGTGTGTGTGTACGCATGTTCGTATGTGCGTTCGGAATTATTTTTCGTCTTGATTATCTTAAGAACTAACAAAGATATCTACGTGGGACTACTTGCATTTGACGCATACTTGGGCAACTTAGAACTGATAAGATTTTCAGCAAAACCGGTTAAACTGTTTTTTATGGAGATTTAAAAAACTGAAAAAAATGGTAAACTTTCGAAATTATTTTTTGTCTCGATTATCTCGAGTACAAAAAATGATATCGACGTAGGACCAATTTCACTCGACGCATAATCACGCAACTTAAAACTGATTAGATTTTCAGCAAAATCGGTCAAACTGTTTTCAATGGAGGATCAAAAAACTGAAAAAAATGGTTAACTACCTGAATTTTGCAATTTATAAATTTTACTATTTGTAATACAGAATTTTAAGAACTTTTGAATAATATGATTATTGCATGTTAGGAATATTTGTATAAAAAATATGATGACAATATTTCATAAAAAGAGATAGTTTTAGAAAACAAAAATAGGAATTGGAGAATTTGTGAGAACTTGTGTCAGTATTTAGAGAATAGCATTGAAGACGCTATAACAGTGAAGAATTATTGTTAGTGATAATCAAGCAAAGACACCGCGAAAAAAGTGACCTATGGATCACATCAAGCGCCGCCTGGCGGTGCACGTTCGAAAGTCGTTTCTAAAATTCATTTTCGGTGGAATGCGAACGAGCGAAAATAAAGTAGGATAGTAAAATACGATGAATGAAGTTATGAACGCCACGTGCAACTCGGCCATTCTCCTTGTTGGCCGCATAATTCTCGACGTGAATTATGGCTTCTTGATTATCTGTAGCAGGTTGGAAGATAAGTTTATTGTCGCCGGAAATTCAAATTGTTTACATAATGGTTTTCGTATACAATGGACAATAGTTTACTCAGAACTTTTAACAAACAATAAAACGCGATCTGGTGGGCAATATTGTTTTTAAAGTTTGTTGTTGTCATGTACCAAGAACAATTATTATAATGTCAGAGACGTCTCGTGTTTTGTATCAACGAAGGAGTTTTGCTTCCGATACGGAACAACATTGCAAACTTAGTGGTATTTGAGCTTTCCAAACTACAAACATTCACATAAATGTTTTTCAATTTGCAGCACACTGTACAATTTTATATTGGTGACATCACCTGTATATTAAAAATAGCACCTAGGAACTATACATGGTACTCCCTGGATTTTGATTCAATAGCTGTGTAGCGGCCAAACAGACAATTTATGCACAGACGACGAAACAAAACTTTTCCATTTTTGAATCCTCAAAATTCCGATAACTAATATCACTAAAGACCTTTTTGATCCCAAGTCTTGTCCTTCCCAGTAAATCACGTATACTACCCTAATCTTTACGACCCTAGGTTCTGTTCATTTTCAATAATCCTTTTCTTTTTATCTACTCACGTACACTCGCCGTACCGATGTAAATCTTTATGACTCTAAATTCCTTTCCACCAATTTACGATTCCCTACGAACCGTCATAAAACTAACGACCTGACCGGACGGAGGTATACACCGCCTATCTACACTGGACCTTAGGCACCTGGTGGGACGAAGATAAGAAGGACGAACAGACGTACACCGATAGACAGTCTCTTGATGAACTCCGACACTGACGCGCACCGCCTCCCTTGCCAACTTTTTCTTTCGTTTCGATGAATGAACGTAGTTAACAGTAATTCAAATAGTTCGTCCCAAAGCTGCATGTCAAAATCTGCAGTTGTAAAAGCTCTACAAATAATCGGGTATTTGAAAAAGAGTTTTCCAATTTTCAACAATTTAACTTTGGAACAATTTTGTACTTTTTAATGGCGATGCCTTTTCACCTTCCTATCGGTTCGGTCAGGAAGATTTACAACTGGATGCAGTCATCGAAAAATGCGCAATGGTCGGACTCGGATTAAATGCAAAAAAGACCAAAGTATTAGTAATTAGCAAGCAACCTAATATCATAGCTAACATAACAGTTGGGGGTGAAATATTGAAGCAAGTAAACCAAATAGAATATCTAGGCAGCATAATAACCAACAACGCGGATAGTCAAACTGAAGTGAAATCGAGGATTGAGCAGCATTTAAAAACATGAGTAGGGTCTATCCGACAGGATATTTCAAGAGGCGTTGGATGAATGTGACGAGGGGATATCTGTCAATGGGATTAATATCAACAATCTGAGGTATGCGGATGACACGGTTCTTGTTGCCGACTCACTGGAAGGACTGCAGGAGCTGGTAAGCCGCGTGACGGCTGCAAGCTCAGAGGCCGGACTTAGCCTGAACGTGAGAAAGACAAAGTGGCTAGCAGTTAGCAAATCAAACAACGTGGACGGACACCTGACGATTAACGGTCAACGAATTAAGCGAGTAGAAACTTTTAAATATCTTGGGTGTCAACTAAATGAGAAGTGGGACAGCATGCAGGAGATTCGTGCCAGAATAGAACAAGCTCGTGCTTCGTTCCTGAAAATGCGTAAAGTACTTTGCAGCAGAAATTTAAGCTTGCCTCTGCGCGTCCGAGTGCTTCGCTGTTACGTGTTCAGCATACTGTTTTGTGGAATGGAAGCTTGGACTTCGACAGATGCGATGTGCAAAAAATTGGAGGCCTTTGAAATGTGGACGTACAGAAGGCTATTAAGAATCTCCTGGGTAGAAAGAGTGCGTAACACCGAGGTACTTCAACGCCTCGACAAGCAGCTGGAAGTTCTGTTTACACTAAAAAAGCGCAAACTGGAGTATTTTGGTCACATCTTAAGAAATGACAAGTATCGACTTTTAAAGCTTATTATAGAAGGGAAGATCGAAGGACGAAGAGGCCCGGGTAGAAGAAAGATATCCTGGCTAAAAAACTTAAGACAAGGTTCAGATAGCGCTGATGATTGCCAACGTCCGAGGAGGACAGGGCACCTAAAGAAGAAGAAGGGTCTTGTGCTGTAGAGATCTAAAGTTAACTCTAAGAATCCAACCTCTCAGATGATGTTATGTCTTCTCCACCCTGCTGTACAGTATGGAAGCCTGGACTATAAACAAGTACGAAGAAAGACGACTTAAAGCCTTTGAGATGTGGGCTTACAGGAAAATAATAAAAGTTTCATGGACGGAAAAAGTATCCAACTTGGTAATACTCCAACGTCTTAATAATCCACCGAAATTCTTACCACCATCAAAAAATTTATGGTAAAAGAAAGCCGGACCGCAGAAAAGCATCATGGCTCAAGAATCTACGTGATTGGTATAAACTCAACTCGAGCTCTCTGTTCAGACTTGCTGTCTACAGAGTAAGGATAGCTTTGTCACAACGTTCTAGAAGGATATGGTACTCAAGAAGAAGAAATCGATTCGAAAATTTAACACCAGGGGCTGCACCCGTCGTAATGCTCTTGAATAAGATCGCGCAAAATTGAACAGGCAACATCTAATTGAAAATTTAAATCTGGAAATGGCGCGATATTCAAAAATTTTTATTCTTTTAATTTTAATAAATCAAATTTATTAATAAATTGGTTGCTCAATGTTGGTCGGATTTTTATTAAAATAACGAAAATATTCATCACGATGATGATAAAAAATTCCAGCAATGTTATCAATAATTGCCACGACATAAAATAAGAATTTTTGGAATAAATAATTCGTGACTAATAATATAACGTTAAACTGCTAGTTCGTTTTTCATGCTCTAGTTACTCAACAGTAAGTCATATATTTTTTTTGTAATAAAACAAATGACATCTTTATGGAATTTTCGGGAAAAAAAACCGGCGCACTCCTCCGACTTATTGTTGCTTCATTTAAACCATTTTAACGCCCAAAACTAACAAAAACGAGAATGAAACCTTTACTCAAACTATTCTTAATAAATTTGAAACAGATTGAATCTTCTGGGAACTTTTCCATCTCTATATCATTCGCTGTGCTTGTTGGTGCGTATCCATGGATAAGCTGTAGTTTGTAGCTCTTGTTTAGTTGAAGTATTATGTACATGATTCTGTCTAAAATTGGGGCGAATTTTATTACCATATGTTTGTTTTTTTATATTTATGAGGATGTCCACTTTGATTGTCGGCATTATTTTGGTATAGTATGTGGTCTGATTTTAAAACGGTTTTCTTTCCTCCCGGTAGCCTAGTTTCGCACATATCCCATTTAATATGCTTTAGTTCTTCTTCCAATCCAGTGAGGTGGTCTATAGTACGTTGTCTCAGTCTATTCGTTAGTAGGTAGACCTCCAGATGATGTCAAACAGATTGCAGGGAAAAGATGGTTTCAAACTGCACAGGACAGAAAGGCATGGAAACGAATGAAAGAGGCCTACGTACAGGAGTGGACAAATGAGGGCTAAAGAGAAATAAATTAAAATGATAACAAAAATATCAACAAATATGTGTCTTACAGACATGGAAATGACATTAGCTGATTCGATTATTTTATATTTTATATTAACAGTTAGATATTCAGAAATAACTCGCTACACAGACGGCTTAAAATCCACAGAAGGTAAAGAGCAGGAATATATACAGCCAAGCCAAATAAAAAGATTGTTAATCAGCTTAGGTAAACTCCTTACGATATTTCACGCAGAAGTTACAGCAAACTTGTTGCCTAGGATTGCTCGGTAAACCTACAAGAGTTGGGCAGTCAAAACAGACTGTTTTTAGCCTGGGTATTAGGTCACGCAGGTGACAAGGGCAATGAAGAATACGCTGGTTCATTAATCCGAGAAGGAGAATTCGAATTTTTATTCAGTGCTTGTAGCAATTCATTAGTGATGTAAAAAAAAATTTTAGTACTAAATAAAACTTTAATAAACCAGCGATTTATGATTTATTTCAGTCCACTATTATCGAAGTTAAATATAACTCCTCTTTTGTACGAAAAACGGAATTAAAACTCTCGATTTCTACAAGTAACATTTTTTACTTCGCGCGCGCACGCGTTTTTTCTGATTTGCGCAAACATTTACGTTGCAGATGGAAAAAATTTAAATTGTAAATTATAAGTTTAAAAGTACAAACCAACTGACGAACCAATTAAAGAATTTCCACATTCTGGTTTTTAATCGGTGGCGCCTTCTTATCGAAATGGTGTTAAGTGAATCAGAAAGTTATAAATTAAATCAATACAAATACACAATTCACAACGACTGTGTAAACGAATATGACTATCATACTGAAATATTAACCTCACAAGCAGTTAGTTTGTTTCGTTCTTATTATTATAAATAATTATTTTTTTTGTAGGGAATTTATTTTATTATCTACCCAGAGTTCGTAAAGAATAATGATTCATTCAGAATGACCTATGCCAGCAAATGATATTGCAGACCTCACTCGTTTTTACAGGATTCTTTCACATATAGAAGTTCTTTGGCTGTCCAAATAAGAACCTTTCTCTTATGCTTGGGACTTTCCAACTCCCAGATCGTACAACTGGCTCCTGTATACTTCCGCATACTTGGGCGATGCCTACGTGCATTTTCCACTATAAAAAAATGCTTCCATGCATGATCATAAATCTCAAGTACGACAGATCAAGTCTACAGGACTCAGGATTAAGAATTTTTTAGCCTAAATTTAAATAGTACCTATCAAACCGAACACAGAGAAAATAAGCGACCTAATCAATCATTCAGGATGTGGAAGATCATGTAGATCAGCCTCTGGATGGAACTATGTAAGTACGAAAAGTGAGCGGCTCGGTAATGATAAACCCATCAGATGGAGCAGACAAACAACCACTTGGGCTACTGTATCCCTTGAAGTACACTTCTAAAAATCTAATGGCAGACGGTTCTAACGCTCGAAACTTACTTTCTTACTTAGGCGATGCTTACGTGTATTGTTCACTATAAAAATGCTACACAGATCAACCACTGGGCGGCATGGAAATAACAATTCGAACAGATGAAGCAGACAAACACCTATTTGGCGACTGTATCCTTTAAAGGGCATCCCTAACGAACTAATGTCACGAATCTAATGCCCCTAACTGGGTAAAATCTTCCAAATCTTCTTTTGGAAGATTAAAGTATGTTTTCAAGTCGGATATTCCCATCAGTCTAAAACGAAAAGTATACAATCAGTGCATATTGCCAGTGATGACATACGGAGCCGAAACATTGACGCTTACAAAAAAGTCAGCAAAGAAAATGCGTGTCACCCAACGGGCGATGGAGAGGGCTATTCTGGGTATCTCCCTCAGAGACCGAATACCAAATGAGATTATTCGCCAAAGAACAGGTGTTATAGATGTAATCGAAAAAATAACAACTTTAAAGTGGAACTGGGCTGGCCACGTAGCTAGAAGAACTGACGGAAGATGGTCTAAAAAACTACTGGAGTGGCGTCCGAGGCACGAAGCTTATCGTAGTAGAGGGCGCCCCCCCACACGATGGACCGATGACATCAGGATACAAATGGCTCAAGATAGAGCAGAGTGGCAAAATAAACGAGAGGCTTATGTTCAGCAGTGGACTACTATAGCTGAGTGATGATGATGATGATGAACTGGGTAAAGGTTATCGGGTTTTCTTTTCATCGTCCCTCTGTCTATTGCACTGCTAAGTTGTCGCTCCATCGGTTTCGGGGGCGTCCTAAACTCCTGCGACCTATTGGTGATATGTCGACTATTCGTTGTCCATTCTACTCGCTTCTTTCTCTGTCCAAGATCGTCTTTCCAGTTATTCTACGAAGTACTCTCATTTCGGTTGTCTCTAGAAGTTGTTTAGTTCTCGCTGTGTCTGGCCGAGTTTTTGCCGTGTATGTCATGGTTGGTCTTACTACATGCTACATACACTTATGTTTGGTAGTGAATATTGGGGATTGGCAGAAGAAGCATGAAAATAAGATTAATGCTGTGGAGATGAGCAGTATGAGAAGTAAAGCAGGAGTGACTCGGTTGGATAAAGTGAAGAATAGTGAGAGTTGTGTGAAAGATGTGGTTACAAAGATGGATAAAGAAATGCTTAGATGGTTTGGACACGTTTGGATGAAGAAAGATTGACGAAACAGATTTATAAGGCGAGTGTGAACAGGAAAGTCGGTAAAGGTCGACCTTGGCGAACATATCTCGATCGGATCGACATTGTTTTGAAAAAGGGACAGGTTAAGAGTACCAACAACCGACGAGCATATACGAGAGCACTGACGAAAGTAGAAGAAGAGCGAAAGATGTGTCTAGGAACCGTAGCGGAAGTGGTCTCTGCCTATCCCTACGGGTAGAAGGCGTGATTATATATGTATGTATAAATCGTTGATGCTCAGAATTTTCGGCTCGCCTTGTATGTGTTTAATCGAAAGCGGCTATTAAAATTATCGTATGTTTTCGAGTTTCAAGTACTACAATATCCTTCGATAATGTTTGATGTATGGATTTACGGATATTTTTACGTTTTAAGTGTATGTATGAACAAGATAGCGTTGATGTTTTACAGACCACACATTAAGACGACACCAGTCGTTCAAAAATAGAATTTAAAGAAATTGTTGTAGTGTACTATAATAATCGATTACATAATTGCTTCTATTTTTGAGTGTTGCATTTTTTTGAACAGCTTTTATCGGTCAAGTGTTGCGTTTTTTAAAGAGTTCTCATTTACATACTCGAGCATTCTTATTTCGTAACAGTTTCTTTTTCGAACGTGGGACGCAAAACTGATTGACTGTGGATGAAAGAGGAAAAATAATAATAATAAAACAATCTCCTGAAATGATACCGAAGAACGGATATTGCATCTCGCGGCTTCTACCTACATAGTAAGTCAAGTACCTATGGGTAATTTGCATCAGACTGGAGCACATTTGGAATATCTAGTTTACTTTAAAGCGGTACGTACACCCACTTTAGCTACTCCCCGAAGGTAACTTCTGAATGCGTGGCGTAAATTCATCGATTTAGTTTACTAAAATCGATATTTAAAATTATTTTCCCGATTTTAATTGTGATTAACTTTAACGAATTAAGGTCAGTATCGAAACGAAACAGTGTAAATCACAGAAAGAAACATATAAGACCCTTGACGAGGTGGACTGACGACCCGAGAGAGTAAGAGAGAAAAAATGGGGAAGTCACAAAATAAAAAGCCATGAAAAAGGTTGCACGCCTCAAATCTTCGTGTGCTCTCTTTCGAATATTTTTTTTATGTTCTGGTTCCCACGAAAAGTAATATCCTGTAATGCTCAGAGAACATCGTGATAACCAAGGACAAGAAGATAGGAATTGGTGTTCTTCTTATATTTCTGCCTCCCTAGGTAATGTGTTCCAAAGCCTCGCTGTTCGTTGGATGAACGAGTCCTTGGAAAGAGATGTTCTGCAGGTCTCCAAAGTGACCACGAAGGGATGTGAAGTCTGAACTTGACGGGTAAATCTCGAAGAAACTGCCAAAAGACGAACGATTGATGATATTTCAGAAGAGCATCGCCCATGAAAATATAAAATAGAGACAAATCGCTAACTTTTCTACGGTGTTCCAGAGAAGTAAGCGAAGCATCACCGACCAGACGAATTACCCTTTTTTGGACGGAATCCAATAGTTTCAGGATATGTTTAGATGCCGCACTCCAACAGGAACAGTACTCCAGTATTCCAGCAGCTGACTGGAAGTGAAATAGCTCTTGGCACGAAACAGAAAGCCAAGTTTTTGGAATTCACATTTGGCAATGAAGCTCACGTGATTTTCCCAAGAAAGGTTATTGCTAATTCATTTCTGTCCTGGAAGAGAAAGCGTTATGGAAGGTACTATCATCCGCAAAGCTGTGTACTGGACATGAAGTTGTTTCCAACAAGTCGTTGATGTAAAGTAGAAATATTGTTAGAGCTAGAATTGATCCCTGCGGAACACCGGCATTTATTAGTAGAGCCAGATGAAACTCCCATCAACCACAACACGGAGAGACCTGTTTGGGAGAAAACTAGCTAGCAGGGAAAACATCTGAGGGGGTAAGCCATAAGATTGAAGCTTGGCAAGGAGTACCCGGTGCCAAACTCGATCGAATGCCTTGAAAATATCTAATGCCACAGTTAAAGTTTTACCATATTTTTCCATAGATAGCTAGAACAGTTAATTAAAGCAAATAAAGTCTGCGGTTCTTGATTCAGCTAAAATGTTTTAAATATAAAATCAATATTCCAAACATGATCTTGTAAGTAGGTATATGAGTAAAAGGAAACTTTTTAAGGTCTTTCTCGGCGTAGATAGATACCAAGGAGTAGGTACAGTTTTTTGGATCAAATGAGTGTTTGCAATTTTTGATTCAGCTAGTGTTTTAAATATGAAAGCAATATTCCAAGTTTGATCTAGTTAAAGTACAGAAAAGTTGCTTGGGGTTTTTATCGATACAGATGCATACCAAGGACAGTTATTTAAAGCAAATGAGGGTCCGCGGTTTTAATTCGGCTAGTTATGTCTTTCAAATAGAAAAACAAAAATTTCAAGGTTGATTATACAAAAACAGTTATTGAAATTGAAGCCATGAATTGTTTCGCTATAATTCTGGTCGTTTTTTTATGAATTACTCAGGCTAACGACGCAAAAGGCTTAAATAATATTATTGGTTAACTGTTTAGCCAGTTGGAAGGAACTCTTTGTGGACTTCGAAGAAAACAGTCAACATGACGTTAATTTTTGACTTGCTTTGAAGTGGATTTTTTTGTTTTGGTTCACCTTTAGCACAAAATTTACTAGATTGTAGAGATGTTTTCGGATCATAAGCATAAATTTAAGTCTCATCGCCAGTAATTCTGTATCAGAAGTTGAGGTTGATGGCCTTCCTTTACGACCCTTACCAAATGATTTGTAAACACTTTTGTAACATTTTCAATGCATCACAACAACGAATTTACTTTTTTTTTGACAAAATTTGATGCAAATTCTTTGTTCCACAGATTTTTCTAAAAAAAAAAAACGCTGCAATTTCTAACCTAACAAAGCAAATGTCATGAAACGTATGTCAGCAGTTTACAACAGTTATACCAACCCATCATATAGACATCGATATTCAAAACACGTGCATTTTAATTTCACTTTAAAAAATAAATATTCAACGTAAAATGTGGTCATACATCCAAAAATAGCCGTCTTAAATTATTATTCAGACAACTAGTAAGTAGAGACAATCAAAATGTTAATAAACGGCTTGCTTGCAGAATTGCAACAAACGATTTAATAGACTACGTTCATTCTAATTCACAGTTTTTCGTGATTACATGTTTTTTATAACTTTTGACCATAAAAAATTAATTCGTCGTAGCAATTTGTTGTTGCGTTAATTTTGTCCAGGAGTGTACAGGGTGTTTCAAAAAAAGGTAACCACGTCTCTAGGGTAGGTGGAAAACTGAAAAATAATTTGGGTTTGCTTAGTAATAAATGTTTGCAACGCCTTCCGTATTCAAGATAAATGGTGTTGAAGAAAAAAAAATGTATAAACATTTATTACGATTTTGCCGAAACTACTGGAAACATTGTAATAAAATTTTATACGAATATGTTTAAGAAGCTGATACATCCCATGAATTTGTTTTTATATCTGACTCTCATAAAGGGCGCTAGTTACACGGTTCGTACCAAGTAGTATTGAACATAACTTTTTTAAGGTTAGATTTATTAGTCAAAATTTCAAGTGAACTTAAACATCATTCAATTTTACACCAAAAGGGTACTCCTGGTAAAACTGCTCTTCAAGTATCCTCCAAGTTCTTGAAAAAGACGTATTTGTTTGTCTTGCCATATTCCTTACGCTAACTGTTGGATCTTGATCAACTAAGTTTAAAATAATATTTTCTTTATTAATGGTTCTTGTTGTTCTTTGCCTACCAGATTTTTTTTTGGTCTCACATTCCCACACTCGCCTAAGGTTAAATATCATGTCGGTGTATTTAACCTTTGAGTACATTTTGATTAACAATATCTAATTTTCAAATAACAAGGTATTAAAGATCTAGTTATTGATTATCGTCATAACTATCAATACTTGGTACAAACCGTGTTACAAGCGCCCTCTATGAGAGTCAGACATAAAAACAAATTCATGGGACGTATCAGCTTCTTAAGCATATTCGTATAAAATTTTATTACAATGTTTCCAGTAGTTTCAGCAAAATCGTAATAAATGGTTATACATTTTTTTTGAAGTGATAACTTCTTATGGCACGCTGTGAACTTTTTTTGTAATGGGTAAAAAATGTTAAACTCGCGTCAGGACACGTGGCCTGATCGAAAATTCGTAAGACGGATGTATTTCAATGGAGCAATATAAAATGCGACTTTTCTTGACTGGTAACTTGGCAACCTTATTCAACAAACTGACAAATTCAAGTACATTTTTTATGTCATTTTGACAAATTAATTTAGTAGCTAAATTCAAAATTTAAGTGCTTTTCATTAGTTTATTGATTAAGTTCTGCTTTAAAATGGTCCAAGGAGAGGTGTCGTTTTTAGCAGATGTTATGGACACCATAGCGTGTCTTAATGACTCTAATGGTTCTCCCCCCGACAAAATTTTAGATCAAATAATTTATCAGTGCAAGAAGCCGTTAAAAAATGCATCAATTTGTGTTAAAAAAGCATTAAAAACTGGACTGAAAGCTGGTTTGATCAAAGAGAACGGGGGAAGGTTTAAATTAGGTTTTGGTTTGCCGATAACGGAGGCTCGAAGACGAAGAAAAAATAGAAGCAGAAGCCGTAGACGACGTAGCCAAAAGCGACAAAACCGAAAACGAGGTAGCCGAAAACGAAAAAGTCGAGGTAGGAAGAAAAGCGCCGTATTGAAAGAAGATCAAGCAAAAAGCGGAAGAAGGAAATCGAAAACATTCAAATCTGGTACTGATGTTTAATATATGATTTATAATAAAGCGTTAATAAAAATAATGCATTATTCATAAACTATGGAAATCTAGAGACAATATTTTTCAGATTAAAAATAATATTTTCACGCGCGTTAATACTTAAGTTTTCACTTCTGCCGGCACTCCCAGAGTGCAACCCGTAAAATTTTTTTTTATCTATATCTATATCTTGAATGCGGATGGCGTTACGAACAATTTTTATTAAGCAAACCTCAATTATTTTCCAGTTTTTTACCTATTACCTTTTTTTGAAACACCCTGTATAATAAAAAGGGTCATGAAATTTCATTCGATAATGGTTTGAAGAATACAAAAATAAAATGCAACTTACCGTTATAACTTCGTTTAAATCTTCGACGTACACCGTTTCAGTCTCTAAAACTTCTTGCAGAACTCTGGACTCGTGACTGATGGTAGGTTGTTCCTGCTCCGCAATACCGCTATCAGCAGATCCTGCAACAAATCCCCACGATAATAAAAAAAAATTTAATCTACGCCGGGAAACAGTAACAAGGACCTGACAAAGCGCGAGTCTCGTAGCATAACGGAAACAACAATAAATCATTTTCCTAAATCCGAAAATCGGCGGTCTGGCTTGTAACATTTGTTGTTGTTGTTGCAAGCAGTGAAATAAATGAATATCGTTTCATTAGCATCATAGCAACGTAATTTTTGATGTACAGTTACGCGTAATCAATATTAATCAACAACTGTTTTAACACTTTTACTGCCGCAAAGCAATCATCGATCATAAAATGCAAATGTGCTTGGACCGCAAACAAAAACACATTAATACTTACGGAGGTAACAGTAAAGTGGTAATTGTAAAGTTAAAACTAATTTTTTTACTACCATTACAACATTACCTATCAATTTCTCAACGAATTTTTCGGCTTCGAGACACATTTATTTGGCGTTAGTCAACGACGACTTTTTCATTCTGTTGGCAAATAATTCTCAGCTGGCGAAGAAACCTATTTCGGTCGGCTTTTCTTCTTGCGGTCCCTTCGGGGTATGCACATGCATTTCATGCGGAATTTATTCGTGCGATCATGGCCGTGCATCGGGATGCATTTTAAAGGATACGGTTTTTTAAAATAATCGTCCAGCTGTTGTTAACACAAAAAGCTAGATTAGCTCTTGGGTTGTTAGCTTCAAACACTCGTCGAAGTATGTGCACACAGGAATTCCTTTGCCAAGACGGTTGGTACACTTTTTGGCAGAATGCACCATGGTCTACTCGAAGCCATTATTGCTTCATCTAAGATTCCAAGCTACGCCTTTTTTTCTTCTTTTACTTCCTTTTGTAAGGCATCTGGCTTGTTCTCTAATTTCTTAGTTGTAGCAGGGCTGGTGAATTCCAGCTTTCATACCAACGTATGGGTGGACGTCCAGGTGGTCTGCTGGATCTTGGGAGACCATCCCTTGCAATTTTCGGCAATCGGTTGTCGTCCATCCGTTCAACATGATCTCTCCATTCGCGACGTCTGTTTCGGGACCATCTAACTATGTGTTGAACATCGCAAAGTTCTCGAATGTCTTCGTTTCTTTTGTGGTCCCTTAGTGTATAGCCTGCTATGGATCTTAGAGACCTCATCTCTGCTGTACGGATAATCCTTTTTGTTGTGGAATTTTCGGCTCTTGTTTCTACAGCGTAGGTCATAACGGGTCTCACACAGGTCTTATATATGCGGACTTTGCTTTCAATGGACATGTGCTTGTTTCGCCATATTATATCTCTAAGAAATCCTGATATTAAAGTTGCTTTGGTTGTTTGAGCCTTTACTTCTTCTTAGAGGTCTTTGCTACTCGTGATGTTGACGCCGAGATATTTGGAACTCATAACCTGTTCTACTGGTTTATTGTATATAGCCAATTTACATCTTCTGGGCTCTTTCGAGATGGTTAGCACTTTTGATTTTGCTACCGATATCTCCATGTTGTATTTGACAACTGTCTTTTCGAACTGATAAAGTATTCTCTGTAGGTTGTCTTCATCTTCTGAGACCAGCACGGCATCGTCCGCGTAGCAAATTACTTTTAGTTCTGTGTCCCCTAGTGAGTATCCCTTTCCAACCTTTTTTACCTCCGTTATAAGTTCGTCCATAATCAAGTTAAAGAGGATGGAGCTTAGGCCTTGTCTTATTCCGTATTCTGTCTATTCCTTATCGCCTTGTCGTATTCCAGTTTGGATGGGTAGTCTGCGTGTCCTTCTACCTTCTACTTGTATTTGGGTCCAGTTGTTAGTGTTTAACTCCGCAACAATGCTTGAAAAATCCGGGTGCAGCTACGCTTTGTACACAGCAATTCTTTTGCAAGGACTTCGTTTTACCCAAGCGGATACATAAACATGCCCATGTACCACTTAAAGTCTTTTTGGCTTCCTTTAGGAATAGAAAATGATCTTCTTTGTTGCCATTACAAAAACAAGAACACTCATTTAACAAACTTGCGTTTCTTATTTCTGTCCCTACATAAAAATCGGAAGATCTGCAAATGACCAGCTTTTTACTATCCGTCAGATTTTAGACAAATGTTGGGAGTTTAAAACAAAAACTTACATACCCTATTCATAGACTTTGAACAAGCATACGACAGTGTTATTAGAGTAAGATTGTGGAAAGCTATGGAAGAACTTGGTATCCCGCACAAGCTGATTCGACTGTGTAGAGGGAGCAAAGAGCCGCTTCAAAATCGATGGAGAGTACAGCTAAGCATTTCATATTAACAGAGGCCTAAAACAGGGTGATGCGTTGTCGCCAGTACTATGTAACCTAGAACTAAAAAAAGCGGTAACAGCATCAGTGAAGGCAGAGATTTTTGGCCCAGGTGGTCCCAAACTTATTTTGGTCTACGCAGATGACATAGGTGCAGTAGGAGAAAGTACGGTTAGCGTAAAGGAAAACTTTATAAATATTGAATAAGAAGCTTAGAGAATAGGTCTCCGAATAAATGAAGGAAATACCCAATACATGCATGTCTCCCGCAACCCCGCGCGAGGCAGAACATCACAAGGGGCGACTATAATTTTGAGCATGAGCGAACCTTCAAGTACCTGGGCGGATTTATAAAGAAAGACAATAATATGCAGGAAGAGATTAAACAGCGAATCACACAAGCAAACTAATGTACATTTGCAGTACAAACCCTGCTAAAATCAAAATTTATCACAAGAAAAGCCAAAACCGTAATTTATCAAACAAAGAAAAATACTGCGCATGATATATGGCCCTGTTCGTGACCCTGAAATCGGCCATTATAAACTGAGACCAAATATATTAAAGCCCTAACATCATTCAGGGAATAAAGTCCGGCAGACTAATATGAGCGGGGCACTTGGAAAAAAGGCAAAACGATCGCCTAATGAAACGGGTATGAAAGGAAGCACCACCAGGAAAAATACCACTGGGAAGACCTAGGTTTAGATAGAAAGATAAATCATTAAAGATCTAGCTATCCTTGGAGTAGACCAGCAAGAATGGAGGGAGATGACCCATGACCGTTCCAGGTGGAGGCAGATAGTCAAGGCAGCCAAGACTCACCCTGGGTTGTAGTGCTACGGAGTAAGTAAGTACATACAAATTCTTTTGTCAGGACGATCAGTACTCTTTTGTATTTGGTTTTGTACCTGGGCAGATACTCAAAAATGCACTATGAGACTATTTAAGCCATTTTTGCTTTCTATGGGGCTAGCAAATCATCCTCTTTGTTGCTATTACTAAAAACAAAAACATTCAAGAATTAAATGTTTTCATTTTAGCAACTTGCGTTTCTTTTTCTCTACCTGCACCATGAACCACTAAATTTTTTTTTGGCTTTTTCCACGGCCGGTAAAATTGTTCTATTGTAGCAACTTGCTTTTTTTTCTCTCTTCCTGCTCAGGAATTATTTTACCGGGACGATTGATTATCCTTTTTATGTGGCAGATTCTTAAAGATGGTACCATGGACCACTTTAAGTGTTTGTTGCTTCTTCCAAGGCTAGTAAAATATCCTCTTTGTTGCGATTACCAAAATCAAAAAAAGTTAAGAATTCTAGCGTTTCTTTTCCTTCGTTCTGCACAGAAATTTTTTGCCAGGGACAACTAGCACTCTTTTTTAATTGGCAGATACCTAAATAATACACCATGGACCACTCAAAGGGCTCTAGGATGAGCAAACAAGAACAGTCAAGACTCAACAAGGTTTCATTTTTTTTTAAATTGCTTTAAGTTTGTTATCGCTGCCACATTTTTTCTTTACTATCCTTAGATTCATCATAAATATCACTTCGAAGGTATCAGCGTGCGTAAAATATCGCCACTGCAGCTTTTTCTTCTAATACTTCCACACCTGCCGCCCCTCTCGAGGTACGCCTCGGTTTGGTACAAAACCTTTCCAGCTGCCCGGTTATTTTTAATCTATGTAAATCTAGCAACCTCTGGCGTCTCACGTTAACTCTATAGGTAATTCCATAGGAACTACAATTGACACTAAAAAAATTACAACGATTTGCTTATTTCAATGCGAAAAAAGCCATTGGTATACTTTCTCTAAAGGTAATCATGTATTCAAATATGAACGTCGTGATAAAGGAATCGATAAATCTCACTGGATTAAATTCTACAGTATAGATAGCGTGAAAAAAAATAATAATTTAAGAAAAAAAATTACCTTGACTTCCCGTTGGCTCTGGATCACTGTCTAGACTCTCCGCAGAAGCTAAATACGCCGAACCAGGTTGATGATGACCACTGCTTCCGCTGGAAGAGCAGGAACCCAAGCTAGTCAACGATACAGGCCTGGATACTTCCGAGGAAGTTGTACTACTCGTATTCCCCACGCTACTTTCACTAGGAACCTGTAACAAATAAATAAGAACTAAGTAAGGCGTTACAAAGGATAAAAAGAAAGTAAAAAAATTCTTAATGGTATTGTTATTGCAAAGGTATCAACTAACAGTTCAAAAATAAGACTATACGTGGACTGGTGCCTTCATCTGTTAGATTTCATAAAGACTACACTATTGTAAAACACTATTGAAAAGTTTGGTGAATCCCGTGCAATAGCCTTGGATATATCTAAATCCTTTGACCGCGTTTGGCACCAGGCATTGTTAAGTAAATTATCTGCATACGGTCTACCAACCAAACTGTGCCAATGGCTCTTGAGCTTCATGCAAGATCGCTCCTTACATGTGGCAGTTGACGGTATTTCTTCTGATGCGTTTAAAACTAATGCCGGGGTCCCCCAGGGTTCCATCCTGTCCCCCACCTTATTTCTTTTACACATCAACGACCTCTTGAAAACCACCACGAACCCCATTTACAGTTTCGCAGACGATAGCACACTTGTCTCAACTTTCACATCCTATCGATCACTTTCGGTGAATGATACAAATAGACTCAGACAGGAACAGGTTGATTCCATCAATAGAGATCTTAAAGCAATCGTCGAGTGGGGAACCAAAAATCTTGTTCAGTTCAACGCCCAAAAAACACAAAGTGCCACGTTTTCCAAGAAAGTGAATTCCTCAAATCATCCCATCACAATGTCCGGAAATACCCTTGAACCAAGTCCCTCCATCTCGAATCTGGGAGTCACGGTGTCCAATAATATGTCTTGACATGACCATGTTGCTAACATCGCAAAGTCGGCAAGCCAGAGGCTAGGTTTTCTGTGGAAAGCCAGAAAGTTTTTTACTCCTGATCAACTGTTGACGACGTACAAGGCTCAAATCCGACCTCTACTGGAGTATTGCTCGCACATTTGGGGTTCAGCACCAAGGCATTCTCTTTGTCTTCTAGATTCTCTACAGATATTTCCATGGCAGATGCTCCAGAGAAATAAAAACTCTTGTACCACCATTGGCCACATTCGGCCGAACAACTTGGCACGCTGATCAGTCTCACACATTTACTCTCAAGCTTGACACTACAACGACCAATTTTCATCAAGAATCCTTCTTTTACAGGGAGCTACGGAATGGAATAAGCTTCCAAAATCAGTTTTTCCAGAGATCTATGACCTGCAACTTTTTAAAAAGCGTGTCCACAATCATCTCCTTTCTATAATCCCTTCCCCTTCTAATAGTCGCAGTGCGGGCCGTCCGCGGCCCACATGATAGGTCTACAAACAAAAATAACTGCCAAAGCATATTACAGAAGAATATAAAAATAAAAACAGCTGTTGGTATGGTCGTGTCTACTTGCTGGAAGGAGAGTCAATTTTTTTTCTGTTTTATTCTGTTGTTGATAACACCGGAGTGATAACTTGCTGTCTCAACCACGAGACAATAACCCACAAAAAGTCACTCAAGGGTTGTTAGTGGGTAACATCGAGCGTTCGATAAGTCCCACACTACCTTTTGTCGAGGCTTCAGCCCTTTTCAGAGCAGTTTACAACAAAGGGTGTCTATAAAAGATTTTCACTTGTAAATAAAAAAAAATTACCTTATGTCATGTATACAATCGAATTAGCTGAGAAACGTGAAATATATTCTAAAACACATCGGGATAAATGTTTAACAAACCCGCTTTTAAATTATTTATTCTAAAAATATTGTTTGACTACAAATTTGATCTTCTTACCAATTTACACATGACAAATCTTCATGTTCAATTAAAATTACAGTAAATAAAAAGAAAGATGACGATAAGACATAAAAAAGAAAACAAAAGTTCTTGCATAGCAAAGTTGTGTCATTAAGATATTCGTGGGATAATATGGTAAAACGTGCGTCGTCTGTTACTCGGAAGATAACAACCAGAAAAAACTTTACAGAGCGTCACCAACAAAACCAGTCACTGCGAATATCCAATTTTAACCATCACAAATCATATTCTTATACCTTGTGGATGGATCTGTGAGTAAGCTTGTTGCTAATTTTATTTTATAATATATTTGAAAGACGAAAAGTATGAAGGTTCTATTATTAGTGGGGGGACTAAATTTTTAACTGGAAAAAACTTGCTCTTGAAGCCAATAAGGTACACCAGACTGCCGCCAGCTCCTTCTTGTCCTTTTCTTGTCCTCCAGATGTGCTTGTGTATCCAAAAAGCTCTTCCTGCATACAGGGTGGATCCAAATATATCTAACAATCCATAGATTTTTGTATATTCTAGTTAGAAGGTTTTAGACCCGCTTTATTTTCCGTAATGTGTACAGGTCCTTCTATTCTATACTTCGTATTATGACAGTATGTCTCTTGCTTGCTCAATTGTACAGCTCTGTTTTGTGCTCGAGTTTTTTGTATTTAGCAAGAAGCTGTCCAGCTGTACTAAAAATTACGAAACCAATTAAGATAGGAGTGCGGCAGGGAGATGTTATTTTTCCTAAATGGTTCACAATAGCATTGAAAGACGTCTTCGGAGCAATGGATTACGCAAACATGGGGATAAATATACGTAGTAATAATAGCATCTACTTTCGAAGAACTGGAAACTATGCTAACTGAACTAACAAGAAAATCCGAAAAAGTAGGTCTCAAAATGAATTACGCCAAAACAAAAATAATGACAAACACACAAGAAATTAGAAACGTAATACTAAACGGCACCATTATAGAAACGGTCAATAATTATATATATATTTGGGACAAACCATAAAAATAAACGAGGAAACCCCAAACAGCGGACATAAAAAGAATGGTCAGATTAGCCTGGGCAGGATTTGGAAAATTAAAATGGGTCCTAAAAAATAAGAAAATACAGCAGCACTAAAACCGGAGTATTTGACCAGTACATCCTTCCAAACAGCCTGACAAACATGAACCTTGACTATAGCAAACATCGATAAAATAAAGAAAACCCAAAGAGCCATGGAGCGATCAATGTTGGGAATTAAATTACAAGATAAAAAACAAAATAATTGGATAAGAAACAAAACAAAAGTCAAAGATGCAGTTCAACATATAGTCAGGCTAAAATGGAACTTCGCAGGTCATAACGCCAGACAAAAGGATAATAGGTGGAATACCACGATACAAACAAGACCATGGACTGGAAAGAGAGCAAGACGACGACCCCAAATGAGATGGGGAGAAGACATAAAAAAAATAGGAGGAATACATTGGAAACAAAAAGCACAAAATAGAAACATATGAAAAAAACTAGTGGAAGCCTTTGTCCAAAGTTGGACGAATCAAAAGGCAAAAGAAAAAGAAAAAGCTGTCGTGGTAAAGGAGCCCACACTGCAGCTTTAAGCTTATTGTGTTTCGCTGCTACCACCTTCTAGCGTAGTCTTTGTGCTAATCATTAGACTGTGGCCAGTTGAGTTTCCTACATACGTTGCAATAGCCTTGGATATATCTAAAGCCTTTGACCGCGTTCAGCACCAGGCATTGTTAAGTAAATTATCTGCCTACGGTATCCCCACCAAACTGCGCCAATAGCTCTTGAGCTTCATGCAAGATCGCTCCTTACATGTGGCAGTTGACGGTATTTCTTCTGATGCGTTTAAAACTAATGCCGGGGTCCCCCAGGGTTCCATCCTGTGCCCCACCTTATTTCTTTTACACATCAACGACCTCTTGAAAACCACCACGAACCCCATTTACAGTTTCGCAGACGATAGCACACTTGTCTCAACTTTCACATCCTATCGATCACTTTCGGTGAATGATACAAATAGACTCAGACAGGAACAGGTTGATTCCATCAATAGAGATCTTAAAGCAATCGTCGAGTGGGGAACCAAAAATCTTGTTCAGTTCAACGCCCAAAAAACACAATGTCCGGAAATACCCTTGAACCAAGTCCCTCCATCTCGATTTTGGGAGTCACGGTGTCCAATAATATGTCTTGGCATGACCATGTTGCTAACATCGCAAAGTCGGCAAGCTAAAGGCTAGGTTTTCTGTGGAAAGCTAGAAAGTTTTTTACTCCTGATCAACTGTTGACGACGTACAAAGCTCAAATCCGACGTCTACTGGAGTATTGCTCGCACATTTGGGGTTCAGCACCAAGGCATTCTCTTTGTCTTCTAGATTCCATTCAGAAAAGAGCCATTCGCTTGATAAACAGCTCAACTCTTACAGATACCCTTCACGCTCTAGAACATAGAAGAAGAGTTGCAGACCAGTCATTGCTCTACAGATATTTCCATGGCAGATGCTCCAGAGAAATAAAAACTTTTGTACCACCATTGGCCACATTCGGCCGAACAACTCGGCACGCTGATCAGTCTCACACATTTACTCTCAAGCTTGACACTACAACGACCAATTTTCATCAAGAATCCTTCTTTTACAGGGCTGCTACGGAATGGAATAAGCTTCCAAAATCAATTTTTCCAGAGAACTATGACCTGCAACTTTTTAAAAAGCGTGTCCACAATTATTTCCTTTCTATAATCCCTTCCCCTTCTAATAGTCGCAGTGCGGGCCGTCCGCGGCCCACACGATAGGTCAACCCTTTTCGCGACTATTTTCATAAAAAAAAAGTTCTTTAGCTATATTTAACATGAATAAAACTTTTAGTAATTCCTTTTGAATGAGACGCCTTGTACGAGACGAAGGCAGTGATAATGATAATGACGAGCCATCTGGACATACCGGTTACGGAAATGGGTGGTTTGCAGCTAATGAAAATCACACTTAAACGAGTCGGTTAGATGAAGAGTGTTAAATCTGATACTTGTTATTACGTTTTGGGGTGCAGAAGCCACATCAAGTATCAATTGTTTCTTTTTTGCTGCAATGGCATAGAATATCTTGATACTTTTTTCATAATTTTATGTTTGATTCTTCAAGCAGTAGGTAAGTGACACTTAAGGCTAGTGAATACCAACATTATTGATATTTCCACTGACCGTCGTAAAACAATTTGGGTTTTCTTCCTGATTAAATAAGAATGAATATAAGCACGATGCAATTGAGACCCTGAAATTTGAGGCCGCAATTAGAGCTAATGATTAATTTTATTAACAAAGTTTTTTATTATTTGGTGTGGAATCGGTCAAAAATTTTAGATCCGCCTCTGGTCCTACTGATTTTTTTTTAAATTTTTTATTTTTTTTCAAAGAACTCCTTTGCTAATTAAACGCCGATAGGGTGCATCCGCTATCCCTCGTCTCCAAGGTACTAGACCCCATTTGAAACTGACAGACGACAGCTCGATTCCTTTTTATGTTACCGAAAACAAATCGGGCCTTATTAGGATAACAATGTCTTTTGTTGCCGAAAAATATTCCATCGATATATTGACATTAAGACGATAATAATCGACCATTGTTTCGGCAGTCTGACCGTTTGAAATGGGCCTTTTGTTGCACTGATTTTCAAAAAATTCGAACACCGAAAAATAGTCACCCGATTGAAATGAAACTTTCCATGCTCAGACTCTAATAAGTCTCTAGTAAGTCACTAATTTTTATTTTTATTTATTACCTGGTCAAATACGATCAATGAACAATTTAACTCTAACTTAACAAAGAGTCTTACTTATTATTAGGTATAGTTATTCCATTATCAATTGCAGAATATAGAAACTCGTTACTAACTCCCAACCGATAATATTGTTTGATCTGCTGTCGGCCAAAATACCTCATTTTATAAATTTATTATTTTTAAAAATAGGTACCTACGTCTAAATCTTTGTTAAATTCATATGTTTTTAATCTCACTACACTGTGCAATTCATTATTGTTATTAGTCCAAGGTCTCCAAAACGCTATACTTCTATTTATTTAAGGAAATTTCTAAATTCAACACACCACAATAACCCACTAATATTACAGACTATCTTCCTCGAAGATTTTCAAACATAAACAAGATTATTTATAGCTTTTCAACCGCGTTACACCCCTCGACCAAATTAGTGCGATTTACCTTATGATTCGCTGTTCCCATTGGTTTAATGCCTAGTTTGTGAATTTTGACGCATTTCAATCAAGTCTACGTGGACAGACGCTTTCTTTGATTTATACCGGATTTTATACGTGTACTAAAAATTTGGCCGTCAGATAGTCGTCAACCAATTTTCAGAGAGGTCGTCGGTAATGTTAGCCATTAGCTGTGCACTTAATTTACAGTGTTGCGTCTAAAGTTTGCTGTTATATGCGTAAACTATATAAATAAATATTTACTGTTGATAATAAGTCTCAATAAAGTGCAGATCATTGATAAAAATTCAAGTAAGTAATAATAAATAATTATTCGAATAAAATATTTTAGTATTTAGCTTTTTTAAATTTTGAGGTCGACTTCTGTCACTCATAGTATTAATTAAATAAAATAAAATTTTCATTAAAAAGAATAATTGTTTGTTATGAAAAATCATTTCAAATAATACCCATTTTTTTTGGATTTAATTTTAAAATTGCTTATTACTAAGGTGAGATGTCAAATGTTACACATCATATGCGACTATTGTAAGGCTCGCTCGCTTTTTCTTTACAAGGACTTTCCAGCGTAATTTTGCCTCTAAGTTTATCCCCAGATATTTCGCCACGTCAGCATATGGGATCTGGGCGTCCTTAATTCTGATGGGTGTGTTGTTTTTGTTTATTGGTAAAACCCACATGTATAGGCTTACTTTTATTCAATGTTATGGTACTGTATTAATTTTATCGATGAAGGTTTGAAGTTTTTCGGCAGCCTTTTTATATTTTTTTTCATCAGCAATAATTGCGGTATCATTGGCAAATGTTGCTATTGTTTCGTGTTCGAGTTCCGGAATGTCGCTAGCACACAGCAGACAGAGAACTGGACCTTGTGGCACCGCTGCTTTAATCTTTTATTTTAGAATAGACTTTATCCTGCTTTGCTCTGAAGTATCTGTCTATCATATAAGATTGTAATAGTTGCAAAAGTTGTTTAGGGAAGAACTTTTTTAATTTATGAACCAGACCTTCGTGCCAAACTTTATCAAAGGCTTGGCCAATGTCCAGAAAAAACCTACGAACCTTGGCTAACCATAACAAGGTTACCTTGTCGTGGGCCAGGGCATAAAGGTATTTCTGGTAACAAAGAAGCGGACAAAGTAGCTAGACGGGGCTCTGAAACACCATTTATTGTGCCAGAACCAATAATATGCATATCCAAGTCCAGCGTTAAAGTAGCGATCAAAGGCTGAATCCACTCTCAGCATCAGCTGAAGTGGACACAGACAGAGGGAGCTAGACACAGCAAACTAATGCTAAAAGAACCCTCACCTCAGCAGGCAGGAAAGCTGATCTCGCTAAGTAGGGAAAAAATTAGAACAGTTGTAGGGCTTTGTACTAGACACTGGTCTTTGAGGAAACATCTGCACAATATACGCGTGTTTAACACAGAACCTATATGGAGATTATGTAACAAGGAGGAGGAAACAGCCACTCATATTATCTTTGAATGTAAAGCCACCGCCCAATGGAGGTACTACCTGGGTTGTATACAAGACCAAGGGAGTGAACCACCTGGAGCAATAGCAGTACATGAGCTTCTACTCCTTAACAGGAGAATTGAAGAAATGGGACTAAACTAAGGAGCTGGAAAGGTACAAAAAGCAGAGAATGCTTAAATGCCTAGAGAAAAATTATACCTCTTCCACAACTCCTATTTACACATTCATTCATTCCTAACTGGCTTACTGACAGATTACTGCAAGCTAGGGAAGCTTCTTCAAAACACGAAGCTAATTCCTTCGTGCAGTAGCTGAGATTAAGGAGACAATGCAATCGTGCTCTATAACTAACTATTTTTCTGTCACATAAACAAGAGAATTCGGTCTGGGAGAAAGATATTCCTTTAAGAATAACATGCTGGTTGAACGTCTAAGAGGGGGCATCCACCTGCATAAGCCATCCCTTAATCATAGATTAAGATTCGTAAGGCGACAGCCTTAGCCCATTTCTGTTCAACCTCTTAATGGACAGAATAATAGAGGAAGTATCATCACTAAATATGGGATACAGAATGGGACAGAACAAAAGAATCAGCATGGTATGCTACGCAGATGATGCCGCTATTTTCGCGGAAACGGAGAACGATCTACAAAGACAACTACACAAATTCTACGAGGTTAGCCAAGCGATGAACATGACCATATCTATAGAAAAAACGAAAAGCATAACCTTTGCTAAAGATCCCTTAAAATGTAAGCTGGTAATTCAGGACAAAATCATCGAGCAAGTCTCACAATTCAAATATCTGGGTATGGATCTGTCGAGCTATCACGACCCAGTGAAGGACCTAAGAAGCCAGATCAACAAAGCGAACGCCTTATCAGGCTGCTTAAGGCAGATAATATGGGCGAACGAATACATGCGTTAAGATAGCAAGGTCGGGATCTATAAGACTTGTATCAGGCCAATCATGACTTACGGAATAGAAACCAGAGAAGAAACCAACAAAACGAAAAGCATGCTTCGAGTAGCCGAAATGAAAACGCTTAGGACTATAATGGGAAAAACAAATGGAGACCGAATTAGGAACACTGACATCAGGGAACAGTGCGGAGTGCAAGACATCGTAAGATAGGGAAGACAAAGAAAAAGATGCTGGTACGCTCACGTGAGAAGAATGGAACAGAGCAGACTACCACGCATCGCACTTAAAGGAAAACCAATAGGGAAAAGAGCACCCGGATGACCACCTAAGAGATGGAAGGACAGCTGGCAGTCCACCTCCCAGGAACTGATACAAGGGAACCTGCAAAACTAACAGATCGAAAGATCTTAAATATGGATAAGAAAAAGAAGCTTTTAGCGTGTCTAAACCACCTCGTAGTGTTTTATAGTATTAATATCTTATTTTTTGGTGTTGAATCAGTCAGTTTGTCGATGCGGATATGTTTATCTGTATATTTATCGACGCGTAGGACATTGAAAACGACGACTTTCTGAATGTCAAAATTCCAAGTAGAACAACATCAAATCATTTCGTAAATATTACGATTACGAATGAAGTAATTCCGTTATTATGTTTTAGAGATTATCTCGAGTGAAGAGACTTTGAAATGTCAACTTTCCATTTGCTATTTATTAATAGCAAACAGTAGTTTTTGCTGTCGATATTTGTAAAAGATGATTCATAAAAATTGAAAACGTGCAGTAATTTCTATTAAGTCAGAAAGGAATAATTGGGAAGCAAACAATGATATGTCAAAACAATTTTTTATTTACTATTAGGCTAAAACGGGCGACTGCAAATAACCAACCAACAAAATTAAACATAACCAGAAGTAAATTCTTAGGGGGGTTGGGTAGGTATTGGTTTTGATTTGGCGTTAAATTACTAATGACATTAATTATTGCAAAAAATCTGACGAAGATTCCGCTTCTGGTGAGGAGAAAGCGAGAGACGTTCAAATTGGAAGTCTACATACTTTCAAAAAAAAAAGAACAGCCAAACACAAGACGAACATTTTATGTAAAACATAATAATAATTAACATACGCATTTGTACCGTGACCGAGTAATAATTGTGTTTAAATTATTTCAAAGGAAACAATACGTAACGAGTAAATTTTCAAGAGTGTTTGATGATGTGTAAATGGCTTTTACTTTAACGGTTGATAATATAGTGAAGGGACTTCTTGTCGCCGATACAATTTCAGGTAATTTTATCTGCAGTGAAAGGAATTGCACGCTGCATACACACTTACCCCGATAAATTCGCATTCTGTTTTGGCTACATTAAATAACCTTTTAAAAAGTGTGCAATTACATGTTGTCAATCTGAATAATAATCCAATGGTCTAATGGATAATGATCCAATAATTTGGACCAAAGTACTGCTACTTAACTGTTAAAAAAATGTGCTTTAGACCACACGACTAAAATAAAACTTTTTTAGCTCCATTATAGTGTTATTACAGTAAACTATAAAGGGTTTTTATTTTCGACAGCATGAATAGATGTAAAAATGTGTAACTGATTGTTTAATACCCAGCTTACTTTCGCTTTATGATACCTATTTTAATATAGGAATATATATGTGGGTCGATTATACATCAGACAACAACTACTCCCCTGACTATATGTCCCGACAGGCATTGAATTACATCCGATGTATAATCGTGTATACTACCCCATCACAGGAAGCAAGGTATACAGATGCTTGTTAAGTACTAGAGAGGGCCATTATATTTATTTAATCGCAGCTACCACCTATGAAACCGGTACATATATATGTATATATTAGGGTGGGTCAAAAAAATTGATTATTTTTTTTTACAAGTGACACGGAAAAATGAGTTGCTAGACACCTTAAAAAAATTCTCACCAAGCATGAGCTCTTAATTTTAATAGGAAGATCCTCCGCATCGCAGTTTTGTATTTTTTCTCAGTCCAATAGAAAAAAATTCATACCTCATCATTTATCGATCGAACAAAAAAATGTTCCGAAAGAATTTTTGAGGAAAGTTAATGCTCTACAAAAAAGGTATCTTTTATTTTTTCCGTAAACTTCACCATTTGAAAGATATTAAGGATTTAATTTTGATTATTTTAAGACAAATTTCATTTTTGTTTATGAATTTTATAACTCGACAATAAATGACTTTTACAAAATGCGCAATACAAATTTTTGTTGGAAATTAACCGTTCAAAAGATATTCATCATCAAACTTTCATGTGTACGGATTTTAAAAGTTTTTGATGAGATATTCGAAAAATTTCAATTTAATTTATAAATTTCATATGAATTTTATTTCTTGTCATTAATATAAGTATTAGTTGAGTTTTATTTTCAAAATTATCAAAAATTTTCTTCAATTATTCCAAACATTTTATTTTTAATCATTAGAAATCACGGTCATAGGGAAAATTTCTCCTCTAGAGAATTTTTGTTTTGTATTTTATTTCATCTGTTTGAATTGTGAACTAGCGCCACCTACTTTTTCCTTTATCGTTATGTTGTCGTTGGTGGGTGAATTAACTTGATATTTATCGAAAATATGGATAAGGAAATTCATTTGATCGGAAAACCTGTGCAAAAATTTGTATTGCGCATTTTGTAAAAGTCATTTATTGTCGAGTTATAAAATTCATAAACAAAAATGAAATTTGTCTTAAAATAATCAAAATTAAATCCTTAATATCTTTCAAATGGTGAGGTTTACGGAAAAAATAAAAGATACCTTTTTTGCAGAGCATTAAATTTCCTTAAAAATTCTCTCGGAACATTTTTCTGTTCAATCTATAAATGATGAGGTATGAATTTTTTTCTATTGGACTGTGAAAAAATACAAAACTTCGATGTGGAGGATCTTCCTATTAAAATTAAGAGCTCATGCTTGGTGAGAATTTTTTTAAGGTGTCTAGCAACCCATTTTTCCGTGTCACTTGTAAAAAAAAATATTCGATTTTTTTGACCCACCCTAATATATATATATATATATATATATATATATATATATATATATATATATATATATATATATATATATATATGTTTAAGCGTAGTGATTCACGGATGGTGAAATGTAATGAAATATCGATTCGGGATTGCATCCGTTTGTTAGTTAAAAACCGTTTAGTTTTTGGCCGACCAGCGAAGACAACGCATTGAAAATGACAAGTGAGATCTTGGCGAAACGTCTGCCAAAAACCAAACGGTTTTTAACTAACAAACGGATGCAATCCCGGATCGATATATATATATATATATATATATATATATATATATATATATATATATATATATATATAAATATATATATAAATATAAATATAAATATAAATATAAATATAAATATATATATATATATATATATAAATATATATATATATATATATATATATATATATAAATATATATATATATATATATGTTAGAATTATAACTGCTGCTATATATTTTCAATATAGGTATAGGTGGGTCGATTTTATATCAGAAAACAAAATACTCCTCTGGCTATATGCCTGCGACAGGCATTGAATTACATCTGGTATATAAGATATACAGGTACTTGATAAGTAAGAGAAAGGGCTATTAAATTTATCTGCTTGAAGAGACCACCTTTAGACCGGTTTCGGAGTGAATTGCTCCTCATCAGCATAGGGTAGGTTTCTTCGAACAGACACATTCAAAGTTCCGACTCCTATTAAAAATACATGAAGGACCACGCAAAAAGCGTTAGTCGCGACATCTGTACTTTTTAACAAGCACCGCCCGGTAAATAACTTCCAAAAACGGAGAATACTATAATGTGCAAAGATTATAGAAAAGTGTAATAAGTTCCGACAGCGAAAATAGGTGTGAGAATTGTAACTGCTCGAACCACCAACCTTTCGGTTAACAGTCGAACGCGCTAGCCAATTGCGCTACGAAGGATTTGACACAATATACGAAACGTAACTCTCTTTCTTTCTATCTTCACTAACTTATATCTTCCTTTTAACTTTCGTTCGCCTCGCCCGATCACACTTTTCCTAACGCTCTCGTCACGCATTCACCAGCTTACCCCCAAGTCAAGCGTGCGTAAAGAAGTTTTACTTCAAAAGTGAATTGGATTATTTAATTGTCGAAACTTATTCTCACAGAATAACAAATGTCCTAAAGATATGAGAGCATTACTCCAGCTTCGGGATTACTTTTTGCTTTGTACTTGAATATATTGAAAGAGTACTTTCCAGTTCTAAACAAGTCACACAACGTTTGAGCGACTGTCTTTGCTAAGGCTTCTGCATGTTAATGCTACGTGAAAGCAAAGTCTACCAAATAAAATCCTTTACTGTTGAAAAAAGTCTAAATGTTTGCATAAAAGTATAAATGGTGGGTTACATTGTGGGTAGGAAAACAAGTCAATGTTTTGAAATAAATTAAAAGACAGTACTTTCTGGGTCTAAATAAGCTACTGCTTCGGCCAAGGCTTTTGTTTGTTAATGTTATTCTAGATGCTACTTGAAAACAACGACTGTCAAATAAAAACCTTTACTGTTCAAACTTCCAACAAGAAGGCTCTATACGTGGACATCTAGCGCCCATACCCCTGAAAAAATTATTCGTAATCAAATAGACTTCATACTTATTAAAAAGCGATACAGAAACTGCATAAACATATCCAGGTGCAGACATAAACTCAGACCATAATCCAGTTGTTGCAGCAGCAAGACTTACACTCAAAAGATGTTTGCAAAGACCCAGACATAATAAGCCAGATGTTTCAAGGCTAAAGGACATAAATATAATGAGTAAACTGAAACATGAACTGAATTCCAGACTTGATGCGATACCCATAACAGAGGCAGCCGAGACTGATGAATTGTGGTCCAATATAAAAAATACCATCACAGAAAGTACCACCAAAATACTTAAACCTCAACAAAACCACAAGAAGAAACCATGGATGTCAGAGGAAATCCTTGATCTTATGGAAAAAAGACGGACACTCGAAGGCAAGAGCAACGAATACCGGGCGCAAAACCGCATAATCAAAAACAAGATAAGAGAAGCAAAAGAGAAATGGTTTTACGAGCAATGCCAAGAGATAGAAGCAATGGAAGCAAAACACGATACCTTCAACATGCACAAGAAGATAAAAGAGGCAGCAGGTATCTGCAGAAATAGAAACGCGACGACTTTACAGAACGCACAGGGCAGGCTGATACTGGATACTTCAGAAAAACTGACGGAATGGTGCGACTACATCGAGCACCTATTTCACGATACCCGGCCAGAACTTCAGAAAGAATTCTTTAATCAAGGCCAAGGCTTGGACATAACGAAGGCAGAAGTTCAGTATGCGCTGTCAATTTCAAAAAATGGGAAAGCTAGTGGTCCTGATGACGTCTATATAGAAGTTCTAAAAATACTGCAAAACAAAGAATCACTGAACACGCTGGTAAAGCTATTCAATCTTATTTACCGAAACGGCAGTATACCTTCTGATTGGTTAAAATCTACTTTTGTCCCGCTCCCCAAAAACGCGAAGGCCAAGAACTGCGGTGATTATCGTCTTATTAGCCTGATGAGCCATGTGCTTAAACTCTTCTTGAAAATAATACACAAAAGAATATATGCGAACTGCGAGACAATGATGGGGGACTCTCAGTTTGGTTTTCGCAATGGCTTTGGAACAAGGGAGGCACTATTTAGCATACAGGTTCTTATCCAAAGGTGCCGGGACATGTCGGTGACCGTTTACGCATGTTTCATCGATTACGAAAAAGCCTTTGATAAAGTAAACCACGAAAAACTGATCAACAATCTTAAAGAAATAGGACTGGAACAACGAGACCTTAGAATAATAGCCAACCTTTACTGGAACCAAAGTGCTCAGATAAGAATCGATAACACCGCGTCCGACGAGATCAAAATCCTGAGAGGCGTTCGTCAAGGATGCATTTTATCACCACTGTTATTTAATTTGTATTCCGACAGGATATTTCAAGAGGCGTTGGATGAATGTGACGAGGGGATATCTGTCAATGGGATTAATATCAACAATCTGAGGTATGCGGATGACACGGTTCTTGTTGCCGACTCACTGGAAGGACTGCAGGAGCTGGTAAGCCGCGTGACGGCTGCAAGCTCAGAGGCCGGACTTAGCCTGAACGTGAGAAAGACAAAGTGGCTAGCAGTTAGCAAATCAAACAACGTGGACGGACACCTGACGATTAACGGTCAACGAATTAAGCGAGTAGAAACTTTTAAATATCTTGGGTGTCAACTAAATGAGAAGTGGGACAGCATGCAGGAGATTCGTGCCAGAATAGAACAAGCTCGTGCTTCGTTCCTGAAAATGCGTAAAGTACTTTGCAGCAGAAATTTAAGCTTGCCTCTGCGTGTCCGAGTGCTTCGCTGTTACGTGTTCAGCATACTGTTTTGTGGAATGGAAGCTTGGACTTCGACAGATGCGATGTGCAAAAAATTGGAGGCCTTTGAAATGTGGACGTACAGAAGGCTATTAAGAATCTCCTGGGTAGAAAGAGTGCGTAACACCGAGGTACTTCAACGCCTCGACAAGCAGCTGGAAGTTCTGTTTACACTAAAAAAGCGCAAACTGGAGTATTTTGGTCACATCTTAAGAAATGACAAGTATCGACTTTTAAAGCTTATTGTAGAAGGGAAGATCGAAGGACGAAGAGGCCCGGGTAGAAGAAAGATATCCTGGCTAAAAAACTTAAGACAATGGTATGGAGTGAGCACTACCACATTGTTCCGCCGAGCTGTAGACAAGGTTCAGATAGCGCTGATGATTGCCAACGTCCGAGGAGGACAGGGCACCTAAAGAAGAAGTTGAAAGAATATATTACAAAACTTGCGTAAGACAGGTCATGATATAAGCGATAGAAACCAGAGCGGAGAACGTAACAACCAAACGACTTTTAAGAACAACAGAAATGCGAACACTAAGATCAATAACAAGACATACGTTATTCGACCGGAAGAGAAATGAAGAAATAAGGGAAATATGTGAGATTCAAAATGTAGTAAGACGGGAGAGACACCGGAGAAGAGAATGAAGAGACCACGTGGACAGAATGCTGAATAAGCCGTTGGCAAAAATTGCGAAAGAGAAAAAACCAAATACACCTCGACCACGTGGACGACCAACTATAAGATATGGTTCTGCTTAAGTAAATGTCTGTTTTAGAAAAAATAATTTGGATTAAATTTTTGTTCCTCCATTGGATTATGTTAAAGAGTATGAAAGAGAGGGAGTTTATGACATTTGTGATGGTGTTAAAGTTGAAGAAAAGGAAACTGCATCATCTGCGAAACTGTAATTTGGATCCTTTTCGGACTCTTTTAATGCTGCTATGGAGTTCTAATGATTGACCAATAGAAATTGATCTTTGATTTATTAAGAAGCTGGTTATACACTGGGATGAAAGGCTCCTCGGAAAGTTTTCCGAAGTTTTTTCCGATTTTTTTGGATCTCTTACATGAGTAACAATAATAATGGTGAATTTTGCAATTAAACGAGAAAAATTTAAAACGTCAATCTTACCTGCAGATATTTCCCCATATTCTTTCTCCCGACGGGCGTCCTAGAAGCGATTCCTTGAGAACTATGCAAATAACTGCCCAAAGGTTTTCTATCATAACTATCACAATTTTCGCCACATTGTTCACCATCCACAACACTATTGTCCAAGTCTTTGCTGCAATTCTGACCGTCAGAATGATATAAAAACTGTTTAGAACTCTCGCTTTTGGAAACGTCACCGTTCTTTTCACCGCCGTTGATCAAAATTTGCCTAAGGAATTCAGATCGATTGGCCGAATTCAGCAAATAGGAACTATTTCTGGTTAGGTTTAAATTGCTAGCGCTGATGACCAGTTCGTTGTCCGGCAAATTGGACAGCATCTTTTGAACATTATTGGAAATTATATCCAAACTTTCGTTGGACTTGTTGATCTGCTTATCGGACGATCTGAAAGATCTGTACGCCGTTCTCGCGGTGAGTCTCTTCGATCCCAGCGTCTCTTCAGACGAGAATTTCTTGCTGATCTCCTGCTCGGGCACGTTTGACAACACCTTTTGCACGTACGGGGACAGATTGCCGAAATTGTTGATTTGATGGCCGCGTCTGACGCTGCACGTCTTTAAGTCCAAATCCTTATCACCTCTGTCTATTATGGCGTCAAAGGCGCTCATAATAGTCGGCATCAACTCCGACGATGAGCCTGAAACGAAAATAACGTATAAGTATGTCAGTATATTAATATGCAATTAATTATCTCGCAAGTTTCAAAAACCCACCAGCGCGTACTATCAACGACTCTTACGCGAGGTAGCAACATCATTATACAATTGTTTATTGCGTACTGAACAAAAACGGTGTGACAGGTATGTAGTAACAATAAACTCGACCGATATGGTATGACTCAAGGTTGCGAAGTGGGGCCGATGTAACCTTGCCGTGTTTTTGTAGGAAATTCTAAAAAAATTTATCGTGGTCGCGTCAACAGATAAATATTGCACGTTTTATTTTTCGATTTTCCTTTGTGTTTTCGAATATAACGATGCTTTTCTATAGATACATAAACTTCTAAATAAATTATCCGTTCTCAAACAAATTCAACCGAAGTGGAATATTGTACCGAATTTCACCGTTAAAGAAATAAGTGGGACAAGCTCATTACATCACCAATTACACCTTTGTATAACATTTAATTTTATGGCGTTCAATAAAGAAATTTATTACCGAATAATATGACAAGTTTCTTGGTAAACGCAAGAATTTTTGTTGTTTCACATCAAAGCCTCGAGCTGTACATAAAATCACAAGGAATTTTTACAAAAATGTATATTATTATAAACAATAAGAAATCCCACGTACTTTATTAAATAAATACGGGGCCTTCACAGACTAAGCATGAGACTAGCCCCTCATTATAAACTGAGCATGGGGAAGGCCCCTTTTTTAATAGACTGAGTACGGGTATTGATTAAAAGGGTGACGAATAAAACTGATGAGTAGGTATGGGAGTACTTGGGATCAAAGTTTACAAGAGACGGAAAGTATGACTGTAATATTAAGCAAAGGGTGTTGGTAGGGAAGAAAATGAATGCGGCACTGGAAACTTTATGAGCAGCCAGAACGTGTTAAAAAAAGGCGAGAGTGAATGGGCAAGTCGGTAGAGGTCGACCTGGGACGAGCTTGTATGAAAGTAGAAGAAGCAAAACATGTGTGCAAGAACCGTAGCAAGTGAAAAAAAATGATCTCTGTCTACCCCTATGAGAAAAAGGCGTGACTGTATGTATGTATGACCATTGAAAAAAAAACCATAAGCAAAGACTGAGCTTGCGAGGCGGTCTCTTCTTCAAAAACTTATCATGGGAATCACTCTTTTTTAATAAACAACATGAAAAATAACATCATCATGGGAACCGTCACTTTTGACAGCTTTATTATTGGGAATGGCACCTTTTTATAGACTGAGCTTGGTGGCTGTTCTTTTTTCATAGACGTATCATGGGAAAAGGCTCCTTTTTTAATAGACTTGACAGGGTGTTTGGCACCCATTTATAGACTGATCATAAAAGCTGCTCTTTACAGACTTATCTTGAAAATGGCCCCTGTTTTAATATATTTAGCATGGAAAAAGGCATCATATCATAGACCGATCATAGGTGCTGTCGTCCACATTACTTACCATAAAAAATGGCACATTTTCATGGAGTAAGCTGGAAATGACACAGGCTGTCGTTTTTAAAAGATTGAGCATGGGAAAAGGCACCGCATACCTTACTGGGAAGAACGGTTTCGTAGACTGATGTGGGTCTGCCATAAACTAACATAGTGGCTGGTCCCTCGTCGTCAAATTAGCAAGGTGGCAGTCTTTTCTTCATAATGAAAATAAAAGACTTCATAGCTTATTTTTGCCCGGTTTTTTGGTTTGAGTAGGTTTGGAAAAAAAAATCAAGAGTTCCGATATGTATAAATAATATTACACAATGAAGTAATAAGTAATCAATACAAAGCTTCTAAAAATAACTGGTAGCCATTAGCTCGAAGATACAGTCTAGCTATAAATCAGTAAACAATCATACTGTAATAGTTGTGACTAACGCAATCTGAAAATTCCTAATGAACTATAATATCGTGATTGTAATCTTTCGGACAGACAGATTAAGAAGCACCGAAAATATGATTAAACGGCGATTTTATCTGGATCAATGGTGATTTATAACATCGGTATCTCATTAAACAGTTTTAGAATTTAGTTAATGGAGAAGAAGTCGACCTCAATTCGAAGCGAATCAAATTATTGAACGAACGTATCTGTTACCACAGGCGTAGGTAGATGGGGCAAATAACAATTTGTTTTTTACTGTAAGAATTACCGAGGTATTAGTTTACTCAGCATATTCGGCAAACTGTATGCAAAGATATTGAATAAAAGACGAATGAAACTGAGAAGATGATATGGGATGTGCAAGCAGGATTTAGATGTACGGATCAGGTCTTTTCATTACGAGGTATAGTCGAAAAATTCTTGGCTAGAAGTTAAAAGGTCTATTGCGCTTTTAAAGACTCCGCAAAGGCCTATGACAGAGTGGTGGGGCGTGAATTGTTGTCGACATTGTCTATGTATGGGGTGAGCGGTAGTTTAATACGAGCACTAAAATCACTCTACAAGGATTCCACTTCTTGTGTCAGGATACACGGACTGGTTTAACATCGAAAAGGGTGTGAGACAGGGATGTATGGCTTCGCCATGGCTGTTTAACTTATAAATAGACAATTGTTTAAAAGATTTAAAAGGGAGTGCGTATGGATTGAAAATGAATGACGTGATCGTCAAATGCCTTCTTTACGCCGGTGATCAAGTCACATTAGCGTCATCTGAAAAGGAGTTGCAGGCGATGGTTAATGTTATGCATGATGCTCTGAAAATCAAAGGGATTAAAATAAATGTAAGCATAACGAAAGTAATAGTTTTTGAAAATGAAGAAAGCATGAAAAACTGTGAAGTTCTGATTAACGGAGACAGTGTGGAACAAGTAAATGAGTTTGTATACTTGGGTTCAAAGTTTACGAGAAAAATGGAAAGTATGACAGTGACATTGAGCGAAGCGTGTTGACAGGAAAACAAATGAATGGGGCACTGCGTAATTTTATGAACAGCCAAAAAGTGTCAAAAACGGCACGTCTGGCTGTGCATAGAGGAGTGTTGGATCCTACACTTATCAGTATGGTAGTGAATGTTGGGTCTCTGCCTACCCCTTCGGAAAAAAGGCGTGATTTTATGTATGTATGTTTTAACTAAATAGTAGTTGCTTTCAAAAATTAAGCCCCACGCTTATGCCTCTCGCATCCGATCGGCGTTATTATTAGACTGAATCTTGGGAAATAATTAGATTTTAAAGCATCAAAAAGACCGTAGCGTTGATAATTTGATCAAACCAATTATTTGGTCTTTTTTTTTGTCGAAATCGTTTAATTGGGTACATATTGAGAAGTGTTAATCAACATCTCAAATGATGGATATCACTTAAAACTGATGAACCAGTGGGGAATTGACAGTTGTTGTCATCGATTAATTAATCAAACAAAATCGTCTTAAATCAAGAATTTTCGGTCACAAATACAACTAAAAAGCACAAGCACGGGGATAATAGTTTTGTTTAAATTTCACCTTTGCACAGAAATCTAGCGTCTTAGTATTTTTCTAAATGGAAATTATTATTAATAAATATTTACAATCTTCCACCAAGTTAACAACGCTATCAGACTGTTAAGTTATCTGAAACCAGTAAATATTAATACTATCATTACAGATGCATCGCGTACTGTGATTTCAAAATACTATCGCCGTGCAGGCGAACGCACAATATACGGGGTGATTCGTGAGTACGATAACTCGGACAGTGTTTTAGATATTTGAAAATTACGCAACTACATTCTGCAGTCGTTTCCAAACATACAGAGTGGTTTATCATCATCATCATCACTCAATCTTCTCGTGTCTACTGCTGAACATAGATCTCCCTCATCACTTTCCATTCGCATCGGTCTCTTGGTCGCCATTCCAGTATCCACCTCGTCCATCCGTCATTCTAGCGACGTGGCCTGCCCAATTCCATTTCAGTGTGGCTATTCTCTCAACAGCATCAGCTACTCTTGACCTTAGTCTTATTTCGCGGTTTGGGATCTTGTCTCTCAAAGAAACCCCCAACATTACACGTTCCATCGCCCTTCGAGCCACTCGGATCTTTTGCACCGATCTCCTTGTCAAGGTTAGCGTTTCTGCGCCGTAGGTCAACACCAGTAACACACATTGGTTAAAGGTCTTTTTCTTCAGGCATATTGGGAGATTAGATTTGAAAACTCAAACTCAACTTGCCGAACGCTGCCCAAGTTAGGCCTATACGACGTAGAAGTTCGGTGGTTTGATTGTCTCTTCCGATGCAAATCTCGTGGCCCAGATATTTATATGTCCAAATCTGGTCTATGGCTGTTGTTCCTACGTACATGTTTCCACTAGTAACAAGATTTGTCATTGCTTGAGTTGGGTAGTTCATAAGGTCGTTTTATTTCCTATCCAACAGTATTGCAGGGCTACTATACGAAGGTTAGAAAAATAAGACGGTTTAAAACTGTAAATCTTTTATTAAAACTAAACTTGGGTAAATTTCACGAAATAACCTTTCAGAGAGCAACAAGATCAAAGATTTGGGGGTTATATTCGACTCAAAAATGACTTTCAATAATCACATAATTGAAATCTTATCTCGAGCTCAAAAAATGTTAGGCTTTTCTGATCGTTCAGCAACTGTCTATCAATGCTCTCAAGATTATTTATCATGCACAAGTGAGGTCCATACTTGAATAAAATTCCATCATAATATGGTCGCCATTTTACAAAGTTGATATAGAACTCTTGGAAAGTACTCAAAATACATACATACATACATATAGTTGATCTGATCGAGATATGTACCTCTACCGACTTTTCCATTCACACTCGCCTTATAAATTTGTTTTGTCAATCTTCCTTCATCTCTCCTTTCTACGTGCCCAACCCATCTAAGCATTCCTTTATCTATCTTTGTAACCACACCTTCTTTTACACCACAGCGTTATCTTATCTCACTATTCTTTATTTATCCAACCAAGTCACTCCGGCTATACTTCTCAGACTACTCATCACCGCAGCATTAATCCTATTTTCATGCTTCTTCTGCCAAACCCAACATTCACTACCATACATAAGTGTAGGAACCAACACACTTCTATGCACAGCCAGACGTGCCTTTTTTGACACTTTCTCGCTGTTTATAAAGCTATGCAGTGTCCCATTTATTTGTTTTCCTGCCAATACCCTTCGCTCAATGTCACTGTCATAACATCATGCATAACATTAATCATTGCCTGCAAATCTTCAGATGACGCTAATATGACTTGATCATCGGCGTAAAGAAGGCATTTGACGATCAAATTATTCATTTTCAATCCAAACGCAATCTCTTTCAATTACTTTAAACAATCGTCTATGTATAAGTTAAACAGCCATGGCGAAGCCACACATCCCTGTCTCACACCCTTTTTGATGTTAAACCAGTCCTTGTAAGCTCCGTTTATCCTGACACAAGCAGTAGAATCTTCGTAAAGTGATTTCAGTGCTCGTATTAAACTACCGCTTGAGATACTGTGGCTATAATCTGGGAATGAATAGAGATGAATACATTTATCCAGAAATATGAAAGGCTTTAAATTTGAATTCTTTATTTTATAAGACTGGTATTTCTTTATAAAATTATCAAGGGCAGTATCGATTGTCCTTAAATTTTTGAGCTTACTCCACTCTCTGTAAATGTTAAAAGAAATAGAAATACCTACTGACACTTTGCAGAACAAATTATGGTCAAAATGAGTCCCTCAATAAAACGACGAGATCAGCAAACACTCACAACAACAAACTTGAACTGTAAGTAAATAAATTCCGTACCAATGTACACTGTACAGGGCGAATTAAAATTTTTTTTACTTCTATTTAAATTGTCAAACGAAAGTGTTTTTGACAAACAGAACACAAAGAAAATGATCCGTTTCAGAGAAATAAGGGTAATGGCTTCTCGATACTTATTTTATGGAAAAAAATTTCTAAAATTCTCACTCTAGTCGAGCGATATTATTATCGCTGAAATAGAAAATTTCTTACATTGTTTACATCGATCACGATACTGATTTGCACAAATTTAACATAAAATAACGAAGTAACGAGCGGTAAACAAGAAATGAAAGTATTTAAAAAATAATTAATAGAGTGAATAAGCTATGAGGCCTTTTTATTTGATTACCTTATTAAAAATGTAATGTTTAATTGGCTAAAATGTTAACAAAACAGCTCCGACGCTATTGCCAATACATATGAGAACTGTTAAATTCCGGACCTGATTATTTATCGGCATCCGAGCATCTGCCACAGCGAGGGTGCATATTAATGAAGCCCCTTTGTCGGCCTCCGTCTAGTAAATTCTCGCCGCTTCGAGATAGTTCTGGCGCCTTCGCAAAAAAGGTCGAATTCTGGTTTACTGCGCAAAAATCAGAATATTTTATTTACTGCACAAAAAATCAGTTTGCTTTCTGAGCATGGTGTATTTACTGCGCATAAAACTAGTTCGTGTACTAAAAAAACTATGCATAGTTCATGTCCTGTGCAAAAAACAGCAATTTAATGTACATAAAACTTAACATATTTTATTAACTGAGCCAAAAATATAGCATATCTTATTTACAGCGCAAAACTATTCGTCGTTGAATGCGGAAAAAACCAAGCATACTTTGTTTACTGCACAAAAAACTTCGGTTTAGTATTAAGACATATCACAGGACGATTTTAATACATTAGGATTAAAAAAGTACTACTTATTAACTTCTAAATGAGTTGTTAAATGTATATAATTAACAGAATTGTAATGAAAGCATTCAGCTGAACGAGTTGGCAGGATAATCTCACGATTCCACTTCACAACGGAATATTATCCTGCACTTCAAGGTCATCAACAGTAGTATTATTATTAACATTATCGTTAGCATCTTAATATTTTCGCAACTACCAACACTTGGTTTATATGTAGCGGTGCTTGGAATTTAGAGGCAGGAATGAAAATTCACAGATGATTTAGTAAAATGTGTAAAAAAGCTTTGCATTCTTGAGTTGGTATTTGAGGCTGAATAAACAATTAGTAGGAGGCCTTAAGGAGGCCTTAGACGTTCAGTTGTTTAATCAAACACTAACCTTTGAATCATTTAATGAGAACTCATTTAAAACATATATCCATACATAAGTCACGCCTTTTTTACGTAAGGGTAGGCAAATACTACTTATTTCCACTTGCTACGGTTCTTCCACACGTCTTTCGCTTCTACTACTTTTACCAGCGCTTTCTTTCACACATGCTCGTCGGTTGTTGGTACTCTTGACCTGGCCTTTCTTTAAAACAACTTCGATCTGGGTCGACCTCTACCATTCACACTCGCCTTATAAATATATTTCGTCAATATTCTTTCATCTATCCTCTCTACGTATCTAAACCATCCAAGCATTGCTTTATCTATCTTTGTTACCATACTTTTTTCACACCACAGCGTTCCGTAACCTCACTATTTCTCAAAAACCATTACTTGATATTTAACGATCGAATCATTCATTTCTAATCTACATGCTCTCTCTTTTAAACAATTGACTTATTACAGCCATACATCCCTGTCTAACCTGTTTAATCTTTTTTGATTTTAAATCAATCCGTATAAGCTCCTTTTATCCTGACACAAGTATTCATCAGAGTCACTACAGCTATACTTCTTAGACTAATCTTCTCCGCAGCATCGATCTTATTTTCATGCTTTTTCTGCCAAACCCAACATTTACTAGCATACATAAGAGTAGGAACCAACACACCTCTATGCACCGCCATTCGTTCCATTTTCGACACGTTCTGGTTGCTCATAATTTTTTCATATACAGATTAAGGCTTTCTTGTCTTGATTTTAGTTGTCCTCAAGCAAAAAAAACAGGGAGGCAGAGGAAACGACGGTTGTTAAAGAAATGGTATGAATTGAGAAACCGTTTCACTTATGAACGGAACCAGAATATTACAAAAACTAACGAATGTTTCTTGTTAAAGTTTGGTCTTAAACTGGTTAATTTTTTGTTTTAATTTAATAATAGTATAGGACCGTTTTCGCACTTTTAATAGAGCCCTTAAAATCTTATCGAAAGCCGTACATTAATTTTTGCTGAAGTAGTCCACCTTACTTTTAACTTTCCAGAGCAATCCCGGTACAAATCCATAGTGGCTGCCTAGTGTGTGTGTTTGAGGTAGAGATTGATCAAAACCCTTCTAGACGGCCAAGCGCCCTCTTCAATTGAACTTTTTATCAATCACCTTTAATGATAGTGTAGAGCCTATTTTACAGCGATCAACTACACTAAGCTCTGACTAATGTTCGCCTTAGCTGACCACACTATTTGCAGTGGTTTCACAGAATGTAGTAAGCCAAGATCAGTACACCGCCAGAGGCGTCAACGTAGTAATTATTTCGGGGTTATATTCTTTATTGGTGATAATTGTCAATTAAAATTCGATTAAAACGTCTTGTTCGAGTTGGGTTTTTAAATGAAAATAGATCATTTATTAGAAATTCCGACGCAAATAGTTAATAGAAAAAGCTAATCAAATCGAAATTTAAAAATATTTACACAAGTTATGACTCATCGCGAGTCATGCATTTTATCGATAACAATTTTAAAATAAATCTAAGTAAGTCGCGTAGAAAAATATCACGAGCATCAGGTTGTTGCAATAAATTGTTAATCAACAGCTGTGCACTTACGTATTTTACGTTTTTAAGAAAATTTATAACATACGGGGGCGTTTCGATACATTCTGGGTTACAATAGAAACAATACCCAATGCAAACTTTTTGCAACTACCGAAATGACGGCCATTACCGAGGCAGCTGTATGGACACTCCGCAACGAACAAAAGTTTAGCGAGATATCCATTCTTTGCGACAGCCAGGCTGCTATCAAATCACTGAACTCAGTCTACTTGACCTCTAGGGCAGCGGTGCAATGCCGAGCCGCCCTGAATGAGCTAGCAGCTAAATTTAAAGTTCACATTGTCTGTGTACCCTGACACAGGAACACACCAGGCATGTGTAAGGCGGACGAGCTAGCAAGAGAGGGCACCACCCTTCCAGCTGAATCTGCACATCATCGAAACATATTTGGTCTAAACTAGAACTACGTCGAACTAATGATGTTTTAACACTATCCAGGAAGTCCATTGGAAACGCGATCGCGGTCAAAACAGGACACTGGGCAGTTGGATCCCATGCACGGCACATGGAAATCGCAGAGCTACGACACGACTTCTGAGAAGCTGTCACGATGAGGAAGAGAAGGAAACAATGGTAAAGTGCAACAGAAGTTGCTTGGCGGGCGAAGAAACACAAAATCTGCGCACAACGAAAACATTCGAATATCGATCCGATCGGCGACGACGAAATTTTCAGTAATCCTGAATCGGAGAAAGAAGTTTACGAATGTGATTCATATATATATATATATATATATATATATATATATATATATATATATATATATATATATATATATATATTTGTTATTTTAGAGGCTGGTCGCCCGCCAAGCTACTTCTGTTCCATTGTACATCTTCTCTACCACTGCCCTGCCCTAGGCAGAAAACTGCTTTCTATACTTGGGCAACCGAACTTTGATATATCATCTGATCTCAGCACAGTTAGAATTAAAGACCTCACACTTTTTATTAAAATATCCAACTGGTTCTCACGGTAGAGGGGGAAGGCACCGCCGTCCATCACGGTATCACAACGGGCCAATAGGCCTAAATGGGTTCCCTCCGATCCGCCGTTTTAACCTAACCTAACCTACCTACCCCGTGTTAATATATTATTTCAAATACGAATTACGTTTATATTTCCTAAATGAATCTATTCGTAGATGCACAAATGCCGAAGGTCATTAACCCAGTAAACGTACAATTTATTGATGAAATTCCTGCTAGCAGCATAAATTCGCTACAACCTTTAAATATTTACCAGTAATTCCGAATAGATTTTACGATTTCCTTCTGGCGTTTAAGGTGCAAACATCTCCGTGTTGTAAAAACAAACTTATCCGTTATCTATCCGTTTCGGTTTTGTTGAGAAAATTAGAAAATAAGCCAATTTGGTAATAAAATTGGCGATAACTAATACATAATCGTTTTTTTTTCAAATATACAGAGTGGGCCACAGAAAACACCCCGATATTGGACAGTAGGTGTTCATAAGAATTTAAGGAAATTCTTAAACAAGTCGACTTTTGTTCCAAATAGGGTACATTTTTACGATACAGATATCTGACACTTGTCAACCCCCTCCCTTCCACTTTCCCAAGTTCTTAATTTAAAATAGGGAATGTACCATGTGTGGCCCATCATTAAAAGGGCAATTTAGATGGAGTATTCAAGCATATTCTCGAAATAAATTTAGACAAGACCAAGCTAATGGTCATTGATATGAGTAACACCATACAGTTAAGAAATCTGCAAAATAGAATTGAAGCAGTAGAAGAATTCATCTATTTAGGATCGCTAATAAAGAGCAAGGGAGGGTGCGAAACAGAAATAAGAAGACGGATAGTATTAGCGAGGACAGCAATGTCAAACTTATCCAAGATGCATAACCAGAAACACTAAAAGAGCCCTGGTTAACACCTTAGCGTTTTCGATATTTTCATATGGTTCCGAATCCTAGACAATAAAATCGAGCGACAGGCAACGAATAGATGCATTTGAAATGTGGTGATGCTGGCGGAGGATGCTTCGCATACCCTGGAATATATATATATATATATATATATATATATATATATATATATATATATATATATATATATATATATATATATATTTTCGACTTAAATGTACTAAAAATATTCTTACAAAACCATAAGAAACTGTTATCAAGTACCCTCGTTTTTGTAGCTTCACACGGATGATACCAACAATTGTTCCATACAGTCCATTCCATGAGTATTCTTTTATAATACAACCTTAAGAGGTCGTTATCTAAGTACTCTCGTTTCTGTAACTGTACTACCAATTGTTCTACCAGTACCTTTCATCGCTACCCCTGTATAACCATAAAAAGATGTGACCAAGTACCCTAGTTTCTGCATCTTAAAAAAATGGACAAAAGTACCAATTGTCCTACACAGTATTTTTCTGTATAACCTCAAGAAGCTGTCATCTAAGTACAGCAGTGTAGCTTCAAACACATGGACAGTACTACCAATTGACCTACGTAGTCACTTCCTATCTAACCTCAAGAGACTGTGACTAATCACCTTTATTTTCGCAACTTCTAACACACATGGATATGATAATGAATTGTATTTTCCATGGCTATACCGTAGGCTATACCACAACGGACTATAATTTTTTTTTTTATGAAAATAGTAGCAAAAAGGGTAGGACCTATCGTGTGGGCCGCGGACGGCCCGCACTGCGATTTTAGAAGGGGAAGGGATTATAGAAAGGAAATGATTGTGGACCCGCTTTTTGAAAAGTTGCAGGTCATAGTTCACTGGAAAAACTGATTTTGGAAGCTTGTTCCATTCCGTAGCAGCCCTGTAAAAGAAGGATTCTTGATGGAGATTGGTCCTTGTAGTGTCAAGCTTGAGAGTAAATGGGTGAGACTGATCAGCGTGCCGAGTTCTTCGGCCGAGTGGTACAAGAGTTTTTATTTCTCTGGAGCATCTGCCATGGAAATATCTGTAGAGCAATGACTGGTCTGCAACTCTTCTTCTATGTTCTAGAGGGTGAAGGGTTGAGCTGTTTATCAAGCGAATGGCTCTTTTCTGAATGGAATCTAGAAGACGAAGAGAATGCCTTGGCGCTGAACCCCAAATGTGCGAGCAATACTCCAGTAGAGGTCGGATTTGAGCCTTGTACGTCGTCAACAGTTGATCAGGAGTAAAAAACTTTCTGGCTTTCCACAGAAAACCTAGCCTCCGACTTTGCGATGTTAGCAACATGTTAGCATTCTTATTATGCGCCGGCTCACTGTGACAAGAGTAAAAATTGTCCTGCATAGACCCTTCCATGAGGACCACAAGATTTTAAGCAACCTTATTTAAGCTGCTTTTAACACTAGGACTTTGTGATAAGGACTTTCAAATTGTGGAACCCACTTGACGTTAAAGAACTTAACGATCTCGCTTGTTACTTCATTTGAATGGAAAAACTATTTTGGAAAAAAATTGTATACACTGTATTTACAGTCGTTGTGCAGTTAACGTGTTAATTCTAACAATAAACATTCAAAACGATAGAATCTGTCGGTGGCACCGCACCGTGCAAGGAATGCTGACGAGAACCCTTTGGGAGGAAGCAGGTCTGGAATTTTTATCACTTCTGACTGCATTAGGGACATAACACAGCGTTTTTTGTTCGGTGTTGGGAATAATAGATTTGTGTGATAGTTATCTCATCGAAATGTGACTATTTTCAATTGTAAGGTCGTATACCTCACACTGAAGTATATTTTAAAAATAGACAACTCGGTGATGGTGTGTAACAGAGGCTTTTATAATTTTAGATGCATAATTTTCAAGTAATCATGTGTAATTTAATATGTTAAGCTCGTTATAACACGTCTTGTTGTTTTATTTCCATCGTCGACAAACCATGAATTCAACCGAATCGACTACACCACATTCTTAATCAACTGGCAGTTAATTTTTTTAAAAAATTTTAAACCTCCCTTACAAAATTGTTTATGTATAAATACTGGTTTTTAGTATACAGCATTGTTTTTAATATATTTACTTCCTGTGAGTCAGGCGAATGGATAGACGTTTCATTCATCCATTGTTAAATTTTAAACGGTATTCATTATTAGTTAATCATTCTTGGAAACAGCGACTCCTGAGGTCAAATACACAACTCGGGGAATTTGTCATACGATATTATTTTTTGGTAAGGAAAGATTCCAACAAATACGACTATTAAAATGTTCAAGATACCATCTTTACAACATCAAAATTGCTTTTCAGATTGGTTCAAACGCAGAAACATGTATCCATGGAGCACAATTTAGAAAACAATAAAACCATTTTCAGTGTTTTTAACTCTATAGTCCGTACACAATTTGTTGATAGCTCACTGCAAGTTTGACCCTCATTAGAGAACTGAAATACAGAGAGGACAGGTAGTATGATATAATAACAAAAACCAACCTAAAACTGGCAGTTTAAGATGTTTTCGACTAACCCACCTTGTATCTGAATAAATACAATACAGCTATAGAACTTTTAATCCGATTATGTAGGTATTTTGAGTGGAAATGACTGACCAGTGTCGTAGAGTATATGATTAAAACATTACGTTACTTTAAATAAATAAATATATTAATATTCTTAAACTGTAGGTACTGTAAATTGTATTTTTATTTTAATAAAATTTCTTTATTTTATTTAAAAATAAAAAGTTACTTGCAATTTGTACGATATTATCCAATAAAATGCACCAAAATTTGCAGTGTATAAATAATTTTTAAAAGAAAAATAATTCGCTACCAAGTTGTGAAGACTATAGTCTGTTTGCTTGGTATGTATAGCATACTACCTTAACGATAGCAATAAAGATAAAAATTAATTCTTAGAAACCATAATCGTCCCGTATACGAATAACACCCTGTATGCAAACAAAATTATAGCACCACTTCAACAGAATAAGTAAAACTGTTTTATATTTATCGAAAATAATTTTTTTTATCTGTAACCTATTTTAAACAACCTTTGGAAAATTTGGTAGCACTACTTGTTAATCAAATTTACCTGCCACAATCAAGTAGCCCAAATCTTTGTACCTTTAAATAAAAAAATATAAGTTTAAAGTTTACGAGAGACGGAAAGTATGACTGTAACATTGACAAAAGGGTGTTGGCTGGGAAACAAATAAATGGGACACTGCATAGCTTTATGAACACCCAGAATGTGTTAAAAAAGGCACGTCTGGCTGTGCATAGAGGTGTGTTGGTTCCTACACTTATGTATGGTATTGAATGTTGGGTTAGGCAAAAAAAAAATGAAAATAGGGAAATAATGCTCGAAGATAAGTAGTCTGATGCTACCTCTACCGTGTCGGTTTTTTGTACCAGAGTCAAAGACGGCGAGGCACGAATACGAGAAGACTCACTACATTCTTGCTGCACTTCGAGCAGTGTTGTGTTTGTTTTGAGTTAAAAACGTCATCCATCATCTCCTTTTTTTCCAGAGCTTTAGTATTTTAGTATTTGGTATTTTTTTTATGTAGTACCAATTTAATAACTCGTAATGTATATGCATAGAGCTGAGGCAGCAACTACTTCAACGACATCCATGTTGAAGACCAACGTAGAGTAGACACGAAAATGTGAATGATAACATTCGCCTCAGTAAACTTCGGTAAGTACCTCGTCCAGAGTTCCTCGCTCGAGAGCATAAGTAGCATAAGAAATATAGTCGGAGTTACTCGGTTTGATAAAGTGAAGAATACTGAGATACGGGAAAGCTGTGGTGTGGAGGAAGATGTGGTTACAAATATAGATAAAGGAATGCTTAGATGGTTTGGACACGCAGAGAGGAAGACTAACGAAACAGATTTATAAGGCAAGTATGAAAGGACGGAAGTCGGTAGAGTTCCACCTCGGCGAACATATCTTGATCAGATTGACTTTGTTCTGAAGAAAGACCAGGTCAAGAGTACCAATAACCGACGAGCATGTATGAGAGCACTGATGAAAGTAGAAGAAGCGAAAGATGTGTGAAAGAACCGTGGCAAGTGAATGGAAGTGGTCTCTATCTACCCCCATGGGAAAAAAGCGTGACGATATGTATGTATGCTTAAATCAAACCAGAAACTCGTAGATTTTACAGGAAATATACTACAACTTCTTATTCATGAAAATGACAGTTGTGCTATCGGTGCATTATAGAAATATGCATCCAAAATAATTGTAAATATAGTAAAGAACAGAATAAAACGGAAACTTTATTGGTTTCAGGAGAAAAAGAGGAAGCAATTTTAGAACTAAGGAAATAAAACTGCCAAAATATAAAGAGGATTGAGACATATCTTGATCAGATTGACAATGTTCTGAAAAAAGTCCAGGTCAAGAGTACCAACAACCTACGAGCATGTATGAGAGCACTGATGAAAGTAGAAGAAGCGAAAGATGTGTGGAAGAACCGTAGCAATCGGATGGAAGTGGACTCTGCCTACCCCCATGGGAAAAAAGCGTGACGATATGTATGTATGTATGTTTAAGTCGAACAAGATACTCGTCGATTTTACAGGAAATATACTATAACTTCTTATTCATGAAAATGACAGATGTGCTATCGGTGCATTATAGAATTAGGCATCCAAAATAATTTCAAATATAGTAAAGAACAGAATAAAACGGAAACTTTTTTGGTTTCAAGAGAAAAATGGGAAGCAATTTTAGAATTAAGGAAAAAAAACTGCCAAAATAGAAAAAGGATTGAGACAAGGTTGCTCCATATCCCAATGTTTCCAATATATTCACAGAAAAGTAATCAATTAAATGCCGAACTACTGCTACAAGCAATGGTTATAAGTAAGGATACTAACCTCGACAGAAACGCCAATCTAAAAATCAAAAATGAACCGGTAGAACAAGCGAAATAGTTCTGCTACCTGCAAAGGTTAGTGATGAAAGCAAATCAATCTAGGAAAGAAACAATACGCAGAATAACACTAGCCAAACACGACTTTTAAAAAAACCTTTTTTCTTACGAATAAGAATAAGTATAAGGCTGTGAAAGTTGGAAAGTGCGAAGGTATAAAAAAAATTGAAAGTTAGGAAAATGTGGTAATCGTGAATGACAAAGGCAACAAGGGAAGACAAAAAAAAATAAATGACCTTGGCTGAAGTGGAGGAGAATAGAAATTTACTGAAATTAATAACGAAAACAACCAAGAGGATTTGGAGACACCTGACAAACGGTGGATTGTACTTCTTACTCCCAATCAAAAAGATTAGGGACTTGCAGGTTTTGAAGCTAGTTAAAATAATGCGGGAAAAGGGCTCATACAATACAGTTAGTTATCGCAAAACCCTTAACGTACAGTTTTAAATTTCTGCAATTAAAGACCACTAACTAACGTCGATGAATGGTCCAGCGAATCGTGCCAGAGGGTAGTTTTTAAATATACATTAACATGTAAACAAACGTCACATTTTAACATCTGTTACCTTTAGAATCTAGGTATCCTTTGGTGCACATTTCATCACATTTATGCAAATAGAACGACACACAATTTTCGATAGAACGAGATTCTACGCGAGCGCGCGTTACGACCCACGAGTTGTCTGTCAAACGCCTGAGATATCTCTCTTACGCACAGACGACCAATGTAAACTAGAGGCTTTTGAAACATTCGCTTGTAGATGCCTCTTGCCGCGCAGTCAATTCTTCGCGACGTTGCCACATCGATGGGAATTCCTGAATGAGCGGATGCTGAAAGCGCACATGTCGCTGGTGACAGGATGTTTGATGGTTTTATTCGTTTTTAAATCGAATTAAATACAGTTGGAAAAATATTAAAAAATAACGAGGATAGGGTTCTAGTAGCCAAAACTCCAAATTGAAATTTTTTTTTTACTGAAAATAGTCGCAAAAAGGGTAGACCTATCGTGTGGGCCGCGGACGGCCCGCACTGCGACTATTAGAAGGGGAAGGGATTATGGAAAGGAGATGATTGTAAACCCGCTTTTTGAAAAGTTGCCGGTCATAGTTCTCTGGAAAAACTGACTTTGGAAGCTTGTTCCATTCTGTAGAAGCCCTGCAAAAGAAGAAATCTTGATGGTCCTTGTAGTGTCAATAATGAGAGTAAATGGGTGAGACTGATCAGCGTGCCGAGGAGTTTTTATTATTTATTATTTCTCTGGAGCATCTGCCATGGAAAAATCTGTAAAGTTATGTCCGGTCTGCAACTCTTCTTCTATGTTCTAGTGGGTGAAGGGTATATGTTGAGCTGTTTATCAACCGAATGGCTCTTTTCTGAATGGAATCTAGAAGACGAAGAGAATGCCTTGGTGCTGAAACCCAAATATGCGAGCAATACTCCACTAAGTCAGATTTAAGCCTTGTACGTCGTCAACAGTTGGTCAGGAGTTAAAAACTTTCTAGCTTTCCACAGAAAATCTAGCCTCTGGCTTGTTGATTTTGCGATGTTAGCAACATGGTCATGCCAAGACATATTATTAGACACCGCGACTCCCAAAATCGAGATGGAGGGACTTGATTTAAGGGTATTTTCGGATGGAGTGATTTGAGGAATTTACTTTCTTGGAAAATGTGTCGCTTTGTGTTTTTTGGGCGTTCGACTGAACAAGATTGTTAGTTCCCCATTTGACGATTGCTTCAAGATGATAAAGTAAGAAATATACGCGATACAAGAAAAACTTTACTACAGTGACGACAACATGTATTAATTTTTTTTCAAATTTTCCTTCAGTGTTTTCTTACCGCTTGAGACTTGAATAGTTTGCGCGGCAACCGTGTAAATCAACATGACTTAGCGGTAGCTCTCTCTCTCTCTCTCTCTCTCTCTGTTGTTCAGACAGGCGCGTTGCTCGCGGATGAATCACCTTTTTAAGACCATAATTGCCATCAACTCTGACTAAGTAACTTATTGTATACAGGGTCGACTCGTTATCTAAAGAGGCGATAGCTGCGACCTTGGCTGCGGTTATTTAATCGAAGTCTCTTGGTACTCCATGTTAAATTATTGATAAAGACGAATTTTGTGAAAAACTGACTTAATTAAAACACACAAAATTCCGTTCCTTATTAATCTAATCAAACGGGAAAATTTTTAAACAAGCTCATTTTTCCCTCCTAATCAAAAGCTATATTGTGCCGAGGTGTGCTTTTTGATTTTTAGGGGTGAAAACTACCACTTGTGTTAAAAATGAAAAAGTCATCGATTTAAGTATTACATCGATCAAAATCATGTTCAAATATGTAGAATAAACATTCTTTCATGTTTTGGAGTATAATTTATAATCTTTTACAATGATTCAAACTTCCAAAACCACCCCCTCATTGGGTAATTTAAGTAAAAATCCGTTTTCAACGGCTTTAAATGTTGTCATGGTGCATTCATATTGAATTAAAATCCTGCTATCCTCTGTAATATAATTTATGTATTATTCGAATGTTTCAACCCTTAAAAATCACCCCCTAACGATATAATTTAAGTAAATATTTGTTTTCAACAGCTTTATTAAATGTTGCAATGATGAATTTATACTGAATTAAAATTCTGTCATTCCTTGTAATATAATTTATTAATTATTGGAATGTTTCAACCCTTTAAAACAACCCAAGACATAATTTAAGAATATACTTCCTACAGGCATTATATACGTTTTATAAATTCTCCAAAATGGTCTAGATTATACTATTTCCGAGTATTTTACGCAGGAAAAACGCGTTTGGTTTTTTAACGATAACTTCCTTATTTTTGAAGATATAGGGACAAGAAAAAAAAGGATTGCAGTTAATTTTAAGAACTATAAGCTCCGGTATGATAAAACTCAAACTGTTTGTTTTTGACTTTTTTTTTAGTTTAAAGGGCTCGAGTAAGGTAGTATTCGCACTAAATGCAAACTTAAAACAGCCATATCTCAGTTAACTTTCATCGGATAAAAAACAAAAAAAAGCAAAATATTAAATAAAAAAAAAGCAAAATTTTTGTACTCTTGCATTTTTTACGTATATATTTTAGTTTTTGACTTATTGTAAAAAAATAAACCCCTTTTAAAAATTATTTAAAATAATTTCCCATGTAAATCGAACTTTTTTTTTTAAATATATACATCTCATATCGCTCGAACTTCTCAAACATATTGTTAGTACCTAAATGAAGTAAACTGCACATGAATACGGTTTAATTTTGATTCTAATGGCAAAGCCTTTGGTTTTATTGTCGATTTTTTTGTCTGAAAACCGGTTTTTCCAGTTTATTTTTAGTTTTTGAGCTATTAACTTAAACAAAAATTCATTTTAAAGCTGTTTACAAGTACTTTAAAAATTATATCCTGAGTTTTCCTCGGAAAATTTTCCGTTTTCCCGTTATTTAACGTTGAAATGTTGCAATTCAGTTGCCGTCGAACCAAGAGTCATCTTTAACGAGTCATAACTCGATTCGTATTATAGCTACAGAGAATTTTAAAAAACCGATCATTTTGTTAGTTTAAAACCTTAATTTTTGCTTCGAATGTTTTTTTTATAAAACGTAAGGTTTTCGAGTTATATGTGAAAAATAGTTCAAAAACATGCGTTTTCATGTCGAAAATCAACATCTTAAATCATGAATAACTCAAAAACTATTAACTCGCCAAAAAAACGTCATATAACATTTAGAATTGATCCCTGAATCGACCTATTGGGTTACTTTTAATCTTAAATTTTCCATCCCCGAGAAGGGGTGGCATTTACCCCAAAGGAAAAAGCACGCCTCAACACAATATAGGACAAAATCGGTTCTGTTTGAAAAAATTCGGACCTAAATACCGCTGCTGACTGGACTATAAACTTTGGGGGACACTTACATATTTGTCCACCATTATATAGAGACATTAATTTCACAGAGGAAAGCACACACAATTAGCACATTTTGAAAAAACGGACAACTGGACTATTCTTTATTATTCATTATTCACTTTCATTTCAATTTCTATTTCAAAATCAAATGCGTACAAACTTTGGTGCATACTTTAGTGTCGAGGGCGATAAAGAAGATAATACAGGAACCAAAGCGTTAAACAACCTCCTGACAAAACAAATATTATCACAGCATATTTATTTTGTAATCGAAAAAAAATTTAAGAAAAAAACAAACATTGTTACAAATAAAAACTTACAAATTGTTTCGGAAATGCAACAAATAAAACTTTGTAACTAAATCCACACCCATTAGTTTAAACATTTCGTTATTAACTGTTTGAATTGTTACAAAAGTAAAATGGTAAAACACAATCTTACTATTACTGATAAAACATGACATCATAAGCGAGAGAGATTTTTAGACAACTACTTTGGATATGTTTATTAGATTTTGGTTTCATCGTTATTTATGAATTACTGTCTAATAGCGCATCAACACTACTGCTGGCCTGCCGTCTACATATGTTGGCATTTAGTCGAGTTGGCATTTAGTCCCACAATGTCTGCCGAGGATTTACTTGTTGTTTCGGCCGCGCTCATAATTATTGATTGATTATTGATCAATTCACATACTTTCGCGTTTGTCTACTCCTTGACAGGATACAACGCTGTCCAAGCTCAAGACACAACCGAAGCTGCTTGGAGCCTCGCACCGTTGGCTACGTCCACATAGTATTGGCTTTGCCATAATATTATGTATTACTAATGACTGCAACACGGGTATTTTCATTGCCCACTGTTACGATTTAAGTTCTGCTGTCCGCAGAGGTTCCACGTGGTAATCTTCTCGGTTCGTAGGGTCCAAATGATGTAATGTATCCTCAACCTTCTGGGAATGAACGTGAATGATTTAGGTATACAAACCACTGACCGCCTTTATCCTCTTGTTCACTCCAGCGTATTACGGCAGCCTTAACCAGTATACTTGAAAAGACCACGGCTAGTTTAGGACGTAGTTTATTGTTGGATCCCTGCTTGGTCTGTTTGAATGCCAGAACGCACAGTATCCAACCCTGGGGTTAGCTCTACGTGCGTGACCAACCCGTTGAATATTTCGTGCTAGCAAAAATTCGGACTTAGTGGTTTTGCAGTTGCAGGGTTTGAAGTAGAACCGTCTCCAGTATCTTGTGGATGACGTTCAATAATTTACTCTTTATGCTAAGGTCCTATCTTATAGGTGTTTTAGATTCGTCGATATAATATCATGGATTTTAAATTTTTTTATTTATTACAATAACTGTTATCTAGATTCCAACAATCTGTTTTCACAATAATAATGTTTTATTAAAAGATAAAATACAACAAAAGATTTTGATAGTTATTGCAAATTGGGATTAATAGATCCGACGTGATATTTTCACAATAATGTTTTATTAAAAGATAAAATGCAACAAAATATTTTGACAGTAATTGCAAATTGGGATTAAAACATCCGACGTGATATTGACCGTATAAATATCATCTTGATGCTCATTTTATTAAACTTATGTTTATTTATCATCAATTTTAAGTGTCCAAAGTTTGTCCTATATTTTGTATTCGCTTAGTTTATTTTTGCTTCTAGGTGACAAACAAACTCTAATGGCTTGTGGACTAGAGATTATAAATTCCATGATAACATTGTTTAGTGTTGATTTAATATAATTGCTGATTAGATTTTACATCACTACCAAATATACATCACAATACAATAAAAGAACCGAAAACAGCAGAAAAGATCGGCATCTACAGGGATAAACAGCAGAAAAGATCTGCATAACAGCGCATTTCCAACAGAATTAAATCGCATCTACAGGGCATCAGACTTAATGATGTGACCCCATGGACCGAAACGGACTATGGTCACTCTAGAATCCTACTGTGGTATGTATAAAGCCGAAATGACAGCCATTACCGAGGCAGCTGTCTGGATACCTCGCAATGAACAAAAATTCAGCGAGATATCCAGTCTTTGCGACAGTAAGGCTGCTATCAAATCACTGAACTCAGTCTACTTGACCTCTAAGGCCTCTGAATAAGCTAGCAACTAAGTTTAGAGTTCACATTGCCTGGGTACTTGGACATACGGACATACCAGGCAACTTTAACGCGGACAAGCTAGCAAGAGAGGGCACCAACCTCCCAGTTGTACCTGTCTCATCTCAGCAAGGAGTACCGATTGCAAATTGTCGGCTCCTCCTGCACAGCAATATAGTTTAAAAAGCCAACTTGAGGTGGCAAAATGAACCCACATGCACATCATCGTAACATATTTGGCATAAACTAGATCTACGTCGAACTAATGATGTTTTAACTCAATCCAGTGAGTCCATTTGAAATGCGATCGCGGCCATAACAGAACACTGAGCAGGTGGATCTTATGAAGGAATCGCAGAGCTACAACACTTCTTTAGAAGCTGTCACGATGAGAAAGAGAAGGAAACAATGGAACATCTTCTCTGCCACTACCCTGCCGTAAGCAGAAAACAGCTTTATATACTAGGGGTACTTTGATGACTTATCCGATCTCAGTTAAAGACCTCACACTTTTTCACTCCGAACCGTCGTTTTAACCTAACCTATAGGGCAGCAAGAAAGACACCCTCAGAAGACATATTAGTAGCAGACAAGCATTACTAGCCCTTTATCTTAGCTGCATTTGAACCCACCCCCCTACTGCCTGTAGGGTGAACCTAATCAGAAAACACTCCCGAGAAGAAATCTCAATTTTGCAAATATGAATTCATTTCTCATGACTTTTGGCACTTATCCGACAGTTTCAGTGTCAAATTTAGATTATATGCCCGCAGTGTTGTTAGCTTACCTCTACTGCACTACCCTTATATTAGACCAATGCCAAAACATCCTGTAGATGACCAAACGAAATCTACGCCTCGTCACAAACCTCTGTGTAGAAGATATAAACAAAAAGATGAACATTAAAGACCTTAATAAGGCTGTTAAGTCAATCCCCACTCTTCCAATCGGATGGAACAATTAAAAAATACCCCTAATTGGAATTCCACTGTTTTGCATTGTGATCTGTTCACAATTGAAACAGACTATACAAGCCAGTTGCGTTTTATTACCGGAAAAATTAACGTTGACGTTGCTTACGTGTTCTTCACCATCATCAGTAACCTTTTAATAATAATCATGATCAATTAAAACTTGACTAAGTAAATTAATGAGAAAAAAAATAAGAAAAAAAATCGTCTACTTTATTACAATATCGTGAACTTTCTAAGATACCTACTTTATTGAAAAGCGTATTAATATTGGTTGAAAAAAAAAAAAGATTTTAGTTGCGCGCCGTTCTAATTTACCGAGGATCCAAAATGAGACATTAAAAATTTTCGCAGTGAAAGCGTATCACGCTGTATAATTACTGATTTTGGATATTCACGTATGGAAAGTGGAAATAAGAAGACGGGTCATTTTTCATTCGCAATTAAGTCGTTATGTGAAAGCAATACATCATGGTTATTTTCGATTTCTGTCTTTTTAAAAAAAAAATGGTAATTTTTGATTCGGGAAACGATCCAAGTCAACGAAGCACTTTCGGAAATACTCACAAACCGATTTCAAAAATTATTGCCACGTTAGATTTGCAATTCGTTTGGTTTTCGCCTTTGAAGCAGTTAAAAGGTTATTTTTGTGAACCAAGAAGATGACCAACTTCTTCTTTTTCTTCTACTTGTTATAGATCTAGATGATCTGTTGATTCCGAAATTGCCTCTGTAATATTTCCTAAGATGTAGACTACCAGCTGTCTCTCCACTGTCCACTCTCCACTCTCCAGCTGTCTCTTCACGTGGTTATACCATTCTTTTCTCCTCTGCCTTCCCCATCTCACCACATCCTGTACGTCGCATTGTGCTCTAACGTCAGTGTTTCTTACGTGATCTCTTCTTGTTTTCCCGGCTATTGTTCTCAGTACTGACATTTCGGCGACTCGTAGCATCCTTTTGGTCTTGTTGGTATCCTTTCTCGCTTCTATACCATATGTGATTATTGGCCTGACGCATGTCTTATATATTTTGATTTTACTCTCCTTTCGCATGTAAGGATTAGCCCATACAGTTCCCATTAGACATCCTGATATTATGGCTGATTTGTTAATTTGGTTTCCCAGGTCCTTTACCGGGTCGTGAGCGCTGGACATGTCTATGCCCAGGTATCTGTAGGTCATTCTAACTTTCTGCGAATATTGCAGCGTCGTCGGCGAAGCAGACCATGCTGATAGCCCTATTGTTCATTCTGTATCCCGAATTCATGGACGTTACTTCTATGATTTAGTCCATCAAGAGGTTGAATAAAAATAGACTAAGGCTACACTGACCAACTACACTGGAATAAATTCTAAATATTTTATACATCGTCATTTCCTTCTGTAATATTACAGTCACGTAGTAATTATTAAGTGTTATGCTCCATAAAAAAGTTGTAAAGAAATATGCTAATTTTATGTTCTATCGCCCATCAGAATCAACAAAAAAGAGGTCAAAGACGTTTGCACCTATCTTAAAGACAGAAAATCATTAGGACCAGGAAACATTTCGTCTAAACTGGTCAAGTATGGTTCAGATTAACTCTTTGACCACCTGACTGCATAGTTTCAAAACTGCATTAATACTGGCCAAATATCAGAAGAATGAAAACTGTCCTATCTGACACCAATCTATAAAAAGGGTGGTAAAGAAAAATGTGATAATTATAGTGGTATTGTAGTAATGGGCTCAAACAGCAGGATTTTTGGTAAAGTTTAAAAGAGCAGAATAGAACGAGAATCCTTAATCTATTCGAGGCCCGGGATTCCGAGACTTCGAGCAAAGTTTATCAGTTTCCTGGGGGCTAAGTTTCTGACATCGGAGGGCTTTAGAAAGGCCCCTTCCAGAAACTTAAGCCTCTTGCAGAAAAGCGCTGGGCATTCGCAAAGCAAATGTTCTGCAGTTTCAGCGAAGTTCTCGCAGTAGCGGCAACTATCACTCTCTGTTTTGCCCATCTTTTTTAGGTGATAGCCTAGAGGACAGCGTCCAGTGAGGAGTCCCGTCACCAGTTTTAAGTCTTTCTTGTCCAACTTTTAGCTTGGCGAAAGGTTTACTAGCCTTTTCGCTTGTCTCTGTCCTGGCACTTTATGCCAGTAAGATTTCATTTCTGTTTCTGTTCTGTTTTGTTTCCCAGCGTCGAACCTCTTCCTTCAAGTGAGCTTTGGAAAGTCTTCAGAAGAATTCTGGGCCGGAAAATTGTGTATTTACCCCTTCTTTGGCAAGGCAATCTGCTCCTTCGTATGACAAGGGTACTTTTTCCAGTAATATCGTCCCATAGAAGTGCTTAGCAATCAGTATTGATTATTTTTCCTCTCAGAATCGTTTAAATTCCGAATTGTGCTTTTCCATATTTTTGTTAAAAATATTTGAAACAATCAACTGCAAAACTGGGCCATCCCGTATACGTTTCTAAAGCAAAAACGTACTGTTCGATTGGATGAACATAATAAATTCAATGATGCATAAAGGTATTGCAAAATATCAACTAAATAAGTAAATACATTTCTCTTGATTGCCGTAATTAAATCAGTCAATTAGGTAAGATCTTAAATTAGAAGATGGCGTGGGAAACGAAGATGTCCTTACGCGCTTCGACGACGCATCGTCCTTGCAAGTAAACTATGGAATTGATTTCTTTTGAGAATGCATTGCAGGAAAAATTAATTTTAAATTTCATCGGTTTCTATGTATACATTATAGGGAAATTTAGTTGTTTAGTCATTGGATTTTTGATAGATGTTTATGCTTACAAAGGTCAAGGATCGTTTCTACTTGGATTTGTAAGGAATAAATTATTCACTAAATACACAAGAGACAATTTTGTCAATTGATTTGCGTTCCTGGAAAAATTTTGTCTAAACATACATACATATAGTCACGCCTTTTTCCCGTAGGGGTAGACTGACCACTTTTTGGAACGAAGTTCTTTAATGCGGCTTACGGGTAGTGCGATTTAGTACAAATCGTCACGTAACGAAATGGGACGGTGATTCAGTGGAAGAAAGCTCGCCTGCCACGCGAGCAGCCCGGGTTCGATTCCCGGCGGATGCATTCTTTTTGTGCTTTTACCATTTAATACATAATTTTTTTAAATTGTATTAAGGTATTTACGAACTAAATTTTAAAATTGTTTGGCATATCAAAACGGAGACAGATAATTTTCTTGTTAAACGAAATAGTTTTAAAACGAGAAAATTAATGTCACTGTTCTAAAAGCGTGGGGTACTTTGTATGACAAACAGAACAGTGACATTAATTTTTTCGTCAGTAATCTTATTCTTATGTTAAGCATTATTTTTGACTTTTTAGTTTGATCAACTCTAAAAGCGTGTTTTTAAGTTTTTTTAAACAATAATTTATTATCATATAACCTCAATACAGGGTTGTACAGACACGTGGAAATTTTGTGAAAACGCATTTGTTATTTGTGTTTTTGTGTTAGATCATACGTAAATATTGTTTTATTATTGCAATTAAGTTTTGAAAAATGGAAATTGCAGCAAATATGTCTAATAGAGATTTAGAAAAGTAAGTTAATAAAATTGTATAGCAAGTGTTTACATTCGTTTATTGTACATGTGATTTGAGTGTTTACCATTTATTTTACTATTTAAATTATAGGAAGACAATAATGAAATCATGTGTTCAGAGTCCAAAAGAGTATGGAAAGCGCAAACGTCAGAGTGCAAATAAAATACCGAAAGCCAATGCTCAACGCCAACAACAATTCCGGCAGAATAAAAAAAAGATACAAAAGTGAAACGTTGAATTCGAATGCCAGGTATTATATATCTTTTGTATAAGAATCACTAACAATTATATTTGTTTTTTTACAAAATACCTTAATCAAAATATAAATAGCGTAAGGAACTTCGTTTCTATCGGGAGTTCAAGGACACAATTTTGATCTTATCAAAACCCGTTCACTTAGGTCGACCTCTACCAACTTGCCTATTCACATTTGCCTCATAAATACGTTTCGTCAATCTTCTTTTATCCACCCTCTTTACGTGTTCCCACTATTTCTCACTTTATCAATCAGAGTCACTCTAGATAGACTCATCTCTACAGCATTGAACTTCCTTTCATGCTTTTTCTGCAAAACCCAATATTTACTATCATATTTAGGTGTAGTTACCAGTACTCCTCTACGCAGTCAGTCGTACAATTTCGACAATTTCTGGCAGCTCATAAAGCCACTCTTTCTCGTTTATTTAGCACCTCGTAGCTTGCCATGCTTTCTATTTTATTGATAGTGTTTACCTTTAGCGTCCAAACCTCCATCCCGAATAATAGTATTGACCATACAAAACATCTTACATAACGCATGCGTAGTGACAGGTTTGCATTTAAGTACCTTTTCGTATTTTATGAATGCACTACGTGCAGAATCGGGGTTAAAACTCAACAGGAGCAAGTGTTGTCTCATGATCGTGAATAAAAGCAGAGTTTTACCAAGAACCCTTTCTTCAATACCTGACATAAAGCGCAAAGAGTCAATTATATACCTCGGTGCATGCATCACGAACGAAGGTGGCAGTGAAAAGGAAATAAAAAGGGGGATCGGGACGGCGTTAGCCAAACTAACATAAGTATGGAAAAATCACAACATAAGTAAAGCTACAAAACAACGCCTCATGAAATCCCTTGTATTCTCAATCGCTACCTACGGCTCCGAGCCATGGATTATCAATGTGGCATGTAGACGCCGGATCGAAGCTTTCGAAATGACATGCTATAGACGAATGCTTAGAATTCCATGGAAGACCCGCATAACCAACTCTTCAATCCGCTTGAAGAGCTAAGAATTGCGAAAAATGAACGTTTGTTACCAGACACCCAACGAAACACCCTCAAATACTTCGGCCATGTCATTCGGAGAGATGAGTTAGAAAAACAAGTCGTCCAGGGGAAGTTGATAGAAGGCGCCGGAGAGAAAGATCACCGAACAGATATATCGATCAAATAAAATCCTGGACAAACCTCTCCATACAAGAAGTGATGCGGACTGCTAAAGACAGAGAAACCTGGAGAAGCTTGACTGTCCCGGGTATACATTCAAGGGGTCACGACGTCTGAAACCAGACATCGACTGAAGAGAGAGACGTGCCATTTCTACTCTGCTTCGGATTTCCTTATCAGAGTTCCGATCTGAGTGCAGCCAACACGCTAAGTATCTGTATTGCGATACACTTTCAAGTTGTCGATTTTGGATTATGATTGAAGCGTTGTTATATGGATGTTTGTTTCTGCTGATTATCATAAATTTAGTTTTATTTGTGTTCATCATCATCATTATCATCAGTCAACCATCTCGTGACCACTGCTCTCGGTCCAGTGCTGCCTGCATCCAGTTGCTGTGACAGCGTTTCAGATCATCTGTCCATTTTGTTGGTGGACGGCCCTGGTTTCGGTAGGCTTCTTGTCTCGGCCTCCACTCTAATATTCGTTTTGTCCATCTGTTGTCCGTTATTCTGGCGACAGGTCCTGCCCAATTCCACTTGAGGGTCGTTATCTTCTCTATCGCGTCTAGAACTCCTGTTCGGCGTCGAATTTCTCGGTTTGAAATTCGTTGTCTGAGAGAGATACCCAACATGACGCGTTCCATAGCCCTTTGTGCTACGCGAATTTCGTGCACTATTTTGTTCGTAAGTGTCAAATTCTCTCTGCTCCATAGGTAAGAACTGGCAGCACGCACTGATCGAATGTTTTCCTTTTCAGGCTTACTGGGATATTTGATTTGAAAACATAATTAAGTTTGCCGAAAGCTACCCAGGCCAATCAAATGCGGAGGTTTAGTTCGATGGTTTGGTTATCTTTTCCGAGGCAAATCTCGTGTCTTGGGTATTTGTAAATGGTATTCTGATCGACGGCTGCTCAAGCAATGTTTATGCTTTCGCTGAGTATTAGATTTGTCATAATTTGTGTTTCGGACATATTTATTTTCAGTCCTACTTCTAGGGAGGACCGGTGGAGTCTGTTCAGTAAGTCTTTAGCTTCGTCTATACGGTCCGTTATTAGCACAATATCATCCGCAAACCGAAGGTGGTTGTGTTAATATTTAATCCGAATTCTTCACTTGCGTGACTTAGTCGATTACACATTTTCTGAAGTTATTCAGCATCGTTAGCAATCAATACAGCATCGTCTGCATATCTGAGATTGGATATTGGCGCACCATTTCTCCCATTTCTTTTTCTTCATAATGCATCGGTTAAAATATAATAAATAAATGTTTACCAACTTTTTACAGTTATGTCATTATATAGACGTATTAATAAAGTGTAATAAATTATCTTGAAAAAATGTGATACATGACATAAATTAGTCCGACCCACAAAAATTGGCCTACTTGATAAGCGTAATCGCGAGTTTGTATTGCTTATTTTATGGCAAAATTTTTTTAGTACGGACGATTATTGGCCATGAATCGAAAGTGGTTTATTCAATGAGTCCATCAGTTGTTACAATAAGTCTTTGACTGTTATAATACACATTCTGTGTTGCTGCCCGATGTGTAAAGGTACCAAACCTGGGGCTGCATGATAATGGATCCATGGCAGATGCTTCAGAGAAATAAAAACTCTTGTACCACCAATGGCCACATTCGGCCTAAAAACTCGGCACGCTAATCAGTCTCACCCATTTACTCTCAAGATTGACACAACAAGGACCAATCTCCATCAAGAATCCTTCTTTTACAGGGCTGCTACGGAATGGAACAAGCTTCCAAAATCAGTTTTTCCAGAGAACTATGACCTGCAACTTTTCAAAAAGCGGGTCCACAACTATCTCCTTTCTATAATCCCTTCCCCTTCTAAAAGTCGCGATGCGAGCCGTCCGCGGCCCACACGATAGGTCCTACCCTTTTTGCGACTATTTTCATTAAAAAAAAAGTGATCTAAATGAGACAGGGCCAACAGAAATCCTGCCAAAACCAGCGGGCTGAAATTCTGATACTCTGAACACACAGCGCTTATCACAGAGGGATCAAAGATCTAGGTGACATAGGTGTCTATACCGCAAAAATTTAATGTAAGAGTAACGTTGCAATTTTCGGTTCACCACAAACTTTCCATTGATGTTTCGAATATCTTATTTTATTCAATACTATCTGCAAATTGTCGTAAGTGTCATTTAGCATGATCGAATGAGCTATTGGGATTGATGCATATGTGTTTCTAACGTGTAGAAGAACAGCTTTAAGACTTCTCTTTGACGCAATTTACTCGAAACTCAAGCCCGATGAAGCAAAACGGATTCGAATTCAGGGCATCGAAAAACATATAAAAAAATCTGGTCAAAAGTACTGACAAATTTTTTTTTGTGTGCCGGTGTAGGATTTTGAAAAAAACATACACCCCAATAGAGCAGTCAAAATCTTGTATTCAGTAATTATAATAAAAAAAATTAAAAAAATCAAAATTGATAAGCATCTCAACATTTTTTTTTATAAGTAAGCAAAGTTTTTCAAGTCAATTATGCCCCGCAATTATTGTACTCCGTGTAATGTACAGGGTAAGTCAAAATACGAATCTGTAATTTTTTCCTACTTAAAACCATCTATTGTAAAGGTTTTTTTTCCTCCCAACGCGGCTACAATTTTGTGCATCATCTACGAGGAATATTAACCGTCTTACAGAATTTTCTCGGTAATATACTATTACAAATCCGGTTCCGCCGCACGGTCTGGCAAGGTCTAGCAACTTCTCGAAACCGCGTCCCGAAGTTAGAAAAAACAGGTAGAATGATCTGGAATTGTGATATAAAGGTTTAAAAAGAGCCGCGGTCATAAGGGAGATTATTAGTTTTAAAATTAGAATTTATTGTATTGGAATAAACATTGTTTTGTTACTGTATCGAGAGTTTTAAATCGCCGAACCCACCGAAGAACTAACAAGTCGTAACAATACAGTACGTTCGATAAAAAGAACAGCTAGTACATTTCAACTGAACCTAGGTACAATCGTCCGTACTATCGCCGGATGAAAACTCACTTGTAAACACAAACCATATGGTACTGCAATGTCAACCACTCCCCAAAAGCTGTGGCGTCGATGCGTCGTTACAACAAATCAATATAATCGATGAAAAAAATTTAAATCGCGCGCCTCTTTTGCCTGCGGGCTCAGACATTCTGTCGCTTCGTTTCGAGATGTTCATTTGTTTAAACCGTTTTTGGATTGGGACTACTTAAATTTTAATTTAACTATAAATAATGAATGAAGAATAATTATTATTATAATCACTCACTCTCTGCGTCATTCATGTATGGTGTAAAAAGGTGCTTGAGAGACTGCATAGCCTTCACGACCCCCACTACAATCTAGGTTTGGAATAAGCCTTTGGGTCCATATTGTGGACTCCATAAGCCCCTGTTTGTGCTTATTTTGCCATCTTTAGTATCAGGTTCCTTGCAGTTTATTATCAGTCTTCTCCTGTACAGAGTACAATACAGTACATCAATCAAGAGGAATAGACAGATCTTCTTTAGGAAATATGTACAAAGGGTCTATGTGCTGTGGTGCATTGAACAACCATACAATTTATTTTGAACACAGATCACTAGCTCACTTTTTTACGAATAGAGAGCCAGCTTGATGGTAGAGTACTAATTAAAAAACTATAAGAAAAATCCAGACTATGTCTTGTCTATTGGGCGTAGTAAAAAAATATTAAAAAAAAAATTTATCCATTTTTTTCATTGAAAAATAAAAGTCCTATTTTTATTACGATTAATTTTATTAGTTTAAAACTTTTTTTTCTCAACCTAACCCCGCCAGTATTAAAATTATTTATTACTCCTCTAATTATAGTTATCACCGGTAATGTTCTTCGCATAAATCATTTTGGTAATGCTCGACAGAACCCCTAAGGCAATAGGTAGAATTAAGACATACCTTTACAGTAAATCATGAATAATCTTCATTGAATAAAAAAATATTATTAGTATTTAAAAACCATATATCTAACTGTTGAATCTCGATATGATGTAGGTTTATAAATATACATTACAATACAAACAGGTAATTTGTTATGCCATCAAGCAAGAGCAGTTTTATTTTTAAATTATCATAATTTTATAACGTTGTACCTAAATAAAAAAATAGGTCATTGATAGTACCCTCCATACCGCATTCTCTTCCAGGGCCCCTATATCAGCCCGTGAAACCAGAAATGAACGAGGAAGAAATGTTAACAATATAAATATGGACTTAGCAACAATTCTCGAATGGGGATCCAATAACTTGGTAGAATTCAATGCAAACAAAACACAAGCATGTCTTTTCTCTAGAAAAGCCGATCTCACTGTGCCTAACATAACTTTGTCAGGAGTAACCATACCACTGAAGTCATCCATATCGATGCTTGGTATTACTATCAGCAATAACCTTTCCTGGGAAAATCACGTGAGGTCCATTGCCAAAAGTGCATCCCAAAAACTTGGTTTTTTGTTTCGTGCCAAGAGCTATTTCACCCCCAGTCAGCTGCTTATGATCTATAAGGCACAGATCCGACCTGTACTGGAGTACTGTTCCCATATTTGGAGTGCAGCACCTAAACATATCCTGAAGCTACTGGATTCTGTCCAAAAAAAGGCAATTCGTCTCGTCGGTGATGCCTCGCTTACAAACTCGCTCACTTGTCTGGAACACCGTAGAAGAGTTGGCGATTTGTCTCTATTTTATAGATATTTTCATGGGCGATGCTCTTCTGAAATATCAACAATCGTTCCTCCTTTGGCAGTCTCTTCGAGATTAACCCGTCAAGTTCAGTCTTCACACCCCTTCGTGGTCACTTTGGAGACCTGCAGAACATCACTTTCCAAAGACTCATTTATCCAACGAATTGCGAGGCTTTGGAACTCATTGCATAGGGAGGTGTTCCCCGAGGCATACAACCTCCAGAAATTTAAGAAGAACACCAACTCCTACCTTCTTTCCCTTGGTTCCCACGATGTTCTCTGAACATTACAGGATATCCCTTTTCGTGGGAACCAGAACATAAAAAAAAAAAAAACACGTGGCGCTAAACTTTTTCCGTCTGCATTATAAATGCACTCTTGTATTTTCGTAACATAGGGTCCTTGAACTGAACACCGTTGTCCAAAGTCAAGAGAAAAGAATTCTTGGACATGTAAGCATTGAGGCTATTCAGATACAGAACAAAAGACTAAAAATGACAAAGCCCCATGACTTGGTAGAAAGGTAGGTATCATGTGAGTGGGGCGTGGTTGCCCCTCAACCGCGACCCTTGATAGGTCTATTGTGGCTCACCCCTAGAGGTTACAGTTCACCGCACAATCCAGCCCTTCTTACGAAAATCATGGTTGTATAGGGTAAAATTTTTTTGAAATCGGTAGGTTCTAGGTTGGTGTAACTAAATATGTTGAACCTTATTTTTCCCAGGCCGGGGCATGAACATAGTATATGTTCAGCAGTGTCGTCTTCCACGCAGCAAAACCGACGGTCCGTTTGTTGGTTTAGACCTATCTTTCTGAGGTGATATCTTGGACGACAGTCCGTCCTGTAAGCAGTCCCGTTAGAATACGCAGATCATTTCTGCTCCATTCTAGGATCTGCTTAGTTGTGTTTCTCGAGGGTTTAGGTAAAAACGCCTTCGAGTAAGTTAACCCTGGTATATCGGGCCAGTACGTGAGTATTTTCCTCTACGCCCAGTCCGAAATAATTGTTTTGGCGGCACTTGTGGTGACTCAAAAAACCGGTTCTGGTCCAGTGAACGCAGATTCGGCACCTTGTTTGGGAAGGGTGCCGGCTTTTTCAGACTTCAGTCTGGAAGATTGTAGCATACCTGCCAAGACTGGTAGATATTTCAATCTTTGGTTTTCTGTTGAAAACACCTACCCTAACTCCATCAGGGGTTTTTGAGCCATTTATGTACATTACGTATTCAGTCTCTGGGTAGAGGATTTCTTCCCTTACCCATTCGTCTCTCTTCGGAAAGAGGACTTTGAACGACTTTTCTACGTGTATTTTTGTGGCTAGTATGTCAGGAACCATCCCGAGAATTTGGTGGTTTTTTGTTTCACTCAGTATCTCGGAGTGATCCCTGAGTTGCTCTCCATTAATTTGCCTTTCCAAAGACAGGAATCTATAGGAAACTATCCTGGCCTCCCTCTCTAAGAGAATATTTAGGGGAGGAAGATGTAGGAGGTGTTCCATCGCTGCCGTTGGTGTGCTAGACAAAGCTCCATTTATGGCCGGGCATGCCAGCCGCTGAAGGCCAGCAAGGTTTGCTCTAGCTGTCTGTTGTAACCCTTTGGTACACCAGACTACTGAACCATACGTGACCATAGATATTATCATTGTTTGATAAATCCAGTAAATCTGTTTGGGGTTCATTCCAGACTAGAAAAAACCTGGCCCCATGACTTGGTAAAATAAATATTAGTGTAAAAGCAGAGAAGTTACATGATACTGTTAGTAAATTTGTATGAGAGTCTAAGAGCCTACTAATGATTTTTAGTAACAATGTGGATTTAAATTGTTTATTGATTGCATTGTTTGATTACAAGACAGTAACGATAAAAACCATTTGGGTTATAGGTAATAAATTTTCCTGGCCACATCCCCCTTTTTTATTCACTTCATCCCTTCTAATTCTCTGCACCACTTCGCCATTTATATTTCTTTAACCCACTTCACCCACTCAATTTTCTACGCGACTTCACCTACTCTTATTTTCCACGCCACTTTACTTCTCAATATCTGCACCACTCACCATCCTTTTCATGTTCTGCTCCACTTTGCAACTTCTAAATTTCCTGCTACACTTTACCAGTTTTATTTCACTAACAAATAACAACAATTGTTATTTGATATATTACGTGAATGAATTTGTGCTTCATAACACTTTCATCCACTCAACCCAATTCCCAAACTTTATATTCAATATGGATGAATGTGTTTACATCCTACACCTTCTTCCGTATTTTTGATAAAAAAGTGTAACATAACCCCTTTATCCTTTGTTAAATCTGGTCTCACATAATACCTTTATTCACTCGTGTGCTGATCAGTTTGCAAGATTTTAGAAGCCGGACCTGTTTCGCTAATTGTTCGTTGTTTTTTAAGCTCCTAGTATTAGACAACACAGAATGCGAATAAAGTAATTAAAACGGCGATTTTAAAATAAGCACGTTAAAATCAATCAAAACCTTCAACATTATAATTTAAATAGACAATTTTTTCTTAAATTTATATGTAGAAATAAATTATCATTGAAAGGGATCTCACGTGGCTAAAATTAAACGTAGTGGGATTAGAACGTCTACAAAACACGACGATTACCGAAAAACTCTGCTTCACGGTTACAAAGAAGTACGCGCGAAAATTTTAAAAGGCTTTTTTAATTTATATTTAGTGTGGTTGTGTTGGTATTTTTGTTGCTCTTGTATTATTTTAATCAAGATACTAAAGAGATAATTGTTAATGTAATAAAATTTATAAAAAAAGGGAAAAACATTAATTAGAAATAAGAAATTAAAGAAATCCTACTATATTGTAAATGCAGTTTAATGTTGATGGAAAGTTATGATGTACAGATTTTAGAAAAAGAATAAAACATACTCTAAGGAAGATATATTATTTATACCGATGAAACTTTCAATTCCAATACATTTTCTGATAGATCAATATAACCGTTACAAAATATTTATAATACTGCATTGAGGTTAGGTTACCAATGCCGTATTATTTTTCTTTAATGCTAAGCAATACGCCATCTGACGGAATAAACTCGCATCAATATCAAGTGATGAGCAAGTGTGATCGTGTGATCGTGAAGCTCGCATTTGTGCGAAGATTATAGTTGTTGAATAGTGACTAATAATTTGTTAATAATAAAAATGACCAGCAAAGCAAATTGTTGTAGACCTGGATGTAACTCAGTGTATAAAAAAAACCCCAATTTGACTTTTCGTTATTTCCCAAATGAGGGTCAAAGAGTTGAGCATATTAGAGAATCGGGAATGGTGACTATGGTTGATAAAAAGAAACTGTGGAAGATCAAACTGAATATAGGAAAGAGAGTTACCAAAAACATGAGAGTTTGTTCTAAACATTTTGGTGAGAAATATTTCATAACTCCTAGTGATTGTAAGTATTTTGTTTTCTAAATTTTATGTGGTTAATCTGCCATGGGGTTATCAAAAACTTTACCTGAAAAACACTGCTATACCAAGTAAAAATCTACCTGTGTCCAGCATTATAACAAAGTCCAAAAGTCCGAAGATAGAGAAGGAAAAAAAAAATATATAAAAAACTCATTGAAAGAAGACAGGCACGTTCTCTTGTTGGTTATTTTTATTGAAGTCATGTCATCCATTGATTTCATGAGGATCACTTTTAATAGCACTGATCTGCAAACAATAATATCTGATTGTCCACTTATCATTCTTTTTGTCTTTGGACACCACAAACAATAATGTGGTTTGCTGCAAGAACAGCTTCACCCTCCACGATGCATCGACTACTTGGAGTAGCAGCCAAAAATTGAGGACAAAGGTAGAAACATATCTGAATTCCTTCCAATAGAAAATATTGAATTTAATAACGTTCAAATATCAAAATTTTTACTAAATTGTATATTTCTCTTAGTAAACACATAGGTTATAGCAAATGCAATCACACTTGGCGTCAAAACATATGTTTTTTGACAGAATGACAGCGCGGGAAAATAAAGGTTAAAATGTCAATTGGTTATAATCAAGTCCGGTTTAAATCAGTCATCTTTTCGAGAAGGTGAAGTGGGATCGCGGAGAGTGTGCCTTTCATCAGTAATTTATCTCCATATTCAAAACTTTGGAATGACCTGTGAAGACGATAAAGAAAATTCTTCGAATATTTTCGTAATTTCTTATTAAAATTATAATCGGATTAAATTAATCCAATCAATAAAATAGTATTTGGGTCATTGGCTGCTATCAATTTACGGGTAATGGCAATACCATAAAAGGACGTGGTACACAAACATTTTTTTGTGGTATACATTTCTTATAAGTAGGTAGTTTATTTATGAATTAATATTAGAAGAATGAATCCAACGAGATCTTAGATACGCCCAATTTTGTTTAAGGAATGCAAAAAGTAGAATAACATAAATATAAAAACAAATCAACGATTTAAAAAAACAGACCAAACATGTTGAAAAGAAACATGAATATTAGGGTGGTTCAAAATTTTTTTTTAAATTCTCTTATTTAATTCTTACCCTTCCAAACTCATTGATATTTCATACAGGGTGTTTTAAACTTAGCCTCCAACATGCACAATTTAAATCATTTATAAGTTGCTTGCTTTAAAAAGAACAATAATTTTTTTAGAAATCAAATCCTCTTGTGGTTATTACACAAATTTGACGCACAACGGTAAACATTCATTACGCATAAAAACATTTCCCAACTTAAATAGACACACTGTATAAACATAAAATAAATCAGTAGTTTTAAGAATTTCTTGATATGGATTCGTTACTACTTCAGTGGATCACACTGTGTTAGATGTAAAAGTGTAGAAAGTAAAATGTAAACAAGAAATAAATCAAAAACTCTTAATAAAAACCAAGTAAATTGTAAGAATTAAAGCCTTTAAAGGGTATTTTTACGGGGGCTATAAAAATTCTTCTAGCTTTACTTATTGGTGAAGCCATGAACAACGGTTACTACAACATGGGAACGTTGAGGTTATCCAGCTCCTCGACAATACCAATCTAGTGAGAAGACTCAACAGGATCAAACCGTTTGAGTTAGTGAAGTGGTTTAAGTGACTGTGTTAGTTAAAAGCAGAGTATATTGTGCGAATCTCACAAAACACGTTAACGGTAGTGTTGCTAAAAATATTAGACACCAAGGTACGAGGGCGGTTTGATAAGTCAGTGACTTTTTGAATAAAAGAAATTATTTTCCGCGAATAAACATTTTATTTTTCTACATAATCACCTTTTAGCTCGATACACATTTAGTCCAGCGTTTTTCTAATTTTTTTATTCCCTCCAAATAATAGGTTTTTTCAAAGCTCTCAAAATACGCGTTTGTTTCGGTAATGACTTCTTCATTCGACTCAAATCTCTTACTGACCAGCCATTTCTTTAGGTTTGGAAACAGAAAATAGTCGCAGGGGGCTAAATCTGAAGAATATGCTGGATGGGGTAGCAGTTCGTATCCCAATTCGTGGATTTTGGCCATCGTGACTAGACAAGTGTGCACACGTGCATTGTCTTAATGGAACAGCACTTTTCTCTCCTTAGCCAAATGCGGCCGTTTTTGCTTCAAATCAACGTCGAATCTGTTCAAAAGCTTTGAATAATACTCGCCGGTGATCGTTTTACCTTTCTTGAGGTAATCGATGTGAATGACACCGCGTACATCCCAAAAAACTGTGGCCATGACCTTGTTGGCTAACAGACTCTGTTTCGCCTTCTTTGGTCCACGTTCACCCCGAGCAACTCACTATTTCGATTGTTCCTTGGTCTCTGGCGTGTTGTGATGGATCCATGTTTCATCCACAGTAACAAAACGGCGCACAAATTCGTCCGGATTACGGCTGAACATCGCTAAACACTCTTTTGAAGTGGTCACACGATTGCGTTCATGGTCGAGTGTGAGCAATCGCGGCACCCATCTCGCAGAGATTTTTTTCATGTCCAAATATTCGTGTAAAATATGATGTACCCGTTCAGTTGAGATACACCTACAGCATGAGCCAACTCACGCACTTTCATTCTCCGATCATCCAATATCATTTCATGGATTTTATCGACGATTTCCGGCGTGATCACTTCTTTTGGGCGACCTGGACGTTCGGCGTCACTAGTGCTGGTACGCGACCACAACGGAACTCAGTAAACCACTTCTTAACCATTGAAATTGATGGTGCCGAGTTCCCGTAGTATTTATCAAGTCTTTCCTTAGTTTCAGTGATGGATTTTTTACGTAAAAAGTAATGCTTAATCAGCACACGAAATTCACTTTTTTCCATTTTCGTAAAAATTCACGAGGTTGTGTCTGCTTTGAACGGCTATAAAACACCAACTGCACGACGTAGCTTGCTCAAAATTAGAAAGTTGCCCACTGATAGATTATAGTTGACGGCAGCACTGTTGCATTTGGAGTAACTGCGCGAGCAATTCAAAAAGTCACTGACTTATCAAACTGCCCTCGTATACTAATGAGTAGGACCTTATAATTTCAAAAAATTTCCACCTTAGTTAAGTTAGGTTTGAAAAAAATTGCTTATTGATCTTCATGATCAGATCGTAATTACAGAAAAATACCCTGATTGGGTGTTTTCTTAAAAAAAAAAAAACTTATTGGAGAATTACTATTTTATAGAAGACTATTGAATTTTTGCTGTAGCGGAATATATTTTTGTAGTGTATTAATGCATTAATAAAATCCTTTTTCGTCACACTTTGTAAAAAATCAACACATGCCGTCATCGCACCAACCCCGCCCATTAAATAATCGCCCTCCCAGACAACGTCCTTCCTACGAAGAAAATTTGCATCTTCATTCTTCTCTAGAAGAATAGAATTTGGAATGCGGAATTTTAACGCGCAGGAATTTGGGATCGTGAAAACACTGACTCGCACCCCGAAAGAAAACATATCGACTACCCCCCAGTTTAAATACAGCAATATTTAAAGTGTGATAATGGCGAATAACCTTTCGACAGATAAATCAAAAATAACAATACAACGCTGAACCGCACTAATGGGCATTATTTTTTGGTCTGCTAATTCAGATAATGTTTATTGGACGGCACTATAGGTGACAGAGGTAACCGATACAATTATCTACAGTCGACACGGGAGTGCCATTTCGGTGTTTAATGCTTCTGTATTGTTATATTTTTTGGCAGTCAGACGACATTGACCCCCTATTACAGTTCAGGAAAAAATGCTTGAAAAGAAACTTCAGATTGAGGAGCATTTAAAATAATAAACAGTATTAAGTAAAAAAAAAATACCTGAAAGTTTCATCGCCCTAGCTCTCCTTTTAAAGTTATCGTGCGAAAAGTACAAAATGCGGTACATTTGAGGATCACCTTGTACGGCAGCTACCTAAAGGAATGTACCGTTATGGCCCATCTTTGAACTAGGTCTCGTCCTTCGGGCAAAACTTGTACCCTGTAAGTTTTAGTGACCTACCGCCTCTCTGTCTCAAGATACCGTGCCCACAAGATTTTCCAACGCACAGACAAAATTTAAAACAACCGTCACGCTGAAAATGGTGCCATTCGACGCGTGGGGCCATGAAACGTGCAGCGCACATGGTTTTGGCGATTTTGATTTTTGGGGGTAAACCAATACTTTTTCTTTTTTACCCTTTGGTTCGGAAAAGTAAAAATTAAAAAAAAAATGTAAACCAGTGGGTTAAGTTCGTTCCTATTTATTTTCTACAAATTTATTTCTTTTGGACTGTCAAACAGATAAAATCTCGAGGACTTTGTTCTCATGCTATAATAACTGCATTTCCCAGTTTTCTCGGGTTTCTAGGTGTAATTATTTGACGTTTAACATTTTTCTTGAGATGATCCATAAATGATTGATGCGATTTAGATCCGGGATTTTTGGTGGCCACTGCATAACTGGTATACGAACTTGATTTAGATATTGTCGTTCATTACAATCTAGATGTTTTAGATAAGATAAATCATCAAAGTTCGGTTGCCATAGCATAGAAAGCCGTTTTCTGCTTAGGGCAGGGCAGTGGCAGAGAAGATGTACTATTGTTTCCTCTTCTTCCTCATCGTGGCAGCTTCTACAGAAGTCGTGTCGTAGCTCTGCGATTCCTATGCGCCGTGCATGGAATCCACCTGCCCAGTGTCCTGTTATGGCCGCGATCGCATTTCCAATGGATTCCCTGGATGGAGTAAAAACATCATTAATTCGTCATGGTTCTAGTTTAGTCCAAATCTGTTTCGATGATGTGCATGTGGGTTTATTTTGCCACCTCAAGTTGGCTTTTTGAACTATATTGCTGTGTTGGAGGAACCGTACATTTGCAATCGGTACTCCTTGCTAAGATGAGACAGATACAGCTTAGAATCTGATGCCTTCTCTTGCCAACTCGTCCACCTTCTGTGTTTTCTGATTAGGTTCACCCTACAGGCAGTAGGGGTGGGTTCAAATGCCGCTAAGATAAAGGGCTAGTAATGCTTGTCTGCTATTAATATGTCTTCTGTAGGTGTCTTTCTTGCTGCCCTATAGGTTAGGTTAAAACGGCGGTTCGGAGGGAAAAAGTGTGAGGTCTTTAACTGAACTGAGATCGGTTAAGTCATCAAAGTACGTTTGCCCTAGTATATAAAGCTGTTTTCTACGGCAGGATAGTGGCAGAGAAGATGTACCATTGTTTCCTCCTCTTTCTCATCGTGACAGCTTATACAGAAGTCGTGTCGTAGCTCTGCGATTCCTTTATAAGATCCACCTGCCCAGTGTTCTGTTATGGCCGCGATCGCATTTCAAATGGACTCACTGGATTGAGTTAAAACATCATTAGTTCGACGTAGATCTAGTTTATGCCAAATATGTTACGATGATGTGCATGTGGGTTCATTTTGCCACCTCAAGTTGGCTTTTTGAACTATATTGCTGTGCAGAAGGAACCGACAGTTTGCAATCGGTACTCCTTGCTGAGATGAGACAGGTACAACTGGGAGGTTGGTGCCTTCTCTTGCTAGCTTGTACGCGTTAAATTTGCCTGGTATGTCCGTGTGTCCAGGTACCCAGACAATGTGAACTCTAAACTTAGTTGCTAGCTCATTTAGGGCGGATCGGCATTGCCCCGCTGCCTATAGATCAAGTAGACTGAGTTAAGTAATTTGATAGCAGCCTGGCTGTCGCAAAGAATGAATATCTCGCTGAACTTTTGTTCATTGCGGAGTGTCCAGACAGCTGTCTCGGTAATGGCTGTAATTTCGGCTTGATACACACAGCAGTAATCAACGAAACGACAGGCTAAGTGAGGGGTTTTCTGAGAAGACACCGCAACCTACTCTCCCCTCTAGTTTAGAGTTAGCAAAACGTAACTTGGCAACTGTACTCTTTCTAGTAAGCAAGGGTGCGGTTGCTGGTCTTCTACTGTATAATTCAACTGTTTTAGAAGAAATTGTGACATTGCAGACAGCTTCGAGTTCGTGTCTGATCACAGAACAAGTGACAGTGACTATTTTTTAAAGCGTATTGTCTAATAAAACGTTCATCTCGGTCGTTAGCGCTTCGTTTTCTTCCTTGCCCTGGCCACCTTGAATAATTTCCTGGCTTATTCAAGCGTCCTACCGTACGACTTATTGTGGAACGATGGATGGAACTGAGGCCAGCAGCACTACCTCTTGATTAGTTAAATTCCTTGCTTGATTCATTTTTATCATTTTTCGGGTTCAAAAACTAAATACTACCACAAAAAAGTATTATTTTCAAAACTGAAACAATTTATAAGCTAACGCATGTACTGCACAAAGTTTATCTTCTACTAAATTTTTTAAAACTGTAAATTCAAACGAATCGTTTCGAAAGTTAAGTAAATATGCGTTTATTTTGTCCTCAGTACTTTTTTTGATATGAGGATCGTAACTTACTCAGAAAAGGTGCTCGAGTGACGAATTGACAATCAAACTTACTACTAGAAGCTTTGAGAAGTTTGTGAGAACGTGTGAGCCACTCGATTCTCCCTTTGCGAAGGAGTTTTTGTTTGAAAAACAATTACGTATCCTCGACCACCCGCAGTTTTAACTGATTTAGCTTTCTGTTTAGATCTTCTTGTTTCAAAAAAATTAAGGAATTGCCCCATTTTCAGTCCTTAGAAGTTCAGAAAAACACAACGCGGTTACTAAACATTCCAACGTCTCAACACTTTCAGACGTCGTATCGGTATTTTATTTACGAAACTTGTCTCGCACTATAAAACAAACAGTGCTTCGTAACGATAAAGTCCTCTGGGACCATCGACGACTTCCTGTCTATGTCAAATTTGATCGGCAACGTACGGGCGAGGCTCGCAGCTATCGTATGACATTCATCGTTTAGTTCGCCACTCTTAAGTGTCTAGTTTCCAATGTGGACTAGAAGAGAGCTCATTTATTTTGCCTTTTTTGATTTCGCTAGCAGGAAATGGATACCGCGTTACCGGCAGGAATCGTAGATGCGAACGATAAACGCTATATCGGTAGCAGCGGTTACAGCTAGACGAAAACAACCCGTAAATATCGAATGCAGCAACAAACTTCGACTAGTCTGACACAATAATTTTTTCCACGACCATAAATTTATTTATTTAACGGACAAGCTAATTATACCATTACAAAAAAACAGAATATATTTACACCGATACAGATTAATAAGAAATAAAGATTTAAAATAAATTAAATACAGCTTTTTGCTATGCGGATGATCTGGTTATAATAGTTAGAGGGAAATTTGAAGCGACCATCTCAAACGTCCTCCAAGAAGCCCTCAACACAGTATACAGATGGTGCGAGAGGGAACAGATGTCTAACACTAAGGACCGATCCTCACTATAATGCCGTTCATAGTTCGTTCTCTATCCGATTTCGGTCTGGTAAACTCGTATCATGTTCACCTTATACAATATGACTCGATCTCGCTCAAACAAAATATTCTTCGAGACTGATCGTGATTGGAATGGGATTTGAGCGATTCGACGCGTGGGGCCATGAAACGTGCAGCACACATGGTTTTGGCGATTTTGAATTTTGGGGGTAAATCAACACTTTTCTTTTTTTTACCCTTCGGTTCGGAAAAGTAAAAATTAAAAAAAAAAATGTAAACCAGTGGGGTAAGTTCTTTCCTAATTATTTTTTACAAATTTATTTCTTTTTGGACTGTCAAAAATATGAAATCTTGAGGACTTTGTTCTCATGCTGTAATAAATTTTTCCAGTTTCCTCGGGTTTCTAGGTGCAGGTATTTGACGTTTAACATTTTTCTTGAGATGATTCCAAAAATGATTGATCGGATTTAGATCCGGGCTTTTTGATGGCCACTGCATAACTGGTATACCAACTTGATTTAGATATTGTCGTTCATTACAATCTAAATGTTTTAGGCTAACCCTGGTTTTATCTGTGAATAATCACATCGTCTTTGTGGAATATTTTGTCACAGTCTGTGGGTAGCAGTGTTGATGTAGTGCGACAAAAAAATAATAAACAGTAGGCATACAACTTAAAGGGGTATCCACATTACAATAGTTGGCTCCATTGTCGTCAAAGGAGGTGTTTTTAGCTTTGCTGCTACCATTGTTGTCGTCGAATAGTTCAAACGAACATTGAATGTATACCGTGTGAAACAGGCAAAAGAAATAATCATTATTTTAACTAAGGTGTATGTTAATAAAAAATTCCGGAACACGTTAATTTTAGATAATGAAATGACATCTTGCAACGAGAAAATTTCATCCCTACAAGTGACAATTACAACCTCCGAATTTTAAATGGACAGTGGGTTTGTGAAATCTCTGTTCGCGCCACTCTACGAAAAAATCGGCGCGACGCGACGCTATGTTTTGATTACAATAGAAGTAACGTTAATTTTCTGTTCAGTTCTTGTCATTTTTGATAAGAGATCAGTTTATAATTCACGCATTTTTCAGTCTCTCGAATAACAGCACAGTAAAAAGTAGTTCGAATTAAAAATTATGCATTAAGCATTCAAGTGACATCAAGACTGGTATGGGAATGCCGGAAAGAACTCAGTGTCCGCTCGAAACAATACAAAATAAATAAATCGAGGGAAATGAAAAAGCTGATAAACTATCAAGAAAGGGCTAATCAGCTCTTTAGCACTAGTCACTCAGGTTTTTTTTTTACTGAAATAGTCACAAAAGGGGTAGACACGATTCTGATTTATAAAGCCTGTTCCACTCCGTAGCAGCCCTGTAAAAAAAGGACCCTTGATGGAGATTGGTCCTTGTAGTGTCAATTTTGAGAGTAAATGGATGAGACTGATCAGTGTGCCGAGTTCTTCGTCCGAATGTGGCCAGTGGTAGTATAAGAGTTTTTATTTCTCTGGAGCATCTTCCATGATAATATCTGTAGAGTAATGTCTGGTCTGCAACTAATCTTCCAAGTTCTAGTGGTTGAAGTGTATCTGTGAGAATTGAGCTGTTTATCAACAAATTGGCCCTTTTCTGAATTGAATCTAGAATACGAAGAGAATGCATTGGTGCTGAGCCCCAAATGTGCGAGCAATACTTCAGTAGAGGTCGGATTTGAGCCTTGTACGTCGTCAACAGTTGATCGGAAGTAAAAAACTTTCTAGCTTTTCACAGAAAACCTAGCCTCTGGCTTGCTGACTTTGCGATGTTAACAACATGGTCATGCCAAGACATATTATTAGACACAATGACTCCCAAAATCAAGATGGAGGGACTTGATTCAAGGGTATTTCCGGACATTGTGATGGAATGATTTAAGGAATTCACTTTCTTGGAAAACGTGGCGCTTTGTGTTTTCTGGGCGTTGAACTAAACAAGATTGTTGGTTCCTCACTCGACGATTGCTTTAAGATCTCTATTGATGGAGTCAATTTGTTCCTGCCTGAGTCTACTAAATCTGAGATCCGAGGATGCATACGGGACTTGGTCAAACGAAAACAAAGAGAGCGGTGAAAAGAAGCCCCTCTCGTGCACCACGCGAAACATTTATCAAAGAACCTACAATACACAGAACTGAAGATAAGTAGGAACCAGGTAAGAATTATAACGGGTCTTCTTACTGGTCACAGTCTAATGAGAGGACACCTACGAAAAAATGGGGCCATACCACGGAGAACTTCTCTGCGGACAATGTGGTGAAGGGACAGAAACGGCCAAACACATACTGTTAGAATGCGAGGCATTAGACTGCAAAAGACAGACAATATTCGGGCAACCTAGGTTAACCCCTGAAGAATACAACAGCCAACCGGTGAAGAACCTGTACAGATTGGTACAAGGGGCTAGAGTGGGGTGGCAACAAACCGGAATAGGCTGAGGTGTAGCTGGTGATAGGCCCAGCATCCGAGGAAAAAAAAGCATTTAATTCTACATTTACGGTATCTCTCAATTGTTTTTTCTAAGAGAGTGGGTATCAGTTCCTACCTTCGTAATTAAGTTGTTAACCGTTGTATGATTGTGTTTGTGTTGTGTTTATTAAAAGACTTTACTGTGTTCGCAAAGATATTAAAACGACATTGCAAACGACTTTATGTTACATCCAAAAGAGCAGGAGTTCGTACTTGTAGCGGAAACGATCGATCGTGGAAACTCACGGTAGGGATTTCTATTACTTACATTGGAACTAACGAATAAGTCCTTTTTATTAAAGCCGGTTATATTATTTCTTTCGATTTACGTTAGCTTTACACCCTCTCAAAATCTTCAATTCAAAAATATTATTGTTTTAAAATTTATTGCAAAAATTAACTGTTTTTAATAAAAATAGAATCGCCTTACTGATAAAATGTTTGGTGTTCCACACTATAGAACTACCGGTGCTGGTCGACAATTGGTTCGCCCACTCACGTTGGCGCCTCTTACTCGAGAGCCTTTTGATATTACAACTAGGTTTTACTAGAATTGTGACACACAGAACCGGACTCCCAATATAAATTCCATCGAAAATGTCCTACTGTAAATGGTTCGTATACCTAAGCTATTGTGTAATTTATGGGCCGTTCCGGGACTGCAACCCATTAATTTTTGAATGTATCTGAACAGATTTTATTAATTCGCTTATTACTTCTGTTCTCTGAATGGATGTCGACCGTTCATTCATTCATTCTTAGTGCTTAAGTGTTAGGCCACACACGCTTTTTCCTCCTAAGATCCTGTCGATAAAAGCGATTGAGATGGACGTGTTTTTAAATAACAGCTATTTTTCATTAGAATTTAAAAAAAAATTGCACGACAATCCCGTAAATATCACGTAGGAACCAGCATACATTAACAATTACTCAAAATAAGTTTTTTTTTACTGAAAATAGTCGCATAAAGGGTAGACCTATCGTGTGGTCCGCGGACGGCCCGCACTGCGACTATTAGAAGAGGAACGGATTATAGAAAAGAGATTATTGTGAACCCACTTTTTAAAAAGTTACAGGTCATAGTTCTCTGGAAAAACTGATTTTGGAAGCTTGTTCCAATCTGTCGCAGCCCTGTAAAAGAAGGATTCTTGATGGAGATTGGTCGTTGTAGTGTCAATCTTGAGAGTAAATGGATGAGACTGATCAGCGTGCCGAGTTCTTTTGCCGAATTTTATTAATTTCTCTGAAGCATCTGCCATGGACATATTTGTATAGTAATGTCTGGTCTACAACTCTTCTTCTATGTTCTAGTGGGTGAAGGGTATCTGTGAGAATTGAGCTGTTAATCAACCGAATGGCCCTTTTCTGAATGGAATCTAGAAGATGAAGAGAATGCCTTGGTGCTGAACCACAAATATGCGACTAATACTCCAGTAGAGGTCGGATTTGAGCCTTGTACGTCGTCAACATTTGATCAGGAGTAATAAACTTTCTAGCTTTCCATAGAAAACCTAGCCTCTGGCTTGCTGACTTTGCAATGTTAGCAACATGGTCAAGACAAGACATATTATAAGACACCGTGACTCCCAAAATCGAAATGGAGTTACTTGATTCAAGGGTATTTACGGACATTGTGATGGAGTGATTTGAGGAATTCTTGGAAAACGTGGCGCTTTGTGTTTTCTGGGCGTTGAACTGAACAAGATTGTTGGTTCCCCACTCGACGATTGCTTCAAGATCTCTATTGATGGAATCAAAGTGTTCCTGCTTGAGTCTATTTGTATCATTCACCGAAAGTGAAAGATAGAATGTGAAAGTTGAGACAAGTGTGCTGTCGTCTGCGAAACTGTAAATGGGGTTCGAGGTGGTTTTCAAAAGGTCGTTGATGTGTAAAAGAAATAGGGTGGGGGACAGAATGGAACCCTGAGGGATCCCAGCATTGGTTTTTAACGCATCAGAAGAAATACCGTCAACTGCCACATGTAAGGAGCGATCTTGCATAAAGCTCAAGAGCCATTGGAGAAGTTTAGTTGGGAGACCGTAGGCAGATAATTTACTTAACAATGCCTGGTGCCAAACGCGGTCAAAGGCTTTAGATATATCCAAGGCTATTGCACGGGATCCACCAAACTTTTTAATAGTGTTTGTCTAGAGCTGAGTGACATAAGCCAGCAAATCTCCAGTAGATCGAAGTTGTCGAAATCCATATTGTCTGTCATGAATTATCTCAAATTACTCCAGATATTTGATGAGTTCTATGTTAATCGCTTTTTCGATAACTTTGGATATGACTGAGAGCAATGCATTAGAGCTATAAATCGCATAAATAGTCTTCTTTCTTAAGGCATAGACAAATAGTGTCAATTTTTCGCATCGGGGGCTTTAATTGAGCACTCCAAATGTCGAATTGATGAGCAATCCGACGTAGAATTCGTAGCAAATCTCCTGGACTTTAATTAACTCTCAACGTTGCAAAAATTGACACTATTCGTCTATGTCTTAATAGAAGTGATAATAGTCCAATAAAATTCATTTATATTTCCAAAATTTAAATTGCAATTAAAAATTTATGCTGGGATTGATTTAATCATTTTAGTTATTAAAAAAATGTACCTAATTTCGCCAGCAACATTAGTAAAAATGTAAAAACATATATGATATATATGCCTATCGAAAAATCGTTACAATAGCTACATCTATGCAGGGTGATTCATTAAGAATGGGCAATCTCTGAACTGGAGATACTACACACCAAAATATGGCGATTGAGCTTAACATGTCGTTTACGAGATACAGGGTATTTAAAGTTGGAATTTTAATTTATGTATATATCGAGTGTATATGTGTATATCGAGTGTGTACTGATGCCTCGCATACTGGTGCAGCGCATTCTGCAGCCGAGGTACAAAGTGCAAGCGTCGATTTTCTATAGGTGAAAGGTTGACAAGTTTACATTGAACAGTGGAAGTGGTTATAGAGGCTAAGCGATTTGGCACCCAATAATTTTTTGTTGTTTCCAATAAATGAGTTCTTTAATACCAAAGAATATGTGTGACTGGAGATAAAAAATGTGATTGTGAGACAAACGAATATACTTGAGTCCCATCTTTAAAAGTGCGTGGCGTCAAGAACGAATTATCGAGTACGTGCGTGGTTGGATGCATAAAAGAAAAATAAAGAGTTATTTATTCATGCGGGATTTTTTTGAATAGGCACAAAGGAGTAAAGTATACCTTTTGATTACGGATTTATGGGTGTATACGTCGGAATTTTTTCGTCGCCATCATGACCGATGATATTCACGGAACTTTTCCGATAGTTTTGGACTATATGGCACCCTCCTGTCCACGAGGTGGCAACACACGAAATTTCACAACTACATCAACTATTTTTGATAATTGTGTCACAGTTTCCGGCAGATTTTATTTATACTGTACCAACAGTCTATCACAAAAAAGTTTTGCAACCAAATAGCGGATTTTTTAATCGGTTTTTTTATTTTTTCAGCTAACACATTTCATCTGAGTCGATAAAAACGTCTATTGCGCTTTTATAGACTTGGAAAAGGCCTATGACAGAAAGGTGAGGAGTGAATTGTAGTGGACATTGTCTATGTATGGGGTGAGCGGTAGTTTAATACGAGCACTGAAATCACTTTACGAGGATTCCACTGCTTGTGTCAGGATAAACGGAGCTTGCACGGACTGGTTTAACTTTGATAAAGGTGTGAGACAGGGATGTGTGGCTTCACCATGGCTGTTTAACTTATACATAGAAGATTGTTTAAAATATTTGAAAGAGAGTGCGTATGGATTGAAAATGAATGATTTGATCGTCAAATGCCTTCTTTACGCCGATGATCTAGTCAAATTAGCGTCAACTGAAAAGGAATTGCAGGCGATTGTTAATGTTATGCATGATGTCCTGAAAATCGAAGGGATGAAAATAAATGTAAACAAAACGAAAGTAATGGTTTTTAAAAGAGAAGAAAACATGACAAACTGCAAAGTTCTGATTAAGGAAGAAAGAGTGGAACAAGTAAATGAATTTGTGTACTTGGGTTCAAAGTTTACGAGAGATGATAAGTATGACAGTGACATTTAGCGAAGAGTGTTGACTGGAAAACAAATGAATTAGGTACTGCATATCTTTATGAACAACCAGAAAGTGTCAAAAAAGGCACGTATGGCTGAGCAGTATAGCCGGAGTGACTCGGTTGGATAAAGTAAAGAAAAGTGATATAAGAGAACGCTGTGGTGTGGTTACAAAGATAGATAAAGAAATGCTTAGATGGTTTGGACACGTTGAAAGGATGGATAAAGAAAGATTGACGATTGTAAATGTACGAAAGTCGGTAGAGGTCGACCTCGATCAGATCGACATTGTTTTGAAGAAAGGCCAGGTCAAGAGTACCAACAACCGACGATTATGTATGAGATCACTGATGAAAGTAGAGGAAGCAAAAGATGTGTGTAAGAACCGTAGCAAGTGGAAGGAAGTGGTCTTTGCCTACCCCTACGAGAAAAAGGCGTGACTATATGTATGTATGAAAAAATATTAGCCGACCATAGGCGATCTGGAAATATGAGATAGCCAGCGATAAATAATCAATTAATTAACTACACCACTCTAATTTGAATTGCCCCCACTTTGGAGACATGTGTTTGCGACGTTAGCAATCAGCATGAAACTGTTAGCGACGGTGTGTACGCCTGACTTATCAGGAAAGAGGAGACTACGGCAAATTCACGAGATCAACTAATTTCTTGTCTAAAAATAAATGATGTGTTCATCTTTACCATAACGGCTTTAAAATTAAAATAATTATTTTACGATTTAAAAAATATAACATTAACTTCTGAAAAAACTAAAAATTTAAACTCTAAAGAAACATTACAAATCTAGTTCAAATAAACTACCTTGTTGGGTTAAGAATAGCCAAATTTGTAAAACATGGAATTTTGTGAAACCATGATGGAAAAGCAAAATGAAAACGATGTTTTTTTTTTCAAAACATATTATTTACAGACGAGTCATCGTTTTCTTAACACACGAAACACAATCCATCCGTTGTAGATATTGGACTCGAAAAAGTCAGCATCTGAGTATTCCCGTGTGTACTCAATACCGACAAAAACTTAAATTTCGAATGATGGAAAATTTTTGGGTAGTTCCTACTGGCATGTTTTCGGATTGAAATTATGCAGATTTCTTTTCTAATTAAAATGAGGTTTCTCAGTATAATTACTGCATTCAAAACAAATATAATTAATTTTCATAATTTAAACTGCTCTCCAAAAATTCTTACATACATTATACCTAAACCCGTTGTCAACTTAACACATTTAGATTTTTTATCATCGATACTTTCATCACTCTCTTAAGGTTCGATGTTTATTTTACAGCGACAAATACAGGGTGGCCAACCGAAAACGAAACGGAGCCATTTACAGAAACCTCGTCAACATTTTAGAAAAACGCTCAGACCCGTCGATTATTAATTAAAGGGAGACACTCTTTTCCGGTATTTTTAACTCCACTACTTTTAATCCCAAAAACTTTTAAATGGCATTGGGGGTCGAATAAGATGTCTTCTAAAAGCTCTGACAATTCTCTTTACAATAGTCTTTACATTTCATCCCAATGCTTTGAACAAAATTAAATGTTAAAATTCCAATTATTTTAGTTGTTTATTTACTACTTAATTGATTAAATGTTTAAACTGATGACCGCCCGCTTTCATACAATAATAAAGATTTCGTTCAAAACGTTCACGCACATTCCGAAGAATTTCCGGAGTAATTCGACGGCACTCGTCAACGATTCTTTGACGCAAATCTTCCAACGACGCTGGTTGTGTTTTATATATTTTACTTTTCAGATGTCTCCACAAAAAGGAATCGAATGGCGATAAATCTGGCGATCGTGGAGGCCATTTAATGCTGCCTCTTCTCCCAATCCAATGCCATGGAAAACGTACTGACGAACAATCGCCGCATAATGCGGAGGAGCACCGTCCTGTTAAAAATATTACATTAACAGGTAATTTTTTTCAAAGTATTGGGGGGGAATGGAAGATTTAAAGACTATTGTAAAGAGAATTGTCAGAGCTTTCAAAAGACATCTTATTCGACCCCCATTACCATTTAAAAATTTCTTACCCTCGCTTGGGGTTAAAAGTAGTGGAGTCAAAAATACCGGAAAAGAGTGTTCCCCTTTAATAAAAAATGGTTCTGTTTCGTTTTCGGTTGGCCACCCTGTATGTATATTTTTTAATGTATTCGTAAGGACAATAGGCCAGCGAAAGCTGGACATTCTTTAAACGTATTAGATTGTTTCTGTTTGAATTAAATAAATTTCTCGACATCGTATCTTGCGTCATCGCAACCAGTAGCATCTTTGAAATGTCCACCGTCAGGTCAATCGACCACTTCTACTTTTCGACCACACTGTTTGGGCCACCCACATTCAAAATCTCTCAAAATTCTATGGTTTAGTGCTTAATTTGTATCACGATCCACCCACTGTAGATATCTTCCTCGACAAAAACTGTACCTACTATTCTATCCAGATCGTGGTCTCCTTTGATTATTCCAATTCTGCTTAGCCTACAACACCTAATAAGTCACAGTTTCACAATTGTCCAAAACATTTCCTTGTGTTCAATTACTGCCAAATTTACATATATGTTGAGAGCAGTAAACAATGTTTTTTGTCCACACTGACGACGGATTTTTGTTGGGAAACGTTTAGTGATGACTTTTTGCTAACACTGACAGTTAATTATAATAGCAAACGATTGTTTATTTTGACAACAGGCGATTGTTGAGAAACGTTTGCTGTTAAATGCGACAGCTGACAATTGATGCAAAACGTTTACTTGTTTACTGTTTATTGTGACAGTTAATGAAAAACGTTTACTATCGTCCTTTACAGCGAACGATTGTTGAGAAACGTTTACTGTTGATTGTGACAGCTAACAATTGTTGAGAAACGTTAACTGTCGATATTAACAACAGAACGATTGTTGAGAAACGTTTAAAACCGACGAATTTTAAAAAACGTTTACTGTTGATAATGATAACTGATTGTTGAGAAACGTTTACTGTTTATTGTGACAGTTAATGAGAAACGTTTACTGTTGATTGTGACAGCTAGCAATTGTTGAGAAACGTTAACTGTCGATATTAACAACAGAACGATTGTTGAGAAACGTTTAAAACTGACGAATTTTAAAAAACGTTTACTGTTGATAATGATAACTGATTGTTGAGAAACGTTTACTGTTTATTGTGACAGTTAATGACAAACGTTTACTGTTGATTGTGACAGCTAGAAATTGTTGAGAAACGTTAACTGTCGATATTAACAACGGAACGATTGTTGAGAAACGTTTAAAACTGACGAATTTTGAAAAACGTTTACTGTTGATAATGATAACTGATTGTTGAGAAACGTTTACTGTTTATTGTGACAGTTAATGAGAAACGTTTACTGTTGATTGTGACAGCTAGCAATTGTTGAGAAACGTTAACTGTCGATATTAACAACGGAACTATTGTTGAGAATCGTTTAAAAATGACGAATTTTGGAAAACTTTTACTGTTGATAATGATAACTGATTGTTGAGAACTGTTTACTGTTTATTGTGACAGTTAATTAAAAACGTTTACTGTTGATTGTGACAGCTAACAATTGTTTAGAAACGTTTACTGTCGATATTAACAGCTGACAAAGTTAAAAAATGTTAACTGTTAATTATTACAGCTGACGATTATTGAGAAACGTTGAAAGCTGACGAATGTTGAAAAACGTTTACTGTTAATAATGATAACTAATTATTAAGAAACGTTTACTGTTGATTGTGACAGCTAAAAATTGTTGAGAAACGTTTACTGTCGATATTAACAGCGGCACGATTGTTAAAAAACGTTTATTGTTAATTATTACAGCTGACGATTATTGAGAAACGTATACTGTTGATTATAACAGCTGACGATTGTCGAGAAACATTTACTGTTGTTTATGAAAGCTGACAATTGTTGAGAAACGTTTACTGTCGATATTGAAAGCTGACGAATGTTGAAAAACGTTTACTGTTAATAATGATAACTGATTGTTGAGAAAAGTTCACTGAAAGCAGCAAACAATGGTTTTTTGTCCACATTAATGTTAATTTTATATCCCTTTTTACCCGAAATATTATTTGAAGAAAAATGACTGGCCTATTTAACATTTTTGAAGCATTAATATTGTCTTGGTATCCATTGTTTCACATATTTTTAATATTATCTTTTTGTCTTGTGTCTAAACATCTCGCAACTGAATAAACTCAGTGAAAACTAAAAACCTACCATCAAACAATCTAACTCATCCTGACAATAATGAATCTGTCAATAGAGCCATCTTGTTTTGTGTGTCACAGTCAAAATTCCACAACTGATGGCGTTTTACTGTAAGTAGGTTATAAGAGACGACGCTTGCATTTGAAAACCGTATGGTTTTGTTTGTATTCTGTTATTTTTATTACCGGCATCTGAAGACTGACAAAACGAATTGAAACATTCTAAAAACAGTTGTAGGTAATGAATCTACTTTTATACAGGACGATTCATGAAATAAGTGTCCTTTAGGATTAAAAAGACGACTATGTCAGAAAGGTTAAGAAGATCATAAGCAAAAAATATCAGTGGTCTGGGTGCGACACGAGAGGTCCACACGACTAACTTCCCAGTGAAAAGAATGAAAAAATATCATTTGTTTTGTTGTTGTAATTATTATTATTAAAATTATTATAAAAAACGATTTCAAATATTTTATAACAAATTATAATTGTTATTTACGATATTCTGTTTCTTTCAAACTTTTTCTTATCATTTCATAAGCGGGAGGGAGCTATTTTCAATTGTTTATAACAATTAAATTTTTTTTTAATTAACATAATCAATAATCATTTGCTAGTAACAGTATTCAATTGTTATAAACAATGCTTGTTTATTACTAACAATAATTTTTCACTGTTATAGCGTCTTCAATGCTATTCTCTCAATACTGACACAACTTTAAAATTCTCCAATTTCTATTTTTGTTTTCTAAAAATATCTCTTTTTATGAAATATTGTCATCATATTTTTCATATAAATATTCCTAACATGCAATAATCATATTATTCAAAAGATTTTAAAATTCTGTATTAAAAATAGTATAATTTATAAATTGCAAAATTCAGGTAGTTTACCATTGTTTTCGTTTTTTGATTCTCCATAAAATACAGCTCGACTGATTTTGCTGAAAATCTAATCAGTTCTAAGTTGCGTAATTATGCGTCGAATGTAATTGGTCCTACGTCGATATCGTTTTTTGTTCTCGAGATAATCGAGACGAAAAATAATTCCAAAAGTTTACAATTTTTTTTAGTTTTTAGATTCTCCATAAAAAACAGCTAGACCGATTTTGCTGAAAATCTAATCAGTTTTAAGTTGCGTAATTATGCGTCGAATTCAATTGGTCCCACGACGATATCCTATTTTGTTCTCGAGATAATCAAAAAGAAAAAATATTTCAAATTTTACCTTTTTTTTCAGTTTTTTAAAACCCCATAAAAAAAACTTTAACCAATTTTGATAAAAATCTAATTAGTTTTAAGTTGCGTAATTATGCGTCGAATACAATTTGTTCCACGTCGATAACATTTTTTATTTTGTTCTCGAGATAATCAAAAAGAAAAAATATTTCAAATTTTACCTTTTTTTTCAGTTTTTTAAAACCCCATAAAAAAAACTTTAACCAATTTTGATAAAAATCTAATTAGTTTTAAGTTGCGTAATTATGCGTCGAATACAATTTGTCCCACGTCGATATCATTTTTTGTTTTCGAGATAATCGAGAAGAAAAATAATTCCAAAAGTTTACAATTTTTTTTAGTTTTTAGATTCTCCATAAAAAACAGCTGGACCGATTTTGCTGAAAATCTAATCAGTTTTACGTTGCGTAATTATGCGTCGAATGCAATTGGTCCTACGTCGATATCATTTTTTGTTCTCGAGATAATCGAGACGAAAAATAATTACGAAAGTTTCCCATTTTTTTAATTTTTTGATTCTCCATAAAAAACAGCTAGACCGATTTTGCTGAAAATCTAATTATTTTTAAGTTGCATAATTTTGCGTCGAATGCAATTGGTCCTACGTCCATGTCATTTTTTGTTCTCGAGATAATCGAGACGAAAAATAATTCCGAAAGTTTCCCATTTTTTTCAGTTTTTTAATTCTCCATAAAAAACAGCTCGACCGATTTTGCTGAAAATCTAATCAGTTCTACGTTGCGTAATTATGCGTCGAATGCAATTGGTCCTACGTCGATATCATTTTTTGTTCTCGAGATAATCGAGACGAAAAATAATTACGAAAGTTTCCCATTTTTTTTAGTTTTTTGATTCTCACTAAAAAACAGGTTAATCGATTTTGCTGAAAATCTAATTATTTTTAAGTTGCATAATTATGCGTCGAATGCAATTGGTCCTACGTCCATGTCATTTTTTGTTCTCGAGATAATCGAGACGAAAAATAATTCCAAAAGTTTACAATTTTTTTTAGTTTTTAGATTCTCCATAAAAAACAGCTAGACCGATTTTGCTGAAAATCTAATCAGTTCTACGTTGCATAATTATGCGTCGAATGCAATTGGTCCTACGTCCATGTCATTTTTTGTTCTCGAGATAATCGAGACGAAAAATAATTCCAAAAGTTTACAATTTTTTTTAGTTTTTAGATTCTCCATAAAAAACAGCAAGACCGATTTTGCTGAAAATCTAATCAGTTCTACGTTGCGTAATTATGCGTCGAATGCAATTGGTCCTACGTCGATATCATTTTTTGTTCTCGAGATAATCGAGACGAAAAATAATTACGAAAGTTTCCTATTTTTTTTCAGTTTTTTAATTCTCCATAAAAAACAGCTCGACCGATTTTACTGAAAATCTAATCAGTTCTAAGTTGCGTAATTATGCGTCGAATGTAATTGGTCCTACATCAGTATCATTTTTTGGTCTCGAGATAATCGAGACGAAAATAATTCCGAACGCACATACGAACATACGTCCAGATATACACACAGATGTCCACTTAAAAACTATTGTATTCGACTCTGGGGACCTTGAAATGTGGAGATATGTCAAAATTCGGGATTCGCAAAATTGGACCCATTACTATAACTTCCCACTTTGAAGTTATTTAAGCAGAAATATAGTATTCTCGAGTAAGCATTCTTTTGAAGCTGGTTAACGCCACGTAATAGAAAAGACCACCAACATGTGTGTGTGTGTGTGTGTGTGTGTGTTTGTTAGATAAGTTATTATTCCACTGCAACACAACGGTCTTCTTATGTTGATACGTGAATACGTTTCGTTTCCGATTTAAACCATCATCAATTATGAGTTGTTTACGTTTTGAGTTGTGACGAAGACTGTGATGGCAATGGAAACGTCGAGAATAATAAATCTTTCCATCGGTAATATTTATCGACTATGCGTTTTGGATTTTTATTACCTACGGGGGTGTTGCAGTCGACGATTCAAGATAACTGTAACCGTAGAGACGGGAAGGTCTATAATTTTCTAAATCTGAAACATTGCGGGTAACAGTAAGATATAGATAATACCGCTGAACACAAGTCAAAGCCGCGTTTACATAACTGTGAACTTCAAATGATCTTATATTCCGAATAAGTAAACTGCGAATAATTATTATGCCCAATAGGTGGTACTGATGACCGATTACGACCGGAGGTTTGCAATAATACGAATTTCACCGTAGGAATTCGCGTTTATATTTCATAGAAATCTAACATTTAATCGACAACCGACGAAAAAGGTTTCCTAAAAACGTACTTTCCTATGGGGACCGCGCTTGACGATAGTGATTGGCTAAATTTTTAAACTTTGCGAAACATGGCTCATACCTGTCAATAATAGTATTTTAAATTTTAATTAATTAAATTGATTGTGTAGAAATCGGGGTTTTGTAATTCCCTTTTTGGTACACAGGAATAATTATGCTCAAACTTCGATAATTACATTTGACATCGATATGGTGGACTGGTTAAAAATCACAAATCGCTGGTTTTTAAAGGTTTTTCTTTACGACCATTGGATTCTATAACAACTACACATGCGTTATCTATTGATGAATGGATATGATTCCTTAGATTCCATAGATTATTCAACAGCTGACAACCAATTCCCAAGATCCTGACACATTATTCAACAGCTGACAACCAATCACCAAGATCCTAATAAAATATTCAACAGCTGACAACCAATCACCAAGATCCTGATACATTATTAAACAGCTGACAACCAATCACCAAGATCCTGATACATTATTAAACAGCTGACAACCAATCACCAAGATCCCGATACATTATTAAACAGCTGACAACCAATCACCAAGATCCCGATACATTATTAAACAGCTGACAACCAATTACCAAGATCCTGATACATTATTCAACAGCTGACAACCAATCACCAAGATCCTGATACATTATTCAACAGCTGACAACCAATCACCAAGATCCTGATACATTATTAAACAGCTGACAACCAATCACAAAGATCCTGATACATTATTAAACAGCTGACAACCAATTACCAAGATCCTGATACATTATTCAACAGCTGACAACCAATCACCAAGATCCTGATACATTATTAAACAGCTGACAACCAATCACAAAGATCCTGATACATTATTAAACAGCTGACAACCAATCACCAAGATCCTGATACAATATTAAACAGCTGATAACCAATTACCAAGATCCTGATACATTATTCAACAGCTGACAACCAATCACCAAGATCCTGATACAATATTAAACAGCTGATAACCAATTACCAAGATCCTGATACATTATTTAACAGCTGACAACCAATCACCAAGATCCTGATACACTATTCAACAGCTGACAACCAATCACCAAGATCCTGATACATTAGTCAACAACTGACAACCAATCACTAATTTCAATATTTAGGATCCAACAGGCTGAGGAGACCAATGAGGAAGCTGCAATAGAACAGATTTTTCATGAGTGGGCTCTGCTTATTTAACTCGATATCGCGAATGTCATCTTCATTCTGATGAACTGTCATCTCGACTATTCGATTACGACAATAAGATGGAGAATTTAACGAGTGATAGTGATGGTCTGCGTTGGTCGTAGAGAAAGTATAGTCTTCTACTCGCTTATAATGGCTACTATTCTCTCGAATGATTCCAAAACTTGACTACGGCTCATTTCGAAATTTTTATCCTCAAAAGTAATAGCCATTATTATACGCTCGTTGAAGAATATACCTACTATTATTTAACACAAAATTACTTCTCTCTTTAAAAACACAATGCCCTTGTTCCGATTACAACTACAAGCATTGAATTAAAAATTCAATGCCTTGGAAGAAATAGGAATAAAAATTTGAATTAAAGGAAAAAAAGCGATCCTTGACCGCTGTGAATAAATTGAATTTACGTGTCACTCTTGCCGCTCGTAGGGATACTACTGAATAAAGTTAAAAAACCGATCGGTCGTTCGTTATGAAATAAAATTGGAACTTGATGGAGGAAAAGATATAGCGGTTTGTGATTTTTTACAGTTTGTTGCTAATTTACATACGTTGGCGCTCAGGGACGGCTCGTAGAAGATTTAAAATAGAAGTAAAAAAAGATCAAACGAAAAAACGCTCTATTTATTACTGCCTCGGCGCGGCCAAAAAATAGAACATGTATATGTATTTTTTCGTGGAGAATTCGTTTTCATTATCCACTTTGTTGCAGCTCCCCACCAGGTGGTGCTGCAGCATACCAACTTCTATATCGGTTAACCGATCCTTATGAATATTGGTATCCTGCTTTATTTGAATACGGAGAATGTATTTGCTGTATTCATAGCTGTAAATTCAAGTCATTTTTCCACAATTTTTTATAAAATAAATCCTAAAATTGGTGCTTTGCAGTAACTTAGAAAGCATAAAGTACAAGTTGTTATGATACAGACTGGCAGGACAACGTTTGCCGGGTTCAGCTAGTATGACATAAAATTATACAGAATTTAATCTGTCACTTAGTAGATAATGTGCAGTCGACATTTCTTGCAAAATTTGTATCTAGCCGTTACGACTTTTGATATCTCAAAGCCGCCTGTCGTGACGTTCTTCAACCGCATAAAATGCCTCTCATCTCAGTTTCGAACTCGAGGACAGATTATCTTATTCACTAATTCGTAGACCGTCATTGCAACAAATCCAACATGTGTCTTTTAATGTACGTGAAGTTTCCTTTTGAAAAACGAAAAAAAAACGAACTATAAACAGCACATGTGTCTTTTACTTGTTTATTTAGGGGGATAAATCAATTATGTTAAGTGTAACGGCGTTGATCTAACACGTCGTTAAAAGAAGTACATAAAAGGATCTGCGAAAAAATGTAACTTATTAAAATTGATCTCAGATTAACCTGCACATTTAGAGGATTAGCAAATTGAGCAACTTCTTCTTTTTATACTTCTTGGAGATCTGTCGATCTGTTAATTCTAAAGCTGCCTCCGCATCTTTTCCTGAGAGGTAGATTGCCAACTATCTCTACAGGTGACCCCAGATGGAGTTGGGGCCGGTGTTTTCAGCAGGAAACCAAAGATTGAAATATCTACCAGTCTTGGCAGGTATGCCACAATCTTTCAGGCTGAAATATTCGCTATCGAATTGTGTGCAAGAGAGTTGACCAACAGACCTCTAGCAAACAGCAAACAAAACATAAATATAATATCAGACAGCCAGGCCGCTTTAAAAGCACTGAGCTCCAACAAGATAAATTCTAAACTTGTATGGAATTGCATCGAATCCTTAGAGTACCTTGGTGCGAACAACAGGGTGACCCTACTGTGGGTACCTGGGCACCAGGGGGTGGAAGGAAACGAAAAAGCCGACACCATTGCAAAACAGGGGGCCGAATCTGCGTTCACTGGACCAGAACCGGTTTTTGGAGTCACCACAAGTGCCGCCAAAACAATTATTTCGGACTGGGCGGAGAGGAAAATACTCACGTACTGGTCCGACTTACCAGGGCTAACCCACTCGAAGGCGTTTTTACCGTTACAACCCTCGAGAAACACAACTAAGCAGATCCTAGAATGGAGCAGAAATGACCTGCGTATTCTAACAGGACTGCTTACGGGACACTGTCGTCTGAGATACCACCTCAGAAAGATAGATCTGAACCAACAAACGGACTGTCGGTTCTGCTGCGTGGAAGACGAAACTGCTGAACATATACTATGTTCATGCCCCGGCCTGGGAAGAATAAGGTTCAACATATTTGGTTACACTAACCTAGAACCTACCGATTTAAAAAAAATCTCACCCTATACAACCATGAACTTCGTAAGAAGGGCTGGATTGTGCGGTGAACTGTAGCCTCTAGGGGTGAGCCACAATAGACCTACTAATGGTCGCGGTGGAGGGGCGACCACGCCCCACTCACATAAAACCTAACCTAACCTATCTCTACAGGTGGCATCCCGGGAGGTCTTGAGCCGGGTGGGTTGTTTTCTAGGACTATTTTTGGAAGTCTGTTCTCGTCCATCCGTCTTACATAGTTGTACAACTGCCTCTTTGGTTGTCTTCTCCATTTCACAATATCTTGTATTTCGCATTTTTCTCTGATATCTGCGTTTCTTGCTCTGTTTCTTCTTGATTTCCCCTTTATTGTTCTCAGTGTTTTTATTTCGTCCTCCCTTAGCAAGTGTTTCGTCTTGTTGGTGTCTTCGCGGACTTCTGTACCGTTCGTCATGATCGGTCTGATACAAGTCTTGTAGTTTTTGATATTGCTATCTTTGCGCATGTACGGGTTTGACCAGACTATATCTCGTAGGGATCCTGATAGTGCGGATGCTTTGTTAATCTGGCTTCTCTGGTCTTTAACTGGGTCTTGGATGCTTGATATGTCTATGCCCAGATATCTGAATTGCTTCACCTGTTCTATGGGATTGTCCTCCGCTAGCTTACATCTGAGAGGATCTTTTGCTGTGCCTTAGAAATATTTTTGCTTCGTCTTCCTTGTAAGTAGACACTTTGCTTAAAGAAACTGTCTCTCTTAGTCCTTATTGAACATGTAAAATAGCTTTATCGCGTATCATTTTTGATAATGAGGCCAGTTTTTAAAATACACATTTCAGTCATTCGAAGAATAGCAGAGAACGAACGAAAATTTCGAGTTGACCATTCATTTACGGCCGCTCTCAATTTTTTATTCTTTCTCAGAAAGCGGGTGGGAGTTCCATCTTTCTAACAGCGCTGTACGCTTTCGGTAGCAGTCCCATTATCGTAATTAAGTTGTTGAACCGCTGTACGATTATTCAATTACATACTTGTGTTGACTTTCAAATTATATTCCTGTGTTCGCAAACATATTAAAACTAAACACATTCCAATCGACTTTATGTTACATCCAAAAGGGCAGGAGTTTATAGACGGGATACGGTCGATCGTGGAAACTCACAGTAGGGATTCCTATTAATCGCATTGGAAGCAACGAGCATTCATCTTATGGTAAGTCGCGGCGGGGGGACGAACTGCGCCCCACTCACATGATACCTAACCTAAGCTAAGGTGCTTTTTTTTTAAAGCCGGTACTATCTGTCGATAGCTGTTGATATTGATATCTGACAATTGTTGTGAGACGTTTATTAAACAATTGAAACAACAAAATTAGAACTACTAACCAGTTCAACAGGAATTGCATGGAAGAGTGTAATAGGACGCATTCTATTTGTAACAAACCAGAGAGATTTAAGCAGCATTATCTAGAGAGGCAAGGAAAGTGTGGTTAAGTATGCAGATGATACAAATTTGATAATTGGGGCAGAAGAAAGTGAGGATCTTATAAGCCAAGGAAACATTTTTTTCTTGAAGGCAAAAAACTTGTTTAATGGTAATAAATTACTTTTAAATGCAGAGAAAACAAATGTAATCATCTTCAGTACCGATGAATGTAGAAAAGAGAAGCCGTCAAGCATAAATTAACAGGGAAATGAAATTTTTGAATATACTATAAATAGGTAATTTCTTGAAACAGAATAAAAAGACTGATTTTGTATTTTAAAAAATTAACAAAGGAATTACATCAAAATATATAATGAAAAAACATTAAAAACACTTTACCTGATAAATTTTAAAACACTGTTCTAGGGAATAAAATATAATATCATAAAGTCTTCAAGAGTAAATAAGACAGCCGAAACCATTTGTTTTGAATGAATTTTTTTCAAGCCAACATTGTTGCAAATATGAAAACAGGGACTAAAAACCGGTTTTTAAAAAAAAATACTAAAACTGAAAACCGGTAGGTTTTTATATAATCACTAAAAAATTCCGAATCATAAGAAAAAATTTATTCAAAATTATTTAATGATCCAAAATAACTTTTTAAAGGAAAAAAGGTTATATTTTTACATTAACATAAATTTTATGACAATTAGTAACTTACAAATATAATTAGCGTGATTTTTCAATTTTTATTTATACAAGTATAAATTCTAGAATAATCAATAAATAATCATAAATTTATTTGATTTTGCAAACTTTATATTAATTATCTAAAAATTTAAATAATATAGTTTGAACATTTTACTCATCTGCATTGTACGAATTGCTTTATTTTTTTATTTGTTTTTGTTTAATTAAAAACATTATTACAACAATAATTTTTATTATAAATTATATATTCTAAGAAATTTAAAACCGAAAACCGGGGTTTTAAAAAAATTAAAACCGAAAACCGGATTTATAAAAAATCGGTTTTTGTATAAACTCTAGACAGACAGAATTATAAATTCGTCAATAGGGTCATTGTTCACAGCTGAAGGGCCTCCAACTGCCAATTTTCTAAATTTAATTCGTTAACAAAGCAGAGTTCAACATTTCTAACTCACCACAATATTTGATTTGTAAAAGTACGTATTTAACATGCTCATTCTTGCAGTTTTTATTTCTTTTTTGGTGGACACATTATTAATGAGCAAACTAAAATTAACATAAAGTACTTTATGAGGCATTTAAAAATTTAAGACAAATATTGACGTAACTGTATATTCGTTTTAGAACTAAAATAGTGTGTATTTATTTCCTAAACGAGGCGTTTGTATACGGGGAGTTGTATAAAAAATATCACACATAATTGGGAACTTGTAAGTAGCTTTATCTACCGGAGATATTGCAAGGAGCAAATCTCTCTTCTGGTTTTTGCCAGAACCATCTGGATGTTTTCGGCTAACCTTAGTTTCATATGTGAATAAAACTTTTTTCCAATAACATCCATAACAGTGGAGTTGATAATGAGGTAGGTGAGAAATCATACAGTCAAAAATGTACTTTAATAAGGCTTATATCAGAAGCAGGCTTACAATAGTAGGGACATGGGGATTAATCCTTCATCTTCAGCATAGAGAAGAGTAAAAGTAAAAAGTATTATAATTACAAAGAGGCAAAATGAGAGAGAAAAATTAACATTCTATGGTGGAAAAATAGCATCACAGTAAAATCATTAATTATTTTTTTCAATTATACACAGACCAATTTTAAAGAGTTTGAGCAAAAAGTATCTTGCAAATCTAGTATGCAAGGGTGCAGTAGCTGGTGTCATTTTGTTTAATCCAGTTACATTTACCCGTCTTCCAGCTGTTTTAAAAGTAACTGTAACATTGCGGCGGACAGCTTCGAGTTCGTTTCTGATCACAAAACTAGTGACAGTGCTGTTTCTTAAAGCGTATTGTTTAATAAAACGTTCGTCTCGGTCGTTAGTCCATCGTTTTTTTTTTAAATAGAATGCATCTATTTTCAAACTTTTCTATACAAATATAGAAAATAAATTTATAAAAGCATTACAAGCTACCTCTAGTTTTGGCAAAAAAATCACTATTGATAGCAATAACGGTTTCAAAATTTTGTACGGTGTCACTAACAATAACCTTGAACTTAATTTGTTAGTAGATTTGGAAATATATTCGAAAATAAATAGGAATGAAAGTTGTGTAAATACTTAGATTCATTCGAATCGGACTTTATTTAATCCTAATTTCAAATCGTTATAATAAATAGAATTTTTTCTTCTTCGCCCATCCCACTTCTTCCTAATTCATCTGTAAATTTTCAAACTTGGCGCTCTTTGATTCTGTATTGACATTTCTCTCTCATACATTTGTTGAGTAGTCATGATGCGAGTTTATGTTTCTCTATTCACGTTTTCTTTGTTATATTTTTGACATGTCTGGACCAGATAATAATTTTATGTTTATAATGTTCACAAAAAAATTTATAAAAAAAAACCGAATTCAATCGTTAATTTGCTCCTAAAAATTAAAGAGTTCCGTTACATTGTCATGGATCCCATAATCAGAACCTAAACAAACTCTCATTAAACCATCCTTAAAGTACGTCCTTTCCAATAAAAAAGAATCATCGAAATCGGTTCACACAGTCGAAAGTTCTCCTTTTTTGAAGTTTATTCTGACAAGTGGGTTACACACAATCCTTTTTTTGTACCACAGAAACTTAATTTAAAAGAATATTTGCGTAGTTCAAATCTATCTCAGTCTCGATGTTATTATTGTCACATACGTAAGTACAAACAACTCGTACTACTTGATGATTAATCGTACAATGATAAAGTAATAAATATATCATTAAAATGGAAACACGAATCACACGGGCTTTGGAACGCAAACGATCGACTTTCTTCAAAACGGGCGCAAATCGATGAAGAAGAAAAAAAGTTGAATAGCGCCAAGGAGACGGCTAGCAACAGTCACTTGTTATTGTTTTTAGTTCCTTCTTCCTACTTCTATTGAGATTATTTTACAAAACCGTGCGGCAGGCTGTAGCATATCTAATTATTGTTTTAATTGGCGATTATACAAGGTAATAATTACATTAATTATGAAATAAGTTGAAAAAGGAACATTTGCCGCCGCTGCTGCTTGCAATATGCTCGATGTTGAATAAACAGCAAAAATAATCTTTGAATTGTTTTCCTAATCTTCTTATGAAGAATCATTCTTCGAGTTACTAAGTTTGTTTACTGATCTTCACCATCATTAGTGGTAGACCTCATTCCATCAAAAACATTATTTGTATAAAACACCAAGTCTCGCAACTCAGTTTTTCTACCGTAAAAAGTTGTGATATCCATGTAACATTAGGATTCGGACACGAAAAAGTAAAGTAAGACACCCATGACCAACAAGGTAAGAAAAACAAATATACTTCATGAATCTAGGAGTATTTTAGTCTACGAACACCGTGTTGAGAGAGTTTAGATCTTAAATTTAATATCAAGAAGACGCTTAGACAATTTTTACTTAAAAATCTCTTATGACTTTTTATATGTAGCGCTGATTTATGCTCAGAGCTTAAAAGCTATGTTTAACATCCTTTTAGACCCCAATAAGTCCTTTATGCTAAGTCCTTTATGCACTTAGTAATGATAAGTAAAATCAGAGGATTAAAAAAAAATGACAACTTAACAGAAATTATTAAATAATTAGAAATTTAACATGGAAATCTCCACCAATAAAACGAAAAGCATGTGCCACGTCTTTTTCGTTCTCTAACGAGTACTCTGCTAGCGGTTTCTCTACTGGCAAATTATGCCCGAGCTCAGCCGTAGAGGGTAGAAGAAAAAAATATAAAAGTGAGCTGCGCCACCGGCTTGTCGGTATAAGCCGGAAACCCCTAGATCTTATAGGCACTAGCAGGGCTACAAGATAAACAACTATGATTATGGTGAACCAAATAAATAAAATTATAGCAAAAATATGTTGGATACTTTACTCACTCAATAGATAATTAAGGTACACAGTTCAATAGAAACATCATAACAAATATAGTCAAGTTAACAGCTATGGTAAAATTTTCTTGCTAGAACAAACCAAAAATGTAAAATTTACAGCTTTATAAAATAACCAGAACAGAAGTAAGAGTAACAGACTTTACCAAGTTACAACAAAAGGTAAGACATATATCAGTTAACTCATTAATAACACTAATTCAAACATTTACATAAAGGCAAAGAAGATTCACTAGTTAACTGTTTACATAAAGATTTTCACTGCCAAAACAATCGAGTTCATTTAAAAATATCTTTACAATGGTTGTCCTTTAAAATATCAAGATTGTAGGATATTTACAAATAAGTAGGAAGAAAATATGTTTTTACTTGGACATAAAGAATTATTGAGAAGGTTATTTTAATCCAAGTTTAGTTTTGGCATATTATCTAATGCAATAAATAGTTTCCAACAAAGTACTATACTAATGAACTAAACAGGACATAATAGTGGTGTCAGCATGAGTCACTGCTTTATATATTTAAAAATAAATCACTTATAACCTTTGGGTATACGAATTCACAAAGCACTATATTTATAAACTGAAGCAAGACTTACTCGTGGTGCCGAAATGAGACACAGCGTTATATATTTAAAAATAAATCACTGATAACCTTTGGGTACCCAAATTCACATGTACTCCTGTGGCCTACTCCGGGGGCTGGTTAGATTATGGGGATGGCACTGGTTAACAATGGCTTCCCTCAAATAGATCCCGATAACGGTTATTTTAACTTGACACCAACTCCAACAATATCCACAACAATGGCAAGACAAAATGGTCAAGTTGAAAATCAAATGGTTTTTCTTCAAAATCCAATTAAGATGGCCCAAATACAACCAGATATGAAAGAAATCCCATAGAGGTTCTGCACACGTGCTAATAACGCACCGTCCCCAACAACGTTCACCGACACCTGGCCTCCAAGACTCTCAAAACACGACTGCCGCTCCTATCCCGGAAATCAAGAAAAATGGCGCGGAATAAACGTCAACCCACAATCTTCTCAAATCTGTGCCTCGTTCGTGTGGATATCCAGTCCCATCCACACAGAAATTGCAAACCAACTATCGAAAGTTATGCAACATTATCTACAACGAATGATATATTCGAGTTATAGCATAGTGTACTGTATGCAACCATGAATACGAAACTATAGAAAAAATAGGCATGTGACACATGGTAATAGCAAGGGAACCAACAAGATGCAAGCTGGAAATAGAAGGAAAGATCATTGAACAAATAATGAGCTTCAACTATCTAGGAGTAAACATACCTAGTAACCGGGATCTAAAAATGGAAACACAAACACAGACCACAAAAGCAGTACAGGTGGCGGGAGCATTGAGAACAATGGTTTGGAGAAACAGATTCATGAACATCGAAAATAAAACAAGAATTTACAAGGCAATGATAAGAAATAAATAAAATATGTAAGAATGAAAGACCAGCCGGAAAGCGACCACGAGGGAGACCACCAAAAAGGTGGTTTGAAAGTTGGAAATCGTCCTCCATGGAAGATTAGAACAGGCAACAGGACTAAGTCCTAGTCTATAAAAGGAAGAAGAAGAAGAAGAAGACAACTATTTTAATAAAAGCAATTAGTTCGTTTAAAAAGTGCCAATGCGGCAAAAAAAAAATCCTACATGCGTTTTATCTCCCACTTTTGAATTGTATCGCGTTATCATTTTCAGTTCTTTCAACTTTAAAGTAAAAGGCCTTGAAGTACTCTCTTTAAGTGTCGTCGAGAGCTGATTAAAAGCCACTTCTTCTTTTGATGCCCACGCTCCAAATTAGAATATCTTCATTTAAATACTAGACGATTAAAAATATTTTACAGCGATTCTATCGTTAATTATTCGAATATGGATGATAGTTGACAACTGACAGGGTGTCAACGCGGTATTTCAGAAACACTGCCCACGAGCTTGTTGCGTTATTATAAAAATAGTCGAAAGAAATTAGAAATCGAAAGATGTCATATCGTGATAGTTGATTGATTGTACTGAAATTTTAAATGGAATAATTATTTTTTATATTTTATTTGCTGCATTAATCGACATTTACTTTTTAGGAAAGGATCTGAGAGTAATGAAACATCCCTCTTGTTTATCTGTCTTTAAGCGAATTTTTTTTTCGGACTGGTTTAACATCGAAAAAGGTGTGAGACAGGGATGTGTGGCTTCGCCATGGCTGTTTAACTTATACATATACGATTGTTTAAAAGATTTAAAAAAAAGTGTTTATGGATTAAAAATAAATGATTTGATCGTCAAATGCCTTCTTTACGCCGAAGATCAAGTCATATTAGCGTAATCTGAAGAGAAGTTACAGGCGATGGTTAATGTTATGCATGATGCCCTGAAAATAAAAGGAATAAAAATAAAGGTAAGCAAAACGAAAGTAATGGTTTTTGAAAGAAAAGAAAGCATGACCAACTGTAAAGTTCTGAGTAAGGAAGAAAGAGTGGAACAAGTAAATGAGTTTGTATACTTGGGTTCAAAGTTTACGAGAGATGGAAAGTATCACAGTGACATTGAGCGAAGGATGTTGGCAGGAAAACAAATGAATGGAACAGCCAGAAAGTGTCAAAAAAGCACGTCTGGCTATGCATAGAGGTGTGTTGGTTCCTGCACTTATGTATGGTAGTGAATGTTGGGTTTAGCAGAAGAAGCATGAAAATAGGATTAATGCTGCGGAGATGAGTAGTCTGAGAAGTATAGCCGGAGTGACTCGTTTGGATAAAGTAAAGAATAGTGAGATAAAAGAACGCTGTGATGTGGTTACAAAGATAGATAAATGAATGCTTAGATGATTTGGACTCGTAGAAAGTATGGATGAAGGAAGATTGACGAAGGCGAGTGTTAATGGACGGAAGTCGGTAGAGGTCGACATTGGAGAACATATCTCGATCAAATCAACATTGTTGTGAAGAAAGGCCAGGTCAAGAGTACCAACAACCGACGAGCGTGTATGAGAGCATTAATGAAAATAGAGGAAGTAAAAGATGTGTGTAGCAAGTGGTAGAAAGTGGTCTTTGCCTACCCCTACAGGAAAAGGGCGTGACTATATGTATGTATGTATGTTGTAAAAATGGAAAATTTGCTTGCAGAAAATTCGAAATTAAAAAAAAATTGTAGTTAAAAATTATTTTTAAAACGGTTTACGATGTAAGAGAAGCGAAAATCTGCCGTATTACCCACATAAATCGACAAAAGAGACAAATAATTAGGTTAGGTTAGGTATCATGTGAGTGGGGCGTCGTCCACCGCGACCCTTAGTAGGTCTATTGTGGCTCACCCCTAGAGGTCACAGTTCACCGCACAATCCAGCCCTTCTCACGAAGTTCATGGTTGTATAGGGTGAGATTTTTTTAAAATCGGTAGGTTCTAGGTTAGTGTAACCAAATATGTTAAACCTTATTCTTTCCAGGCCGGGGCATGAACATAGTATATGTTCAGCAGTTTCGTCTTCCACGCAGCAGAACCGACAGTCCGTTTGTTGGTTCAGACCTATCCTTCCGAGGTGGTATCTTAGACGACAGTGTCCTGTAAGCAGTCCTGTTAGAATACGCAGGTCATTTCTGCTCCATTCTAAGACAAATAATTAACTTGTGCACACAATTCTCATGAAACTTTAAGAAAATTTCATCTTGGTGTACCTGCCAATGCTTTAGAAGTCTCTAGTATATTTGGAATCCCGCAATCGTTATATCAATTTGAAAACGAATGAACTGATCGGTTCTGTCAAAAGAGACAGTTTGGAGCGAATAATAGATCTGTAATAACTTGAGAAATAAATTTTAAGAAATAGTCATATTCCGACAGGACCTGCTGGGGAAAATTTTTGGGACGCCGCAGTAACGAGTCCTATTTTTTTTGCCGCTCGTGCATCACCATTAAGATATTATTTCGAATTGTCTGAGTGAAACTATATTGACGGTTTTTTTCCTCAAATGTAAGAATTATTCTTACCGTGATTGCTTATTCGGCTGCCTAAAAGAGGAGCGGTTACTTAAGAATTTAAAAAGGAGAAATTATTATTGCTCTACTGACTTTTATGGTATCGACATTCAACTACTATACGTTCCATTTTTCAAAAAAGTTTTTAAATACGTCAAAATTAGACGATTGGGTCAAGATGTAAATAATGAAACTTATAATGTATATTGTGCAACTAGTGCGATAAGTTGGCGATTGCTCACAAAAGCGAAGGTGAACGCACGAGCGAAGCGAGAGCGTTCATTCGCTCGAGTGAGCAATCGACAACATAGCACGGGTTGCACATACTATTTTTTATTGCGAATGCATAATAAATGCGAACATAAAACAAATATTAACTAAAATAAAACAATAAACTTTGTAATGTCAACTTGACAGTTGCACGTTCGGCTGTTAACCGAAAGGTTGGCGGTTCGAATTTGCGTGCGCCAAGGATAGTTTGCGTGTGCTAAGTATAATTTGGGTGCGCCAAATAACACTCAAATGACGTAAGCGTGCGCCACGTAAACTTGTCGCACTCAAATGGGCAAACAGCTATTTTTCAACCGCAACAGCGTGCTCTAAGATACTACTTATCCTGCATGAGCAATAAAAAAATAATAGGTTAGTGGAAGTTGGTTAAGTTGCCCTTAGGAACTTTATTATTTATGACACGCTGTTCCAAAAGTCTAGCACAGAGCTGGGCAACATTGGACTTTAAAATAGGTCACAAAAGTCACTTTCAGGTAGGAAGAATATCCAAAATAAATATGAGCGAGAGATCCCCTGACTTCATGTACCTGGCTCTTTCTAAAAGACAGAGATCAACTGTTGACGACGTACAAGGCTCAAATCCGACCTCTACTGGAGTATTGCTCGCACATTTGGGGTTCAGCACCAAGGCATTCTCTTCGTCTTCTAGATTCCATTCAGAAAAGAGCCATTCGTTTGATAAACAGCTCAACTCTCACAGATACCCTTCACCCTCTAGAACATAGAAGAAGAGTTGCAGACCAGTCATTGCTCTACAGATATTTCCATAGCAGATGCTCCAGAGAAATAAAAACTCTTGTACCACCATTGGCCACATTCGGCCAAAGAGCTCGGCACGCTGATCAGTCTCACCCATATACTCTCAAGATTGACACTACAAGGACCAATCTTCATCAAGAATCTTTCTTTTACAGGGCTGCTACGGAATGAAATAAGCTTCCAAAATTAGTTTTTCCAGAGAACTATGACCTGCAACTTTTTAAAAAGCGTGTCCACAATCATTTCCTTTCTATAATCCCTTCCCTTTCTAATAGTTGTAGTGCGGGCCGTCCGCGGCCCACACGATAGGTCTACCCTTTTTGCGACTATTTTCAAACAAAAAAACAAAAACAAAATTTACGGGTTGCACTCTGGGAGTGCCGGCAGAAGTGAAAACTTATGTATTAAAGCGCGTGAAAATATTATTTTTAATCCGAAAAATATTGTCTCCAGATTTCCATAGTTTATGAATAATGCATTATTTTTATTAACGCTTTATTATAAATCATATATTAAACATCAGTACCAGATTTGAATGTTTTCGATTTCTTTCTTCCGCTTTTTGCTTGATCTTCTTTCAATATGGCGCTTTTGTTCCTACCTCGACTTTTTCGTTTTCGGCTACCTCATTTTCGGTTTTGTCGCTTTTGGCTACGTCGTCTACGGCTTCTGCTTCTATTTTTTCTTCGTCTTCGATCCTCCGTTATCGGCAAACCAAAACCTAATTTAAACCTTCCCCCTTTCTCTTTGATCAAACCAGTTTTCAGTCCAGTTTTTAATGCATTTTTTAACACAAATTGATGCATTTTTTAACGGCTTCTTGCACTGATAAATTATTTGATCTAAAATTTTGTCGGGGGGAGAACCATTAGAGTCATTAAGACACGCTATGGTGTCCATAACATCTGCTAAAAACGACACCTCTCCTTGGACCATTTTAATGCAGCAAAAGCAGAACTTAATCAATAAACTAATGAAAAGCACTTAAATTTTGAATTTAGCTACTAAATTAATTTGTCAAAATGACATAAAAAATGTACTTGAATTTGTCAGTTTGTTGAATAAGGTTGCCAAGTTACCAGTCAAGAAAAGTCGCATTTTATATTGCTCCAGTGAAATACATCCGTCTTACGAATTTTCGATCAGGCCACGTGTCCTGACGCGAGTTTAACATTTTTTACCCATTACAAAAAAAGTTCACAGCGTGCCATAAGAAGTTATCACTTTAAAAAGGTACGTCGATGTCTCTTTAATGTCTGCTAGAAAGAGAAATCGATGTTTTTGCAGAATGTTTGTCTCAAATACTGGTTTTACTTTCATTAATTCGGTCATAGTTTTGGATAAGGTTGAAAACCCACAGCTAAATGAAAAAACAGTGCACAAAAGCTTGGTAAATTGAAACGGGAGGTACTACTAACAATGAAATGTTATAGAAAAAGCTTTTAGTGTTGCCTAGGAAGTACACACCGGCATTTCAAATATACGTTAGTGATGGAATGGCTAAAGAACGTAAAGGTTTTTTTTGTTACCACTCCAATTCCTTCTTCTTATGGTGCCGTTTCTACACAAAGGTTGGCTATCATTATGGCTTTTTTTTTATTTTCGACGCTGCGACTCTAAAAAGCTGGAGATATGTGCATCCAAACCATTCTCTAAGATTTCTTAGCCAGGATATACGTCTTCTTCCCACTGATCTCTTTCCTGCAATCTTTCCCTCCATTATTAGTCGTAGTATACTGTACTACACGTATAATGTAACCGAGATATTCCAGTTTTCTGGCTTTAATCAATTACTCCAATTCTCTTTCTCTTTCTATTCGGCGTAGAACCTTCTCATTGGTAATCTTTTTTATCCACGATATTGTGGCTTTGTTGATCGTCTATGATTCTAATCCATATAAAAGCACTGGAATTGCATAACATTTAACCATTCTCAGAAGTTATTGGAAGGTTTAAGTGTGGGTTAGTGAATAGTTTTATTTTAAAGAAAACATTTCTAGCTTTTTCTATTCTGACTTTAATTTCTTTAATCTGATCATGCCTATCGTTGATCCACTCCAATTCCAATTTTGAATAATATTCTGGGAAGGAAAGTTTAAAAATACTTTCAAATTACGGGTAGAAGAAAATTCGTATATTTTGTTAGATAGAATAATAAAAAAGAAAAATTTTATAACATTGTGGCCTGTTTAACAAGTTCCAAAACAAATCCACTTTCAATGGTCCCAACAAAAACGCCCTTAAAATAATTTGGGGGGTTGCATGCGCTACCTCAATACTCCCTTGGTTGCCGAAAATATAAATTACACTTCTACGAATAGAGAACGCCCATCATCATTTAATACGTGCATGTGTGCAGCGCCCCCTACTTTTCACCGGAAAAAAAGCAATACGTATTTATGTCCCTCGTGCGTAATCAAATAAACCCACCCCCCTTTTTGTAAACATTACTGATTACATTTTCGTTTTACTGTATTTCCATTAGCAAAGAAATATATAAACGGAAATTGTCTTCATTTTTTGGACCCAAGTTTGAAGGGAAGCGCTATAGCAAGAAAAATTAAATTAAAAATTATTTAAAGGCATAATACGAGGTCTGGTACGAAAGTGCTGTAACGTACCTTTTTTTTCCCTTCTACAGTTCCATTATAATTATATCTCTGATAATTTTATATTCCTAAAGTACTCGTAAATAGTGTCGCGTACCGTATTTTGTTATAACTTAAATATATCATTCGTTGTAAATAGTGTTGCATACCTTATTGTGATAAGATTCAATTGTTAATGGCTATGGCATTTTTGTTGATCACTGGAGATTGAGTAAGGTATTTTCATTATTAGATTTTGCTTTAGTTTTTAGCCTCAATTATTGTGTATTATCGATTATATTATTGTTTGGTTTACATTTCTGTGTAGATGAGGCTAGCTATCAACACGGACGAACGCGATTCTTAGTGTGGAACATAGACTTGCGAATATTCTTGGTTGACGTTAATTCCGTGTCATTTCTTGATATCCGGCTTGGGAAGTAGTCGGAGTCGTGTGGTGAGAGTCTTGAGAGTGGTGTGGTGAGAATTTTTGGGGCGGTGTGATATTAACAAGTGTGCAAAACCTCTACGGTTTTTCTTTCATATCTGGCTGTATTCGGGCCATCTTAATTGGATTTTGAAGAAAAACCATTTAATTTTTAACTTGACCATTCTATCTTACCTCCGTTGTTGATATTTTGGATTTTGGTGTCGAGTTAAAATAACCGCATGCGGGATTTATTTGAGGGAAGCCATTGTTAATTAGCAGGTGCCGTTCCATAACCAGACCGGCCACAGGAGTAGTGCATTCGTATCATCCATATCGACGATAAATTGCAGTGTTATAATGACTTGCTTGGTGTTTTTAGCAGGAACTCCGTATTAAGGTGTTCAAGATTAAAGTTATTTTTTTTTTATATTTGATCTACAATATGCGTTTACCCAAAGGTTACAAGTGATATATTTTTGAATATTTAACGACGTGACTTATTTTTGACACCACAATTAAGTTTTGTTTTAATTTATTAATATAATACATTATTAAAAACTATTTATTGCATTAGATAATATGCCAAAACTAAACTTTGATTAAAATAATCTTCTCTATAATTTTGTCCAAGTAAAAATATTTTCTTCATACTTATTTGTAAATATCCTACAATATTGATATTTTAAAAGACAACCATTGTAAATATATTTTTAAATAAACTCGATTGTTTTAACTGTGTAAATCTTTATGTAAATGGTAAAAACATGAGTAAATTAGCAGCCCTATGTGAACGTTCGATTTAGTATTATTAAAGAGTTGACTTATATACGTTTTTTTTTGTTGGTAACTTGGTAAAGTCTGTTACTCTTACTTTTGTTTAGGTTATTTTATAAAATTGTAAATTTTAGATTTTTGGTTTGTTTTAGCGAAAAAAATTTACCATAGCTGTTAATGTGACTATATTTGTTATAATTTTATTATTGAACTGTGTACTTTGATTTATTGTAGGAGTAAAGCATCTAATATATTTTAGCTATAATTTCATTTATTTAGTTCACCATAATCTCAGTTGTTTATCGTGTGGCTCTGCTAGTGCCTATAAGACCTAGGGGTTCCCGGCTTGAACCGTCTAAGTCGGTGGCGCGGCTCACTTTTATATTTTTTTTCTTCTACCCTCTACGGCTGAGCTCGGTCATAATTTGCCAGTAGAGAGACCGCTGGCAGAGTACTCTACACTATTGCCCTTAAATCTTGTTAGTTTTATGGCAACGAAAAATAAAACAGTGTTACCCTTTCTCGTACATAAATCTGTTGCAGAAACTGGATTTGATTGAAGAGCACGCGACCGAAGTACATTTATTATCCAAACGAATGAACGAATGCACTTTCTTTTATATTTATTTTAATTCAAGCGGGGTCAGAAACACTGCCGAAACCACATTTTATTGGCGAAAGGGAGAGTTTTGATTAACGCAGAAAAACTATCGGACGCATTTTCGTTCACGCAGATATTTATTAATGAAAAGCATACGGAAGTGGTCTCTGCCTACCCCTACGGGAAAAAGGCGTGAATATTTGAATATTTGTACGTTTACATTATTTATTCGTCTTCATTTTACTTAAATAAAGTGGAATTGACGAGTAAATAAACTATTAGTAAAAAAAGAGTAGTGGAACAGCACGAAAACAAACAAGCTGATATTTTTAAGCTTTTGTTATGAATACCATTTTTTCAGTGATTTATAAAAAGCATTTGTGGAACAATCGATTTTCTTGACCTACATTCGAGTCAACCGGCATTTTTCCATGTATAATTTATGGAAAATTCCCATTCGATTGTAGGACCCTGTTGAATCACTTGTATATACGTTGGAAAGCTTACTTTATAAAAATTAAAAAATAGTATGATTTTATACTTACAAATTAATTTTATTCGATAAATAAATGCAAAACGGAAAGCTAGACGAAATCCAGTCGACCAGCAGAAATTATAATAAATATTTGCGATAAATAATCAAGTCACTGCGTCGACATGTGTTTGCGACGTCAGCAATCAGTATGAAACTGTTAGCGATGGTATGTACGGCAGACTTATCAGGAAAGAGACTTTTCGATGTATGCAAGAGATCAAATATTAATTTTTCTTCTAAAAATAAGTATTGTGTTCATTTTCACTGTAAAATAAATATTTTAGAAATTAAAAAACATAATATTAACTTTTAAAAAATTAACTAAAAATATGAACACATATATTATCCCAATCTTTACGACCCTAAGTTCTGTTTCTTTTCAATAAAGCACGTATACTGGCCTAACCTTTATGAATTTATTATCTGGAAGACTCAGGAATTATCAATGATAGGCAATATGGCTTCCGCCATCAGAGATCAACTGGTGACCTGCTCGCATACGTCTCACATATATGGCAGCTATCTATTGAAAAGTATGGAGAAACTTTAGCTGTGGCATTAGATATCTCCAAGGCGTTCGATCGAGTTTGGCACCAGGGACTCCTCGCCAAGCTTCCATCTTATGGCTTGCCCCCTCAGCTGTGTTCTCTGCTTGCTAGTTTTCTCTCAAACAGGTCTCTCTATGTAGTGGTCGATGGAGTTTCATCTGACACTCTACTCATAAATGCTGGTGTTCCGCAAGGATCCATTCTAGCACCAACACTATTTTTACTTCACATCAACGACCTATTGAAAGCAACTTCATGTCCCGTACACAGCTTTGCCGATGATAGTACCCTCCATACCGCATTCTCTTCCAGGGCCCCTATATCAGCCCGTGAAACCAGAAATGAACGAGGAAGAAATGTTAACAATATAAATATGGACTTAGCAACAATTCTCGAATGGGGATCCAATAACTTGGTAGAATTCAATGCAAACAAAACACAAGCATGTCTTTTCTCTAGAAAAGCCGATCTCACTGTACCTAACATAACTTTGTCAGGAGTAACCATACCACTGAAGTCATCCATATCGATGCTTGGTATTACTATCAGCAATAACCTTTCCTGAGAAAATCACGTGAGGTCCATTGCCAAAAGTGCATCCCAAAAACTTGGTTTTTTGTTTCGTGCCAAGAGCTATTTCACCTCCAGTCAGCTGCTTATGATCTATAAGGCACAGATCCGACCTTTACTGGAGTACTGTTCCCATATTTGGAGTGCAGCACCTAAACATATCCTGAAGCTACTGGATTCTGTCCAAAAAAGGGCAATTCGTCTCGTCGGTGATGCCTCGCTTACAAACTCGCTCACTTGTCTGGAACACCGTAGAAAAGTTGGCGATTTGTCTCTATTTTATAGATATTTTCATGGGCGATGCTCTTCTGAAATATCAACAATCGTTCCTCCTTTGGCAGTCTCTTCGAGATTAACCCGTCAAGTTCAGTCTTCACACTCCTTCGTGGTCACTTTGGAGACCTGCAGAACATCACTTTCCAAAGACTCATTCATCCAACGAATTGCGAGGCTTTGGAACTCATTGCCTAGGGAGGTGTTCCCCGAGGCATACAACCTCCAGAAATTTAAGAAGAACACCAACTCCTACCTTCTTTCCCTTGGTTCCCACGATGTTCTCTGAACATTACAGGATATCCCTTTTCGTGGGAACCAGAACATAAAAAAAAAAAAAAAAAAGACGATTCTTTCTTTTTCAGCTACTCACTTACACTAGCAATGTAAATCTGTATAACTCTAAAACTCCTTTCCGCCAAGTTAAGCATCATCTATGAAACGTCATAAAACTTACGACTTGGGGGATGAAGATAAAAAGGACGGACAGAGGTTACACCAGGTCAGTCAGTTTTCGTCAGCCAGTCAGTTTCCATCAACTAAGTCAGGCAGTCAGTTTCCGACAGTCAGTCTCTCAACGGCCCCCGACACAATCTCTCAACGGCCTTCGTCACAGTCTCAACGATCTCCAACAGTCTATCGACGAACTTCAACACTGACGCACATCACCTCTCTTGCCAAGTTTTTCTTTCATTTCAATAAATACACGTAGTTAACAGTAATTCGAATTGTGCATCATTTTCCTAACACTCGTCACACAATAATCCAAAAGTACTCTTGACCCGGCTTATCTTTAAAACAATGTCGATCTGATCGAGATACGTTCACCGAGGTTGATCTCTACCGACTTGCCCATTCACACTCGTTTTATAAATCTGTTTCGTCAATCTTTCCTCATACATCTTCTCTACGTGTCCAAACCATTTAAGCATTCCTTTATGTATCTTTGTAACCACATCTTCTACACCACAGCGTTGTCTTATTTCACGATTCTTCATTTTATCCAACCGAGTCACTCCGGCTATACTTCTCAGACTACTCATCTCCGCAGCATTAATTCTATTTTCATGCTTCTATAATGTAATAAAGGTTCAAAAAAACCACCTTGTTGTGGCAAACAATAGCGGTGGTTTTCTAGTACCAAATTTAATTTCGAGACTAGCAATGGATTACATTTTGTGTGACATGTTTGAAAAATTGATTAAATTATACAGGGTGGTCGAAATCGAAATCGAGACGGTGTAATAAAACTGCCCGAGGGCGTAATTTCAGGTGTGGGTATCTATTAATTTTTACGGGGTACAGAAACACATTATATACAATATTTATTTTATTTTGAATTTTTTTTTATTTTCCGTATTTTCCCGCTTCAACTACTAAGAGAGTGTTATTAGCAGGTGTTTTTAAATATTTTTCAATATTATTTTGGTATGTAAGTGCCTAACAGACCGAAAAAATCAGTAAAAGCAGTACTACCAAAAGTTGTACAATCAAACAAGCCTCCAGTACGTTATTTAGTGGATGAACTTGCAAAAACCCACAGTATTGACTTAGTGCATGTACCCCCCTACCACTGCCAACTAATACAAGTTAAAGAATATATAGCTCGACATAATACGACATTTAAATTAAAAGATATTCAAGCATCATTAAACAGCGCCTCATTACAAGTGAGTTATTACAAGCCTCCCAGAGCATTTAAAAAAATTTCGGTTTTAAATCTTACGGGAATTTACTTTAAGTCGATGCTGACTAAAACCATAGATTTTGTTTGGGCCATCTGTGCCGAAAATCTACCATCAAATATTGTTTTATTACTCCGTCTCGTTCGCGATTCTAGTATAGCCCTACATTATTGATATTTTTGCAGGATAATAACGTTTTTAATTCAAATGGAACCCACTATATTTTATAACAAGGGCAAAATTTTATTCTCCACCGAATGCCATTTAACTTCTCATTACAGCTAACTCTACAAGTTTTTACGAAAATACCTTATTTTTAGAATTCGAACTCACTTTAACAAATTCCATATTTATCAAGTTGTCTACCGTATTTTTTGCATATTTAACCAAATTTTAGAAAGTATCGCATTCTTTCGAAGAAATCGAAGATGTTACTGTGTTTATTAGGGATGATTTTTCAGAGAATTATAAATATTTCAGTTACTATAGGATTATTACCTAGGTCATGAATGAGACCTAAGAATTTGGGTATTTGGGTATTTGGGTATTTTTACAGTTAAAATACCTACAATGCAATACAATTTATTTAAAATTCTCAGTAAATTCAAAATAATCTACCTACCCATTTTGGATGTTACAGTGTAATTTTAACTCAGTTAGAGGATAGTCTTGTGCGAAAATATTGTAGATATTCTGCTAGTGAAGTCTTTTAATTCTGTGTTGTTGGAAGTGTCTATAAAATATTTAAAATGTTGTTTAAACAAGTTCCGAAATTCGAGTTCAATGGGGTTAAAGTGTTTTGCAAAGCTTGTGCCAAAATAGTCGTTCGTGAAAAAAGGCTCAAAGTGAATATATCATTGCTTAACGCCAAATTGCAAAACACGATCTTCATGATGGGTCGTACATCTCGTGCGTCCTGTGTGTCTTTCAGATCCATCTCCAGTTTTTCCACAACTGGCATTAAAGCGGGAAATTACGCTTTGAGATGTGCCAAATGCTCGCGCTTTATCTGTTTGTCGAACGCCATGTTCTAGTAGCCAAAGACTCTCGGTTTTGTTCGCAGTTTTAATGGTGCCTTTCCATGTGATTCATGAACTCAAATCAATACTAACATGTTTTCTTTAGTGTTTGAAACCCATAAAATATAGAACAATAACAAAAAAACCTTTTTTTAAATGTTTCTGTGATATTATAAAAATATCAGAAAATACAGCGGCACGCAATGTGAGTTAAAAATACAATATACATACATGTTCAATAAATAAACTCATTATTTTTATAAAAATTATTATCTTGAGATTATTTTTATATGTGTACAATGTAACATTTCTTTTTCTTTTTCCTTAATAAATATTTGCTGTTACAAACAATTATTGTTACTAACGTATGCCTTTTTTTAAAGTTCTTTTATGATTTTTGCATATTTTTCTAAAATATGGGTAAAACAGATGCATATCTTTATACAGATATGAAAAAATATTTGCAGAACATAGAAATTTTAATGCAGGAAAACCAGTCACCCTGCACAACATTTAATGTCGTAATTTGAACATTTCAGGCAAAAAAAATGAATTAATTGACAGGTTAGTAAACAGAGTCTTAGTTATTATGTAGCGGTACTTAAGAACTCTGAAAACAGATGTTCAAAGTAATAATAAATTTAAAATTTATTTCAGACTGAAATATGAGTCGAAAATACTTGGTAATTAAGATAAATTTAATTAAATATCACATATTGAAATGTTTTAGTAACAAACAGGGGTAATTTTTTTCTAATTCATGTTTATTTGCTGAAAAATCAATCACAGTTGTTTACTTGTTTATAATATCTACAATAACATGGGTAATTACTTGAGTAAAATAAATGTTTTACTCCAAAATTGACAATTAAGTACCTGAACTAATTGGAGTAAAAATGGTTTTTGCTTTTCATTTCTCGTTAAGCACCGAGTGTGGAGCCTCTTTTTCTTTTTAAATAGCTTCAATTGTCGTATGGGTTCTTTGATGTTCATCCAGATTTGTGGGAAAAGAAAAAATCTAAAAAAATTATTGCAAGCTATTTCTCCAAATTTTAAAAATTTGATAATTTTTAAATGGCTGTAACTAGTCTTGAAGTAAAGATAATCATACTTTGTTTTAGAGTTTTGTAAAGCTTGAAGACTCAACTTTAAGAATACAAAATGGTTTTTTGTAAAAAATTGCGTTAATTATGTGTAAATTCAATTTAAATAAAAAAATAATTTTTCCCATGTTTTTTAAAAGCGAAACTAAAATAAAAATAAAGTTAGAGTTGAGCTATAAGGCCCGTGTTTGGTGAGGATTTTTTTATGTCAAATAAAAACTTTTGAAAGGGTAAGAGTTAAAAAAAAAATAAAAAAATTTTTTTAAGCACCCTAATATACACTGCGGTCCATATGTATGGAATAAATTCATTTTTAGCGTTATTATGTATTTGTTAAAAAAAACTGAAACAGGTCGATTTTTATTGTCAATTTGACAATTTACAGTACGAAAATATTACCCCCTTCTTGCACCGTCTCTGAATTATGAGCACCCACTCAAAAATTTTAAATGAGAAAGGGGGTCGTGTGGCACCTAGTTCGGAAGGGATTTTCATTCTCTGTTTAGCTAAACCAAGTTTTTTAAATTTGGTGCAATCATAACCGAAAAAAATTATTTTAAAAATGTAAAATGTATAATGTATATGTATATAATGTATAATGTTATGTATTTGTTTAAAAACCCTGAAACATATCGATTTCTATTCTCAATTTGACAATTTATACTATGAAAATATCACCTCCATCTGAATTATGAGCACACCCTCAAAAAATTTGAATGAGAAAGGAGGTCGTGTTGCAACTTTTTCAAAAGGAATTTTAATTCTCTGTTCAACAATACTAAGTTTTTAAAATTTGGTGCAATTATAGCTGAGAAAATTTGTTTTGAAAATCTGAAATTTTTATACCTTACGTAGAACGAAGGAAATATTTTTTAGGAAGTGTTTTTCAATTTATTTTACAATTAAATGAAATGTTCAAAATGACCACCATTCACTCCTTGACAATAAGCAAGGCGATCTTGGCCACATTCGGCCGAAGAACTCGGCACGCTGATCAGTCTCACCCATTTACTCTCAAGATTGACACTACAAGGACCAATCTTCATCAAGAATCCTTCTTTTACAGCGCTGCTACGGAATGGAATAAACTTCCAAAATCAGTTTTTCCAGAGAACTAAAAAAAAAAATTCTCGTACAACATTTTGTAGGACCTCAGAGGTAATGTTGTTAATTTCTTTCGTTATCCATATTCATCCATATTATACATATTTAGAATAAATTTTCTCAGTTATGATTGAACCAAATTTGAAAAACTTAGTATTGCTGAACAGAAAATAAAAATCCCTTTCGAACAAGATTCTACACGACTCCCCTTCTCATTCAAATTTTTTGAGAGGGTGCTCATAATTCAGAGGGGGTGCAAGAAGGGGGTAATATTTTCATACTAAAAATTGTCAAATTGAGAATAGAAATCGACCTGTTTCAGGTTTTTTCAACGGATAGAGTCAATATTTTTAAATTTTAATAACAAATTTTCTCAGTTATGGTTGCACCAAATATGAAAAACTCAGTATTGCTGAACAGATAATAAAAATCCCTTTCGAACAAGATGCCACACGACCCCCCTTCTCATTTAAATTTTTTGAAGGGGTGCTCATAATTCAGAGGAGGTGCAAGAAGGGGGTAATATTTTCATACTGTAAGTTGTCAAATTGACAATAAAAATCGACCTGTTTCAGGATTTTTTGATAAAATACATAATAACGCTAAAAATGAATTTATTCCATACCTATAGACCGCACTGTATATATATGCTTTGTGAGTTAATATAAACCGTGGCAGGGTTAAGCTAGTTTGAAATAAAGAATATGCGCATTATGTAATCAAATATTGGTGCATATATTCCGCCCTTTAGTTATTAGTAACCGTATAAAAAGTTCTCCCGTCTAAACTTACATTCATCCGCTTGTTATCATTTTTTCTAATTGGATCTATTTATAGCACAAAATGAAACCTAATGTTCTACATCATGGTCCATCCAACCGTCAACGCGGCTGTGCAACAAAAACGAAAAGAAATCCCAAACGAATAATATAATCGAGACATAAAACTCGAGAAGGCAGTCAATTCATGAATGAGATTATTTATAACCTTACAACCGATAGTGATAAACATTTATAAACGCTTCCTTCTTTCATGTTATTACCGCGTCTGGCTTCGGTTAAATTTAAATCGCTGCCGAAAATTTAAAAATCGCGCAATTACAGACCCGCGCTATAGAACGGCCACTTTTCGATTTATGACGGGGATCGTTCTGCGACTATTTTTTCTCGGAAGTTGACGTCGTTAAAATACCTTCCGAAAAAAAAGTTTTTACGGTCCAGTATTGGTTAGTTATTCATATTGTCACGTAGCGACGGCTATTTGCTAGGAACGGGGGTCATTAAAAGTGAAATAGACGTGGCAATTTAGTTAATGTTAAAGTGACATTCTTTGCACACGAAGTAAAAACCATTTGTATCTACTTGATTTAAATCAAATCGATGCCTGATCAAATGGTTTGCTAAATATTAATGCAATGCATAGATTTGTTTATTCATCAGGGCAGGATTTAGGGGAGGGCAACCCGGGGCCTCCACAATAAAAACTTCGGAAAAAAAATCATTCAACTTTTCCTTTGAATTTTTTTTCGCTGGTGTACCTTTACCTACAGTACTTTGTACAAACGTGATTATATTTTTCTTAAATATTAACAGAAATGATTCATCTATATTTGTTCACTCCAATCAGGCAATCAGTAAAATATCAAAATCTCAAATGGTCCTGATAAGCACTTGCACTACCCATCTTGAGCGAATATCCCAATGGCTCAATGGCTGAGTGGGGCGGTACTTGCTCGCAGTCTCGGATAATTCTTGTTTTTGATTATACTGACATATGTTTGTTAAATTCTAACAGAATCTACTTGGTTTCACAATAAATTATTTATTGAAAAACTCGACTGAAAAAAATTATTTTCATTTTATTTGGAAAAGAATTTGGGCCAGGGGGCCTCCACATCCTTGTTGCCCCGAGGCCTCCAGACCTCCAAGTCCGGCACTGTTAATAATAAAGCCCTATTCGCACGATACATCATTTACGAGTTCTTTGCGCCTTTATATCTTTTCTGATGTGTTCCAATGCCTTTAAATTTATCACGAGAGATAAAATATTACTGGGGTTCTTGATACCGCCATTAATCTTAGACTGGTAAACGCAGTCAATGTCAAGGTTAAAAATAAACGATTAAAAAAATGTATCTTCAATCATGGTTTTTTAATTTTTTTGTAACGATACCGTCAATGGCCTTTGACAAGACCTACAGCGACCTTGTTTTTGACAACGCGACTGTACCTAGAACGGCGTTATTTTTGTGGAGATACTTTCCACGACATTATTTTCTTTTGAAAACTTTATCTCCTTTCCAGAAAGCATTGCAGATCTTATAAAGGGACCTTAGTAACCTTGTTTTGTAATGAAACCACTGCAAATTCGGCAAATACTGCTCGACCGGTAATCAAACAAACATATTACAATAAACCTTGTGTTGTTTTTAAATTAAAAAAAATGAATTATCTTTTATAATAATAAAAGATGAAGTTCAAATTTTTCTTTTCTTTATCTGTAAAACAGATTTCAAAACCAGCCAGTACAAATAACTTTTGACCACACCACTCAGATTGCTTTAAAATTTTAGTATGTCGTCAAGTTTGTCATCCTGAACAAGAATATATAAATATATAGGGCGCGGCAAGCATGTTATGCATGATGCCCTGAAAATCAAAGGGATGAAAATAAATGTAAGCAAAACAAAAGTAATGGTTTTTGAAAGGGAAGAAAGCATGACAAACTGTGGAGTTTCGATTGAGGGAGAAAGAGTGGAACAAGTACATGAATTTGTGTACTTGGGTTCAAAGTTTACGAGAGATGGAAAGTATGACAGTGACATTGAGCGAAGGGTATTGGCAGGAAAACAAATGAATGGGGCACTGTATAACTTTATGAATAGCCAGAAAGTGTCAAAAAAAAGCACGTCTGGCTGTGCATAGAGGTGTGTTGGTTCCTACACTTATCAGTATGGTAGTGAATGTTGGGTTTGGCAAAAGAAGCATGAAAATAGGATTAATGCTGCGGAGATGAGTAGCCTGAGAAGTATAGCCGGAGTGACTCGGTTGGGTAAAGTAAAGAATAGTGAGATAAGAGAACGCTGTGATGTAAAAGAAGATGTGGTTACAAAGATAGATAAAGAAATGCTTAGAATGTTTGGACATGTAGAAAGGATAGATGAAGAAAGATTGACGAAACAAATTTATAAGGCGAGTGTGAATGGACTAGTCGGTAGAAAATATCTCGATCAGATCAACATTGTTTTGAAGAAAGGCCAGGTCAAGAGTACCAACAACCGATGAGCATGTATGAGAGCACTGATGAAAGTAGAGGAAGCAAAAGATGTGTACAAGAACCGTAGCAAGTGGAAGAAGCTTTTTTTGTATACTATTTATTTGTCCACACAACTCCGTAATGGAAATCCCTTGTAAAATAAGGAGTTTGTTTTGAATAAATCACCAACTAATTGATAGACGAAACACACCGTAGAGATCATCGCTAGATAATGCTCTAAATTAGAAAAAAAATAAATTACAGAACCAACAAAAAAAAACTAATTTTATCACGGTGACTGTTGCTTCATTCAAGTCAGTAATGTTATCGTTATTATTTTGAACTCTTTTGTAGTTAGTTGTAATTTTGTTTTAATACAAATTGGTTTTTGTTTTAGTTTTGGCGTTTTATTTGTTCCTTTCCTCGATTTGTTTTTTATTATCGCATCTTCTGATCGAATGATTGTTGCAACGCCTATAAAAGTGACAAATTCTGCATGAAACCACGAACTAAAAAGTGGTTTTACAATCACGAATTAAGCCACATACATGAACGCATCAATCTTGTCCATTGTTACTTCATTTATAGTTGGTTTCGACCCTGCTATTGTATTAAATTTTTTTCCCGAACCAAATATAGAATATTTATGTCTCTTCTAGCAACCGCGCGCTGTTGTAACTTATTTGGTCCACATTAGTCACGTACTTGCGATAAACTCCAGCAAGATTATTATTTATTCAAGTACAATTTTAGATTAGATAACCGATTCTAGGTATGCATATGTATGCACTTATAGGGTGGTTCGAACGTATTCGATCCACGTTTGAAATAAATATAGACTACTGCCTGCTCCGGTTAAAGCAGCTGTGTAGGGATGTAATGGTGTGTATGGGCAGAGTTCTTGGTGTCGACCTGGTAAAAGAAAACTCATCAAAATATCGTTGGTGAGACTGCAAAACCGCGTAAGGGCGATTTTAGTGAGTTGTTGCTGTGAGCTTCGACGTGATGGATCGAATGTTAGCAATTGTTCTACGTAGGCGCCGTTCTATTTGTTCATTTTTTTCCATATCATCAAATTTGGGCTCTAACGAACGGCATACTTCTTTCCTTTGGCTGTCTTTTAAATTCCTGTCCTTATATTCGTCACATCTTTTATCCCACAAACACTTCTTACTTTCCACCGATTCAATCAAATCAATTATTTCGAAAGTAAATTTCCTCTTCGGTGACATATTTTTGATTCAAAACTAACGCGTGAGTGCTACCAGGAGCCAATAAACATTCTGAACATACTGGCGCCAAATCTCAATTTTTGCAGTCTCACCGACGATATGCGAAATTATTTGTAAAATAGAAATGATGTAACAGCGCCTCTAGATCGCCTACTCCAATTGGAGGAGTAGCAGATTTACTTGGTCACAACCTGGTGGAACACTATGGAAGACAGCTCACCGAAATATATGAAAGCATTTGTACAAGGAAAATGATGCATGTTAAAACAGTGCATCTGGATCGCAGATTTTAGTGTCCTAGATAGCGGAGCATCTTAGTGACAACCTGGTGAAAGACTAGGGAAGACAGAAGTATTTGTAAAATGAAAATGATGCATGATGAGACGCCAGATCTTCCTTATGAGGACAACAGCAGAAAATATCCTAAAAATGATCTTTTTCTCATTCTTATAATAAAGAAAATGAATAAAGAAAGCTTGTTATTTAAACGTTGTACAATATAGTATACGAATCGTCTTGTATACGTTTGAACAATGCTTCAGAAAACATATGGTAGCTTACGTGAGCAAACATTGCAAAAATTATCCGGTTAATCAAAAAAACATTGCTCTAATTAGATAAGCCAACAACACAAGACGTGCATAATAAAAATTTCTACTTTAACTGTGTTATACCAACAAAAGTAATGTTTGAACAAAATTTGTTAAATATTATGAAAGTATATAACAATTATTGCTGGCACTACTCAATGTTATTTTCATCGACAATATAGACAATTCCATAACAGTTTTTGTAACTAGATCAATATCAATAGTTTTTTCTGACATATATTAAAACTGATATACAGTATGTACATAAAGTAACGTAACTTGCTAATATTACAGGGTGCACCGTTACTTCAAAATAAATTTTTGACATAATTTTTTAAATAGTATACCCTGTATATATTTTCAGTTTTTAATAATCAATTAAATATCAAATACCTACAACCGTCAAGACCTAATAATTCTAACCTTATTTATTTTACAGTTATTGAGAAATATAATTTACGGGAACGTTTTTATTAGAAAAATAATTAACAGGAATAAATGACTCATTAATATCATTTAATTAGATGTTCAAATTGTCTTCCTACTTCTATCTGGAAGTATCCAAGTCTATAATAAAAAGCTAATGTGGTATTAAGTAATTGCTGATTTGTTATTTGACGAGCTGTTATCACTATTCTATTTCTCAGTTCATCCCGATTATCAGGTTTTGTCTTGTACACAATGTTTTTTGGATATCTTCAGAGAAAATAGTCTAAAGACGATAAATCGGAAGATCTGGCTGGCTATTCAATTGTGCCACTTCTTCCAATCCACCTGTCTTGGTGATGCATCATCCCGCTGAAACCAAATGTCATTAAAATTGTTACCAACTGCATTTCTTATTGCAGGAACTAATTGATTTCTTAACAAATCTAAATACTTTGGGCCGTTCAAATTACTTTCTACAAAGAATGGTCCAATAACAGTGGTGCCGATAATTTCTGCTCAAACATTAACTTTTAAATGCCTTTGCGTTCTATCTTTCCGCATCCATCTAGGCTTAGTATCACTGCAGTTGTGGCGATTAACTGTACCATTTAATATAAACGTGGCTTCATCGGGAAAGCCTATCTTACTTGTAAAATGAGGGTCTGCATCTACCTTTTGCATTATAGTTTCACAAAATTCCATTCTGAGGTCGAAATCATATTCAGATAATTCTTGCAATAGCGTTACTTTATTAAGTTTTAATGCTAAGCAATACGCTATCTGGCGGAATAGACTTGCATCAATATCACGTAACTAGCAAGTATGATTCATCATCATCATCATCAATGGCTTCACAACCCTGGGTGGGTTTTTGCCGACTCAATCACACGTCTCCATCTTTTTCTATCTAGCATCCGATCGGGTCCATCTTCGATATTCATGGCTTTTAGGTCCTTTGCAATATTATCTCTCCACCTGAGGCGGGGTCGACCTAATGGGCGTTTTCCCCCCGGGACCTCCTCCCACACCAGTTTTACTATTCTATCATCCGGCATTCTTTTAACGTGTCCTGCCCACTGTAGTCTCCTGGCCTTTAAGTCGTTTATTATGTTGGTATCAGTGTAGAGTTCTTTGAGTACTTGGTTGGTTTTTATTCTATATTGTCCTGTATTTTCGTCTCTATTTGGGCCGAATATTTTTCTTAGCAATTTCCTTTCAAAGACCTTAAGTCGTTCTTCGTTTGCAACCGTTAGAGTCCAGGTCTCACATCCATACATTACGACAGGCCTTATAATTGTTTTGTATATGTTCAGCTTAGTTTTCCTGGTAAGTATTCTAGATTTAATTAGGTCTTGAAGAGCAAAAAGGCATCTGTTTGCAGCCTGTATCCTGTTAATTATCTCTTCTGTGATGTCGTTGTTTTCGCTAATACTTGTACCCAGATATTTAAATTGTCTTGTCCGCTCAAAGTTGTAGTCTTCGATAGAAAAGTTTTGTCCTACTCTATCTCGGCTCCGATTTTTTCTGCTGAGGTACATATACTTGGTCTTGTCTTCGTTTATCTTGAGGCCTATCTTCTCTGCTTCATTTTCAAACTTTATGAAGGTGTCTTTGAGGTCAATCCTGCTATTGCCAATCACATCGACATCGTCTGCGAAAGCCAGGAGCAGGTTGGGTCCTCCTTTGTGAAAGATGGCAGCTGGCTTCTCAATTTTGGAGTTCCTAATTACATATTCCAATGCTATGTTAAAGAGTTGAGGTGAGAGGGCGTCCCCTTGCTTGAGACCATTATTGATATTGAAGGGGTCGGAGAGACTCTGCCCCACTCTTACTTTACATCGCGTACCCTCCATGCAAGTATGATTGCTTTTTGTTTATTTACCTGGAAGCGTGCATTTGTGTGTGAAGATTATAGTTGTTTAATAGTGACTAATAATTTGTTAAAAGTGAAAATGACCTCTGATAATCCACTCATCATCCTTTTTTTCTTTGACACCACAAACAATAACGTAGTTTGCTGTCAGAACAGTTTCACCCTCCACAATGCATCGACTACTTGGAGTAGCAGCCAGGTAAACAAAAATTAAGGACAATGATAGCAACATATCCGATCAAATATCGAAATGTTTACTAAATTGTATACTTCCGTTAGTAAACATCACACTTGGCGTCAAAAACGACAGAATGACAGCGCGGAAAAATAAAGGTTAAAATGTCAATAAGGATGAAACTTATTCTTATTAATAATGTTACAGACGAATCCCACACTAACATCATGTTCTAATAGTTTTCTGAATGGAAAATTTTTGCATAACGTCCAAGGATTTTTTATCATTAGTTACGGCCTTGGATCGGCTAGTTTTAGGGCGATTTTAAGCTGAACACACTTCTTCAAAAAGTTTCACAATTCTACAAGATACAGTTTTGGTAATTTGGTTGCGATTTGGATACGTATTCTTAAATAAGTAAGCTATCTGCGATCGTTGTAACGTCTTATCATAAGAATCATTATTCTTTTCTCTCCGGTATGCATACTTAAATTTTAAAAGTAACTAATTACAATAAACACCTTTCACTAATGACAACGAGAAATAGTTCATGACATATAAAAAATTAACGGTAGAAAAACCTACTACTTTTTTATAAATTTGATTTCAAACCACTGTAACTGTGGAACTATTAAAGGTAGAATTATGCGGTCTTGAAGGTTGTATTTGTAATTGAATAGATTATGAAAAACTGAAAATATATACAGGGTTTACCATTTATAAAATTATGGTAAGTTATTTTGTAGTAACGGTGCATCCTGTATACTTATAATCGACTTATGCAGATGGCCTGAATTACTTTTTTTTTTATTTAACTGCGAAATCTGAGCCACTAGTCTAACCCTGAATTACTTGAAAAGACTTATTTAACATTTGTTTTTGTTAAACCAACATAATTCGAAAAATTAGTAAGCTACGTTACTTTATGTACACACTGTATAATTTGTTCAGTAGTTAAAAGTAAAACGGTATAAAAAGCTATAAGTTTCAATATTATTTTTCATTTAAAAGAAAACCCACGTCTTGCTACACATTTTATAGACATAGAGTGAAGAAGAAAAAATGAGTATAGCTTCACGGGTCATTAAAAAATGCTTTATAATGTTAATGTGACGAAAAAATGAAAATATTAATCATTCAATGCTATTATTTGAAAAGAAAAATAAATTGGTAAGTTTTAATCAATGGCAAACACAAATTTCGTTGACTTGAATGGTTGAATTGGTTTTGATCAACTTTTGGCATTTCACAAATAATCCCTTAATTTTGTCTATCACGGTAACTTCACAGTCAAGCAGCCACACAATTATGCGGCAAAAGTTAGCTAACCGTTTTGCGTATTGTTACGAATTTACTGAATCCGTCTCTGGCGGCTACAACCGAATCAAGGGCGCATATCTAATGAGCATAGAAGACAATGAATAATTTGAGAGATAACCGGATCCTTCTCGTGGTTATTCGTTCAGGTATAAAAAAGGGGGAACCACGTCGAATAATGGAGAAACAGCTAGAAAGATCTGGAACTGTGATATCGGAAATATAAAAGAGAAAACGATCATAACAAGTATTTAGTATTAGCTTATGTGTTTACGAATTATTAAATGTAAATAGTTATGTAGAGTTGTAAAAGTTGTATAGCTAAGTGAATATCAAAGTGGTTACTGAAAATAGAATTTATTGTCTTGAAATAAACATTGTTTTGCTTTTGGATCGAGAGTTTTAAACGCCGAACCCAAGATAGAACTAAAAAATCGTATCAGTATTAATAAAAACAAACAATGATGATATGTCCCTCAATAAGCATGTTAATTAAAGACGAAGGTCGTGCGTGCGTGTATTTTTTGAAAGCGTTACCTGACTTTTCGCTTTTGCCAATACATGCATATTTGAGGATCGATGACTTCGTAAAAATTTATTTAATAAGTGTTTAAATGGTAATATTCGTCGACTGGCTTTGGTACTTTTTTTTAAATATTTTTCTTTCTCGCTTGCGGTCAAAAAGCACGAACGATTCCTGTTCTGGGGGCGTAAATAATACCTGACATTTACTATTAATTATTCGAGTTTAAGAAATGGTAACGCAATAACCGCATCGCGTACCTGTAAGACTATAAGCTGTTACCTACATGTTTAAGAAGTTAACTGTTCAACTAGAAGAAAACAAAATTAATAGTCCATTCATAAGCGAACAATATGCGATAGCGGATTAACAATAAGGTGTCAATAATTGATTTTCACTCAATAACAACCCACTGGCAATCAGTTTTTCTTACGTAACTGTCTTAAAACAATAACTCGTTGCATCGTGATGTTAAGTTCCAGCCATAGGCGGTGCCAAATGTTCCACTTCACCCGTTTTAATATTTTCGTTGACTACGAGAGCGGTTTGATAAGTCAGTGACTTTTTGAATAAAACAAAAAATTTTTCGCAAATAAACATTTTATTTTTCTACATAATCACCTTTTAGCTCGATACATTTAGTCCAGCGTTTTTCTAATTTTTTTATTCCCTCCAAATAATAGGTTTTTTCAAAGCTCTCAAAATACGCGTTTTTTATTCGATTTAAATCTCTTACCGCACAGCCATTTCTTTAAGTTTGGAAACAGAAAATAGTCGCAGGGGGCTAAATCTGGAGAATATGCTGGATGAGGTATCAGTTCATATCCCAATTCGTGGATTTTGGCCATCGTGACTAGACAAGTTTTGATTGTTCCTTGGTCTCTGGCGTGTTGTGATGGATCCATGTTTCATCCACAGTAACAAAACGGCGCTATAAAATTCGTACGGATTACGGCTGAACATCGCTAAACACTCTTTTAAAGTGGTCACACGATTGCGCTTATGGTCGAGTGTGAGCAATCGCGGCACCCATCTTGCAGAGTTTTTTCATGTCCAAATATTCGTGTAAAATATGATGTACCCGTTCAGTTAAGATACCTACAACATGAGCCAACTCACGCACTTTCCTTCTTCGATCATCCAATATCATTTCATGAATTTTATCGACGATTTCCGGCGTGATCACTTCTTTTGGGCGACCTGGACGTTCGGCGTCACTAGTGCTAGTACGACCACAACGGAACTCTGTAAACCACTTTTTAACCATTGAAATTGATGGTGCCAAGTCCCCGTAGTATTTATCAAGTCTTTCCTTAGTTTCGTGATGGATTTTTTACGTAAAAAGTAATGCTTAATCAGCACACGAAATTCACTTTTTTCCATTTTCGTAAAAATTCACGAGGTTGTCTGCTTTGAACGGCTATCAAACACCAACTGCACGACGTAGCTTGCTCAAAATTAGAAAGTTGCCCACTGATAGATTATAGTTGACGGCAGAACTGTTACATTTGGAGTAACTGCGCGGGAAATTCAAAAAGTCACTAACTTATCAAATTGCCCTCGTATGTCGAGTAGCTTTACTTCCAAGCTGTGTCATACTAAACCACGAGGGGCACTGAACTTACCACTAAGTACCAAACTAATAACTATTTGTAAAGGAACTGCAAGTAACCACACTGGTTAAAATATGAAACATCATCCAAAACAGTGAACAATAAACTATTATTCACCGCACAATTTATCAAACTTTCCAGCGCCTCGCCAGGGTACGTAAAACTGATAGAGCTAAGTACCAGGATACCAGGGAATACATGGCAACAAAGAGGCAGACAGGTTAGTAAGACCCGAAGAGATTTCCAACTATGTACTGACTCATCACGATATCTCTGGAACCATAAGGCCTAGAGACTTGAAATTTGGTAGAAATATTCCTGTCGCCGAGTAGAGATCGGCTGATAACGGATTTTACAAAATTATTCCCCAAAGAGAATTTTAGGGGCGTTAATGATAAAAAATGAAAATTTTTACTACATCTCCTACAGACCTGAAATTTGGTAGCAACCTTTCTTTTGTAATGTTAAGACCAGATAAGAACGAATTTTACAAAATGTCACCCCTAAAAGGGATTGCGGGGTGTAAATAATAAAAAATAGAAATTTTCAACTGTAGCTAAAAAACGGCTAAAAAGATTTTGATGTAATTTTTAAGCAATCTTTAGATTAGCCCGAAGGGTAATCGTAATCAGCAATTGACAATCCGACTAACTGGCTTCTTGGTTCCCCCAGGGTCCCATTTCTTGCCAGTTCATTGGCTACATCATGGCCACGCGACTGTCAGTGAGAATGTCAATCTCACTGTTGGTCACTCTGTTTTCTGTCGGGTGCGTGGCACGCCTGAGTATGGCATAGACCTCAGTCTGGAAGACCGAGGCGTATTTCCCTAGTTTTTTGCTTTTTCTGTGGTTGCACGATGCTCCAAACACACCTGCCCCGTAGTGTCCCTGGTACCCTGATCCGTCAGTGTACCATCGTTTCACTCCTGCGCTGGTCAATGGTGTTTTCTTCAACCAGTCTTCTCTGGTTGGTATTTTTGTTTCATAGTTTTTTTCTATCAAGGTTTTTTTCGGAATCTTGTCCGATTTTATTGTGAAGGGGTGTTTGCGGAGGGCCTCGATCTTGGTGTGACCAATCCCGTCGCTCCTCCACTCACCCTGACACTTGCAGTGTTCCTGTCCCGATCCTTGATGAGGAGATCCAAAGGTGGTACGTTGAGGGCTATTTTTATTCGCTCTGTGAAGGCGGTGCTCATTGCCCCCATTGCAGCCCTCAAGAATTTTACTTGCAGGCTTCTCAACGGGTTCACAGTCCCGGATGAAATATAAAAACTATTAAAAAGGCTGTGTGTTTTAATCAGTAATGCAGAAAAATATTTTTTATGTTACAGTTTCAGTTTAACTATTGTACTGTAACTTTTCATATTTAAGTAATCTATTTATCAAATATTTGAGCATTCTCTTTCTAGTATTTAAGAATTTGCACGACTTTCTTTTCGAAATAGCAGGATTTAACATTCACACTTAAAGGTTGTACAATAATTGAAAATGAGTATAAAATAAATACGAATAAATAAAACACAGCTGGCTCATTAATAAGAGAAAATAGTTTGTTTGGATGTGGCCAAAATTTAAGTTTCAGTGTTATTATGCGAACACGGTACGAACCGGCGAACCACTTTTCGGTTTCGCGAGATTAATTTCGTATTTCCCACTATTTTTTTTTAGAAAGAATCAATCTTTTTATACCTGTCTGTAAAGTGGATGTTTGTATCTTAAAAACAAAAGGCAGCTGCGCTACTGGCGTACCGATTTAGATGCCCGGTCGGTAGAAGTCGGACAAACTGATTATGAGTGACAAACTGATGGAGGAAGCGTACGATGTCAAACACCCACGGTACCAATGCACGTCAGGAGCAAGTACCCCGAATTTGGAGGTACCGGTCTATTGGTGCTGGTTGTCGTGATTTATCGCCCGAAAAACAATCGACGGACGTTAGACCCACGGTACTGCGATTTAACAGTGCCGACCATTCAAAACCGTATAAGAAATTTAAATATACTAATATATGTATTTTTTTATTTCGATCTCAACGCATCTAGTGTTTTTTTAACATATGTAAAACAACAGGAAAATAAAAACAACAGGATGTCCCGCTTATTGGCTGAAAACTCGTGTGGCCCGCATAATTCAGTAATATAAAAAATTGTATTTTTTGTCAAAAGATATTTATTAAATGAGATATAATTTTGTACAAAAGAAAAACTTCATTAAAATACAATGTTATTAGAATAAAAATTATACAACTTTTATCTAATAGTCTCCATCATACAGTGATCTATACTGACCAAAAATCTCTGATTCCGCTTATTTCTTGGAAGACATACTTCGTTTGTAATTACTCATCATCATCATCGTATAAAAGGCGTACCGCCTGTTCAGTTCCAATTTTTCTGCAGCACTTCCTGTGAAGTTGATTGCCAACTGTCACGCCATCTCTTTGGTGGTCGTCCAATAGGTCTTCTTCCGTATGGGCTGTTGTTACGTACTATTTTGGCTAGTCTGTCGTTAGCCATTCTGTTTTCATGCAGGTTCCATTCCCTTCTTCTTTTTCTTCTTATGTCTATGTTTCTCTGTCTGTCGTTCAATGTATATCCCGGTATTGTTCTTAGGGTTTTTATCTCGGTTGTTCTTAATATCCTTTTTGTTATTGATGTTTCCGCTCTTGTCTCTGCTCTGTATGTCATAATAGGTCGCACGCATATTTTGTAGATTCTGTACTTGCATCCTGTACCGAGGTATTTATTTTTTCATATTGTATGTTTAAGATGTTCCGATATTTTGGCTGCTTTGTTTGTTTGTCTTCTCATGCTTGTTATCTGGCATCCTAGGTACTCGAACGACATAGTTTGGTCGACGATGATATCTTTTATTACAAGCTTACAGCGCAGAGGTTCCCTAGCTATGGTCATGCATTTGGTCTTTGTTTTAGAGATCTCCATGTTCAATTTCTTTGCGTGTTTTGTAAAACGCGTGTTACATTTTTTGACTACGTCTTCTGTTTCTGCGATGAGTACGGCGTCATCGGCATAGCATAATATGTCAAGTTTATGTGTGCCCATGCGATATCCCAATCCCAATTACTCGTACTTTTTTAATTGATGGTTTGGAATTTTTGGTAAAACGTGAAGTTTTTTTGTTACACCTTAATTAGATCCATTATTTCCTAATTTTAATTGATGGTACATATTTTTAATATAATGTTTAAGTAGAGGGTGACATCTACATAAAAATGCCTTTTTTTGTTGTTGCACATCCTCGTTCTCCTAAATTCTTCTCACTCTCAAAATAAACTTGGCATTTTGAATGCCTAGTCTTCGCTGGTCGGCTAAGGACTAAGAGTTTCCTCCGAAATTTCGTTTGGTATTATGTCGGTTGTGCTCAGATGTTGTGGTTTCGCTTGTTTTTTAATTATGGTTTTCCATGTAGATGGTAAGTGCAAAGCATCGTCTCTTTTATTGAGGTATATATATATATATATATATATATATATATATATATAATTTTAAAAAATTCTTAAATCCAAGTAATTTATTAATCGAGATTTGTTTGAAATTATTTAACTTTTCATAGATTTTACTACTTTTTTTTAATCTTTTTAAGGGTTCCTGTTTGCAATATAATATGCTGCGCAAAATGTAAGTATTTTATGATTGAATTTTAGGTCGTTAAATAAATTTTTTTTTAGCTGTTGTCGTGGAAAAATGTTTTATTTAAACATGACCACAAAAAATTTCTGTAAAAATATAATGACTACAGCTAATTTTAAACCTGACGTACCAAAGTTTACGAATTTTAATAACACGTAACTCAAGGTAAAACAAATAAAAATAAATATATTTTTTTAAAATTGTACTATTGGAGAGTTGCCCATTTTCAAAATCTTCAATCTTCTTTGTTACTTTGGTATGGCATATGATGAAAAATTATTTGAAAATAAATTAACCCCTTATGGTAAAGTACAACTGTATAGTATATTGTAACCGAAACTAACAATAGCATATCAACATCACGACGTCGAAATTTATGTGTAATTTTTCCTTACTTCGCCCACCCACGACCGACAGAATCGATTTTCTCTCTCGTTTTTTTCCTATTTCGGTCAAAATGTCCACCTTTGTACCGTGCTTTTTTATCTAAACAACTGTGAGCGTTATCTATTTTGTGCTGTGTTTTTTCCTCTTAATCTCCAACCTCACACGTTTTTTTTATAGTCAGTGGGCCGAGTCGATAAAAATATCTTCTTCTTCCAACACTATTTTAGGCGAGTCGCCTGTTCTAACTTCGTTACCATACCAGCTCCATAAAACTGGCGGTGCCAAATGGGCGGAACTTTAAATAAAAAGTTACTACATTCGTTGCTAATTGGTTGCCAAAGAATCGAATTTGTTGCTCGAACCGATCCCGAAAAATCGCCAACGATGCTAACTTTACGTTAAGCAGGCGAAGACAACAAATATCAAACGATCTAAAAAACTGAATGGACCAAAATTTGTTGCTGAAAAACCATAATAAAAAAAAAAATTTGTTTTTTTTAAATTTACACCGAACATGCTTAACTTAAATCGCGATTTCTACCTAATAAATAAAATTTTGTTGCTCATCGCAGAAAAGATTATTAAGGTCCCTAGAGTATTGGAAGTAATGAATACCTCGGACATATTATAAGGAAGCAAATATCACCTTTTAAAGTCCTTTCTCCAAGGGAAAGTTTATGGCAGAAGACCACCAGGAAGAAGGAGAATATCATGGCTTAAAAACTTAAGAACATAGTTATCAAAAACTACTAACGAACTATTTAAAGCAGCCGTGAAAAAGTCATCATATCCAGGATGATCGCCAATATTCGAAACAAATAAGCATTTGAAGAAGAAAAAATACAAAAAAAAACTGCTAGTAGAAATGAATTACCATCAATGAAGGGCACTCCTAAAATTTGGTACAGTTGTGAAGGTGCACACGACGAGCGCATCCGGCTCTACCTAAAACTGGGAAATCTTAAATTCGCAAACGAATACTGAAAACAATTAAAATTAAATTACTTTCGATGACATTATTTTCATAGAAACGGCTCATTAAATCCAAAAAAAAATGGAAGTATCTGATGTCTCGCATGCAAATTGTATTAAATAAATTTTCCGTAATGACAAGAGATTCCTTTTTTAAAAGAATTGTCACTCACCTGTCGTCGCCTATATTGTGACGATGTTAGTGTGCACTTAAATTTAAATAAATGTTAAATCAATCAACCATTATCCTCTATACTTCGCGACCTAATTGCTGAGAAATCTGGAGTTACAGTAATAGAATATAATTATTGAAATGAGTATTACGACATTATTAATACAATGTTTTTGTTATCTTGCCGCTTTTCAAAGGTAAAGATTCGCAGCAGGACTGTAAGAACTACCGAGGTATTAGTTTACTCAGCATAGTCGGAAAACTGTATGCAAAGATAAAGATTAAAAGAGTAACGAATAAAACTGAGATGATATGATGTGCAAGCAGGATTTAGAAAAGGAAGGAGATGTATGGATCAGGTCTTTTCATTACGAGGTATAGTCGAAAAATTCTCGACTAGCAGTCAGAAGATCTATTGCGCTTTTATAGACTTGAAAAAGGCCTATGACAGAGTTGTGAGGAGTAAATTGTGGTCGACAATGTCTATGTAAGAGGTGAACGGTAATTTAATTCGAGAACTGAAATCACTTTACGAGGATTCCACTGTTTGTGTCAGGATAAACGGAGCTTGCACGGACTGGTGTGAGACAGGGACGTGTGGCTTCATCATGGCTGTTAAACTTATACATAGACGATTGATTAAAAGATTTGAAAGAGAGTGCGTATGGATTTAAAATGAATGATTTGATCGTTAAATGCCTTCTTTACGCCGATGATAAAAGTTCACGAAAAAACTTATCAAAAACGTTTTTTTTTACTTTAAAACTAAAAAAAAAATTAATCGAACCATTCATATTTTTTATAATCTTTTTTTTTTTGGGAATGTTAATTGTTCGATGTTTTTACATTAAAAATGTGGTGGACCCCACTTTCAAATAATCACCGTTTATCAAACAAACCTCGTGTGTGATTAGAAAAAATCGAACGGCCCTCGTATTTTAATTCCCAAAAAAAATTCGGGTATCTTTAAAACTCGACAAAGAGGTCACGGTCTCGACGTAGATAACACATAATATTTACCTTCGACTTGGACTACAAGCGTGTCCCCAAACATTATTGTTTGGCCATCCCACGCGCCAAGTTGTAAGAAAATCGACAGCTGGTGTTTCAAAGAAGTCGCTGTACAGGTATATATAATGTGTAACATATGGTCACATTTAAAAACAAATATCTACGAAGTACGGTATAATTTTATCTTAAGGATTGAGAAATCCCGTCCGTAACCCTCCAGGGGGTGGTCACTGCGAAAATTGGGGGTACGGCAGTGCCCCCGCCAAGTCGAGCAAAAAAGCGACGTTGCCGTACCATCCTTTTCGAAGCAGTTCAGGCTATTTTCGTCCCCCAATAACTTCGTTGTGAATAAAGCCAGAAGCCTGAATTTTCAGTAACCAAGCAGGCATCGTATCAACACTTCTTTTTAGTCGTCGAGAACGACGTGTAGTGATCACAAGTTAATGTCAGGTGTTATTACTCAGAACTCTTCTTACAGTCTCTCGCCATCTCCCACGGTCAGCAGCAGTTCTAATGGCTTCCACTAGTGGACGCTCGGTTACTTTTGATACAATGTCTGTCCATCTAGATGGGGAGCGTCCGCGTTTCCTTTTGCCAAGGGGTTTGCCCTGGACAATCAGTCTCTCAATGTGGTCGTGACGAGTTATATGTTCGAAGAAGTTCAGTATTCGCGCTGATGTCAAACTACTGAGACGGTTTGATGGTCCAAACTCGTTCAGCCCTGACACATTGGTGCGATGTGTCGTCCACGGTATTCGTAGCATTCTTCGCCATACCCACATATCCAACACGGTATATTTCAAATTTCATTCAATTTGAACCAGTAGTTTAAGAATTATAACTAGTCAAAGTTTCTTAATTTTGTTACTCACATACATACATACATAAAGTCACGCCTTTTTCCCATAGGGGTAGGCAGAGACCACTTCCTTCTACTTCCGCTACGGTTCTTACACACATTTTTTTTGCTTCCTCTACTTTCATCAGGGCTTCATACATGCTCGTCAGTTGTTGGCACTCTTGACCTGGCCTTTCTTCAAAACAATGTTGATCTGATCGAGATAAACGTTCGCCGAGGTCGACCTCGGCTATTCATAAAGTCACTCACTGACCGATCATTATAACTCTAATGCACTTCTAGCAGACATAGAAGCTTCAAACTTAGAATATAATGAGTGTTTAGTGTATTAATCAAGCAAAAACTAAAATATTTTGCAATTTCCGTCCAGTTTTCTAGATAAACCAACTGCATAAGTAACTTTGTAATCCCATATAAATATATGAGATTACAAATTTGCATTTGCAGTGAATGAATCAGTGTACCTGTACATGTATAATAAAGGAAAAAAGTGGGACTATCTACCAAACGAAATGAGATGCCATGAAAAACATAACTTGTAAAAAACACCAAGTCTCGCAACTCAGTTCTTCTACCGTAAAAAGTTGTGAGATCCATGCAATACCAAGTCGGTTAATTTATTCAGTCCCTTAAGGGTCCTTCGTCTTAAGTTATTACGTAATTAGCTAACCTAACAACATCTTATAGTGACGATATCTTTTATGTTTTAAATAAATAGATTTACTTTTACACGGCTGCTTCGGAATGGAACAAGCTTCCAAAATCAGTTTTTCCAGAGAACTATGACCTGCAACTTTTCAAAAAGCGGGTCCACACGATAGGTCTTTTTTGTTTTTAGTAAAAAAAAAATATATAATTACTTAACTTCAATACAACGATTATGGTTAAAAATCTAAGAAACGTTAAAAATGTTTCTAATAAGAGTCAACGGTACCTGACATTTTGAAATATTTAGAATGAATTTATGGCATGTAACTGAAATCTTAAGAGCACTTAACTTGGTTCCCTTAAATTTTACCTGACTTTAGCGGCATATAATTCGACTCTATTGCTAATGTTATTAGGGGTTCAAATATTTCACGCCCTATAGTACTTAATGGTTGAGAAATCTGTCGCACAGATTTTTGAGTTGATTCGAGCCACTAAAGTGGATAATTTTTTTCCTAAAAATATTTTTGTCTGTTGAGTCTCCATAAACAGTGTGTTTCAAAAAAAGGTGACCCCGTCTCTAGGATAGGTAAAAGACTGAAAAATAATTGGGGTTTGCTTAGTAAAAAATTTTCGTAACGCCATCCGTATTCAAGATAAAGGGCGTTGAAGAAACAATATTTGGTTATTACTTCATAATTTTTAAATCAAAATATTTCGAAAACGGTACACAGTATCGGGTTTTATCGAAAGTACCTTTTTGGTGTAAAATTAAATGATGTTTAAGTTCACTTGAAATTTTAATTAATAAATCTATTTTTAAAAAAGTTATGTTCACCCTTTTTTCAAACACCCTGTATGCCCAAAGAATATGTTCCTAGGATTTTAGTAGTATGAAATAAACATTTGTTCGTCTAAAAGTTATTATTATTATTATTATTATTCTATAAGTTAACAACCAAGCCTGTATTGAAACAGTGAATGGAAAGCTGTATTTTTATAATTTTTGTTTGTCAGGTGACTATATTTTGCAAATAATTCGTTAGATATTCGCCTTCCTTGAATTTTAGTTACATAAAATAATTAAAAATAAATTAACAGAACTTTAAAAAGTACATTTTAATTTAAATTCTACCACTAACGTTTACTAAAAATATCGTTTTTTGTATACTTTTCTATAGTGAAGACAGACAGAAAAAATGTATTAATAGCATTTTTCCTTTGTAAAGATAGACAGATAAAGGTAACGATAATTATTTGAAGGGCTGTGCATTTCGCAGAAAAATTATCAGTACTAATAACTTAAGGACATTGATAATTGTTCGAAAATTTTTTATAAAAGATTTAGAAAGCTTGTTGCCTGGAATCAGACCGACGCCGTAGGCATTTCTATTTGATTTCTACTTTAGCGAAAAATTTTCGCCGTACTCACGCCCAGGGTACCTACCCAGGAGAAAAAAACTTCCACTAAAATACATCCTCTGCTATGGTGATCTGTCAAAACAACCCGATTTGATTGGTAAAAAATTACTGGTGTGGAATTTTCACTAGTAATACCACTAGAGGTCAAATTATTTCCGGAAATTTTATAAAAATATTCACGAGCGAGAAAAAAATTTTCGGATATAAATTTGACCTCGCATGGTATTCGGTAAGAAAATTCCACACCGAATTGTGGTGGAAAATCAAATATTTTTAAAATTTATTTTTCGATTCTCAACAACGCAAATTATTTTCTTCATCAAGTCACCGGCGAAACCTTAAATGTGTGGTCGTCTTGATTGTTGAATTGCCATGGTAACCAAGTGAGACCTTAACCTCTAAATTATTATTTTACTTTTGAAACTGTCAAGTGGCATGACGCAAAAAAAGTTTCGCTTCGGTCAAGAAAGCAGAGAAAATATTCGCCAGGAGATTGAGCAGTTGACACCCGCGAATACCAGGAAATCGAAGTCAAGCGTACGGAGGCAGTTTACAAACTTTTGCGCAGAAAAATCGTATAATTTCAATAGAGCGGATATACCTGTGGAAGAATTGGCGCTTATTCTCGAAGACTATAGGTTCAACATGCGAAAAAAGAACTCGGAAGACTACAAGGAGAGTGTTATCAAAGTTTTATGGAATTCCACAGCCAAACAGTTGCAGGAGCTACAAATGGATCCAACCAAGAGAAAGGAAAGTTCATCTGCACTATCAGCAGACGAGCTGAGAAAAATTATTGAGTTTTGGGACGAAAAAAACTGCAGAAAAAAATTTCCACGTTGCTGGTCATGAATTGGCCTGGAGGGGAAATGAAGGAGCGGCAGCTCAACTTAAATTTTTTATGGAGGAAATTAACAATAGAGGGGAATCAATAAAAATGGTCTTTTATTGTAAACGTCAAAAATTTCCAGTACAATTCGCTGTTGGGTATCGAACGAGAAGAAATGTTCCACTAAAATACCTCCGTTGCCGTGGTGATCTGTCAAAATAACGTATTTTGATTGGTTCAAAATTGCAAGTGTGGAATTTTCACAATAATTTATATTGACCGTCTGTAGATCATATTGAAAGATTGCGCAATTTTTTTTTTTTTATGTTCTGGTTCCCACGAAAAGGGATATCCTGTAATGTAAAGAGAACATCGTGGGAACCAAGGGAAAGAAGGTAGGAGTTGGTGTTCCTCTTAAATTTCTGGAGGTTGTATGCCTCGGGGAACACCTCCCTAGGCAATGAGTTCCAAAGCCTCGCAATTCGTTGGATGAATGAGTCTTTGGAAAGTGATGTTCTGCAGGTCTCCAAAGTGACCACGAAGGGGTGTGAAGACTGAACTTGACGGGTTAATCTCGAAAAGACTGCCAAAGGAGGAACGATTGTTGATATTTCAGAAGAGCATCGCCCATGAAAATATCTATAAAATAGAGACAAATCGCCAACTTTTCTACGGTGTTCCAGACAAGTGAGCGAGTTTGCAAGCGAGGCATCACCGACGAGACGAATTGCCCTTTTTTGGACAGAATCCAATAGCTTCAGGATATGTTTAGGTGCCGCACTCCAAATATGGGAACAGTATTCCAGTACAGGTCGGATCTGTGCCTTATAGATCATAAGCAGCTGACTGGAGGTGAAATAGCTCTTGGCACGAAACAAAAAACCAAGTTTTTGGGATGCACTTTTGGCAATGGACCTCACGTGATTTTCCCAGGAAAGGTTATTGCTGATAGAAATACCAAGCATCGATATGGATGACTTCAGTGGTATGGTTACTCCTGACAAAGTTATGTTAGGCACAGTGAGATCGGCTTTTCTAGGGAAAAGACATGCTTGTGTTTTGTTTGCATTGAATTCTACCAAGTTATTGGATCCCCATTCGAGAATTGTTGCTAAGTTCATATTTATATTGTTAACATTTCTTCCTCGTTCAATTCTGGTTTCGCGGGTTGATATAGGGGCCCTGGAAGAGAAAGCGGTATGGAGGGTACTATCATCGGCAAAGCTGTGTACGGGACATGAAGTTGCTTTCAACAGGTCGTTGATGTGAAGTAAAAATAGTGTTGGTGCTAGAATGGATCCTTGCGGAACAACAGCATTTATGAGTAGAGTGTCAGATGAAACTCCATCGACCACTACATGGAGAGACCTGTTTGAGAGAAAACTAGCAAGCAGAGAACACAGCTGAGGGGGCAAGCCATAAGATGGAAGCTTGGCGAGGAGTACCTGGTGCCAAACTCGATCGAACGCCTTGGAGATATCTAATGCCACAGTTAAAGTTTCTCCATATATTCTCAATATATTGAGTCAAGAGTTTTCATTTTATTGTGCAATCTGATAAAGACTGTTTTACCTGTGACTAATATTGATTCAGTTCAGCCATTTTTTTATCCCCTAAAAATACAATGATCACGCAAGTTCCAGTTTTATTTTATTCCTTACGAAGTAACAGCTACGAACTAAATTTATTGGGGAATAATATTACATCGTGTGGAACGTCTTGAGCATTGTAATTAATGATTCAAATATTGTGCGTCAGGGGGCTGCTTTGTTGGACTTGAAAACACAACAGAAACCGACGAAAAAATGCCGAAACTCTGTCATTTTCTGTATTAGAATCGAAACATACCGATACCCGATACTTACTAATCTAAGAGCACTGACTTAGAAGACACAAGACACAATGTTACACGTCCTGCTTCGTCCTAATAAGGAATATACCGCATATCCTTTATGGTGGTATTGGAACTCGGCATCCGTACGCCGGCTTTTTATTGTTGATATAAATAAACCACCGATGGGAAGAAATCGTTTTTGCTCAATGCAGAGGGCAATGATACCGCAGCGGCGGAAAAAATTCTCTCAGATTGATTGAAATTAATAAATGTATCGATTTTAAACACGTTAGCTGCCGCTCGTGCCCCGTGTTGATTCAGTAGCACTCTATGATACTTTTGGGCAAGTTTAATTCGAATAACCAGCAATCAACATGCTAGATTTAAGAGTGTAGAAGTCACCTCAGATGTTTAAATACGGGGAGAGGAAACGTTTAGTCTGAGAGACGAAAATTTTATAGATAATTGAATCGATTAGTTCAAAAGTAGCGATTAGAGAAAATCAATAAAATCCTTTTAACGTTTAAACTACTTGATATAGAAAATTGGCATGTTTACCAAAGTTTTGGATCTCATGGTTTGCTTTGTACTGTTTTAAATAGTTTTCTAGAAAGTACAATGATTTACTAATGACAGAACACGTCGTATAAATGCATTACAGATCATAAGAAGCTGATGGGAAGGGAAACGGTTCTTATCTCGAAACTAAAAACCAAGATTTTAAGAGAGGCACTTTTAGCAATAGACCTCACGTGTTTTTTCCGAGAAAAATGATAGCTGATAGTAGTACCAAGCATCGAAATGAATGACGTTACGGTTACGCCTAACATTATTTGGTATTGTAGATTGGCTTTTCTAGAGAATAGGCATACTTGGATTTTATTTGTATTAAAGTCCACTTCTTCTTAAGGTTCCATCTCCATTTAGTGAAGGTTGAAAACAATCACGGCAAAGCCTATTCGATCTTTTGCTGGTCTAAATAAGAAATGGGCATCCAGGTACGTCCAATCTCTGAGTGTTTTTTTCTCCCCACACCACGCCCTCCTTCTATTTCGCCTTCCATTATTAGTTTAAGAGATCATATTTGGTATATTTGGTTGCCGATCTTTGTTGGTGGTATGATCTATTTACGATATTCTTAAAAGCCTACGGAACACCTACATTTCAAAAGCCTCCATTTGATTCATGGTGTTTGCCTTGAATGTTCATGTTTCATAATCTTACAGAGTACACATAGCACTTCACGAATCTCAACCGGAGTATTAAATTTAGGCCTGCATTGGTTGGTAGTGGTTTTATGCTGTTAAAGGTGTGCGTGTGCTTGTTCTATCCTGGCACGAACCTCAACTTTGGGATCCAAATCTTGCGTGATCCAGCTTCCAAGGTATTTGAATTTTTGCATTACGTCAATGTTTTTTCCGTAGATTTGTATGTTGGGCTGATTTAATCGTGTCCTGCTTTATATTATAACCTTTATTTTTTCGGTGGTAATCTTTAGTCCTAGGTTGTCCCCGGCATTCGTTATTTTATTGAGCAGCCGTTGAGGGGTTCCAGGGCTATCAGCAATTATAGCATCATCATCGGCGTATCGTATGTTGTTCAAAACTCTACCGTTGATTTTAATTCCGTCAGTTGTATCTTGTAGTCCCATTTTGGAATTCTGGACAAGTCCTTTATAATTTCGATCATATTCCTAACTCGTTCGTTTCTTGTTCCAAGGGCTGGTACTGGAACTCTGGAAGAGAAAGTGGAAAGTACGCAATCCGCATGAAATTTTATCCACTGGCTTTTTATTTTTCAAAACTCATCAGATCTTCTAACCGTTTCGTATTTTGGGGTCCATTTACGCAGAAAACAAAAGTTTTTTGTGACATGTGACTGTATTTGATAATACCAGTTGTAATTGGTATCGTAGATTTTTAAAAGGCCTCTGATAGCGTTGAACATTGGGCGATATTGCAATCACTTGCAAATGCAAGAATAGACAGCAGATATTCCAGCCTCATTAAACACATACGAAAACGCTACCTTTACCATTCAGTTGAATAACATCACGAAACCTATTAAAATACAAAGAGGCATAAAGGCATAAGGAGATACGCTATCTCCAAAATTATTCACCTTGGCCTTAGAAGATGCTTTCAAGCAACTAAACTGGCAGGGTATCTCAATAAATGGGAAAAGATTATACCATCTGAGGTATGCGGATGACATTGTTTTGATATCGGAAAACAAAAAAGAGCTAGGAAAAATGTTGATGGAACTGGAGGAAAAGACAACAACGATCGGACTCCAGATGAACCTTTTAAAGACAAAAGTGCTATGTAAAGAAGACCCTCAAATAAAAATTCGAGACCAAAAAATAGAGAATGTATCGAACTATATTTAACTAGGTCATGTACTATCACTGAAAGACAAAAAATTAAACCCAAGAGATAGAAAGAAGTAGAATACTGGCTTTGGCAGCCTTTGAAAAACTGAAGAACACTCTGAAAAATAGAAAAATTCCAATACATTTAAGAAGTCGACTATATAACCAAAGTGTCCTACCAGTAATGACGTACGGCGCCCAAACATGGACCATCACGAAAAAAATCGCTAGAAACACTCAGAATGACACAGCGTGCGATGGAAAGACAAATGCTTGAACTGTCACTACTCGATAGAAGGCGAAATGAACACATTAGACGTGTAACCTAGGTTAAAAATGTTGGTGAGCTTAAATGGAGTTTTGCAGGTCATGTGGCCAGAATTCTGGAGAGACGATGGACAAAAAACTTGCTACAGTGGAGACCCTACCAGGGGACGCCCGCCAATGCGCTGGACAGACGATATAAAACTCAGGGTAGGTTTGGCATGGATGAGGGAAGCACGGAAGAACCGAAATAGAAGAAAAAAAATTGGTATCGATAGTTTCATCTTTTTTCCAAAAAGTTATTTACGGAGACACGCGTCCCGCAGTTGGAAAACGAATAGACTGCACGATCGGAGCATGATCGGAGTCGGTTGGTAGTGGGATCTTCCACACTCGTCCGACTGTATGATCGGAGTCGGATCGAAAGGGTGCAAGATAGGTGTGTCTCCCAGTCATAATTCTGCATAAATATTAGATAATTTTGTCATTTTTTTTTCCTTTACTAACATTCAAAATTTAAATTACTTTTATAGCAAGGGCTGTGTCTACTCAACCTTCGTCTATAAGCTAAAAATTATAAAATCCTAAAAAGTTGCCATTTGTTGGTGTAGAAAATAGAATCCCGGGGAGGCATCGTAAGGTGAAATGATTTAACTTCCTTATTCATTTCTAAGGTAATATACGTTTTGAGATAGTCAGTAATGCTTGTGAACTAAAATGTAAAATGTATCCAAAGCGACCTGTGAAAACTTTAATACTCTTAGAATATTATGTCTCTCTCTCACTCACTCTTACATCGAATTTACTGTTTCGTGGAAACAAGAAACGTTATTGGAATTTTAAAACAAATATGTAACAGACATACCTTGAGATAATAAATTAATTTTGAAATTATTTCCGCCCGAGTCAGTGAAATATATTTACGTGAAAATGTAAAAAAATAATTTATAATTATCGGTACGCAACAATTTACGTAAGCAATATTGCAAACGTAGTATTTAATTAATTGTCTATACGAGGCGTTTCAAATAATACTACAATAACTGCTACTTTTTTTCAATTACCAAAATTTTTGAAAAACGCGGTTTTCAAGAAAAATGGCGTTGAAGAAAAAAAATGTATACACATTTATTACGATTTTGCCGAAACTACTGGAAACATTGTAATGAAAATTTATACGAATATATTTTAGATGCTTATACATCATATGAATTTGTTTTTATATCTAACTCTCATAGAGGGCGCTAGTTACACGATTCGTACCAAGTAGTATTGAACATAACTTTTTTTAAGGTTAGATTTATTAATCAAAATTTCAAGTAAACTCAAACATAACTCAATTTTACACCAAAAAGGTACTCTTGGTACAGCTTGATACTGTGTACCGTTTTCGGAATATTTTGATTTGAAAATTATGAAGTAATAACCAAATTTTTTTCTTCAACGCCCTTTATCTTGAATACGTATGGCGTTACGAACATTTTTTACTAAGCAAACCCCAATTATTTTGTAGTTTTCTACCTATCCAAGAGACAGGGTCACCTTTTTTTGAATGAATGAAGAAGTACTTTTGTATATAGAGTGTATATTTAAAAAAAAAGTGGTCTGCGGACAGACCACATGGCCTTTTAATTTTAAACATGTTTTTCGTTTAAATTTAGCCTTTTACATTTAAATGTTATATCTTTATTTGTAACACTTTCTGTTACCTGACTAACTACCAGATAACGAAAGTTGAAAGCGCTTTGCAATAATTTTTTTTTAAATATACACTTTCTATACAAAAGTACTTCTTCATTCATTCTAGAAAAGTGTATTCAGCTTTACACGTTCACTCTTTTTTTGAAACACCCTGTACAAAAAATCTCAACTAATTTTCCTGAAAACAAGACGAAGGACATTCGCCGTCAACAATTTTACAAGTCATTTAACACTGACAGACAACAAACGTAATAATAATGTCAACAAAATAAACTTTGCTTACATTTAGAGGTCAATATACCCGTAAAAAAGTATACCGACTTCCAAAGATGATAATTTAAATAAAATGTAAACAAAATGTGTTTTTGATTTAACTAACGTTAATTACATGTTCAAGGTAAAATATTAAAAAATAACAAGTTATTATAGTTCTTTCATTATCTATTTCAGAACACAGTTATGTGAGGAGTAATCAATATTTAATATGTACGCACGGTACTCGTGCCAAATTTAGAAACAGAAAATAATGCTAACTACCCGTAAAAAACCCGGTATAAATCAAAGAAAGCGTCTGTTCACGTGAACTTTATTGACGTGCGTCAAAATTCACAAACTATCCAACCAATGGAAACTAACTCTGCGATTCGGAATGAATGCACCCTACGCGCTTAGAACAGTGCCATTAATTTTCTTGACAGTAATTTTATTCCTATGTTAAGAATTATTTTTTACTTTATAGTTTGATTAACTGGCTTATCTCACTCAGCTCTGGACAAACACTATTGAAAAGTTTGGTGAATCCCGTCCAATAGCCTTGGATATATCTAAAGCCTTTGACCGCGTTTGGCACCAGGCATTGTTAAGTAAATTATCTGCCTACGGTCTCCCAACCAAACTGCGCCAATGGCTCTTGACCTTCATGCAAGATCGCTCCTTACATGTAGCAGTTGACGGTATTTCTTCTGATGCGTTTAAAACTAATGCCGGGGTCCTCCAGGGTTCCATTCTGTCCCCCACCTTATTTCTTTTACACATTAACGACCTCTTGAAAACCACCACAAACCCCATTTACAGTTTCGCAGACGATAGCACACTTGTCTCAACTTTCACATCCTATCGATCACTTTCGGTGAATGATACAAATAGACTCAGGCAGGAACAGGTTGATTCTATCAATAGAGATCTTAAAGCAATCGTCGAGTGGGGAACCAACAATCTTGTTCAGTTCAACGCCCAAAAAACACAAAGTGCCACGTTTTCCAAGAAAGTGAAGTGAAGTCCTCAAATCATCCCATCACAATGTCCGGAAATACCCTTGAACTAAGTCCCTCCATCTCGATTTTGGGAGTCACGGTGTCCAATAATATGTCTTGGCATGACCATGTTGCTAACATCGCAAAGTCGGCAAGCCAGAGGCGAGGTTTTCTGTGGAAAGCCAGAAAGTTTTTTACTCCTGCTCAACTGTTGACGACGTACAAGGCTCAAATCCGTCCTCTACTGGAGTATTGCTCGCACATTTGGGGTTCAGCACCAAGGCATTCTTTTCGTCTTCTAGATTCCATTCTGAAAAGAGCCATTCGCTTGATAAACAACTCAACTCTCACAGATACCCTTCACCCTCTAGAATATAGAAGAAGAGTTGCAGACCAGTCATTGCTCTACAGATATTTCCATGGCAGATGCTCCAGAGAAATAAAAACTCCTGTACCACCATTGGCCACATTCGGCCGAAGAACTCGGCACGCTGATCAGTCTCACCCATTTACTCTCAAGATTGACACTACAAGTGAAGAAAATTATGTAGTCCCAAAAATTGTTTTTATTTTTTAAATGAATACGTATATACTTTTATGTAGATTCCATCCAAATTTTTTGCTATTATTGGCAAAGAATATTTGGAGTTTTTCGTTGCATCCAATTAAAGTTCAGTCACGGACCTGCCGTCTGCTAAATTCTTTGATGTGCCGAATTCGCGAAGCAGGAAAAATTATTGCTGACTTCAACTATGTATGGTTGAAATAAAAATTGAGCGATCGGAGAATTGTAGCATACGAGGGGTGCTGTAAAAATTCGCGCAGTGGCTACAGTGTCACCAGGCGCTTAAATACCAAAAACTTATACATCGTTTTGCACGACTTATTTGTTACATTTCTTGAATTGGCTCGTCTCCAAAAACCACCGTAACAAAACTAAAACGCTTCGGTGTCTATCGCTTCAAAAAAATTAGACCATTCGTTTTCTATTTCCAAAATAACGAGCCACATTTCTGTTTTCGTCAATAGTAATTAAATTTTTTGTTGGAGAAAACAGATATATTGAGTCTCTTAAAAAATGTCTTTGGAAAGGTTTAAAATAACGATAATAAGACGATGTCTATACGTTGATCTCCTTATCCTAAAAAACAACACTTTTTTTTATAAAAAAATATGTTTTTTCAATTTTAAAAATATCTGAACCCTCAGACAACTATAGTCGCTGTTTATGAGGCACATTTACTTCTTTGTAAGCAAATATTAATGTACCATGAAGCTACAGTTGAAGGAAGAAATGAAATAAGATCAAGCCGCTTATAGATTAGGTGATACCTATCCCGGACTACTGCTTAAAATCTCTGCACATAAACTCACGCAAAGTTCAGCTCTGTCTCCATCCCCAATTGGGAATTTGTAGAGTTCTAGTAAACGCAGTTGTGTCTGTACAACTCGTAGAATTTCATACTCCTGTATCTTCATTTAGGCTTGAAGTAATGTAAACCTATATGGTATCAATTGCAGATATTTCTGAATCCTTTGACTTGTTCTTAATATTCGATAATCATTGGGCACTTTTATTTGGATTTAGTGATTGCACAAAACATTGCGCTACGACATTTGTAGTAACAAACTTTGGCATTCGTGATATAAACAAGTATAAAAGTTTAAAAGGTGTGGCAAAACAGATTGTAGCAAGTAAAAAAGGGAATGATAAAGATGAATTTGATAGGTTATTTAACGAACACATTAAATTCCTTAAGAACAGCAAGAAGTAAAAATACTACCTCGCTTTTGAAAAAAATCGGAAACCAAGATGGTAGTGGGTGGAATGCGTTCTAAAGAGATGAAAGGAATACTTCGAAAGTTTATTTGAGAAAGAGGATACAAAAGTGCAGGTCCAACTATAAGGCAATAAGGGTGAAATTAGTACGACAGAGATTATGGAAGTGTTGAACAGTATGAAATTGGAAAAATCTGCAGGGTATGACATTGAAATGCTGAAGGCTGGACGGGACCATTCGTAATAAAGAGTAAACATTTTAAACTGGAGTAGAAAGAAGGGCTGAATTATGTTACATGTTTTTGTTTAACGGTTTAAGGTGTTTAAATTCTATAATTCGGTGCAACCCACCTGTCATATAACTGACTACTACTAGGTAAAATAAAGTCCAAGTATTTCTAGTGACATCCTGTGCATTAGTACAATAATAGGGCACTCGGAGAGTAATAATAAAATTCAAAAAACTTATTTCTCACATAAACTCATTTTAAAACCTTTGTAAAGATTATAGATAAAAGAAACCAGTGGTATGAGTATACAGCATACAACATTAACACAACATAAACTTTTTATGGTAGCATCTAGTGCGTTTTAATATAAATATATAAAATTTTTCACTAATTCAACAAAAGAGCAAGTCACTGACCTACGTCATATATCACTAGGATCTGCGCCCAAGAACTCTGTGTAATAAAAGCTTAGTGTCTTAAAATATTTTTAAACTACAGAAATCAAGTGTTAATAGAATATATTTTAGGGAGTTCTCTTTGTATTACTCCTGATCAACGGTTGACGACGTACAAGGCTCAAATCCGACCTCTACTGGAGTATTGCTCGCACATTTGGGGTTCAGCACCAAGGCATTCTCTTCGTCTTCTAGATTCCATTCAGAAAAGAGCCATTCGCTTGATAAACAGCTCAACTCTCACAGATACCCTTCACCCTCTAGAACATAGAAGAAGAGCTGCACACCAGTCATTGCTCTACAGATATTTCCATGGCAGATGCTCCAGAGAAATAAAAACTCTTGTACCACCATTGGCCACATTCGGCCGAAGAGCTCGGCACGCTGATCAGTCTCACCCATTTACTCTCAAGCTTGACACTACAAGGACCAATCTTTATTAAGAATCCTTCTTTTACAGGGCTGCTACGGAATGAAATAAGCTTCCAAAATCAGTTTTTCCAGAGAACTATGACCTTCAACTTTTTAAAAAGCGTGTCCACAATCATTTCCTTTCTATAATCCCTTCCCCTTCTAATAGTCGCAGAGAGGGCCGTCCGCGGCCCACACGATAGGTCTACCCTTTTTGCGACTATTTTCTTAAAAAAAAAAAAAAAATAATACTGATGGATTTCAGTGATGTAACATAAAAATTGTACTACAATTTTTTCCTGCTGTGTCAACTAAGATTAACAAAGCTTCTGTATCAAGAGCTATTCCCAGTTGTTTCACACTCTGATCAGTATGTGTAATAGCTTATTTAAACAACAGAGAGTATATAGTAACTGAACGAATAGAATGAGGTAGCTTTTTATGTCATTCATAAAACACTTGTTCAAAATTATTTCCTGCACTTGAACTTGAATCACCCCGAGAAGAGCAATAAGAAATTTAACACTCACAAGCAGCTAATTGCCCTCGGTCAGAAATCAATTGCGCAGTTGCCGCATTGTCAAACAAGACGAGAAATTCAGCAGTAGCTCTGGTAAAAATGTACAAACTGTATTTGTAAGCATAAAAGTTTGAAACGGTGGTCAATTTTTTTGCTAGTCTACGGGAAGGCGAAGGTTTTTGTGGAATTTTTCTTCAACCAGTATCGCAATTTGGCAACGTGGTGTCGTTTGAGACGGAAAGGATTCAGGCTCGCTCTAAGAATTGCAGTTTAGTCGAGCATATGCGGCTAAAAATGAGAATCCAAAGCGGCTAAAAATAACTTCGGTTTGTCGTCAAAACATAATCATGGGCGTTCGAGTGAAGAATATTTTCTGAATTTTGAAACGATCAAATTTAAAATTGGAAGGACGCCTAACGTGATAATTTCAAGTGGTAATAAGTGGGTAGTGCCCCAATTAAAAAAGGAACAGTTTGGCCACGAATAATAGTGCAGATGAGGAATACAAAACACCAACAGAAACAAATATAGCAAGCGGGGACCAACAGAAGATGTTAAAAATAAACAAAATGGTTTAAATTAAAAAAAAATGAGATTTACCCTACAAGTAGTGGATAATGTCGCATCTTTTGGTTCCACAGTTTTAGCACCTCAAATATGAAATTTTTATTGACCAATTATATCACTTAAAAGGTAAGAAAATGGCCATAAAAAGTCAATAGGTTTGAGAAATTGGTCAGTGATAGAAAATGTTAAATGTTACAAAATTTAGCACCTTAATAAAATAAAAAAACTACAACGAAGTTTAAAAGGAAATCATTCGCCGATAATTGCTCGGCACAAAAAAATAAGTGGTCAATAAAATTTAATACATACATACATACATATAGTCACGTCTTTTTTTTCGTAAGGGTAGGCTGAGACCACTTCCGCTACACACATCTTTTGCTTCCTTTACTTTCATCAGTGCTCTTATACATGATCGTCGGTTGTTGGTACTCTTGACCTGGCCTTTCTTCAAAACAATGTTGATCTGATCGAGATATGTTCGCCGAGGTCGACCTCTACCGACTTGTCCATTCACACTCACCTTATAAATTTGTTTCATCAATCTTCCGTCATCCATCCTTTCTACGTGTCCAAACCATCTAAGCATTCCTTTATATATCATTAAAACCACATCTTTTTTTACACCACAATCATTCTCTTATCTCACTATTCTTTACTTTATCCAACCGAGTAACTCCGGCTATACTTCTCAGACTACTCATCTCCGCAGCATTAATCCTGTTTTCATGCTTCTTCTGCCAAACCAACATTCACTACCATACATAAGTGTAGGAACCAACACTCCTCTATGCACAGCCATACGAGCCTTTTTTGACACTTCTGGTTGTTCATAAAGCTATGCAGTACCTCATTTATTTGTTTTTTAGCCAACACCCTTCGCTCAATGTCACTGTCATACTTTCTATCTCTCGTAAACTTTCAACCCAAGTATACACTCATTTACTTGTCCGCTGTTTCTACCTTAATTAGAACTTCACAGTTTGTTATGCTTTCTTCTCTTTTAAAAACCATTACTTTCGTTTTGCTTACATTTATTTTCATCCCTTTGATGGCATCATGCATAACATTAACCATCGCCTGCAACTCCTCTTTATGACTTGATCATCGGCGTAAAAAAAGGATTTGACGATCAAATCATTCATTTTCGATCCATACGCACTCTCTTTCAAATCTTTTAAACAATCGTCTATGCATAATTAAACATCCATGCCGAAGCCACACATCCCTGTCTCACACCTTTTTCAATGTTAAACCAGTCCCTATAAAATTTAATAACAACAATAAATATGACTGATTTGCTATCAAACATAACTGGTGTTTTTTTTATTTTTTTGGGGATATAATTTGCGAAAGAATTTGAAAAACTTTAACCCTAGATAAAAAATTTCTCCTTCTAACTAATTTATCAAACCAATCGACTTTTTGTAACCATTTTCTGTGCGAAGATCGCGTAGCTGCACTTTGGACACACAAATTAAAAGCATAGCCATCAGGAAACCATAAATGGTACATTCGAAGAAAGAAATGTGTAATTTTGGAGAGACAGTACCACGTTTATTAGTGTTTTGTTTAGGTTTTCCACACATATACCCTTCATTCATCGAACAAAATATGTCAAATACCATTGTATTCACACAACCACAAAACCACCAACGACATCTTTCAAATCATTTTGCTGTATTAGCATCATGTGACACTTGAACCGTTTAAAACTAGAGATTTTTCCACAGTCCAGTAATTTTTGTCTATAAATTTGCTTGCATTGTACTAATCTAAATTAAGAAAGCATTGCACTCTTTTTCCATTACTTCTAATCATAATAATAGATAATACGACATAATTTTACAGATCAAAGCGACCACTGCTATTGCAGTGCCCTCTATATCTATGAACAAGGAGGAACGATGAAAGTTTACTGTCAAGGAAAATGATCTAATTTTGTGCAAACTTAGTGGAATATTTATTTTGAACCCTCAATTTATTAGATTAATGTTTTTATGACTGAAAAAAGGAGTAAAAATATTAATTTAAGACTATAAGCAAATATCAGTCATTAAGAAAGCTCTTGTAATAGCCAATTACAGTTGTAAGTAGTTTGGTTGTGCGAGAAGTATACCCGTTCACAATTAGTGCTTTACTAAATTTACTTTGCCAGCTGTCTTGATGTGGCTACTCACTATAGAGTAGTCTATACTAGAAGAGTACCAAATACATGTCGTGAGTTACATTGAATGACAGTAAAATTACAATTTACTAATAAAAATAAGAAACATTTTAAAGAAAAAAAAAGCTTAATTTTTATTGCTTAATATGTCTTAATTATAAATAATTAGATATTTATTTTTTAGTTGCTCTCTTCTGCTGATCGCTTTATTGCTTTTTTAGATAAAATTTGTCAGTATCACTTAAAACACTAATTTTCTTCTATTATTAAAAAAGACCCACATGATTAGTTTTAGTTAGAGATAGATTATCCTGATCATTCCTGTGGAATGATTAATTTATCGGTCCAAAATGTATAATTACTTAATTTACAATAAATCAACGTTTGGAGGATTTCCAATGATGTATCACAAACAGCTGTTGTTTGTTATTTAATGTATTTTTTGGTTGGGGTAGACAAATCGTATGGGGTGGATGAATGTGAAAGTTTTTATGTGGTGTTTAATACGTTCTCTCGTTTAGAACATTTTTAATATCAAATGCTTATTTCACGTTAACAATAACACATCAAAAAAATATTTTGAAAGTCAGGTTTCCTTAAACAGTATTGCGTCAATCTACATTAAAACGATTTTCGGTAGCGCACAAAAAGGTCTTTTGTACTCTTAAAAATCCTCCGTTTTAGGTTACCTTTTATATTGCAGAAATAAATAAACACAGAGTGGGTCATACTCAGTTGTCAGAAGCAATCTGCGGTTATATTGTTTGTTGTTATATGAGAACAATGAATAGGAAGTTATTTACAGAAAAGAGTATTTTGCAAAAATGGTGAAAACATAACCATAATAACAGTGATGTTTGTGAGTTGTTTTCCATACATCCATTCTCCAACTCGACAAGGTATTCGCAAATTAATTTTAAGATTAAAAGAGCTTCCTCGTCTAGTTAGGCCAAAGTTAGCAAGACAAGCATCCGAAACACCATTCACAGTGCCAAAACATGTGCTTGGAATCAGCAAAAACCGATGCAGGACCCTGATTTACGAGTGGATGAAACAAAGACACCAACAACACTGGGAACAAAGCGACGGACAAATACACAGCAAAGTCATGTTAGAGCACCCAAGCCAAACTCTGACGGCTGACCTTTTGAATCTAAACAGAACAAAGTCACGCATTATAGTAGGTCTGTTGACAGGACACTGCGGCCTAAAGAAACACCTGAACACCATGGGATTACTCAGAGAACCCGTGGATTGCATACTATGTGATGAAAAGGGAGAAACAGCCTCTCACATCATGCGACGCCCTATGAAACAGGAGTTACAGAACCTTCGGAGAGATCAGCCCGGAAACGGGCATGAATTCATAAACCCTTATAAACAGGCTACTTAACCTAATCTTATCTTTGTCAACCATTATCCATCCATTCCTGGATGTAGGTCTCTTCCAATTGTTTCTCTATCTTTCGCAATCATTCACTGTTTGCCAGCCACTGCTCTTATGTCGTCCACCCATCTTTTTTGAGGTCTAACCTTGCTCTCTCTATATTATAATATTCCAAGCATGGTTCGTTCCATCGCCCTTTGGGACAACGGATCACTGAATGTTATATATGGTCAATACTGTTGTATGGTACGGTGACGTGGACGCTCAAGATCAGAACGATGAACCGACTAGAGGCATTTGAGATGTGGCTGCGCATACCTTGGGCGGACCATGTAAAAAATGAGGAAGTCCTCAGAAGGGCTAAAACTGACAGGCAATTAATGACCACCATAAAATGCCGCAAAATTGCATACCTTGGTCACATACTAAAAGGAGATAAATATCAACTACTCCAAATTATAATGAAGGGGAAAATAGAGGGGCGTCGTGGACCTGGAAGAAGGCAACAGTCGTGGTTGAACATTCGTGAATGGACAAATATACGTTCAGTAGGAGAACTCATACACTTAGCAGAAGATCGAAATGCGAAATGCAGAGTGATAGCCAACGTTCGGGAGACCGGATAGGGCACATGAAAGAAGAAAATGGCACAAACCTATTCGTTTGAGGAACCACTGACGAAAGAGTGATACAATAGACCCCAGCTGGTCGCAGTGCCACAGTGAGGTCTCTTGTTAGTCAGCCAACAAACCAACCAACCTAGGCCAAAGTCTATAACTACAAAACAGAATCTTATTATTATCACACAATGTTTTATCCAATAACCGACTAAGTTTTAAAGAATAGCGTCCAAGGAGTAAGGAATATCAAGAATAAGCCTACGAATGATTCAGGAAAGTCTGCAATAGAGACCATATAGACCCACTTTATTTCAAGGACTTAATGAAGATGAGACAGACGGGAGTATAAAATTCTACGAGTTGTAGAAAATCCAACAACACAGCGATCCCAACTTGGACAAAACTATTCTTTAAAGCGACAAAGCGTCTACTGGAACTCTACTTATCCCCTTGTTCTTCTTTGAGTGCCCTATTGGCTATCTGACGGTGAAAATGCTTTTCTGTCCATGGCCAGTACAAGAAGTACTCCTGCAGCTTGGACACCACGTCGTGGATAATAAAAGAAAATTATCCTGTAACAAAAGCCTTGCTCCTTTTTTCGAGTGCGCCGATGTAAACAGTACCATCGTAAATACCTCGCCATAATCAAATAGTACTTATGTTTATTATTAGAGATCCATATATAGACGATATTGAAATGCATGTCATAACGTAGGTCTGAGATGATTACTATTGAATTAAGAATATGTGTATAATACAAGTTGCGCATTCTTTTGCGTTTTTGCTCCTCACTTGACGGAAAACTAGTTTGATTACCATCACCCAGCACCGTTTTCTGTGTTGGATGCTCGACAATTCCACCAAAAAAAAAAATATATCGGCAAAATGTTTCTTCATTATTCTAAACATCTTCAAACAGCTCCATCTTTTCCTTAAGGGACTCAAAATGTCGTCGTTTACACGAAAAAAAGGAACAATTTTACTAAGAACTGCCGTTAAAATTTTAGACTTTAATTTAAATCGAAAACCAAATGGATTTGTTGAACAGTGAAGAAAATTTTACTAAATCTTAAAAGTTTTCTAGTTTACAATTCTCAAAATAGTAATCACTGAAATTTGATTTGTATAAAGCTAATCGTATTAAGTGCGATGTTTCTTTTGACTTTCCAAAATGGCTCCAACCTTTGTGTGCACAAGCACCCCTGCATTGCCCAAGACGGCTCTGTATTTAAATATATTTAGTTCACAATTTACAATCACGAAAACATATTGTTACGATATTTATAATTGGATTCGATAATTTAAACATACTCAGTACAAAAACGAAACGATTTATTCCAATCTTTCTTCTGGTAATACAATAAACTCTTATTTAATAAATCACTTGGACGTTTACTATATTTTAACTTAAACTTTTTAAAACAATATTCACTTTCCAATTGACCAACTAACTAACCGCGAAACCGCTGTTTTTAAATAGGTATGAACGATCTCGTTCGAGAGAGGAAACGTTTTTTCTGAAAGATATCACGAATCTTTTTGCAGCCCGCGGCTATAAATTCGGGCGTTTGATACCACCGAAAAGAATCATACATCCTTTTATAAATGATTATCGTCGCAAGAGGCCAAATAAGGGGTACTCGGGTGTACTCATTGACCACAATCCGTAAAAATATGCTCGATGATTCCGCCAAAAAAATCACATCAACCCGCAGCAAAGTGTTTCGTCACCATTCCAAACATCTTCAAACATGTTTAGTCCACAATTCACAGGAAACATGCTCGACAATTCAAACATACATACGTCTTTCGCTTCTTCTACTTTTATCAGCACTCTCATACATGTTCGTCGGTTGTTGGTACTTTTGTCTCAACTTTCACATCCTATCGATCACTTTCGGTGTATGGTACAAATAGACTCAGATAGGAACAGGTTGACTCCATCAATAGAGATCTTGAATCAATCGTCGAATGGACAAGCGACAATCTTGTTCAGTTCAACGCCCAGAAAACACAAAGCGTCACGTTTTCCAAGAAAGTGAATTCCTTAAATCATTCCATCACAATGTCCGGAAATACCCTTGAATCAAGTCCCTCCATCTCGATTTTGGGAGTCACGGTGTCCAATAATATGTCTTGGCATGACCATGTTGCTAACATCGCAAAGTCGGCAAGCCAGAGGCTGGGGTTTCTGTGGAGGCTAGAAAGTTACTTATGATTAACTGATGATGACGTACAAGGCTCAAATCCGACCTCTACTGTTGCATACCAGACATTACTCTACAGATATTTCCACGGCAGATGCTCCAAAAAAGTAAAATCTTATACTACCATTGGCCACATTCGGCCGAAGAAATCGGCACGCTGATTAGTCTCACCCATTTACTCTCAAGATTGACACTACAAGGACCAATCTCCATCAAGAATCCTTCTTTTACAGGGCTGCTACGGAATGGAACAAGCTTCCAAAATCAGAGAACTATGACCTACAACTTTGCAAAAAGCGGGTCCACAATCATCTACTTTCTATAATCCCTCCCCATTCTAATAGTCGCAGTGCGGTCTACCCTTTTTGCGACTATTTTCAGTAAAAAAAACCTGGCCTATCTTTAAAAGAATGTTGATCTGATCGAGATCGATGTTCGCCGAGGTCGACTTCTACCGACTTGCCCATTCACACTCGCCTTAAAAATCTGTTTCGTCAATATTCTTTCATCCATCCTCTCTATATGTCCAAACCATTCCTTTATCTGTCTTTGTCTCTCCGCAACATTGATCTTACTTTCATGTTACTTTGCCAAACCGAACATTCACTAACATAAATAATTGTAGAGACCAACCCTCCTCTATGCGCAGCCAGTCGTGCCTTTTATGCTGTCGATAATTCCACCAAAACAAAATTTAACACATCCATTTCAATTTTATGCTTTCTCATTCTCATAAAAGTCGTTTTTCATATCGAACGAGGTAAATTTCCTCACAAACAAATGCGGTAGTCAATAAATAATAAAGAATTTATTACTGTAGCCGGCCATAACCTTTGGCTATTGGTTCCATTAAATTATGGAAAAAATATCTGCAATAGCTTTTCAGGTAATTGAATTCTGGCGGTTATGGAATTGATTGTTAACGGTAATTTTATATTTACGTGGGATATGTGAACAAGATTCAATCGAATAGAAATCAAGCCCATACGTAAGGCCATCTGGACTACCAGATGCAAGCCACAATGAATATTACTAAAGTTTACATCGACTACTCTTTTTACCTTGTGAACCTTGTATTGCAAAAAATAACCACGATAAAGGATGCGTGTTTTTTGGAACTACTTGTAAACCATTGGCTGTATTCTCACTTAAGTTAGTAAAAATACATTTTTTTTGGAAAGAAGCCAACAAGATATTGCAACAATTCTTGTTTAAAAATCCTTGGAAGTATATTGTTTACGTTTTATGGACCAGCACACCTTTTAAAGTAAATAATAAATATTTTCTACTTCACTAGGGGTGGTCGTAGTTTGGTTTCCGTCAGACAGTAAATTGGAAAGTTATTTAAACTAATTTTATGTAATTTAGTTCCCAGTCCCAAAAGGGTCATTGGTAATTTGGTTTCCGGGGACTACCTGCGTAATCCCTTGTTCGTGTAAGTAAAATTTGGGAAAATCAAAAATTGATATTGTGATTTAATTGCTTCTGTGACAGTCAGTTGTGTTTTTGAATCGTGCTTGCTTAGTCACATTTAATAAAGGTATAGTTGGAGTTAGGTTAGGATAATTTTTTACTTTTTCTGCCTCGAATAAACAAATGTTTCAATTGGTTAAAATAATTTTTCTTTCCGGCAACCAAATTACACATAAAAACCCAAGTATACAAACTCATTTACTTGTTCCACTCTTTCTCCCTTCAGAACTTCACAGTTTGTCATGCTTTCTTCTCTTTCCAAAACCATTACTGTCGTTTTGCTTACAATTATTTTCATCCCTTTGATTTTCAGGACATCATGCATAACATTAACCATCGCCTGCAACTCCTCTTCAGATGACGCTAATATGACTTTATTATCGGCGCAAAGAAGGCATTTGACGATCAAATCATTCACTTTCAATCCATACGCACTCTCTTTTAAATCTTTTAAACAATCGTCTATGTATAAGTTAGACTGCCATGGCGAAACCACACATCCCTGTCTCACACCTTTTTCGATGTTAAACCAGTCCATTGATACAACAAACTGCTAAACAATCTGCAATGAGTAAATACAATTTCTGCACACCTCTTATGGTAAAAAATAAATATTTGCTACTGGACTAGTTTGAAAGAAAACAAGAAAGACTTTGCTTGGACACTTCGCAGGCTTCTTGTATAGCATAATACTGAACAATCTATATACTAAAAATATTATTTTTCTTTATTAACTAGCACACCTTTTAAAGGGGATAATAAAAAGAGATAAGGGGATAATAAATATTTTTAATGATTGCCACAAATATTAGAAAAAAAAAACTAAAAAAATAGCGCGGATGAAATATTTATTATGATGGCAACCTTTTGAACTTTAGAAACTTCAAACCGAGAATAAAAAAAACTGCAACGTATCCATGGGGTTATGTCCATCATACTCGTAGTTGTCCCAACAGAATACTTTCTTTCGCCATGATATTATTTTGTAGAGTGTAGGGGGGGTCGTGAAGGCTATGCAACCTCTCGAGCACCTCGACCAATCAGATTTTTTGTGCATAACCCTTAATCTATTCGAGGCCAGGGATTCCGAGACATCGAGCAAAGTTTATCAGTTTCCTGGGGGCTAAGTTTCTGACATCGAAGGGCTTTGGATATCTATTCTTGAGCTAATTGCGCGTTTTCCCGGTACTAATCAAATCTTTTATTTTTGTTACCGAATAAAATAATATAAATATCGCAGCTGACACTACTGACCGGATAAAACGGATGGACGTGACAATTCGTGCATTTTGAACAACGAAAAAGTCAATGAATTGTTATTTTAACATTCAGACATGATATTTCCCATTGCAAAGCACACCGTGAATTTTAAATTAAAACTATTAAATTACTTAAATATGAAGGTCCTTGGTATATACAATCGGGTGTCGCCCATGAGACTGTATACGGGATGATGTACAGTATTGTGCGAATTAATGTGAACATGGGGAATTTCTTCAGTATTAGAACTTGGCAACACTGTGACAATTTTGACAGTTTTTTCTTGACGAATCACATAACTTATCATTCTGCATTAAGTTATTGCTAATGTGAGTCGTTTTTGTGACTAAGTTATACTTTTTTTGAGGTATTGAGAGAAATAGTACGGTTTAGTTAGTTTTTTCGTGTTTCTGTCACCATGCACATTACGCCAAAGAAAAGAGAAAAGATAATGAATGACACTTAATGAGTACACATCCATGGCGCGAAGGGACATTGCTAGAGAGTGTCACGTAAGATTGGGAGCCGTAAATAAAATAAAATAAACAAAAAAGGGAGAATGGATCAATAGAATTTCAGCGGAAGGGGAAATGTGAAAGAAAAAGAAAGACAATTTCTCGAGATGACTCGTTTCTTTTGAGAAACATCAAGCTGAACCTCAGAAAGACATTCTATGATCTTCAGCAAACCTTAAAAAAGACTGGAGTGAAAATTTAGCTTATAACGGAGAATATGTTAAAAAACTGATTGGGGCAAAAAATATGCTCATCTGGCAAAAGAAGAAATGTCTTGTTCTCAGACGAGACGCACTTTTGGGGTGCAGGGGTACCGATAAAAATTCGTGCGGAGAGGCGTGGATGGAAAGTTGACTGCTGCTCACTTGGTCCAAACGGTGAAACATCCAGTAAAAAAAATAATTTGGGGCTGTTTCTCATATCAGGGAAGAGGAAAAGTTATACCAGTCGAGGGCAAGATGAACAGTGAAAATATAAAGAGGTGTTAGAAACAGAGTGGACAAACAGTGAACTGGAAAAAGTACAAGCAGTTGGCGAACCAATCTTCCAGCAGGATTTAGCACGTTTCGAAGAAGATGGTGAAATATTTTAAGGACAACAAAAAGGTTACTCTTCTAGGCTGGCCGAAAAACTCACCACACCTCAATCCAATTAAGAATTTGTGGTCCATATGCAAGGCCGGATTGCTGAAATTAGATTGTATATACAACAAAAGTCAAGATGATTCAGGCTGTCATTCAGGTGTGATTTTAAAATGACAAAATCAAGGAAAATTGCAAAAAAAATTGATTCTTTGCCAAAACGAGTTCAAGTTGTAATAAAAGCCAAAGGGAGACATATCTCTTATTAAAAAATATTTATTATTTAGTGTTGTTTAAATAATAAAAGGTAGTTGTTTTTATAAGTACTGATGATGAAACGAAAAAATGTTTACACGTCGACTGCTTAACACTTGGTTTTCTTAGCAATAAAAATTTAATAAGGGATGTCACATTTTTTGCAGCTCACAAAAATTAGTGGCCAAATGCTTAGAGTAAAAAATAGTAGCTATAACACAACGATTACAGTAACAAATCACTATTACTTTTAGCTTTAGCGTGGACAGTGTATAATTACGAATGATATTGTCTCAGGACGTCTTGGTGTTTAATTAGTCTTCTCTAGGTGCCGTCTCCGCTTCGAAGGTTGGCAATCATCATAGCAATTCTTAATTCCAAGCCCGCAGCTCTTAATAGTTCATTACTGCATCCAAACCAAACCCGAATGTTCTTCAGCCATGAAGGTATATTCACATCTCAAATGCCTCCAGTCTCCTCATGTCGGTTATCTTCAGTGTCCAGGCCATGGTATAATATAGACATCACATAGCATCTCATCAGTCGTATTTTTAAATCAAGGTTTAAATCTCTGCAGCAGAAATGCCTCTTCATTCTTGTAAAGGTGCTTCTCGCCTGTTCTATTTTGACTCGTATTTCTTGGGAGCTGTCATTGTTCTCATTAATAATCGTGCCTAGGTATTTGCATTGTCTTACTCTTTCAATAGGCTGGTTGCTCACACATATCTTACGATTGTCTGGAGTTGTTTTTGTAATCAGCATATATTTTGTTTTGCTTATGTTTAGGGATAGTCCATATTCTTCGCTTACTGTGACCATCCTGTTAATTAGCGTCTGTAGGTCTTCGTGTGTTCCAGCTAAAATAACTGTATCGTCAGCATACCTCAGATTAATTATTGTCATGCCGTTAATTTTAATGCCCATGTCCTGATCATCAAGTGCCCTATTTACTATGTCCTCCGAGTACGGATTAAAGAGGATTGGTGATAGTATACACCCCTGACGAACACCTTTTTGTATTTCTATTTCCTCTGATGTCATGTCTTCTATTCGTACTGCTGCTTTTTGGCCGTAGTATACGTTTGAGATTATTTTTATGGCTCTGAGATCTATCCTTCTCTTGATCAATATTTTTATGAGTTGGTCATGTCCAACTTTATCAAATGCTTTATTGTAGTCTATAAAGCAGGCGTATATGTCTTGGTTTATGTCTAGGCATCTTTGTGATAGGACATTTAGTGCAAATAGTGCTTCCCTTGTTCATAGGCCTTTACGGAATCCAAATTGGGTATCGCTGATATCTACATCCAGTTACCCGAATATTCTATTATGGACCACCTTCAACAGGACTTATCAGGCTTATTTAAGACAATTAAAGTATTTATTCATGTTAATTGGCTGTATTATTGCAAAATAAAGTGTAATTTTTTCTGATTGAGGATAGCTCTACCAATTTCGCATGAATAATCAGATGTAAAATAATTGTTGCTTTTTTTAAATCGAATCAATTAAAACAAAAAGTCTGTTTAACGAGTTGCTACTGGGTTGTAAGCGTTTAAATCACAGTAGCGTCCCACTACAGGGGGTAGACGACATGTTCTATCTGTTAAAGGGTTAATGTCTCATTGATCGATCATTATACAAATATAATTTAATGGCGCCATAAAATTGTTAATGGCGATTTGATTGACTGGATTAAAAACGCACAAACCTTACATTAAAACAATTACCGAATGACATTGGAACGACGACAATGGGTTTTTTGAATTTTGCCTACTAGAAAAATACAAAGGTCGAATTTTTTAGCGAATATGTTACCATGAAGCTAACGAGAAATGAACACACGACAACAACAAAATATATGACATTTAGCCCAGTATATTGAGGATCCGAAAAGTGGATCAGCTCACGTTAATTGCGGCAAAATATTTATTTCCAGGATCGTTTGGTGTCACGTGGTCGCCCCTCCACAGCGACCCTTAGTAGGTCTATTGTGGCTCACCCCTAGAGACTACAGTTCACCGCACAATCCAGCACTTCTTACGAAGTTCATGGTTGTATAGGGTGAGATTTTTTTAAAATCAGTAGGTTGTAGGTTGGTGTATCAAAATATATTGAACCTTTTTCTTCCCAGGCCGGGGCATGAACAAAGTAAAAGTTCAGCAGTTTCGTCTTCCACGCAGCAGAACCGACAGTCCGTCCTGTAAGCAGTCCCGTTAGAATACGCAGGTCATTTCTGCTCCTTTCTAGGATCTGCTTAGTTGTGTTTCTCGAGGGTTTAGGTAGAAACGCCTTCGAGTGAGTTAACCCTGGTATATCGGACCAGTACGCGAGTATTTTCCTCTCCGCCCAGTCCAAAACAATTGTTTTGGCGGCACTTGTGGTGACTCCAAAAACCGGTTACGGTCCAGTGAACGCAGATTCGGCTCCCTGTTTTGCAAGGGTGTCGGCTTTTTCGTTTCCCTCCACCCCCTGGTGGCCAGGTAACCATAGTAGGGTCACCCTGTTGGCGTGGGTATGCCAAATCTAAGTTCGACCTCGAAAGTGGGGAGGGGGAGCAAGTTTCGGTTGACGGAACACCTCAACATTTTCGAAATTTTTCCAGTTTTTCGCTCATAACTCGATATAATATTAGTATCATTATTAATTAATGTAAGCTGAAACCCCTCTATATACTGGGGTAACTGTGAAATTAAGAATATTTTATATTAAGATTCATGATGTTTTTACGCCATTTGCCATGTATTTGACCCAATTAGCGCTAAGTACTTCAATTAATATATATTCAGTGCAATTTATTTATAATTGTTTAAATGGAAAGAATGAGGAATTTGGAGAAAAAGGTCATAGGAAAATGAGTTATACAGGGTGATTCATAACTTCGCGATAGATTTTTGCTGGTAATAACTTCTTTTAGAACGTACATGCATCTACAGTCGCATTGGATTTTTATTTTGACTTCGTCAGATATACTGTTTATACTTCCACACTAGTATTATGTATTATGCTATTTAAGGTACCAGAAAAGATCTTACTCACCCTATAAGAGGGTTATTGTGCTTATTTTAATATTTGGTTATTTTAATTGAGATTGGCCAGGAATCTTTAAGTAACTATCATTCATTTACAGTATAAACATGAGACAATTTTGAGTGTGACCTCATGAAAAATTATCAGAATAAATTTTTGATGAAAAAGTGTGTTACGATTAAAAAATTCTTTACATTTTTGGTGATAAATGCTTTGTTAATAAAACAGTTAATATTTGCGTTGCACACAAAAACACGCTAACATCGTGTGAGCTATGGATTAAGGTATGTTAAAAATTATTTGCATTCTTAAATTTGAGCCAAGCAAACACGATAAAAAGGAATCCGATGACATATTTAGAATTCACAGAAGTGAGATGGAAAAATATTGCACCAGGTGTGTGGGTTTAGCAACAATTAGCTGAAATTTATTTAAAAGTTTCATTCTTTTTTAAAATTGTTGAAAGGATAATATTTTAATTATGATTTTTTGACGGTTTCCGCCTCTGGTGTGATTTATCTATTACCATGAGAAGCTATAAATGTTGATAAATAATATTTCACAAACTAATAATATTTATTCTATTTTAAATAGTTTATAATTTCCGAATTTTTAATATCATATCAACTTTGTAAGAAGGTAGGCTTCACGATCAACGAGGACAAGACTAAATAAATGTGCGTGTCAGACGGGAGAGCAGGAAGGAATGCGTGAACCAATTTCAGTACCTAGGAGCAGTTATAAGGTTATAAGACCTGATTAGGTCCCGACTGATATCTAGGAACTCTAAAAAACGGATATATTCGGCAGTAATCAAGCCAATTACTATGTACGGTTCGGAAACATGGACAATGACGAAGCAGAATGAACTAGTGCTAAGACGATTTGAACAAAAGATGTTGCGGAAAATCTTCGGGCCTACAGTAGCTGAGAGAACTGGTCAATATCGAATAAGAACGAATGAGGAGCTCAAGAACATGTACAAAAGACCGAGTTTAGTAAACGAAATAAAAGCACAAAGGCTCAGACGGGCCGAACAAGTACAGAGATCGTCGAACAAACGTCTTATCAAGAGGATATGGGAGGAAAACCCAGTAGGATAGAGACCTTTAGGAAGACCAAGACCTCAGATGGAGAGACAATATTGGAGATGATGTAAAAGTCTTGGGAGTACGGGACTAAAAGGAGGTTGTGTTAGACAGGGATAGGTGGAGACGAGTCGTAGATGCAGCTAAGACCCACGAAGGGTTGTGACGCTACGAGAAGAAGAATATCAGCTTTGTGTTTTGCCCTATGATTTTAATCCAAAAAATTCAAATGTATTCCCAACAATAGCCTGTGCTGAACATTTAATTTTCTCAAATCTCTTTCCAGAAAATTGACGTGGCCAATTTTAATCGGAGTAGACTCGCATAATTTACATATAACGAAAGAATAATTAGTTTCGTTAAAATTCGTTCCTAAACATCAACTTAAATCCCGATAACCCCAGTTAGAGCAAGACCAAAAGAAACAACTTACTGCATTTTTTGCGTCATGTTTAGCAACAAATGTTTCACAAAAACAACCCGATCACATTCACAACGAGATTATTTAAGTATTACTTGTTTATAAAATTTCGTTTCACATTACTATTTTGTATGCGGATTGTTTAAAGTAGATTTCAATAATGAGTTGGCATGGCCCTTGCACGGTCACAAATTAGTAGGCAGTCACTGGAAAATCCGTTAACCAGGATTGTATTTAAAACAAAATTCCGACGATATTATTTGTCAATGGTATTTAATCAGTAATCCATTTATACCAGTCAAAAATGATTTATTTTTACCATATAAATAATAATGTTTTTAATTTGCTACGTTATCAGCGCGCGCAGAGGTGTGTGAGCCTTTAACAAGCTAACAATGACCTCTATTTAAACATTACTTTCACAAATTAATTTATTAATTAATAGTAGCGTGTGTTGCCTCCTCTACTTCGGATCACAGCATTTATGCGTCTAGGCATGCTTCTTCTACTTGTTAGAGATCTAGATGATCCGTTGATTCCGGACTTGCCTCTGTAATATTTCCTGAGATGTGGACTGCCAGCTGTCTCTCCATCTCTTTGGTAATCTTCCGGGTGAACGGGTCCCTGCTGGTTTTCCCTCTAGTACAATGCGTGGTAGTCTATCGTCGGTCATTCTCTTCACGTGGTTATACCATTCTCTTCTCCTCTGCCTTCTCCCATCTCACCACATCCTGTACGTCGCATTGTGCTCTAACGTCAGTGTTTCTTACGTGATCTCTTCTTGTTTTCCCGGCTATTGTTCTCAGTACTGACATTTCGGCGACTCGTAGCATCCTTTTGGTCTTGTTGGTATCCTCTCTCGCTTCTATACCATATGTCATTATTGGCCTGACGCATGTCTTATATATTTTGATTTTACTCTCTTTTCGCATACAAGGATTAGCCCATACAGTTCCCCTTAGACGTCCTGATATTATGGCTGATTTGTTAATTTGGTTTCTCAGGACTTTTAGCGGGTCGTGAGCGCTGGACATATTTATGCCAAAGTATCTAAATTGCATGACCTGCTATATGAGTTATGCTTCTAATTAAATATTGAAATTTTTTCCCATGCTGTGATAACTGCGTAAAGTTCCTTTAGGGCGCGTACTTATCTGAGCAAAACAGCCGAATGAGCATTCAGTTGTGGACGGACAAACGCACCGCGCCAAACCGATCCGCAATTTGTCGGTTCCTCAAAGAAAATTCGTGCTCAGTGTGGACGGGTTTAGTCGACATCCCGACGTCGAACCGAACGCTCGCATATAAAAATGGATTTTTCTCAAGAAAAGTGTTTGCACCGACACACACATGGAGCAACTCCGAATACATGCTCATGTGACTCGTGCATTTAGATATCAAAATTGTCCGCATGGATGCCCATTCGGCTCGTTTGCTCAGATGTGTACGCGCCCTTAGGCGATCCCATGAAAGCTCGATCGGATTTAGATCCGGGCTTTTTGGTGGTCACTGCATAACTGGTATACCAACTTGATTAAGATAATCGAGTACCTCCCTGGCTACACAAGGTATAGCGTAAACAGAGCCACCACCGAATGGAATTCTTGCTGAGATATTGCAAGAAGAAATCCTCTTTTCTGATTTTTTCCTCGCTTACTATCTGGATGTTTTAGGATAATCCCAGCTTCATCTGTGAATAGAATCCAGCTTCATTTAACCGTCTTCTAATACTGTTTTAGAAGAAATTGTGACATTGCGGACAGCTTCAATTTCGTTTTTGGTGTGACAGTCCTGTTTCTTTAAGCGTATTGTCTAATAAAACGTTCATCTCGGTCGTTAGTGCATTGTTTTCGCCCTTGCCCTGGCCTTCTAAAATAATTTACTACCTCACTCAAGCGTCTTACCGTACGATTGGTTGTGGACCTATTTTTGCCGAACAAATTGGCAATATAACTTTAACAATATCGCTCATCCAATAAAACTGAGGCGCTTGTTCAGTTAAATTCATTGCTCGATTCATTTTTCTAATTTTTCGGTGTCAAAAAACTACCACAAAAAACGTATTACTTTCAAAAAAGGAACAATTGAAAAGCTTACTTTTAAAGAAAATCTATCGCACACAGTTGTTTATCTCTCTAATAAAACTGAGGCCCGCAAAACCTCTTTACTCGATTCATTTTTTTAATTTTTCAAGGTGAAAAATTAAACAGTCCAACACAAAACTTTTAAAAAAGGATTATTTTTAAGCTTACTCTTAACTAATATCTATCTACCGCATAAAATTGTTTGTGTTCCAACAAATTCTTTAACACTGTAAATTTAAACGAATTGTTTCGATAGCTTTTATTAACAACGAGACAAAATATGCATAGCCTATTATAATAATAAAAAACCATGTTTAATGCTACCAAAATTAATACAAGAGATAAAAAAACGTTGTCCCAAACCACCTGAAGTAATACACAGCGTGTCGGATTCAAAGGATCCATAATCAATTTAAAACATGATGACGCTTCTACCTTGTTCAACAAATTATTTCGTTTATTCAAGTCATTAAAAAAATCGTTAATGAAGTTGTGGTCCAGTCGTCTGACCACCAGTAACATTATCTTGATATTTGATGGCGTTGAAGCGATTATTTTTTTCGATAAAAAGGTAAAAGAAATAGTGAATTTGCTATCATATTGAAACGTCTGTGTGATAATTTCGAAAAAAAAATGCATCTTTTGTCCACACTCGTCTATTTTTCACGGAAAGGTTAATACATATTAACATCAACAATATCAGAAAGCCTTGGTCACGTAATGAGAGAAAAAACTGCAAAATGCCTAACAAGGAAAAATGGAAGATGAAAGAACCAAACGTAAAAGACATTTTTCGGATCAATAATCGTTTAATTGTTATATTTTTGACTTGTTTACATTAAAGCTACAATAAAGTACCAATACTATTAAAGCTACTTTTTTTCAAAATAATATAAACTAAGTATGCTTCCCTTCAATATACTCTCCCTGTCTATTTAAACATCTATTCTAATTCACCTATTCTATATTTCACCGGGACACCATGGTGGCGCAACCAGTCACGCAACCGTCTGAACTACCTAACCAAAACACCATAAAGACACCAGAATTACCATACATCGACAGGGTTGCCATATTTTCCTCAAATATTGGGGGATTTTTGATCGGATGGGAAATTATTCGGTGATGACTGTTATCTGGGGTATTTTTTGGTATAATATATCGTATTTACATGTTTATATATTTTTTTATGCTTATATTAGTGTAATATATTAATTTTGGGGCATCGTAGACTTCGTTAAATCCAAATTAGTAACAAAAATAACATTAAATAGACTCGAAAGGAGAATTTGGTAAATAAGTTATGAATTTGAGGCATTTTCCATGTCAATTTGGGGCAGCTTGGCAACCCTGAACTATAGTAATTAATGGTGTCAAGGCCAGCGCGGTTGCGCCACATCACGCTTCCACTGTGGTTGCTTCACCAAATTGGTTGAGTGAGATACTATCTATGAAACTGTTTACATTTTGTTGGTATCGGCGACTGGTTGCACCGCCATGGTATTCCGGAGAAATACAGCCCTAACTGTTGAGATTTTTTTGTCGATTTTCTTTTCCCTTCCAAAAGATAACTTTATTTTTGAGAACAAAATAATGAAGAATTCTCCTATCGCGTTAACCTAGCAGTTTTCCTAAAACTTTCATGCTGTAAGTTTGATTGTCATTCTACCTCCTAGCAAAAAATTTGAAGTTAATTTTGTCTTTCACGTCAAAAAAGTTATGTACATCGACTTCGTTTTCGATTTGCTCATCTTGCATTTTTTCATTAAAGGTGATTTCCAATTCACGAATAGCCTCTTTGCTTTCGAATCATACTGTGATTTTCAAGTTCCACCGCATGTAATCACATTTTTCAGTGTGCCCTAGCAGATTTGTTAGCGAGCGTATTTTTGATCACAGGAAAAATTATTTGGAGCCATTTCCGGAGAAATTCTTGGCTAAATGCCAAAAAGTATACTGCCCTTTCGTAGAGTTGGACAGAGTGGTAAAAAGTGGTCGACATTGTCCATGTTGGGGTGAGTGGTAGTTTGATACGAACGCTGAAATCACTTCACGAGGATTTCACTGCTTGTGTCAGGATAAATTCAGTTTACACGGACTGGTTTAACATCGAAAAGATGTAAGACAGGGATGTGTGGCTTTCTTAAAAGACATCAGGTTAATATGCATTTCATATGGGTTAAAGCACATTCGAGTATTCTTCATAATGAAACCGTTGACAACCTAGCTAAACAGGCTAAACAAGGAACATCTATTAATAACAACACCACTATTGAGACGTGCTTCAGCCATGTAAAAGAGATAGCTAGAAAACCATGGAATAACCTATGGGCCGAATATAAAAGAAACTACCCTACACGCTACACCTTAATCCAACCCATCATACCCAATGAGCTTTGGCACAAAAATACCAGTTATAATCACCATCTCTCGTCTGAAATTTGGACGTATCCCTTGCAACTTAACAAGAAAGGCCTTAAAGAGTCAAATCTATGTGATATTTGTCTAGAAGTGGCTGATTTAGACCACATATTTTTCAACTGCAACAAATACCGTCAACAAACACATACACTTTTTAGTGAATTGCAGCGCAACCGAGTTGGACTACCCGTACACTTATTACATTTACTCTCGTTGAACAATAAAACCGTATATGACTCGCTTATATCTTTCGTATGTTTATGTAAGTTAAAATTATAGTGCACTTAGTCCTGTTGTTGAACCCCATAAGCAGATGCTCCAGAGAAATAAAAACTATTGTACCACCATTGGCCACATTCGGCCGAAGAACTCGGCACGCTGATCAGTCTCACCCATTTACTCTCAAGCTTGACACTACAAGGACCAATCTTAATCAAGAATCCTTCTTTTACAGGGCTGCTACGGAATGAAATAAGCTTCCAAAATCAGTTTTTCCAGAGAACTATGACCTGCAACTTTTTAAAAAGCGTGTCCACAATCCACAAAAAAAATACACCCATACCCCCTACCCGAGGCCCACCTGATCTGTCTGTTAGTCACTCTGATCGGCCACTGGGTGTGAAGTTTGTGGCCCAAATCCATCTTTTTTTTATTTTTTCTTCTATATAAGTATAACATAATCGACTAAGGAAGCTTCGACTTACATAATAACACTAAAGTTACTCATTTTAACAGGGATCTCCGAGTGTCAAAAAAAAATATGCGACTTCGTCATGGCTGTACATAGCCGATTGTTTAAAGGTTTTATAGCGAGTGCGTATGGATTGAGAATGAATGATTTTATCGTCAAATGCCTCCTTTACGCCGATGATCAGGTCATAGCATAAGTGACAATATGAATTGTTAGTGTGTCTTTTAGGCCACGAGTCCTAAAACTTCAATACCAGACCTAGTATTATACATCGGATTTTGAATGATATTTTAATCGTGTACTTAAATCAAAGAAAGGGTTTAATTTACCTATCGCTGAACTAATTAAAAAATCCCGTGGGAAATATGTCACTTGACGGGAATCATTAATAACAAAAGGTCAAATAATGAAATCTATAAACAAATAAAAATCTACGGTCAGCGCAGTAAATCATTTAATAGTATGGCACGATTTTATTGTAGGTGTGATACAGAAAATGGAAACAATATATATATATATATATATATATATATATATATATATATATATATTAATAGCGGAATTGTAAACCGTTCATATCTCGACTGAAAAGATGAATAAATGTTACAATGGTGTTCAACAGCGTGAAATTTGTTGCAATCTTACAAGCTTTAGATAATGTTTCATCGTTATTTTGATAAATTGTTACAATAATAATTTTCTTAAACGAACGACGCATAAAACTTGGTATATTTATTCAGTGGCAGAAAACCCCGTGGAACGATTATAGTGAAAAGGTAAAAACGTCGGCACACAGTCACTGTATCCGCCAGTTGTGTACATTCTCCAAGTCCAGACTCTAATAGGGGCCAAGGAGGTCTGTCGGCTATATCTTTACCCGGTTGCCCTTCTGATTCCTTAGAATTTGAGACAATTGGTATAATATGACATACGGTATATGTCCAAAGTCATCTACATAAGTAAAAATCAATGTAAGTTTGTCCTCTACGCACTCCAAAACGGCTTGTTTTGGAGTGCGTAGGTGAGGAGTCGTGTCACCAGTTTCAAGTCTTTCTTATCCAACTCGAGAAGCTGTTTAGCTTTCCTTGGCGAAAGGGTTACTAGCCTTTGTCATGGCACTTTATTTCCTTTACCAGTAAATGGGAAGTAGTGGCTGGCGATACACCACTCAAAAGGCCTCTTTATCCTACGTGTCTCGGTTGAGATTTGTCGGGTGATTAACAAATGAGATAAGCCATAATAATGCAGATACTATTTTTTTTTATCTTAAAAACAACATTTCAACCTGTTTCAAGTGAGCAAACTCTTCGTTGTTTATCTCTAGTTGTAGCTAATAGATGACGATGACGTGGTCAACAGCAGTGTCAATATTTTTAAGGTAATTCTACACACTTCTTCGAGCGCAATCCCGTTATCTTCTTGAAGTGTGTTTTTTTTATACGAAATTTTCTATCGTTTGTTTTCTGTTTCACTACGATGGGCGTAGTCAAAACAGCACTGCGAGATCCGAGGCTTAGTCGAACACGTACAAGAAATAATATACTTAATTTTGTTTTAGTTTTATTCACGGTATTTCAACGTTTCATTGTTGATAAATGGGTCGGTAATACGATTAAAATCTCATTTTTCCATCTTGCAAAATATGTTATCGTATTTCTAATCGCGTAATCAACATTCGTATGCATTGTCACCTCGATTGTCACACATGGAATATCACCAAAAGAAACACATGTACTCTTATGCACACTTTCGGCTTAGTTCCGAGAGAAAGAGGAAAGAAAAGACCTTACGTCCCAATACTCTAACTCAGGGGTCTCCAAACTTTCCAGTCGTAGGGCCATACCGATTACTCCAGTAAGTTCCGAGGGCCAAAACCATATTATCATTGTTGCCGGTGGTAAAAAGTGAAATAGTCCACTGATGAAAAAAAAAGTCCGAAAAAGTACGTTTAAAAAAGGCTGCAAATCGGACCAAAGTCCGCAAAACGGCAACACTGCATATTATTAATTTTCCTGTCATTATCTGTAATTTCTAATCGATACTGTTTCAATCACAACTACGAAGTAAATGTTTTTCACATTTTAAAACATGTGAAATATTCAGCCACACCACTGAGACTGAGTTTCCTATCGATTTTGCAATCGAAACTTTGAGTGCTTTGAAAATAAATTTTGATACTCGTTTCTCGGACTTTGATGCCATTGCGAATCAAATTAAGATTTTTCAGAATCCTTTTGATACTGACATTGAAACCCTAGCCCCGGAACTTCAAATGGAAATGATTGATCTACAGTGCAGTTATATAATTAAGAACAAATATCAAAACTCATCTTTGTTGGAATTTTATAAGAGTCTTCCACTGACACAATTTGATAATTTGCATAAAATTGCTCGTGGGCTGTTTTCTGTTTTTGGTACTACTTATTTGTGTGAGAAGACCTTCTCCAAAATGAAGTACACAAAAAATGTTTACAGATCTAAATTAACTGATGAGCATCTTAAATCTCTTTTAATAATTGGTACAAGTAAAATTAGTCCACAACTACAAACTATTGTCAGTGGAAAATCTCAATTACATAAATCTCATTAGTATTTCATATTACATTATGCTTGTTATAAGTTATGTTTTTATTTAAAATGTATAAAATGTTAGTTGGATTCATTTCAATAATTTGTTAGTTATTATATACTAAAGTTAAATTTTCTGCATATTATACATGTCTTTAGTCATTACAATTCTGTGTTTCTTTATCCAACTGATCACAAAAACAATAACAATAAGCCTACAACAATGTTATGAGTAGTTAGCCCATGACCATATCAATGTAGATGTCATATTAATAATTATTCAACATAAAATTAGAATACTTCAGTAAACTAAATTTAATTTGCTATAAAAAATATGTTCTCTAAAAGGAGTTTTCAAGTATGCTAGCTCTCCGCGGGCCGGACAAATTCTGTCCGCGGGCCGGATGTGGCCCGCGGGCCGTAGTTTGAAGACCCCTGCTCTAACTAAACTACAGCCCTAACGGTCGTGATTTATCGTTGGGAGCAACCTCTAAATTTTAATTTTTAATTCCCCATTTATATTTTGACTAATACTTAAATTCGACGTTATAAACTTATTTATGCAAAAAAAAATTGAAGTGCAAAAACGGTTACGAGGTTATCCAGGTATTCAAAAATCCAAATGCTGATCCAGATGTCACTGTTCACTAGTGGTTTATTTTTATTAAATTGACCAAACTGACGGCAGTTTTTAAGCAATCTTATTTCAATATCACCATTTGCATTTGGTCGATTTGTATATCTTTCTGCAAAAACACGTTCAACAATTGTATTACACTCGCCGTAAATAATAATAAGATTAAAAAAATCATCATTAGTAAATCCTACATTTGCCATTATTTACTATGAAATACAAACTGTTTTAAAGAAAACTGTCAAAACAACATAAACAATTAACGTTCTAACTATCAAATCTTTGACAGCCAAGGCCTACCCTTTACTCATGTTGAAAGAATTAAGTAGTGTTATGTTTTAACCAAGATAATGAAATATCTCAAAAGTGGAAGTGCCACATTCAGGACAACATTATATTTGAACTCAGCGTCATCCAAATCCTACAGCTTCGTAATTTTAGATTTTTAACATAACAGTATCCGCCATTACTTTTAATTAAAACTTTTCGCGCCATACCCTGTATACTTAGCCCGTCATAACACATCATTAAAACTTGATTAATGTTCGGCTACTATTATTACAATCATTATCCAAAATTACAAAAGAAAATTGGCAAAAAGGGAAACAAAATGTGTGTAAGGTTAACAATATGGCAGAAGAAACTACAGAATCAGTAATTATCTCTTTTGAAACCGATGATGAATCAACAAGGTGGTCAAACTAAAATAAGATATAACTTTATACATTTTACAAAGCGCCACTCTGTTAAAAATACATTTTCTCGGTGCCGTGCTTTACATTCCAAACGAACGGAGTATAACAGACGACTTTTATCAAATTATTAAGCATGCTAACTTCCGTAAATTTACTAATTTCTTAGTGTCCCCAATTAATCTACATAAAACTGCAAATTTTCTTCAATAAGAAATACGCAATAACTGTTTACCCAATTCCCCACGATTATCCAAATATTTACGTTCCGTCGAGTCTGATGATGAAACCCAGCAGGCATTTTGTTTATACGAGGTTAAAAAGCAATGGCATACTGCTTTAAAAAATCAGAGACGTAGTCTGCCGTTTACCTGTAGAATAAAGGCGAGGATTATGCGATCACGTTTTTGGCAAAAGTAATAGTACCATCAACGTTTGTTTATTAAAATTTCAGCCTGTATGAAGCCTACGCCTGTGAAAAAGCTCTATAAAGCAGCGGGTTTTAGTAGCCCTGAATCACGTAGGGAAAGCACACGAATTTGGTAAAAGGATTAAAAAACCTTCGACGATAGCCATCCCCTATTCGGGTTTTCCAGACTAAAATCCAAACACTAATTCCTCGACAACGTTTTGGATGAGCTATCCCCTGTCAGAAGAAGCGCCAAATGGTACTGCACGAACCCCATTTTCAGTTTCGCAGACGACAGCACACTTGTCTCAACTTTCACATCCTATCGATAGCTTTCGGTGAATGATACAAATAGACTCAGGCAGGAACAGGTTGATTCTATCAATAGAGATCTTGAAGCGATCGTCGAGTGGGGAACCAACAATCTTGTTAAGTTCAACGCCCAGAAAACACAAAGCGCCACGTTTTCCAAAAAAGTGAATGCCTCAAATCATTCCATCACAATGTCCAAAAATACCCTTGAATCAAGTCCCTCCATCTCGATTTTGGGAGTCACGGTGTCTATTAATATGTCTTGGCATGACCATTTTGCTAACATCGCAAAGTCAGCAAGCCAGAGACTAGGTTTTTTGTGGAAAGCTAGAAAGTATTTTACTCCCGATCAACTGTTTACGACGTACAAGGCTCAAATCCGACCTCTACTGGAGTACTGCTCGCACATATGGGGTTCAGCACAAAAGCAAACAGCTCAACTCTCACAGTTTTCTTCACTCACTAGAACATAGAAGAAGAGTTGCAGACCAGACATTACTCTGCAGATATTTCCATGGCAGATGCTCCAGAGAAATAAAAACTCTTATACCACCACTGGCCACATTCGGCCGAAGAACTCGGCACGCTGATCAGTTTCACTCATTTCCTCTCAAGATTGACACTACAAGGACTAATCTCCATCAATAGTTTTTCCAGAGAACTATATCCTGCAACTTTTCAAAAAGCGGTTCCACAATCATCTCCTTTCTATAATCCCTCCCCCTTCTAATAGTCTCGCAGTGCGGGCCGTCCGCGGCCCACACGATAGGTCCACCCCTTATGCGACTATTTTCAGTAAAAAAAAAATTGTAATTGGAAAACGTGGAGAATGCTAAACCGTATTAGAACCGGGGTCGCCCCAGTAAAAACCAACCTTATTAAGTGAAACCTCATGCCAGAAACTGACGACAAGTGCGAATGTGGTGCGGTACAAACGATGGACGATCCTTGGACGATCTATGACTAGCGAGACCTCAAGCATTGAACGTGGCTCAATACTGGGCCGAAAAGCTATAAATCACTCCGGACACGAAAAAGTAAAAGTAATTAAAATTTCATTCAAGTTCCTAATTCTTCTACTAAACGGCATAATCTTTGTTCATTAACCTTCTGGCAGTTCCGAGTGTTTAAAAGCACGTCAAGTACATCAATAAATTTTTATTTTAAGCACTTAAAAGTCTTCTTGTTTCATTATATTATATAATTTAATAAACAAAGTATGCAGAAAAACTTTAGATAAGAAAAATTATCCATTGTAGCCCGTTTTCATTTTTCTTTTCGATCTATTCTCTAAACCTATCTGGGTGGAAGTTATATTACATATAAATTACAAATTTTCTATATATATTTTATCAAACAGGCCTGTTTCCAGTAAACAGACATATTTTCACCGCAGTAGATTTTCTCGTGGAGACACACAAACATAAAGAAGTGCCCACTGAACATGATCAACGTCACGCGCAGGAAGATGACTGTCACAAGGTGTATGGACAAGTTATTAAACATCATGAAAGAGAAAAAAACAAGATACATACGCCACAACATGAGAGGCGAAAAATACGAATTACTGAGGCTAATAATTGAAGGAAATATTCAGGGAAGATCTGTTGGAAGACCTTAGAGGACATTAGAAGATGGTTTGGGTGCACTCCGACTGAAATATTTAGAGCTGCTGTATCCGGGACAATCTTAGCCATATGGATCGTGAGGAGAGGGCGTGATAAGAAGATTCCGGTTATTAAAAAACGAGAAGACACAAGAGGTCGAAAGTCAGGACCAGACAAAATTTTGACTACTGAAAATCACTTACATCGAAAAAAGAAAAAATAATTGTAAACAGAGAAGAGAAAAAGATGACTCTGCAAAGATATGATATTAGCAACATTAATCAAGATGACGATACAGCAAGTTCAACTCGTGTTAAAAAAAAATATGATGCACTTAAAGGAAGTTATGCCAACTTTATATAACTTAATTAATGACGAAGAATTCTCAACGTCATCGTCACCCCAAAAGATAATGTATGTTTTATTCTGTTTTTTTTTTATGAAAATAGTCGCAAAAAGGGTAGACCTATCGTGTGGGCCGCGGACGGCCCGCACTGCGACTATTAGAAGGGGAAGGGATTATAGAAAGGAAATGATTGTGGACACGCTTTTTAAAAAGTTGCTGGTCGTAGTTCGCTGGAAAAACTGATTTTGGAAGCTTATTCCATTCCGTAGCAGCCCTGTAAAAGAAGGATTCTTAATGAAGATTGGTCCTTGTAGTGTCAAGCTTTAGAGTAAATGTGTGAGACTGATCAGCGTGCCGAGTTCTTCGGCCGAATGTGGCCAATAGTGGTACAAGAGTTTTTATTTCTCTGGAGCATCTGCCATGGAAATATCTGTAGAGCAATGACTGGTCTGCAACTCTTCTTCTATTTTCTAGAGGGTAAAGGGTATCTGTGAGAGTTAAGCTGTTTATCAAGCGAATGGCTCTTTTCTGAATAGAATCTAAAAGACGAAAAGAATGCCTTGGTGCTGAACCCCAAATATGCGAGCAATACTCCAGTAGAGGTCGAATTTGAACCTTGTACGTCGTCAACATTTGATCAGGAGTAAAAAACTTTCTGGCTTTTCACAGAAAACCTAGCCTCTGGCTTGCCGACTTTGCGATGTTAGCAACATGGTCATGCCAAGACATATTATTGGACACCGTGACTCCCAAAATCGAGATGGAGGGACTTGGTTCAAGGGTATTTCCGGACATTGTGATGGGATGATTTGAGGAATTCACTTTCTTGGAAAACGTGGCACTTTGTGTTTTTTGGGCGTTGAACTGAACAAGATTGTTGGTTCCCCACTCGACGATTGCTTTAAGATCTCTATTGATGGAATCAACCTGTTCCTGCCTGAGTCTATTTGTTTCATTCACCGAAAGTGATCGATAGGATGTGAAAGTTGAGACAAGTGTGCTATCGTCTGCGAAACTGTAAATGGGGTTCGTGGTGGTTTTCAAAAGGTCGTTGATGTGTAAAAGAAATAAGGTGGGGGACAGGATGGAACCCTGGAGGACCCCGGCATTGGTTTTAAACGCATCAGAAGAAATACCGTCAACTGCCACATGTAAGGAGCGATCTTGCATGAAGCTCAAGAGCCATTGGCGCAGTTTGGTTGGGAGACCGTGGGCAGATAATTTACTTAACAATGCTAGGTGCCAAACGCGGTCAAAGGCTTTAGATATATCCAAGGCTATTACACGGGATTCACCCAACTTTTCAATAGTGTTTGTCCAGAGCTGAGTGACATAAGCCAGCAAATCTCCAGTAGACCGTTATTTGGTTAACTCTAGAGGAGAAATTTTAGTACAATACATAGGATGTGACTGTTGTCACTATTTTTATTATATTTAACCCCATGCTTTCCAAAGTAATTGCAAGAATCAAAGTGGTAGTTTTCAAACATTTTATCATTTAAGTACGGTCCTGCTGTAAATACGATAAAACAAACTTTCCTCGCAGAAAGGGGTTCCTTACGTGAATATATTTAATGTTGAGGTATCTCCGTGCTGCTGCTGCTGTTTTTAAACGTGAATTGTCACAATTAAATCGGACGGCGACAATATTACCAACTTTAAAATAAGATTGTTACAGGAAGTTTCCGCCAGGTACATCATTAACTATTACAGAAAGCATCAAAAATGAAGACTGCACGTAAGATGACAAACGCAGCACCTTTTAACACCCATTTCCGTTTCATTTTTATTTTAACCATATGCCTGTCTTATCCCCATTGTTTACTAATATCTAACATGATGTACAAGTTAATGAAACCGCCGAAACGCACGTCCATTATTTTGGTTTCCAGAAACTTTTTACAGATTTTATCGCAGTACGTCTTAGGAATATAAAAATAACGAAGCAAAAATGAGTAACTATATTTAAAAAACCCTCTCTTCAGACGTATAAATAAGCCGTGAAACAGCTGACTAACGCTGTCAAAATTCATAAATCAGGAAAATTCTACAAACATGCAATATTTATGTTTCGAAATTAGGGTTAAAGTCTCACATTGTTTGTCTATAAACATTAAATACTATTTGGTATATAATTATAATATACATTAGTAATAATTACATTTTCTATTATAAAATTGATACAATGTTGACGAATTCTTAGTCATAAGATTGATATTCAAATTGATACCATAATTTATCAATTAGGCATATAATTCCCGTGCTGTGGCATCAAATTTCGCCTCATTTTGTATACAAAACTATTAAAAGCCAAGATTTTACCGGGTTTTTCAATAAAATATTTCGCCCACATCACGGATTTAAATTAAAAATGAGGATGGAGTACTTTCCCTGGAAGAGGTTACAAAACCTACGACGGGGACCACACATAAAAAAAAATTATTCAGCTATAATGTCATAAACTAGAATGTATCGACGAAAATATGACTTACCAAAAAAGTCCTCCCAGGTGTCATCGTTGAACTCGGATTCCACCATATTTATAAAAAGAACAACTAAATCAATGGCACTCAAAATACAATCACATAATAAATATCACTTTTAAATAATAAAACTGCACTTTGAAATGCCGACCCGAATATCGTACGCAGCGCCTGCCCCATAAGCTTAGGCAGCTGTGCACGAATGCACTACCTACTACGATCAGCGTTGCACATAGAATGTGCCGCTGGCTGGATAAATACCCGCGTGGAAATCGACGAAACGCGCATGCGTCGATGTTTACTAAATTCGGAAGCCTTTGTTGACACCCGCTATGCACACCACGCTGCGGTTATGTTTACTTATTTATTCTGTTATCTAATATTAAGAAAATTCGAATACGTGCGCCAATTACATAATATGTAAGTAATTAAATTTTTTATATTACGTTTTAACCCCGCAGTTTTGCAACCATTTTTTTTAGCGATGACAGATTTGAGAAACATTTTTTTTTGTTGTGCTCAGACGTGCAATAAAACACCATTAAAAATCGAATTACTTTATTTACATATCTTTTAGTACATTTTCCATAATTTTAAGTAGACACGTTATATTAATCTTTCTAGTGTACAAGGATTGTACCAATCTATGATTTAAAAAAAATAAATGATTTGATGTATCACATTTAAAGATCGAAAGCTCCTATAATAAATAAATACACAGATCGTTTAAACTTGTTTTATATCTTTTATCTTAATGTGCAATGAAGACATAAATACTTAAATAGGTATAACATCAACAAATTATTTTTTGATTTTAATCACTTGCGGATAAAAAATATAAATTTAGGCTTACAAGGTTATTCCCTCAAATGCTATACATTTACCTATATATACAGAAGTGGCACTAAAAATTATTCGATCAATTTTAATTGTAAAATACAGGGTGTGGCGCAAAAAGTGTTGATTAAAAGTAATGGCGGATACAGTTATGTTAAAAATCTGAAATTACGAAGCTGTAGGTTTTGGCTGACGCCGAGTTTAAATATAATGTTTGTCCTACATGTGGCACTTCCGGTTTTACCGGAAGTAGACGTCAACTTTGTTTTTTTAAATAGAACGTAATATTTTTTATTTTATTTTCCAATGCTACATAAAATTTGTGCACAATGTCCTATACCAAAAATGAAGTATTATCGAGATATTTCGATTTTTTCAAAGATTTGAAAAAATCCTAGTCCACTTTAAATAACGATATCTCCATTAATAACGAAGCTAGTGACGTAAAATTGTAACCAATAAACAAAAAGCGCTTGCCCGTTAACTCCATATGTCTAACTTATTGATATTTCATACAGGGTGTTTTAAACTTAGCCGCCAACATGCACAATTTAAATCATTTATAAGGTGCTTACTTTAAATAGAACACCCTGTATTTTATTACGTTTTCCGGTGTATTTTTTAAGCCAATTTGAGATATTTCATTATCTTAGTTAAAACATAACACTACTTAATTCTTTCAAGATTAGTAAAGGGTAGGCCTTGGCTGTCGAAGATTTGATAGTTAGTACGTTAATTGTTTATGTTGTTTTGACAGTTTTCTTTACCAGTTTGTATTTCATAGCAAATAATGGCAAATTTAGTATTTACTAATGAAGGTTTATTAAATTTTTATTATTTACGGCGAATGTAATAGAATTGTTGAACGGACATGCCGTGTTTTTGCATAAAGATATCCAAATCGACCAAATGCAACTGGTGATATTGTAAGAAGATTGCTTTAAACTGCCGTCAGTTTGGTCAATTTAAGACGCTGGCACCGACCGACGAAGAGTAAAGTGCGTGGTAAGCTGTAGTAAGCTCTGAGGTGTGGGCAGCTTTAACACCGGAACCTCTATTGCCTATTGACTCACTTGCTTTTCGACGACGTCGTTCACTGCGTAGATGTTGGTTCCTTCGATAACTTTACTGCCTTTTATCGCCGTGAATTTTGTTATCACAGTAAATGAAACAACACACTTGTCATCGATAATATATTGTTTTCTTTAATAAATAAAGCTTACAGTTTAAAGCCTCCCGTATCTTCGAAATAATTTTACTGGTTGTTAGCTTTTAATTTGATGTATTTTATTTTATTATGTTGATGTGCACTTTACCACGTGGTGTTTTAAAGCAGTGCTCTGAACGCTAGAGGTGTTCATGCCTCGGCTGATGACATGCGAAAGAGGGCGAGAAGCCGGAAACTGTTTCGAATGTGGCTTCTTTTCGTTATAAATTCAGCGTTTTTGATTGGCCACTTACCGTACAGACGGCTGCTAAAAATTGCGCGCGACGATTTCGGAATGTTCTGGCATAATAAATGGACGTGTTCTAAATTGCACGGGACCCTTTGTTTATATCCGAAAGCTAATTTCCACGTAATGAATGCGTGACTTTTAGTTGATTTTTTGTTGGCGTCAGGGCCGTACTGAGTACTTTTAAAAATTAAGGAATTTCTCAAAGAGAAATTGTACAGTTGGAAGTACTGATTTCCAACACTTAATAAAAATAAACCACTAGTGGACAGTGACGTAAACGAAATTAATGTTTTGGGTTATTTTACGGCCTCCCCAAATGCCTTCATTAGATATTGTGAGAGAGATCTTACTTTGTCGACGAGAACAATTCATCGCATTTTAAAAAAACACAAATGGAAACCATTTTCATATTATTTGGTGCAACACTTACAATAAGGTGATCTTCCTCGAAGGGTAGAATTCTGTGAATGGTTTTTGATGAAGACCCAAATGGATGAAAACTTCATAAAAAAAATTATATGGTGTGATGAAGCAAAGTTAAGCATAAATGCAAAAATTTAATCGACATAATTCCAGTTTTTGGTCTAATGAAAATCCACGTGTTAGTAGAGAACGTTACTTCCAAGATAGTTGGAGTTTTATGGCTTTTTGTGCAATAAAAGACGATAAAATTTTAGCAATAAAATTTTATGATGAAAATTTAAATAGTGAAAGATATTGCCACATTTTAGAAGAATCCATACGACCGTCGTTACATACTTTAAGAAATTGAAAGGCGGCTTCAGCTTGGTATCAGCAAGATGGAGCATCTCCTTATAACTTTGGGCCTGTTGCTCAGCATCTTTACGTCATGTTTGATGATAGATGGATTGCCAATAAGGGTCCGTTTCGTTGGCCAGCTCGCTCTCCTGACTTGGCTCCTTTAGATTATGGTATTTGGGATTACATTAAAAATCAGTTATTTTCCAAACCTGTTACGACAAAGGAAGATATGATGCAAAAAGTCTTATCTGCTTTTAATTCTCTAACACCCGACCATATATCCAAAATAACAAGACATAACTTGATGAAAAGGATTCATAAATGTTTAGAAGTAGACGGTGCTAATTTTAAACACTTATGTCAACGTTTTTAATGATATCCACAAATAATAATCCTTTCATGCCATTGGTTACTTTTCAGAATTAATAACTTATGAAAAAATAATAAAATATCACCTTAAATAATGAAAATGTCGAAATAATTAAGTGTTGTTATGTTTTAACTAAGGTAATGAAATATCTCAAAAGTGGTTGGATTTAGGTGTGGGGAATACCGATACCAAACGAATTGGCTTTAAAAAATACACCGAAAAATGTAATAAAATACGGGGTGTTCTATTTAAAGTAAACAACCTATAAATGATTTAAATTGTGCATGTTAGCGGCTAAGTTTAAAACACCCTGTATGAAATATCAATGAGTTGGACATATGAAGTTAACGGGCAAGTGCTTGTTGTTTAGTGGTTATAATTTTACGTCACCAGCTTCGTTATTAATGGAGATATCATTATTCAATGTGGACTATGATTTTTTCAAATTTTTGAAAAAATCGAAATATCTCGATAATACTTCATTTTTGGTATAGGACATTGTGCACAAATTTTATCAAACATTTTATGTAGAATTGGAAAATAAAATAAAAAATATTAGGTTCTATTTAAAAAAACAAAGTTGACGTCTACTTCCGGTATAACTGGAAGTGCCACAATTAGGACATTATATTTGAACTCAGCGTCATCCAAAACCTACAGATTCGTAATTTTAGATTTTTAACATAACTGTATCCGCCATTACTTTTAATCAACACTTTTCGCGCCACACCCTGTATTGATAATTGGTCAAATTATTATGTAATTAGAACCAATGCTGCATACACTCTACATTTCTCAGTATATTATCTTAAGATTACAACAATCACATAAGCGCACATTAAACAATAGGTACAAACTAAAGAGTATACAGGATGTCTTAAAACGTAATTTTTGCTAATTAGACTAGAGCGTCTTACAAGAAGTATAACAATAAAAAATAGTTTTCTATTTTTTTTTACTATTTTTAGTACGCGTATGTAAATTTTCAGACTTAAGAACGTTAACTATATGATATTTCACTTGGTTTTCAAGCAATAGCTTGCCATGAAAGATTTGGTAGTGACATCAATGCAGTCGACATAAATAGGTAGAGTTGAATTGTTCCTACCTAGAGAACGCAGCACTAAAAAACGATTGCCATATTTAATCACCTCAAAATTTAAATAAAAATGACAATGTCACTACTACAAGTAATAGTACCAATCATTTAAAACATAAAAGTGACATCACCTCGACAATTTTGACAGATATATAACCTTAAATTAATACAAACCACAATGTCAACACAACTAATGGGTAACGTGACCTTACAGATTAAAAATGGACGAAATAGTGACGTCTTTTATCTTGTAAGAAATGGCCTCGGCTACAGGTAACATAAATTCTACTTTTTAACACTTAAATATTAAAATCACCAATAAATAATTGTCAAATTACTCACTCTTAACAAAAAAAAAAAGCTCAGAAAACCAAAATCGTCAACCATACACATCTAACTTTATGAAAGATATGTCATTTGTTGAATAATGTGCACGTTACAAATTCTAAACAGTGACGTCACAGTACGTCATTCTTGTGACACCTCCCAAAAAGTTTAACAGTAAGTAACCTTAAATTAATACAAACATGAATGTCACGCCAATTCAGTTATTAACCGTTTACAGTTAGTACGAAAGTAATATCTCCCAAAATTTTTGACAAAAAAGATAACCTAAAGTTAAAGTAACACCTTTTGACAATTTTGACAGATAAATAACCTAAAATTCAAACAAACGTCAATGTCACCTGTCACCACAACTGATAATTGAACCAACAGTTAGCAAAAAAATACAAAATTAAAAATTTTAAAATGAAAGTTTCCTAATTATACATCAGATAATAAATAAATTGTTAACTGAAATGTGGGTAGCTTTTTTTAATTTTTTTTTCAACAGTTATGAGTTTTGTATTATAATTTTAAGCCCTACGCCTCTGTCAAAACGAAAGCAGTAGTCGGCCATACGCACCCTCCATTCCGGTCAACACTTATCTGAGACTATGCTCATTCCTGATGTTTTACATTCAAAGATCCTTTGCAATGCATATGAACGTGACATCACCTAATAACTTTGAAAAATAAATGGCCTAAAATTAAGTTGACATTCCCCAACCATTTTGACGTATAAATAACCTTAAATTAAAGAGACATCTTCCAATAATTTTAACAAGTAAATAACCCAAGATTAAAGTGACATTTCTCTATAAAGCATTCCACATCACGTCACCCAATATGGCGTCATAAGAAAGCATTTGGTTGGGACGTAGTGACTGAATTAGAAGAATTTCACATCATCCCCGTTGTAACGACTTCTACGACCAACTACAGTCAAAAACTAAAAATTATTTGACGCAGCCGCAAAAACAAAAATCTCACAACTTTTAGATCAACTTATTTAACAGAGAAATATAACAGCAATGCATTGTTTGCATAAATTGTTTTGACAGGTCATTGGAATCTAACCTTAAATTCAAACAAACGTCAATGTCACACCAGTCACTGTTACCACCACAAATTAATAATTTCAAGACAAGCTATCATGCATTAAGAAAGCATTAAATAGAATCATTTGAGACAATTTGAAAAAATTCCATAACTGGAAATACATTTTGGTCCTTCGCTATCGCTTACACAACTTCTAACTTACATTCTAATAGGAAGTTTACATCGAAAAATTCTCGGATATTTAGTACAACTCAAATCACAGATACACGGTTTTGAATTTCTTAACAGTCGTCAACTAGAATATTTTATACTTGGAATATTCCCCACCCAATTTTTATTTTTTTATCATCGTCTTCGCCTGTGCGTTTTACCAACTAAGTGCTAATATTTCTTACATACAGTAAAATCGTAATATACAGTGTGACACACTTAAGATGAACACACCCCTGTATTTTACTCATTTTTGGATGCAGAGATTTGATTTTTGGTGCAGACGTAGACCTTCATGGGCCTCACTTTTCGCAATACTCAGTTCGAGTGACAGCCTTAAACCCAGCCTACTGCGATCCCGCGAAGAGGGCAAAATCTCGATATTTTGTTTCGCGTTGGAGATACCGAAAAAAGTTGCTTAGAAATCGATTTTGACCCGAATTTCAACGCAAAATTGGAATTTTGATTTTTTGTAATTTTCATATTCAAGTCCGATTTTCTTTTAAAACGGACGCTGGGAAGGCCAAGTATGCTTGGAAAGATAATATTGCAACGGACCATAAATGTCCAACGACCGGAAGAACTTATGGTGGACCGAAGCAAGTGGAGACAAATTGTAATGTCAGCGAAGACCCACCCCGGGTTGAGAGAGAGAGAGAGAGAGAGAGAGAGAGAGAGAGAGAGAGAGAGAGAGAGAGAGAGAGAGAGAGAGAGAGAGAGAGAGAGAGAGAGAGATTTTAATTTTAAGCAGATACTATTCTATTTGTAGCGAACGTAGCCTCATCAGTGAACAACATTTTTCTTAGGAAATTTCTATCATTTAAAAAATTTCCTTGCGTCCAATAGTAGTAATCTATTAGTTTATATTTGTCACCTTCTTTCAATGTGTGAAAATGAACTTTGGTTTAAAAGGTTTGATTTTATGACGAACGAGACATCTTCTGATTTTCTCTGTACTCAAATTTAATTGCTCGCACCTTTCATCATCATGGTACCTTCGATTTCGATGTGGATTGCCAATTGAGTTTTAATACTAAGCAATACGCTATCTGGCATCAATATCACGTGACCAGCAAGTATGACAGCGCGGGAAAATAAAGATTAAAATGTCAATAACTGGGTGATTATTTAATACACTTCCGGTTTGAGTGAAATGCGAATATATGACTGGAAGGAGGCCATGCTGGACCGAGATCGTTGGGCGCAAATCGTTAACGCAACCAAGACCCACGAAGGGTTGTAGAACTACCCCGAAGAAGAAGCAGGTTTGAGTGAAAACTTTATTCACGGATACTGCCGTTCCATGTCGTCGAGGGGCAATTTGATTGTTAAGGGGGGCAATTCGAGAATGGACTCGACACGAGTTTTAACCCTTTCGCTCCGGGCCAATGATGAGTCAGTTAAAACTTTATTTAATATAAAAGGAGCGATGGCATGGCTTTGTAAGGAAACACAAATCAAATGCCCAAATTCAATCAAATGTACAAGAAAACTATTGCTACCGTTTCCATCTCCATTTTTAGCTGAATGTGGATTTAGTACTATAAATGATTTACTGGTAAAAAAAAGAAATCGGCTGGATATAGCACAAATCATCAAAATTATTTGAAATTTGAATTTCAGTTTTTCAATATATATTTTGAAAATTTATTTACTGTGTTTCGTTAACAATTTCCTAGCGATTTCTTCCTAAAACTTATCGTCCAAGTTTCCTAAGTGGACAATTCATTTTTTTAATATTAAAAATTAGTACGTTACAAGAATTGCAAGAATTACAGAGAATTTTAGAAGGGCATGGGGCATGGCACAAAATGGTTGGGAAACACTGCTCTAGCCTAAATTGAAAAATGAAACACAAATCATGGGAACTTTTTTTAATTTTAATTGGTTTTGAATGTTTTTATCATTTTTTTAGCTTCTTATTCAGAACCATTAAAAATAGGACCTGAATATGAAAATTACGAAAAAATATTAAAATTCGAATTTTGCGTTAAAAATTCGGTATGTAGGGTCAAAATTGATTTCCAAGCAACTTTCGGCATCTCTAACGCGAAGCAAAATATCGAGAATTTGCCTTTTTCGCGGAATCGCTGGGTTTAAGGCTGTCATTCGGACTGAGTATTGCAAAAAGTGCGGCTCATGAAGGTCTACGTCTGTACCAAAAATAAAATCTCTGCTTTCAAAAATGACCAAAATACACGGGTGTCTTCGTTTTAAGTGTGTCACACTGTATAAATTTTAAAATAGGAATTGAACGCGAGAATGGAAGAATTTAGGACACGCGAGAATGGAAGAATTTAGGACAATATTTTGTATCAAAATATGACAATAATGACAAAAGCTCCCAAATCATCAATGTTTTTATCGAAACTACTAAATAGTAGTTCTAATGACAGGTATGCTCGCGGAACATTAGAACTACTGAATAGTACATACTGTGAAAGGCTTTCGCGGCCAGCGTTTATTGGTGAAAAGTTTTTCGGGTATTTTGGCCGTCGTAGGTCAGAGTTAATATTCGACGTTTCGCCATCTCTAGAGGATGGCATCTTCTGAAGTTATAATGTCTGCTTTTTTAAGGCTGACGGTTTATGACATTTGTATGTCACGATCGCAGGTTGTATACGTTTTGGTGGGCACACAAAGCCAACTGCTGTCGCGGAGCACACAATAATAATGATCACAGAATTAAATTCGAGGAAACCCAAGTTTTATGCACCACATCTGCATATTACCCTAGAAGCGATTGAAATACATAAACACCAGCAAAACTTTAATAAATCTGAGGAAACACTTAAAATTAATAAAACATGGGTACCTGTACTTAAAAATACAACGCTGCTTCCTTACCAAAAACAAGAATGAATCTCCGGAACGTGACCAATTTCTGAACGGCCCTAAAATATGCCCCGCCCACCAAAACGTATACAACCTGCGATCGTGACATACAAATGTCACAAACCGTCAGCCTTAAAAAAAGCAGACATATCTCCAAAAGATGCCATCCACTTCTTCTTCTTCTTTGTCAGCTATTATCTGCCCACTCCTGAACAAAGGCCTCTTTCATTTGTTTTCATGCTGTTCTGTCTTTCGCTGTATGGTACCATCTTCCTCCTGCTATTTTTTTAACATCATCCAACCATCTCCTCTGTGACCTGCCGACACTCCGCTTTGTTTGCCGTGGTCTTCAGTTTACAAGCCTTGATACCCATCTGTCCACACATAGTCTGACAACATGTCCAACCCATTGCCACTTAAGCTCGGCGATTTGCTGTAACAAGAAATAAGAAGAAAAACGAAGGTAGTGGACATACTACCTTCGTTTTTCTTCTTATTTCTTCGTTACGGATTTTATCTCGTAAGCTAACGCCCGTTCCATGGCCCTTTGTCCTAAGGTTATTGGTGTACTTCTTGGTTAAAGCCTTTGTCTCATGGCCATATGTTGCAACAGGCAGGATGCATGTGTTAAAAGACATTTTATTTGAGGTTTATAGCGATGTTAGGGTTTTTAACTATATGACTCAGTTTTTCAAATGCTATCCATGTCAGTTTTATTCTTCTTTTTATCTCTGCTTGGTTTTCCTTTCCCATTTTAATAACATGACCAAGATAATATATATATTCATCAACAATATCCAAAGTTTTGTATACTATTCTTATGTTTTCCTCAGTCTTGCTCATTATTTTTGTTTCCGTTAGATTCATTTTTAGTCCGACGTTATTTTCAGCTTCATTTAGTTGTTCTAGCGTGTTCTTAAGCTCCTGTATATCTGAACAAATAAGCACTATGTCATCGGCAAAGCGTAAATGGTTTAAAAATGTACCATCAACGTTTACACCTTTATTTTCACATGGTAGCATTTTAAAAACGTCTTCCAAGGCCACCGTAAAAAGTTTTGGGGATATAGGATCACCGTAGCGGACTCCCCTGTTAATTGAAATTCGTTCGGTTCTTAGGTCTTTCGTAATTTTTACACGGAAAGGAGCGCTTCTGTATATATTCTTAAGAAGGGTAGAATATCTCGAATCAACTCTTGCTCCATCCATCGCACGCAGGATTCAACGGAATCAAATGCCTTATGAAAGTCTATAAAGGCGAAATAAAGTGATATATAGTATTCTGTTGTCTTCTCTATTAACATTTGAACGGTCCGCAAGTGATTCAAAGCGCTGTATCTCTTTCGAAATCCTGCCTGCTTCACTGGTTGATAGGCATCCAATTTATTTGTTAGTCGGTTTGTAAGGATCCTTATTAGTAGTGTATAAAGGTGGGACAGAGGGCTAATAGGTCGATAATTTTTAATGTCCGTGATATCGCCCTTTTTAAAAAGCAGAATAACTTCTGCGTGGTTCCGAGTTTCAGGGATGTTGCCATCAAATAAACATTTACTAAATAACACTAGAGATGGCGAAACGTCGAGTATAAACTCAGACATACGACGGCCATTCCACCAATACTGAATAGTAGTTCTAATGACACTTTTTAGTACAAATATTCTCTGCTGCAACAACTGCAAAGTCGCGTAAAAATATTGTTTTACCGTTTCGTTTCCGCATCGAAACTTGTATTATTTGAAAAGAAAATCCCACAAATCCTACATATCGATTACAGATTCGGATTCCTTCTCGTTAGCCTTCCCTTCGGCGAAATTCCTGTACTTGATCTTTCCCAATTCGACCGTCTTTAAAAATTCGCTCTCGCCGAACAAAAATCTCTTAACGTTCGCCTCCATTTCGGCCATTCGCGCGCGATCGACAGTCTCCGCCAGATCGGATTTCGAATTCTCCGAGCTGCTGACCTCGTGATCGATATTGCTTCTGATCCAATCCGCGACGCGCTGTTGGTTCTGAGTCGACGTTTCGCTCAGCATGGACGTCATTTCTATTTCCAAGCTGTCCGGTGTCGACGCCGGTTCTTTTTGCTGTAATCTGAAAATATAATTCGCCAATGACCGTCGGTCCATAATTTAGACTGAATCTCTTTCTAAAAACGAAAAAGAAATACACCCCCAATTAAAGCGAAACTAAATCGATACGTGCCGATCAGAAAATGCAACGAGCATTCCATTTCGATCGAAAATCAAAAACCTGCATCGTAACAAAAACAATAGAACAATTTTTTCAATGCAAAGTTTATTTTCTTAAGATAAATCAAAAATTGTTTTAGTCTAGTTACATTTTCATCCAAGAACATACAGCTACATTACTAAATCGAACAATACGTTATAAAACGGAGATTTTAGAAAAAAATAAAGAAAATATTTGCGCTATCATTAATTAAAAATTAAATTTTAAATCAAAGCTTACAGATCAAATTAAACAGAATCACGCCAGCATGGGTATCCGATGGAATAATTTCTTGGGACCATAATACTAGAGGATATTAATTTAATTTTCATCGAGCTGTTGAACCAGTGGGACACACATCCCCATTTTCCTGCCTCTCGGACAACCATGGCCAGCTAGCTTAATCTAATTGAAGCATTATACATGAAGAGTGACCCCATGGGGTCAATAACTTTTTTTCTATCCACGCTATCGGCTTGATCTATTTGTTAAGCGATGGGTCCGACAATTAGGCACATTCTTTTTTATATACATGACGTTTCATAATAAGATACACAACTAAGCAACCTTCTGGTGGTCGAATTCACTTTTTTTAACACTCTGTTAAGATATTCTCGAAGAAAATGTAAATACCTTTCACCGTCAGCACATTGTCGAAAAAGTAGGGTCCAATAATGTGATTTCCAATAATTCTTCCCCTAACATTAAGCTACGATTTGGTGATCCTCTTCCAGTAAAGATTTTCGGTGGCATAATAATGCATATTATGATGTTGTTGTAGCAGCAGCTTTACGTGTCACGTCACTTTACCTCCCGCCACCGTCGTCGGGAGTCACAGTAACTCTGCCAGTTTGGCTGGATTCAACCACAGGTCTGATGGTACAAGAGATGTGGGGTTGGCTGGGCAGGTGAAGAGGTCGAGTTCTGCCACACAGATTTCATTTGTTTTCTCGTATTGGTTTATTCTACTCGTGTATGCGTTGAGGATTTTGGACCAACCGGACCGTAGCTGCGAAAGGGTTGTTCGGGAGCAGCATTCCTTTATCTATCTTTGTAACCACATCTTCTTTTACACCACAGCGTTCTCTTATCTTACTATTCTTCACTTTTTCTAACCGAGTTACTCCGGCTATACTTCTTAGACTGGTCATCTCCGCAGCATAAATCTTATTTTTATGCTTCTATGGGATTTATTAACTACGAGAAGGCGTTTAACAGAGTGAGGCACGAAAAGATGATTAACCTCTTACGAGAAAGTCAGCTTGATGAACAAGATATCAGAATAAAAAAGAACCTCTATTGGAATCAAGTCGCTGTGATCAGCTCTGCAAGAAAAACATCAGAAAATACCAAAATACAACGAGGGTAAGACAGGGATGTGTCTTGTCACCGCTTCTGTTTAATTATTTAGAGGCTACATTCAAAAAAGCTCTCGGGAACAGAAACGAGGGGATAAATATAAATGGATGGATTATCAACAACGTACGTTATGCTGATGACACCTTGATCATAATCGACAACATACATGATCTTCAAGAGATCGATCGGGTCAGCAGGGAGTACGGTTTAAAAATGAACTTTAAAAAAACTAAATACATGATCATAAGTAAAACCCCATTAAACCAACCTAATATCAACATCAATATCAATTCAGTGTTGGTCGAGAGAGTAAAGCAATATCAGTATCTTGGCACGTGGATCGACGATAGGCGTGATCAGACTCAAGAAATCAAATTCAGAATCGAAAAGGCTAGAAATATTTTCTTAAAAATGAAACAACTACTCACTAACCCCCAGACTTAAACCTTTAAGTACGTATGAGAATGGTTAAATGTTATGCAATCCCAGTGCTTTAATATGGACTAGAATCATAGACGATCAACAAAGCCACAATGAAAAAGCTCCAGGCATTTGAAATATGGATCTTCCGGCGTGTACCGAGAATATCGTGGATATAAAAGATTACCAATGAGAAGGTTCTACACCGAGTAGAAAGAGAAAGAGAATTGGAGAACTTGATTGAAGCCAGAAAAATGAAATATCTCAGTCACATTATGCGTGGAGGGATAGACTGATAATGGAGGGGGGAAAGATTGCAGAAAAAAGAGATCGGTGGGAAGAAGACATATATCCTGGCTAAGAAATCTAACGAGAGCTTTTTAGAGTCGCAGCGTCGAAAGTAAAAATAGCCAACCTCCGTGTAGAAACGGCGCCATAAGAAGAAGAAGATGCTTCTTCTGCCAAACACAATATTCGCTACCATACATAAGTGCAGGGACCAGCATTCCTCTATGCATAGCCAGACGTGCCTTTTTTGACACGTTCTGGCTGCTCATAAAATTATAGAGATCCCCATTTATTTCTTTCCCTGCCAACACCCTTCGCTCAATGTCACAGTCATACTTTCCTTCTCTCGTAAACTTTGAACTAATTTATTTGTTCCACTATTTTTTTTTCAACCAGCACTTCGCAGTTTGTCATGCTTTTTTCTCTTTCAAAAACAATTACTTTCGTCTTGCTTACATTTACTTTTATTCCTTTGATTTTCGGGGCATCATGCATAATATTAACCATTTCCTGTAACTTCTCCTCAGACGACGCTAATATGACCTGATCATCGGCATAACGATCATCTCAGACGATGCTTCACCAGAAAACAGAATTGTGTATCATAATCCTCCCCAATATGCCATTTATTTGAATAAAAAAGCTACTCTTCTATTGCAAAATCGTCACTATACAATTATTGGTGTAGGTTCAAATGGTAAGGGAGGAGCTTATGTTTAAATATTATTCTGATCCCACTACTTTGTGCTACCCTAGTGTTTAAGTGAAGGTTTTCCTGTAGCATCAATAAAACTTGCAACTCTTCATTACTTACTTACTTATTTAACGTTTCGTCAAAAGGTTGCGGCCTGGATGGCCTTGTCATTTGCTACTCGGTGGTGGCTGGTTGTGATGGGGCTTCCCAACGGCGGGCAGACTGTTAGATGGCTGTTGTCCAATTCGTAGGTCGGTTCTTCTGCTAGTCCCCATCGGGTGGACCTGTTCGGCTTGGGAAACACTTGCGACACCTTAGGCGGTTCGGCATCAGCGAATTCTTTTTGGTATAAGACACACCATCAGGTAGTTCAAGTCAAACTCTTAACTTGTGGAATGGGCGACCCGTTTGGAGTTCTTGGAGATATATTTAATGATAGTTCTGCTTGCTGATAAAAGGATGCCTTTCGGCTTCGCCAATACAGTTCGAGAAAAGATAGCTTGGATAGAAAAAGAGTTATGGAGCTTGCACGCATTTCGAGTTACCTTCATAAGGAACGTTCGTTTTCGAAAATCAAAAGAGAAGCTCTCTAACTTAAATAAAAAACAAAGAAGCAACAAAGATACTAAAGACATCGATCCACTAGGAAAGTTTATTAAGAATTATCTTACAATTCGCTAAGTTCCATTTACCTAGTGTAGAGGACCGGTGCGATATTGTTGTGAGCGTTATCCAGCAAAATATTCTTGGTGCCGGTCTGCGTTCTCATGGAAGCGTATCTGGGACCCTTTGGGGACATTTTGGCACTCTCTGCATCTCCGTTCTTCGCGGAATCTCCCCTTTCCGATATCGAATCCACTTCGTAGCTGGGTTTAGATTTGTCGCACAATCTACAATTAAACAACATTCGACTACCGCTTCAATCTTTACCATTCGGTATTATAAAAAAATAAATTCCTAAAACAAAGTTACGGGTATCAATCGAATATTTAATCGTGTAACAGACTATTCATTGTCTATTCGAATAAGTACAAGTCACGAAAAAGAACTTTCTACTACTATTTTCCCAAAAATTGTAAAACTAGAACGTCATTGGATTCTGTGCGCGACAGACTTCCCGAGACAGTAACTGAGAAAATATGCCCAAAGGTCACAGGTGAGTGGGATTTTATTTTAAAACGAATTTTTTATAATCAAATTTAATCAATTATACACTGCTTCTCTCTCGTCCCCATAGTATTACACAAAAATAAATTCCTAAACCAAAGTTGAGGTTTTTTTTTTTGCTGAAAATAGTCGCAAAAAGGGTAGGTGTGGGCCGCGGACGGCCCGCACTGCGACTTTTAGAAGGGGGATGGATTATAGAAAGGAGATAGTTGTGGACCCGATTTTTGAAAAGTTGCTGGTCATAGTTCTCTGTAAAAACTGATTTTGAAAGCTTGTTCCATTCCGTAGCAGCCCTTTAAAAGAAGGATTCTCGATAGAGATTGGTCCTTGAAGTGTCAAGAGTAAATGGGTGAGACTAATCAGCGTGCCGAGTTTTTCGGCCGAATATTTCCAGTGGTGGTATAATAGTTTTTATTTTTCTGGAGCTAACATCGCAAAGTCAGCAAGCCAGAGGCTGGGTTTTCTGTGGAAAGCTAGAACATCTGGCGGGGATAGCCAATTTAGACTTTCTGTTTAGAGCTCTTGACTTCATTAGCTCTCTGTAGGTTTCCACTGATAGATTGTAGATTGTAGGGGGAGTCGTGAAGGCTATGCAACCTCTCAAGCATCTTGACCTATCAGATCTTTTGTGCATAACCCTAAATCTATTCGAGGGCCGGGAATCCGAAACTTCGAGCAAAGTTTATCAGTTTCCTGGGGGCTAAGTTTTTGAGATCGAAGGGCTTTAGGAAGGCCACTTCCAGAAACTTAAGCAGAAAAGCGCTGGGCATTCGCAAGGCAACTGATAACTGATAACTCTTGTCTGAATTTCGCTATTAATTGATTCATTTGGGATCCCAAATAAAAGAATTTTCATGCGTGCTCGAATTCATAGTTTTCACGTGTAAAATGTTTGTTTCGTCAATCTTCCTTTATCCATCCTTTCTACGTGTCCAAACCATCTAAGCATTCCTTTATCTATCTTTGTAGCCACATCTTCTTTTACTCCACAGCGTTTTCTTAGCTCACTATTCTTAACTTTATCCAACCGAGTCACTCCGACTTCTCAGACTACTCATCTCCGCAGCATTAATCCTATTTTCATGCTTCTTCTGCCAAACCCAACATTCACTACCATACATAAGTGTAGGAACCAACACACCTCTATGCAGCCTATAAGGAAAGACTTAAATCGTCAACTTCTGAGCGGCACCCTCTATATGGCCTGCAACCAGCATGCCGGAGACTAAAGTCAAGAAATAGCTTCAAACGAACAAGTCTAGGATCGATTTTTGGGAAGCCACCACAGATCAACATTGGATGACTCCATCCTGCTGGGAGTAAGGAGAGTTGCGAGGTCTGGAAATCTCTGAATAGACTCCGAACCGGATCTGCAAGATCTTGGGTCATCCTGAACAAATGGGGATACCCAGTGACCTCCACTCTATGCGATCGTGGCGACCCTCAGACTCTACACATGTAAGAATGGCCGTTGTGTCCCACCCAATGCACCCACGAAGTTCTGATGTCAGCTCTACCTACCAAACGCAATCGACGTCGCTCAATATTAGGCAAGACATACTTAGTTTAATTAAATTAACAATACCTAACTGCTTGTTTACCTCTATGGAAGGTAATTTATATATTTTGTAAGATGCTTCCGACTCGAATAAAAAAAAATTCTGTCTTAAAGTATAAAATAATTTTATTTTTATTGTCTATTCAAGGTTTCTTTCGAAATCTCGAAAAAAACTCACTACGTCAACTCACTATACGTGTAAAACTAAAGCATCATTGCATCCTGTGTCCAACTGGAGATTCCACGAGACGGTCACCGAGAACACCACAGTCGAGTGGCGTTTTTCTTTTAAAAGAGATCGAACGAATTTTTTGTAATCGATTATGCAACCCATTGCTTTTTGCTCGTCCATGACAATGGTCATCGTCTGCACCGAGAAGAGTGGCATCACAAATAACGCAATCTAAAATGTTTTCTCAGTCTTCTCCGATTGGGTCGTTCCATTAGGTCTTTTGCCAGTTGATTTAGGGTGGTTGCTAATCCTTTGAACACATTTCTGGGATAGGTTGGATATTACCTAATATAATGCTCCCAACAATCAACCCAATGCACATAAAAGTGGTAATTGTCACTTGACTAAAAGTATTTCCTTCACGTCCTGTCGTTTGTAACAAATCGTTTGCTTATTGCAATTTGGAGATCTCAAATTAAGTGCGATTTAACAAAAAAATATTTAGAAATAACTAATTGTAACGAGTCTAAATTTATTATGTTGTTTTTGTAAACTTAGTCATCGACAACTAATGCATCGAGTCGTTTATCAATGTATTAAACAATCGGTACTTTCCAAACAACTTATATGTGATTCCCCAAAGTCTTCTTGCTTCATTACAACACATACAAAAGTAATACAGTTTTTTTTATAAGAACAAAAACAACACGATTGGTTAGCTGGAATAAAATAATTGGTTTATAAAATATACTCTTTTTCTTTCAAACAAAATATGTCGTACCTGTGATGCGTTTCTCCACGTTCGATGACTATGGGCGTATTGACGATGACAGCAGGATTGTTGGAACTGACTTTATTCTTCAGTAACAATCTTCGCGAAGCGACCACACTGGGAGATTTAGTAACGATGTTTTTGTCGACCAAAAAATTGTTCGGCTGCACCTTTACCACGTTGTAGTTGGATTGAGCAGTAATCACCGGCTCTGGATTTTCCAAAGGATAGATGGAAACGACTTTGTGACTTTTCGGTTCGATATTTCTTACTATGTTTATACCTGGACAAATATAAAATATCCGAATGAGCTATACTATACTGGACAAAAAGTAAAGAGACTGATTAAATAATAAATAATTTAAAAAAAACTAAGACAACACGCTTTGTAAGAAAACCAACGAACTAAAAAATAAAAAATAATTTTACAATCAAAAGCGATGTTTACGTTTTCTTCTTGGAGACTTTACTTTTACCAATATCTGTTTATTATCAAATATTATATTAATTGATAAAGCGCACCCCACGCTCTTGATTGTAAAATTATTTTCTTATAAAGCGTGCTCTCTTGGTTTTTTTTAAACTATTTTTTTTTTATTTTTTAGTTCGGGTTTTTTTTTAAATTATTGCTACTTATCGACGATAATGCGTATGAAAAAACGCGAACATGATATAAAATTACTAGGATTTAAAATGGTGATAGGCGTTAGCGACATCTGTTGGAGAATAGTTCAAGCATCGCCATCTATTTGAATTGGATATCAGCCATTTTTTATCCATATAAAACACTTTTTTTTATAACTAATCCTGGCCAGGATATTTAGTCGATCCGATGTTTTTAAGTGGGTGAAAATATTGTCCAAGATTCCGTTCCATAGATAGATAGATACGAGTCAAGCTAATATAAAGCGTGTAAAAATAAAACCGAAAATATTTTATCGTATATCCATCCAAGTAAACCACTACCACTAAAATACGCTTATTCCAACGTTTTTTCCAGTCTTCCAAACATTTATAACACTCAGTCTTTGGTATAGACTACACTATTGACTTAAAACGATGTCCACGAAGTGGTAATTTCAATCGAGGAAATAGGAAACAGCCTCACGGAGCTAATTCTGACGAGTAAGGTGCTTGCGGAACGACATTCACTTGATTTTTGACGTTTTTTTTTTGCTTTTGGTTCACCTGCAGCACGATATTCACTGGATTGTAGAGCTATTTCCAGGTCATAAGCGTAGATCCAATACTCGTCGCCAGTTATTATGCATGTCAGAACATTATCAGTCAAAAAAAGCTTAAACGCGACGTTGTTTTTCGAAAAAATTCAAATCTTTTGGAACAAGACGAGAAGACACACGAGACAAGCCTAAATTGTCCCTTAACGTTGTTTGTATTGATCCTTTTGGTATACCAACAATATCTACAAGGTCTCTTTGCGTCAATCGACGATTTGAAATTACAAATTCCCCGATTTTACTGATGTTTTCATCAGAGATTGACCATCCCGAACGAAGTTCTTCTTCGACAGCTTCACGACCTTTATCAAATGATTTGTACCCCTTAAGACCTAGTGATTTTGATGAACAATCATCGTTGTAACACTTGTAACATCTTCAATACATCGGAACAAAAAATTTTAATTTTTTTTGACAAAATTTGATACAATTTTTTTGTTACACAGATTTATCCAAATTAAAAACCCCCTGAAAGCAATTTTTATACACAAAAAATGCTACAATTTTTAACCTAAAAAGGCAAATGTCATGAAAATTATGTCAGTTGCTTAAAACAGTACCAAATGATTTGTACCACTTAATAACTTGTGATTTCGATAAACAATCATCGCCGTAACACTTTTGTAACATTTTCAATATAAAGTATACTGTGTTCCATTCTTCTTTCGATCAGTCAGCTATATTGAAACCGTTTTCACTGAGAAGTTTTGCCCAAAGGACAAGACCGAGTTCGACCGTACAAGGTGATCCTCAAATTTACCGAATTTTGTACTTTTCGCACGATAACTTCAGGAGAAGAGCTAGGGCGATGAAACTTTCAGGTATTACGTTTGGCCCGACCGACGGACAAGATCATTATTAAAAATTTGGCCAGTATCTCCAAATAGAGAGGCGGTAGGTCACTAAAATTTACAGGGTTGAAGTTTTGCCCGAAGGACAAGACCGAGTTCGAAGATGGGCCATAACGGTACATTCCTTCAGGTAGCTGCCGTACAAGGTGATCCTCAAATTTACCGAATTTTGTACTTTTCGCACGATAACTTCAGGAGAAGAGCTAGGGCGATGAAACTTTCAGGTATTACGTTTGGCCCGACCGACAGACAAGATCATTATTAAAAATTTGGCCAGTATCTCCAAATAGAGAGGCGGTAGGTCACTAAAATTTACAGGGTAGAAGTTTTGCCCGAAGGACAAGACCGAGTTCGAAGATGGGCCATAACGGTACATTCCTTCAGGTAGCTGCCGTACAAGGTGATCCTCAAATTTACCGAATTTTGTACTTTTCGCACGATAACTTCAGGAGAAGAGCTAGGGCGATGAAACTTTCAGGTATTACGTTTGGCCCGACCGACGGACAAGATCATTATTAAAAATTTGGCCAGTATCTCCAAATAGAGAGGCGGTAGGTCACTAAAATTTACAGGGTAGAAGTTTTGCCCGAAGGACAAGACCGAGTTCGAAGATGGGCCATAACGGTACATTCCTTCAGGTAGCTGCCGTACAAGGTGATCCTCAAATTTACCGAATTTTGTACTTTTCGCACGATAACTTCAGGAGAAGAGCTAGGGCGATGAAACTTTCAGGTATTACGTTTGGCCCGACCGACGGACAAGATCATTATTAAAAATTTGGCCAGTATCTCCAAATAGAGAGGCGGTAGGTCACTAAAATTTACAGGGTAGAAGTTTTGCCCGAAGGACAAGACCGAGTTCGAAGATGGGCCATAACGGTACATTCCTTCAGGTAGCTGCCGTACAAGGTGATCCTCAAATTTACCGAATTTTGTACTTTTCGCACGATAACTTCAGGAGAAGAGCTAGGGCGATGAAACTTTCGGGTATTACGTTTGGCCCGACCGACGGACAAGATCATTATTAAAAATTTGGCCAGTATCTCCAAATAGAGAGGCGGTAGGTCACTAAAATTTACAGGGTTGAAGTTTTGCCCGAAGGACAAGACCGAGTTCGAAGATGGGCCATAACGGTACATTCCTTCAGGTAGCTGCCGTACAAGGTGATCCTCAAATTTACCGAATTTTGTACTTTTCGCACGATAACTTCAGGAGAAGAGCTAGGGCGATGAAACTTTCAGGTATTACGTTTGGCCCGACCGACGGACAAGATCATTATTAAAAATTTGGCCAGTATCTCCAAATAGAGAGGCGGTAGGTTACTAAAATTTACAGGGTTGAAGTTTTGCCCGAAGGACAAGACCGAGTTCGAAGATGGGCCATAACGGTACATTCCTTCAGGTAGCTGCCGTACAAGGTGATCCTCAAATTTACCGAATTTTGTACTTTTCGCACGATAACTTCAGGAGAAGAGCTAGGGCGATGAAACTTTCAGGTATTACGTTTGGCCCGACCGACGGACAAGATCATTATTAAAAATTTGGCCAGTATCTCCAAATAGAGAGGCGGTAGGTTACTAAAATTTACAGGGTAGAAGTTTTGCCCGAAGGACAAGACCGAGTTCGAAGATGGGCCATAACGGTACATTCCTTCAGGTAGCTGCCGTACAAGGTGATCCTCAAATTTACCGAATTTTGTACTTTTCGCACGATAACTTCAGGAGAAGAGCTAGGGCGATGAAACTTTCGGGTATTACGTTTGGCCCGACCGACGGACAAGATCATTATTAAAAATTTGGCCAGTATCTCCAAATAGAGAGGCGGTAGGTCACTAAAATTTACAGGGTTGAAGTTTTGCCCGAAGGACAAGACCGAGTTCGAAGATGGGCCATAACGGTACATTCCTTCAGGTAGCTGCCGTACAAGGTGATCCTCAAATTTACCGAATTTTGTACTTTTCGCACGATAACTTCAGGAGAAGAGCTAGGGCGATGAAACTTTCATGTCTCATTACTTTTTTGTCGAGAGTAGTACAAGAAACTTTCAATTTTTGTTCTTACGATAAATGGCAACATTATTGTTTTATCAACGTTTGAAACTTACCAGTAACCGGTAGTATGCTATCGTTGCATCTCAAGCACACCATATCTTTATAATCCCCGGTCTGTGTCCCGATATCGTGGGTCTCCAACTGATGGACAATCTTGACTTCTTTGGCACAGGTGCAAGTATCACAATGTTTGACGGCTGCCCTCTCGCGCTGTCTCTCCTCCAACACTTTGGCCATGATGGACGCAGAAACGATATCGACGGATTGTAATTCGGGTGCGTTTTCGGATTCTTTTTCTGGATTTGGAGATTTCGGTACCGAGTACACCATCGCTGTTGGTGGGAACGTTGGAATTGGAACTTTGATGCTTTTTATTTCAGGCGGCGCGCGAGTTGGTTCCGGTTTTTTCTTCGCGGTCATATAATTCGAAACGTGCGACTGAATTTCTGGAGATAACTGAAAACATTAATTTATTATTACTATAATTTTAAACGGTTGCTTGAAAAAAATGACCTACCGTATCGTATCTGTGAGCTACAAAATTACTTTGTTTACATTGTAAAAATTGTATCGCTAAACTGACATCATTCTTGTACCTTTCCTGAAACATGAATTTAATTTAAACAAAAATAAACTTTCATTATAATTATTCTTACTCACATTATCCTCTTTCAATTTCTTTATGGTGTAGTTGGCGTCTGCTAATTTGTGCGATAAGGTAGCTACATCTTTGGTGAGTGCCGTTTTTTCAGTCTCGCATACATCCACTAATTTTAAAAGCTTATCTTCCAGTCCCTGATTAACTCTTTGTACCCTTCTATGAGCTTCGTGTAACCTTAAAAAGTATTTCAGTCATTTTATTTTATGACAGACAGCAGTGGATTTTGGTGATAGCAACTGCCACTTTTTTAATCATACATACATATGTACATATAGTCACGCCTTTTTCCCTAAGTGGTAGGCAGAGACTACTTGCTAAGGTTCTTACACACATCTTTTGTCTCCTCTACTTTCATCAGTGTTCTCGTACATGCTCGTCGGTTGTTGGTACTCTTGACCAGGCCTTTCTTCAAAACAATGTTGATCTTTCGAGATATGTTCGCCGAGGTCGACCTCTACCGACTTCCGCCCATTCACACTCGCCTTATAAAATTGTTCCGCCAATCTTCCTTCATCCATTCTTTCTACGTGTCCAAACCATCTAAGCATTCCTTTATCTATCTTTGTAACCACATCTTCTTTTACACCACAGCGTTTTCTTATCTCACTATTCTTTACTTTATTCAACCGAGTCACTCCGGCTATACTTCTCAGACTACTCATCCCTGCAGCATTAATCCTATGTTCACTACCATACATAAGTGTAGGAACACACTTTCTGACTGTTCATAAAGCTATGCAGTGCCTCATTCATTTGGTTTCCTGCCAACAGCCTTCGCTCACTGTCACTGTACTTCCCATCTCTCGTAAACTTTAAACCCAAGTACACAAATTCATTTACTTGTACCACTCTTTCTCCCTTAATCAGAACTTCACAGTTTGTCATGCTTACTTCTCTCTCAAAAACCATTACTTTCGTTTTGCTTACATTTATTTTCATCCCTTTTATTTTCAGGGCACCATGCATAACATTAATCATCGCCTGCAATTCCTCTTCAGATGACGCTAATATGACTTGATCATCGGCGTAAAAAAGGCATTTGATGATCAAATCATTCATTTTTAATCCATACGCACTCTTTTTCAAATATTTTAAACAATCGTCTATGTATAAGTTAAACAGCCATGGCGAAGCCACACATCCCTGTCTCACACCTTTTTCGATGTTAAACCAGTCCGTGCAAGCTCCGTTTATCCTGACACAAGCAGTGAAATCCTCGTACAGTGATTTCAGTGCTCGTATTAAACTACCGCTCATCCCATACATAGACAATGTCGACCACAATTTACTCCTCAGCATTCTGTCATAGGCCTTTTTCAAGTCTATAAAAGAGCAAAAGACCTTCTAACTTCATTCATTTCAAATATTTAACTGCAAATGTAGTATGCAAATAGATCTGCTTTAAACATTGCTCTTAGGTTTTCCAATTAAGATATTTGCGCCAAATCATTACACCTTCGAGAGATCCAGAAGAAGAGCCGGCCATTCTCCCCAGAACCCAGATTTTTTTTAATGTTATGGTCGAAGTTATTAGCATTAACCTAACCTTAACTAAGCTAACAAAATATTTTATTATAGCATCAAAAAACTGTCTACTTATTTGCTTTATTGTTTGTAATAGATAGTAGTAGTGGAAAATTCGGGAATGTAGTAGCCAAAGGTATGTTCATAAAATATTAACAGGTCATTAAAAACACGATAAAATTACTATAATGATAGAAATTTTAGCGCGGAAACGTTTGGAAAATAATTTTTTAAAAAAAATGTGTGGTAAAACCAAAGTATCTGGTAAGTATTTAATATGGTGGCCACTTCAAGAGTATTTTGTGTAACAAGTTTTTACCTCGATCAAACACTTAAAATTCCTCATACTTTTTTTGCAGCACAATTTACACATTGTTATTCACCTATTTTACACATTTTTTGCAAATATTTAACAAAATAAACGTCAATAATTCGGAAGAAATTAATCATTATTAGATAGACATAAACTATCAACTTGTTTGACAAAGTTGAAATTGCGACGTTGCCAATTCAAACCAGAAATAATTGTATATTAGATAAAATATTTTTATGGCTCAGTTAATGAAAAAGCAGGTATATCTTATAGATTACTCTATAAATTTACAAAGGGCTGTTTTAGGTTAATGAGCAAGAAAGTAGAGAACAAGTGCGCTTACAAAAGTAAGGTTAGGTTATTTGTTCACTAGGTAGTGTTGGTGTTAGGTTAGGCTAATTTTTCTACTTTTACTGCCTTAAATAAACAACTGTTTCGATTAGTTAAAAGAGGTACTGTTGTTGTTAGTTTAGGCCGTTAGGTTAGGTTGGGCTAATTTTTTTATGTTTATCATCGATTAATAGTCGAATCCATCATTTCTGAAGTGGTAAATAAAGATATACGCGCACTCTGGCAACGTCGCAATTCTAACTTCGAGTTTGAAAGGCTGTCATTTGTCAAACAAGTGGTCACCATATTAAATACTTTAGTGTTGCCACACATTTGTTTTAATAAAGTATTTTTCAAATTTTTCCGCGCTAAAAATTTTATCAGTATTTTATTTTTTATTTTTTTACTGAAAATAGTCGCAAAAAAGGTAGACCTATCGTGTGGGCCGCGGACGGCCCGCACTGCGACTATTAGAAGGGGGAGTGATTATAAAAAGGAGATGATTGTATACCCGCTTTTTGGAAGGTTGCAGGTCAAAGTTTTCTGGAAAAACTGATTTTGGAAGCCTGTTTCATTCCGTATCAGCCCTGTAAAAGAAGGACTATTGATGGAGATTAGTCCTAGTCTTAAGAGTAAATGGGTGAGACTGATCAGCGTGCCAAGTTCTTCGGCCGAATGTGGCCAGTGGTGGTATAAGAGTTTTTATTTCTCTGGAGCATCTGTCATGAAAATATCTGTAGAGTAATGTCTGGTCTGCAACTCTTCTTCCATGTTCTAGTGGGTGAAGGGTATCTGTGAGAGTTGAGCTGTTTATCAACTGAATGGCTCTTTTCTGAATGGAATCTAGAAGACGAAGAGAATGCCTTGGTGCTGAACCCCAAATGTGCGAGCAATACTCCAGTACAGGTCGGATTTAAGCCTTGTACGTCGTCAACAGTTGATCGGGAGTAAAATTTTCTAGCTTTCCACAGAAAACCTATCCTCTGGCTTGCTGACTTTGCGATGTTAGCAACATTGTCATGCCAAGACATATTATTGGACACCGTGACTTCCAAAATCGAGATGGAAGGACTTGTTTAAGGCTATTTAAGGAATTTGTGATGGAATGATTTGAGGAATTCACTTTCTTGGAAAACGTGGCACTTTGAGTTTTCTGGGCGTTGAACTGAACAAGATTGTTGGTTCCCCACTCGACGATTGCTTCAAGATCTCCATTGATGGAATCAACCTGTTCCTGCCTGAGTCTATTTGTATCATTCACCAAAAGTGATAGATAGGATGTGAAAGTTGAGACAAGTGTGCTATCGTCTGCGAAACTGTAAATAGGGTTCTTGGTGGTTTTCAAGAGGTCGTTGATGTGTAAAAGAAATAGAGTGGGGGACAGGATGGAACCCGGGGGACACCGGCATTGGTTTTGAACGCATCAGAAAAAATATCGTTAACTGCCACAACTTGGTTGGGAGACCGTAGGCAGATATTTTGCTTGACAATGCCTGGTGCCAAACGCAGTCGAAGGCTTTAGATATATATATATATATATATATATATATATACATAATGCTATTGCACGGGATTCACCAAACTTCTCAATAGTGTTTGTCCAGAGCTGACATAAGCCAGCAAATCTCCAGTAGAGCGAAGTTGTCGAAATCCATATTGTTTGTCATGAATTATCTCAAATTTCTCCAGATATTTGATGAGTTCCATGTTAATTGCTTTTTCCATAACTTTGGATATGACTAAGAGCAATGCAATATCGAGATAATTCGCAGGAATAGTCTTCTTTCCTTTTTTCGGAATGGGTTGGACATAGCGTTTTTCCACATGGAAGGAAATACTCCTTTGCTTTATGATAGATTGAAGAGTCTACAGAGAACTGGGGTGAGATTTGGAGCACAGGTCTTCAGGATAATTGTCGGAATTCCATCTGGTCCTTCTGTATAGTAATTTTATTGTGTTTTTAATGACCTGTTATAATTTTATGAACATTTCTTTAGCTACTACATTCCCGAATTTTTCCTAGTAGTAGCAGTAGTAATTTATTTAACTATGTTTTATACATTATGGTAAAATTATAGCAGGTCATACAAGTTTATAAAATAAAACAGAAAAGAAAAAACAAGTAGGTACAATGTACATTTGCATTAAAAGTACAAATAACAATGACTACTATCTTAACTGATATGATAAGTAAACAAAATAAATTGGGAACAATTTATACAAACTGTTATAAGTAACAAAGAATAATTTATTAAAAATCCTACATAAAACTTAACAATTATTTTTACCTGCTATATTTATCCTGCCATGTAAGTAGTTCATCTTTTAACAATACCAATTCTCCTCTGGGAGCTTTATCAGCCTCATTTAAAAAGTTTGTTTCCATTGTTACGATGTGATTCTCCCTTTCTAATAAACGTTGTTTGAGATTCTCTATCTCTACATGAAGCTGGACATCATGATCATTTGACATGCACCTCTTGCATGTGCACCCACAATCCTGAAATTGATACTTGTTACATTTTAATCCAAATAATTCTTCTAATTAAACATAAAAAATTTAAAAGGGACATCCATAATTTGGATGTAATAGGTATAAGTTCAAATAAAATAAACATTTATTTTTTTTTTTCAAGGTTTCCTGTTTATGTAAAAAAAACATGAAAATATTAATCTTTGACAGTACTCATGAAATCATGTTCACCTTAAACACCCATTGTGTTATTCTGACGAAAGTAAAGTTGCAAAAACATGATTAAATGATAATTGCATAATCCATATGCCAACAATACAATTAAATATTACAAAATAAAAATGTTTAAATAATAAAATTTAAATAATTATTTTAATGAATCTTTTTTCGGAATTAAGATTTTGGTTTCATAAATGTTACAGTGATTTACCTTGCATTTGTTGGCCATAATTGTAAATTTAAATGTTTTAAGAATACTGCGTCTGGAAGCACTTCTTTCTCATAATCCAGTCGGAAAATCCAGTGAATTTCACAGAAATTTTAGATGAATGTAATATTAAGCGAGTTGGGTATTTAACGATTATATTAAATTTGATTATTAACACTAACGTAAATGTACATTTACGCTACATACAAATTATGTTTTTAAAATATTGTCACCACACAACAAATTTCACTATCAGGAACTAACTGAAGGTGACAAATATTGTATTAACGTGACAATAAAAAATCAAAACAAGAAACATGACGTTTGACGTTTACGTGTCCAAAATCCCCAGATTCTTGCAATTCTAAAATTTAGTTAGACAATTACAATTACAGATAGCTGTTTATGGGGTTGCCTAACTGCGAAAGACGCAAAATATTTTCTTACGATTTGTGTACCATATTTTATGCTTGCAACAAAGTAATGTCACAAAGGCTAATAGTTTTATGCGTCTAAAGAAGTAGAATTGGTTTTAACAAAGGGGATAAAAAAGACTATATATATTTTTAAATAATAATTTTATTTATAACAAACGAGATGAGTATAAGTAACAATATGTTTAAATCTAGAACAGTGATAATTCGAAATACTAAATTGACGTATTTTTTTTTGGTAGACATTTTTCGTAATACTAAAATCTTTGGCTGATGCTGCATCTAATTATTACCGTACACATATTTTTATACAGCATGTTTGATAACCTGACGTCATCTATGTTTCTTAACTTAATAATAACAGACCTACATTTTCATTTACAAAAAGTGTTCTACAAATGATTGTCTAAATACTTTGGACAAATCGCATTAATAAAAATAGCTTATAAGAACCTATTTTAACATTTAATCATCAATGATATTCGTTCCAAAATTCATTAAAGAATATTATTAGGGGCGTTAGTTTTAACAGATACATAATTCGACTTATATCATTATAAAGGCTGTTATATAACTACGCTGGATAGCTAACTCGTCGTACAAAAGTAATGCCCATGTGACGTCACGGCGGCCATTTGCAGTAAGGTCAAAACAATCCACATTATTTATCATTACGTGAAAACTGCCAACTCACTCAATTATTTATTAACAGATTTAGTGTGCTTCGTGTTAAAATATACCCTATATTTCATTAAAATCATAATTGTTAGTGCCTAATAAATTTAATGTTTTACTCAAATATTAGATTTAATCTTAAGAAAACCAAAATTAATTTTTTTTCATTGTTATAAATTTCATTTTTTAATAAATGATTATGTATTTAAGAGACAAAAACTTCAGATGGATTTGCATTTATTAATTAAGAAATTATCATACACATAAAAATAGTTGTTTTAAATTGATTTATGACCTTACTGCAAATGGCGGCCGTAGCGTCAGCTTTTCTCAGTCTCAGATCGTTTCGAGTTAGCTATCCAGCGAAGTAATACAACATCTTTGGTTTATATGTCAACATAGACTTTGGTCTTTGAATCCAAGATCTGCGAGAGGGCAGATACGAAAAATATAGGGTGACTGTATTAGTTTTTCTGTCTTTACCACGCATTTTTTTATATCTTCTGTCTCACTCAAAGACAAGGGTTTGATCCGCAGTTTACGCTAACATAAGCTACATAACTGACTCCCTTTAATAACTTTGAATATAAAATAAACAGGAACGAGCATTGCTACTCTGTACGTATGCTAAAAAGGTGACGGAAACGGACTCCATGACTCTCCACGTATTACTCATTATTGGAATGTTTCCCCTGTGTGTGTGCCAATGAAGTGAATTTTTAATATATTTTGGTACTTTAAAGTTTTAATAACGGTTAAAATTAGCGAGACAATGCATTGTTGTATGCTTTGGTGTAAATATGGTTAGTTGATCATCTTGTGGATGCTCCCTGACACCAAAACATAAAAGTGCTGGTATAGCATTTCACAAGTAAGTGTTTTAATGTTTGTTTAAATATATATATATATATATATATATATATATATATATATATATATATATATATATATATAAATGAAAAAATGTTTGTCCTTCAAAAACTCCCAAACGGTTAGACCGATTGGGATGAAATTTTCAGAAGTTATTTTATACATACCAGGGGTAGTTTTAATGTTGTTAGCACTCTTACGATGGGGAATGAGAAGAGGATGGAATGTAAAAACTATCAAATACGGCTGATATTAGTGTCGAATTCATAGTCTTTGGGAACTCTAATAATGATAGTGCCATTCCTAGTTATGTAAGCATCCATACAAAAGGGGTGGGAGAGGGATGAAATATAAAAACTATTAAAAACGCCGATATTAGTGTCAAATTCATTGTTTTTGTGGTGGCTGAGTTTGATGGTAACATTCTCAATTTTGTTAGCATCCCACCGAAAGGGGTGGGTAGGGGATTAAATATAAAAACTATCAAAGACGGCTAATATTAGTATCGAATTCATAGGTTTTTGGGTGGCTAAATTTGATAGCAACATTCCTACGGAAGGGGTGGGTAGGGGATGAAATATAAAAAATATTCAAAACGCCGATATTAGTGTCGGAGTCGAGGTTTTCAAGGTCGCTAAGTTTGATTGTGATATCTCCATGTTGTAAGCACCCCTACAAAAGGGGTGGATAGGGGATGGAATATAAAATCGTTTAAAAACGACGATTGTTCTAAAAAATTGTAGATTTACAAAATTAAAAATTTTAGAATTAAATTTTCCTAATTATACATCAGATAATAATATTCTATTGTTTGCAGAATTTTTTACTAAAATGTAGCATTTTGTGAATTTTTTGTAACATTTACGAGTTATTTGTTCCTTTTATTATAATATAAAGCCTACACCTGTGTCAAAAAGGAAGCAGTAGTCGGAACCCTTCATTCCGGTCAACACTTATCTGAGGCTTCGCTCCTTCCTGATGTTTAATATTCAAAGAATAAAAAATGACTAATGGCTCAGTTCCCGCAGTAAAAAAAAAAAGAATGAAAATATTGTCTACGATTTTTGTACTTTTAGATAATGTTATGTGGTTCTCTCTCTTCTCCCCCTTCTCCCTGTCCCTTAACTGCGCCCGTTGATCTACAGGGTTAATCTAAATTAAATCCTAAATGTTAAGTGTTAAAAAATATCTTATTCCATTGTACACTTGAACGGTAAAATTGAGTTTTAAAGTATTAATAATTTTTTTGAAGCTTATAGTTGTGTTTGCGTTTGAAAATGGACGAAAGTGCGATTCTTAGTTTGCAAAAGGTGCTATTATTAATTTTAAAGAATTTACCTAAGTACGTATCCAATATAACCAGTCTTTCGAAAATCACTCACATCAGTTCGTTATATGCTCCTAGGAGACATCAAAAACAAAATTTTGGTTTATAATTTTTTTTCTCAAAAATACCCTGTATATTTAAAAAAAATTTAACAGGAGCCGCTCGTCCCCAACAGTCGCAAAAATAGTTATACCACCGATTTCGTTAAACGCGCTAATTAAATACGAGTAAATTTATATACTCGAACCCCCTTGAAAAAGTTAGGACGAGCCGCCACTGTCACAAATAAAAAATCACGAAATTTCGTCACGATCAAAATTTTTTCGATTTTAAGAATTCGAAACACCTAAACAATCAAAGTGTAATATTATAACGTTAAAAATAAATGTATAACTCTACAAAAAATGGTCGCTCATTTGAATTCTCGCGTTTACCATAAAAAACCTAAACGTACTCTTTGGCATCCATAAAAATATTAGAAAAAATAGTGGAATATTATAAAGTGAAATGTACTCTTTTCGGACTTCTTATCGGTCAGGATCGCGGCCTCGGTACATTTTCTACGAATCGTCCAATATAATTACCCCTTGGTGAGTAATTTGCGACGATGTAGGTCTGGCCTCTTTTATTCTTCGCTACACCTGCAAAAAAACGATACCAACATGAAACTTTGATGCCTAAACTAGAAATCGTACCATAAAATTTATTGTGATAGCACAACTTTATTTTAAAATAGTACAATCTAACAAGGCTCTAATCTAGGGTTGCCAACCATCTATATATTATATATATATATATATATATATAATATATATATATATGAGCAAAAATTATAGAAAACTGTAATACTATTGCAGTAAACTATAAAAAGTATTTTAAAGTTCCGACAGCGTAAATAGGTGTGAGATTTGGAATTGCTGTATGTACCTATTTTTAAAACAGTTATATGTACAGATGTCGTGACTAGCGCTTTTTGCGTGGTTCTTTATGTGTACTTGCTAGGAGTCGGAGCTGTGAATGTGTCTGTTCGAGGAAACCTACCCTATGCTGACGAGAGGCAATTAACCCCGAAACCGGTCCATAGGTGGTATCTTCGAACAGATGAATTTAATAGCCCTTTCTCTTACGTAACAAGCACCTGTATATCTTGCTTCCTGTGATGGGGTAGTATACACGATTATATATCAGATGCCTGTCGCAGGCATGTAGCCAGAGGAATATTTTGTTTTCCGATATATAATCGACTCACATATACCTATTTTAAAAATAGGTACGTACAGCAGTTACAAATCTCACAATAAAAAAATGTTTGTATGTATGTCCTTCAAAAACTCCCACACGGCTGGACCGATTGGGATGAAATTTTTAGAAGTTGTTTTATACATACCAGGGGTGGTTTTAGTAAAAAAAATTGTGTAAGCACCCCTAAGAAAGGGGTGGAAAAGGGATGGAATATACAAACTATCAAAAACGGCTGAAGTGTCGAATTCATAGTCTTCGGGGTCGCTGAGTTCGATGGTAACACTTCCATTTTTGTTAGCACCCCTACGAAAGGAGATGAGAAGGGGATGAAATGTAAAAACTATTAAAAACGGCTAATATTAGTGTCAAATTCATAGTTTTGGGGAACGCTGAGTTTGATAGTGACATTTGTAGTTATGTAAGCATCCATACAAAAGGGGTGGGAGAGGAATGAAATATAAAAACTATTAAAAACGCCAATATAAGTGTCAAATTCATCGTTTTTGTGGTGACTTAGTTTGATGGTAACATTCCCAATATTATTGACACCCCTACGGTAGGGGTGGGTTGGGGAAAAATAATGAAAATTGTTAAAAACGCAGATATTAGTGTCAAATTTATAGTGTTCAACATCGCTGAGTTTGATTGTGATAGGTAATGTTGTTAGCACCTTTACGAAAGGGGTGGGAAAGGGATGAAATATAAAAAAAAACGGTTGATATTAGTGTCAAATTCATTGTTTATGTGGTGGCTGAATTTGATGGTAACATTACCAATTTTGTTAGCACCTCTACGAGAGGGGGATGGAATTTAAAAACTATCAAAAAGGACTGATATTATTAGTGTCAAATTTAAAGATTTCGGGGTGGCTGAATTTGATGATTACATTCCTAATTTTGTTAGCACCCCTACGAAAGGGGTGGGTTAAGGGATTAAATATTAAAATTTTGTTTGTCTTCTAAAAATTTTCTTGACACTGTAAATCTAAACGAATTGTTTTGATAGCTGTTCTTAACAACGACACAAAATATGCATAGCCCACTATTTAAATATATAAAAAAAAAGATAAATTAGTTTTTTGTATAATTTCATATTGTTGAGTTTATTTTGTCCAGGGGTTTATTAAAAAAAGTATTTTTTTAAAGTGACTAACTAAGCCAGGAGTATTTTAAAATGAGACGGAGAGCATATGACGTTAATGGCTTGTTATTAGCCGACGCAAAGTTTACGAAAAGTTGATGTTAAAAATCTTCCCAATAATTATTTTGTTGACTTACCGATACCCAGCTCTCTGCTTTCTTTCCACACAACTTGTGTAAAATGTAAGGAACCCTGATTGACTTTTTCCACCCCGAACGTGTGTCGTTTGACTTCATCGTACCATTCTTTAACGGCGTCTCTGGCGCTGGGCGTGTGGCTGTAGTCAGAAGAATAAACAGAGAAAATATTCTCTCCGTATTTGGAATTGGCTCTGTGCTGTAAACTGGCGGTTCGCGCACACGTATCTGCCCATTCTTGCGCGTATTTGCAAATCTGCGAAAAGAAAAACATTACCGATCTCAAATTGTGTGGTTTTTTATTACGACAAAGATGCAAGAAGAAGATCGACGTAACATACATACATAAAGTCACGCCTTTTTCCCATAGGGGTAGCCAGAGACCACTTCCTTCCACTTCCGCTACAGTTCGTACACACATCTTTTGCTTCCTCTACTTTCATCAGTACTCTCATACATTCTCTTCGGTTGTTGGTACTCTTGACCTGGCCTTTCTTCAAAACAATGTTGATCTGATCGAGATCGATGTTCTCCGAGGTCGACCTCTACCGATTTGCCCATTCACACTCGCCTTATAAATTTGTTTCGTCAATCTTCCTTCATCCATCCTTTCTACGTGTCCAAACCTATCCTGTCCTTTATCTATCTTTGTAACCACATCTTCTTTTACACCACAGCGTTTTCTTATCTCACTATTCTTAACTTTATCCAACCGAGTCACACCGGCTATACTTCTCAGACTACTCATCTCCGCAGCATGAATCCTATTTTCATGCTTCTTCTGCCAAACCCAACATTCACTACCATACATAAGTGTAGGAACCAACACACCTCTATGCACCGCCTTTTTTGCCTTTTTTGACACTTTATGGCTATTCACAAATTCACAAATTCATTAACTTGTTCCACTCTTTCTCCCTCAATCGAAACCCCACAGTTTGTCATGCTTTCTTCTCTTTTAAAAACCATTACTTTCGTTTTGCTCACATTTATTTTCATCCCTTTGATTTTCAGGGAATCATGCATAACATTAACCATCGCCTGCAACTCCTCTTCAGATAACGCTAATATGACTTGATCATCGGCGTAAAGATCAAATCATTCATTTTTAATCCATACGCACTCTCTTTCAGATCTTTTAAACAATTGTCTATGTATAAGTTAAACAGCCATGACGAAGCCACACATCCCTGTCTCACACCTTTTTCGATGTTAAACCAGTCCGCGCAAGCTCCGTTTATCCTGACACAAGCAGTTGAATCCTCGTAAAGTGATTTCAGTGCTCGTATTAAACTACCGCTCACCCCATACATAGACAATGTCGACCACAATTCACTCCTCACCACTCTGTCATAGGCCTTTTCCAAGTCTATAAAAGCGCAATAGACCTTCTGACTTCTAGCCAAGAATTTTTCGACTATACCTCGTAAGGAAAAGACCTGATCCATACATCTCCTTCCTCTTCTAAATCCTAAATCGAAGTAAAAAGACCTAAAATACCTTACCTCGTCGTTTAACACCAAATCAGGTACACCGTGCCTCCGTCTGTATTCGTTATGGACCTTCAATGCTTCCAGAAGAAAATCCGAATGTTGTTCGTGACTGGACGCGCCGATCGGAGAGACCGGAGATTTGGACGAAGTTCCAGGACTGCTGGAATCTTTAAAAAACGTCGGCTTCACCGGAGGAACGTTCTCCACGTAGTGTCCAACGAAGTTTCCTGCCGGCGAATAATTAGCTACGACGTAAATGCTGCCTGAAATAATATCAATCGCATCAAATACAAATTTTGCCGACTTAGATTGAACCATAGACTTATTACCTAAAGGAGACCAGACATCGAAAACTTCTGGTTCGCTGTACAATCTTAGAATGACCGACTGGAATGTATTGCTGTCTAGTTTCCTGTTACGAAATTAGATTCGCACATTATAACTCCTACAAAAAATGTAGGAAGGATAAAAATATAAAAACTATTAAAAACACCCATATGTGTCGAATTCATAGTCTTCGGGACGCATAGTTCGATAGTGACATTTCCAAAGCAAACTTGATGGTCTTCCTGTACAAGTTTCATCTTCCGCTGCTTCACGACCCTCACCAAATAATTTGTACTACTTTAAAACTTGCGATTTTGATAAACATTTATCGTTGTTATATTTTTGTAATATTTTCAATACATCACGACAACAAATTATCATTATTTTAACAATATTTGATGTACACTTTTTGTTCCACAGATTTTTTCATTTTAAAAATCGCTAACAACAATTTTTTAACACAAAAAATTCTGCAATTTTTAACCTAACAAGGCAACAATCATACCAAATAAATATACATACATATAGTCGCTTCTTTTTTCCGTAGGTGTAGGCAGAGACCACTTACTTCCACTTCCGCTACGGTTCTAACACACATCTTTTGCTTCCTCTACTTTCATCAGTGCTCTCATATATGCTCGTCGGTTGTTGGTACTTTTGACCTGGCCTTTCTTCAAAACAATGTTGATCCGATCGAGATATGTTCGCTGAGGTCGATCTACACCGACTTGTTCATTTACACTTGCTTATAAATTTGTTTCGTCATTCTTCCTTCATCCATACTTCCTACGTGTCCAAATATTCCTTTGTAGCCACATCTTCTGTTCACCACAGCGTTCTCTTAAATCACTATTCTTTACTTTATCCAACCGAGTCACTCCGGCTATACTTCTTAGACTACTCATCTCCGCAGCATTAATCCTATTTTCATGCTTCTTCTGCCAAACCCAACATTCACTATCATACTTAAGTGTAGAAACCAACACTCCTCTATGCACAGCCAGACGTGCCTTTTTTGACACTTTCTGGCTATTCATAAAGCTATGCAATGCCCCATTAATTTGTTTTCCTGCCACCACCCTTCGCTCAATCTCACTGTCATACTTTCCATCTCTCGTAAACTTTAAACCCAAGTATACAAACTCATTTACTTGTTTCACTCCTTCTTCCTTAATCAGAACCTCACAGTTTGCCATGCTTTCTTCTTTCTCAAAAACCATTACTTTCGTTTTGCTTACATTTATTTTCATCCCTTTGATTTTCAGGGCATCATGCATAACATTAACCATCGCCGGCAACTCCTCTTCAGATGACTCTAATATGACTCGTCTATGTATAAGTTAAACAGCCATGGTGAAGCCACACATCCCTGTCTTACACCTTTTTCGATGTTAAACCAGTCAGTGCAAGCTCCGTTTATCCTGACACAAGCAGTGGAATCCTCGTAAAGTGATTTTAGTGCTCGTATTAAACTACCGCTCACTCCATACATAGATAATGTCGACCACAATTCACTCTTTATCACTCTGTCATAGGCCTTTTCCAAATAAATATACACGTTGATAATTATAGCGCGCTTATTTTTAAAAAATAGTTTCATTGCTTTAGGTCCAGAGTAGTATACGAGTTAAGTCACATTAAAATAAGCTGTAGAGAAAAACTAAGACGTGATTGAAGAAAAGTACCTTCAGTTTTGAAATCAGCATACCAGTTTAACTGTAAAGCAGCCGAACCAATCGTTTCCCAATGTACTAATACAAGTTATTATTGGATAAATAAACCCACCTTGTGAATTTTTCGCTACTCCCACTCCTAAAAACTCGCTGGACTTCCATACGACTTGCGAAAAATGCCCCGACTTGAGATTGCTGGGTTCCCGTCCGAACGGATGATGCGACACCTCTTCGTACCACGTCTCCACGGGAGTGTGACCGTTTACTGTGAAACTAGGATCGGACGAATACAAACAATATATATTTTCTCCGTAATTACTGCCCGGTCTGTGTTCAAGAATGTTCTTTTGAGCTAAATACGCCGCCCATTCTTGGCTGTATTTGCACAGCTTCTTATCCAATTTTAGCGGCGACACACCATGTCGTTTTCGATAGGAATTGTGCGCCTCCAAGAAGTCTTCCTCGAAATTCCCCTCAGTTGCGTTTTGGTTGAGTTTTTGTGTCGGCGATCTAAAAGATACGTTACTCATTTATTAATAAGCTATCACATAATAAATAATTATAGAATCGACCAACTAGGTTACCAGACTTGGCGTCATTAGACTTTTGGAAGTGGGTTCACTACATTTTAAAAAAAAAACATCGAAAATTCAACATTTTTTTTAATTGGTCCATTTCACGGCAGATTTATATAAAATAAAATTAAAAATAGATGAATGGTTCAGTTGTTTTCTTTTTTTTAAGTTTGAAAATATAATAAACCATTTTTGACATGTTTTACGTGAACTTTTAAAGTTAACCATTTTTAAATATATTTTTTTAATTCTACATTAAAAAACAAGCAACTTTTCTTTAAAATTACAATATAAACAATTATTAATAATAACACAAACATATAGTCACGCCTTTTTCCCGTCGGGGTAGGCAGAGACCACTTCCTTCCACTTCCGCTACGGTTCTTACACACGTACTCAAGTACTGGTCCGACTTACCAGGGCTAACCCACTCGAAGGCGTTTTTACCGTTACAACCCTCGAGAAACACAACTAAGCAGATCCTAGAATGGAGCAGAAATGACCTGCGTATTCTAACAGGACTGCTTACGGGACACTGTCGTCTGAGATACCACCTCAGAAAGATAGATCTGATCCAAAAAACGGACTGTCGGTTCTGCTGCGTGGAAGACGAAACTGCTGAACATATACTATGTTCATGCCCCGGCCTGGGAAGAATAAGGTTCAACATATTTGGTTACACTAACCTAGAACGTACCGATTTTAAAAAAATCTCACCCTATACAACCATGAACTTCGTAAGAAGGGCTGGATTGTGCGGTGAACTGTAGCCTCTAGGGGTGAGCCACAATAGACCTACTAAGGGTCGCGGTGGAGGGGCGACCACGCCCCACTCACATAAAACCTAACCTACACACGTATTTCGCTTTTTCTACTTTCATCAGCGCTTTCATACACGTTCGTCGGTTGCTGGAACTCTTGACCTGGATTTTCTTTAAAACAATTTCGATATGATCGAGTTATGTTTACCGAGGTCGACCTCTACCGACTTTTTCTTTCTTCGTTCATCCCCATTGAAAAGACATCCATGATTTTTTTCAATTTCTTTTTGCCGAGCTGTTTTCGATTTTGAAAAAAAACGCTCTTTTCTTTAAATGTCTGTAACTTTGCGAAAAATGGACCAATCGGGACGTTTTTTTTTTTAATTTTCGTTTTTAAACACACTTTTAGGATATACAATCAAAAAAAATTTTTAATACTGTACTTCTATAAGATTTTCAAATTTGGATTTTAAAATGTTGATTTCCAAAAAACACGTAGCGATCGATTTTCTTGAAAATTTTTCCTAACGATCAAATCATTTATTTTCAATCCATACGCACTCTCTTTCAAATCTTTTAAACAATCGTCTATGTATAAGTTAAACAGCCATGGCGAAGCCACACATCCCTGTCTAAAACTCTGACTAGCTCAAACTACTGCTTGGTATTTCACTGTATATAGTTTAACCGCTCGTCAAATAAAAACTGTCTCTTTTCGCATCTCGATCAGCGTTATATACTCCTGCCTTCGACTCTAGAATTATCTAACAGTTTCTTTGAAAAGTCTCGAAGTTTCCAGACATTGTCGTCGGAATGTAGGAAGCTCGTCGATTCTAGAAACGTAAATAAAGCAGAGCCGGATCGGCCCATTTTCACAGCAATATACTAAATTTGTAACGATACAGAAAAGAGCGTTCCACACTTTTTGTCATATGAAAACACCTAACAAAAGCTTACAATATATATATATATATATATATATATATATATATATATATATATATATATATATATATATATATATATATATATATATATATATATATATATATATATATAAAGTGTCATCCTGCGCAGGGCCCCACCCCAAAAAGCCATAAATCATAATAATTTTTAGACATTATTATTTTTTAATTGTACCTCAAAAAATTAATAGGCAAAAGTTATTAAAAATCAAATTTTGACATTGAACCTTTTTTTTTTCATTTTCTTGCGAAGTTTAAAAAAAAACATCACAAAATTTAAAAAATGTTAACATTAAAAAAATATTAACATTAAAAGTTAACAAAAAACAAGAGTCAAATTGATTTTTTTTATAAATTCGCGGTAAAATAGACCAATTCAATAAATGGTGTTTGAAAATGTTAATTTTTCGATGTCTCATAGCCGAACATGTAGTGGATCCCACTTCCAAATAATTACAAACTTTTTTAATATAGTAAGTAGGAATTTTGATGTTGTTTACTCACCTCGAAACAATTGACAACTTACTGATGCTTTCAGTTAAATCGATATTGTTATTATTACTATGAAACCCTCCGATTGGGGGCACATTTTCAGCGAAGTGGCCTATGATATTTCCAGCGGGATAATAATTCGCCACCACCACTATTTTACCGCCGGATTTAGCAGAAGCTACTCCCAATTCTTTGGACTCCTTCCACACCACCTGGGATAACAAAGCGAAAATAATCACACGGTATTAAGTCGGGGATGTAAAATAGACGTTTCGAGTAAAAATTTCCGACCCAACAAAGATGCAAGACATTCAATCTTTAAATTTATTTTTATTTATCTACATAGTCTCCTTGTAAGTCTACACGCTTCTTCCAGCGATGCTTCCATCTATTTAACCCGTCCAAATAATATTCGGCGTTTTCGTCTGCAAAATAATTGATACGAAGGCGATGGCTTTCTTGTTTAACGGAAAATATCTGTCCTTCGAGAGCAATTTTCAGATTAGGGCTAGATCTGACGAGTAATGAGGATGGTCCAGCAATAATTCGTGGTGTAAGACGGCGCATTGTCTTGGTGAAACAGAATATTTGTTTCTGCGAATGTGGCCGTTTTTCCGCAATTTCTGCCTTCAGCTTGTCAGGTGAAGGAGCAACGGTATTGGTCACACCAGGATCAAAGCCTTCCGCAAACACCCCTTCACAATAAAATTGGACCAGATTCCGAAATAGACCTTGATAGGAAAAAACTATGAAACAAAAATACCAACCAGAGAAGACTGGTAAAAAAAACACCATTGACCAGCCCAGGAATGAAATAATGGTAAACTGACGGATCAGGGTACCAGGGACGCTACGGGGCAGGTGTGTTTGAAGCATCCTGCAACCACAGGGAGATTGATATTCTCACTGAAAGTCTCGTGGCTATTGGGCCCTCGTGAGTAATACCACAACATCATCGGTGATGTGGGACTGCATGCAGGCCTTCACTGAGTTAGCGACTGCAAACAAGGTGACTCTTACATGGGTTCCTAGGCCTACAGGGATAAATGGCAACGAGGTAGCCGATGAACTGGCAAGAAATTGGAACCTAGTGGAACCAAGAAGCCAGTTGGTCGGATTTCCAATTGCCGAAGCGAAACATGAATTAAAACTAATCCTTGAGCAAAAATATATCGCTCAGTGGAATGCAAATGCTGGCTGCAGAACATCAAGACAGAGTAAGAGAGCAGAATATACATTCTGTGTTGCTGCCCGATGCTAGCGGTGTACAGGTATCAAACCTGGGGCCGCATGATAATGGATCCAAGTGATCTAAATGAGACAGGGACAACAGAAATCCTGCGGTTTGCCAAAATCAGCGGGCTAGAATTCTGATGCCCTGAAGACACAGCAATAGTCACAGAGGATCAAAGATCTAGATGACATACGTGCCTACACCGATGGCCCAACCGCAAGAATGTAATGTTGTCAGGTAATGATGCGTAGTATGCTTCTGTAATGGTTTTTCCTTTTTTAAAATAATCGATTAAGATAACTTTACGACTATCCCAAAAAACAGTCGCTACCACTTTCCGAAAAACAATTTTTGCCTTTTTTGGGGCCGATTCACCGTTCTCAGTCCTTAACTGTATTTTTATTTCGGGCGTGTAATGGTGTATCCAAGTTTTATTTATTGCACCCAAACTGCGCTAACAGAGCGTTGAAAATGTTCATTCGAACATGGTTTTGGTCTAACGCGAGCAAACGCGGCATTCAACAGCTTTCTCATGCCTAATTCTTGATTCAATATGTGACAAGCACGTTCTTTGGACATATTCATGGCCTCTGCTATCTTTCTCACTTTAATTCGACGGTCGTTTAGCACGATTTGGTGAACTTTGGCGCTGTTATCGTCAGTGGTTTCAATTATTGGACATCCCGAACGTTTGTCTCCCAAGCTGGTAAGGCCACGTTTAAATTCAGCTGCCCAAAATTCCGCGGTGGTAAATGATGGTGCAGATGGTGCATAGGGCGATACAAACGTTGATGTTCAGGGAAGGATCGAGAAAGATTTTAAATGGAACAAAAAAAATTAACGAAGTATGTTTTGTGATCGCAACACTACATTCCCCAGCTATAATTGACGAGTGCTGCCATCTTCACGTTAAAGTCGAAAACTTTACAGACAACCCGCGTGGGTGTCAGCCGCACAGGAGATAAATGTTTTTCAGAAGTTAAGAATACTTTACCTGCGTAAAGTGTCCCGAAGCTAAACTCTTCGGTTCAGTACCGAATACGTGACATTTGATTTCATCGTACCAATTATCGACTACTCTTTTCCCGCTGACGCTGAAATTCTGATTCGAAGATTGAATGCAAAATAAATTTTCTCCGTAATCTCTGTTATTGCTGTGCTGAAGTACGCCCTTCTTGATCAAATTGTTCGCCCAATCCTGGCTAACTTTGCACATATCTTTGTTGAGCTTGAGCGGAGGGACGCCGTGTTTTAGTCTAAGTTCGTTGTGAGCTTGAAGGCACTCTGTTTGGAAGTCCATTTTGGATGGTTTTTTCTGAAAATAAGGATACGTTTCTTGCACAATATTGACTAATAATAAGTGATAAGAATCCGTAATTTTTCGTATTGGATGGTGCAACTGTAGTTATTTTTTATCTTCTGGTTTCCACGAAAAGGAGAATCACGTTATGTTCGAAGAACATTATGTGAACCTCAAAAAAAGGTAGGAATTGGTAACTTTTGGAGACTATATGTCTTCAGAAAAACTTCCGCTGGCAATGAGTTCCAAATCTTGGCAGTTCGTTGAAAGAAAGAGCTCTGTAATAACAGATGTTCAGCAAGTCTAGAAGGTAACGGCGGTAAAAGGGTGAGATGATTAAACCAGTCGGGTAAATCTCGAAGAACGACCGAGGATATTTCTAAAGAGCATCGGCTATAACATATCTGCGGTGTTCCAGAGAAGTAAGTGAGTTTGTGAGAGAGACACCACCGATAAGACGAATTGCAATATTATGGACGGAATCCAGAAGCTTCATTGTATGTTTGGAAGCATATGTGGGAGCAGTATTCCAGAACAGATCGTATCTATTCCCTATAGATCATAAGCAGCTGATGGGAAGAGAAATAGCTCTTAGGTCAAAACAGAGAACTAAGCTTTGAAGAGGCAATTTTAGCACTAGACCTTCCGTGGTTTTCCTAAACAAAATTATAGCTGATGGTAGTACTAAGCATCGAAATTGGTATGGTCAGGATTGACATTTGATATTGTGAGACTGGTTTTTCTAGAGAATAGGCATGCTTAGGTTTTATTTGCATTAAATTCTACCAAGTTATTTAATCCCTATTTTAGAAGTTGCTCTTATGAATAACTAGAGAGAGAGCAGTAATTTAAAGTCAAATATTTCAATGTTATTGCATCAAAATCCAAATTTCAAGGAAATATACGTACAAAAACAAATTATATTTTACTGTTTATCGTCAGAAATGACTCACATAAAATTGAAAAAAGATCACAAAGATAAACCCAGTAATTATGATTATCACAAAATTTTTAAATAAACTCCTGAAAAAAATTAAAGCAATAACATTAAATCATCCACATTGTTGTAAGAAATTAACTTTAATAATTATTTGTGAATATTGGTAACATTAAAAGTTAAAAAATAAATTATAGTAAAAAAAATACCAAAAAACACGCTTTTAGAGTTGATCAAACTAAAAAGTAAAAAATAATTCTTAGCATAAGAATAAAATTACTGACGAGAAAATTAATGTCACTGTTCTAAAAGTGTGTGGTGCTTTCGTTGCGAAACGCAGAATTTGTTTAAAAATGTCATACAAAGCACACCACGCTTTTAAAACAGTGACATTAATTTTCTCGTCAGTAATTTTATTTTCATGTCAAGAATTATTTCTTACTTTTTAGTTTGATCAACTCTAAAAGCGTGTTTTTTAGTTTTTTTAAACTATAATTTATTTTTCGCTTTTTAGTTAGATATTTTTGCTCACCCTCTTGCCATTCATTTCTCGGCACGATTTTCACCAGTTTATTGGATTGGGGGAAATATAATATAACATTGCGCGCATGCGTAGTTACCGCACCAGTTCTATATCTCTTACTCTCATGCAAAGGATCCCTGAAGAAATTTATGAATTCTGGCGAAACTAATCAGGACAATCGGATATTTTGATTAAATCATAGCATTGTCGTCGGTCTTTGACGTTACAATCTACAGAGAACTGGGGTGAGCTCTTGAGCACAGGTCTTCAGGACAATTTTCGAAATTCCATCTGGTCCTACTGCCTTATTAGAGTCAAGATTTCGCTAGATTTGCCTGACCTCAGGCATTGATGAGTTTATTCTTGGTATTGTTGGGGGTCGTTATAGCAAATGATATAGAGGACATGCAGTACATGATAAGAAAACTAACAGAAGAATACAGCCAGTGGGGACTAACTGTCAATCTTACTTGGGTGTTACATTCGACAGCACAGGAACTGACGTCAAAGAGATCGAAAAAAGAATTGTTCAGGCCAAAAAAGTTATTGGGTGCCTAAACGGCATACTATGGAGTAAGGAAATTAATAAGAAACTCAAATATAATATATAAAAAACAATGATAAAGATCACCTTATTATATGGAGCAGAGACGTGGAGAGTGAGTGAAAAGCAGAAGAAAAAAATGGAGGTGGTGGAGATGGAAGCGACGAGAAGGTCTTTATGTATATCCAGAAGAGACCGAATTAGGAATGATATAGTAAAACAACGGATGGGTGTGGAAGGATCTATATTTCAAGACGTAAATGCCAAACAACTAACATGGTATGGGCATGTACAACGAATGTCAGCATCAAGACTACCTAAACACATTCTAGAATGGCAACCAATGGGTCGACAAAAAAGAGGCAGACCCAAAAAAGAATGGCAGAAGACAATCCCCAAAGCCATGAGTGAAAAGAATTTAACAGCGGACGACTGGGAAGACCGAAGGAGATGGAGATTAGGCGTCGGATAACGGCGCAAGACGTTTTAAAACCGGCTTATATATATATATATATATATATATATATATATATATATATATATATATATATATAAATATATGCAAAATTTATAGAAAACTATAATATTATTATAGAAAACTATAAACATTTTTCGACGGCGTGAATGGATGTGAAAAATCAGTTATACATTTTTCACATCCATTCACGCTGTCATATATGTATATATATAAATCGTTGGGGGTTGTTTCCCATTGGTATCGAGGGTTGAGTTAGAACTGAACATTCCGGCCAGCAGATCCGCTTTTTCCTTGGAAGATACGGCTGTCGTGCCGTCGGACCTCTCGAGTGGTGGTAAAGAAGAAGCTGCAAAAGACCAGAAGGTCTTTGATCCAGAAGGGGCATTGACAAACTTATTACATATTCTTGTGTCGTAAGATTCTTTGGCAAGGTCAGATATGAACCTAGTCATTTATTTTATGTGAAATTGTATGCGTAGATGCTGAATACGAGGGCGGTTTGATAAGTCAGTGACTTTTTGAATGTAACAAATTTTTTTCCGCAAATAAACATTTTATTTTTTTACATAATCACCTTTTAGCTTGATACATTTAGTCCAGCGTTTTTCTAATTTTTTTATTCCCTCCAAATAATAGGTTTTTTCAAAGCTCTCACAATACGCGTTTGTTTCGGTAATGACTTCTTCATTCGACTTAAATCTCTTACCGCCCAGCCATTTCTTTAGGTTTGGAAACAGAAAATAGTCGCAGGGGGCTAAATCTGGAGAATATGCTGGATGGGGTAGCAGTTCGTATCCCAATTCGTGGATTTTGGCCATCGTGACTAGACAAGTGTGCACACGTAAATTGTCTTGATGAAACAGCACTTTCTTCTTCGCCAAATGCGGCCGTTTTTGCTTCAAATCAACGTCGAATCTGTTCAAAAGCTTTGAATAATATTTGCCGGTGATCGTTTTACCTTTCTTGAGGTAATCGATGTGAATGACACCGCGTACATCCCAAAAAACTGTGGCCATGACCTTGTTGGCTGACAGACTCTGTTTCGCCTTCTTTGGTCTACGTTCACCCCGAGCAACCCACTGTTTCGATTGTTCCTTGGTCTCTGGCGTGTTGTGATGGATCCATGTTTCATCCACAGTAACAAAACGGCGCAAAAACTCGTCCGGATTACGGCTGAACATTGCTAAACACTCTTTTGAAGTGGTCACACGATTGCGCTTATGGTCGAGTGTGAGCAATCGCGGCACCCATCTCGCAGAGAGTTTTTTCATGTCCAAATATTCGTGTAAAATATGATGTACCCGTTCAGTTGAGATACACCTACAGCATAAGCCAACTCAAGCACTTTCATTCTCCGATCATCCAAAATCATTTCATGGATTTTATCGACGATTTCCGGCGTGATCACTTCTTTTGGGTAACCTGGACGTTCGGCGTCATTATTGCTGGTACGACCACAACGGAACTCTGTAAACCACTTCTTAACCATTGAAATTGATGGTGCCGAGTCCCCGTAGTATTTATCAAGTCATTCCTTAGTTTCAGTGATGGATTTTTTACGTAAAAAGTAATGCTTAATCGGCACACGAAATTAACTTTTTTCCATTTTCGTGAAAATTTACGAGGTTGTCTGCTTTGAACGGCTATCAAACACCAACTGCACGACGTAGCTTGCTCGAAATTAGAAAGTTGCCCACTGATAGATTATAGTTGACGGCAGCACGGTTGCATTTGGAGTAACTGCGCGGGAAATTCAAAAAGTCACTTACTTATCAAACTGCCCTCGAAATTTTTTTTGGGGAAAAAAAGATAAGCGTCATTAAAAAATTACTACGAATAAAACTGTAAATAAACATACTTGATACTGTTGACATATGAAATATTTGTCATTCTTGCGACATAAATAACTACTGTTGTTTAAACACTTATCTTCAAATATTATTAATCGATATTAAACAATAAAATGAGATATTAATAGGATTTAGGAGGAACGTATTTGTTAAAAAAAAAACCCATTGCGATTTTATCGAAAAAATGTGGCAAGTTTAAACTATGAGTTGGAAGACAAAAATAAATAAGATTACTTACTTTAACGCTTGGTTTTTTGGTACTTTTGTAAACTTTATCGTTCAAAGCTTCAATTATATCCGGAGATAACTTTTCTTCGGTATCTTTTTTTTCAGTGGTAATTTTGCATTCGGTTCTCTCTCCCCTGAAAGTTTCTATCGTCTCTCTTGTGATTGTTTCCAATTTCGGTTCCTGCGAAAAATATTTTACTTCCGTTTGTTTGTAAAAAAAATGCGAGATTAATCGACCACTAGGTGGCCCTGATTTTAAAGTATTGCCTCAATACCAATACTCATTTATTTTTTCTTAAATCTCGCCTTCAGAATGAAAACGATCTTCGTAAAAGTTACATAACAGTTATGGTCGTATTGTCTCTAGCAAGAAATATTGACTGAACAAAATCAAATTATCGTAACATAAAAATTATATAATTTTTCTTGTTAATGGACCAATTTTTAACTATTATATCAGATAAAGAGCACCAGACCGAAAATTACTTTCACGAATAAGAATGGAGAACTCCAGTAATGGAAAAAAAAGGTAATTACTTTTTGATTGATAAATTATAGGACTATTTTAAAATTAGAACTGTATATTTTTTTATCATTTCTGTAGTAACCCTATAGTGGAGAACTAAAAAATCTTTTGTTCACTGATTTCGTTCTCCGATGTTCCATCTTAGAAATACATCGGTCAAATAATACAAACACGAGAGTAATACAAAGTGAAATATTTCCCAAGAAGCCGAAAAATGTATACTTAAAGGCATACGATTTACAGTAAACTAGATGAGTCCTATTTTTTTGGAAAAATTGTGTCCTAATAAGAGGCTAGGTTTTCTGTGGAAAGCCAGAAAGTTGTTTACTCCTAATCAACTGATGACGACGTACAAGTCTCAAATCCGACCTCTACTGGAGTATTGCTCGCACATTTGGGGTTCAGCACCAAGGCATTATCTTCGTCTTCTAGATTCCATTCAGAAAAGAGCCATTCGCTTGATAAACAGCTCAACTCTCACAGATACCCTTCACCCTCTAGAACATAGAAGAAGAGTTGCAGACCAGTCATTGCTCTACAGATATTTCTATGGCAGATGCTCCAGAGAAATAAAAACTCTTGTACCACCATTGGCCACATTCGGCCGAAGAACTCGGTACGCTGATCAGTCTCACCCATTTACTCTCAAGATTGACACTACAAGGACCAATCTTCATCAAGAATCCTTCTTTTACAGGGCTGCTACGGAATGGAATAAGCTTCCAAAATCAGTTTTTCCAGAGAACTATGACCTGCAACTTTTTAAAAAGCGTGTCCACACGATAGGTCTACTCTTTTTACGACTATTTTCATAAAAAAAAAAAATTTCATGATAAAAAAACCAAACTTACTGATAAAAAAAATTAAAAAAGCTAATTTGAAACTATTTCCCACGTACTGTTCATCGTGTGCTAAGACTTTCGCCTTATCAATGCCAATTTAATTCCTTTTGCATATATTTGGGGAATTATGACAATCACATTGGATCTAATGGTTACAGTGATAAGGTTGTTGGTTACAGTGATAAGGTTGTTTTGGAAACCTGGCAACGAGCACTTAATACTGCCACTCCTTAAATTAGTGAAAAATGTGTCACAAAATGTGAAAATTTAATAGAGAAATGGTGGGTTCGTGAAGACCGCATCGAAGCAATTAATCCTGTTATCATTTAAAATCCGAATGAGGATAGCGACGACAGTGATTCCGATCATCAAGAGCTACATCAACGATTTTTGTTCGCAATAAAGCAAAAAATAAAATTAAAACCTCTCAACAAAAGCATAATAATAAATAAAAATTTTTCGCCCGTTACGTCGATGCCTTGGTGATTAATTCGATATCGTCGTATATTGTTGAAATGAGCTATATTTATCTTTCTTCAGTAAAATTCGGATGTACTTAATTAATGATAAGAATAAAAAAAAAATTTAATTAAAACAACTTACTACAGAGTACGAAAGCTCAAATACACTTGTATCGTAAACAAAAACTGGAAATGAAATAATACCGCACTGCCAATAAAGAAGCTATTAGTATCGCTTTATAACAAATTATCTCAAAATTATCTGATAAAGATTTACGCCATAGCTTCACAATTCTTTTATGATGAATTTTATCAGTTACTTTTCACGCACAATAAAACGATAAAATTGTTATCCAGAATAGACTGACCCAACAAACAACCCTTGCATTTATTTTATGTTTGCGGAATATTTGTCTCAATTTTTCAATCTAGACTTATATATTTTTTTAATTCGTTTAAAAAAACAGAACGGTAAGAATAAGATTGCTGAAAGGTCGTTAAAATAATTTCAGTTTTTGAAGTGAAAACTTCTTTAGCCGCGTTGAGCACTTTTCGGTAGGGGAAAATCTTATGGGTTCGCGTCGCCGACATGCTCACGTCACCGACATGCTCATGACTGGCGCACGCGAAGCGGCCGTGTGCTGTGCGCGTTAGACGCTTTTTGGATGGGTGAAATCTCGCGCGTTCGCGTCACCGACATGCTTATAGCAGTATATCTGTAGCTATACAGCTGATGTATTGTGCAAAATTAGTGCTGTTTATATCTTATAAGTGAAATTGAATGGATTTAAGGAAAAGTATAATGTGTATATACTGTACATTGTTAAAATAGTATTTTTGTTTGATTATTGAATTGACAGGAAAACAAATGAATGGGGCACTGCATAGCTTTATGAATAGCCAATAAGTGTCAAAAAAGGCACGTCTGGCTATGGTGCATAGAGGTGTGTTGGTTCCTACACTTATGTATGGTAGCGAATGTTGGGTTTAGCAGAAGAAGCATAAAAATAGAAATAATGCTGCGGAGATGAGTAGTCTAAGAAGTATAGCCGGAGTGACTCGGTTGGATAAAGTAAAGAATAGTGAGATAAGAGAACGATGTGGTGTAAAAGAAGATGTGGTTACAAAGATAGATAAAGGAATGCTTAGATGGTTTGGACACGTAGAAAGGATGGATGAAGGAAGATTGACGAAACAAATTTATAAGGCGAGTGTGAATGGACGGTAGAGGTAGAGGTCGACCTCGGAGAACATATCTCGATCAGATCAACATTGTTTTGAGGAAAGGACAGGTCAAGAGTCCCAACAACCGACGAGCATGTATGAGAGCACTGATGAAAGTAGAGGAAGCAAAATATGTGTGTAAGAACCGTAGCAAGTGGAAGAAAGTGGTCTCTGCCTACCCCTACAGGAAAAAAGCGTGACTTTATGTATGTATGTATTGAAATGTTTAATTGTAGAATCATTTTGCAGTACAATAGTGAATATTAAATAAATATACTATGTAAATAAACTAAATATTTCAATTGAATTGTATTTATGTTTTGTCATAATCTTGCACAGCCCATAATATATTTGAATAATAAAAAACCATATAAACATGCATATAATTGTTGCTCGGAGTGTCAATAGATGTAAAAACCAGATTGATGTTGATAATTATTATTATGAAATAATGAAATTTCAAATTTTAATACTAAAAGTTCTAAGTTTTCACTTCTATCGGCAGTCTCTACAACTGCTAATTTTTTTTTAAACCTTTTGTTTGGGAAAGGTCAGATCTAGCCATTTCTGGAAGTAGTTTTTTAAATTTTTGGTAAATACTTTTCAAGAAAGATGCATAGATTCAGGTACATTTTTTCTCACAAAATATTAATTTTTTTGAAAAAGTAAGTCCCCCCAGAGAAATTTAACCAAAATTACGCTGTCAAAATTATTTCTGCCAAACCACTCATTTGAGCGTCCTCGCACAAATGTGTTGTTTCACATAGAGACTATAAATTAATGACGTTTAAACCTTTATTTTTGCCATGTGTCATTGCATTTGCTATAACTTATGTGTTTACTAAGAGAAGTATACAATTTAGTGAAAATTTCGATATTTGATCGTTATTAAATTATTATTATATTGAAAGGAATTCAGATATGTTTCTACCTTTGTCCTCAATTTTTGGCTGCTACTCCAAATAGTTGATGTATCGTGGAGGGTGAAGCTGTTCTTGCAGCAAACCACATTATTGTTTGTGGTGTCAAAGAAAAAAAGGATGATAAGTGGATAATCAGATCTTATTGTTTGCAGACCAGTGCTATTAAAAATGATCCTCATGAAATCAGTGGATGACATGACTTCAATGATAATTATAAGTATTTATTTACTTTTGACTTTAATAAAAATAACCAACAAGAGAACGTGCCCGTCTTCTTTCGATGAGTTTTTCATACCTTTTCTTTTCCTCTTCTATCTTCAGACTTTTGGACTTTGTTATAATGCTGGACACAGGTAACTTTTTACTTCATATAGCAGTGTTTTTCAGGTAGAGTTTTTAATAGCCCCCTGACAGATTGATAGGTAATTCTATTAACCACATAAAATTTAGAAAACAAAATACTTACAATCACTAGGAGTCATGAAATCTTTCTCAACAAAATGTTTAGAACAAACTCATAATTTGGTAACTCTCTTTCCTATTTTTAGTTTGATCTTCCACAGTTTCTTCCTATTAACCATAGTCACCCTTCCCGATTCTCTAATATGCTCAACTCTTTGACCCTCATTTGGGAAATAATGAAAAGTCAAATTGGATTTTTTTTATACACTGAGTTACATCCAGTTATTCAACAATTTGCTCTGCTGGTCATTTTCACTATCAACAAATTATTAGTCACTATTCAACAACTGTAATCTTCGTACAAATGCGAGCTTCAGTGTATATAAACACAAAGCAATCACACTTGCTCATCACGTGATATTGTTGCGAGTTTATTCCGTCAGATGGCGTATTGATTAGCATTAAAGGACAATTGAATGAGTCGAAGTTCCATTCGTGAATATAAGGAATAACACTGGAACTGGAGATTAAAATGCAAATTATTTTAAATATAATTTGAAGGATGACACACTTGTATTGGAATGAATGAGATATGATTTCTCAATCTGTTCCATTTTCAAGGAATATTCGTAGCAAACACAAATATTGTTTTCATTTTATACTTATCAACAAAATAAATTCAACGGATTTATTTAAAGAAATAACATAATTATGATTGAAGTCAAATGCAAACACTCTCCATAACAAAATTCAAGACACAATTGAAATTTTCGTATGGCTGTTAACCATCAATTCAAAATATCTTTCTGGAATGAAAAAGAGGTAATTTCTCTTTAAAGATCCACTCTAACAGGCGATAAAAACACAAATTTTTTGCGTACGGTTGATGCGCTTTGATGCTACAGGTGTCCAAAATGATTTCAGTTCTCCCTTTCGTTCCGACGATTTAATTTGAATGCAGTATACAGGATGTTTCAAAAAAAGGTGACCCCGTCTCTAGGATAGGTAGAAAACTAAAAAATAATTGATTTTAGCTTAGTAAAAAATGTTCGTAACGCATCAGTATTTAAGATAAAGGGCGTTTAAGAAAAAAATGTATACACATTTATTACGAGAAACATTGTAATGAAATTTTTTACGAACATGTTTTAGAAGTTGATTCATCCCATGAATTTGTTTTTATATCTGACTCTCATAGAGGGCGCTAGTTACACGGTTCGTACCAAGTAGTATTGAACACAACTTTTTCAAGGTAAGATTTATTAATCAAAAAATCAAGTGAACTTAAACATCATTTAATGTTACACCAAAAAGGTACTTTCGATAAAACCCGATACAGTGTACCGTTTTCGGAATATTTTGATTTGAAAATTTTGAAGTAATAACCAAATTTTTTTTCTTCAACGCCCTTTATCTTGAATACGGTTGGCGTTACGAAAATTTTTAACTAAACAAACCCCAATTATTTTTCAGTTTTCTACATATCCTAGAGACGGGGTCACCTTTTTTCGAAACACCCTGTAGTGTTAACGGTTTTAAAAATAAAATATAATAATTATATATAAATATAATCCATATTAATTTACAATAATTTATTTTTGATAGCTACCTACAATGTCGTTTTTTAAGTAATATTTATACCGGTATTGATTGACAGGCTCATAAATACCCAATATGGATTAAAAGCTCAAGGATAAAGAAAAATTAGTATTTAAATATCACGTCTAATTTTTAAAAACCTCTGCATTGAATCGAAAATGAATTATTTAGATTTTCTTGTTAGTATTCATTCACCCTTCCAAACAAGTTGTTCTAGATTTTGATAAGCTAATTAGTATAAAAATGTATGAAATTGATTGTTAAAGTACCAGTTAGTTTCGCTGCATGTTAACCTATATTGTAGGTATATGTGGGTCAATAATACATCAGAAAACAACTACACTCCTGGCTATATGCCTACGACGAGCATTGAATTACATCTGATAAATAATCGTGCATAATCCCATGGATAAATTTAATAATTCTTTCTTTTACTTTAGAAGCATCTGCATATCACCCGAAATGGGATTATGCACGATTATTTATCAGATGTAATAACGCCCTTACTAGGTGGAGCTTTCAGTATGGGGATGATACGACCCAGACTGATGCAACACGGGCTAGAAATTAAATACGAGGTCTGCTGCATTTAAGTGTAAAGCCTTAGCCGGAAGAGTATTTAGCTCAATGCCAACTAGACTAATAGGTGGTAGCAGCTCAAAAGCTGCTGATAGCGTAAGAAATAAACCTCTAAAAATGGGATATCTTATTTATTTACTGCTTTATTCTCGTACGACTCTCGTGGAACTACCAGTTACTGTAGGAGGAATTTTTGACTTGTGTTTGACAAAAGTGTTATTACGACACTCACAGTTACTCACGCAGTTAGTATCTGCAATTGGTGCTGGTCTATTTTTCCATACTTTCTGCTTACTCACTTGATGGTATTTCCATGGAAATATTTTTATAACAGAGTGATTCTTTAGCTCCTTGAATAGTTTAGATGCCATGCATAGTAGAAGCTTGCTTTATGGGCAAACTTTTGGGTACTCTTTCATTTTTCAATAAAAGTTCGTAGGCTTAGGTCTAAGGACTTTGTTGTAAAGCTATGCGTAGGCCAAATGTCTATTGGACTGACAATATCGTTAGGACAACCTTTTACCTCAAAGTGCTCATTATGGATTCAGAAATAACACAACAAATAACCCAAAGATAAAGGAAAATTTTGGACAAAAATGATAAATAATTCGACTTACCTGTCCGTCTTGAATGGAAGCAAATGTTCTTTGATCAGTCTTTCTTACCATCACAATTCTGCTGGAGCCATCGTGTCCGTGGGCGGTTTTCCTGAATCTGTGCAGGTCCGTCAGCGATCCCGGAAAAGTCGGTTTGCGCCTGGACAGAGAAATTTCCATCTGATAAAGTCCACACATGTTTACACCGAGATAATAATCAGTACAATTCATCTTTTGAACGATGCATAAATTACTTTTTATGCGGCATTTCGTTCGTTTAAAGATCACAATATAAATAGACACTTAAATGGATTATCAGAGATTTTATCTTATTTAAAGGTATTTTGTATTGTTAAACAATTGTAGATTTTTTATCAATGGCCATTGTTCAATCCGAAATTTTGATAGTAACCACTTTTGCATATATTATTAACACAAAATACATTTTAAATTGTGTACGATGTAAGAATTACATTCGTATAGTATTTAAAATTGTTCAAAACCGAGAGTAACTTTTGTTTTCAATTTATTTTCAGTATTATTATGTGCCTTACTGAATCGAGTCTACACTCAAACTGTGCACAAAGTGTGAATAGCATTTATACCTTTCCAATCTTTGTTCCATTTTAGTGGCCAAGTGTAACAAATATCAAAGAAAATCGCGGCATTCGGACGTTGATATTGTCATTAAATGATACGAGGGGCGCACGAAATTATTAATAATTCATACACTGGTAATTTTTGTTAAAAACTAACGTACAGAATAAGAAATGGTGTTTTAAAACTGATATGTTATTTTAGTCTCTTGCATTCTATTTATAAACTACTGGACAAAATTAACAACATAGCTTTATGCAAGATCGCTCCTTACATGTGGCAGTTGACGGTATTTCTTCTGATGCGTTTAAAACTAATTCCGGGGTCCCCCAGGGTTCCATCCTGTCTCCCACCTTATTTCTTTTACACATCAACGACCTCTTCAAAACCACCAAGAACCCCATTTACAGTTTCGCAGACGATAGCACACTTGTCTCAACTTTCACATCCTATCGATCACTTTCGGTGAATAATACAAATAGACTCAGGCAGGAACAGGTTGATTCCATCAATAGAGATCTTAAAGCAATCGACGAGTGGGGAACCAACAATCTTGTTCAGTTCAACGCCCAAAAAACACAAAGTGCCACGTTTTCCAAGAAAGTGAATTCCTCAAATCATCCCATCACAATGTCCGAAAATACCCTTGAACCAAGTCCCTCCATCTCGATTTTGGGAGTCACGGTGTCCAATAATATGTCTTGGCATGACCATGTTGCTAACATCGCAAAGTCAGCAAGCCAGAGGCTAGGTTTTCTGTGGAAAGCTAGAAAGTTTTTTACTCCTGATCATCTGTTGACGACGTACAAGGCTCAAATCCGAACTCTACTGGAGTATTGCTCGCACATTTGTGGTTTAGCACCAAGACATTCTCTTCGTCTTCTAGATTCCATTCAGAAAAAGGCCATTCGGTTGATAAACAGCTCAACTCTCACAGATACACTTCAACCACTAGAACTTGGAAGATTAGTTGCAGACCAGACATTACTCTACAGATATTATCATGGAAGATGCTCCAGAGAAATAAAAACTCTTATACCACCACTGGCCACATTCGGCCGAAGAACTCGACACGCTGATCAGTCTCACCCATTTACTCTCAAGATTGACACTACAAGGACCAATCTTCATCAAGAATCCTTCTTTTAAAGGGCTGCTACGGAATGGAATAAGCTTCGAAGAGAACTATGACCTGCAACTTTCTAAAAAGCGGGTTTACAATCATCACCTTTCTATAATCCCTCCCCCTTCTAATAGTCGCAGTGCGGGCCGTCCGCGGCCCACACGATAGGTTTACCCTTTTTGCGAAAATTTTTAGTAAAAAAAATATTTTGTCTCGTTGTTAAGGACAAATATCGAAACAATTTGTTAAATTTACAGTTTTAAAGGATTTGTTAGATGATAAACAATTTTGTGCAGTTTTGTTCTGGTTCAAAAAATTGTACGAGCCACTTCTCAATTTAAAATTCCCAATTCACCCTAATATACTTGACCCATGAAACTCCTATTTTCCATCATTTGGTAAGAAAATCTGAGCCCCAAAGCTACACCGTTGACTATCATCCGGCTCGAAGGTTCTGGCATGATACAAATGAACAACGTGAACTAACTGAAGAAACTGAGACGGAATACACAACTGTTGGAGAGAGGAGCTGCTAAAATGTGTTATTAATAAATTGGTGAATATTTGAAAATATACTTCTGGGCAAAATTACCAAAGTGAAATTTTCCGAAAAATTAGTTTATCTGTATCTTTCTAGGAAGAGCATCCTATTTACAGTATCTGGTTATATTCTTTACAATGTTTAGTAAATGTTTGGCACTTTCTATACCATCTTTTTCTCTAAGGTTTTTGAGCTTCTTAATTAAAGGTGTAGAGAAAACACCATAAGTTTTTTACTTTTGCCATATACGATTGTTATGGCCTTGACGATATTCGCAGCATTTTCTGTAACAACTGCTGCAACTTATCTGAAAATTTATGCTGATTTTTTTTAGGTTCTGGTTTCCACGAAAAGGGATATCCTGTAATGCTCAGAGAACATCGTGAGAACCATGGGAAGGGAAAAAAGGTAGGAGTTGGTATTGTTCTTAAATTTCTGGAGATTGTATGCCTCGGGGAACACCTCCCTAGGAAATGTGTTCCAAAGCCTCGCTGTTCGTTGAATGAACGATTCTTTGGAAAGAGATGTTATGCAAGTCTTCAAAGTGACCACGAAGGGGTGAAAATTTTGTAATTGACGGGTTAATCTCGAAGAAACTGCTAAATGAGGAACGATTGTTGATATTTCAGAAGAGCATCGCCCATGAATAGAGACAAATCGATAACTTTTCTACGGTGTTCCAGAGAAGTGAGCGAGTTTGTAGGCAGACATCACAGACCAGACAAATTGCCTTTTTTTAGACGGAATCCAATTGTTTCAGGATATGTAGGTGCCGCACTCCAAATATGGGAACAGTGTTCCAGGACAGGTCGGATATGTGCCTTATAGATCATAAGCAGCTGACTGGAAGTGAAATAGCTCTTGGCACGAAACAGAAAGCCAAGTTTTTGGGATGCACATTTGGCGATGGACCTCACGTGATTTTCCTTCCTTTTTTGAAAGTAACACGTTTCTTGTGGTAGACTGTTTAATCTCTGACCCCGAAAAATTAGAAAAATTAATCGAGCAAGAAATTTGACTTAGTGCGAGCCTCAGCTTTATCAGATGAACGATATGGTCAAAGTTATTTTGCCAATTTGTTAGGCAAAATCTTTCCACAATAAGTCGTACGGTAAGACGCTTGAATGTGGCAGGAAATTATTTTAGAAGGGTATGGCAAGGGCGAAAACGATGCACTAACGACCGAGATAAACGTTTTATTAGACAATACGCTTTAAGATACAGGACTGCTACTAGTTCTGCGATCAGAAACATACTCGAAGCTGTCCGCAATGTCACGATTTCTTCTAAAACATTGAAAAGACGGTTAAATGAAGCTAAATTAAACAGTAGACAACAAGCCACTTCACCATTGCTTACTTCATCAAAATTGGTCAGTGGATACATGGAAAAAAGTTTTATTCACAGATGAAACTGGAAACTTGGAAACATCCAAATGATCGTGAATAAGTTTGGCGAAGACCGCGAGAGAGGTTTGCTTCTTGCAATAATTCTGCAAGGCTTCCATTTGGTGGTGGCTCTGTTATGTTCTGGGGTGATATATGCTTTGAAGCTCGCACATAATTAGATCCTATCCGTACTAGATCTATGAATGCTAATTACTATCTAAAGAATATTTTAATTTAACATTGTATGCCTTTCGGTCCTTATTTGGAACCTAATTTCTTGTTAATGCGAGACACAAAGGAGAAGTCGACCAGCAGATCTCAGTACGTCCACTTCTCCTTTGTGCTTTCTTCCCCTCGTGCTCCTTTACCGTGAATTTGTTAATGACATTTTTACAATCTTAAATAGTTGATGAATAGACCTCATTGGGTGCACACCGTATCGTCCTCCTGTCAAAACTATACAGTGTGAAACAGCCAAATGGAATAAATTCGATAACGAATAAATGAGAGCGTGTTGGAAAAAACGCTTGGACACGTCGATTTGTATTTTTAGATGAGCATTTTTTTTAAAATAAAATAATTATATAGGGTGTGTCATGTGACAGTGGCTGATACCAACTTTCTTATTTTAAATACAATCCCCTGTATATTATTTATCTTTTGGATTCTTTAGAAAATTCTAGACATAATTCATGTACAATGTCCCATACCTCTCTTCAACTGTTTCGGAAATATTAAGTGTTTTCAGATGTATTACAAAAATTACCATTAAAAAAAGAAAATTATTTTATTTCACAAATTCGCTACATTACACTCAATACTTATTTCCCATTTAGCTCTTAATATTAGGAAAATAAGCAAAAACCATTAATGCGTTCCTTTTTACTGACATGAAATAAAAAAATACAAAAACAGTTTTGTTTATTTTCGTATAAAACTCATAGCCTTAGCAACTTATTGTCTGTCTGCATGATGAGAGAGGAACATACGCAATATCCTGAAAAAGTTAATGTTTGGGTAGGAATTGTTGGAAATCATATCGTAGGTCCCTTTTTAATTGATGGCAACTTGAATGGAGATAAATATTTAGAACTGCTCCAAAATAATGTCGTGCCAACTTTGACAAACTTATATCCTGATCCAGCAAACCCACAAGTTCCTGCCAATAAACTATGGTTTCAGCAAGATGGAGCACCGCCCCATTACCAAATCAATGTCCGGCAGTACCTGAACCAAAATTTGCCAAATCGGTGGATAGGGAGGCGCGGATCGATAGAATGGCCAGCACGATATCCTGATCTGCCGCCATTAGACTTCTTTTTGTGGGGATATGTCAATAGTATTGTATACAAAACTAAACCACTCAACTGACATGACTTAAAAAGACGAATCACGCTTGCGATTAGATCAGTCACGCGTGAGATGTTGAGTAACGTTAGAAGACATTTCTATACCAGATTAGCATGTTGCCAAGACGTTCGCGGCGAACATTTTGAACATCTCTTACATTGAAATTAATGTTTTTTGTTTTTTTTTTATATTATTTGTGAAATAAAATATTTTTTTTTTAATGTTAATTTTTGTAATACATCTGAAAACACTTAATATTTCCGAATCAGTTGATGATAGGTATGGGACATTGTACATAAATTATGTCTAGAATTTTCTGAAGAATCCAAAAAATAAATAATATACAGGGAGTTGTATTTAAAATAAGAAAGTTGTTATCGGCCACTGTCACATGACACACCCTATATAATTATTTTTTTTTGAATAAGATGCGCATCTAAAAATACAAATCGACGTGTCCGAGCATTTTTCCCAACACGCTCTCATTTATTCATTATCGAATTTATTCCATTTGGCTGTTCCACACTGTATATTAAATCATTCCAGTTAAAAGTTTTTTTTATAATTCAATCACACCCTTACGCATCGGCCTATTTACCGTACAACCCTGGTAATAACTACAATGTTCGGATAAATATCAATATCGTGCGATAAGGGTTTACTTTCTCAGATTATTCTATAAAGGATATAATCATGACATACGAGCTTATAATAGATGAACGTGAATCCTTAAAAGCCAAAGGGTTTTAAAATCGGTTTTAATCAAAATGTTTCTTTGAAAAATTGTTCAAGTAAATATGCTACAAATGTGTAAAAATATATACGAAGGCTATCGCTAAGACTACATCCAAGGATATGTCGTTTTTTTCCAAAAAATACTTTAAAATAACATTTGTTGACTAATTGAGTCATTTTAAAATTGGGGAGATAAGATATGGTAAATAATTGTCATAACTTTTATTTGCGTTGCACAATAAAAATGAGATTGTGCGGGTATTGGGAACAGAAAAAAATATTAACCATAAAAAGGATTAAAAAAACCTTTGAGGCTAAATTAATTTTTTTTAGACCTTTAATCTTGTATTTTATTTGTAATGTGGATTTTATCAAAACTCCAAGTAAAATAACGAACAAAAATATCAGCGACCCGAAAGGTCCACACGACTAACTTCCCAGTGGAAAAGATAAAATAATGTTATGATTATTATTATTAAAATTATTATAAAAAACGATTTTAAATTGATTACAACGAATTATAATTGTCATTAACAATATTCTGTTGCTTGATTATTACTAACAATAAGTTTTCACTGTTATAGCGTCTTCAATGCTATTCTCTCAATACTGACAAATATTTAAAATTCTCCAATTCCTATATTTATTTTCTAAAACTATCTCTTTTTATGAAATATTGAAATATTGATTTTGCTGAAAATCTAATCAGTTCTAAGTTGCGTGATTATGCGTCGAATGCAATTGGTCCTACGTCGATATCATTTTTTGTTCTCGAGATAATCGAGACGTAAAATAATTCCGAAAGTTTACCATTTTTTTCAGTTTTTTAAATCTCCATAAAAAACAGTTTAACCAATTTTACTGAAAATCTAATCAGTTCTAAGTTGCGTAATTATGCGTCGAATGCAATTGGTCCCACGTCGATATCTTTGTTTGTTCTCAAGATAATCGAGACGAAAAATAATTCCGAACGCACATACGAACATGCGTACATACACACACATACGTCCACTTAAAAACTATTGTATTTGACTCTCGGGAGTTTCCGGCTTGTATTCTACAGTTAACTTCTTCCGTCCCATCAGTGTCTTCTGATAGTGTTGTTCCAAGATATTTGAATTGTTTGACCCGTTCGACGTTGTAGTCACCCATTGTAATGTTTTGACCTACTTTGTCTCTGATCCGCTTATTTCTGGTGGAGTACATGTCCATGCCTCTACTTGGAAAGTATAAGGTTCAACATATTTGGTTATACCAACCTAGAACCTACCGATTAAGGGTCGCAGTAAAGGGGCGACCTTACCACGCCCCGCTCATATGATACGTGACCTAACCTACAATTTTCTTGCACGAAAAAAGAACACTTTAATAAAAATGTATAAAACTGATTTTTAAATAACCAGTTAATTTCGCTGCCTGTTAACCTATACTATAGGTATATGTGGGTCGATTATGTATCAGAAAACAAAATACTCCTCTGGTTATATGCCGCGACAGGCATTGAATTACATCTGGTCGTGTATAATACCCAGTACGGGTCTTTTATGCAGATGCTTATTAAGTAAAAGTAAGAAATATTAAATTTATCTCCTCGAAGTGACCACGTATGTACCGGTTTCAGGGTGTTGCCCTTCATCAGCATAGGGTAGGTCTTGACAAACTCATGTTTGCCTTTCCTTCGACGAGACACTTTTAACTCTCACCAAGTATACATGAAGGACAGCACGAAAAGCGCTAGTCACGACATCTATACCTTTTAACAAGCACGATCCAGTAAATAACTAATGAATAGAAGTTTTAAAATGTAAAAATTATAGAAAACTATAATACTATCATAGAAAACTTTACAAATTCGAGACAGCGAAAATAGAAAGTAGAGAAAATAGAGTTTTCAAAAATAGTATTATAGTTTCCTATAATTTTTGCAAAGAACACTTTTGTTTTTTTAAATTGTGTCCTGTTTTTGTTGTTGGTGGAATAGTTCGGGTTTAAGATCCGCTTTTCCGCTTGATCTATGCTTGGTCGATCACTGATATTAGCTGTAAATTTCATTACTTTTACTGTTCCAAAAGAGACGGTTAAAGTTATCGTGATGTTCACGATTATCAAATAATTATAGTAATAGAAAAAAAAAACGTTTTCTATTCAAAGAGATCCAAAATCAATCAGATAGATGACGTTATTATCATTATCTTTCAAACGAATTGTCCATATCTTATTATCGGATTAATCACGATTGAGTTTGTGTTTCCTCTTCCGCAATAACCTTCGAAATATTTTCGAAAAATTACGCTTCCATCGACTATTCATTAACCGAAAGTAAATCTTGCGCAAGAACTCATTACAACGAAAATGGAACGTGGGAAAAACACTACTCCGACTATTCGATTAAAAATTATTTACCTTTTTCTTAAATTAAATATCAAGTTTAACAAAAACGATCAGAACTTCTTCTCGACTACTATCGACACGAAAAATTTCTCCTATAAATAAAATCCAACATCCAGGAAACTTAATTTCAAGGTTGGTGACTCAATTGTTATCTAATGTATGTTGGTAATTGGTTGAACGATAAAGAAAATAATACTCGATTAACAGTTTGATTTCCGTCGCAAACTATCGAACACATTTCAAATGAAAATAATTCCGCGGGTTTAGGAACTAATTACAGGCACAGTTGAGCGTCTCCATAGAAACAACTTTGAATCCGATGAAATTTGGTGTGTGAAAGCGGAATCAAAAGAAAAAAAATGATCAACCTAGCTAGTGTTGAAACAAGGCAAAATGCCGTCGAATTTACAGATGTAAATAATATGAAAATCAATGTGTTTTTAACACGCTTATATTAGTTACACCCGAATCTTGTTTGTTTGCTTGTATGTTTGTAACTGACTCTTTGGCCTTGATTTTGCCCTACTTTAAGCGATCAGATTTAATTTAAACTTTGCACACTCGTCAAAGACCGATGACAATACAATCATTCGATCAAAATATCCGAAAATTAATGCCACTGTTCTAAAAAGAACAGTGACATTGATTAACTCTAAAAGCGTGTTTTTTAGTTTTTTTAAACTATAATTTATTTATCATTATTGATTGCAAAGTTAAACAGAAGAAAATGTTCCTATAGGAAACTCAGGTAAACTCGGATTTTTGAACATAATATCTGATGCTAAGAAACCACTTGATACATATAAGAACGATTAGAGTTCTGATTTTCCAGAGGAATGCATTCAATTCAAATATTTTATCCAGGGCATCCATAATAAGGAAGATCGAGAAGTGATCGACGAGGAAAACAACATTCAGGGTTGAGAGGATCCCAATCCGTCAAATAGAAATTTGAATTTGGATACAATTTTTAAAATGATACGGACCGAAAAAATTATATCAACGTTCCCATATAGATACAATTCTGGGAATATATGCCATCTACAAATGAGAAATATTTATATTTTTGCCAGTTTCCTTGGAGTTCAAGTACTGATACAGTGATGCCGAGACGTTGACTCTGTCGTGTTCGTGTGCCTGGTGGATTTTAAAAAAGCCTTTGACAAAGTGCGGCATGACAAACTTATGGAGATACGCAAAACAACTGAAGCCTGCGAAGTATTTGTTTTGAAAATAAACACGGCAAAAACCAAATACATGCTAATAAGCAAAGGAATTCATAATCAAGTTGCTAGTGTCTACGTCAACGGAACACAATTAGCCAGAGTCTCAAGTGCGAGCTACCTTGGTTGCAGGATAAACGAGGACTGGGATCCATCAGTTGAAATCAAAATACGTATTGAGTGTGCCCGGGCAACATTTATTCGCATGAAAAAACTTTTTACCAGTCACGATCTATCGATTGCCCTGCGAATGAGGATGATTAGAGCATATGTCTTTCCAGTTCATTTGTACAGAGTCGAGAGCTGGTCACTAACAGAAGCCACGTTTAAACGTCTACAAGCTTTCTAGATGTGGTTGTACATGAGAATGCTAAGAGTAAGTTGGGTGAAAAAGATCACAAACGAGGAGGTGCTTAGAAGAATGCATAAAGATACAGAAGTGGTCAATATTGTAAAACAACGAAAACTTGAATATTTCGGACATATCATGAGACACCCAGAAAAGTATGACATTCTACATCTTATAAAACAGGGTAAGATTAATAGTAAGAGACGCCCCGGCAGACGAAGATCTTCCTGGCTCAAAAATCTCAAACAGTGGTTTGGTCTCACCGCTATACAACTTTTCCGAGCGGCTACCAACAAAATAATGAAACATGATAGCCAGAATGATCGCCAACGATCGTTAAACGGTCATGCCACCTAGAAGAAAAAGAAGCCAGTTTCCAGATACAGGGTGTTAGTAAATAAGTGCGACAAACTTCAAGGGATGATAATGTATTATAGAAATGAAAAAAACGCGTTAAGATTTTTTATTTTTTTGCATAAAAACAGCGTACTACATGAAAGATCCTACGTACCCTTCGATACAATCATCAAAGAAAACTAAACCATCACAGCACAGCATCCGTAAAAGCATGACCGATCTAATAAAATCAATCCACTTTTTATATTTTTTACGACACTAAATTAATCAATGTTTAAAGTTATAATGGAAATGCTTAGACAGTAAACGAAAATATGTGACTGTTTTTATTTAGAAATAAATGTACAATGTAAAAATGACGGGTGATATCATCGTGAGATATTTATCCGCAGATGAGATTAGAATTTTAGTGTCATACAAATCGTCTAATTTAAATTAGTTTAATTAATTGGTACAGTAAGAGTATCTATTAAAATATTATAACAAGCTCGATACGAGAAACTTTTATAACATTGGGCAAAGTATTTTTTACACCAAATCCCTTTTAATAGAAGAAAAATTCTAAAGGTTGGTATAAGAATGAAATTATTGGAATTAATCAAATTCCAAAATGAACTAAATGCTCAGCACAACACATTGGTATAGATGTCAAACGTGTCAAAATTACAACTCACTCAAATCGAGCGGCAGCAGTTAGCGAATTAAGTAAAAGCGGAATTGCAGAATAAGCTCTAATAAAAACGACATGACACATCAATTCATCATTAATAAAACCATACTTATAATTCGAGCATTATTCAATCAATTCGTTTGGAAAAGAAAAAACTGCAACATCTACTACAGAAACGATTAGCTGTGATACCCGTAGCGACATCTCTGTTCTTAGTATGATTTTCAATAACTGCGTTTTTAATAATTGTACATTCAAACAAAATTGTGTTTATTTTTAATGTTTCCTGAATAAAGTTTGCATTGATATGTTTCTAAATTTCATATTCATTAAATTGTCCTGCCGAATTACACTAGATGTTTGTATTAATATCAGGTAAATTTGTGTTGTTTAAATTCTAAACTGTTTCCTTTAGCAATTGGATTTGAAAAACTGTCAACCTAAAAACGCTCCACCTTTGGTTTTTAATAGTTGACAGTTTTTCTCGTCTAATTGCTAGGCAACAGTTTCTCATTATAAGCGAAAAAAATGATCTGTTATCGAAGAATATTCGTTGTGGGGTATGTTTTAAAAAAATATGACTCAAACTTTCGACGAAGCCGTTGAACTTGGATGAAAACAGATTTCTCTAAATCAGTGAATGTCCATCCACCGTGTAATAAACTTAGAAAACAAAAGTGGCACGATTGTTTTTAATCAACACGCAGTAAGTCTACGAAAAATTTAACCAATGGAAAACTACGGGAAAGCGGAAAAATACATAATTTTGTTAAAAATAAAAAATATATGTCGTCGACTAAATTTTGCGATCTCTCCGTATATATTAAAATAATATGAGCTTCGTTTTTTCAAAAAAATTATCCATTTCTTGAACACGTTCATCACTTTCTCCTATTAAATTGTGTACGCACCAAAATATAAACAAATGGTAAAAAGAGGAAGACCACTTAACCTAAAAACTGGCATGCGTGAACAAAAACAAAAGTCAAATAATACCAAACTCGATTACTGTAAATAAAAAAATTACTGATATGATAATTAAAACCTGTTATCTACCTCATTGACTTAATTTTAGTTGTCGTTTTCGGTTTTATATACAGGGCGTCCCAGCAATGTTTGTATCGATTCGGTGGGATTAAAGTTTAGTACTTCTTTCTGACAAATATTTAAAATCCAAAGTTAAAATTAAAAACTGTATACGTACTGATATAAAAAAAATATCCCAACACCCAGAAAATGTCGATCAATTGCAATGAAATTTTTCATACTCGGACTCTTATGATAAATAATAACAATTAAGAGTTCAGCACTTTTTTTATTTATTTTTAATAAAATAAGAACTATTATAAATTTAACGAGTGACAGAGTGCTAAGGAATGAATTGTGGTAATACGAGCACTGAATTCACTTTACCAGGATTTCACTGCTTGTGTCAGGATAAATTAAGCTTGCACGGAATAGTTTAACATCGAAAAGGGTGTGAGACAGGGATGAGTGACTTCGCCATGACTGTTTAACTTATACATAGAGGATTGTTTAAAAGATTTGAAAGAGAGTGCGTATGGATTAAAAATAAATGATTTGATGGTCAAATGCCTTCTTTACGCCGATTATTAGCGTCATCTGAAGAGGAGTTGCAGGCGATGGTTAATGTTATGCATGATACCCTGAAAATCAAAGGGATAAAAATAAATGTAAGCAAAACGAAAGTAATGGTTTTTAAAAGAGAAGGAAACAGAACAAACTGTGAAGTAACGATTATGGGAGAAAGAGTGGAACAAGTAAATGAATTTGTGTACTTGGGTTCAAAGTTTACGAGAAATGGAAAGTATGATAGTGACATTAAGCGAAGGGTGTTGGCATATGGCCAAATGAATGGGGCACTGTATAGCTTTATGAACTGCCAGAAAGTGTCAAAAAAGGCACGTCCGGCTATGCATGGAGGTGTGTTGGTTCCTACACTTATGTATGGTAGTGAATGTTGGGTTTGGCAGAAGAAGCATCAAAATAGGATTAATGCAGTTGGATAAAGTAAAAAATAGTAAGATAAGAGAATAAGAGTTAATTTAAAAATGTCATACAAAGCATCCCATGCTTTTAAAACAGTGATATTAATTTTCTCGTCAGTAATTTTATTCTTATGTTAGGAATTATTTTTTACATTTTAGTTTGATTAACTGCAAACGCGTGTGATTTAGTTTTTTTAAACTATAATTTGTTTATATTGATATGGTCACTATAAGATGTTGTTAGGTTAGCTAATTACGTAATAACTTAAGACAGAAGCTTAAGTAGGGACTGAATAAATTAACCGACTTGGTATTACATGGATCTCACTACTTTTTACGGTAGAAGAACTGAGTTGCAAGACTTGTTTTTTTTACAAGTTATGGTTTTAATTGCATACTTCTTTTATATTTATATGGGATTACAAAGTTATTTATGCAGTTGGTGTATCCAGAAAACTGGACCGAAATTGCAAAATATTTGAAATTTGAAATATATCGTGTTTATACAATGCCTGCTTGGTTACTGAAAATTCAGGCTTCTAGTTTTATCCTTAACGAAGTTACAGGGGGACGAAATTGGCCTTAATTGAATTTTTAAGATTATGCTTTTACTTGAAAATGTTGCTATTTTAAATATGAACCTACTTCCGTTTGGAAAAGGAAAGTTCTTTAATAAAAAAATACACAAAATTAAAAGTGATTGCATTGGATATTGAGGAGCGCTGGTCCCTACACTTGTGTATGGTGAGTTTCCTTTTACCATCACCCTGTAGCTGCGACAAATACGTCATACTTATATTTTTTAAAAACAGGTAACATGTTAGTTAAAAATTAAACGTTCCATGTTTTATATTTTAAAAAAAAGATCATTAATTACTTGATAATAATAAACAATTAAAATTTGTTTAGGAACGTATTATCATTTAAGGCATACCTGGGTATTCCAATGACTACAATCATTATAAATATTTGTAGCAAACAAACGTTTTCCAAATATCATAAAAAATTAATAAAATTTTACAATTTTATGGATGAAGCAACAATTTTTTTGTTTACATCTGTGTTGTGACATACAAAAAAATATACACAATTGCTGTTAAATAATTGTAATTAATATAATTCTTTAATGAACGTAATCATGCGAAATGATCACATTTCTTATGTCACAACCTTGATTTATGTTTGAGAGAAAATACAATTATAAAAAATTAACATGCAGCTATTGTTGTATAAATAGCGATAATAATTGTGTAATTGATAATTTGATTAAAGTAAACAACACTTTTGTTTTGGGCACATTAATTTTATTCCCTTGTACGTAAAAGTATGTGTGTGTTAATTTGTTAATGCAATTCTTTAGATATTGACGGTTAGGGAGCTTCCCAAAAGCCAGGCTATTATTACTCATGGACTTGGAGAAGGCCTATGACAGAGTGGTGAGGTATGAGGAATGAGGAAGTGGTCGAAGTGAATGAGTTTGTAGATTTGGGTTCAAAGTTTACGAGTGACGAGTATGAATAGCCAGAAAGTGTCAAAAAAGGCACGTCTGGCTATGGTGCATAGAGGTGTGTTGGTTCCTACACTTATGTACGGTAGTGAATGTTGGGTTTGGCAGAAGAAGCATGTAAATAGGATTAATGCTGCGGAGATGAGTAGTCTGAGAACTATAGCCGGAGTGACTCTAATGGCTAAAGTGAGGAAAAGTGTGATAAGAAAACGCTGTGGTGTGAAAGAAGATGTGGTAACAAAGATAGATAAAAAAATTGTAGATTGTAGGGGGGTCGTGAAGGCTATGCAGCCTCTCAAGCACCTCAACCTATCCTGGGATGCTAAATTCCTGACATCAGAGGGCTTCCGAAAACTTGAGCCTCTTGCAGAAAAGCGCTGGGCATTCGCAAATTCAGACGTTGGCGTTGTCAAAACAACAGCACGAGCGCTATGCTTCTCAGCGGGGGAATAGAGCCTTAAACAAAACATGCAGAGTTACGTCGGGATGCATGAGAGCAACGCCACTAGATCAGATCTACCGAGCTGCTGGATTTGAAACACCGTTCAATCGCAGAGCGGCAGATAAACACGTCGAACAAGTCTTCGACGAACGCCACATGCTACATGGACAGGAGCGGTACAAAAAAGACTAAAATCCAGAAAAAGTTCCCTTGGATGCCGATGCCTTGCCGATTTGCGAAAACAAGACTAGTCAACATTGAATAGAATAAGAACGGGAGTAGAACGCCCTATGCGAATGTGGAGAAATACAGACCATGGGCCATCTTTTAGTATGTCAACAAAGCTTTGAGTTGTTCGAACTCGAGTAAAGTAAGTACCTCGATCAGATTGGATTTTTTTGAAAAAAGGACAGGTCAACAGTACCAGCAACCGCTAATTATCAGCTAATTAAAGTAGAAGAAGCAAAAGACGTGTGTAAAAACCGTAGCAAGAGGAAAGAAGTAGTCTCTGTCTACCGCTACGGGAGTGTTGACTATGTGTACGAATTTAAAAATATTAAAAAGAAGAAATAAAAATACCGCAAAAAAGACGGGATAAAAAATAGTGTTCCAACTCAAAAAAATTTAAAACTCACTTTCTTAATTTTGACTAGATAAGTTTTATGTATTTTTTATGCCAGAAGGCATCCTGCGTAATCGGTACCCTCACAAAAACTTAATAACACCGTTTTCCACCCTCTTATAGTCCCCCTTTTTGACTGCAGGAAATGGAAAATTTGAATCTTTATCAGATTTTTATTAAAATTACTTGAAAACAAAAATAAATTTTCCTTTAAAACTCCTGCTACATTATAGTTATTATTTCACAAAAAAAGATAGTATAAAACATTCGAAAAACCAACATTTTATTGACCAATATTATTTAAAAAATGATTAATAATTAGATAAAAATAGAATTTTAAAATCAAAATCTTTCTTTGACGTTACCAGATTTTTCTTTTACTTTGTATATTATAAATTTTTAGTATATTCATTCGTTTATTCAATATTGTCTATTATTTTAATGTCATAGACAACAACAGAGATTATCTATTTGATAAAAAATAATAAGGTCATTTAAATGATTTATTTGAAGTTTTTTTGTCTTTTAAACGATTTTTGCGGTGAAATTTTTGCTACATAATAATAATTAATTTTGAAAAAAATATGAAATAGTTTTACACTCAAAAACCACCATTTTATAGCGACCAATTTTATGAATTGTGGTCGGCATTATCCAAGTATGGGGTGAGCGGTAGTTTAATACGAGCACTAAAATCACTTTACGAGGATTCCACTGCTTGTGTCAGGATAAACGGAGCTTACACGGACTGGTTCAACATCGAAAAAGGTGTAAGACAGGGATGTGTGGTTTCGCCATATCTGTTTAACTTATACATAGACGATTGTTTAAAAGATTCGCTCAATGTCACTGTCATACTTTCCATCTCTCGTAAACTTTGAACCCAAGTACACAAATTCATTTACTTGTTCCACTCTTTCTCCCTCAATCGAAACTTCACAGTTTGTCATGCTTTCTTCTCTTTCAAAAACCATTACTTTCGTTTTGCTTACATTTATTTTCATTCCTTTGATTTTCAGGGTATCATGCATAACATTAACCATTCAAATCTTCTGACACATTTTTCGTGCATGCTCCATTAATCCTGACACAAGCAGTGGAATCCTCGTAAAGTGATTTCAGTGCTCGTATTAAACTACCACTCACAAATAATAAAATAAGTTATACTGGCGTATGGATTGAAAATGAATGATTTGATCGTCAAATGTCTTCTTTACGCCGATGATCAAGTCATATTAGCGTCATCTAAAGAGGAGTTGCAGGCGATGCTTAATGTTATGCAGGATGCCCTAAAAATCAAAGGGATAGAAATAAATGTGAGCAAAACAAAAGTAATGGTTTTTGAAAGAGAAGAAAGCATGACAAACTGTTAAGTTCTTATTAAGGGAGAAAGAGTAGAACAAGTAAATGAGTTTGTGTACCTGGGTTCAAAGTTTACGAGAGATGGAAAGTATGACAGTGACATTGAGCGAAGAATGTTGGCGGGAAAACAAATTAATGGGGCACTGCATAGCTTTATAAGCATCCAGAAAGTGTCAAAAAAGGCACGCCTGGCTCTGCATAGAGAATTGTTGGTTCCTAAACTTATCTAAGGTAGTAAATGTTGGGTTTGGCAGAAGAATCATGAAAATAGGATTAATGCTGTGGAGATGAGTAGTCTGAGAAGTATAGCCGGAGTTACTCGGTTGGATAAAGTAAAGAATAGTGAGATAAGAGAATGATTGTGGTGTAAAAAAAGGTGTGGTTTTATTGATATATAAAGGTTTGGACACGTAGAAAGGATGGATGAAGGAAGATTGACAAAACAAATTTATAAGGCGAGTGTGAATGGACAAGTCGATAGAGGTCGACCTCGGCGAACATGTCTCGATAAGATCAACATTGTTTTGTAGAAAGGCCAGGTGAAGAGTACCAATAGCCGACAAGCACGTATGAGAGCACTGATGAAAGTAGAGGAAGCAAAAGATGTGTGTAAGACCGTAGAGGAAGTGGTCTCTGCCTATCACTACGGGAAAAAGGCGTGACTATATGTATGTACGTATGTATGCAATTTTATCGAAAAAATAAATGATAAAAAAAAATAATAAAAATCTGAATATCTATCACACGTTTCCAGATTTTTATTTTGCTTCGTATGTAATATTATTTATTTAATTGGTCCAAGATTTTCTATTTTATTAATGTTACATACAATATAAATTTAACTAAGATTAGGTCATTAAATGGTTTACCATAAATTTGTTTTTTCTTTAAATTTATCAGATATTTCGGAACATCACAGGTACCAATATTATTGCAAAAATGGTCAATAGAATGAAAATCGAATTTTTTCTCTATCGTTACCAGATTTTTCTTTCACTTTGTATATTATAATTTAAACATCTGAAAGAGAGTGCGTATAGATTAAAAATGAATGATTTGATCGTCGAATGCCTTCTTTACGCCGATGATCAAGTCATATTAGCGTTATCTGAAGAGGAGTTGCAGGCGATGGTTAATATTATGCATGATTCCCTGAAAATCAAAGGGATGAAAATAAATGTGAGCAAAACGAAAGTAATGGTTTTTGAAAGAGAAGAAAGCATGACAAACTGTGGGGTTTCGATTGAGGGAGAAAGAGTGGAACAAGTTAATGAATTTGTGTACTTGGGTTCAAAATTTACTAGAGATGAAAAGTATAACAGTGACATTGAGCGAAGGGTGTTGGCAGGAAAACAAATGAATGGGGCACTGCATAGCTTTATGAATAGCCAGAAAGTGTCAAAAAAGGCACGTTTGGCGGTGCATAGAGGTGTGTTGGTTCCTACACTTATGTATGGTAGTGAATGTTGGGTTTGGCAGAAGAAGCATGAAAATAGGATTAATGCTGCGGAGATGAGTAGTCTGAGAAGTATAGCCGGAGTGACTCGGTTGGATAAAGTTAAGAATAGTGAGATAAGAAAACGCTGTGGTGTAAAAGAAGATGTGGTCACAAAGATAGATAGAGGAATGCTTAGATGGTTTGGACACGTAAAAAGGATGGATGAAGGAAGATTGACGAAACAAATTTATAAGGCGAGTGTGAATGGGCAAATCGGTAGAGGTCGACCTCGGAGAACATCGATCTCGATCAGATCAACATTGTTTTGAAGAAAGGCCAGGTCAAAACAACCGAAGAGCATGTATGAGAGCACTGATGAAAGTAGAGGAAGCAAAAGATGTGTGTACGAACCGTAGCAAGTGGAAGGAAGTGGTCTCTGCCTACCCCTATGGGAAAAAGGCGTGACTTTATGTATGTATGTATGCATGTGTTTTATCAATAATTTTTCATAATATAACTGTCAAAAATAAATACAAGACTACATATCTATGTTAGCTTATTGATGACGAGGCAGGTCTGTTTACATCAAGAGCTTTGGTCGACGATTTATAAATTTGTAGTGTTTACATTACAATTTTTTAAAGAAAGAAATGTCAGTCTGAATAAACACTTTGAAATATAAAGGTGCATCTTTTTATGGAATAATCCTACTTCTGCATAATTACTTGTGTTGTTTGTGATTTAATAATTTAAATAATAAACGAAATCTTACTTCTATAGTGTGTATCATCCGAATGGAATAAATTTAATAATGAATAAACGTTAGCGTGTTCGATTGGTTTTTTTGGAATTGTATTTCATTTAATTTTTGGATTCTCCATGTGCAATGTCCTATATACATCTTTGGGTCTTTTCTAATAAGTCACCACATTTTCAATTTCTTCTTTATAGCCAACGGCTGGACCGATTTTAATGAAATTTTCAACCAATCTTTAGATTAGCCATACGAACGATCGCGAGAAGTTTGGTACCAACCCCGCATTTTTAATTTTTTTTTTGAAGTCACCAAGTGTTAAATTTTATCTGGGGGTACGGCAGTGCCCCTGCCAAGTCGAGCAAAAAAGTGGCATTGCCGTACCATCCTTTTCTCGAAGCAGTTCAGGCCATTTTCGATCCCCCTATAACTCCGTTGTGGATAAAACTAGAAGCCTTAATTTTCAGTAACCAAGCAGGCATTGTATAAACACGGTATATTTTAAATTTTATTTAATTTGAGCCATTAGTATAAGAATTATAACTAGTCAAAGTTTCTTAATTTTGTCACTGACTGACTGATCATCAAAACTCTGATATGGTCACTATAAGATGTTACATACATAAATACATACATATATACATATAGTCACGCCTTTATCCCGTAGGGGTAGGCAGAGATCACTTCCTTCCACTTTTGCTACGGTTCTTACACACATCTTTTGCTTCTTTTACTTTCATCAGTGCTCTCATGCATGCTCGTCGGATGTTGGTACTCTTGACCTGGCCTTTTTTTAAAACAATGTTGATCTGACTTGTCCATTCACACTCGCCTTATAAATTTGTTTCGTCAAACGTCCTTCATCCATTCTTTCTACGTGTCCAAACCATCTAAGCATAGTAGTTAAACAACAGGAATTCAAGCCCACTTGGAGTGGGGGAAGTGGTGGGGGAAGTGGTGGGGGTAGAAGTGGGGGAAGTGGTGGGGTAGGAGTGGGGAAGTGGTGGGGGTAGGAGTGGGGGCAGTGGTGGAGTGGGGGGTGAAGTGGGGGAAGTGACAGGTGAAGGAGTGGGGAAATGACAGTGTTGACATATGACATTGTTGACATATGACATTGTTGACATATGACATTGTTGACATATGACATTGTTGACATATGACATTGTTGACATATGACATTGTTTACACGTGACATTGTTGACATGTGACATTGTTGCCATTGTTTACATACGGCATGTTGCCATTGTTGACATATAAAATCATTGTTTACATACGGTATTGTCCCCATCGACTCGATTAAGAGGGTTACGTAAGCACGTTGAAAAGTGGTGTGACGTAAGCGTTGAAAAAAAACTTGATTTTTCGGTGATTCGAACCTTAATCCTTTGACTTACTAAACAGTTAGCTATACCATTCAGATAACTCGCATATTAATTTTATCGTGCAAGATTGGATATAAAAATATATATTTGTGACATCATTATGTTAAAAATAACCTTGAACTACCAGATAATAAAAATGAATGAAAATATGTCGATTTAACGTGACATGCGTTATTAGTTCAGGTCGCGCTTGCTGGCCGCTGCGATATAATATAGATAGGTATACATACGGGGGCGCATGAACATTTTCAGCGCTGTCAATCATAGTTTCTGAGGCCGTGAAGGAATATCATTGGTAGATATCTGAGTTTTCGAACAATGCAGGTGTATACGAGTAAAATATACAGGGTGCATTAAAATTTTTTATTCTATGTCATATTATGAAGTATGATAGAATGATAATGACAAATGACGTATTAACAAAGCTATAATAACGTGAACTTTGGTGATTTAATCATCAGTATCACAATGACTTCAGACGAGTACAGAAGGAAACTAGAAGAATTCGGTGAGCATGTCCGTCAGTTGAGCAGAGATATAACTTTCTACAAAGAAAAAACTAGAGTATTGAAGCATTTGGAGAATCTGAGTTTGTGGGATAAAGTTTTCAGTTGCCAGAGTAGAAGACCTTCACCAGAAGTACCTGTGTCAAAAATAGATAACAACTCTAAAAATGTCACGACTATCATTAATCATTCTGACAGCCGTTTTGAATGATGTATTCTATACAAACGTGCCCACTGATATCAAAATTCTAAAGATATGCTTCGATAATGCAAGAAAAAACTGCAGTCAATCGTCATGGGCAATAATGAAACATGAAGTAGTAAATGATGGACGACTACCGGTGTTTTACAAGGAGATACCAAAAGAAAATAACTCATTCTACAAAATAAAATTCCTATTTAATAATGGAACTCAAGAGGAAAGAGAATGGCAAGCTACACCTTTCAAGGAGACAACAGATGTCAACATAAAAAATGATAAAATGTTTTCAATACTATATTTGATATTAGCAACTTTAATCATTTCAATAATTAATTTTTTCATAAAAACTATGAAAAAGTATAGATCATCTTGTAGTACATGAGAAAATAAACAATTCAACAGATATACGAGGTGTTTTAATAAAACTAAATAATAAGAATAATAATATATTTATTGAAGAAACAAAAATTTACAATATTTTTCTACTTGGGTAATACAACATATGTAAACCATTGATGTAATTGATCAACATTTCGTTGGGTGCACATGAATTTTCCATTGGCGTGGTTAGGACAATACGTAATGGTGGGCTGGAAGTTTTCCGTATTCAATGATGAGTCATCATATAGCGTCACATCGTAAATGGTTGGATACACTGCAAGCTCAGCACACTTTGTTTTTAAAAAGTCAGCTTTCTGATTTCCTCTTACATAAATGCACTCAACTGAATGTAGTAGATATTTCTCCAAAATGGCATTCATTTCACTATAGTCAATATCTCCAGACTGATATGATATTCCATGAACAAATTTTTCCAAGTATTGTGTAGTTTTTTTATCTTTTCCGCTCACATCAGCATAAGGTGTTGGAGGCTTGAACAAAAAGTTGGATCTTTGACGACCAATCTGAATTGTCAATTCTTTTGGATGGAAGACGCCATCGAGCGTGAAACCTTGAATGTCAACGAATGCGATTCTCATGATGACCAGCGTTGAAATGGCGAGCACGAACGGTAGTCGACCACTTATATTATGCTTTTCACAACCTCCGTCAGAGGGAAGTACTCTAGCAGACAATCATGCACGATGATGCAATAGGCCTTAGTATCAGCAGGAAATCCTTTGGCAGACTCAATCTCCAGCTTTATATCCACTGTCGATGATTTCATGCTATCTTCCTGCTTCGAGCAATCTATCACGAATAATGCATGATCTTTGAATGCTGAGTAGTCTAAAATTGGATGAACTTGTGTGGAATGTGTATAGCTCGAGTAGAAACTGGTATAGTTGTAGTAGGCAGTGACATAATCGTTTCTATCGAAATCCAACTGCATTCTTTCGTTTGGCCAATATTCTCCATTCAATGATAGTCTGATGCTAGATATGTTGATGTTATCAAAGGTAGTGACATCACTGTCGAGTTTATTGCGTATATTCTTCTGGAAACAAACGATAACGTAACGTGGACGTTCCACTGCGGCGCTGGTTTTAACTGCCCAAATTTCATTCTTTGCACTTTTTGTGAGCGCAGGTAATTCGCTGAGACTCCATTTTCTGAATGGAATCATTATTGGTGTATCATTCTTGATGGGTTGCATCAATTGTAGTTTGATTTCATCGTTGGGAAATATATGCTTGACCTTCAGTACCATACTATCTATCAAAACTTTGACTTTAGTAGTAGTCGTTACACCAGTATTGTTAAGTTCCTTGACAATTACGCTATCTTTATCGTCACGTGCTCGAACTAGACGAATTGTTTGTCTTCCGTAGACAATCGAACTGTAGTCATTGAATACGTTAAAAATGTGCTTGAGGGGTATCAACAAACTGAACGACTTATCCACAGCATTCAGGAACGGTTTTTCGGGGTACGTCCATCCAGCCGTCGCCAAATGTTTGGAGTCCTCAGGTTTACAGCAAAGGAATCCCCGTACAGTACTAACAATTCCAGGATCTCTGATCACTTCTATCTCTCTGGCACTTTGCACATAAGTGCACGAATCGAAAAGAAACGCTCCACAATTGGGAGCCAATGACACGTTACCATCTCCTTCAATATCTAATTTTCCTTTGATTTCCAACAAAGATTCATGCATCGCGAAAAATGCATCTGCTTGATTCACATTAATCTCCACCATATCATTATTATCGAATGATTTCACGTACGGGATGTAGGATCGATACTCTTCCTTCCGGATAGTTTCATCATATTGAGGTCGACGGTAAATATCGAAAATTGGGTTCATCCTTATTTGATTGAACGATGCTGCAGATGTTGTCGGTGATTGCTCAGAATGAACGTACTTGCGTTTTAACATCTCTTACTTTCAATCCAACAGATTGGAGAAAAATAATATTTTCTGGAGAGAGCTGGTCACGTCCCTTGGAAGACCTCGATGATACTGATAAGTTTGAAGTGGGTGGTCCCCTTTTATGCTGAATTACCAAACCCATTTAATGTTCTTTCAAGTCCAAATGCAAAGTACTTTTCTCTCCTCGGAAATTCACAGGTCTGAGATCTTGATCCAACACTCTAACACTGATGTTGGTGATCTCTGCTAAGTTACTTCTCACAGGCAAATAGATGGGGGTATTGGGACGTTCGTTGATTGCGAATCCAGGATCGACTGTAATGGGAAAGCTCAATATAGTATGGGCCGGTCTGTCCCCGTAGAAGGCTCCTTCGGTAATGTTGCAATCGAAATGTAAGCTAGATACTTTAAGAATATTTACTGGTCGATCTGAAGAGTGCACTATACCAGGCTCCAAGATCCTTTTAGAAAACCCTAATAATTCTCCAAAACTATTATCGTTTTCGAAACTGATGGCGTGCAATCGACTATAGATTTCACACTCTAAGGTGTTGTTGTTTGGTTTCAATGAGAAATCTGTATTATTCAAATGCATCTGAATATGACTCTCAATGTTTTCAATCTCATAACAACCTGTTGGCAGCTTGATTTCCTTCAATACTGAACGATTATTATTTTCGTAGTAGTAAAATTTTTCACCGTCGATGTTTGGTATGGAATGGTAAGTGTGAAATCCTAGTACAGCTATGTAATAACTCTTCCTGGGATGTAGTATAATCGGTGTGGAAGGGGTGAAAGAGAACTCGTTGGTAGTACTAGTCAGCGTGAGCAGCTGAGACATGACTGATGACATTACGAGTGGTACAGAAATATTTATAATAAAACCATCATCGACATCATATTATTTATTAATAGATTACGGCCCCTCTACATTTCAAAAAATAATTACAACCGTGACAATCGTACTGTGAACTGACAGGTCCATCCACATGTGTTTGGGCATCTGGCCTATTATAATGAATGAAACATGGTAAACGAATTCTCAAATCGAAATAACACTGATAATCGTTTGGTAATTTATGCCAAACATTCAACAATTCCCATGGTCTAGCATGTTGTATTAAATATTTGATTGGAAATTCCTTCAATTCATCTTCGGAAAAGTCTTGCAACCTCTTCTCACCATGTAGGAATGCTAAAACGGTTTCCATTATTATACAAAAACTTCAAGCAGAGATGTCCACAGTTGATTTGATTATAGTTTTGAAACTGATCGTTGTTGTAGTATAGTTTGATTTTACCCAGATATCGGACAAGTTCTTTCGGTGGCTTCAGACATCCAAATGAATCAAAATACTCAACGATATCATTTATCTTTCTATAAGCTACCCAATGAGTGCCTTGATTCTTCGACACATCTAAATTTAGAATTGCAGTTTCACGTTTACGAGGACCACTGCTTGGCAAATTGTCTCGCATGAAAACGCCTCGAAAATGTGGTATCTTCAAGAACTTTACATACTCTAACAACTCGGTATCATACAACGGTCTATTGGGTAGCTTCATTGGGAGTTTTTTTGTTTTTTTAAATATAAACCAAAACCTCCTTTGGCGTTTTTACGCAAGTACAGTCCTTTACCAATAGCTTCCATGGCTTTATTGTGTCGATGATCTTCTTCCAATTTCTTTTTCGCATTCCTCGCATCGATAATTGTCTTCGCTATCGCACCACTTCCCCCAGCAATGCTACCGAGAGCACCAAGGGCTGCAAAAATTGGCAACAGTGGTAGAATACCTCCAGATTTTGCATTGAAAGGTATGATGCGTGGTATTCTGATTTTATTTTTTCCACCAGCTTGCTTGATGGCGAGTCTAGCAGCTTTCAGAGCAATCGAAGCAGTCTTCTTTAGATTGGTCGGGGGATTCTTCTTCAGAGATTTTCCAATTTTACCCACGATATGTCTTTGGAATGAGCATCCCATACCAAGCTTACGTTTCGCTTTCATTCCGGAAGTAACTAATAAGGCTGCAGCTCTCTCACCAAACTTGGCGTCTGTTGATTTCACTCGTTGCCAAGCAGCGTTTTCCAATACTGAATCGGCTCTGTGACGATCTTCCAGAGACTTGTGCTGCGAGTATGCAATGTCGTGTTGTTTGCAAGCAGCGTCTAGAGGATTAATGCCAGTATCTCCACGAGCCAATCGTTTTTGTAGTTTAGTTCCAGCTGCAAAATAAATGAAATATTAGTAATCGTTTGCATCGTCCAGTAATACGACTTACGTCCACAATACTGATAGCCTCCGGGTAGATGGAGCTCAAAAGGTAACTTGTTTATCAGGGAATTCAAAACACCTTCTCCCTCGTACGAAGACATCGAAAATGATAAAAGTGGAACTGTAACACCTATATTTATAGAATAACATAAACGTCAATCATGTCACAAGATGAAGGTTATTCAACAAGAACAGTCGTTACCTATTGAAAATTTAGATTTTCATACATCATCAACGACCCTTTCTAAACATGGTAAATTATTGCCCAATTCATTTCGAGCAATAGTATGTGGACCAAGTGGTTGTGGTAAGACGAACGTCATGTTGTCAGTAATTTTCAATCCAAATGGTGCAAAATTTGAAAATGTTTACGTGTACTCCAAGTCATTGTATCAACCGAAATATCAACTACTCCAAGAGGTATTGAATGGAGTTAAAGAGGTTGGCTACTTCCCATTCAAGGATAATGATGATATTATAAGTCCATCAGATGCAAAACCCAACTCTATATTCCTATTCGATGATGTAGCGTGTGATTCCCAACAGAAAATCCGGGAATATTTTTCAATGTGTAGACACAAGGATATTGATGCTGCCTACCTTTGTCAGACCTACTCGAAAATACCTAAACAGCTCATACGAGACAACTGTAACCTGATTGTACTATTCAAACAAGATGAAATCAATTTGAAGCACGTATTTGATGAACACGTATCACCAGACATGAGTTTCGAAGACTTTAAACGCTTGTGTTCGAAATGTTGGAATGTTGCATATGGTACTTTTGTGATTGTCAAAGATTTTGATATAAATGATGGTAGATATCGTCAAGGGTTTGATAAATATATAAAAATATAAGTACCATATACCATCAGATCATTCCCCATCATGATGTCGTTAAGTCGTGTTGGCACACACAAATACAAAAAGCGCAGCAAACTGATTAAACGTGCTGCCTCCCCCTCTGATCCTGATTTAAACAAAGACGATCAAATAGCTGCACGCAAACGCAAAATTGCAGAGCTCACCCGTTCCATTAGGAAAAAGTACTTGGCATTGAAACTAGGTAGATCGGAAAAAGATGAATCGCTCATCAGAATGTTCAAACCCATTTCGGAGCCACTACATGAGATTGTTAAATCCTCAAAGATCAATAATGCATTGAGAAGTATAAAAAAAGAAGAATCACCTGAACTAAAGAAAGAAGAGGTAGAAGAAAAGGAAAGAGTAGGACAAGAACAAACACAATTTCTCCCAATGGAAGAAGTAGGCAGAATAAGTGCGAGCACAAGTGGACAAGATAATGATGATGAAGTTTTTCACGAAAATATACCTGAACAAAATATTTCAGATAATGTTATGGATGAATATCTAGATCAATATCCGGTCATGTCACATCCATATATCAAAGATCATTGGTCATATAGTGAAAAAATAGATACAATGTATGGACCAACTTATGATCCCCAAACATCAAAATGGTATCTAGGAACACAATTAATTGACTTTGATAAAAGGACTGGCTTTATCAAGATTGAAGGTAAACAGATACGAGGAACCCCAGGACTGTATAAGCTCATCTTCTATGATGATCCTACGGATTTTAACGAAGAAGATGTGCAAGCTTACAGGGCGCTATTGAAATTGAGTGATCGCTATATTAATAAAGATGGAAGACTCAAAGGTTCTACGAGATGGAAATACACAGAAATCATAAAACCGCTCATAATGGAGTTGCGAAAAGGTAGAAGACGTTCAACGACTGGTAATGGTTTGACATTAACGTACAATGAAAAACCGGTGGAGTATATTTATTGGGATGATCCAAATGAACTCGTTGATCGTTTGAAGCTGTTGATAGCTTCCAAGGCAGCTGGAAACACCTCACTCGATAATGAAATAGTTGCCATAATCAATGAACTTCGGGAAGCTGGCTATATATACTAATAACACTGACAATGATGAGTCATTTGAACAATGAGTCTGAACAAGTTCGGACACAGATATGCTCCACATGAAGCTAGCAATAACAGTATTGAATTGACTCATTTGAGAAAACAATTTGTATCACATGATATTATAATAAAGAATTTAACTGATGCATTGAGTTTGATTGACAACAAAATAAATAAATTTGAAGAATTCATTTCGAGGAACCCTCCAACGGCCAGTGAACATATGTCAACGAAAAAGTATGTAGATGATGTGATTTCACAAATTAAATTTGATTTCAAGTTGGCCATTGATAAATATACTAAAAAAGTGCGAGGGGTACTCGATGAAAAAGTGAGTAAAGTTGAAATTGATAAGCTTAATACGAAACTTAATGAAAAAATCAGTAGTCACGCAAACAGTTCTACAAACCGCATTGATGCACTACAAAATCAAATGATCAATGCCTTGAAAAATATCGAAGGATCAATAAATAGACTTAATAGTAAAAATACCCTTTGATAGTATGGCTTCAACAGACAAGATTCAACTCGTTGATGAGCTTCATGCATCAGCCCGCAAGACTTACCCTAGACGACGAACTATCATCAAGGGCTTAGATGATTTATGGCAAATTGACTTGGCCGAAATGAGACCTTATGCACATCAAAATAAAGGTTTCAAAATGATTTTGGTAGTTATCGACTGTTTTTCTAAATACCTATGGACACGCCCACTCAAAACTAAGACGGGTGAAGAGATCACTAAATCTTTTGCGGATATACTGCACCAAGCTAATCGTATACCAAAAAATCTGCAATCAGATCAAGGAACAGAATTTTTCAATATTAAATTTCAGAACTTGATGAAAAAATATAATATAAACCACTATAATACATTCACTGTGAAAAAGGCTGCCATTGCTGAACGGGTGATAAGAACACTCAAAAATAAACTCTACAAGTATTTTAGTCTGAATGGAAAATACAGATGGATTGATGTATTGTCAAAAATTACCAAACAATATAATGACACCAAGCACAGTAGGACTAGATTGAAACCTACTGAAGTGAACAAGTCTAACGAGAAAGAGATTTTACGTCAGAGATATAGTCATTTAAAAATTGCTGGTCCACGTAAGCTCAAAGTTGATGATATCGTGCGGATATCCAAGTCCAAACATATTTTCGAAAAAGGGTACACGCCAAATTGGACGACAGAGTTATTCAAAATCATTAAAGTTAAAATAACCAATCCTGTAACATACTTACTCGAAGACATGCATGGTCAGCCAATCAGCGGTGCTTTCTATGAGGAGGAATTGCAGAAAACCAAGAATCCCGACATTTACCTCATAGAAAAAGTATTGAGAAGAAAGGGAAAGAAAATGTACGTCAAGTGGTTAGGACTCGACAAAAAACATAACAGTTGGATAGAAGACGTCGATTTAGTATAGAATGGAAAACACGAACAAAGTTCTGCAGTCAGGGGGGCCTTTTCATCTCCATCATCAAGAATCACAGTTCGGATAAGTCTGGTAAAGAAGGAGGGGGATATAAATATATGCATGAAGTTGATTTTAGTCTCATTCAAGTTTGTATCTAGCTATGTCGAGTCAAGATAGTGCTAGTATGCTAGATGTAAGTGACGTCGAGTTAACACCATCACCGCCAGCATCATTTAGCATCTGATGGAGACGAGCTGTTGGAAATGTTCGAGAGCAAAAATTACAATTGGTCTTTCAATAACTGATGTCATTGCTGATATGGAATATCAAGTGACATTGACACAAGTCAAAGTTTGAAGGAACATTTAAAATCTTTACTATCAAAGTTAATTTCATTTTACGAATAATTTGTATTTTTTTTTTTAATAAAATTGTTGATTTATGCATGTGTTTTTTTAATATCGATCTCTCTTTACACTCAAATAAAACTCAAAAATAAAACAATTTTTTTTATTAACTTACACATATGATAACATAATTTTAGTTTACACAGTAGATTACATAAAAATAGGTTACATAAAATTTTTTTTTTTTTTTTTATTTTTTTTTAATTATAAAAGTGGAACAGAATGAAATTATAAAAATAATGATGTCAGGAATGAGGAATATGTAAAGTTATTATTTTTTATATCTCTACGCAAACGGTTCTAAATCTAATTATTCTATACTGTAATGACCCCATGGTAGCGTGTTAAATGATCCCAAAATTAAATATCTTTTATCATCCTCAGGGCTTAAAGCAATTTTCGATTGTTCTATGCTAAATACGTCATGTTTATAGGATCGAATTGTGCACTGTGTAATATTTTTATGTTTAAATGTTTTAAGACAATCTACGTAATCTTCAAATGTCAATTTATTTTTGACAACATTATATTTTACCCCCTTAGACTTTTTAGTGACGTTTTTATCTCCCTGAATTTTAAACGCGTACATTTTTGATCGTAACCCAACAAAATGCGTAATGATTTTGCCGTTGGCTTCATCTTTCATAAGACCCGGTATTTTTTTGTTAAGTAACGGGATATTGTATATATTATTTCCACTATAATCGGAGGTATCAAATTTTTCGATATACCTACCGATTATGTCTTTGTAAACATTGATATTCATTATTTTGTAGAAGAAACTATCGGTGTCCGTGTAGTTTATGATACAATTGTTCACCCCTAGGGTGGGGAGCATAAAATTATAGTGGAAATCATACATACACGTTTTTGAAATGTCGAGAATGGACATTCCAATATATAGGGGTTTATCGAAAAGTAATTCAGACTTTTTTAGTTCGATAGCCATTAGATTTTCATCAAAAATTGATCTATTGTGAAATCTCGCGCTAGAAATTAAATTTTTTGCCCCGTAACGACCCTCGTATGAACTTACTAACTTTACTACCCTATGTAAGCGTTTATTTTCCATTGTTTTGCCAAACACCGCGTTGTTCGCGAGTTTAAACTGATTCTTTGCAAATGAACTGGTAGCTGTAGTCCTTAAACGAGTGTTTAGCTCGATATAGGGCTTCAACCATGCAGATTGTTTAAATTTTAAAACGCGATGTATCTTTTTAAGTATTAAACCATGCGCCAAAGCCTGTTTTAAATTTCGGTAATGTATAACATATTTTTCTTTATTATGTAGTGTAGTCATTAATTTCGGTAATTTTGATCCGGGTGGTACGCGGTGTTCAGCACAAAAGGGAAAGTCCTTATGCAAATCGTGCAACTCTTTAGGATATTCTAAATCAACCTGCAGGATGTATCCTTCTTCTGCATCGTCAGGTATCTGAGAGATGTCAATATTTGTTTCCACCCATTGAAAGTCATCGTATGGCAGAGGTTGAGACATAGCCCACCCATACAAATTATTAACATCAAGGTAAAATAGATAACTTGTCGGCTTGGTGGAATCGTATGTTTCCATATACTCATTGTTTGCCTCCGTATATCGATTACTGCAAACCGATATTCCTCCTCTAATACCCGCTTCAATGAACAATATCATATCCACATCCTTTATAAGTTTGAGTTTACATTTAGTATACTTTAACATGCAGTCCCACGTATACCCAGGCATAGTATAATACCATGCCGGATCTAAACCATAAACTTTCAAAGCAGTCTCTCTAAAATTTTCCATAACGTCTGCCAAAAGAAGGATATCTGTGCGAAGGTATAAGTCGCTATATTCCCCCAAGTTTTTAATCCCGAACGATTGCCAAACGTTTTGCGCATGACCATACTTCTCTTCGCTAATATGCTCGTCATTTAGTTTATTGTAAAATTGTTTTTTAGATGGTAATTGAATGTCATTTAATTTATCCAAGTTGTTTATATAATCATAGGGGAAAACACCTTTTTTTGTTATTAATTTAAAATTTTCTTCATTTAAATAGCTGAATTCTTTTTTTAAATTTTGCAAGTTTTCGACTTTTAGAGTGCTCACCAATTCGTCAAGACTGGCCCCCATAAATCTACAAGAATCTATAAATCTAAATTTGATGTTAGTCTCCGAGTCGTATTGAGTGAATGATATATATTTTTCCATATTAACGGGAAGTACACTCACTTGTCCACGCTTGGCAATGTCTTTTATAATGAAATGACTATCGTAGCCCGAAAGATTGTGAAATGCAATTGGCACAATAAATAATTTTTGAAATTGTAAATTGCATACTTGATGCGCCCAACCTCGAAAAGCTGCCGTAAAGTGATCATGATCACGAACAATAATATCTTTAATACCAAAAGGCTTTTCACATATGTGACATACCTTGGCATTAATGACATCAGGCTTTTCCACCATTGGGATTATATTTTTGATTTTTGATTGAATAAAACTGGCTAAATTTGACAATTGGTCGGCGAACCATTGCATGCAATCATCCCCCTGATAGCTATTGAAATAGGAAAGACTATCATCGTAAGAACATTTAAAATAGTAACCTGCATTAAAAGCCCGATGCTTTTGATATTTGACAGTTTTTTCGGAAACCTTATCATTATAATCTACCAACTGCGATTCAAAGTCTGCATAAATTAAAAAAGGACACTTTTGTTTATAAACGAAATTTCTAAACTCTACATAATCATATTTAGGAAATGAAATTTTACAGTCATTAACATTTTGACAAACCTTTTCGTGTTGGTTTAATTTATCACAGCTTGAAAAATAATTTAAACATCTGTCGCACAAGAATTTTTTATCATGACATTTATTAAGTTGACTTGAAATTAATCTAGACAAATGTTTTATCCAAACATAATGATATTTGATTTCAACATTTTCATTGTCGATAGGTGGCGCTTCATAATCATTTAGTTTCCGAAAATACTGATCTTGTATTAGTAACAAATTAACGTGACGTTTCATTTTATTTTTGGTTAAAAACGCAGGTATAACCATGTAAAATGATCTCTTCTCTGTTTCGATCAATTCTAAAGCATAGATGTTAACTGAAATTTCGTTTAGTTTCTCGAACTTTGAAATTTGATTTAATTTAATTGGAATTTCCAACCCCTTTATATTTAGAACGGTGTCATAATGCGGATACTTACTTAATCGTTGTGGGTCTTTTGTGACTGGATATAAAGCGCTTACGATGCTCCAAAAGAAACATGCTTGGTCTGCATTTTGAACGTTTACGCAAGCATGTTTCTTTAAAATTTGATCTGGTAATTTAATGAAAGATGAACCGTTGCCGACCTCATATTTATTTATAGCTACTTCTAATAAAACGATTTTACTAAGTGCCCAACCACTATTTTTTTCAGAAAATTCTGATAATTTATTTAAGATAACATCGACTACATTATCATTAAACCACTGTGCTAAATCCGATCCTGCATCTACAACAGCATTTGGAGTAATGAAAAACTTTCGATCTAATAATTCGTCACTTGATTGCTGCTTTATAAAATCCCCCCAAAAGGTTGTATTTATTTTTAGCATAGGCATTGTTTTTAAAATATTATTAACTCTACTTTTAAATAAATGAAACGCGTCTTTTAAAAAATCTTTAATTTCTTTATGTTGTAAATTTATTATAACTCCCGTTCTAATTCTACTGTCGAAAATAGCAATCACATCTTCCCACTTAACTCTACTACCTCGTTTTAACCCTAAACCTACCTTGTTGGACATCGCTTTAATTAAACATCTCATCCGTTTTAATTCAGCGATTTTCGTATGAATTTTACGTTTTTCTCCAACAGAAAATTTAATTTTTTTAAAAGCTAGCGCACATTTTCTAATATGTTTGGCAATTAATTTTAAAGAGACATTAGCAAGATCATCGGAATAATTTTGATGTAACTTTTTAATAGTTTCGGTAACTTTGGACGACATTATAAACCACTTTTATAATTAAAAAAGAAAAAAAAATTTGCTTACTAATTTTCTATGGATGTTTCGGATTAAATTTCTTTAATTTCAAATGCCGCAGCCAAATGGAGACGACCACAATCGTAAGATCCTCGGTATGATAAGCTGTATTTCCCTTTCTCGAAATGGCTAATATACGGCTCATAAGTAGCAGTAGTAGGAAGGTGACTTTATCACCCAAGTCAAGAAGAACGCTTGTACCAAATGTTGTTTTGGTTATTTTCACAGTATAAATTGCTTGAGGAACTCCTATTGGTAGCTCCTGCAGCTTTACTATAGGTTTCCGTGCTGTAATGAAGGAAACTTCGTTTAAATTTTCCAAATTCATCTAATAAAATTTTTACAAATAAGAATATTTTGTGAGACAAAACACAACAATAATTGAAACTTACTTTTTTCTTCTTGTAGCACTTGAACGCACAAATCTATCACCGTTTAATGTAAATAGTCAAATGGTACTAAACCGTATGGCTTTCTCCTTTTTATATCTTTAATTTTGATACATAATGCTTATTTTATAACAAAGAAAATTACGAGTGTGACATTTTTTTAGATAAGCAATTTCTGGAAGCTTCTAGAACTACTGAGTCGCAAAAATGGTTCTAATAGAAGTCAGCGGAAATGACGCATGTAACTCACGTTAAATCAACATATTTTCATTCATTTTTATTATCTGGTAGTTCAAGGTTATTTTTAACATAATGATGTCACAAATATATATTTTTATATCCAATCTTGCACGATAAAATTAATATGCGAGTTATCTGAATGGTATAGCTAACTGTTTAGTAAGTCAAAGGATTAAGGTTCGAATCACCGAAAAATCAAGTTTTTTTCAACGCTTACGTCACACCACTTTTCAACGTGCTTACGTAACCCTCTTAATCGAGTCGATGGGGACAATACCGTATGTAAACAATGATTTTATATGTCAACAATGGCAACATGCCGTATGTAAACAATGGCAACAATGTCACATGTCAACAATGTCACGTGTAAACAATGTCATATGTCAACAATGTCATATGTCAACAATGTCATATGTCAACAATGTCATATGTCAACAATGTCATATGTCAACACTGTCATTTCCCCACTCCTTCACCTGTCACTTCCCCCACTTCACCCCCCACTCCACCACTGCCCCCACTCCTACCCCCACCACTTCCCCACTCCTACCCCACCACTTTTTACTCTAGAGGAACTGAGTTGCCAGACTTGATGTTTTCTACATGTTATGTTTTTGATGGCATTCATTATTACTAAACGTGAGTCTAACTAATTTAATTGATTTGTCAAATTCTACAATATTAATTAGTATTATTAATATGATTTATGGTTTTTTTGTGGTGTTTTTGGGTTTTTTTCTAATAAGTCCCGCATTTTCAAAGTTCTTCACCAGGTACTGTTGGTGTTAGGTTAGGTTGGGCTAATAAAAATCGGTATTAATGGAGGCAGTAAAAGTAAAAAAATTAGCCTAAACTAACCAGCAGTACCTGGCGAAGTTTGAAAAACACGTAATAAAATAGTACAATATATTTTAATGTTAAAGTGTAATTCTTGCTTAGGGGCCCTTTTAATCTATTAGAACGTATAAGAAAAGACCCCAATTTTAACTGATTCGGAAATATTAAGTGTTTTCGGATTTATTGCAAAAATTAACATTAAAAAAAATAAAATATTCGATTACAGAAATACGCTACAACACACTTAATACTTATTTTCCAGAAGGGTATCGATGATGAGAAAGTAAGCAAAAACTATTTCAGCATTCCTTTTTATAAAATAAAAAAAACCTATTAAAATGTTGTTTACTTTTGCGTAAAACGCCTGGCCTGGCAAATTGTTGTCTTACTAAGTGGTTGTCAGTGTTATAGTCGTTTGAATTTCGTTAACTGCGTATCACAAAAATGGTTCATTTAACAGAAATACACAAAATGACATTCTACAGATGATTGGTTATGGAGATAACACACGGACACAAATGGACAGCAAATTTGAAAATTTTTCATGAAATAAGCGAGTAGATTTCATTTGTGTTCGTATATTTTACACAAAGCTAAACAAAAATTTTTTTAAATCATAAAAAGGAACTCTGAAAAGGTTTTTGCTTACTTTCTCATCATCCAGACGTAACTGGGAAATAAGTATTAAGTGTGTTGTAGCTCTGGTGCTGCATAAGACTACAGACAGCACGCAGGACAAATGTATCAGTTATTCAAGAAATAGGCATAAAGGATCGACTGTCAACAATATGCCAATATGTCGCTCTCCCACCAGATGGGTAGACCAGATAAAGAAAATTACGGGAAGACCCTTATAAACAAACATTAGAGACTCAGAAGATAGAACACTTTGGAAGCAGATCATCAACAACACAAATAAAAAATCATGGAATCACCACCTTTCAGTTTTGAGAGTACGACTGACAGAGAGAGAGAGAGAGAGAGCGAATTTCTGTAATCAAAATGATTTTCTTTTTTAATTTAATTAATTTTGGCGATAAATCTGAAAACAGTTAAAGATTGGTATAGGATAGGACATTGCAGATGAAATATGTCTAGAATTTTCTGAATAAAATACAAGGTGTTGCAGGGTGTTTGCATTCCATTTGGCTGATACACACTGTATAAATTTAAAAATAAATTAGGTCATTAAATTTATTTGTACTGAAATTCCTGTACACAAAAATAATTAATTAATAAAAAAATTAAGAATTAGTACAAAAAACCAACATTAGAGGGACCAAAACTTTTACAAAAATAGTCATTAAAATTATAAAAATCTGAATGTTTCTCTGGCGAATCCAGATCTTCCTTTTCACTTTATTTATTAAAATTGTTTAGTACTTATTTATTTGTTGTGTCAATAAATAATTGTAATGTTAATGTCTAAAAAAATAACAAAAACTATCTCTGTAAATTAAAAAAATGAGGTCAGTTAAATGGTTTACTAGAAATTTTTATGTTCTTTTGATTTATCCTATACTGAATTTCTGCTATATACCTAACAATAATTAATTTTATAGAAAAATTAAGAATAAATATACTACATTGAAAAAACCACCCTTAAAGGAACCAATATTATGGCAAAAATAGTCAATAAAATAATAATAAATAAAAGAATTTTTTAGTATTTATTTACCTATTTAAAAATTATATTATTTCCAACAAAGATAGTGTGTAAATTTAAAAAAATCGTCTTTTTTATTTTCACTCGACACATTTTTAATATTTTTCATCCTCAATTGTTTGAGAAGCCGCATGTGCCGGCTCTATTTCCGCATTTGTCCCCAATGTTACAGTCTCCACGTCATCTGCTCGTTTAGAGAGACCCAAATAATCAAACCGGTTGTCACAAAAAGAGAAAGATGGAAAAAACTTTACAGAAAAAAACGAGTAACATACCTCGGCGTGCTTGTAGCTGACATGCTTTCTCGTTTGGAAGTTCTACCGCGATCGATGTTACTGCAGCAAAATGCACAGTAATTTTGGAGTCGAACGACGGACTAAGGGAACGTGGAGAGCTTTGGAGAACATTACTCCACGCAAGCGCTTACTTTCGTCGGAAATGTAACGACAGGATCAGAAAAACGAGAAAACTTGGCGAATGTATCAACGTCTTCGATTTTGATAACACTGACACAGCGGTTTTCGAATTTATCAAAATTATTACGAGGGGAACGCGGAGAGAACTCAAAGTAAACGCGACCGCTACGGGGGTCGTTTGGTATGAAAGGATGGATATTCTCAGTGAAAATGAATATTTGACGTTACCTCCCGGACCATAAGACCCTACCAACCGATATATGTATAATAAAAAGGTAACCTGTGCCGGCTTTGTTTTTACACTTTATTTTTGTGGGTATCTTTTCATCGTTGTTAGTGCAGCAGATCGTTTACGTCCTTGAATGTCAGTCATTTGAAAATCAACGCTCCGTAACTTAATAGTTTTTTTCTGTGTTACATAAACCCTGTTATCAGCGTTTTTCTGCGCGCTTAAATTTACGATATTTGTTTAAAAATTGAAAAAATAATAGACTTGTTCCTATTCACGACGTAACGAACTATAACGTGCACGACCTTCGCGAGTGCTGTGCACAAACACGCCTCGGCGAGGATGTCATAAAAAGGCACACATTTTTTTGGCCCGATTTTCCGTTAGGTATTTGTTTGCAAGGAATAATAACAAATTATCGCTTAATCGATGTTTTTATTTATTTATACAATAGAATTTACGTGCAAGGTGAAGCGACATTTTATGTTTTTTCAAGATAAACCCTGGACAAAATTAACGCAAAAATATGAAATTTCTTGCTAATTACGTTTTAAAAATATTTGGTATTCAATGTAAGAAATACTGAACTTCAGAATTATTTATTTTCAACTGACATATCTACCTATAGTTATTAAAAGGTAAATGGATATATAACCTATTTTTTTTTTTTATGTTCTGGTTCCCACGAAAAGGGATATCCTGTAATGTTCAGAGAACATCGTGGGAACCAAGGGAAAGAAGGTAGGAGTTGGTTTTCTTCTTAAATTTCTGGAGGTTGTATGCCTCGGGGAACACCTCCCTAGGCAATGAGTTCCAAAGCCTCGCAATTCGTTGGATGAATGAGTCTTTGGAAAGTGATGTTCTGCAGGTCTCCAAAGTGACCACGAAGGGGTGTGAAGACTGAACTTGACGGGTTAATCTCGAAGAGACTACCAAAGGAGGAACGATTGTTGATATTTCAGAAGAGCATCGCCCACGAAAATATCTATAAAATAGAGTCAAATCGCCAACTTTTCTACGGTGTTCCAGACAAGTGAGCGAGTTTGTAAGCGAGGCATCACCGACGAGACGAATTGCCCTTTTTTGGACAGAATCCAGTAGCTTCAGGATATGTTTAGGTGCTGCACTCCAAATATGGGAACAGTACTCCAGTACAGGTCGGATCTGTGCCTTATAGATCATAAGCAGCTGACTGGAGGTGAAATAGCTCTTGGCACGAAACAAAAAACCAAGTTTTTGGGATGCACTTTTGGCAATGGACCTCACGTGATTTTCTCAGGAAAGGTTATTGCTGATAGTAATACCAAGCATCGATATGGATGACTTCAGTGGTATGGTTACTCCTGACAAAGTTATGTTAGGCACAGTGAGATCGGCTTTTCTAGAGAAAAGACATGCTTGTGTTTTAATAAAAACATTAAATATATATATATATATATATATATACATATAAATCTGCAAAATTTATAGAAAACTATAATATTATTATAGTAAACTATAAACATTTTTCAACAACGTATGTATAAAAAAACAACTAATCCTCTGGCTATATGCCGCGACAGGCATTGAATTACATCTGATACACAGTCGTGTATAATACCCCATTTAGGGTACATATATATACATAAAATAATTATTCATTTGCAACAAAACTATATAAAAAATGAATTCATCTTTTTCTCATGTCCTTTTTTGAAGTTTATCGAGTATTTGAATAGTAAGCTATGCTGGTACATGCTTTGACGCTCGTACAGAATTAGTTCCTCTCCGTAAGAGATCCATGATCTTACTGTCTTAAGAATATTGTAATAGAACATGTCTTTCGGTCCTTTTTTGGAACCCAATTTCTTGTTTATGCAAGACAACGCTCGACCCTACGTAGCTGGAAAGGTACCTATTTGAATATCTAAATCAAGTTGATATACCAGTTATGCAGTGGTCACCAAAAAGCCCGGATCTGAATCCGATCGAGCATTTATGGGATCACCTCAAGAAAAATTTTAAACGCCAAATACCTGCTTCAAAAATTAGGTAAACCCAGTTTTGGGGTAGTTGAAGAGGGGTCCACACTATTATTGGCCCACATTTTACGTCTAAATTCAAACAGCATAATCTTTTTGACCATGGACAAATCTAAAAATTTGGTCTCCTTCATTTTTTTGATAAAACTAACCTTCACCAGAAAATCGTAATCAAGAGCGGTATTCTCACATCAAACTTACAAAACACTTATAAATAAACAATGATTAATCTTACAAAAAATTTTTTTTGTCGAATTTTAGTTGTGATTGATATCAGTGTGAGTTAAAGAAGAAACTATTGTTTTTTTGCCAACGTTCTAAATTTCTCACTATTCTTTACTTTATCCCACTGAGTTAATCCGGCTATACTTCTCAGACTACTCATCGCCGCAGCATTAATCCTATGTTCATGCTTCTACTGCTAAACCCAATATTCACTACCATACATAAGTGTAGAAACCAACACACCTCTATGCACAGCCAGACGTGCCTTTTTTGACACTTTCTGGCTATTCATAAAGCTATGCAGTGCCCCATTAATTTGTTTTCCTGCCAACATTCTTTGCTCAATGTCACTGTCATACTTTCCATCTCTCGTAAACTTTGAACCCAAGTACACAAATTCATTTACTTGTTCCACTCTTTCTCCCTCAATCGAAACTTTACAGTTTGTCATGCTTTCTTCTCTTTCAAAAACCATTACTTTCGTTTTGCTTACATTTATTTTAATTCCTTTGATTTTCAGGGTATCATGCATAACATTAACCATTCAAATCTGACACATTTTTCGTGCAAGCTACGTTAATCCTGACACAAGCAGTGGAATCCTCGTAAAGTGATTTCAGTGCTCGTATTAAACTACCACTCTCAAATAATAAAATAAGTTACACTGGCGTATGGATTAAAAATGAATGATTTGATCGTCAAATGCCTTCTTTACGCCGATGATCAAGTCATATTAGCGTCATCTGAAAAGGAGTTGCAGGCGATGGTTAATGTTATGCATGATACCCTAAAAATCAAAGGGATGAAAATGAATGCAAGCAAAACGAAAGTAATGGTTTTGAAAGGGAAGAAAACATAACAAACTGTAAAGTTCCGATTAAGGGAGAAAGAGTGGAACAAGTAAATGAATTTGTGTACTTGGGTTCAAAATTTACGAGAGACGGAAAGTATGACAGTGACATTGAGCTAAGGGTTTTGGCAGGAAAACAAATGAATAGGACACTGCTTAATGAACAGCCAGAAAGTGTCAAAAAAGGCACGTCTGGCTTTGCATAGAGGTGCGTTGTTTCCTACACTTATGTATGGTAGTGAATGTTGGATTTGGTAGAAGAAGCATGAAAATAGGATTAATGCTGCGGAGATGAGTAGTCTGAGAAGTATAGCCGGAGTGACTCGGTTGAATAAAGTAAAAAATAGTAAGATAAGAGAATGCTGTGGTGTAAAAGAAGGTGTGGTTACAAAGGTAGATAAAGGAATGCTTAGATGGTTTAGACACGTAGAAAGAATGGATGAGGGAAGATTGACAACAAAAAAAAGAACAGAAAGGCCAGGTCAAGAGTACCAACAACCGACGAGCATGTATGAGAGCACTGATGAAAGTAGCGGAAGCAAAAGATGTGTGTAAGAACCGTAGCGGAAGTGAAAGTAAGTGGTCTCTGTCTACCCTTACGGAAAAAAGGCGTGACTATTTGTTAATATTGGCCACGATGTATCAATTGACGATTTTGTTACAATTTCTGAAAGGTAATAACGAGTTTATTTCGGAGTTAAAATCCTGTTAATTTTAAGAATTTAAACTCGGATAAAACTACTTTTGGTGAGTATCTTCCAACATTGTTACAAAATCGTCAATTATAATAATACATCGCGGCAAGTAATAATATTTTATTAGTTGAGAAACCATTGTTGTGTGGGCAAGAAAACAAAACAAAAATTATAAATGTTTTGTTAGTTTGATATTGTGAGAATAACGCCCTTGCATTAAATACGATTTTCTGGAGAACGGTTAATTTTGTCAAAAACAAAATTTGGGCCATTAAAAGTGTGGACCCCCCTCGAACTCCACCAAAACTGGGTTTACCTAATTTTTGAAGCAAAAAATGAATAGAATGGTTGTAGCTCGGAGGGGGTGCATTTTAGGGCACATGTTTATTTTAAGAAAAAGTCACACTTTCCACATTCCTCTAAATCCTAAGAGAAAACTCTACTTTGTTGATAGTCAGTGCAAACAACATATTAACCCTCCCTCGTAGTATATATATATATATATATATATATATATATATATATATATATATATATATATATTTTTCGATAGCTATAGTTTCAAGCCTGCATGTTTGTGTCGTCAATAATACAATTATAATATGTATGTATTGCAATTTCCAAAAATTTCCTGATTTTAAATTAAAAGTTAAAATCCATCCATTCCCTTTAACAGATTGACTAAAATTAAATTAGAATTTTTTTAAATGCAATGTTCCTAGTTGTTTTTTTTTAACCATCAAAAAATATTTTTCAATATTTTACAAAAAATTACGCAAAGAATTTTTCTGATTAAATTAAACATTCTGTATATATTTTTTAACAAAAGATGTGAATTGTTTATTATTGACAGTGTTTGATTGTTCTTTAATATTAAATTTGTTTTATCTTGTAACAGAACAAATATTTTTTTTTGTTTTAAAATAATAAAAGGATATAAAGATGATCGCATATACTTCCGATAGAAAGTTTTGAAATATTTACGATTATTTCTGAAATCGGTTTGAACGATATTCAGTCGTGATATTTTTCAAAAAAATTAAAATTCTTCATAACTTACATGATTCGGTTCGTATCACGAAGCGCGTTGTCACGCAATAATCTGATAACGATTTAACAATTCACGAACAATTGACACTGCAAAATGTTTGCTTTCCTTCGCAATCACCACACACACAAACATAAATTTAAAATTATTAAAAATAAGCACCGAATTTATTTTGTGACTGATAAGCGAAATAACTATTTCAATTTCGTACTACCTAGCACAACATAACTGAAATTTCATATAATTACGTGCTGCTGTTTTTTTAGACGGGTAATTCTTCACTTTGGCCTTCGTTTTTTAAATACAGGGGGTGTTCGAAATGTTTTCGTTTATTTACACACAACCAAACGTATTTGGAATCAACCACTATTTATCAAAGGGTGATTCATAACTAACGGAGTCAGACTGAATAATATTCGGTACGCCGACGATACCATGGTGATAGCAGATAGCTTGGAAGCATTGCAAAGATTAATGAACAAATATCACGCAGTGTAGTCAACAATATGGTCTTAATATTAACGTAAAGAAAACAAAACAAATGATCATCAGCAAAAGAGATATAAATGGAGCTCACGTATATATCAACGGAACTCGAATTGAACGTGTTCAACAATATTGCTACTTTGGAACCATCATAAACGAACAATAGGACAGGGCACAAGAGGTAAAATGTCGTATAGGAAAAGCCAGGGCGGTTTTTAACAAAATGAGTGCCATCTTCAAAGATCACAACATATCTCTAGAAATGAAAATAAGACGCTATGTTTTTTCTGTTCTATTGTATGGAGTAGAATCTTGGACACTCACAGAAGCCACCACTAAAAAAGTGGAAGCATTTGAGACGTGGCTGTATAGGAGAATGCTCCGAATACCATGGACAGCTCACGTTACAAATATAGAAGTGCTAAAGAGAATTAAAAAAGATCTAGAAATCATGTACATCATTAAAAAAATAAAACTAGAATACCTAGGGCACGTTATGAGAAATAAGGATCGTTACTCCCTACTGCAAACCATAATACAGAGAAAGATACTGGGTAGGAGAGGACCCGGAAGAAGAAGAATCTCATGGTTGAGGAATTTACGGACTTGGTTAGGGAAAACCTCAGTAGAACTGTTTCGAGCGTGTACAAAGTTATAATTGTCAACATGATTGCCAACATCCGAAACGGATAGGTACCCGAAGAGGAATATTGTTCACAGATAAGTCGAGGTATGGACGGTTTTCTGACAGTTGGCGTGTTCGTTTAAGGACTCTTCCTCTAGTGCACAGAAATCGAAGAGCAATGCAGAAAGTTCATCCTTTCAGTGGTGGTACAGTTGATGTTTGGGGAGGCATTGGTTTTAATGGGCGTACATAATTATTAGTGCTTGATGACTGCGCAGATTTATGTACAAGAAGCTATTTACAATGTTATACGTTTGTTTTATGCTGCTGTTGGACCAACTTTTCTCTTTTTAGACGATGACCCTGTGGACTTTCATGGTATTCCGCATTTGGCACTTTCCCCTCTATCGCCCGACCTCAATCCTATCGAGCATGCTTGAGACCAGCTACAAAGAGCCTTGAATTCCCACCAACCACCCCACAGACATTTTAAGAACAGCTTTTACCCCAACTTTAGAGATAAATCGACCGAAGCAACTTCAACGATCTTATTGAAAGTATCCAAAGGCGTTTTTTGGCTTTAATTAATATTAGAGACAAGCATACTCGTTATTATCGTATGTATTTTAAAATTTAATAAAATTAAAAGGTTACACAATCTCAAATTGTTGTTTTTGTTGTTTAAAACTTCACATAAACACGTGACCAAAAATCGTTAGTAAGGAACATACATACATAAAGTCACGCAGAGACCACTTTCTTCCACTTGCTACGGTTCTTATACACATCTTTTGCTCTCATACATACTCTTCGGTTGTTGGTACTCTTGACCTGGCCTTTCTTCAAAACAATGTTGATCTGATCGAGATATGTTCTCCGAGGTCGACCTCTACCGACTTGTCCATTCACTTATAAATTTGTTTCGTCAATCTTCCTTCATCCATCTTTTCTACGTGTCCAAACCATCTAAGCATTCCTTTATCTATCTTTGTAACCACATCTTCTTTTACACCATAGCGTTCTCTTATCTCACTATTTCGTGCAAGCTCCGTTTATCCTGACACAAGCAGTGGAATCCTCGAAAATTGATTTCAGTGCTCGTATTAAACTATTTTTCACCCCATACGTAGACAATGTAGACCACAATTCACTTCTCACCACTCTGTCATAGGCCTTTTCCAAGTCTATAAAAGCGCAATAGACCTTCTGACTTCTAGCCAAGAATTTTTCGACTATACCTCGTAATGAAAAGACCTGATCCCTACATACATCCTTTTTTTTCTAAATCCTGCTTCCACATTCCATATCATCATCTCAGTTTCATTCGTTACTCTTTTGATCAATATCTTTGCATACAGTTTGCCGACTATGCTGAGTAAACTAATACCTCGGTAGTTCTTACAGTCCTGCTGCGAACATTTTCCCTTGTAAAGCGGCACGATAACGGCCTTGCACCAGTCGTCTGGTACACTACCACTTCTCCAACAAAGGTTAAAAAGGCGGTCCAGTAGACTAGCTACCACGTTTTGTCCAGTCTTCAGCATTTCAACTGTTATCCTGTCGTACCCAGCAGCTTTACCCAATTTCATACTGTTCAACGCTTCCACAATTTCTGTCATAGTATTTTTACTTTCATTGCAACTTTCACTCATGTCTTCGAATGGAAAGAATGGCAGAATTCACAACAAGCAGAAATTAATAAGCATAATTCGTTGATTTTGTGCCTGTATTGAACAATACTGATTATCGAATGAAAAAAAGTGATTTTTGTTTCTTACATTGTTTAGGAAAATGCTTCTGTTTGGTATTGCAAATTACGTATGTAATATCTTTGATTTTTTTATCACCTAAGTTTGGTTTGTGTGTATATCATCATTTGATTGTTATTGTTGTTATACGAGTAGGAGAGCTATTATTAAATCAAATGATAAAGTAAACGCAACACTGATTATTTTAAAATTGGTTACTGATGGAATTGTTGGTTCGTTGTTATTAAAATTGTTTGTCAAATAAAAATAAAAAATAATTTTCCTTTGCAAATTTGAATGTTGCAAACTATTACTAGACTGAAAACTTCTAATGCATGTAATGAAGCTACTGGTTTTTTTATCTTTGAATGTATTTTAAAAGCTTTTTATTTTAACCAGGGAAACACTACTTTTTGTTGAGTACATTCTAATCGCAAACAAGGCAAGACAATTTGTATTTTTTTTTAAATGTGAATCCATGTGATGAAGAATTTGATATCATTTTAAACGTTGACAAAAACAATAGTTTTTGTTCAATATACCGATCCATATTCCTTCTTAATATAATAATATTTATTAACTTCCCAGTGGAAGTTATAGTAATGGGTCCGATTTTGCGAATCCCGAATTTTGACATATCTCCACATTTCAAGGTCCTCAGAGTCGAATACAATAGTTTTTAAGTGGACGTCTGTCTTTGTGTATTCGACGCATAATTACGCAACTTAGAACTGATTAGATTTTCAGCAAAATCGGTCGAGCTGTTTTTTATGGAGAATCAAAAAACTGAAAAAATGGTAAACTTTCGGAATTATTTTTCGTCTCGATTATCTCGAGAACAAAAAATGATATCGACGTGAGACTAATTGCAATCGACGTATAATTACGCAACTTAGAAATAATTAGATTTTCAGCAAAAACGGTCAAGCTGTTTTTTATGGAGAATAGAAATACTGAAAAAATGGTAAACTACCTGAATTTTGCAATTTATTAATTATACTATTTTTAATACAGAATTTTAAGATCTTTTGAATAATATAATTATTGTATGTTAGGAATATTTGTATAAAAATATGATGACAATATTTCACAAAAAGAGAGTTTTAGAAAACAAAAATACCAATTGAAGAATTTTAAACTTGTGCCAGTATTGAGAGAATAGTATTGAAGACGCTATAACAGTGAAAAATTATTGTTAGTAATAATCAAGCATTGTTTATAACAATTGAATATTGTTACTAACAAATGAATAAGTAAAAAAAATTTCAATTAAAAATTAAAATTAAAAATAGCTCCCGCTTATGAAATGATAGGTAAAAGTTTGAAAGAATACGGTTGACATAAATACAATATTGTTACTGACAATTATAATTTGTTATAAAAAATTTAAAATCGTTTTTTATAATAATTTTAATAATAATAATTATTATAATATTTTTTTATTCTTTCCACTGGGAAGTTAGTCGTGTGGACCTCTCGGGTCGCACCCAGACCACTGGTATTAAAATTTTTAAATTTTAACCAAGAAAAAGCTACTTTTTGGTGAGTACATTCCAATCGCAATCAAGGCAAGACTATTTGCATTTTTTTTTAATGTGAATCCATGTGATGAAGATTCTGATATAATTTTAAACGTTGACAAAAACAATAGTTTTTGTTCAATATACCGATCCAAATTCCTTCTTAATATAATACTAATATTCATTTGGATTTACTTTTATTCTGTCCCCCTTATTCTTGGTGGTTTTTAAATCACCCTTAAAAATGTTTGTAGCTACTTACTTGGAGGCGTTACGCTGGTCCAGAGCCATCGATTATTTTCTAAATACCCAAAGTATCGTTTAAGCAGCACAATAATAATATACTGTAAACTATTATTAACGTATAACTAGTTTAGGTTCAGTCTAATTATCGCCGATTCGTTTTGGAAGAACTTCGAACTAAACTCGTACATTTCGTGATACGTAGTCCAGCGCGTTTTAAATGCATAATTTCGATGTTTCTTTCGCCCAGCGACGAGCAATCAACTTTAATATTTGTTTTCGATAACGTCGTAATGTAAATTTGAAAAGTGGAAGTCCATATTTTCATTACAATGAGCTACGCTTGAACGGAATAGAAATTATAGTACAGATTTCGCATATTAAAATGATAGAGGTTAATTTTCTATCGACGGGGTCATAGCTTATTTACTATTTATTAACACTGTGAATTTTTATTCGAAGAGTACCGTACAACCTGCTAGGACCAAGTGCGCGGATTCGATGGGTATTCCAGAATGGCTATAGAGCAGGGTTTCTCAAACTTTCGGCTCCACGAACCCCTGTTAAAGTTTACAGCTGACAGCGAACCCCTTAACTAACTAATTAAATCCCCCCTCGCCCCCCAAAGAAAATAAGGTTTTTGTTTCAATAAAAGGTAACAAACTTTTTTTTTTTTTATGTTCTGGTTCCCACGAAAAGGGATATCCTGTAATGTTCAGAGAACATCGTGGGAACCAAGGGAAAGAAGGTAGGAGTTGGTGTTCCTCTTAAATTTCTGGAGGTTGTATGCCTCGGGAAACACCTTCCTAGGCAATAAGTTCCAAAGCCTCGCAATTTGTTGGATGAATGAGTCTTTGGAAAGTGATGTTCTGCAGGTCTCCAAAGTGACCACGAAGGGGTGTGAAGACTGAACTTGACGGGTTAATCTCGAAGAGACTGCCAAAGGAGGAACGATTGTTGATATTTCAGAAGAGCATCGCCCATGAAAATATCTATAAAATAGAGACAAATCGCCAACTTTTCTACGGTGTTCCAGACAAGTGAGCGAGTTTGTAAGCGAGGCATCACCGACGAGACGAATTGCCCTTTTTTGGACAGAATCCAGTAGCTTCAGGATATGTTTAGGTGCTGCACTCCAAATATGGGAACAGTACTCCAGTACAGGTCGGATCTGTGCCTTATAGATCATAAGCAGCTGACTGGAGGTGAAATAGCTCTTGGCACGAAACAAAAAACCAAGTTTTTGGGATGCACTTTTGGCAATGGACCTCACGTGATTTTCCCAGGAAAGGTTATTGCTGATAGTACAAAGTTATGTTAGGCACAGTGAGATCGGCTTTTCTAGAGAAAAGACATGCTTGTGTTTTGTTTGCATTGAATTCTACCAAGTTATTGGATCCCCATTCGAGAATTGTTGCTAAGTCCATATTTATATTGTTAACATTTCTTCCTCGTTCATTTCTGGTTTCACGGGCTGATATAGAGGCCCTGGAAGAGAATGCGGTATGGAGGGTACTATCATCGGCAAAGCTGTGTACGGGACATGAAGTTGCTTTCAATAGGTCGTTGATGTGAAGTAAAAATAGTGTTGGTGCTAGAATGGATCCTTGCGGAACACCAGCATTTATGAGTAGAGTGTCAGATGAAACTCCATCGACCACTACATGGAGAGACCTGTTTGAGAGAAAACTAGCAAGCAGAGAACACAGCTGAGGGGGCAAGCCATAAGATGGAAGCTTGGCGAGGAGTCCCTGGTGCCAAACTCGATCGAACGCCTTGGAGATATCTAATGCCGCAGCTAAAGTTTCTCCATACTTTTCAACAGATAGCTGCCATATATGTGAGACGTATGCGAGCAGGTCACCAGTTGATCTCTGATGGCGGAAGCCATATTGCCTATTATTGATAATTCCTGAGTCTTCCAGATATTTCATAAGCTCGATGTTGATGGCTTTTTCCATGACCTTTGAAATAATAGATAGCAGTGCGATAGGTCTGTAGTTGCTAGGTAGGGTCTTTTTGCCTTTTTTAGGGACTGGCTGTACTCTTGCAATTTTCCAATTGGACGGAAATACTTCCAAATTGTAAGAGTGGTTGAACAACTTGCAAAGAACAGGTGTTAGTTCAGGGGCACATTTCTTGAGAACAATCGGCGGGATTCCGTCAGATCCACAGGCTTTGTTGGTGTTGAGACCCAGCAAAATCTTTCTGATAGTACGTTGGCGAAAGGTGATCTCGGGCATGTGACTGTCAATAGGTGTAATGTTCGAGGGTTGTTTTCCCGAAGAATCCAGAGTGGAATTTCCAGCAAATAGGTGCGCAAAGATATTGGCTTTTTCCTGGGCAGTCGTTGCTAGTGTTCCATCTTCATTGGTTAGGGGAAGAAAAGAGCTGGAAGTGAAGTTTCTTCCCACAGCTTTGGCGAAAGACCAAAATGAACGGGATCCGTTAGGACATTCAACAAGTTTTGATCTTATTTTGGCATTATGAGCATCTTTTGAACATTCTATTGTCTCTTTGCATATGCCTCTAGCCTCAACATATGCTGCTCTGGTCTCAGGTCCCGGATTTTTTTGCCATCGATGGTATGCTGCCTGTTTGGAAGCCACAGCTCTAGAGCAGTTTCTGTTAAACCAGGTCTTATCGGATGATGTTCTTCTTTCGGTATTCGGTATGTAAGTCATCAATCATAGACCTATTATCAGAGGAGACGAAACTATTTACTTTCAAATACGATCATACATCCCCTTTTTCTGGTCGACTATATCATCGTGATACGGACGACTGAAATGTGTTGCGCTGTGATGTTGCATGCTCTCCAGTTATGGCAAGAGATTTGTGATTGTTAATAAATCGTCCATAGTATTTGTTAATTATATTTGCAACAATATTGTGACCATAATGCTATATCTTATTAATATTTCATGAATTATAAAAACCTGAATAATAGAACCCATTTTAAGAAATCTTAAACCATTGAACTATTTGATTTCGTTAGATCATAGAAATGTGTTGCTCAATAAGCGACAACGCCGCACGGATTGCCGAATGGTACGACGTGCAGATATTTGTGTTTACTACGAAATCTGACAGTTTCGGCTATCATTTGTAGCGCTGTTGCCGAAGGTGTTGAAACGAGATTTTGGTGTATTATCAGTGATTTTAAGCATATTGTTGATGAAATTTAGTAAAATTTAGTGGAAGAAATGGTTCGTTATTGCCAAGTGTGTAAAAAACCGTACTATTTAAGCCCCATTGTTTCTTTTCACAAGTAAGTTGGAATATCTCTTTGTCTACTATATTTTTATCCAGTGGTGTAGCGATAACGATTTCAATATCAAAATAAACAGGTATTATTTTGAGGCGTGAAACACGAATCTAAAAACCAAACGATGCGGAAATCAATACTTTTCGAGATATTCTATTCATTTTTCCCTGTTATTCAGCAAAACTTATTCAGTGGTATTATCCTTCTTTCGTTGTTATTTGAAGAACTATATACCTTCCCGATCCATTTCATAGTAGTATTTCATAAAAAATCCATACATCACCTCAAATTTAATCCAATCGAGAAATCAAGGAGTCACAGAACCCTGAGTATAAACGTGAAATCGTTTTTTATAATATTTTTAATAATAATAATAATTATTATTATTATAACAACAAAACATATGGTATTTTTTCATTTTTCCACTGGGAAGTTAGTCTTGTGGACCTCTCGGGTCGCACCCATACCACTGATATTTGATAATTTGCATTAACACAGAACTTATCAAATATCTGGAGAAATTTGAGATAATCCATGACAGACAATATGGATTTCGACAACTTCGGTCTACTGGAGATTTGCTGGCTTATGTCACTCAGCTCTGGACAAACACTATTAAAAAGTTTGGTGAATCCCGTGCAATAGCCTTGGATATATCTAAAGCCTTTGACCGCGTCTGGCACCAGGCATTGTTAAGTAAATTGTCTGCCTACGTCTCCCAACCAAACTGCGCCAATGACTCTTGAGCTTCATGCAAGATCGCTCATTACATGTGGCAGTTGACGGTATTTCTTCTGATGCGTTTAATACCAATGCCGGGGTTTCCCAGGGTTCCATCCTGTCCCCCACCCTATTTCTTTTACACATCAACGACCTCTTGAAAACCACCACAAACCCCATTTACAGTTTCGCAGACGATAGCACACTTGTCTCAACTTTCACATCCCATCGATCACTTTCTGTGAATAATACAAATAGACTCAGGCAGGAACAGGTTGATTCCATCAATAGAGATCTTAAAGCAATCGTCGAGTGGGGAACCAACAATTTTGTTCAGTTCAACGCCCAAAAAACACAAAGTGCCACGTTTTCCAAGAAAGTGAATTCCTCAAATCATCCCATCACAATGTCCGGAAATACCCTTGAACCAAGTCCCTCCATCATAGCCAGAGGCTAGGTTTTCTGTGAAAAGCCAGAAAGTTTTTTACTCCTGATCAACTGTTGACGACGTACAAGGCTCAAATCCGACCTCTACTGGAGTATTGCTCGCACATTTGGGGTTCAGCACCAAGGCATTCTCTTCGTCTTCTAGATTCCATTCAGAAAAGAGCCATTCGTTTGATAAACAGCTCAACTCTCACAGATACCCTTTACCCTCTAGAACATAGAAGAAGAGTTGCAGATCAGTCATTGCTCTACAGATATTTCCATGGCAGATGCTCCAGAGAAATAAAAACTCTTGTACCACCATTGGCCACATTCGGCCGAAGAACTCGGCACACTGATCAGTCTCACACATTTACTCTCAAGCTTGACACTACAAGGACCAATCTTCATCAAGAATCCTTCTTTTACAGTGCTGCTACGGAATGGAATAAGCTTCCAAAATCAGTTTTTCCAGAGAACTATGATCTGCAACTTTTTAAAAAGCGTGTCCACAATCATTTCCTTTCTATAATCTCTTCCCCTTCTAATAGTCGCAGTGCGGGCCGTCCGCGGCCCACACGATAGGTCTACCCTTTTTGCGACTATTTTTTATAAAAAAAAAAAAATCTAAAATGATTATAGCAAACCTCCGATAGGAGATGCACTATTAGAAGAAGAAGAACTCTAAAATTTATTTATTCATTAAAATCTCATAATATTGAATTAAATTTTCTATTTTTCTCTTACTACGCCAAGGAAGTATAACTTCTAACGCGCGTAAATAAGTACACATACCTTTTTTTTTATTTTGTCCCTAGCAAAAACAGGAACCCCTAAGATCCTAAAATTATTAATTTATATATATTTTATAGTTACTTTCAATTCCAATATATTTTTTGAAAAATAAATCGGTAACCGTTACAAAACATACAATATATATGCCAGTGGTTTAATTTGACAGTTTATGTGCGCTTCTGTTAAAACAGGGTGCGCTGCAAGTATGCCCTTCAATTCTGGAACTGTTTTACGTCTTTAATATACCCTTTTAATTATTTAAATTAGCACTTAAACGATTAAAAAGGAATATGTTCTTAGTAAGCATTAAAGGATTAAATTGATCGCGCATCCGGCGGAGGTAATTTTCAATACATCTCCAGCGGGACTCCAAAACCAAGGTCGACGTGTCAAGGTCACTGCCATACCTCTGTTTACAATTAGTCTGGAACACGCGAGATACTTTCAGTCTGCTCCACTTTCGAATAATCAATTACACACATTAATATGCCGTTCATGACTATTGTAATGGTTCACATTTCTTTGGAAAGCGCAGTAAACACGCAATTTCTACATCATGAAAATTTGTGCCAGCGAAATCCTTTCGGTGGACTTCTCTTGTACCTGTAAAACGCATACTTAAATGTGAAGTGTGGATAAAAAAAGCTGAAGACAATAGGAAATACGTCAAGCTTATGCATCACCAATGGAATACAGTCCACGATGCTGCGAGATCTCACACTTCATCTTAAACAACTGACCACCCAAAACATCGAATTGATGGTACACCGATCGAGTAGCTTTGCTTCGGCACCTAATGATTTCTTTTTGTTCTCACACATGAAGACCAAACTATTTTCGCCACCGCGTTTGGCACCAGGCATTTTTAAGTAAATTATCTGCCTACGGTCTCCCAACCAAACTGCGCCAATGGCTCTTGAGCTTCATGCAAGATCGCTCATTACATGTGGCAGTTGACGGTATTTCTTCTGATGCGTTTAAAACCAATGCCGGGGTTTCCCAGGGTTCCATCCTGTCCCCCACCCTATTTCTTCTACACATCAACGACCTCTTGAAAACCACCACAAACCCCATTTACAGTTTCGCAGACGATAGCACACTTGTCTCAACTTTCACATCCTATCGATCACTTTCGGTGTATGATACAAATAGACTCAGGCAGGAACAGGTTGATTCCATCAAAAGAGATCTTAAAGCAATCGTCGAGTGGGGAACCAACAATCTCGTTCAGTTCAACGCCCAAAAAACACAAAGTGCCACGTTTTCCAAGAAAGTGAATTCCTCAAATCATCCCATCACAATGTCCGGAAATACCCTTGAACCAAGTCCCTCCATCTCGATTTTGGGAGTCACGGTGTCCAATAATATGTCTTGCTAACATCGCAAAGTCGGCAAGCCAGAGGCTAGGTTTTCTGTGGAAAGCTTTTTACTCCTGATTAACTGTTGACGACGTACAAGGCTCAAATCCGACCTCTACTGAAGTATTGCTCGCACATTTGGGGTTCAGCACCAAGGCATTCTCTTCGTCTTCTAGATTCCATTCAGAAAAGAGCCATTCGGTTGATAAACATTTCCATGGCAGATGCTCCAGAGAAATAAAAACTCTTGTACCACCATTGGCCACATTCGGCCGAAGAACTCGGCACGCTGATCAGTCTCACCCACTTACTCTCAAGATTGACACTACAAGCACCAATCTTCATCAATAATCCTTCTTTTACAGGGCTGCTACGGAATGGAATAAGCTTCCAAAATCAATTTTTCCAGAGAACTATGACCTGCAACTTTTTAAAAAGCGTGTCCACAATCATTTTCTTTCTATAATTCTATCCCCTTCTAATAGTCGCAGTGCGGGCCGTCCGCGACCCATACGATAAGTCTACCCTTTTTGCGACTATTTTCTTAAAAAAAAAAAAAAAAGACGAGACGTGATGCGTGGTTTGGAGATACCAACTTTACAATGGCAGAATTGTATTTTAAATCGGTTCAAACGTTTAAAAAAGTGCCTTAAATTCGATGGAGAATATTTAGATCAACGAATTATCACTGCGACAAATATTTATCAAAAAAAAAAGCCATTTTTTGGAGGTTATAGGTACAAGGAAGGACTAATTTTCTCGTTGGTGTTTGAGTTTGGATTATTCTTGACTACTGAATAAAGTAGAGATAAAGATAGAGATGGGGACGTACCGTAGAATGCTCAAAATAACTTGGACATCGCACACCACAAATGAAGAGGTTCTTCGCAAGCTGGGGATAGAGCGTGAGCTGTTTAAACTCGTAAAGATACGGAAAACAGCGTATCTAGGTCACATTATGAGAAACCCTAAATACTGTTTCGCTCAGCTTATTGTTAAAAGAAAAGTTGAAGGCAAACGTGGGCTCGGAAGAAAGAAAATGTCATGGCTGAGAAACATAAGTCAATGGACTGGCCCGGATTTAGAAGAACTTATAAGAACAGCCGAAGACCGAGAAGAATTTGCGACTATGATATCCAACCTTCACTGATGAAGATGGCACATTAAAAAGAAGAAGAATAAAGTAGAAAAAAAATATCTATTGGATGATGAAAATAATGGATTCCAGTATAAAAAGTAACAATCAACACTGATATGTCCCGCAGAAATAATTTATGCTTGGCATCGTCTCCTCCGTACTGCATTATAACATATATAAAAAGTATCACATAAATGTTCATGTTGCTGAATGGCTAAATTGAGCTATTTGTTGACACTGCATTAATTTTCCATTTTTAATAGTCCACATGGACAAATAATATCCAATTACAGTGGTTAAATTTGTTTAATTACTATTGGCTCAATATCCAATCTTCTTCGTTGTTCTGGCACGCGTCGTTGTATGCGTGTGATTTTTTTCTTATTCCAATGTTGTATTTGGATTTTAAAAAAGTTTTTATTAAATTTATAATTCATACTGACCCTTTTTACTTTTCCAAACCGAAGGGTAAAAAAGGAAAAGTATTAGTTTACCCCCGAAAATAAAAAAAACCATGTGCGCTGCACGTTTTATGGTCCCACGCGTCGAATGGCACCATTTTCAGCGTGACGGTTGTTTTAAATTTCAGGTAAGTTATTTGTTAATTAACATTACATCTGGTGGTAAAAATAAATCAGTCTTGTTTACAAATAATTTTAAATCGAGTCTCTCAGACTACTATCGATGACGAGATATTTACAAGTAATAAGCAATATATAGAAGGAATTCTGCCAGAGGGCCCAAAAATCGAAAAATTAGAATCTAAACAGTTTTCTTGATATGCAGAGATTTTTCTCTCCAAGTTATGTGGAAAAACTACTGTATATTTTTTACATTTTTTTATGAGAAAAAAAAATGTGTACTATGTCGCATTTGCATTTTTTATTTCCAAAATACTCAAAATAATTTTGCAATTCGACAAATATTGGATAATTTTGTCATTTTTTGGAACGAAGTTCCTTAACGCGGCTTACCGATAGTGGGATTTAGTAGAAATCGTCACGTAACGAAATGGGATCACTGCATGAGAGTAAGAGAGATACAATTAGTGCGTGAACTACGCATGCGCGCAGAACAAATATTAACACAGTTCTTCGCATAGGTGGTTCAGTGGTAGAATGTTCGCCTGCCACGCGGTTCGATTCCCGTCCGACGCATTCTTTTTGTGCTTTTACCATTTAATACAGAATTTTTTAATTTGATTAAGGTATTCGCGAACTACATTTTAAAATTGTTTGCATATCAAAACGGAGACAGATAATTTTCTTGGTAAATGGAATAGTTTACTGACGATAAAATTAATGTCACTGTTCTAAAAGCTTTCTATGAAAAACAGAACAGTGAATATAATTTTCTCGTCAGTAATTTTATTTTTATGTTAAGAATTATATTTAACTTCCCAGCGGGAAGTAATGGGTCCGATTTTGCAAATCCCGGATTTTGACATATCTTCACATTTCAAGGTCCCCAGAGTCGAATACAATAGTTTTTAAGTGGACGTCAGTGTGTGTTTATGTACGTATGAGCATTCGGAATTATTTTTCGTCTCGATTATCTCGAGAACAAAAAATGATATCGACGTGGGACCAATTGCGTTCGACGCATAAGTACGCAACTTAGAACTGATTACATTTTTAGCAAAATCGATCACGCTGTTTTTTATGGAGAATCAAAAACTGAAAAAAATGGTGAACTACCTGAATTTTGCATTTTATAAATTATACTATTTTTAATACAGAATTTTAAGATCTTTTAAATAATATGATTATTGCATGTTAGGAATATTTGTATGAAAAATACGATATATAAATATTTTATAAAAAGAGATAGTTTTAGAAAACAAAAATAGGAATTGGAGAATTTTAAACTTGTGTCAGTATTGAGGGAATAGCATTGAAGACGCTATAACAGTAAAAAATTATTGTAAGTAATAATCAAGCATTGTTTATAACAATTTAATATTGTTACTTACAAATGATTACTGATTATAATAATTAAAAAAAAATTCCAATTGTTAAAAAAAATTGAATATAGTTCCCACTTATGAAATGATAAGAAAAAGTTTGAAATAATACGGTTGACATAAACAGAATATTGTTTATGAAAATTATAATTTGTTATAAACAATTTGAAAAATTTTAATAATAATAATTATTATTATTACAACAAAACATGGTTTTTTTTTCTTTACACTGGGAAGTTAGTCGTGTGGACCTCTCGGGTCGCACCCAGACCACTGATATTTTACTTTTTAGTTTGATTACCTCTAAAAGCGTGTTTTTTTTTATACTATAATTTATTGTTAGATCATACACGAATATTGTTTTATTGCAATTAAGTTTTAAAAAATAAAAACTGCAGCAAATGTGTTTAATAGAGATTTAGAAAAGTAAGTTGATAAAATTGATACAAGTATTTACTGTTAACATTCGTTTATTATACTTGTGATTCGAGTGTTTACTATTTATTATACTATTTAAATTATAGGGAGATAATAGTAAAATCATGTGTTCAGAGTCTAAAAGAGTATGGAAAGTGCAAATAAAATACCGAAAACCAAAGCTTAACGCTAACAACAACTCCGACAGAATAAAAAAAAGATACAAACGTTAAATTCGTATCATGTCAGGTATAACATATCTTTTGTTTGAGAACCAACTCGGTTGGATAAAGTAAAAAAAGTGAGATAAGAGAACGCTGTGGTGTAAAAGAAGATGTGGTTACAAAGATGGATAAAGGAATACTTAGATGGTTTGGACACGTAGAAATGATGGATGAAGGAAGATTGACGAAACAAATTTATAAGGCGTGTGTGAATGGACGGAAATCGGTAGAGGTCGACCTCGGAGAACATATCTCGATCATATCAACATTGTTTTGAAGAAAGCCAGCTGTCAAGAGTACCAACAACCGACGAGCATGTATGAGAGCACTGATGAAAGTAGAGGAAGCAAAAGATGTGTGTAAGAACCGTAGCGGAAGTGGAAGGAAGTGGTCTTTGCCTACCCCTACGGGAAAAAGGCGTGACTATATGTATGTATGTATGAGAATCAATCACAATTATATTTGTTTTTCTTTTTTTTTACCATATACCTTGATCAACATTTATAAATAGCGTAAGGAACTTCGTTTCTATCGGGAGTTCAAGGACACCACAAGGTTTTTCTAACATTCAAAATTTGAAAAAAATGTATAGGAACCTGTCTACTCAACTTTCATCTGTAAGCTAAAAATTATAAAATCCCGCAAATTTGACTAGTGTAAGTTTAATAAAAAGAAAATGTAATTACCAAAAAAATGTACTCACAGTTCCTTTTTGTAACACTGCACGATATGCCGCACTACTCGAATCTCAACCTATTTATACAAAAAAAAAACCTTATCAATATAATGAGTCATTCACAATTCTGCTAAAATTCACTGTAAATAAACAATTTAAACTAAAAACAGAGCAATAGATCCCATTTTCCCCCTAGCAGCAACAATTCTTATCGCAATGTTTGTTATTAACGATGCAATTGTCATTGGACTGTGTCGTAGTGCGTTTAAATGAAGATTATCGAAATAAATGCATACAATAATGTTCCCGATCTTTATCGTCATATGCACGTCGATTTTTAATAAAAAGCAATTGTATTGTCAACCAAAAAAATGCTCGAGTAGTCGTTATTTAAATAAGACGACAGTTTCGATTGTTCTTTGTATATTTAACCGCTGAAATATGGTAATCGCTTTTTTTTGCACGATAGTTTGCCATGAAAATTTGGGGAGTTTGGTAACATTGTCGTTTCATCTATTTTTTCGAAAAAAGTTTCGCGTTGTCATTTGTCATATCATCATCGTCATTTTTAAAGAACAATATGACATAATAAGTGACATTTTAGCTGTCAATGTAAAACATCGAGATTTTTTTGTTTAATTATTAAATTTTTTAAAAGTTAATCACTTTCTTTTGGCAAACGTAACAAATTAAATAAATGTCTCATACTCACAGGGAAGTTCTTCTACTTCACACAATGTTTCGTTTAAATGATACAACTTGAAATTTAGCGTTTCCTTTTATAATATTTTTATTAGATGACGCGTCAAACTACTACAATCATTCAAATAATACGCACGATATTCCTGACAGCATTCGCTTTTATTTATTACTACCATTTAAAATAACGCCACAATTGCAAGATAGCTCAATTAAACGTTTCATCCAATTATAACAACAATGAAATGAGCGATGGGATATCAAATTGAATATTGACATTTCCATTAAAAAATAACTCACCTTCAGGTGTTTTACTACTAAATACATACATGCATTTTAATTAAACCGGTTAATTTATCATTAAAATTAATAAAAATTGCTCGTAATTATCAAAGTACTTGAAAATTTTTTTTTACAAAAATACTAGTTCATTTCATTTCTATCAAACAATCATGCAAGCCACTTCTCAATTTGGGTCGATCCAGCCATGTTTATAATTTCCAATTCACCCTAATATACTTGAGCCATGAAGCTCCTATTTTCCATCATTTGGTATAAAAATCTGAGCCCCAAAGCAACACCGCTGACTATCATCCGGCTCGAAGGTTCTGGCATGATTTTCTTTTTTTACTAAAAATAGTCGCAAAAAGGGTCGCGTGGGCCGCAGACGGCCCGCGCTGCGACTATTAAGAGGGGGAGGGATTATAGGAAGGAGATGATTGTGGACACGCCTTTTGAAAAGTTGCAGGTCATAGTTCTCTGAAAAAACTAATTTTGGAAGCTTGTTCCATTTCGTAGCAGCCCTGTAAAAGAAAGACTCTTGATGGAGATTGGTCCTTGTAGTGTCAATCTTGAGAGTAAATGGGTGAGACTGATCAGCGTGCCGAGTTCTTCGGCCGAATGTGGCCAGGTACAAGAGTTTATTTTTTGGAGCATCTGCCATCGAAATATCTGTAGAGTAATGTCTGGTCTGCAACTCTTCTTCTATGTATCTGTGAGAGTTGAGCTGTTTATCAACCGAATGGCTCTTTTCTGAATGGAATCTAGAATATGAAGAGAATGCCTTGGTGCTGAACCCCAAATGTGCGAGCAATACTCCAGTAGAGGTCGGATTTGAGCCTTGTACGTCGTCAACAGTTGATCAGGAGTAAAAAACTTTTTAGCTTTCCACATAGAAAACCTAGTCTCTGGCTTGCAGACTTTGCGAGGTTAGCAGCATGGTCATGCCATGACATATTGTTAGACACCGTGACTCCCAAAATCGAGATGGAGGGACTTGATTCAAGGGTATTTCCGGACATTGTGATGGAATGATTTGGGGAAATCACTTTCTTGGAAAACGTGGCGCTTTGTGTTTTCTGGGCGTTAAACTTGCTTGAACAAGCTGCTAAAATGTGTTTTTAATAAATTGGTGAATATTCAAAAATATACTCGTGGAAAAAATTAACGCAACAATATGAAATTTTTCTACCTAGAAGAGCATCAGCCACATATACATTTTGTTTACAGTATCTAGTTATATCCTTTGCAATGTTTAGTAACTGTTTGGCACTTTCTATACCATCTTTTTCTCCAAAAGGTATTTGAGCTACTAAATTTAAGGTGTGGGCAAAACAACTACGATTGTTACGGCCTTGACGATATCCGCAGCATTATCTGTAACAACTGCTGCAACTTTATCTGGAGTTATGCCCCATTTTTCAGTCATTGTTATAAGTATTTGACTTAAATATTTAGCATTATCTTCTTCTTAGGACGCCGTCTCCCTACGAAGCTTAGCGATCCAACTGGCTATAATGGTGGGTGAAACCACACCTCTGAAAATTTCTATAGATGTCCGTCCGAACCATCGACGCAGATGCTTTAGCCATGAGTTCTGCCGTCTGCCCGCAAATCGTTTGCCCTTGATCTTTCCTTCGATGAGGAGTCGAAGGAACTCGTACCGTTCCCCTCGATGTATTGGAGCCTTCATTACTTGATGGTTGCCAGCAGTTCTTAACCTTTACCTATTCTCCTTAGCACTTTCTCGTTGGTTATCCTGTATACCCAGGATATACGCATTATACGGCGATACAAGTACCTCTCAAAGGCGTCAATGCAGCTCTCCGTTAATTGGCAGCATGTCCAGCTCTCGGAGTCATAAAGTAACACTGGGAAGATATAACAGCGCAATATACGTATGCGGAGCTGTAGGTTTAGGTCTCTACTGGTGAAGAGGTTCTTCATGGAGATGAATGTACTTCTGGCCTGTTCTATTCTTGATTCTATTTTCATTTTAGGGTTACTGTTCTCGTTGAGGAGTGCTCCAAGATATGTAATGGACTGCACTTGTTCCTGGTTGTTAATTTGAAGGATCGTCCGTCTTGGTCCCTTGGAGAACACAGCTATTTTGGTCTTGGCAACGTTTATGTGTAGATAAGGTCCATCATATTCTGGAAATGTGGGAGGTTGTCGGCGACCACGACCGTATCTTCGGCGAATCGTATATTATTAATAAGGGTGCTGTTGATTTTAACGCCCTCTTTCACATTCTCCAGTGCCTTCCGGAACACTGCCTCCGGGTATATATTAAAGAAGAGATGAGACAGGACACACTCCTGTCTAACACCCCTTCTGATTTCTGTTTCTTCGGATGTTATGCCCTCTATCCTAATATCTGCAGTTAGATGCGGGATGCTGCGTGATGATGTTCAGATCTCCCGCATCGACTCCGGTGTATTTTAGGATGTCAATGAGCTTCTGGTGCGAGACACACTCGAAAGCTTTTCGGTAGTCAACAAAGCAGGCGTAAATATCAACATTCATGTCTCTGCATCGCTGTGTGAGAACGTTGAGAGAGAAGAGAGCCTCGCGCGTGCCCACTCCGTTTTAAATCCAAATTGCGTTTCTCCAGCCTGTCCCTCACATCTGGCGTATATGCGAGTGTGAACGATACGGAGAAATACTTTGAGGACGTGAGACTTATCATACGGTGGTCGTCGTATTGAGAAGCGTTCGATTTTTTTGGTAGAGCGACCCCAACCAGTCCGTTGGTATTTTCCCAGTTTCATATATTGAGTTGAACATCCTATGTAAGAAGTTTTAGGCCTCCATCATCTGCATTGACGATCAATTTCAAGGTTTCCGCGTAAATATTGTCTGGTCCTACAGCCTTGTAATTTTTCTCAAGTTTTATAGCACGTCTCACTTTCTCTGTCGTGATAATATGGCTGGGCTCGTTGATATCATCATAGTCTCTTGGTGGTTGGTGGGGTCGTGTATCATTGAAGAGGATGTTAACATGCTCCTTCCATCTTGTAAGCTTTTCTTCCATATTTTAAGCTTGCGTTGTGTGTTTGTTTTTTTTTTATTTACAATACAATTAGCAATCAGAAAATTACATTTCTATAAGCTAATATTATGGTTGAGATTATGGCATGATGAGAATTTGTCCATTGACAAACCCTAGGTACTTCACATCAAGTCTATTGGCCAGTTTCTTTTGAGTCGTCTGTTGTCTTCTCTTGTCAGTAGGGGTTCTAAAGTTGGGTTTTCGTGGTTTTCGATTTTTGCGTGGTAGGAGTTGCTTCTTTGTTGGATAACATTATTCACTAGTATCATTTTAAGGTGGCTATGAATTGTTTCGTTGGAGACAAACCATGGGGCATCTAATATTGTTCTTAAAAGTTTAGATTGGCATCTTTGAATTATAGTTGTATTGGATTTGCTCGCACAACCCCATAGCTCAATGCCATAGGTCCATTTTGGTATGATTATTGTCTTGTATATAAGCATTTTGTTATTCACCGCTAGTTTAGATCTTCTACCTATTAACCAGTTTATTTGTCTAGTTGTTAAGTCTATTTGTTTTCTTTTCTTAGTTATATGTTGTTTCCATGTTAATTTACTGTCCAAGGTTATTCCTAGGTATTTAGTTTCTTCTTTTTTGGGTATTACGACATTATTGATGTGGACTTCAGGTGTTGGAGTTTTGCGTAGTGTAAAGGTAATGTGGCTTGATTTATTTTCGTTTATCTTTATTCTTCATTTTTCAAACCAATTTTGGAGGGTGCTAAGATGTTCTTGTAGGTTTATTACTGATCTTTCAGGGTTGTTGTTCACCGATAATATGGTTGTATCATCGGCAAATGTTCCAAGTGTAGTATGTCTGGAGGTTGGCAGGTCCGATGTAAATAGAACATACAGCAGTGGGCCAAGTAAACTTCCCTGTGGAACTTCTGCTTTTATTGGCTGAACTTCTGATTCTTCTTTTCCCACTTTTATTTCAAATTTTCACTGAGATAGGATTTAAGTAGGGTAAAGTAGGAGGGGAGGATTTGTTTGATTTTGTAAAGTAGTCCTTTATGCCAGACTCGGTCAAATGCTTGGCTGACGTCCAGGAATACCACCGAACAATAGCGTTTATCTTCGTAGGCTTTGTTGATGACATCTGTTATTCGATGTATCTGCTGGATTGTAGATTGCCCCTGGCGAAATCCAAATTGATGGTGTGGGATCCGCTCTTCTGGTCTTATGTTGTTGTTAATTCCGTGTAGTATGAGTTTTTCGAAGATTTTTGAAAGGACTGATATCAGGCTTTTTGGTCGATAGGAGTTTACATCTGTTGGTTCTTTTCCTGGTTTGATTACGGCAATTATTTGCGATGTTTTTAGCTTTTCTGGCCAGTGTTGCATTCTTAATATTCCGTTGAATATGTATGTTAATAACACTATTGCTTTTTGTGGAAGTTCTATTTGATTACTTCTTTTATATCCCTCGGAGTGACAAGAGTTATTGGTTGGTTTTCTTCAGTAGGCATTTCTAGGTTTTGTTCGATTTCCTGATTTATTTCGTCACTGTGGGGAGTAAAAGTATTAGAGAAGTGTTGCGCAAAGAGCTCTGCTTTCTCTTTTTCACTTTTTGCCCAGGATCCTGCAGTTGGTGTTGTTTCTCTGATTGGTGGTACTGGGTCTTTGATGATTCTTGATTCTTCTCTGTATTGTTCGAGTTTAGCTCTTAATTTGTTTGTTAGTTGGTTAAATCTGGTTTTGTTGATCGGGTTGCGTGTATGGTGCCATATAGCTCTAGCTTTTCTTTTAGAAGACGTTTGATTTCTAGTGGAATATTGCCGACATGGTTTTGAGGCTTTTGGGGGGGAGTGGATTGAACTGCCGCTTCTTGTAGTAGTGTTACCATCATTTCAACTGTTGAATCTAGGTCTTCCTGAGTTCTCAATCGTATATTTAGGTTTATGTTGTTTGTCAATACGTTTCTGTAGTTTTCCCAGTTTGTGTTATTGTTATGTAATTTTTTTTCTACTTGTTTTGTAATAGGTGCTGAGCTGATAGTAGCAATAACTGGAGAACGATCAGATGATAAGTCGTAACTAGGAATTATGTCTGTATAAGTAGCCGAGAGTCCATTTGTTACAAAAAAGTCTAGAAGGTCTGGTATTTTTGCGGGGTCTGTTGGCCAATATGTTGGAGTACCTGATGAAATGAAGGAGTATTTGCAGTCATGGATCAGATTAGCAAGTTCTCTACCCTTAGTTGTGGTCAACCGTGATCCTCATAATGTGTTTTTGCTGTTGTAATCTCCTCCCGCTAAGAATTTTTGTCCAAGGATTCTGAAGTACAGTTCGAAGTCTTCTTTTTTGATGTTATGTCTTGGTGGGCAATAGGCTGCTGATACTGTTAGCTCGTATGGTTGTGTTTTTGTGAATTTCTTGATATTTTTGTGGAGATTAAACGAGTCGTTCATAGTTATCGAATCAATGCCACAATTAAAAAAAATAAATTTATTTGTAAAAAAAAATATTTACATAACATATTAGACATAAACGAAAACTAAACGTATTTTACTAACGTATAAACATTTTTCGTGGGATGTTCTTCATCCAACATCCTGTATTCTAGTGCGCATTTATTCCTTTCGTTCTTCATATTTAGCCAATTATAAAGCTGACTCTATAACAGGCGAGGAATTTCATTAGATCTTAAAAAAATATTTTTCGCGCTCTTTTCATACCTGCAAAAATAACGTGTCCTTAACTCTGTAAAACGCCTCCACTTTAGTGAACTCGTCTCTGACTTTTTCCAACATTTGCACACATTTAGCGACGACCTTCCGCCTTTCGTCATCGTTCAACTTGCTGGAATCCGCTACCAAGCATTTCGCGTACAGCAGCGTCGCCCTGGCTCTGTCGAAGCACCCCCCGTGGCCGAGAATCTAACAAAACAGATGAAACGGTCCCGAAAATGGCAACATAGAGCGCGTCACCAACTAGACGCACCTCTCATATATAAACTGTTATTTCGATAGGGAAAAATCACGGAGTGGCCGACACATCTATTACTGATCGTATGAACTTCTCGAGGTGTGACCAACAAACCAACCTCCATTTATTTAAGTTGGAAATCAGCACTTCCAACTTAAAAACTACTCAGTACGGCCCTGACGCCGACAAAAAAATCAGCTAAAACACGTGCATTCATTATCCCACCAGAATATTCCGATCACTCTCTTATCGCGTAAAAATTATTAATCAGCTGTAAACAAAAGGGTCGTGTGCAATTTTAGAAATCAGCTATAAGATCACGTGAAAAAGACGGTAACAATTTCGACCAATAAAAACGCTGAATTCGCCACGTTTGACCGGGTTTCCGGCCTCTCGCTCTCTTTCCCATTTTATCCGCCGGCCGAAGAACATCTAGCCGCAAGAGCACAGCACCCCGTCCTCTTTCTATTTCAACAGCCAGGCAATACACAACGCTCGCCGCTAAGAGCACCTCTTTCAAACACCACACGGTAAAATGCACATCAATATAATCAGTTAAAATCAATTAAATTCAAAGCCAACAACCAGTGAAAATATTCTGAAGATACAGGAGGCTTGAAACTGTAAGCTCTATGTGTCTCGATGACAAGTGTGTTGTTTTATTTACCGTGATAACGAAATTCACGGCGATAAAAGACAGTGAATCCTTCGACCTACAGCAGGTAAAAACCCATCGAACCAGCTCAACTGAATCATCGAAGGAATCTAACATCTACGTTGCGGAAGACGTCGTCAACAGCAAGAGTGAGTCGAGGTCCCAGAGGTTCCGGTGAAGCTACCCAAACCTTAGCGCATTTCTCCAGCTTCTCGCTTCTAATCGCCAATGCTTCACATAAAATGATGTGGCCAGCCTTAAAAACCTCTTCACCTTCCTTAAATGGTCGAGCACGTTCACCCACATAATACAATATGTCCGAAATTGATACCCGGACACACCTGGTCTTTACTGGCATTTAACAAGAAACCAGCGACAATAAAACTGAAACGTCGAAAACAAACCCAAAATCCAGCTTTAATCCAATAGTTGAACAAAAAAAAAATAACTCAAATCTCCGAGATAACTAAAATTCACTTCAATAAAAACGTTGTTTTTATAAGTGATTAAATGAAAGAATGTTTGTTATTTCACACCTCAATCCGACATTTTGTCATTGATAGCGCCATCTCGCGTTACGTGATTTTTCTCTATAGATTAAAGTGAGTATTTTTTTTTTTTGAGTAGACTTATATCATGATTAGCGTTCTATACATATTAAACGTTTTTACCTGCACCAGACATTTATCCAGCACCCCCAAAGCTTGCGCAGTCAAGCCAATATTTAGCATACAATTTGCCAGATGGAGATGAATGATTGCCGTCTGGTAATCCAATTGCGAAGTTTGGGATTCGATGAGACAATTATTAAGTACTGTGATAATGCCGGAAGGAATACTGTCCGGATACGATGTGGCGAATTGAATTTCTATTTTTAGAATTTTAGCCCTGACGTAGTAGTATCTACAATTAATAATGATTAGATCAATTAAATTTTTGTTGGGCGGTAAGTCAAAATATAGGCGTAGATGCACTAAACCGGTTGAAAATTTTCGGTACATTTGAACTACTTCCGGTAACCTGTAACTATCCCAACATACACATCGAAATACTGTGGTATCATTTCTGAGCGTGCAATATCGAAAAATTAACGTCGTGTTTCGAAATCATCTTAACTCACAATTTTTCAGATGTAGGTCAATGATTGCTGTTTGATAATCTAATTGTGACGTTTGAGAGTCGATGACGAAATTATTAAGGACTATGATAATGCCAGAAGAAGTAATTTCCGGATACGATGTGACGAACGAAGTAATCTCCAATCGCACGCAAGTAGCCCTAAACACAATCAGAAGCTGGTGCGCAACGGAAGGACTTAATGTCAATCCTAGCAAAACAGTGCTGGTTCCATTCACCAGGAGGCGAAAGAACGAACTTAAAGCCCCAACCCTGAATGGAATCCAGCTTACGTTTTGCAAAGAAGTTAAATATTTGGACGTAATAATCGACCAAAAACAGACATGAAAACAGCCAACTCAACCACATTCTTTCCAGAGCTATAGCGGCAAGCTGGACATGCTGCAGCCTTTGGCAAGACATGGGGTCTGAAACCAAAAATGATCTAATGGTCATTCTTCTTCTTAAAGTGCCATGCAGATTCCCGCGTAGGCGTCCATCGCTTCTCTCATTATATGATTCTATTAATTGCAGCATTCTGCAGTGCCTGGGAGTCCCGTATTCATGTCCATTGTCGTATGTTTGTAGCCAGGATAATTTTCTTCTACCTACTCCTCTCCTTCTATTTTACCCTGGAGAATAAGAAGTTGGAAATGATAACGTTCTCCCCGTAGTAAGTGTCCAAGATAGCCAGTTTTTCTTTTTCTAATGTTTCCGAAAAGTTCACGGTCTACTAAATTAGCTCTTCTCAGTATATTCTCGTTCGTCACATGGTCAACCCACGATACTCTCAGCATTCTTCACAGGGTCCACCTCTCGAAGGCCTCAATTTTGTTGATAGTTGCTGTTTTCAACGTCCATGCCTCGACTCCGTACAAGAGAACGGCTCAGACGTGCAGCACTTTACCATCCTATATCTGAGACTGAGATTTAAGTTTTTATCTGTCAAGTCTTAAGAACGTTGTTCTTGCTTGCTCGACTCTGCATTTTATTTCCTGATATGGGTCCCATTTTTGGTTGATCAAGCATCCCAAGTATTTAAATTGAGTGACTTGTTCAATGCTCTCTCCATTTATGGATATTGTGGTACTTGGAGTATCGTTTCTACTAATGGCCATACATTTGGTTTTACGGATGTTAATTTTCAGACCCAATCTTTGACTTTCTTCATTGACCTTATCTAGTAGAGTTTGTAGATCATTTGCACTATCCGCCAATATCACGGTATCATCAGCATATCGAATATTGTTTGTGGGAATTCAGTTTACTTTAATGCCTATGGAACTGTCGGAGATTGACTCAGTGAATGCTCTTTCCACGTACAAGTTAAACAACATAGGAGACAAGATGCACCCTTGGCGGACGCCCTTTTTATTTCAAAATCCTCAGTTGTTCCTGCATTCCTGAATTCGGATTTCCGCTCTTTGGTTCCAGTACAAATAACCTATAAGTCTGATATCCTTTCCATCCAGTCCCAATTTCCTAAGATCATACCGAACGATTATCAAACCCATGGTCACTTATGCCTCATTAATATGGTGGCCAAAAATGCAACAAATTTCGGCACAAGTCAAGCTGCAGAAAGTGCAGCGGCTAGCTTGTCTGGGAATCACAGGGGCAACATTCACGTGCCCTACTGCAGCCGTAGAGGTAATGCTGAACCTTCCACCATTGCACTTATGTGTAATGCCTTTAGACTGAGCCAGACAATAAATCTTAAAGGAAGTCGGATTAGACATTTGAAGATTCTGGAAAATATTCCCCTAGAATCCATGTCCAAGCCTACAGATATTTTGCCAGTTAGGTACGACTTGGAAATGCAGTTTGAAGTGATCATAAGCAACCACCAAGTTTGCACATAAAACGTACCTCAACTAGGAAGGGATGCTTTAGTGTGGTACACTGATAGATCCAAGATGGATGAAAGGGTTGGAGTGGGCGTTACAGGGCCGAATTTTGGGCTCTCAAAATCCCTTGGTAACACCCTAACCATCTTTTAAGCAGAATTACACGCCATAGAGATATGTGCCCAGGAGTGCATCGAAGGAACACCCGAAAGGCAGAAATCTATATTTTTAGATAGCCAAGCAGCATTAAAAGCTCTAAAATCATACACTTGTGAGTCTAAGCTGACTTGGGACTGTAAACAATCCCTAAGACAACTGGCAGCAAACAACCAGGTTACTCTGATGTGGGTTTCAGGTCACAAGTGAAATAAAGGCAACGAGGAAGCAGACTATCTTGCCAAGGAAGGGGCAAATACGCAATTTTCCGGCCCAGAACCCTTTTGTGGACTCTCCAAAGCCCACTTGAAAGAAAGAGTTTGACGCTGGGAAACAGATGAAATTAAATCTCACCGGAATAAAGTGCCAGGACAAAGACAAGCGAAAAGACTAGTAAGCCAAGAAAAGCTAAACAGCTTCTCGAGTTGGGCAAGAAAGACTTGAAACTGGTGACGGGACTCCTCACTGGACACTGCCCTCTGACGTATCACCTCGAAACAGAGAGTGATAGTTGCCGCTACTGCGAGAACTTCGCTGAAACTGCAGAACATTTGCTTTGCGAATGCCCAGCCGTTTTCTGTAAGAGGCGCGAATTTCTGGAAGGGGCCTTCCTAAAGCCCTCCGATGACAGGAACTTGGCACCCAGGAAATTGATAAACTTTGTACGAAGTCTCGGAATCCCGGGCCTCGAATAGATTAAGGGTTATGCACAAAAGATATGACAGGTCGAAGTGCATGAGAGACTGCATAGCTTTCACGACCCCCCCTACAATCTACGATGTGACGAATTGAATTTTAGCCTTGGCATAGTAGTATCTACAATTAATAATTATTAGATTCGTTAAATTTTTAAAGAAAAGTAAGTCAAAAGAGGTTTAGATGCACTTAATCGATTAAAAATTTGAACTACTTCCAAAAAAGTTTATTTAAGTTTTCCGTTTTATTTTGTACCCAACATACACATCAAAATGAATGTCTAAATAATTTTTTAAAATCCTGTGTTGTTTCTGAGCGTGCAATATTGAAAAATGAACGTCCCGTGTTTCGAAATTATTGAAAACCTACCTATCACTAAACTTGTACGTGTTGTCATTTTCGTACTGATTTAGTAGCATTTCAACACAATTATCGGCTCCTACGTAATCCCTTTTATAAAAATACACCTCTGCCAATCTGAGATACCCCTCCCACTTATCAATCACCATTATCTTTTGGGCGGCAGATTCGGCTTCTGCCCACTTCTCGTGGTACAACGATCTAGTGAACACGAAAACGTTCTCGCTCAACTTCCAGACGTTCGATTGCGGCGCGTTGGGAAATCTAAAAACATTTTCCGATTAAACATGAAACAACAAAATTATTCGACACATTTACCTCTTTTTGGCAAAACTGAGCACGCAATTGACCAACGCGTATTCTCCTTCTACCAGCAAATGATTAGCAATGTTGCAAACGGCTTGACAGAAACCTTCGCCGTAGTAAGCCTTACTAGGACTCACGGAGTCCATATTTTGGTACAGCAGTAACTGGCTCCACAAAGATGACATCTCCGTTTTACCGTAAAGTTGCCATAGAGAAGATTTCATCGAGTAATTGTTGGATATGAGGTCCTTGTAATTGTGTTGACAATTAATCATGTCACTTTTCGCCAATGTCTACGAAAACAACGACGAAGCGATCGTTTAATTTTGTTTCATATTACCTGCGAGTTTCGATGCCTGCCAAGCCACTCGTAACAAGACAATTTCAAACCGTAGCTATTGATCGGTTTCTAATCGAGGACAGAAACCGTCCGCTGAATGAAATTTGAATCATTCTTATGCTGTCACAATCACAATCTTCAGTGTCCACTGATGCAGGTCGAAATATTTCCACAATTCTCGACCTTAGTGTCCATTTTCCACGTTTTTCCAGCTACTTTGACGGTCGGGTCATTCCATCTCACTGGAATCGTTTCAGTGATGTCTTTGATTGCGCTTCTTGGTGTTAAAGTAGCTTTTGTTTACTACCAACCACTAAATGACTATCTGACAGATGTTATATTTGAAAAATTAAAATTATCTCCTTTCGACAGGCTCCAGACATTAAAACTCCCAGTTTTAACACAGTAAAACGAAAAATATAGTGTCCGGCATAGCTAGAAACAAGACGTTTATAGCATATTTCACGAATATACGGTGGTATCAGATCATCGTTAGAAACTCCTTAACCAGTATTCAACTGTACATTTAAGAAGTACAAAAGTGAATTCCCCTAATATATTTAAACAAATTTCGTAGGTAACGAATTTTATTTTATAAGGGACTTCTTGTTTGGAAATTATTATTGGCAATATTTTTATTTGTTAGCATGGTTAATTTTGCAACCAAATCTGTTCTTAATGACTTTATTTATTGTACATAATAAGAGAGGTAGGCAGGTAATCCAAACAAATTTTAATAATTAACTAAGCTATTAAGCTTTTATTTGGTAAGTTGATTAATTTTTGTTAGATTTTTTGTTAAATTTCTATAAAAGTAATTAGTAATCTTGGGTTATCATTGTAGTGGGTACCGACATTAAAATCGTATAGTACCAAGTAATATAATAATTTCATGTTTTAGATTTATATGCATTAATATTGAATGTACACGCCTTTTTTACTATGGAAAAGAACAATGGAGGTCCGTTGCTACCAGTTTTATCTATATGTAAGCGTGCGTGTGATGCGATGGGTATTGGTTAAGCAAAATTAACCTCAGTTTTAAAAAGTGTGAAAGATGGAAATAGTGAACAAAAATTTGAAAAATATCAACCCTGTCGACATCCAAAGACTGTTGACTTTTCCGAAGCTTACTAATTTGAAATTCACGACATTGTGTACAAAATGCGTAAAAAAAAAGAATATCAGTCTCTTTAGATTTAATATGAAAAAAAAAGAAAAAGATGTATTTAAAATTTCTAGAACGAGTCTTTGGAGAATTTTCAAACATATAGGGTTTAAGTTTAAAAATGAGGACAACCGAAAGGCTTTGTGTGAAAAAGCTAGAGTCGTGCACAAGAGAATTGAATTTTTAAGAAATTATACTCACTGCAAACAAGAATGCTCTTCATTTGTTTATCTGGACCAAACTTGGATTTTTGCTAAAGGTAAAACAAAAAGAATTACATTATCATGACAATATGGATACAGATATGTTTGTGAAATGGTTAAAAGAGAAACAATCATCATCGTTACATGAACCATCTGTCATTGAAATAGATAATGCTCCGTACCATTCGGAAATTTTAAATAAGCAACCAACAAACTCCTGGACGGTACAGAAAATAGAAGAATGGTTAATGAATGAAAATATTATATTTTCACAGTATTGTTTCAAGCCGGAATTATTATCGATAGCTAAAAGGCACAAAAGAGAAAAAATTTACAAGTGGATCAAGTTATACTCAGTTATGGACATCGTGTGCTAAGACTTTTGCCTTATCATTGCCAATTTAATCCCATCGAGTATATTTGGGGAATACGCAAAACTTATTATGACAATCCCATTGGATCTAATGGTTACAGTGATGAGGCTGTTTTGGAAACCTGGCAACGAGCACTTAAAACTGCCACTCCTGAAATTGGGGAAAAATGTGTCACAAAATGTGAAAATTTAATAGAGGAATGGTGGGTTCGTGAAAACCGCATCGAAGCAGTTAATGCTCTTATAATTTACAATCTGAATGAGGATAGCGAGGACAGTGATTCCGATTTTGATGACTATAAATCTGATGCTTAAAAATACCGTAAGTACTACATGATTAAACATATTTTTTAAATTTGTGCCGATAATTTATTTTTGTTGCATTCCCATGTAACATAATTAAATATGTGCCTATTTCTAACCAAAAAACTCATCGACAAAAGCATAATAAAAAACAAAATATTTTCGGGTTTAAATCTTAGGAGAATTTACTAATGTACCTCTTAACACAGTGCGCCTGTTAAGTCGATGCTTTGGAGACTAATCCGCTACCTTTGTATATTGGTGAAATGAGCTATAATAGCACTTGCATACTGTTAGAGCAGCCAAAACTCTCCCTCGTCTTGTTTCATCCCTTGCCACACAATATGCTATCGTTTAATAAAACCTCACCTCAAATATGGCATAAGTTTTTCCGGTATGCAAACAACCGTACTGACCAAAAGTTTGTAATCCCAATGAAGCGGTATAACTCAAACTTAGCTCGGAACTTTTTAATATACAATGAATTATAAGCTTGTCCTCGTTGACGGTGGTAAGACGGTATAGCCAAGAGAGGGCGTGTTGAAGACAAATGTTGTCGTTCGCCTCTTGAGAAATTTTGATCGATTCTTTAAGGGCTGCTAACGCTTCTTCCCTTGAAGACATAGAAATGATATGTTAATGAATAATTGAAACATTTTATAAAAGGGAAAACGCGGAGGAAAAACAAAACTACATATTTATTTATCAAGCATGCTTACGTGTGTCCAAAATGATAATGCAGTATGGCCAAATTTAAAGCAGCGAATCGGTGCCTTTTACTTTTTTCATCATTGTAACATTTAACGTCTGGGTCGACGTTTCTGTCAAAGCAATGCATGAGGCTATCAATCGCTCCACAATACTCGTCGACACGTAAATAATTTAAATAAGAGAGAAAGTGCTGAAAATTAAAAATACCAACTAAAGAAACCTATTTTTTTATCCTTAAATTATGAGTATTTTATTAAACTTACCGCTCCTGATAGGTCGGGATTTGACTTCAAAATGTTATTGATTCTTTTCTGAAGTTCTGGTGGAGATAGGGCTTTTCCTTCGTTGTTTGAAAGTAAAGCGGCTTGAGTAGCTATAAACAGTTCTGCTTGTCTCCTTGACCACTGTTCCCTAGTACTAAGCCTAAAAATATTATATGACTATTATTTTATAAAAAGTGGCAGACAAGTTAAATTTCCACACTCTTCCTGTTCTTCTAAAGACATGAACAACATGAACTTAACCTCAAAAATTGATTTATATTACTTACCAAGTTTCGATATTTTCTTCAACGGCATTTAAGAATTTAGAGCTTTTTTTTAATTCTTCATAATAACTTTGAAAATCCTCATAGACTTTGGCTACTTCTGAAAATGTTAATTTGTCAAAGTATACTATAAATCTTCTTAAATAGTACCCTGAAATAAAATAAAAGTTAAAATTATAAAGTATATAAACATAAAAACAGTAATATATAAGTGAGAGATTAAGCATTAAATGTATTATTTATATTTACCTACTATACTTGTTTTGGAAATTAAACTAATGTTATTAAGGTGATCGTCTGACCTATTCATAATTTTTGCCAAACTCTCTACAACATCTAACAAATTTCCAATTCCCTCTTCATTTATAATAGCTAAAGTTTGATCAAATGATTCAAGTACACTATCGGGTATTACATATTTTTTTGATGTTAACAAACTTCTTAGTTCAAATAATGGTAGGTCAGGACTTTGTAGAAGCCTTAAAACTAAAACACAAAAATCTCTTCTATATTTGCACATCAATATTTGGTCATCCATTTCCTTAAATTTATCTACAAAAAAAATAATGTTGCATGGTTACACTTAATAATTTACACTTTATAAGTAAATAATAATTTATAAATGAGAGCAAATAAGAATTGCAGGTATTTGTTGCTTACCATCATCTCGAAATAAGCAAAAATTTCGAATTAATATAGAAACAGTCAACCTATGAGGAGTAATTATTTCTGTGACAACTTTTTTATTACTTGCTACAGATTCTTTGGAAGTCATGCTTTTAAATATTCCCAAAATAATATTTTTTAATGTATTAACCAAGAATTCAATTTAATAATGCAAACAAATAACCTAAAACATTGTTGATAAATGGTATTTGAAAACAAGTGTGAAGTTAGAACTAAATTTGGTTTTCCAACTTCACACTATTAAAGAAATCTACACAGTAAGTGTAAATCGTTTCGTAACTTGTGTGATAGATGGTGAAAGTAGTGTTTTATTTTTTAGTTAGATGACAGTATGGGATGACAGCTAGAAGCTAAACATTTCGTTAACCTAACTTTTTTTACATACTAAGCGTTAAAGATGGTAATATCTTAAAGGAGACAAATTAAACACATTTACTAATGTTTGTGATATTTTTCAGTTATTCTACTCGTTCTTTAAATCTTTAGTTGGAAAAGACGTTGTCGTGGAGCTCAAAAATGATCTGAGGTAAATATTTTAACACCCTGCTTAATCTAACTTTGCTACTACCTACTTGTTTTTTTAGTATATGTGGTACGTTACACTCCGTAGACCAATATTTAAACATCAAATTAACGGATATAAGTGTTACGGATACAGAGAAATACCCTCACATGGTAAGACATTTTATTTTATTCATGAAAATTTAAACTAATTGCAGTGATAATTTTAACATGGTAGTTAAATTTTAAATAAATAGCGTAATGCAAGATGATACTTGATAATATAGTTTTGTAATGGTTCATTTACAGCTTTCAGTTAAGAATTGTTTCATAAGAGGCTCGGTTGTTAGGTATGTTCAATTACCTGCTGACGAAGTTGATACACAACTTTTGCAAGATGCTGCCAGAAAAGAAGCTTCAGCCCCAACTAGATGAGGTTAAGATAATTCATGTTTATTAAGATAAGATCTACTGTAAGTTCAAGCCAAATAAAACATTTTGATATAGAGCGTAGTTTCATGTTGGTAAGTGTCTGATTATATTTTACATATTTGTGTGTATAGAATAAAGAAAAGTAATTACAGAATGTAAGCATAATTTAACGGGTAAATTTTATTGGTTTTGGAAAATATGAATTGCGGGGAAAAATAAATGAAGACTGAGGACTCTGTGGTGTTATGTATTTAAAATCTAATGCAACAACAAAAATAAAACATTTCTTTTATTCATTATAATCTTTTATTTAAAATATACATAATAAAATCTAGACAATATTAAATCCCTATATTTGGCATAAACATTTCATCACAAGTAATAATTCGACTCATTTTGAACAAAATATAATAAATAATGAAATTCATGTTTATTATTTATTACATTTTAATTCACACTTTGAGATTATCTAAGTTAATTTTCTCATAATATATTTACATTTAAGATAACTCTAAGCAAATTTATATGCCTATGATACATATTTTCACGTAAGTTTTTAAATAAAATTTCCGTTTAAAGTCCTTGAATATTCGTGAAAAAAAAACAATTGTAAAATTCTCAGGAATATAAACCTTCTTACTTCTTCAGATTTTGCATACGAGCTTTAACCACTACATGTTCGGACGGTATTAAAATGAAACAAATATATAAAATATTTTATGATTTTTTTTTAATTTGGTATATTTAGTACATTTAAGTTAGACAAGGAGACATTGTGTCACCCAAATTGTTTACACTGTTGCTAGAGGATGTTTTCAAAAGCCTGCACTGGGAAGACAGAGGAATTAATATATCGGGAGAAAAACTCAGTAACCTAAGATTTGTTGATGACATTGCCATTTTTGCCCCAAACAGTGAAGAATTAGAAACCATGCTTATAGAACTACAACAGGAAGCAAGAAAAGTAGGCCTAGAAATGAATATTTTCAAAACGAAATTCATGACAAACCAACAGACAAACATAGAGAGTATAAATGTGTTAGGACAACAGGTAGAGAAAGTGAACTCTTATGTCTACCTAGGTCAAGAGGTAACATTGGAAAAAACTAATCAAGAACTTGAAATTAACCATAGATTACGTCTAGGATGGACGGCCTACGGGAAGATGCGATACGTCTTCAACTCCAACCTACCGTTCAAACTAAAAACCAAGGTTTACATGGAATGCATTCTCCCGGTAACAACCTACGGATGCGAAACATGGGTTCTAACAAAGAAAATCCTAAATAAATTAGAGATACACCAAAGAGCAATAGAACGAAAAATGCTAAAAATAATGCTTAAAGATCGTAAGACCAATGAGTGGATAAGAAATAGAACCGGGGTCAAAGATATAGCGAGGCGAATAGGTGGTCTTAAATGGAATTGGGCCGGACATGTTGCCCGAAATACAACCAATTGGAGCGGAAAAACAACAAGATGGAGACCTTGGGGGAAGAAAAGAAGCACCGGCAGACCACAGCAAAGATGGTATGATGACATCAAAAAAATAGCCAGACTTAACTGGTACCGAGTGGCACATAACAGGAAAAACTGGAAAAATATGAGAGAGGCCTATATCTAAAGGATATAAAACGGCTAGAAGAGAAGAAAAGAGAGTACATTTTAAACATTTAATCATTTTATACTAACGAGTTACTGAATAAAAAAAACGTCACAACATTTGTAAGTTAAAACAAGATAAAAAAAAAACTTTGAAAATTGAATGATAACATTTTAGTTGTTTTTAACAAAAAATTTCAGTTATTTTAATACGGCGTAACATCCCCTCGAGCTTTTATATGCAAGGGCATTATTGCTGCAAGCTTTTGGCATTCTTCAGCAGGAAATGAGTCCCAAATTTCTTGAAGTTTCATACGTAGATCCAGAATAGTGCGTTGGGGATTATTTCTAAGGCACTGTTTCATTTTATGCCATAGTGTCTCAATTATGTTGAGGTCTGGGCTGCTCGAAAGCCAGTCTAAGGTGTCTCATTATCTGCAAGCCATGTTTTTGTGGATTTAGCAGTATGTGAAGTACACAAATTCATTTACTTGTTCCACTCTTTCTCCCTCAATCGAAACTTCACAGTTTGTCATGCTTTCTTCTCTTTCAAAACCATTACTTTCGTTTTGCTTACATTTATTTTCATCCCGTTGATTTTCAGGGCATCATGCATAACATTAACCATCGCCTGCAACTCCTCTTCATGACTTGATCATCGGCGTAAAAAAGGCATTTGACGATCAAATCATTTATTTTCGATCCATACGCACTCTCTTTCAAATCTTTTAAACAATCGTCTATGTATAATTAAACAGCCATGGCGAAGCCACGCATCCCTGTCTTACACCTTTTTCGATGTTAAACCAGTCCGTGCAAGCTCCGTTTATCCTGACACGAGCAGTGGAATCCTCGTAAAGTGATTTTCTTTTTCCAAGTCTGTAAAAGCGCGATAGACCTTATGACTTCTAGCCACGCTAAACATACATTTAATTACTTAGTCTATAAAAAAAATGTGCTTGGTAGAATAAGATCATATTTAAAGAATAATAAATTAGTATTCATCAAAAAAATTATCCGTCAGAACATATAGTGGTTAGAGCTCGTACATTCGTAAAAAAGTAGTTTTATTCGGAGGGAAATTGCGTTTGATGGGGCAACTTTAAATTATTTCCCAGCTGTGTAAGGCGATGTACAGAATGTCCCCAAATGAAGGCATCCTTCTCGCTGCTATTATTTTTGTGAGTTGAAACATAGCAAGTTGCAAATTTTATGTGTCGTTTAGATTGACTTAATGATGATGTACTTTCCCAAAATGAATCGTGTTTATGTTTACAACATTTTATTTGACGAAGAAGTAAAAAAGCATCTTGGCAGACTTTAATAATAAAACTACTTTGTATTTACATTTTTAAGACCATTGCAAACGGATTTTGTATCTTTAAGCTGTACACATCCTCTTAATTGATCTAAATTGACAAGTTCGTGTGTTTTTCTCGGTTTGAATGTCAACGAATTAATTATAAATCATTTAAATAACATTAATAAATAACTAAAATAAAAGTCGGTTTTTAAAAATGCAACAATAACAAAAAAAAGACTAGAATATTTATCAGTCAGATGTAAAGTAACCGTAAGCCTTTCCAAATTTTATTTAATAAAAAACCATTTCAAATTAGGTGTTACATTTTTTTTGGAAAATTAAAAAAAATTACCGGCTCGATAATGTCAATTACAATTTTTGGTTTTTATCAGTAAAAAGTTGGAAAAATCACGAATATTTCAATAAATTTTTAAAATAAATAAACAAAACACCCTTTTTGTCTTCAAGTTAAAAAAAGTCGAACGGGTTTTTCGGTAAATTATCATATTTTTAATATTCAAGAATAAAAAGTTATCCAAAAATAAAATTTCTTGACAAATCGTGGTAATAAAAAAAATATAATACGATATTTTTCAAGACAAGGCATCACGTGCAGCACGTGGCCACCTTTTGTTTATGTTTCCCATAGCCGAGGCCACTTTTTGACACCGAGCCTACCCCAGCCCGCAAAGTTTATTCAAATGCAATTAGCTCCATCTACTAACGTCGGCAGAAATATCAGCTCCCTTGTAAATTTTCCGAAATTGAATTTTCATGTACTTGATTTTCGATTTAGGCCTTTTAGCTGCTAGCTCATTCAGGGCGGCTCGGCATTGCAACGCTGCCCTAGAGGTCAAGTTGACTGAGTTCAGTGATTTGATAGCAGCCTGGCTGTCGCAAAGGATGGATATCTCGCTGAACTTTTATTCATTGCGGAGTATCCAGACAGCTGCCTCGGTAATAGCTGTCCTTTCGGCTATCGCCTGTAATAAAGACTTTTTCGATGAAAAAATTGCTCCCGATCCAAACTAAACTGATTCGTGGTCAGATCATCGAAAGGTGCATGCAAAAATGAAACAATTGTTAAACAATAGCTATCGCGAATTGCATTTGATTAAACTTTGCGGGCTAGGGTGTCCTGCCTGCGACGGAAAATTTACGAATCAATTGTTTAACAATTATTACATTTTTGCATGCACCTTTCGATGATCTGACCACGGAGCAATTTAGTTTGGATCGGGAGCAATTTTTTCGTGTGGTTCATTCATCGAAATAGTCTTTATTACAGGCGATGTTCGTGTTCGAAAATCAAGTACATAAAAATTAAATTTTTCAATATTTTCGGAAAATTTACAAGCGAGCTGATTTTTCTGCCGACGTCAGTAAATGGAGCTAAAACTCGTTAAACTAGCTGTTGCGAATTGCATTTGAATAAACTTTGCGGGCTGGGGTGGGCTCGGTAGATAGAATCTTAAGCTGTGACGTCACGTGCACGTTACCTATTATCAGCAAAAAGCTCGACTTCCAGGTAACTCATTTGCCTAGTCTACTGCTCTGTGCTAAAATAGGAATTTTGCATGAGGTAGAGTTTGTCTATTGGGTTCGCTATGGAGGTTGACGTGGAGGAAGATCCTCCTTCGTTGTGATGGGAATGTGACTGTAATTCTAAATTCTGGAGTGACATCGTATCCGATGTCGCCTCATCTAGTTGGTCGAAGTTGGTACTGTCGTCCAGCGAAATATCTGAACTGCAAAAACTTTCGCCCGAGTGTGCTGGATAGTTATCTGCAAAAATATTGTTGTGCTATACTCAGTGTGATTTGGGTTTGATTTTTGTTATATTATGTATCCAAAAACAACTAAACATTATTTAATTTTTCACCTTGTTCCCTCTTAGATACAAATTGGAGTAATACAATGTAACCTTTTTTTTTTTAATTTAAATACAGATACGCAAAATATTATGCCCAAAGTCAAGTTAAACCAAAAGTGATATTTATGTCATCCTTTTTGCAGTGTAAAAACAACAAAAGAAAAATATTTTTAGTACCTATCATTAGTGCACAAAGACCAAAAGTGACAATTTTTTCATGCTTTTTTGTTAAAAAATTGATGTTACTATATAATTTAAGTTATTTCATAGTGAGGAAAAGTAATACATAGTTTCCAGAAGTAAAAAAACCAATAAAATTAATTATTATAGTGCCCAAAGTCAAGTTAGACCTAAAGTGACGTTTTTGTTAACTTTTTTTCATAAATAATTAATATTATTACCATATAATTTTTTTATTTTTTACTTTACAGATGTAACACTGTAAAAACAAAAAATTTAAACTAATTTTCAGCATCATTAGTGCCCAAAGTCAAGTTAGACCAAAAGTGATAATTCTTTAATGCATTTTTCTTAAAAAAATTATGTCATTAAATAATTTATGTTATTTCTTAGTTTAGAAAAGTAATACATAGTTTCCAGAATTAAAAAACCAATAAATTTAATTATTATAGTGCCCAAAGTCAAGTTAGTCCAAAAGTAACAATTTTTTCATGGTTTTTTTTTAAAAATTAATGTCGTCACTATATAATATACATTATTTATTAATGTAGAAAAGTAAAACATTGTTTTCAGAGAAAAAAAAGTTATAAAATTAATTTTAAGTGTCCAAAATCAAGTTGGACCAAAAGTAACGTGTTTGTTAACCTTTTTTCTCGAGAAATTATTGGTATTACAATATAATTTTTTTTATTTTCTGATCTGGAGAGGAAACATTTCGTTTTAATTGTAAAAACAACGAATAAAACTAATTTTTAGTATCATTAGTGCCCAAAGTCAAGTTAGACCAAAAGTGACAATTCTTTAATGCATTTTTCTTAAAAAATTATGTCATTAAATAATTTATGTTATTTCTTAGTTTAGAAAAGTAATACATAGTTTCCAGAATTAAAAAACCAATAAATTTAATTATTATAGTGCCCAAAGTCAAGTTAGTCCAAAAGTAACAATTTTTTCATGGTTTTTTTTTTAAAATGAATGTCGTCACTATATAATATACATTATTTATTAATGTAGAAAAGTAAAACATTGTTTTCAGAGAAAAAAAAGTTATAAAATTAATTTTAAGTGTCCAAAATCAAGTTGGACCAAAAGTAACGTGTTTGTTAACCTTTTTTCTCGAGAAATTATTGGTATTACAATATAATTTTTTTTATTTTCTAATCTAGAGAGGTAACATTTTGTTTGAATTGTAAAAACAACGAATAAAACTAATTTTTAGTATCATTAGTGCCCAAAGTCAAGTTAGACCAAAAGTGACAATTCTTTAATGCATTTTTCTTAAAAAAATGATGTCATTAAATAATTTATGTTATTTCTTAGTGAAGAAAAGTAATACATAGTTTCCAGAAGTAAAAAACCAATAAATTTAATTATTATAGTGCCCAAAGTCAAGTTAGACCAAAAGTGACGTGTTTGTTAACCTTTTTTCTCGAGAAATTATTGTTATTACATTATAATTTTTATTATTTTTTAATCTAGAGAGGTAAAATTGTGTTTGAATTGTAAAAACAACAAATAAAACTTATTTTTAGTATTATTAGTGCCCAAAGTCAAGTTAGTCCAAAAGTGACAATTTTTCATGGTTTTTTTTTAAAAATTAATGTCGTCACTATATAATATACATTATTTATTAATGTAGAAAAGAAAAATATTGTTTCCAGTTGAAAAAGAACCATTATAATTAATTTTTGGCATCATTACTGCCCTAATTCAAGTTAAACCCAAAGTTACGTTTTTGTTAATCATTTTTTTTAAAAGATCATCGTCATCACTTTATAATTTCGTAGAAACGTAAATGTTTGCAGGGCAAACAAAATCAATAAAATTAAATTTTAGCATTATTAGTGCCCAAAGTAAAGCCAAAAGAAAAAATTTGTTCTCTCTTTTCATTAAAAGTATTAATATTGTGTATTGCAAATTTTACCAGAGAAATTTAGTAAATGCAACATGAATGAGTGACCAATCTTAAAAGATTCCGATAAAATGTTTAGTGCAAAGTATAAAACAAAGTAAAACAAGTGTAGCAAAGAATCTGGCATAATTTTATAGTAGTGAACGTTAACAAAAAAAAATCGTTTTTTCTTGTTACAGTCATTTCAGAATAAATAATCAAATTGTTTACCATCAGGTGAGTAGGGAACATTGGGATTAAGCGGTTGACTAGAACTCTGAAAATGGCCGTCACTCAAATTGCCCAAATTCATATAATGTCCATGTTCACTACTCGGCGATTCTTGCTTAATAACTTTATCATCCTTATCACCTTTTTCCTTATCACTCGACGATTTTCCGTCGTCCTGTTTCGCTTTCCTTTGGATCTTCTTCATTTTCGCCCTTTGATTCTGGAACCACACTTGCACAACTCGAACGCTGAGGCCCGTCTCCTTCGCCAACGCTTCGCGCACCTTCCGACACGGCTTGGGGCTCACTTCGAAGGAGGCTTTGAATTGTCGCCGTTGCGCTGACGTCAGTATCGTTCTCGGACGTTTCGGACCTCTACGACCATCTCTCGGCCTGCTGTAACAAAAGAGACACAACGTTAAATTATTTTACCTCGAAGAATGTTTCTCTTTGTCACTAACCTATTTTCGTCTAGTAGATCGTCATCACCGGAGCTGGCTTGTTGTAAAAGGTACAGTTCTTTTTCGAAATCTCCCCGGCAAAATAGTTGCCCGGCTCTCAATACGAATTGTTCGCCTTTCTGAAGGGGCTGGCCGCAAGCTACGCACGCGAAACACTGAAGATGGAAGACGTGCTGTTGCGCCCTCATCACCATCTCGTGTGGAAGCAGCCTATCCCCGCACCTGGAGCACTTCACTCCGAATATTCTGAAAATTACAAATAATGCTCCTCATCGAACGGATCTAATTCCTACTTTTTATCTAAATGGCGGTGATGCTATAGAACGTTAATATTTGTAATTAAGAGAGTAAGGGTTGGGACATAATAAATGTTCTCCATCGGGAGATCCGGGAAGAGTTTTCTTTTCTGCATAAGCGTTCGAGTTCCATGGAATATCCTCTAGCAGGGAGATTCCGACGTGTGTTTGATTATCACAAAGACTCAGAGATTACTCAGTAGCTCAAACTAGCAGAAAGAAGACTATTCCTGTGAATTATCGCCCTATTGCATTGCTCTCAGTCGTATCCAAAGTTATGGAAGAAGCGATTAACATAGAACTCTTCAAATATCTGGAGAAATTTGAGATAATTCATGACAGACAATATGGATTTCGACAACTTCGGTCTACCGGAGATTTGCTGGCTTATGTCACTCAGCTCTGGACAAACACTATTGAGAAGTTTAGTGAATCCCGTGCAATAGCCTTGGATATATCTAAAGCCTTTGACCGCGTTTGGCACCAGGCATTGTTAAGCAAATTATCTGCCTACGGTCCCCCAACCGAACTGCGCCAATGGCTCATAAGCTTCATGTTACTGTATCAAGACTTTAAAATCACCGAACCCAAGAAAGAAGTAAATATCCTAACAATACCATCGAAACCAGCCGCCTTACCCAGTTTTACTTGTTTCGACGATTCTTCTAACTCTTCTTCTTCTTCCTTCTTAAATCTAGGCGGATCGCCTGTTTCTTTTCATCGTCCCTCTGCCTATTGCACTGCTAAGTTGTCGCTCCATCGTTTTCGGGGGCGTCCTAAACTCCTGCGACCCATTGGTGATTTGTCGCGTGCTGTTCCGACTATTCTTTCGTTGTCCATTTTACTGATATGCTCATTCCACTTCCTCTTTCTGCCGAGAACCCACTCATTGATGTTTTCTACCTTGAACTCTCATTTCGGTAGTCTCTAGACGTTGTTTTAGTTCTCGCTGTCTCTGGTCGAGTTTCTGTCGTGTATGTCATAGTTGGTCATACTATTGCCTTGTAAATTCGTGATTTGGTTTCTATTTTAATGTTTTTAATTCGCCATATTGTGTCATTTAGGCATCCTGCTATTCTTGTTGCCTTCGTTGTCTGTTCTCTCACCTCCGTCTCAACATCACCGTAGCCTGAGATTTCTATGCCCAGATACTTATAACTCATCGGTAGTAAAATCAGAAGACAATTCTGGATGAGCATTGAGTTGCGCGCTTATTTACTAACATCCTGTATATCTTTACTCAACTCACATAATATTATATAATATCAATTTATTTATTTTGTCACTGGCGAAACTAGTAACTGTTAATAATCTTAAAAGTATCGGTTTATTATTTTTATTTCGATTGCACTATATTTTCTTTTAAAAAAATATTCGGTAACCGTTACAAAACATTTAGGAGACGCCACTGGTAACCAATTCGATTTAAATCGGCATTCGAAGTGGCGCTGCTGTTGTGATGAAGCGGGGAACGTTACAAATGTGCTATTCATTACATATTTTATGAATAATTAAGGGAAGATATTGCTCGTATCAAACAATTGTAATGCCTAACTTCCTTGCGTTTCTTTGCGAAGAAGTAGCGCGGAAAATAACTTAATTTTTTGCAATACGACAACGAACAAATACCGAAAGAAACATCATTTGCAATATCCGCGTAGAGGCACATCGGTGACTACAACGCGCACGAAAAAAAAAGAAACTGGGCTTTTTTAAAAAAGAAAAACGGCGTAAGTTTCATTCTTTATTAGAATCGACTACGATGAAGCTTCCATGTATATACGGCGTTCGCTTTACCCGTTTCGCTGGCGATATGAGTTCGGAAAAGCGTTGGAGCGGATCCAATAAAAGCCTTCCGAGGCCTTTAGGGGATCTTTGTGTTGAATCGGGGGATGGGGATGTTGCTTTTCGGCGCGGGTATGTACATTGTGTACATCCGTAGACTTTTTTTGATCGCAGCATTTTTATTAAACAAGAAAATTGCGGGAACTTCCTTTTTCCAATACCTAAATCTGAAAAAAACATTTATGCAGGGTGATTCATTAAGGATGGGGGCAATATCTGAACTGGAGATACTACACACCAAAATATGGCGATTCAGCTCGACATGTCTTATACAAATGTTGCAGGTTTACGAGATCCACAGGGTATTTAAAGTTGGAATTTTAATTTGAAATTTCTTAATAATTTTGTGATTTTAAGCAGCATCTTCTTGAAAATTGGCAAATTTATGTTTTTTGCCATGAAAATTACGAATTTTATGCTGAATTTAGCACTATTCATACAGGGCGTTAGTTACACCCTGTTACTTGGGTAAATTACAACATATCTTTTTCATTTGTGACCATATTGAGAAGTCTAGAGGGTTTAAATCTGGACTTGTAGGTGGCCAAACAAATTCACTGCCATGCCCAATCCACCGGTGAGTAAAATGTTCATTCAGGTTCATTCAGGAGAAAAATGTGGTGGCGCCCCGTCTTGCATAAACCACATGTTCCGCCTTATGGCTAGTGGTACATCTTCTAGTAGTGTGTTTAACTGTTGCTCAAGGAAGTTTAAATAGAGGGGCCCGTTCAGATTAGAAGAAAGTTCAAAAGGGCAAATAAAAAAACCAGATATCACACCACACCAAATATTTACCTTGAATTCATGCTGGAAATGTCGTTCCTTTAGAGCATGTGGATTTTTGGAGTCCCACGAATAATTGTTTTTCCAATTAAAAACACCTCGTCTAGTAAACGTCGCGTTATCGGTGAAAAGGAGGTAATTAAGAAAATCCTGGTTTTCGTTTTGTTTATCTAGCATAAATTGAGCAAACTGTAGGCGAACTGATAAATCTTGAGGTAGCAAATTTTGGACAGGAGCATAGTGATATGGACGGAGATTCTCTTTCTTTAAAATTCTCCAGATAGACGATTGGCTTATTCCTGTTGCCGCACTTAACCGACGAGTACTGAGATATGGATTTTCCGAAATACGAACTAAAACCTCTTCTTCAACATCGACGTTGATATTTTTTGGAGCACCAATTAAGCTTTTAAGACGAAGACACCCTGTTTCGCCTTGGCAGGTATAAATACGTCTGAACGGTTTGTGATTGGGTTGTCTTCGATTTGGGTATGATTCTTAATACCTTCTGGCTGCACCAAGTCTACTATAATTTGACTGAGCAAAAACACAAATCATATCACGCATTTCACTGTTGAAAAATTCATTATGTCGCGGCATTTTCGTATTTTACTACAAATAATACACTCTTACTTAGTGACAGGGATGCTTTAGTGTGGTACACTGATAGATCCAAGATGGATGAAAGGGTTGGAGTGGGCGTTATAGGGCCGAATTTTGGGCTCTCAAATCCCTTGGTAACACCCTAACCATCTTTTAAGCAGAATTACACGCCATAGAGATATGTGCCCAGGAGTGCATCGAAGGAACACCCGAAAGGCAGAAAGCTAAACAGCTTCTCGAGTTGGACAAAAAAAACTTGAAACTGGTGACGGGACTCCTCACTGGACACTGCCCTCTAAGGTACCACCTGAAAAAGATGGGCAAAACAGAAAGTGATAGTTGCCGCTACTGCGAGAACTTCGCTGAAACTGCAGAACATTTGCTTTGAGAATGCCCAGCGCTTTTCTGCAAGAGGCTCAAGTTTCTGTAAGGGGCCTTTCTAAAGCCCTTCGATATCAGAAACTTAGCCCCCAGGAAACTGATAAACTTTACTCGAAGTCTCGGAATCCCGGGCCTCGAATAGATTAAGGGTTATGCACAAAAGATCTGATAGGTCGAAGTGCTTGAGAGGCAGCATGGCCTTCACGACCCACCCTACAATCTACAATCTACTTAGTGACAGTAAAATTTTAAAATATTTCTTTACACGAAAAACTGATAAGTTCTGACACAAGCCTACTTGAAAAAAAGTTAATGTAATAACGGTGGCTTATGAGTCTTTACGCTGAATGTTTAAAATGCATATAACTCAAAAACCTTTTTATTCAAAATTGAACTGCCTTTTAGATTTTTTAGTCATTTTAGCCATAATTCATTAGGCAAAAAAGATATGTTATAATTTACCTAAGTAACACGGTGTAACTAGCGCCCTATTTGAATAGTGCTAAATTCAGCATAAAATTCGTAATTTTCATGCAAAAAAACATAAAGTTGCCAATTTTTAAGACGATGCTGCTTAAAATCACAAAATTATTAAGAAATTTCAAATTAAAATTTCAACTTTAAATGCCCTGTATCCTGCAACATTTGTATAAGACATGCTAAGCTCAATCGCCATATTTTGGTGTGTAGTATTTCCAGTTGAAAGATTGCCCATTCTTAATGAATCACCCCGTATAATCGCATGATTCTCGAAAACTCGTTCTGTGATGGATATTTTTTGAAACGGATCAAATTAAAAATAACAACTACACTTGAATGCCCTACAATCTATTCCAGTCAAATATTTTTATTATTAAAAGGTATTTGTTGCATTGATCGAATTAATGAAGAGTTATAACGAAACTTTCTTAATTGGTCTTGGATTAAATATAAACCGAATGGACCTTTCTCTTTCAAAATTGACTGGAAATTTTATACTCTTTTCAAAAATCGAAAAATCCAATACGGCGGTCATATGAAAAATGAAAGTTGAGGTGGATTGCGGAATAACAAAAGACGATTGAAAAATGTCATACGTCTTGAAAAAGTGTCTCGATAATGTCACATTTTGAGATATTGAGATATTTCCAAAATCAATTAACCGATCGTGAATCTGAAACCGCTTATCGAATGCACTAAGCTTTCTCTGAAACTTTCCCCATTTAACCTTTGCTGTAGGTATAATAAGAGCCAAGATCCCTGTATAGAAGAGCAAATCTGGGACACACTGTATATCAGTATCATTAATATATCTGTATATAGAGTGAGCGACAGAAAACAGTCCACCCCGATATTAGGCAGTATTCATTAGAATTTATGGAAATGCTGAAACACGTCGATTTGTGTGGGACAAATTTTCACGATACAGTTACGAGGGCGGTTTGATAAGTCAGTGACTTTTTAAATAAAACAAATTTTTTTCCACAAATAAACATTTTATTTTTCTACATAATCACCTTTTAGCTCGATACATTTAGTCCAGCGTTTTTCTAATTTTTTTATTCCCTCCAAATAATAGGTTTTTTCAAAGCTCTCAAAATACGCGTTTGTTTCGGTAATGATTTCTTCATTCGACTCAAATCTCTTACCGCACAGCCATTTCTTTAGGTTTGGAAACAGAAAATAGTCGCAGGGGGCTAAATCTGGAGAATATGCTGGATGGGGTAGCAGTTCGTATCCCAATTCGTGGATTTTGGCCATCGTGACTAGACAAGTGTGCACACGTGCATTGTCTTGATGGAACAGCATTTTCTTCTTCTTAGCCAAATGCGGCCGTTTTGCTTCAAATCAACGTCGAATCTGTTCAAAAGCTTTGAATAATATTCGCCGGTGATCGTTTTACCTTTCTAGAGGTAATCGATGTGAATGACACCGCTTATATCCCAAAAAACTGTGGCCATGACCTTGTTGGCTGACAGACTCTGTTTCGCCTTCTTTGGTCCACGTTCACCCCGAGCAACCCACTGTTTCGATTGTTCCTTGGTCTCTGGCGTGTTGTGATGGATCCATTTTTCATCCACAGTAACAAAACGGCGCAAAAATTCGTCCGGATTACGGCTGAACATCGCTAAACACTCTTTTGAAGTGGTCACACGATTGCGCTTATGGTCGAGTGTGAGCAATCGCGGCACCCATCTCGCAGAGAGTTTTTTCATGTCCAAATATTCGTGTAAAATATGATGTACCCGTTTAGTTGAGATACACCTACAGCATGAGCCAACTCACGCACTTTCATTCTCCGATCATCCAATATCATTTAATGGATTTTATCGACGATTTCCGGCGTGATCACTTCTTTTGGGTGACCTGGACGTTCGGCGTCACTAGTGCTGGTACGACCACAACGGAACTCTGTAAACCACTTCTTAACCATTGAAATTGATGGTGCCGAGTCTCCGTAGTATTTATCAAGTCTTTCCTTAGTTTCAGTGATGGATTTTTTACGTAAAAAGTAATGCTTAATCAGCACACGAAATTCACTTTTTTCCATTTTCGTAAAAATTCACGAGGTTGTGTCTGCTTTTAACGGCTATCAAACACACCAACTGCACGACGTAGCTTGCTCAAAATTAGAAAGTTGTCCACTGATAGATTATAGTTGACGGCAGCACTGTTGCATTTGGAGTAACTGCGCGGGAAATTCAAAAAGTCACTGACTTATGAAACTGCCCTCGTATCTGTCATTTGCAAACCTCCTCTCTTCCACTTTCCCAACCCCTTAATTTAAAATTGGGAATGTACCATGTGTGGCACATAATTAGAAAGGCATTTAGATGGAGTATTTAGGCACAAGATCATCCATGATTTTTTTTCGATAAAAACACCGTCTTTGCAAAAAAAGTCTTAAATGATTTAAAATGCAACTCCTCTTAAAAATGAAACACAACGCCTATGTTTATCATTAACATTGTGTATTATTAAGTATTGTTTATTACTGAAATTATTTCCATTATTTCCAAATAAAATTTAAAAATATATCTGATGCATTTTTACAAAAAAAAAAGAATTTCCTCGTATATTTTTACGGTTATATTAATTTTAATGTAGATTTTTTTTCCGCTTCTATCCCAATTTTTTGGTTGATTTTAGGGGGAAAGAAAGTTTTAAAAGGTATTCGTCATGGGCTAAAATTAGATCCCGGTGAAACTATTGTTATTAAAACAATATAAACAATGTCACGTGGACTGCTGACCGAAGTGAAAACTTATTATATTCATTTCCATATGGTTTATTTTTTTATTATATTTTATTCGCGAAAAAATGCCTGCATAGTTTGCCGCAAATCACTCGCGAAAAACTCCCTCAATGAAAGATGGGTTAGCTTCAAAAATGTATATTTACACTTTTTTGCGAACCAAATTTACACCGCCACTTTGACAGATAAAATTCCCGAAAAGAAATACAATAACAATAAATATTCCGTAAACAAGCCGCCATTCTACTTATTTTTCTTCTTCTAGGTGCCATGACCGTTTAACGATCGTTGGCGATCATTCTGGCTATCATGTTTGCAATCATTATTTTGTTTATAGCCGCTCGGAAAAGTTGGTTAGTGGTAAGACCAAACCACTGTCTGAGATTTTTGAGCCAGGAAGTTCTTCGTCTATCGGGGCGTCTCTTACTATTAATCTTACTCTGTATTATAAGATGTAGAATGTCATACTTTTCTGGGTGTCTCATGATATGTCCGAAATATTCAAGTTTTCGTTGATTTACAATATTGACCACTTCTGTATCTTTATGCATTCTTCTAAGCACCTCCTCGTTTGTGATCTTTTCCACCCAACTTACTCTTAGCATTCTCCTGTACAACCACATCTCGAAAGCTTGTAGACGTTTGAGCGTGGCTTCTGTTAGTGTCCAGCTCTCGACTCCGTACAAAAGAACTGGAAAGACATATGCTCTAATCATCCCCATTCGCAGTGCAATCGATAGATCGTGACTGGTAAAAAGTTTTTTCATGCGAATAAATGTTGCCCGGGCACATTCAATACGTATATTGATTTCAACTGATGGATCTCAGTCCTCGTTGAAATATAACTTTATATATATATATATATATATATATATATATATATATATATATATATATATATATAAACTACAAATAATTTATAATGTAAGACGTCAATAATCACCAAACCTGAATTTTCATGCTAAATGGCTGTAATTACATATTTAAATATAACTTTTAATTAAAAATAACTTTACTTTATAACATTCTTCTGTATTGTAAAAAATAAAGGTACTTTACTCTTGAGTAAAATTTCTATTTTTTGACAAACCTCGTATATGCCTTTAAAAAAATTAAAATCTGATGTTGGCATTTTAAGTTTTGAACCATGCAGAACTTTTTATCAAGAATAAATATTTTCATAAAACCGGTAATAAAAAAGTTTTCCATATGGTTCCAACTTAAGTAGGCACACTGTATATTAATTAATATTATTTTGACCACTGCTGACAGCCGCTGTCACCTTTTTCATCGCCTAGATTGCATTGAAAAATTCGCGAGTAATAATTTACTCCAAAATAAGAAAAAAATTACTTACCTATCGTAATCGGCCTTGCAATAAAGTTTTGTGTTTCTGGTGTAGCAGGAATGTGACAAAAGTACTCCGCATATCGAGCAAGAAAGACAATGCTCGTGCCAGCTTGAATCTGCTACCCTCATCAGGTACCTGTCGTGGATTTTGTGCCCGCATCCTTCGCACATTTCATAAGTTTTTTCACATTTTATCATAGAGCTATCTGCAACAACCACAAAAAATCATAAATCAACCGATCCATTAAAACCAAAAAATACTTTTCGTCCATACAGTTACCTTAAAAACAGTTTTTAAAAAAGTATTATAGATTCTTCTTCCATCTTAACCAAAATTATTGGACCTTTTGAAAAACTCCCAATTATCTGTATTCTTTTTCACAACAATAACCTCTTAAAAACTACCACGAACCCCATTTACAGTTTCGCAAACGACAGCACACTTGTCTCAACTTTCACATCCTATCGATCACTTTCGGTGAATGATACAAATAGACTCAGGCAGGAACAGGTTGATTCCATCAATAGAGAACTTGAAGCAATAGTCGAGTGGGGAACCAACAATCTTGTTCAGTTCAACGCCCAAAAAACACAAAGCAAAGTGAATTCCTCAAATCATTTCATTACAATGTCCGGAAATAGCCTTGAATCAAGTCCCAAGATTGTGGGAGTCACGGTGTCTAATAATATGTCTTGGCATGACCCAAGATTGTGGGAGTCACGGTGTCTAATAATATGTCTTGGCATGACCATGTTGCTAATATCGCAAAGTAAGCAAGCCAGAAAATAGGTTTTCCGTGAAAATCTAGAAGTTTTTTACTCCTGATCAACTGTTGACGACGTACAAGGCTCAAATCTGACCTCTACTGGAGTATTGCTCGCACATTTGGGGTTTAGCACCAAGGCATTTTCTTCTTCTTCTAGTTTCCATTCAGAAAAGAGCCATTCGGTTGATAAACAGCTCAACTCTCACAGATAACCTTCACCCACTAGAACATAGAAGAAGATTTGCAGACCATACATTACTCTACAGATATTTCCATGGCAGATGCTCCAGAGACTTATACCACCACTGGCCACATTCGTCCGAATACGTGCCTTTTTGACACTTTCTGGCTATTCATAAAGTTGCCCCATTCATTTGTTTCCGTGCCAACACCCTTAGCTTAATGTCACTGTCATACTTTCCGTCTCTCGTAAACTTTGAACCCAAGTATACAAACTCTTTCTTGGCTTTAAAAGCTTTGTTACATCACATGTTAAAATCTAAAATACTAAATCGCGAAATTTATATGTACACCAAAAACTTAAAAATATTATCAACTCGATCTATATTTATAAGGCTTATGAAGGTATGAGTCGTTGGAAAACTGCTGTTTTAATATAATTACTTCTAAATATAAAATTTAAAAATATTTAACGACACTCAAGTGAGAGGGGGGGGTTTCACAAGTGTGGACAGCTGTGACAAGAACGGGGGGAGTCAAAAAACAAAAAAAAATTGTGTGACGTAATTCATGGATGGCCCCTTATCATCAAATATATTAATTGATATAGCGCACCCCACGCTTTCGATCGTAAAATTATTTTTCATTAATTCTTAATATTTTTTAGTTCGGTTTTCTTATATAGCGTGTTGTCTTAATTTTTTTTAACTATTATTTATTTTTTAATTTTTAGTTCGGGTTTTTTTTAATATCCTGATGATCCTGGCCAGGATCTTCGAAAAAATGTATAAAATTATTGTATTGTCTTCGGTCATTTAGAAGTATAGAAAGTTTCAAGTTGATCCGATGTGTTTAAGTAGGTGGAAATCGTGTCCAAAGATTCCGTTACATAGATAGATACAAGTCATGCTAATTTGGAAAATATGTGTGACGATTGTTGGGGAAATGATGCACAATTCGAATTACTGTTAACTACGTGTATTTATTGAAACGAAAGAAAAACTTGACAAGAGAGGCGATGTGCGTCAGTATTGAAGTTCGTCGAGAGACTGTTGGAGTTCGTTAAGAGACTGTGACGGAGGCCGTTAAAGACTGTGACGAAGGCCGTTGAGAGACTGACTGTCAGAAACTGACTGACTCCGTGTACCTCTGTCCGTCCTTTTTATCTTCATCCCCCAGGTCGTTGGTTTTATGATGGTTTCTAGAGAATGCTTAACTTGACGGAAAGGAATTTTTAGAGTTATACAGATTAACATTGCTACTGCGAGTGTACGTGAGTATCTGAAAAGAAAAGAAGATCAACATTGTTTTGAAGAAAGGCCAGGTCAAGAGTACCAACAACCGACGAGCATGTATGAGAGCACTGATGAAAGTAGAGAAAGCAAAAGATGTGTGTAAGAACCGTAGCGGGAGTGGAAGGAAGTGGTCTTTGCCTACCACTACGGGAAAAGGCGTGACTATATGCATGAATGTGTGTAATAAGAATGTGACTACAACAATATCCAGAGCATAATTTCTTACTTTGCCTCCCACAATGTGCACAATTATAAGTTATTTTAGCACCCTTGGAAATAGATCAAGACGATAAGATCAAAGTTATGAAAAAATGTCTTGTAACTTTGTTAGATCGTAAAAAGGTCAAAGACCGTAAACTTTCATACTTCTCTCGTATAGACAGCGTAATGTTGTCAGCAGGTAACACAAACGAAATCCCAAATTTGTTTTTCGTAATATATGTGAATATAAATTTTTATAATTACAGCTTAATTTTATCCATTTAGATTGTTGTATAGTTTTTAGCTTGAAAAAAATTTATTACTAGTCGTCAAAAGAAATTAGTAGCTAAATTTTAAGAAAAATGTTACTCCTCTCAAAGAATTTTCTTTGTATTCCTAAAATTGTTTTAAATCGGTACTCACCTAATGGGTTGTGCAAGTTGTTGTTGTCACACCATGCTTTTTCACACTTAATTAGTCCATTTTCTGCAACAAAATAATCAACTTATCAAATAATCCAGTCATTACGTCGGAAAAATCGGGTTAGAAATGCAAATGAACCGAGAAAGCCAATTTTGGATATTACGTGGGGGGGCTAGAAAAGCTTGAGTTCAAATTGTCGACCAAAATAACCTTGTGGGTTTTCCGCCATCTTGAAAAAAGGGTTAACAGTTTTTTCATCATAACTCGGTTCCCCGTTAAGATACGAAAATTTTTATGAAATACTTTTTTGTTGCTCTTTGTACGTTCTACAATTAAGATCCTATACATTTTTCACGTATCGATCTTCGTTATCGAGATATCGATCAAAAAAACCATAAATTTGGGGAGAAAAAATTGTTTTTCGCTATTTATTTTTTTCTCGTAAAAGATATCAAAAAATGTCCAATATGAAACTTTTAGAGCGTGTTCAGACCTACAAATTGGTTTTTTTATTTTTTATTTTCGAGAAAATTTACGACCTCTAGCGCGCCGCAAAGTCAGTAAGAATGTGCCCGGTTTTGATTTTGATTTTTTCAAGATGGCGGAAAACCCACAAGGTTATTTTGGTCGACAATTTGAACTTAGCTTTTCTAGCCCCCTCCCACGTAATATCCAAAATTTGGCTTTCTTGGTTCATTTGCATTTCCAAATGTATATAATGACAAAAATACGTTTCTATTCAACGGAGTGAAAGTATTAATTTAACCTGAAAATTAAATTTTTGCTCTTTAAAAACACCAGTAACGGTTCTACAATAAATAACAAGGCAAAACAAACTAGCATGGTAAATACATACCCTGTGAGGAAAAAGTATAGAAATCCCGGAAATTCGGAAAACCGCACGAGGTTAGTCGTAAAACAAAGGTCAAACCCTAGGTAGATTGTAGGGTGGGTCGTGAAGGCCATGCTGCCTTTCAAGCACTTCGACCTATCAGATCTTTTGTGCATAAGCCTTAATCTATTCGAGGCCCGGGATTCCGAGACTTCGTACAAAGTTTATCAGTTTCCTGGGAGCTAAGTTCCTGACATCGGAGGGCTTTAGGAAGGCCCCTTCCAGAAACTTGAGCCTTTTGCAGAAAAGCGCTGGGCATTCGCAAAGCAAATGTTCTGCAGTTTCAGCGAAGTTCTCGCAGTAGCGGCAACTATCACTCTCTGTTTTGCCCATCTTTTTCAGGTGGTAACGTAGAGGGGTGAGGAGTCCCGTTTCAAGTCTTTCTTGTCCAACTCGAGAAGCTGTTTAGCTTTCCATACCCTAGGTAACTTTCAACGAGGACCTCTGATTTGACCTTAAACCTCATTTTAAAAGTTATTTTAAGGTCAACCTCATTTTTTTAAATAAGAACCTCTATTTTTTATGCCTCATTCGAAAACAATTCAAGTCCGAAGATAGCGTGATCCCTTATCCTCCTTGAAACCATGTATTTTGAAAATCATCACCTCTTAAGGCCTGGATAGCTGGAATAATCTGATTTCGCAAAAGTTGTTCATAACTTAAGAAGGAGTTAACCTTTACAAACATGTCAGAGTAAATTTGCGGTGTAAAGCGGGAAGTAAAAATCCCGAGCGAAAGGGGCGGAGACAAATGACGAACAAAAAACGCTTAGCGCTGTTTGCGTCTCACTCCAACTCACTGTTACGTAAATTTCGTAGTAAATTTGGCCTTGCCGGGTCTGCGGCCGTCGCCGTCGGCCGTTAAAATTCTCAGAATAGGCCTCCTTCTGTATTATCAAAAAATGTCCATAAGGATATTAAAAATAAAATGAGTATCCTTTTCATCGTAACGAATATTACGCGTATGATGAATATGGATATGGGTAGGTAGTTAATAAAAAAATAGATACAGAAAAAAAAACGCTGCAAAAATGTTGTTTATGGAAAAACTGAACATTTTCATACATAACAAAATATTTAGATATAATCTTCTTTGATGGGTATAAATGAATGACATTTTTCTAGGTATTTAGTAATATTCAGTATGCTTACTAAACTTGAAAACTCGAAAACTTACAGGTTACATTTGAAAACAAAATATACACATAACAATCTAATTGTACAGAAATAACTTATATCAATCTCTTATTTCCATATTTCTCTCGTATCTACTGTCAACTATTTCAGGCAGCAAATATTTCATAAAAAAATCTATTAATTTTGATTTCATCTTATTTTGCCAAATGTATCATTACCATAAATTTTTTTAATTTTTTTACCTTTATATGTCCATACCGCAAAATAACAAAACTCAAAGCCAGTTACATGCAACTGGCCTTGAACTTGGTAATACCAGTAATGGTTTTCCCAATTTTTTTCCCCATTTTTTCTCCAACATCACCTTATTAGTCTTATTTGAGAATGCAATGAATCCCTTTCGCAACTTCTATTGACATCAACACACGTGCCAAATTTTTTGGAATAGCTTCAGTGCTATTTTTAGTAGTATCCATGTAAAAGTGCTTATTTGCTTATTTTGTGCGAGGGCGCTGGAATCAGTCATGAAAAATGCTCCGTAATTGTGTCTGCGGGGGTTTAGCAAAAATCATTTTTGACCTAGTAATTCTTGATGGATCGCGATAATTTTTTTTTTCAATAAAGACAACTGTATAATTGAGGCATCTCTCGGAGTACTTTTTCGAAATACGATATATCTTGTGAGATAAAAAATGGTGAATATGGCCGAAATTTCGTACTTTTTTTTCTACTTTTTTTTTTAAATTAAAAAAATACTCCGAAAGATGCCTAGATCCAACCTTTCTCAAGCAGGAAGTGAAAAAAAATCTCGATTTTTTTCAGCGAGGTCCGAGTAATACCAAAAATCATATTACTCGGACCTCGCTGAAAAAAATCGAGATTTTTTTTCACTTCCTTGTTTCACAAAGTTTTACTATCAATCCCAAATAAGGTTAAACCCCATAACGATTGACTTCGCCATTTAATTTTACATAACGCTTCGCCTGAAAAAAGAATATTTTTCAAAATAAAAAAAACGTGGTTGATTTTTGCTAGAAAACTAAAACTAGCGATATTTTTAAAGTCATACTTTGACCTCTATTTGACCTTCTGGGGTTACATTAACCTCATACCTAGGCACATATCCGGGTGTAAAACTTTCCGCTCTTTTCGATTTCAGTATAAAAAATAGGGGTTCCCATTTAAAAAAATGAGGTTGACCTTGAAATAACCTTGAAAATGAGGTTCAAGGTCAAATCGGAGGTCACCGTTAGATTCCTCGTTGAAAGTTACCTAGGGTATGACCTTTGTTTTACGACTAACCTCGTGTGGTTTTCTGAATTTTCCGGGGTTTCCATACTTTTTCTCCACCCTGTATATCACGTCGAGTGGTCACCTAGGATACCAGATTTACCGCCTAGCGGAGCGTTCAGAGGAAAATTTTTAATCGCATACCCTTTTAGATAAAACGACATTCGAGTGGTTCTCCAGCACATAAAAAGCGAATGGAAAATGAAGACGTCGGATATCCGGATCGACGAGCTTCAAATCGGGCGTGCACTGACGGCGGTTTGGCTAATGTAATCTTTTACTGCACCGCTAATCATTCGAATTATACGACGACCGAAAATGCTTTCGATGTTTCCAGGACGTTCTGTCGTCGCGGCGTTTCCGCCCGCCTAATCTTATGAGCTTTTAGAGCTAACGGAGACGCTCACCGAGTGCACTAGCTTTTCGAGTCTCTCGCCATGTACGAACACGGTGGAAACTTTGAATTTAACTCTAACTGTGTTCGTTTTTTTGGGAAAATGTTTGAGACAATATCTACAGGAGTAAATGAGGGAATTTTTATTATTATTTAAAAAAATGCTGCACATCTTTTATGTTACTACACCGCAGAATCTGTAGGAATCATTCTCCACCTTGCTCATCCTTTTTAGATCTTCATTGACTATTGATCTACAGTGATACCAACTAGTTTTATTAGGTTATAGGTCGAATTTGAGCCTTGTACGTCGTCAACAGTTGATCAGGAGTAAAAAACTTTCTGGCTTTCCACAGAAAACCCAGCCTCTGGCTTTCTGACTTTGAGATGTTAGCAATATGGTCATGCCAAGACACCGTGACTTCCAAAATCGAGATGAAGGGACATGATTCAAGGGTATTTCCGGACATTGTGATGGAATGATTTAAGGAATTCAATTTCTTGGAAAACGTGGCACTTTGTGTTTTCTGGGCGTTGAACTGAACAAGATTGTTGGTTCCCCACTCGACGATTGCTTCAAGATCTCCATTGATGGAGTCAACCTGTTCCTGCCTGAGTATATTTGTATCATTCACCGAAAGTGATCGATAGGATGTGAAAGTTAAAACAAGTGTGCTGTCATTTGCGAAGCTGTAAATGGGGTACGTGGTAGTTTTCAAGAGGTCGTCCTACGGACTCGTGATTTCATCTAATTCGGTTTGTTTGAATGATTTTGCACCAAAATAAAGATGCTTTAAGTATTTTAAAAATAAAAATGTATCCCATTAAATTTGAAGAACGAGATGTATTTGGACAAATCAAAGGAAGAACAATTTAATTCATGGTATTTCATTAACACGAGGAGAAAAGAAGGAAATTTAATTAGTAAAAATTGAAGCTAATTTTGTATTCATAATAATATTTCTCATTCCAAATAGTATTCAGCGAATATTTTTTGTAGTCTTCGCCATTAGATTTCTTCATATTTGCTCCCCAGTCTTCAAGAATATCTGCAATCTAAAGCCTTTGACCGCGTTTGGCACCAGGCATTGTTAAGTAAATTATCTGCCTACGGTCTCCCAACCAAACTGCGCCAATGGCTCTTGAGCTTCATGCAAGATCGCTCCTTACATGTGGCAGTTGACGGTATTTCTTCTGATGCGATTAAAACTAATGCCGGGGTCCCCCAGGGTTCCGTCTTGTCCCCCACCTTATTTCTTTTACACATAAACGACCTCTTGAAAACCACCACGAACCCCATTTACAGTTTCGCAGACGATAGCACACTTGTCTCAACTTTCACATCCTATCAATCACTTTCGGTGAATGATACAAATAGACTCAGGCAGGAACAGGTTGACTCCATCAATAGAGATCTTAAAGCAATCGTCGAGTGGGGAACCAACAATCTTGTTCAGTTCAACGCCCAAAAAACACAAAGTGCCACGTTTTCCAAGAAAGTGAATTCTCCAAATCAGCCCATCACAATGTCCGGAAATACCCTTGAACCAAGTCCCTCCATCTCGATTTTGGGAGTCACGGTGTCCAATAATATGTCTTGGCATGACCATGTTGCTAAAATCGCAAAGTCGGCAAGCCAGAGGCTAGGTTTTCTGTGGAAAGCCAGAAAGTTTTTTACTCCTGATCAACTCTCACAGATACCCTTCACCCTCTAGAACATAGAAAAAGAGTTGCAGATCAGTCATTGCTCTACAGATATTTCCATGGCAGATGCTCCAGAGAAATAAAAACTCTTGTACCACCATTGGCCACATTCGGCCTAAGAACTCGGCACGCTGATCAGTCTCACCCATTTACTCTCAAGATTGACACTACAAGGACCAATCTTCATCAAGAATCCTTCTTTTACAGGGCTGCTACGGAATGGAATAAGCTTTCAAAATCAATTTTTCCAGAGAACTATGACCTGCAGCTTTTTAAAAATCGTTTTCACAATCATTTCCTTTCTATAATCCCTTCCCCTTCTAATAGTTGAGCGCGGGCCGTTTGAGACCCAAACGATAGGTCTACCCTTTTTGCGACTATTTTCATAAAAAAAAAAAATCTGGAATAGTCGTATTACAGTTTTTAGTGGAGTGAAATTCTGTATTAACTCATCAATATTTTCTTGGTCAACTCGGCTCGCACTCATTATCAAATAAACTTTTGAATGGGTAAAAATATATTTTAACCTTGTATTAGCCAGTTCAATAGAATCCACGCGGTAAACCTTATAGTTTTGACAGTTCAAAGATAAACAATGTTTTATCAAGGACCAGGCAGTTTTATCTGTATAAAACCGAATGATTGGCTGGAATAACCCGCTATTATTAGTTGAATTGCCAAAAACGTCACATTTTGACAGGTGAAAAAAAATAATCTTTACGACTATCTAGCTCGCAGGTGTTCACTTGAAAAGGAGTTGGTCAAATCTTTAGACGTTTAATAATAATTTCTCAATAATTTCTCGGGAGATTTTTATTGTTTGCGTTTTATTTTTTTTTTATGATATGATATGATATTTTTGGAGACCGTTGGAGGTAAATAATGAATCTAACGAATTTTGGGAATTTAAAAATCGAGATTTGCATACCTATTCAAGTTCAACAAGTAATTTTTTTAAATATATATTCCTGCTTAAAAGCTAAAAATGTCAATTCAACTCGAGATAAAATAATTTAAACAATACGCAAATCAACGAAAATTACTTATTCCACAATTTATTTAGCACTTAAACGAGGCGTTGTTATTGAACACGATAAAAAACGAAAACGTATCGTCAGCCGTCGGATAGATGATGCATCTAAAGATGTGTGATTTGGCAAACGGTTTACGATACGTACAAACAAAATCAAGTCCCAACATTAGAAATTATATTTAAAAATTTGCGAAATTTTAACGATTTTAAATATAAAATTATAAAGACTTTCCGATAAATGTGAGAGAGAGGTGGGGTCTTCGCAGTTTGGATTTAGAAGAGGGCTGGGTACAAGGGAAGCGCTAGTTGTAACTCAAGTATTAATTCAGAACTGCTATGATCAAAGAAAAGATATAATGATGTGCTTCATAGATTATGAAAAAGCCTTCGATAGAGTTCAACACCATAAGCTCATTCAGATTTTGAAAGGTCTTGACATCGATCAAAAAGATATTCGGTGTATGGAAAGCCTTTACTGGAATCAAACAGCTAGAATTAAAATTGGCAACGGGAGCACAAAAAATCTATAGAGGTGTTACGCAAGGTTGTGTTCTCTCCCCACTCCTATTTAATTTGTATTCTGAACACATCTTTAGAGAGGCTCTCGAAGAAAGAGATATAGACATCAAGGTGAATATCCGCTATGCAGATGATACAGTCTTAATAGCAGACAATGTAGGTGATTCGCAAGATCTGTTTAGCGTTGTCCAAGAACACAGCCAGAATATGGGTCTTAGAACTAATACTAAGAAAACAAAGTTTCTAGTTATTTCCCGCAAGCTTGAAGAATTCCAGAACGTGCAGCTAACTCATAACAACTTGCCCATAGAAAGGGTGGCAAAATTGTAAGTATCTAGAAACATGGTTGTCAGGAAGAATGGTCATCTGATATCGAGATCAAATGTCGAATAAAACAAGCACGCACAGCATTCCTGATGTTCAAGAAAATCCTTACAAGTACATATTTTGATCTGGACCTTAGAATTAGATCCATGAAATGCTATGTATGGGCAGTACTTCTATACGGTATGGAGGGGTGGACGTTGAAAGTAAGCACCATGAAAAAACTAGAATCCTTCCAGATGTGGATATATAGGAGAATCCTTAAAATTCCTTGGACAGCAAAAAAAAACGAAGAGTTCCTCAGAATGGTAAAAAGAGACCGCGAATTATTGATAACAATCAAACGCAGAAAAACAGCTTATTTGGGACATGTCATACGAAATGAAAAAAACCAATTACTTCAGTTAATAATAGAGGGAAAGATAGAAGGTAAGCGTGGTGTCGGTCGGAAGAAGATGACATGGCTCCGCAATATCAAACAATGGACAGGACCGAATAATGCAGGAGATCTAATAAGTACATACCATAAGAGACAGAGATATGTGGCGTAATGTGATCGCAAACATCCATATTAGTGGATATGCAGCAGAAGAAGAAGAAGAAGTATTATGAAAACGTCTCGTATTGTGGTACTTCGTCAAAATTATTTGAGACAGAGCTTAGGTTATAATGAAAGTGATAGAAATATATTTAGATGAAACGTGGTTCGACACTCACGATGTCGTTCAATAAATAAATAAAAAAATTTCAAAATACATCAGATTTAAAAATAAAATTGATAGTTCACTGGTAGGTTTCTTTTGAAGATTTTATGGGTTTTAATAAGATGTTTTTCATATATTTTTAAACTGACTTTGGAAGAACTGTACATTGATTTTTATTTATATGGATTTTCGTCTTCGTTAAGTGATTCGAAAGTGTTAACAAAACTTTTGGTTGTATCTATCTTTTGGACAATATCTTTAGATCACACATCCTATTATTTTCAATAGATTCATTTTTGTAAACGTAACGATAACATTTTTTTTACAAAAATTTAAAAGTCGGAGGGTTTATTACTTTTTCTTGCTGTTCTACTCTACATATCAAGACACAGTTTACTATTACCCAAATTAAATTGTTTGTTTAAAACGTAATTACTTAGAACCAGTGTAAATGTTAATTATTTTACGAAAAAAAATTATTTGTTATTGTTAAACGGTGCAGTTATATTTTCTGGGAATTTATCTTATTTTTATTGCTATCGTTCAGGTAGCGTGATGAAAACCCCAAGCGAACCAAGTTTATTTAGTACATTATTACATTAATATTAATAGGTTGGTACCTATTACATATTTAACACAATTTTTATTTAAATTTAAAACGGTTTCTACAATTAAAAATTAGCTTACAATGATACCTAATATCTAAGTGTCCTGCATTAGTTCTGTTGTCCAACAAATTTCGTTGTTTTTTTTTTAAATAAAAAGTCATTTTCGACAAAATTTCGAGCATTGCTAGTTGGATAAAAGGTAGTTGGCGTAGTTTTGTAATATTTCCGTTTGGTTTTTGTAAAAAATGAATGCTATAAATAAATAATCGCTATTTATATGATTCCTAAAATATCTTCGATCAAAGATAATTTTATCGGTATTATTTTAATTGAAAGTACCTGGTCTTCCATTACACTCCGATCCCACTAAACCATTCCTGTCGGGCAACATGGCGGGATTCAAGTTCAAATTAGGATAAAATTCCAACATTTTCAAACTGACTAAAAACAAAAAACTGTCACGCAAAATTCCGTCACGTATCCAGCAACGCACAAGCACAAAACGCGCATACCACGAGCTTTTTCTACTGGGTTAAGCTCGCTACTGTCTACGTTTCTGACAGATCACCGGTCAGTCATCGGGTCCCGCCCTCTGGAGTTTGGAGCTGCTTAGTAGGCTCCGCCTACGAGCGACGCGGCTGCGTCGGGCGTGGCTATGGCCGATATCCCCTCCGCGCTCGATGCACAGAACGATTGTTTAAGATTATTAAGTTAGTTAGCAAGAATGCGTGTATATGGTGTCGTTCTAGTTACTGGCGGATGTCATTTAGTTTTGATTATTAAGGACGTGTCGCCCTCTGTGGGCGAACGAAAGAAACGTTGATCTTTATTATCATAAATGTCACCATTTTTGTAAATTCGCGCACTCGAAAATTATATACCGGTAATTTTATACTATCGCGGTCCCCTCGTTTTTTGGGTCTAGAGCTATTTCGATGAATTTCTTTTAAAATCTTCCGTTTTTACGGCGGATTTACGGAAAAAAATATAAAAAATATTTCATAGGGTTTTATGACTTTAAATGTTATCATAATCGCACATCTTTGAATATAATCGTTCATAAATTTTTTGCAAAGCATCAAACGAAGTTCATATATTTTTTTGTTAATCTACACAAAAAAAAACGAACATTTTAAAATAAAAAATCATATAAAAATGTTTTTTTGTTAACTCTTTATCTCACTTAAAGATTTCAGACGGTTTTGTGACTGTAACATACGTACATACTAAATAATCACGCCTTTTTCCCGTAGGGGTAGGCAGAGACCACTTCCTTCCTCTTGCTACGGTTTTTACACACTTTTTTTGCTTCCTCTACTTTCATCAGTGCTCTCATACATGCTCGTCGGTTGTTGGTACTCTTGACCTGGCCTTTCTTTAAAACAATGTTGATTCGATCGATATATGTTCGCCAAGTCGACCTCTGCCGACTTCCGTCCATTCACGCTCGCCTTATAAATTTGTTTCGTCAAAATAAAAATGTTTTTTTGTTAACTCTTTATCTTACTTAAAGATTTCATATGGTTTTATGACTTTAAATGTTATCATAATCGCACTTCTTTAAATATATTCGTTCATAAATTACTTGCAAAGCATCAAATGAAGTTTATATTTTTTTTAATCTACACAAAAAAACGAACATTTTGAAAAAAAATTCATAGAAAAAATGTTTATTTATTAATTTTTTACAAATAAAATTTCATACTTATTTCCTTGATCTACACAAAAAAATGAATATTTACAAAAAAAAAATTATACACAACTAATGATTCTTTAATGTTAAATAACTTAAAATTATGTTAATGATTTCAAAATTTAATAACGTGATATATTGGTATTAAAAAAAATAGGTAATATTTCAGATAAAAAAAAGGAAATTAACTATGTATCATATTGAAAAATAAATCGATCACTTATATTATCGTCGAAAAAATCTTGTAAGAGAACAAAATTAGATGTTTTGGACACGTAGAAACGGGGGATGAAGGAAGATTGACGAAACAAATTTATAAGGCGAGTGTGAATGGACGAAAGTTGGTAGAGGGCGACCTCGGCGAACAACGATCTCGTTTAGATCAACATTGTTTTGAAAAAAGGCCAGCTGTCAAGAGTACCAACAACCGACGAGCATGTATGAAAGCACTGATGAAATAAAGGAAGCAAAAGATGTGTGTAAGAACCTCTGCCTACCCCTACGGGAAAAAGGCGTGACTATATGTATGTATGTATGTAATGCTGACCAGGAAAACTAAGCTAAACATATACAAAACAATTATAAGGTCTGTCGTAATATATGGATGTGAGACTTGGACACTAGTGGTTGCAAGCAAAGAACGACCGAAGGTCTTTGAAAGGAAAGTGCTAAGAAAAATATTTGGCCCAACTAGAGACGAAAATACAGGGCAATATAGAATAAAAACCAACCAAGAACTCAAAGAACTCCTTGACAGTGATTGCTATAACGTAATCTAAACATAAACTCTGTAACAAATCCTAACATAGTCTCCTCCTTGCATCCGAATCTTGGAATACTGGCTCGCGCTATTCTCCAAATTCCCTCAACGTGTTTTTAATTTTCTTAAGTTAATAAAATTATTACTGTGTAGATATTGTATACTTGCTTGCTTAATAAGTAATTTTAGGAATATTTTTGTTTATATTACTTTCATGATTACTCGATAAAAAAAGGTACGGACAATAATATGTAAGAAAAGGTCGATTTTTAGAGGAATTGTTATTATTTTAAACTGTAAAAACATGGAAAAATCAACATTTTTGTATTAATTTTTTTTTAATTTGTTCGTTTTTTGTGTAAGTAGATTAAGAAAAAAAAATATAAAAACTTCAGTCGATTAAGGCGAGTTTATACAGCAAATAAAATAAAATAAGGAACAAAATAAATCGAAATAAGAAAGATAAACATGCCCAAAACTATGAAAGCGTTTATACAAGAAATAAGATAAAATCTAATATATAAAATTCTCGTGTCACAATGTTAGTTACCATACTCCTCCGAAACGGCTTGACCGATTTTGATGAAATTTTTTGTGCTTATCCGGTATCTATGAGAATCGGCCAACATCTATTTTTCATCCCCCTAAATGTTAGGGGTAGTCCACCCCTAAATTTTATTTTTTATTTTTTAGACAAAATTTTTAATTTCTATTTTTTTATGATACAACATACAAAAATACATACAATCCTCAATTTTCACCCTTCTACGATCAACCCTTATTTTTTAATAGTTATTTTAGTAATTTAATCATTTTTCCTCTCCGGTCGAAAACTGATCAATCGTCATTTAATTAGTTATCCCCGCCAGATGTCTACAGGTGTCACTTTTGACCAGGTAAACAGCACGGAGTAGGGATGAGAACGAAGCCGGTCTCCTTTCTTTCTCACTCCCTACACAGTTGTCGGCCATCATTATTGTTTATGCATCAAGTGTAGTAGTAGCGTTGACAATTATTATTTTGCTATCTCAGTGTAACTCTCATATTAACTTTTAATCATTCCTATTTTATCAATAATAATTAAATTATCAATTTTGAGTGTATTTTGCACGATTAGTTAATCTAGTGATTTTATAACCTCAAAAGTACTCAACACGTGACACGAGCTTCCAATAACAACGGATTTTGTGTTGTAAGTATACTTTTTTTTATTTATATCGAAAATGTTGTTGATCTTATAAAAATGTAATTTTAATTTAATTTTATTAAAAAAATGTAATTGAACAATTAAGATTTTCATAGTTTCCAAAAAATCAATCATTATGAATCTTTATTTTGAAATGTCAATGGAAATATTGGTTGTATGAAAAAATTATAAGAGACAATGTTTTCATAAAATTTAATTTTTTACTTTTGTTTGAAAATTTTTTCCATAAAACATATTTTTGTTATAATTTCATAAATTAAAACTAATCATTTCAAAACTTCTATTTATGTGTGTTTTGTACGGTGAGCAATGCCAAGAAAACGCAAAGGGGCTGATTTGAGCCGCAGTACAAGTAAAGCTCGAAACTTGCGAAATAGCAGATCCGAAAGAACAGAAGAACAAATCCAGCAACAAAATACTGATGCACGTGTCAGAATGGCGCAATTGCATCAAGAAGAGCCAGAAGATACACGAGCTGAACGCAATGAAGTCAGAAGATTAGAACAACGACAATCACATTCTTACATCCATACAATATACACATTCTAACATACATACATACTTACAATAAGTAAGCTATTTTTTGTCTACACTAGAAATTACTAGGAAATTATTTATATGGCAAAATAACGTTTGCCGGGTCAGCTAGTAATTAAATAAGAATAACCTAAACCCAACCACCTTCAACACACCATTCTTGAATCTCGGCAACTAGCGCATCTTTACTGAATGTGCAACTTACGCAGCCCCACGTCACCACCACAAGTTGGAAGGAAATATTAAGAAGATTTTGAGCTCACGTGATCAGTTTTGCAAACTACTTAAAGAGATAGACATTTATAATAAGATCTACCTTTCTTTTTCTCAATGTAATATATAGTTATTTTATACATTGTATTACGTGTCAATGACCTTTGTAGTTGAGACACTTTTCTAAATAAAAAAATAATAATAAGAACAAAAGATGGCCGAATTTTATCTCTCTGTCTTATTTTATTTTATTTATTATTTATTTTATTATGTCCCGAGTTTACAATCAACCTAACCTAGCCTAATAATATTATTTGCGAAGGTATTTTTGATTTTACTTCTATGGCCCCTATATTTATTTTTTAAAAGCTTCCATTTGTGTACAGAAGCTTCAGCTACAGAAAAAGTTATTTAAAAAACGTTAAACTCTCTGATTTTCTGGCACTTACGTGCTTCCTTCGTTATATGAGCAATTGTGAACCAAGCATTTTTTATCAGTCGACTGTTCTTGTATTTTCCATCAGTTTTTACATATAACTGAGGAAAGGTCGATACCTGCTCTATCAACATGCCATCATCCATTATAATAATGTTTATAAAAAAATGTACAAAGAACTGTACGATATTGCAAATTTTTTTTTCGTTAGTTTTTAACCAATTTGTATAATAAATCAAATTCAAATAGTGGCATACGTAGATGTATGCGGTATATAAAAAAAAGTTTGGTTGTAGGTACACTTGACATACCCCAACCAGTTTCATTTAAATCGTAAATTCTACAATATAGATGTAAAAAACTTTTCGCAATATGAAATCGTACCAATTTACTTGCATTTTCAACAGTGGCGTTACACAACATACCCCCACTCAGAAAAATTATTCTTTAATTAATTTTAAAAGCATAGTCCAAATTAAATATATAAATTATAAATATGAGCGAGCTGGGGACTGGAATAACACTAATAACTAGGCTTCGGATAAATATGTATTAAAAAATACAAAATATGCATCTAAAAGTTTAAAAGTATGCATTAAAGATCAGTCAGCAACTCAATATGGATATATCCATAGGTAAAACGAAAACCATGATCATCGCTAGGGAGCCAATGATATGCAAGCTGCTAATAAATAATAATCCCATGGAGCAGGTCATGCAATTTAGATACCTGGGCATAGATATGTCCAGCACTCACGACCCGCTAAACGACCTGAGAAACCAAATTAACTAATCAGCCGTAATATCAGGATGTCTAAGTGAAACTGTATCCTTATATGCGAAAGAAGAGTAAAATCAAAATATATAAGACATGCATCAGGCCAATAATGACATATGGTATAGAAGCGAGAGAGGATACCAACAAGACCAAAAGGATGCTACGAGTCGCCGAAATGTCAGTACTGAGAACAATAGCCGGGAAAACAAGAAGAGATCACGTAAGAAACACTGACATTAGAGCACAATGCGACGTACAAGATGTGGTGAGATGGGGAAGGCAGAGGAGAAGAGAATGGTATAACCACGTGAAGAGATTGACCGACGATAGACTACCACGCATTGTACTAGAGGGAAAACCAGCAGAGACTCGTCCACCCGAAATACCACCAAAGAGATGGAGAGACAGCTGGCAGTCCACATCTCAGGAAATATTACAGAGGCAAGTCCGGAATCAACAGCTCATCTAGATCTCTAACAAGTAGAAGAAGAAGAAGAAGAAGATTAAAAATCGTTTATTAGATTTAAATAAAACATTTTTTAAAGGTTATATTTTCTTCTTCAAGTGCCTTGTTGTCTTTGAACGTTGACAATCATCAGAGCTATCTGTACTTTGTCGACTGCTTTTCTAAAAAAAATATGTCGTGGTTTCTAAAATATCTAAAATATTTTTAAAAATTTGATATCCGGTATTTTTATCAAAATCTGACGACGTTATTTTTGCAAAACTACTATTTTTTTATTTACTTAACCTATTAAAAACATTTTCAACAAATTGTGTGCTGTTTTCCAAAGAAAGTCCCCCGGTTTCCAATTTCAAAATAGCCTCGGAAATACAAGTAAAATTTAATTCAATAAAAATCAAATCTTTGCGCAATTCTCTTTGCGTTAAAGCATTTTGAGCATCCTTTATGCTTTCCGCTTCTTCAGAATCGAAATCGTTAACAATGCGGGCAATAAGCTCAAAAATTTTAGCGTAATAGCTTGCAGCTTCAATCCAGGTGCCTCATCTTGTAACAATCGGGGTCGGCGGAAGTGGATTCTCACACCACCAGCAATTTCTTTAAACTTGGCAACGCGAGAAGGTGCTTTTAAAAACACTTTCACTTCATTTTACATTTTACCTATTTCGATCAAGGTCATCGCCATTTCTGGTTTGGTGTAGCTACATAGTTGCCACGGTTCATGTTTGAATTCATTAATCACCACAGCCACACGCTCGTGTTTTCGTTAACTCTCGTGAGAAATCAATTGTATTATATTTATAGTGTATGGACAAAAGGACAAGGGTATGTGTCCTGCGCCCTTTATGTTTATTATGTTTGGGTCACTCCTCTGTAAATTCGAGGTTTTCCTGAACGGCTGTCTTTTTAATCTTTTCCCCAATGGTGCAATCATACACCAGGAAGTAAACATTAATTTTTAAAAAACAGTTAGCAGTACGTGCTGGTTTTGTTAATTACTGCAAGTTTCTGTTGCTGAGCAGTTGGGGGTTATTTCCAAAGTATCTTCGTATATCCGAATTCAAAGTCAAAATTAGGTAATTACGTCATGATTATAAGTATTTGGGGTTATGTACACAAAAATGGGTTTTTTGGATTACTTTTAAGGTTATGTATTGCATTAAACTTTCTTGGTCTTTTCTTATAGTTGCATTACTTAATACTATGCTTATCAGTGACTCCGAAAACCCCCAAGTGCAATTTTTTAGGTACCAATTAGCAAGGAATATTTCAATTTTATGTCTTTATATTTATACCTACTCACCCACCCCAAAAACCGCAGGAACAAATTTTTAAATGAAATTAGCCAGTAAAATATGATCGATGATAAAGAAATTAAATGATAAGACACACAGATTTGATATTTCTCAAACGGTTATACCAATATGACCGTTCCATTCCAAAGCAGTTCTGCGCCCCCCCTTTACGCCATCCCTGATTCCAATATCAATTTACGTTTGAACATGTCTAATAAACCAACAGTCGAGAGTTTCAACGTTTTCAAAAAAAAAAAAAGATATCATCACAGTACATTGCAATACGCGTAGGTAGTTAGAAATTTAATTTTGAACTTATGAAAGGAACCCCGAAAATAAAATAAAAATTTCAAATACGTGCAACGGACTAACACAAAAACATTTGATTAGTACACGGTGGACGTTATTGCAATTTGATGCTTCGCAGCTCGAAAAAGGTTTATTAAGCTCGAATCGAGAATGTCATTCGGAACGAATCAATCGCCACGGAGATTTTGTCTGGACAATTGTCGACATATCGACGCCCGGCGTCTTTGTCGTTCCACCGACGATATTCAGCTTTTGAATGTTACTTTATCTTTTTTTTTTCATTCTCCACCTTGCTCATAGCTTTTAGATTTTCATTGACGGGTATTGATCTATAGTGATTCCAACTAGCTATTTTAGGTCTTTTTTTTTTTACTAAAAATATTTGCAAAAAGGGCACACCTATCGTGTTGGCCGCGGAGGGCCCGCACAGCGACTATTAGAAGGGGGAGCGGGATTATAGAAAAGAGATGATTGTGGACCCGCTTTTTGAAAAGTTGCAGGTCATAGTTCTCTGGAAAAACTGATTTTGGAAGCTTGTTTCATTCCGTAGCAGCACTGTAAAAGAGGGATTCTTGATGGATATTGGTCCTTGTAGTGTCAATCTTGAGAGTAAATGGGTGAGACTGATCAGCGTGTCGAGTTCTTCGGTCTAATGTGACTAGTGGTGGTAAAAGAGTTTTTTTTCCTCTGGAGCATCTGCCATGAAAATATCTGCAGAGTATTGTCTGATCTGCAACGCTTCTTTTATGTTTTAGTGGGTGAAGGGTATCTGTGAGAGTTGAGCCATTTATCAACCGAATGGCCCTTTTCTGAATGGAATCTAGAAGATGAAGAGAATGCCTTGGTGCTGAACCCCAAATGTGCTAGCAATACTTTAGTAGAGGTCGGATTTGAGCCTTGTACGTCGTCAACGGTTGATCAAGAGTAAAAAACTTTCTAGCTTTCCACAGCCCCTGGCTTGCTGACTTTGCGATGTTAGCAACATGGTCATGCCAAGACATATTATTAGACACCGTGGCTCCCAAAATCGAGATGGAGGGACTTATTTCAAGGGTATTTCCGGACATTGTGATGGAATGGTTTGAGGAATTCACTTTCTTGAAAAACGTGGCGCTTTGTTTTTTCTGGGCGTTGAACTGAACAAGATTGTTGGTTCCCCACTCGACGATTGCTTTAAGACCTCTATTATTAATCGGGCGTAGAAAATTTCTATTTTCGATTAAAATGGGCAACCTGTTTTATCTTAAATAAAAAATTTGGTTTTTAATAATACAATTAGAGAATCATTACAAAGTTTCCGACCTTAACGTGAAGATGGCAGCACTCGTCAATAAAAGCTGCGAAAGCCATTTTGAACGAACAGTTGTTGTTTGACAATCCTTTCAGTGAGTTAATGTGAAAATGGAAAAAATCGAGTATCGAGCTGTCATTAAATACTTATATTTTTTTGGAAGGCAATACGCCTACGAAAATTAAACAAGGAGACCATGTAGAAAAATAAATATAAATTTTAAGAAAAAATGTCTTGTATTTTTGTTATATCACCATCCCATCATGGTATTAGGTAAAATATAATCGATGCACAAAATCCTTGAAATTTGTATAGTTCTTCCGATGTCAGTTTACAATTTTTTAAAAAAAAATCTCGTTAAGAGCCATAAAAATTTCAAAAGAAACCGACCAGTTGCGTATCAATTTTATTTTAAAATCGGATATATTTTTAAAAATTATTTGTGTCTATTACTTTCTCTATAACCTAACATCTGTCTTAAATAATTTTGACCAAGCTCCACAATACGAGGCGATTCAATATTACACATTCGACTATCTAACTCCTTATACTTAAAACCACATTATATTAAAATTTGTCGAAGTGTTTCTAATGATTTATATTTAAAATCGTTAAAATCTTGCAATTTTTTAAATATAATTTCTAATGTTGGGACTTGATTTTCTTTGTACCTACGTATTGTAAACCGTTTGTCGAATCACATCTTTGGATGCATCATCTATCCGACGGCTGACGATACGTTTTCGTTTTTTATCGTGTTTAATCACAACGCCTCGTTTAGTTACTAAATATATTGTGGAATAAGTAATTTTTGACTATTAATTGCAGAAGAAACAGACCAATAACCAATACCCAATAACTTTTTTTTTTAAATGTAATGTTTACAAAATAAAATATTACGTCCCTGAATTATCGTCTTTCGTCACGGTTGACGCATCATGGCGTTTCTTTTTTTTGTTCTACTTTAGTCCTTTGGTCCCTGCGTCGGAGGAGATAATCTTTTTGTTGTCGGCACGTGACACCGCGTGCCACCTGCGGGTGCATGATCATCTCGTGCTGATTTGTATTATATCGAATATCATAGGTGTTTTTGCTGGGGGTTAGTAGCGTAACTACGACAGGAAAAGTTGTGCCCAGTGAGATTTGTCCCACCTCCCCCTCATTTCTTTATTAAAATGCAAAATTCTCCAGAGTACAAAACGAATTTATTTCAAATGGCGCTTTTACATGTTTTTCGTTGTCTACAATTTTATCTTTCGTGCTTTGGCATTTGCAAATGCATTCACCAAATTTTATACATCGATCTTTTTTGCTTCATTATTTTTAATTAAAATTATTGACAATAAACTTAATTATTGCCGAGTCATCGCATTGCGAAGATAATTTTTGATTACTTTCAATTACATAACAAAAAATCAGGAGAAACTACTCGGAAATCGTGCGCTATATTTCTTAAACCAGCAGTACGTTCTTTTAAATGCATGGACAAAATGTAAGGAGTTTGGAAAAATACGTTGATTTTGAAAAGGTCTTCGTTGCTTTCCAGTTTTCTGCTAAATCCACAGCAGTAGATTTTAATCTTTCGTAGTCTTCGCGAAGACTGTTCATCATTACACAATTAGGCAACGAGTGCGATTAATGATGGATTTTTATGGATACAGGGTGTTTCAAAAAAAGGTGACCCCGTCTCTAGGATAGGTAGAAAACTGAAAAATTAATGGGGTTTGATTGGTAAAAAAATTTCGTAACGCCATCCGTATTCAAGATTAAGGGCGTTGAAGAAAAAAAATAATACACATTTATTACGATTTTGCAGAAAGTACTGGTAACATCGGTTATTACTTCAAAATTTTCAAATCAAAATATTCCGAAAACGGTACACAGTATCGAGTTTTACCAAGTATACCTTGTTGGTGTAAAATTGAATCATGTTTAAGTTGACTTAAAATTTTGATTAATAAATCTAACCTTAAAAAAATTATGTTCAATACTACTTGGTACGAACCGTGTAACTAGCGCCCTCTATGAGAGTCAGATATAAAAACAAATTCATGGGATGTATCAGCTTCTTAAACATATTCGTATAAAATTTCATTACAATGTTTCCAGTATTTTCGGCAAAATCGTACTAAACATTTTTTTTCTTCGACGCCCTTTAACTTGAATACGGATGGCGTTACGAAAATTTTTAACTGAACAAACCCCAATTATTTTTCAGTTTTCTACCTATCCTATAGACGGGGTCGCCTTTTTTGAAACACCCTGTATATACGCCGCCTATTTTACATTATTTATTATAATTTTTGCTGCTCCGATTAGGAATTTATTAATTTTTGAAAATGTAGTACTAAGACAGCGGTCGGGGGACTTTTTTAATCATTACCCCAAAATATTTTTGCGTAAGTTGATAATATACAGTTGAGGAAATAAAATTTATCATATGAATTACAAAATAACAAAAAATTATCATTTACTTATATTTTCTGTGGAGGCGAATTTTTTTTTCCTCAACTGTATATAACAAATTAAAACCCATCGGGGTACAATTGAGGGTTGACAATTTGGGGTACTGTAGGTTAGGTTAGGTTTCATGTGAGTAGGGCGTGGTCGCCCCTCCACCGCGACCCTTAGTAGGTCTATCGTGGCTCACCCCTAGAGGCTACAGTTCACCGCACAATCCAGCCCTTCTTACGAAGTTCATGGTTGTATAGGGTGAGATTTTTTTAAAATCGGTAGGTTCTAGGTTAGTGTAACCAAATATGTTGAACCTTATTCTTCCCAGGCCGGGGCATGAACATAGTATATGTTCGGCAGTTTCGTCTTCCACGCAGCAGAACCGACAGTCCGTTTGTTGGTTCAGATCTATCTTTCTGAGGTGGTATCTTAGACGACAGTGTCCCGTAAGCACATTGACACATTCTGGCTGCTCATAAAGTTACAGCACCCCATTCATTTGTTTTCCCTGCTCACACCATTCGCTCAATATGGGGCGTAAGTCGCCCCTCCACTGCGACCTTTAGTAGATCTATTGTGGCTCACCCCTAGAGGTTACAGTTCACCGCACAATCCAGCCTTTCTCACGAAGTTCTTGGTTGTATGGGGTGGAATTTACTTGAAATCGGTTGGTTCTTGGTTGGTAAAACCAAATACGTTAAACCTTATTCTTCCCAGGCCGGGGCATGAACATAGTATATGTTCAGCAGTTTCGTCTTCCACGCAGCAAAACCGACAGTCCGTTTGTTGGTTCAGACATAACCTTCCGAGGTGGTATCTTAGACGACAGTGTCCTGTAAGTAGTCCCGTTAGAATACGCAGGTCATTTCTGCTCCATTCTAGGATCTGCTTAGTTGTGTTTCTCGAGGGTTGTAACGGTAAAAACGCCTTCGAGTGGGTTAGCCCTGGTATGTCGGACCAGTACGTGAGTATTTTCCTCTCCTCCAAGTCCGAAATAATTGTTTTGGCGGCACTTGTGGTGACTCCAAAAACCGGTTCTGGTCCAGTGAACGCAGATTCGGCCCCCTGTATTGCAAGGATGTCGGCTTTTTCGTTTCCTTCCACCCCCTGGTGCCCAGGTACCTGGGCTACTGTAACAAATTATAATAATAATAATGGTGGTACAAACAAAAATTAGAATTGAAAAAATTAGAAAAAAAATGCATGTCCCTTGATAAAAATTATAAAATTTTGATGACATCATGCATGACGGCTTCCAGTGTAGGTTCTAAATATTTGACCATAAGTGCCTGGCGATGGATCATACAGTGAGCAACTTCAATATTTGGGTTATTTTTTGTTACGAAAGCCGAAAAACCATTAATATGACCCAGCATAGCTGGAGCTCCATCCAAACATACAGAAATACAGTTTTCCCATTTTAAACTTTGCGCATTGAAGTATTCATTTACTTTATTGTATATATCAATTCCACGAGATCTCAACTCGAGAGGAGAACAAAACAGCAATTCCTCTTCAAAATTATCTGCACCTTTGTAACGAACATATACCATTATCTGTGAATTACTAAGATATCACCCTGTACACTGTATTACGAGTACACCAAAGATGACAATGTAGTCGTTGACCTGGTCTAACTGTGTCGTGACTATGTATACTAATTGTCTGTCTTTTTCGGACCAGTGCCTCGCGGCGGCGCAGTGTGTGTTTTGCTGTTTTCGGGTCCTTGCCAGGCGGTCTGCTGGTCGAGTGTCCATTGTACAATGAAACAAAAACACATAGGCAAGATGCAATGGGCCAACGGGCCTAAGTGTCACCGGAGGCAATAGCCAGACGGACCTAAATAGGGGTGGAGTTTTTAGTGAGTAGTCCTGACACAGTCGGTGGAGTCTCACAATAGACCTTGAGCTTTCGGACTCATTACCTCTCCATAAAGGATTTTCTTCACCTCTGAAAAAAAAAATGTATACAGCTCTCAAAATACGCGTTTGTTTCGGTAATGACTTCTTCATTCGACTCAAATCCCTTACCGCCCAGCCATTTCTTTAGGTTTGGAAACAGAAAATAGTCGCAGGGGGCTAATTCTGGAGAATATGCTAGATGGGGTAGCAGTTCGTATCCCAATTCGTGGATTTTGGCCATCGCGACTAGATAAGTGTGCACACGTGCATTGTCTTGATGGAACAGAACTTTCTTCTTCGCCAAATGCGGCCGTTTTTGCTTCAAATCAACGTCGAATCTGTTCAAAAGCTTTGAATAATATTCGCCGGTGATCGTTTTACCTTTCTTGAGGTAATCGATGTGAATGACACCGCGTACATCCCAAAAAACTGTGGCCATGACCTTGTTGGCTGACAGACTCTGTTTCGCCTTCTTTGGTCCACGTTCACCCCGAGCAACCCACTGTTTCGATTGTTCCTTGGTCTCTGGCGTGTTGTGATGGATCCATGTTTTATCCACAGTAACAAAACGGCGCAAAAATTCGTCCGGATTACGGCTGAACATCGCTAAACACTCTTTTGAAGTGGTCACACGATTGCGCTTATGGTCGAGTGTGAGCAATCGCGGCACCCATCTCGCAGAGAGTTTTTTCATGTCCAAATATTCGTGTAAAATATGATGTACCCGTTCAGTTGAGATACACCTACAGCATGAGCCAACTCACGCACTTTCATTCTCCGATCATCCAATATCATTTCATGGATTTTATCGACGATTTCCGTCGTGATCACTTCTTTTGGGCGACCTGGACGTTCGGCGTCACTAGTGCTGGTACGACCACAACGGAACTCTGTTCTTAACCATTGAAATTGATGGTGCCCAGTCCCCGTAGTAAGTCTTTCCTTAGTTTCAGTGATGGATTTTTTACGTAAAAAGTAATGCTTAATCAGCACACGAAATTCACTTTTTTCCATTTTCGTAAAAATTCACAAGGTTGTCTGCTTTGAACGGCTATCAAACACCAACTGCACGACGTAGCTTGCTCGAAATTAGAAAGTTGCCCACTGATAGATTATAGTTGACGGCAGCACTGTTGCATTTGGAGTAACTGCGCGGGAAATTCAAAAAGTCACTGACTTATCAAACTGCCCTCGTAATATATCTATTGTAATGTGATAAGCAGTAAATCGTTAAATATACATCTTGAAGTTTATAATGATAGCCTACTATAAAAACCCGTAGAAAGAAACATTACAAAAAGTCTCACTTTATAACATTATAAATTCAGTCGATACATTTAGCGCGTTATCCAGTTTGAACACCGTGCAATCCTGCATTATCTCTGCATTCCGCACGCAGCACAAATAATGCGACTCCCCTAGGAACCCCACGGCCACACTTTTAGGGATCACCTAGTGCGATTTTTCGCTTTTCAATCGCTTGTTTGTCAACGAGGGCCTATCCCTGACGGACGTCCGAAATGTGCTCCCTTTCGGCGTGCGAGGGTGAATGCTGCAACCTATAGCTTGGGCTGTTTCCTGTAAAATTATTCCCTATGCCGAATAAGAGGAATCGAAAAAAAACGTACAATTTGGACGTATAAGGTTTTGACAATCAGTATTAAAGGATTATCAAAATATGATGGAAGATTTCAATTAAATGTCCAGCAAAGAATCTTTCTTTGAAGGATAGGTAGGTCCCTTTTTTTCGCAATAACTTTGTTAAACTATAGTCTGTGAAGCTGTTTTTTATAGCAGTACTAATAAGAGCCGAAAAAAGCTCTGCTAAAATTGGAGTTTTGTCCTCAAATTTTTTCTGCAGAGCTGTTTTTCATGTCTGCTTAATCAGAGTCGAAAGGAAAATTTGAGAATAATTTCTTTATTTGTTCTGCCAAGCTGTTTTCCTATGGTTGTACTTTTTTTTTACTGAAAATACTCGCAAAAAGAGTAGACCTATCGTGTGGGCCGCGGACGGCCCGCACTGCGACTATAGAAGGGGAAGGGATTATAGAAAGGAGATGATTGTGGACCCGCGTTTTGAAAAGTTGCAGGTCATAGTCCTTTGGAACAACTGATTTTGGAAGCTTGTTTCATTCCGTAGCAGCCCTGTAAAAGAAGGATTCTTGATGGAGATTGGTCCTTGTAGTGTCAATCTTGAGAGTAAATGGGTGAGACTGATCAGCGTGCCGAATATGGCTAGTGGTGGTATAAGAGTTTTTATTTCTCTGGAGCATCGCCATGGAAATATCTGTTGAGTAATGTCTGGTCTGCTTCTCTTCTTCTATGTTCTAGTTGGTGAAGGGTATCTGTGAGAGTTGAGCTTTTTATCAACCGAATGGCCCTTTTCTGAATGGAATCTAGAAGACAAAGAGAATGCTTTGGTGCTGAACCCCAAATGTGCGAGCAATACTCCAGCAGAGGTCGGATTTGAGCCTTGTACGTCGTCAACAGTTGATCAGGAGTAAAAAACTTTCTAGCTCTCCACAGAAAACCCATTTTTTGAAATGCTGACATTGCGATGTTAGCAACATGGTCATGCCAAGACATATTACTAGACACCGTGACTCCCAAAGTCGAGATGGAGGGACTTGCTTTAAGGGTAATTAGTAACGAAGAGAGCTTTACCCAAATTGGAGTGATATTTCCATGGATGCACTTATAAGATCCGAAAGAAGCTGTTACTGACTGGGCCATGTGATGGATGTCACAGTCGTGCTGTACCAACGCCAGTTGTTTCAATAAAATTTAATTAAAAATTTCAAGCGTTTCATAGATACCTAATGTTCTCTAAACGAAGCTTAAAAACAATATTCAGTCTCTTCAATTTTGACCGTAAACGAACTTAACTTTTAAAATCGAAACGACACACCACGTATATTTAAATCAAGATTTTTATTCTATTCAAAATTTAATATTTTATTGTCAATCATAAACTATATAGTAAAATTGAAATAAATCTTGGACAAAATTAGTGCAACGATATGAAATTATCCTTCAAAGTAATTTAGAAATTACAACAGTACCTACTTAAAAATATAGAGTACGGATCTTAAGGTTCCCACGTAAACCCAATTTTTGACAGATTTTAATCTTTTTTTTTTTGCAGCTTATGTCTAATGTTTGCTATCTAATTCCCGTATAATGCATGTAAAATTCCGAGCCCACCAAACTGTTTGCTGTTATTTCAAGACAATTGCTCGAGATTATTTAGTGTGATTAATTTTTTTATAAATTCATGACGCTCGAGTAAAGATTCGATAATTTAACTGTACTGACGAAAAGGTGACACAACGTAGGATTTTTAGTCCCTGCGGATGAATATATTGTTTAAGGATTAACCCTGGAAAAATCTGTCGTTGATTTTTCGAAAATGTTAAATGGTGTGTCGAAAAATTTATCGAAAACATATTCCAGTTGTTTATCTCGTAAGGGGAGAAACGACATCGGTAAAATGATACTATTCTTGTCAATTAATGACAGCTATCAAAACAATTTATTTAGATTTACACTTTTAAAGAGTTTGTTAGATGATAAACATTTTTTGCAATAGGTAGATACTTGCCATAGATTTTTGTTAAAAGTAAGCTTATAAATTGTTCCTTTTTTCCTTTTTTGAAAGTAATATGTTTTTTGTGGTTTGGAAAATGAATCGAGCAAAGAATTTAACTAAAACAAGAGGTAGGTGCTGGCCTCAGTTTTATTGAATGAGGATATTGTCAAAGTTGCCGATTTGTTAGGCGAAATCGTTCCACAATATGTCGTATGGTAAGACGCTTGAATGAGGTAGGGAATTATTCTAGAAGGCCAGGGCAAGGGCGAAAAATATGCACTAACGACCGAGATGAACGTTTTATTACCTCAGCATAAGACTCATTCAAATGGCACCACAAGAGGCATCCTCTGGCCAATTTTTTTATAGATTGTTTTGACCTACAAGAAGATAGTCCCGAGTTTTCGGCCATTGCCGGGGTATATTTTAGCAATAAAAAATTGTTGAAAATTAAAAAATTGATATTTTTTAGATAATTTTTTTGAAACGCGTTGAATCGCAATAAGTTTCCAATAAAATTTGTTCGTCATAACGTCCTCTGCAGAAAAAGTCCTGACAAAAAAGTCAAACATTGGTAATTAAGCGGTTAATGGCAAATGAAAATGAAAATTCTTCATTTCGTTTTTGCAACCGCAATCGGGTGTTTATCAACATATCGGTTTGAAACTCGTATATGATGTAAAGGGGCCAAACCCCAAGAGAATCGTGCAAGATTTATCGATCAGCGAGATATAATTTAGCAACAATCTGCGATCATCGAAAAATCTTTGCCCTTCAATAGAATTTCCCGGCGAAGGCCCACAGGGTGGAAAAAATTCCGACCAAAGTTGCAAAGATATCTGAAAAAACTTGGATCATCTAACGCGTTTTTGAAAAACGAACAATTAAAAAAAAAATTGAAATATTTTCATTACTGCCCTAGATATGAATGTGTTTGTCAATTTTCTATTGTTGTAATATAGATTTTTGCAAAATTTGAGTTCTCCAGCAATCACTACGCTTCCGGCCATGGGATTTAATAAAATTATTCCCTTTACGAGCAATTATGCCATTACAGTTATCGATTTATTTCGATGTATTGGAAATAATATCGTGTTCGTACGATAAAAGTAAGGATAGGTCGTTACTCGTGGAACGTTATTTTGGAACGGTTTTTTTATGACGCTACAACGCGTTATACTACTCGAAGCTGTCCGCAATGTTACAATTACTTCTAAAACAACTAGAAGACGGTTAAATAAAGCTGTATCTATACAATGCAGTTGTCAAAATTTTCAATCAGGCGATCGGTGCTTGACAAGTAATTGACTGTTGTATCGTTCTCAGTATACATACTAACCCATTTTACTTAATTAAAAAATAAGTAAAAATTGCTAATTTCACAAATTTTTGGGGTGGCCCGTGGCAGCGTATATACTTACTGTACAATAAAATGTCGAAAATAGTATTAAATGATTGGCAACACGGATTCGTCAATAAAAAGTCCATCAATACCAATTTGTTATATAATGGTATAATCAAATTGATGCAATTTTTAAGGATTTTTCAAAAACTTTTGATAATATTGACCGTAAAAAACTACTTTTTAAACTGGGAAAATTTGGTCATAGACACGGAATTATTGCAAGTTATTTGAAAAGTAGAAATTTTGGTGTCAAATATAATCAAAATGACTCTTGCCTGGAAAGTTATATTTTTAAGCTTATTAATTTACGTAATGAAACCGAGAGTCCCCTTAAAAAAGACTTCATAAGAAGATTAGGTGAATCGTAGCCTCAGAAAGATGTCAAATGTGATTCCCGGATTCGTAGAAAAAATAAACAGTATTGCCGTAGCAAAACTAATTTTTCCAAACCGAGGGCTCTTTTCAGTAGTAATAACCCAAGGACATTCATAATTGTCGAAACAATTTTATGACAGATTTCGAAAGCTTGTTGCTTGGAAACAAACCGACGCCGTAGGCGGAGGTCTGTTGCCTATAAGCAACAAGCTTGAGATAGATGTTATAAAATTTTTGAGCATTCATCAATGTTCGAGGGTTATTCGGATAGAAATTTTTTTGCTGATTATGGAAATAAAATATTTTCTTACATCACAAAAGTCCATGAACGCTTTCCACACAAAATTTTTATTATGAACAGTATTCTTCGGTATATTCGATGCTATAATTTCATCAATATTATCTTGAGTATCACAACCAAATCGTGACATATTGAAATATTTGAATTGTCAAAATCGAATTGAAAGGAAATGTAGGTATGTATCCATAGCAACATGACATGATTTAGTGAAAAGAACCCATGGGCTCTTTTCAGTATAATTTTGTTTTGATTGGTTGTGTTCGATCAGATGACCACAAATTGACTGATTTTATTGGATATCAACTTGAGCAAAAATTTTTCTATTAAATATAGTTCTAGTTATCCTAGTGTTATCGGTTCATTTAATAAAATTTGTATTTATAATTTATATGAAAATATTGACCAAATTCTGAATAACGATCTTGTCCGTCGGTCGGGCCAAACATAATACCTGAAAGTTTCATCGCTCTACCTCTCCTTCTGAAGTTATCGTACAAAAAGTGCAAAATGCGGTAAATTTAAGGATCACCTTTTACGGCAGCTACCTGAAGGAATGTACCGTTATGGCCCATCTTCGAACTCGGTCTTGTCCTTCGGGCAAAACTTCTACCCTGTAAATTTTAGTGACCTACCGCCTCTATGTCTCAAGATATCGTGCCCACAAGATTTTTCAACACACACACACATACACACATACACACACACCACACACACACACACACCACACACACACACACACCACACACACACACACACACCACACACACACACACACCACACATACACACACCACACACACACACACACACACACACACACACACACACACACACACCACACGCACACACACCACACACACACACACACCACACACACACACACACACACACACACACACACACACACACACACACACACACACACACACACACACACACCACACACACACACCACACACACACACACCACACACACACCACACACACACACACCACACACCACACACCACACACACACACCACACACCACACACACACACACACACACACACACACACCACACACACACACACACCACACACACCACACACACACACACACACCACACACACACACACACACCACACACACACACACACACACACCACACACACACACACACACACACACACACACACCAAACACACACACACCAAACACACACACACACACCACACACACACACACCACACACACACACACCACACACACACACACCACACACACACACACACCACACACACACACACACACACCACACACACACACACCACACACACACACACACACACACACACACACCACACACACACACACACACACACACACACACACACACACACACACACACACACACACACACACACACACACACACACACACACACACACACACACACACACACACACACCACACAAACACACACACACACACACACACAGACGGACAAAATTTGAAACAACCGTCACGCTGAAAATGGTGCCATTCGACGCGTGGGGCCATGAAACGTGCAGAGCACATGGTTTTGGCGATTTTGATTTTTGGGTGTAAACCAATAATTTTCCTTTTTTATTCTTCGGTTCGGAAAAGCAAAAAGTGAGAAAACCCGATGGTGTTTTACCCAAAAAAGTGATCTGATTCGGCATCTTTTACTTGAGATCGACAACTGTCTAAATGACTAACAGCAACGATTTCTTATTTAAAAAAATTAAAAATAAAGAAAAAGTTCCCTTCATAAATTTCAACGGAAAATTAACACCGCCAGAACAAAGAAAAAAAAGAAGGAAAACGAAAAAGACAGGCATCAGTTACACAAACCGAGAGCGGCAATTTCTTTCAAAAAGCGTTAAAGCATCGGGCGTCCCGACGCAGCCAAGGCGACGTCTTCAGTGAAGTGCATTTCAGAAGGAATTTAACTATTTATTTTTCTAATAAATTATAAGTTTTGTTGTAATAGTCGATTAAAGGAAGTAGTGATGGACCTGCATACTATCTGGTTTCTTCGGTAAAACAACTACTCAAGTTCCATAGTTTTGGTGTCTGCACAACTCACTATCTATTTTCTGCTAATAACTATTTCCCCTTTATTTACAATTCACTATTTACCAACTGAAATGAACAAGGAACAGTATTGTATAAGAAGCAGGAGATCGTGACTATCATCCAAAACTTCTACCGAAAGCTTCTACAGAAAATGCCAGATGCAGGTTACCAGAGAGATGGCAAAGCACAAATTCTAAATGTGGGAACGGAGAAAATACCGGAGATCGATACATCCTAACTAGAAGAGGCACTAAGATCTATGAAAAACCGCAAGGCTCCAGAAGAAGACCTCATTACGACAAAAATATTGAAAGAAGGAGGAACAACACTGAAAAAAGCAATCCTCATCCTAAACAATAAGTTTCTGGAGGAGGGCCGCATCCCAGAAGCATGGAGAAACGCCGAGGTCAAAATCCTATTTAAGAAAGGAGACTGTAGCAATATCGAAAAATTACAGGCCCATCAGCCTTATGTCTTCTTCTTCTTCTTCTTACGTTAGGACTACGTCCTGTGTTTGCCTCAAAGGTTGCCCAAAAACAATTGGGACGATGAAGACCAGCTATCATACCATCTTTTTGGTGGGCGTCCAGTTGGGTGTGGTGTGTTGGGTCGCTTCTCTCTCACAATTTTTGCCAGCCGGTCGTTTGGCATTCTGCTAACATGGTCTCTCCATTCTCTTCTTCGGTTTCTTGCCCATCTTACTATGTCTTGGACTTCACATATTTCCCTTATCTCTTCGCTTCTTTTATGGTCAAGTAAGGTATAGCCAGTTATCGATCTAAGAATTCGCATTTCCGTTGATCTAAGAAGTCGCTTTGTAGTCGTGTTCTCCGCTCTGGTCTCTATCGCGTATGTCATAATCGGTCTTACACATGTCTTATATATTCTGACCTTACTTCTGGTACTCATGTGTTTATTTCTCCAGATTATGTCTCTCCTGAGATTAGAGATGCCTTTGTTGTTTGAGCTTTTACTTCCTCCTTAATATTTCTAGTGCTAGTTATATTAGCTCCTAAATATTTAAAGGACATCACTTGTTCTACGCTCTGCTCATAGATTGCGAGTTTACATCTTCTCGGTTCTTTGGATATTGTTAGCGATTTGGTTTTCTTGACGGATATTTGCATATTGAATTCTTCAGCTGTTTTTTGGAACTTGTGTAAGAGTCTCTGTAGGTTGTCCTCGTCTTCCGATACGATTACAGCATCATCAGCGTAGCATATGATTTTTATTTCTTTGCCTTTGCCTTGTAGCATTTGAAATTGCTACTTGTTAATTTTGTTTTTTATATATAGTAAATTTTTCATTTATTGGGCATAGTAGCATTTGAAATTGCTACCAGCTAATTTTGTTTTTTTATATATAATAGTTTTTATTTATTGGGCATTGTACTTACAGAGAACATTCAGTTTTGATATCAAATTCCTGAATAAAACATTTATTTCACTATTTCAAAACAAACATATATATAGTTGAATACTAGTAAATTTCACAAGTTTCAACACTAGGTAATACTCTTGCTTCTGACATTCTAAGAGCTGTTGAAAGTAATATATTCAAGCTGCAGGAACCTTATGATTTCTGGCTGGATTCCTGGATTTCTGAAATTTAAGATAGTGAAGTCAATAAAAACATCCATTCACATGTGAGCAGGCGACATACCGTTGTGTTCTCTGGTATGATGAATTCTAGGCTATTGAAGGTTGTCCCAGGATTTTGTTGATTCTGAATGAGATCTCTAGGTATTTACTGGGTTTTTTTTTTTTATTTTTCAAAATATAATCTTAAAGGTTATATTTATTTATTTTCTAGACGTCAATGTCATTGTGCGGATTGTCACTGTTCTTCTTTCATAGAACTTCTGTCATCGGTCTCAAGTCGGTTAGCCGTTAATGTTTCGTGCCATAGTAGAAAAGAAAGAAGAAGAATGGTCTTTTAGATTACAATCGATGAAATTCATTCTGTCAATCAATAGCATTTATGGTTTTGACCAATGAGAGGCTAGGAATTCAAAACTGGCGCTGATTTCATACAGGATGTGCAGTTTTTTCTGGCAACTGTTAGAAATAGAGGATGGTTCTGACCTCATGGTGGTCAGAGAGTTCTTTTTCGGTGCGGCCATGATGAGGTGCGCTTGTCTCGTGTTTGGGATTCTTTTTCGGTATTGAACCGAAATTAACCCTTAGGGGGGAATTTACGAAGTGCCGTTTGGGCCGAGATCAAGTCGCACCCATCGTTAGTGGTTTTTTTGGGAGCCTTATATGGGGATTTGTGCCAAACACCGGTAAGCTGCCATGCGGTGGGAACACCGCCATTTTGTCCTGATGTCCTGTTAGTCCATTTTAGTCCTGTTTGCTGTTATGGATATCTTCTAGTTTTACCTCCCTTCTCAGAAGGTAAGTTATGACTTTTGAACTAGCAATGATATCGATCAGGTTGAAAATATACCTACTTCATTTTGTTGTTTTTTATTTTGCACATGTTCTTTCATGAGATTATTTTTTTGTTAGGGTGTTAGGGTGTTAGGGTACAGCTTAGCTCTCATCATCAGACTTCTGGCAATCGACAGACATCCACCGGATGAGATCTAGTAGTAGCCGGTAGAGGCTAGAGACCTGCTGAGCTACATCATCGACCCCTGGCTGATCTGGAAGGTCAAGCCTTTCTTCATACCTTCTCTTCGTTTTGCTGTCTGTTTCCTGTCTTCTTCCTGTTTTCGTTTTTGTGTCTTCAACTACATCAAGTGGACCTTGGATAGAGGCTACATATGTGGACCATTGTACTTTAATACCAGGTTTTTTTTACACCATCAGTATTCTCTTACCTTTTTGAGATTTATTTATAACTATTTTATTATATTAGTACTTATCATACCATCATTTTATATAATAACTAATTATTGATATCGTATATTATACCACCGTGATAATTTTATAAACTATAATCTAAAGAACTTTTGTGAAGTTCTCACATAGTACTATGTGACAGCAGATTCAGTCACAGGTTTATTTCTTACCATTATACCCCATTCTGATAACTTTGAGCGGTATAACACCAGGTATAAAAGTGTATGTATTTCGCTATAATACATTAGTTAATATTGTTATATATGTTATTTAATTTATGTAATTATTATTTTATGATACCCTGGTCTACAACGTATTTTGCCTTGTCCACTTTGGTATTCTAATTATATTCTTATATGTGATATGTTTTTTTATTCTCCTATTTGCCCAGCCTGAATGTCTAAGAAAATTTAATACTATATCATTTTAGGTATTTTGTTGAAGATAGATATTTGGTTTTCTCAATTATCCAAATATAGTATAACTATATCTAAATTGAGTGGCGCCTGATGAATTTGAGTTTTCAATCTTAGAGCCATAAATAATTCGAACTCACTTATCTGTTCTCCGGCGAACAGCTGCCGTCAGCACATTGTGTTCTATTTTTTTATGTAATGAACATAATAAAGTAGGTCACAGCCTTATGTCTAGCTTGTACAAATTACTTAGCAAGATCCTGACCAGACGCCTGAGTAAAAAACTAGACTTCTACCAACCTATAGAACAAGCGGGATTCGGAAAAGGCACCACCGACCATATCCAGACTATGCGGACACTGACGGAGAAATGTAGCGAATACAATGTCCCTCTTTACCTTGGGTTCGTCGACTATCAAAAGGCATTTGACTCGATAGAAGAATGGGCAGTACTAAATGAATTGGATAAGGTTAGGGTCGACTCACGATACTTCACTCTTATTAAGATATAATACGACCATGCCACTTTTCACGTGAAGATAACAGAAGACCTCAACACAGACAAAACAAAATTCCCATAAACAGCTTGGTTTTGGAAGAAGTCTTTAAGACCTTGGATTGGGAGTTAAAAGGCATTAACATTGACGGTAGGTACTTAAGCCATCTACGTTTTGCAGACGACATTGTCCTCTTTAGCGGTGATCATGAGGAGCTCACCAATATGTTAAAGGAGCTAAAAGAAGCATCACAAGCAGTGGGGTTTCAGATGAATTTAGGTAAGACCAAGATCATGAGTCCTTATTACACCCAGGTCATCCTAGACAGATATATTGTAGATTGTAGGGTGGGTCGTGAAGGCCATGGTGGGTGGTGAAGGCCATGCTGCCTCTCAAGCACTTCGACCTATCAGATCTTGTGTGCATAACCCTTAATCTATTCAAGGCCCGGGATTCCGAGACTTCGAGTAAAGTTTATCAGTTTCCTGGGGGCTAAGTTTCTGATATCGAAGGGCTTTAGGAAGGTCCGTCCCAGAAACTTGAGCCTCTTGCAGAAAAGCGCTGGGCATTCGCAAAGAAAATGTTCTGCAGTTTCAGCGAAGTTCTCGCAGTAGCGGCAACTATCACTTTCTGTTTTGCCCATCTTTTTCAGGTGGTACCTTAGAGGGCAGTGTCCAGTGAGGAGTCCCGTCACCAGCTTCAAGTCTTTCCTGTCCAACTCGAGAAGCATCCTAGACAACATTAATATTGAAACAGTGGGTGAATACGTGTACCTAGGCCATAAAATAAAGTTAGGGAGTAAAAACCAAACGATGACGATTGCAAGAAGGTTGCGTCTCACCTGGGCAAAGTATGGTAACCTCTCTCACATCCTAAGGAATCCTAGAATTCCAATTAATCTAAAGCGGAAGGTGTTCGAGAGCTGCATTCTACCGGTCATGACGTATGGCCTTGAGACTATGATCTTCACACAAAATAGTGCCAATCGCCTAAGAGTATGTCAGATAGCCATCGAACGTTCAGTGCTAGGTATTAGCATTAGGGATAAAATAAGGAACGATGACATTAGGAGAAGGACGGGAGTCTCAGACGTCATGGAAACGATGGCAAGGAATAAGTGAAGATGGGCTGGACATGTGGCGAGTGACGATGTCAAGTGAATCAAGGCCATCCTCCAATGGCGACCTAGGAAAATAAAAAGAAGTGTTGGGCGACCCCAGACGAGGTGGAGGGACGACATCCAGAGACACGCCGGGAAAAACTCAAACTCAAAACCATCCAAGATCGACTCCACTGGAGACAATTGGAAGAGGCCTACGTTCAGGAGTGGACGAAGACGGGCTAATAAGAAGAAAAAGAAGAGATTCATCAACTAGCTCTTTATCAATCAATTGTTATTGATTTATCAATTTTAATTCGGCCATTTCTATCTTGCGTCAAGAAAACCTGCGTCTTGCTGAAAAGAAAGTTACTCAGAACATATAAAAGTATGTAAAATTCAAGTTTGCTGTTGGTTTGGGGTAATATGATTTTTTGAAAAAATATTCTTTCTCTTGGGAAATTAAATTTTCTAGAATCAGCCACGCGTAGCTGGCGTAGACGTCAAGACTTCCAAGAAATATATAATTTCAATTTTACTCTTGTGGTTCCTCTAGGAAAAGAATTCTCCCATAGGTGTCTGTATATGAAGACCATGGTTATCATTACTTTTTCAGGTAATTTTTCCTTTTTGATGTAAGAGTTTTCATCACGTACTTTGTGTACTTATTGTGTTGCTGATGGTCTTCCAAATGGTTTTATTATTTTGTGATAGCTTCTTTTGTTTTGAATATTCTTTTTGGTGTGCATCTCCCTTCTGCTATTTTTAGCTTGTTTCGAGAAGAAAGTTGTTTTCCTTACCAGGTTGATATAAGCGAAATTATTCCCTATACTACTGCCAAAAAGGCCTATTGTGCCTCCTATTTATAAATGAGCCCTCCAAAGTTTTTTTGTCGGCGAACTGCGACTTCTTCGTAGTAGCATATACATTTTCGTCTTTACAGGCTTCTACAACCTCTATAATGCATGCAGCAGTGTCTTTTAAAAGTCCATGTTGCATGCATCACTGCCTTTGCCCTAGATTTAGAATTGTTTCTGCTCTTCTGCTCTTTACCTAGGTGACCCCCAGATAAGACATTTTGAGAGTTTCTCTTGCTTGGATTTTCCGGCCAGTATTTGCGTTATTACAGCTCTTGCTAGCACGTCGCTGCACTCACATCAAGCGGAGCTTGTGAAGAAAGTTATTCAAAACCTACGGAAGTACGTGTAGCAAAATATAAAGTTACTTTTTGTTTATTTTGTGTTGGAGTTTTATTATTTACCGTATGATGTGGTTGGGTGTAAGGTAATGTTCATCCATTCTATAGCCGTTGGTGTAATGTTGTGAATGTCCATTGGAGAACCTTCAAACCGGTGCGTTTGTGGAGTTGATCCACAGTTACAGTATGGATCAGAAACCCATTCCCATTGGTACAGTTTATGTCTGCTTCTTCCATGTCATGTCCTCAGTCTATTCAGCAGCGACCATTCTATGCGTGGGAGATTAAATCCTGGTTGTCTTGAAGTAGAATTGGTGATAGGGAAGAATTTCTCCACTCTTCCTGCCAGGATTCGAGAATGTTGAAAGGATCCACTTGCTCAGGGGTCAAAGATCTCCATGCAGCATTTCTTGATTTTAGTCGCCGATGTGGATTAGGTTGGAGTAAAGAGACTTTTTTAGAAATCATGTTCTTTTGCTTAGAGGTGCGAATAACATTTCCCAGCGTCAGCCACGCCGCTGGCGTAGACGTCAAGACCCCCAAGAGAAATGTAACTCCAATTTTACTTTTAATTAAGTTCTATCATTAATCAAGGATACGGAATGGCAACGTCGAAATCGGGGAGTTAAAAGTTATACGTTCGCTCATTGCGGATAGAATGGGGTATCGAGGGGAGGGGAGGGAATTGTAAGACGCGGCGGAAAGACCGCCTCCATCTGTTCTTTGAAAAATGTTTCGGGCTTTTTGTTAATTGACATGATTTTTCAAACGGTTTTTTCGGAAAATATTCTAGTCGATGTTCCAAAAAGTAATCCAAAGAATTTTTTCCTTTCGTATGTACACGCTAAAGGAAGACAATGATGTAATTTTTGAGATTGTAAATTTGTCAAATCAAAACTTTCAAGTCTGGATGAATATTTCCAAAGTTATAGAAAAGAAAATAAAATACAGATTTTGGAAGAATGTGACCTGTTCCTGTTTTTAGCTTTCGTTTGTTCTGGCTTTTTTTTTAATTTTAACACAGCACTTAGTGCTCTTAGTCTTCTCTATCGGAGACTACAACTTTGAACGGACAAGGCAATTTAAATATCTGGGTACAAGTATTAGTGAAAACATGGACATCACGAAAGAGATAAATAACAGGATACAGACTGCAAACAGATGCCTTTTTGCTCTTCAAAACCAAATAAAATCTAGAATACTGACCAGTCAAATGCCTTCTTTACGCCGATGATCAAGTCATATTAGCGTCATCTGAAGAGGAGTTTCAGGCGATGGTTAATGTTATGCATGATGCCCTGAAAATCAAAGGGATAAAAATAAATGTAAGCAAAACGAAACTGTGAAGTTTTGATTGAGGGAGAAAGAGTGGAACAAGTAAATGAATTTGTGTACTTGTGTTCAAAGTTTACGAGAGACGGAAAGTATGACAGTGACATTGAGCAAATGGTGTTGGCAGGAAAACAGATAAATAAGGCACTATATAGCTTTATGAACAGCCAGAAAGTGTCAAAAAAGGCACGTCTGGCTGTGCATAGAGGTGTGTTGGTTCCTACACTTATGTATGGTAGTGAATGTTGGGTTTGGCAGAAGAAGTATGAAAATAGGATTAATGCTGCGAAGATGAGTAGTTTGAGCAGTATAGCCAGAGTGTTCGATAAAGTAAAAAAGAGTGAGATAAGAGAACGATGTGGTGTAAAAGAAGATGTGGTTACAAAGATAGTTAAAGGAATGCTTGGTTTGGACACGTAGAAAGTTTGAATGAAGGAAGATTGACGAAACAAATTTATAAGGTGAGTGTGAATAGACGGAAGTCGGTAGAGGTCGACCTCGGCAAACATATCTCAATCAGATCAACATTGTTTTGAAGAAAGGACAGGTCAAGAGTACTAACAACCGACGAGCATGCATGAGAGCCCTGATAAAAGTGGAGGAAGCAAAAGATGTGTGTAGTAACCGTAGCGGAAGTGGAAGGAAGTGGTCTCTGCCTACCCCTACGGGAAAAAGGCGTGACTATATGTAATTAACAAGCTAATAACCGCCAAACTATACACGAAAAAGGGAAGTACGTACGGTTGTTGGTATCACTGAATGACCACAGACTGAATTACCACCGGGTACTCGATTATTTTAATCAAGTGGTATACCAGTTATGCAGTGGTCATTAAAATTCACGGATCTAAATCCACTCGAGCCTTTATGGGATCACTTCAAGAAAAATGTTAAACGTCAAATACTGAGGGAATTTAAAAATGCAGTTATCACAACATGAAAACAAATTCCTCAAGATTTCAGCTAAAATTTAATTAGAAGCAAAATTAATTCATTACAGCAATTTGTATCATCGAATATTATAATTTCTTTTAATGTAAAACCCCTATCCTCAAATTTTTACGATTGTACATCTAAAATCTTTCGAGTTATTGCAAAAAATTATTTTTTTACATTTCAACTTTGCCACCCTGTATATTTTTTAATATCAATATTTTATTTAAGAAAATTGCGTCAAATCGTAATATTTAGAGTCCCAGAATCTTCCATTTAACTTTGGACCATTACAACTACCATAATTTTCTAAGGCTTCATTATTCTTTTGCACAAACTTATTTTACAAATTTGTAAACAAAAAATAAAAAGAAAACCGTTAACTAAATGGAGAAAAACAAAAGGCGTATGCCATTCTAAACCAAAACTGTAAAACAATCGAATAACAATGCCTAACAAATCCAAATACAGTCAACAAGTGTTTATAATACCTTTCCATAATTGTGGTTATGAATAAGATTAGTTTCCACTTTGCCGGGCTTAACTTTCCGAATATTTTGCTTTGTTTTACATAGAGGGCGTTTCCTTCAACAACATCGTCTCTAATTTTATGCCCTTCTAACCTTAATTGAGAAAATTACTTTGTTTCCATTGTTGGCATTGTGATGGTTTAATAACTACAGTCATTTATCATCGTCTCGGGAACAATTAATTCAAAGATTAAATTCTTTTTTGTAAAATTCATTAAGCAATAGGAATCTGACTCGGTGTGAAATTATTAAAAAACCAACCCAATTTTGATGATTAACCAATTATTTTTTTCTTTAAAATAATTCGATAAAACTTCTGGAAACAAAAATGGAAATAAATATATATATATTTATCGGTTTTACAACGTTCTACGTGTTTCGATACCCAATCTCCATTCGTTTCTGTTGGCCCACAAGTTCTCGTCCAGGCCTCTATCTCTGATATCACTATCGACTCCTTCTCTCCAGCTTTTTCTTGGCCTTTCTCTTTTCTTTCGTCTGGGTTCCACGTTTACACCTGTTTAGGCAATATGTTCTTTCCATCCATACTAGTTGTTTTGTTCGAATGTCATCGACTATGGTATGTTCCACTTATTTCTCTAATTTTCCGGTTGGTGACTCTTTCTGTCATTGATCTTCCTGCAGCCCTTATCCAGTAATCCATATCTGCAGCACACAACATCCTCTCCGTTCTCTTAATAAATTTCCAAACTTCCGAACCATATGTTATAATACTTTTAACGATAACAATGTAAATAACCCTTTTATTTTTATTTGAGATGTTTTTTTGAAAACAAATAACCCTTTTAAAAGAATCGACGAGTGGTGGGCACCCAAGAAGGTCCACCAATATTCTTTCTTCAAAATAATTTGAAATGATGATGACACCTTCGGCAGGAAACTCCCATAATCGACCCATTTCAGGATACAAGTTTCTTAAATTCTTTCGTATTGCCTGATTCTGATTACACAGTCTTGAAGAAGGCTCTTTAACGAAATATATAACGATGGTTCATTTCCTGCAGACTAGCTGAAATCAATAATACCTAAAATCCGCAATGCCAGAAAGAGTAGCGGATATCATTTAATTAGCCTAATGAGTCATACTCTAAAAACATACCTAAAAATTATACATAATAGAATATACAAAAAACCCAACACCAACAGTACCTGGTGAAGTTTAGAAAAGACACCAAAGTTTATATGTGTTAATTTTTTTATGGTATTTTGATATAACAATTGGGAAGACCTGAGTCCACAGTTGCACTGTAAGAGTGGCATCTATTGGCCCAGCCAGAAAAGGGAGTTTGGAATACATTTGTTCAGAGTCAATGGAAGTATTTACAAAAATGCATGGCTTTCCCAACGACAATCAATATGCTAATTATTTGTACTCAACCTTTTTAGATTTTTCACTGTAACTAGCTGAAGCTTTCTACTCGATTGACTTTCCAACTGAACGTCGCGTGTCAACTGTATCAGTTAAATCCTTATCGCTTTGTAAACTAAAAAAAAAAATCAGCGACTATACCTTGAAGGGAGCGACGTGGGAATCAGTTCCACCTAGGAAGTCACACAGCGAGATACAGGTAATGCAGCAAGTGGGGCCGCGTGGCCAGAAGCAGCGGGTGGGGGCATCCAGCACGTGACTCGAGCAGATGCTTAGATCCTATCTCTTCTGTATAATAAAATTCTGCTAATCTGCGGAGCGTGTCTACTGTTTCCACTTCAATTACGTTACTGATATTTTCATATTACGTTCTATATTAAAACATTGTCGCTCTAAAGAGTAATCTTGTCATTCTAAATTTAGTCGAATATTAATCTGAATCAAAATCAAAGAAATAATAGGAAAATTCAGGAAGAAATCAATATACAGAGTAGAAAATGAGCTGGGAGAAGTAATTGTGGATATTTTAAGTCTAAACAGGAATAAATCCCAATAACAAGACATACAAATGAAAATATATTAACTGTGAATCTACGTTAGAGGTTTTTTTTTTTAATTTATTTGGGTAGCAGTTAGGAGTGACCAATTCAATAAAAATTCTTCGTTTTTTCAGTCAAGCTTTCAAAAATATTTTCTTTTTCAGACTTCTTTTTAATATTTCTAAGTAATATATGAAAAATCAACTTACAAAATATATACTTACTAACATGAAATTATTAAAAAATTATAGCAAAGAGGAGCATAAGATGTTTTTTTTTTGAAAGTAATTTAATATAATAAGTCAGTGTCACTTTTTGTCTTACTGAATGTCAAAACTATTTATATCCCGTGAATCTCGTGCAATAGCCTTGGATATATCTAAAGCCTTTGACCGCGTTTGGCACCAGGCATTGTTAAGTAAATTATCTGCCTACGGTCTCCCAACCAAACTGCGCCAATGGCTCTTGAGCTTCATGCAAGATCGCTCCTTACATGTGGCAGTTGACGGTATTTCTTCTGATGCGTTTAAAACCAATGCCGGGGTCCCCCAGGGTTTCATCCTGTCACCCACCTTATTTCTTTTACACATCAACGACCTCTTGAAAACTACCACGAACCCCATTTACAGTTTCGCAGACGATAGCACACTTGTCTCAACTTTCACATCCTATCGATCACTTTCGGTGAATGATACAAATAGACTCAGGTAGGAACAGGTTGATTCCATCAGTAGAGATCTTAAAGCAATCGTCGAGTGGGGAACCAACAATCTTGTTCAGTTCAACGCCCAAAAAACACAAAGTGCCACGTTTTCCAAGAAAGTGAATTCCTCAAATCATCCCATCACAATGTCCGGAAATACCCTTGAACCAAGTCCCTCCATCTCGATTATGGGAGTCACGGTGTCCAATAATATGTCTTGGCATGACAATGTTGCTAACATCGCAAAGTCGGCAAGCCAGAGGCTAGGTTTTCTGTGGAAAGCCAGACAGTTTTTTACTCTTGATCAACTGTTGACGACGTACAAGGCTCAAATCTGACCTCTACTGGAGTATTGGTCGCACATTTGGGGTTCAGCACCAAGACATTCTCTTTGTCTTCTAGATTCCATTCAGAAAAGAGCCATTCGCTTGATCAACAGCTCAACTCTCACAGATACCCTTCACCCTCTAGAACATAGAAGAAGAGTTGCAGACCAGCCATTGCTCCACAGATATTTCCATGGCAGATGCTCCAGAGAAATAAAAACTCTTGTACCACCATTGGCCACATTCGGCCTAAGAACTCGACACGCTGATCAATCTCACCCATTTACTATCAAGATTGACACTACAAGGACCAATCTTCATCAAAAATCCTTTTTTTACAGGGCTGCTACGGAATGGAATAAGCTTCCAAAATCAGTTTTTCCAGAGAACTATGACCTGCAACTTTTTAAAAAGCGTGTCCACAATCATTTTCTTTCTATAATCCCTTCCCGTTCTAACAGTCGCAGTGCGGGCCGTCCGCGGCCCACACGATAGGTCTACCCTTTTTGCGACTATTTTCTTACAAAAAAAAAAAATACAGATGAGAAATGTAAATATTAGTGAATTATAGTTATCTGAAATTTAATTGTTTTTTTTTATTAAGAATATTTGTATAAATAGCACTCGGGTCATCAATATCTGTTCTTTTATTAATAGTGTTTTACTTTTTTTTTTATTGATATGTACCATTTTTAAAAATAGCCTTTTTGTTAGAATACTTTCCATATCTAAAATGTTCGTATTCTTATAATCAATACAATGATTCTCATCAATAGCATGAGTGGCTAGCGCACATAAATGTGACTGTAGGAGGCACCTAAAATCATCACTCATGCTACTGATGAGAATCATTGTATTAATTATAAGAATACGAAAATTTTAGATGTAGAAAGTATTTTAACAAAAAGAAATAGTACATATCAATAAAATTGATTTTTCATATATTAATTAAAAATATTATAGAGAAGTCTTGAAAATAAATATTTTTGAAAGCTTGACTGAAAAAACGAAGAATTTTTCTTGAATTGGTCACTCCTAACTGCTACCCAAATAAAATAAAAAAAAACCTCTAATATATACATGAATGATCGTCAAATGCCTTCTTTACGCCGATGATCAAGTCATATTAGCGGCATCTGAAGAGGAGTTGCAGGCGATGGTTAATGTTATGCATGATACCCTGAAAATCAAAGGGATGAAAATAAATGTAAGCAAAACAAAAGTAGTGGTTTTTGAAATAAAAGAAGGCATGACAAACTGTGAAGTTCTGATTAAGGAAGAAAGAGTGGAACAAGTAAATGAGTTTGTATATTTTGTTTAAAAGTTTACGAAAGATGGAATATATAACAGTGACATTGAACGAAGGGTGTTGGCAGAAAAACAAATGAATGGGGCACTGCATAGCTTTATGAACAGCCAGCAAAGTGTCAAAAAAGGCACGTCTGGCTGTGCATAGAGGTGTGTTGGTTCCTACAATTAATGCTGCGAAGATGAGTAGTTTGAGAAGTAAAGCCGGAGTAACTCGGTTGGATAAAGTAAAGAATAGTGAGGTAAGAGAACGCTGTGGTGTAAAAGAAGATGTAGTTACTGTTGGGGTGTAAATCCCGTATTTTGTTTCCAATAAAATTCACACTATTGGTATAATATTTAATAGAATGTAATAAACATACTTTAACAAATAAAAATACAACAACCATATGTGAGTCGATACCAATTGAGACTGTCGCCGACCCTTGCCCAATCGTCGTCGGAGACTTGCAGCGTTGCCACTACATAGACTATATCTTTAGAAGTGTGTCCAGGTTAACACAGCTTAAATAGGTTCAAAGATAGATAAAGGAATGGACAAGTTGGTGGAGATCAAGTCATATTAGCGGCATCTGAAGAGGAGTTGCAGGCGATAGCTTATGTTATGCATGATGCCCTGAAAATCAAAGGGATGAAAATAAATGTAAGCAAAACGAAAGTAATGGTTTTTAAAAGAGAAGAAAGCATTACAAACTGTAAAGTTTTGATTGTTGGAAAAAGAGTGGAACAAGTAAATGAATTTGTGTACTTGGGTTCAAAATTTACGAGAGATGGAAAGTATGACAGTGACATTGAGCGAAGGGTGTTAGCAGGAAAACAAATGAATGGGGTACCACAGCTTTATGAACAGCCAGAAAGTTTCAAAAAAGGCACGTCTGGCTGAGCATAGAGGTGTGTTGGTTCCTGCACTTATGTATGGTAGTAAATATTGGGTTTGGCAGAAGAAGCATGAAAATAGGATTAATTCTGCGGATATGAGTAGTCTGAGAAGTATGGTCGGAGTGACTCAGTTGGATAAAGTAAAGAATAGTGAAATAAGACAACGCTGTGGTGTAAAAGAAGATGTGGTTACAAAGATAGACAAAGAAATGCTTGGATGGTTTGGACATGGAAGTGGGCGAAACAAATTTATAAGGCTGTAGCGACTCTAATGGATAAAGTGAAGAACAGTGAGATAAGGGAACGCTGTGGTGTAAAACTTATGGAGATACTCAAAACAACTGTTATTGATGACAAAGATATCCGCTTGATAGGTAATTTATATTGGCACTAGTCTGCCAAAGTCAGAATTAACGGTCATCTGACGGAAGATGTTAAAGTGAAGAAAGGCGTGAGACAGGGATGTATATTGTCTCCACTTCTTTTTAATTTATACTCTGAAGAGTTATTTGGACAGGCACTAAAAGAAATGGATTTGGGAGTTGTGATAAATGGACAAATTCTCAACAACATAAAATACGCGGATGACACCGTAATACTCGCGCAGTCCATCGATGACCTACAGATGCTTATTAATAGGGTGACTGAAGCTTGCAAAGATTTCGGTTTGAAAATAAATACGGCAAAAACCAAATACATGCTAATAAGCATAATCAAGTTGCTAGTGTCTACGTCAACGGAACAGAGTCTCAAGTGCGGGCTACTTTGGTTACAGGATAAACGAGGACTGGGATCCATCAGTTGACATCAAAATACGTATTTAGTATGCCCGGGCAACATTTATTCGCATGAAAAAACTTTTTACCAGTCACGATCTATCGATTGCCCTGCGAATGAGGATGATTATAGCATACGTCTTTCCAGTTCTTTTGTATGGAGTCGAGAGCTGGACACTAACAGAAGCCACGATCAAACGTCTACAAGCTTTCGAGATGTGGTTGTACAGAAGGATGCTAAGAGTAAGTTGAGTGGAAGAGATCATAAACGAGGAGATGCTTAAAAGAATGCATACAGATACAGAAGTGGTCAATATTGTAAAACAACGAAAACTAGAATATTTCGGACATATCATGAGACACCCAGAAAAGTATGACATTCTACATCTTATAATACAGGGTAAGATTATTAATAAGAGACGCCCCGGCAGACGAAGAAATTCAGGCTCAAAAATCTCGAACAGTGGTTTGGACTCACCACTATACAACTTTTCCGAGCAGCAACAAACAAAATAATGATTGCAAACATGATAGCCAGAATGATCGCCAACGATCGTTAAACGGTCATGGCACCTAGAAGAAGAAGAAGTGGTGTGAAAGAAGATATGGTAACAAAGATAGATAAAGGAATGATAAGATGGTTCGGACACGTAGAAAGGATGGATAAAATATTGGTAAAACATATTTAAAAGGCGAGTGTGAATGGGTAAGTCGGTAGAGGTCGACCTAGGCGCACGTATCTTGATCAGATCGAAATTGTTTTAAAGAAAGGCCAGGACAAGGGTGCCAGCAACCGACGAGCATGTATGAAAGCTCTGATGAAAGCAGAAAAGCGAAAGACGTGTGTAAGAACCGTAGCAAGAGGAAAGAAGTATGAATGTATGTATGTTCTATGATTCCTTGCATGATATATTAGCAAATTGGCTAACGTCTTCTTGTCTTGCTTTTGCCATCTAGTTACTTGTCTTGTATTCAATCATAATTAAAAATGACGGTATTATCGTTCTAATTCGAACGAGCTATACTTAAGAAACTTTTTTATTATAAAGTTTTGCAAATTATTGTTGGCGATGTGCCTACTTGGCATCATAGTATTGTTTTGAATACAATATGGACCCACTAAAGTACCGATAGCGTATTAAATCAATCACGCAACATTTTTGATGGAATTACGTATAAAACCGTGCGTATAATGTGTAATGTGACATCAGATTTCCAAAACTAGGGGAACACGTGCAGCAAAATAGTGGAGCAACAAGCAGGAATCAAATCCGCCCATTTACAGGTCAGGGATAAAAATTTTTAAGAACAAACTATTTTCCACTTACATTCCACCAATTTTCATTGCAAATTTATACGCAGTTTGTCTACATAAGAACAAATTTTTTATTATTAGTTTTATCAAAAAAATTTATTCTTTATAAAAAGTTCTGCATGTTCTAAAATCCAAAATTCAATCATCAGATATTAAATTGTATAAGTCGTTAACGAGGCTTGTCAAAAAGAGGTTTTTGATTAACACTAAATTACCTTCATTTTTGACCATATCGAAATTTTTTATTATGAAAAGATGTTAAGAATTGAAAATAATTTTTAAATATCAGTGGTCTGGGTGCGGCCCGAGAGGTCTACACGCCTAACTTTCCAGTGGAAAGAATGAAAAAATACCATATGTTTTGTTGTTATAATTATTAATATTATTAATAGTATATTGTGTAACTAGTGCGATAAGTTGGCGATTGCTCACGAGAGCGAAGTTAAACGCATGAGAGAAGCGAGAGTAAGCAATCGAAAACATCGCACGGGTTGCACATACTATTTTTTATTGCGAATGCGGAATAAACGCGAGCATAAAAAAAATTATTATAAAAAACGATTTTAAATTGTTTATAACAAGTTATAATTGTGATTAACGATATTCTGTTTATGTCAACCGTATTATTTCAAACTTTTTCTTATCATTTCATAAGCGGGAGCTATTTTTAATTGTTTATAACAATTTATATTTTGTTTTGTTTTCTAAAACTATCATATCATATTGTTTTTACAAATATTCCTGACATGCAATTATCATATTATTCAAAAGATCTTTAAATTCTGTATTAAAAATAGTATAATTTATAAATTGCAAAATTCAGGTAGTTTACCATTTTTTTCAGTTTTTTGATTCTCCATAAAAAACAGCTTGACCGATTTTGCTGAAAATTCAATCAGTTCTACATACATACATAAAGTCACGCCTTTTTCCCATAGGGGTAGGCAGAGACCACTTCCTTCCACTTCCGCTACGGTTCATACACACATCTTTTGCTTCCTCTACTTTCATCAGTGCTCTCATAAATGCTCTTCGGTTGTTGGTACTCTTGACCTGGCCTTTCTTCAAAACAATGTTGATCTGATCGAGATATGTTCTCCGAGGTCGACCTCTACCGATTTGCCCATTCACACTCGCCTTATAAATTTGTTTCGTCAATCTTCCTTCATCCATTTTTTCTACGTGTCCAAACCATCTAAGCATTCCTTTATCTATCTTTGTGACCACATCTTCTTTTACACCACAGCGTTTTCTTATCTCACTATTCTTAACTTTATCCAACCGAGTCACTCCGGCTATACTTCTCAGACTACTCATCTCCGCAGCATAAATACTATTTTCATGCTTCTTCTGCCAAACCCAATATTCACTACCATACATAAGTGTAGGAACCAACACACCTCTATGCACCGCCAGACGTGCCTTTTTTGACACTTTTTGGCTATTCATAAAGCTATGCAGTGCCCCATTCATTTGTTTTCCAGCCAACACCCTTCGCTCAATGTCACTGTCATACTTTCCATCTCTAGTAAATTTTGAACCTAAGTACACAAATTCATTAACTTGTTCCACTCTTTCTCCCTCAATCGAAACCCCACAGTTTGTCATGCTTTCTTCTCTTTCAAAAACCATTACTTTCGTTTTTCTCACATTTATTTTCATCCCTTTGATTTTCAGGGAATCATGCATAACATTAACCATCGCTTGCAACTCCTCTTCAGATAACGCTAATATGACTTGATCATCGGCGTAAAGAAGGCATTTGACGATCAAATAATTCATTTTTAATCCATACGCACTCTCTTTCAGATCTTTTATACAATTGTCTATGTATAAGTTAAACAGCCATGGCGAAGCCACACATCCCTGTCTCACACCTTTTTCGATGTTAAACCAGTCCGTGCAAGCTCCGTTTATCCTGACACAAGCAGTGGAATCCTCGTAAAGTGATTTCAGTGCTCGTATTAAACTACCACTCACCCCTTACATAGACAATGTAGACCACAATTCACTCCTCACCACTCTGTCATAGGCCTTTTCCAAGTCTATAAAAGCGCAATAGACCTTCTGACTTCTAGCCAAGAATTTTTCGACTATACCTCGTAATGAAAAGACCTGATCCATACATCTCCTTCCTCTTCTAAATCCTGCTTGAACATCCCATATCATCTTCTCAGTTTCATTCGTTACTCTTTTGATCAATATCTTTGCTTACAGTTTGCCGACTATGCTGAGTAAACTAATACCTCGGTAGTTCTTACAGTCCTGCTGCGAACCTTTTCCCTTGTAAAGCAGCACGATAACGGCCTTGCACCAGTCGTCTGGGACACTACCACTTCTCCAACAAAGGTTAAAATGGCGATCCAGTAGACTAGCTACCACGTTTTGTCCAGCCTTCAGCATTTCAACTGTTATCCTGTCGTACCCAGCAGCTTTACCCAATTTCATACTGTTCAACGCTTCCACAATTTCTGTCGTAGTAATTTCACTTTCATTGCAACTTTCACTCATGTCTTCGAATTGGGCCTGAACTTGTGTATCCTCTTTCTCAAATAAACAATCAGTTCTAAGTTGCTTAATTATGCGTCGAATGCAATTGGTCCCACGTCGATATCAATTTTTGTTCTCGAGATAATCGAGACGACAAATAATTCCGAACGCACTTACGAACATACGTACATACACAGGCAGACAGACGTCCTCTTAAAAACTATTGTATTCGGTTCTGGCGACCTTGAAATGTGGAGATATGTCAAAACTCGGGATTCGCTAAATCGAAACCATTACTATAACTTCCACTGGTAAGTCAAATATTCAATATTTTTTATTTGCAATAAATATTTTTTTTAACATTTTCTCTGTAATAACATTGAAACTTTAAGCATGACATTTAACAATTTATAAATTTGATAAAATAAATCTTGATAAACCTTTATTTAGAAATCTACCACTATCAAAACAAACACAAAAAGAAATTTTTTTTTGATTTTTATTAATCCCGCAACCAAACGTTTATTTTAAATGAATACTGGTTCCAAAATTTCAATGGCTAGAAACTGTCCCGTTTGATGAGAATGTTGCTTCATCGCTAAAAATAAGTCTCGACATAAATCGCTTATCTTCTAAGGGTTCCTTTTCACGTCACATAAAGTCGTGACTTTTTATGTCATGACAGTGAAAGCCCGGACATTTTATTTCATGAAAACTGAAAAAGTCACAATGTCGTACTGTTGCAACGTCGATGTCACGGAATCAAGAGAGGTTTAATTTTCCCTGGATGTCACGACATAATTCAAATAGTTTTTCATCATCCCCTGGTCTAAGCGTACGAACGAATTACTGTTGATAATAAGTCTCAATAAAAAGCAGATCATTGATAAAAAATCCCAGTAAATTCCTAATAATAAATAATTATTCGAATAAAATATTTCAGTTTTTTTAAATTTTTACGTTGATTTCTGTCACTTCTAGTGTCAATTAAATAAAATACAATTTTCATTAAAAATAATTATCGTTTGTTATCTACAAGAATAAAAATCGGAAACAAACTTACTAGCCCCTTTAAGACAACTAAGGGATTAAGACAGGGTTGCTGTCTGTCTCCTACCCTTTTCAAAATTTACCTGGACAGGGCCCTCACGAACTGGGTGAAGAAGTGTAAAGGCATGGGACTAAAGGTGGGGGATGATACGATTCACACTTTTCTTCTCTGACGACCAGATAGTAATAGCCGAAGATGAGGATGACCTCAATTATATGATTAGAAAGCTCAAGGAAGAATATGAGGCAGCGGGTCTACAGATGAATCTATCTAAATGCGAATACTTGGTGGTAGGAGATGACCAAATAAATGACCTTGTATTGGATACGGAAAAAATAAGAGGAGTAAAACACAGTAAATATCTCGTAATAATTTTTAATAAAAAAGGTAACAGTAATAACGAAATCCAAGATAGAATCAACAAAGGTAGAGCCGTAACTAGAACCCTGAACTCTCTTCTCTGGGACAAGAAAATTAAAAAAACTACAAAGAAACACATATACAAGAGTCTAGTTCAAAGTGTCACCCTATACGACTCCGAATTATGGGACGTAACGAAGGCTAATAAGAATAAGCTTCTGGCAACAGAGATGGATTTCTTGAGAAGGAGCTGTTGTAGGTCTAGACTTGAGAGGGTTAGAAATGATGTTATCCGAAATGAAATGCAAATGGACAGAAACATACACGAGGATGTAGAAAAGCGGCAGTTAACTTAGTTCGGACATGTAAAGCGGATGACAACTGACAGATGGCCAAGGAAGGTACTGGTATATATATATATATATATATATATATATATATATATATATATATATATATATATCGTTTGTTATGAAAAATCATTTCAAATAATACCTGACGCATTTTATCAGAATATAATATTAAGATTGCTTATTACTAAGGTGAGATGTCAAATGTTACACATCATATGCGACTATTGTAAGGCTCGCTTTTTTTTATTTTTATTTATCAAACCTCTCTTAAACATTACAAAAATTGACTACATTTTATTTAAAAGAATAAAAAGGTGAAAAAATAATAACAATGATATAGAAGTCTAATTGGTTCCTGGTAGCAGCGAACGTGTTAAGTGATCGATGGATAATTTTAAGGCGAGTTTATACAGCAAATAAAATAAAATAAGGAACAAAATAAATCAAAATAAGAAAGATAAACATAAAATAAGAAATAAGAATAAGAACAAAAGATGGCCAACTTTTATCTCTTTGTCTTATTTTATTTTATTTTGTTTAAAAACTGATAATGCGCGTGACCCAAATCTTTACCTTCTAAACGTTCCGAGTTTACAATCAACCTAACCTAACCTAATAGGGGTCTATTGCCTTCGCGAATAAGGTCGAAGTATGATTTACAGGTATAAAAAGGGACAGCGGCCGCGGACAGAGTTACTATTAGTTTTAAAAGTTGTATATCTAAGTGAATATCCAAGTTATTTATAAAAGTAGAATTTATTGTATTGGAATAAACATTGTTTGGTTACGGTATCTGGAGTTTTAAATCGCCGAACCCACGGAAGAACTAGAACAATATTATTTGTGGAGGTATTTTTGATTTTCCTTCGTATATTTATTTCTTAAAAGCTTTCATCTGTGTTCAGAAGCTTCAGCTACAGAAAAAGTGATTTTTTGGCACTTAAGTGCTTCCTACATTATGTTAGCAATTGCGAGCAAAGTATTTTCTTTCAGTCGGCTGTTCTTGTATTTTCCATCAGTTTTTGCATATAACTGGGGAAAGGTCGATACCTGCTCTATCAACATGACATCATCCATTATAATATTTTTTAATAGGAAATGGATGCAGATATATAGTAGGATAATTTTAGATGATAAAATTTAAAAATTCCGTATTTGAAATAAAACAACAATTCAGTTTGGAGATTATGTACTGTTATGCACAAAACACAAAAGTCATTGTCAAAAAAGCTGCGATTTCATCGGTTCGTTGTTATTTCTTATTTTATTTTAGTCATTTGTATAAACCAATGTTTTTTGCACTCATTCCTTATTTTATTTTATTTGCTGTATAACTCGCCTTTATTTTCGTTGAATGCGTTTCATCTTAATTCGGCTCTGGTGTTGGGCTCCTCGCACAAACAGGTGATTATCCTTTGTTCCAGGACAAATTACAGATTTGACGCGCGACGTCGAGCCGTAACTAAAATGCAGCAGCTGTGCACATTGTATTAGACGCAGTCGTCGTAACTTCTGAATTACAGCTATAAACCATTCAATGCCAGAGATTGCCGTAAACATTGTCACATATTTTATTTAGATAGTAAATTAATTTCGGGCTATTATTATAATTGTTAAACTTATCGATAGAGTGATATTTTTGTCGCATCTGTAAGATATATTTGGATCCACCCTGTATGCAAGGAGAGCTTTTAGTGTACACGGGCGCGGTCTGGAGATCAAATACGATATTATTATTTCTTACACATCATTCTTTTGACAGTAGCAGGATGACACCGATAAAAATTTTTCTTATTTTGTAAACAAATTAAGCGGGTACGCTACTGTACGTAGTTAGTAACATTAAACTATCCAAAGCTACAGTCGTATCACAAATCAAACGTTATATTTGCGAAAATGTTAAAATAAATGCCCACAAATTCATCGGTTAGACATATTCGCGATTTGTGTCAAATAAACAAAGGCACCGAATGATTTAGGAAAGCTAGAGGTGGACGATATTTTATCTAACTGTGATTTTTATAAAAAAAATTGGCGGTTTTAGAAGTTGTTGAAGTGAAAACACAATATTTTTTCGTAAATTTCTAATAATAAAATCGAATGATATAAAATTATAGATAGTCATTTCGCAAAAAATAGCAAAAGACATTTTATTTTTGACAATTTAAATTAATAAATATTGATTTCAAAATATTAAATTTTTAGATAAAATAAAATACTTAATGAAATGAAAGTCGAAGCCGTTTTCATCATTTTAAACTAAAGATTTTAATGATATACGGTAATAAACTATAATTTTGCATTAATAACAATATTTTAAGCTTCAACACATTAATCTTGAATTATTATTAGATTTTATCAAATTTTTAATTTCAAACTCCACGATAAAAATATGATTCTTCTTCTTCCGGTACCCTGTCCGATTATCGAACGTTGGCAATCATATTGGCTATAATAACTTTGTTTATCGCAGCTCGGAATATTTTTTTTTTTTTTTAAGAAAATAGTCGCAAAAAGGGTAGACCTATCGTGTGGGCCGCGGACGGCCCGCACTGCGACTATTAGAAGGGGAAGGGATTATAGAAAGAAAATGATTGTGGACACGCTTTTTAAAAAGTTGCAGGTCATAGTTCTCTGGAAAAACTGATTTTGGAAGCTTATTCCATTCCGTAGCAGCCCTGTAAAAGAAGGATTTCTGATGAAGATTGGTCCTTGTAGTGTCAATCTTGAGAGTAAATGGGTGAGACTGATCAGCGTGCCGAGTTCTTCGGCCGAATGTGGCCAATGGTGGTACAAGAGTTTTTATTTCTCTGGAGCATCTGCCATGGAAATATCTGTAGAGCAATGACTGGTCTGCAACTCTTCTTCTATGTTCTAGAGGGTGAAGGGTATCTGTGAGAGTTGAGCTGTTTATCAAGCGAATGGCTCTTTTCTGAATGGAATCTAGAAGACGAAGATAATGCCTTGGTTCTGAACGCCAAATGTGCGAGCAATACTCCAGTAGAGGTCGGATTAGAGCCTCGGAATATTTCAACGGATTATTTGCGATACCACTCTCGAAGATTTCGGATCCAAGATGTTCTTCTTAGTCCTGGACCTCTACTTTTGGCGATCTTACCCTGTATCACTAGGTTAAGTTAGGTTAGGTATCATGTGAGTGGGGCGTGGTCGCCTCTCCACCGCGACCCTTAGGAGGTCTATTGTGGCTCACCCCTAGAGACTACAGTTCACGGCACAATCCAGCCCTTCTTACGAAATTCATGGTTGTATAGGGTGAGATTTTTTTGAAATCGGTAGGTTCTAGGTTGGTGTAACCAAATATGTTATTCTTCATTACTGTAAGTAGCCTATTATGACTCAAATTAAAAAAATTATGATTCTCGTCCTTAGCAAACTACATGTCAGTGTTTTTCTTTACAAATGACAGATTTTCCATCACGATTTTGCATGAGTGGAGATCAGGAAATCCGGCCATCGTACCAGATTTGTCCCATTTTTACGATCATCAGTACTAAAGTAATTCCTGTATAAGGTAATCAAGTTAATTTGGATCGTTTAGGCTCTGCTCGACAAAACAAAACAAAATTATTTTTTCTTTAAAAAAAGCATTGGGATTGTAACCATGTTCAATCCAAAAATCATCCCTTCTTTTTTCGAGATACGGATTCTCAAATTTTTTAACTTAACACTAGTTATTATACTATTTTGAACATTTGTAAAATCCATGCCAAAGCTCCGATGTACCGGTGAATTTATTTTCATGATTTCTCAAGTGGCATATTTGAAATATCGCTCTTTTCACGGTTCAGTTAATGAATGCTAAAACTTACCCGCATACGTATAGACTTTAATGTTTTAGATGAAACCCCAACAACACACACATTGACGAGTGTTATTTTGTCGGTTACCCCATCAGCTCACTATTTACTCTCCGGTCCCATCGAAGACCATCCGACCATAATGGAGTATCCCAATATTTCTACCTATGTGGTCTTTTTAATTCTCAGCGGTTAAATAGCCATATCCGCTTTGGAAATTTTTTTTTCTCATTCCAAAGCCCACTTCAAACTCGTTCATGGCGAGTTCGAATGCATTGTCACGGATGTCTCTGATGTGCAGCTCGCGTTAGGGGCCGTCGTGTATTTTTCGTGATTTTTCTAGCATGAGCTGAACATGTGAAGATATAACATGTGCGTTATCGATTGTCCATTCGCTTTGGGATGCATGGGAAAGAATATACCGCCGAAAAAAAAAGTGACGTCGTTTGGAACGGAAAGGTGGCAACTTTTTCGAATTTGAATTTTTTTTCGATAAAACACCTATAAGTGTGAACTTGTTCAAAATCCTTTCCTAATTTAATGATAGATAATTTTAAAAAAATTCCTTACATTTTCTTTCTATTCTGCCCTGGATGGTCCTTTATATCAGCCTTTAGGTCCTTTTTTTTTTTTATGAAAATAGTCGCAAAAAGGGTAGACCTATCGTGTGGGCCGCGGACGGCCCGCACTGCGACTATTAGAAGGGGAAGGGATTATAGAAAGGAAATGATTGTGGACACGCTTTTTGAAAAGTTGCAGGTCATAGTTCTCTGGAAAAACTGATTTTGGAAGCTTATTCCATTCCGTAGCAGCCCTGTAAAAGAAGGATTCTTGATGAAGATTGGTCCTTGTAGTGTCAATCTTGATAGTAAATGGGTGAGACTGATCAGCGTGCCGAGTTCTTCGGCCGAATGTGGCCAATGGTGGTACAAGAGTTTTTATTTCTCTGGAGCATCTGCCATGAAAATATCTGTAGAGCAATGACTGGTCTGCAACTATTCTCTAGCTCCAGTTTCTTCTATTAATTTGTGCAGCTTCTTCACTGTTTAGGTGTGTTATTCTTAAGAAACCTATTAAATACTTCTTTGCAGAATACGTGTGCAGCTCCGATTTATGCTGGTGTTTCTTTATTGGTCTGTGACAAGTGAGAAGTCTTGTAATAATTGTTTAGTCGTGGTCTAAAATTTCACCATAGATTCATGATCGTATTTTCACGGGCATTTGTAAGAAAATTCTTTCAAAATTTGCTTTGTATTTTGCCTTGGATATTGATCTTTTACCTTAGCCTCTAGGTTCTGCTGTGAATTCTATTTAGAAAATGTTACATCCTCACTCAGTAACTCTCGTTCCTTTCTTCTAATTTTAGCAGACATGTGCCTATATTATTTTTTAAAGAATAGCATGATACTTGTGCAGCCCCATTTCATGCAGTTGTTTCTTTAGTGGAGTGTGACAAGTGAAAATTCTTAGGACCTGTGCGTATTATGCTTCAAAGGATAGAAAATATCATCTGTTTAAATAAAGCATTATTTATGGTTTAACTAGTGGCTCAGTTACCACAGTCAAAAAAAAAATATAGCTCTATAGTTTTTAAGTGTGTGTTTGTTTATGTACGTATTTTTCGTCTTGATTATCTCGAGATAAAAAATGATATCGACGTGGGACCAATTGCATTCGACGCATAATTACGCAACTTAGAACTGATTATATTTTCAGCAAAATCGGTCAAGCTGTTTTTTAAGGAGCACCAAAAAACTGAAAAAAATGGTAAACTACCTGAATTTTGCAATTCATAAATTATACTATTTTTAATACAGAATTTCAAGATCTTTTGAATAATATGATTATTGCATTTTAGGAATATTTGTATGAAAAATATAATGATAATATTTTATAAAAATAGATAGTTTTAGAAAACAAAAATAGGAATTGGAGAATTTTATACTTGAGTCAGTATTGAGGGAATAGCATTGCAGACGCTATAACAGTGAAAAATTATTGTTAGTAATAATCAAGCATTGTTTATAACAATTGAATATTGCTACTTTTTCTTCTTAAAGTGCCATGCAGATTCCCGCGTAGGCGTCCATCGCTTTTCTCATTATATAATTCTATTAATTGCAGCATTTTGCAGTGCCTGGAAGTCCCGTATTCCTGTCCATTGTCGTATGTTTCGTAGCCGGGATAATTTTCCTCTACCTACTCCTCTTTTTCCTCCTTCTATTTTACCCTGGAGAATAAGACGTTGGAAATGATAACGTTTTTCACGTAGTATGTGTCCAAGAGAGCCAGTTTTTCTTCTTTTGATGTTTCCGAAAAGTTCACGGTCTACTAAACTAGCACTTCTCAGTATGTCCTCGTTCGTCACATGGTCAACCCACGATAGTCTCAACATCTGTCGCAGCGTCCACATCTCGAAGGACTCAAGTTTGTTAATAATTGCTGTTTTCAACGTCCATGCCTCGATTCCGTACAAGAGAACGGATCAGACGTAGCACTTTACCATCCTATATCTGAGACTGAGATTTAAGTTTTTATCTGTCAAAATTTTTTTAAGTCTTGAGAACGTTGTTCTTGCTTGCTCGTTTCTGCGTTTTATTTCCTGATCTGGGTCCCATTTTCGGTTGATCATGCATCCCAAGTATTTAAATTGAGTGACTTTTTTAATGCTCTATCCATTTATGGATATTGTGGTATTTGTAGTATCTTTACTACTAATGGCCATACATTTGGTTTTACGGATGTTAATTTTCAGACGCAATCTTTGACTTACTTCATTGTCCTTATCTAGTAGAGTTTGTAGATCATTCGCACTATCCGCCAATATCACGGTATCATCCGCATATCGAATATTGTTTATGGGAATTCCGTTTACTTTAATGCCTATGGAACTGTCGAAGATTGACTCAGTGAATGCTCTTTCCACATACAAGTTAAACAACATCGGAGACAAGACGCACCCTTGGCGGACGCCCTTTTTTATTTCAAAATCCTCAGTTGTGCCTGCATTCTAAATTCGGATTTTCGCTCTTTGGTTCCAGTACAAATTACCTATAAGTCTGATATCCTTTCCATCCAGTCCCAATTTCCTAAGATACGAGGGCAGTTTGATTGAAGTCAGTGACTTTTTGAATTTCCCGCGCAGTTACTCCAAATGCAACAGTGCTGCCGTCAACTATAATCTATCAGTGGGCAACTTTCTAATTTTGATCAAGCTACGTCGTGCAGTTGGTGTTTGATAGCCGTTCAAAGCAGACACAACCTCGTGAATTTTTACGAAAATGGAAAAAAGTAAATTTCGTGTGCTGATTAAGCATTACTTTTTACATAAAAAATCCATCACTGAAACTAAGGAAAGACTTGATAAATACTACGGGGACTCGGCACCATCAATTTCAATGGTTAAGAAGTGGTTTACATAGTTCCGTTTTGGTCGTACCAGCACTAGTGACGCCGAACGTCCAGGTCGCCCAAAAGAAGTGATCACGCCGGAAATCGACGATAAAATCGATGAAATGATATTGGATGATCGGAGAATTAAAGTGCGTGAGTTGGCTCATGCTGCAGGTGTATCTCAACTGAACGGGTACATCATATTTTACACGAATATTTGGACATGAAAAAACTCGCTGCGAGATGGGTGCCGCGATTTCTCACACTCGACCATAAGCGCAATCGTGTGACCACTTCAAAAGAGTGTTTAGCGATGTTCAGCCGTAATCCGGACGAATTTTTGCGCCGTTTTGTTACTGTGGATGAAACATGGATCCATCACAACACGCCAGAGACCAATGAACAATCGAAACAGTGGGTTGCTCGGGGTGAACGTAAACCAAAGAAGGCGAAACAGAGTCTGTCAGCCAACAAGGTCATGGCCACAGTTTTTTGGGATGTACGCGGTGTCATTCACATCGATTACCTCAAGAAAGGTAAAACGATCACCGGCGAATATTATTCAAAGCTTTTGAACAGATTCCACGTTGATTTAAAGCAAAATCGGCCGCATTTGGCGAAGAAGAAAGTGCTGTTCCATCAAGACAATGCACGTGTGCACACTTGTCTAGTCACGATGACCAAAATCCATGAATTGGCATACGAACTGCTACTCCATCTAGCATATTCTCCAGAATTAGCCCCCTGCGACTATTATCTGTTTCCAAACCTAAAGAAATGGATGGGCGGTAAGAGATTTGAGTCGAATGAAGAAGTCATTACCGAAACAAACGCGTATTTTGAGAGCTTTTAAAAAACCTATTATTTGGAGGGAATAAAAAAATTAGAAAAACGCTGGACTAAATGTATCGAGCTAAAAGGTGATTATGTAGAAAAATAAAATGTTTATTTGCGGAAAAAAATTTGTTTTATTCAAAAATTCACTAACTTATCAAACCGCCCTCGTATGATATGATATGTTACTAACAAATGATTATTGATCATAATAATTAAAAAAAATATTTTAATTGTTATAAACAATTGAAAATTATGAAAAAGTTTGAAAGAATACGGTTGACATAAACAGAATATTGATAATGACAATTATAATAATAACAAAAAAATTAAAATGGTTTTTTATAATCATTTTAATAAAAATAATAATTATAACAACAAAACATATGGTATTTTTTTACTCTTTACAATGGAAAATTAGTCATGTGGACCTCTCGGGTCTAACCCAGACCACTGACATTTTTTTGAGTAATTTTGAGAAATTTTACGGCCTGAGACGGTCCTGTTAATCCTCGGATCGACTTGGTCTTTATGGCAAAATTAATACGCGGTTATGAATTTTAAAAAGCCAGTTTCAGCGCCTGTCATTTACGCACCTTTATTAACCGTATAAATAATGGTAAACAGCATCATATTTCATGACCTACATAAAAAAAAACCGGCTGGGAAAATATCGGGAAAAAAAAATAAAAAAAATTCCTGTGAAAATTAACGTGCGCTTGGGGAGGGGGGAGGTATAAACTACGCCACTGTTTAGAAATGTGCGTAAAACTATTGAACGTATATGGAGAATTAAAAATCAGAAGTAATATTTGCAAGAATATTAAAACAAAAGCCCACAAATTTTTCCGTTTAGGCGTTTATACTGAATTTGTGTCAAATAAACGGAAGCAAAGAATCATTTTGGAAAGCTAGAGGTGGGCGATATTGTTCCCAGCTGCGATTGAGGCGAAAAGAAAAATCACTGGTCAACTATTAGGTATTATTTGATATCTCTACACAAATCAATAACCAGTGCCGGATTTAGAGGTCTGAAGGCCTCGGAGCAACAAGAGTGTGGAGGCCCCCTGGCTCAAATTATTTTCCAAATAAAATGAAAATAATTTTTTTCAGTCGAATTTTTCAATAAATAATTTATTGTGAAACAAGTAAATTATTTTAGCATTTAACAAACATATGTAAATATAAACGAAAAAAAGAATTTTCCGTGGTTGCGAGCAAGTACTGCCCCACTCAGCCATTGATCCATTGGGATATTCGCTCAAGATGGGTAGTGCAAGTGCTTATTAGGACCATTTGAGATTTTGATATTTTACTGATTGCCTGATTGGAGTAAACAAATATAAATGAATCATTTCTGTTAATATTTAAGAAAAATATAATCATGTAAGAAATAACAATATCCTATTTTATTTCAAAAATACATTTATCGTAAAACGTAGTCAAAACTATCCATCTATTATAAAATGCATCTTTACCCTTCAGTCTCGTACCAAAGACTGCCAAACTACCTGCTTTATCCCGCATCCCTCTTCGTCTTCCTATTTTAGGTACCCAGCAAAACAGATCTTTCTGTTCAAGTAACCCTCGTTTATGACTCCGCCGATGGACCTTGCATACAGGGTGGATCCAAATATATCTTACACTCGGCCATCCTGCATCAGAGGTCTGTTCTCAGACCTAACGCTGCTGAAAATAGCGTTATCTGCTCCTAAAGGAATATATTATACCTAAAAAAAATTTACACATGACGATATCTGTCCATAAGAAATCGAATGTGAGCGTAACAACTCTCTTTTGCATTACAGTCTTGAATAATAATTACTATATGTGACAATACCTGTCCGTAAGAAATAGAAGTTTTTTACTCCTGATCAACTGTTGACGACGTACAAGTCTAAAATCCGACCTCTACTGGAGTATTGCTCGCATATTTGGAGTTCAGCACCAAGGCATTCTCTACGACTTCTAGATTCCATTCAGAAAAGAGCCATTCGCTTGATAAACAGCTCAACTCTCACAGATACCCTTCACCCTCTAGAACATAGAAGAAGAATTGCAGACCAGCCATTGCTCTACAGATATTTCCATGGCAGATGCTCCAGAGAAATAAAAACTCTTGTACCACCATTGGCCACATTCGGCCGAAGAACTCGGCACGCTGATCAGTCTCATCCATTTACTCTTAAGATTGACACTACAAGGACCAATCTTCATCAAGAATCCTTCTTTTACAGGGCTGCTACGGAATGGAATAAGCTTCCAAAATCAGTTTCTCCAGAGAACTATGACCTGCAACTTTTTAAAAAGCGTGTCCACAATCATTTTCTTTCTATAATCCCTGCCCCTTCTAATAGTCGCAGTGCGGGCCGTCCGCGGCCCACACGATAGGTCTACTCTTTTTGCGACTATTTTCATAAAAAAAAAAAAGAATGTGAGTATAACAACTCCATTGTGACAATATCTGCTCGTAAGAAATCTAATGTGAGCGTAATAACTCCATTCTGAAAAATACAATAACGTTACAATAAAATGTTTTTTAAAGCAGTAACCACCTTATTTCTGACCCACCCTTGTTTCGCAATTAGCTGCGTCTCTTAATAAATTGGCAAATGGAACAACACACTTACGAAACTGGTCCAGCACACTATTCCTGATTTCTGTTCAACTGGTTTTCACCTGAATGCAAACGTCATGCATTTTCTCAAGACGGTTTGCAATCAGTCGAACAACAGAGTGATCATCCCATTTGTATCGACTAGCCAAAGTTTCAACCTTCCGGACTCACTCTTCGGCCGTAATATCATCACGCGAAGGGTAAAAAATTGGCGCCAAACTCTCATCACCAACGCGCACTTCACAAAAAGTTCTGTTTTTAATGTCACTTAGTTCTTTTTTTTTAAACGTTTCACCTCACGTTTTAAGTTTATCGACGATGATCCACTATTGTCCAAACTCGAAGAACTTGAGGTAGTACATTAACTCAAATTACTACTACTTTGTCGACGGCGACGTTTTTCCTTACGTCCACGATTACGACTTTTTCGTTTTCCCATTTTTATCAAACATTTTTTCTTTCAAAATAATAAAATTCCTATTTTATTTCAAAAATAGATTTATCGTAAAACGTAGGCAAAACTATCAATATATTATGAAATGCGTTTTTACCCTTCAGTCTCGTACCAAAGACTGCCAAACTACCTGCTTTATCCCGCATCCCTCTTCGTCTTCCTATTTTAGGTACCCAGCAAAACAGATCTTTCTGTTCAAGTAACCGCCGTTTATGACTCCACCGATGGACCTTGCGTACAGGGTGTATACAAATATATCTTACAATCATGTTTGTACAGAGTACTGTAGGTAAAGGTAAACCAGCGAAAGTTGAATGATTTTTTTCCCGAAGTCCCATGTCAATTAACGATTAAAAAAATTGCAATTTCAGGTAAAACTATCGATTTAAGTCCATCATTAGAAAGCGGTGTTAATCCCAGTGGGACTGTATCATTTGCTTAACTCATCGGTGCGGATTTTTAAACATTCGCGGCCCCCAGAGGCTCGTAGGGGCAGAAGCCGCTACCCACCGCCGACTAGGCAATTTGTAAATGGGAGGCGCACGTGCAGCAAATACCAGTTTGAATGTTTTCTCGCCCGGATCACGTGACCGGCAGTCTCCTCAATGCCTCCAGGATACGTGAAAACCTGCGAAAGAACCGATTCGCGTATACACTGCTTGCTACAAAAATCTCGCACATTTGGAGCTGCTAATAGGACTTCTAAAAAAATCTAGTTGACGCACTGACTAATAAAATTTCATTTTAATATGAAATATACTTTAAAAAATCGTTTTGCTAAATTTCTATAAGCATATTAATACAAAGAAACAGATCTTGTACAAGTATAACGTGCTCGATCTTTAAACAATGATGATAGTGTAAAAAAATAAGGGAAACGATTTGAAAGGATCGACGCTATTAAAACTTATATCAAATATGGCAATAGAAATATTTTACATACATACATAAAGCCACGACTTTTTCCGTGGGGGTAGAAACATATCACTTTCTTCCACTTGTTACGGTTCTTACACACAACTTTCGTTTTTTCTACTTTCATTAGCGCTCTCATACATGTTCGTTGGTTGTTTGTACTCTTGACCTGTCCTTTCTTTAATACAATTTCAATTTTTTCGAGACATGATCACCGAGGTCGACCTCTACCGACTTGCCCGTTCACACTCTGTCACGTGCCTATTTTTTTCCCTTCTACAGTTCCATTATTAATTGGATCTCTGATAGTTTTGTATTTCTCAGGTGCTCGTAAATAGTTTCGCTTACCGTATTTTGTTGTAATTTAAATTTATCTCTCGTTGTAAATAGTGTTGCATACCTTGTAGTGTTAGGATTCATTTATTAATGGCTGTGACATTTTTGTTAATCGATGGAGATTGAGTGGGGGTTTTTGTTATTAGATTTTGCCTTGATTTTTGGCCTCGATTGTCGTGTGTTGTCAGCTATATTATTGTTTGGTTTGCATTTCTGTGTGGATGGGCTGGCTATCAACACGGACGAGTGCGATTATGAGTTTGGAACATAGATTTGCGAAGATTGTTGGCTGACGCGTGACCCGTGTCATTTCTGATATCCGGCCTGGGAGTCAGTAATTGAGGGAGTCGCTGGGTGTCAGTCGTCGAAGTCGGGTGGTGGTGAGAGTTTTTGGAACGATTTGATATTAACACGTAAGCAGAACTTCTACGGTTTTTCTTTCATATCTGGCTGTATTTGGGCCATCTTAATTGGATTTTGAAGAAAAACCATTTAATTTTTAACTTGACCATTCTATCTTACCTTTGTTGTTGATATTTTGGATTTTGGTGTCGAGTTAAAATATCCGCATGCGGGATCTGATGGAGGGAAGCCATTGTTAAGTAGCAGGTGCAGTTCCATAATCAAACCGGCCACAGGAGTAGGCCACAGGAGTAGGCCACAGGATTAGTGAATTCGTATACCCAAAGGTTACAAGTGATTTATTTTAGAATATTTAAACGACGTGATTTGTTTTTGACACCGCGATTAAGTTTTGTTTTAATTTATTAATATGGTACACTGTTGAAAACTATTTATTGCATTGGATAATATGCCAAGGCTGAACTTTGATTAAAGTAATATTCTCAATAGTTCTTTGTGTCCAAGTAAAAACGTTTTCTTCATACTTATTTGTAAATATCCTACAATATTGCTATTTTGAAGGACAGCCATCGTAAAAAAGAAATATTTTTAAAAAAGCACGATTGTTTTAACAGTGTAAATCTTTATGTAAATGAAAAAAAAAAACGTGATTAAATTAGCGGCCGTACGTGAACGTTGATGAAGTTTTGTTAAAAAGTTGACTTGTATACGTTTTTTTTGGTAACCTGATAAGGTTTGTTATTCTTATCTTTGTTTTAATTATTTTATGGAATCGTAAACTTTGGATTTTTGATTTATTGTTGTCTTATAAAGTTGTAAATTTTGAAGTTTCGATTTATTGTTGGCTGTTAATTTTGATTATATGTGTCATAATTTTGTTATTGAGCTGTGTATTTTAATTTATTGTGTGAGTAAAGTAACCAATATATTTTTGCTATAATTTTATTTATTTGGTTCACCATAATCTTTGTTTATCGTGTGGCTCTGCTAGTGCCTATAAGACCGCTCACTTTTATATTTTTTTTTCTACCCTCTACGGCTGAGCTCGGGCATAATTTGCCAGTAGAGAGACCGCTGGCAGAGTACTCTTTAGAGAACAAAAAAGACGTGGCAACTCGCCTTATAAATCTAAGCATTTAAGCTTTACTTTATAGAACATCTTTTACATGTTCCATTTTCACACTTTTCCTCTCCTTATCCATGAGAATCACTCCAGCCATATTTCTTAGACTACTCATTCTTCCGCAACTACTCGAGTACATGCTGAAGGAGATAAATTGGAATAACTTGGGAGTTAATATAAATAAAGAAGACTTGAACCACCGAGCGTACAAAAAGACGGATTAAAGATCAATTCTTTAAAAACACAATATTTGAAAAATCTGGTTATGATTGGTAATATTCCCTTGAGTCGGCACGAAGTGCAACAAGTATCTTCCTACAAATATCTTGGTCATGAAATTCGTGTGGGTAGAGACAACCAAACTGTAGAGTTTCAAAGAAGAATAGGACTCACATGGCCAGCTTTTGGGAACCTAAAGGAGGTATCCCGGTCCGACATCCCGGTATGTTTAAAGAGAAACGTGTTCAATCAGTGTGTCCTGCCTGTTATGACATACGGGGCGGAAACACTTACTCTGACAAGAAAATCCATCAATAAACTACAAGTGACATAATGAGCTATGGAGAGAGGCATTTCTTTAAAAGATAGAATCCAGAACAACGAGATAAGAAGAAGAACAGGTGTAGCGGATGTCGTCAGGAGAATAACAACATTAAAATGGAATTGGGCATGACACATTGCAAGAATAACTGACGACAGATGGACCAAGAAAATCCTGGAATGGAGGCCGAGACATGAAGCTTACCGGAATAAAGGACGACAACCAACGAGACAAAATGATGATATAAAGCGCATCAAGCACAACTGGATGCAGGCGGTGCAATGAAGAAAGGAGTGGCACATATTACGGGAGGCCTATGTTCAGCAGTGGACGCGACAAGGCTTATGATGATGATGACTCATTCTTCTGCCAAACCCAACATTTACTACCATATATAAGTGTAGAGATCAGCAATCCTCTATGCATAACCAGTCGTGTGTTTTTGACACATTCTGGCTGCTCATAAAGTTACAGCACCCCATTCATTTGTTTTCCCTGCTCACACCATTCGCTCAATATCATAGTCTCTCTCATAAACTTTGAACCCAAGAACCTGTACAAACTCATTCACTTGCTCGGACATTCTTGAAGAGTTGAAAATGTATACGGATTTACTAAAAAATGTCACCACTTGTCATTAAACTTGGATTTTATGTAAGATCCAAAATCCAAGAAGCATTGAATGATAAAATCCAAATCGTTAGTGATTTGAATGGGTACCTGAAACAAAATGACAATTAATATGTCATTTATAGACCTAACCCAGTAGAAAGTTATTGACTTGATCAAAAACCCAGGTTTAACCGACCGTTTTTATTTATTGGTCTATCGAAAAGTTGTGGAAGATCTTTTTTTATTTGCAGTTACTTTCATAGGTTTCTTTTTTAAACTATTAAACCTAATCTAAAAGAGAGTTATTGACCTTATCAATAAAACATTTCCTTCATTGGCCCATCAAAGATGTGAGGAGGATTTTTTTCTCTCTACTTTTATAAGTACATCATTTAAACTCAAACCAGAAGAGTTTATGGACTTGATCAATGACCCAGCATTTTACTTCTTGACCTGTCGAGCTATCGAGGATATTTTTCTTTTTACAGGTACTTTCATACATTTTATTTAAAATAGGTAGGTTAGTTAGGTATCATGTGAATGGGGCGTAAGTCGCCCCTCCACTGCGACCTTTAGTAGGTCTATTGTGGCTCACCCCTAGAGGTTACAGTTCACCGCACAATCCAGCCTTTCTCACGAAGTTCTTGGTTGTATGGGGTGGAATTTACTTGAAATCGGTTGGTTCTTGGTTGGTAAAACCAAATACGTTAAACCTTATTCTTCCCAGGCCGGGGCATGAACATAGTATATGTTCAGCAGTTTCGTCTTCCACGCAGCAAAACCGACAGTCCGTTTGTTGGTTCAGACATAACCTTCCGAGGTGGTATCTTAGACGACAGTGTCCTGTAAGTAGTCCCGTTAGAATTCGCAGGTCATTCCTGCTTCATTCTAGGATCTGCTTAGTTGTTTTTCTCGTGGGTTTAGGTAGGAACGCCTTAAGTGAGTTAACTCTGGTATATCGGATCAATACGTGAGTATTTTCCTCTCCGCCCAGTCCGAAATAATTGTTTTGGCGGCACTTGTGATGACTCCAAAAACCGGTTCTGGTCCAGTGAACGCAGATTCGGCCCCCTGTTTTGCAAGGGTGTCGGCTTTTTCGTTACCCCTCACACCCTGTTGCCCAGGTACCCACAGCAGGGTCACTCTGTTGTTCTCACCAAGGTACTATTCGATGCAATTCCATACAAGTTTAGAATTTATCTTGTTGGAGCTCAGTGCTTTTAAAGCAGCCTGGCTGTCTGATATTATACTTATGTTTTTGTTTGTTAGAGGTCTGTTGGTCAGCTCTCTTGCACACGATTCGATAGCGAAGACTTCAGCCTGACAGATTGTAGCATACCTGCCAAGACTGGTAGATATTTCAATATTTGGTTTCCTGCTGAAAACACCGGCTATTGAGGATATTTTTCTTTTTGCAAGTACTTTCATACATTTTATTTAAAATAGGTAACCATCTTTTTTAGTTCAACTCCGGACAACTTGGAAGTTATGGGAAGACTGCAAGAACCTGTGAAGAGACGATGATCCGGTTTAAGCGAGTGAGTCATATTTTGTTAAAACACGTTTTAAAAAGTTGAAGTTTGGAAAAGCAACAAAGAACTCATCTAAAAAGACAGGATTATAGCATTGAAAGTCATTGGTTTGGAATATTAATTAACAAAACACGAAATTTTGTTGTTGTTGTTGTTATAAAAGTTCCAATTTGTTCCACTTCTACATCTAATATAATTTTTAATTGAAATATTGTTAAAAAAAACCCGGTACTAGATTTTATTATTAGTTTCGGCGACATTTTCTATGGTAAGGCAGTGTATAGAAACAGTTTTAACATTGCAAGGGGGGTGGTCTATGGATTTCAATAAACGTATATCGGGGATTTTAACGGAGCCCTTTCACGTGTCATCATGTCTTAATAACTGTTTAAAAGGGCACCGATCACGTGTGCACGATTTATTTTTGGTTCCGTCGGTCTTTAACGTCTCATCTGATCGACGACTTAGATAAAAATGGGGTTTGTTGTTTCCACAAATGAGGATTCGATATTTATAGAGATATTTACAAATATATCACCGCGCCCATTCATTTTCAGCAACTTGCTTTTAAAAGACAATTAAAATAGTAATTGAACCCACAAACAAAGCATCTAGCAATGTAATAAATGTTTAATAATATAGTATAACTATTCACTGCATAATTCGTCAAACTTTCCAATGAATCGCCAGTGTAAGTTATAAATAAAAGAGCAGATATTTTTTCAAAAATCTTTTGCATTTCTCGTATTAAACTGTCAAAGCGACATACTTTTGTGTAAGAAATAATAAAAACGTATTCCACTCAAAAACTATATCGTAAAGCTTATTCAAACTATCCCGCCGTCTTTCGCTACCCTTCTTGTCCTTTTTCTTTAGATACCTGATTTCCATATGTGTTCGTGTGCCCTCAAAGCTCGCCTTACATACAGGGTGGATCCAAATATATCTTACATTTGTTCACCACGTTCGCAACGATACATACATTGGCATCAGTAAAAACTGGTAACGGAACAACGCTTACGATTTTCCAATGCCATGGCTGTTTAACATATACTTAGACGATTATTTAAAATATTTGACTCGGTTGGATAAAGTAAAGAATAGTGAGATAAGAGAACGCTGTAGTGTAAAAGAAGATGTGGTTACAAAGATAGATAAAGGAATGCTTAGATGGTTTGGACACGTAGAAAGGATGGATGAAGAAAGAAAAATTGACGAAACAAATTTATAAGGCAAGTGTGAATGGACGGAAGTCGGTAGAAGTCGACCTCGTCGAACATCGATATCGATCAGATCAACATTGCTTTAAAGGTCAAGAGTACGAACAACCGACGAGCATGTTTGAGAGCACTGATGAAAGTAGAGAAAGCAAAAGATATGTGTAAGAACCGTAGCGGAAGTGGTCTCTGTCTACCCCTACGGGAAAAAGGCGTGACTTTATGTATGTATGTAGCTTTTGGTCAATAAAAAGTGGTCCGATTATCTAATTTCCTGGAATACTCTAATACATTGATCTTAGCTAGGAACTGAGTGTTATTCTGTCAAAACACTTCAGGATTTTCGTCATACCAGTTGATTTATCACTGAAGTAAATATCTATTGTTTCACAAAATTCAATTCTGCGGTCATAATCCTCTCCAAATTTTCGTACTAACTCTTTAATGGTCTGGTGGCCTATATTACTATCAGGATGCCTTCCATTAAAAACTCGACCTGTTCCTCGAGCGCACTTGTTTTGATGACCGTAAATAAATATTATTTCTATTCGTACTTGCAAGGAATATTTTTGAAACAACGAAACAAAATGACAAAAAATTCCAAAAAAGGTGACATATTTTCAGAAATAAGTTAATTGATCCCTTATTAGACATCTACCTATCCAACTGTGGCGTAAGTCGTTTTTGTTATGTCTCATATTTCACAAAATTTGTTGTTATCAGCAATCGATAGAATAAATTGTAGTTTATATGGCTGATTTTTTCATTTGATGTATCACAAGGGAGGGGTTGCTATTTTAAATAAAGGGATGTTAAAGGGGTGCCACTAGAACACAGCAGAATAATATTTGTAAACCTACCCTTTGATTTAAAACGACAATTTTTTTTGTTTTCTTCAGTTAAGAAGTTATTGGCATCTGTAGTTACCAGTCAATCAGAAGGGGCTACAGAAGTCAACCCTTCTAAGCTTAATCCATTATTGTAACTATAAGTATAAAGATTAAGCTACAAGCTTTACTATTTCGCAATGACAAAATATTCTTTCCAAAGCTGCAAGTAATGGAGTTAAGTTTTTACTCGTAATTTATAGTTTCTATTTACAAAAAACTGTTTTAATTAAGATTTCTTGGTGTATTTAGTTACCAATTTGTCAAAAGGGGCTGTTATAGTCAACTATTTGAATCTTCTAGATGAATTACCATCCGCTATGGCACCACTAGAAAATACGACCATACACACCTTATGCTTCGCAGATGACCAAATAATATTAGCCAAAGATTACGATGATCTGGAATACATGACCAGAAAATTAATTGAAGAATACAAAAAACAAAACTATGCGAAAAATACAAATACTTTGGTATGTTGCCACGTCTTTTTCGTTCTCTAAAGAGTACTCTGCCAGTGGTCTCTCTACTGGCAAATTATGCCCGAGCTTATTTTAAAAATAATTCTTTTTACGATGGCTGTCCTTCAAGATAGCAATATTGTAGGATATTTACAAATAAGTATGAATAAACGTTCTTACTTGGACACAAAGAACTATTGAGAATATTACTTTAATCAAAGTTCAGACTCGGCATATTATCCAATGCAATAAATAGTTTTCAACAGTGTACCATATTAATAAATTAAAACATAACTTAATCGCGGTGTCGAAAACAAATCACGTCGTTTAAATATTCTAAAATAAATCACTTGTAACCTTTGGATACACGAATTCACTAATCCTGTGGCCTACTCCTGTGGTCTACTCCTGGGCCGGTTTGAATTATGGAACAGCACCTGCTACTTAACAATGGCTTCACTCCATCAGATCCCGCACGCGGTCATTTTAACTCGACCCCAATATCCAAAATATCCACCACAAAGGCACGACAGAATGGTCAAGTTAAAAATTAAATGGTTTTTCTTCAAAATCCAATTAAGATGGCCCCAATACAGCCAGATATGAAAGAAAAAACCGTAGAAGTTCTGCTTACGTGTTAATATCAAATCGTTCCAAAAACTCTCACCCGACTTCCACGACTGACCCCAAACGACTGATATCCACTGCTCACTCCCAGGCCGGATATCAGAAAATGACACGGGACACGCGTCAGCCAACCTTTGCAAATCTATGTTCCCAACTCATAATCGCGCTCGTCCGTATTGATAGCCAGCCCATCCACACAGAAAAGCCAACCAAACAATAATCTAGCTGACAACACACGACAATCGAGGCCAATGATCAAGGCGAAATCTAATAACAAAGACTCCCACTCCAATTAACAAAAATGTCACAGCCATTAATAATTAAATCCTATCACTACTAGGTATGCAACACTATTTACAACGAACAAAATACGGTATGCAAAACTATTTATACAAACAATTAATAATGAAACGGTAGACGGGAAAAAATAGGTACGTGACAATGTATATCACGACAGACGGAACTACGGATAAAGCCATAGGGAAAAGAAATATACAAGGAAGAAGAGCCATCGGTCTACCAAACAGAGTATTGTGGGATAAACATATTTTAAAACATAACAAACACCGAATATACAATAGTATTGTCAAAAGCATAATTACATATGGCAGTGAGGTATGGCAACTTAAGCAAAGGTCAGAAAAAGCTTTAGAAGCAACAGAGATGGACTTCTGGAGGCGTGCGGCAGGAATATCTAGACTGGATCGAATTAAAAATGACAGGATCAGAGAGATTTTGGGAATTGGTCATAGCATTGTAGATATTAGAATAAAACAGCTTAAATGGTATGGACATGTGCAGAGAATGGACGAAGACCGTTTGCCAAAGAAAGTCATTAACTGGAACTCACAAGAAAAAACAAACATGGGAAGACCTAGGAGGAGTTGGAGAGAGAGAATAGACAGAGAAATGGGAGAAAGAGGTTTAGGAGAGGATCTCTGGGAGCACAGGGATCAATGGAGACTGGGAATCGGAAGACGTCGAAGAACGTTCTAAAACCGATGTATATATATATATAGCACATATATGTTAGATAATCGTCTGAAGGGGTTAAAAGTAACTCCGAAACATTCCCACCGTGAGATCGGCGATGAATTTAATGAATCAAACGTCCATTTTCATTAATTGAACCTATCAAGTTAGCAAGAGGGTGGCAATCTTCATCATCGACTCAATTTATATTTCGATATAATTATTTTCTGCATCAAATAAAAAGCGATCTATAACAACATCATTGAAAACGTTTACAATATAACGAGGGGTAGATGGATTAGAATGATAAAAAAATTCACACACCGCACCCGGGACGTTGAATCGACGGTACCTGAAAGTGGAAAAGTCATCATCAGATATGGAAGCAACAGCCACCGTAAAAGAGTGTCTCGGGAGGGGGAAGAAAGAGAGCAAGACCCCCTCGGATGGGGCGCGTGGCATTTTAAGGGCCTTATCGGAAACCGATGATATTAACGATATCGTCGATTGATTTTTGAGGGTTTTATGGCAATTTCCTTAAAACTATTCGACAAATATTTTGTCGAGGATTCTTTGACAAAGGGGAAAAATATACGGGACGTGCAATTATTTGTATTATATTATTACAAAACTTTACTTTCCATATTTTCACTGTTATAGCGTCTTCAATGCTATTCTCTCAATACTGACACAACTTTAAAATTATCCAATTCCTATTTTTGTTTTCTAAAACTATCTCTTTTTATAAAATATTTATATATCATATTTTTCACACAAATATTCCTAACATGCAATAATTATATTATTTAAAAGATCTTAAAATTCTGTATTAAAAATAGTATAATTTATAAAATGCAAAATTCAGGTAGTTTACCATTTTTTTCAGTTTTTGATTCTACATAAAAAACAGCGTGACCGATTTTGCTAAAAATGTAATCAGTTTAAGTTGTTTACTTATGCGTCGAACGCAATTGGTCTCACGTCGATATCATTTTTTGTATGAAAGCGCTGATGAAAGCAGAAGAAGCGTAACTGTATGTGTATATATGGATCTAGTAATTTGCTGTGTCATTGTGAATTTGCATTCATTCCTCCTAGTTTAAAAACAGAGTAAGTAGGCGCAATTAAGCGAAGTTTCTGGAAAAACCAATCAGAAAAAAGAAACAAATACATATAAAAAATGTCTCGTTCAATTCAATGAAATAAACCGAACTTTAAAATGATTCAAAGATTCCCTACAGAAAAAACTTTTAAATGCTAAATTATTCCGATGGCGTTGAAATAGCTTTGTTCTCTTTTTTTTTGAGATTCCGTCCTTTGATAATTATTACTAAATGAAATTCCTTTTTAACGATTTAAAATAATACGCTAAATTTCGAGAGGTCGAAGACTGCTTTTAAGAATGACTTTTAATATTAAATTGCAATTCAAATTGCTTCATTTACTGCCGCTTGGAAAAATAATGAAGCGTCTGCGAAGGTTACGGTTTCAATTATTAAAAATTAACCCGATTTGCGATTAAGATTTTACCCGATTGAATTTTAAATGAGGATTTCTTCGTACCGGAAGTAAATAGCGACGTTTTTGCAGTACGATTGACTCTTTCTCTCTCTCTCTCTCTCTCTCTCCCTCTTTCTCTCTCTCTCCCTCCCTCTCTCTCTCTTTCTCTCTCTCTTCCTCTCTCTCCTTCTTTCTCTTTTTCTTTCTATCTTTTTCTCTCTTTCTTTCTCTCTCTCTTTCTCTCTATTTCTATCTCTCTCTCTTTCTCTCTCTCTCTCTTTTTCTCTTTCTCTTTTTCTTTCTGCGGTAAAACCGGTCGGTCTTAAGCTGAAAGTGTGAAACACACCTAAAGTAGTAAAAATAACAATAACAATACAATATAGATTAAGTATTTTAGAAATCATCGTCAGATTCTGAAAAGTGTTTACATGCATGTATCTTTCTTACTGTGGTGTTAAAGAAGATGTGGTTACAAACATACATAAAGGAATGCTTAGATGGTTTGGACACGTAGAAAGGATGGATGAAGGAAGATTGTCGAGTGTGAATGGAAGGAAAGTTGGTAGAGGTCGACCTCGGCGAACATATATATATATATATATATATATATATATATATATATATATATATATATATATATATATATATATATATATGGAGTAAAGAGTATATGGATCTGTACATGAGAAACCATCCCGACAGTCAAAAACTCAAAAATATTGGGGCTCATATTCGATCCAATGTTCACTTTCCATTAGCATGCCACCCATTTTAGAACCAAACTAAGAGCAAGGAACTCCTGGGGAAAAACCAAGTAAACGCTTTTTATTACCTATAAAACGATCAATGGACTCATACTAAACAATGCGGCACCAATATGATCTCCTCAGCTCTCTCAAATACACTGCACCAGTTTACAGGCATGCTAAAACACATCCCTTAGAATCACAAGGGGATGCCATCAGATGACCCATAAAGATCATTTACACAATTAAACAAAAATACTGTATATATATATATATATATATATATATCTCGATCATATCAACATTGTTTTGAAGAAAGGCCAGGTCAAGAGTACCAACAACCGACGAGCATGTATGAGAGCCCTGATGAAAGTAGAGGAAGCAAAAGATGTGTGTAAGAACCGTAGCAAGTGGAAGAATGTGATCTCACCTACGGGAAAAAGGCGTGACTATATGTATGTATGTATCTTTCTTACTTCTTGGTTGGTAACGGAACTTCTTACTTTAGTTGACCTTATAATAATTCTACCATAAATAATGTTCCCGTTTCACGAAAGTTTAGCCACCGTCTAAGAAGTAAGGTTATGTTAAATATATTTTTTAAATGCAAAACAGGGAATTTTGTACTCACCGTAAAATTAAAATAACAAATTAGGGGTTTTAAAAAAAACCGATTTTATAGAATTTATCTAAATGAAAATGATAAACCGCTTTAAACAAAGCTCGATGTATCAAAATAATGACAGTTGTCATAAGAGGTCAAAATAAATTCTTATGAATACAACCGATTAATCTTTATTATCTCTTTTCAACATTTTACTACTGTTGATTGTCAGTGACGTCAGGTAAAGGTCAATTTATTCAACTGTAATTTATGGGCATTGTTTTTGTTTTAAATAAAAAAAACTGTTTGAAATAAATCGTCAACGATACTTTTTGAAGATTTTCATTTTAAAATATCCTTTAGGTGGTTACTATATGGATGATAACCGTTGTCAGTTAAAACTGGCTTAAAGACGAGTGAAATGTACAAATGTGTGTGTGTGAGTGTGTGTGGTAAACGCCTGGAACACATAGATGGCACCTGCTTCGCATTCCAGACGCTTCTAGGCCATAGTTCTCGCTGTCCGGTCAGATTCTTCGACTACCGCAGACGGTCTGGAATACTTTGAACGAATATAAGCCAGGTAGAAAAGGTATTTCGATGCTGGAAAGAAACAATTTCCGCGAATATCGAGATGGTTTGTAATAAAATCCTATGAAATTGTATTTCGATGCTTATTCGAATAGCCATTGTTAGCTGGTATAAGTTAATAGGTGGTGAGATGACGAAAATATTGACGCAGTTTGTTCGTTAATACAAATACAGAATTACTTATTTATTTATTTCCTATTAAACATTTATACAGGGCGGCCAACCGAAAACGAAACGGAGCCATTTGCAGGAACAACGTCAACATTTTCGAAAAACGCTTAGACCCGTCGATTTTGATTAAAGGGGAAAACTCATTTCAGGTATTTTTGACTCAACTACTTTCAACCCCAAGCGAGGGTAATAATTACCCCAAATTTTTTAAATGGCATAAGGGTTAAAAAAAATGTCTTTTAAAAACTCTGACAATTCTCTTTACAATATTCTTTAAATTTTACATTTCTTCCCAATACGAGGGCAGTTTGATAAGTCAGTGACTTTTTGAATTTCCCGCGCAGTTATTCCAAATACAACAGTGCTGCCGTCAACTATAATCTATCAGTGGGCAACTTTCTAATTTTGAGCAAGCTACGTCATGCAGTTGGTGTTTGATAGCCGTTCAAAGCAGACACAACCTCGTGAATTTTTACGAAAATGGAAAAAAGTAAATTTCGTGTGCTGATTAAGCATTACTTTTTACGTAAAAAATCCATCACTGAAACTAAGGAAAAACTTGATAAATACTACGGGGACTCGGCACCATCAATTTCAATGGTTAAGAAGTGGTTTACAGAGTTCCGTTGTGGTCGTACCAGCACTAGTGACGCCGAACGTCCAGGTCGCCCAAAAGAAGTGATCACGCCGGAAATTGTCGATAAAATCCATGAAATGATATTGGATGATCGGAGAATGAAAGTGCGTGAGTTGGCTCATGCTGTAGGTGTATCTCAACTGAACGGGTACATCATATTTTACACGAATATTTGGACATGAAGAAACTCTCTGCGAGATGGGTGCCGCGATTGCTCACACTCGACCATAAGCCCAATCGTGTGACCACTTCAAAAGAGTGTTTAGCGATGTTCAGCCGTAATCCGGACGAATTTGTGCGCCGTTTTGTTACTGTGGATGAAACATGGATCCATCACAACACGCCAGAGACCAAGGAACAATCGAAACAGTGGGTTGCCCGGGGTGAACGTGGAGTGAAGGCGAAACAGAGTCTGTCAGCCAACAAGATTATGGCAACAGTTTTTTGGGATGCACGCGGTGTCATTCACATCGATTACCTCAAGAAAGATAAAACGATCACCGGCGAATATTATTCAAAGCTTTTGAACAGATTCGACGTTGATTTAGCCCCCTGCGACTATTTTCTGTTTCCAATCCTAAAGAAATGGCTGGGCGGTAAGAAATTTGAGTCGAATGAAAAAGTCATTACCGAAACAAACGCGTATTTTGACAGCTTTAAAAAAACCTATTATTTGGAGGGAATAAAAAAATTAGAAAAACGCTGGACTTAATGTATCGAGCTAAAAGGTGATTATGTAGAACTGACTTATCAAACCGCCCTCGTACTTTGAAAAAAATTACATTTTAAAATTCTAATTATTTTAGTTGCTTACTTACTACTTAATTGATTAAATGTTTACACTGATGACCGCCCGCTTCCATACAATAATAATGATTTTGTTCAAAACGTTCATGCATATTCCGAAGAATTTCCGGAATAATTCGACGGCACTCATCGTCAACGATTCTTTGACGCAAATCTTTCAACTATCTTTCATCTATTTTATAGATTTAACTTTTCAGATGTCCCCACAAAAAAAAATCGAGGGGCGATACATCTGGCGATCGTGGAGGCCATTTAATGCTGCCTCTTCTTCCAATCAAATGCCGTGAAAAACGATGGTCTAAATACTGATGAACAATCACTGCATAATGCGGAGAAGCACCGTCCTGTTGAATATAAAAATGATCTTCGTCATACCGTGGATTATTTTCAAATATATCAGTCAAGGCAGGGTCAATAGCGTCTGCTAGTAATTAAAATACATTTCGCCAGTCGAATTGCCTGGTAGAAAAAAAATCCCCCAGTCGGTCACTGCCAATGCCAGCACATACATTTAATTTCTCCGGTTGCTGTGTATGCACCTCGTGAAAAATTCTTGGGTTTGAATCGGACCAATTGTGGCGATTTACCGTTCCGTGCAAGAAAAAAACTAGGTACTAGGTACATAATTTATACCATTGGCGTACTTAACTCGAATACATGACATTTTTACCGTTCGTGATTGTTTGCAGATAAGTTTCACATTTAAAATCTAATTTCTTAATAAGTAATGGGCGGAATTTTAAAATTTAAGGACTATTGTATAGAGAATTGTAAGAGCTTTTGAAAGACATCTTATTCGACCCCCAATGCTATTTAAAAATTTTGGGTTAAATCTTATCCTCGCTTGGGGTTGAATGTAGTGGAGTTAAAAATACCGAAAAAGAGTGTCCCCCTTTAATAAAAAATGAAGGGTCTAAGCGTTTTCCTAAAATGTTGACGAGGTTCCTGCAAATGTCTTTGTTTCGTTTTCGGTTGGCCACGATGTATATTTATACGTAGAAATTTTTTTGTTTTACATGAATGCAATTAATAATAAATAAAAGAGAAATTTATTCTTTTATCCAAGATAAAGGAACACCTGGAGGGTAAAAATCTATATTTTTTCAGATAGCCAAGCAGCACTAAAAGCTCTGAAGTCATACATTTGTCAGTCTAAGCTGACTTGGGACTGTAAATAATCTCTGAGACGACTTAAGACACTTGAAAGAAAAGGTTCGACGCTGGGAAACAAATGATATGAAATCTCACTGGCATAAAGTGCCAGAACAAAGACAAACGAAAACTCTAGTAAGCCTTTTGCCAAGGAAAGCTGAACAGCTTCTCGATTTGGACAAGACTCGAAACTGGTGACGGGACTTCTCACTGGACACTGCCCTCTAAGGTATCACCTGAAAAAGATAGGCAAAACAGAGAGTGATAGTTGCCGCTACTGCGAGAACTTCGCTGAAACTGAGGAACATTTGCTTTGCGAATGCCCAGCGCTTTTCTTCAAGTGGCACGAGTTTCTGGAAAGGGCCTTTCTAAAGCCCTTCGATGTCACAAACTTAGCCCCCGGGAAATGATATCTTTGCTCGAAGTCTCGGAATCCCGGGACTCGAATAGATTAACGGTTATGCACAAAAGATCTGATAGGTCGAGGTGCTTGAGAGGCAGCATGGCCTTCACGACCCACCCTACAATCTACAATCTACACCGATTTCTTTTGTCTTCGTCTTCCATATTTAAGACATTAATGTTTATTTATTTATATATTTTAATGTTATCCTTATTGCAAAAATTACTTTCTTAGGTTTTTGTTACACAATATCTGTTTGTTTATTCCATTTTAAGATATCATCCATACTAATGCCGGGGTCCCCCAGGGTTCCATCCTGTCCCCCACCTTATTTCTTTTACACATCAAGGACCTCTTGAAAACCACCACAAACCCAATTTACAGTTTCGCAGACGATAGCACACTTGTCTCAACTTTCACATCCTATCGATCACTTTCGGTGAATGATACAAATAGACTCAGGCAGAAACAGGTTGATTCCATCAATAGAGATCTTAAAGCAATGGTCGATTGGGGAACCAACAATCTTGTTCAGTTCAACGCCCAAAAAACACAAAGTGCCACGTTTTCCAAGAAAGTGAATTCCTCAAATCATCCCATCACAATGTCCGGAAATACCCTTGAACCAAGTCCCTCCATCTTGATTTTGGGAGTCACGGTGTCCAATAATATGTCTTGGCATGACCATGTTGCTAACATCGCAAAGTCGGCAAGCCAGAGGCTAGGTTTTCTGTGGAAAGCCAGAAAGTTTTTTACTCCTGATCAACTGTTGACGACGTACAAGGCTCAAATCCGACCTCTACTGGAGTAATGCTCGCACATTTGGGGTTCAGCACCAAGGCATTCTCTTCGTCTTCTAGATTCCATTCAGAAAAGAGCCATTCGCTTGATAAACAGCTCAACTCTTACAGATACCCTTCACCCTCTAGAACATAGAAGAAGAGTTGCAGACCAGTCATTGCTCTACAGATATTTCCATGGCAGATGCTCCAGAGAAATAAAAACTCTTGTACCAACATTGGCCACATTCGGCCGAAGAACTCGGCACGCTGATCAGTCTCACCCATTTTCTCTCAAGATTGACACTACAAGGACCAATCTTCATAAAGAATCCTTCTTTTACAGTGCTGCTACGGAATGGAATAAGCTTCCAAAATCAGTTTTTCCAGAGAACTATGACCTGCAACTTTTTAAAAAGCGTGTCCACAATCATCTCCTTTCTATAATCCCTTCCCATTCTAATAGTCGCAGTGCGGGCCGTCCGCGGCCCACACGATAGGTCTAACCTTTTTGCGTCTATTTTCATAAAAAAAAAAACATACGTCTAAGAATTTCATAGGATTTTTGCGCGTATAGTAATCAGGATTCGAGCGTCAAAGTTACTGGAATGTGTAAAGACCAGCTTTCACACTGATTTTGTGTAAGTTCGCGTATCTTGCAAATACGGCCCTAGCAGTATTAACTTCAAACCAGCAAGTAGCATACATATATTAAGCCAGTGGCTGCGGGGGGTCCGTCGGGCCCCCCATAACGATCTACTCATTTCGGATATAACGCTGACACGACCGCGCTCTGCTTTCTGCCGTTTCAGCCTTTCAGCTTTCGACGTTTCAGGCATAATCCGTTCGTCAACAGGATGCTCGGGCCTAAGCCGGGAGATTACTTCCGTAAAATATGTTTGTTTTAAGTTTGCGTCGACCGGAATGGGGGGAAGATATTTGAACTACTTTTTTGTTGTAAACGTTCTCAGTGGAATATTACTACCCAAAAATTGATATAAAAATTAATTACCGACTTAAATTAATAATTAAATATACGAGGTCAGATAAAAAGTCAGACAAGCCTTGTCCCGTACACATGTAGTGATAAAAAACCGAATGTTTCATAATTTGGACGAAATATACTATCTCATAATGGGGAAAACCACAGGACCAAAAATATAAACGCTAAGGGTTAAAAATAGAAGTTATGTAACTCTTCCGGTACCGTCAAAAATTAATCGTGTACTGTAGAACTACCGAGGTGTTAGTTTACTCAGCATAGTCGGCAAACTGTATGCAAAGATATTGATCAAAAGAGTAACGAATGAAACTGAGAAGATGATATGGGATGTTCAAGCAGGATTTAGAAGAGGAAGGAGATGTATGGATCAGGTCTTTTCATTACGAGGTATAGTCGAAAAATTCTTGGCTAGAAGTCAGAAGGTCTATTGCGCTTTTATAGACTTGGAAAAGGCCTATGACAGAGTGGTGAGGAGTGAATTGTGGTCTACATTGTCTATGTATGGGGTGAGTGGTAGTTTAATACGAGCACCGAAATCACTTTACGAGGATTCCACTGCTTGTGTCAGGATAAACGGAGCTTGCACGGACTGGTTTAACATCGAAAAAGGTGTGAGACAGGGATGTGTGGCTTCGCAATGGCTGTTTAACTTATACATAGACAATTGTTTAAAAGATCTGAAAGAGAGTGCGTATGGATTAAAAATGAATTATTTGATCGTCAAATGCGTTCTTTACGCCGATGATCAAGTCATATTAGCGTTATCCGAAGAGGAGTTTCTGGCGATGGTTAATGTTATGCATGATTCCCTGAAAATCAAAGGGATGAAAATAAATGTGAGCAAAACGAAAGTAATGGTTTTTGAAAGAGAAGAAAGCATGACAAACTGTGGGGTTTCGATCGAGGGAGAAAGAGTGGAACAAGTAAATGAATTTGTGTACTTCACATACTGCTAAATCCACAAAAACATGGCTTGCAGATAATGAGACACCTTAGACTGGCTTTCGAGCAGCCCAGACCTCAACATAATTGAGACAAGTTAATGAATTTGTGTACTTGGGTTCAAAATTTACTAGAGATGAAAAGTATGACGGTGAGATTGAGCGAAGGGTGTTGGCAGGAAAACAAATGAATGAGGCACTGCATAGCTTTATGAATAGCCAGAAAGTGTCAAAAAAGGCACGTTTGGCGGTGCATAGAGGTGTGTTGGTTCCTACACTTATGTATGGTAGTGAATGTTGGGTGTGGCTGCGGAGATGAGTAGTCTGAGAAGTATAGCAGGAGTGACTCGGTTGGATAAATTTAAGAATAGTGAAATAAGAAAACGCTGTGGTGTAAAAGAAGATGTGGTCACAAAGATAGATAAAGGAATGCTTAGATGGTTTGGAAACGTAGAAAGGATGGATGAAGGAAGATTGACGAAACAAATTTATAAGGCGAGTGTGAATGGGCAAATCGGTAGAGGTCGACCTCGGAGAACATATCTCGATCAGATCAACATTGTTTTAAAGAAAGGCCAGGTCAAGAGTACCAACAACCGACGAGCATGTATGAAAGCACTGATGAAAGTAGAGGAAGCAAAAGATGTGTGTTTGAACCGTAGCAAGTGGAAGGAAGTGGTCTCTGCCTACCCCTATGGGAAAAAGGCGTGACTTTATGTATGTATATATGTAGAATGTAATATATATATTGCAGTTAGCTAATCATCACAGATTACAAACGGCACATCCCACCACCAAGTCTGCGCCGCATAAACGCTCTGTACAGAGAGTTTACAAGATACTGGACAACAGAGAACTACCGATCCATACAGACATCGAGGACACTAACCACAACCGCCTCCGATCTAGAAAACCACCGACCAAGACCGCACTTAACGCAACAGAAGACGAATGGAGCATCACTGACGCCTGGTATCAGGAATGGACGTCGAAACAAAACAGTGATATGCCAGGCATTACCAACTCACCACCAGGCTTCGACTTACCAAGGAAAACCTCGAGCATGCTAAATAGAATCAGAACGCAGCATGACAGATGCGCCTATACTTTACACAAATGGGGCAAGAGTCCAAGCGCCCCTCCTGCGAGTGCGGCGAAAACCAAACCGTCAAACACATCGTGGAGGAATGCCCTGAAACGGTTTATAACGGCAGACCAGAAGATTTCCTATTAGCGACTCCAGAATCAGTAGAGTATTTACATTTATTAAATGTTCGTTTGTAATAATTAATCCATACGCTTTATAAAAAATATGTTTAATGTTATCTGCAAAATAAATTAATGAAATAAATTGTTGTTATTTGGCCTGGCTGGTTTTGAAATAAAAGCACTGTATTTATTTGGCGTGTAGATAGGCAGGAATAATATACTGAAATAGAGCCTAGTTATATTGTACTATTTTAAAAATAAAGTAGCCTTATCGTACTGGTTCTAGTATTTTATTTTTAAACCTTGTAATCAGCGTAAACATTAAATGAATCGTTTATTTCAGAAACCACCCAAGCGACAAAATATCAAAAAATGTGTTTTTGGTGGTACCGTACAATTTAAAGGTAAATAAGTACATCTTTTAGTTCAGAAATAACCTATGTTCCATATCAGCAATGCTATTTGACAGCCTTGAAAATAATCCGTTTATTTCAAAAAGAACCCAAGCGCCGTCGCTTAGGTTCTTTCTGCGGTAAATTTCACTCGTGACGGTTGGCGACCTTGTTGATATCACTTGTTGATATAGTTGTGGATTCAAAGGTTCATAATACAGCCGATGCAGATGTAGAATGTAGAGTGGGTCGTGAAGGCTATGCTGCCTCTCAAGCACTTCGACCTATCAGATCTTTTGCGCATAACCCTTAATCTATTCCGAGGCCCGGGATTCCGAGACTTCGAGCAAAGTTCATCAGTTTCCTGGGGGCTAAGTTTCCGACATTGGAGGGCTTTAGAAAGGCCCCTTCCAGAAACTTGAGCTTCTTGCAGAAAAGCGCTGAGCATTCGCAAAGCAAATGTTCCTCAGTTTCAGCGAAGTTCTCGCAGTAGCGGCAACTTTCACTCCCTGTTTTGCTTATCTTTTTTAGGTATTACCTCAAAGGGCAGTGTCCAGTGAGGAGTCCCGTCACCAGTTTTAAGTTTTTCTTGTCCAACTCGAGAAGCTGTTTAGCTTTCCTTGGCGAAAGGCTTACTAGCTTTTTCGCTTGTCTTTGTCCTGGCACTTTATGCCCGAGAGATTTTATTTCATCTGTTTCCCAGCGTCGAACCTCTTCTTTCAAGTGGGCTTTGGAAAGTTTTGGGCCGGAAAATTGTGTATTTGCCCCTTCATTGGCAAGGCAATCTGCTTCTTCGTTGCCTTTAACTCCCTTGTGACCTGGAACCCACATCAGAGTAACCCGATTAATCACTGCCAGTTGTCTCAGGGATAGTTTACAGTCCCAAGTCAGCTTAGACTCACAAGTGTATGACTTTAGAGCTTTTAGTGCTGCTTGGCTATCTGATAAAATATAGATTTCTGCCCTTTAGGTGTTTCTTTCGATGAACTTCTTGGCACATATCTCTATGGCATGTAATTCTGCTTGAAATATGGTTGGGGTGTTACCAAAGGATTTTGAGAGCCTTAAATTCGGCCCTATAACGCCCACTCCAACCCATTCATCTATCTTGGATCCACCAGTGTACCATACTACATCATCCATTCCTAGTTGAGGTCCGTTCTCTGTTGGTGGTTGTTTATAACCACTTCAAACTGCATTTCGAAGTTGTACCTAATTGGCATAATATCTGAAATAATACAGTAACAGTTGATTCAAAGGTTACCCAACACTGAGTGGTTAGTTTTCGTGAGTTTTTGGTGATAATTAGGTGTTATTTTGTTGTTTACTATTACATTATATAGTTCTTAAGCAATGTTGGATAGTTCAGATGATGAACCTAATCCCAAGCGTAGGCGTGGAGTTGTGCACGAAGAAAAATACAAACCGAACATTGTTCGGAATGCTAGGATCAAAGGACTGCAGTACATCTCGTACAAAGGAAAAGAAGTTCTCAGCAAAGCCCCGCTAAATGATGTAAACTGTAAGTGCAATTTGAAATGTTATTTGAAACTAACGGTTAAAATAAAACGCGAACTGACAATAAAAACACCCAAGACACGTACCTTTAAGCTTTAGTGGAGGTTAGGCCTGTAAAACGTAGACGCAAAAACCGCAGGCCTAATTTAAATAATAAGCAAGCTCAAGAAAACCCTAATGACTTGCCAAACAAAAAATCCCATTCATAGAAGTACAACTTGAAAGTAAATGGTGTTCTTACTCAAGTTTGTAGAGGTGTTTTCTTGAAAGTGTTTGGATTTTGTGACAATAGAATAAAAAAAATACATAAATGTTCTGTTCTTCACAAAAGCCCTGTAGACATGAGATGAAAGTCCAGCTCTTCCAGGTAACGTTTGACAGAGAATACAGCAACACAAAAGAAATGTCAAGGAAACCCATTGTTGGGGAAATCCTAAAATATATCTTGATTAATGGTTTAACTTAATTTCAATAACAATTTTAAAAAAATCACTTTGGATTATCCATATATTACTCATTTGTTGCAGAAACCACCTAAGTGCAATTTTTTCAAAAATTTATGACTCAAAAACTTAAAGGAAAAAAATTTAAAAAAAAAGATTATCCCAATAGCATCTTTTCGATTTGGTAAAAAAATATTTGAAGGAGACTAGACTTATACTTAAGCTGCAAAATAGTTTTTTGTAGTTTTCCGAAAGTTGAATAAAGCGCACTTAGGTGGTTTCTGTAATAAACGATTTAAATATTGTTTGCATTGAATTCTTATCACTTAATATCGTTTTATTCTATTTATCCACTTTCCGGTATGTGTTAAAAATATTACAAACAATGTAGACAGTTTACAAAGTGAGATATATTCCTGACCCGTGTTTCTTCTTCGACCTTCCCCTAACCCCTCAACGTCCCCTTCCCGCCACGCTTCTGGCCCTTTGACATGCTTGCTCTGACTTTTAATAAAACTCTTGTCTGTTTGGATCTGATAGATGACTACACCCCAGCCAGATATTAAACTTGCTTAAAGCTAAGGGGGGCGATGAGGGGTAAGGCGAGAGTAAAGATCGACTTTTAGTCGGGAGAGGACTCTTTAAACGGGATGGGACTCGTGGGGGCAGACAGAGTTTGGTTGTTTTTTTTTATTTTTTAAAAATACCTAATTAAAAAATTTTTAGTTATCATAAAAACTTTATGGAGCTTTTCTGGAAAAAAAACAATTGGTATTGAGATTCGTGAGTCGAATACAATAGTGGACGTCTGCGTGCGTCTATGTACGTATGTTCGTAGGTGCGTTCGAAATTATTTTTCGTCTCGATTATCTTGAGAACAAAAAATGATATCGACGTAAGAACAATTGCATTCGACGCGTAATTACGCAACTTAGAACTGATTAGATTTCCAGCAAAATCGGTCAAGCTGTTATGGAGAATCCAAAAACTAAAAAAAAAATGGTAAAGTACCTGAATTTTGCAATTTATAAATTATACTATTTTTAATACAAAATTTTAAGTTGCTCAAGGACAAACTAGAAGAGCAAATAAAAACCAGAGAGGAACAACAAGGATTCAAAAAGAATAGATCAACAACCGATGTCATCTTCATTACCAAGCAAATACATGAAAAAGCAATAGAGCACGATACACCACTATTTATTTGCTTCGTCGACCTTACCAAGGCATTTGACAGATTCCGCCTGGAAGACGTCATAAAAATCCTAAAGGAAAAAGAATCCCCTGCCAACATAGTAACAACGGTATACAAAATTTACACTACTTACAGAACGCAAATCAAAGCTGGAGAGTATATTACATCTAGCATCCCTACTCCAGAAGGAATTAGACAGGGAGATAGCCCTAGTTCATTTTTATTCAACCTCCTGATGAACAAAATCATAGAAGAAGTAACATCCATGAATTCGGGATACAGAATGAACAATAGGGCTATCAGCATGGTCTGCTACGCCGACGACGCTGCAATATTCGCAGAAAGTGAGAATGACCTACAGAGACAGTTATTTAAGTTCTACCAGATCAGTCAGCAACTCAATATGGATATACCCATAGGTAAAACGAAAACCATGACCATCGCTAGGGAGCCAATCAGATGCAGGCTGGTAATAGATGATAAACACATGCAATTTAGATACCTGGGCATAGATATGTCCAGCGCTCACGGCCCGCTAAAGGACCTGAGAAACCAAATTAACAAATCAGCCATATTATCAGAATGTCTAAGGAAAACTGTATGGGCTAATCCTTATATGCGAAAGGAGGGTAAAATCAAAATATATAAGACATGCGTCAGGCCAATAATGACATATGGTATAGAAGCGAGAGAGGATACCAACAAGACCAAAAGGATGCTACGAGTCGCCGAAATGTCAGTACTGAGAACAATAGCCGGGAAAACAAGAAGAGATCACGTAAGAAACACTGACATTAGAGCACAATGCGACGTAAAGGATGTGGTGAGATGGGGAAGGCAGAGGAGAAGAGAATGGTATAACCACGTGAAGAGAATGACCGACAATAGACTACCACGCATTTTACTAGAGGGAAAACCAGCAGGAACCCGTTCACCCGGAAGATTACCAAAGAGATGGAGAGACAGCTGGCAGTCCACATCTCAGGAAATATTACAGAGGCAAGTCCGGAATCAACAGATTATCTAGATCTCAAACAAGTAGAAGAAGAAGAAAAATTTTAAGATCTTTTGAATAATATGATACATACGGTATTTTTTTATTCTTTCCACTGCAAAGTTAGTCGTGTGGACCTCTCGGGTCGCACCCAGATCTCTGATATTTTTTATATTCTTTATATCTTGATGAAATCGCAGCGCACACATTTCCCCCACGTCTAACGTCTGTTTTCTTTTTGTCGCGTTTTTCTCGATATTTATTCTATTTTTTTTTTTGTGTTCAATAGCTTCGCCGGAAATTTCTATGGGTGTCTTTTCATCCACCTGGCTGATTCCCGGAAATGGGAAACTATTTTTCCAGTAAAGGAAACTTTTTACCATACGTTTTCTTTCCACGGACTTTATCTCGTATTTGTTAGGAAAGTAAAGTTAACTTTTTTACACCTGTTTGAACCGGTTTTGAACCCCAACCCTAATTACAGTATGTCTCTTCCAAGGGACAAATATAGCTGGAGGATAAAAATAATGTTTTATTTATCTACAGTTTATTACAATGTTTTAACAAATATAACGTCAACGGGTATGAACTGTCCCTTAACAAACACAAATAAATATTGCATTTTTGAAAATAGATAAGTGTTTTTCTCTTAGAACTCTTTAGTTTACATCTAGTATTCTCCCGTTGTCTCATCAATACTCGGAAAATGGGAATGACCATCAAACTGAGTCTGCTAAAAAGGTTTCACTTCCGGATGTTTCTTTTTAGAATGTCCTGGTTGGTTAATATCAGTTGATGGTCTTTTTTTGAGTGCTATTTCTCTCGATGGCACTACAAATCCGCATGAGTCTTGGCTGCATCCATTATTGCCCTCCAGCTTTGTCTATATTGTACTTTAATTTCCCATTGTGCTATACCTATTTTTTTCAGATCCTCCGTGACTGCGTCCTTCCATCTCCTCCTTGGTCGGCCAATAGATCTTCCCACTTGCCTTTCATGGCATTGATGTTCAAAAGCATTTGGTCATTACTTGTAAGAACATGTCCCGTTCATCTAAGTAGACTGAACTTGTCGTTATTTTTTCGGCGTCTTCACTTTCCTGTTACACTGTCCCCGCATGGTCCATATACCATCACCATCAACATCGAGCTCATGAAATATCTAAAAGACTCAGGAATTATCAATGATAGGCAATATGGCTTCCGCCATCAGAGATCAACTGGTGACCTGCTCGCATACGTCTCACATATATGGCAGCTATCTATTGAAAAGTATGGAGAAACTTTAGCTGTGGCATTAGATATCTCCAAGGCGTTCGATCGAGTTTGGCACCAGGGACTCCTCGCCAAGCTTCCATCTTATGGCTTGCCCCCTCAGCTGTGTTCTCTGCTTGCTAGTTTTCTCTCAAACAGGTCTCTCCATGTAGTGGTCGATGGAGTTTCATCTGATACTCTACTCATAAATGCTGGTGTTCCGCAAGGATCCATTCTAGCACCAACACTATTTTTACTTCACATCAACGACCTATTGAAAGCAACTTCATGTCCCGTACACAGCTTTGCCGATGATAGTACCCTCCATACCGCTTTCTCTTCCAGGGCCCCTATATCAGCCCGTGAAACCAGAAATGAACGAGGAAGAAATGTTAACAATATAAATATGGACTTAGCAACATTTCTCGAATGGGGATCCAATAACTTGGTAGAATTCAATGCAAACAAAACACAAGCATGTCTTTTCTCTAGAAAAGCCGATCTCACTGTGCCTAACATAACTTTGTCAGGAGTAACCATACCACTGAAGTCATCCATATCGATGCTTGGTATTACTATCAGCAATAACCTTTCCTGAGAAAATCACGTGAGGTCCATTGCCATAAGTGCATCCCAAAAACTTGGTTTTTTGTTTCGTTTGTTTAGAATCCATGTCTCGCTACCATATGCTGTAACAGGTCGTATTAAGGTCTTATACATTCTTATCCTAGTTCCACTTGTAAGTAGTTTTGATCTAAAGAATGTAGATAGTGCATAAAAGGCTCTGTTTGTCGATTATAGTGATACATTCTGTATTACATTCATATTTATTCTAATGTTATTGTTTAAAGTTGTCAAATACTATTATCATGTATATGTCAAGTTTTTGTGCTTAATAAACCTTTATTTGGAAGTAATTCATTACAATTTATTAAACACAAATCATAGAAATCATGGATAAATTCCTAAAGCCAGAAAGATTTGGCTCAGACCCAAATAAGCCTCATGCCGATCAAGAATGGCTAACAACTTTTAAGAACTTTATTTCTTCTATGAAGAATGTAACAGCTAATGATAAACTGAAACTCCTCATTGCACACGTAAGCCATTCCACATATGAATATATTAATCATTGCGATACATACGAAAATGCAGTACAGACTTTAAAATCAGTATTTGTTAAACAGAAGAATGAAATCTTCGCTAGGCATTGTTTGTCTGTCCGTAAACAACAAAATACAGAATATGTGAATCAATATATACAAGTCTTAAAACTACTAAGTAAAACTTGTAACTTCAAAGCAACTACAGCAGTCTAGAATAGAGACGAATATATACGTGATTCATTTATAAATGGTTTACAATCACAACAAACGTACATAAATAAAAATCACTTTTCGGAAGTCTGTCCAAGTAAGAATAATTCTGGAAATAGTTCTGCTTCTCTCACTCAACATACCAACCTCTTAGCAGCTGCACCACAATGTCTAACCAAGTCATCCACAAAGATTAAGATTAATAATCGTCTTGCTGATGCCCTTATTGACACCAGAAGTTCCGAAACGTGCATAAATAAAAATTTTGTTCGGGATCAAAATATCTATGTACATTCAAGCAAAGGTCAGATCTCAATAGCCTCTACTAATCTCTATTCGAATATTAAAGGACACTACTTTGTAAATATCGAGCTATTGGGTCACAAGTATGAGAATTTAAAGATCTCCATTTTGTCAGAACTGTGACTGATGTTATCATTGGACACGACATACTATCACAGCACTCAAAGATAGAACTCAATTTTGGTGGTTCGAGAACCCCTTTAGCAATAGGTAGCTTAGCAATAGCAAGAATAGAACCAGTATCTCTTTTTCATAATTTATCGCCAGACTGTAAACCCATAACAACTAAATCAAGAAAACACACAGAAGAAGACGCTAAGTTTATATCTACCGAAGTATGAAAGCTTTTGGCAGAAGAAATTATAGTGGTTTACCCTGGAGGGCACAAGCTCTTGTTTCTAAATCTGAAAATCATAAAAACAGAATGGTAATAGATTATTCACAAACAATAATTCGGTTCACTTATCTAGATGCATACCCTTTACCGAATATTGAAGACGTAGTATCTGCTGTCTCTAAATTCCGAATATTTAGCACTATCGATCTTCGTAGTCCTAAATAAAATAAGATTTTCGCCAATCTCTTAACGAAATTCAAGTTAAAAAAAGCATTATAAACTTTGACACCCTTTCCCCTTTTATATTTACGCCGCTGTAGGTATATACAGTGCGTCCATAAAGTAACGCGCAAATTCATTATTAACTTAATAAACAGTAATTTAAAAAATCCAGAAACAGGTCGACTTTTAATTTTAATTAACTATTTAAAAAAAAAATAATCCATCATACAGGGTGAATAACCTTTGAGTGATGACTTCAGCACCAATTTTTTTAAATGAAACCTCCCTTTTTTCCAATTTGGGGATTTCTCTGGCTAAGCTGATTGCAAAAATGTATCACAAGTTGATTTGAATGGGTACAGGGTGGACAAAAACGTAACAAAGTTATTTGTTATTTTAACGTATATATATATATATATATATATATATATATATATATATATATATATATATATATATATTCACTTTCATAAGAAAATGGGAAAATTGTAATTTAAATGATGATTGGCGTTGGCGATATGATGGGTACTCAACAAGAGGTATGCACATTATTTTATGAAAGGCATCCAGATCGTGAACGTATCTCTTAATCTACGGTAAACAGAATAGAAAAGAAATACAGGGAAGTAGGACTCGTTAGGGATAAACCGAAGCAAGGTAGACCTACAACACAGTAGTTATATCGTTCATAACATACGCCTCTTTGATATGGTGGCCCAAAACACAACAAGGAGAGGCCATTACAAGATTGGGTAAGGTGCAAAGACTTGCCTGTATTGGAATCACAGTGGCATTCAAATCAACACCAACTGCAACCATGGCAGCTTTCCTTTGGTTGCCTTCTCTTCATCTAGTGGTGCAGGATGAGGCGAAGCTTGTTGCATCCGGACTGCAAGATATACAAAACAACCTAAATGTTGAAACAGGACACATGAGTATTGTCACAATTGTGATCGGGAACCCGTTGGAAACATTTCGAAACGGTACTGCTTCAATGACCAATTCAAGGTACTGTTACCAGACAGAACTGAGTGGAACAGTTCCCAGCTCAAAGGCATTCAACAGGGAAAAATATGGTACACAGATAGATCCAAGACTAAGAATGGGGTGGACGCAGAAATGTTCTCCAGAAACCCAATCAATGGCATCAGCTACTTGTTGGGCACACACACCTCCGTATTTCAGACAGAGGTGTTTGCCATCATTTAATACACGAAGAAGAACAATAGAAGGAATTTTGAGAACGCGCATATCAACATCCTGTCAGACAGACAAGCGACACTTAAGACCTTGTACAGCATCTTCCGTATCTTCCAAAAAAAAAAGCGGATCTGCTGGCCGAAATGTTCAGCTCTAACTCAACCTCGATACCAATGGAAAACAATCCCCAACGATACCTAGAATAAACGCATCATTGCCTGAGGTCGCTATCCGCCATCAGGAAAATCCTACGAAATCTTGACTCTAATAAGGCAGTAGGACCAGATGGAATTCCGACAATTGTCCTGAAGACCTGTGCTCAAGAGCTCACCCCAGTTCTCTGTAGACTCTTCAAGTTATCATACAGCAAAGGAGCATTTCCGTCCATGTGGAAAAACGCTAAAGTCCAACCGATTCCGAAAAAAGGGAAAGAAGACTATTCCTGCAAATTATCGCCCTATTGCATTGCTCTCAGTCATATCCAAAGTTATGGAAAAAGCGATTAACACAGAACTCATCAAATATCTGGAGAAATTTGAGATAATCCATGACAGACAATATGGATTTCGACAACTTCGGTCTACTGGAGATTTGCTGGCTTATGTCACTCAGCTCTGGACAAACACTATTGAAAAGTTTGGTGAATTCCGTGCAATAGCCTTGGATATATATAAAGCCTTTGACCGCGTTTGGCACCAGGCATTGTTAAGTAAATTATCTGCCTACGGTCTCCCAACCAAACTGTGCCAATGGCTCTTGAGCTTCATGCAAGATCGCTTCTTACATGTGGCAGTTGACGGTATTTCTTCTGATGCGTTTAAAACTAATGCCGGGGTCCCTCAGGGTTTCATCCTGTCCCCCACCTTATTTCTTTTACACATCAACGACCTCTTGAAATCCACCACGAACCCCATTTATAGCTTCGCAGACGATAGCACACTTGTCTCAACTTTCACATCCTGTCGATCTCTTTCGGTAAATGATACAAATAGACTCAGGCAGGAACAGGTTGATTCCATCAATAGAAATCTTTAAGCAATCGTCGAGTGGGGAACCAACAATCTTGTTCAGTTTAACGCCCAAAAAACACAAAGTGCCACGTTTTCCAAGAAAGTGAATTGCTCAAATCATCCCATCACAATGTCCGGAAACATTCTTGAACCAAGTCCCTCCATCTCGATTTTGGGAGTCCCGATGTCCAATAATATGTCTTGGCATGACCACGTTGCTAACATCGCAAAGTCGGCAAGCCAGAGGCTAGGTTTTCTGTGGAAAGCCAGAAAGTTTTTTACTCCTGATCAACTGTTGACGACGTACAAGGCTCAAATCTGACCTCTACTGGAGTATTGCTCGCACATTTGGGGTTCAGCACCAAGGCATTCTCTTCGTCTTCTAGATTCCATTCAGAAAAGAGCCATTCGCTTGATAAACAACTCAACTCTCACAGATACCCTTCACCCTCTAGAACATAGAAGAAGAGTTGCAGACCAGCCATTGCTCTACAGATATTTCCATGGCAGATGCTCCAGAGAAATAAAAACTCTTGTACCACCATTGGCCACATTCGGCCGAAGAACTCGGCATGCTGATCAGTCTCACCCATTTACTCTCAAGATTGACACTACTAGGACCAATCTTCATCAAGAATCATTCTTTTACAGGGCTGCTACGGAATGGAATAAGCTTCCAAAATCAGTTTTTCCAGAGAACTATGACCTACAACTTTTTAAAAAGCGTGTCCACAATAATTTCCTTTCTATAATCCCTTCTAATAGTCGCAGTGCGGGCCGTCCGCGGCCCACACGATAGGTCTACCCTTTTTGCGACTATTTTCATAAAAAAAAAAAAAAAAAAAGGAAGTGACGTTCCAAACTGGTATATCGGTCGATTGTTAGAATGCTGAACCAAGCCAATAACCACAGTTCCAATTAGATTTTTTTAATATATCAAGCACCTCTTTCAAAATAGTTGTTAAAACATTATAGATACATTTTTTTTTCTAACAACCCACGAGCTTGTATAAGAGCACTGATGAAAGAAGAGGATACAAAATATGTGTTAGAACCGTAGCAATTGAAAGGAAGTGGTCTCTGCCTACCCCTACAAAAAGGCGTGACTATATGTATGTATATTATATATATAAAAGGGTGGCCAACCGAAAGCAAACAATCACGAACGGTTTAAATGTCAGTTCCTTTTTAATATCTTTTTTCCGATGAATGCAGTTTTTTCTTGCACGGCACGGTAAATCGCCACAATTGCCGCTATTGGTCCGATTCCAACCCAAGAGTTTTTCACGAGGTGCATACACAGCAACCGGAGAAATTAATTGTATGGGCTGGCACTTGCAGTGACCGACTGGTGAGTTTTCTACCAGGCAATTTGACTGGCGAAATGTATTTGCAATTACCGGAAGACGCTATTAACCCTGCCTTGACTGATATATTTGAAAATAATCCACAGTATGACGAAGATCATTTTTATTTTCAAAAGGACGATTCTCCTCCGCGTTGTGCGGCAATTTTTCGTCAGTATTTAGACCAACGTTTTCACGGCATTGAATTAGGAGAAGATACAGCATTTGAATGGCCTCCACGATCGCCAGATTTATCGCTCCTCGATTTCTTTTTGTGGGGATATGTGAAATGTAAAAAGTAAAAGATTTGCGTCAAAGAATCATTGACGAGTGCCGTCGAATTACTCCGGAAATTCTTCGGAATGTGCGTGAACGTTTTAAACAAAATCTTTATTATATGGAAGCGGACGGTCATCAGTTTAAACGTTTAATTAATTTAGTAGTAAGTAAGCAACTAAAATAAGTATTGGGAAGAATTGTAAAATTTAAAGATTATTGTAAAGAGAATTGTCAGATCTTTGAAAAGACATCTTATTCGACCCTCAATGCCAAAAATTTTGATGTTATTCTTATCCTCGCTTGTGGTTGAACGTAGTGGAGTCAAAAATACCCTTTAATCAAAAATTGACGGGTCTGAGCGTTTTTCTGAATTGTTGACGAGGTTTCTGCAAATGGCTCTGTTTCGTTTACGGTTGGCTACTCTGTGTTATTACTTTATTGTGTTAGTTGAATTAAATAGTAAGTAGGGCAATTTAAACTGTAATTATAAATAAAGATTAATTAAATCGACAATGTCGTTATAATAAATAAATAAATATACTTCCGCGCCAAATATCTGGAGCATCTTTTGTGAAAGCTAAAACCGGTTGGCTCCTTAACATATAAATTTAATTAAGGTCACGTTAAATGTTAATCGAATCCAAAGTAAGGAAAATTCCATAGTCGCATTTGGAGCAGTCGTTGGTCTGCATGATTTAATCGAAATTTTGCTCGCCATTGGCTCTATATATGCTCTCTATACTTTCCTTTGTGACGTGTTTCAATAAAAGTCACTTTGATAAGCAATTATCCATGAAATTACGCTTTCGTTGCCGTTCTCTGTGTGCTATAAATCCTTTTTCATGATTGTTTCCATTCGGAAAATCGGAAAGTACAGTAGGTAATTTTAAACGCCGTCAAAAGAGATATTAATAATGAGCCGGAATTCAATATCAGTCGTTTTTGAAGAGTACAAACAGGATGGCCCTGAAAAGATATCTGAAACTCAAAAAGACGATTACAAGATTATCAGTGGACTGAGTGCGACCCGAAAGGTCCACACGACTAACTTTCCAGTGGAAAGAATAAAAAAATACCATTTGTTTTGTTGTGATAATTATTATTATTAAAATTATTATAAAAAACGACTTTAATTTGTTTATAACAAATTATAATTGTCATTAAAAATATTATTTTTATGTTAACCGTATTCTTCCAAACTTTTTTTTATCATTTCAAAAGCGGGAGCTATTTTCAATTGTTTATAACAATTAAATTTTTTTTTTTAATTATTATGATCAATAATCATTTGTTAGTAACAATATTAAATTGTTGTAAACAATGCTTGATTATTACTAATAATAATTTTTCACTGTTATAGCTTCTTCAATGTTGCTCTCTCAATACTGACACAAGTTTTAAATTCTCCAATTCCTATTTTTTTTTCTAAAAATATCTCTTTTTATGAAATATTTTCATCATATTTTTCGTACAAATATTCCTAACATGCAATAATCATATTATTTAAAAGTTCTTAAAATTCTGTATTACAAATAGTATAATTTCAAAATTGCAAAATTCAGGTAGTTTACCATTTTATTTAGTTTTTTGATTCTCCATAAAAAACAGCTCAACCGATTTTGCTGAAAATCTAATCAGTTCTAAGTTGCGTAATTATGCTTCAAATGCAATGGGTCCCACGTCAATATCATTTTTTGTTATCGAGATAATCGAGACGAAAAATAATTCCGAAAGTTTACCATTTTTTTTAGTTTTTTGATTCTCCATAAAAAATAGCTTGACCGATTTTATTAAAAATCTAATCAGTTCTAAGTTGCGTAATTATGCGTCAAATTCAATTGGTCTTAAGTCGATATCATTTTTTGTTCTCGAGATAATCGAGACGAAAAATAATTCCGAAAGTTTACCATTTTTTTTAGTTTTTTGATTCTCCATAAAAAATAGCTTGACCGATTTTATTAAAAATCTAATCAGTTCTAAGTTGCGTAATTACGTCGATATCTTTTTTTGTTCTCGAGATAATCGAGATGAAAAATAATAAATAATAATTTTTCAGTTTTTTGGTTCTCCTTAAAAAACAGCCCGACCGATTTTGCTGAAAATCTTATAATTTTTAAGTTACGTGATTATGCGTCGAATGCAATTAGTACCACGTCGATATCATTTTTGTTTTTGAAATAATCGAGACGAAAAATAATTCCGAACGCTCATAAGAACATACGAACATACAAAACGAACATACGTACATACACACATAGACTTCCACTTAAAAAAACTATTGTATCCGACTCTGGGGACCTTGAAATGTGGAGATATGTCAAAATTCGGGATTCGCAAAATCGGACCCGTTACTATAACTTCCTCTGGGAAGTTAAAAAGGGTTGAGACTGCTTTTTGCAGTGACAAAACGTCGCTACTTTTGTAACAGTGACAAAATGACAAGAAGAAAATATTACAAAATATAAAAAAGGTTTTAGACTGCTTTTTTGCAGTGACAAAACGCTGCTACTTTTGTAACAGTGACAAAATCGCTGACGGTGATTTTTTTATTAGAAAAAAAAGTTATTTGGAACCTATTTATTTATTATCTCAATTCATCATCATCATCACTCAGCTATAGTAGTCCACTGCTGAACATAAGCCTCTCGTTTATTTTGCCACTCTGCTCTATCTTGAGCCATTTGTATCCAATTACCACAGATTCTTTTGATGTCATCGGTCCATCGTGTGGGGGGGCGCCCTCTACTACGATAAGCTTCGTGCCTCGGACGCCACTCCAATAGTTTTTTAGACCATCTTCCGTCAGTTCTTCTAGCTACGTGGCCAGCCCAGTTCCACTTTAAAGTTGTTATTTTTTCGATTACATCTATAACACCTGTTCTTTGGCGAATAATCTCATTTGGTATTCGGTCTCTGAGGGAGATACCCAGAATAGCCCTCTCCATCGCCCGTTGGGTGACATGCAGTTTCTTTGCTGACTTTTTTGTAAGCGTCAATGTTTCGGCTCCGTATGTCATCACTGGTAATATGCACTGATTGTATACTTTTCGTTTTAGACTGATGGGAATATCCGACTTGAAAACATACTTTAATCTTCCAAAGGATGCCCACCCCAAGCCTACTCTCCGGAGAAGTTCGCACGTCTGGTTGTCCCGTCCTATTCGGATCTCATGACCCAAATATTTGTAGGCGGTGACCTGTTCAATAGATTTGCTTCCAATAGTTATGTTTTTACTGGGGACTAGGTTTGTCATGACTTGCGTCTTTGCAAAGTTAATTCTTAGGCCAACTTCCCTTGAAGCATTGTATAATTTTTCCAACATCATGGACGCTTGATCTATACGGTCGGTGATAAGGACGATATCGTCTGCAAATCTTAAGTTATTTAATCTTTCACCGTCTATATTTAGGCCCATTTCCCCCCAGTCGATTTTCTTACAGACATATTCGAGCAGTGTGGTGAACAGCTTTGGAGAGAGGGTATCTCCTTGACGTACACCTTGTTCTATTCGGAATGTTCTTGTGTTTTTATGTAATCTTACACACGCCGTTGCTTTCTCGTATATACCCTTAATCAGTGCAATGTACCTGTAATCAATTCTGCATTCTGTTAATGATTTGAGCATATGTTGTTGGCTGATTGAGTCAAAAGCTTTTTCATAGTCTACGAAAACAAGGATGAGAGGTTTATTATATTCTGTTGATTTTTCTATAAGGGTCTTGATTGTATGTAAATGGTCATTTGTACCGTACCCTGCTCGAAATCCTGCCTGTTCTTTCGGCTGGTAAAAATCTAATTTTGGAGTTAGGCGTTTAGCAATGATCTTCATAAATAGTTTATACAAGTGGGATAGAAGACTAATGGGTCTGTAATTTGCTAGATTACCAATGTTCCCCTTCTTGTGCATTATTACTATAGTGGCGTTGTTCCACTTTGAAGGTGTTACTCCTTGATGTAGACATTCATTAAATAATTTACATAGGGCTTTAATAACTATGTGTCTACCTTCCTTTACTGCCTCTATAACAATTTCGTCTTCTCCTGGTGACTTATTATTCTTCATCTCAGACACCGCCTTTCTTACTTCACAGTAGGTTATGTCTGGTACATCTTCAGAGCCCTGGTTCAGTATTCTTGGGATAGGTACCTCTTCTTCATCTGGTTTTCTATAAAGTTCTTCATAGAAGTCTTCGACAATTTTTACAATTTCATCCTTGTTGGTAGTCACTTGCCCTGCCTTATTTTCTAGTTTGCAGATGTTGTGTTTTCCCACTTTTAAATTTCTACGTAAAACAACAAGAGTCTTAAAGTTTTACGTATCTCAATTACAGGAATAGGAATCTTTTTGTTTTTCGATTTTCGTGAGTCATTGTGCAGGAATTCCTGACATTTTAATAATAGTATTGTTAATGCCGGGGGATCCCCCTCTCCTCTCGTATAATTCAATACGAAAGGATCTCTCCGTACCGAACAAAAGATAATCCGTAATAGATCAGATTGACGGGCGTCATATGTCCTTTGCCCTTTGTGATGCAGTAGCATATTTTTATTTGCGGGGTCGGTATCGTTGTGCCGAAAAACCCTTTTGTATCCATACGAGAGCTCATTTAAATAAGGACCTTATGACGGCTCGCATGAAAACAAATACTGGATGTTTAATAAATAAATTCAAAAAAATTATTTTTTTAACCAAACTTATGTGTAATCACCTGTTATCTCCGACTATGATAAAAATAGGCTATTAAAATAGTGTCAGTGAGTAGACCGCCGATACACAACTTTTTTTAAAAATATATATATGGTTAAGCAACTTTTCGAGTTGCATTGAAGGACTGTACAAACAAAATTAAACTCGGAAGAGGAGTCAAACAGGGCGAATCAATCTCACCAAAATTGTTTACGGTTGAGTTAGAAAATATTTTTTGTTGTCAAATATTCACTTTATTGAACATTTTATTATATTACAATCTGGTCGAAATAGACCAATGAGCAATTTTATTCTAACCTAAATTAATAGTTTCAAGTCTTAAATTAAGGTATACTCAGTAGTGTTCCTTAGTTCCTGGCAGATGAGGTTACACTTAACTCAACATGTAAAAATGCACTATGCTCTGCTTTTAACACTTTCACTATCCTTTTAAGTCTTCTTTCTATTCCTGTGTTGTCTAGCAGCTGGATTGCTTCGACGTTCACATGTTGATTAAGCCTTTCTTCGTGTCTTTTGGCTAAATTGATAATAGTTTGTTCAATAGTTTCCATCTTCAGGTCCCTGTGAATATCACTATTACGAATATACCAAGGGGCATCAGCAATGTTCCTTAAAACTTTATTTTGGAATCGTTGTATTATATTAAGATTTGTCTTTTTGGTACACCCCCATAGTTGTATACCATAAGTTCATACTGGTTTTAATATTTGCTTGTATAGCAAAAGCTTATTATGTAATGACAAAGTGGAGTTTCTCCCTATTAGCCAATAAATTTTTCTATATCTTATACCAAGTTCTTCTCTCTTTTTTTAACATGAGCTTTCCAGCGGAGCTTTGCATCGAGCGTTATACCTAGGTATTTTGCTGTGTTTGAAAATGGTACTATGGTATTTTTCATTTTCCATTTTTTAGTCCAGGTATTTATTCTGTTGCAGCTGTCTTTAGTTTTTCAGTTGCTTCTTCACTATTTTTACTTACTGCTAATATAGCTGTATCGTCAGCAAAAGTAGCAATGGTATTATTTTCTAGTTGTGGTATGTCGCACGTGTACAAGAATTACAGGACCGGACCCAATACAATTCCCTGTGGCACACCAGCTTTAATTGGTTTTAGTTCTGAATACGCTTCTTCTTGTTTTATTCTAAAAATTTTCTCAGAGTTGTATGATTGCAAAATTTCAGAGTACTGTTTCGGTATCTTAGTTTATAGTTTAACCCTTCGTGCCATACCTTGTCAAATGCTGTAGAGCATACCATTTTTTCCTCTAAAGATTTTTCTATTATGTCTGTTATTCTGTGAACTTGGTCTATTGTTGTATTATATTGGTGTATTGAAATGACTACATAGACGTATGCTCCGAATCCCATGGATAGCCAAGCAGACAAATGAAGCGGTTTTAAATAGAGCAAACGCCGTCCGCCAACTACTAATAACAGTTAAATACCGAAAGCTGTCCTAACTAGGTCACATACTCAGGGGTGATCGTTACCGTATCATTCAACTTATAATGAAGGGCAAGATAGAAGGCCGTAGAGGAGTCTGTAGAAGACGAATCTTAGAGAGTGGACCGGAATTCGAAGCGCAGAACAACTCTTTAGAATCGCCGAAGACAGAGCACAGCTCGCCATTGTATCAGGAGGACCTGATATGGCACCAAAAGAAGAAGAAAATCTCTTGGGCATTTCAAATATTTTTTTACAAAGTATAACGAAGAAACACACCGAATAGTGTTAGTTATAGAAATGAGTAAGATTCAAAACGCAAAAATGGTGCACATGGGGATACTGAAGTGGTTGTAATATATACATCAGCAGATATAAAATAAACAGTTTACGATAGCAAGTTTAAATTATCTTTTATTTTAACATAAACATATACTCAACGAAGGTTTAAGAAAACAATTTGGAAATATTAGAAATGGGCTTAAAGGTAATGATAAGACGGCATCTTATCAGAACGCTATCTCCTCGTCCACATGTAACTTTTGGAACATCGCGTGATCATTGATATTTCGTACCCATTGATATTTTTACTATAATTGTTTTATTTTTATTCTTGTCGCGTATATTAATTATCACCATTGAGCGCATTCATTCTTTTCTAATATTTTATTTTCTTAAGGGAGGATTCCACACGATTTCACACTCGGGGGGACGAAGGGGTCGTAATAACCGCATTATATACCCATCGACATATCAGAGCCAGCAAAGTGAAACGGTTCAAAAGTTTTGCTAGTGCGTTACATCAAGTGGAAAATATGCGACATCAAAGGGTAAATAATTTATACGGTCATTCGCACCCCACAAAATACATTTTAAAGCTCGCTTATAATAGTTTCGGATGCTCTGCGTCCCGGTTAACGCGGGCGAATTTTGAAAAAAGATTTATATTCTCCGTTATTTCTATGTACGTAATCAATCTGTCAAATTTATTCGAAATTAAACTCCATATAACACCGCGGCTGCTTTAAAAGCACTGAGCTCCAACAAGATAAATTCTAAACCTGTATGGAATTGCATCGAATCCTCAGAGTACCTTGGTGCGAACAACAGGGTGACCCTGTTGTGGGTACCTGGGCACCAGGGGGTGGAGGGAAACGAAAAAGTCGACACCCCCGCAAAACAGGGGGCCGAATCTGCGTTCACTGGACCATAACCGGTTTTTAGAGTCACTATCGTCAAAACAATCATTTCGGACTGGGTGGAGAGGAAAATACTCACGTACTGGTCCGATATACCAGGGTTGACTCACTCGAAGAAGTTTTTACCTAAACCCTGCGTATTCTAACGGGATTGCTTACAGGACAAGACGTTTTTACCTAAACCCTCGAGAAACACAACTAAGCAGATCCTAGAATGGAACAGAAATGACCTGCGTATTCTAACGGGACTGCTTACAGGACATTGTCGTCTAAGATACCACCTCGGAAAGATAGGTCTGAACCAACAAACGGACTGTCGGTTTTGCTGCGTGGAAGACGAAACTGCAGAACATATACTGTGTTCATGCCCTGGCCTGGGAAGAATAAGGTTCAAAATATTTGGTTCAGCATATTTGGTTACACCTACCTGGAACCTACCGATTTAAAAAAAATCTCTCCCTATACAACCATGAACTTCGTGAGAAGGGCTGGATTGTGCGGTGAACTGTAACCTCTAAGGGTGAGCCACAATAGACTTACCAAAGGTCGCAGTGGAGGGGCGACCACGCCCCACTCACATGATACCTAACCTAACCTACTAATTCGTCAAAAAAATGTCCTTCTCTTGAGGTTATTTTTCTATTATTCATCTCTTTTCCTGTAGCAATGTTGTTGAGAGTTCATTTATTTAACGACGTTGTAGCGCACTGTGGGTTTTCGTCTATTCAGTAATTTTTTTTCATTCGGTTCTGTTTCCACTTAAATTCTTCCAGCCCTTAATTTTCATTGTTTTAAGGTCGCACTTTACTTTATTTATCCATTTTTTTCTCGGTCTTCCTCTGTTTTTTCTATCAACTGGTTTTCACTCAGGGATTTTTTTTGGTGTTCTGTTTTCATCCATCATCATACATGCCCTGCCCAAGACAGTCTTCGGCTTTTAATGAATTTTCCAATGTCTGCGCTCTCTATCAAGTTGTCTAATTCAAAATTCATTCTTAATCGGCATGTTTCATCTTCGTTTTGCACAAGTCCAAAAATTTGCCTCAAAATTTTTTGTTTGAAATTTCTCAAGAGTAGCTCATCTTTCGTGGTTGAGATCTACGCTTCACATCCTTATGTAACAACAGGCCTAATGATACTTTTATATATTTTTAATTTAGACTTTCTGTTTAGAGCTCTTGACTTCATTAGCTCTCTGTAGGTTTCCACTGATAGATTGTAGATTGTAGGGGGAATCGTGAAGGCTATGCAACCTCTCAAGCATCTTGACCTATCAGATCTTTTGTGCATAACCCTAAATCTATTCGAGGGCCGGGATTCCGAGACTTCGAGCAAAGTTTATCAGTTTCCTGTGGGCTAACTTTTTGAGATCGAAGGGCTTTAGGAAGGCCCCTTCCAGAAACTTAAGCCTCTTGCAGAAAAGCGCTGGGCATTCGCAAAGCAACTGATAACTCTTGTCTGAATTTCACTATTAATTGATTCATTTGGGATCCCAAATAAAAGAATTTTCATGCGTGCTCGAATTAATAGTTTTGACATTTAAAATGTTTGTTTCGTCTATCTTTCTTCATCCATTCTATTGACGTGTCCAAACCATCTAAACATTCCCTTATATATCTTTGTATTCACATCTTCTTTTACACCACAGCGTTCTCTTATCTGACTATTTTTTACTTTATCCAACCGAGTCACTCCGGCTATACTTCTTAAACTTCTTATCTCCGTAGCATAAATCCTATTTTCACGTTTCTTCTGCCAAAACCAACATTCACCACCATACATAAGTGTAGGAACCAACACACCACTATGCACAGCCAGACGTTCCTTTTTTGACACTTTCTGGCTGTTCATCAAGCTATGCAGTGCCCCATTTATCTGTATTGCTGCCAACACCCTTCGCTCAAAGTCACTGTCATACTTTTCATCTCTCGTAAACTTTGAACTCAAGTAAACAAACTCATTTACTTGTTCCACTTTTCCTCCCTTAATCAGAACTTCACAGTTTGTCATGCTTTCTTTTCTTTCAAAAACCATTACTTTCGTTTTGTATACATTTATTTTCGTCCCGTTGATTTTCAGTGCATCATGCATAACATTAACACAAAAGCATATCAACTAAGAGACGGTTATCTTTGGATGATTTTACCAGACATTTATGTTTATTAGTAGCAAAAAATTCCCTTCCAGACTTTTTACTGATTTTTTGTTTAATTTAATTCACACTGAAGCTTATTAAGAGACGCTTATCAATAAACAAGTGCTTATCTTTGGACAATGGCACCACTAACCTATAATAATAATATTTATTTACCATTCAATGAAACTTACAATGTTTATAAACATGTATTTTTGTAATAGATTTATCAGTTAGGCAAATAAAAAAAGAGACCCACAAAGGCTAAGCCTGCGCGTGGGTATCAAAATTATTGATAACATTAACGCCTACAATGCCATTTAAAATCATCACCTAATCAAATAAAAGAATTGTAAAACACATTTATGCTCATTGGTACAAAAGAACTATTTAATAGCTATGCTGACTTTTTTTTTAATTTGATTCATATACAAGCTTATTAATAAAAATTGCTTATCTTTGGTTAGTTCCACCACATAATCAAATCAAACACTTTTACAACACATTTATGCTTACAAGTAAAAAAAAAACATTTTTCTAGAGCTTTTATTGACTCTTTTTTCAATTTGATTAGTAATTATTTCACACAGAAGCTTTTGTATGTTATTTTAAAGCAATAATTGTATAAAAACCTAACGAGTCTTCCTTTATTGATGGAGCAAGGTGTTTTTTTCTTACACATACTTATAGGAATCTTCTCTTGAAGATCATTAAGAAAAATATCACGCTGTAATACAGTTCAGTTTCATGGGAATACAAATTAAGCTGTAATGGTTTTCAAGACTAAAAAAAGATTTCACCTCTCGCGATGTTCAATGATTTAAACCTGTTTAAAGAAGCTTAAACTCGTATAGGTAAAAAATGGTGAGTAATTTGTTAAAAAAATTATTAATAGCGAATCAAATCCTTTATAAATACACTTGGTTAATTTTTCCTTAAACAATAACGATTAAGTGTATCATTTATTTGAGTTGTACGATTTTTTAGATATCAAAAGAGGTTCAAGTGTTCAGGTGTTTTTCGTCATTCGTATACTGTGTTTTCACGAATTTTCACACCTGCATTTATTTGCTTTTTCTTATCTTTCGGCCTAATTATGGGATCAGTTTATTGCAACAAGTGTTTTCAAAAGCGTCCAATTCCGAGTCGAAAATAATACACAAACTTTGCTGGCAATTTGCTGTCAAAAAGTAATGATTATAATAAAAAATGGTGCTTTTGGAATTATAACGCTACTATCTATTAAATAATTATGTCTTTTAATAACCTAATTATTTAATTAAAAACTGTTTCTCGCGTTATTCTCGATTTTCTTTTCTTCTTCTTACGTTAGGACTAAGTCCTGTGTTTGCATCAATGGTTTGTCAGGGGCAGTTGGGATGCTGAAGTCCAGCTTTCATACTATCTTATAGATGGTCGTCTACGTGGTCGAGATGTACTTGGTTTTTTTCTTTCGCAATTTTTGCCAACCGCTCATTTGGCCTTCTGTCCACGTGGTCTCTCCATTCCCTTCTCCGGTTTCTTGTCGAAAAGGGGAAGGAATAATATTATCGGTGCTGTAAAAATTCATAAGATATTTAGGTGGAGCAACATTAGGAATTGAGTTTATCAAAAAATCATTATGTTTGCCACCAGATATATAAAGGACATCACTTGTTCTACACTCTGATCGTAGATCGCTAGTTTACATCTTCTTGGTTCTCTAGATACTGTAAGTGATTTTGTTTTCGTTATGGATATTTGCATGTTGAACGTTTCTGCTATTTGTTGAAATTTATACAGGAGCCTCGATTTTAATAAACAAAATAAAGCAATCTTCAAGGCTGTGCTTAGCAATGTTACGATCCTGCAATTACTACATTCTCTTATATTTCCTTATTTGTAATATTATTCCTCTTTGCCAATCTTCTGGAATTTTGTCTTCTTTCCAGACTCTATTGTATACTTTTAGCAATAATTCTGTTGCCTTTTGTCCCTTATTTTTCACCATTTTTGATGTAATTTTATCATGTCCAGTGACTTTACAATTTTTTACCGATTTTATTGCTTCTAATAAATCGTTTATTGTAAAAATTTCTTCGGGGACTTGGTTCTCATCTACATATTCTGTTTCCTTGACATTTTCTTCGTTATGAGTTGCATCCATTAAAAAAGAAATAAAGCATAAACTTTACCTTCTTGTTCTGACTTCAACAAAAGGCATTTAAATATAACAAGCATTTCAAACAAATTGTATTCCTTCAATATTATTAATTGCTCAAATTTTATACATACATAAATAAAATTACGCCTTTTTCCCATAGGGATAGGTAGAGACCACTTCCGCTACGGTTCACATCTTTTGCTTCCTCTACTTTCATCAGTGCTCTCATACATGCTCGTCGGCTATTGTTGGTACTCTTGACCTGGCCTTTCCTCAAAACAATGTTGATCTGATCAAGATATGTTCTCCAAAGTCGACCTCTACCGACTTCCGTCCATTCATAATCTTCCTTCATCCATCCTTTCAACGTGTCCAAACCCAACATTCACTACCAAACATAAGTGTAGGAACCAACACACCTCTATGCACAGCCAGACGTGTCTTTTTTGACACTTTCTGGCTATTCATAAAGCTATGCAGTGCCCCATTCATTTGTCTTCCTGCCAACAGCCTTCACTCAATGTCACTGTTATACTTTCCATCTCTCGTAAACTTTGAACCCACGTACACAAATTCATTTACTTGTTCCACTCTTTCTCCCTCAATCGAAACTCCACAGTTTGTCATGCTTTCTTCTCTATCAAAAACCATTACTTTCGTTTTGCTTAAATTTATTTTCATCCCTTTGATTTTCGGGGCATCATGCATAACATTAACCATGGCCTGCAAATCCTCTTCAGATGACACTAATATGACTTGATCATCGGCGTAAAGAAGACATTTGACAATCAAATCATTCATTTTTAATCCATACGCACTCTTTTTCAAATATTTTAAACAATTGTCTATGTATAAGTTAAACAGCCATGGCGAATGTAAATAGGAATTATAATGTTTCTGTTCAAATTTTTAATATTTAATACAAATAAGAATTAAAATGTTCGAAATTTTGTTCTACAAAGAAATATAATAAAGAAATGTGTCTCATTGATTTGTAATTCTACACGGTTGCCGAAAAAATAGTGTACGCAAAACGTCCCGAAAACAGTTTTTTTGGACTCGCAGACTTCCAGGACTCGCTTACGGCTCGTCCTAGAATTTTATCTACTCGCCCAAAAAACCGTATTTTACGGACTTCTTACGTAAATTACTATTTACTGAATAAGTTTCCTTTATTTTCTCGGAAAACGCCAAATAAATTAGAAACTGTAATAGAAGACGCTTTTTAATCTTTCAAAAATATTTATTTAGTATTTTGCTGGTTAATAATTAGGGGAGCCAATATTTACAGAAGTTTGTTTAACCTTGTTTAATCTTATTATCCAGATTCAAAGTTCCACCGTGTAAAATGTGTGGGTCAGAGCGGGGTGATAAAGCGGGACGCGAGGGGGTCCTATATTGAACATATTAAATAATCAGCGCTGCCAACTTCAAAAAAAAAAGGATACTGATTTTTCTAATTGAAATTGGCAACAGCGCAAATAGTCATGAGATTGGCAATAAAATTAGCGTGTGTTTACTTTTATTAGCAGCAGCTGATGCCTGTTACGATGTAGAAATGCTACAAAATCTGTCATTTACTTATCTTAAATTAGAAGATATTATTAACCTTAAAACAAACTATCCAGGATGGTTTTTTAAGAATCAAAAGTATTAAGAATGTGAAATACTTACTAAGTTCTTATTCACCGATAAAAATGTTTTAAGTTTGGGTATGCAAAAAAGATTGTGCGAATCTGGCATCAGTTATGAATAAATTGTAAATATGTATGCCATATTTATTTAAAGTAAAGAAAATTTTACAGTAATATTAACTATTAATAGTATTATTACTTATAATACACTATATTTATTAACTTTTCACTTTCACTAATCATTATTTCTTGGTTAGTGCACAACACACAGGTTATGTGTATTTACATGGGTGACTTGAGACTTGAGTCGTCTGCACAAATGCGCCATTACCGTCGCTTCTATAAAACTCATGTTCTAACGCCGTAAATCAAACTTTTTCATCGTTAAAAATAAAATATTTCAAAAACCAGACAGTCGATAATACTTTTTAAGCACCCAAATACTTCGTTATTAAATTTCCTACACACACGTATTTTTTTTTCATCGAATTTTGCATTTTTTACAATGTTTTTGTTTATTTTAATAACAAGAACTTACGATTTCTCAGAAGAAACCATGTTAAAGGAGCGAAATTTTTTTTTAATTTTTCAAATAACTTTTATCAGCGTAAAATTATAATTTAATATAAAGAAGTATAATAACCAAGTTTAAAGACTTATATATGCTGCATTTTTTCTTTGACCCCGATCCTCTTTAAAGAATGATTACATTTTCTTACTAAAAACATGAAGTTGCTTCATCAAGTGTTAGATTAAAAAAATAATTTCGTGTTGAATCCCAAAACGCCCGTCATAATTTATTAACTGTTTAATAAGTTGCTTCCTAAGTGTCTTCTACACATAAAAAAGTACTTATTTCTCGTGGGGTTGGTAGTTAATGTGTTGCCATATATTCCTAGATTTAATCCCATAAATACGTCCATTGTCAGGTAATATCTCTCGGGCAGTAAATTTTGTTCCGTATTTAAGCTTTAATAATATTTGACAGTAATAACATCCCTTCCCATTCGATGGCCCAACATTACTTAATACCGACATGACCTCATGGCGTGTAACACCGTCATTAAGCCATTGTTCGCCGCCTTTAGGGACTAGAAGATCCTATCGGCGAAGCAAAAAGTTCAATCTCTGGAATCGTTACATGTGTAGGGTCTTGTAGATATTGTAAAATCGTAATGTCCCAGGGGTTCCCGTCGAAGATATTTACACCGGAATAGCTTATTTAACAATACAAGCAAATCATTAGGCGTGAAAATATTTACGTCTCATAAATAAATAAAAAAAACTAATTGAAAAATAATAATGCGACAAAATTTAGTAAAGGAATATAAATCAATATACGAATGGTGCTGAAGGTCTGAATTTAAAGCCTCTTGTTGACACAATCAAACATGTTTGGCATTCTGACCGTATCTAATGGCTGTTTTTGCTTCTATAATCCTTTGTCCATATTCTCCATGTCTCCAGAGAGACATTACAATCATAGGACAGCTGTACTGGAACCAAACTGCGGAAGTGAGAGTAGACTTCGGATGCCGTGTCAATAAGAAAGGGAGTTCGCCAAGAGTTCAACAAGAAAGACTCGAAACTGGTGACGGTGCTTCTCACTGGACACTGCCCTCTGAGGTATCACCTTAAAAAGATGGGCAAAACAGAGAAAACAGAAAAACAATTTTTCGGCCCAGAACCCTTCTGTGGACTCTTAAAAGCCCACTTGAAAAAAGAGGTTTGACGCTGGAAAAAAAATGAAATGAAATCTCACTGGCATAAAGTACCAGGACAAAGACAATTGAACAGGCTGGTAAGGCTAGTAAGCCTTTCGCCAAGGAAAGCTAAACAGCTTCTCGAGGGGGACAAGACTTAAAACTGGTGACGGGACTCCTCACTGGACACTGCCCTTTGAGGTAATACCTAAAAAAGATAAGCAAAACAGGGAGTGAAAGTTGCCGCTACTGCGAGAACTTCGCTGAAACTGCAGAACATTTGCTTTGCGAATGCCCAGCGCTTTTCTGCAAAAGGCTCAAGTTTCTGGAAGGAGCCTTCCTAAAGCCCATCGATGTCATAAACTTAGCCCCCAGAAAATGAATAAACTTTGCTCGAAGTCTCGGAATCCCGGGCCTCGAATAGATTAAGGTTTATGTACAAAAGATCTGATAGGTCAAGAGTTAAGAGGCTGCGTAGCCTTAACGACCCTCCCTACAATCTACAATCTACGGCAGGGATGCATTTTGTCTCCGCTTTTGTTTAACATTTACTCGGAAGCCATTTTCGGAGAGGCTCCATTGGAAGATATGGGAGGTATTAAAGTGAATGGATAACAAATCAGACTTGCAAGAAATGATGGACCAGATTACAGAAAACGATTCGGACTGCACAGGGACATTTCCAAGACCAAATTTATCGTTTTCTCCAAGGCACATATCACAGAAACGCTTTTGATCAATGACAGAAATATCGAACAAGTATCATCCTTCAAATATCTTGGCACCATAATCAACTCGCTTGGGCTTTTGATCAATGACAGAAATATCGAACAGGTATCATCCTTCAAATATTTTGGCACCATAATCAACTCGCTGTGCGACCAGAAGCGGTAGATGCGTTCTAGAATGGAGCAAGCCAGAAATATTTTCACCAGAATGAAGCAGTTTTTCACCGGTCTTGATTTGAGCTTAGAGCTCAGAATGCGCATGGTTAGGTGCTATATCTTCAGTTTATTACTGTGCGGTTGTAAAGGCTGGACTCTCGATCCGATAACTGAGAGAAGGATCGAGGCTTTTGAGATGTATATATATCGCCGCATGCTTCGTATCTCATGGATTCACCAAGACTGACTTACAAACGAAGAGGCATTAACACGAATGAAAAAGTAAAAAGGGTTATTAACCATCATTAAAGAGAGAAAAACAAGATAGATAGGCCATATCATGAGAGGCGAAAAATACGAATTACTGAGGCTCATAATTGAAGGAAAGATTCATGGAAGAAGATCTGTTGGTAGACGCCAGAACTCCTGGACCTTAGAAAGTGGTTTGGGTGCACTTCGACTGAGATATTTAGAGCTGCTGTATCCAGAACAATATGAGCCATATGGATCGCCAACCTTCGTGAGGAGAGGCGTGATAAGAAGAAGAAGAAGATATTCTCCATTGAATTTGAGCAGTTGTCTTCTCATTTGACTGTGATTGGTAGGAGCTTGGTAGTTGTTTGGATCTTGAATTTTCTGAAGATTCTCTTACTTCGATCCAATGTTTTGTATTCTGACAGTATCTGTTTGGCTATTTTTGTTTTTTTACTGCTTAGTCTATAGGAAAGTTCTTTATTGTATTTTATGCAATTGCCTCCTCTGTAGTTGTTTGGAACTTGAATTTTCTGGAGATTCCTTGGATGCTTTTTTACTGTTTTGTATTCTAACAGTATCAGTTTGGTTCTTTCTGCTCCATTACTACCTATTCCATAGAAAAGCTTTCCATTGTATTTTAGGCAGTTGTTTCTATATTGAACTGTGGTCTGTGAGGAGTTCTGTAAATATTAAAACCTGCTTTTTTTGATGTTTTGTAATACTTTAATTCTGTTCTTGGATGAAGATTTTCTAAGAAGCTAATATCTATCGAATTTTATCACAACGAAGCGAATGAAGCTAGCGATCATTTGTTGACTATTCCTTTAACTTGATGCAAGAGTGTTCTGGAATTCACACCAGAGTTATTTTGTTGTGTTCTGCTACAACATTGGCATAACCAGGAGAGATGCTAAAAAATATATTTCCTGGGAATGTTTGTAAAAACAGAAGAAGTTTACCAGAGGGATACTTAGAGGAACAATTTGTTGTAAAGTATGAGTTATTAATTGGGATAATGTATAATTTTGGCGGCTTAATGATAAGTTTAAACAATCCCAAGATAGTCAAGCCTTATAACTCTATTTCGTCAATTCTGAAGTACCTCCAGACTGTTGTGTTACAATTCTTTTTCTTCTTTAATTCAGATACCCCATTTTATTTTACTCTCAACCTTTTATATTTAGTTGTTGCTAATAAAATAAAAACACCTGCATTTTTTTACTAAATTAAAATGGGCTTGGAAGATTTTCTCGATAGAAAATTATTTTAGAGTACTCCTGTGTACCCAAGCTTTTCCTTCTTAAAATCAGATATTTTCTTTTTATAGCACCCTACCTTCTAACTTTATGTTTTAATGATGAAAAAAAGATTCAGATTATACAAATTTTTTACCAAAAACCATTGAAAAAGGTATTATTTCTATTTAGTAAGTTGCAGAACCCTCTAGTGAACGGGGACAAAGATCGAGTCCTGTCAATAAGCGAACAGACCAATAAAAACCCCCATAACTTGCGGTAGAGGGGCATTTTATCGAAAATTTGTACGGTAATTCGAAAAACAATAGAAAAGCGCCGGGACAAATTTAGCGGTTTACGGAAAATCAGTATTTTTGCGACATGCCGCGTCTATGGAGTGCCTTTTTCGATAAAATTCCTATTTTCGACGCCAACACAAATGGTGGAAACGTTAATATCATAGACCGAGTCAAAGTCGTTTAAAATTTCCACCAATACTTTTAGTCCTTTAATTTTATTTAACTCAGATGCTCACTCCTATTTTTCCAATAAAGTTTCTGTTTTTAAATTGTTGATTTATTTTTTTTTTGATCAATTTAAATATTTTTCTTCTTATTTTTTTTTCTTATATGGTCTTGTGTCATATAAGTGGGCCTGTTTATTTCTTCTGGTCTAATCAGTTTGGCGACAAGACTGCTGTCATCTGCTTTTGTGACATATTAGTGGGCTACTGCCTGTTCATTTCAAATACGTCTCCGCTAGAGGATAAAGCCCAACATTTCGGACGTCTTCCTTGTCATCCTTATCCTACTGCTTTAATCAGTTTGCCAACGAGTTAGCTGTCATCTGGTCTTGTGTCATATAAGTGGACTTCTGCCTGTTCATTCCCAATAGGTCTTCGCCAGAAAATTAAGTCCAACATTCTTTTCATCGTTTTAGACGTCTTTCTTGCCATCCATATTCTACTGGTGTAATCAGTTTGGCAATCAGTCTGCTGCCATTTTAGTGAACTAGTGTCTGTTCATCTTCACATTCTCTTTATTATTTTGGATGTATTTTTTGTCATCATTATTCCACTGGTTTAATTAGTTTGGCAACTAGTCAGCTGTCATCTGGTTTTGTGTTATATTAGTGGACTACTGCCTGTTCATTCCCAATAAGTCTTCGCCAGAAGATTAAGTCCAACATTCTTTTCATGGTTTTAGACGTCTTTCTTGCCATCCCTATTCTACTGGTGTAATCAGTTTGGCAATCAGTCTGCTGCCATTTTAGTGAATTAGTGTCTGTTCATCTTCACATTCCCTTTATTAATTTGGATGTATTTCTTATCATCATTATTCCACTGGTTTAATTAGTTTGGCAACTAGTCAGCTGTCATCTGGTTTTGTGTTATATTAGTGGACTACTGCCTGTTCATTCCCAATAAGTCTTCCCCAGAAGATTAAGTCCAACATTCTTTTCATCGTTTTAGACGTCTTTCTTGCCATCCCTATTCTACTGGTGTAATCAGTTTGGCAATCAGTCTGCTGTCATTTTGGTGAACTAATGTCTGTTTATCTTCACATTCTCTTTATTAATTTGGATGTATTTCTTGTCATCATTATTTCACTGGTTTAATTAGTTTGGCAACTACTCAGCTGCCATCTGGTTTGGTGTTATATTAGTGGACTACTGCCTGTTCATTCCCAATAAGTCTTCACCAGAAGATTAAGTCCAACATTCTTTTCATCGTTTTAGACGTCTTTCTTGCCATCCCTATTCTACTGGTGTAATCAGTTTGGCAATCAGTCTGCTGTCATTTTAGTGAACTAGTGTCTGTTCATCTTCACATTCTCTTTATTAATTTGGATGTATTTCTTGTCATCATTATTTCACTGGTTTAATTAGTTTGGCAACTACTCAGCTGCCATCTGGTTTGGTGTTATATTAGTGGACTACTGCCTGTTCATTCCCAATAAGTCTTCACCAGAAGATTAAGTCCAACATTCTTTTCATCGTTTTAGACGTCTTTCTTGCCATCCCTATTCTACTGGTGTAATCAGTTTGGCAATCAGTCTGCTGTCATTTTAGTGAACTAGTGTCTGTTCATCTTCACATTCTCTTTATTAATTTGGATGTATTTCTTGTCATCATTATTTCACTGGTTTAATTAGTTTGGCAACTACTCAGCTGCCATCTGGTTTGGTGTTATATTAGTGGACTACTGCCTGTTCATTCCCAATAAGTCTTCACCAGAAGATTAAGTCCAACATTCTTTTCATCGTTTTAGACGTCTTTCTTGCCATCTCTATTCTACTGGTGTAATCAGTTTGGCAATCAGTCTGCTGCCATTTTAGTGAACTAGTGTCTGTTCATCTTCACATTCTCTTTATTAATTTGGATGTATGTCTTGTCATCATTATTTCACTGGTTTAATTAGTTTGGCAACTACTCAGCTGCCATCTGGTTTGGTGTTATATTAGTGGACTACTGCCTGTTCATTCCCAATAAGTCTTCACCAGAAGATTAAGTCCAACATTCTTTTCATCGTTTTAGACGTCTTTCTTGCCATCCCTATTCTACTGGTGTAATCAGTTTGGCAATCAGTCTGCTGCCATTTTAGTGAACTAGTGTCTGTTCATCTTCACATTCCCTTTATTAATTTGGATGTATTTCTTATCATCATTATTCCACTGGTTTAATTAGTTTGGCAACTAGTCAGCTGTCATCTGGTTTTGTGTTATATTAGTGGACTATTGCCTGTTCATTCCCAATAAGTCTTCCCCAGAAGATTAAGTCCAACATTCTTTTCATCGTTTTAGACGTCTTCTTTGTCATCCCTATCCTACTGGTCAAATCAGTTTGGCAACGAGTCAGCTGTTATCTGGTTTTATGTTTTATTTTTTAGTTTGACCACAAGTCTGCTGTCTTCTGTTCTTTTTGTTTATAAAAATCGGGCTGGTCTTACCCACCTTCCTATTTTAATTATACAGTTTAATTCTTGTATCCTTAATTTCGGACAGATTTGGAGCTTTAAAATAATATTTTACCCCTTCTCTTGTTCGTCCTTTTTCAAAATATTTCTTCCATATTTCACATAGATTTTTAAAATTTATGTTTTTCTTGCATACTTAATTAAAAAAAAGCCAATGTAATGTTTCAGGACGCCATGTAGTGTATTAGGTAGCTTAAGGTTACGGGAAACCCTTGTTAGAATAAAAGGAGGAACGTTTTCCTAAATGCTATATTAAACTAATTGAACATTACGACTAGATGTTTATTTACAAATGTTGAACATGAACCGAGGAAGGCAAACTAAGCAGTTCGCGCCACGACCCGGTTATGACAAAATCTAAAAACACACAACTCTTGCTAGACGATTCGTTGTTTAATAAATACAATTAATTCGTAAACAATACGTGCTGCCATTGGCACGTTCGTTCAGTTCAAAGAAATTCTTATGAACGGTCAACTGAGTTCGTTGGGCTTTCATTTACCCTCTTTCCATGTTTTCCTGGATCAGGGCACTACAAGTGGTCTTGGACCCGAGAGTCCACAAGACTAACTTCTCAGTGGAAAGAATGTAAAAATACCATACATTTCGTTGTTATAATTATTATTATTAAAATTATTATAAAAATTTTCAAATTGTTTATAATCAATTACAATTGTTATTAACAATATTCTGTTTATGTCAACCGTATGCTTTCAAACTTTTTCTTATCATTTCATAGGCGGGAGCTATTTTCAATTATTTATAACAATTTAAATTTGTTTTTAATTATTATAATGAATTATCATTTGTTAGTAACAATATTTAACTGTTATAAACAATGCTTGATTATTACTAACAATAATTATTCACTGTTATAGCGTCTTCAATGCTATTCAAGTTTAAAATTCTTTAATTCCTATTTTTAACTACCCAGTGAAAAGTTATAGTAATGGGTCCGATTTCGCAAATTCCGAATTTAGACATATCTTTACATTTCAAGGTCCTCAGAGTCGAATACAATAGTGGACGTATGTGTGTGTGTGTATGTACATATGTTCGTATGTGCGTTCGGAATTATTTTTCGTCTCGATTACCTCGAGAACAAAAAATGATATCGACGTGGGAGCAATTGCATTCGACGTATAATTACGCAATTTAGAACTGATGAGATTTCCAGCAAAATCGGTCAAGCTGTTTTTTATGTAGAATCAAAAAACTGAAAAAATGGTAAACTTTCGGAATTATTTTTCGTCTCGATTATCTCGAGAACAAAAAATGATATCGACTTGGGACCAATTGCATTCGACGCATAATTACGCAATTTAGAACTGATTAGATTTTCAGCAAAATCGGTCAAACTGTTTTTTATGAAGAATAAAAAACCTAAAAAAATGGTAAACTTTCGGAATTATTTTTCATCTCGATTATCTCGAGAACAAAAAATTATATCGACGTGGAACCAATTGCATTCGACGCATAATTACGCAACTTAGAACTAATTAGATTTTCAGCAAAATCGTTAGAGCTGTTTTTTATGAAGAATAAAAAAACTGAAAAAAATAGTAAACTTTCGGAATTATTTTTCGTCTCGAGTATCTCGAAAACAAAAAATTATATCGACGTGTGACCAATTGCATTCGACGCATAATTACGCAACTTAGAACTAATTAGATTTTTAGCAATATCAGTCGAGCTGTTTTTTATGTGGAAATAAAAAAACTGAAAAAAATAGTAAACTTTCGGAATTATTTTTTGTTCGATTATCTCGAGAACAAAAAATGATATCGACGTGGGACCAATTGCATTCGGCGCATAATTACGCAATTTAGAACTGATTAGATTTTTAGCAAAATCGGTCAAACTGTTTTTTATGGAGAATAAAAAACCTGAAAAAATGGTAAACTTTCGGAATTATTTTTCCTCTCGATTATCTCGAGAACAAAAAATTATATCGTCGTGGAACCAATTTCATTCGACGCATAATTACGCAACTTAGAACTAATTAGATTTTTAGCAAAATCGGTAGAGCTGTTTTTTATGAAGAATAAAAAAACTGAAAAAAATAGTAAACTTTCGGAATTATTTTTCGTCTCGAGTATCTCGAACACAAAAAATGATATCGACGTGTGACCAATTGCATTCGACGCATAATTACGCAATTTAGAACTGATGAGATTTCCAGCAAAATCGGTCAAGCTGTTTTTTATGAAGAATAAAGAAACTGAAAAAAATAGTAAACTTTCAGAATTATTTTTCGCCTCGATTATCACAAGAACAAAAAATGATAACGACGTGGGACCAATTGCATTCGACGCATAATTACGGAACTTAAAACTGATTAGAATTTCAGCAAAATCGGTTTAGCTGTTTTTTATGGAGAATCAAAAAAACTGAAAAAAAATAGTAAACTACCTGAATTTTGCAATTTATAAAATATACCATCTATTAATACAGAATTTGAAAGTCCTTTGAATAATATCATTATTGCATGTTAGGAATATTTGCATGAAACATATGACCTAATTTACTTAAAAAAAGAAGGAGGTTCTGAATTCGACTGTATTTTTTTTATGTTTGTTACCTCGGAACTTTCGACTGGGTAAACCGATTTTGATGATTCTTTTTTTATTTGAAAGCTGGTGCTTCCCGTGTGGTCCCATTCCAATTTGATCCAGTTCCATGAGAAAACCATATAAGTCTTAAATTTGCATTAAGTATGTGCGCGACAAATGGACGAATAACTCAATATCACGCCAAACAATTTCGATGATTTTTTTATTAGAAAGGATGTACTTCAAGGGTAGTTTAATGAGAGTTTGGTTAGGTTTCGATAATGGGATCCATGAAAAAGTAACGGAAATCTTCAATTCTTAGGATCAAATTAATTAAATTATCTGAATTATTGGTGAATATAATTATTTTTGCAATTTCTTCTCGAATTTTTAATTTTTTATAACCATACCTTTTTTAAACTTTTTGAAGATTACAAGGTATCTTTAAAAAAACTGGTACGTGGAATCTTTACGCGTAGATTTTACACAATCTTCTTCTCCTTCTTATAATAGGACCTGGTCCTGTTTAGTCCGTTGCGTTTAGCCTCATTTGGAGCTCTTCCTGTGACGCTGAGCTCCAGCTTTCGTACCATCTCTGGGGCGGTCTGCCTACCGGTCATCGCGAGTTTGGTTTTTGCGACATGGTCCACTTTGCCCACCTTTCATCTGGCTTCCTTTCCACATGATCTTTCCAGCACCTCCTGTGCGCGTTCTAGCCCATCTTACCACATCCTGTATTTATAGTTCTTCTCTGATATCCTGGCTTCTTATTCTATCCCTGAGGGTAACACCCTTGATGGTATTTTCATTTCGTTCGTTCTCATTATTCTTTTCGTTGTTGATGTTTCAGCTCTGGTTTCTGTGGCGTACGTTAAAATCGGTCTTACACATGTTTGGTAAATCCTCATCTTGCTTTTTGTACTCATCATTTTATTTCGCCATATGATATCTCTCAGGTGTCCGCTGACTCTTGTTGCTTTTATGGCTTGTGTTCGTGCTTCTTCAATAAGGTTTCTTTCGCTTGATACCTCCACTCCTAGGTAGTTGAATCTTCTCACCTGCTGGATTATCTTGTTGTCGACTGCCAGTTTGCACCTTATGGGTTCGTTAGAGATAACCATTGATTTTGTTTTTCACACAATGAAATTCAAAATCGGAGGTTATTTTAATTGATTTTTTTATACAAACTTTAATTACTCTCTTTATCTCTCTCTGTCGTTCTATTCCTTCCTTGCCTTTTATTTGCCCACCACAGTAGCGTTCAAACCTTGAAATGCTCAAATTAAATTGGAAATTCCTGATGATGATCGCCGTTGTCCGTTCTATAACAACGTTATCGGTGCGGTGGATACTATAAAATCGAGCTAGTAGTTTTCAATTAGCTAGTGCCGTTTTATTGTTACGTTTAACGTTTTGACTACACTGTTTGCTCGGTGTTCATTATCGTTATAGCTATTTATGCATTTTGCATTATTGGAAAAACCTCGAAACACGCGTTACGCCCGATTTTAATGCTTCATTTGGCACCGAAATTGCTAAATATCGATCTCTTCGAAATATTTCAATCGTAAACTAGCGGTTACGTTTAAGTTTTTGTCTCTATTCTTCGAACAATAAAAAAGCTGGGTAATCAGCAACCACCACAACTTTCTGCGTTCCTGCTCCCCCTATTTTGGAGCCATTAAAGTTTTCCGGGAAATCGGGCTGGTCATGCAAATCGATGTAACGTATCCAACTTCTCCCGGAGTAGATTCAACCCCAACAAAATGTTTGATTTACATTTTTTTCAAACACAACAAAATAAGATACGAATTAAAAAGAATATAAATTAAACCTATTTTTATAAAAATTAATATTTAAATACCCCCAAAAGTGAAACAAAACAAATCTTATGAGGAAAATATTTGCGGGACATGGAAATTTCGGACCCCGCACGTATTTGATACCCACAAAAACTTAATATTTGGTTTCTTCTTGGTTTTGGTATCATGTAAAGTTATAACCAAAATTTTCCCGGTGACTTCTATATCTTTGACAATCAAGCTGCATAATTCTGAACGCCGACATGCCCCATTTAAACCAAATATTAGTACCACTTTCATTAAAAACAACTTATCGTCTGGAGCCTCTTTCAAAAACATAATAACGTTTTCCATAGTCAAATCTTTTAATTTCTTAGCCTCGTATGTGTCATTTTGACGTTTCAAAAAGGCAAGTAACTTTTTGTATTGTGAAATATCCAAATTTTCGTTTATTTGTATAGTACTTTTCAACATGGAATATGTAGACCATAAACTGGATGCCTTGACAGCTTTTGCTTAAAATAATGAAAGAGAGTGTATGATAACACGAAAATATATATAAAAAATAGCTCACCTTCTCAAAAAATGGGTTAGCATTAAACTTTGATCGTTTCTTAGTGCATTTTTTGTCATCCTTCAATAACAAAATATTTCATATGCCTTCTCGTATTTGTCCTTGGATTTTAAAGGAAGTAAATTTGAAGACTCTTCTCGAGCAGCATTTTAAATGTCTCTTCAGAACAATTTTCCGAAGTGTTGACTCATTTTTATAATCAATATTTAACTTAATTTCGATTCGACCCACAAAAATGAAACTTGTTATCTGTTGTTACGTAAATAAACAAACCGTGTCAGTTTACTAGCTTTCTTTAAATTTCTATCTTTGTAATGCTTTCATATCTATGATTATTTGTTTATAATTAACACAAAATGCGAAAAAATGGTACAAACAAACCTCGTAAAAAAGCAGTTTTACTAAACTCATATAGCTATAGCTCAAAAGCTATACTCATATAGTAAAGCTTTTTTAAACCTTTTTTTTTAAGAAAATGGTCGCAAAAAGGGTAGACCTATCGTGTGGGCCGCGGACGTCCCGCACTGCGATTATTAGAAGGGGGAGGGATTATAGAAAGAAAATGATTGTGAACACGCTTTTTAAAAAGTTGCAGGTCATAGTTCTCTGAAAAAAATCATTTTGGAAGCTTATTCCATTCCGTAGCAGCCCTGTAAAAGAAGAATTCTTGATGAAGATTGGTCCTTGTAGTGTCAATCTTGAGAGTAAATGGGTGAGACTGATCAGCGTGCCGAGTTCTTCGGCCGAATGTGGCCAATGGTGGTACAAGAGTTTTTATTTCTCTGGAGCATCTGCCATGGAAATATCTGTAGAGCAATGACTGGTCTGCAACTCTTCTTCTATGTTCTAGAGGGTGAAGGGTATCTGTGAGAGTTGAGCTGTTTATCAAACGAATGGCTCTTTTCTGAATGGAATCTAGAATACGAAGAGAATGCCTTGGTGCTGAACCCCAAATGTGCGAGCAATACTCCAGTAGAGGTCGGATTTGAGCCTTGTACGTCGTTAACAGTTGATCAGGAGTAAAAAACTTTCTGGCTTTCCACAGAAAACCTAGCCTCTGGCTTGCCGACTTTGCGATGTTAGCAACATGGTCATGCCAAGAAATATTATTGGACACCGTGACTCCCAAAATCGAGATGGAGTGACTTGGTTCAAGGGTATTTCCGGACATTGTGATGGGATGATTTGAGGAATTCACTTTCTTGGAAAACGTGGCACTTTGTGTTTTTTGGGCGTTGAACTGAACAAGATTGTTGGTTCCCCACTCGACGATTGCTTTAAGATCTCTATTGATGGAATCAACCTGTTCCTGCCTGAGTCTGAAAGTTGAGACAAGTGTGCTATCGTCTGCAAAACTGTAAATGGGGTTCGTGGTGGTTTTCAAGAGGTCGTTGATGTGTAAAAGAAATAAGGTGGGGGACAGGATCGAACCCTGGAGGACCCCGGCATTGGTTTTAAACGCATCAGAAGAAATACCGTCAACTGCCACATGTAAGGAGCGATCTTGCATGAAGCTCAAGAGCCATTGGCGCAGTTTGGTTGGGAGACCGTATGCAGATAATTTACTTAACAATGCCTGGTGCCAAACGCGGTCAAAGGCTTTAGATATATCCAAGGCTATTGCACGGGATTCACCAAACTTTTCAATAGTGTTTGTCCAGAGCTGAGTGACATAAGCCAGCAAATCTCCAGTAGATCGAAGTTGTCGAAATCCATATTGTCTGTCATGGATTATCTCAAATTTCTCCAGATATTTGATGAGTTCTGTGTTAATCGCTTTTTCCATAACTTTGGATATGACTAAGAGCAATGCAATAGGGCGATAATTTGCAGGAATAGTCTTCTTTCCTTTTTTCGGAATCGGTTGGACTTTAGATTGTTTTATTTCAACTTAATGACGCGCGGGTAAGGATTCGACAACTCGGCCGTGTGGGTCTTTAAAAACGTTTTGCGACTTACGTACGGGCCCCCTCCGTTTCGGGCCACAGCTGAAAAGCCGTAACGTCAGTAGACCCGCCAACTGGCGTCATGATTCACATGTAAATGGCGACACACGTTGCCCCGATCATAATTCCGATGCTGCTTAGTCTTGCGACATAATCCTGCTGACACGCTGCTAGATGAACTCGCAGGAGGCGGGTTATGTCTTTCCTGCGGCGAAGAGCAATGCCATCAACGCTCGGGATTCGCAGGGGCCGAAAGGGGGTAGTTGTAACGCCAAGAACGATATTATAGCACAATTTTCACATTTCGCGAACTCTAGCGCATTTTAACTGATCTTATTATTTTAAATAGATAATAATATATATGGGTTTCGTTAAGAGAACTACTCGTGATTTTACTGGTGTTAGTTCAATTAAACTTTTGTATTTTTTGTTAGTCAGGTCACACCTTGATTACTGTTCTTCTGTATAGTCTCCTCATTACTTAGTTTACATTAGGAAACTCGAACATGTTCAAAACAACTTTTTACGTTGTACTGCATTCAAGCTACATATCTATCAAGACTATGCTGTGTGGCTGCAACAGCTGCGAATCTGCTCTCTTGAGAACCGTAGGAAACAGAGTGATCTTACATTACTTTTTAAAAGCATAAATGGTACATTTAACTGTCCTCAACTCTTAAGTAAAATTAGTCTCTTTATTCCAACGAGGACTCCAAGGCAGAGTCGAACATTTTACGTATCAATCCATAGATTTAATTTAATTATGCATTCCACACATTTTTTCCCAGATCTATGAGACTCGCAAATTCACTGGAGAACCTTCCACTTTTTGATATCTCTATTAGCAAATTTAAAAAATATATTTGTGATTTGAATGTTCGGTAATTTATATTTTACCACTTTATGATATCTGTATATCTGCTTTATAAACTATGTATACAGTGTGGAACAGCCAAATGGAATAAATTCGATAACGAATAAATGAGAGCGTGTTGGGAAAAACGCTTGGACACGTTGATTTGTATTTTTAGATGCGCATTTTTTTCAAAAAATAATAATTATATAGGGTGTGTCATGTGACAGTGGCCGATACCAACTTTCTTATTTTAAATACAACTCCCTGTATATTATTTATTTTTTGGATTCTTCAGAAAATTCCAGACATAATTCATCTACAATGTCCCATATCTATCTTCAACTGTTTCGGAAATATTAAGTGTTTTCAGATGTATTACAAAAATAAACATTAAAAAAAGAAAATTATTTTATTTTACAAATTCGCTACATTATACTCAATACATTGCCGCTATTGGTCTAATGAGAATCCTCACTGGATGAGAGAGGAACATACGCAATATCCTGAAAAAGTTAATGTTTGGGCAGGAATTGTTGGAAATCATATCGTAGGTCCCTTTTTCATTGATGGCAATTTGAATGGAGATAAATATTTAGAACTGCTCCAAAATAATGTCGTGCCAACTTTGACAAACTTATATCCTGATCCAGCAAACCCACAAGTTCCTGCCAATATACTATGGTTTCAGCAAGATGGAGCACCGCATCAATACCAAATCAATGTCCGGCAGTACCTGAACCAAAATTTTTCAAATCGGTGGATAGGGAGGCGCGGATCGATAAAATGGCCAGCACGATCTCCCGATCTGACGCCATTAGACTTCTTTTTGTGTGGATATGTCAAAAGTATTGTATACAAAACTAAACCACTCGACTTACATTGACTTAAAAAGACGAATCATGCTTGCGATTAGATCAGTCACGCCTGAGATGTTGAGTAATGTTAGAATACATTTCTATACCAGATTAGCATGTTACCAAGACGTTCGCGGCGAATATTTTGAACATCTCTTACATTGAAATTAATGTTTTTTTGTTTTTTTTTTTTACATTATTTGTGAAATTAAATAATTTTCTTTTTTTAATGTTAATTTTTGTAATACATCTGAAAACACTTAATATTTCCGAAACAGTTAGATAAGTATGGGACATTGTACATGAATTATGTCTAGAATTTTCTGAAGAATCCAAAAAATAAATAATATACAGGGGGTTTTATTTAAAATAAGAAAGTTGGTATTGGCCACTGTCACATGACACACCCAATATAATTATTTTTCTTTGAAAAAAATGTAAATCTAAAAATAGAAATCGACGTGTCCAAGCGTTTTTCCCAACACGCTCTCATTTATTCGTTATCGAATTTATTCCATTTGGCTGTTCCACACTATATACATTTTAGTGTTTATGTCGGAATTTGTGTATATTGTATGTTTTTCTTCTTGTTGTTTTTATTATATGTAATTTTTTTCTTAAACTTCCCTTTTTCGGTTCTTAAATAGGTATTAACAATCGTTCCCGAAAGAACGAATTCTTTCTGGAACTGGACTGCAGATAGTCACTTTGCTACTTTGAATGTAAGGGGAGATGATAGAAAAAAGACGGATTAATGTTTTTTGGCGATGTTTTTTGGGATTAATGCTGCGGAGATGAGTAGCCTGAGAAGTATAGTGACTCGGTTGGATAAGGAAAACGCTGTGGTGTAAAAGAATATGTGGTTGCAAAGATAGATAAAGAAATGCTTAGATGGTTTGGACACGTAGAAAGGATGGATTAAAGAAGATTGACGAAACAAATTTATAAGGCGAGTGTGAATGGACGGAAGTCGGTAGAGGTTGACCTAGTCGAACATATCTCGATCATATTAAAATTGTTTTGAAGAAAGGCCAGGTCAAGAGTACCAGCAACCGACGAGCATGTATGAGAGCACTGATGAAAGTAGAGGAAGCAAAATATGTGTGTAAGAACCGTAGCGAAAGTGGAAGGAAGTGGTCTCTGCCTACCCCTACGGGAAAAAAGGCGTGACCATATGTATGTATGCATGGAAGAAAATGTTTGATTAGGAGCTTCAGAATTTAAAGTATTTTTGCTTAGCACATTGTAATGGTGGTAACTTCTAGAAGTGCTCGGTTGATTATGGTCAAGTTTAGGTTCCATGTTATTTCCCATTATTTGATCAGAAATTTTTTTTTGCGTAAGATTGTTTTACATGACCTTCTGTAGTATTGGCTGATTTCCAACCGCCGTGCTGTTTTGGATCCAAAATATCTTTTTCGATTTTTCGGTATTAAAAAAACTTTCTTAGAAAAAATGAGCATAAAGCTTATGTAGGAAATTAAATTTGCTACAAAAAAGTTTTTTTGAGCAAACACTCTCCGATCAACAGTTTTTGAGATGTAGAGCTGAAAAGGTGAATGTTAATAATCAGTGATACCAAATTTTCTTTAAATTGGAAATGGAATTGGAAATTCTATCGCAAGTACTGCATAAAATTGTTTATTAACACGCATTATTAACACGACATAGAACTAGTGCGTGAACTACGCATGCGTGCAGTTCCAATGTCGTATTATATTTCACCCAATCCAATATACTAGTGAGAAACGTACCGAGGGATGAATGGCAAGAGAGTGGGTAAAAAATCGAACTAAAAAGCGAAAAATAAATTATAGTTTAAAAAAATTAAAAAACACGCTTTTAGAGTTAATCAAACTAAAAAGTAAAAAATAATTCTTAACAAAGGAATAAAATTACAGCCGAGAAAATTAATGTCACTGTTATAAAAGCGTGGGGTACCTTCATTCCGAAACGCAGTTAGTTTAAAAATGTCATACAAAGCACACCACGCTATTAGAACAGTGACATTAATTTCCTCGTTAGTAATTTTAGTCTTATGTTAAGAATTATTTCTTACTTTTAAGTTTGATTAACTCTAAAAACGTGTTTTTTAATTTTTTTAAAAACTTTAGGATAATTTCAAATTGTTATTTTTTTTAAGGGGATTGTTTTACAAATTAAGCATTATAACTTTTGTAAACTCCGGTCCATTTGGAGACTAAAAAGGTTAAAGTATTCGAAGAAAATGTAAACTTTATCGCATCCAAAGCAACGCCGAAAGAATGTGACAATATCTAAGAGAATAATAATTCGTAGTTGATGAAATTCGTTGTAAGAAGCTGTTGTTTCTCCGGCGGCGAATAAAAAAAAATGGGGGTTCGTCGTAAAATGGAGGGTTTTGACAAATTCCTATCTCTGCAATCCAGCGGACAAAAGCTTCGAAATACTCGGAATTGCTTTAGAAGAATGCCCGCCCCCTTGCCCTCTGTCGTCGGATCAGCCGATATTGGATTCCCCCTAACATAGCTGGATTCGGGGATCCTCTGCGCTTTCGTCCTTTTCATTTCTCCTTCTTGTAGACCGATCTCTGATACTCGCATTATAATAATATTTATTAACGTACTTCAACGACACAACAAAAGAAAATCCCCCACAAAGTACAATCAGATTCTTATTTGAACTTTAAAAATGCTTCAATGCTGACAAACATAATTTAAAATGACTATGTCATCAATACCTAACCGCTAGAACTAGATATTTATTTGATAAAATAATCCAGGACGTGATATTGTAATTATTCTAATTGGTAAGACTTAAGTTCGTGCCTTTTTTCGATCCATCTGCTCAAGCATGCCAAAAGCATTAGTAGTCAGCCGTTTTAACCCAACCTAACCTAGACCGACAACGTGTTCGACTGGGAAAGTGATGGCGACCGTTTATTGGGATAGTCGTGCTAGTTATCTCTAAATCGATTATCTTCAAAAAGGAAAGACCATTAAAAGAACATACTATGCATCATTACTTGACAAGTTGAAGGCAGACGTTGTGGGAAAACGGCCGTCTTACACCTAAGCGGTTGCCATGGTGAAAATTCACGAATTACGGTTTGAACTGCTCGACCACCTTCCTTATTCACCGGATCTAGCCCCAAGCGACTTCTTTTTGTTACCTTATCTAAAAATTGCTCTCGAAGGACAGATTTTCGTCAAATGAGGAGGCCATCACCTTCGTACACAATTATTTTACAGAGAAAGACGCCGAGTTTGAAGTTAAAGAGATGTGACGATCGCTGGGAGAAACCTATAAACTTACAAGGAGACTATGTAGAAAAATAAAAAAACGTTTTGTAACCTTGTTAGGTCGGAAACTTTACAAACCACCCTCGTATATAGTTACACTATAAAATTTGATCTTAATTTCGCCTGTTAGATAGGATAGAAGACTACATGTTCGTTCCAACCCACCTCGAAACGGTATTAGGTGTCGTTTTGATCGAATTTATGCGATAACTTTGTACTCCTCGAGTAATACTAAAAGATCTGTAAGTAAATAAATATTAGTTTAAAAAAACTAAGTCAACACGCTTTATAAAAAAAAACCGAACTAAAAAATAAAAATTAATTTTACAATCAAAAGCGTTGGGTGCTTTTTATGATGTTTACGTTTTCTTCTTGGAGCCTTTACTTTTACCAATACCTGTTTATTATTAAATATATTAATTGATATAGCGCACCCCACGCTTTTAATTGTAAAATTATTTGTTATTAATTATTATTATTTTTGAGTTAGGTTTTCTTATGAAGCGTGTTGTCTTAGTTTTTTAGACTATTTTTAGTTTTAGTTCGAGTTTTTTTTTTAAATTCTGATGATCCTGGCCAGTGTATTTGAAAAAATTATTGTATTGTCAACGGTCCTTTAGAAGTATACAAAGTTTCAAATCGACCCGATGTTTTTAAGTGGGTGAAAATCGTGTCCAAAGATTCCGTTACATAGATATATTTTTTTAATATCCGTAGCTGCCAAACTGAGAAAAAGAAACAACATTATCTCAAAGTTAAGCGAGACTAGCTAGGGTGCCTCTGCCGAAACCCTCCGCTGCTCCGTCCTAGGCCTTGTATACTCCACCGCCGAATATTGTGCACTTGTATGGCTGAATAGCCCCCATTCAAAAAAGGTAGATGTCCAACTCAACAAATCTTTGAGAATAATCAGCGGCACCATTAAACCTACACCCACGCACTGGCTGCCTACTCTCTGCAATATACCACCAGCCCATCTCCGCCGTGCAAACGCTTTCTGTAGAGAATATAAGAAAATCCAAGACAACCCGCAGCTCCAAATTCACGAAGACATCGCCCAACTAGGTGAGAGGTTACGCAAAAAATTTTACTCTGGAACACGAATGCGTACAAGAATGGCGGAATAAAGTATCTCCTGACACCTACAACAACATCCGTCCAAACGAAACAGTTCCTGGCTCTGCTCTACCAAGAAAAACATGATGCTGCCTAAACCGCATCCGCACAGAATGCGGCGTATGTGCAGACTCTCTCCATAAGTGGGGAAAACTCAAAAGTAACGCTTACGACAGTCCATATATCACCTAGCATATAGCTGCGTCAGGAGACAGAGCCACTGCACGAATACAGACTTCTTGAGGGCCACCCCATCGGCTGTTACGTGGATTAAAAATTTAGATTTAAGAATTTAATGTTTATTTTTTAGTCTTAAGTTTTTTTTTATGAAAATGTATGAAAATGGAAAATACCTACAAAAACTGACGAAAACATTGCTTAAGTTCACCAAATTGGGCTAAAAGACCGTCGAATTAAAGTGAGAGAGATGGCAGAGACTATGAATATGTCCAAGGAACGTATGTTTGTTATACAGTGCTGTTATTTCAAAACCAGCTTGTTCAAATAAATTTCGATTTCGCGTAAGTGCAAGAAAAACAAAAAACACGTCAAATTTTAAATCTAGCGGGAGGTTTAAAAATATTATTCTGCTGTTTCCAAGTGACATCCTTTTAACATCACCTATGCTTCATTAAAATGGTGGCCAAAAATGCAACAAATTTCGGCACAAGTCAAGCTGCAAAAAGTGCAGCGGCTAGCTTGTCTGGAAATCAGGGGGCTACATTCACGTGCCCTACTGCAGCCGTAGAGGTAATGCTGAACCATTCACCATTGCACTTACGGTGTAATGAAAGAAGCAGCAATTAGTGCCTTCAGATTGAGCCAGACAATAAATCTTAGAGCAAGAAATCGGAATGGACATTAAAAGATTTTGGAGAATATTTCCCTAGAATCCATGTACAAGCCGACAGATATTATGCCAGTTAGGTACGACTTCGAAATGCAGTTTGAAGTGGTTATAAACAACCACTAAGTTTGCACAGAGAACGGACCTCAACTAGCAAGGGATGATGTAGTGTGGTACACTGATGGATGAAAGGGTTGAATTGGGCGTTATAAGGCCGAATTTTAGGCTCTCAAAACCACTTGGTAATTAAATGCCATAGAGACATGTGCCCAGGAGTGCATCGAAAGAAACACCCGAAGGGCAGAAATCTAAAAGCTCTGAAGTCATACACTTGTAAGTCTAAGCTGACTTGGTACTGTTAACAGTCCCTGAGACAACTGGCAGCAAAAAATCAGGTTACTCTGATGTGGGTTCCAGGTCACAAGGGAGTTAAAGGCAACAAGGAAGCAGGCTGCCTTACCAAGTAAGGAACAAATACACAATTTTTCGGCCCAGAACCCTTCTGTGGACTCTCCAAAGCCCACTTGAAAGAAGAGGTTTGACGATGGGAAAAAAATGAAATGAAATCTTACTGACATAAAGTGCCGGGACAAAGACAAGCGAAAAGGCTGGTAAGGCTAGTAAGCCTTTCGCCAAGGAAAGCTGAACAGCTTTTCGAGGTGTACAAGACTTAAAACTGATGACGGGACTCCTCACTGGACACTGCCATTTGGGGTAATACCTAAAAAAGATGAGCAAAACAGGGAGTGAAAGTTGCCGCTACTGCGAGAACTTTGCTGAAACTGCAGAACATTTGCTTTGCAAATGCCCAGCGCTTTTCTGCAAGAGGCTCAAGTTTCTGGAAGGGGCCTTCCCAAAGCCCTTCGATGTCAGAAACTTAGCCCCCGGGAAACTGATAAACTTTGCTCAAAGTCTCGGAATCCCGGGCCTCGAATAGATTAAGGGTTATGCACAAAAGATCTGATAGGTCGACGTGCTTGAGAGGCAGCATAGCCTTCACGACCCATCCTACAATCTACAACATCACCCACCCCTTCTTTAAAATGTAAAATAGCAAACCCTACCTTGTGATACATCAAATGAAAACCCAAAAAAAATGCAAATTAGTTATTTAATAACAATTTATTTTGCATGTAACATTAACACAGCGAAATTACAACAGTAACTAAAATTAAGTTAATTACAGATGTATTTACAGTAACTGTTCTTGTGCTTCCTATTTTGCAGACAATAGACCTATTTTCAAACGAACTTTTTGCAAATTTTCACTAGTAATTCATCTACATTATTATTCTAAGCTTAAGTGCTTCAATGTTTCCGGGAGGAGTTTTGAAAACTAATGTTTTTAAATAGCCCCACAAAAAAAATTTAATTGGTGTTAGATCTGGAGATCTTGCCGGATATTCTATAAAACCCCAATTCAATGTCTTGAAAATCGTTCGTCTAGCCATTGTCTTACAGCTAGTGCGTAATATGATGTAGTTCCGTCGTGTCGAAGGTATATATTCTGTTCATCTAGAACTATATTTCTCTGTTTATTAACTTTTTTTTTCTAGTGACTGAGTAATAAGTGGATTAATTTTATTTTCTAATTATTGTAGGTACAAGTTAGGTTTTGGTCAATAAAAAATGGTCCAATTATCTCATTTTTTAGAATACCAGCCCATTGATCTTCGCGGGAAACTGAGTATTATCCTGTTAAAACACGCAAGAACTTTCGTCATCTCAGTACCTACAATAACCAAACTAAATTAACACACCAAATTTGTGTCTTCTTGCATTTTTTAGGACATTGTTTCACAAAATTCAATTCTGCGGTCATAGACGTCTTCACTAAGCTGATGATAAATTTATATTTTATGAGAAAAAAACTTATGTAATTTTAACACTTTGTGTATGGAACCCAACATTCACTTCCTACACTTATGTATGGTAGTGAATGTTGGGTTTGGCAGAAGAAGCATGAAAATAGGATTAATGCTACGGAGATGAGTAGTCTGAGAAGTATAGCCGGAGTGACTCGGTTGGATAAAATAAAGAATAGTGAGATAAGAGAAAGCTGTGGTGTAAAAGAAGATGTGGTTACAAAGATAAATAAAGGAATGCTTAGATGGTTTGGACACGAAGAAAGTTTGGATAAAGGAAGATTGACGAAACAAATTTATAAGGTGAGTGCGAATGGACGGAAGTCGGTAGAGGTCGACCTCGGCGAACATCGGTCTCGATCAGATCAACATTGTTTTGAAGGAAGGCCAGGTCAAGAGTACCATCAACCGACGAGCATGTACGAGAACACTAATGAAAGTAGAGAAAGCAAGGCAAAAGATGTGTGCAAGAACCGTAGCAAGTGAAAGGAAGTGGTCTATGCCTACCCCTATGGGAAAAAGGCGTGACTATATGTAAATGTGTAACTAACAGAAATATTTGTTTTATAGTTTTGGAATGGAATTGGCAAAATGACCCAGTACTTCAATTTCGTCAAAAACTCTGGGATTATTATTTATTTCATTACGAGCAGATCCAGTTTCTCCAAATTTTCGTACTATTTCTATGATTTCTATCAGGATGCCTTTCATTAAAAACTCGAGCTATTCCTCGAGCGCAATTGTTTTGATGACCGTAAATAAATATTATTTGTATTCGTTCTTACTGAGAATTCACCATTTTAAAATAACTCAAGATGCTACAGCTACAAATAATGGCTAATTTAACGTCAAGAATTACTAATTAAATATACCATTAATATTTTTGAAACAAAGTAACTAAAAAAAAATATCAAAAAAATTGACATGTATTTAGAAGTAAGTTAATTGTTAAAGGGGTGCCACTTGGAAACAGCAGAATAACCATTTAAAACCTTCCCCACTTTATATTCGTCAGCAACGCTTATTCTTTTTTTGCAACAAAATAACAAACAACCAAAACAGAGCGCAATTTGTTTGCCAAATTATGATTACCTACACACTAGTCTTAGAAATTCAACTTATTTCGGTGCACGTTACACAACTGGCCTATCAGCGAGTTTTCCAATTCTTTTCGTTTTTCTCATCCTTATTCTGATCCTGCAGCTGGAACTTCTTTCCCCATACTTTTTAGTTACGGCCACTATCTTGTTTAATTTATGCGGTACCGGGTATCTGAGCATTCCTTTCTTTTTCATTCTTGTTCTTAATACTTAAAAAAAAATTAGAGAAGGAAAACGAAAGCAGAAATTTATTTATTTAATACGTCAGTATTAAAAGGGAATATAGCAACTCCAACTCTGTCAAACAATCCCAACTTAGACACAGTTTATGGGAGCGGAATCACGGAAAATATGGCAGCGTTGTCGGGCGTACAAAAGGGCTTTATTATGCCTCAGAAACAGGTGAAAGTGGTAAAGCTCAGGAGGACAGCAGCGAGTTTACAGCTAACCCCCCACCGCCCTCCTTTCCGGATGGGATTTGAGAAGGGTAGAAGAACGTAGCCGAAGTTATCGCAACAACGTCTGACATTTATGTTTCTTGCTTATTGCTGTTCAACGTATTCATTGAAGTTTGGGAGTTTTACTGGAAGTTAGGAATTACATGTGGATGGAAGTCGGAAGTTTATTATGGAGTTCAAAGCAGTAAATAAGAAATGACAGTCGCCCCGGTGTTCTATATTAAATTCGAGATTATTATTTTGGAGGGAAATGAGTTTCGCTGAAGTGTTATTATTTTAATTCGCCTCTTCTTTTTCGTATTTTTCTAGAGCCAAGTTTCTTCGACATGTATGCTTCCTCTCACTATGCAAACAAGTATACCTTTTTTTTTATGAAAATAGTCGCAAAAAGGGTAGACATATCGTGTGGGCCGCGGACGGCCTGCACTGCGTCTATTAGAAGGGGAAGGGATTATAGAAAGGAAATGTTCGTGGACACGCTTTTTAAAAAGTTGCAGGTTATAGTTCTCTGAAAAAATTGATTTTGAAAGCTTATTCTATTCCGTAGCAGCCCTGTAAAAGAAGGATTCTTGATGAAGATTGGTCCTTGTATGGTAAAGCTTGAGAGTAAATGTGTGAGACTGATCAGCGTGCCGAGTTCTTCGGCCGAATGTGGCCAATGGTGGTACAAGAGTTTTTATTTCTCTGGAGCATCTGCCATGGAAATATCTGTAGAGCAATGACTGTTCTGCAACTCTTCTTCTGTGTTCTAGAGGGTGAAGGGTATATGTGAGAGATGAGCTGTTTATCAAGCGAATGGCTCTTTTCTGAATGGAATCTAGAAGACGAAGAGAATGCCTTGGTGCTGAACCCCAAATGTGCGAGCAATACTCCAGTAGAGGTCGGATTTGAGCCTTGTACGTCGTCAACAGTTGATCAGGAGTAAAAAACTTTCTGCTAGCCAGGGACCTTTAAATAGACACCGTCGACCAAACAATGACCAAGTTATGTAAGTATATGTAAAAATTTAGTCTCGAGAGCTCATCGCCTTTGTGATACCCCTTTTTCCAGGTATTTTTGTGTCTTCCTTTCTTTCTTCGGTTTAGTGGTATCCATTGCAGTATTTTCTTGGAAAGTCTGGCTTCATTCATCCACTTGACATGACCATACCATATTAGTTGTCTCTGTTCAATGTCGGTTATTAGCTGTCCATCTACTCCCATTTTCCTTCGAACTTCCTCGATTCGAATTCTGTCGCGTCTGGATATTCCCAAGGACCGTCTTAAAACATCCATCTCAGTGGCTTCGAGTTTTCTTCTATTATTTTCTGTAATTCTCCATGTTTTTGATCCATACAACAGAGAGCTTTTAATCAGGATTTCATAGATATTATTTTCCTATTATTTTCCGTTTTTTCCTATTTCGCCACTCCAGAGTATAACATACAAACATGCAGTTAATCTTCCGTCCTGGGTTATTCATTGTTTGATCTCTCCTGTAGTGTCAAATTCGACTCCTAGGTACATTAGAACAAATTGACCTTTACCCCGACGTCATACCTACGATGAATCAATGAGTTAAAAATGTGCCTAAATACGAAATATTTAGGCACACGACAAAGTAACAGTAGCCATTTTTGACTTATTGATTCATTTCGCGAGGTTTGTAGGTATGGCGTCAGGGTAAAGGTCAATTTATTTTAATTCAGTGATATTTTGTTTTTTCCGTATTAAGTTCCAAACCCCACAGTTTATATTCTTTTTGCAATTTTTTAAGTTTTTAGGTAATAGAAAATAATCGGTACTGTTCCTACATTTAATTTGAAATCATTCGGAAATAGACAAAGGTTGATTTGGAAAGTATAAGTGACTTGCTGAGGTTTTTTTTGTTTTCCTAAAACTCTTTATACAGTGTGGAACAGCCAAATGGAATAAATTCGATAACGAATAAATGAGAGCGTGTTGGGAAAAACGCTTGGACACGTCGATTTGTATTTTTAGATGTGCATTTTTTTCAAAAAAAAATAATTATATAGGGTGTGTCATGTGACAGTGGCCGATACCAACTTTCTTATTTTAAATACAATCCCCTGTATATTATTTATCTTTTGGATTCTTTAGAAAATTCTAGACATAATTCATGTACAATATCCCATACCTATCTTCAACTGTTTCGGAAATATTAAGTGTTTTCAGATGTATTACAAAAATTAACATTAAAAAAAGAAAATTATTTAATTTCACAAATAATGTAAAAAAAAAACAAAAAACCATTAATTTTAATGTAAGAGATGTTTAAAATGTTCGCCACGAACGTCTTGGCAACATGCTAATCTGGTATAGAAATGTCTTCTAACGTGACTCAACATCTCAGGCGTGACTGATCTAATCGCAAGCGTGATTCGTCTTTTTAAGTCAATGTAAGTCGAGTGGTTTAGTTTTGTATACAATACTTTTAACATATCCCCACAAAAAGAAGTCTAATGGCGTCAGATCAGGAGATCGTGCTGGTCATTTTATTGATCCGCGCCTCCCTATCCACCGATTTGGTAAATTTTGGTTCAGGTACTGCCGGACATTGATTTGGTAATCTTGCTAAAACCATAGTATATTGGCAGGAACTTGTGGGTTTGCTGGATCAGAATATAAGTTTGTCAAAGTTGGCACGACATTATCTTGAAGCAGTTCTAAATATTTATCTTTATTCAAGTTGCCATCAATGAAAAAGGGACCTACGACATGATTTCCAAAAATTCCTGCCCAAACATTAACTTTTTCAGGATATTGCGTATGTTCCTCTCTCATCCAGTGAGGATTCTTATTAGACCAATAGTGGCAATTTTGACGATTAACATGACCGTGAAGAGTAAATGTGCTCTCATCAGAAAACAAAACATCTTCTAATTGGATCACATTGTTATCTAACGTTTTCATCATTTGTTCACAAAAATACGTTCTCCTGTCGAAATCGTCTTCCATGAGCACCTGAAAACATCTGAAACACTTAATATTGTACATGAATTATGTCCAGAATTTTCTGAAGAATCCAAAAAATAAATAATATACAGGGGATTGTATATAAAATAAGAAAGTTGGTATCAGCCACTGTCACATGACACACCCTATATAATTATTTTTTTTTGAAAAAAATGCGCATCTAAAAATACAAATCGACGTGTCCAAGCGTTTTTCCCAACACTCTCTCATTTATTCGTTATCGAATTTATTCCATTTGGCTGTTCCACACTGTATAAGTAACATTCAACATATTTCAAAGGTAAACAATTTTTTAAACAGTTGGATTCATTGTTGGTTGCTTGTTTCCAGATACGTACGAAATGACAATGTTTAGATCCACCCTCGTATTAGAATTTTCTTTTTATCACCTGATATCGACTTTATGATACCCCGGTTCGATTCCAGAAAACTAATAACTTTTTATCTCCCATTTATTATTCGGAAAGTCCTCATATATATTATATATATATTATTTATTAGCGGTGGTTATAGTATTCAATAATAATGATATATCTATTATTTGCTCATTGACAAAATGTTCCAAGATAGGTAATGGCAGTAACGCGCACACACAAACACCTGTGGACGTATTCCTAATAAAGCTTAAACAAATTTACCTTTTCCTTTTGCAATCAGATAATTTTATTAAATAGTGTCATATACCCTTTAATTAAAATGACGGATTAGCCTGTCAACAAACGGCGAGGGCACTATAAAGACTAATTAAATCAGGTGGTCGACGCTTTGGACAAATGTTTGTTTTACTCGCGACTTGAAGCATAATTTTTGATTAAGCCCGCGTATTTGGATACCGGCGATACACATACACACACAGACCCAAACGAACACATTTTATTTTTATTTGTACCGGAAATTTTGTGAACTTAAAATTTTTAATACACTAAAAAAAATAATTTGTTTTGTGTCACGTGGTTTGTTGGACTGTGTGACGAAAATAAATTTAAATCGTTTTAATTATTCTTTAATGTAAGAATATGCCAAACTTAATGTTTTTAGTTTTTAAAGTGAAAGAATGTAGAAAATTATAGTTTAAAAGATGGAGATGGAGAAATAACAGACCTTTTAAGGTCTTCTCAGCTACAACTTTTTATAACTATTTACATTTCTTAATTATATATATATAATTTGATCGTCTGCGAATGAGAGTGTGTATAATGTTGTGTCCTCATCTAAAGGTATGCCCATGTTTTGGCATTTCCGTTTCCAATTCGCTAGTGCCCGTTCCAAATATATTTTAAATAATGTTGGTGACAAGCAACACCCTTGTTTCAGCCCTTTTGTGATATTAAACCCTGTTGTTAGGTTTTGTCCAACTTTAATTCTTGATTTGGTTTTATTGTATAATGACTTTACTCCTTTTATCAGTTCAATATTAATGTTGGAAGTTTCCAGAGTTTCCCAAAGTTTAATTACGGGTACGCTGTCGTATGCTTTCTTTAGGTCAACGTACAGTATATGGATCTCTTGTTTGAATGCTAGTTTTTTTTCTATAATTTGTGTTAGTGAGAACAGATGGTCAATCGTTGATCTTCCCGCTCTAAATCCGGCTTGCTCTTCTGCTTCCATTTCCGTGTATTCCCTTTCGATTCTGTTTTTTAAGATCTTGCCATATATTCTACTGATTGTGTTTGTTACGGTAATTCCTCGATAATTGTCGCATTTGCTTTTGTCCCCCTTTTTGTGTATTGTTGACATATGTGATATTTTCCATTCTTCTGGGACTTCGGACTGATTAATACACCTTTGAAATAGATCTTGCAGCATTTTATATAATTTATCTGTTCCGTATTTAAATAATTCTCCTACAATATTTCCTGGACCCGGGGCTTTGTTATTTTTTAAGGATTTACATACTTCCTTCACTTCTTTTGTATTAATTCTAATAGGGGATCCTTGCGTATTAATTCTATCATTCATATATTCTGTGTTCTTAAATTCTTCTCTGTCTTCAGTTAACATTTTTTCGAAGTATTGTTGCCAATTTTGTGCTGTTATTGGTGAGATTATGTCCTTGGTATTATCTTTCCTCATGTTTTTTAGTATTCTCCAGCTTTCTGTACTTCTTCTACCTCCCAGATACGTATTTATTCTAGAACATGTTCTTTCCCATTTCTCATTCTTTTTTCTGCAAACTAATTTTCTAACTCTCGCTTGTGCTTCTTTAAATTTTATTTTGTCTTCTATAGTTTTTGAGCTTAGGTATTTTTGGTATTTCTTTCTTTTTTCGTTTATTTCTATTTCTATTTCTTGGTCCCACCAATACGGTTTTCTTTTGTCTTTTATATTTGCCTTTTGACCTAGTGCTTCTTCTGCTGCCGAATGCATACATTTTTTAATATGTTTATATTGTTCTTCTATACTGCTAAATTTTGCTTAATTTATAAACAATTTTTAAAACTAATACTTTCTCTGTCCGCGGCCGCTGTCTCTTTTTATACCTGTAAACCATACTTCGACCTTATTCGCGAAGGCGATAGATCCCTTTTCGATACGGCGAGATTTACTAGACACCTCGTCGAGAATTTGCAGGTTTCCTTCCCAATCGTGGCCGACGCACTGTCGCGACAGAAAGGGTCAACAGAGACGGACTCGAGAAATCGTAACAATTATCGGCGAAAGCTTCTCGATCGCGCATAGGAGCAATGTTTTATTTTTTTCGCCAATGGTGTAAGACGTAGAGCGATACGTGAATTGAAATTATACAATCGAATGAATTATTGGGATTTTTCAACCCGCCGATAAGCTGTAATCGTAGGAAAAGCTAACCTTTCCGCGGTCGTTCTGCCATCGGGTGGGTCGCGTGGCCGGACTATTACGCGTCCATTATTCACGATGTAGCCGCCGTCCGGGCTATAATTCTGATAGTTATGAGGAAGTAGTCTTAACTTTATTACCGCTGCGGGAGTGCGGTAGCTAGCTATTCGGGTTTACCATTAACCGCGCGCTGGCCGAAATGAAAGGGTTTAAGGACACGCACCGACGGCCGAAACGTTGCCTGATTTATGACGGTGAGAAGTGCGACTGTGAACTATGAATAATTTATAATACTTCTATTTACATAACACCGATGTATTATACTGCTAGGAAAGCTCCGGAGAGCGGGATCTCGTCGGGAAATTTAAGTGGTTACATCTAGTCGTAATTTTTGAAAAAATAATTCATTTTCGACGGATTCTCAAATTATGACATTTAAAAAATATTCTCTGCAAATATCGATCCGTTCAAAGTTGAGCCTATTTTTACTGTTTACGGTCTATAAACCACGAGACCTAAATATTGTTACGATCCGACCCTGTTGTCTGTCGCAACGGCGCGTCGATCACAATTGGGGGGCTGCCGGTGCGGCTATTAGAAAAAAAAAGACCGGCAAATTCTAGAATACTGCGTCTAATCATTTCGAAACAGTAAAAGAAAGAAATTGAGTGATAAAGATGAGTTTGAGGGGTTATCTGACGATTTATATATTTATATATATATATATTTATATATATATATATATATATATATATATATATATATATATATATATATATATATATATATATATATATATATATATATATATATATATATATATATATATATATATATATCGGCTTATAGCGTTCTACGACCCCTTCCGACTCCTAACCGCCATCCATCTTTATCTTGCCATAAGTTCTCCGGCAAGTCTTTTTCTTTCATCTCTTTGTCGATGCCCTCTCTCCAGCTTCTTCTTGGTCTTCCTCTTCCTCTCTTCCCTTGGGGTGTCCATGTCAAAATTTGTTTTGGTAACCTATTGTCTGACATTCTTTGGACGTGACCATACCGTATTAACTGTTTTGTTCTTATATCATCAACAATCGTGTGTCTGGCACCCATTATATCTCTTATTCTGTCGTTGTGTATCCTGTCTCTTCTTGATTTACCTGCAGATCTTCTCCAGAAGTCCATCTCAGTTGATATTAGCATTTTTTCTGTGAACTGTTTTATTTGCCATGTTTAACTACCGTAGGTTATAATGCTTTTAATGATAGTAAACCATCGTTACCTGACGATTTCCAAAACAAAATTAAACTCTTCTGGAAGTCCATAAGAACAGCCAGAGGTAAAAATACTACCTCGCAACTGGAAAAAATCAGAAACCAAAATGGTAGTATGGTAAAAGGGTAGGAATGCGTTTTAAAGAGATGGAAGGAATACTTTGAAAGTTTATTTAAGAAAGAGGATACACAAGTACTGACCCCATTTGGAGACATGAGTGAAAGTTGTAATGAAAATGAAATTAGTACGACAGAAATTGTGGAAGTGTGAAATTGGGTAAAGCTGCTGGGTACGACAGGATAACAATCGAAATGCTGAAAGCTGGACAAAGCGTGGTAACTAGTCTGCTGTACCACCTTTTTAACCTTTGTTGAGGAAATGGTAGCATACCAGACGACTAGTACAAGGCTGTTATCGTGCCGCTTTACAAGGGAAAAGGTTCGCAGCAGGATTGTAAGAATTACCGAGGTATTAGTTTACTCAGCATAGTCGGCAAACTGTATGCAAAGATATTGATTAAAATTGTGACGAATGAAACTGAGAAGATGATATGGAATGTGCAAGCAGGATTTAGAAGAGGAAAAAATGTATCCTGATCCATACATATTCCGCTTGAGAATACACTAACTTTCATAAGATTATGTGAGCTATTTGAAAATTATTTAGGTATAAGAAACAAGGAGATGTATAGATCAGGTCTTTCCATTACGAGGTGTAGTCAAAAAAATTCTTGGCTAGAAGTCAGAAGGTCTATTGCGCTTTTATAGACTTGGAAAAGACCTATGACAGAGTGGTAAAAAGTGAATTCTGGTTGACATTATCTAAGTATGGGGTGAGCGGTAGTTTAATACGAGCACTGGAATCACTTTACGAGGATTCCACTGCTTGTGTCAGGATAAACGGAGCTTACACGGACTGGTTTAATATTGAAAAAGGTGTGAGACAGGGATGTGTAGCTTCGCCATGGCTGTTTAACTTATACATAGACGATTGTTTAAAAGATTTGAAAGAGAGTGCGTATGGATTGAAAATGAATGATTTGATCGTCGATTGCCTTCTTTACGCCGATGATCAAGTCATATTAGCGTCATCTGAAGAGGAGTTGCAGGCGATGGTTAATGTTATGCATGATGCCCTGAAAATCATAGAGATAAAAATAAATGTAAGCAAAACAAAAGTAATATACGAGTACTAGAGATTAAAATATTTCAGTGCAAAGTTACAGTATTTTACAAACGAAAAATATAAACGCTCCCCAATTTTAATTAACTTCATATCATAGCCGAGTGTTGCCCTCAAGAACTCAATATATTGACGTGTGTGTTTGGACGGGTGAGCGACTTCTAAAAGAATCATCGAGCTTATTTCAATATTTGCTTTGCACATCTGACACCTAGCGTGGATACTAATAACCACTCATAGAGGCTCAAAAGGCTTGCAGCATTTTCCGACTGAAGGGCTCCATTTTATATATTTTTTTATTGTCCGCGTTTAAGGATGTGTATAACATTTATAATTTTTTAGATGGCTGCCTGAATTTGAAATATTTTATAGAAGTAAATAATTCTGCATCGATTAAGATAAAGAAATAGGTAACTTTTTGATAACTTAGGCGCAATAATTCATTTTAAAGTCACCATTTACTCAACGTTATTTTTACCAGAAGTGGAATAATTTTTAAAAGAATCAAAAATTTATGTTCTTCCACAAAACTTGTACGGTATATAAAACTTATTGTTACTAAGTTCAGACGATTTGCGATTTTTCAAACCCAAAAACAAGCGGGGTTTCCGATAAATCCAAAGAGATATTTGGTTTTGAAGTTCATTAAATTATTCGTTGTGAACTCACTACCAGTGTAGATGTTTGCAATGAAAAAATCTGACAACATCGCACGGCAGCATGTCGATAATAACGTGTTCTTTATTTTCCTCTTTATTTGAAATTAATTTGTAAAACTCGTATCGTATGAAAATACATTTTTTTTGTAAACAATATAAAACATAAAATATACAACATATTATCGATACATTCATATTACGAAAATAAATATTAACAATTATATTATTAACACTTTTATGTGCATCACTAGTAGTATCCATGAATGTCAAAATTTCAGGGTTATAAATTCAAATACACAACTTTCAGAGCGTCCGGACGCCACGCAGCCTGCAAAATCTTTTAAATTATATAGAAAAGAATTTTCAAAGTAATATTTTTATAGGTGGCAAAATGGTGGGTGGTTTTGAGGCAGACGCCGCACAAATCAATGAACAAAAAATAAAATGTGGTTCTTCGGTTCGTCACTTGGAAGTCCACCTCAACGACACCATGACATGGACAACTCAGGTGGAGGCATTATACAACAAATTGTAATCAATAACTTATGCAATTCGAGTACTGTGGCCAAATCTATTATGCTAATTTTTACTCTAGAATGAAATTTGGTATTTTTTTTTTTTTTTTTATGTTCTGGTTCCCACGAAAAGGGATATCCTGTAATGTTCAGAGAACATCGTGGGAACCAAGGGAAAGAAGGTAGGAGTTGGTGTTCTTCTTAAATTTCTGGAGGTTGTATGCCTCGGGGAACACCTCCCTAGGCAATGAGTTCCAAAGCCTCGCAATTCGTTGGATGAATGAGTCTTTGGAAAGTGATGTTCTGCAGGTCTCCAAAGTGACCACGAAGGGGTGTGAAGACTGAATTTGACGGGTTAATCTCGAAGAGACTGCCAAAGGAGGAACGATTGTTGATATTTCAGAAGAGCATCGCCCATGAAAATATCTATAAAATAGAGACAAATCGCCAACTTTTCTACGGTGTTCCAGACAAGTGAGCGAGTTTGTAAGCGTCATGAGGAAGTTGCTCAGGATTAATTAAAAATTTGAAGGTTCAAAAAAGAGTTATAAGAAGTTAATTTGGTTTAGCTCATGATGGATCGTGTATTGGAATCTTACAAAAAAAAATCGTGCGGTCGGGGGACCCTTACGGGGAAATGTTTCATGTAATATTACATTTTGTGGTAGTGATTTCGTGAAATGTTACAGGAAGTGTGTAACAGAAAGTCGCGAATGCACGCGCTTTTTGATTTGATTGGTAAGCGCGCGGTGGTAGAGTTGGCCGTCAGATAGCCGTCAACAAATTTTCCGAGAGGTCGGTACTATCAGCCATCAGCTGTGCACTTAAGTTACAGTGTTGTGTATAAAGTTTGCTGTTATATGCGTAAACTATGTAAATAAATATTTACTGTTGATAATAAGTCTCAATAAAGTGCACATCATTGATACAAAATTTAAATAAGTAATAATAAATAATTATTCGAATAAAATATTTCAGTATTTAGCTTTTTTAAATTTTGAGACTGATTTCTGTCACTCCTAAAGTCAATTAAATAAAATACAATTTTCATTAAAAAGAATTATTGCTTGTTATGAAAAATTGTTTTAAATAATACCTAACCCTTTTTTTTTAAATATAATTTTAAATTTTCTTAGGGTGAGATGTCAAATGTTACACATTTTAAGCGACTATGATCTATTATTATAATAAAAATGTAAACAACACAGCGTTCATAACCTTAATGTTACTCATGACTACGTGAGAAAACAAATCTGCAATGTTGCAAAAGATATTAGATGCAGTAAAATATATTTAACCTTTAAAATATTAGCCCATTCATATATCTGTGTGGGATCTAAGCCGAAACTTTTTTCTTGAAGTTAGCGAGGCAACTACCTTACGTTAATAATTTAACATTTAAACACTCTGAAAACACGTTCTCACAATTAATCTTTATACATACATATAGTCACGCCTTTTTCCCATAGGGGTAGGCAGAAACCACTTCCTTCCACTTCCGCTACGTTTCTTACACACATCTTTTGCTTCCTCTACTTTCATCAGTGCTCTCATACATGCTTGTCGGTTGTTGGTACTCTTGACCTGGCCTTTCTTCAAAACAATGTTGATTTGATCGAGATATGTTCGCCGAGGTCGACCTCTACCGACTTCCGTCCATTCACACTCACCTTATAAATTTGTTTTATTAATCTTCTTTCATCCATCCTTTTTACGTGTCCAAACCATCTGAGCATTTCCTTATATATCTTTGCAACCAAATCTTCTATTACACCTCAGCGTTCCTTTATCTCACTATTCTTCACTTTATCCAACCGAGTCACTATACTTTTCAGACTATTCATCTCCGTAGCATTAATCCTATTTTCATGCTTCTTCTGCCAAATTAAATATTCACTATTATTCATAAGTGTAGGAACCAACACTCCTCTATGCACAGCCAGATGTGCCTTTTTGACACTTTTTGGCTGTTCATAAAGCTATGCAGTGTCCCATTTATTTGTTTTTTTGCCAACACCCTTCACCCTTCACTCAATGCCACTGTCATACTTTCCATCTCTCGTAAACTTTGAACCCAAGTATACAAACTCATTTACTTGTTCCACTCTTTCTCCCTTAATTAGAACTTCACAGTTTGTCATGCTTTTCTTCTCTCTCCATTACTCTCGTTTTGCTTACATTTATTTTTATTCCTTTTATTTTCTGGGCATTATGCACAACATTAATCATCGCCTGCAACTCCTCTTCAGATGATGCTAATATGACTTGATCAAAAAAGGCATTTGACGATCAAATCATTCATTTTTAATCCATACGCACTCTCTTTTAAATCTTTTAAACAGTCGTCTAAGTATAAGTTAAAAATCCACGGCGAAGCGATCCATCGCTGTCTCATACTCTTCTCAGGTTAGACCAGTCCTTGTAAGCTCCGTTTATCCTGACACAAGCATTGGAATCCTCGTAAAGTGATTTCAGTGCTCTTATTAAACTACCGCTTATTCCATACACAGACAATGTCGACCACAATGCACTCCTCACCACTCTGTCACAGGCCTTTTTCAAGTCTATAAAAGCGCAGTAGACCTTTTGACTTCTAGCCAAGAATTTTTCGACTATAGCTCGTAATGAAAAGACCTGATCCACACATTTCCTTCCTCTTCTAAATCCTGCTTGCATCATCTATCATCTTGTTAGTTTTTTTCGTCGCTCTTTTAATCAATAACCTTGCATACAGCTTGACGACTACACTGAGTAAACTGATACTTCGGTAGTTCTTACAGTTCTACTGCGAACCTTTTTCCTTGTAAATATACCGTGTTCGAAATACTTAGCAACTTAAGAAGATCCTCATCTGGCTGGACATCGCATCGCTGGTGCAGCAGGTGAGTGACACAAGTGAGTTGCTCTCCTGGTCACGTGCGAGATTTTATACAATTAAAAAAATAGACTTAACAGGCGTAAAATTTCAATTTCAAAGCAAGAGAAAGGTAATAAAACTCAACTTTTTAACAGTAATTATTTATAACAAATAAATCGAAAATTTACAAAATAACAATTTATCTTTTACATTTAAGCTTTAGTCGTGTTTACAAACAAGCCTGGCTATATTATTTCATATATTTATAAAAAGGTACAACTCACGTTTTTACAAGTAAATGCTTACATAAAAAAAATATTTACAGGGCGTCCGAATATTGACGGTTCTTGCAAAGCAAGAAAACACTTCTCTTTGGTAAAGACCAAACAATAATGAGATGGAAACATGAATGAACCGCTTTTAAAAACAATTACGGCTCCATTTGTTCTTCGCCACAAAAATAGGAACTTTGCATGGAATACAACCTGTCGATGGGATTCAATCCCGACGAATTGTGCTGAAGGTTTTGATGGGCCACCGGTGGTTGCATGAATATAGATTGTTGGTCAGATTCGACGTTACCGGAAAAAGCAAAACTCGCGTAGGTGTCGTCTCGCCTTTTGTTCACATCCAAACCTGAAACATCGTGCAAAATTTATAACGACCACCCTACGCTGCAGATTTATCTTCGTGTTGACTACGCGTGACTGAAACGACGACCTGGCGAAGAAGGTACCGGATTATTGCTATTCATGGAGAATGTTGTGTGAAAAAAGATGTAGTGACAAAGGAATGCTCAGATGGTTCGGACACGTAGCAAATATGAACGAAACAGATTTAAAATGCGATTGTCAATGGACAAGTCGGTAGAGGTCGACCCATAGACGAATCGATCAAATCGAAATTGTTTTGAAGAAAGTCCAAGTCAAGGGTACCGGCAACATACGAGTAGAAGAATCGAAAGACGTGTGTAAGAACCGTAGCAAGTTGAAAGAAGTGGTATCTGCCCACCCCTACGTGAAAAAGGCGTGACTAAATGGATGTATGTAGTACATCTATACATATATATAAATATGCAAAAATGTTTGTATTTATGTATATATGTCCTTCAAAAACTCCTAAACGGCTGGACTGATTGGGAAGAAATTTTCAAAAGTTGATTTATACATACCAGGGTTGGTTTTAGTGAAAAAAAACTTGTATATTAGCACCCCTACGAAAGGGGTGAAAAGGTGATGGAATATAAAATATAAAAACGGCTGATATTAGTGTTGAATTCATAGTCTTCGGGGACGATAAATTTGATAGTGATATTCCCAATAATGTTAGCACCCATACAAAGAGGGAGGGAAGGGGATGGAATATAAAAACTACTAAAAAGCTAATATTAGTGACTAATTCATAGTTATTGGGGTCGCTAAGTTTGATGGTAACATTACCATTTTTGTTAGCACCCCTACGAAAGGGGATGAGAAGGGGATGAAATGTAAAAACTATTAAAAACGGCTAATATTAGTGTCGAGTTCTTAGTTTTCGGAAACGCTGAGTATGATAGTAACATTCCCAGTTATGTGAGCATCCATACAAAAGGGGTGGGAGAGGGATGAAATATAAAAACTATTAAAAACGCCAATATTAGTGTCAAATTCATTTTTTTTGTAGTGATTGAGTTCGATGGTAACATTCCCAATATTGTTAGCACCCCTACGATAGGGGTGGCAGAGAATGAAACATAAAAACTATTTAAAACGGTTGATATTAGTGCCAAACTCATTGTTTTTCTGGTGGCTAAGTTTAATGGTTACTTTACCAATTTTTTTAGCACCCCTACGATAGGGGTGAGAGGGGGATGGAATTTAAAAACTATCAAAAATGGCTGATATTAGTGTCGAATTTATAGGTTTTAGGGTGGTTGGCTCAAATTCATAGTTTTTAAGGTCGCTGAGTTTGATTGTGATATCTCTAATGTTGTTAGCACCCCTACGAAAGGGGTGGAAAGGGGATGGAAAATAAAATCTATTAAAAACGTGACGAATTTATAGTTTTCGGCGTCGCTGAGTTTGATAGTAATATTCCCAAAGCAGACAAGCCAACGTTCGGGCAGGACAACGTCTGCCGGTTTCGCTAGTATTTTATGATAATACTGTTGGAAGTTTTAATAAGAAGCGCTCTATGATATAAAACAGCAAATTATAAAGAATGACGATTTGTGTGCATGTTGCCAGACAAAAGAATAACGATAGTAAAATTTTAATAACCATATTTGACAGCCGACAAATCACTATCATCCGACGGTTATTAATTTTGCTAGTGTTAACAACGCATTTTGTTCAATTTGCTGCTTAATCCAACGAACATGCTATTAACATGTATTTTATACATTACCTGTAAAAACGTGCAGTGGCAGGTTACTGGAGCTTTTGAAAAAGGGACTCTCGTTTTCCAGTTCTTCTTTGATATGGAGGTAGTTGTTGCTCGAGTTATTTTGAAGTAGACCATCGTCGTTGGTGGTCTCGTTGTCACTGCAACTGTCGTTGAAAAAAGGCGTCGAATGGGGACCTTGAAAAAATGTCCCATAAATCTTTAATGGTACCACAAACAACATAATCCACTTGGAAAAATATATCTACAATATTTTGGTAAACAATAAAACTTTATTTAATATATATTTTCGGAAGAACCTGCAAAATTTACAACAAGAAATGCTTGTCATTACACACCAAAATTAGACACTACAACACAGTTGTTAAACCCCAAATACTGTACGCAAGTGAGACCCTGTCTTTATCCACCAAAAGAGACATGGAGTATATCCTAAAAGAAGAACGGAAAACCATAAGGAAAGTGCTGGGACCCAAACACACAGATAAGGGCTACAGATTACACTCCAGAAAAACCACCGAAAATCTGTCCAACCTAGCGGCCGATGTAAGAAAGAGGCGATTGAAATTCTACGGACATATTAGTAGACTCCCTCCAACTCGCCTCGCAAACAAGATCTTAACTTACATCAAGGGGGTCAAGTCGACGACACCATGGATAGCTCAGGTACAGGCTGATTTACGGAAAGCACAAATAGACCAAGAAGAGATACAGGACAGAAGCACATACAGACGTAAGATTTACCAATGGAAGGTTGTACCAGAGAATGAAGTGCCCAGGAAGACCGGAACAAAATGGTCCCAAGAAAGGAAAGAAGACATGGGAGAAAAGATGAGAGAAATCTGGAGGATTGGAAAAACTACCTCCCAAACGAATCGTTTTGCTTTGTGTGATCCTAAGGGGTCTACTCGCAAATAATAATAATATATATATATATATATATATATATATATATATATATATATATATATATATATATATATATATATATATATATATATATATATATATATATATATATATATATATATATATATACCTGGAATCATAAGGCCTAGAGACTTGAAATTTGGTAGGAATATTCCTATCTTTCATTGGGGAAGTTTTTCGCGAGTGATTTTTTAAAATATATCTAGGCAATTTTTCGCGATTGATTTAATTAAATCAAGTACACCGAATTTAACTAGCAAACTATAGCTCCTAGAGGTTTGAAAGTTGACCAGAATACATGTTTTAGCATGCTAAGATTAACTACTGACAGATTTTGCAAAATACCAGCCACAAAGAGTATTGCGGGGGCGTTAAATATTATAAAAATTTAAATAAAAAAAAATGGTGCGTGGAGTACCTACGCGCAGACGAAGTAACAGTTCACACTATGAATTTAGCAATATTTCTTGCAAAAACTGCGTCAATGATAGTTACCCCTTATGTTGTGCTCTGTATTCACGTTAATATTCCTTTTTTTCCTATTCATGTTGTTGTATATTTTCGGGAACTTTATCTGTCAAAGAGACAGTGTAAATTTTATTCGAGTAAAAATATATACATCTTTAAAGGACGTCAAGCTAACCTATCTTTCCTTAAGAGAGTTTTTCGCGAGTGATTTGTTAAAATATATATAGGCAATTTTTCGCGAATAAAATAAAATTTATTGTGTCAAAGGACGTCCAGCTAGCCTAGGTTGCAGGCTGTAGGGGGGGGTCATGAAGGCTATGCAGCCCCTCAAGCACCTCGACCTATCAGATATTTTGTGCATAACTCTTAATATATTCGAGGCCCGGGATTTCAGCTAACCTGTCTTTCATTAACCCCAATCATATCCCCAATTTTGTTAGAACTCCTACGAAAAGGGTAGGAAGGATAAAAATATAAAACCTATTAAAAACACCGATATGTGTTGAATTCATAGTCATCGGAACGCAGAAATTGATACTGACATTTCCAAAGCAGGCAAACCTACGAAAGAGATAAGAGGGGGTTGAAATATACAAACTATTAAAAACCCAGATATTATTGTTCAATTCATAGTTTTTGGGGTTCTGAGTTTGATAGTGATATTCCCAAAGGTGAAAGGGTGTTGAAATATAAAAACTATTTAAAATTGCCGATATTAGTGTCAAGTTCATAATTTTTGGGGTTGCTGAGTTTAATAGTGACATTCCCAATTTTTTTAGCACCTATACTAAAGGGGTGAGAAGCGATAAAATATAAAAAATATGAGAAACGGCTAATATTAGTGCCGAATTAATAGTTTTTAAGGTTACTGACTTTGATAGTAACATTCCCAATTATGTTAGCACCTATACAAAAGGGGTGGAAAGGGAATGAAATATAAAAACAATTAAAAAAGCCGATTTAGTGTCGAATTCATAGTTTTCGGGGTCGCTGAGTATGATGTTGATATTCCCAAAGCAGGAATAAAAGAATAACTATTTTCCACAATTGTTTAGTTAATTTAAAACAAAAATTTTACATCTTACATCTAAATTACAATTTAATTACAGATAAGGAAGAATATTTACGGAATATAAAAATTTTTAGGTAAAAGAGCGACCTTCACGGTAGCCAGTCGACCAGCGCAAATATAATAAATATTCGTGATATACAATCGAGTAATTAACTACACAACTCTTATTTGAATTGTCCCCACTTCGTCGACATGTGTTCGCGCCGTTACTAATCCGTATGGAAATATTAGCGACGGTGTGTACGCCTGACTAATCAGGTAAAAGATCAAATAAAATCTATTCTAACGGCTTTTAAAACAAAAAACTAAAAATATGAACTATAAAAAAATATCAATATCGTGTTGATTGGTCTGAAATTTATTGCATCATTTGAATTTTTATTTTTGCTGATCACTTGCTACGGTTATTACACACAACCTTTGCTTCCTCTACTTTCATTAGTGCTCTCATGCCTGCTCGTTGGTTGTTGGTACTCTTGACCTGGCCTTTCTTCGAAACAATGTTGATCTGATCGAGATATATTCGCCAAGGACGACCTCTACCGACTCGTCCATTCACACTCGCCTTATAAATTTATTTCGTCAATTTTCTTTCATCCATCCTTTCTACGTGTCCAAACCTTCTAAACATTCCTTTATCTATCTTTGTAACCACATCTTCTTTTACACCACAGCGTTCTCTTATTTCACTATTTTTTACTTTATCCAACCGAGTCAACTCAAGCTATACTCTTCAGAACATTAAGTATTGTTTACGTTTAGTAATACTCAGATGCTGATTTTGCCGAGACCAATATCTTACAATGGATGGATTGTGTTTCCCATGTAAAAAAAACGGTGACTCGTCTGTAAATAATATGAATTTGTAAAAAATCATCACTTAGCTTTTTCTTCATGGTTTCACAAAATTCCATCTTTTATAGATTTGGCTATTGTTTGGCACAACAAGGTGGTTTATTTGAACCTTTATAACATTAGATTCGTAATTTTTTTCAACATTATTAGTTGATTTTTGTATAATTTAATGTTTTTTTAAATCGTAGAATTTTTTATTTTATTTTTAAAATCTGCTGGTCGACCGGCTATAGTCCAGGTCTTTCTTTTGCATTGAAATTTTTATGTTTCGCAAATATTTTTTCATATCTGTACAAAAGGGATGACTAAACAAACACAAAGAGCGAAAGATGTTTGCAATGCCTACTTTGTTCCTCCTCCTTTACGACTAATTTCTTTTCGTCGTTTTCCGGGTCTTTACTTTCTTTGTTTTCTTGTTTTGCCTTCTTCTGTATTTTTTTCATTTTGGCGCGCTGATTTTGAAACCACACCTGGAAACAAATTGTTGTATTCTACATAAAAGAAAAGTTTTTAAAAATTATGGGGTCGGAAAAAAGTTCTAGGACTTCATGCCTTAGGTTAAAACGAAGGTTCGAAGGAAACCTACTTAGGCCTTTTGGCCCATTGTGATACCGTGATGAACGGTGGTGCCTTCCGCGTTTACCGCGAGAACCAGTTGGAACTTTTAGGAAAAAGTGTGAGGTCCAAAATGCTAACTGAGCTGAGATTAGAAAAGTCATCAAAGTACGGTTGCCCTAGTATAGAAAGCCGTTTTCTGCTAGGGCAGGGCAGTGACAGAAGATGTACCATTGTTTCCTCCTCTTCCTCATCATGACAGCTTCTACAAAAGTCGTGTCGTAGCTCTACGATTCCCATGCGCCGTGCATGGAATCCACCTGCCCAGTGTCCTGTTATGGCCGCGATCGCGGATAGTGGACTCCCTGGATAGAGTTAAAACATCATTAGTTCAACGTAGATCAAGTTTAGGCCAAATCTGTTTCGATGATGGGCATGTGGGTTCATTTTGCCACCTCAAGTTGGCCTTTTGAACTACTATTCCTTGCTGAGATGAGTCAGGTCCAGCTGGGAGCGTGGTGCCCTCTCTTGTTGTGTGTTCCTGTGTCCAAGTACTCAGACAATGTGAACTCTAAACTTAGCTGCTAGCTCATTTAGGGAAGCTCGGCATTGCACTGCTGCCGTAGAGGTCAAGTAGACTGAGTTCAGTGATTTGATAGCAGCCTGGCTGTCGCAAAGAATGGATATCTCGCCAAACTTTTGTTCATTGCGGAGTGTCCAGACAGCTGCCTTGGTAATGGCTGTCATTTCGGCTTGATACACACTACAGAAGTCAGGCAAACGAAACGACAGTCTTATGAGAAGACACCACAACCTACTCTCCCCTCTAGTTTAGAGCCGTCCGTATAAAATACTGCACCCTGAGGTTTAACTAGATTCTCGGCCCAATCTTCTCTGGATGGGATTTCCAGAGATAGGTCGCCTTTGAACATAAAGGTAGGTTTGAATGAATGAATGAATGAGTAAATAGGAGTTGTGAAAGAGGTCTAATTTTTCCCTAGGCACTTCAGCATCGTCTGCTTTTTGTATCTTTTCAGCTTCTTAGTTTGGTCCTATTTCTTTAATTAAGGAGTAGAAGCTCATGTACTGCTGTTGCCCCAGTTGGATCACTCCCTTGGTCTTGTATACAACCCAGGTAGCGGTTGCTTCATATAATATGAGTGGCTGTTTCCTCCTCCTCATTACATAATCTGCATATAGGTTCTGTGTTAAACACGCCTATATTGTGCGGATGTTTCCTTAAAGACCAGTGTCTGGTACAAAGCCCTACAACTGTTCTAAGTTTTTCACTACTTAACGAGAGCAGCTTTCCTGCCTGCTTAGGTGAGGGTTATTTCAGCATTAGTTTGCTGTGCCTAGCTCCCTCTGTCTGTGCCTACTTCAGCTAATGCTAAGAGTGGATCCAGCCTTTGATCGCTGCTTTAACGCTGGCCTTGGGTATTCCTATTATTATATATAAGATAGGTTTAGTAAAATCAGTGTTTTTTGTGCACAGGTCGTATTCTCTTAGGATTCTAGAGTGACCATAGTGCGTTTCGGTCCATGGGGACACAGCATTGAGTCTGAGAGCCGCACTAACTGCGCATTCTTTCCCAAACAGATCTACTGGTATTAGATGTAGAATCGTTTCAAGGGCTTTTGTTGGGGTGGTCCGTAGACAGCCTGTGATCAGCAGACATGCCAATCTCTAGACTTTTCCTACCTTTGCATGGTTTTTTAGGGCTGGCCACCATACATTAGAATCGGCTTTAGAGACGCACTCACAATTCTTATGACTCAAACTTTTTAGCATTCCTAATATCACCCAGAAGAAGTCTATTGAAAATATATCGTCCTGTAGGCAGGAAGTGGACACAATAAATATATGATAACCAAAATAATTAGCAATGAAGTAGATCAAAATGCAATTGAGAAAAACCTATTAGGATCCTCATCTAGGACATTTAGAGGACGATCGCCGACTGTTATACTTGTCACAGAAACTGAAGTTCACCTAACAAAAATGGGTTCAAATACTAAAGACTCACTTGTACTATTCGAACACTCAATCCAGTATCCTTTGCTAAGTTTTCTCTTACTTTTCTGCACGGCTTAGGACTGACTTCGAAGGAAGCCTTGAAGGCTCTACGCTGCTGCGTCGTTAAAATCGTTCGCGGACGTTTCGGTCCTCTGCGACCATCGTGAGATCTGTTCGATTGCAGCAAATCGTCGCATATAAACTCCCCTACAACAAAAATTTCAAAGAATTTGGGCATTTAAAAAAAATTATAGTAACAGGCACCCATTTATTTTTTAGATACAAGATGTTCAAAAAATGCGCTTGTACATAAAATATAAGTTTTCAGCCATACTCCGTTCGCTTGGCGTGAATAGCACGTTACCGATAAAAATTAATTTTAACAGAGAGAGCGCTATGTAAAATAAATGTATATTGTCTGCTTTCTGATTTATTATATTTATAATCAATTTTTGAAACTACTAGAGAACAGAAGATATTGTTATAATTTACTTGCAAAGAACAGGCACCAACATCATTACCTTCGCGTGGCTTGGAGAAAATCATAACCTTTACGTTAATGCTACGCTATACAGAGATAAAAGTAAACAAAAAAGCGCTGCAGGGTTGCCACGTTTTTAATTCTGCCCGTCGTGATAAATGAAACAGCAATAAATCTTTTAATAAAGTTAATTATTTCTCATTACTATGTGCTATAAGGTATATTTATAAAAAGTGCAACTTAATCTACAGATTTTCAGCTTTCATGAGATATTTTATTTTTTTAATTCTCAACGTTGGAAGTAGTTAAAAATTGAGTTAGAAGAATTGAATTCTAAAAGTCCCATGTCAATTTTAAAAATATTTAAAAAACACCCAACTCAATTTTACTATGTAATCATTGAACGTCCTTAAATAGTAAATCTGTCTTCTATCTACTTTTAATTTTCGTATTTTCCTCAAATATTGTCTTCTTCAAAAAACTATCTCGACTTTTTCCATAAGCGCTTATATACGATACTACTCCCATCAAATGGAAATTTAATTCGTTTGAAATTTTCTATAATTTTATTCTGTTTATTATTGGTAAGTTTTCGCCTTCAAAGCGTTTCATTACTCTGTTTTTGCAAAACAATTTATTACTTTTTTGGTTGTATTTCTAGACCAGATATTCAGACCACTCTTTATATTTTCAAAAGATATTTTTGGTAACGTAAGGATAATATTTTAATATTTTTCTCACAAAAATTCGAAAGTCAGAGTTTTATAGCATATTTCACGAATATACGGTGGTAACAAATTTTCGTTAGAAACTCGATAACCAGTATTTAACTGTACATTGAAAAAGTACAAAAGTAAATTTACCTAATATTTTTAAACAAATTTCGTAGGTAACGAATTTTATTTTATAAGGGACTTCCTGTTTGAAAATTAAAGGTCAATATTCTTATTTGTTAGCACGGTAAATTTTGCAACCAAATCTGTTCTTAATGACTTTATTTATTGTACATAATAAGAGAGGTAGGTAAGTAAATCAAACAAATTTCACTAATTAACTAAGCTATTAAGCATTAATTTGGCTTGTTGATTTATTTTTGTTAGATTTCTAGAAAAATAATTATAAATCCTGGGTTATCATTGTAGACCGCGAAAATGCCGCGACGTGTTTTAGATATAAATGCATTAATATTGAATGTACATGCTTATTTTACTGCGAAAAAGGTCCGTTACGACCAGTTTTATCTATACGTAAGCGTGTGTGTGATGCGATGGGTATTGGTGAAACAAAATTAACCTCAGTTTTAAAAATTGTGAGTGATGGAAATAGTAAACAAAAAGTTGAAAAATATAAACCCCGCCGACATCCAAATACTGTTGACTTTCCCGAGGATTAGGAATTTGAAATTCGCGACATTGTGTACAAAATACGTGAGAAAAAGAGCATGTCTTTTTAGATTTAATATTAGAAAAAGTAAAAGAAAAAGATGCATTTGAAATTTCTAGAACAAGTCTTTGGAGAATTTTGAAACATATAGGGTTTAAGTTTAAAAATGAAGAAAACCGAAAGGCTTTGTGTGAAAATGCTAGAGTCGTTCACAAAAGAATTGTATTCTTAAGAAATTATACTTTACTGTAAACAATAATGCTCTTCATTTGTTTACCCGGACAAAACTTGGATTTTTGCTAAAGGTGAACAAAAAGAATTTGGCAGGACGATAGCTAAAGTCTATAAAACGCACCGACAGTGAAGAAAAAAGTCAGATTATTGTGCATGCAGATGGAAAGCATGGTTATGTTGATGGGGCGGATCATTTATTTATGTCAAAATCAAAATCAGCCGATTATCATAACAATATAGATACAGAGATTTTTGTGAAATGATCAAAATAGAAACTATTACCATCGTTGCATAAACCATCTGTCATTGTATTAGATAATGCTCCGTACCATTCGGAAATTTTAAATAAGCAACCAACAAACTCCTGGACGGTACAGAAAATAAAAGAATGGTTCACGAACGAAAATATTTCATTTCCACAGTATTGCTTTAATCCGGAATTATTATCAATAGCTAAAAGGCACAAAAAAGAAAAAAATAACAAATTGGATCAAATAATACTCAGCTATGGACATCGTGTGCTAAGACTTCCGCCTTATCATTGCCAATTTAATCCCATTGAGTATATCTGGAAAATATGCAATACTAATTATGACAATCACATTGGATCTAATAATTACAGTGATAAGGCTGTTTTGGAAACCTGATAACGAGCACTTAATACTGAAACTTCTGAAATTTGGGAAAAATGTGTCACAAAATATGAAAATGTAATAGAGAAATGGTGGGTTCGTGAAAACCGCATCGAAGCAGTTAATCCTGTTATCATTTACAATCCGAATGAGGATAGTGACAACATTGATTCCGATTATGAAGACTATAAATATGATAATACCCTAAGTACTACATGATTAAACATATTTATTAAATTTGTACCGATAATTTATTTTGTTGCATTACCTTTTACATAATTAAATATGTGCCTACTTCTAACCAAAAAACTCATTGAGAGCTACATCAACGATCTCTGTTCACAATAAAGCAAAAAATAAAAATAAAACCTCCCAATAAAAGCATAATAATAAACAAGAAATTTTCGGGTTTAAATTTTAGGGGAATTTACTGATGTACCTCCCAACACAGTGCGTCCGTTAAGTCGATGCCTCGTTGACTAATCCGATACCGTCGTATATTGGTGAAACGAGCTATACTTTATTTTTTCTTGCTTCTCTTCTCCTAGAAGTTAACAGAATAAGACAGTTTACTATTAAATTAAATTTTTTATTGATAAAATAATTTAGAATAGTAAGTACGAGTTTAAATTCCAATATTTTTATTCGCTGTTCTAAAATGGAATGGTTATGGTTTCTAGAAATTCATCATATAGTTTTACTGCTAACTTTCAGGAAGCGTACTATAAACGCCAAGCGAATAGACTATACAAGCTTTAATTTTTAATTATGTGTTGCATACCTAGATAAAGTTATGTCCATAAATAAACGTTTTGCTTTGCCGTTACTGATAATAATGTTCGACTTACCATACCCGAACCCTTGCATCATCTCTACCTCCTTTTCGTAATCGGTCCTGCAGAACAACTGTCCTTGTTTAATTACGTACAAATCTCCCTTTTGCAGTCTTATACCGCATACGACACACAAGAAACATCTCAAATGAAAAATATTATCACTAGCTCTCATCACTAACTCCTCCGGCGACACGCGTTCCGAACATCCCAGACATTTTTTTACGAAAATCCTGCAACAAATATGTCCCTAGAAAACGCACATCTCTCGCTTAATGCTTTATGTTCGCGCCACTCTCTTTTATTTTACAAATAAATAGGCGCGACGCTCATGTTCTTAATTTTCGTACAAAATAACATTAACTTTTTCTCGAATTCTTATCATTTTTGACAAGCGACCAGTTTTCAGTATTTATATTGCATTTTGGAAAATAGTACGATTCGCTATAGTTCGAATCAAGCATTTAATTTTACATTCACGGTATTTGGATATTAGTTAAACCTCTACGTGTTGGGTATCAACCCCATTTCGTAATATAATTAGTTCACACCGACATTTCTGTGTTTGCAAAGATATTAAAACGAAAGACATTGCAATCGACTTTATGTTACTTTAAAAAGTACAAAAGCTCATACTTAGAACGGAAACGGTCGATCGTGGAAACTCTCAGTATCGATTCCTACTACTAGTTTTCGAACCAACGAGCATCATTTTAACCCGTTTAACCCATAAGCCGCGGTGCTAACACTTAATGTCTAATTTATTCATAGAAACAAATTACTTACTGGTTAACTGATTAACATTGGTTTGCAAAAAGGTGTTTGGGGAATGATAAAGAGGCTGGATGCAGAAAAAATAGAATATTTTTAACATTTCAAGTGGTGAAATTTACCTTCTTGCTACAAATGTTCACGTTTTAGAACTTTTTACCTCTCTAGCCCTTCAGAAGAAATGTAAATTTTTAAATAATTCTTATTTTTTTAAATTATCGAAATCCTTTTATCCTTTTCTCGAAGCACTTCAGGCCATTTTTGACCCCCTTATAACTTCGTTGTGGATTAAACTAAAAGCCTGAATTTGTAGTAACCAAGTAGGCATTGTATAAACACGGTATAATTTAAATTTCTTTTGATTTGAACCAGCAGTTTAAGAATTATAACCAGTCAAAGTTTCTTAATTTTGTCACTCACTGACTGACCGATCATCAAAACTATAAGGCACTTTAAGCAGACGTAGAAGCTTTCAATTTATAATAAAATTAGTGTTTAGTGTATAAATCAAGGAAAAACTAAAATATTTTGCAATTTCGGTCCGGTTTTCTAGATACACCAACTGCATAAATAACTTTGTAATCCCATATAAATATATGGTACTAGCTGACCCGGCAAACGTTATTTTGCCATATAAATAATTTCCTAGTAATTTCTAGTGTAGACAAAAAATAGCTTACTTATTGTAAGTATGTATGTATGTTAGAATGTGTATATTGTATGTATGTAAGAATGTGATTGTCGTTGTTCTAATCTTCTGACTTCATTGCGTTCAGCTCGTGTATCTTCTGGCTCTTCTTGATGCAATTGCGCCATTCTGACACGTGCATCAGTATTTTGTTGCTGGATTTGTTCTTCTGTTCTTTCGGATCTGCTATTTCGCAAGTTTCGAGCTTTACTTGTACTGCGGCTCAAATCAGCTCCTTTGCGTTTTCTTGGCATTGCTCACCGTACAAAACATACATAAATAGAATTAATGAAATTATTTAATGATGAAAAATGTTAAAAGTATAATTAGGGCCAGGATTTTTGCCGCAGTTTTGAAATGATTAGTTTTAATTTATGAAATTATAACAAAAATGTAAGTTTTATGGAAAAAAATTTCAAACAAAAGTAAAAAATTAAATTTTATGAAAACATTGTCTCTTATAATTTTTTCATGCAACCAATATTTCCATTGACATTTCAAAATAAAGATTCATAATGATTGATTTTTTGGAAACTATGAAAATCTTAATTGTTCAATTACATTTTTTTAATAAAATTAAATTAAAATTACATTTTTATAAGATCAACAACATTTTCGATATAAATAAAAAAAAGTATATTTACAACACAAAATCCGTTGTTATTGGAAGCTCGTGTCACGTGTTGAGTACTTTTGAGGTTATAAAATCACTTGATTAACTAATCGTGCAAAATACACTCAAAATTGATAATTTAATTATTATTGATAAAATAGGAATGATTAAAAGTTAATATGAGAGTTACACTGAGATAGCAAAATAATAATTGTCAACGTTACTACTACACTTGATGCATAAACAATAATGATGGCCGACAACTGTGTAGGGAGTGAGAAAGAAAGGAGACCGGCTTCGTTCTCATCCCTACTCCGTGCTGTTTACTGGGTCAGAAGTGACACCTGTAGACATCTGGCGGGGATAACTAATTAAATGACGATTGATCAGTTATCGACCGGAGAGGAAAAATTATTAAATTACTAAAATGGCTATTAAAAAATAAGGGTTGATCGTAGAAGGGTGAAAATTGAGGATTGTATGTATTTTTGTATGTTGTATCATAAAAAAATAGAAATTAAAAATTTTGTCTAAAAAATAAAAAAAAAATTTAGGGGTGGACTACCCCTAACATTTAGGGGGATGAAAAATAGATGTTGGCCGATTCTCATAGATACCGGATAAGCACAAAAAATTTCATCAAAATCGGTCAAGCCGTTTCGGAGGAGTATGGCAACGAAAACTGTGACACGAGAATTTTATATATTAGATTACAAAGTTACATTTGCAGTGAATGAATCAGTTTACCTGTATATGTATAAACCTACAACAAGAAATTAAATGCCATCAAAAATATAACCTGTAAAAAACACCAAGTCTTGCAACTCAGTTCTACCGTAAATAGTTGTGAGAGTTGTTAGGTTAGCTAATTACGTAATAACTTTAAAGGTTTGATTCTCCAAAGCAGTGGGGTTAAATGTTGAAGAACTGCAATGTTTGAAATATTGTAGTCTCATGACTTTTTGCAGTCTTTTTGATTTTTTACTTGAGTCTCCCTCATCTGCCGATTCCGATGAAAATCTTCGTTCCAAGAAGCATTGACGATGTTTCTTGGTACTAGGTTTTGAAATACTTGAAAGCAATTCTTATTACTATCTTTAGTGCAGCCCCATAGCTGCAGATCAAAGGTTTTTACCAATGTAAGTATTTTTTGGTAAAATACTGAGAGTGTCTTCCCAACAGCCAATACGTGAAAGTTTCTTTCAATAAAACACCCATATTTAGACCCAAGCATTTGGCTGTTTCTTTGTGCTTAATCGTTTTATTGCTCAATTTTATCGGGGGATAGTATACAGGGTGTTTCTAAATTCAAGCGAAAAAATTTAGGAGGTGATTGCCCGTATGAAATTATGATGGATCTGTTTTATAACAAAATTTCCTCAACCCAGCCTCTTCCTAGATTTCACCCCCAAAAGGTGGTGAGTAAAATAAAGATTTAATTTTTTTTCTCAAATTTAAGCAAAGATAGAAACTTTTGTAATTTCCGCGCACTTGCAAAGGACTACATTACATGCTTGCGGTTGGGCCATTGGTCCACCTATGTCACCTAGATCTTGTGATCCTCTGTGACTACCGCTATGTCTTCAGGGCATCAGAATTCTAGTCCCCTGGGTTTTGGCAAACCGCAGGCTTTGTCTCATTTAGATCACTTGGATCCATTATCATGCGGCCCCAGGTTTGGTATAGTTTTGCTGCATAGTCGGCAGTTTTTCTCAGTCCCTTGCTTATGTTTAAAGAGGTGTGTCCCAAGTGCGACGTGGCCAGTGAGCAGGCCAAGCGTGCTGCTTAGTCTACTTCGGTCCATCGTCCGGAATGCGTCTGTCCATTTATGCAGAGGTTTTTTTATCAGCTGTCTTAATGTTCTGCAGCCAGTATTTGTTGTGTTGTTGTTGATGTTGTGGTGCAACTCACGAGGGCCCCAATGGCCGCGTGACTGTCAGTGAGAATATCAATCTCACTATCGGTCACTATGTTTTCTGCAAGGTGCGTGGGACACCTGAGTATGGCATAGACCCGCAACGGACTAACCATCGGTATATTTTAAACATTCTGTTACATTATAAGGGGGTGAAATTATCATCTCCCACCTTATTTATTTTCAACAATTTTTTTGTTTTTCAAGATTTACATACATACATATAGTCATGAATTTAGAAACACCCTGTATATTTTTTTTGCAACGAATTATTAATGAAAATTATTGGATAAATCAAAAAAGATTTGTTCTTGCATAAAAAAAATTAGCGTTGTTATTAATTTGTATTTTTTCTTCCTATCATAATTTAAAAAAAAGTTTTAATTGATAAAAAAATTAATCGACAACACAATAAGAATAGATTCCATAATTCTGCATTAAAAAAAGTCAAACGATTTCTTCAACCTGTTGTTTTACTTATTGCTCCATATTCACCCCCTGACGATTTTTTAAGTCGTGCCACCCCAGTTAGATCTGATCATCTGCACCTGTAGCCGATGTACAAGCTCCAGAGGGTGGAAAAAAACGAAACGATATCTCGATCCGAGCACGTGACGCCTCTGAACTTGACAGAGGCGTTTTTTCTAAAAGGGAATTTCGCGAAGGACCGCTTGAATAGTATGGATGTTCAAAAGTTTGCAAACATTTTAACACTATATTAGGCTAGATCTCACCGTCAACGTAAACTTCTTCTTGGTCGTAGACGATGACTACGACCGAGAAGGGGTAATTATTTAATTTTTTTCTTAATTTATGTTCTTCTTCTTCTACTTCTTGGAGATCTGTCGATCTGTTAATTTTCATGTAGATTCTGATTTTGCTATCTTTGCGCATGTACGGGTTTGACCAGACTATGTCTCGTAGGCATCCTGATAGTGCGGATGCTTTGTCAATCTGGCTCCTCAGGTCTCTAACTGGGTAGTGGGTGCTTGATATGTCTATGCCCAGATATCTGCATTGCATCACCTTTTCTATGGGATTGTCCTCCACCAGTTTTTCATTGAAAATACTCGTGATCAGTTTCATTTGTTATATTTAAGAGGGTATATTTCTCTATAGTTTTGTGGGCAGGTTTATAGTCCTTTCTTAAATATGAGTACTATCGGTTCAATTCTTAAAAAACTAAAAATCACCACGAGGCTATCAACCAGGATAAACCAATCATACCTACGGTATTTTGGACGCATTTCAAAAATAACGAATGGGCTGGAAAAACTTATTGTAGAGGGAAAAATCAATGGTAAACGACCAAGAGGAAGGTCTCCGACGCGCTGGGTGGACCAAACAAAAGAAATCATTGGTCACGGTCTGCAAGAAGCTTCTCTTGCTGCTCAAGACAGAGAAGGATGAAGAACTACGATCCGAGCAATTGAGACATGATGTCACCATACTCTCTCGAGATTAAAAGGACAAGAGAGGGAAATATGGGTACTATATTTAACACCAAAATAAAAATGATGTCAACGCTCTTGGATAGTCCCTTATAAAAAAATAATCGCGGCAACGCCTCTGATGAGGCCGCACATCTTTGCCCTTACGGCTTTTTAACTATGATATATGCGCGTCAGAAGGGAGAGAGGCGTTTAAGGGTGTATCACTAGGGGATGATCGTCGGGGGCGAAATTGTGTCTTCATTCTTTATTAGGGGGTATTTCACCGATATTGGCGGTGTAATTACTGCATCAAATTGATCTGTGCTAAATTCAATAACCCTAAAGGATTTATGTTCTTTGTTTAGAGACTGGAAAAATACTTTACTACTGATGTAGAATAATGCGAAATGGATAAATATAGTCTTTTTAGTGATTTTTGGACAGACTCCTTCATTGTCCACTTCAGCTACAAGAGCTGACCTTTGAGTATCAGAATGATGCAGTTGATTGATTCCCAGACATAAAAAAGTGCGAAAACCCGATAGTGTTAATTTAGTTTTTGCTTTATGAGTCGACAAAAATTTCATAATCGGCCCAATTTGAAAAAAAAATTGAATTCACGGATTGATGCTTTATAACTTTTAGGAAAACGGGATATTAATAAAATTTGACGTTGAAAAGCCCATTGAAAATGGGTAAAACACACTTGTCCCCCCACTTTCGAGGTCGCAAATTTAGATTTGGCATACCAACACCATACCAAACAAATCTAGAAACAATTCTTTTGCTGCAATTAATGTAAGCGGAACCACTATTTGGATCCTCTATACAGGGTGTATCTAAATTTATGCGAACAAATATTCTTAACGAGATATTCTTCCGAGATATAACACCTAAAAGGTCGTGAGTAAAATTAACTTTTAATTTTAGCTAGTGGCGGTCATTTTCAACATTTATTATAAATCGTATTTTATTCTTGCGTTTTCCATCTTTACTTTTAATACGTAGTTTATTATTATTTAAAAAAGAATAAAAATCATTATATTGTATCATATTTTTTTTCATCGAATCTATTGGGTCTAGGAAAAAATAAGAAATGTTTTTAAAAAAACAGTGATTTTAAGTAATTTTTTTATTTTACAAAACTAAATTTCAAAAAAAAAATGAAACTAAAAAGTGGCAGCAAAGACTGACATCATACATACATATAGTCACGCCTTTTTCCCGTAGGGGTAGACAGAGACCACTGCCTTTCACTTCCGCTACGGTTCTTACACTCATCTTTTGCTTCCTTTACTTTCATCAGTGCTCTCATACATGCTCGTCGATTGTTGGTTCTCTTGAACTGGCTTTTCCTTAAAACAATGTTGATCTGATCGAGATCGATGTTCGCCGAGATCGACCGACTTCCGTCCATTCACACTCGCTTTATAAATTTGTTCGTCAATCTTTCTTTATCCATCCTTCCTACGTGTCCAAACCATGTAAGCATTCCTTTATCTCTCTTTGTAACCACATCTTCTTTTACACCACAGCTTTCTCTTATCTCACTATTCTTTATTTTATCCAACCGAGTCACTCCGTCTATACTTCTTAGACTTCTCATCTCCACAGCAATAATCCTATTTTTATGCTTCTTCTGCCAAACCCAACATTCACTACCATACATAAGTCTAGGAACCAACACTCTTTGCCTTTTTTGACACTTTCTGGCTGTTTATAAAGCTATGCATTGCCCCATTCAATTGTTTTCCTGCCAACACCCTTCGCTCAATGTCACTGTCATACTTTTCATCTCTCGTAAACTTTGTACCTGAATATACAAACTCATGTTCCACTCTTTCTCCCTTAATCAGAACTTCACAGTTTGTCATGCTTTCTTCTCTTTTAAAAACCATTACCTTCGTTTTGCTTTCATTTATTTTCACCCCTGTGATTTTAAGGGTATCATGCATAACATTAACTATCGCCTGCAACTTCTCTTCAGATGACGCTAATAATACTTGATCATCGGCGTAAAGACGATCAAATCATTCATTTTTAATTCATACGCACTCTCTTCCAAACTCTTTTAAACATGGCGAAGCCATACATCCCTGTCTCACACCCTTTTCGATGTTAAACCAGTCCGTGTAAGATCCGTTTATCCTGACACAAGCAGTGGAATCCTCGTAAAGTAATTTCAGTGCTCGTATTAATCTACCGCACACCCCATACATAGACAATGTCTTTAAAAGCGCAGTAGACCTTCTGACTTCTAGCCAAGAATTTTTCGACTATATCTCGTAATAAAAAGTCCTGATCCATACATCTCCTTCCTATTCTAAATCCTGCTTGCACATCCCATATCATCTTCCCAGTTTCATTCGTCATCAAAACACTGTCATAACCTAGAACCGGCCAAATGCTAACTGGACCGGCAACAACTTTTTTCTTCTAAATGGGAAAGACCTAGTTGGAATCACTTAGGTCACCACCCAGTCAATAAACATCCAAAAAAGATTATTAAGAATGATTTCTGCAGATTCTGTGGCGAGGACAAAAAATCTGAATATCATATGATAAAAAAAGTAAGATCTTTTGGTTTCCTACCGATCTCGTACTTCAAAAGGCTCAAATTGGACCAAGAAGACACACAAGAAATAACCCAAGGGATGTCATAAAAGGTCTTAAGGTCAAGGTGCGCAAGGGCTGTTATGACGCCCGACCCTATTGTTAATTTACTAATAATAATAATAATGTTATGTAGGTAATAGTTGGGCTGGTGAATTAGCTTCTTTATTAACCTCGTCACTTGTAAATGCTGGTGAATTGTCCAATGTAAATTTCACTAGAAACTTCTTCGTAGTATGCTTCCTTGCAATTTAATCATATTTTATTAGGTATTTTATTGGTTTAGGTTAGGTATTATGTGAGTGGAGCGTCTTAAGCAAGGGCATGAACATAGTATTTGTTCAGCTGTTTCGTCTTCCACGTAGCAAAACAGGCAGTCCGTTTGTTAGTTCAGACCTATCCTTCCGAGGTGGTATCTTAGACGACAATGTCTCTTTGCCCAGTCCGAAATAATAGTGTTAGCAGTACTTGTGGTGACTTTTTCTGGTTCTGTGAACGTAGATTCGGTTTCCTGTTTTGCGAGAATGTCGCCTTTCTCCTTGCTCTCCACCCCTGGTGCCCAGGTACGCACACAGGCACTACAAAGATTTGGTGCAATTCCGTACAAGCTTAGTTTATCTAGCTAGAGCTCAGTGTTTTTAGAGCATTTTGTGACTTATTGTGATATATATTGCATCATTGATGACACGCTTTATGACGAATCGATCTTCCTCTTCGTCAAAGAAACGAGACGCTCCATATGGTAATCAGAAAGGACCGAAAACGAAACCGTGCGGAACTCTTCCGTAATTTTTCGATAATTCTTGTAATATTTTAAACATTGTTTAGGCATGATCGCCGTAAAAGTGGGCCCGATGATATTAATGGTGTCACATTAAACTCTGTTTGGGCGTCGGTGCATATTTTAATATTTAATATATATTGCGGTGGCGTCGCTTATGCCGCAGCACGTGTGACGTTTCGACGCTATTTGTGCGTCGCGACGGGGTCGCGTGTCTAACTGCTTGTTTTTCAGAGGCGTACGATGGCATTTTTATGTAAATACTGTCGTCGGCTAATGTTCAGCAAACGGTCGCAAATTCTACTGACTCGCATTTACATAAGACGTACGAGACCTGATAATAAAGTACCACGTACGATTAAGCTACTTTTATTTACAAAATGCCACAATATAACTGTGCTTTCCTTCAATATGCTCTCTCTTTTGTCATTTTTCAAACAGCGACGAGAGTCTTTAGACGTCTAAAGAAATATAGTTAATTAAAGCCTGTGTTCATTTCATTGAGATAAGTGCTAAAGGTTATCAATGATACAATGTTGTGCTAAATTAAAATTGAGCCTAAGTTTGCGTAAAGAAGAGGTTCGACGTTGATAAACAGATGAAATGAAATTTCACTGGCATAAAGTGCCAGGACAAAGGCAAGCGAAAATGCTAGCAAACCTTTCGCCAAGGAAAGCTAAACAACTTCTCGAGTTGAACAAGAAAGACTTGAAACTGGTGACGGGACTCCTCACTGGACACTGCCCTCTAAGATACCACCTGAAAAAGATGGGCAAATCAGAGAGTGATAGTTGCCGCTACTGCGAGAACTTCGCAGAACATTTGCTTTGCGAATGCTCAGCGCTTTTCTGCAAAAGGCTCAAGTTTCTGGAAGGGGCCTTCTTAAAGCCCTTCGATGTCAGAAACTTAGCCCCCAGGAAACTGATAAACTTTATTTGAAATCTCGGAATCCCGGGCCTCGAATAGATTAAGGGTTATGCACAAAAGATCTGATAGGTCGAAGTACTTAAGAGGCAGCATGGCCTTCACAACCCACCCTACAATCTACAATTCACAAGTTTGCGTTCAAATGTGTCAAATATCAGAGGTATGATCATTTGTAATTATAATTGGTGTCAAATAAAGTTAATATCGGTCTCCGTATATTTGTAACCTTCTTCTTCTTCTGGTACCCTGTCAAGGCAATCTTCTTCCGGTACCCTGTCCGATTATCGAACGTTGGCAATCATATTGGCTATAATAACTTTGTTTATCGCCGCTCGGAATAGTTCAACGGATGTTTTGCGATACCACTCTCGAAGATTTCGGAGCCAAGATGTTCTTCTTCGTCCTGGACCTCTACTTCTGGCGATCTTACCCTGCATCACTAAATGAAGGAGGTAATATTTCTCTGGATGCCTCATCACGTAATCGAGTTTTCGGCTTTTTATTATTTTAATTATTTCTGTGTTTTTCCTTATTCGTTGTAGAACCACCTCATTTCTTATTCGGTCCATCCAGCTTATTCGTATGATCCTTCTGTAGACCCACATTTCAAAGGCGTCCAGCCTCTTCAATAATGAGTCGGTCATTGTCCATATCTCTACTCCAAAGAGCAATGTAGAGAATATATAGCAGCGTGTTAGTCTGATTTTTAATTTTAAAGTGATTCTCTTGTTGCAAAAAATTCTTTTTAATTTAAAGAAGGCGGTTCTGGCTTTTTCGATACGGATGTTTATATTTTGCTCATGTCCCAGTTGTCAGATGTTGTTAAACCTTTTCTAGCTGTATCCCGTATGCCCTGATTTGTATTGGTGGTATCGGCGATTTGCTGACAACCATAACTTTGGTTTTTGAAGTATTGATGAGTCTTGTTACTTTTTACATGACTCGGTCACTCTATTTATGAGTATTTGCAGTTCTTCCTGACTAGCAGCATTTAGCACCGTATCGTCCGCATATCTCAAAAATATTTATTTTCATTCGCACAAGAACCAAAAAAATTGCAAGAGTTCTGCAAACTGCAGTTATTATTACAACTAATACAAGGGTGGCCCACCGAAAACGAAACAGAGCCATTTGCAGGAACTTCGTCAACATTTTAGGAAAATGCTCGGACCCGCCAATTTTTTATTAAAGGGGGACACTCTTTTCCGGTATTTTTGACTCCACTACTTTTAACCCCAAGCGGGGGTAAGAATTACCCCAAAATTTTTAAATGGCATTGGGGGTCGAATAAGATGTCTTTTGAAAGCTCTGACAATTCTCTTTACAATAGTCTTTAAATTTTACATTTCCTCCCAATACTTTGAAAAAATTAAATATTAAAATTCCAATTATTTTAGTTGCTTACTTACTACTTAATTGATTAAATGTTCAAACAAATGACACCGCCCGCTTTCATACAATAATAAAGATTTTATTCAAAACGCACATTCCGAAGAATTTTCGGAGTAATTCAACGGCATATCTTCATTAGTTATTTTGTCAGTCCTCGGTAACTTATGCATACGCCTGTATATTCAAAGTTCAAACGCCTCAATTCTTTTCACTGTTTGGGCTTTCAGTGTCCAAGTTTCAACACCATACTTTTACGATATTTATTACTTCTTTTTGGGTTTGATAATTTTTAACTCTCGATACAGTACCAAAACAATTTTTTTCCCAATACTTTTACTTCTACAAATCGAGAATTTGCCAGTCGTATCGCGGAGACCGACATAACAAAGCACCTCATTAATATGCACCCTAATTGTGATCGACTCTCGGACGCCGACAAATAAAACAGGGCCGGAGTGTAACAATACATTAATCGAGACCAGACGTAGCATTTGATGAACCTTAATCGCAGTGACAGGTTTAAGTTTTTGTCACTAAAGACTGGCCGGAACTTTAAATATGCAGCTGTCGCCAATTCGATCCTTACACGAGTTTCTTTGTCCTGATTTAATTCCGAATCGACGTATGTCCCCAAATATTTATATTTTTCGACCCTTTCTATTAGTTGCCCATCGACCATTAATTGTGCATTGGCTGTTGGGGTTTTGGAAATCATCATTAGTTTAGTCTTGGTGGTGTTGATTTTTCCTAACGTCCTAACCTAACACTAACAGTACCTGGTGAAAAACTTTGAAAATGCGGGGACGTATTAGAAAAGACCCCAATTTATCGCTAAAAATAAATTATTTTATTATATAAATTATTATGTTAAAATGTTTGAATACTTATAAAATTTATGAATCTTTATTATAGTGTAGGGATTTAAAGGTTAAATAGAAATAAAATAAAATGTTGTTATATTTTATGATCACTTTGATTTTGTGAAAGTGACAGGGGGGTATTATCTTTTTACAATGAAATCTAAATACTACACCTACCTTAGTATTTCTTTGTAAATAATATTTTTTGTTTTTCCTTTGGGTGCTAAAATTACCAGGCTACTCTGTGCGCTTACTCTGGAGCATGCCACATACAACAAGCCGTGGGAGAAGCAGCTTTCTCTCTTGTCTACTCCCGCTACCTTAAGAGTTTGACCTTGAGCTTTGTTTATGGTTATGGCGAAGCAAACTTTGATAGGAAAATGCACTCTTATGAACACGAAGCTCGGCCTTTGTTCTTGTGAAAGTGACACGGGGGTATTATCTTTTTACAATGAAATCAAAATACTACACCTACCTCAGTATTTCTTTGTAAATAATATTTTTTGATTTTCCTTTGGGTACTAGAATCACCAGGCTACTCAGTGCGCTTACTCTGGAGCATGCCACATACAACAAGCCGTGGGAGAAGCAGCTTTCTCTCTAGTCTACTCCCGCTACCTTAAGAGTTTGACCTTGACCGCTTTTTTTATGGTTTTGGAAGCAGACTTTAATAGGAAACTGCACTCTCTTGATTGTAAATTTGTAGATTGTACTCTCTTGAATTTGAAGGGTAATTTGATGGTGTTAGGGGAATCCTAGGAATAATTACAGACTCTTCTCGAGATTAACCTGTCAGTATAATTGTCTCGATTATATTGCGATGCAATGTTTTTACTTGCAATTTGGTGCCATTGCATAATTTTGGTGGATTTATATTGCGCAGCGACATAATTGGCGCGCCAACTCTCAATTTTAATAGGTGAGTTAGTAGGCCGGGAGGCTTCAGTGTATTTAGGAACTCGACACGATAATGCAGCGTTTCTCAAACTGTGGGGCGCGCCCCCTAAGGGGGGCGCGTTTACATGATTGGGGGGGGGGGCGCAGTACAGATTAAAAATAAAATGGTAATAATAAAATGCTACAGATAGATTTTTAAAAAAATTTTATTGAAATTTTACTTACTTAATGATGACAAAGAAACATTCTAAGGACTAATAGCTAACATGAGCTTGTTTTAAGGCGCACAACTTCTCTAAATTTGGTTCTATGTTAGAGATGGCCACTCTAACTTCATTTTCTACCTGAAGTTTATTTCTGTATTTAGATTTCACGACAGCAAGTGCAGAAAATCCAGTTTCACAAAGGTAGGACGTTGGAAAAGGCAACAGAATTCTAAGCGCTTTGGCTTTTATAACGGAGTAGTCGTTCGGAAGTTCAGTCCAGAAGTTTGTTAAAGATTTGTTAACAAAGTTTGATTTTTGTAAGGGATTTGTTGAAATATCTATCAGTTGTTCTTCGTCTTGCAGTGATAGTCCGACAGGTCTATTTTCGAATGGATTTAAAACCCAGCTCCAGTCTGACAACTTGATATCTTTCTCTGCAAAGAAGTATCGCTTGAAATTCTCAGTTAAGTTTTCTAAATGGCTTCCTATGGTTTTTAGCATCACAGCTTTATGAATATCTTCCAATGGGGAATCTTGCACAAAATCGCAAAATGTGGGAAACTGTTTTCTTTCAATTTGTTATGCCATAACTGCAATTTCTTACAAAAAACATCAATCTTTTGACTTAAATCAAATATATTTACGTCTTTTCCTTGCAGCTGAAGATTAAGTATATTAAGTTTTTCAAAAATATCTACTAAATAAGAAAGCTTCAGTAAAAATAATTTGTCGAAAAAATCTGTTGAATGCTTGTGACCTTCCTCGCTTAAAAATATCGCTATTTCCCTTCTTAATTCAAAGACACGCTTAACCGTCTTACCGCGTGACAACCATCTGGATGAGGAATAAAACAACAAAGATTGATGCTCAGCTCCCATATCTTCACACAGAACAGAGAACATCCTTGTTTTTAGTGGTCTGGTTTTTATAAAGTTAACAACTTCAATAACTACTGTCAAAATCATGTTTAGTCCAGGGCTTAGCGATTTTGATGCTAACGCTTCCCGATGTATCATGCAGTGCGTCCAGATAATTTCTGAGGATTCCTTTTTTACTAGCGCTTGTAAACTGTTGTATTTACCAGACATGGCTTGAGCTCCATCGGTGCAAATCGCAACACAATTTTTCCATTGCAAATTCATTTTAGTAATAGAATCATTTGTAATCTTGAACAACTCGGTGGCTGTAGTTCTTCCTTCAATCTGTTTACAAAACAATAAATCTTCACATATTTTAGAACATTGACAGAATCTAATGTAGCAAATCAAATGGGAATCATTACTAGAGTCAGTTGCTTCGTCAAGTTGTATAGCAAACAAGTTTCCAGTAAGCTCAAATTTAAGCTGCTGCTGCATATCAACTGATATATCGTTAATTCGTCGACAGATTGTATCATTTGACAGAGGAATATTGTTAAGTTGTGAAGTAAAATTTTCACCAAACATTATTTCTACAATGTCTTTGCAAGCGGGTAAAATAAGTTGCTCTGCAATAGTGTGCGGTTTTTTGCATTTAGCTACTTTGTATGCCACTTTATATGATGCCAAGAGAGCATTCTCATTTACTGCCAGTACTCTATGGAAGCTGGATTTTTGTTTTTTAAACAATCTGAGTTTCTCCACAAAAAAATCTCGCGGTTTATTGACATATTCTCTGTGCAGCGTTTCTAGATGCCTCTGTAATTTATTTGGTTTCATGCTATCTGTAGCCAATACTTTTAAACAGATAACGCATTGTGGTTTTTCTTCGCCACCTACTTCAAGGCTAGTAAAGCCCAAATTTGGGTATGATGGGTCATATTTTCTTGTTTTAGATTTCGGACGATTTCCACCTGAACCTGTCGAAGTACAAGCCCCGTCATCCTCAAGTTTTCGTTTTAAAAATTTATCCATACTACATCTACTTATACACTAACACTTCACAATAATGCTTGCTTAGTGTTAAAACACCTTCACTGAGAGACTGAGAATACCGTATGGGCGCTTCTGTATTTATAGTCGCGTTCAGACAGTTCGAGAAAGATCAGGAAGCTTGAATACGTGGCACGAACGCCGCGAACTTTCCGACAGCATCTTTGGCGCTCTCGACGAGACAATGTTGCCTATTTTAGTCCAAATTCCTAGGTCTACGGATTGGGGGGCGCAACATTTTTTAAATTAAAACAGGGGGGCGTGAATAACAAAAGTTTGAGAACCGCTGCGATAATGAATCTCATCATCGGTGTTTATCACTGAGTCGACGGATTTATAATAATATTCGACCCCTTCGAATGATCTCAAAAGTATTTCACTTATGACTGAGGCATGTTCGTTTTTTGGTGTGAGGATGGCACGCTCGCATAACCATTCTGCATTTTTATCGTGAATATTATTAAAGTTTGGGTAAATTTCAGCTATGAGCTCTTCTACAGTGGAAACAATTGTAACTAACTCGTAGGAATAATTATATTACATATTATCCAGTTCCGGGAAATAACCATTTACTATTTTAAGCAACAGGTCTGAGAACTGTCCGGCAGTAACATCTCCCCTAAGATGGACTCTCATATTTTTTGTAAGGCTCAGTTTTGTCACTGAAGGCCACAAGTATTTTTTTATATTTGACATTCAAATTTTAAAGAGTATTGCATTGCACCAAGCTTTTATGTTTTTGAATAAAATTGGATTGAGTTTACAAACATGTGTCCAAATAAAATGTAATTTAAACCAAAAGCACTAAGGAGTATTAATATTAACTTCGATGCAAATCACCCCCAAAATAACTTTCTACCCATTTTTAACCCCGTTAGGCGATGAGTTTCAAAAAAATACGAAACACGCCTTCCATCAATTCTGTTAAAGAATGTTTATGCTAAATTTGAAGTAGATTGGAGCAAGGAATCACTTTGTCACATACAAACCTTGCCCCCGTTTTTCACCCACTTTGGGGCAAAATTTCGAAAAAAATCCTTTCTTATCGGATACCTACGTTATACAAAGAACACACCCTTCAAGTTTCAGGTCTCTGCGATCAGTGGTTTAGGCTGTGCGTTGATCCGTCAGTCAGGACAAAGCATTTTATATGTATAGATAACTACTTTACCATTATATTTACTTCACAAATTAATGGTTATTAATTTGTAGCATAAAAAAAAAGTTAAATCACCAAATTGTAATAAAAAATCGCGATTCAAAAAAGTAAAAAGTAATTGACAGTAAAAGCATAACAATCACTGAACAAAACGCGGGAAACAGGAGCCAAAGAAAACATGGAGCATGCGCAGATTGTTTCGCACTGGATTGGTTGATATGAGACGGTCGTTCAATTATCTTTTTCACGGCGATTGAACATCGCTTGTTATTTGCAATTAGTAGTATTCCTCCGACCGTACTTTAATGTACCTACTTAGAACAATATTCGTTTATTAATAAAAGATAAAGAAGTACCTTTGTGCTTTATTGTAATATACAGATCCATTTAATTTTCTCGCAAACTTGTGAAAGCAGTGGTTTACACCTTCACGCTTGCATGGAATTTATAGGTTTTTTCAGGTCATAGAAGGTAATGATCCCAAAAAAAACATAGAGAAAAATAATTTTCAAGTATTACTTACACAAGAGAATAACTTTTTTAAATAGTTGCCATAGAAACTGCCCAAATTACTAAAATAGCCCTTTTATAATATGAAAAATAAAAGGGAGAAAGAGTGGAACAAGTAAATGAGTTTGTATACTTGGGTTCAAAGTTTACGAGAGATGGAAACTATGACAGTGATATTGAGCGAAGGGTGTTGGCAGGAAAACAAATGAATGGGGCACTGAATAGCGTTATGAATAGCTAGAAAGTGACAGAAAAGGCACGTCTGGCTGTGCATAGAGGTGTGTTGGTTCCTACACTTATGTATGGTAGTGAATATTGGGTTTGGCAGAAGAAGCATAAAAATAGGATTAATGCTGCGGAGATGAGTAGTCTGAGAAGTATAGTCAGAGTGACTCGGTTGGATAAAATAAGTGAGATAAGAGAACGCTGTGGTGTAAAAGAAGATGTGGTTACAAAGATGGATAAAGAAATGGTTAGATGGTTTGGACACGTAGAAAGGATGGATGAAAAAAGATTGACGAAACAAATTTATAAGGCGATTGTGAATGGACGAAAGTCAGTAGAGGTCGACCTCGGAGAACATATCTCGATCAGATTAACATTGTTTTGAAGAAAGGCCAGGTCAAGAGTACCAAGAACCTACGAGCATGTATGAGAGCACTAATGAAAGTAGAGGAGGCAAAAGATGTGTGTAAGAACCGTAGCAAGTGGAAGGAAGTAGTCTCTGCCGACCCATAAAATATTAATGAAACAAAAAAAACGACGGGTGGCACTCTGGGAGTGCCGGCAGAAGTGAAAACAGCCGGCGCAGGCATACATTTTCGCCGCGCCGTAGAAAGAGAGGGGGATACTCCCTCTCCTACGCCACGCCATCTGTCTACTCTCCATCCGTCTTACGAATTTTCGATCAGGTCACGTGTCCTGACGCGAGTTTAACATTTTTTACCCATTACAAAAAAAGTGTACAACGCCGCTAAAGAAGTTTTCACTTCAAAAAATATTATTTTTAATCTGAAAAATATTATCTCCAGATTTCCATAGTTCATGAATAATGCATTATTTTTATTAACGCTTTATTATAAATCATATATTAAACATCAGTACCAGATTTGAATGTTTTCGATTTCTTTCTTCCGCTTTTTGCTTGATCTTCTTTCAATATGGCGCTTTTCTTCCTACCTGGACTTTTTCGTTTTCGGCTACCTCGTTTTCGGTTTTGTCGCTTTTGGCTACGTCGTCTACAGCTTTTGCTTCTATTTTTTCTTCGTCTTCGAGCCTCCGTTAAACCAAAACCTAATTTAAACCTTCCCCCGTTCTCTTTGATCAAACTAGCTTTCAGTCCAGTTTTTAATGCTTTTTTAACACAAATTGATGCATTTTTTAACGGCTTCTTGCACTGATAAATTATTTGATCTAAAATTTTGTCGGGGGGAGAACCATTAGAGTCATTAAGACACGCTATGGTGTCCATAACATCTGCTAAAAACGACACCTCTCCTTGGACCATTTTAATGCAGCAAAAGCAGAACTTAATCAATAAACTAATGAAAAGCACTTAAATTTTGAATTTAGCTACTAAATTAATTTGTCAAAATGACATAAAAAATGTACTTGAATTTGTCAGTTTGTTGAATAAGGTTGCCAAGTTATCAGTCAAGAAAAGTCGCATTTTATATTGCTCCAGTGAAAAAAATCCGTCTTACGAATTTTCGATCAGGTCACGTGTCCTGACGCGAGTTTAACATTTTTTACCCATTACAAAAAAAGTGTACAACGCCGCTCAAGAAGTTTTCACTTCAAAAAAGGTTCACAATAATAATTCACTACTATCGATTGCAAATGAGGAATAAAATTGATGAAGCCAAAACAAAAAATAAAAATTACTACAACTCTTTCCATCTCATTCTTTTATCTTTTTTTGCACCACCGTACTGGCGCCATCTATAAATGAACTCTATCGTCATCCAATGAAAAGTCTATAAGGTCGACTGCCTATTTATTTTTATAGACAATGGTTAGGCTGTAAGTTTTTTTTCATATTTTCTTCTAATGAATAAAAATGGACCCAATTTTATTTATATTTGGAAACGAAAAGATGTAAACAGAATGCAAAATCAGATTAATATGGGGAGTGGTTGAGTATAGGATTTTTTCTTCGGTCAAAAACTGCTACTCAAAGCAGGCATCGTTTTGATGAAGAAAGTTTTCACCTGTTTGTTTTGAAGAAAGGGCAGGTCGACAGCACCATCAACCGATTAGAGTGGTCTAAAAAGTTTCATTAAACTCCAATTTTTTTTTATGAAACCCATCTCGGGAGCACATTTTTTTGCAGTATATTTTTTAGGTGAGGTAGTTAGGGTGGATGCACGTTTTTTTTAATTTTCTTTTACTTTAATCCTTATGAGATAGGAAAATCCTTTAAAGGATTATTATGTTAGACAAACAAAGTATAAATCTATCACTGGAAAACAACTCAAATATTCATTATTATGACAGTAATCCCTCATGTTTTGGCAGCAAACACCAATTTTAATATACAGAGAGAGAGAGAGAGAGAAAAGTAAACTATGCGGACCTCCAGGAGTTCTCTCACGGTCGACTAGTCCTGGCAAACATCGTCGTCCTAGCATGGAATCGCCTGAAACGGAGCAATATTTACACAAGGACGACATCCTGCTGATGTATATAAAGTCCTGCCAAAGGGCGAGACAACACGTGACCCAGCCCTTTTCACGCTCGTCTCTTCAATAATATTCACGCAAACAGATTACGAGGGTTGCTCGCAATGTTAAATTTAAGAATTAAATAAACAGATAAACAACATGAAACTGACTGACACAACTATATGCAGGTTCGAACCAAAATTTGAGGAAATCTCTGTATACGAAGCTGTTTAGTGTGAAGCTTTTTCTTCAAAATGCAGTTAGTCTCGTTTGTGTACACTACACCGCTTAGTCATAACCTTCATTTCCGTTAGTGTTGTTATTTTGTTTTGCCGGTAAAAATATTGTTCTTAAATTTTACTTCAAACTTGAAAAAACCGCTACTTCTTCTTCTTAAAGTGCCATGCATGCATGTTTTGTAGCCAGGTTAATTTTCTTCTACCTACTTCTCTTTTTTCTCCTTCTATTTTACCTGGAGAATAAGACGTTGGAAATGATAACGTTCTCCACGTAGTACGTGTCCAAGAGAGCCAGTTTTTCTTCTTTTGATATTTCCGAAGAGTTCACGGTCTACTAAAGTATGTCAGTATGTCCTCGTTCGTCACATGATCAACCCACGATACTCTCAGCATTCGTCGCAGGGTCCAAATCTCGAAGGCCTCAAGTTTGTTAATAATTGCTAATATTTATCGCGGGCACGTGTTTTTGAATGGTTCAAGCGTTTTCAAGGTGGCCGACAAGACGTTGAAGATGATTCGCGGCCAGGTCACCCTTCAACGTCAAAAACGGATGAAAATGTCGTAAAAATTTCTTACTGATACTTTGGATTCCATTGAAATTGACTCAAATTGCACCCCGTGACCTCTATCTGTTCGCTAAGGTAAAAACTGCATTAAAAGGGACGAGATTTGAGTCCGTGGAAGCTGTAAAAGAGAAAACAGCAAGAGTCCTGAAGGAGTTGACTGAAGATGACTTCCAGCATTGTTTCCAACAATGGAAAATTCCCATAAAGTGTTATAGGGATAGAGAAGGGGTATATATATATATATATATATATATATATATATATATATATATATATATATATATATATATATATATATATATATGGGGGCGTTTATGATAAAAAATGAAAAAATTTAACTGTGGCTTCTTCTTCTTCTTCAGATGCCTATCTGTTCCAGACGTTGGCTACCATATTGGATAATCTAACTTTATTTACAGCTGCTCGGAATAGTTCGGTGGTTGTCATGGAGAACCAAGTTCTTAAATTTTTTAGCCATGAGATTCTTCTCCTTCCGGCGCTTCTCTTTCCTTTCACTTTCCCTTGTAATATGCACTGCAAGAGATTATATCTCTTTTCATTTCGCATGATGTGACCTAGATATTGTATTTTTCTTGTTTTAATTATATTCATGATTTCTTTTTCTTTTGACATTCTTCTAAGGATTTCAATGTTAGTTTCATAATCTGTCCATGATACCCTTAGCATCCTTCTATAAAGCCACATCTCAAATGCTTCGATCTTTTTCGTCATTGCTTCTGTCAGTGTCCATGACTCCACTCCGTATAATAACACGGAAAACACATAGCAGCGTAATATTCTTAGTTTTGTGTTCATAGTTAGGTCTCGACTCTTAAAAACTGCTGACATTTTAATGAATACATTTCTGCTCTTTTCAATTCGGCTTTTAGTTTCTTGCGAGTGGTCCCATTGATCATTTATGATGGTGCTGATCTGTCGACTCTTTCAATATTTCCACCCTCTATCTTAGTTGTAAGGTGGGAACGTTGTCCTTGCTTATGATCATATATTTAGTCTTATCCATGTTGATATCCAGTCCATATTGGTGGCTACTGGTTGTTAGTCTATCCATTACTTGTTTTAGGTCTTCCATATTATCTGTAAATATTACTGTATCATTAGCGTATCTGATGTTATTCAAGCGCTGTCCATTTACCAGCTTTTACAGACCTGAAATTTGGTAGCAACCTTTCTTTTGCAATGATAACACCAAATAAGATTTTACAAAATTCTACCCCTAAAAGGGATTGCCCACGTTTTTTTTCTTTGATAAATAGTACGTAGATGATATGAATAGTGTCTATTAATAAAAATTAAAATTTTAAGAACCATCAGGAGTATCAGTACGCATTTATTACCATTGGAAATGTACCATTATGGAATACACTTTGTAAAATGTTTTCGATGCGTCTAACCATTTTAATTTATCGACGTACCCTCGTACGCATTCGCTGACGGGCTGAACGGCACGTGACTCGGTCCTTCTCGTACCGTTTGAAAATCTCTAGACAAACTTTGATCGGTCGCTGGAAGTTAATTTTGGCATACGGTTGGTGTGGCATTATCGTGCTCCGTTTATTTATGGAAAGGCTAATTGACAGTTGTGAGAATGGGAAAATCAAGATTTTTATTTGTTTGCTCAGATTATTTGAAAGCTACAACGTATTTCGGCAATGTTGGTATTGTAGTTGCACATATAGGGCTGGAACGGTAGAAAAAATACAAAATAGAGATCTTTTGGAAGAATCTAAGGGAGAAAAATAAAATGATTTGATACGAGGTCTTACGACAAAAATCTAGGAATCGCTGCATTAAAGACAAATTGACAATTAAAATATCATTTATAATATTTTTGGAAAAGTCAACTTTCAAACGTTTTGCCAAGTTTCAACGTTTAGGTGTACTAATAAAAAGAGAAAGACCCTGTACCAGTTTTCATCTGTATAATATATTCTTTTTACTCTCTTAGAGTTTTGGTTTGAAGTATGAGTACAACTGAGTTGTTCCCGGTTGCAGTGAACAAAGTTAATAGAGCATGTATGATAGCCAACATCCGAAACGGATAGGAATTATAAGAAGAAGAATAAGCCAATAATTTTTTTCCGACAAATCAGGTAACTATGTTATCGAGTCAATACTTTAATAGACTTGGAAAATTAATTTTAAATTACAAATATCGTTTTAAAATCATTTTTGAACTGAAATGAGCTCACTAAAACACGCTAAAATAAAACAGCAGACCTGTGTTATCATAACAACCCAATTCTTTGAGCTGGAAGTTGCTAAAATTAGATATTAGATATTACACTGACGAACATTTTAAAACTTTTTTTTCCTCCCTGGAAAGATTTTGGCAAATTTTATATATTTTGGCCTGTTGAATCCGGATCTGGCCTCAGATTTTCGATATCAGCCTCCAATGATAAGGGAGGGACATATGCTTTGATATTAAGAAAAAGTCAATAAAAACCCCTTTCAATGCCTTCTTCTTCTTCTTTCTTTAATGTAAGCAATTTGCTTGTTTTTCTTTGTATCTTTTGCCGTTAAATTATTAGAAAGGTTGTCGCTCCATCTCTTGCGGGGTCTTCCGACGCTTCGGCGCCCTAAGGGCGACTTCTCTCTTGTTATTTTGACCATTCTGTCGTCATTCATCCGGTCTATGTGTTCGTTGCACTCTCTCTTTGTTCCCAGTATCCATTCATTTACATGTCTATTTTACATGTTCTTCTAATGTCCTCGCTTCTTTCCCTGTCAAAAAGTGTTTTTCCAGCGATCTTGCGCACTATTTTCATTTCGGTGGTTTCTAATATTCTCTTTGTGTTCGATGTATCTGGTCTAGTTTCCGCTGTGTATGTTAATATAAGTCGGATGACCGCCTTGTAGATTCGGAATTTGGTCTCGATTCGAATATATTTGTTTCGGAAGATTGTATCGTTCAGGTAAGCTAAGGTTCGTGCTGCTTTTGCCGCTTGGTTTCTTACCTCCGCCTCGATGTCACCGTATCCTGATATTTCTATGCCTAGGTATTGAAATTTCATCTCCTGTTGTGTAATTTTATCATCCACAACCAGTTTGCATCTGATAGGTGTTTTGGAAGTGGTCATGCATTTCGTCTTTGCTGTAGATATCTTCATTTTTAGACTTTTTGCTGTTGTGCTGAATTTGAATAGTAATCTCTGTAGGTCATCTTCGTTTCCTGCAATTAGAACAGCATCATCGGCATAGCATAGGATTTTGACGTCTTTGTTCCCCATTTTATACCCTTTCAGGTTACGAGTGCTTTTTATTATTTCGTCCATAACGATGTTGAACAATAAGGGGCTAAGGGAATCTCCTTGTCGAATACCACTATTTACAGGAATTTCTTCGGTAGTTGTGCCATTAATTTTGGCTTGTATTATGTTTCTCTGGTAAATATTTTCGATGGTTTTTATGATGTTGTATGGGATTTTCCTGTTGTATAGAAGGTGTTCCACGTCCTCCAGTTGTATTCAGTCAACAGTTGATAAATACGGAATTTTCAACACAAAGTAATGACGCACTCGTAAAGATTCAACAATTAAACTGTACCAGTCGATAACGTGCTAATTTCAGTCTAAATAGTATTGTTTCAAGTAGCACATACGCGACTTGAACATTTCCAAATAACTTCTTGAATTAAAAGTTTACCAGCGCACTCGAGAACTTGTCCCAGACACCCATTTCCACCTAAAACTAATTTAGAAGTTTTCAGTTCATCGATCAAAAGTATCTCGCAAGAGGAAAAGTTAAACATGAAGACGACCTTTGACAAAAACTCATTTTCGGAAAGTCGAAAGTTCGCAACGCACGCCCAACTTTTCGACAAATATTTGGTGAGTGCCAGATCCGGCTTCTGTTCATTTGCTCCCGAAATAGGATAATATATATATTTATATATATATTTATATATATATATATATATATTTATATATATATATATATATAATAAACAAGTATTCAAAAAGTCCCTAAATGTTTAAATGTAACATTTAAGCTCATGAAATCCAAATTAGTTATATGCCCCCGAAGGATGTGTTTAATGCAGATGAGACGGATTTCTACTAACGAGCATTGCCAACAAAGACATATGCACTAAAAAATTACCAGTATTATGAAAGAAAAAATGCAAAACAACGAATTACAATTTTGTTTTGTGCAAATATAAAAGATTAAAAGGAGGCCGAAGAACTCGGCACGCTGGTCAATCTCACCCATTTACTCTCAAGATTGACACTACAAGGACCAATCTCCATCAAGAGTTCTTCTTTTACAGAGCTGCTACGGAATAGAACAGGCTTTCAAAATCAGTTTTTCTAGAAAACTATAACCTGCAACTTTTCAAAAAGCGTGTCCACAATCATTTCCTTTCTATAATCCCTTCCCCTTCTAATAGTCGCAGTGCGGGCCGTCCGCGGCCCACACGATAGGTCTACCCTTTTTGCGACTATTTTGTTATAAGTAATGGCAAATATCCTCAATTTTTTAAGGACATATATTGAATGATTCTCTAACCAAAAATCCTGAATGACAGTAGACATGGCTCCACAAATTTGAAGCCAAGGTAAACAATCAGAAAAGTGGTATTGTTTCTCGATAATGCAACCTCTCACTCCAAAATTGCAATGGATAATGTCAAACTTTCAAAAGATTATAAAATGGATATTATTTGTCTTAATTTTGGCCCACTTCGAGCGTAGATTAACTACTTAAAGCCGGTCCTAGTTATTCGGGAATAAGACGCATCAAGGAGGGAAAAGCACCTTCCAGCAATCGGAAGGGATGAAGGGCTTCAGGTTATTCGAGTGAATATTCGGGAATCGGGAGGTTCGCATGAAAGAATGTGGCGAAATCAAGAGGAACTGTTTCTTAGAGGAATGGCGGAATACTTTAGATACATTTACGCAGGATGCGGTTACTAGTTGTTGCCAATCGACAACACGGATATGGAAGTTTTCCGCTTGGAAGTTTCTCCCTATCTTCGACAAATATGCACAACATAACTTATACGGAAACCTCCAATATTTATAAGAAATATTTGCAACAAAGGATGAATATGTTAACTAGCAATAACAGTTACATCCATAAAAAGTTGATAGGAATTTCAGTCGTAAAATTGTAGTAAACATGATTAACTGAATTTACCCTACACAGAAATTAATAACTCACTAGAAAGCATGCCTTGTCGAATTCGTAATTATAGTTTTCACCAATGGGCAAATACATGCGATGAGAATGTCTAGGTTAAGCATTAGTTTAGTACAGCAGTGAATTCCAATGGTAAACTACCCTGTTAATAAGAAAATTTCTTCGCAGTAGCTTGTTACATTTATAGTTAGATAGTTTTTGATTACGCCCTCTCAAATTTGTGTTTATTTATTTATTTATTCATACATCCAGCAGGTATAAACCCAAAAAGGTGTACATAAGATAAATACATTGAATGAAAATTGCATTACCTACGCAAACAATATTCAGTATGTTTAAATTATTAATACAAACAATATGCAGTCATATCATACAAGAAAATATCTTATTCATTTGCTAAGAAAGAAAATATCAACAGATCTTAAATTATTTACACTTTTATACATTGTTTTAATAGGACAATGAAAATTATGTTGAGAATTGGGTACGGAAATATGGTATGGCGAGGTACATTAAACTCTAGCAGACCTAGTAAAACATCGTTGTTAATAATAAAGTTAACAATTTTATACATAAAAATTAAGTCATTAATTTCTCTTTGCTTACGCAAGGAATGGATCCCGAACTCAGAAAGAAGTAAATCGTAGCTGTAGCCTCTAACCGGATATCTTCTGAATGTTTTAAGAAAACAATATCTTTTTTGAATATATTCGATATTCGAAATATGTTCTTTATGGTTAGGATTCCACACTGTGTATGTAGATTGTAGATTGTAGGGTGGGTCGTGAAGGCCATGCTGCCTCTTAAGAACTTCGACCTATCAGATCTTTTGTGCTTCTTCTTTTTCTTATCCATATTTAAGATCTTTAGATCTGTTAGTTTTGCAGGTTCCTCTGTATCAGTTCCTGGGAGGTGGACTGCCAGCTGTCCTTCCATCTCTTAGGTGGTCTTCCGGGTGCTCTTTTCCCTATTGGTATCACTTCAAGTGCGATGCGTGGTAGTCTGCTCTGTTCCATTCTTCTTACGTGAGCGTACCAGCATCTTTTTCTTTGTCTTCCCCATCTTACGATGTCTTGCACTCCGCACTGTTCCCTAATGTCAGTGTTCCTAATTCGGTCTCCCCTTGTTTTTCCCATTATAGTCCTAAGCGTTTTCATTTCGGCTACTCGAAGCATGTTTTTTGTTTTGTTGGTTTATTCTCTGGTTTCTATTCCGTATGTCATGATTGGCCTGATACAAGTCTTATAGATCCTGACCTTGCTATCTTTACGCATGTATTCGTTCGCCTATATTATCTGTCTTAAAATAGCGGCATCATCTGCGTAGTATACCATGCTGATTCTTTTGTTCTGTCCCATTCTGTATCCCATATTTAGTGATGATACTTCCTTTATTATTCTGTCCATTAAGAGGTTGAACAGAAATGGGCTAAGGCTGTCGCCTTGTCTGATGCCTCCTGGTGTCGGTATCTCTTCCGTATAAGTGTCTCCTGCCTTTACTTTAGTCGTGTTGTTCATATTAAGGCTGCGAACTGCTTTTAAGATGGTATCTGGCATTTCTTTCTCTATCAGTATATTTACGATGTCGGAGAGGCGAACTCTGTCGAATGCCTTGATCAGATCGATGAAGCAGACGTATGCTGGTGTATTAAATTCGATTGATTTTTCTTTTAGTTGTTTGATAATGAATACGGCGTCGGTAGTGGATCTGTTTCGTCTGAAGCCTTGTTGTTCTGATGCCGGTAAAGAGTTTCATGCTTGTGTTCAGCAGCGTTATGCCCCTGTAACTATCTGGGTATCAGAAAGGACAGAAAACACACCCAGATCTTTTGTGCATAACCCTTAATCTATTCGAGGCCCGGGACTCCGAGACTTCGAGTAAAGTTTATCAGTTTCCTGGGGGCTAACTTTATGATATCGAAGGGCTTTAAGAAGGCCCCTTCTAGAAACTTGAGCCTCTTGCAGAAAAGCACCGGGCATTCGCAAAGCAAATGTTCTGCAGTTTCAGCGAAGTTCTCGCAGTAGCGGCAACTATCACTCTCTGTTTTGCCCATCTTTTTCAGGTGGTACCTTAGAGGGCAGTGTCCAGTGAGGAGTCTCGTCTTTCTTGTCCAGCTCGAGAAACTGTTTAGCTTTCCTTGACGAAAGACTTACTAGCCTTTTCGGTTGTCTTTGTCCTGGCACTTTATGCCAGTGAGATTTCATTTCATCTGTTTCCCAGCGTCGAAGCTCTTCTTTCAAGTGGGCTTTGGAAAGTCCACAGAAGGGTTCTGGGCCGGAAAATTGTGTATTTGCCCATTCTTTGGCAAGGCAATCTGCTTCTTCGTTGCCTTTAACTCCCTTGTGACCTGGAACCCACATCAGAGTAACCTGATTGTTTGCTGCCACTGCCACACTGTACAGCCGTAATTAAGCTTACTGCTGACCACCCCAAAATATACTCTCTATAATGCTTCTATAGATGTTATATCTTTGCAGCTTGTAATCAGATACCCTAAAGATTTAGTTGCTTTCGATACTATGGTATAAATGTGGAATGAAAATGTTAATTTACTGTCGAATATAACACCAAGGTCTTTAAATTCTAAGGTAGATGACAATGAAGTGATATTAACATTATAGTCAAAGTGAATATTATTAAATTTTCGAGTATAAGACATAACTTTACATTGGTTTATATTTAAAGTTAGTTTTGATTATGTAAGCACCAAGTGGACCAAGATTCGAACCCTGAGGTACCCCAGACGTAGCAACAAAGCTGAAAGACCTAAACCCTTGATGTTCTACAAAAAGACTTCTATTGGATAAGTAAGATTTTAGTAGAATAATCAGAAATTCCAAATTTGTTTAATTTTAGTAACAATTTAGTGTGTTAAACTTGATCAAACGCTTTACTAAAATCAGTATATATAACGTCCACTTGTTGTTTGGAATCTAAAGCCAAGGAGACATATTCTGTGAATATACAAAGGTTGGTTGTCGCGGTCGAACCATTACTGTGTGCGCTGCTCAGATTCACTTCAATATTAATCCATGTCTCATCATTTTCACCAACCTTTTTTTTTACTTTATAAAGAGGATAAATGCACTATTAATCTACGTCAAATTGATAAAAATCAGTCGATTCCTGACTGCAGCGAACACAGTAATGGTCCGACCTCGCGCTGCACAAAGGAAGCGCAGCTAACAGGTTTAATCTCACCTGAGCATCAGCTAACATGATTTTTTATTATTTTTAAACTGATTACTATTCAGTACATAGTTTTCAGCCTCCGATTTTCAAAAATTTTCCTACACATTCATAGGCGTAGCTAACAAGTTAAATCACAGAAATTATGCAGCTAATATATTTTTTCACGATTATAATTTAACCATTCAGCTCTCTGCAAATTATGACCGTCAGTAAAATTCTCCGAAAATTGTTATTTTCTCGCGAGATCCGCAGCCTCTCACAATCTTAAGTCACGGATCCGGACCAGCTAACATGAAAATTTTCTCTCAAAAACATAACAAAAGCTTCACTAGAAACTTCAGACTCAGTAAAATGGTCCGGTGAAATTTGACGCTACCTCCCGGATTATTACCCCGGATTATTACGTGCAGCAATGGTTTTTTCGTTCGAATTACCAAGTGCATAAAAATGTATCGATTTAGTACGAAATATAAAGAGATTTTCTTGGAAACTCGTGATAACTTTGAATTATAGGGAGGATCGAATTATCGCAGGTTTGAATTAACAAAAAGAATTTTTCTTGGTATGTTTATAATATTTTTCAAAATACTTCTGCAATTCGACAAATATTAGATAATTTCGTCAGTTTTTTCCTTCGCTAACATTTTAAATTGAAAAAATGTTTGTGTTCTACTCGACCTTTATTTTAAAGCTAAAAGTTACATCTTAAAAAGTCGCTTTTTGTAACTTTGGAAAGTAGAATCCCGGAGCATTGTAAAATAAATTATTTAACCTATTTATACACTGTTAATGCGTTCCAACAGAAACATGATTCTTTGAGAATTGATATCTATAAATAATAATTTGATACGAGGGCGGTTTGATAAGTCAGTGACTTTTTGAATAAAACAAATTTTTTTCCGCAAATAAATATTTTATTTTTCTACATAATCACCTTTTAGCTCGATACACATTTAGTCCAGCGTTTTTCTAATTTTTTTATTCCCTCCAAATAATAGGTTTTTTCAAAGCTCTCAAAATACGCGTTTGTTGGCTGACAGACTCTGTTTCGCCTTCTTTGGTCCACGTTCACCCCGAGCAACCCACTGTTTCGATTGTTCCTTGGTCTCTGGCGTGTTGTAATGGATCCATGTTTCATCCACAGTAACTAAACGGCGCAAAAATTCGTCCGGATTACGGCTGAACATCGCTAATTACTCTTTTGAAGTGGTCACACGATTGCGCTTATGGTCGAGTGTGAGCAATCGCGGCACCCATCTCGCAGAGATTTTCATGTCCAAATATTCGTGTAAAATATGATGTACCCGTTCAGTTGAGATACACCTACAGCATGAGCCAACTCACGCATTTTCATTCTCCGATCATCCAATATCATTTCATGGATTTTATCGACGATTTCCGGCGTGATCACTTCTTTTGGGCGACCTGGACGTTCGGCGTCACTATTGCTGGTACGACCACAACGGAACTCTGTAAACCACTTCTTAACCATTGAAATTGATGGTGCCGAGTCCCCGTAGTATTTATCAAGTCTTTCCTTAGTTTCAGTGATGAATTTTTTACGTAAAAAGTAATGCTTAATCAGCACACGAAATTCACTTTTTTCCATTTTCGTAAAAATTCACGAGGTTGTCTGCTTTGAACGGCTATCAAACACCAACTGCACGACGTAGCTTGCTCAAAATTAGAAAGTTGCCGACTGATAGATTATAGTTGACAGCAGCACTGTTGCATTTGGAGTATCTGCGCGGGAAATTCAAAAAGTCACTGACTTATCAAACTGCCCTCGTATCCATGAACAATACGATATTTTTGCTTCGTCAACTGGGCATGTGTGCGATTGCGACTTGGGGATTATGGAATCGGAGTATTAGAAAATAGTCTGCAGGCTGGCAACATATTGCGATTGCCCTTATGTTTCCCTCTTCCGCAATATGTTTCCAACCATTGAGAGTGCTATGCTATGGTGGTTTATTTAATTACACTATATTTTTTTACTGCAACGCCTGCTACAAAATAATCGTCGCTACGTCAAAAAATCAATGTAAAGGAAAAATGAAATGAGCCCATTTTTAATTGGTAATATAAAACAGGTTGACCCATTTAATCAACCAGTATACTGGCTAACAATGAAATACGCTGCCACATAAAAAATGTAAGCAGACTTACTGTAGCCCAGTATATAGAGGATCCGAAAAGTGGTTCAGCCAAACGTTTTTGGGACATCCTGTAAATTTCAGTAGTTTGCGCAGTATAAATTGGTCGTGTTCGGGTTTTGTTAAAATGTTCTAGGACTGAGTTGTTAGGCATTCGGGTTTTTTAATAATCATCCTGGGACGGTTGCGGGAAGAAATACAATTAGCGTGAAGGAAGCGTTTATGAAACTCGAAAAAGAGGCAAAAAAGATGGGATTGAAAGTCAACGAGTAGAAAACGGAGTATATGCATATGACACGAAACACAAGACGAGATCGAATACGACAAAATGTTACTACCATGGATGAGTACAACTTGGAGCACGTACAGTCTTTCAATAGCATTTCAAGCATTGTTGCGGAGTTCAACACTAATAACTAAAATAAGACTAAATAAGACAAAGCGATAGCCAAGCCCCATCCTCTTCAACTTGATCATGGACGAATTTATAACGGAAGTAAAAAATGTTGGAAAGGGATTCTCACTAGGGGACAAAGAACTAAAAGTAATTTGCTACGCGGACGATGCCGTGCTGGTCTCAGAAGATGAAGACAACCTACAGAGAATGCTTTATCAGTTCGAAAAGACAGCTGCCAAATACAACATGGAGATATCGGTAGCAAAATCAAAAGTGCTAACCATCTCAAAAGCGCCCAGAAGATGTAAATTGGCTTTATACAATAAACCAGTAGAACAGGTTATGAGTTTCAAATATCTCGGCGTCAACATCACGAGCAGCAGAGACCTCCAAGAAGAAGTAAAGGCTCAAACAACCGAAGCAGCTTTAATATCAGGATTCCTTAGAGATATAATATGGCGAAACAAGCACATGTCCATTGAAAGCAAAGTCCGCATATATAAGAACTGTGTGAGACCTGTTATGACCTACGCTGTAGAAACAAGAGCCGAAAACTCCACAACAGAAAGTATTATCCGTACATCAGAGATGAGGTCTCTAAGATGTACACACTAAGGGACCACAAAAGAAACGAAGACATCCGAGAACTTTGCGATGTCCAAGACATAGTTAGATGGTCCCGAAACAGACGTCGCGAATGGAGAGATCATATTGAACGGATGGACGATAACAGATTGCCGAAAATTGCAAGGAATGGTCTCCCAAGATCCGGCAGACCACCTGGACGTCCACCCATACGTTGGTATGAAAGCTGGAATTCATCATCCCAGCTACAACTCCAAGAAATCGGAGAACAAAGCAGATGCCTTACAAAAAGGAAGAAGAAGAAGAATCCTGATCAGATAAACAAAAATAAATATATATAAGACCAGTTGTAACTTATGCTAGCGAAACATGGACCATGACGGTACAATCGTTTTGAAAGAAAGATCCTTATGAAAATATTTGGAGCAGTCTGGGATCAACAAACCTTGCGGAATAAGATGCGCACAAACAACGAGGTATACGAACTATATAATAGCTCAAGTATAGTACAAGAAATCAAACCAAACAGACTAAGATGGCTAGGACATTTCCAGATGAGTAAGGACTCAAGGCTAGTTAAAATGGTTTGGGAAGAAACCCTTAACAACAAATGACTACTTGGGAGCCAAAAACTGCGATGGCGGGAAAATATCCGCAAGGACCTTTAAATCCTGGGGGTGCTCAACTGGGACGAAGCCACTCAGGATCGGAAAAAATGGAGGAGAATTGTTGAGGCGGCCAAGACCCACTCCGGCCGTTAAATCAACTTGGGAGAGTTGATTCGACTCGGTTGGTCGTACTGCGTCGAATGACACTAGGTCACCATTGTAAGTAGTGTCATGAGGAAGAGACGTCTCTAAAAATTGAAAAATTTTAAAGTGTTGTAACTTTTGAAAGGGGCCGTTTCCTCAACTTGGGAGTGGTACCAATCGACTCGGTTGGTCATGCTGCATCGAATAACACCATCGTACAAACTGTGACCAAACGTTTTGGACGAAGAAAATGTGCCTCTAAAAAATGAAAAATTGAAAATTAAAAGGGGCATAACTTTTGAAGGGGGCATTTCCTCACCCTGAGAGGGGTGTCATTCGACTCGGCTTTTCAAGCCGCATCGACTAAAATTGGTGTCTTTTTTTGGTGAGTCCCATAAAGTGAATTTAAGCCGTGTTTAGTGTTTTTTTTTTCTGTCTAAAAACTGCATTTGTAGAAATAATGTTATCTCTCTTTGTCGAGCGGCAATATATTACTTTGCGCTCTTGATACACAAATAGGTATTATTCTTACCGATCGTAGTCGAGTCTGCAGTACAATTTGTCGTTCCTCACGAAACAGGTGTGGCGTAACCGGTCCCCGCACGTACAGCACTGAACACAACGCTCGTGGTAGAAGACGTCCATGATCTTGAGGAGAAATCGATCGCTGATTGGGCGGCAACACATGCCGCAAACGCCGCCGTTGGGGATGCCCAATCCTGCGGCTGTAAAAAGTAAACGACTTTCAATAAAACGGTGGGTCACTTTTATATATTTTTTCCTAAAATGGCGCATTGTCGGCATTTTTAAAAAGATTTTTTTTTATACGCGTCGTTGTTTTCCTAAATCCTTAGCAAGCCACCTGCGGTTCGAGTCCATCAATCTCTTGTGCAAGTTTGAATTTGTCGACAGCGCCGTCGACTGTCAGAATACGTTTAGCAGCTTCCGAGATGGGGGAAGGATTGCTAATCCTGCTACACAAATCCTTTTGTTGCCTATTTAACTCTTTTAATCAGAATTTCATGCAACGTCATACCTATTAGTCCTTAGTCACCCTTTTTGGGCCGTATTAAAAGGGTGCCAAAGCTGCAAGTGTTCTAGTTTTTTTTTTTTTGATTTATTAATTTATGACTGCTGACCGAATCGTAAGCCTATTATTTCATTGTTAGATTTCCATCGACTCGAAACAGTTCTGATGTTTTATCTATACTTTTGAATCGCTTACGTATCTCACTACAGGCATATCTAGAAATAAATAATCTGCTCCACAAAAGTTAAGGACTTTCATATTGTGTTTTATTGTGTTTTAACAAATTAAGATTTTTGGTCACCGAGTGTTTATATGTCATAAATTGAATGTTTGCAGTTTTAAACAACAATTTAACGTTGTGTACCATTTAAATTTTATTAAAAATTTAAAATCAGTGGTCTGGGTGCGACCCGTGAGGTCCACACGGCTAACTTCCCAGTGGAAAGAATGAAAAAATACCATATGTTTTGTTGTTATAACATACAGTGTGGAACAGCCAAATGGAATAAATTCGATAACGAATAAATGAGAGCTTGTTGGGAAAAACGCTTGGACACGTCGATTTGTATTTTTAGATGCGCATTTTTTTCAAAAAAAAATAATTATATAGGGTGTGTCATGTGACAGCGGCCGATACCAACTTTCTTATTTTAAATACAACCCCGTGTATATTATTTATTTTTTGGATTCTTCAGAATCCGTAGTTGAAAACCAATGCCGGGGTCCCCCAGGCTATCATCCTGTCCACCACTCTATATCTTTTATACATCAACGACCTCTTGAAAACCACCACGAACCCCATTTACAGTTTCGCAGACGACAGCACACTTGTCTCAAATTTCACATCCTATCGATCACTTTCGGTGAATGATACAAGCAGGAACAGACAGGAACAGGTTGACTCCATCAATAGAGATCTTAAAGCAATCGTCGAGTAGGGAACCAACAATCTTTTTTAATTCAACGCTCAGAAAACACAAAGTGCCACGTTTTCCAAGAAAGTAAATTCCTCAAATCATTTCACCACAATGTCCGGAAATACTTTTGAATCAAGTCCGTTCATTTCTATTTTGTGAATCACGGTGTCTATTAATATGTCTTGGCATGACCATGTTGCTAACATCGCAAAGTCAGCAAGCCAGAGGCTAGGTTTTCTGTGGAAAGCTAGAAAGTTTTTTACTCCTGATCAACTGTTGACGACGTACAAGGGTCAAATCTGACCTCTACTGGAGTATTGCTCGCACATTTGAGGTTCAGCACCAAGGCATTCTCTTCGTCTTCTAGATTACATTTAGAAAAGGGCCATTCGGTTGATAAACAGCTCAACTTTCACAAATACCCTTCACAGGGCTGCTACGGAATGGAATAAGCTTCCAAAATCATTTTTTCCAGAAAACTATGACCTGCAACTTTTTAAAAAGCGTGTCCACAATCATTTCCTTTCTATAATCCCTTCCCCTTCTAATAGTCGCAGTGCGGGCCGTCCGCACCCCACACGATAGGTCTACCCTTTTTACGACTATTTTCAGTAAAAAAAAATTAGGTATGCATAGCTCATGGGCTGCATATTTCAGGAGTTTTACTGAAATTTCATCATCACCAACTGATCTAGTTTATAAATTTCCTGTGGATTTGTTGACATAAAAATTATACTTTGGTATATTTTTCCAATATACAGGTACGAGGGCAGTTTGATAAGTCAGTGACTTTTTGAATTTCCCGCGCAGATACTCCAAATGCAACAGTGCTGCTGTCAACTATAATCTATCAGTCGGCAACTTTCTAATTTTGAGCAAGCTACGTCGTGCAGTTGGTGTTTGATAGCCGTTCAAAGCAGACAACCTCGTGAATTTTTACGAAAATGGAAAAAAGTGAATTTCGTGTGCTGATTAAGCATTACTTTTTACGTAAAAAATCCATCACTGAAACTAAGGAAAGACTTGATAAATACTACGGGGACTCGGCACCATCAATTTCAATGGTTAAGAAGTGGTTTACAGAGTTCCGTTGTGGTCGTACCAGCAATAGTGACGCCGAACGTCCAGGTCGCCCAAAAGAAGTGATCACGCCGGAAATCGTCGATAAAATCCATGAAATGATATTGGATGATCGGAGAATGAAAGTGCGTGAGTTGGCTCATGCTGTAGGTGTATCTCAACTGAACGGGTACATCATATTTTACACGAATATTTGGACATGAAAAAACTCTCTGCGAGATGGGTGCCGCGATTGCTCACACTCGACCATAAGCGCAATCGTGTGACCACTTCAAAAGAGTGTTTAGCGATGTTCAGCCGTAATCCGGAAAAATTTTTGCGCTGTTTTGTTACTGTGGATGAAACATGGATCCATCAAAACACGCCAGAGACCAAGGAACAATCGAAACAATGGGTTGCTCGGGGTGAACGTGGACCAAAGAAGGCGAAACAGAGTCTGTCAGCCAACAAGGTCATGGCCACAGTTTTTTGGGATGTACGCGGTGTCATTCACATCGTATACCTCAAAAAAGGTAAAACGATCACCGGCGAATATTATTCAAAGCTTTTGAACAGATTCGACGTTGATTTGAAGCAAAAACGGCCGCATTTGGCTAAGAAGAAGAAAGTGCTGTTCCATCAAGACAATGCACGTGTGCACACTTGTCTAGTCACGATGGCCAAAATCCACAAATTGGGATACGAACTGCTACCCCATCCAGCATATTCTCAAGATTTAGCCCCCTGCGAATATTTTCTGTTTCCAAACTTAAAGAAATGGCTGGGCGGTATGAGATTTGAGTCGAATGAAGAAGTCATTATCGAAACAAACGCGTATTTTGAGAGCTTTAAAAAAACCTATTATTTGGAGGGAATAAAAAAATTAGAAAAACGTTGGACTAAATGTATCGAGCTAAAAGGTGATTATGCAGAAAAATAAAATGTTTCTTTGCGGAAAAAACTTTGTTTTACTCAAAAAGTCACTGACTTATTAAACCGCCCTCGTAGTATAATTTTGTCGTGATACACACTGTATTTGAAGACAAAAAGTGTGTATTGAACAATGTATTGTTACAGAAAAAAAGCTATTTAAACAATTGCAATCATTCGAAAAAGTTTTGTCCAGTTCTTTTTCCGCGCCGAACCGCGAAAATCTACAACAACAACAGCAACTCTCCCCTCGTCGGAGTTTCCAACTTCAAAGGACGAAACTTTCGAATATTGAATACCGTTCACTCTACCTCCTGGAAATCGTAAGTAAAATTTCAAGCAGATAACTAAGCATTACTAATGGTTTTTTGCGCTCACGGACGTGTAAACATATTTGGAATATTTTATCAATTAATTTGTGCAGCACAAACGAGCAAGGGGGACCCCTTAATGGTCGTCGGCATAAGCGTAGGGATTCTTTTTTAACAAACGGGTATTAGCAATACCAACTGGTAACTGAATTTTTCAGAATCCTCGAATATTTTTATATCGGACAAAAAATTAACTGTGATAGTATCATTTACAAGGATTGAAGGACATCGACATTTTTCACCCCAGTTTATCGCCTCCAAAATATTCATCTTGACTGCGCTACAAAAAAAAACGATACCTCCTAAATGGTCGGAAAACATTTTGCAGAAAAGTGTCCCGTTTGACATGCTCTTTCTATTTTCATGAAGAAGTCCAATTCAAATTGGTCAAAAGGTTAATATTTTACCTCCAACTTTACTAGATTTCAAAAAAAACAACACTGAATAGTGCTGTTAGGAAATTATGCCTTTTAAAACGTGTGGTAATGGGTAAAAAAAAATCTTTCAAAAAATATTTGTCTCTTGTGTGCTCTTTCTATTTTCTTGAAGAAGCCTAATGCAAATGAAGGAGTGTTTTTCCTTTACAGTACCTACAAAGCGTGCTAGGTGCCTCATTACTTGGTGTTATGTCCAGTATTTGAGTAACCAGCTTTTATTTGCTCTGTAATGTATCAGGATCGCCATGTATTTGTTAGGTCCCTTGCTCGTAGGTACGTTGAAGTTTCGGGAAAACTCTCGATAAGTAAAAGAACCTTAAACTTAGAATACCTTTAATTTAGTTTGTGCGATTCAACGTTTCTGTCGTGAACAGCGTATCGACCGATTAAAGTAAAACATCAACACCGAATCTGTTTTCTATTCGCTTGGTTGCGAAATAAATACGAATGATTAATAAACAATACGTGCGTCTAGCGGCACGTTCTAAGTAAGTGCAAAGTAATTCCCGTGAACGGTCAACTGAGTTCATTGGGCCTTTATTAAACCTTTTTTACATATTTTCCTGGCTATGGGCACTACAGCTCCCCAGCACAACAATATTGCAAGTTAGCTTCGGGCTTATTAACTTCCCAGTGGATATTATAGTAATGGGACCGATTTTGCGAATCACTATAGTTTTTAAGTGGACGTCTGTGTGTGTGTGTGTGTATGTCTTCCTAATCCTGCTTGCTTCTTCGTCCTAGTACCCACATCTAGCAGAGCTTGTCTGGCTACCCCAGTTTCTTGTAGTATTCTAATACTGGTTTGGCAAATAGGATTGGCAAGATGTTAGCGCGCTTCTGACTGTCTGACATGATATATATTTTCCTGCTTTTATAGGACCTCTATAACGTGATTTGGGAACAAGTAAGATACAGAAGCAAATAGCATTGTTTGGTCTTGTCTTTTAAGTACCCATTTTCTGAACTAGATATAGAAGTCCGACTAATTTTCCCTTTTTCTCCAATGCATATTGGTCAGAACGTTAATAATTTCCTTTAAACTTGTATGCTACAAAAATACTTGTAAGAAAATTCGTCTTTCAAAAAAGAGAAAATGGGGAAAATGTTGCAGAAAACCTTCGTCTCCACCATGCTCCCTCAATGTTTCTAATAAGCCCAATCCAAATTGATCAAAATTTTCTTTTATTTTTACCATGCTACAAAAAAACAACTCTAAATATTCCTATAAGAAAATACGCCTTTCAAACTTAATGAAAACGAGATAATGGAGAAAGCTTTGCAAAAAACTTTTTTTTATCGTGTTCTATTTTTCAAAACAAGTCCAATGCAAATTCGTCATCACATTATTAATGTTCTTTCATCTTTACTAGACTACAAATAAAATACAGTTAATAGTCTTCTATAAAAATACCGTCTTTTATACTGTATGAAAACAAGAAAACGTGGAAAAAGTTGCAGAAAAGTTTCGGCTCTAACATAATGTATCTATTTTTCTGACGAAGCTCAATGCAAAACATTAATAATAATTTTCTTTTATTTTTACTATGCTCACTAAGATACGGTCCTATTCTCGAAGTACGAGGGCGGTTTGATAAGTCGGTGACTTTTTGAATTTCCCGCGCAGTTACTCCAAATGCAACAGTGCTGCCGTCAACTATAATCTATCAGTGGGCAACTTTTTAATTTTGAGCAAGCTACGTCGTACAGTTGGTGTTTGATAGCCGTTCAAAGCAGACAACCTCGTGAATTTTTACGAAAATGGAAAAAAGTGAATTTCGTGTGCTGATTAAGCATTACTTTTTACGTAAAAAATCCATCACTGAAACTAAGGAAAGACTTGATAAATACTACGGGGACTCGGCACCATCAATTTCAATGGTTAAGAAGTGGTTTTCAGAGTTCCGTTGTGATCGCGTACCAGCACTAGTGACGCCGAACGTCCAGGTTGCCCAAAAAAAGTGATCACGCTGGAAATCGTCGATAAAATCCATGAAATGATATTGGATGATCGGAGAATGAGTTGGCTCATGCTGTAGGTGTATCTCAATTGAACGGGTACATCATATTTTACACGAATATTTGGACATGAAAAAACTCTCTGCGAGATAGGTGCCGCGATTGCTCACACTCGACCATAAGCGCAATCGTGTGACCACTTCAAAAGAGTGTTTAGCGATGTTCAGCCGTAATCCGGACGAATTTTTGCGCCGTTTTGTTACTGTGGATGAAACATGGATCCATCACAACACGCCAGAGACCAAGGAACAATCGAAACAGTGGGTTACTCGGGGTGAACGTGGACCAAAGAAGGCGAAACTGAGTCTGTCAGCCAACAAGGTTATGGCCACAGTTTTTTGGGATGTACGCGGTGTCATTCACATCGATTACCTCAAGAAAGGTAAAACGATCACCGGCGAATATTATTCAAAGCTTTTGAACAGATTCGACGTTGATTTGAAGCAAAAACGGCCGCATTTGGCTAAGAAGAAGAAAGTGCTGTTCCATCAAGACAATGCACGTGTGCACACTCTTCTAGTCACGATGGCCAAAATCCACGAATTGGGATACGAACTGCTACCCCATCCAGGATATTCTCCAGATTTAGCCCTTTGCGACTATTTTCTGTTTCCAAACCTAAAGAAATGGCTGGGCGGTAAGAGATTTGAGTCGAATGAAGAAGTCATTACCGAAACAAACGCGTATTTTGAGAGCTTTGAAAAAACCTATTATTTGGAGGGAATAAAAAAATTAGAAAAACGCTGGACTAAATGTGTATCGAGCTAAAAGGTGATTATGTAGAAAAATAAAATGTTTATTTGCGGAAAAAAATTTGTTTTATTCAAAAAGTCACTGACTTATCAAACCGCCCTCGTAGTTCTTCTCGAGGCAGCAAATTCTATTGCTGGTTAGTACTAAGGCTTACATTTTTCGATATTTAGGATAAATAAAATATCCCGAAGAAAGAAACTTTACATGCAGTTATATATTTAGTTTTTCCTCGACGTTCAGCCTTTGGCTCCTGTTTTGTCCTTGGTGGTAGTATTGGCGAGTAATCGGATGACGAAGGGGGATAATCGGGGTTGTAGAGAAGTATGATTAATCGATTTATACATACGATATCGCGGAAGGGCCAGCGATGTTATTGCCGGCCGTAAATAATGCCTGTTGGTCTCTACAGGTGATATTCGGGGGCAGTGGTACGTCGACCCATCGTCTGGACGTCGAATTTTAAAAACCAGGCCAGGGGATAAAATTTTTATCAAATGTTTTTCCACATATTTTATTTGACAAGCGCGGCGAGCGGTCGCCCTAAAATACCTACTTGTATTTATGACGAAAAAAAAAATTTCGAAGTTTTAAATTAGTGTTTGTTTCTTAATTGCTAACATCCTGTATGAAAACAATGGATCACTTAACCAATCAAAAGTTGAAATTAATGTCCCGTCTGGCTGGAGTAATAATGACTTCTTAACATTTCCAAGGAAAATGAATTAAGGGAAAAATGCGAAGAAATAGACTAGTAGATCAGAAGGAAGTCGTCATTGTTGATAAGGAAGAAGTTAAAGATACTTGGAGGGGCTACGTTGAGCAGCTGTTTCACGATGACCGTCCAGTGGCACCGCAAATGGATTTCCAAACGGGTCAGAGCATCATTAAGGAATATGTAAGAGCGGCCATAATAGCAATGAAAGATGGCAAAGCACCAGAACCAGATAACATAGAGGCAGAATTCCTAAAGCTACTCGATTGGGACAGCGTAAAATGGCTGACTTTGATTTTTAATCGAATCTGTGACTCTGGTGATATCAAATAAACGGTCAAACTTTAAACTCCGTATCCGCTCAAAATGACTTTGGAGGAATTATTATTAACAGTTGTTTCACTTGGTCCGACCATCACCCTTGCAAAACAGGGGGCCGAATCTGCGTTCACTGGACCAGAACCGGTTTTTGGAGTCACCACAAGTGCCGCCAAAACAATTATTTCGGACTGGGCGGAGAGGAAAATACTCACGTACTGGTCCAACATACCAGGGCTTACCCATTCGAAGGCGTTTTTACCGTTACAACCCTCGAGAAACACAACTAAGCAGATCCTAGAATGGAGCAGAAATGACCTACGTATTCTAACAGGACTGCTTACGGGACACTGTCGTCTAAGATACCACCTCAGAAAGATAGATCTGAACCAACAAACGGACTGTCGGTTCTGCTGTGTGGAAGACGAAACTGCTGAACATATACTATGTTCATGCCCCGGCCTGGGAAGAATAAGGTTCAACATATTTGGTTACACTAACCTAGAACCTACCGATTTTAAAAAAATCTCACCCTATACAACCATGAACTTCGTAAGAAGGGCTGGATTGTGCGGTGAACTGTAGCCTCTAGGGGTGAGCCACAATAGACCTACTAAGGGTCGCGGTGGAGGGGCGTCCACGCCCCACTCACATGAAACCTAACCTAACCTAACCTAGTCCGACCATATTTTGTCAATAACCAAACGTGCTAACAACAGGCTGTATCTTATACGGAAGTGTTTTTCGAGAGTTACGTTTCAATCGTTTTGTAAACTTTACACCATTTATGTAAGACCAATTCTTGAATATGCGGAGCCCGCCTGGTATCCTGACTTGATTCGTGATAGAAGTTTATTAGAAAATGGTCAAAGTCACTCGACTTCCCTTGGGACTGAGAGGACCTTCCTATAAATAGTTTCTATGGCCAACTTCACTTCTTTCGAACTTCGACGTCACCGTGGAGATCTTATCACAACATTTAAAATATTAAAATTTAACTTTGGACATCTCTCCGTGGTATTTCCATTAAACCATGACAACCAGCTCAGAGGACAAGAATTAAAACTTAAAAAAGAAAACTTTGTGATCAGATCAAGACGAAATTTTCTGAGTAGTAGAGTTTTTGATGCCTGGAATAATCTCGATGCTTCTTCTACTAACATATTTAAAAATATACTGGACTGCCTTATATATCAATAACATTTAATTCACTATTTATCCTGATACCAAGTATTCAGACATTACTCTACAGATATTTCCATGGCAGATGCTCCAGAGGAATAAAAACTCTAATACCACCATTGGCCACATTCGGCCGAAGAACTCGGCACGCTGATCAGTCTCACCCAACTACTCTCAAGATTGACACTACGAACAAGCTTCCAAAATTAGTTTTTCCAGAGAACTATGACCTGCAACTTTTCAAAAAGTCTCTTTTCTATAATCCCTCCCCCTTCTAATGGTCGCAGTGTGGCTATCCGCGGCCCACACGATAGGTCTACCCTTTTTGCGGTCATTATAAATAAAGTCAGCGCACACTCCGTGTTTGGTTCTTATTCTATTCAACATCTTCCAATCCTTTCGGGGCAGTTCAAAAGCTGGTGGCATCTGAGTTATGCAGGGGATCTGCCTGCTGTGAGCTGGTGAGTTTGTTTCCCATTCTCTAGTCTACTTGCGAGTAATGTTACCATTGTTGCTTGCTAGAGCTGTATCATCCAGGAGTGGAGGTTTCCTGGATTGAAGCATATTTCTTTCGAGGTGTTCAATATCTTGATAGATAGGGAGTTCCGGGTAACTGGAAATTTTTCGGTACATCCGGACTAGAGCCGCTTCTCTGCGAAGGTGAGGAGGAGGGAAATGGCTCAGGATTGGTAAGAACTGGCTGACATGATTCGCAAAGTATTGTTTAGTTGGTGTGCTATTGAGCCATACTAATGCACCATATTCAGCAGCTGAGTATGCTAGCCCAAGAGCGGGTGACCGTAAGGACATGGCGGAGGATCTCCATGTGACGCCACATAGTTTCTGAATGATATTGTGGCGTGAGGCAAGTTTAGCAGCAGCGTTATTCAAGTGCTTCTTGAAGGTAAGTGTTCTGTTTAAAATAATTCCTAGATATTTCGGGGTTCTGTTAAGTGGAAGCAGTTTGTCGTCGAAATATACATCTAGTTTTTCCTAACTTGTAATTTAGGTGTTTTCGATGGGCTTGGTGTGAGTCTCCACTTGCAAAAATAATTTCCTAGGATTACTAAAATTTGAGAACAAAAATTAAAACCTAAATTTACTCGCCACCTTTTAAGGGCGACATCTCGGAAGGGGGTGGGCTAAGGAAATTTTGTTATGGGAAAGATCCATCATAATTTTTTCGCGCGAACCAAATTAATAATATTTTAATATGAATTAAAAGCCTTAGGGAACGTCCGTGTGTGAATAAATACTATTCGAATGAGCCTGTCTAAAAAAAAGTAAATACAAACCGAAAATAAAAGAAAATTAATGATTAGCTGGAGCTTTATTAAAAAGTAGACGTCGTTAAGTTACTCGGTAAAAACAAATGATTGCTTCGTGTCCAGATGTCAACACTCTGCCGACGCGTTTCCAAAACTCCCAGTGTACCAAATATTCGACCCGGTGTTGACTGGTTAATTGTTTCATAAACAGAAAAATGTTCCCAGCTCTCTCATTCACCGGATCCGAACACATGTAAAAGTATATTTTAATGTTTCCACCTTTGTATTTTACTCACGGCTGTTTTTTTTTTAAACTAAGAATAAATTATTATTAATAGTCGAATAGTAGGAGAGATCGGGCAGGATAAAAGGAACGCGTTTAAATTTCCCGTCTGTGCTGTCAGTTGTTTTAAGTGGTGCCATCTTAATTAACTAATTGTCAATAATTAGGCGGGCAATTCAAACGTTCAGTACCATACATACGCCTTTTTCCCATAGGGGTAGGCAGGCAGAGACCACTTCCTTCCACTTCCGCTACGGTTCTTACACACATCTTTTGTTTCCCCTAATTTCATCAGTGCTCTCATACATGCTCGTTGGTTGTTGGTACTTTTGACCTGGCCTTTCTTCAAAACAATGTTGATCTGATCGAGATATGTTCTCCAAAGTCGATCTCCACCGATTTGTCCATTCACACTCGCCTTATAAATTTGTTTCGTCAATCTTCCTTCATCCATCCTTTCAACGTGTCCAAACCATCTAGGCATTCCTTTATCTATCTTTGTAACCACTTCTTTTTTTACACCACAGCGTTCTCTTATCTCACTATTATTTACCTTATCCAACCGAGTCACTCCGACTATACTTCTCAGACTACTCATCTCCGCAGCATTAATCCTATTTTCATGCTTCTTCTGCCAAACCCAACATTCACTACCATACATAAGTGTAGGAACCAACACACCTCTATGCACAGCCAGACGTGTCTTTTTTGACACTTTCTGGCTATTCATAAAGCTATGCAGTGCCCCATTCATTTGTCTTCCTGCCAACAGCCTTCACTCAATGTCACTGTCATACTTTCCATCTCTCGTAAACTTTGAACCCAAGTACACAAATTCATTTACTTGTTCCACTCTTTCTCCCTCAATCGAAACTCCACAGTTTGTCATGCTTTCTTCTCTATCAAAAACCATTACTTTCGTTTTGCTTAAATTTATTTTCATCCGTTTGATTTTCGGGGCATCATGCATAACATTAACCATAGCCTGTAAATCCTCTTCAGATGACGCTAATATGACTTGATCATCAGCGTAAAGACATTTGACGATCAAATCATTCATTTTTAATCCATACGCACTCTCTTTCAAATCTTTTAAACAATTGTCTATGTATTAGTTAAACAGCCATGGCGAATGTAAATAGGAATTATAATGTTTCTGTTAGTACCTATCTTCTGTTCGAATTTTTAATATTTAAACAAATAAGAATTAAAATGTTCGAAATTTTGTTCTACAAAGAAATATAATGAAGAAATGTGTCTCATTGATTTGTAATTCTACACGGTTGCCGAAAAAATAGTGTACGCAAAACGTCCCGAAAACAGTTTTTTTGGACTCGCAGACTTCCAGGACTCGCTTACGGCTCGTCCTAGAATTTTATCTACTCGTCCAAAAAACCGTATTTTCCGGACTTCTTACGTAAATTACTATTAACTGAATAAGTTTCCTTTATTTTCTCGGAAAACTCTAAATAAATTAGAAACTGTAATAGAAGACGCTTTTTAATCTTTCAAAAATATTATTTAGGTCGACCTATACCTACTTGTCCATTCACACTCGCCTTTGTTTCGTCAATCTTTCTTCATCCATTCTTTCTACGTGTCCATTTCTTTGTCTATCTTTGTAACCACATCTTCTCTTACACCACAGCGTTCTCTTATCTCACTATTCTTTACTTTATCCAACCGAATCACTCCGGCTATATTTCTCAGACTACTCATCTCCGCAGAATTAATCCTATTTTCATGCTTCTTCTGCCAAACCCAACATTCACTACCGTACATAAGTGTAGGAACCAACACACCTCTATGCACAGCCAGACGTGCCTTTTTTGGCACTTTCTGGCTATTCATATAGCTATGCATACTTTCCATCTCTCGTAAACTCTGAGCCCAAGTACATTGCAACAGAAGTAGCTTGGCGGGCGACTAGCCTCTAAGATAACAAATATTCGGCTGAATATCCTTCACATTCGTAAACTTCTTCCTTCCTCTACCGAAAATTTCGTCGTCGCCGATTGGATCGGTATTCGAATGTTTTCGTTGTGCGCAGATTTTGTGATCTCTCGCCCGCCAAGTTACTTCTTTTGCACTGTAAACAAATTCATTTACTTGTTCCACTCTTTCTCTCATAATCAGAACTTGCTTTCTTATCTTTTAAAAACCATTACATTTGTTTTGCTTACATTTATTTTCATCCCTTTGAGTAACATATATAGTTAATACACAGGGTGTCTTAAAAATGAGTACTATACCTTGTTTAATGACTTTTAGAAAAGTAAACTAGATATACAACGTCAAATTGGAGAATTAAAAACTTTAAATTTTCTTCACGAAAATATTTTAATTTGAAGTGAGTCACTAGTTTGTTTGTTGATATTAAATAATACTTATAAATATATCGGATGTATTATTATGCTATACTTTCGTAAATCATTACCTTCTTTACAACAAACAATATTTATATTAATATATTTTAATACCATCATCCTATAGAACAATTAAAAGTGAGTGACCTTCTGTAAAACAGCACTTCTCATAAATATATAAGACCATTCATTTTATTGTTATTATTAATAATTTTTAAGTTGTCAACTAAAAAAATTATTTATGTTGGTAACGGTCTGTAAATTCGTTAATATGGATGGTATTTATTCGTCAAAATTATAAAAACCTTCGCAGCAATGATAATTAAATAAATATCCTACAACAAATTAATTCTTAGGATTGTTAGTTACAAAAGAAAATTCCTTTTAAAGATGTCAACAACAATAAATTATTTACGTTCATAACGGTCAGTCAATTCGCCAATTTTAAGGTTATGTATCTGTCAAAATTTATAAAATATATATATAATATAAATATAAGTATATATATATAATATAATATATATATATATATATAAATATATAAATGAAAAAATGTTTATATGTATGTCCTTAAAAACTCCCAAACGACTGGACCGATTGGGATGACATTTTCAGATTTCATGAGTTGTTTTATACATATCAGGGGTAGTTTTAGTTCCCTACGATAGGAGTGGGTAGGGGATGAAATAAAAAAACTGTTAAAAACGCCAATATTAGTGTCAAATTCATAGTTTTTAAGGTCGCTGAGTTTGATTGTAATATCTTCAATGTTGTTATAACACCTACGAAAGGGGTGGGAGAGGAATAAAATACAAAAACGGCTGATATTAGTGTCAAATTTATTGTTTTTGTGGTGGCTGAGTTTGATGGTAACACTCCCAATTTTGTAAGCACCACAACGATAGGGGTGGGAGAGAGATGGAATTTAAAAACTATCAAAAATGGCTGATATTAGTGTCGAATTTATAGGTTTTGGGGTGGCTAAATTTGATAGTAACATTCCTAATTTTGTTAGCACCCCTACAAAAGGAGTAAGTAGGGGATGAAATATAAAAACGCCTATATTGGTGTCAAATTCATAGTTTTTAAAGTTGCTAAGTTTGATTGTAATATCTCCAATGTTGTTAGCACCCCTACGAAAGGGATAAGTAGGAGATAAAATATAAAAACGCTGATATTAGTGTCGAAATTATAGTTTTCGGCGTCGCTGAGTTCGATAGTGATATTCCCAAAAAAGACAAGCCAACGATCGGGCAGAACAACGTCTTCCGTGTCCGCAAGTAAAATTATAAACATGCATAAATACGTATCTTACAAAGAATTAATTCTTAAAATCGTTTTAAAGTTAAAGAAAAACTTAAAAAACTTTTTTTTTTGGTAGGTGATTGAAGTGATAAATTTTTTGAAGCTTTCCAAATTTACAAGGAATTGATGGTGGAATATGTCGCAAATAATCCGAAATAATTTTAAGGCATGTACCTACCTAGATAGAATGAATGATGTTGAATAAATCTGTAAAAAGCTTGGAATAAACTTACGAAAAAGGTAAAACCTAATAAATAAACTAGACCAAAGTGCAATAGCCAAATCATAGTTTAATTAGGATAATAGAACTTACAATTTAATATATACATAAATTTAATGTTTTAAAACCATCAACCTGTAGCACAACCAAGAAATTAGTGACATTTCCGAAAAAGTTTTTGGTTCCTTTTTGGAGCGTCAACTAAAGAAATATTTATGTTGGTAACGGACTGTCAATTCGTTTATTTTAAGGTTATCTATTTATTTGTCAAAAACGTTAACAGCAATGAAAATCATAGATTTTGATAACGAATAAATTTTTAGAATTATTTAAAAGTTATAATAATATTTTTAATGAGGTACTTAATTTAAGTAGAAGCATTTTTGTTGTTTTTTGAAAAATTTTAAATTTGTAAAGTGGTGAGTAAATAACGTGTTAAATATTACTTTTGTGAAATAATAACTACACATGAATAATAATATAATTCTGTAAAAACTAAGGATAACATTTACCGAAAAGCTAAAAATAAATCAAAATAACTCAAAATTCTTTAGCCAAATTATGGCTAATCGGAAATTGGAGAGAATGAGAAGAAAGTAATTAATATTTTACGAAAGTATTGCATTTTTTTATAAAGGAGGTTTTCTAACAGAGAATTACAACATGAAACTTTACCCATATTTTGATGTAAAGCACGTCACCAGCCGCACTCGAGCCCGCGAAAATTAAAAAAACCAAAAACCACTCGATATCCCTTTGTTGATTTTTTAAACAAGTTAAACAATCCTAAAGAGTAGTAGTCCGCCATGTACTTTAGGAATTACACGCGATTTTGTTGGCCCTCTAGCGACGATTTTCCGTTCTTCGCCGCCCCGCCATTTCGCTCGTAGGGGCGTGACCGACGCCGCTAGCGCGTCGGGACGCCACGCCTTGTCTCGACTCCATTTCGGGGGTTATCGGCGCACGGGAACGATATTCGAACGCTCGAAAGGGGATTTTCTTCAAATGCGCGTGTGGGGGAAATGATATTTGCTTTGTCCGAATGGGAACATTTCGTAAAGTTTCTTGCAAAGACAAGGAAAAGTTTTAACGACGTTTAATTCAGCGACGGACTCGCAATCTCACTATTTTTCCACTTCAAACACCCTCACTGCGACCCTGTAAACATTTTATAAAGTTTTTAATTTCTCTTACTCACTTTTAACTCTTTAAAACTTGCAATAATAAACTAAAACCCACGTATCTACATTTAGCCAGCATTTGTAGCTTATTCACCCAAAAAATAGAGCATCGGGACACGTAAAATAGAGACATTTGCGTGGTAGATCAAAAATAACGATTTAAATAGTAAAAAAAGCAGCAAAAAGTTTAATAAATAATTATAAAGGTGTTTGTAAACTTAGCAGGAAACCCCAAAAGATTGTTAGAACAATTTTTTTGGAGAATAACAGACATTTGAAAATTTCCTTGTTTAATATGGTGGCTGAGTATTGATTTATGATCTACTTTTTAATCATTATTGTATCTTTTATAATTTTTCATTGAACGAACTATATTAACTTTCATTAAAACGAGTTTTAATTTTTTTATCAATATTATCACTTTATATACTTCAAAATGAAATAAACAGATGGATTTGCTTAACAATATCAGTCAAGGTAAATGTTTACTTTCATGAAGGATTGAAGTTGGCAAGCGTTACTTTTATACAGGATTTAAGTTGGTAAACTTTGCTTTCCTGAAATATTTAAGGTGCCAAGCGTTGCATTCACGGAAAATTTAAGTTACCACACGTTGTTTTCATAGAGAATTTCAAATGCCGCCTCTTAAAAGTTTCGATTCTTGTTTAAAATCAACAAATAGGCTCAAATTATCTCAATAACATCTTTCTCCTGTTTTAATGTCACATCTTTTTTCAGTATTTTTTTGGATTTCCTAAAATATGTATGTTGTTAATAGGTACTTATAGGTAGATACATATTTTTTATGGAATTTATTACTACCTAAAACAAATTAAAAATAAAAAATTTGTGAAATGTATTGTCTTTAGTTTGTACTGGTTTTCCGTAAAACACCATTTTCTTAGCTTCAGTAATTATGAACTATAATATTTGGTAAATTAATTTCAATACTACTTCTGTCATCTATCAAATTATTACTGTAGATGTTGCATTCACAATATCGTTTTCCGTAGTAAGAGATCGCGACCTACACAATGAAATTTTTACTTTTAATGTAGTAATATAGATGGCGATACCTGCAATATAATTAAATACAGTTTATATTATTATAGCAACAATTTCGTCTTTACTATTTATAACAGTAAAAACTGTGGAATGTACCATACATAAATATTATAAAATAGGTACTTGTTTTATCATTGACTGACCCAGAGGATCTCAATAAAAAAAAACTTGTGTGAGCTAATTTCAGTGATTTAAATTCATCATAAATATAGTAAATGTTTTGACGGCGTATTTATTCCAGTATTTAATTATTAATCTAGTAATTAAACAAGCATTAAATGCTTTTTGTGCAGTATCCCCCGATGTAATTACGGAATATACTACTTACAACTGTCACTGTCAGTGTGTCGACACTCGACAGTTCAGAAGTTGTAACAGTTAGGTTAGCATTACAAACATTTTTTAACGTTTTAGTGAACAAAATAATACTTGTGCTCTAAATATAACAAAAGATGTTTCGAAATCAATACGATAGCGATGTAACTGTTTGGAGCCCTCAGGGTCGATTACATCAGGTAGAATATGCGATGGAAGCAGTTAACCTAGGTTCGGCGACTGTTGGCCTAAAAAGTAAAACTCATGCTGTACTAATTGCATTAAAAAGGGCTTCTTCTGAACTTTCAGCTTATCAAAAAAAAATCATTAATATAGATGATCATATTGGGATCACGATTTCTGGACTTACTGCTGATGCCAGAATTTTGAGTAGATATATGAGAAATGAATGTTTAAACTATAAGTATTCTTTAGATACTTATATGCCTCTAAACAGGCTGATTAGTATATTAGGTGAGTAATTTTTTTTAATTATTAAGTTTTTAAAACTAGATTTTTTTTATTTCAAATGCATCATTAAAGTTTATTCTAAAATATTTGTAATGTAGGAAACAAAATGCAGCATTGTACCCAGAGGTATGACCGAAGACCCTTTGGAGTTGGACTTCTTGTAGCTGGCTATGATGAATCTGGCACTCACATTTACCAAACGTGCCCCTCTGCAAATTTCTATGATTGCAAAGCTATGTCCATTGGAGCAAGGTCGCAAAGTGCTCGGACTTATTTAGAAAAACATCTTGAGGAACTTTCATCTAGTTCTTTAGAAGAACTAATTAAACATGGATTAAGAGCTTTGAGAGATACTTTACCTCCAGAAGTAATTTAAACTTATTTTTTACTGATTTAAAACAGTTAACTTCTTATTCGAATCTGTTTTTCTTATTTTTAAATTCTTTCAGGTTGACCTTACGACAAAAAATGTATCTATTGGCTACGCTGGTAAAGGTCAAAACTTTAAAATACTAGAAGAGGAAGAAACCTCGCCATTCTTGTCTCTTATTGAAGGAGAAGAGCGTAGAGGAGGAAGTGGTGGTGGTGGTGCTGCCGATGAAGCAGCAGCAGATCCATTGAGGGAGGATGCGGGGGACGAGGGCCCCAGGGAACCAACCCCAGCAGTAGCTATGGATACCACAGAATAAATAAAATTAACTTTTTTACTTCTGTGTCACACTCAATTAGTTGGAAGGCTGGGTTTTGGAGAAAAATTTTGCCGTGGCTGTCTCAATTTGTACTGTAAATTGAGGCAGCCACGGCAGTTTTGTTGGGAATTATCCATTTTTTATGCTACTAAGATTTATTAATAAATTTACACCATTTGCTTGATATTTTTTATGCGTTTTATTATTTGTAACTCTAACAACTTTGATTAGGTGTGCCTCAAAAGAAATCTAATGTATGACATGCAGCACGTGGTCACTTTTTGACATTGGTAGAAATGCGACTTACACGTGACGTCACTGCTTGAGATGGGCAAAGTAAGCATGGTACAACAAATGACATATCTTTACTACAGTTATGTGTGTTTGGTTAAAGATTTTGCTGTTTTTAAATTTGGAGAGAGCATTTTGGTATTAAGGAACCATATTGCGGTGTTACTGGTAACATGCATGTGTTAAATATCAGCTTAAACCGAACAAGGGTGACGTCATAGTTTGAGGTTCTTCTTTCCTTTAAAAAGTAGCCTCGGCTGCAGATAACACAAATTCTACTTTTTAATACTAAAATATTAATATTTAGTCTTTAAAAATCAATAAGAACACTACAATATTGTTTCTTACATACATACATATAGTTACGCCTTTTTCCCATAGGGATAGGCAAAGACCACTTCCGCTATGGTTCTTACACACATCTTTTGCTTCCTCTACTTTCATCAGTTCTCTGGCCTGGCCTTTCTTCAAAATAATGTTGATCCGATCGAGATATGTTCGCCGAGGTCGACCTCTACCGACTTCCGTCCATTCACACTCGCCTTTGTTTCGTCAATCTTCCTTCATCCATCCTTTCTACGTGTCCAAACCATCTAAGCATTCCTTTATCTATCTTTGTAACCACATCTTTTACACCACAGCGTTCTCTTATCTCACTATTTTTTACTTTATCAAATCGAGTCAGTCCGACTATACTTTTCAGACTACTCATCTCCGCAGCAATAATCCTATTTTCATGCTTCTGCCAAACCCAACATTCACTACCATACATAAGTGTAGGAACCAACATTCCTCTATGCACAGCCAGACGTTCCTTTTTTGACACTTTCTGTCTGTTCATAAAGCTATGCAGCGCCTCATTTATTTGTTTTCCTGCCAACACCCTTAGCTCAATGTCACGGTCATACTTTCCATTTCTCGTAAACTTTGAACCCAAGTACACAAATTCATTTACTTGTTCCACTCTCTCTCCCTCAATTGAAACTTCCCAGTTTGTCACGCTTTTTATCGTTTCAAAAACCATTACTTTAGTTTGGCATACATTTTTTTCATCCCTTAGATTTTTAGTGCATCACGCATAACATTAACCATTGCCTGCAACTCCTCTTCAGATGACGCTAATATGACTTGATCATCGGCGTAAATAAGGCATTTGACGATCATATCAATCGTTTTCAATCCATATGCACTCTCTTTCAATTTTTTAAACAATCATCTATGTATAAGTTAAACAGCCATGGCGTAGCCACACATCCCTGTCTCACACCCTTTTCGATGTTGTACCAGATCGTGCAAGCTCCGTTTATCCTTACACAAGCAGTGGAATCCTCGTAAAGTGATTTCAGTGCTCGTATTAAACTACCTTTTACCCCATACATAGACAATCTAGACCACAATTCACTCCTTACCATTTTGTCATAGGCCTTTATCAAGTCTATAAAAACGCAATAGACCTGACTTCTAACCAAGAATTTTTCGACTTTACCTCTTAATGAAAAGACCTGATTGATACATCTTGTTTTTTATACCTAAATAATTGTCAAATAGCTCACATAATCTTATGAAAGTTGGTGTATTTTTAAGCAGAATATGTTATCATGTTGAAGAAGTACAGGTGTGGTTGGGAGGTAATCAATTTTGTTGGCATCGGCACTTGACATCCCCTTTAGTAGGGTCCTTTGACAGGTATCTTTTAAAAATCAATTTTATCTACATGGTGCACATAACCAATCTCAAACAGTGACGTCACTCTTTTGTCCAAAATTTTTAAAAACAAAACATTAATATTTTAATATCAGAAAGTAGGCTTTATTATCATGTATGTTATTATAGCTAAGCACACTTTTTAATAGATAGAATCATAAACTAAGAAAAAAAGAATATAATTTTACATTTTTATATTTCTTATCTTGTGTTGCGGTAAAATTCTGCTATAATTATCTCTTTAATGTACATTTGAAACTAATATGTGTAATATTATCTCCTGTATTGCCTGCATAAATACTATCAGTAAAGTAATCAAACAAAGTACATCTTTAAAATTTAATTATTTATAAATCTTTTCCTACTAGTTCTTGTTGTTTGGTTTCAAATATTTTCTCTCCCTGACTTATGTATCCGTCAGCTATGGCAATTATTTGAATTTCGGCGTTTCGAGAGAGATCTTGGGAAATCGAGTCTTTTTTCTTAATTTGCTTAGTAAATTTTATTTGAACGTCCCTAATGCCATCTTTACATTTTGTAAAGTATTGCTTGGCATTTTTGGCAAGATTTTCTCTATGCTCTTTTGTGATCCTAAAAAGAAAATTCCACATGGGATTGATGCATATTAGTTATTTTCATATACAATATTTAATGATCTTAAAAATATTGTGCTTACTTAGGTATTGGAATATACAATGTGGTGCCTTCCTGTTGTGGATTTAGATTCATTCCAGACTTATCTAGAGCTTTTAAAACTGCGGGAATAGCTTGGGGGAACATAGTCATATTAACAACCATTGTTTTCGGATTTTTTCTGACAACCTGAGCAATTTCTTGGAGGGTATGTTCTTTCCCATCAAAATCTACAGATAACATTTCAATCGACCCTAAACAAGAACACATTAAACTTTCGCAGGAATAAGTTAGTTTTGAGTTACTTTAAATGTACCTGCATTGGATCGAAGAGATAAATTCTTTATGAAATCATTTTTAAGTTGTTCCACGACTGTTTCCATTTGTTTTTTCATCGTTTGCAAATTAACTAGCTCTGCCAGTTGATTTTCATTTATTACAACTTTTGTTTTACCTACAATTATAAATAAATAAACTAAAATAAACTTTTACTTTAACAACCAATAACCTTTTTCTTTTTTTTTATCTTTTCCTTTAGCATAGTTTCTAGTGGACTGAACTATTGGTACATTTTGTCGAAGCAAATGGGTATTAATTAAATTCGGTGAAGTACTAAGTACCTTTTTCCATGATTGTAAAGAACCATGATAGCTAATTTTATTTGTAACAATCCGTAAAGTTCTAATTGTTATCATTATTTTATATTATTTTTTGGTTTTAACTGTGCTGCTAAATCATAACCTTAAACTTTCCAAAGTCAGGCTCGTACTGTCAAAATAAAATATTGGATTTAAACCTGATAATTGTCGTTAACGTTTTTTATGTTGAAAATGTGGACTATTATGTTAAAAAAAATTAATTTAAAGTGTTTTCGCAAAAGTGACAAAATAAATATCCTACTTAGTATTTTGCTTTTTAGTAGGTGACCAACAATACTATCTACTATAATAAAAGTTGCCTATGAATGAACACTACCCAGAGAGAATTAGAAATTGTATTGTTTTTAGCACCACCAATTAAAAATTTAGAAAAAAGTAAATTATAGTAATCAATGGCAAATCCCACACTTTTCATGTTACTTTTAAATTAACGAAATCAATGATTAATGTTGGCAAAAATAAACCTTGTTATTAACTTTATCCTACAGATATTTTTCGTACAAAATGAGTCGTGTGTGTGATTAATGAAGACGCGATGTATTTACATATATTGTTTCGTCCTTCATTATTCTTATTTAATAAAAAAGGTTAGCTAAAGATATGAACTTCCTTGAATGCAGGAAATAAGGTTTCTCAGATTAGGCATTAAATGCCTTTTAAATATAATTAATGCAGTAGTATTACAAAAACGGCATCGGAATTTTGTTGTTTTAGATTGAAAAAGTACATAAAAATGTCTATGGTCAAAAGAAATAAGGTATCAACTCAATTATAACCATGTAAAATTTATTTAACCAATGAAATTTGACAATAATTAATTATACGTACTGCTTCGTCCGATATGATTGGTGCTCAATACATCGTCACCCTGACAGTAATTAATTTGGTCCAATAAGAGAGCAAGTCACTGTCGTCGAAGGGAGGGGCTTAGTGACATCTTTCAAAAATTATGGTCACGTGTTATGTGACTATCTCTACACAGCTACCAAATTAACTAACATGTCAAAAATGAAATTTTTAGCATCTTAATTATAACTGGTCTTGTGTATTTGACTTATTTATTGTTTGTTGCCGTCGATATAGGAGATTGATTGTCTTTCTTTTGTTGTGTTGGGTCATCTATTATAATTTATAATGTGCTTTATGCTTCGATTGGGCGATAAATAATTTTTCAGCTATCAAAATCGTCAGCGTAAACAGACAATCCTATTGGTTTTTATCAGATTCGTTTTTTCTTTTTAATTTTTTCGTTAATTATCTACCTCTATCGCAGCGTATAGGCGTTTCGAGATGCAGATTACCAGAACAATTTATATCCCAGACACCTGATGATGAATATTCTTCGTATTCGAACAATCAACTTATCAATATTCATTGCTCAATTATAAACTCTTCATGTTTTTAATTTTTCCCCTCTACATCAGTGACGCCACTCACTCTTTTTCATATCTCTCAAGAACAAAACACCGAATATTTTCTAAAACGAGTAAAAATAATTTTTTAAGTTTATTTTTTTGTTGTATTATCCCAGAGTTACATAAAAAATGCATCAAAATAACTATTCCAGCAAAGGTATAAACCATATATATATAGCCCTATATAATAACACAGTGTAGTGCGCAATGTGACTGGATTGCTGTTGGCTCACAACTGTTTTATTCGCACTTCATGAATAGGATACTGCGCGCCACTGCAGCTCAATTATAAACTCTTGTCGTATTTTTATATTGTTCTCCGATTCATCATCACACACCTCGCAGTGTGTGATCAAGAGTTATGAGTAATTTTGTATGTGAATTATACACGCGAAGTTTATACAACTTTAAGCCAATGAAATATCGCTGGATATTTAAATTAGCTATAGAACTAGTGTGCGTTGAAAGTTGCCTACTATTAAATATGTTTTATGGCCCTAATTCTGGATGCATAGCTACCAGGGGCTTATGCAATGTAACGAGAAAAAGTTTTTTAATGAAAGTATTTGCAACGGAACGTTTCTTTTTCTTTTTTTTTCGTTATACTTCGGGATTTATATTAAAATATTGGGAGCATAACCGTATCTGCAACTAAAATTGGTGTTTCCGTGGAGACCAGACATTTATCATACCATTTTGAACTAATAAAGAACTTTGCATCCAAGTAGTCGTTTATTTAACTAAATAGCGAGGTCTGGCAATAAAGTTTTCTGCCTTAGAGATACACTGAAAATTAAAATGCCATTTATCACAAGTGTTAGTTTTAAAGTTTAGACAGTAAATGCAAAAGTAAAGTCTTATTTAGTCAAATTTGTTAAAAATTGTGGAATTTTGTATTGGAAATAACATCACAAATAGTCTCTTCCTCCATCACCCAAGACGTATGTATACGTGGACATCCTTAGGTAATCAATACAGACACCAAAAAGATAACATTCTAGTACAAGCAAGATGGAGATCCAGTATTAATAACGTCAAAACCCTACCAGAACTGGAGTGTGGCAGCGATCACAAGCTTCTATTAGCTCTGGTAAAGATACTTATTAAAACCCCGAAAGCTAAGAAAAAAACTTCATCGCTAAATTTCAAAGACATGCATCAGTTTAAACAAAAACTAAAAAAAAAATTCCGAACTATTTAGAAGAAATGTGGCACACCTTCAAAGAAACTATGACTGAGGCCAATGAGGAAGTAGAACAACGGAGAATCACAAAGACAAAAAATAGGCAATGGATAATTAGCCTGAGTAGACGGGATAAAAATCAACACTACCGAAACATTGGCCAAGAAATTGAAAGACTTCATAACACCAGTGAAACACGAGATTTTTTCCAACGAATTATATAAATCACCAGAGAATTCAAGCCATCATCACAGTCATAACATCTTGTCAGATGTATTGTGAACTCATTTTATTATCAGTTGTTGCTGGTATTGGCCGAGGCATTACTGATATAGAGTTTGTCGATTGCTCTCCTAACGGTGTTTCGCCATTTCATCCGATTAGAAGTTAGTTCGGCTGACGTTTAGATCACGACACATCTTTGTTAGATCCATCCATCCGACCACGTCGTCAACCAGTGGGAGGATGGCAGTGTACAACTAGTTTCTCCATGTTGTCATTTCTGTGAACGTGTCTGCAAATTGATAGCCGAGGCCAGCAAGCAGGCGAGACATAAGACAGTTTTTCACCGAGGTGCATATTATATTTTTTCGTCGACCTCTACGTATCTTTCTTCTTCTTCTTCTTGTTCTTATAATAGGAGCTGGTCCAGTTTAGTCCGTTGCGTTTGGCCTCCTTCGGAGCTCTTCCTGTGACGCTGAGCTCCAGCTTTCGTACCATCTCTTGTGTGGTCTGCCTACCGGTCTTCGCGAGTTTATGCGACATTCTCTAGAAAAGCCGATCTCACTGTGCCTAACATAACTTTGTCAGGAGTAACCATACCACAAAAGTCATCCATATCGATGCTTGGTATTACTATCAGCAATAACCTTTCCTGAGAAAATCACGTGAGGTCCATTGCCAAAAGTGCATCCCAAAAACTTGGTTTTTTGTTTCGTGCCAAGAGCTATTTCACCTCCAGTCAGCTGCTTCCGACCTGTACTGGAATACTGTTCCCATATTTGGATGCCTCGCTTACAAACTCGCTCACTTGTCTGGAACACCGTAGAAAAGTTGGCGATTTGTCTCTATTTTATAGATATTTTCATGGGCGATGCTCTTCTGAAATATCAAGAATCGTTCCTCCTTTGGCAGTCTCTTCGAGATTAACCCGTCAAAAAAAATACACACACTTTGTCCATCTTTCATCTGGCACTCTTTTCACATGGTCTCTACAGCACTTCTTGCGTGTTCTAACACCACCTTACCTTTATGAAAGTAATGAATGTGTTGTATTGTCTTTCGTTAAAATTCGTGGTTTCTGATGGAGTAAATCCAACGTGGCCGTTGTTGCCAAGTCTCGCAGCTTCGGAAGAGTGTTACTGATATCCATATCGCTATCACTATCCTATTTTGATAATAATGAACACTAATATTCACACCACGGTCTTATTCACACGTAATTAATTTTAATACAGCAAATGACAGTTATTGTCACATCATAGCGACCACAGCGGACGAAAAGAGGTTGCGGAAGAAAAATACTTGCGTTCAAAAATAGTCGATTTTTCGTCCGGAAATTAGTACGCAAAATATCATTTTTTGTAGAGGTCGACGAAAAATGTATTTTTGCAAGTACGCGGCCTTCTGAAACCAGCCCGAGGATAATATTCAAAATAGAATGTTTTAAAATGGCCGCCTTTGTGATTAGTTTATCTGCCATGGGGTGGGATGATTAGGGGGGGATGATTAGCATTCCAAATGCTGTTCGATACAGTACGTCTCATATTTTCTATTGGAAGTTTTCGCCACATGTTTCTCACATCCCACATGCTGTTCGATACAGTACGTCTCATATTTTCTATTGGAAGTTTTCGCCACGTGTTAATTCGCACGTTCAAGACTATGTCTTACGGTTACATGTTTTGTACCAAGCAGTTAGCTTACAGTTGTGTTTAGTTAATGTTAAAAGAGAATGCGATACTTTTTATACCGAGTGTATGATAAAAATGGGCGTGTAGCTTCGACAGCGATCGTGTTAATAACGAAAATGAATTTAAAAAACATGTATGGATGGCACACATCAATAGATTAAAGTATTAAATAAAATACCTTATTACTTAATCGATCAAAATCAGCCGTTTAATCTATTCCCACCGTTTCTGTTATTGTATTAAAAAGTCAAATCACGCAGATTACCTACTCCCAAGAACACTCTGTATACGGCGTTGGCGTAAAAGGCATTCATTATCCCTTTTTTAGATCCTAGTGGGCACTGACATGACATTGATTAATCGTATCAAACCAAAGCTCCTTCTGTCTTTTGTGTAAAGAGACCTATTCCGCTGGCCTAGACGATTCCACCGAAAATCATTTTTCCAGATATTCACTCGAAAAATACGTCATTTGTAACTGTGATTCATACTCGGTACCTATCAATGGGAATTTATGGAATTAATGGCTAGATAAAAAAGTACTTTTAATTCTCATTTGTTTATTTGTTTGAAGGTGCAACACATCCTCCAATCGTATTCGGTCAAACGCCTTTTCCAGGACTATAAAACACACGAAGGCTGGTTTGTTATACTCGATGGATTTTTCAGTTATTTGTCGCAGGACAAATATCGCATCTGTACAAGATCTTCCTGATCCGAATCCTTGTTGTTCATCGCCCAATGTGGTGAGTTCATTTATTTTATTTGTTATAATCTTTGTTACTAGCTTTAAAGTTGTATTTAGAAGGTTTATGCCTCGTTAGTTTGCGTTAGTTTTGCTTCTTTTTTGAATAGTAAGATTGTGGTACTTGGGCGCCACTCGCCCGGAATTTTGCGAATTATGGCTGTTAGCTGCTGTTTCAGGCTTCTCCCGCCGTATTTAAGAAGTTCATTTGGAATAGCGTGCCACGTCTTGTTCGTTCTCTATAGAGTACTCTGCCAGCGGTCTCTCTACTGGCAAATTATGCCCGAGCTCAGCCGTAGAGGGTAGAAGAAAAAAAAATTATAAAAGTGAGCCGCGCCACCGACTTAGACGGTTCAAGCCGGGAACCCCTAGGTCTTATAGGCACTAGCAGAGTCACACGATAAACAACTGAGATTATGGTGAACTAAATAAATGAAATTATAGCTAAAATATATTGGATACTTTACTCCTACAATAATTTAAAGTACACAGTTCAATAATAAAATTATAACAAATATAGTCAAAATAAACAGCTAACAATAAATCAAAGTACACAGTTCAATAATAACATTATAACAAATATAGTCAAAATAAACAGCTAACAATAAATCAAAGTACACAGTTCAATAATAAACTTATAACAAATATAGTCAAAATTAACAGCTAACAATAAATCAAAGTACTCAGTTCAATAATAACATTATAACAAATATAGTCAAAATTAACAGCTAACAATAAATCAAAGTACACAGTTCAATAATAAACTTATAACAAATATAGTCAAAATTAACAGCTAACAATAAATCAAAGTACTCAGTTCAATAATAACATTATAACAAATATAGTCAAAATTAACAGCTAACAATAAATCAAAGTACACAGTTCAATAATAAACTTATAACAAATATAGTCAAAATTAACAGCTAACAATAAATCAAAGTACTCAGTTCAATAATAACATTATAACAAATATAGTCAAAATTAACAGCTAACAATAAATCAAAGTACACAGTTCAATAATAAACTTATAACAAATATAGTCAAAATTAACAGCTAACAATAAATCAAAGTACTCAGTTCAATAATAACATTATAACAAATATAGTCAAAATTAACAGCTAACAATAAATCAAAGTACTCAGTTCAATAATAACATTATAACAAATATAGTCAAAATTAACAGCTAACAATAAATCAAAGTACTCAGTTCAATAATAACATTATAACAAATATAGTCAAAATTAACAGCTAACAATAAATCAAAGTACTCAGTTCAATAATAACATTATAACAAATATAGTCAAAATTAACAGCTAACAATAAATCAAAGTACACAGTTCAATAATAAACTTATAACAAATATAGTCAAAATTAACAGCTAACAATAAATCAAAGTACTCAGTTCAATAATAACATTATAACAAATATAGTCAAAATTAACAGCTAACAATAAATCAAAGTACTCAGTTTTGGCATATTATCTAATGCAATAAATAGTTTTTAATAATGTATTATATTAATAAATTAAAACAAAACTTAATCGTGGTGTCAAAAATAAGTCACGTCGTTAAATATTTAAAAATAAATCACTTGTAACCTTTGGGTATACGAATGCACTACTCCTGTGGCCGGTTTGGTTATGGACCGCCACCTGCTAATTAACAATGGCTTCCCTCAAACAAATCCCGCATGCGGTTATTTTAACTCGACACCAAAATCCAAAATATCAACAACGAAGGTAAGATAGAATGGTCAAGTTAAAAATAAAATGATTTTTCTTCAAAATCCAATTAAAATGGCCCAAATACAGCCAGATATGAAAGAAACACCGTAGAGGTCTTGCACACTTGTTAATATCACACCGCCCCAAAAATTCTCACCACACCACTCCCAAGACTCTCAACACACGACTCTCAAGACTCTCACCACATGACTAGACTCCTTCCCAAGCCGGATATCAAGAAATGACACGGAATTGACGTAAACCAAGAATATTCACAAGTCTATGTCCCACACTAAGAATCGCGTTCGTCAGTGTTGATAGCTAGCCTCATCTACACAGAAATGTAAACCAAACAATAATATAATCGATAATACACAATAATCGAGGCTAGGCAACACTATTTACAACGAATGATATATTTAAGTTACAACAAAATACGGTACGCGACACTATTTACGAGTACTTGAGGAATACAAAATTATCAGAGATACAATTATAATGGAACTGTTGAAGGGAAAAAAAGGCACGTTACAAGCGTCTGCGCCTGGACTTTTTCTGTGCTTAAGTTTCATTAATGCCGTTTCTATATCCTCTCTATATCCAACATAATCTTTAAAAAGAATTATTTTAACTTAGCTGTTTTTTACCAACGAGACAAAAAACATGCAAAATTATCAATTATTGGGACATAAAAAAATATAAATTAATATTTTGGATAATTTCAAATTTTTGCGTTTATTTGTCTGGGAGTTTACATAATCGATGAATTATTTATAAAACCATTGTAGAAGATCATACCTACGTGATATCTTAATATTTTTTTGGACGTATTTAAGACGTGGGAATCAGATATTTTTAAAACTACTGAAGAAAGACATTTTAAGTCATGGTCTGAGACGTTCAGATTAAGATAGGGCATACAATGGAGACGCCGTGTGCTATTTGGGTAGTAACGCACGGGTAAAGATTCAACAGTTCAACTGTACGTGCCGACTAAATTTCATCGGAAAATCTAGCGAGATTATTTGGTGGAAACAACTCTGGTAATATTCTAGAATTTAAAAGTAGCCTGATATTTCCGTATAAGGCACTTTTCAAATATGTTTTGACGTCTATATATGTAGTACTTATTAAAATCGGAACGTGTTTTTTTTATCTTTTGACATGTGAAACGTTTAAATTCTAGTGCTACCTTTGGCTTTATCGGACCTTTTTCTATATTTGTACGGCTATTTACGAGAATCGGTAGTCGTAGTCACCGATTTATCAGATGAATCACGTTTTGCAGCCAACAGATGTTTTTTTTTATCTCGGCTTAAAAACTGAAAAAAAAAATCGAAAAATTTCCAAGTACGTCTCTGATTTTACCGTCTAAATAACGCGATTTTATCTACTGAACGCCATCTATCATTACAATAATCACATTTTAATCGAAACATGCGTAAGCACCGTATTATTATACAGGCGTTGTCGATCAACTTCTTTTATAATTTTATCGGCTCAGCCAGAAAGTATGGGTGTGAGAATAAACTACCAATTAATATTGTTAACACCGCCGCTTTTTTTTTTTATTAATTTCGCGTCGCTCAAGTGGCTATTAGAGGCAATTTCTTCGTACTGCGTGCTATAATTTTGATTTATTGTTTATCAACGTTTTTTATGGGCAATTTTGTAAGCGACATAAAAATTTCAAACTATTGGTATTTCCAATTAAGATCGCAGCGCGACTATGATGAAAAGCTGGATTACTTTCAAGTGAAAACAAAAATTTATATTACTCGTTCGTTATTTCCTGTTCGCAAATTTATGGTGTACTAAATGATGTGTTCAATAGTTGATTGCTTGTTGTTCGACTGACTGGACCTGCCATTGGTCACGCGAAAATTTAGAGATGAAATGTCATTCGGAAATCAAACACGTACTGGGAGAAGAAAAAAATAAGCGTTGACTGAAACAGTATATTTCATTCTTCTTCTTCCTTGTGCTTTATCCTCAGTGGACGTTGGCGATTACTATGGCCCATCTGATTTTATTTGCTGCAGCCCGAAATAGATCCATAGATGTCATTCCTGTTCATTGTCTTAAATTTCGCGGCCACGATATTCGTCGTCTTTCAGGACCTCTTTTGCCGTTAAGCTTGCCCTGCATAATAAGCTGAAATAGGCTATATTTCTGGTTTCGCATAACATGTCCGAAGTATGAAAGTTTGCGTTCTTTGATTATACGTTAAAACCTCTTTTTGTTTTCTCATAAGCTGTAGGACGGCTTCGTTGGTTACGTGGTAAAACCATGATATTCTAAGCATGCGTCTGTAGCACCACATCTCGAATGCTTCCAGACGTTTACAGGCAGCGTCGGTCAGAGTCCAAGCTTCCACCCCGTATGTTAGTACTAAGAAAACGTAACAACTAAGAACTCTGGCTATATTTAAATCGCACAGCACGCTTCTCGTGCGATTAAAAGCTGTTCTACCCAGCTCAATTCGGATCTTAATTTCCTTTATTTGTTCCCATTTGTTATTAAAAAATATGCCCAGGTAGTTTATCGAAGGAACCGTTTCCAGTTGGGAGCCGTTTGCGTAAAACTTGCCATCATTATCTTGTATATCAATATCTATTTTATTAGGAGTCGGGAAAATAGGGTTTTTCCGTGCGCGCGCGACAAGTTTCCGTGTTCGGCTGCGCATTTATGCATTTATGGACGTGTAATGAACGATATTTTTCATTATATCTACCTAAAAACCACAAATTGTTAAGAAACGGAAAAAGCCCACTTTCAGTGCGCTAAATAGGCATGTAAATATAGTGTTTCCAGGTAGGTATAATGAAATGTTACTGTGTGGTGGAGAATATTAGAAAAAATGCGTATAATTAACATTGTTCCGGCTTTTCATGTGATTAAAAATAAAATCAAGTTGGTACCGGGTTTTCCAAAAAATTCAATAATACTATTAGAAAAGTGTTCCACTCTTTGGATTTAAGATATCATCATTCCTCTACATTTTGTGACACATTTTTCCCAAATTTCAGGAGTGGCAGTATTAAGTGCTCGTTGCCAGGTTTCCAAAACAGCCTTATCACTGTAACCATTAGATCTAATGTGATTGTCATAATAAGTTTTGCATATTCCCCAAATATATTCAATGGGATTAAATTGGCAATGATAAGGCGGAAGTCTTAGCACACGATGTCCATAACTGAGTATAATTTGATCCACTGTGGAATGAAATATTTTCGTTCGTTAACCATTCTTTTATTTTCTATACCGTCCAGAATTTTGTTGGTTCCTTATTTAAAATTTCCAAATGGTACGGAGCATTATCTAATACAATGATAGATGGTTCATGTGATGATGGTAGTAGTTTCTCTTTTAACCATTTCACAAATATCTCCGTATCCATATTGTCTTGATAATCGGCCGATTTTGATTTGACGAAAATAAAAGATTCGTCCTATCAACAAAACCATGCTTTCCACATGCATGCACAATAATGTGTCTTTTTCATTCACCATCGGTGTGTTTTATAGACTGTATGTTATCGTCTTATCAAATTCTTTTTGTTCCACCTTTAGCAAAAATCCAAGTTTCGTCCAAACAAACAAATGAAGAGCATTCTTGTTTACAGTGAGTATAATTTCCTAAAAATTCAATTCTTTTGTGCACGACTCTAGCTTTTTCACACAAAGCCTTTTGGTTTTCTTCATTTTTAAACTTAAACCCTATATATTTCAAAATTCGTTCTAGAAATTTCAAATACATCTTTTTCTAATATTAAATCCAAAGAGACATGTTCTTTTTTTTTTCAGGCATTTTGTACAGAATGTCGCGAGTTTCAAATTTGTAAGCTTCAGGAAAGCCAACAGTCTTTGGATGTCGGCGGGGTTTGTATTTTTCAACTTTTTGTTCACTTTTTTCATCTTTCACACTTTTTAAAACTAAGGTTAATTTTATTTCACCAATACCCGTCGCATCACAGACATGCTTACGCATAGATAAAACTGGTAGCAACGGACCTTCATTGTTATTTTCCGCAGTAAAATAAGTGTGTACATTCAATATTTTTGCATCTACATCTAAAACACGTCGCGATATTTTCGCGGTCTATTAGGTATACACACACTACTTGAAATTACAATCGGTACCATACGTTAGAGCAGGGGTTAGACAAGGGTGAATCCTGTCACCAATCCTTTTTAACATATATAGTGAGTACCTCATGCGCAAATTACTCGATAAATGGTATGGGGGGATTGCAGTGGGAGAAAGGTGCATAAGTAATCTGAGATATGCCGATGATACTCTCATATTGGCGACAGATCAACTCGAGCTGGAAATGATCATGACAAGACTGGGAAATATAAGCAAAGAGTACGGCTTAAAACTAAACATTTGTAAAACAACAAAGTGCGATATTTCGGGCACGTCTCCAGAAGACCGGATGCTTTAGAAAAGCTGGTGCTTCAAGGTAAAGTCGACGGACGAAGGTCACGAAGAAGATCTCCAACCTGATGGGTAAAAGGAATCACAAGCTTAACTGGACTCTCTCTGCACGAGGTCACATAACTAGCCCAGCACAGAGGAGTTGCTATAAAAATGGTAGAAGCATAGTGCCACCAAACCTTTATAATGGTAAAAGGACCGAGGAGACGATACGATTTAAATGTTGGTACCCACTACAATAATAACCCAGGATTAATAATTACTTTTCTAGAAATCTAACAAAAAATGAATCAACAAGCCAAATTAAAGCTTAATAACTTAGTTAATTAGTGAAATTAGTTTGGATTACTTACCTACCTCTCTTATTATGTACAATAAATAAAGTCATTACGAACAGATTTGGTTGCAAAATTAACCGTGCTTACAAATAAAAATATTGACCCTTAATTTCCAAACAAGAAGTCCCTCATAAAATAAAATTCGTTACCTACGAAATTTGTTTAAAAATATTAGAGGAATTTACTTTCGTACTTCTTAAATGTACAGTTGAATACTGGTTATCGAGTTTCTAACGATAATCCGAAACTACCGTATATTCGTGAAATATGCTATACTGTTTACTGACTTCTTATAGTTCGACATTTGTCCGCACTGTCGCCTCGATCTTAAAACCTGATACCAAGTCTAATTGCTGTTAATTTTTTTATGTCTCGTTTGTTTTCTTCGGCTACATATATTTTGACAGATAAAAACTAATTGACAACACATTGACCCGAAGAAATGTGGATAGCGCATAAATTTTAATAAATTAATCACGAAAAATGAATAAAGATTTTTGTATCAGAAATAAAAAATTAACTTTTGGTCTTTGAAAACCGGGCAAAGAAAATTTGTATGCTTAAATCGTCGTGCAAGCAATTTGTCATTGAGATTTAAATCTTATAAAAATATTCTAACGAATACGTAAAATAAATAACGTTGATGCTAATGAGATATACTTTCTTCCAATTAAAGTAGTAGCATTTTTATGATAGTTTTTAGACAGTGGCGTACCCCAAAATGCGTTTTAAGTAGCGCCAAAAATTATGGCTGGTACAATAAAATTTAGCAATCATATCATGAGAAGTTTAAGTACTTGTTGTTAAAAATTTGATAAAAGCAGCTCAAATTTGGTGTGTAGTTCCAAATGGTATTGTTTTATTTTATGCAAAATTTTAATAACTACTTTTTCTAAATCAGCGCATCCAATTAGATTATACACTTAACAAATCAATTTTAAATTTTTTAATTTACAGCACTGGTTTTTTCTAAAAATCGAATATCCCAAAGTCACTTTTAACATACGCAGCAGAGACAAATGGAACAAAACAGAAAATAAACAACGTGGAAACGAAAGTATTAAGATCGGTAAAAGGAATAACATTAAGAGATTGACAAACAGAAGCATACAAGAGCAAGAGCCAATTATTGCGCCTTCCAGATTTTTTTGAAATACAAAAATTATCTCGGCTCTTAGTGATCGTAGGAATTCAATTTCTTCTTTTAAAATGCGTGAAATGATGCCAGGAATCTATTTTCATAAAAGTCAGTTCTATAAAAACAAAATTAAGAAATTTATTTTAAAAAAACATGTAAAAAATTAGTGCAATCTTTTTAAAGTCATTTTTTGACCCTTAAAATAAAAAAAAACAATATAATTTTTTAATACGAGGGCAGTTTGATAAGTCAGTGACTTTTTGAATTTCCCGCGCAGTTACTCCAAATGCAACAGTGCTGCCGTCAACTATAATCTATCAGTGGGCAACTTTCTAATTTTGAGCAAGCTACGTCGTGCAGTTGGTGTTTGATAGCCGTTCAAAGCAGACAACCTCGTGAATTTTTACGAAAATGGAAAAAAGTGAATTTCGTGTGCTGATTAAGCATTAATTTTTACGTAAAAAATTCATCACTGAAACTAAGGAAAGACTTGATAAATACTACAGGGACTCGGCACCATCAATTTCAATGGTTAAGAAGTGGTTTACAGAGTTCCTTTGTGGTCGCGTACCAGCACTAGTGACGCCGAACGTCCAGGTCGCCCAAAAGAAGTGATCACGCCGGAAATCGTCGATAAAATCCATGAAATGATATTGGATGATCGGAGAATGAAAGTGCGTGAGTTGGCTCATGCTGTAGGTGTATCTCATCTGAACGGGTACATCATATTTTACACGAATATTTGGACATGAAAAAACTCTCTGCGAGATGGGTGCCGCGATTGCTCGCACTCGACCATAAGCGCAATCGTGTGACCACTTCAAAAGAGTGTTTAGCGATGTTCAGCCGTAATCCGGACGAATTTTTGCGCCGTTTTGTTACTGTGGATGAAACATGGATCCATCACAACACGCCAGAGACCAAGGAACAATCGAAACAGTTGGTTGCTCGGGGTGAACGTGGACCAAAGAAGGCGAAACAAAGTCTGTCAGCCAACAAGGTCATGGCCACAGTTTTTTGGGATGTACGCCGTGTCATTCACATCGATTACCTCAAGAAAGATAAAACGATCACCCGCGAATATTATTCAAAGCTTTTGAACAGATTCGACGTTGATTTAGCCCCCTGCGACTATTTTCTGTTTTCAAACCTAAAGAAATGGCTGTGCGGTAAGAGATTTGAGTCGAATGAAGAAGTCATTACCGAAACAAACGCGTATTTTGAGAGCTTTGAAAAAACCTATTATTTGGAGGGAATAAAAAAATTAGAAAAACGCTGGACTAAATGTGTATCGAGCTAAAAGGTGATTATGTAGAAAAATAAAATGTTTATTTGCGGAAAAAAATTTGTTTTATTCAAAAAGTCACTGACTTATCAAACCGCCCTCGTAATATGAAAGTACAACTTTTACAAAAAAAAAATAAGCCCTAAATTGTTACTCTAGCATCATCCCCCGAGCAGAACTAGCTAAATTAAGAGAGCATCTTTTTGGAGAAAACTTTATATATTATCCTGAAAAATAATCAGTTTTTCAAAAAAACACTTTTTTTGGCTTGCCATAGGCTACACTTAACAGTAAGTAAAAGTTTGAATAATTTACAGTTAACGAGTTATAGAAAACCCGATTTTTCACGGTCTTTCCAATATAACTCGAAAAGTATCAATGATATCAAAAAATTATAATTTATTTATTAAATAGATCTTTTTAATACCTACATTTCCTGATTTATCTTTATTCGATCGGAGCTGTAGTTTTTTAGTTATTAACAAAAAACCGTTTTACGCAACTTTGCCAATTTTTTTAGGTTATGTTCGGTAATCGGGATCGAGTCGCATGAAATAGAAACTCACCCTGAATTTTAATTTCCTATACGCTCATATTTTTTTTTTAGGTATTAATTTTTGCACGCACTTTTCTCAATTGCTTGGACTATTCATGAGAAGAAAATTGATCGAAATTTTTTTCTTATGAATGCGTTTAAATCTTAATAAATTATTTGAATTTGTGCATAGTCTTTAGTGGTGTCTTACTTTAATTGATTTTGAGTACAAGTACATAAAATCAATTAATTTAGTAAACATTATGTAAGTTTACATAACTTGGACTAAATTTTGTTAAAAATGTTTGGTTGCATCTGAGCTCGCAGTCTCTCGGGCTCTAGCTATAGTTACACCACTGACTGTGTGAAAGTGCCCTTTCCTCGGAAACGTACAAAGTAATTGGACCTCTTTTCACCGAACGAGACTACAACCTACAACCAGAAAGTGTATACACGAACAACAAAAAAACATATTTGTAAGTTCTCTCGTTAGGGTTACCATTACGTGTTCAAGTCAAGATATTCGTATACCTTCAAAGTGAAGTGGGCAACTACCGAGTACATTTTATGTACGGTTCTTCACGCTTTCATAACAAATTTATTAATAAATATTTGCATAACGAATGGCAGCGATGTTAGTGAATACTATACGCTGTCAATGTCAGTCTCTTCTCTCACATTCCCTTGACCACACATAGTAAACATAATATTTATCAATAAATAATATAAATTTGGAAAAAATTACATAAAATAAAGAAATTTTTAAACACATATTTAAGAGTTACGGTATAGCAGAATGATCTCACAGCTCCTCAGAGCAAAGTTATCATTAATGTTATATTTTGATTGTTGAGTTAGCGGGAATTCGGTCGAAATGTTGAAGAAAACCAATTGTTAAATTGTCGACGTTTCGAAACTTTATTGTTTCATCTTCGGGACTCTGAGGTATTAAAGCAAGAACATACATTTTACAATGGGATTCTAGAATGTTGTTTTGATGAAATGCAAATAAATTATGTAAAATAACAATAGTTAAAAAACACTTACCAAAAAATAACATTGATGAGATGGCTTTCCGACTTTGAAAAGGGTAAAGTAAATACATATAAAGGGTGTTTCATTACTAATTGGAAATATTTCAACTATACAATCCTGAACTCAAAATATGAAGATTCAACCCATATCACCTAGATAAAATGTGTCTCCTGTCTGAGTTACAGGGTGTTTTATTTGAAAATTTAAAAATTATTCGTGCCCAGTACTTTAAAACTATTAGAAGTATTATTGTCATATTTAGTGGGGAGTGTAAGTACTATACACCCTACTAAATTATGTTAAATGAACGTTTCTGGCTACTACCAGAGGCGTACGACAGGGGCAAGTGACTGGTTGATCCCTCCTAAATTCTACGCCACTGGCGGAATTGCAATTTTATCACAATTTTTCGATTTTCCAATACTTTCTACGTGAATATTGTACTCTTTCTCCATGGCGATTAAGTTATTATTTTTCGAGATGTTTCGGGTTAAACATGAAGCTGCACAATTATTTTGATTTCAATGTGTATTATGTCTGTATTTTGGGTCATTTGTTTGCATTTATTAACGAGAATGAAACTTTAATCTTTATTAACGCAAAAACATAATTTTATTTATCGAAATTTTTTCAACGAATAGATGCATCAAACAATTAAAAAAATTGTGGTTTTGAAAATGTTATAATCTAAATAAAAGAACCATTTTATTAAGAAAAAAATATTAAAAAAGCACATAAACAAAATTTAGAAAACTTTTATAACAAAAGTTCAATGTGACTCCCGTTTACCTCAATAAGTTTATATATTTTTTCGCTAAACGATCCTCTAGTGCAGGGGTCTCCAAACTAGGGCCCGAGGGCCACATCCGGCCCGCGGACAGATTTTGTCCGGCCCGCGGAGAGCTAGCATACTTAAAAACTCCTTTTAGAGAACATATTTTTTATAGCAAATTAAATTTAGTTTACTAAAGTATTCTAATTTTATGTTGAATAATTATTAATACGACATCTACATTGATATGGTCATGGGCTAACTACTCATAACATTGTTGTAGGCTTATTGTTATTGTTTTTGTGATAAGTTGGATAAAGAAACACATAATTGTAATGACTAAAGACATGTATAATATGCAGAAAATTTAACTTCAGTATATAATAACTAACAAATTATTGAAATGAATCCAACTAACATTTTATACATTTTAAATAAAAACATAACTTATAACAAGCATAATGACATATGAAATACTAATGAGATTTATGTAATTGAGATTTTCCACTGACAATAGTTTGTAGTTGTGGACTAATTTTACTTGTACCAATTATTAAAAGAGATTTAAGATGCTCATCAGTTAATTTAGATCTGTAAACATTTTTTGTGTACTTCATTTTGGAGAAGGTCTTCTCACACAAATAAGTAGTACCAAAAACAGAAAACAGCCCAAGAGCAATTTTATGCAAATTATCAAATTGTGTCAGTGGAAGACTCTTATAAAATTCCAACAAAGATGAGTTTTGATATTTGTTCTTAATTATATCACTGCACTGTAGATCAATCATTTCCATTTGAAGTTCCGGGGCTAGGGTTTCAATGTCAGTATCAAAAGGATTCTGAAAAATCTTAATTTGATTCGCAATGGCATCAAAGTCCGAGAAACGAGTATCAAAATTTATTTTCAAAGCACTCAAAGTTTCGATTGCAAAATCGATAGGAAACTCAGTCTCAGTGGTGTGACTGAATATTTCACATGTTTTAAAATGTGAAAAACATTTACTTCGTAGTTGTGATTGAAACAGTATCAATTAGAAATTACAGATAATGACAGGAAAATTAATAATATGCAGTGTTGCCGTTTTGCGGACTTTAGTCCGATTTGCAGCCTTTTTTAAACGTTGCGTACTTTTTCGGACTTTTTTTTTTCATCAGTGGACTATTTCACTTTTTACCACCGGCAACAATGATAATATGGTTTTGGCCCTCAGAACGTACTGTAGTAATCAGTATGGCCTTAAGGCTGGAAAGTTTGGAGACCCCTGCTCTAGTGTTACAAAATATGTTTAGCTGATTGACAATAAAATTAGCGGAATTTACAATTTATCTAAATAAGATGGAGGCATGATTCAAATCGCATTTATTTATCTGATTTTGATATTGTAAATGCATCTATTCGTTGAAAAAATTTCGATAAATACAATTATGTGTTTTTGAAAATTCCACACCTACAATTTTGAACCAATCAAAATACGTTATTTTGACAGATCACCATGGCAACGGAGGTATTTTAGTGGAAATTTTTTTCTCGTGGGATACCCAACAGCGAATTATACTGGAAATTTTTTGACGTTTACAATAACAGACCATTTTTGACAGACTGGTTTTTATTTGTTGCCTAGATTAATCTGCCAAAAGAAATACGATGCATGGGAAAGAAACTGTTTCGAGATTAAATACCTACATAGCAGGTACTAAAAACTCCGAGAGCTGTAAAATGCTGAAATCGCTAATGCAGAACAACATACATACATACATAAAGTCACGCCTTTTTCCCATAGGGGTAGGCAGAGACCACTTACTTTCACTGGCTACGGTTCTTACACACATCTTTTGCTTCCTCATCAGTGCTCTCATACATGCTCGTCGGTCTTGACCTGGCCTTTCCTCAAAACAATGTTGATCTGATCAAGATATGTTCTCCGAGGTCGACCTCTACCGACTTCCGTCCATTCACACTCGCTTTATAAATTTGTTTCGTCAATCTTCCTTCATCCATCCTTTTAACGTATCCAAACCATCTAAGCATTCCTTTATCTATCTTTGTAACCACATCTTCTTTTACACCGCAGCGTTCTCTTATTTCACTATTCTTTACCTTATCCAACCGAGTCACTCCGGCTATACTTCTTAGACTACTCATCTCCGCAGCATTAATCCAATTTTCATGCTTCTTCTGCCAAACCCGACATTCACTACCATACTGATAAGTGTGGGAACCAACACACCTCTATGCACAGCCAGACGTGCCTTTTTTGACACTTTCTGGCTATTCATAAAGCTATGCAGTGCCCCATGCATTTGTCTTCCTGCCAACACCCTTCGCTCAATGTCACTGTCATACTTTCCATCTCTCGTAAACTTTGAACCCAAGTACACAAATTCATTTACTTGTTCCATTTTTTCTCCTTTAATCGAAACTTCTCAGTTTGTCATGCTTTCTTCTCTTTCAAAACCATTACTTTCGTTTTGCTCACATTTATTTTCATCCCTTTGATTTTCAGGGCATCATGCATAACATTAACCATCGCCTGCAAATCCTCTTCAGATGACGCTAATATGACTTCATCATCGGCGTAAAGAAGGCATTTGACGATGAAATCATTCATTTTTAATCCATACACACTCTCTTTCAAATCTTTTAAACAATTGTCTATGTATAAGTTAAACAGCCACGGCGAAGCCACTCATCCCTGTCTTACACCTTTTTCGATGAACAAAAAAAGGGACATATTATCACCAATAACTTTAGAAAAGTGGGACGACTACTTAAGTAAGCTCCTTAAAGAATATAGGCCACACTTTCAAAATGAAGACCAAAATGGGGAAATAAGGGTGACAGGATGTTTAGAAATTAAAACCTAATTAAAACCTAGTTGAAAGGAAATGTATTATTGAAATTTTTACGGACAATTCTTTGCGCTTGCTATTTTCCTGACAACTGCATTTCAACTACCTTGATTTTTATTTTTTAATTGCAAAACCAATTGACGTAAAACCCACTCTTCGTAGAGTAATATTTTTTACAAAATGCCATTTATAAAAGTAACAGGAAATGCATTCTTTATTCCCGGGATTGTAAAAATCACCGGAATTTAAAATATCACCGTCTCTCCTAACCGAATTTAGTCATCAACGTTAAAGGGATCGGTTAAACAATTGAATAACAGTCAAAAGTACATTAGCCGACGACCGGGGTGGGCAAAGGGGGCGAGCACTAGCGCAAAGTGAAATAACAGAAAACTTAATAATTAACCTGAATGAGTAGAACGAGAAGTTAGAAACGAAAGTGGGAGTTTGTAGGGACTTTCGAGGCGTACGAATACGTTGCTTTTGTCCACTATAATGCCCCCAACGCTGCTAACGAAAAGTTACAAGTTTCTGACTGTGCCAGTGACGGAGGTTCGGGCGGCGCATTCACAAAATAGCCTGTTGGCATAAATACTTTGGCAATTGCTGCTTTGTTTCTAAAATAATCTAATCCTGCTGAATATACGAGTCGCTGCTTCATCAGCTTCATGGCCTGCAGATTTAGGAGCAGATTTTTTAACTATAACGCGACATGGAGGCCGGAAATGTAATACTGTTGCTGAGGGATACATAGATTCTTCCATTGAAAATAAAAATAATTCGTTGAAAAAAATCTCGTGTTTACTGGTGGTATGAAATCTTTTATTTTCATGGCAAATTTATTGGTAGTGTTGATTTTTATCCCGTCTAATCAGGCGCCGAATCTCTCTATTCACGTTCTGGTATTCGACCTGCTGTTCTTCACTCTGTAAGCCTGTTGTTCTAAGGATCTTTTATTCTTTCAACCTTTAATAAGTTTTAGTAATAGTTGTAATAATTACGTTTTGAAAGTAACAATAAAACCAGGAATACATTCTTCGGGAAAAAACGTGTTAAATTATGAAAATTGTACGATTATATTTACAATAAATAGCTTATTCACAATTTCAAATGTTACTTACTCATTCTTGTTGTAAGTTTCTTGTTCAAACAAAAGATTTAAGTTTAAGTTCTTTTTGTTTCTGAACTCCGCTTCAATAAAAATGCGTTTCTGAATAAAATTTGAGTTGCGTAATGAGATTCATAAATAAACCAAAATTAATGCTTCAAAATGATGAGTCGCCCCTCAATTTTATTTTAATGTTTCCATGCTTTTAAAATGATAAAACGCACATGTCTTGTTCGAAAAAATCTTTTAAATGATGTAATTTAGTTACAATTTTATTTAACGCTCATCTTGTAATGTTCATTGTTGAGCTGTAGTAATGTCTTCCTCAAGTTTAGTCTTTAGTAAACAAATTTGTGACAAAAATTTCTCCTGATGATGGTTTGACGCCGAAAACTTGGCATGTAATAATTAAAAAAAATGTTGGTGTACTATAGCCTTTTTTACCTATTGATATTCTGTATATCATACAACCCCCCTTTTCTGTCTCAATTATTCAAGGACATCTATAAATGAAATGGGCTTATCCTTTCGCGCCACCACTGTCATTAAATGCAACTAGCAAGTAGAAAGGACGTACACATACACATTCCGTTCCTTAGTTGCTCTTTAAATTAAATTTAGCACTGCCATTTTCTCAATTAGCAATGGTCAAGTAGGGCAGCCATGTCTTGATTACTGCGTGGAGCTGAAAGTGGTACACGACGAGAAGGGGAGCTGGGCAGTCGTCGAATTGTACGCGACTTTGGGAAAGAGGGAGTTTCTTTAAAGATTTAGGAGAATTGTTTGACTTGTATTATGTCCATGCTCTGTTCTGTGACCGAACAAAAAGAATGGAGGTCTTTCGTAAACTCAGGGTTACAAAACAAATGAAATGTAGAAGGTATTTTATTAAACACATTAGTTTTACCACAGAAAAAATTGTAAAATTTTGTTATATAAAGTCGTAATTAGACTTATGCAATAAATGTAAATCCAGTATACTATGCACAAACAAAAATTTTACAGTCGATGCCTCTTGGTACCTACGTTCCATCAACATCTTAATTTTCCGACCATTCGAGAAAGAAGCAACAAACAGCACAAAAAGTTAAGACTATAACAACCCTTTTCTTCAAAAGTTACTGCAAGAACTTAAATTGATTTTAACACTTCATCACCACCATTATCTCACTATTGTTTTTTTCGTATGGCAAGATCAGCAAGATTTTAAAAGTGTAAAGTAAATGTAAATGAGAAACATACATAAAAGAAATAAACGTACGAACATCGCAAACACTAAAGCTTATATAGATGCATAGTGACCTATTCTTCATACATGGATATCAAGTTCCTTAAGCCATCGAGCCGCATCTGCGTCCGCTGCATGTAATTCATGTATTGTGCCAGGGTATCTTCTGCTGGGGCAGGCCATGGCGATATGATGCAGCATCTGAGAGGGAGGTCCTCGCAATTCTCAGTCATATCCAAAGTTATGGAAAAATCGATTAACAGAGAACTCATCAAATATCTGGAGAAATTTGAGATAATTCATGACAGACAATATGGATTTCGTAAACTTTGGTCTACTGTCACTCAGCTCTGGACAAACACTATTGAGAAGTTTGGTTAGTCCCGTGCAATAACCTTGGATATATCCAAAGCCTCTGGCCGCGTTTAGCACCAGGCATTGTTAAGTAAATTATCTGCCTACGGTCTCCCAACCAAACTGCGCCAATGGCTCATGAGCTTCATGCAAGATCGCTCCTTACATGTGGCAGTTAACGGCATTTCTTCTGATGCGTTTAAAACCAATGCCGGGGTCCCCCAGGGTTCCATCCTGTCCCCCACCCTATTTCTTTTACACATCAACGACCTCTTGAAAACCACCATAAACCCCATTTACAGTTTCGCAGACGACAGCACACTTATCTCAATAGAGGTATCGAAGCAATCGTCAAGTGGGGAACCAACAATCTTGTTCAGTTCAACGCCCAGAAAACAGAAAACGCCACGTTTTCCAAGAAAGTGAATCCCTTAAATAATTCCATCACAATGTCCGGAAAAACCCTTGAATCAAGTTCCTCTGTCTTGATTTTGAGAGTCACGGTATTTAATAATATGATTTGGCATGAACATGTTGCTAACATCGCAAAGTCAGCAAGCCAGAGGCTAGGTTTTCTGTGGAAAGCTAGTAAGATTTTTACTCCTGATCAACTGTTGATGACGTACAAGGCTCAAATCCGACCTATTTGGGGTTCAGCACCAAGGCATTCTCTTCGTCTTCTAGATTCCATTAAGAAAAAGGCCATTCGGTTGATAAATAGCTCAATTTTCACAGATACCTTTCACTTACTAGAACATAGAAGAAGAGTTGCAGACCAGACATTGCTCTACAGATATTTCCATGGCAGATGCTACAGAGAAATAAAAACTCTTGTACCACCACTGGCCACATTCGGCCGAAGAACTCGGCACACTGATCAGTCTCACCCATTTGTTCTCAAGATTGACACTACAAAGACCAATCTCCATCAAGGATACTTCTTTTACAGGGCTGCTACAGAATGAAACAAGCTTTTAAAATCAGTTTTACCAGAGAAATATGACCTGCAACTTTTCAAAAAGCGGGTCCACAATCATCTCCTTTCTATAATCCCTCCCCCTTCTAATAGTCGCAGAGTGCGGGCCGTCCGCAGCCCACACGATAGGTCTACCCTTTTTGCGACTATTTTTAGTAAAAAAAAAGCCAGGATCCTCAGCAAGTCCCCATTTGCACTTCCAGTATTGAGTTCTTCCGTGGTTAGTTCTTATACGGTTGTGTGTTGTCCATTCCTTTCTGGGAAGGTTACCTCCCGAGGGTGCTCTGTTGGATCTGATATAAGGTGCAGGTTGTCTTGGTTCGTGGCTGCCCACTCTTCTTTCCATGCATCGGTCGGGTTGAAGTCATCACCGAAGAGTTACTGGCCAAACTTCCAGGGGGTTTTTCACGATTTTAGTCTGGCAACTCTATCTGAGCAATCCTGGTGGATAGGGAGTTGCTTGTTACCACGGCATTTTTTTCATTCCTTTATGAGTACCGATTTACGTCGTATTGGGGGAGGTTAAATATTAGCTAGTACCGGCAACCTCACTATGTCAAGGAATAATATTTACAAAAGATCTTCGTTGAAGTACAGAATGTTAATTTGAAATCTTCCCACCCTTACTATCTTCCTTACAGTTAATAATATGATAAATCGTAAGTTAGGTCAATTTTATTTTCAAGTGTGACACTTAAAATGCATATTTTTAGCTCTCGTGGTTCAACTCTCTAGAAGAAGGTAAATGTTAGAATCTTAAATGGGATGGGGGGTCAAGCGGCACATTATTTTGTTGGGCGATTAACTGTCATTCCAATGGTACTCTTCTTACTGTAACGAAGATATTAGGGGTGGGAAGTTTTTAAATTGATACCCTGTATAAAATGTTATGTTTAACTACTAAAACAGAAATGGCCACGACAATAACTCCTAAAAAATAAACCATTGATGAGTGTAAGATCAGATTATAATCTTTTGTGAGTTAAAGTTTTCAATATAATTTTGAAGGTATATTTACCAATGTGATATCCAAATTTGTGTGCAGAATATACAGGGTGTTTAAAAAAGGTGACCCTGTCTCTAGAATAAGTAGAAAACTGAAAAATAATTTGGGTTTGCTTAAAAAAAATGTTCGTAACGCCATCCGTATTGAAGATAAGGGGCGTTGAAGATAAAAAATGTATGCACATTTATTACGATTTTGCCGAAAATAGTGAAAACATTGTAATGAAATTTTATACGAATATATTTTAGAAGCTAATACATCCCATGAATTTGTTTTTATATCTGACTCTCATAGATGGCTCTAGTTACACGGTTTCATACCAAGTAGTATAAAACAAAACTTTTTTAAGGTTAGATTTATTAATCAAAATTTCGAGGGAACTTAAACATCATTCAATTTTACACCAAAAAGGTACTCTTGGTAAAACTTGATACTGTTTTCGGAATATTTTTATTTGAAAATTATGAAGTTTTTTTTTTTATGAAAATAGTCGCAAAAAGGGTAGATCTATCGTGTGGGCCGAGGACGGCCCACACTGCGACTATAAGAAGGGGAAGGGATTATAGAAAGGAAATGATTGTGGACACGCTTTTTAAAAAGTTGCAGGTCATAGTTCTCTGGAAAAACTGATTTTGGAAGCTTATTCCATTCCGTAGCAGCTCTGTAAAAGAAGGATTCTTGATGAAGATTGGTCCTTGTAGTGTCAATCTTGAGAGTAAATGGGTGAGACTGATCAGCGTGCCGAGTTCTTCGGCCGAATGTGGCCAATGGTGGTACAAGAGTTTTTATTTCTCTGGAGCATCTGCCTTGGAAATATCTGTAGAGCAATGACTGGTCTGCAACTCTTCTTCTATGTTCTAGAGGGTGAAGGGTATCTGTGAGAGTTGAGCTGTTTATAAAAGGAATGGCTCTTTTCTGAATGGAATCTAGAAGACGAAGAGAATGCCTTGATGCTGAACCCCAAATGTGCGAGCAATACTCCAGTAGAGGTCGGATTTGAGCCTTGTACGTCGTCAACAGTTGATCAAGAGTAAAAAACTTTCTGGCTTTCTACAGAAAACCTAGCCTCTGGCTTGCCGACTTTGCGATGTTAGCAACATGGTCATGCCAAGACATATTATTGGCCACCGTGACTCCCAAAATCGAGATGGAGGTACTTGGTTCAAAGGTATTTCCGGACATTGTGATGGGATGATTTGAGGAATTTACTTTCATGGAAAACGTGGCACTTTGTGTTTTTTGGGCGTTAAACTGAACAAGATTGTTGGTTCCCCACTCGACGATTGCTTTAAGATCTCTATTGATGAAATTAACCTGTTCCTGCCTGAGTCTAAGTCTAAGTAAAAACCGATGCTGGTATAAAGTAATGATAAAGTTATTATTATTATTATTATTAATTAGTATGCATTATGTGAATTAAAAATTTTTTGTCGCGCACCTGAGACTTCATCGATAAAATGGATGCATGTTAAAAAATTGCGATTGAGGGCTGTCCTTTCTTATAATGTTTGATAAAAATCCACTTCGCTCAAAGCATATAGATTATGCATCAGCAAATTATGATAAAGTTGGTCAAATGTTTTGAAAAAACCTGAATAGAACCAACATGGCGTCTACATTCAAAAGCATTTGTTATGAAATGTTGGTAAACAAGCAGATCTGTACTCGTAAATTTACCACGACTTAATTCATATTAATTCATAATTAGGTGTTAACAGTTCCATGATAAATTTTCAAAAAATTATTCAATATCACATGAATGAGTTTGCCCAGTGTGAAAATGCATTTTTGACTTAGGTATGAAGGAATTTCATCTGGACCTGTAATTCTTAGTTCTTAGTTTCTTTAATACTGTTACAACTCGGCTTTGTTTATTGTCCGTCTCCGTCTAGTAAATTCTCGCCGCGTCTAGAGACTTCGAAATGGTAGAAGGATTGTTCTGTCGCTTTCGCGAAAAAGGTCGAATTATGATTTAGAGGAATAAATAGGACAGCGGCCGCGAAGAGGACAGTTTTAAGTTAAAAGTGTTTATGAGCTATGAAATTTAAATAGTTGTAAAAGTTGTAATTAGTAGAATATCCATGTGATCTGTAAAATTAAATTTTATAGTGTAAAAGTATTGGAATAAAAATTGTTTCGTTACTGTATCGAGAGTTTAAAATCACCGAATCCAAGAAAGAAGTAAATTTCGTAGCAGTACCAACGCTATAAGTACTTACATGTATTAGCTGAGTCACTGAATTTATATTCTGTGGATTGAGGGGCCTGTAGTGTCAAAAATATTGCATATTATTTCATTTGGATTAATTACAAATTTCAGCTTATCTGAATTTAAATGAACCGTGAGAAAATTATCTGCTGCACACCTTTGCTCCTCTTTGATGTTGAACGTGGCAGATGCCGTCTAAAAAGAGGGCGCTCGGTAATAACCGAGTGGTCAACGAGCAGTATTTAGTTACTAACTAGCTAAAGGCGCGAATAATGCGTGACCAAGTAAAAGTTCCGAAGAGATCCCAGTGGCGGCAACCCAATCTAAAACATTACCAGAACGGTATTTGTTATTCTTGCGAAGCCAATATTGCTCGGGAGAAGAGGGATTTTTGTTTTTTGTGTTAAATTTTTGACCCCGAAAAATTTAGACAATATTGTTACAAATACGGTTCTGTCAGCAACCGACAGGGCCGACGGGGCCTAGGAAAGTCGCGCAACCTCTCGAATCCGCGTCGAATAATGGAGAAACAGGTAGAATGATCTGGAACTGTGATATCGTAAATATAAAAGGGGAAACAATCATAACAAGAATGAGTATGTGTTTACGAATTATTAAATGTAAATAGTTATATAGAGATGAAAAAGTTGTGAATATCTAAATGGTTAATAAAAGTAGAATTGATTGTATTGAAATAAATATTGTTTTGTTATTCGATCGAAAGTTTTAATCGCCGAACCCAAGATAGAACTAAAAATCGTATCAATACGCTCCCAAAACATTTAGAAGACGGTTAAATGAAGCTAGATTAAACATTAAGAAAAAAGCTACTGCACCCTTGCTTCTCCTTCTTAGTCGTATGTCTGAGAAATCGTGATCTCATGAAATCAGGTACATCTATTTACTCTAGTTCTCCATGTTTTTCGGTCCATTGTGTCAGTAACTAGGGTTTGTAGTGATGTATTTGTGATTTTCTATACTTGTTTTAACAGGTGACCTGCCTCTCGGCCGTTTGCGTTCCACCTTTCCCTCACTATCGGTTTTTCTAGGTTGTTTTCCTCTCGTCTTGTAGTGTGGCCAAAGTATTTTAGAATTCGTTGCTCGTGACTCCTCGGGCCATTGCCACTTGCCTTTTTCGCACCCTCCTTGGTTACTTATTAGGGATCCCAGGTATACAAATTCATCTACAGTTTCTATATTTGGAATGTTCGGTCGTGGGAAGATTTCACCTCTGTCGATTACCATAAGTTTAGTATTGCTGAGATTTATTTCCAGCCCCAGCTAGCACTTTCTCTTGTCAGTCTATCCATCATGATCTTCATTTCTGCCTCTTCTCTCGTCAGCAACGTTGTATCCCTTGCTTACTAGAGAGAAAAGAGTTGCATTTTGCTCGAAATCTTTTAAATTGGTCTGTGGATAATTGGAAAAAAGTTTTATTCTCAGATGAATCTAGGGTTAGCCTAAAACATCCAGATAATCGAGAACGAGTCGGGTGAAGACCAGGAAAAAGGTTTGTTACATGCAATATCTCTGCAAGGATTCCATTAGGCGGTAGTTCTGTTATATTTTGGGGTGGTATATACTTTTACAGAATAACAAACTCTGCAGAATATACCGCTCGATAATAATGATTTACGTTTGTTATTTTCTCTCTACTGGAATCAATCTGCCACGGTTACACTTGATGGAGAGAAGACCACTCAAATACCTATAAAGAGAGGTGTGAGACAGGGTTGTATTTTGTCTCCTACACTTTTTAACCTCTACACGGAAAATATATTTAAAGTGGCAACACAATCTGGTGAAGGAATAAAGATTGGAGGCGAAACCATTTTTAACATTCGATACGCAGATGATACTGTGCTACTAGCTAAATCATTGAAAGAATTACAATGTATGTTAGACAAGATAAAGAAAGAAAGTAATAGATGGGGACTAAAAATCAATGTCAAAAAAACTAAATTTATGGTTGTTAGCAAAATGTATGTTGACCCGGACAAAATAACACTTGATTGCGAGAATATAGAAAGAGTTCAGCACTTTAAATATCTTGGAAGCTGGATCAATCAGTCGATAGATCTAGACGAAGAAATCAAGGCTAGAATAGAAATAGCTAGAAGAGCATTTCTGAAACGCAAGCCAGTGCTCTGTGCCAAGCAACTTAACACTCATTTGCGGCAAAGGTTTACCAAGTGCTATTTTATTGTACTCTTGCGAAACATGGACGCTTTACTAAAAAATTATTGACCGCATTAGGGCATTCGAGATGTGGCTGTACAGAAGGATGCTCAAAATTCCGTGGGCAAGCCGAACTACCTAAGAGAATGTACTCATTAGAATAGGGCACGATAGAGAGCTCTTAACTACCATCAAGCGCCGCAAACTGAATGGCAAGATCGAGGGGAAAAAATGACTAGGCCGCAAAAAGCTATCCTGGCTTCGAAATCTCCGACAATGGACAGGTTTAACTGCTGAGGAACTTCTCCACGCAGCTCAAGATAGAGATAGATACAAAGAAGTAGTCAATATGGGAGTCGTTAACGCTTGAGAAAGCAAGACACTGTAAGAAGAAAAAGCTTGCACAGAATTAGTTCCTGTCCATACGAGATCCATGAATGGTAATTACTATCTTGACAATATTGTAATAGAACATGTGATATCTTTCGGTCCTTTTTTGGAACCCAATTTCTTGTTTATGCAGGACAACCGAGCGTTGTCCTGCATAAACCTCACATAGCTGAAGAGGTATTCGATTATCTTAATTAAGTTGGTATACCAGTTATGCAGTGGCCACCAAAATTCCCGGATCTGAATCCGATCGAGCATTTACGGAATCACCTCAAAAAAATTGTTAAACGTCAAATACCTGCATCTAGAAACTTTTAATGTAAACAATGTTTATAAAAAATTAATAAAATTAATTCATTATAGCAATTTGTACGATTTAATATGTTGTTACGGTAATTTTTCAAGAAATGTATATATTTTTTATATAATTTTTTTATTAATATAATCTCCTATCTGCCCACCCGGTTGAAAAGACGCTGAACCATTCGTGTTATGGATAATAATCGGGTATATTCCGAAGGGTGTTACTAACCGACACTGACTGATCAGGAACATGCACAAAAGGCCTAATTATTTTTTTAAATAGCGACTAAAACTTTAAACGTATGTGTAAGTTCTTTATTTAATAATACACGTACGTCGGACACGCTACAAAGTCGAATCGGTGAATTTTATATCATGCGCATCTCAATTTATGAAAACTGTAACTTTTTTGGTCGACTGTTACTTCTTGGACTGCTTTCATTCAGTACTTTTTACTCGGATGGCTTTCGATTTGATTCTCGAGTGTATTGGTGGATCCATATTCCGTCAATTGTCGTACAAATTCTGTTTAATCATCTCCAAACGCTAACTAATTGTCTCATGTCCAATTTTGGTGCAAAAAAAATAAATATACTACCCTTTGATTAATTTCTGCGTCCTTACAAATTTTAGTATTTTTTTTATGTGAAACATAACATGGCGCGTTTGACAATACGATTTTATTTTACTTCGCGCATGGATCTTTCACAATACAAATAAGAGTATGATAACCAACAATCTTGTTTAGTTTAACGCCCAGAAAACACAAAGCGCCACTTTATCCAAGAAAATAAATTCCCCAAATCCTTCCATCACAAAGTCCGGAAATACCCTTGAATCAAGTCACGGTGTCTAATAATATGTCTTGGCATGACCATGTTGCTAACATCGCAAAGTCAGCAAGCCAGAGGCTAGGTTTTCTATGGAAAGCTAGAAAGTTTTTTACACCTGATCAACTGTTGACGACGTAAAAGGCTCAAATCCGACCTCTACTGGAGTATTGCTCTCACATTTGGGGTTCAGCACCAAGGCATTCTCTTCGTCTTTTAGATTCCATTCGGAAATGTGCCATTCGGTTGATAAACAGCTCAATTCTCACAGATACCCTTTACCCACTAGAACATAGAAGAAGAGTTGCAGACCAGACATTACTCTACAGGCACGCTGATCAGTCTCACCCATTTACTCTCAAGATTGACACTACAAGGACCAATCTCCATCAAGAATCCTTCTTTTACAGGACTGCTACAGAATGCCAGAGAACTATGACCTGCAACTTTTTAAAAAGCGGGTTCACAATCATCTCCTTTCTATAATCCCTTGTCACGTGCCTATTTTTTCCCCTCTACCGTTCATTATAATTGTCTCAGATGAGTTTCGTATTCCTTGTTGCATAGAGTACACTATGCTGTAATTCAAATATATCATTCGTTGTAGATAATGTTGCATAACTTGTAGGAGTAAGATTATCGTTTGGTTTGCAATTTCTGTGTGAATGGGACTGCATATCCACACGAACGAGGCACAGATTTGAGAAGATTGTGGGTTGACGTTTATTCCGCGCCATTTTTCTTGATTTCCGGGATAGGAGTGGGAGTCGTGTTTTGAGAATCTTGGAGGCCAGGTGTCGGTAAAAGTTGTTGGGGACGGTGTGTTATTAGCACGTGTGCAGAACCTTTATGGGATTTCTTTCATATCTGGCTGTATTTGGGCCATCTTAATTGGATTTTGAAGAAAAACCATTTGATTTTTAACTTGACCATTTTGTCTTGCCCTTGTTGTGGAAATTTTTTTTTGGATTTCTGGCGTCAAGTTAAAATAACCGTTATCGGGATTTATTTGAGGGAAGCCATTGTTGACTAACCGATGCCGCCCCATAATCTAACCAGCCACAGGAGTAGCCCCGGAGTAGCTCAGGTGTAGGCCACAGGAGTATGCCACAGGAGTACATGTGAATTCGCATACCCAAAGGTTATCAGTGATTTATTTTTAAATATATAACGCCGTGTCTCATTCGACACCAGGAGTAAGTTTTGCTTTAGTTCATAAATATAGTACTTTGTGAATTCGTATACCCAAAGGTTATAAGTGATTTATTTTTAAATATATAACGCAGTGACTCATTCTGACACCACTATTACGCTCTGTTTTAGTTTATTAATATAGTACATTGTTGGAAACTATTTATTGCATTAGATATTATGCCAAAACTAAACTTGGATTAAAATAACTTTCTCAATAATTCTTTATGTCCAAGTAAAAACATATTTTCTTCCTACTTATTTGTAAATATCCTACAATCTTGATATTTTAAAGGTCAACCATTGTAAAGATATTTTTAAATGAACTCGATTGTTTTGGCAGTGAAAATCTTTATGTAAACGGTTAACTAGTGAATCTTCTTTGCCTTTATGTAAATGTTTGAATTAGTGTTATTAATGAGTTAATTTATATATGTCTTACTTTTTGTTGTAACTTTACCAAGTCTGTTACTCTTACTGCTGTTCTGGTTATTTTATAAAGTTGTAAATTTTACATTTTTGGTTTGTTTTAGCAAGAAATTTTACCATAGCTGTTAACTTTGACTATATTTGTTATGATGTTGCTATTGAACTGTGTACCTTAATTATCTATTGTGTGAGTAAAGTATCCAACATATTTTTGCTATAATTTTATTTATTTGGTTCACCATAATCATAGTTGTTTATCTTGTAGCTCTGCTAGTGCCTATAAGACCTAGTGGTTTCCGGCTTATACCGTCTAAGTCGGTGGCGCAGCTCACTTTTATATTTTTTTCTTCTACCCTCTACGGCTGAGCTCGGGTATAATTTGCCAGAAGAGAAACCGCTAGCAGAGTACTCGTTAGAGAACGAAAAAGACGTGGCACCCTCTCCCTTCTAATAGTCGCAGTGCGGGCCGTCCGCGGCCCACACGACACGATAGGTCTACACTTTTTAGTAATACATCATTAGTTGTTACGGAATGAATAAGCTTCCAAAATCAGTTTTTTCAGTGAACTATGACCTGCAACTTTTCAAAAAGTGGGTCCACAATCATTAGTACAAGATTAATTTAGTCACAAACATTTAAATTAATGTATACAGACCGAAACAACTAAACATTGATATCCAAATTGCGCAACCATTTGATTGCGCTTTGGGTACACAAGTTAAACAGCTGTGGCGAAGCCACACATCCCTGTCTCACACCTTTTTGATGTTAAACCAGTCCGAGCAAGCTCTGTTTATCCTGACACAAGCAGTGGAATCCTCGTAAAGTGATTTCAGTGATCGTATTAAACTACCGCTCACCCCATACATAGACAATGTCGACCACAATTCACAGGTCCAGGACCGGACTTTATTTGGGAATAACGAACAACTCATCTTAAATTAACCATTTAATTATGAGGAAATGTTTCAAAATAACCTTCCTTTTGATTGATATTTAAAGGACCGGTTTAAGTGCTAATTTAATTCGCAGCAACAAATTTTAAGGGAGCGAAAATAAAAATGAAAAACCTTTTAAGTTTAATAGCATAACTAAAACAAAGAAAAATAAAACTGCGTGGCATTGGCGCAAAGTGAAACCTTCTCAGTTTCGAGCGGAAAAACGTGAATCATTCAAAGCTACAATAAAAATATGAAAGTATAACAAACTCGAAAAGTAATTCGAACAAAGTAAAAAAGAACGCGATATTACACTCATAAAAATGCATGAACCAATGTTTCGAACAAAAGCTCCTATGTGGTTTGAAAAATGAATTGTAACTTTAAACTATTTTTTTTTATGTAAAAGTGAAAATAAAATCAATTGTTTCCTACGACTTACCACGATAAATCCACGTAGTTCCTTCGTGTTGTTTGGCCCCGTATTCTTGGTCCTGGTAACCACACTCCACATTAAATAGTTTATAACAATGTACAGTGCAACAGAAGTAGCTTGGCGGGCGGCTAGCCTCTAAAGTAACAAATATTCGGTAAGATACTCACTCAAGTACAATCGGAGGAAGAAGTTTACGAATGTGAAGTATATTTAGCCGAATATTTGCACTGTACACGTTGAATTATCAGATTCGAAATAAGATGGCGGCTAGTGGCCAAAACAGTAAAAATTGAAACGTCATTTAAGTACTTTAACTATACTTATCAAATCTCCGTCAAATGGAAAATATATACAGGGTGTTTCAAAAAAAGGTAACTCCGTCTCTAGGATAGAATGAAAACTAAAAAATAATTTGGGTTTGCTCAGTAAAAGAATTTCCTAACGCCATCCGTATTCAAGATAAAGGACGTTGAAGAAAAAAATTTGGTTATTACTTTATAATTTTCAAATCAAAATATTCCGGAAACTTTACACAGTATCGAGTGTTTTCTAAGAGTACCTTTTTGGTGTAAAATTGAATGATGTTTCAGTTCACTTGAAATTTTTATCAATAAATCTAACCTTAAAAAAGTTATGTTCAATACTACTTGGTACTAACCGCGTAACCAGCGCCCTCTATGAGAGTCAGATATAAAAACAAATTCGTGGGATGTATCAGTTTTTAAAACATATTCGTATTAAATTTTATTACAATGTTTCCAGTAATAAATGTGTATACAGTGTCTATATATGGGGTGAGCAGTAGTTTAATACGAGCACTGGAATCACTTTACGAGGATTCCACTGCTTGTGTCAGGATAAACGAAGCTTGCACGGACTGGTTTAACATTGAAAAAGGTGTGAGACAGGGATGTGTGGCTTCGCCATGGCTCTTTAACTTATACAAAGACGATTGTTTAAAAGATTTAAAAGAGAGTGCGTATGGATTGAAAATGAATGATTTGATCGTCATGAGGGCGTGATCAAAACATTATAGTGGATTGCAAAAACTGCACGAGTTTTGTAGATGATTTTTTGTCGGCGTCAGGCCGTACTGAGTAATTTTTAAAAAATCAAGGAATTTCTCGAAGGGGAATTGTACAGTTGGAAGTACTGATTTCCAACAAAAGATTTAAACAAATTAATAAACATACATGTAATAATTATAAATAAACAACGCTGTAACACAATATTACTAGTAACAATTGCTTTTTTTAACTAGTTCTCAAAATGCTTAGTTACATTAGACCTATCGGTATTATTTATAAAGAATTTAAGCTTTCTTTTACCTTGGCATACGAAGTCTAGCTAGGAAAATCTTCACAACTCATAAAATCAAATGGACTATCAAAAATTTCGAACCATTTAAGTCGCCAGGAAAGGACAGAATATTTTCCGCCTTACTACCACATGGGCTTGATATAATAGAGCCTTCTTTAAAAATGCTATTCAAGGCCAGCTTTATTTTTGGTTATGCACCGAAGCCGCGGTGGCGTTTATACCAAAGACTGGCAGACGTCCAATGGACGAACCAAGGTCTTACCGCCCAATAAGTCTCACCTTCTTTCTTCTAAAAGCAATGGAGAAACTAATAGATTGCTACATCAGAAGCGAACTCCTTGATTTGAGACCGCTCCATAAGAAACAGTTTACTTATCAAGCAGGTAAATCCACGATAAATGCTCTACAATGCCTAGTTGTAAGCATTAAAAAGACATACGCGGAAAAAGGCTCTTTGTGCCTTCATCAACATAGAGGGTGCTTTTAATAACACCTCGCAAATAGAAATATAAACGCCTCACTGATTAAATGGATACAATCAATGCTGAAAGGAAGAATCATTGTGGCGACTCTTGGGGAAGAGACAGTCAGGATGACAGTAGAAAAAGATTGTCCGAAAGGGGGAGCTCTATCGCCCTTGCTGTGGTCACTGGTTGTCGACAACCTGATAGTAAAGTTACGATTCTGGTTTCACGACTCAAGGTTACGCTAAAGACCTGGTCGTCACCATTAGGGTTAGACATGACGAAGTAATTTCCAATTGCATGCAAGTAGCACTAAACACAATCAGAAGCTGGTGCGCAAAGGAAGGACTCAATTTTATTCCTAGCAAAATATTGCTGGTTCCATTCAACAGGAGGCGAAAGTACGAACTTAAAGCCCCAACTCTGAATGGAATCCAGCTCAAATTTTCCAATGAAAGTTGAATATTTGGGCGTAATAATCGACCAAATATTGACATGAAACGGCCAATTTAACTACATTTTTTTCAGAGCTATAGTGGCAAGCTGGACATGCCGCAGAGTCTTTGGCAAGACATGGGGTCTGAAACCAAAAATGATCTACTGGTCATACCAAACGTTTATCAAACCCATGGTCACTTATGCCTCATTGATATGGTGGCCAAAAATGCAACAAATTTCGATACAAGTCAAGCTGCAGAAAATGCAGCAGCTAGCTTGTTTGGGAGTCACAGGGGCAACATTCACGTGCCCTACAGCACAAGTATAAATAAAGTACCAGCAAGCCAAATTTTCGGAAGAATAAAATAAGAACTTACAGCTTTAGAACTTGCGAAGGCTATAATATAATTCGTATATTCGAACTAGCCAAGTCAGACCTTAGGCTGTTGTTATAAATAAATTTCAGGACCGACCATTGAACTTGGCACCCATTTAGATCTCACATTTTTTGTCGTTAAAGATAACAACCAAGGCGTATATCATAATATTGAACTTGGCTCCCATTTTACATTTATTATGTTTTTGATGGGATTATATTTTCACCATTTTGATAGTAATATTTAACACTTTGGACGTATTGTTGTATCCCGTATTTCTCCATCTTTACCACCTCCCATCGACCTGCCAAATTATCACAGCAAAAGTGGCGCGCGAATCAAATCTATCGCTCTTATTGTAATGCATTTTATTTTATATGTAAGAAAGCCACCGAATTCCAGAAAGTGTATTATTAAACCATCTGAATAAAAAATGTAAAATTACAATAAAAAGCGAATATGTTTTCAAGCTACAATTTGTATGCGTGTAAAAGCAGTGCAATGACGCATTTTCGTTTTCATATACCCCGGCAACTGGCCGAGCAGACTCGGCTGTTTCAGGAACTCAATTTCAAGTTAACATAGTGTTAAATTATTTAACAGACCACTAAAAGTTAAATTAAGTTGGATAAGTACAGCTCGGGGGGAAACTGGGGCAGATATAGGGTTGCCTGAACTGTTGCTCGACGTCGAACATTTCAGAAACGATTTTTGCAAGCCTACAGTACGTAACAGCATTTTAAATAATGTACACACAACCAAACTTATACGTAATCACCTAGTATTTATGAGAAATAATCTTTTTTTGTAAAAAAGATAGCATGCAAACAAAAGATTATTGTTTCAACATTGACAGGTCATCGGTATGTTGATTTAGTACTAGAACCACAAACGGGCTGTCAGTTTGTGGCGGGATCACGCATGCGTTATGTCAACTGAAGTGACATTCTTGTTAAGTAGTGATTGGCATTACATAATGGAAAGACTCAGCCCGGCACAGCGTCTACAAATTGTTCAACTTTATTATGAAAATGGGCGTTCTCCGAGGAATGTGTATCGCGTGCTTAGAGCAACTTATGGTCCACATAATCGGCCTACCGAACGCACAATTCGCTCCACCATCAGTAAGTTCTAGACCCAATTTTCATTATTGGATAATACTCGGCCAAAAAGACCACATTCAGGACGTAGTGAAGAAAATATAGGGGCGGTAGCGGAAAGTGTACGCGAAGACCGTGAAGTGTCGAACTGAAGCCGACCGACCTTCCGAATCGTTGCCAATTTAGTCGTTAGGCTCTTGACAAGCTTGCAGAAGATCCTCTGTTTTCGAAAAAAAAAATTGTTCTCCGATGAGGCCCATTTTTGGCTTAATGGGTTCGTAAATAATCAAAATGCTCGTATTTGGGACGATGAACAACCCGAAGAGGTTCAAAAGCTGCCATTAAATCCAGACAAAACAACTGTTTGGTGTAGTTTATGGTCCGGTGGAATTATGGGTCTATATTTCTTCAAAACAGAGGCAGGCCGGAATGTTACTGTAAATGGTGACCGTTATCGCGCTATGATAACAGACTATCTAATTCCTGAAATTGAAGCTCGTAGTCTCGATGAAATTTGGTTTCAACAAGATGGCACCACTTGCCATACAGCCCGTGAAACCATAGCTTTACTGCGAGAACAATTCGGCGAACAGATCATTTCACGCTTTGGACCAGTGAATTGGCCGGCTAGATCATGTGACATCACACCTCTTGACTTTTTCCTTTTGGGCTATGGAAAGTCCAAAGTCTACATGGATAAGCCGGCTGCGATTGAGGCGTTGGAGGCCAAAATTACTCGAGTCATTGGCCAAATACCATTTGAAATACTATCACGCGTAATTGAAAATTGGAACTTGAGAATAGACCTTGTTAACCGTAGTCGCGGACAACATTTGAAAGAAATTATCCTTAAGAAATAATTGTAAGGAATGGTTCTTTTGTATGCTAATAAAGATTAACAAAATAGAGTTGTTTTTATTAATTTTTTGTATTAAAAAAATATACCTCTAAATGAATCACTCTTCACTACGATCATGTCCCTGCTTAGAAAGAATAAGGTTTAACATATTTGGTTTTACCAAGCTAAATCAATAAAATATCACCATCAACTTTGCAAGAAGGTATGGATTGTGCGGTGAACTGTAACCTCAGGTGAGCCACAATAGACCCATCAAGGGGCGACTAATTTCTGTGAATATTTAAGAGCGGCCTAGTGGTTCACCTGACCTGAATCCAATAGAACCCGTATGAAGAATAACGACAATTATGCTTCTTTTTGGTATTGTAAATTTTGTTTATATTTTGGATTTTTTTTTGTAATAAAAAATCAATTCAGGAGGTTGAGGCACGTCCAGAGAATGACTGAGAATCATGGCTACCCTGTGGGTCTTGTAATAACGGGTAAGTTTTCATTTGCATCGATCCATGGAGGTAGTCCGTTGCTGCGTAGAACGTTTTTAAAAATGTATTCCAGCGAAAAAAATTTCGCTGTTGCCGTTGTAAAACAAATTTTTTACGATTCAAAACAAAGTTTTATCAAAAAGGAAACTGTTTGCATAAACATAGCCCGGGGAATGGTTGGCTTAAAATAATTGAAAAAAAAAACTCACTACGTAGCCAAATACAAACCGTCATGGGAAATTGGTGTTAAATAAGTTAGTAAAAAAATATACAGGACGTCACAAATTTATACCAATGTACAGGGTGAGCGAAACTCGATGTCTCAGCTCTATTATAAGAAAAAAAAAGTTGAAAAAATCTGAAAGGATGTTCTTTAATGGGATTGAGATTTTAAGCCTAATTTGCATATTTTACCATATATAGAAACTGAAGTAATGACGTAATCGATTTTTTTTTTACCTATATTTTGGCAAATTTAAAAACAGCTGATTTTTGTAAAGAAAAAAATTTGCCAACTTTTTCCGTTATAAAATTGTAAGCAAATTTGTGAAAAAAATCAATCAAAAATAAGAAATCGCCTTTGAAAAATAGCAAATTCGCATCTATCAATAATTAAACTAATGGCTGGCAAACATTGTTTTTCATATATACCCAATAAAACTGAGTAATATTGATTTGTCTCGTCGAACTGCAAACGCGAGTTTTGCAGATTTAATTCAATGTTCGTCGAGGCACGTTGTCAGGAAAGTAGTTGTTTTCTGATGGATATTTGACCCACCGTATACCTATATGTATATTGTATAGGTATCCTTCAGTGTGAATATAGCTGATTTAAAGTATTAAAAAATGATTTATTGATGGCACTGGTTATTTTTAATATTTGGGATTATTTCGTTAGAAAATTTGGGCCACTGAGTTTGACACGTTGTAGTGTTTAATGCGCTCGAAGGGAACAATATTTAACGGGTTACCTGGTGCTCGTGCAATCGCCAAACATTTCATAAATGTTCTACGTTGGTTTCCCCTCAAATGCATTTCGAGTGCACTTAATGAATACGAGAGGAAGCATTGCCGAACCGCTAACATGCATTTGGGATTTTTGATGTACAAAACAACGCGGCGGTGGTTTGGGGTCGTTAAAAATTAACTACATTTTTTTTTGTTTGACGAAGTACAACATTTCTTCTTCGCTGCAGTTATTAAAATGACGCAGGGTGGCTTTTATTCACAAAAAAGATAACTTTTTTAAGCAAGTCTGGTGAAATAGGTGGCCACTAGATGGCGCCTCTTCTTCGCAAATCAGTAGTGTTGGACTCGTACCGACTAAAATCACCCCTTGTCCTCTCTTGTACTTGGAACCGTATGAGAGACTTAACAACAAGTACAAGCGGCGTGTTGAAAATTCAGTTATTTTTCAGCTGTAGAATGTTCTTCAATCCATTCCTTGATTTAAAAACCTTATTATTACAGCCGATAGACGCGTGCTACAGGCAACTAATTATTTACTTGGTTCTCCAGATTGGCGCGTGTTACAGGCAACCAATTATATATAAAAGTCACAAAAGTATGGAGAAACTTTAGCTGTGGCATTAGATATCTCCAAGGCGTTCGATCGAGTTTGGCACCAGGGACTCCTCGCCAAGCTTCCATCTTATGGCTTGCCCCCTCAGCTGTGTTCTCTGCTTGCTAGTTTTCTCTCAAACAGGTCTCTCCATGTAGTGGTTGATGGAGTTTCATCTGACACTCTACTCATAAATGCTGGTGTTCCGCAAGGATCCATTCTAGCACCAACACTATTTTTACTTCATGTCCCGTACACAGCTTTGCCGATGATAGTACCCTCCATACCGCTTTCTCTTCCAGGGCCCCTATATCAGCCCACGAAACCGATCTCACTGTGCTAACATAACTTTGTCAGGACTAACCATACTACTGAAGTCATCCATATCGATGCTTGGTATTACTATCAGCAATAACCTTTCCTGAGAAAATCACGTGAGGTCCATTGCCAAAAGTGCATCCCAAAAACTTGATTTTTTGTTTCGTGCCAAGAGCTATTTCACCTCCAGTCAGCTGCTTATGATCTATAAGGCACAGATCCGACCTGTACTGGAATACTGTTCCCATATTTGGAGTGCGGCACCTAAACATATCCTGAAGCTATTGGATTCTGTCCAAAAAAGGGCAATTCGTCTCGTCGGTGATGCCTCGCTTACAAACTCGCTCACTTGTCTGGAACACCGTAGAAAAGTTGGCGATTTGTCTCTATTTTATAGATATTTTCATGGGCGATGCTCTTCTGAAATATCAACAATCGTTTCTCCTTTGGCAGTCTCTTCGAGATTAACCCGTCAAGTTCAGTCTTCACACCCCTTCGTGGTCACTTTGGAGACCTGCAGAACATCACTTTCCAAAGACTCATTCATCCAACGAATTGCGAGGCTTTGGAACTCATTGCCTAGGGAGGTGTTCCCCGAGGCATACAACCTCCAGAAATTTAAGAAGAACACCAACTCCTACCTTCTTTCCCTTGGTTCCCACGATGTTCTCTGAACATTACAGGATATCCCTTTTCGTGGGAACCAGAAAATAAAAAAAAATAAAAAAAAGGAAAACCAATAGAACAGATGACTACTAAACTATTGACCACTTCCGTTTTGGTGACTTCGTCCTTCGTCTTCGCAGAGAGAACAAGTTAGTTTAACTTTAAAACACAACGCGGGCAAATTTTACATCAATATAATTAGATAAAATCAATTAATTTAAAATCCATCAGGCAGTGAAAATATTCTAAAGAGACAGGAGGTTTTAAACTGTGAGCTCATTGTATACATTTTACAATAGATTATCGAAAACGAAATTCCCGGAGGTAAAGCTAGGAAAGCCTACAGCAGGTATCTACGAACCAGCCAACTAGCTATCGAAGATTTAACATCTTATCGAAGCACGGCGAGATTCAGCAGAGGCAGGAACCTACATCATCCTACAACTTCTTCATCCACCCTCTTCTAGATTAAATTATAATGACAAAAAACAAGTAAACATGGTATACCTTCTTCTTCTACTACTTCTTGGAGATTTGTCGATCTGTTAATTCTGAAGCAGCTTCTGCATCTTTTCCTGAGAGGTAGATTGCCAACTATCTCTCCATCTTTTATGTGGCCTGCCGGGAAGTCTTGAGCTGGGCGGGTTGTTTTCTAGGACTATTTTCGGAAGACTGTTCTCGTCCATCCGTTTTACATGGTTGTACCAATGCCTCTTACGTTGTCTTCCCCATCTCACAATATCTTGTTTTTCGCATTGTTCTCTGATATCTGTGTTTCTTACTATGTTTTTTCTTGTTTTCCCATTATTGCTTCCAGTTCATATCACAGTTCTTTCCACAGTTGTTGCAGGACTTACATTTAATCTTCCTATAAATTGATGCACTATCTATAGTTACTGTTTCAGGTATTATTTCAGGCCAAACATGTCGTTGCATTTCTCGTTCCTCCCTCTCTTTTTGTTCCGTAGAAAATTATACCCTTCGCTTTATAAACTCGGGCTACTTGCCATCTTACTTATCAGTTTTTCCGGGATGGGCTTCTACCACAAGGGCATCTTTCAGCGTTTGTCGCTCCCAGGTCATCCCTTACTACACAGTATACGCACCTGTACTTTCCAATGTTGCATTTGTATGTTCAAAAGCATCTTTTTTTTTGTGGTGGGTTGGCATGAAACCTTAGTTTTTTTGCCACAGACTTTTTTATCATTATTATCTATATATTATCGTGATATAAGATTGAAATTAAATTGTGATTTTTTTCTTTAATCAGAAATTCCGTAATTATTATGTATATATCTTCTTTGAATGTACCCAGCAGAATAACAATATTTGTTGGCAATTGGACACATTGTAGGATTAATTTATTTAAAAATTCTGATCGATGTATGTTATGAAGGTTACATGAGAAAATTAAATAAATCCTACGACAGGAGAATATGCAACAAGCTTGTCAATGCCCCTCCTGCATCAAAGACCTTCTGGTCTTTGGCCAAAGCCATAAATAAGAATTTCACGACTTCTTCTTTACCACCATTCGAGAGGTCCGACGGCACGACAGCCGTATCTTCCAAAGAAAAAGCGAATCTGCTGGCCGAAATGTTTAGCTCTAACTCAACCCTCGATACCAATAAAAAACAACCCCCAACGATACCTAGAATAAACGCATCAATGCCTGAGGTCACTATCCACCATCGCACTATCAGGAAAATCCAACGAAATCTTGGCTCTAATAAGACAGTAGGACCAAATGAAATTCCGACAATTGTCCTGAAGACCTGTGCTCAAGAGCTCACCCCAGTTCTCTGTAGACTCTTCAAGTTATCATACAGCAAAGGAGCATTTCCGTCCATGTGGAAAAACGCTAAAGTCCAACCGATTCCGAAAAAAGGAAAGAAGACTATTCCTGCAAATTATCGCCCTATTGAATTGCTCTCAGTCATATCCAAAGTTATGGAAAAAGCGATTAACACAGAACTTATCAAATATCTAGAGAAATTTGAGATAATCCATGACAGACAATATGGATTTCGACAACTTCGGTCTACTGAAGATTTGCTGGCTTATGTCACTCAGCTCTGGACAAACACTATTGAAAAGTTTGGTGAATCCCGTGCAATAGCCTTGGATATATCTAAAGCCTTTGACCGCGTTTGGCACCAGGCATTGTTAAGTAAATTATCTGCCTACGGTCTCCCAACCAAACTGCGCCAATGGCTCTTGAGCTTCATGCAAGATCGCTCCTTAAATGTGGCAGTTGACGATATTTCTTCTGATCCACAGTTCCTTTCTAATATTTGTTTTTCCGATAAATACACAGGACGGTAAATCGACAAAATTGCTGCTATTGGTCCGATTTAGACACAAGAGTTTTTCACGAGGTGCATACACAGCAACCGGAGAAATTAAATGTATGGTTGGCATTTGCGGTGACCAACTGTCGGGTCCTTTTTTTCTACCAGGCAATTTGACTGCCGAAATTTGCAAATACTGGAAGACGCTATTGATCCTGCCTTGGCTGATATATTTGAAAATAGTCCACAGTATGACGAAGATCACTTTTATTTTTAACAGGACGGTGCTTTTCCGCATTATGCAGCAATTGTTTTTCAGTATTTAGACGAAGAGACAGCAATGAATGGCCTCCACGATCGTCAATTTTATTGCCCATCGATTTCTTTTAATGGGGACTTCTGAAAAGTAAAATCTATAAAACACAACCGGCATCGTCGGAAGATTTGCGTCAAAGAACCGTCGAATTACTCCGGAAATTCTTCGGAATGTGCGTGAACGTTTTGAACAAAATCTTTATTATTGTATGGAAGCGGGCGGTTATCAGTATAAACATTTAATCAATTAAGAACCGATTATATTTTCAGCAAAATCGGTCGACCTATTTTTTATGGAAGATAAAAATGCTGAAAAAAATGGTGAACATTTGAATTTTGCACTTTATAAATTATACTATTTTTAATACAGAATTTTAATATGATTATTGCATGTTAGGAATATTTGTATGAAAAATATGATGACAATATTTCATAAAAAGAGATAGTTTTGGAAAACAAAAAAAAGAATTGGAGAATTTTAAACTTGTGTCAGTATTGAGAGAATAGCATTGAAGACGCTAAAACATTGAAAAATTATTGTTAGTAATAATCAAGCATTGTGTATAAGAATTGAATATTGTTACTAACAAAAAAAATTTCAATTGTTATAAACAATTGAAAATAGCTCCCGCCTATAAAATGATAAGAAAAAGTTTGAAAGAATACGGTTAACATAAACAGTGTTAACAATGTTAATGACAATTATAATTTGTTATAAACAATTTGAAATCGTTTTTTATAATAATTTTAATAATAATAATTATAACAAAAAATATGGTATTTTTTCATTCTTTATAAATTTTTTTTTTTATGAAAATAGTCGCAAAAAGGGTAGACCTATCGTGGGCCGCGGACGGCCCGCACTGCGACTATTAGAAGGGGAAGGGATTATAGAAAGGAAATGACTGTGGACACGCTTTTTAAAAAGTTGCAGGTCATAGTTCTCTGGAAAAACTAATTTTGAAAGCTTATTCCATTCCGTAGCAGCCCTGTAAAAGAAAGATTCTTGATGAAGATTGGTCCTTGTAGTGTCAAGCTTGAGAGTAAATGTGTGAGACTGATTAGCGTGCCAAGTTTTTTGGCCGAATGTGGCCAATGGTGGTACAAGAGTTTTTATTTCTCTGGAGCATCTGCCATGGAAATATCGGTAGAGCAATGACTGGTCTGCAACTCTTCTTCTATGTTCTAGAGGGTGAAGGGTATCTGTGAGAGTTGAGCTGTTTATCAAGCTAATGGCTCTTTTCTGAATGGAATCTAGAAGACGAAGAGAATGCTTTGGTGCTGAACCCCAAATGTGCGAGCAATACTCCAGTAGAGGTCGGATTTGAGCCTTGTACGTCGTCAACAGTTGATCAGGAGTAAAAAACTTTCTGGCTTTCCACAGAAAACCTAGCCTCTGGCTTGCCGACTTTGCGATGTTAGCAACATGGTCATGCCAAGACATATTATTGGACACCGTGACTCCCAAAATCGAGATGGAGGGACTTGGTTCAAGGGTATTTCCGGACATTGTGATGGGATGATTTGAGGAATTCACTTCCTTGGAAAACGTGGCACTTTGTGTTTTTTGGGCGTTGAACTGAACAAGATTGTTGGTTCCCCACTCGACGATTGCTTTAAGATCTCTATCGATGGAATCAACCTGTTCCTGCCTGAGTCTATATATATATATATATATATATATATATATATATATATATATATATATATTAATACCCCCCTCTTACTAATAGGGCTCCAGGTACTTTTCGATTATAAAATTGTCGAAATTCTTTATCCTGTCAGTGATCGTGTATCAGATATTTGTCTACTCGGGCTATTAAAACGGACGCCGTTTAAAATGTCGAATGTAATCACCCACATTTAAGGTGTAAACACTAACGCGAGATTTCTTATCATTTGATCACGATTAATATTCCTCGAGACGTGAAATCACAAATAAAAGAAAACAGATACGGTTGAAATAAATGTTTCCCGTCTAGTTTTTCGAAACAGGTAGTATCGATTCTAAAACTCTTTCTTAATCTCACCATCGGATACCCCATTAATTTTATTTAAATAGTGTCCGACAATATAAAGGTTATTTTTTAAAAGCCGTTCCAATTCGTTTTTTTATTTATATAAAATTTTGAGTACGTCACTATAAACGCTAGGTATCCGGGCGGTGGAACAGTAGACACGACGGACGTGCGAAGAAAAGAAGATCGAAAAAAGATATTTTGATTTTGAACGCACTATAATCACCATTATTATCTTTTGACGTGTTAACTCAAAGATGCTTGGACGTTAGTCAGAACCTTTATATCTGCTTTATAGACTATAATAAAGCCTTCGATAAGGTAAAGCATGACCAACTGATAGACCTTCTTAAAAACAAAAACCTGGATGTACAGGATGTAAGATTAATCTCAAATCTGTATAAAAAGCCATAGTAAAAATTGCGCTGGAAAAATCTGAAGAAGCCTTGGAAAATGAGATTGACAGTATAAAGGTGAATGGAGTTCTGATTAACAACATCGGATATGCCGACGACACAGTAATAATAACCAATAGTTTGAAGAATTTAGAAAGAGTTATGAACAAAATAGTAAAGTGAGACTTACCGACTCTCCCTCAATAAAAAAAAAACCAAGTACTTGAAAATATGTAAGAACAACAACACAAAGTAACTAGAAGATACAAAATCAAAATATACAAAACTGTTATCAGACCTTGTTATCATGTACGGCTGCGAAACGTGGAGATTATCCCAAGATTCGATAGACGAATACTTAAGAAAATATACGGCCCGACAAAGAATCCACAGACGCAGCAGCATATAAGTAAAACGTATGCAAAACTGAGAGAGCTATACGACGAACCAGATCTGTGTAACTTAATGAAGGCTGAACGGCTTAGATGAGCAGAAATTTGGAGAAATTTGAGATAATTCATGACAGACAATATGGATTTCGACAACTTCGGTCTACTGGAGATTTGCTGGCTTATGTCACTCAGCTCTGGACAAACACTATTGAGAAGTTTTGTGAATCCCGTGCAATAGCCTTGGATATATCTAAAGCCTTTGACCGCGTTTGGCACCAGGCATTGTTAAGTAAATTATCTGCCTACGGTCTCCCAACCAAACTGCGCCAATGGCTCATGAGCTTCATGCAAGATCGCTCCTTACTTGTGGCAGTTGACGGTATTTCTTCTGATGCGTTGAAACCCAATGCAGGGGTTACCCAAGGTTTTATCCTGTCCCCCACCCTATTTCTTTTACACATCAACGACCTCTTAAAAACCATCACAAACTTTGTTTACAGTTTCGCAGACAACAGCACGCTTGTTTAAACTTTCACATCCTATCGATCACTTTCGGTGAATGATAAACAGCTCTAGAGAACTATGACCTGCAACTTTTTAAAAAGTGGGTCCACAATCATCTCCTTTCTATAATTCCTCCCCCTTCTTATAGTCGCAGTGCGGGCCGTTCGTGGCCTACAAAATATGTCTACCCTTTTTGCGATTATTTTCAGTAAAAAAAAATATACCATAAATTATTTAACCTATTTATACACTGTTAATGCGTTCCAACAGAAACATGATTCTTTGATAATTGATATCTATAAATAATAATTTGATACGAGGGCGTTTTGATAAGTCAGTGACTTTTTGAATAAAACAAATTTTGTTCCGCAAATAAACATTTTATTTTTCTACATAATCACCTTTTAGCTCGATACACATTTAGTCCAGCGTTTTTCTAATTTTTTTATTCCCTCCAAGTAATAGGTTTTTTCAAAGCTCTCAAAATACGCGTTTGTTTCGGTAATGACTTCTTCATTCGACTCAAATCTCTTACCGCCCAGCCATTCTTTAGGTTTGGAAACAGAAAATAGTCGCAGGGGGTTAAATCTGGAGAATATGCTGGATGGGGTAGCAGTTCGTATCCCAATTCGTGGATTTTGGCCATCGTGACTAGACAAGTGTGCACACGTGCATTGTCTTGATGGAACAGCACTTTCTTCTTCTTAGCCAAATACGGCCGTTTTTGCTTCAAATCAACGTCGAATCTGTTCAAATGCTTTGAATAATATTCGCCGGTGATCGTTTTACCTTTCTTGAGGTAATCGATGTGAATGACACCGCGTACATCCCAAAAAACTGTGGCCATGACCTTGTTGGCTGACAGACTCTGTTTCGCCTTCTTTGGTCCACGTTCACCCCGAGCAACCCACTGTTTCGATTGTTCCTTGGTCTCTGGCGTGTTGTGATGGATCCATGTTTCATCCACAGTAACAAAACGGCGCAAAAATTCGTCCGGATTACGGCTGAACATCGCTAAACACTCTTTTGAAGTGGTCACACGATTGCGCTTATGGTCGAGTGTGAGCAATCGCGGCACCCATCTCGCAGAGAGTTTTTTCATGTCCAAATATTCGTGTAAAATATGATGTACCCGTTCAGTTAAGATACCTACAGCATGAGCCAACTCACGCACTTTCATTCTCTGTTCATCCAATATCATTTCATGGATTTTATCGACGATTTCCGGCGTGATCACTAGTGCTGGTACGCGACCACAACGGAACTCTGTAAACCACTTCTTAACCATTGGAATTGATGGTGCCGAGTCCCCGTAGTATTTATCAAGTCTTTCCTTAGTTTCAGTGATGGATTTTGTACGTAAAAAGTAATGCTTGATCAGCACACGAAATTCACTTTTTTCCATTTTCGTAAAAATTCACGAGGTTGTCTGCTTTGAACGGCTATCAAACACACCAACCGCACGACGTAGCTTGCTCAAAATTAGAAAGTTGCCCACTGATAGATTATAGTTGACGGCAGCACTGTTGCTTTTGGAGTAACTGCGCGGGAAATTCAAAAAGTCACTGACTTATCAAACTGCCCTCGTATCATAAATATTTTTTGTAAATATCATATACAGACACACTGTGTTTAAAATAGTAGAAATATAAAATTACGCAGGATCTAATATATCGTGAAAAAATAACCAAAGTTTCAAATCACATTTCCCGCATAATTTTCATTCTTTATCAGTTCCAAACTAACTTTTTCGATATCCTCCTTATTTAGATCTTTGTTGTTTGGTCAAAGTAGTTGGCTACTAAATTTAATAAACTTTACAAAGTAATTACTCGAGATAATGCAAAGTTTATCGAAACATCTTGTTTACCAAACGCTAGAATAATTATTAGTATCATTATACATAAATTACACAAAGACCGTTTTTATTTTTGCAAAAATGAACACACCCTAAAGCAAACTAGATATTTAACTTCCCCAGATATTTATTTATTAAGTAAAACCATTTCACTAATGATCTTTTCACTCGCTATTATACTTCAAAACGTATGCTTCTACATTCAAATATTTTGTTAATGTTCAAATGAAAATACAAAGTTTTCAGAAAGTTGTTGCTTAGGTTTTTTTTTATTACTATTACATGAAATAGAATATTCTGAGTTGCATTAGCTGAACGCTCGCAGCAGCATTTTCAACCGGTGTAAGCGGCATAAAACTCCCAATTTAGGCCGGTCTGAGTTTAAGTTAAAAAAGTTAACACGAAACTCCCTAAGGTATCTCCAGTGTCTTCGATAATCATGCCCACAAAGATTTCTCAAACCCCACATTCGATGCTTTGATTTAATCGCAACGAAAATTCTTTGCACTTACCTACGAGGGTGGTCCAAAAAGATTCCGATCTAACAAAGATACAAGACATTTTTTCGAAGTGAAACTTCTTTACGCACACCGCTCGGGAAAAAATATAGACAGTGAATCGGCAAAAATGTGAAGTCATCACTTTGGAATCTTACAAGAATGCGAGCCGTTTTTCCTCCGCTCCCACTACGTCCTTTTTACTCTTCTGCTTCACCTCCTCCACCTTACTTCATATACAATGCTACGCGCGCACTCTCTCTCTTTTTTTTTTTTATGAAAATAGTCGCTAAAAGGGTAGACCTATCGTGTAGGCTGCGGACGGCCCGCACTGCGACTATTAGTCAAAGGAGGTTTTATAGAAAGGAAATGATTGTGAACCCGGTTTTTAAAAAGTTGCAGGTCATAGTTCTCTAAAAAGGCCTGTAAAAAAAGGACTCTTGATGGAGATTGGTCCTTGTAGTGTCAAGCTTGAGAGTAAATGTGTGAGACTGATCAGCGTGCCGAGTTCTTCGGCCGAATGTGACCAATGGTGGTACAAGAGTTTTTATTTCTCTGGAGCATCTGCCATGGAAATATATGTAGAGCAATGACTGGTCTGCAACTCTTCTTCTACTCTCTACTCTTCCTCTACAGGCGTATAGGATACATCGTTCTCTCGCCCCCTCCGATTTTTTTAATATTAACATTTAACTGTCAAAGCATCTCACCTTGGTAATAAGCAATTTTAAAATTATATTATATATATAATATATTATAACAAATAAAATAAATGAACTCACCACATTGGGCGATGAACAACAAGGATTCAGATCAGGAAGATCTTGTACTGATGCGATATTTGTCCTGCGACAAATAACTGAAAAATCCATCGAGTATAACAAACCAGCCTTCATGTGTTTTATAGATCTGGAAAAGGCGTTTGACCAAATACAACTGAAGGACGTGGTACACCTTCTATACAACAGGCAAATCCCATACAACATCATAAAAACCATCGAAAATATTTACCAGAAAAACAAAATACAAGCCAAAATTAATGGCACAACTACCGAAGAAATTCCTGTAAATAGTGGTATTCGACAAGGAGATTCTCTTAGCCCCTTATTGTTCAACATCGTTATGGACGAAATAATAAAAAGTACTCGTAACCCGAAAGGGTATAAAATGGGGAACAAAGACGTCTAAATCCTATACTATGCCGATGATGCTAATCTGATTGCAGAAAACGAAGATGACCTACAGAGATTACTATTCAAATTCAGCACAACAGCAAAAAGTCTATAAATGAAGATATCTGCAGCAAAGACGAAATGCATGACCACTTCCAAAACACCTATCAGATGCAAACTGGTTGTGGATGATAAAATTACACAACAGGAGATGAAATTTAAATACCTAGGCATAGAAATATCAGGATACGGTGACAACGAGGCGGAGGTAAGAAACCAAGCGCAAAAGCAGCACGAACCTCAGCTTACCTGAACGATACAATCCTCCGAAACAAATATATCGGAATCGAGACCAAATCCCAATTCTACAAGGCGGTCATCCGACCTATATTAACATACACAGCGGAAACTAGATCAAATGCATCGAACACAAAGAGAATATTAGAAACCACCGAAATGAAAATAGTGCGCAGGATCGCTGGAAAAACACTTTTTGACAGGGAGAGAAGCGAGAGTGAAACGAACGCATAGACCGGATGAATGACGACAGAATGGTCAAAATAACTAGAGACAAGTCTGGTATAAGTTGAAATGTTTTTTCATAACAAACAATAATTCTTTTTATTTAAAATTGCATTTTTATTTATTAACACTAAGAGTGACATAAATCAACCTCAAAATTTAAAAAAGCTAAATACTGGCGGCCAACTCTACAACCGCGCGCTCATTCGTCAAATCAAATAGCGCGTGATTCCGCGACTTTCTGTTAAACTGTTACGCTATTACACATTTCACGAAATCACTTCCAAAAATTGCAAGAAAGCGAGAGCAAAGAAAAGTAACAAAACTGTGTGATATTTTAGTATTAACTGAAACTTGGATGGATAATGAGAACAATGTAGAAGTACCTCATTTTATGTGCGTTTCAAAAATAAAACTTCCGTCACAACGGGCAGGGGGAGTTGCTATTTACAGGAATGTAAATGAAAAAAACAATATTATTACTTATAATAATAATGCACGTGTGAATGACGTTAACATCGGATTTTCAAATGATGCTTTAAAGAATGTCGGGTAAAAAATGAACATTTCAAAAAACAAAATCATCAGTAACACCACAGAACACTTGTATATAGACGATATGAAACTGGAAAACGTAGAGGAATATATTTATTTGGGACATACAATAAAGAACCCATGAGGTGCAAACTGGCAGTCGACAACAAGATAATCCAGCAGGTGAGCAGATTCAAGTACCTAGGAGTGGAGGTATCAAGCGAAAGAAACCTTATTGAAGAAGCACGAACACAAGCCATAAAAGCAACAAGAGTCAGCGGATACCTGAGAGATATCATATGGCGAAATAAAATGATAGGTACAAAAATCAGGCTGAGGATTTACAAAACATGCGTAAAACCTATTTTTACATACGCCACAGAAACCAGAGCTGAAACATCAACAACGAAAAGAATAATGAGAATGATCGAAATGAAAATACTAAGAACCATCAAGGGTGTTACCCTCAGGGATAGAATAAAAAGCCAGGATATCGGAGAAGAACTATAAATACAGGATGCGGTAAGATGGGCTAGAACACGCAAGAGGTGCTGGAAAGACCATGTGAAAAAGATGCCAGATGGGCAAAGCGGGCCATGTCACAAAAACCAAACTCGCAAAGACCGGTAGGCAGACCACCCAAGAGATGGTACGAAAGCTGGAGCTCAGCGTCACAGAAAGAGCTCCGAAGGAGGCTGAACGACCAGGACCTATTAATCAGAAGAAGAATAAGTAGATACAATAAGGATAGACAAGGAAAATCAAACAGCGGAGATAATACGAAGAATAAGACTAAGTATATATTTAAAAACCTAAAGAGAAAGGTTTTTGACACTTGCATATTGCCAGTAGCGACATATCGCCTAGAAACAATGGCACCAATCAGCTAAAGGTAATGAAAAGAGCGATGGAGCGGACGATGCTTAACATCAGTCTTAGGAACAGAAGACGGAACGAAGAAATCCGACCAAGAACCAAAGTCGTGGATATAGTGACACGTGTCGCTGAATTGAAGTGGCAATGGCTCGACAAGATCAATCAAAATGGACGTCTAAACTAACACACTGGCGACAAGAGAGACAAAGCGTAGCGTGGGAAGACCACAAAGCAGATGGCTTGATGATATCAAACAACAAGTAGGAAATAGGTGGTTTCAGATAGCACAAGACAGAACAGCATGGAGAAACATGAAAAAGGCCTACGTCCAGAAGTGGATAACAGAAAATGGCTGAAAAAAAAGAGAAGAAAAATATTGCCTTCCAAAGACAAATATGTAATGACAGTTCGACACCGAATATTTTCCATTTTTACAAAAACTCACTTAAACGATGTAACAGCAACTGCGCGTCTAAAATGGCTGAAGTTTTTGCGTAACAAATAACTCTTATTGACGAGTGCTGCAGTCTTTACTTTAAGGTCGAAAACTTTTCAGACTACCCTCGTAAATAAATTTATAATTATTGATTCACTTCCACCGGAACATTTTCTTTTGCTCGTAATCGGTCCTATCACACTACCGGTTTTGAAAGGTTATTGTGCTTCCAGATAAACTGTAGGAGTTTACAGGAAACTGCATTCTGAGATTATATCGAATATGGAAGAGTAACAATTGTATTGGATCTCATGTTCCGACTAATTGGTAATTCCTTAGTTTCTACAGGTAATTTGGTCAATTAGACTGGCCTAAATTTCTACTTATTGATTCAAACTAGAACGGCAGCAGTTGAATGGAACTGTCAGGCGCTTGGCTCAATTCAACGGGCAGGTAAATAGAGCCGGAAAGGACTTGTTATTGTTGTATCAGTTACTTATTACAAAAATTATAAAATCCACATTTAATTTAAATGTTACAAGAGGTTTCTGGACCTGGTTTTGGATGGGGCAAAGTTTGTTTCTCTTAAAATGGATGCGCTCTAACAGGAAAATCCTGGGTGTCCAGACCAGCTAGTGAAAATCGGTTGTTTAGATGTTAATAGAAAGATTTAATGTCAAAAGAATGGTTAAATATCACTAAACGATTCTTTTGAACTCTGAATGGAGTTTTAGAAGCCTTCATTTTAAAATATTACCTAGCACAATTGGTTCCTCTTGAAATGAATAAATTCTGGTTACAAATTCTGGATGTCTGAACTACCTAGTATAAACTTGTTACTTGAAGTCTTATGTCACTCAGCTCTGGACAAACACTATTGAGAAGTTTGGTGAATTTCGTGCAATGGCCTTGGATATATCTAAAGCCTTCGACCGCGTTTGGAACCAGGCATTATTAAGCAAATTATCTGCCTGCGGTCTGCCAACCAAATTGCGCCAATGGCTCATGAGCTTCATGCAAGATCGCTCCTTACATGTGGCAGTTGACGGTATTTCTTATAATGCGTTAAAAACCAATGCCGGGGTCCCCCAGGGTTCCATCCTGTCCCCCACCCTATTTCTGAAAACCACCACGAACCCCATTTAAAGTTTCGCAGACCACAGCACACTTGTCTAAACTTTCACATCCTATCGATCACTTTCGGTGAATGATACAAATAGACTCGGGCAGGAACAGGTGGCCCCATCAATAGAGATCTTGAAGCAATCGTCGAGTGGGAAACCAACAGTCTTGTATAATTCAACGCCCAGAAAACACAAAGCGTCACGTTTATCAAGACAGTGAATTTCTTAAATCATTACAATGTCCGGAAATACCTTTGAATCAAGTCCCTACATCTCGATTTTGGGAGTCACGGTGTTTAACAATATGTCTTGGCATGACCATGTTGCTAACATCGCAAAGTCAGCAAGCCAAAGGCTAGGTTTTCTGTGGAAAGCTGTAAAGTTTTTTACTTCTGATCCAATGTTGACGACGTACAAGGCTCAAATCCGACCTCTACTGGAGTATTGCTTGCACATTTGGGGTTCAGCACCAAGGGGTTCTCTTTGTCTTCTAGATCCCATTCAGAAAAGGGCCATTCGGTTGATAAACAGCTCAACTCTCACAGATACCCTTCACCCACTAGAACATAGAAGAAGAGTTGCAGACCAGACATTACTCTACTGATTTTTCCATGGCAGATGCTCTAGAGAAATAAAAACTCTTATAAACCACTACTGGCCACATTCTGCCGAAGAACTCTGCACGATGATCAGTCTCACCCATTTACTCTCAAGATTGACACTACAAGGACCAATCTCCATCAAGAGTCCTTTTTTTACAGGGCTGCTACGGAATGGAACAAGCCTTTTTAGAAAACTATGACCTGCAACTTTTTAAAAACCGGGTTCACAATCATTTCCTTTCTATAAAACCTCCTTTTACTAATAGTCGCCGTGCGGGCCGTCCGCGGCCCACACGATAGGTCTACCCTTTTTGCGACTATTTTCAGTAAAAAAAAAAATTAGAAATGGATTTTCTATAATATTACTGCACGATTCTTTTGAAGGCCTTACACGAGGAGTTCTTTTTTGGAAAGAGTTTTAGAATCATAAATTTCAAAAAATTACCTTGCACAATCGATCCCTATTGGACTGGATGTATTTAATTTGGAAAATCCTGAATATCTGGACTAGCTAGTGAAAATATATTGCTCAGAAGATCACAAAAAAAATTTCTATCAAAAAAATGGTTCAATATCGGTGCAGGATTCTTTTCTAGATAGAGTTTAAGAAGCATAAATGTTAAAATATTACTTTGCAGTCGTTTCCTCTTGAAATGTAGGAGTTATATTTGGAAAATCGTTTGTGTGTGGACTCTGTTGCGCTGATACTAATACTGCTGGGTGAAAATGTGAGAATTTCCAAGTTTTCCGATTGGGTTAGATAAAAAGTAAACCATTTCTCTAACAGTTTCACGTACGATAATAAATATTCGACAACTGCTTTCGTCGAGATCGTCAGATGTACATGAATCGTCCGGCGGACGTTATCCTCGTCCTGACAGAAACAGATGGCCGTGTAATTATTTCGTATATGTGCCTAAACCGCTTTGTTAAGTGCGCTATTTCAGGACCGACGGGATAGGTTCAGGGATTTTCGTCAAGTCGGTTAAGGGAAACGTATTTACTATTGACTATGTCACGGCAGACGATCGAGATATTTCAATTTTAAATGGAGTACCAGATAGCTCGGTAATTATAAACGATTTAGACATTCCAATTTTGGAGCTTCACAACTCGAAAACCGCGAAAGTTTACGCGAAAAAAGCTTACCTCATTTTATTTATGCGTTATCTGTCACAAAGAAAAATACCTTTAGTTTTTCATTGGGAGTTCATAAAAAAAGTTGTTTTTCTATTTCCCTTTCGTGTCAGTGACATTCGATTGCCGAATATTGCGATAAAGAACCGAAATCAAATACTTCGAAAGCAGATATTTTCATTGAATTGACAAAAATAAAAATGAAATGCAAATTTGAATCTCCGGAAGTTTTTATCCTACCAAGCAAGTTATTACCGTTGTTCGACTTACAAACAGTGTAAAATCTCGTTCGCTTTGTTCATTTTAATTTAAGGATAATGTATTTAACGATCGTTTCGGTTCGGACACACAAAAAGAATGGATTCAACAAGATAGCCAAAAAATTATTGAAGTGGATACCGCCAGAAAATCAAAACAAAGGACGACCAAGGAGAAGTTGAAATGATGACGTTGACAAGGCTATGAAAGCAAGAAATTAGAGTAGAATATGTGCTATGGTAAAAGGAACTGGAAACTGGGGACAGAGAGACGGTGACAGCCGTAAAATACGTATATACATATATCTGCAAAATTTATAGAAAACTATATTATAAACATTTTTCGACAGCGTCAATTGATGGGAAAAATGTATAACTGATTTTTAAAAAACCAGCTAATTCTGCTGTATATCACCTATATTATAGGTTCATTTGGGTCGATTATGTATCAAAAAACAACTACTCCTCTGGCTATATACCGCGACAGGTATTGAATTACATCTGATACATAATCGTGTATAATACCCCATTTCGGGTAACAATATGCAGATGCTTGTTAAGTAAGAGAAGGAACTATTAGATTTATCCATTCGAAGTAACCACCTATGGACCGGTTTCGGGGTGTGTTGCTCCTCATCAGCATAGGGTAGGTCTACCTCGACTAAGCACATCAACAGCTTCGACTCTTACCAAGTATAAATGAAGTGCTACGCAAAAAGTACCAGTCACGACATCTATACTTTTTAACAAGCACCACCCGGTGAATAGCTTCTGCGAAGAAGTATTGTAATCTGCAAAATTTATAGAAAACTATAATATTATTATAGTAGACTATAAACATTTTTCGACAGCGTCAATAGATGGGAAAAATGTATAACCTATTTTTAAAAAACCAGCTAATTATTTATCAGATGTAATTCAATACCTGTTGCGGCAATAGCTAGAGAAGTAGTTGTTTTTTGATACATAATCGACCCAAATTAACCCATAATATAGGTGATATACAGCAGATATAGCTGGTTTTTTAAAAATCAGTTATATATTTTTACCATTTATATATATATATATATATATATATATATATATATATATATATATATATATATATATATATATATATATATATATATATATATATATATATATATGTATATATATATATTTCTACTTCTTAAAAATGGTTTCAAAATCAAAGCCGATACGTCGAAATAAACAAATTTCTAGACGCTGTTCAACCCGAACTTTAAGTATTACAAATATATATATATATATATATATATATATATATATATGCGAAAATGATAGAAAATTGCATTATTGCAATAAACTATAAAAGTATAATGAAGCCCGACAGCGAAAATTAGATGTGAAACTTATGACTGCTGTATGTACCTACATATTTTTAATATATAGGTATAGGTGGGTCGATTATATATCAGAAAACAAAATACTCCTCTGGCTTTATGCCTACGACAGGCATTGAATTACACCTGATATATAACCGTGTATACTATCCCATCACAGGAAGAAATGTATACAGATGCTTGTTAAATAAAAGAAAGACAACCGGTATAAGAGCAAAAGCAAAAGGAGTCAGGCAATTTTATCATGCTCGAAGAATTGTTACGGTAAAGGTTCAAAAGGGTCACCGACTACAATTACAATGTGTATATATATAACAGCAAAATTATTTTTACGACTGTAGGCAAATTTACGTTTGCCACGAGGTATCATGTTAATAAGCTTATTTATTGTTTAATAAAAAAAAACTAACCAAAGAAATTGTTTTTCGAACCGAGCACAGCCATAATAATGTGATTTATAACAACAAATTAGACGTTCATTTGTTTTAACAATGCCGATTCGGTTCATCGCCTCAAGACTTTCCTTGTTTGCGTTGTTGTTTTTTCGAATTATCGAAGAAGAAAGATGTTATTGTCTTTCTAACAGTACGTCTACTTAGCGATAAGTATTTCCTTAGTAGTTTCATTTTTAAGCAAAGACGTGTTTATATTGTCAACTACTCAATAGCCCCCTAGCAAAATAGACACCAGAATATTTTTGCACCCTAGCTGCCCACAATGACCTTGAGGAGACGAGATGTGAAAGAATGTTGCCGCATTAAATTTGGTACATTCTAGACAATGAAGAACTAGACGTCTTATTAAACGAAAACTGTCTTCTTCTTCTTCCAATGCCCTATCAGCTATCTGACGTTGGCAACCACTTGTAAAAACGCATCTCTGTCTTCGGCCAGTCTGAAGAGTTCTGCAGCCGTCCAGTCTCAGATGTTTCGTAGCCAGGACATCTGCTTTCTGCCCGCTCCTCGTCGGCCATCTATCTTGCCTTCTATTATAATTCTGAGTATTTTTCGCCACGGATCAGGTACCCCAGATACGCCACCTGCCTACGTTTTACTACACCGTCGCAGTATCTACAACACAAATGCTTCCAGGCGATTCAACGTATTGGTCTTTAGTGTCCGGGTTTCAACTCCGTACAGAAACTTTCTTATTTATATTTATTTTTTATTTGTGACAACAATGCAAAAAAAGGTACGATGGGCTTTTGCAACTATAACTATAAGGATATGCTTATTAGTGCCCCTACATCTTCCCCTCTTGGACATTCAACCAGCTTATTCTAAAAAGATGGTGATATTGCCTAGAGCAATTTTCCTAAGATTAGCCTTTAATTTTCAAGGATGTTTCTAGCTAAGAAATAATGAAGGTAAGAGCAACTGCAACTTTAAAGTGGTACAGAGCTTTCCTCAGCATTAAGGCCACACAGCTTCCCTTGTACATATTCCTTTCTTGGACATTCAACCAGCTTATTCTAAAACAGGGGTGGTGATATTGCCCAAAGCAATTTTTCCCAGATCAGCCAAAATTGGTCTTCTTTTTTCAAGTATGTGTCTAGCTTCTCTCTTAACACAAGTTAATCAAACAAGCGGGTTAAAAAAATTGATTGTCACAACATAGCGATAACAAACGAGAATTACTAAGGAATCACCCAAAAACCAGCGTGACATTTAAAAGCCTTTCAGTGTCTGGACCATCAAAGGAAAGGGTTTAAAAATTGTAAGAGATCCCACATAATGCATACTTATTAATATTAATAATAATAATTAATAAGTTTATCATTAATTTATACGAAAACAAATTTTTCGGACTGGGTGGATAGGAAAATACTCACGTACTGGTCCGATATACCAGGGTTAACTCACTCGAAGGCGTTTCTACCTAAACCCTCGAGAAACACAACTAAGCAGATCCTAGAATGGAGCAGAAATGACCTGCTCATTCTTAAGACGAAACTGCTGAACATATACTATGTGCATGCCTCGGCCTGGGAAGAATAAGGTTCAGCATATTTGGTTACACCAACCTAGAACCTACCGATTTCAAAAAAATCTCACCCTATACAACCATGAACTTCGTGAGAAGGGCTGGATTGTGAGGTGAGCTGTAACCTCTAAGGGTGAGCTACAATAAACCTACTAAGGGTTGCGGCGGAGGGGCGACCACGCCCCACTTACATGATACCTAACCTCACCTAACCTACTTTATACCACCATCGGTTATTACTTCATAATTTTCAAATTAAAATATTCCGAAAACGGCACACAGTATCGAGTTTTACCAAGAGTTCCTTTTTGGTGTAAAATTAAATGATGTTAAAGTTCATTTGAAATTTTGATTAATAAATCTAACCTTAAAAAAGTAATGTTCAATACTACTTGGTACGAACCGTGTAACTAGCGCTCTATAAGAGTTGGATATAAAAACAAATTTATGGGATGTATCAGCTTCTAAAACATATTCGCATAAAATTTCAGTAGTTTCGGCAAAATCGTAATAAATGTGTATACATTTTTTTTCTTCAACGCCCTTTATATTGAATACGGATGGCGTCATCAAAAATTTTTACCAATCAAACCCCAATTATTTTTCAGTTTTCTACCTATCCTAGAGACGGGGTCACCTGTTTTGAAACACCCTGTATACATCCATACAGGGTGAAATAACAACCAAGAAAACTAAAAAAGCATAAATATTCTAAAAAACAGCGGTAATTTGGGAAAATTAATGAACCTGATAAAATTTTATTATAGTAATGAGAGAGACATCTGCATATAAGTAACTGGTATGTTGAATTTTTAATTTGACATTGTTTTAAGTTCTTAACGACTTTTCTAAATAAACTTTTTTGATAATGTACTCTCGATTGAAACTCCTGTATTTTGCTCTCCACTGTATACCGTTTGGATATTTAGAAAGTTAATGGTACTAAGTTTAGTTTCACGCAATGCACCAACTTTTAATAAGAATAAAATTTCGGGAAAAGGATATAAACCATTTAAAATTCAACAACCGTAACTTCAACCCCAACAACAACTAAAAAATTTTACGCAATAAGAGTTATTTGAGACTGGATCTCTTCGAAGAACTGGAAATTTATAAAGAACTTCTCAACAACGTTTATAGCTTGAATACTCAAGTAAACTTGAATAGAGATTTCATTCCTCTCGATCAAAGGATTAGCAGCCAATATTAAATTCATGTTCATTGCTCTTTTTCACTCGCTTCTTCCTTCATTAAAATTAAATTCACCCAACTGTCAATTTCTTACTTATATTTAGAGTTTAATTATTATTGTTAGGGACCACTTCCGGTGAAATCAGTCGGAGTAGGATGAAACGTCAAAAACACGCGACGGTTGCCGAATAACCCTGCTTGAAGGTAAACAAAGAAGTACGCGAGAAATTTTTAAGCGGGAATATGTAAACATGTCGAAGGAGGTTATAGGTGTGGTTTAGTTTTATTAGTAATGAGTGCGTGCATCTGTGGGTGTCTTTATTGTTGTTATATTTTTCTATTTAAAATACAAATTTAAAATTGGTAGACCGAAAAAATAAGAAGACACAAACGCATGTCGAATGAGTGGGAAAAATTTAAATTGTAGTCTTCTTGTTCCTTCTTTAATGTTAGCAAATTGCTTGTTTTTCTTCGTATTCTTTGCCTTTCAATTTTTAGAGAGGTTGTCCCTCCATCTGCTGCGGGGTCTTCTAACGCTTGGGCGCCCTAAGGGCGACTTGTCTCTAGTTATTTTGAACATTCTGTCGTCATTCATCCGGTCTATGTGAGTAGTTAAACAACAGGAATTCAAGCCCACTTGGAGTGGGGGAAGTGGTGGGGGGAGGAGTGGGGGGTAGGAGTGGTGGAGTGGGGGGGAAGTGGTGGGGATATAAGTGGGGGAAGTGGTGGGGGTAGGAGAGTGGGGGTGAGAGTGGTGGAGTGGGGGCAGTGGTGGAGTGGGGAGGAGTGGGGGGTGAAGTGGGGGAAGTGACAGGTGAAGGAGTGGGGAAATGACATTGTTGACATATGACATTGTTGACATATGACATTGTTGACATATGACATTGTTGACATATGACATTGTTGACATATGACATTGTTGACATGTGACATTGTTGCCATACGGCATGTTGCCATTGTTACCATTGTTGACATATAACATCATTGTTTACATTGTCCCCATCGACTCGATTAAGAGGGTTACGTAAGCACGTTGAAAAGTGGTGTGACGTAAGCGTTGAAAAAAACTTGGCTTCTCGGTGATTCGAACCTTAATCCTTTGCCTTACTAAACGGATAGCTATACCATGTAGCTACTACGCATATTAATTTTATCGTGCAAGATTGGATATACAAATATATATTTGTGACATCATTTTTGATAAAAATAACCTTGAACTGCGCTACCAGATAACTTTGTTATCGTATACTTAAATGAGGTGTAATATTGATTGCGACAGAGATAATAATTACACACGCACATAGTCCCAGTTTAAATGTGTGCGATATTGTTGTACATGTACAGGGTTTGTCACAAATTAAGAAGTCAAAAGAACCTTAACGAATGTTGGCATGGGAAAAATTGTTTTTATGAAAATTCCCCATACGCTAATCTTAAGATACGCCGTTCTAAATATAAAGGGGTGCATTCACTGTTGCAAGAGATCTAATTCGAAAAATCAAAGCACTGAGTTATCGTATACTTAAAGGAGGTGTAATATTGATTGCGACAGAGATAATAATTACACACGCACATAGTCACAGTTTAAATGTGTAAGATATTGTTGTACAAGTACAGGGTATGTCACAAATTAAGAAGTCAAACAACCTTAATGAATGTTGGCATGGGAAAAATTGTTTTTATGAAAATTCCCATACGCTAATCTTAAGATACGCCGTTCTAAATATAAAGGGGTTGGAAATTCCAATTAAATTAAATCAAATTTTAAAGTTCGAGAAGCTAAACAAAATTTCAGTTAACGTCTATGCTTTAGAATTAAATAAAACAGAAAAGAGATTATTTTACATGGTTATACCTGCGTTTTTAACCAAAAATAAAATGAAACGTCACGTCAATTTGTTACTAATACAAGATCAGTATTTTCGGAAATTAAATGATTATAAAGCGCCACCTATCGACAATGAAAATGTTGAAATCAAATATGTTTGGATAAGTACGAGGTATGTCGTAAATTAGGAAGTCAAAAGGACCTTAACGAATGTTGGTATGCGACCCATCAAACGATTCAGCGCTGCTTAAAGTACGTCAAGTGTCACGAGAGTACGTTAAATGTCACGTGAGTACGTCAAGCGTCACGTAAAAAGTCACGTGTCACGTTATACGTAACGTGTCACATTAAAAACACACACACACACATGTTGAATATTTTTGTTTATGTACAGGGAATGTCACAAATCAAGAAGTCAAAAGGTCCTTAACGAATGTTGGCATGTGACCCATCAAACGATTCAACGTTACGCTCGTCACGTGTCACGTTATACGTAACGTGTCACATTAAAAACACACACACACACACACAAGTCGGTCGACCTCGGAGAACAGATCAGATCAACATTGTTTTGAGGAAAGGCCAGGTCAAGAGTACCAACAACCGACGAGCATGTATGAGAGCACTGATAAAAGTAGAGGAAGCAAAAGATGTGTGTAAGAACCGTAGCGAAAGTAAAAGAAAGTGGTCTCTGCCTACCCCCATGGAAAAAAGGTGTGACTTTATGTATGTAATAAAATCTCAAGAGTACCAACGACCAAGAACACTAATGCAAGTAGTTCATTGTATTTAAAACAATTTCCGGTAATAATGTATTATCGTACCGATCGTCGGTAAAACATCGAAACCATGACAATAAAAACCCCAATAATCTTTATTAAAAATCATGAATCAAACAAACAAGAATTAGCTTAAGTCCTTATGATGACATTTATTGCCTGGGATTATCGATACTCTTGCTTTGGGTCATTATAGTTTAAATAAATATATATTTTTTTCACCCTAGCACATCTCTTTAGTTAAAGAAATGAATAGTTTGATCCTTATTCAGCTTTTAGACGATACATATCTCTAAAGGTAGTGTCAAGTCCGGGATGCGTACGCGCTCGCTGGCCGCTGCGAAAATAATATAGATGGGTATATATACAGGGGGGCGCATGAACTGGCAAAACTTTTGGAACTATTGGAAAAAATATATTTTTAACAAAAAAAAACCTTGGTTAAAAGAACTATTTAAGCTCTCTTTTTTCATGTATCACGCAATAAAGTGTCTTTCAGCGTCATCAAAAGATTCAGCATTACGCAAAGTGCGTCGACCGTCATGTGAGTACGCCAAGCGTCACGTTAAACGTCAGGTGAGTACGTCAAGCATCACCTTAAACGTCACGTGTGTATGTCAAACGTAAACGTCACGTGTCATATTAAAACACACACACACACACATACCAGTTTGATTTAAACAATCTGCATGGTTGAAGCCCTATATCGAGCTGAACACTCGTTTAAGGACTACAGTTCATGCATCACCTTAAACGTCACGTGTGTATGTCAAACGTAAACGTCACGTGTCATATTAAAACACACACACACACATACCAGTTTGATTTAAACAATCTGCATGGTTAAAGCCCTATATCGAGCTGAACACTCGTTTAAGGACTACAGTTCATTTGCAAAGCTCCCCTTTTTCATGTATTACGCAATAAAGTGTCTTGCAGCGTCATCAAAAGATTCAGCATTACGCAAAGTACGTCGACCGTCACGTGAGTACGCCAAGCGTCGCGAACAACGCGGTGTTCGGCAAAACAATGGAAAATAAACGCTTCCGCAGTTAGTAAGTTCATACGATTGTCGTTACAGGACAAAAAATTTAATTTCTAGAGCCAGATTTCACAATAGATCAATTTTTGATGATAATCTAATGTGCAAAGTACGTCGACCGTCACGTTAAACGTCACGTGAGTACGCCAAGCGTCACATTAAACGTCATGTAAGTACGTCAAGCGTCAACTTAAACGTCACGTGTGTACGTCAAACGTAAACACAGCGTCACGTTCAACGTCACGTGTTTATGTCAAACGTAAACGTCACGTTAAAAGTCACGTGTTACATTAAAAAACACACACATACCAGTTTGATTTAAACAATCTGCATGGTTGAAGCCCTATATGGAGCTAAACACTCGTTTAAGGACTACAGCTACCAGTTCATTTGCAAAGAAGCTCCCTTTTTTCATGTATTACGCAATAAAGTGTCTTGCAGCGTCATCAAAAGATTCAGCATTACGCAAAGTACGTCGACCGTCACGTGAGTACGCCAAGCGTCACATTAAATGTCATGTAAGTACTTCAAGCGTCACCTTAAACGTCACGTGTGTACGTCAAACGTAAACACAGCGTCACGTGTTTATGTCAAACGTAAACGTCACGTTAAACGTCACGTGTTACATTAAAAAACACACACATACCAGTTTGATTTAAACAATCTGCATGGTTGAAGCCCTATATCGAGCTAAACACTCGTTTAAGGACTACAGCTACCAGTTCATTTGCAAAGAAGCTCCCTTTTTTCATGTATTACGCAATAAAGTGACTTGAAGCGTCATCAAAAGATTCAGCATTACGCAAAGTACGTCGACCGTCACGTGAGTACGCCAAGCGTCACGTTAACCGTCATGTATGTACGTCAAGCGTCACCTTAAACGTCACGTGTGTACGTCAAACGTAAACACAGCGTCACGTTAAACGTCACGTGTGTATGTCAAACGTAAACGTCACGTTAAACGTCACGTGTCACATTAAAAAACACACACACCAGTTTGATTTAAACAATCTGCATGGTTGAAGCCCTATATCGTGCTGAACACTCGTTTAAGGACTACAGCTACCAGTTCATTTGCAAAGAGTCAGTTTAAACTCGCGAACAACGCGGTGTTCGACAAAAGAATAGAAAATAAACGCTTCCGCAGTTAGTAAGTTCATACGAGGGTCGTTACAGGACAAAAAGTTTAATTTCTAGCGGCAGATTTCACAATAGATCAATTTTTGAAAGCGAACGAGCAAGATATTTTAAAACATTTTAGTCATTTGAAAATTGCAGGACCTCGAAAATTTAAAGTTGGCGCCATTGTACGCCAAACACGTTTTTAAGAAAGGTTATACACCCAATTGGTCAACGGAATTATTTAAAATCACAAAATGTAAGATAACCAATCCTGCAACGTATCTTCTGGAAGATATGATGGAGGCACAAATCAAAGGAGCCTTCTACGCGGAAGAATTACAGAAAACTGCTAATCTTGATATCTACTTAGTAGAAAAGTTCATTTGCAAAGAGTCAGTTTAAACTCGCGAACAACGCGGTGTTTGGCAAAACAATGGAAAATAAACGCTTACATAGGGTAGTAAAGTTAGTAAGTTCATACGAGGGTCGTTACGGGGCAAAAAATTTAATTTCTAGCGCGAGATTTCACAATAGATCAATTTTTGATGAAAATCTAATGGCTATCGAACTAAAAAAGTCTGAATTACTTTTCGATAAACCCCTTTATATTGGAATGTCCATTCTCGATATTTCGAAAACGTGTATGTATGATTTCCACTATAATTTTATGCTCCCCACCCTAGGGGTGAACAATTGTATCATAAACTACACCGACACCGATAGTTTCTTCTACAAAATAATGAATATCAATGTTTACAAAGACATAATCGGTAGGTATATCGAAAAATTTGATACCTCCGATTATAGTGGAAATAACATATACAATATCCCGTTACTTAACAAAAAAATACCGGGTCTTATGAAAGATGAAGCCAACGGCAAAATCATTACGCATTTTGTTGGGTTACGATCAAAAATGTACGCGTTTAAAATTCAGGGAGATAAAAACGTCCCTAAAAAGTCTAAGGGGGTAAAATATAATGTTGTCAAAAATAAATTGACGTTTGAAGATTACGTAGATTGTCTTAAAACATTTAAACATAAAAATATTACACAGTGCACAATTCGATCCTATAAACATGACGTATTTAGCATAGAACAATCGAAAATTGCTTTAAGCCCTGAGGATGATAAAAGATATTTAATTTCGGGATCATTTAACACGCTACCATGGGGTCATTACAGTATAGAATAATTAGAATTAGAACCGTTTGCGTAGAGATATAAAAAATAATAACTTTACATATTCCTCATTCCTGATATCATTAATTTTATAATTTCATTCTGTTCCACTTTTATAATTAAAAAAAATAAAAAAATAAAATTTAAAACGAATTATAAAATTCGCGTCATTGGCAGGTGGATGTCAGTCATCATGTGCAGCAGTCAAGACAGTAATCATTTTAGTATGACGTCGAGTAGTGATGATAGCGTGAGTAGTGACTTTGAAATGTCCGAATTCGTATTGCCGGGGGCAACTTCCATAGAAACAATTGTTCAATCCTACGAAGATGCTGCCAAACGTGAAGTGCATTACTTACTGCTAACGACATATATGTTGTCAGAATATGAAGTTCGATGTGGCCTTAGTCCTGCTCGGACGTTTTCTCCGGCAATCATTTTGGCTAAACATTTTGGGCCTACTAAAATATCTTTTGACGTTTTTGAATGGGGTACCCTCATCAGTATTTTGGAGAAAAGGATGGAAGATTTTTTTCATGAGATGTCGCCTACGTATCCCGATGAAGACGATGATAACACCCCTATAACGTTTCACTGTGGCGATTATTGTACTATCATGCAACAAGTTTATGATGATACCAAGTTCCTGGTTTTAAGAAAACACGACGTTGAGTACTATTTGTGCGAAGAAGATGTTCAAGAAATTCTTAAAATCCACGCGCATTTGCTGACGCATCGAGTAAATTTATTAAACAAACTTAGTTTCTGTTCATATTATCACAATATTATTGGTTTTTGTAAACTGCATGGTGAATTATCGTTATCATTATTGTCGGAAATACTTCCAAATGATTTGTTAAATAGTGCATTGAGAGAGTTTATCTACTTTTATAGAATTACCACAATTAATGATTTAAATAAATAATTTTTTTAAAAAGTTTTGTTTTATTTGTTCCCCGAAATTTTAAGTTTCTATAAATATACTGTAAATAATATTTGTTAATCATTTAAGATGCTGTGCCCTACTTAAAGTTTGAAGAAACAATTGAAATATCTACTATTAAAGCTAATTTCATTTTACGAATAACATGTAATTTTTTTTTAAATTGTTGATTTGTGCATGTATTTTTTTAATATCGATCTTTTCTTCATTTAACGTTCATAAACCATTAAGGCTTATTTGACTAGCCAATATGAAAACAATTGTTTAAATTTCAGATATTAAATGCATTCTATAACATTTCTTCATATAATATAAGAGTGTAAGAATTTTAATTGTAAAATAAATATTTTAATTTTTTATGCGTGTTAATACTACTGGGAAACCATAACGCGAAAATGAATGGATGTACTGTTGTGGCCAAGGCACGTGGGTTAGAGGTGATCTTCGTGGAAGCAAATATGATGTGTACATGAAATGATTATAATATGATATTGTTTCTTGAAAAAATAATTGAATGTAAAAATTACAATTGGGCTTTTAATAACTGATGCTATTGCTGACATTGATATAAGTTTGACCTGGTAATTCAGGAATGCTTGAATCTACGTTTCTATAGAATATGTATTATAAATATATTTGCATAGTTGTTGCTCTGTTGTGTTTTCAAGTGTCACGCTTATTATGGGTAAGAAACATTTTTGTTAATTTTTATTTATTTAATTTCTATGTTAGAAAAAAATAATTGTAACTATTTTATTATAAATAAAGAAATTTTGTCGGTGTTTTTAACGGACGATCAATTTTTCTATCGACTTTTTTTTTAACTTTATTAAGCAATGGTTTTTTAAAATATAAAAATATTAAGTGATTTTAAGTTTTAAAGTAAAGAAATCAAATCTTGTAACACCTTCAATAAGCATTTACAATTAAAATATTGTGTTTCTGTTTTAAATCTTAAATTACACAGAGGACATCTTAAATGCGTAATGATATGACGACAACTTATCTTTTTAAACGGTTTGTAACAGAAATTACAAATTTGTATTTTTACAGATTTCTTTAAACTTAGCAAATTTATTGTTTTTGCACTAAATCTAAAAGAAAAACAAAAAAAGCGCATACAGTGACCGCTTACCTTAAATATATTTTACCTACGGTTTAAAATCTATAAAAGGGAAAAACAAAAAGTGCATTTTTACTAGAATTTAAAACGAGATGGATAAGTAACTAAAACTTTTTTAATTGTGTTTTTATTTTAAATTTTTACCCTTTACAAAATTTTAGCAAATTTTCAAAATACTTTTTTATTTATTTTAAGTTATTTTTCGTCATTTAAAAAATAATTTAAACACCACTCACAAATAAATTTTTTGTCTATTCTTAGTTACTCGACTATTTATTAATCTAGACAAATCTTTGATGCAGCAATAGTTATATTTAATTTTACAATTCTCATCATTTGAGCTTCATAATTATTTAATTTTTGATAATACTGATTTTTAATCAAATTTGTTATTTTTTACACACTAGTTTTCAATTTAAAATTGTTTTACAGACAGATTAGAATACTACATATATAGTAGAGTAAGAGGAGCATTACCCCCGCATCAAAGAGTAAGTAAACAAAACCATTTGCTAATTATTTCTACCAATCTTACTTTGGTGTTGGTAGTTTTAACAATAAATTTAATTTCCAACTAAAATTTCTTAGGCTAACTTTTTTTATGCTAATTTTTGTATTAACATAAGGTTTTAATCATTTTAGATATTTTTTTACTAAATTAAAAATTCTTTGTGTCAATTTTAGTAAATTAAATTTTAATTAAAACTTTTTTTTTTACAGGCTAAATCCATTATAATTATGATGGGTTCTCGTGGAGGCAAACCACCTCCATCAATGATATGCGTAGGGGATGTGGGCCCCTACAGTATATATATGGAGGTACTAGAGAGCGAGATATGGGTTTGGGCATTAAGGTATAAATTTATCTATGATTTTATATTTATATTTTACAAATGTTTTTTTTTTATGTTGCAGATAATGGGCCTATTCTACTTTAATTATGTAAAGTAATTAAAAAAAAAACTTTGAGTTAAATAAAGGAAATGAATGAATATTGTTTCGTTTCAATTATTTTTGAAAGTAACGTTCGACACATGCCTCAAACATTTGACAATTATTTCAGTTAATTAACGTAGAAAATGTTAAAATGTTTAAAATTTAAGTAAATATCTAAAATTGGATTTAAAACTAAAAAAGTACTCGAAAAAATCATTTTAACAGTATCATACAAATAAAAATGTTTATAAAATTAATTTTTGGTTTTAAAATATAAGTGTTAAAAATAAATTTAAAAAGTTAAACAAAAGAAAATTAATTTAAATACAATGAATATGTGAATGAAATAAAGATTATGTATCAAAAATCTTGCTTCCCAAATTTTCCAAATAATTGTGTAAACTAATTAAAATTTTTTTTATTTTTGAGTTAAATAAAGGAAATGGATGAATATTGTTTCGTTTCAATTATTTTTGGAAGTAACGTTCGACACACGTCTCAAACATTTGACATTTATTTCAGTTAATTAACGTAGAAAATGTTAAAATGTTCAAAATTTAAGTAAATATCTAAAATTGGATTTAAAACTAAAAAAGTACTCGAAAAAATCATTTTAACAGTATCATACAAATAAAAATGTTTATAAAATTAATTTTTAGTTTTAAAATATAAGTGTTAAAAATAAATTTAAAAAGTTAAACAAAAGAAAATTAATTTAAATACAATGAATATGTGAATAAAATAAAAAATTTGGATCGAAAATCTTGCTTTCCATATTTGCCAAAATTCCGTAATGACATTAGATAAAAACATATGTAGTCCCATAGTATTCAAGTATAAGGGAAATTTGATGACATATGTCAACAATGTCGTATGTAAACAATGGCAGTCAACAATGTCGTATGTAAACAATGTCAAAAATGGCTACAATTTCATATGTTAACAATGTCATATGTAAACAATGGCAACAAGTCATATGTCAACAATATTAACATTGCCCAGGATCCAAACCCCTGCCACGCCTCTGGACCATATTCGTGTACCGAACGAAATGTACAACGTCTCCGTCACTGGTTTTCTAATGTTGTATTACCATTATAATTATTTTAAATAAATGTTTAAGAAAAATTGGATGTTTTATTAAAACACTATGTGTATTCATCATCAACTTTTATATTACATGTAGATTTAAATTTTCGTTTTACAATTTTTAAAATAAATTTTAAAATTAAAACAAAAATAGATGCCAATATTACACAAGTCATTGCAAAAACATTATCGACTTTATTTTTCATGCTCTCATTTGTTGGAATATCGGACTAAATTTCTTTAATTTCAAATGCTGCAGCCAAATGGGGGCGGCCACAATCGTAAGATCCTTGGTATGTTAAGCTGTATTTCCCTTTCTCGAAATGGCTTTTATACGGCTCATAGGTAGCAGTCACTCTGTTGGGTAGGAATGTTTTAAGAAGAACGCTTGTACCATATGGTGTTTTGGTTATTTTCGCAGCATAAATTGCTTGAGAAACTCCTATTGGTAGCTCCTGCAGCTTTACTATAGGTTTCCGTGCTGTAATGGAGGAAACTTCGTTTAATTTTTCCAAATTCATCTAAAATCAAAAATAAGAATATTTTGTGAGACAAAACACACACAACAATAATTTAAACTTACTTTTTTCTTCTTGGAGCCCTTGCACGCAAAAATCTATCAACGTTTAATGTGAATAGTCAAATGGTACTAAACCGTATGGCTTTTTTCTTTTTATATCTTCAAGGATGTTTATAAAAAAAATTTAGAAATAAAGTCAAAATTGATTAATTTTAATACATAATGCTTATTTTATAATAAAGTTAAACAAAGGAAAATGCGAGCGTGACATTTTTTTTAGATAAGCAATTTCTGGAAGCTTCTAGAACTGCTGCGTCGCAAAAATGGTTCTAATAGAAGTCAGCGGAAATGACGCATATAACTCGCGCATATTTGTAACCTTCCTCCCCTCCACTTAAAAGTCGATTTTTGTTCATAATTAAACAACTGTTGCCTTTTATGCCTAACCATTTGACGTACATTTTATTTCCTTTGCGTCCAAGTTCCTTTTCTACTAAGTAGATATCAAGATTAGCAGTTTTCTGTAATTCTTCCGCGTAGAAGGCTCCTTTGATTTGTGCCTCCATCATATCTTCCAGAAGATACGTTGCAGGATTGGTTATCTTACATTTTGTGATTTTAAATAATTCCGTTGACCAATTGGGTGTATAACCTTTCTTAAAAACGTGTTTGGCGTACAATGGCGCCAACTTTAAATTTTCGAGGTCCTGCAATTTTCAAATGACTAAAATGTTTTAAAATATCTTGCTCGTTCGCTTTCAAAAATTGATCTATTGTGAAATCTGCCGCTAGAAATTAAACTTTTTGTCCTGTAACGACCCTCGTATGAACTTACTAACTGCGGAAGCGTTTATTTTCTATTCTTTTGTCGAACACCGCGTTGTTCGCGAGTTTAAACTGACTCTTTGCAAATGAACTGGTAGCTGTAGTCCTTAAACGAGTGTTCAGCACGATATAGGGCTTCAACCATGCAGATTGTTTAAATCAAACTGGTGTGTGTGTTTTTTAATGTGACACGTGACGTTTAACGTGACGTTTACGTTTGACATACACACGTGACGTTTAACGTGACGCTGTGTTTACGTTTGACGTACACACGTGACGTTTAAGGTGACGCTTGACGTACATACATGACGGTTAACGTGACGCTTGGCGTACTCACGTGACGGTCGACGTACTTTGCGTAATGCTGAATCTTTTGATGACGCTTCAAGTCACTTTATTGCGTAATACATGAAAAAAGGGAGCTTCTTTGCAAATGAACTGGTAGCTGTAGTCCTTAAACGAGTGTTTAGCTCGATATAGGGCTTCAACCATGCAGATTGTTTAAATCAAACTGGTATGTGTGTGTTTTTTAATGTAACACGTGACGTTTAACGTGACGTTTACGTTTGACATAAACACGTGACGCTGTGTTTACGTTTGACGTACACACGTGACGTTTAAGGTGACGCTTGAAGTACTTACATGACATTTAATGTGACGCTTGGCGTACTCACGTGACGGTCGACGTACTTTGCGTAATGCTGAATCTTTTGATGACGCTGCAAGACACTTTATTGCGTAATACATGAAAAAAGGGAGCTTCTTTGCAAATGAACTGGTAGCTGTAGTCCTTAAACGAGTGTTTAGCTCCATATAGGGCTTCAACCATGCAGATTGTTTAAATCAAACTGGTATGTGTGTGTTTTTTAATGTAACACGTGACTTTTAACGTGACGTTTACGTTTGACATAAACACGTGACGTTGAACGTGACGCTGTGTTTACGTTTGACGTACACACGTGACGTTTAAGTTGACGCTTGACGTACTTACATGACGTTTAATGTGACGCTTGGCGTACTCACGTGACGTTTAACGTGACGGTCGACGTACTTTGCACATTAGATTATCATCAAAAATTGATCTATTGTGAAATCTGGCTCTAGAAATTAAATTTTTTGTCCTGTAACGACAATCGTATGAACTTACTAACTGCGGAAGCGTTTATTTTCCATTGTTTTGCCGAACACCGCGTTGTTCGCGACGCTTGGCGTACTTACGTGACGGTCGACGTACTTTGCGTAATGCTGAATCTTTTGATGACGCTGCAAGACACTTTATTGCGTAATACATGAAAAAGGGGAGCTTCTTTGCAAATGAACTGTAGTCCTTAAACGAGTAGTCAGCTCGATATAGGGCTTCAACCATGCAGATTGTTTAAATCAAACTGGTATGTGTGTGTGTGTGTTTTAATATGACACGTGACGTTTACGTTTGACATACACACGTGACGTTTAAGGTGATGCATGAACTGTAGTCCTTAAACGAGTGTTCAGCTCGATATAGGGCTTCAACCATGCAGATTGTTTAAATCAAACTGGTATGTGTGTGTGTGTGTGTGTTTTAATATGACACGTGACGTTTACGTTTGACATACACACGTGACGTTTAAGGTGATGCTTGACGTACTCACCTGACGTTTAACGTGACGCTTGGCGTACTCACATGACGGTCGACGCACTTTGCGTAATGCTGAATCTTTTGATGACGCTGAAAGACACTTTATTGCGTGATACATGAAAAAAGAGAGCTTAAATAGTTCTTTTAACCAAGGTTTTTTTTTTTTGTTAAAAAGATATTTTTTCCAATAGTTCCAAAAGTTTTGCCAGTTCATGCACCCCCCTGTATATATACCTATCTATATTATTTTTGCAGCGGCCAGCGAGCGCGTACGCATCCCGGCCTTGACACTACCTTTAGAGATATGCATCGTCTAAATGCTGAATAAGGAACAAACTATTCATTTTTTTAACTATAGATATGCGCTAGGGTGAAAAAAAATATTTATTTAAACTATAATGACCCAAAGCAAGAGTATCGATAATCCCAGGCAATAAATGTCATCATGAGGACTTAAGCTAATTTTTGTTTGTTTGATTCATGATTTTTAATAAAGATTATTGGGGTTTTTATTGTCATGGTTTCGATGTTTTACCGACGATCGGTACGATAATACATTATTACCGGAAATTGTTTTAAATACAATGAACTACTTGCATTAGTGTTCTTGGTCGTTGGTACTCTTGAGATTTTATTACATACATAAAGTCACACCTTTTTTCCATGGGGGTAGGCAGAGACCACTTTCTTTTACTTTCGCTACGGTTCTTACACACATCTTTTGCTTCCTCTACTTTTATCAGTGCTCTCATACATGCTCGTCGGTTGTTGGTACTCTTGACCTGGCCTTTCCTCAAAACAATGTTGATCTGATCTGTTCTCCGAGGTCGACCGACTTGTGTGTGTGTGTGTGTGTTTTTAATGTGACACGTTACGTATAACGTGACACGTGACGAGCGTAACGTTGAATCGTTTGATGGGTCACATGCCAACATTCGTTAAGGACCTTTTGACTTCTTGATTTGTGACATTCCCTGTACATAAACAAAAATATTCAACATGTGTGTGTGTGTGTTTTTAATGTGACACGTTACGTATAACGTGACACGTGACTTTTTACGTGACGCTTGACGTACTCACGTGACATTTAACGTACTCTCGTGACACTTGACGTACTTTAAGCAGCGCTGAATCGTTTGATGGGTCGCATACCAACATTCGTTAAGGTCCTTTTGACTTCCTAATTTACGACATACCTCGTACTTATCCAAACATATTTGATTTCAACATTTTCATTGTCGATAGGTGGCGCTTTATAATCATTTAATTTCCGAAAATACTGATCTTGTATTAGTAACAAATTGACGTGACGTTTCATTTTATTTTTGGTTAAAAACGCAGGTATAACCATGTAAAATAATCTCTTTTCTGTTTTATTTAATTCTAAAGCATAGACGTTAACTGAAATTTTGTTTAGCTTCTCGAACTTTAAAATTTGATTTAATTTAATTGGAATTTCCAACCCCTTTATATTTAGAACGGCGTATCTTAAGATTAGCGTATGGGAATTTTCATAAAAACAATTTTTCCCATGCCAACATTCATTAAGGTTGTTTGACTTCTTAATTTGTGACATACCCTGTACTTGTACAACAATATCTTACACATTTAAACTGTGACTATGTGCGTGTGTAATTATTATCTCTGTCGCAATCAATATTACACCTCCTTTAAGTATACGATAACTCAGTGCTTTGATTTTTCGAATTAGATCTCTTGCAACAGTGAATGCACCCCTTTATATTTAGAACGGCGTATCTTAAGATTAGCGTATGGGGAATTTTCATAAAAACAATTTTTCCCATGCCAACATTCGTTAAGGTTCTTTTGACTTCTTAATTTGTGACAAACCCTGTACATGTACAACAATATCGCACACATTTAAACTGGGACTATGTGCGTGTGTAATTATTATCTCTGTCGCAATCAATATTACACCTCATTTAAGTATACGATAACAAAGTTATCTGGTAGCGCAGTTCAAGGTTATTTTTATCAAAAATGATGTCACAAATATATATTTGTATATCCAATCTTGCACGATAAAATTAATATGCGTAGTAGCTACATGGTATAGCTATCCGTTTAGTAAGGCAAAGGATTAAGGTTCGAATCACCGAGAAGCCAAGTTTTTTTCAACGCTTACGTCACACCACTTTTCAACGTGCTTACGTAACCCTCTTAATCGAGTCGATGGGGACAATGTAAACAATGATGTTATATGTCAACAATGGCAACATGCCGTATGTCAACAATGCCGTATGTAAACAATGGCAACAATGTCACATGTCAACAATGTCACATGTCAACAATGTCACATGTCAACAATGTCACATGTCAACAATGTCACATGTCAACAATGTCATATGTCAACAATGTCATATGTCAACAATGTCATATGTCAACAATGTCATATGTCAACAATGTCATATGTCAACAATGTCATTTCCCCACTCCTTCACCTGTCACTTCCCCCACTTCACCCCCCACTCCTCCCCACTCCACCACTGCCCCCACTCTCACCCCCACTCCTACCCCCACTCCTACCCCCACTCCACCACTCCTACCCCCTCCACTTCCCCCACTCCACCACTCCTACCCCCTCCACTTCCCCCACTCCTACCCCCACTCCTCCCCCCACTCCAAGTGGGCTTGAATTCCTGTTGTTTAACTACTTATGTGTTCGTTCCACTCTCTCTTTCTTCCCAGTATCCATTCATTTACGTTTTTTATTTTACATATTCTTCTAATGTCCTCGTTTTCCTCTCTGTCAAAAAGTGTTTTTTCAGCGATCCTGCGCACTATTTTCATTTCGGTGGTTCCTAATATCCTCCTTGTGTTTGATGTATCTGGTCTAGTTTCCGATGTGTATTTTAATATAGGTCGGATGACCGCCTTGTAGATTCGGGATTCGGTCTCGATTCCGATTTATTTGTTTCGAAACATAGATCTATTATCAGAGGAGACGGAACTATTTAATTTTAAACACATCATACATCCCTACTTTCTGGGCCAACTGGAATATGTTGAGCTGTGATGCTGCCTGCTCTCCAGTTATGGCAAGATATGTGTGATTGTTATTAAATCGTCCATCTCTTATTAATATTTTATGTCCATAGTATTTGTTGGTTATATTTGGAACAATATTGTGACCATAATGCTATCTCTTATTAATATTTCATGTATTATAACAACCTGAATAATAGAACCCATTTTATGGAATGTTAAAGCATTGAACTATTTCATTCCGTTAGATCATAAAAATGTGTTGCTCAATAAGCGACAACGCCGCACGGCTTTTTCAGCAACACCTATTAAGTGGTATTATCCTTCTTTCGTTGTTATTTGAAGAACTGTATACCTTTCTGATTCATTTTATAGTAGTATTTCATAAGAAATCCATACATCATCTCAAATTTAATCCAATAAAAAAATCAAGGAGTCACGGAACCCTGAGTATTATATTTTAATCTTTTCCTTTGGGTTACTTAACAGTTATTAAATAGTTTAAACATTAAATTTAAAATATATTACATTTCATTTGCCCAATTAATATTAATGATAATTTTTTAAGTTTTTTTTTTTCATTTCAGACGGTTAGGTAAATTTATTTAAAATTCTTTTTCGAAACTTTAATTTGATAAAATAATTTAGTTTTATAAAAGTAACTTATAACATTACACACAATTGGCTTTAGAAAGAAAAATTTAACGTAACATAAAATTGTCGCCCAACATTTGGGGAGTTGGTAAGTTTTTAAAATTATATATATATAAATATATATAGTATAGATGTCGTGACTGGCGCTTTTCGCATGGCACTTCATGTGTACTCGGTAGGAGTCGAAGCTGTTAATGTGTTCAGTCGAGGTAGACCTGCACTATGCCGATGAGGGGCAACACACCCCGAAACTGGTCCATAGGTGGTCACTTTGGATGGATAAATCTAATAGTTCCTTCTCTTACGTAACAAGCATCTGCATATTGTTACCCGAAATGAGGTATATACACGATTATGTATCAGATGTAATTCAATACCTGTCGCGGTATATAGCCAGAGGAATAGTTGCTTTTTGATACATAATCGACCCAAATGAACCTATAATATAGGTAATATACAGCAGAATTAGCTGATTTTTAAAAATCAGTTATACATTTTTCCCATCTATTGACGCTGTCGAAAAATGTTTATAGTCTACTATAATAATATTATAGTTTTCTATAAATTTTGCAGATTACAATACTTCTTCGCAGAAGCTATTCACCGAGTGGTGCTTGTTAAAAAGTATAAATGTCGTGACTGGCGCTTTTCGCGTAGCACTTCATGTTTACTTGGTAGGAGTTGAAGCTGTTAATGTGTTCAGTCTACCCTATGCTGATTAGGGGCAACACACCCCGAAACTGGTCTATAGGTGGTCACTTCGGATGGATAAATCTAATAGTTCCTTCTCTTTATTAACAGGCATCTGCATATTGTTACCCGAAATGAGGTATTATACACGATTATGTATCAGGTGTAATTCAATACCTGTCGCGACATATAGCCAGAGGAGCAGTTGTTTTTTAATACATAATCGACCCACATCAACCCATAATAGAGGTGACATACAGCAGAATTAGCTGATTTTTTAAAATGTATATATATATATATATATATATATATTTATATATATATATATATATGCGCCATTCATATAATCCGCCCTCTACAAATGAATAATAAAAATGTTGCCTATACACTATAAGTAGTAATAATTTGTAGTTTGGTTGATGTTACATTTTCGACCAATAAACACATTGGATGTAAAATCGCTTGCGACGGTGGTAGAGTACAGCGCCACCTGTACGGCCCGAAGCGCAACATACATTAAGCACTTATTTTCATAGATCATATTGGCGTATATTGGTTTGCAACCCCGGGCTACGCGTTTAACACACTTCATTAGTGACGTTGAGACGAATATGCAGACGAACAGCCGTGCAGTATATTTTTATCCAACGATATTTTGAAATCGACAGCAGTAAATAACAAGGTTACGTGTAATAGCTGCGTTTATATTAGCGGGATATGCGCCGGGGTAGGATAATTTATTGAAAAATATACCGCATTCTAATCCTCTAGGATGTTCCTTCTGAGATCATAAAGTTATACTTCGTCGCTGCTGGCGTTCTTGGTATCCAAAGAAAGAAGTTGATGAGAAATTTTTTAAAAAATATTTCTTAGTACAAAATTAACAATATCTTTCGGTTTTTTAACTGCTAGTCAAGTGAATTACGGAATTCTGACATTTGACTCAAATGCTGTCAATAAATTATTTTGTTTTAAAATTTTAATTACAAAATGAAATTTTGTCAAAAAGTAATATATTATCTAATCGAAGATTGTTATCTTTAGGGACCATGATGTTTTTGTTATTAATTTCATTAGTTAAAAGTGTTTTAAACTTTAAAAATAAATTGCTCCAGAAACTTATCATTGGAAGAAGCAGTGCTAAGAAACAAAAGAACCGCTAGTAATATTCTATAAATGAGCTTGCATCTGCTCACCTTATTGAAATATCCTCTAAAAATATTTTACTGCTTTTGAATGAAACTGAATTATGTATTAGAATGTCGGCAAATATCAAAAACTGCGTTTTGCGTTTTGTTCTTGTTCTTGTTCTTGTTCTTGTTCTTGTTCTTGTTCTTGTTCTTGTTCTTGTTCTTGTTCTTGTTCTTGTTCTTGTTCTTGTTCTTGTTCTTGTTCTTGTTCTTGTTCTTGTTCTTGTTCTTGTTCTTGTTCTTGTTCTTGTTCTTGTTCTTGTTCTTGTTCTTGTTCTTGTTCTTGTTCTTGTTCTTGTTCTTGTTCTTGTTCTTGTTCTTGTTCTTGTTCTTGTTCTTGTTCTTGTTCTTGTTCTTGTTCTTGTTCTTGTTCTTGTTCTTAAACTTGTTATCAAGTTATCACCATCACCTTCCTCTTTATCTCCCCCTTTTACTTTTTTTCCTTTACCCCCTATCCCTTCCGTGTCCACCCTTTCCATTACGCTTGCATCCCTCCCCTAGTTGTCTCAAGTTGTTTTTGATGTGGTAAAAAAATATTCGCTTGAGGAGGCGCGTGTAGGTAAATTTCCAGTATACTATTATTATCGTAGAACGGTTTTAAACATAGCAAGTGTTAAACGTGTATTTCAATTTTCCAAAATACAACAAAACCATCTTATACTAACAAAGGAAGTTGTTATAGTTTGTAACCCTTATCGAACGCAACGAGACTGAACATTGAATTTCGCAAGAAAGTTTTCCTGGTGCATTGCGCCGCCGATGAATCATCGCAGTGACTTTGCACTTACAATTATCCGAAGGCTCAACTTTAATAAAAATTTCAACTTACTAATAATCAACTCGATAGCTAAAATATTGAGTCGCAGAGAAAAACCAAACACATTATTTGTAGATCTGCAAGCAATATAAAAAATCTATACATTAGTAACGATACTTCCTTACATTTCTTAAAAAAATGTAAATTAAGAAACTGATACTTACTAAGAGAGTGCAACAAAAATCTGTATTTTAAATTGTTAGATTAGTGTTTTTTTAAATTTTTCGAACAGGCGACCCCTTAACAAGTAAAAAAATTCTGAAGACCCCCTATAGTAACACCATGACCTTCAAGAATAATTAGTCTCAAAGAAAGTCCATTACGGCGCACCGCACATAGTATTGCACCTCGTACAAAGCTTTGTCGTCGAGCAACGAAAACAAAGACACTTGTTATAAATGTTTCTTTATCCATCATGCACAACGCGTCTCTTTCACACAAATAATATCAATCCGTACTTTCCTTATAATTTCGTAAATATCTTTAATTTTCTCATTTAATCCACCTCTTACGTTCCCATTCATAAAAAAATTGCCTGCTGACTTCCTTGCTCTTGGACGGCGTCGTTTTACTGCGTAGATGTTGAATCCTTCGATAACTCAGTAATCGCTGGCTCGATCTGTAGGCTACCGGGTTTACTTCCTTTTATCGCCGTGAATTGGTGTCTTCACAGGTAATGAAACAAAACACTTGTCATCGATAATATATTGTTAATTTTAATACATGGAGCTTACAGTTCTAAAGCCTTTTGTATCTTTAAAATGATTTCACTGGTTACTAGCTTTTGTTTGATGTATTTTAATTGATTATAATTATGTGCATTTTACCACGTGGTGTTTTTTAAAGTATTGCTCTGAACGCTAGAGGTTATACCTCGGCTGAAGATACGCGAAGCGCTGTGCTCTGCATTGCTTGAAGTTCGTAAAGCGAAAGAGGATGAGAGAGGAAAGCCCGGACAGACGTGGCTTTGCGAAACCGTTTTTTATCACGTTATCGTATGCGCGCGACGATATTGGAATGTTCTGGAGGGAATAATGAATGCAAGTGTTCTAAATTGCACGGGATCCCTTGTTTATACGAAAGCTAATTTCCACGTAATGAATGCTTGATTTTTAGTTGATTTTTGTCGGCGTCAGGGCCGGATTGAGTAGTTTTAAAAATCAAGGAATTTCTCGAAGAGAAATTGTATAGTTGGAAGTACCGATTTCCAACAATTCCAATCCTATTTATTTTAATATTTACATTAAAATTTGAGCAATTAATAATATTAAAGGGATTCAACTCTATTGAGATCAGAGCTCGCATTGAAAAGGCAAAAACAGCATACGTTTTCTGAATACTTATTGACCTTCTTCGATTGACACCAGGTTATAAATCTATTGTACTGAAATTCAAATTTTGCTCTCGATTTCTCTGGTAGGAGATTCAAAGATACATTTTTTGCACTTTCTGCTACATCAGGAGGTGTGTTCGATAATTCGCTATCACTATTTTCCATGATAAAAAAATGAGTAAGAGATGCAAGCGTTTTTGAAATATTTCCGCGCTATATTGTGTCCAGAAGTTTTTATATTTTTGAAGGAAAAACTTCAAAAGCTGCTAGTGTTGCCGTCTCCAAAGTTTCCACTTGGTGTGCTCAAAGTAAAAAAGGATGTTGTTACTTTTTTTTTAATGTCTTTCTTAAATAAATAAATATTAAGTAAACTTTCTTACTTAAATGTTAATTAAACTTGTCACGTGCCTATTTTTTCCCTTCTACAGTTCATTGTAATTGTGTCTCTGATAATTTTGTATTCCTTAGGTACTCGTAAGTAGGGTTGCGTACCGTATTTTGTTGTAACTTAAATATATCATTCGTTGTAAATAGTGTTGCATACCTTGTAGTGATAGGATTCGATTGTTAATGGATGGGGCTGGCTATCCACACGGACGAGTGCGATTCTTGGTTTACGTCAATTCCGTGTCATTTCTTGATATCCGGCTTGGGAAGGAGTGTCAGTCGTTTGGTGGCAGTCTTGGGAGTCGTGTGGTGGTGAGAGTTTTTTTTGGGACGGTGTGATATTAAGACGTGTGCAGAACCTCTACGGGTTTTCTTTCATATCTGGCTGTATTTGGGCCATCCTAATTGGATTTTGAAGAAAAACCACTTAATTTTTAACTTGACCATTCTATCTTAACTTCGTTGTTGATATTTTGGATTATGGTGTCGAGTTAAAATATCCGCATGCGGGATTTATTTGAGGGAAGCCAATGTTAATTAGCAGGTGCCGTCCCATAATCAAACCGGCCAGGAGTAGTGAATTCGTATACCCAATTGTTATAAGTGATTTATTTTTAAATATATAACGCCGTGACTTATTTTGACACCACGATTAAGCTTTGTTTTAGTTTATTAATATAGTACATTGTGAATTCGTATACCCAAAGGTTATAAATGATTTATTTTTAAATATATAACACCGTGACTTATTTTGACACCACGATTAAGTTTTGTTTTAGTTTATTAATATAGTACATTGTTGGAAACTATTTATTGCATTAGATAATATGCCAAAACTAAACTTGGATTAAAATAATCTTCTCAATAATTCTTTATGTCCAAATAAAAATATATTTTCTTCATACTTATTTGTAATTATCCTATAATTTTGATATTTTAAAGGACAACCATTGTAAAAATATTTTTAAATAAACTTGATTGTTTTGGCAGTGAAAATCTTTATGTAAATGGTAAAAAACATGAGTAAATTTGATTTAGTGTTATTAATGAGTTGATTTATATACGTTTTACTTTTTTTTTTTTTTTTGCTAACTTGGTAAAGTCTGTTACTCTTACTTCTGTTATGGTTATTTACATAAATGTTAATTAAACTTCCTTTGATTCTGCAAGTTTGTTTCTTCTGGCTTCATATTACCAAAACGAAACAAATACATTTGAATGTTTTCGGTTAGATCGTTATTCTATCGTTTTATTTTACTGGCTGACAAGATGTATGTTCTTGTTATTGAAGCGTGTGATATCAGTTTAAAATAATAAAGTGATCCTTATCGCTAGGAAAAAGGACTACGGCACTGACGACTAGGCAAATCAAATTACCGCTAAAAGATGCAACATATGTCGAACTCGCAGCAGCCAATTAACGGAGTGATTGTTGTGTTTGAAGGGAAACTAACAAGTAGAACACGGTATATGGTAAGACGTTTCGAGTTCAGTTTTCTGGCGAAGATTTTCGACGTCGGCGTCGGTATGTGGCTACGGCTGGTAAGCGATCGTGTTGCTCATCCCGATTGAAGTAGGCCGCGGTGGAAGGAAACGACGTCTGCGCCAAAAAAAATTGAATGTACGTATAAGGTGATTCCAAAATCGAAAAATATCAGTGGTCTGGGTGCGACTTCCCAGTGAAAAGAATAAAAAAATATCGTATGTTTTGTTGTTATAATTATTATTATTAAAATTATTGTAAAAAACGGTTTCAAATTGTTTATAACAAATAAAAGTAGAAAACAACATAGTAGAAGAAATACAACAGCGACGACTCTGCTGGTATGGCCATGTATAGCGAATGGATGAAGAGCGATTACCAAAGAAATTTATGAAATGGGTCCCATTAAAAAAAAAGCGCTGTCGACCAAAGACCACATGGTTGAGCGGAATTTATAAAGCTATGTCGAAAAGGAACTTAAAACAGGCAGACTGGAATGACCGACGAAGATGGAGACAGAGAACCGGTAGGCGACGAACGCTATAAACCCGGAGATATATATATATATATATATATTTATATATAAAACAAATTATAATTGTAATTAACAATATTCTGTTTATGTCAACCGTATTCTTTGAAAGTTTTTCATTTATTTCATAAGCAAGAGCTATTTTCAATTGTTTATAATAATTACATTTTTTTTCAATTATTATGATCAATAATCATTTGTTAGTAACAATATTCAATTGTTATAAACAATGCTTGATTATTACTAACAATAATTTTTCACTGTTAGAGAGCCTTCAATGCTATTCTCTCAATACTGACACAAATTTAAAATTCTCCAGTTCCTATTTTTGTCTTTTAAAAATATCTCTTTTTATGAAATATTTTCATCATATTTTTCTTACAAATATTCCTAACATGCAATAATCATATTATTTAAAAGATCTTAAAATTCTGTATTAAAAATGGTATAATTTATAAATTGCAAAATTCAGGTAGTTTACCATTTTTTTCAGTTTTTTAAATCTCCATTAAAAACATCTTGACCGATTTAGCAGAAAATATAATCAGTTGTAAGTTGCGTAATTATGCGTCGAATGCAATTGGTCCCACGTCGAGATCATTTTTTGTTTTCGAGATAATCTAGATGAAATATAATTCCGAAAGTATACCATTTTTTTGATAGTTTTTTGATTCTCCATAAAAAATAGCTCAACCGATTTTGTTAAAAATCTAATCCGTTCTAAGTTGCGTAATTATGCGTCGAATGCAATTGGTCCCACGTCGAGATCATTTTTTGTTTTCGAGATAATCTAGATGAGATATAATTCCGAAAGTTTACCATTTTTTTGATAGTTTTTTGATTCTTCATAAAAAACAGCTCAACCGATTTTGTTAAAAATCTAATCCGTTCTAAGTTGCGTAATTATGCGTCGAATGCAATTGGTCCCACGTCAAGATCATTTTTTGTTTTCGAGATAATCTAGATGAGATATAATTCCGAAAGTTTACCATTTTTTTGATAGTTTTTTGATTCTTCATAAAAAACAGCTCAACTGATTTTGTTGAAAATCTAATCCGTTCTAAGTTGCGTAATTATGCGTCGAATGCAATTGGTCCCACGTCGAGATCATTTTTTGTTTTCGAGATAATCTAGATGAAATATAATTCCGAAACTTTACTATTTTTTTCAGTTTTTTTATTCTCCATAAAAAACAGCTCAACCGATTTTATTGAAAATCTAATCCGTTCTAAGTTGCGTAATTATGCGTCGAATGCAATTGGTCCCACGTCGAGATCATTTTTTGTTTTCGAGATAATCTAGATGAAATATAATTCCGAAACTTTACTATTTTTTTCAGTTTTTTTATTCTCCATAAAAAACAGCTCAACCGATTTTGTTGAAAATCTAATCCGTTCTAAGTTGCGTAATTATGCGTCGAATGCAATTGGTCCCACGTCGAGATCATTTTTTGTTTTCGAGATAATCTAGATGAGATATAATTCCGAAAGTTTACCATTTTTTTGATAGTTTTTTGATTCTTCATAAAAAACAGCTCAACTGATTTTGTTGAAAATCTAATCCGTTCTAAGTTGCGTAATTATGCGTCGAATGCAATTGGTCCCACGTCGAGATCATTTTTTGTTTTCGAGATAATCTAGATATAATATAATTCCGAAACTTTACTTTTTTTTTCAGTTTTTTTATTCTCCATAAAAAACAGCTTAACCGATTTTGTTGAAAATCTAATTCGTTCTAAGTTGCGTAATTATGCGTCGAATGCAATTGGTCCCACGTCGAGATCATTTTTTGTTTTCGAGATAATCTAGATATAATATAATTCCGAAACTTTACTTTTTTTTTCAGTTTTTTTATTCTCCATAAAAAACAGCTTAACCGATTTTGTTGAAAATCTAATTCGTTCTAAGTTGCGTAATTATGCGTCGAATGCAATTGGTCCTACGTCGATATCATTTTTTGTTCTCGAGATAATCGAGACGAAAAATAATTCCGAAAGTTTACCATTTTTTCAGTTTTTTGATTCTCCATAAAAAACAGCTCTACCGATTTTGCTGAAAATCTAATCAGTTCTAAGTTGCGTAATTATGCATCGAATACACACAGACAGACGTCCACTTAAAAACTATTGTATTCGACTCTGGGGACCTTGAAATGTGGAGATATACCAAAATTCGGAATTCGCAAATTCGGACCCATTACTATAACTTCCACTGGTAAGTTAATTAAGCGAAAAATGGATTAGTGTCTACAAAAAATCAGCAAAACCGTAAATTAAGCGAAAAATAAGTTAGTTTCTACTAAGAATCAGCAGCAAATTACCAACATTTTACAAAGCAACTATAGAAGGTAGAGATAAAGAGATTTATCTCGTGTCATAATCTTAATAATCTTACATGTCATTTATACAGAAAGAAGAACATCATATGAGACAGCATCTCAGCCGCACGAAAACATCCCAAAAACGACGACAAAGACAGAGGCGAGTAGCTCTCTTTTTTTAGGCAATCTCTCGTGTTATCATAGGTAATGAACTATTTGTTTAAACTGGGTGGTCCGTAAGTAATAGCCCAAACTGAAATGAAAGATTTTCGGTCTCTAAATATTACGATCTAACGCAATTTGTTTAAAATAATATAAGTTATAAAAAATAAACTTGATGGCAAAGTTGAAATGCAAAAAAATATTTTTTGCAAGAACTTGAAAGATGTTAGATGTACAATCGTAAAAATTCAAGGATAGGGGTTTTACAATGTGAGAAATCATAATATGAGAGCTTAATGTTGGTGTAATGGTGCGCTTAATTTTTTACCTTTAGCGCTATAGCTCTTTTTATGCAAAAATATTAAAACTATATCATTTTTTTAAAAAAAAAGTTATACTTATCATTAGTCTCAAAAGTTGCTAGTTTTTTTTTACTGAAAATAGTCGCAAAAAGAGTAGACCTATCGTTTGGGTCATGGACTATCATCGTCTCAGAAAGTCTTTTCTAAACACAACAAGATCAAGAAAAAGGAAAGACAAATCATTCGAAACATCCTAAATCTGAAGTATAAATATGAAAAGTGAAAATAGGAAAGCAACAAAGAAATCAAAACTAAAAAAAAGAATAACAGACACAATGAGGATTAGAAGAGTGACTTTTTACAAGACGTATTAAAAGAGGAGATGAAGAAAGACTGACAAAAGAATATTTAATTATTTTGACAGCAGTTTCAAAACATAGATGCCATCGATAAAGGGGGTCAAAAGAGACATAAAAGATTTAAAATTTGATGGACAGAAGAAAAGAATTCAAAGCGTAGATTAGAAAATTCAAGCGTTTGAGGAAAAGCCAAAAACTAAACTTGAAATAAATGAAGAAAGAAAGAGACAACATGGAGAAAAGAAAAGATTACGTTAGTTTGCTTGGATTAGTCTTCCAAAAAAAGATAAATCTGTTTTTATATGAAACAGCGCATTAAGTTCAAAAACATTAACTCACATATGTAAGCATCGGTGGTTCAGTGGTAGAATGCTCGCCTGCCACGCGGGCGGCCCGGGTTCGATTCCCGGCCGATGCATTCTTTTTCATTTTACCGATTAATATTTATTATGATGTTTTTGTTTACCCAGCAAAATTTTAATTCTGTTTATAGTCTAAAAGCCGAGTGGAAATCGACCTTTATCCATCTGATAACCAAATGAGATATATTTTTTATCAAATATCATTTATTTACAAACAAGTCTGTGATAGCTTGCCTATCGAATTGTTGTAAATAAATTATAGTTTAAAAAAACTAAAAAACACGCTTTTAGAGTTATTTAAACTAAAAAGTAAAAGTTAATTCTTAAAATAGAAATAAAATTACAGCCGAGAAAATTAATGTCGCTGTTCTAAAAGCGTGGAGTGCTTTTATACCGAAACGAAGAGTTAGTTTACAAATGTCATAGAGAGCACCCCACGCTTTAAGAACAGTGACATTAATTTTCTCGTCAGTAATTTTATTCCTATTTTAAGAATTATTTTTTACTTTTTAGTTTAATAAACTCTAAAAGCTTGTTTTTTAGTTTTTTTAAACTATAATTTATTTTTCGCCTTTTAGTTCGATTTGTTTTACCAACTAAAAAAAGTATGTATTAAATGATGAAAGCATAAAAAGAATGCATAGGCCGGGAATCGAACCCGGGCTGCCCGCGTGACAGGCGAGCATTCTACCACTGAACCACCGATGCGATGAACTGTTTTAATATTTGTTCTGCGCGCATGCGTAGTTCACGCTGTAGCGGCAACTATCACTCTCTGTTTTGCCCATATTTTTCAGGTGATACCTCAGAGGGTCTTGTCCAACTTGAGAAGCTGTTTAGTTTTCCTTCCGAAAGGCTTACCAGCCTTTTCGCTTGTCTTTGTTTTGGCACTTTATGCCAGTGGGATTTAATTTTATCTGTTTTCCAGCGTCGGACCTTTTCTTACCAGGATGCCATGCAGTAACGCAACACTTTCCTAGTTCTCTTTATAATAATTCATTTCTAAGTTTGTTGTATCGATTTTTGGCTTTCCTGCTGTAAAATATCATTTAGTAATTTTTATTAAGGGAGTTTTTTTTTAAAACGGTCGATAGCAACTTTATCAGAGATTGGCCTCGTAAACGGAAATTTAATAACGAAGTCCTGAATAATGAAATGCTCAGGCGATTGGCTACACACGAAAGTTATCCACACACGCGCGCGGAAAAGAAAGATCGAAAATAGACGTCCGTTATGTATATTTGATGAAGCGACGTTAGAAACGATGCCGAGCTGCTCCGTAATACCGTTTCATGGCGGGGAAAATGGCGAAAACTCAACATCTCACGGGAAACTTTACTGAAACTTTCATCAGAATCGTTCGTCCCAAGCGGCAAGCGCCGATACGACGTCACGACACGACTCTCGGTAACTTACCAGTTCAGCAGATCGTCGATCTTTTTAACTCGACGTTAGAGTGACGTTTGCCGGCCGCTTAGTGGTCTTTTCCAACTTTCCCGACAAATCTGCACCGGGAATTTGTCATCGCCGGGCTAAAAGGTTATATTTTGGACACGGCGAACAAAAAAAAATCATACAGATCTATTTCAGAAAATACCTCTTGAAACTGCCACTTATTTTGATTGTTCTTTGTAAAATTCGTCTGTACGTTTAGGTACTACTGCCACATTGTATTCATTCATCCAGCTATACAGTGCTTTCATTTCAGAACCAACCAGTCCAAATAACTTTGATTTTGCTTAAATGTAAGAAAACAAAAAACACGTCGAATTTTAAATCAAGTGGGCGGTTTAAAAATGTTATTCTGCTGTTTCCAAGTCACACCCCTTTAACATCCCCCACCGTTCTTTAAAATGTCGAATAGCAACCCCTACCTTGTGATATATTAAATGAAAACCCAAAAAAAATGAAAATTAGCCATAAAAACTACAATTTATTTTGCTGATAGCAACAAATTCTGTGAAATAACATGAAAACATAACAAAAACGACCTACGCCACTGTTAGATAGGTAGATGTCTAGTTAGAAATCAATTAACTTACTTCTAAATATATGTCACCTTTTTGACATTTTTTTTTTAATTTTGTTTCTTTGTTTCAAAAATATTAATAGTATATTTAGCTAGTTATTCGTGACGTTAAATTAGCCATTATTTGTAGCTGTAGCATCTTGAGTTATTTTAAAATGGTGTATTCTCTGCAAGAACGAATAGAAACAATTATTTATGGTCATCAAATAAGTGCGCTCGAGGAACAGCTCGAGTTTTTAAAGAAAGGCATCCTGATAGAAATATACGCCAATCATACAGTTAGTACGGAAATTAGAAGAAACTGAATTCGCAGAGTTTTCGACGAAGCTGCACAAATTAAAGTACTGAGTTATTTTGCTATAGATCCTACATTTACCATTCCAAAAATATTAACACTTACAAATATTTCTGTTGGTTTCATACAAAAAGTGTTAAAATTGACCGCAATTTGGTCAAGATACTTTCTTTTCATGTATCAGTCCAATCACTTCATGATGTATTTTAATCAATATTCACTTATACCATACTTACATGGGGGCATACTGTACAGCCTAATATTTACATTACAGAGAAGAGTAGTTATAGTTTTTTGCAGGAAAGGATACATAGAGGCAGACTTTTAGCGAATTAAGCATCTTTGCAACTTTTTTTTATGTTCTGGTTCCCACGAAAAGGGATATCCTGTAATGCTCAGAGAACATCGTAAGAACTAAGGGAAAAAAGGTAGAAATTAGTGTTCTTCTTAAATTTCTGGAGGTTGTATGCCTCGGGAAACACCTCCCTAGGCAATGTGTTCCAAAGCCTCGCTGTTCGTTGAATGAACCAGTCTTTGGAAAGAGATGTTCTGCAGGTCTCCAAAGTGACCACGAAGGGGTGTAAAGTCTGATCTTGACGGGTTAATCTCGAAGAAACAGCTAAAGGAGGAATGATTATTGATATTTCAGAAGAGCACCGCCCATGAAAATATCTATAAAATAGAGACAAATCGCCAACTTTTCTACGGTGTTCCAGACAAGTGAGCGAGTTTGTAAGCGAGGCATCACCGACGAGACGAATTGCCCTTTTTTGGACAGAATCCAGTAGCTTCAGGATATGTTTAGGTGCCGCACTCCAAATATGGGAACAGTATTCCAGGACAGGTCGGATCTGTGCGTTATAGATCATAAGCAGCTGACTGGAAGTGAAATAGCTTTTGGCACGAAACAGAAAGCCAAGTTTTTGGGATGCACATTTGGCAATGGATCTCACGTGATTTTCCCAAGAAAGGTTATTGCTGATAATAATACCAAGCATCGAGATGGATGACTTCAGTGGTACGGTTACTCTTGACAATATTATGTTGGGCACAATCAGATCGGCTTTTCTAGAGAAAAGACATGCTCGTGTTTTATTTGCATTAAATTCTGGTTTCACGGGCAGATATAGAAGCCCTGGAAGAGAAAGTGGTATGGAGGGTACTATCATCCGCGAAGCTGTGTACTGGACATGAAGTTGTTTTCAACAAGTCGTTGATGTAAAGTAAAAATAGTGTTGGAGCTAGAATTGATTCCTGCGAAACACCAGCATTTATTAGTAGAGAATCAGATAAAACTCCATCAACCACTACATGGAGAGACCTGTTTGAGAGAAAAGCGTAGCGAGGAGACCCTGGTGCCAAATTCGATCGAATGCCTTGGAGATATCTAATGCCACGGCTAAAGTTTTACCATATTTTTCAATAGATAGCTGCCACATGTGTGAGACGTAAGCTTTTTCTAAATATATCTACGAGTGTCTTATTTATGGGCATAAAAATCAACAACAGTAAACTCTACTATATGTTGTGAAGAATACTCAGTTCATAACACTTTATAATTCAATCACTGATTCATTCATTTCATGCATTGTTCTACTTTAGTTATCTCTAATAATCTTCCGGACATATATTATTAACTATTATTAACATATTAGCAAGTTTGAAAAGATATCTCAATTTGATAAAATATCTCGAAAGTAGACTAAAACTACAGATGCAACCCTAAGTAATTTTAAGTTTGATTATAAAAATTATTAGTTATAGAATATCCTATTTTCTAGGAATTTGGGTACTTCCAACTGTATCGTTACAATTTAAATAAAGATGTTCGTACTGCAAGCCTGGCCTAACTAGTTTTGGTTACATTTATTTCCACCATAGGTCACTGCCATGTTTGATGGTTTATTCAGAATGGCCAACGCTGTGTCCTTAACGAACGGAATGCTAGTCAGAAAGCTCCGACCGGGGCGGTTTGGTCACTCGGTAGAGCCAAAGATGTAGCTTCCTTCCAAAATTAGTGATGATCACGTACAAGCGATATTTTATTGGAGCTACCACTACTCCCTTTTCCAGGTATATTATGCAGGAAATAAACATTGCTATGAGCAAAAAAATAATCCTTGAAGAAACTCCAACAAGTAGCTCTTGAATTGCCATTTTTAAAACTTAAACCAGCGTTTCTCAAACTGTGGGGCACGCCCACTAAGGGGGGCGCGTTTACATGATTGGGGGGGGCGCAGTACAGATTAAAAATAAAATGGTAATGATAAAATGCTACAGATAGATTTTTAAAAAATCTTTATTGAAATTTTACTTACTTAATGATGACAAAGAAACATTCTAAGGACTAATGGCTAACATGAGGTTGTTTTAAGGCGCACAACTTCTCTAAATTTGGTTCTATGTTAGAGATGGCCACTCTGAGTTCATTTTCTACTTGAAGTTTATTTCTGTATTTAGATTTCACGACAGCAAGTGCAGAAAATCCAGTTTCACAAAGGTAGGACGTTGGAAAAGGCAACAGAATTCTAAGCGCTTTGGCTTTTATAACGGAGTAGTCGTTCGGAAGTTCAGTCCAGAAGTTTGTTAAAGATTTGTTAACAAAGTTTGATTTTTGTAAGGGATTTGTTGAAATATCTATCAGTTGTTCTTTTTCTTGCAGTGATAGTCCGACAGGTCTATTTTCGAATGGATTTAAAACCCAGCTCCAGTCTGACAACTTGATGTCTTTCTCTGCAAAGAAGTATCGCTTGAAATTCTCAGTTAAGTTTTCTAAATGGCTTCCTATGGTTTTTAGCATCACAGCTTTATGAATCTCTTCCAATGGGGAATCTTGCACAAAATTGCAAAATGTGGGAAACATTTCCAAACTGTTTTCTTTCAATTTGTTATGCCATAACTGCAATTTCTTACAAAAAGCATCAATCTATTGACTTAAATCAAATATATTTACGTCTTTTCCTTGCAGCTGAAGATTAAGTATATTAAGTTTTTCAAAAATATCTACTAAATAAGAAAGTAAGAAAGTAAAAATAATTTGTCGAAAAAATCTGTTGAATGCTTGTGACCTTCCTCGCTTAAAAATATCGCTATTTCCCTTCTTAATTCAAAGACACGCTTAACCGTCTTACCGCGTGACAACCACCTGGATGAGGAATAAAACAACAAAGATTGATGCTCAGCTCCCATATCTTCACACAGAACAGAGAACATCCTTGTTTTTAGTGGTCTGGTTTTTACAAAGTTAACAACTTCAATAACTACTGTCAAAATCATGTTTAGTCCAGGGCTTAGCTTAGATTTTGATGCTAACGCTTCCCGATGTATCATGCAGTGCGTCCAGATAATTTCTGAGGATTCCTTTTATACTAGCGCTTGTAAACTGTTGTATTTACCAGACATGGCTTGAGCTCCATCGGTGCAAATCGCAACACAATTTTTCCATTGCAAATTCATTTTAGTAATAGAATCATTTGTAATCTTGAACAACTCGGTGGCTGCAGTTTTTCCTTCAATCTGTTTACAAAACAATAAATCTTCACATATTTTAGAACATTGACAGAATCTAATGTAGCAAATCAAATGGAAATCATTACTAGAGTCAGTTGCTTCGTCAAGTTGTATAGCAAACAAGTTTCCAGTAAGCTCAGATTCAAGCTGCTGCTGCATATCAACTGATATATCGTTAATTCGTCGACAGATTGTATCATTTGACAGAGGAATATTGTTAAGTTGTGAAGTAAAATTTTCACCAAACATTATTTCTACAATGTCTTTGCAAGCGGGTAAAATAAGTTGCTCTGCAATAGTGTGCGGTTTTTTGCATTTAGCTACTTTGTATGCCACTTTATATGATGCCAAGAGAGCCTTCTCATTTACTGCCAGTACTCTATGGAAGCTGGATTTTTGTTTTTTAAACAATCTGAGTTTCTCCACAAAAAAATCTCGCGGTTTATTGACATATTCTCTGTGCAGCGTTTCTAGATGCCTCTGTAATTTATTTGGTTTCATGCTATCTGCAGCCAATACTTTTAAACAGATAACGCATTGTGGTTTTTCTTCGCCACCTACTTCAAGGCTAGTAAAGCCCAAATTTAGGTATGATGGGTCATATTTTCTTGTTTTAGATTTCGGACGATTTCCACCTGAACCTGTCGATGTACAAGCCCCGTCATCCTCAAGTTTTCGTTTTAAAAATTTATCCATACTACATCTACTTATACACTCACACTTTACAATAATGCTTGCTTAGTGTTAAAACACCTTCACTGAGAGACTGAGAATACCGTATGTGCGCTTCTGTATTTATAGTCGCGTTCAGACAGTTCGAGAAAGATCAGGAAGCTTGAATACGTGGCACGAACGCCGCGAACTTTCCGACAGCATCTTTGGCGCTCTCGACGAGACAATGTTGCCTATTTTAGTCCAAATTCCTAGGTCTACGGATTGGGGGGCGCAACATTTTTTAAATTAAAACAGGGGGGCGTGAATAACAAAAGTTTGAGAACCGCTGACTTAAACGATGATGTTTTCCTACAAAGACATGGTTCGTATAGTGCTTACATAATCCTTGTCACATTCAGCAATCTCTGTTATATCCTTTTAGAAATCCTCTAACATGTCTTAAATTTTGGTGTAACGTCGTTAGTAACTTTTTAATAAGTATTGTAAGCTTTATTGAAAGTAACTTTTTGATTATGTCATACATCATTTTTAATGTCTGACAATTGTCAACCGTGTAGAGAGAAATAAACTTGCAGTATGCAGCACAACAAACATGCTTGTTACACGTCCCTTTTTTATAAAGAAAAACAATGGTCGTAATAATAAACAGAAAAATTTAAAATATTTAATTAGAGGTTAAATTTCACTACTGGTTTTATTTTTTTTTTAGAACTGGATCTGTAAATATTTTTCGGAGTAATAGTTGAAGTAGTTGTACAACCTTCTATGGGAACTCGATTTTATGGTAAATTATGTTAGTTTGACTTCAATGTCTTGAAAACTGCTACCCTATCCAGCATATTCTCCAGATATAGTCCACTAAAGCAAACGTCTTGAGAAAACCTATTATTTGGAACGAATAAAAAATTTTTAAAACCGTTGGACTAAATGTATCGAGTTTAAAGAATACTATATTGAGAAATAAAACGCTTTTTTGCCGAAAAAATATCTTTTATTCAAAAAGTAAGTGACTTATCAAACTATTCTCGTATTTTGTAATTTGATAAAGTCAACAGGGATTAAAAAAATATATTTACGTTTAAAGATTTATTTATAATAACTTTTCGTTTTATTGTTGCGGAGCAATAAAATGGGAATACCCGTATCTAAGGCAGCAACACTGTAAAATTATATCCTTATCTCTTCAAACCAGAAAGTGTTTTGCATCTGCTGCGAGTATAAAACTGGTAGGAGTGTCTAATTTTGTGTATACATATCCTGTCTGTGAATACAGTGACAACCGAAAATGTCCAAATTTGCAGTTTTATTTTTAATGGTCGTAAGTGCCTCTTTTCAAACTATCGGTAAGCTTAACACTTTTAAAGTAGCAAATTTATAATTATAATTATACTTTTGTTATGTTCAATAGAGATAAGTACTTTCCAATTAGTTTCTTGTATAATGAAAACATTTAAAACGCCAGATGTCTTTATTTCCTTACAATTTCAACATTTTACCGAAAAAATAGTCATCATCTCCAACATATATCTCTCATTCTTGTAACACTCGAGCAAAGTTTTAATTCCACTATTAAAATAACTCCATTTTCAAAGTTTTTCACCAGGTACTGTTGGTGTTAGGTTAGTTTAGGCTAATAATAATCGGGACCACTTCCTTCCACTTGCCAGGGTTCTTACACACATCTTTTGCTTCCTTTACTTTCATCAGTGCTCTTATACGTGCTCTTCGGTTGTTGGTACTCTTGACCTGGCCTTTCTTCGAAACAATGTTGATCTGATCGAGATCGATGTTCTCCGAGGTCGACCTCTACCGACTTCCGCCCATTCACACTCGCCTTATAAATTTCTATTGTCAATCTTCCTTCATCCATCCTTTCTACGTCTCCAAACATCTATGCATTTCTTTATCTATCTTTGTATCCACATCTTTTTTTACACCAAAGCGTTCTCTTATCTCACTATTCTTTACTTTATCCAGTCGAGTCACTTCGGCTATACAATTCTCAGACTACTCATCTTCGCAAAAAGCATTTATGCTTTTCCTGTCAAGCCCAACATTTACTACCATATATGATGTGTAGGAACCAACACTCCTTTATGCGCAGCCAGACGTGCCTTTTTTGACACTTTATGGCTGTTCATAAATCTATGCAATGCTTCATTAATTCGTTTTTGTGCCAAAAACTTACTTTCATTTTGATTACATTTATTTTTATTTCTTCGATTTTTAGGGCATCATGCGTAACATTAACCAACGCCTGCAACTCCTCTTCAGATGACGCTAATATGACTTGATCATCGGCGTAAAGAAGGCATTTGACGATCAAATCATTCATTTTCAATCCATACGCACTTTCTTTCAAATTTTTTAAACAATCGTCTATGTTTAAGTTAAGCTGCGCATTGCAAACAAAAGGGGCAAGCTTAAATTTCTGCTGCAAAGTACCTCAAGCATCTTCAGGAACGAAGCACGAGCTTGTTCTATTCTGGCACGAATCTCCTGCATGCCGTCCCACTTCTCATTTAGTTGACGCGCAAGATATTTAAAAGTTTCTACTCGCTCAATTCGTTGACCGTTAATTGCCAGGTGTCCGTCCACGTTGTTTGATTTGCTTACTGCCAGCCACTTTGTCTTTCTCACGTTCAGGCCAAGTCCGGCCTCTGAGCTTGCAGTCCTTCTAGCGAGTCGGCAACAAGAACCGTGTCATTCGCATACCTCAGATTGTTATATATTAATCTCATCGACAGATATCCCCTCGTCACATTCATCCAACGCCTCTTAAAATATCCTGTCTTGCTTTTTTGTACTTTTTAGGTAATATCTTCGCCATACCATAATATCATTCCTGTCAATTAAGACACTGTGTTTTTGTCATCGAAAACATATTTACTTTAACTATTGGAGATCTGTTAAATACAGTAGTATACGAAATAACTAACAGTTATTGTAAGCGTTTAAAGGATACAAGAAATTAAAATATTAACAAATGAACCATAGATGCAAAAAAACAAAAGTGTTAACCAAAAAATATAGCATATTTCACGAATATACGGTTAGAATTATCGCTAGAAACTCGATAACCAGTATTCAACTGGACATTTAAGAAGTACGAAAGTAAATTCCCCTAATATTTTTAAACAAATTTCGTAGGTAACGAATTTTATTTTATAAGGGACTTCTTGTTTGGAAATTAAGGGTCAATATTTTTTTTTTGTTAGCACTGTTAATTTTGCAACCAAATCAGTTCTTAATGACTTTATTGTACAATCCGAACGAGGATAGCGACGACAGTAGTTCCGATTATGATGACAATAAATCTGATGCTTGATAATGCCGTAAGTACTACAAACTAATACTACACATATGGGAGCAAGAAGAGATGACAAAGGACTGTAAACTAGGAATTGTTCTCCCGATACACAAAAAAGGTGATAAGACCGACTGTAGAAACTATAGAAGAATAACACTACTTAGTGTTCCATACAAAATATTACCAGGGGTGATCCATAATCGAATGACAACCTACTCAGAGAAATTACTAAGCAAATACCAATGTGGAGAAATGCTATGAATATAACGTAGATATGCATTATCTCTTTATAGATTTCAAACAGGCGTTCGATAAAGTACACTGGAAGAAAATGCTACAAAACTTAACCCTCCTAGGAATACCCCAAAAATTAGTAAAAATGGTGGAAGTTACCGTGACCGAATCGACAGCAGCTATAAGAGTACAACAACAGCTCAGCGAAGAATTTAAAGTGAAAATCGGGGTAAGACAAGGAGACGCTCTCTCGGCAGTGCTTTTCAACCTAGTGCTGGAAGCAGCAGCTATTAAAAAAATCATCGATATAACTGGAAGCATCGTAAATACAACATTACAATAATTGCACGTGACCTCGCCTCACTGAATCGAATCGCCATAGAGCATGAGCCACAGGTAAACAAAGGAGGCCTGCAAGTGAACAAAGACGAGACGAAATATATGTACTGCTGCAGGAATCCCCCAATACAACTACCAAATATTAATGTAAACGGCGGTCTGATCGAAAGCGTCAAAACTTTCAATTTCCTTGGCACGAAAATTACCAATAATGGTAACGTCCAAGATGAAATAAGAGCAAGAATCCTAAAAGGAAATAAACGCTTAAACTAATAAGGAGCAGAATACTCAACAGAAAATCTAAGATCACAATTTATAAAACACTTATAAGACCAGTAGTAGTAATATTCTCGTTGTTTTTAATAAAGTAAAAGACGTCAGTCGACTTACTTTGTGCACGTTTTATTTGCTGGATTTTTTTTGCAGCTTCCGACCCACAACTAATCAAAAGGTCAACGTGGGGTGCGAAGGCCGCGAAAAGCGTGAACGTGCTGCCTGTAAATCCACCCCCCTACGTCGTGGTGCATCATTCAGAGACACCGATTTGCGGTAACGTGGAGAAATGCTTGCAACGCGTTAAAAATATTCAACACCATCACATGAACATCAGAGGATGGTCGGATATAGGCTACAACTTTTTGGTAAGTGTGAAATTCATATTAATTGAGCATTCCTGGTCTTATTCTTTGGCAACCCCTGGCTATTATTAGCTTTGTTTAAAATTTTCTTGTATCAAGACAACATATTGGGTGGGGTACTAACAAAAAGAACACTTGTCGAAATATATTAGCAAGTATACAGGGTGTCCCAGAAAATAGTGCGTTCTTTGAAAGTAGGTGTAAAATGAATAATTAGGAACCAAAAATTCCTATAAACTTTTTTCTTAAGTTATCCGTTTTCCCAAAAATTAAGGACAACAATTTTGATTTAAATGTAGGTTTGGAAACCATGCGTTATACTCTAGTAAACAAAAAGTACCACTGATACATTTAATTCGTTATTAACGTGAATATCACATGTTATTTACATACGAAAAGACTTACGGTAAATCTAATGCAGCTGTTCGGCTGTATACAGAACGCCATCCTCAACGACAATGTCCTAATGCCCGCAGTTTTGTGAATGTGTCGCAAAGATTATTGGCTACGGGTTCTGTGGTACCTAAAAAAAACAAATGAACAAACACGCAGAACCTTAACAACGATCTATAAAGGTGTACTTTTATTTCAATAAACAGTTAAATTAAAAACTTTAGAATTAAACACAAAACTAAATTCATTTGACGTTTCGGTTTATATAAGTAAAAAAATATTTTTAAAATTTCTACTAATCGGCATTTTGTTTAACAAAGTGACGTTAAAAGTACATTTTTAATTAGATTTAAGGGCCAGATTTTATTCTCAACACACAGTGTCATGTCTTGACTCATGATAGTAAACAAATAGATTATTTTCGTATAGAAGTGCGGCGTTGCCGGCGTTAACTGCATTTCTGTGGACAAAAATCATTCTTCTTTTTCTTATTTAATTACATCATACCTAACGTGTGGGGGTTGTTGTGAATTTCTGTCATTATCCAGTCTGTCAAGGAAGTGATTAATAATTTGTTGCGATTTGTTAGCCAGGCGGCTAACCTACCCCTATTATTATTAGTATTATGTCTTGTGTCTAAAGGAACGCACTAATTTCGGGGACACCCTGTATAGGTGAGTTGGTTGTCATTGCTACGTTATGTTCTCATAAACCATTTATTGGGAAACTACCTTCCTGTCAGTAAAATATTTATCAAGTAATAAAAACAAGAGAGTGTAGGTAAAAACGAAATTTGGTTTCGTCGTACGAATAATATTAAAACTAGCACCAATATCGTCAATAATCAATCGACCGAAATGACATTTTTGTTTACACTAAAATTGATTCAAATAAAGTTTAAGTTCAATAAGGTTGAGATATTACAAATTTTTAATCACAGCCGCGTTTCATACGTTGGATTCTGGCTTTAGCGCCAAGAAGTCTTTACGATTTATTTACTGAAACGAGGGAACGTGAAAATCTTGTAAGAAATGGCTCGATATCACGGTGTGTCGTATGAAAATCTATCTTTTTTTATCACGACCCAAATCACGTTTTACAAAGCAGTTTTAAAGTGTTTTTTTAACAATTTAATTACAGATTGGAGGTGACGGAAACGTGTACGAAGGAAGGGGATGGGGGGTACAAGGGGCGCACGCCCCGCGTTACAACGAAAAGAGCATCGGTATATGTCTAATTGGTAATTTTACAGGTAAGTGTATACGTTATAATTCAAACAAACTATAAAATTTCCTTGAAACGTTGCAAATTTTATTTTGATTCTTTTTAAAAAAAAATTTATTAGTGTAAGACAGTTTAAGTTCAAAGTTTGCGTTATTAACCTTAAAATTTGTTATCACTAGCGATAATAATAATAATTGTTCGAAAAAATTTTATAAGATTTTAGGAATTTCTCTTTTATGAAAGAAAGCATACACTGTTCGACGATTACCTACTTTTGGCTCACCAAATTTTTTTTCACTTTACAATTATACTCAGTTATGGACATTGTATGCTAAAACTTCAGCCTTATCATTGCCAATTTAATCCCATTGAGAATATTTGGGGACTATGCAAAACTTATTACGACCATCACATTGGATCTAATGAATAATTGTGTCACAAAATGTGAAAATTTAATAGAGGAATGGTGGGTTCGTGAAAACCGCATCGAAGCAGTCAATCCTGTTATCATTTACCATCCGAACGAGAATAGCGACGACAGTGATTTCGATTATGATGCATTCCCTTTTAACATATGTGCCTATTATGCTATCCTTCAGCGAATGACCTCCAGACACTGCTTAACCAGGTTAATGAAGCAAGTGAGAGATTAGGGTTAGGAATTAACATCAAGAAAAATAAAGTAATGGTAGCGAGTAGAAATAATATCCCGATCATTAGAATATAATATAATATAAATGAAGAAGATATTTAAAGAGTCGCAAAATTCGAATACTTAGGTTGCATGCTGAATGAACAATGGGATCCAGAACAAAAGATAAGATGCGGGATAAAACAAGCAAGAACAACCTTCTTAAAACTACAATAATGCCTTGTAGACATAAATTTGAATTTCAAACTCAGGTACAGAGTGCAGAAATGTTACATCTGATCGGTGCTCCTTTACGGGGGTGAAGGCATGGACGTTAAAAACAAACACCATAAACAAAATCGAAGCATTGGAGATGTGGACTCTACGACGAATGCTTAAAATATCTCGGACCAAACACATAAGAAATGAGGAAGTCCTCCAAAGAGTCGAACTAGAGGATCAAGAACTTTTTAGGACTATAAAAGAAAGAAAAATATCCTACCTTAATATCCCACTTGTTTATTCTCATTAATCATACAATATTGTTATATGGGGAGGTGTAGCCAGTGTACGAGGGCAGTTTGATAAGTCAGTGACTTTTTGAATTTACCGCGCAGTTACTCCAAATACAACAGTGCTGCCGTCAACTATAATCTATCAGTGGGCAACTATCTAATTTTGAGCAAGCTACGTCGTGCAGTTGATGTTTGATAGCCGTTCAAAGCAGACACAACCTCGTGAATTTTTACGAAAATGGAAAAAAGTGAATTTCGTGTGCTGATTAAGCATTACTTTTTACGTAAAAAATCCATCACTGAAACTAAGGAAAGACTTGATAAATACTACGGGGACTCGGCACCATCAATTTCAATGGTTAAGAAGTGGTTTACAGAGTTCCGTTGTGGTCGCGTACCAGCACTAGTGACGCCGAACGTCCAGGTCGCCCAAAAGAAGTGATCACGCCGGAAATCGTCGATAAAATCCATGAAATGATATTGGATGATCGGAGAATGAAAGTGCGTGAGTTGGCTCATGCTGTAGGTGTATCTCAACTGAACGGGTACATCATATTTTACACGAATATTTGGACATAAAAAAACTCTCTGCGAGATGGGTGCCGCGATTGCTCACACTCGACCATAAGCGCAATCGTGTGACCACTTCAAAAGAGTGTTTAGCGATGTTCAGCCGTAATCCGGACGAATTTTTGCGCCGTTTTGTTACTGTGGATGAAACATGGATCCATCACAACACGCCAGAGACCAAGAAACAATCGAAACAGTGGGTTGCTCGGGGTGAACGTGGACCAAAGAAGGCGAAACAGAGTCTGTCAGCCAAGAAGGTCATGGCCATAGTTTTTTGGGATGTACGCGGTGTCATTCACATCGATTACCTCAAGAAAGGTAAAACGATCACCGGCGAATATTATTCAAAGCTTTTGAACAGATTCGACGTTGATTTGAAGCAAAAACGGCCGCATTTGGCGAAGAAGAAAGTGCTGTTCCATCATAACAATGCACGTGTGCACACTTGTCTAGTCACGATGGCCAAAATCCACGAATTGGGATACTACCATCCAGCCCATCCAGCATATTCTCCAAATTTAGCCCCTTGCGACTATTTTCTTTTTCCAAACCTAAAGAAATGGCTGTGCGGTAAGAGATTTGAGTCGAATGAAGAAGTCATTATCGAAACAAACGCGTATTTTGAGAGCTTTGAAAAAACCTATTATTTGGAGGGAATAAAAAAATTAGAAAAACGCTGGACTAAATGTATCGAGCTAAAAGGTGATTATGTAGAAAAATAAAATATTTATTTGCGGAAAAAAAATTGTTTTATTCAAAAAGTCACTGACTTATCAAACCGCCCTCGTATTTAGAGTTTTTAAAACACAAAAAAGAATAATTAGACTGATCTTCGACCTAAATTTCAAACGTGTAGATATTATTTCAGAAATCGTAAAATCATAACATTTCCATCGATATGCAGGGTGATTAATTTAGGATGGGCAATCTCTGAACTGGAGATACTACACACCAAAATATGGCGATTGAGCTTAACATGTCTCATACAAATGTTGCAGGTTTACAAGATACAGAGTATTTAAAGTTGGAATTTTAATTTGAAATTTCTTAATATTTGTGATTTAAAGCAGCATCGTCTTGAAAATTGGCAACTTTATGTTTTTAGGCATGAAAATTACGAATTTTATGCTGAATTTAGCACTATTCATACAGGGCGTTAGTTACACCCTGTTACTTAGGTAAATTACAACATATCTTTTTTGCCTAATGAGTTATGGCTTAAAAGACTAGAAAATCTAAAAGGTAGTTTAATTTTAAATAATAAAAGTATTCCTGTTTATTTCATGTAACTCTATTAGTTTTTGAGTTGTTTGCATTTTAAATATTCAATGAATTTTGTTTATTGTGAAATGAATTACCACTATTCGGGGTAACAACAGTAAAGACAACAAATAAAAATCAGTAACAGTAATAAAAGAAAAATTCAAAGTAAATGCTTAAAATGCCCGCCTTCCACTTCAATACACTTTGTAAGTCTTCTCCTTAAAGATCTTTGAATATTAAATAACATTTGTCGATTATTTTTAATAATATTAGCAGCTTCTTGAATTTTCGTAATTCTTCGATGGAATTAATAGTATCTTTGTAAACCATGTCCTTCATTTGTGACCATATTGAATAGTCTAGAGGGTTTAAATCTGGACTTGTAGGTGGCCAAACAAATTCACTGCCACGCCCAATCCACCGGTGAGGAAAATGGATGTTGGATGTTTTCACGTAATTTTTATATTTTTTTCAGACATTGCGCCATCTACGAGTCAGTTGGAATCTTTGAATCAGCTAATCAGCTATGGTGTCAAAAATAACAAAATTGTAGGCGATTATCATTTGGTCGGACACAGACAAGTGAGAGCGACCGATTGTCCGGGAGATGAACTTTACGAAAAAGTCAAAGCTATGCCGCACTGGGAGCCCCACCCGAACTGAAATATTTTAATTACTAAATAAATTTTGAAATAAGTTGTTTTAATTAAGTTGCATAACCTTTAAATTATTTCATCTTGAGTTAAATTGAAATGTTCAGCTTTTTAGCACAAATATATATTTAAAATTACTTGTTGAACTTGTTGAATACGCAAATCTTGATTTTTAAATTCCCAAAATTGTGTCTTATTTTCATTACTATTAATTAAAATTGTAATATTAAGATGTATTTCATCATCACTTTTGATTAATTATATTATTATCAGGAATTTCATTATTAATGTGAAGATTGTCAATATTAAGCAAGTCGTAAGATTCATTATTTGCCTCAATTGGACTCTAAAAAGCCATTTTACAAATATCACAAAAAAAATAAAACTCAAACAATAAAAATCTCCTGAGAAATTGTCGAGAACCAGCGCGCGCTAATGTTTTTAAACGTCTAAGGGGTGAACACCTGCAAGCAGATAGTCGACCGATGATTTGATGAATGCGTATTAGCGACGTTGATATTCAAAAATAAGCTGTGCTACCCGTAGCATATAAAAAGAGGCGGTCGATATGTTTTGCTAAATTTATCGAAATTACTCAGTACAGCTTTTTACCCGAATATCTTTTTTAAACTGAGATTGGAATTACTATACTTGAAATTTTGTTTTAAATTTCTGCTGCAACCATTTATTATTTTTATCATTTTCATTTTCTGTCATAAATATTAATTAAAGCTTGTAATAAAAGTTACACGATTTTAATACTATTTTTTACTGTCAAGTCGTGTATCTAGCATCTTTAAATTAAAATTAAAAAATAATTAAGTCTGAAATGAGTCATTAAACCTTTGATTACCATAAAATGACACGCCCCTGACTATACATTTTAATCGAATCTTTACCCGAGCGTCATAACCAGAATGCGTATATTAAATAAACTTGAATGTTTAAAAAAAGAGAAAAGTTAGCAAATGTGCAAAATAAATAAAAAAACAACACTTACAGTAGTCGCATATGATGTGTAACATTTAACATCTCACATTAGTAATAAGCAATTTTATAGTTATATTCTGATAAAAATGGGTCAACCTCAAAATGGCCATCTCTAACCGCGCGCTCATTCGTCAAATCAACTTTCGGAAAAACGGTTGACGTCTATCTGACGGTCAACTCTAACCACGCGCTCATTCGTCAAATCAAATGTTACTGTTACTGTTACACATTTCACGAAATGAACCCCACAAATTGCGAGTAAGCGAGAGGAAAGATGTTACACATACAAAAAAGCGAGAGCAATGATGTTACACATCAAAAAAATAAATGTATAGTTTCGAGACATTGGGGGTTGCTCTTTTCGCCAGTGACGGAATAAAAATTACCATCACTGCGGTAACTGGCATTATACACTACCAAAAAGCGGTTTGGTCTTATACAGGGTGTTAGTAAATAAGTGCGACAAACTTCAGGGGGTGATTCTGCATGGGTTCTGTTTTAATGTTATGGTGTTAAATAGTTCTTGATAATGTATAAAAGAAATGAAATGAATACGCGTTAAGATGTTTTATTTTTTTGTAAAAAAACGGCGCCCCTTAGGAAAAAAAGGCAAGTACAATTTTTTGTTAAAAATTAAACGAGAAATTTAAACATAATTTTTATTTAAAATATCTCAGCGGCGTATCATTTTTTTTCTTTAAATAAATTGAGATCGTTATCCGTATGCGCGCCAATGATAAACATAAAATTCTTAATTGCATGTCAAAAAATGCACAATAACTACCTTTTTAAACCCACCGAATTTTATTTGCATATCTCGTCCGGTTTCAGAGCAATAAATAAATCGTTGGTTTTAAAGAAAAACTTTAACACCCTGTATCTCTGAAAACGAAGAATTTGCAGACATACGTTTATAAGGAAAAGTCATTATTTTTTATGCAAAATCACCCCCTGAAGTTTTTCGCACCACTTGCTAACACCCTGTATATTCGGGACCATCCTACCTCATGAAATTACCACACCTACAAAGTGTTTCAAATAAAGGTGACCCCGTTGCTAGGATAGGTAGAACACTGTAATTTTTCGCAAAAGCCGCGATTGTAATTACCTGGTTTATTGCAAATATCTCGGTTTCTATTGCAAATATGCCAAAAGTGATATTGACCAATTTTATAGTCAATTTTAATAACTACATTTTTTGTTTAAAATCGTTTCCGTATCTTTTTAAGTTTTTGAGATATTTTCAAAAAAGTAACTTAAGGGGTAGTTTTTAATTTTTTTTAGTGGTCAAGGCCACGCGCATCCTTAATATTACTTGGGATACTACATACTATTTGTAAAAAACATGTGATAAAAATTTGGAGCCGTTTTTCGTAATAGCCGCGATTGTAAATACCTGATTTATTGCAAATATCTCGGTTTCTATTGAAAATATGCCAAAAGTGATTAAGACCAATTTAATAGGCAATTTTAAAATCTACATTTTTTTTTTAAGATTTTTTTTTAATTCTTTTTACGTTTTTGAAATATTTTCAAAAAAGTAACTTAAGGGGTAGTTTTTTATTTTTTTTAGGGGTCCAAAGCCATGTGCCTCTTTAATATTACTTGGAATACTACATACTATTTGTAAAAAACATGCGATAAAAATTTGGAGCCATTCTTTGTAAAAGCCGCGATTGTAAATACTTGATTTATTGCAAATATCTCGGTTTCTATTACAAATATGCCGCAAGTGATTTTGACCAATTTTATAGGCAATTTTAAGATCTACTTTTTTTGTTAAAGATTTTTTTTAATTCTTTTTACGTTTATGAAATATTTTCAAAAAAAGTCACTTAAGAGGTAGTTTTTAATTTTTTTTAGGAGTCCAAAGCCATGTGCCTCTTTAATATTACTTGGAATACTACATACTATTTGTAAAAAACATGCGATAAAAATTTGGAGCCATTCTTTGTAAAAGCCGCGATTGTAAATACTTGATTTATTGCAAATATCTCGGTTTCTATTACAAATATGCCGCAAGTGATTTTGACCAATTTTATAGGCAATTTTAAGATCTACTTTTTTTGTTAAAGATTTTTTTTAATTCTTTTTACGTTTTTGAGATATTTTCAAAAAAAGTCACTTAAGAGGTAGTTTTTAATTTTTTTTAGGAGTCCAAAGCCATGTGCCTCTTTAATATTACTTGGAATACTACATACTATTTGTAAAAAACATGCGATAAAAATTTGGAGCCATTCTTTGTAAAAGCCGCGATTGTAAATACTTGATTTATTGCAAATATCTCGGTTTCTATTACAAATATGCCGCAAGTGATTTTGACCAATTTTATAGGCAATTTTAAGATCTACTTTTTTTGTTAAAGATTTTTTTTAATTCTTTTTACGTTTTTGAAATATTTTCAAAAAAAGTCACTTAAGAGGTAGTTTTTAATTTTTTTTAGGAGTCCAAAGCCATGTGCCTCTTTAATATTACTTGGAATACTACATACTATTTGTAAAAAACATGCGATAAAAATTTGGAGCCATTCTTTGTAAAAGCCGCGATTGTAAATACTTGATTTATTGCAAATATCTCGGTTTCTATTACAAATATGCCGCAAGTGATTTTGACCAATTTTATAGGCAATTTTAAGATCTACTTTTTTTGTTAAAGATTTTTTTTAATTCTTTTTACGTTTTTGAAATATTTTCAAAAAAAGTCACTTAAGAGGTAGTTTTTAATTTTTTTTAGGAGTCCAAAGCCATGTGCCTCTTTAATATTACTTGGAATACTACATACTATTTGTAAAAAACATGCGATAAAAATTTGGAGCCATTCTTTGTAAAAGCCGCGATTGTAAATACTTGATTTATTGCAAATATCTCGGTTTCTATTACAAATATGCCGCAAGTGATTTTGACCAATTTTATAGGCAATTTTAAGATCTACTTTTTTTGTTAAAGATTTTTTTTAATTCTTTTTACGTTTTTGAAATATTTTCAAAAAAAGTCACTTAAGAGGTAGTTTTTAATTTTTTTTAGGAGTCCAAAGCCATGTGCCTCTTTAATATTACTTGGAATACTACATACTATTTGTAAAAAACATGCGATAAAAATTTGGAGCCATTCTTTGTAAAAGCCGCGATTGTAAATACTTGATTTATTGCAAATATCTCGGTTTCTATTACAAATATGCCGCAAGTGATTTTGACCAATTTTATAGGCAATTTTAAGATCTACTTTTTTTGTTAAAGATTTTTTTTAATTCTTTTTACGTTTTTGAAATATTTTCAAAAAAGTCACTTAAGAGGTAGTTTTTAATTTTTTTTAGGAGTCCAAAGCCATGTGCCTCTTTAATATTACTTGAAATACTACATACTATTTGTAAAAAACATGTGATAAAAATTTGGAGCCATTCTTTGTAAAAGCCGCGATTGTAAATACTTGATTTATTGCAAATATCTCGGTTTCTATTACAAATATGCCGCAAGTGATTTTGACCAATTTTATAGGCAATTTTAAGATCTACTTTTTTTGTTAAAGATTTTTTTAATTCTTTTTACGTTTTTGAGATATTTTCAAAAAAAGTCACTTAAGAGGTAGTTTTTAATTTTTTTTAGGAGTCCAAAGCCATGTGCCTCTTTAATATTACTTGGAATACTACATACTATTTGTAAAAAACATGCGATAAAAATTTGGAGCCATTCTTTGTAAAAGCCGCGATTGTAAATACTTGATTTATTGCAAATATCTCGGTTTCTATTACAAATATGCCGCAAGTGATTTTGACCAATTTTATAGGCAATTTTAAGATCTACTTTTTTTGTTAAAGATTTTTTTTAATTCTTTTTACGTTTTTGAAATATTTTCAAAAAAAGTCACTTAAGAGGTAGTTTTTAATTTTTTTTAGGAGTCCAAAGCCATGTGCCTCTTTAATATTACTTGGAATACTACATACTATTTGTAAAAAACATGCGATAAAAATTTGGAGCCATTCTTTGTAAAAGCCGCGATTGTAAATACTTGATTTATTGCAAATATCTCGGTTTCTATTACAAATATGCCGCAAGTGATTTTGACCAATTTTATAGGCAATTTTAAGATCTACTTTTTTTGTTAAAGATTTTTTTTAATTCTTTTTACGTTTTTGAAATATTTTCAAAAAAAGTAACTTAAGAGGTAGTTTTTAATTTTTTTTAGGAGTCCAAAGCCATGTGCCTCTTTAATATTACTTGGAATACTACATACTATTTGTAAAAAACATGCGATAAAAATTTGGAGCCATTCTTTGTAAAAGCCGCGATTGTAAATACTTGATTTATTGCAAATATCTCGGTTTCTATTACAAATATGCCGCAAGTGATTTTGACCAATTTTATAGGCAATTTTAAGATCTACTTTTTTTGTTAAAGATTTTTTTTAATTCTTTTTACGTTTTTGAGATATTTTCAAAAAAAGTCACTTAAGAGGTAGTTTTTAATTTTTTTTTAGGGGTCCAAAGCCATGTGCCTCTTTAATATTACTTGGAATACTACATACTATTTGTAAAAAACATGTGATAAAAATTTGGAGCCATTCTTTGTAAAAGCCGCGAATGTAAATACTTGATTTATTGCAAATATCTCGGTTTCTATTACAAATATGCCGCAAGTGATTTTGACCAATTTTATAGGCAATTTTAAGATCTACTTTTTTTGTTAAAGATTTTTTTTAATTCTTTTTACGTTTTTGAAATATTTTCAAAAAAAGTCACTTAAGAGGTAGTTTTTAATTTTTTTTAGGAGTCCAAAGCCATGTGCCTCTTTAATATTACTTGGAATACTACATACTATTTGTAAAAAACATGCGATAAAAATTTGGAGCCATTCTTTGTAAAAGCCGCGATTGTAAATACTTGATTTATTGCAAATATCTCGGTTTCTATTACAAATATGCCGCAAGTGATTTTGACCAATTTTATAGGCAATTTTAAGATCTACTTTTTTTGTTAAAGATTTTTTTTAATTCTTTTTACGTTTTTGAGATATTTTCAAAAAAGTCACTTAAGGGGTAGTTTTTAATTTTTTTTAGGGGTCCAAGGCCACGCGCATCCTTAATATTACTTGGGATACTACATACTATTTGTAAAAAATATGTGATAACAATTTGAAACCATTTTTCGCAAAAGCCGCAAATGTAAATATTTATCCAATTTTTTACCAAAACAACTATTTTGCAGTGTTCTACTTATCCTAGCAACGGGGCCACCTTTTTTTGAAACACCCTGTATAACCACCTTTTACATGATTATATATCCCCCATTAAAAATACTCGCGCGTACTTCTTTGTTTACTAGCTATCAGGCTTATTCGACAATTCAATTCTGGATGTTTAATTTTATCATAGTTTAATGACGCACAAGTAAAGATTACACGATTCAACTGTATTTATCGTACAGCAAAAAAAGATCATTTTTGAGTAAACGTACATTCTAATAGATTTGTTTATCAATAACCTGAAGGCATCCCAAGACTGTGACCGTTTAGATGACCGAAATTAAAAATTCATCGTGTAATAAACGATGTAAAAACTCGTTAACGTTATAAGTATCCGTTGCACACCAATAAAATAAAATCTTGATGTGACGCCGATAAGTAGGCAACCAATAAAACATTTTTTTTATCGGGCAATAAGTCGGCAGCTCATTTGATCCGTAATGACCGATTCCAATTACTTTTAAAGTTGTTTTTCGAGCAATATACAAACGATAGGTGGTCGCTTATCTGATGCTGGCCGGAAAATATTTAAATAAATTTCATCCTACCGGTCGTAGATACAGAGTGAACTAATTTTATTAACGTCGACCCATTAATATCCGTTGTATATTTAGTTAATGTCGTGGATATCGCTAATGAAACATCTCCAGTAGAAATCATTAATGTTCATCAATTAATCTAGAAGCAAATTAGCCATAATTTGCAAGAAAGGAGATCCAGTATGACTGTATGGCTTTTTTTACTGATAATAGTCGCAAAAAGAGTAGACCGCGGACGGCTCGCACTGCGACTATTAGAAGGGGGAGAGATTATAGAAAGAAGATGATTGTGGACCCGCTTTTTGAAAAGTTGTAGGTCATAGTTCTCTGAAAAAAAAAACTGATTTTGAAAGCTTGTTCCATTCTGTAGCAGCCCTGTAAAAAAAGGATTCTTGATGAAGATTGGTCCATGTAGTGTCAATCTTGAGAGAAAATGGGTGAGACTGATCAGCGTGTCGAGTTTTTCGGCCGAATGTGACCAGTCGTGGTACAAGAGTTTTATTTCTCTGGAGCATCTGCCATGGAAATATCTGTATAGCAATGACTGGTCTGCAACTCTTCTTCTATGTTCTAGAGGGTGAAGGGTATCTGTGAGAGTTGAGCTGTTTATCATCCAAATAGCCCTTTTCTGAATGGAATCTAGAAAACGAAAAGAATGCCTTCGTGCTGAACCTCAAATGTGCGAGCAATACTCCAGTACAGGTCGGATTTGAGCCTTGTACGTCGTCAATAGTTAATCAGGAGTAAAAAATTCTAGCTTTCCACAGAAAACTTAGCCTCTGGACTTTGCGATGGTCATGCCAAGACATATTATTAGACACCGTGACTCACAAAATCGAGGTATAGGGACTTGATTCAAAAGTATTTCCGGACATTGTAATGGAATGATTTGAGGAATTCACTTTCTTGGAAAACGTGGCGCTTTGTGTTTTCTGGGCGTTGAACTAAACAAGATTGTTGGTTCCCTACTCGACGATTGCTTCAAGATCTCTATTGATGGAGTCAACCTGTTCCTGCCTGAGTCTATTTGTATCATTCACCGAAAGTGATAGAATGTAAACGTTGAGATAAGTGTGCCGTCGTCAGCGAAACTGTAAATGGGGTTCGTGGTGGTTTTAAATAGGTCGTTGATGTGTAAAAGAAATAGGGTGGGGACTGGATGTAACCATCGGGGACCCCGGCATTGGTTTTTAATTTATCAGAAGAAATACCGTCAACTGCCACACGTAACAATGAAACCATGTTGGTAAGGAATATATAAGGTGATAAAAAGAATAAATGATGTAGTTTTTAGAATCCAACGCAGCTCCAGATTCAAGATGAGAGTCGTCCACCTAGAGAGGTTAAAGCCTTACAATGGAGAAGTTGCACAAGTATTTGATCGGGACGATCAAGTTTGAAAGGGGGATGATGTTACGATAAATACGTCCTTGTTCTATTATCTGGCCGAGGCGGTGTATCGTCCACACAAAGGCGCTTATTTCTTTTTCGGCACTTAAACGCCCTATTTGGCGAATGATCGCGGGCGCGATTAAAGGCATCCGATGATTCTTGAAAGGTCCAGCAATTTCGGGACAATGTCCAGTAAGAAATCGTTTTGTCGAGAACATTGGTTTTCAGATATATAAATAAAATCACATATCGTAGTTTTTAAGTTTAGTTTGAAGTAAATTAAGAAAGTAATTAAAAAGTGTTATAAAAATATTGTATAGAGTTGGTGATTTGTTAAGAAAGAATTTATTGTTTAAAAAGATTAAAATAAATTGTATAGTTTTTGTACTGAATGTTTAAATTCATTGAACCCAAGATTAAAAATAGCAACAATACGATTAGGTACGGGACAAATGAATGTCATAAAAAAAGATTGTGTTCAGAATTAAGATCTGTTTGAAAAATAAAATTATCAAATTTAAAAATTGTTATCAGAGTGTTGTCACTAATTTACAATACTTTATCGCTCACATTTAAAATATCAAAAAAAAGTATAAAGAAAATGTTGGGAAAGAATATATTAAAGCTGTTGTGTACATTTCAACAAATAAAAAAATAAACAATATCATTTTATTTTAGCACCAGAGCTGTTTTCCGTATTTTTTTTTTCGGAGGTGGAAGAAAATCTTTTATGGAGAGGTTATGAGCCTAAAACTTCAAGGTCTACTGTGAGACTTACTGTATCAGGTCTACTCACTAAAAACTCCACCCCCATTTAGGTCCGCGCTTCACCGCGCCCCGGATCACCGCCGCACAACCCGCAGGCCAGGCCTCTATTATACAAACCCATTTTGTCGATATCATTTTTTGCTCTCGAGATAATCGAGACGAAAAATAATTCCGAACGTACATACGAACATGCGTACATACACACAGACAGACGTCCACTTAAAAACCATTGTATTCGACTCTGGGGACCTTGAAATGTGGAGATATGTCAAAATTCGGGATTCGCAAAATCGGAAACATTACTATAACTTCCACTGGGAAGTTAAAACCAACTGGGCGTTTTAAAATCATAGAACAACTTGCGCTGGATGTTATGCGCTTTGTGGAACAAATTTTCCGGGGCTGCCGCTGGAGGCTGCAGCAATCGCTGGTAAGAGTAAGTGTCACAACTTTATCTTGAGAAAAGGTATTTACTTACCAACGCCTACAGGGTGTTGCATTATCTTTTATCTCCGGTATATATTAGAAATGGTCTGCGCCACTGATATTCTCCCCTGCTAACGTCGTTATTGCCAACGATAATTCGTCCAAAGAACTGTAAAGCGATTCTGGCGAAATAGTTCCGCAACTCAGTACATTATTCGGAGATACGTCGGGGCTAACGGGCTGCCCGACCGCCCGGGGCTGGCGAACAGAATAGGGGCGCAAAGGCGTCCGAGTAAGTATCATAATGGGAGTCATCATAAACGCATAAACTTGTTTCTAATAATTTCCAAATATTTTCGAGTAAATATTCTATAAGCCCTTCAAACGGTTTGAAAATTTTTTTAAAAAGGTCGAGCGATTTTATTTTATTTGAATGCTTTGGATTCGAAATAAACAGTATTGCCAAAGCAAAACTAACTTTTCCAAACCGAGGGCTCTTTTCTGTTTATAGTTCTAGTTGTCCTAGTGCTATAGGCTTATTAAATTAAATTTGTGTTTATAATTTATATGGGGATACTGACTAAATTTTGAATAATAATCTTGTCAGTCGGTCGAGCCAAACGTAATACCTGAAAGAATCATTGCTCTAGCGGTAAATTTTCAAACTCGGTCTTGTCCTTCGGGCAAAACTTCTACCCTGTAAGTTTTAGTGACCTACCGCCTCTCTGTCTTAAGATACACACACACACACACACACACACACACACACACACACACACACACACACACACACACACACACACACACACACACACACACACACACACACACACACACACACACACACACACACACACACACACACACACACACACACACACACACACACACACACACACACACACACACACACACACACACACACACACACACACACACACACACACACACACACACACACACACACACACACACACACACACACACACACACACACACACACACACACACACACACACACACACACACACACACACACACACACACACACACACACACACACACACACACACACACACACACACACACACACACACACACACACACACACACACACACACACACACACACACACACACACACACACACACACACACACACACACACACACACACACACACACACACACACACACACACACACACACACACACACACACACACACACACACACACACACACACACACACACACACACACACACACACACACACACACACACACACACACACACACACACACACACACACACACACACACACACACACACACACACACACACACACACACACACACACACACACACACACACACACACACACACACACACACACACACACACACACACACACACACACACACACACACACACACACACACACACACACACACACACACACACACACACACACACACACACACACACACACACACACACACACACACACACACACACACACACACACACACACACACACACACACACACACACACACACACACACACACACACACACACACACACACACACACACACACACACACACACACACACACACACACACACACACACACACACACACACACACACACACACACACACACACACACACACACACACACACACACACACACACACACACACACACACACACACACACACACACACACACACACACACACACACACACACACACACACACACACACACACACACACACACACACACACACACGCGCGCACACACACACACACACACACACACACACACACACTTAATTAACGAGAGGTTTCCCGAAACCTACGAGCAAGGGACCTAACAATACATGGCAATCCTAATACATTACAGATTAATTATCCAGGGTAAAATAGAAGGAAAGCGATGGATTGGCAGAAAACAGCTTTTTTGGCTTCGTTATATTAGACATTGGCCGGGCCGAACAGTCGAAGAACTGTTTCATGCAGCTACCGATCGAGAAGCTTTCCAACAAATTGTCAACTCTATGATAGCCAACGCCTGAACGCTTGATGATAGCCAACGTTTGAAAACAAGCATGGCACACAAAGAAGAAGAAGCGTTGGGTACGACAAAAGCGAATTATGTGATATTTAATGGCATTAAGATCCATACCGTTAAGAGTGCACCATTCAGACAGATTATCAAATTCTGATTGCAATACTCCAACATCCTCATGACCTTTAATAATTTTGAAACTCTTCAAGTGTGAACCCTGGGGAACACCCAATGTCTCTGAAAATTTTATGGGAATAGAAATGGTTTTGTAAATTTATTGTGTGGAAGTATTAGAATAAAAAGTGTGTAGTCATACTTAACAACGTAGTACGTTGATCTTTAAATTTAAGCTTCATTAGGTCGGTACTTTTTACCATTCAAACAACAACTGCCATCTGTAAGTGAGATGGGACTATCCTTTTAGTTGAGGACGATGAAAATAATTTTGCATGGGCAGAAATCGGATTCTCAGTCAATAATTTTGATTTGGGTAAATGGAAAAGGTCGCTCGTTGAAAATACGGCAGTTTAAGAATGTTTCCCCTCCGGACAACAATATTATCCACGTCTTTGTGGGGGAGGAGGAGGGTGGTCGCCTCTGGACATTGCTTCGTTGATTAATTGTGTGTTTGTGTTTAAGCCGTTCTGTTGCCCTTAGTTCTTCTGTCGTCGATTTGGGCCTGTTAATGCCTTTTCGTGATGTTTTGTATGCGTTGGGGGACTGTCCGTAATGGCGAATTTCCGGTAAAGTATCATTAGCAACGAAGAGAGTTCGTGGTCAAAATTAAAATTTTCCAAACAAAATACGTCACTGCTTTTTTCATAATGATCTTCCCTCGTAGAGTATCGCCAAGTATTATCATACCTTTAGCATTAAATCTTTTTAACAGCTTAAATATTTTCCATCAAGCATCAGAATAGGCGGCTACTCCACAGCATGATACGAATCAGACATCGAAATAAAAAAAATTCAAAACATCCGTTAATAGTCCGAACGAAAAATGTAAAATCACGAAATGGGCTATAAATTTGGTCACAACTCAACGCCTGGTAAGCATAAAAATGGTGACGAGGCCCAGCCACCCAAGATGTTGAAGATAATGAAGGGCCATCAACCGACGAAGGAATAGGGGCGCATGTTAATGGATTTTTGACCACTAAACGGCTACCCGTGGCCCTACGGGCCACAGGATGGACGGAAGAATTCTCTTGATACCACCGTTACCAACAAGTGTTCATGATAATCGTGCATATATCACATAAAAAGTACGACGTGAACTTAATAGGTGGAATCAGTGTATTTGAAACTTTTACGTAATAAATCATAATGTGCATTAAATTTTGTTATTTATTCACTGTATGCCTTTTTAAATATCAAGGTTAAACGCTCTGTACCTAACAAATACTAAAAAATCAAAGAAAAAGTAAGAAAATTTATTGTATCATTGTCGTTAATATTTTTTCTTGTATATTTGATATTTTTTCGGATACCCATTTCAGCATCAATAACGACGAATTTTTTTAACTAAATGAATATCGTTATAGTCAGAAATAATATTTCCTCTTTAACAAATTTGGCACCTCAAAAAATTTAGTCGACGGCAGGTCCAGGACCGAACTGTAACCCTTTCAGTCACAATTGATTTGTTTTGAAGGAATTTATTTTTAATGAGAGCAAAAGAGGTCCCTAGATCATTATTACAATTTTTTTTTTTAATAAAATACATGTACATATACAAAAACAAAGTTATCAAATATCTGGAGAAATTTGAGATAATTCATGACAGACAATATGGATTTCGACAACTTCGGTCTACTGGAGATTTGCTGGCTTATGTCACTCAGCTCTGGACAAACACTATTAAGAAGTTTGGTGAATCCCGTGCAATAGCCTTGGATATATATAAAGCCATTGACCGCGTTTGGCACCAGGCATTGTTAAGCAAATTATCTGTCTACGGTCTCCCAACCAAACTGCGCCAATGGCTCTTGAGCTTCATGCAAGATCGCTCCTTACATGTGGCAGTTGACGGTATTTCTTCTGATACGTTAAAAACCATTGCCGGGGTCCCCAAGGGTTCCATCCTGTCCCCCACCCTATTTCTTATACACATCAATGACCTCTTAAAATCCACCACGAACTTGTCACTTGTCACTTGTCTCAACTTTCACATTCTATCGATCACATTCGGTGAATGATACAAATAGAATCAGGCAGGAACAAGTTGACTCCATCAATAGAGATCTTGAAGCAATCGTCGAGTGGGGAACCAACAATCTTGTTCAGTTCAACGCCCAGAACACACAAAGCGCCACGTTTTCCAAGAAAGTGAATTCCTCAAATCATTCCATTACAATGTCCGGAAATACCCTTGAATCAAGTCCCTCCATCTTAAATTTGGGAGTCACGGTGTCCAATAATAATATGTCTTAGCGTGACCATGTTGCTAACATCGCAAAGATCCAAGTGATTTATTAAAGTAGAATTTATTGTATTGGAATAAACATTGCTTTGTTACTGTATCGAAAATTTTAAATCGCCAAACCCACAGAAGAACTAAAATTCGAAACAATATGTAGGCTGGTTTGTTGTATTCGATCGACTTCTCTGCGATCTATCTTATAACAAGTATTTGTATTTTTTATAACTGACTTATGGCCCAAGCTCTAGTGAAAGGAACACACAATCAGCCATAAATTTAAAGTTCCGCCCTCGTATACTGGTACCTAGCGCTTTATATATTTTTGATCCTCCTCGACTGCGCCATGTTCTTTTTGTGAGCAAAAATCAACCGGCATCCGGTCGAACGTGTAATTCGACGTGTACACTTTTCAAAATTACTTTTTAAATTTTAAACTACGCTTTTTGAAGCTATCGTATTTTTTTCGATGCTGTTAATATTTAGCGATGAACGGAATATGCAGGGCGACCGAAAGATTATATTCTATTCGAGATCACTTTTGTAGAGTATTTTATTTTTAATAATTTACACAACACTGTTTTAAACATCGAAATAAAATATGCTACATCCTCCTTAAAGATCAGTGAGTCGTTCCGTGCTTTTGAGATAATCTGGTGTCGAGGATTTCGGATACAAAAAAGAGTCGGTGAGACGCATGGTCACCAGTTAAGGGTTAATAATATGTTTTAAGTGCTCATATCATCCGATTGTTGGTTTTGATGTGTGAAAGGGTGAATGAGCGAAAAATTATGCAAAAAATAACTGTAAGCGTCCGTTTCATTATCCGTTAGAAAATCTTCGTCATACATCCGATTAAATTTACTTTCGTATATAAATATAAATAAAGCACCTCATTCTGTGTATTCAAAACGTCGTAACTTAGCGCAAACACCACCAGATCGCATCTAAAAGCTAAAGTGAACAAACACAAGCAGCAAATTATAAATGTAAAAAGATTGCATTTAGATCCGACGTACATAGCGAGTTGTTACACGCGCTTGACACTTCTGAATGAATGACTAACCATTTATGCACTCTCGCAGTGAAACAATGATATCCCGGCTGTCATCTCGGGAATTCGCTATGAATGCGTTTCAGTATTCGTTAAAGTTAACCCCACTTTATCGCATGCAGCTTCACCTTCACATCGCGCCATGCGTTCCATAGACGTGGGTACTTAGTTTTATAAGTTTTACCACATTTTGGAGGATATTCGATGCTTTCAGCTTGTAAAAAAGGTTCCGATTGCTGATTCACAGTAGTTTGTAAGATATAAAAAACTTTTAAAAGAAAAGCTACGAAGAGGATAAACAGACCAATCAAGCCAATCCCACCGATACGTGTTGAGGACGATTCCTGGGCCAGAGACAACAAACAGAAGACTAAGATATTTGCTATACACCTTTTTTTTTTAATTTTTCAATTAATTTCTGTTCACATCATAACAATAGGTAAATATTTTGGTTGTCAGACAAATATACTGTTTGGGTGCGTTTTAAACCTGTTAGTATAGTTTTCACTTAACTTTTTAATTTTATTTTTAACTAACTTCATATTCAGATCTCGAGCGATAGCACTATTAGGTACGAGCCATGGAGCATTGGTAATTTTGCTTGGAACCTGTCCAGAGTGGTGTGAGAATAACTTTGTATATCAAGACCTTATTCTTAATAAATAGCTTGGAGTGACGACCTATAATCCAGTAAAGTTTGTGCAGCTTGATACCGAGTTGTTTCTCTTTTGCGAAGATGTGATTTTTCCACGTTAGTCTTCGGTCCAAATGTATTCCTCAGTAAAAGTTGTATGTACCGATTTTGTTTCGTTGACTTTTATTCTCCACGCTTTAAACTATACTTGTAGACTCTCAAGGTTAGTTTGTAAAAAATTGACAACCTATTTGGGGGTCCTCGTGCGAAGATAAGACGGCAGTATCGTCATCGAAGGTGGCCGTTAAGGCGTTGTTAGATGTGGGTAGGTCCGACGTATATAGTAGGTAAAGAAGAGGACCCAGTACACTTTAATGATTGTTTCTAGTTTAGATTTTAGTACCAAACCGGTTGGTTTACCAGGTTTGGGAAGGCTACACACCTAGAAAACATATTTTATCCCAACGAGGAACTGAAGGTTATAACGTGCCTTTTTTTTCCCTTCTACAGTTCCATTATAATTGTATCTCTGATAATTTTGTATTTCTCAAGTACTCGTAAATAGTGTCGCGTATTTTGTTGTAACTTAAATATATCATACTTTGTAAATAGTGTTGCATAGCCTCGATTATTGTTTATTATCGATTATATTATTGTTTGGTTTGCATTTCTGTGTAGATGGGGCTGGCTGTCAACACGGAAGAACGCGATTCTTGGTGTGGAACATGGACTTGCGAATATTCTTGGTTTACGTCAATTCCGTGTCATTTCTTGATATCCGGCTTGGGAAGGAGGGAGTCAGGTGGTGAGAGTCTTGGGAGTCGTGTGGTGTGGTGAGAAGTTTTGGGACGGTGTGATATTAACAAGTGTGCAAAACCTCTACGGTTTTTCTTTCATATCTGGCTGTATTTGGGCCATCTTAATTGGATTTTGAAGAAAAACCATTTAATTTTTAACTTGACCATTCGTTGTTGATATTTTGGATTTTGGTGTCGAGTTAAAATAACCGCATGCGGGATTTATTTGAGGGAAGCCATGGTTAATTAGCAGGTGCCGTTCCATAACCAAACCGGCCACAGGAGTAGTGCATTCGTATACCCAAAGGTTACAAGTGATTTATTTTCGAATATTTAACGACGTGACTTATTTTTGACATCACAGTTAAGTTTTGTTTTAATTTATTAATATAATACATTATTAAAATCTATTTATTGCATTGGATAATATGCCAAAACTAAAATTTGATTAAAATAATCTTCTCAATAATTCTTTGTGACCAAGTGAAAATATTTTCTTCATACTTATTTGTAAATATCCTACAATATTGATATTTTAAAAGACAACCATTGTAAAAATGTTTTTAAATAAACTCGATTATTTTAACAGTGTAGATCTTTATGTAAATGGTAAAAGCATGAGTGGATTAGCGGCCTTAAGTGAACGTTTGATTTGGTATTATTAAGGAGTTGACTTGTATACGTTTTTTTTGGTAACTTGGTAAAGTCTGTTACTCTTGCTTTTGTTTTGGTTATTTTATAAAATTGTAAATTTTAAATTTTTGGTTTGTTTTAGCAAAGAAATTTACCTTAGCTGTTAATTTTGACTATATTTGTTATAAGTTTGTTTTTGAACTGTGTACTTTGATTTATGGTTAGCTGTTGATTTTGACTATATTTGTTATAATTTTGTTATTGAGCTGTGTACTTTGATTTATTGTAGGAGTAAAGTATCCAATATATTTTAGCTATAATTTCATTTATTTAGTTCACCATAATCTCAGTTGTTTATCGTGTGGCTCTGCTAGTGCCTATAAGACCTAGGGGTTTCCGGCTTGAACCGTCTAAGTCGGTGGCGCTGCTCACTTATATATATATATATATATATATATATATATATATATATATATATATATATATATATATATATATATATATATATATATATATATATATATATATATATATATTTTTTTTTTTTCTTCTACCCTCTACGGCTGAGCTCGGGCATAATTTGCCAGTAGAGAGACCACTGGCAGAGTACTCTATAGAGAACGAACAAGACGTGGCAAGGTGGCTAATTAACCAGAAATAATACAAGAAATCAAAGAAGTGTCCAAAGAAAAAATACAATATCGAACCCAAAGAAAGGTCCAGGATTTAACCTAATTAGTGGGTAAATACTGAAACAATTGCCAAGAAATGGCAGTGTGAAATTTACGCACTAAATTAATGCTGTGTTAGGACTAAAACACGTACCAGTACTATGGAAAATGGCAGAAATAATAATGATACCAAAACCAGGTAAATCTCTAAATAAAGTAAAATCATATAGACCAATTTTATTGCTGCCAGTGATGCATAAATTATTCTAAAAAAAAAGTTTAACTATCTGGGGACATAGTTATGTAAAGACTGGTCTTCAGACGTAGAAATCAAATGCCGGATAGCAAAAGTGAGGAGCTCATTCATGAGATTCAAAAACGTCTTTACGAACTTTGACTTTGACCTCAATCTCGGAATAGGATTCACAAAATGTTGCGTATGGTCCGTACTGTTGTACTGTTGTAGCACAATGAATAGGCTGGAAGCATTTGAAATGTGGATCTATCGAAGAATCTAGAAAGTCTCATGGACAGCAAGAAAAACCAACAAGGAAATTTTGAGGACGATAGGAAGAGAACGCGAATTGCTGAGCACGATATAAAACGCAGGAAAACAGCGTACCTGGGACATGTGTTACGCAACGAAAGATACCATTTGCTTTAACTATTATTAGAAGGAAAATTAAAGGGAAGAAGGGGTGTAGGCAGAAAGAGGATGTCGTGGCTCCGAAATATCAAACATTGGACAGGAATAGGATCCACAGGAGAAATAATTCGCACCACCAGAGATAGGGAAAAATTGTCAGAAATGATCGCAAACATCCATTAATGAAAGAATGGAATGAAAGAAGATTAATCTAAAGATGGGTGCATTTTATATTTTAAAAAAAAAACTTAGCGAAAAAAGTTTCTGATTGTCATTACTAGTTAACGTGACCCAAGTGGTTGACGTTTAGGTTATTTTTTAGTCCAGAATTGGTTGGAAAATATTATAAAAGCTTTCAGCTTGCAAACAGGGAATTCTGATTTTTATCAATGGCTGATGTAATCCATGTAGATAATGATTGAGTTACTATTGAATGACTTTATAATGTCCATCATGTTATTGAAAATATGAGGAAAAATTGGAATAACCTGGGAGAAGACTTGGAGAAGACTTGAACCACGTTAGGTTTGCCGATAATATTGTCTTGATTTTGGATAGGATTAACAAAGCCATACAGATGCTATACGATCTAGAAAAAGCGCCAAAAAAAGCCGGACTAAAGATCAATTCTACGAAAACACAATATATGACAAATCTGCTGATGAATGGTGATATTTCCTTCGTATCGTCCTACAAATATACTGGTCATGAAATTCGTGTAGATCGAGACAACCAAACTGTTGGGTTTCAAAGAAGAATATGACTCACCTGGGCAGCTTTTGGGAACCTAAAGGAGATATTCCGGTTCGACATCCCGGTATGTTTAAAGAGAAACGTGTTCAATCAGTGTGTCTTGCCTGTTTTGACATACGGAGCGAAAACACTTACTCTGACAAAAAAAAATCAATAAATTACAAGTGACATAACGAGCTATGGGCATTTCCCTAAAAGATGGAATCCAGAGCAACGAAATAAGAAGAAGAACAGATGTAGCGGATGTTGTCAGGAGAATAACAACACTAAAATTGAATTGGGCAAGACACATTGCAAGAATAACTGACGACAGACGAACCAAGAAAATCCTGGAATGGAGGCCGAGACATGAAGCTTGCCGAAATAAAAAACGACCACCAACGAGATGGACTGATGATATAAAACGCATCAAGCATAACAAGGCTGATGATAATGATGATGAGGAGAAATCTGTACGACAAATCTACTTCTGTTTGATAAGAGACGGTGGAATATTTGAAATCTTTATTAATTACATTTTGTTATGTTTTTTGGAACACGACGTGTAGGCGGCAGCGAACTTGTTAAAAGTGTGCTGTTTAACTTGATACAGCTAGATTTAATAAAAGACGGTGTCGTGGAAGATATTCTTAACATTTTTCGACGTTACACATATTTCATATATCCGTTCAATGTTCTACATACCCGGAATCCTGTTACATCCATTCACGGGTTTATTTATTCAAATTCTACTTTTTGAAATCTCAACTGTAACATATTTATCAAATTTGCTCCAGATTTCCGGAGCTACTATTTGGCGGCTAGTTTAACGTTTCAATGTGGAAGTTTCATATATCGTTACGAGAATGTGTGTGTATGTGTGTGTATATTCAGTTTTCAAATTAGACTGCCTGCTTTCCTGTTGAATATACGAGGTTAGACGATAAAGTAACTTTATTTTCAAAATAGTACAATTGAACTATGCTTTAACTCAATATACTCCCCCTGCCTTTCTATACATCTTTGCATGCGTTTCTTTCATTGTTCAGAACTGTGGAGAAATACTTCAGTAATTACCTAAGGCTGTTAAGTAATCAGGTCGTTTTTCCCCAACTTACTGTAAGGGTTAAAATTGGGTCGCTTTTAAAGATCCCTTTAGTGATCCCTCCGTGAACCTTCACTTGAATGTTTTCCTAAGAGTGTGTTAATAAAGTGGATTTTTACATTTAAAGTCTTAATAACTAAAACTATTGACATTGCTTAGTTGTGTGCTTTAATGTAAATACTTATTTGTTAACCATTATTGATATCTAAATAATTGGTGGTGAAACATTGTTATATTACTGAGACAATAACGTCAAATATGGTTAGTTCTTTACCTTGTAAATGTTCCCTGACGCCAAAACATAAAAATGCTGGTGTAATGGTATTTCCACTCCGGGATAATAGGTGAAACAAAAAACTACCAAATTCTCGAGATAGTTCCTGACATACTAGCCACAAAAATGCACGTAGAAAAGTCGTTCAAAGTCCTCTTTCCGAATAAAGATGAATGAGTGAGCGGAGAAATCTTCCCAGAGACTGAATACGTAATGTACACGGATGGCTCAAAAACCCCATATGAAGTCGTTATAATTATTATTATTTTTGTTCTTTTTATTATACCTTAAAGCCCTACGCATTTGCCAAAACGGAAGCAGTTGTCGGCCATATGCAACCTCCATTCGGTCAATACTTATCTGAGTCTATGCTCCTTCCTGATTTTTTATTTTGCCAACCTTCAGTCAATATTTTTTGACATTCTAACGTTGGTCACTGAAGGCACTGAAGGCCTGACGGATCTACATAGGGGTGGAGTTTTTAGTGAAAGCCCTGGAACACTTGGTAAAGTCTCACAGTAGACCTTGAGATTTCAGGCTCATTACTTTTTTTTTTTTTAAGAAAATAGTCGCAAAAAGGGTAGACCTATCGTGTGGGCCGCGGACGGCCCGCACTGCGACTATTACAAGGGGAAGGGATTATAGAAAGAAAATGATTGTGGACACGCTTTTTAAAAAGTTGCAGGTCATAGTTCTCTGGAAAAACTGATTTCGGAAGCTTATTCCATTCCATAGCAGCCCTGTAAAAGAAGGATTCTTGATGGAGATTGGTCCTTGTAGTGTCAATCTTGAGAGTAAATGGGTGAGACTGATCAGCGTACCGAGTTCTTTGGCCGAATGTGGCCAATGGTGGTACAAGAGTTTTTATTTCTCTGGAGCATTTACCATGGAAATATCTGCAGAGCAATGACTGGTCTGCAACTCTTCTTCTATGTTTTAGAGGGTGAAGAGTATCTGTGAGAGTTGAGCTGTTTATCAAGCGAATGGCCTTTTCTGAATTGAATCTAGAAGACGAAGAGAATGCCTTGGTGCTGAACCCCAAATATGCGAGCAATACTCCAGTAGAGGTCGGATTTGAGCCTTGTACGTCGTCAACAGTTGATCAGGAGTAAAATTATTGGAATTTAAAAAAAAAACTAACCTTACTAATTGGTTGGACAGTTGACACTTAATGTTATCGATAGTCGGTTTTCAATATGAACTGAAATACTGTTAAATAAATTGACCTTTACCCTGACGTCACTGACAATGAACAGTAGTAAACACAAACTTTATATACCTCATCCTTCTAATTATTAGTAAATATTATAGGAATCTTATCTAAATTTTCGACTATTTTAAAACAGTAATATGGAATTTTTTAAATTGACTTTAACCAACAGCAATATTTAGTTATTTATAACGCAGAAAAATACTGAGATAAAGATAAACAAACAGTGGAAATATTTAGGCACACGACAAAGTAATAGTAGCCATTCTTAACTCTTTGATTCATTTCGCGAGGTTTGTAGGTATGACGTCAGGGTAAAGGTTAATTTTTTCTACTGTATATCGATACCAAAAATGCAACAACGGCGACATGAACGCACCCATCAGGGCTTTTGTTTGTTTCTGCTAACAGTAGGTTGTGTGCTGCCACTGTCTCTCTTCTACTCGGACGCATCGACCAATGGAGTGGAAGTTGCGTCAGAAGTCTAACGCTTAGGCCGATCGTGCCTCTCTATCGCTTGTTCTCGCTTGCACGCTCGCCTCAGGCGGAACGTGACAATGAGTAATGCTTTTTCGTACATGCAGCCGGCGTTCATCGATTTATAAGACGTTATCACGTCGAAAAAACGTTAGTCATAGAGCTACTCGAGTGGTTTTAGTCACAGGGAATTTCGACCGCGACTATTGCCTGCCAAATGCGATTAAGTAACAATATGAGAGGATATAAATAATCGGCGACATTCAACAAACAAAAATAAATTAAAAAACAAAGCTAGCGTCATTTTCCTATTGTTGCCGCAACATTAAACGACCCCGCTTGATAAATTCGTAGCTTTTAGTAGCCAAAGTAACAACCTTACTGAAAGGACACCTAAACGCCGCCATAAATCACACTGAAAAAGAAGTCATTTGTGTAATGAAAAAGAAAAATATCTGGATATTTTACGGTATTTAAATGACAATACGGGTGGTGCACTTGCTACCAAATACCCTCAATTAAGATGACGAATCTCGAATGTTACCTAAGTCTCAAAACAAAAAGAGAAACGATGCGGTGATTTCATTGTGTAGTGAAGTAGTCAACCGCGTTATATCAATGAGAGTAGAGGAGGGTTGCGATTTCAAAGAAAGCTATTTTATCGCCGTTACGTCCTCCAGCGACTGCGACAGCATATCTCTGCTATAATTGGTAAAATCACTGTTAAAAAAATCGCCAATGATAGTATTATTTACACTAAAGCACAAGACAAAGCATTGTCACACTAATTTTAACCGTTAATGTTGTTCGTTACTGAAACGGTAAGCCTACTTGTGCTTATTTGACGTATACATTGGGTTTTGGTTGGATTGGTTAAATTCGTCAGGCTGTTGTACTGAATATTGTAACCTAATTTACATATTTACATACATATAGTCACGCCTTTTTCCCGTAGGGGTAGGAAGGGACCACTTGCTCCCACTTGCTACGGTGCTTACACACATCTTTTGCTTCCTTTAGTTTCATCAGTGCTCTCATACATGCTTGTCGGTTGTTGATACTCTCTTGACCTGGCCTTTCTTCAAAACAATGTTGATCTAATCGAAATATGTTCTCCGAGGTCGACCTCTACCGACTTCCGTCCATTTACACTCGCCTTATAAATTTGTTTCGTTAATCTTCCTTCATCCATACTTTTTACGTGTCCAAACCACCTAAGCATTCCTTTATCTATCTTTGTAACCGCATCTTCTTTTACACCACAGTATTTGTCTAATTGTTAGTATTTTACAAGTACCGACGTCCGATTTAAAAGAATAGTCACGATCTAAGAAGATTAGCTTTTTTTAAATTAAACGTAGGAAAACAGTGGATAAGGATTTTGAACCGAGTTCAAGGTTCGCTTAAGTAAAAAATTGGATGAATCCTATGGAGATATATGTTGTTTTCCACCAAAACATTCTCGTATTAATATCTGTTTCGTAAATAAATCGCGTGACAGGTAGAAGCTGCTGTAGTAGTTCGATTTTTCCTTAACTTATGCTCATTTTAGATTCCTGAGTAGCGTTTGTTTTCTTATTGCACATTTCACTCATACTATTTAACAAACTAAAGCTTAAATAACATTTCGTTTGGTAAGACTATAAGTTAAATAGATAAAAAATGGCAAAATATGTTTACAAAAATTTATAATATAACTATTATTATTTTAAAGTTTTAATATTTGAACATATTATAAACTTTGTTTTATTATATTATACACATTGTTATTCACTAATTCAAATTACTTTTTAAACCCCAATCACCTTTCAAGACCTATTTAAATGTCTAACTAAATAATGCTTTTAGCCGTTTACGTTTTTATCTACACTACTAACTATATAAAATTGAAATTGTATGTATGTATGTTTGTCCTTCAAAAGCTCCCAAACAGCTGGACCGATTGGAATTAAATTTTCAGAAGATGTTTTATATATACCAGGGGTAGTTTAAGTAAAAAAAACTTTTGTGTGAAAGAGGCGGGAAGGAGATGAAATATAAAAACTGTTAAAAACGCCGATATTAGTGCCGAATTTGTAGTTTTCAAGGTCGCTAAGTTTGGTAGTAACATTCCCAATTTTGTTAGCACCTCTACGAAAGGGGTGAGAGGGGGATGGAATTTAAAAACTATCAAAAACGGCCGATATTAGTGTCGAATTTATAAATTATGGAGTGGCTGAATTTGATGATTACATTCCTAATTTTGTTAGCAACCCTAAGAATGGGGTGGATAGGGGATGACGATACAGTTATTTTAGCTGGAACACACGAAGACATTCATACGCTAATTAACAGAATGGTCACAGTAAGCGAAGAATATGGACTATCACTAAACACAAGCAAAACAAAATATATGCTGATAACAAAAACAACTCAAGACAATCGTAAGATATATGTGAGGAACCAGCCTATTGAAAGAGTAAGACAATACAAATACCTAGGCATGATTATTAATGAGAACAATGACAGTTTCCAAAAAATACGAGTCAGAATAGAACAGACGAGAAGAACCTTTACAAGAATGAAAAGGCTTTTAAAGTACTGTTCTATATGGCTGTGAAACGTGGCAACATAATAAAACATTAGAACGCCGATTGCTAGCCCTGGAGATGGATTTCTGGCGAAGATCTGCTGGCATATCACGTCTCGATAGGGTTACAAATGACCGAATTCGACAAATTGTAAAGACCGACACAACTATAATAGATGAAATCCAAAGAAGACAACTTATATGGTACGGCCATGTTGAACGTATGACAGATGAAAGGCTACCCAAACTAGTGCTTAAATGGACCCCAACAGAACGAAGAAAAAGAGGTAGACCAAAACCAACATGGATAGGGGGCATTCAGAAAGCGATGTCCGAAAGAAATCTAGCCCCAGGAGATTGGACTGACCGAAGAGGCTGGCAACTGGGAACCGGAAGGCGAAAGACGCTATAAACCGGATTAATTAATTAATTAAAAGGCTTTTATGCTGCAGAGATTTAAACCTTGATTTAAAAATACGGCTGAAGACATGCTACGTGCTGTCTATACTATACTATGGGATGGAGGCCTGGATACTGGAGGTAACCGACAGGAGGAAGCTGGAGGCATTTGAGATGTATATATACCGGAGAATATTAAGGATCGCATGGGTAGAGAGAATAACCAACGTGGGAGTGATGAAAAAATATCAAATGCTACAAGTAATTATGCAAGGAAAAATCCAAGGCAAGAGATCTATAGGAAGAAGACGAAATTCATTGCCGAAGAAACTTAGGGATTGGTTTGGATGCAGTAATAATAAACTATTTAGAGCTGCGGTCTCAAAAATAAGAATTGCTCTGATGATTGCCAACCTTCGAGGCGGAGACTGCACCTAGAGAAGAAGAAGAAGGGGATGAAATATAAAAACTTTTAAAAACGCCGATATTAGTGTCAAATGCATAGTTTTTAAGGACGTTGAGTTTGATTGTGATATCTCCAATGTTGTTAGCACCCCTACGAAGGGGGTGTAGATGTCGAAGGATCCAGAATACCAAAACAATATCATTTTATTTTTTTTAATTAGATTATACAAACCAATCACAAAGTATAAATTATCCCCGACAATTATTCAAATTCAAATGACGTTTTACGATTGAGAGATAGCGACTAACGCATTCTTGTAACACATTCTTGTTACATATTATTAGAAAAGGTGGTTTGCGATACATACTTCAAACTTCCAAAATGTGCCGGTATAATTTCGATTTGTTTCTAACTTGATATCCCGTTATTTCTACCGAATTCCGGAATTCAAAACTACCCAGAAATGTAGCAAGAGGGAGCATAACCAGTTTCAATAATGTTTCGTTATGAAAATAGTCAAACAAAAACGAACAAAATTGGAATACTTACTTCAGCAAAATAATCTTTGTACTTTAATAATCCGGATAACTTTTAATTTTCCATCTAGCCGGAAAAACCGGAAAGATTATTCTGACGCAGCGGTTTAATTATACGCGAGGTATGTTGGTTTTCGTAAAGGGGGCCATTGGATGTTTAAAGACATTTGTTTGAATTAATAAGGACATAATAAAAGTGCCTCAAATTAGAATTACAAAAAAAAAACAAGTGCAATAACCAAATTAAATAAAAAGTTACTTAAAAAGCTGAGCTTCTTCTACAGCTTAGTTGTTGATTCTTTACCCATAATAATACATACATACATATAGTCTTTTTCTCGTAGGGGTAGGCAAAGACCACTTCCTTCCACTTCCGCTACGGTTCTTACACACATTTTTTGCTTCCTCTACTTTTACCAGTGCTAATCAAAGGATTGAAAGTAAATGTTACGAGGGCAGTTTGATAAGTCAGTGACTTTTTGAATTTCCCGCGCAGTTACTCCAAATGCAACAGTGCTGCCGTCAACTACGGGGACTCGGCACCATCAATTTCAATGTTTAAGAAGTGGTTTACAGAGTTCCGTTGTGGTCGTACCAGCACTAGTGACGCCAAACGTCCAGGTCGCCCAAAAGAAGTGATCACGCCGGAAATCGTCGATAAAATCCATGAAATAATATTGGATGATCGGAGAATGAAAGTGCGTGAGTTGGCTCATGCTGTAGGTATCTCAACTGAACGGATACATCATATTTTACACGAATATTTGGACATAAAAAAAACTCTCTGCGAGATGGGTGCCGCGATTGCTCACACTCGACCATAAGCGCAATCGTGTGACCACTTCAAAAGAGTGTTTAGCGATGTTCAGCCGTAATCTGGACGAATTTTTGCGCCGTTTTGTTACTGTGGATGAAACATGGATCCATTACAACACGCCAGAGACCAAGGAACAATCGAAACAGTGGGTTGCTCGGGGTGAACGTGAACCAAAGAAGGCGAAACAGAGTTTGTCAGCCAACAAGGTCATGGCCACAGTTTTTTGGGATGTACGCGGTGTCATTCACATCGATTACCTCAAGAAAGGTAAAACGATCACCGGCGAATATTATTCAAAACTTTTGAACAGATTCGACGTTGATTTGAAGCAAAAAAGACCGCATTTGGCAAAGAAGAAAGTGCTGTTCCATCAAGACAATGCAAGTGTGCACACTTGTCTAGTCACGATGGCCAAAATCCACGAATTGGGATATGAACTGCTACCCCATCCAGCATATTTTCCAGATTTAGCCCCCTGCGACTATTTTCTGTTTCCAAACCTAAAGAAATGGCTGGGCGGTAAGAGATTTGAGTCGAAGGAAGAAGTCATTACCGAAACAAAGGCGTATTTTGAGAGCTTTGAAAAAACCTATTATTTGGAGGGAATAAAAAAAATAGAAAAACGCTGGACTAAATGTATCGAGCTAAAAGGTGATTATCTAGAAAAATAAAATGTTTATTTGCGGAAAAAAATTTGTTTTATTCAAAAAGTCCTCGTAGCAAGACAAAAATAATGGTTTTTAAAAGAGAAGAATGCATGATAAAGTGTGAGTTGCTGATTAAGGGAGAAAGAGTGGAACAAGTGAATGAGTTTTTTTACTTAGGTCCGAAAGACGGAAAATATGACTGTGACATTGAGCGAAGGGTTTTGGCAGAAAATTAAATAAATGGGGCGTTCCATGAGCAGCCAGAACGTGTCAAAAAAAGGCATGTCTGGCTGTACATAGAGGTGTGTTGGTCCCTACACTTTTATATGGTAGTAAATTTTGGGTTTGGCAGAAAAAGCATTAAAATAAGATTAATCCTGCGGAGATAAGTAGTCTGAGAAGTAAAACCGGAGTGACTCGGTTGGATAAAGTGAAGAATAGTGAGATAAGGGAAGGCTGAGGTGTAAAAGAAGGTAGATAAAGAAATGCTCAGATTTTTTAGACACGTGGAGAGGATGGAAGAAGGAAGTTTGACGAAACAGATTTATAAGGCCCATGAAGCATCAGCGAAAAGTCATAAGTGTTTTTGATTCACCTTCATGATTGTTATGTTTGCATTTGATGCAAAGCCCCAAAGTTGAACTCCATATGTCCAAATCGGCTTAAGTATAATTTTATACACTATCTCTTTATTTTTGGGAGACAACTTTAATTTGAAACCCACGATTCAATAGAGTTTTCGCAGCTTGAAATTGAAGATCAAAGGCTTTAATAATAAAATTACATTTGATTTATTGCAAAAGGTCACCTTACTTTACTTTTTCGTATTCGGAATAAGTTTTTCGGCCCAGGAATGGGCCACGTCCAATGCTTCGGATTTGCCTAGCCATAGGCCGTTGAGGTAACACCGTATGGGGCAGTTTAGACATGTCAGAAGATGTTCCATTGTTTGTACTGCGCCACAGTCACACTTGTCGTCATTTGGCTCGGATAGTCTCCATTTAATCAGCTTTGTTTTTACAGGTGCGACACCAATTCTAATGAGATTTAGAATCTATGTTCTAAAACCACTTGAGATACTACTGGACGGGTCCTCTAAAAAAAGAGAGTTGTCAGGTGGTTTATTCAACGGATATTTGAGAAAGCGGTGCCTAGATTTTAATCTGTGAGATGATGGGCAGCTGGTGACAAATAAGGGATGGCGATCCTCGAAGGTTTCCATAAAATTTTTCGAGTGTTCGTGGAATGCTCTTCTTGATTTGGTATCGCGGAAACCTGCAGTTCTGTACAGGACTTCATGCATCCTGTCACCAGCCTACAGGTTTCATTTAGGCTTATGTCGACTTTATTGGCATGCGCTGATCTGTACCATACAGTACTTCATGCGTACTCAGCCGAGGAGAAACCAAGCGCTTGGGCAGTGGTTCTAAAGACAGTTGGTTTAGCGCCCCATTTGCTATTTGTTAGTTTCCTCAAGATGTAATTTCTTGCGGCCACTTTGTGACGAGTCTTTTCACAGTGATGCCTATATGTAAGCGATCTATCGAGGGTTACTCCAAGATATATTGGCTTCTCTGGATGTTTAAGCGTGACCTCATTCCAAAAAACGTTAAGCTTTATTTTAGCCTGACGTGAGCGAAGGTGGAATTCACAAATCTGAGTTTTAAGGTGGTTGGATTTAAGAGAGTTCTTCTCGTAGTAAGCAAACATAGTGGCTAGAGTGCCTTCCAGCTTTGCTTCTACCTCTTTAAAGGTCTTTCCCAGCGCTGCAACACCGTATCATCTCCGTATAGAAAAAGTGTCGTGTCTTTAGGTGTGGGTTGGTCATTTGTGTATGTGTTAAATTAGACCGGCGCAAGGACGCTTTCCTGAGCAAGACCATTTTTTTGATTCCTCTATCGACTTTTTTTTAGGATCAGATAAAATTGTCGGTTTTGCTGTAAGGACTTTATCATCTTTGCTAATTGATATTCTTTAGTAGTGGTTTACTGTGTAAAAAGTCACCTGAAATTGGATACATCGAGTTTGATCCTACAAACGTTAGTCTTGGTGGACGCTTAAAAAATTTGTGGTTTAAAATTTAAATTTTAAAAAAACATCGTCATCATTGGAAACCCCTTTAATATGGACGGGACTGGCTTTGTCGAATTGTAGAAAGTAAATGTATATTCTCGTGTCAAGTCCACAAAGTCCAGAAGGCAAATTCTCTAATATAAACGCAGGAACTGAGATCTCAGGTGCATACGTTATGCAGTCTCAAAGACACACACACACACAAACACGACTTCTGAAACTGACTGACCCTCACGTTATATTCTCCGGTCTATTTTACCTCTTCTTTGCCACAGAGAGTAATCCGCCAAACTACCTAACATTCAACGACAAATAATATACGCGGATTCATTTTTTTAATATTCACGCCATAATTGGTTGCTACGCATCGATCAGAAGCAGTTTAATTATAAATTGTACGTATATTTAGTATTGTTCCAAGTCAATATTACACCCCGAGGACGTGCACCGAATCCTACCCTGGTGATCTGAGAGGGTCAGATGTTTAACAGTTCGTTGCTTGGTAGTTAGCTTGCAACGACTTCCGGTTTTAGTTGATGATGCAGTCGAGCAACGGCCAACTGGTTACATCCTTAGAATTTCAAAGGATATTTGCGAATAGCTGTCCCTTAATTATTAAAGGACAAACAGCACTCGTACCCGAATGCTTAGAACCGAAACTTGAGACAGAAGCTTCTTTATTTGCAATAAAATCTCACACAGGAGGTTTCGCGAATTTTGATTGCGGTTGTAATCGCCAGTAAACGTGTTAAGACTGAATTAAATTATAGAAATAATCCTGTCGCAATCTTTAAGATTAAATGTTGCTGTAACGTGCTTCTACAAAATTATTTTTTAATATTAATCTCCTAGTTATCTAAGTCTTGTAACGTTAATGTCGTACAGAGCTGAATATGTATAGAGAAGCATAGAAATTTATAGAGGGGATGTCTCGCTGTAAAGGAAGTCTTTTGACATCCTCGCGTAGTCGACAAAATGGCAGCTCGTCTCTGTAAAATTAATTACGCTTTATTAGATCAAATTATGTTTCCATACAGCCGGCATTATAACTCTACCTGTAATACCTTACTCACTTAAAAAATAGAGCTTAAATAAACATTCTACCTAATTAAAATTGTATACGATTTAATCTATAGAAACTAAGATGAAATTTTTTCAAACTATGTGGAGTTTAAAATAAAATTTATTAAGAATGTACGTTTGCTGTATTTTGACGAAATAAATGATCTGATTTGCTGTTCGGAATACTATTTTGTGAAATATTGGAGGAAGTAAAAATTATTAGAAATCTTTTTAAAAACCTCCATCTTCTTCATCATCATTAAAATATTGCTAGTAAGATTTCGTGCCCGTGCTGAAATGCATTCAATTTATACGTAACTAATTGTCACCCGCGTCATGTAGGACAGCAAACACAGTTGGACGAAAGATGATATTTTAGCAGATTCCTTCTCAAATTTCGTGACAGTGATTGATGGTAGGTGTAAAACTGCAGAATGTGACTAACAGTGGTCAACAAGTCTCCCTTCATTAGAACTCCTGCAGCCTTTTTGTTTTAGGCCAGTTACTTCTTTATTTTAAATGTTACTTTAAAGTATTTTGAATTATGAATCTCCTAAACTAATGTAGATCCCATTTTGCAAGTTTTTTAGTATATTTTTAGCATTATTTTGTAAATAAATCAGCTTTAAAGAATCCTATTATACTTCTTCTTAAGGTGCCCTCTTCCTATTGACGGTTGGCAAATCGTTTTCTATCCTGTGCTATTCTAAGTAGTGACTCTGAATTTAGACAAGTCCACTCTCTCACATTTCTCAGCCATGGGCATTGTCTCCTGCCCGGTCCTCTTCTACCTTCAACTTTACCCCCCATCATAAGTCTTAGAAACTCGCATCTTCTGTCTCTGTAAATGTGCCCTAGGTAACCTGCCTTCCGTCTTTTGACAATTCCATGAATTTCTCTGTCTTCTTTGGACCGTTTCATTGGTAATGTGCTCCGTCGCATCGAGCGGATTCCCAACGTCCAAGCTTCCGTCCCATACATAAGAATTATGTGAACGTAAGCTTAATCTTTTACTAAAAACCTCAATTTTTTAAAAGCTAATAACTTAACGTTCATACCATCTAGAAGTTCATTTAGATCTAATGTGAACGAATTTTAGAACCTCGCATTTTCTAAAGTAGCTACATCTCACATCTATGCTAATGACAAAAAACTAGGTACTTGTTTGGTATAAATAAAAAATATTTGTATCCAAAGAAAAATAAAGTTAAAAATTTCTTGGTAGTTTAAGCTCAACAACAAAAAATGTCCAGTTGTTCTGTTTTTCGACCCAAGTAGAGCATTAGATGCAGTGAACCATAATCTAAATGCTGGAAAAACTGTACCGAATTGGAATCAGAGAAGTTTTTTCTTTATGAAAATAGTCGCAAAAGGGTAGACCTATCGTGTGGGCCGCGGACGGCCCGCACTTCGACTATTAGAAGGGGAAGGGATTATAGAAAGGAGATGATTGTGGCCACGCTTTTTAAAAAGTTGCAGGTCATAGTTCTCTGAAAAAACTGATTTTGGAAGCTTATTCCATTCCGTAGCAGCCCTGTAAAAGAAGGATTCTTGATGAAGATTGGTCGTTGTAGTGTCAAGCTTGAGAGTAACTGGGTGAGACTGATCAGCGTGCCGAGTTCTTCGGCCGAATGTGGCCAAAGGTGGTAAAAGAGTTTTTATTTCTCTGGAGCATCTGCCATGAAAATATCTGTAGAGCAATGACTGGTCTGCAACTTTTCTTCTATGTTCTAGAGGGTGAAGGGTATCTGTGAGAGTTGAGCTGTTTATCAAGCGAATGACTCTTTTATGAATGGAATCTAGAAGACGAAGAGAATGCATTGGTGCTGAACCCCAAATATGCGAGCAATACTCCAGTAGAGGTCGGATTTGAGCCTTGTACGTCGTCAACAGTTGATCAGGAGTAAAAAACTTTCTGGCTTTCCACAGAAAACCTAGCCTCTGGCTTGCCGACTTTGCGATGTTAGCAACATGGTCATGCCAAGACATATTATTGGACACCGTGACTCTCAAAATCGAGATGGAGGGGCTTGGTTTAAGGGTATTTCCGGACATTGTGATGGGATGATTTAAGGAATTCACTTTCTTGGAAAACGTGGCACTTTGTGTTTTTTTGGGCGTTGAACTGAACAAGATTGTTGGTTCCCCACTCGACGATTGCTTTAAGATCTCTATTGATGGAATCAACCTGTTTCTTGCAAATGATTGGGTGGCATCATACCTAAAAAAAAAATTGCAGATAGTGGTTATCTGTGAAATCGCTACCTGCTTCTGTTTCAATGGGGGTTCCTCTAGGCTAAACTTTTGCTCCACTTTTCTTTATAATATTTATGAGACAGAACTCTCGAGTATGGTCCAGCAAAAAAATGATCATCTATGCAGATGATAATATTAAAATATTGGCACCGAATAAGCTCTCTATAAAAGCAGCAAATTCAGCTGCAGAAGAACTGGTGTGAAAATAGTGGTTTAGTAATTAACATCAGTAAAACAGTTTTTATGGTTTTCCAACAAAAAAACATTTTTTATGATTTCCGTCCCCTAATAAAAGTTTATCACAAATCCATAGAGCAAGCGAATCTGTTCAAGTATCTAGGCCTGATTATAGATCAGAAACTAACATGGGAGGTACACATAAAAAACCTTGAGCTGTATGTGTTTTGTAATAAAGCAATTACGTGGAACAGTCTCACTACATGTACTTAAGCTGACCTAATATGGACTTGTGCAATCCATCCTATCGTATGGATTACCTTTCTATGGGAACTCAGCCTATACAATAAAAGTTTTTAAGTAACAAAAAAAAGAAATTAAATGTCTAGCTGGACTACATTATAAAGAATCGTAAAAGAGTACATTCCCTGAGTTAGTTATACTAACCTTACCCAGTCTCTACATTTACATAATTATTAATATAAAAAAAATGAAATACACTGCATAATCTTATATTATTATATCTGTTTCATTGTATTTTATATCCATATTTTAACCTGTACATAGTATTCCTGACTGGTCAAATAAAATTTAATAATAATAATGTAATACATTTGTAAAAATGTTCAATGATGAATAAATTTCTTTGCTATTCAACTTCTCAGTTATGTTACTTTGATCCAATTTATTAAACGTCTTCCTTAAGTCTTTTTAGTTAGTATTTGTAAACGAATTTTTAATCTACGACTGGCCTAGTGATATAACGCGCCACTTTTGGCGTTATAGGCCCTTTCTACTACAGAAACGCCCTCTACATTTCTCAACGACACTCACCGTATATATGATATATGTCTATGACACTGCTCTGAAGTGTAATATTCATTAATTTTCCATTACAGAGGGAATGAGGCCGCACATGAGGATATAAATTGTCTTTAATAAATAATGTTTCGGAATTATTTCTGAATCTAGGAATGCACGGGATGTTCAAAATTTCCCAATATCTCTTTGCTGCATCTTTTATTTTATTCATTCTTCAGACATTTTTTTTTTAATTTGTTGTGAAACAATATTGCGACGAGAAGGTAGACAAGCTGAAGAATATTTTTTTTTTTTTTTTTTTTTTTTATGTTCTGGTTCCCACGAAAAGGGATATCCTGTAATGTTCAGAGAACATCGTGGGAACCAAGGGAAAGAAGGTAGGAGTTGGTGTTCTTCTTAAATTTCTGGAGGTTGTATGCCTCGGGGAACACCTCCCTAGGCAATGAGTTCCAAAGCCTCGCAATTCGTTGGATGAATGAGTCTTTGGAAAGTGATGTTCTGCAGGTCTCCAAAGTGACCTCGAAGGGGTGTGAAAACTGAACTTGACGGGTTAATCTTGAAGAGACTGCCAAAGGAGGAACGATTGTTGATATTTCAGAAGAGCATCGCCCATGAAAATATCTATAAAATAGAGACAAATCGCCAACTTTTCTACGGTGTTCCAGACAAGTGAGCGAGTTTGTAAGCGAGGCATCACCGACGAGACGAATTGCCCTTTTTTGGACATAATCCAGTAGCTTCAGGATATGTTTAGGTGCTGCACTCCAAATATGGGAACAGTACTCCAGTACAGGTCGGATCTGTGCCTTATAGATCATAAGCAGCTGACTGGAGGTGAAATAGCTCTTGGCACGAAACAAAAAACCAAGTTTTTGGGATGCACTTTTGGCAATGGACCTCACGTGATTTTCTCAGGAAAGGTTATTGATGATAGTAATACCAAGCATCGATATTGATGACTTCAGTGGTATGGTTACTCCTGACAAAGTTATGTTAGGCACAGTGAGATCGGCTTTTCTAGAGAAAAGACATGCTTGTGTTTTGTTTGCATTGAATTCTACCAAGTTATTGGATCCCCATTCGAGAATTGTTGCTAAGTCCATATTTATATTGTTAACATTTCTTCCTCGTTCATTTCTGGTTTCACGGGCTGATATAGGGGCACTGGAAGAGAATGCGGTATGGAGGGTACTATCATCGGCAAAGCTGTGTACGGGACATGAAGTTGCTTTCAATAGGTCGTTGATGTGAAGTAAATGCTCTGAGGTGTGGGCAGCACCACCACCGGAACCTCCGATGCCTTGATTCACCTTTTCCATTGAACGACGTCTTTCGCAGCGTAGATGTTGGATCCTTCGATAACTCAGTAAAGCTGGCTCGATCTGTTTCTTACCTACTAGCCTACGAGGCTGAAGGGTTTACTGCCTTTTATCGCCGTGAATTTTGTTATCATAGTAAATGAAACAACACACTTGTCATCGAGAATATATTGTATAATTTAAATACAAGAAGCTTACAGTTTCAAGCCTCACGTATCTTCAGAATAATTTCACCGGTTGTTAGCTTTGAATTTAATGTATTTTATACATACATATATACATAAAGTCACGCCTTTTTCCCATAGGGGTAGGCAGAGACCACTTCCGCTACGGTTCTTACACACATCTTTTGCTTCTTCTACTTTCATCAGTGCTCTCATACATGCTCGTCGGTTTTTGGTACTTTTAACCTGAACTTTCTTTAAAACAATGTTGATCTGATCAAGATATGTTCTCCGAGGTCGACCTCTACCGACTTGTTCATTCACACTCGCTTTATAAATTTGTTCCTTTATTCATACCTTATAAGTGTCCAAACCATCTAAGCATTCTTTTATCTATCTTTGTAACCATATCTTCTTTTACACCACAGCGTTCTCTTATCTCAATATTCTTTACCTTATCGAACCGAGTCACTCCGGCTATACTTCTCAGACTACTCATCTTCGCAGCATTAATGTATTTTATTTGATTATATTGATGTGCATTTTACCACGTGGTGTTTTAAAGCGGTGCTCTGAACGCTAGAGGTGTTCGTTCCTCGGCTAATGATATGCGAAAGAGAGGTGCTCTGCATCGCTTGACGTTCGGAATGCGAAAGAGAACGAGAAGCCGGAAGCCGCTTCGAACGTGGCTTCTTCTCTCGTTATATTCAGCGTTTTGTATTGGTAACTGTATGTTCACGTGACCGTATAATTGGTTGCTACAATTGCGCGCGACGACTTCGGAATGTTCTGGAATAATAATTGCACGTGTTTTTTAGCTGATTTTTAAATTGCATGGGACCGTTTGTTTCTAGCCGAATACTAATTTTCACGTGATGAGGGCGTGATTAAAACATAGTAGATCACAAAAACTGCACGTGTTTTTTAGATGATTTTTTGTCGGCGTCAGGGCCGTACTGAGTAGTTTTAAAAATCAAGGAATTACTCAAAGAGGAATTGTACAGTCAGATCTTACCATAGAAATATAATAAATACTAGAACGCCAATAGGTACATCCGAGATTAAGTTGAAATGAACTCACATAGCGAACACTAAATCGGTTTGGAAAAATGTTCGCTTCGTAGTATTCCGACGGTATTTGACACAATAATTATTCCGTCAAATTGAAAACGTAAACATCCTAATACAAGTTTGCGCTTCTACGATAATAATCTCATAGGAATTGAATCGGCATTGGTAATTAGTAATCTACGGACCCGTTTACCGATTATTAAATTGTAAATTCTGTTTGCCTTCTGCGTTACATACTGTTGACAAAGTGAATAAATTAATTACCGAAATTAACTGAATAATTTCATCGGGAGCGGCTGGAAATGTTGAAAAATCGTTTTTGTAGATGTTGAACTCGTATGCCGAATTCGTCGATTCGCCGAAACAAATACTCGATTCGCGATATGATCAAAGACAAATGATCCGTTGTCGAAAACATGTTCAATTTCGGAATCCGTTTAAACCGATTAACACATTTCGCGAAATGAGCTATCCGGAGTTGCTCGAATGGCAAATGTGAATATGTTTTGGCAGATAATCATTTTTAGTTTAATATTTTGCCGATTGTGCAATTAGGAGATGATCAGACCTCGAACACAACTTAGAAATGCTATTGATCCAGGGAAACAACATTTATTTCTTAGAAAGAGCTTATTAATGGAAACTTCTTCTTCTTCTTCTTCTTCAGCCAATTATTGCCCACTGCAGGACATAGGCCTCTTCTAATCTCTTCCATGCGTTTCTGTCTTGAGCTGTGTGCTGCCAATGGGTGCCCGCTGTTCTCTTCACATCATCTAGCCATCTTTTTGGAGGTCTACCTATGCTTCTTTTTGTTTCTCTGGGTCTCCACTGAATTAACTAAATGGAAACTACTTAATATTATTTATTTATTACAACAAGAAAAATTAACAACAAGGTTATTCTATAAGATATACGAAACAGGTGACATCCCGCGTGATTGTCTAAAGTCTACATTTATTACCTTATCTAAGAAGCTACATCCAAAACAATGTAGCGACTATAGACTAATAAGTCTTATGTCACACATGCTGAAAACCGTATTAGAAGACCGTATTAGAAGTAAATGCGAAGAAGGCCTAAATCAATCACAGTTCGGCTTCGGAAATGCGTTTGGTACAAGGGAGGCACTGTTCGGAATCAACGTGATGCTTCAGAAATGCCGAGACCAACGTAGGGATGTGTTCTCCATTGCTTTTCAACCTCTATACCGACCGAATATTTAAAGAAGCATATTTATATTTGCCATTTGAGCAACTCCGGATAGCTCATTTCGCGAAATGTGTAACTCGGTGTTAACAGATTTCGAAATAGACGATTTTTCGGCAACCGATCATCTGACTTTGATCATATCGCGAATTGAGTATTCATTTCGGCGAATTGACGAATTCGGCATATGAGTCTGTAGCGGCCATACATACAATTTATACACAGGGGACGAAACGTGAATTCCCTAAAATTCCAACGACTAATTTCACTAAAAACCTTGTTGATCTTAGTCGTGTCTTTTTCAATAAAGCACGTACACGACCCTAACCTTTACGACCCTAAGTTCTGCTCGTTTGCAATAACGCACGTATACGATCCTACCTTTTGTGACCGGAATCTTCTTTCCTCTTCAGCTACTCACGTACAATCACAGTAAATCGGGATGATTCTAAAAAGGCCTTTTCGCCGAGTTATGTATCATCGACAGACTGTCATAAAACTGACCGACGTGGAGGAAAGTAAATAAAAAGAACGGAGAGAGGCACACAAATTGAGTCGTCTTCAGTCAGTCGTCTTCATTGAGTCATCTTCAGTCAGTCAGTCAATTTCCACCAGTCTCTCAACAAATTTCGACAGTCTCTCAACGAACTTCAACAGTTTATCGACGAACTTCATCACTGACGCACATCGCCTCTCTTGCCAAGTTTTTCTTTCATTTCAATAAATACTCGTAGTTAAGAGTAATTAGAATTGTTCATCATTTTCCTAACACTCGTCGCACAATATTCCCAAAAGTCTAGCATAAATAATGATTAGCTTTATTCGTGTGTCGTGCGTAGTAATATACCTTACTTTAATTGTGTTATCATATCAATGGTTCTTTTAAATTTTTTAAATAGATTTTAAAGTCAAAAAACCTCTGTAACGATTAAACACAAATTATGCAGTTCTTGATGACAATGAACTCAATTACGTCTCATAATAGATGGTAATACATACCCCGGCGGGTAATGGGCCACTAAACTAAATTGTTAAACACTTCTTGCATTTATAGTTAGTGGATGCAGTTGTGCATTTTAGATTACAATAGATTTTCTCGGCAAAATATACATAAACCAGAAAGAAAATTGTACACGTCTCAAACATTAAGGAATAGTTGTGGACACAAAAAAGTAGATTTTGCAGGGGAATAAAAATGTTTAATCAAATTTATTATATTTATCAATAATACATTTAAATCCTACTTTTATATACCTGTAAAGTCACTCTCAAAGCGTCTAGAATAAAAGTCCATCGAGGCTAGTCAATGTTAACCTTAAAATCAGAATGGATCACAGAAAACAGTCCACCTCGATATTTGTCAGCATTCATAAGATTTTAAGGAAACACTAAAACAATTTTTGATCCAAGTAGGACAAATTTTTACGATACAAATATCTGTCATTTGTCAACCCCTTCCCTTCCATTTCTTCAACCCCTTAATTTAAAATAGGACATGTGTGGCATGATTAGAGAGGCATTAAGATGGAGTATTCAGGCATATGATCTACCATGGTATTTTTTGGTTTTTACACCGTGCAACACCTTGTCACGTGCCTATTTTTTCCTTCTACAGTTCCATTATTAATTGTGTCTCTGATAGTCTGGTGCTCGTAAATAGTTTTGCATACCGTATTTTGATGTAACTTAAGTATATCATTCGTTGTAAATAGTGTTGCATACCTAGTAGTGATAGGATTTAATTATTAATGGCTGTGACATTTTTGTTAATCGGTGGAGATGGAGTGGGGGCCTTTGTTATTAGATTTCGCCTTGATTTTTGGCCTTGATTGTCGTGTGTTGTCAGCTATATTATTGTTTGGTTTGCTTTTCTGTGTGGATGGGCTGGCTATTAACACGGACGAGCGCGATTATGAGTTGGGAACATAGATTTGCGAAGGTTGGCTGACGCGTGTCCCGTGTCATTTTCTGATATCCGGCCTGGGAGTGAGTAGTTGGACAGTCGCTTGGTGTCAGTCTTGGGAGTCGGTAGTGTGGATTTTAGTATCGTCGTATGATATTAACAAGTGTGCAAAACCTCTACGGTTTTATCTTCATATCTGGCTGTATTCGGGCCATCTTAATTGGATTTTGAAGAAAAACCACTTAATTTTTAACTTGACCATTCTATCTTACCTTCGTTGTTGATATTTTGGATTTTGGTGTCGAGTTAAAATAGCCGCTAGCGGGATTTATTTGAGGGAAGCCATTGTTGATTAGCACGTGCCGTTCCATAACCATCATCCATATCGACGATAAATTTCAGTGTTAAAAAGACTCGCTCGGTGTTTTTAGCAGAAATTATTACGATAATACTACTTGGTGTTTCTGTTTCTTGGATCATCGATGTAACAGTGACGTCTCAATAAAGTTTTCAATTGGTTACATGGTATTGAGTTTAATTTTATCAACTTATCAGTTATTATGTGCTTGATCTAAGTGTTTTCAATAGTTTAAAAGTAACAAATTATTTTCATTAAATTTGTACCTGCTCCAAGTTGAATCTGAACGTATACATTACTGAATATACATTATGTAATTATTGTGATGGTTTCAAATTATTATTTTTGTTGCAAGTCCATTTATTTTGTATTTTTTTTTTAATCTTTTGCTATCAAGAATTCTATATAAAACCAATTCTTGTTGAAATTTTAAATATTGTGAACATTTTTTGTTTTTAATTCTCTTTTGTACCTCATTAGGTTTTTATTATTGTCTAAAAGATTGTTATAATTAATTTAAATGTTATTTTAAGAAAAGTGTATTAAATTCGTTAATCCACTTTACAAAAACACAGAATTTGTTGTAAAAAATCAGAACATCATTTTTACTTAGTTAATATATAGCAGGAATTGTAAATATAGTTTTATTTATCTAGTTCGCCATAATTGTTTGTTGTTTATCGTGTGGCTCTGCTAGTGCCTACAAGACCTAGGGGTTTCCGGCTTGTACCGTCTAAGTCGGTGGCGCGGCTCACTTTCATATTTTTTTTCTTCTACCCTCTACGGCTGAGCTCGGGCATAATTTGCCAGTAGAGAGACCACTGGCAGAGTACTCTTTAGAGAACTAAAAGACGTGGCAACCTGTTAAAAATGAAATGCAACGCCTATGTTTTAGTGTGTCAATTTTTTCTGTCACAAAAGTACAATAAAACGAATTTTGTAAAAAATTAGTAATTTGATACTACGAGTTTGTTTAACATTGATGTTAGTAAATCAATGTAAGTATTTTTTAAATACTTTCAAAATATTTAATTGTAGAACGACTTTTTTTAAAATCAGGAAATGAGCAAGAAAAACAGCGTTATTTAATCAGTTTTATGAAAACAAGCAATTTTATTAAACATATGTAATAGGAGTTAGTTAGTGTTTGCAAAAAAAGTTTTTAATTAATTTAAAGTGCAACACCTCTTAAAAAGGATACACAACGCCTATGTTTTGATAGTGTGTCAATTTTTTCTGTCAGGTTAGGTTAGGTATCATGTGAGTGGGGCGTGGTCGCCCCTCCACCGAGACCCTTAGTAGGTCTATAGTCAGCCAGAGGTAAAAATACTACCTTATGGTAAAAGGAGAGGAATTCGTATTAAAGAGATGGAAGAAATACTTCGAAAGTTTATTTGAGAAAGAGGATACACAAGTACAGGCCCCATTCGGAGACATGAGTGAAAGTTACGATAAAAGTGAAATTAGTACGACAGAAATTGTGAAAGCGTTGAACAGTATGAAATTGGGTAAAGCTGCCGGGTACGATAGGATAACAGTTGAAATGCTGAAGGCTGGACAAAACGTGGTAGCTAGTCTACTGGACCGCCTTTTTAACCTTTGTTGGAGAAGTGGTAGTGTACCATACGACTGGTGCAAGGCCGTTATCGTGCCGTTATACAAGGAACTACTGTAAGAACTACCGAGGTATTAGTTTACTCAGCATAGTCGGCAAACTGTATGCAAAGATATTGATTAAAAGAGTAACGAATAAAACTGAGAAGATGATATGGGATGTGCAAGCAGGATTTAGAAGAGGAAGGAGATGTATGAATCAGGTTTTTTCATTCGAAAAATTCTTGACTAGAAGTCAGGAGGTCAATTGTGCTTTTATGGACTTGGAAAGGGCCTATGACAGAGTGGTGAGGAGTGAATTGTGGTCCACATTGTCTATGTATGTGTTGAGCGGTAGTTTAATACGAGCACTGAAATCACGTTACGAGGATTCCACTGCTTGTTTCAGGATATTGTCGGGGCTCCAGACAAAAGTCTTTAAATTAAAACATTTATACCGATTTCAGTAAGGCCTTCGTCGACAGGGTCAACTACGGTTTGCTTGTTAATAAATTACATGAAACAGGCTTTCCAAAAGGGTTAATGAGTTGGTTAAATAGTTATTTATCCGATAGAAAACATTTGGTAAAAATTCAAAACCACATTTTCAGTTATATTCATGTTACATCTAGTGTCCCGCAAGGATCACATCTAGGTCCACTGGTCTTCAATTTTTTTATCAATAATATAGCTCATAGCTTTTGCTACTGTAAATGCAAGTACCATTTATTCGTACTACTAAAATTGTTTATTTTTAGTTTATATTTTAATCAATGAATGATAAAATATGGTTTGTAAAAAAGGTTTAATTTTTCATTAGGCACTGCAGCATTGTCTGCTTTTTGTGCCTTTCCAGCTCCTAAGTTTAGTCCCATTTCTTAAATTCTCCTGTAAAGGAGTAGAAGCTCATGTACTGCTATTGCCCCAGGTGGATCACTTCCTTCGTCTTGTATACACCCCAGGTAGTGCCTTCACTGGGCGGTGGCTTCGTATTCGAAGATAATCTACATATAGGTTCTATGTCAGACACGCCTTAAAAACAAGTGACCAGTACAAAGCCCTACAACTGTTCTTAGCTTTTCCCTACTTAGCGAGAGCAGCTTCCCTGCTTCCTTGGGTGAGGGTTCTTTTCGGCTGTGCCCTCTTCAGCTGATGCTGAGAGTGGACCCAGCAATTGATCGCTGCTTTAACGCTGGCATTGGGTATCCATATTATTGGTCCTGGCCCAATAAATGGTGTTCCAGAGCCCCGCATAATAAGTTTGGTCGCTTCTTCGTTACCAGAAATACCTTTATGCCCTGGCACCCACAACAAAGTGACTTTATTATGGTTAGCCAGGGTTTGTAGGTTTCCGGCACATTCCCGGACTATTTTTGAGTCTATTCTCCGTGATGCCAATTAGTTTGGTTTATATTAGGTATCTTCTTCTTCAAGTGCCGTCTCCTCTAAGAAGGTTGGCTATCATCATGGCGATTCTTTCTTTGGATGCGGCTGCTTGGGACAATTCTATTAAACTACAGAGATACCACTCTCTCAAGTTCTTTAGCCATGTAGTGCGTCTTCTTCCCAGACTGAAATTTTCCTTGTATTATTAGCTGTAACATGCGGTATCTTTCTCCGCGCATAACATGACCAAGATAAGCAAGTTTTCCTGTTTTTATTGCGTTCACTATTTCTGCCTCTTTACCTACTCGCCTCAATATCTCTGCATTTGTTACCCGTTCTGTCCAAGAAACTCTGAGTATCCGCCTGTAGATCCACATTTCGATGTTCGTTGTTCACGACTCCATTCCAAAGCGAAGTATTGAAAAAACATAACATTTGGCTAGTCTGATCTTAAGTTTGACACTCAGGTCTCTGATGCAGAATATTTTCGTCATGTTTGTAAACGCAGCTCTAGCCTGACCTAATCTGCTCTCGTTCAACATAATACCCAGGTATTTGTACTCTCTCACTCTCTCAACCTCCTCATTGCGAATATAAAGACTTTCCTGGGGTATAAATATTTATTTATATTACAGTTAGTATCTGAAAAAGAAAGAACCCTTGTATAATAATAAATTAATAAAAATAAAAGTTTTTGGTAATATTTGCAAAAAGTCAGTAGTTTTTATTGAAACACTTCTAACGATAGCACACTTGTCTCAACTTTCACATCCTATCGATCACTTTCGGTGAATGATACAAATAGACTCAGGCAGGAACAGGTTAATTCCATCAATAGAGACCTTGAAGCAATCGTCGAGTGGGGAACCAACAATCTTGTTCTGTTCAACGCACAAAAAAAACACAAAGTGCCACATTTTCCAAGAAAGTGAATTCCTCAAATCATCCCATCACAATGTCCGGAAATACCCTTGAACCACGTCCCTCCATCTCGATTTTGGGAGTCACGGTGTCCAATAATATGTCCTGGCATGACCATGTTGCTAACATCGCAAAGTCGGCAAGCCAGAGGCTAGGTTTTCTGTGGAAAGCCAGAAAGTTTTTTACTCCTGATCAACTGTTGACGTCGTACAAGGCTCAAATCCGACCTCTACTGGAGTATTGCTCGCACATTTGGGGTTCAGCACCAAGGCATTCTCTTCGTCTTCTAGATTCCATTCAGAAAAGAGCCATTCGCTTGATAAACAGCTCAACTCTCACAGATACCCTTCACCCTCTAGAACATAGAAGAAGAGTTGCAGAACAGTCATTGCTCTACAGATATTTCCATGGCAGATGCTCCAGAGAAATAAAAACTGTTGAAATATTGAGTTCGTCTACAAAAATCATTCTCTTTGTGATATTATATTTTAAATCTTTTAAATTTGTTTTGTTCTGAAAGTAAAAGTTTTCCTTTTTGAGTAACATTTGGTGAACACATTTTTACCCTTGAGAAAGGTTTTATTTTATTATTTCGGAGAAAGATAGTTTAAAGCACTCGAACTACGAGTCATAAAAACTAGGTACAATTCGAGTATTGTATAGACTGTATAAACACTAAATGTTACACGATGTAAAAAAGGGGACAACTGTAGAAATATAGTTGTAAGTAGTTAGTTCTCTCCGATCCTTGATGGTGTTAAGACACACTTCCGAAAACTCTATTTCAATAAATAAAATCTTTAAATAAAAATAAAATCTTGATTCATTCTAAAGAAATACACCGTCACTTTTATCCATAATCCCAACAAAAACTCTTGTAACATCATTGGCCACATTCGGCCGAAGAACTCGGCACGCTGATCAGTCTCACCCATTTACTCTTAAGATTGACAGTACTAGGACCAATCTCCATCAAGAATCCTTCTTTTACAGGGCTGCTACGAAATGGAATAAGCTTCCAAAATCAGTTTTTCCAGAGAACTATGACCTGCAACTTTTTAAAAAGCGTGTCCACAATCATTTCCTTTCTATAATCCCTTCCTCTTCTAATAGTCGAAGTGCGGGCCGTCCGCGGCCCACACGATAGGTCTACCCTTTTTGCGACTATTTTCATAAAAAAAATATATATATATATAAACCGCACGATTCCGAATATTTCTTGTGGTAACAAACTGAACAATACAGTGAATGGATCACTACTTTGAATATCTCGAAAGCGTGGCATTCTTTATTAGTGGCTTTTCATTCAATCCGAGCGAGTGGATTTTGAGTTCAGACCGCAATCAACGAAGGAACGGTTTTGAGTCCTCTTTTTCATGTGGCAAGTAATAGAAATATCGAGTATTTTTCGATGCGTAAAGTGCACCGAAAGAGATCGATCAAGCTTTCGTTCAAAGCACCAAGGGTCCAATGGTCATATCCCGCATTCCGCGTCACATGGGGAGACTGTTGTCTCCGTTCTCAGCGTTCGAAAAAACAATACTTTTTCCCCCGGCAATAACCAAATAAGTCAATTCAATAAACACGTGCACCTGTCAACGATATTTCACACATTCTTTCATATTGCCCGTTCCAGACGATGCACCGAGAGCGCAGGACCGGAACGCGCCCATCGCAGGCTGCAGTGCATAAAACGACCACTGTAACAAACTTACAGGTGATAATTTGTACTGTGTAATATCAAGCGTAACAATATTAAATTGTTTTGTCTCATTTTTTTTTAAACAACCACCAATAAAATGCGAATTAATTATCTATTAACAAAAATGGTTACGTGCTGGATACCCTCCTGTCAAACTACCCCTCGTCACATCAACGCCATAACGTTTACGTCTAAACCCTGTGGGAATTCTTCATGATATTACCCGAAGCTCAATCGAATAATTTTTAGAATATTCGTCTGTCGTGTTCATCGAACTAAATTTCGATCGGACGTGGTCACATGTGCGACGTTTCTATTCTCTTGATTGGAGATCATCAGAGTGATTCACTCGAGATATTAAGTACAAAGTTTTCTTCACCATCCATCAACGTCGTCGAGTAATTGGGAGTGAGTAAGACGGAGGGATTTACCAACAAGGGTTTTGTTTATTGAAATATAAAGCTGGTCACAAAAATAACGCTAATATTCCTAGTATTGTAAGCATAAAGGTTTTGTTAAGTACTAAATAGTTATTTATGTACCAAGGGTATAAATAGATGTTTATCTGGCCCTCGGGTTTGTAAGTCGCCCGAGGGTATACACATCTGTTTATGCCCGCGGTACATACATAACTTTATGTCATACTAGTTCGTTACTGCAATCGAATCTCAATACAAATCAGTATTTTAAAAAATCCGGTTTAAATTAATAACATTGCCATTTTATCATAGTAGACACCATCGTTGCTAGGTGAATGTTGACAAACGTAAATGTCAGAAAATCACAATAATTTTTATATGTGTCAAAGTTAGAAGTCAACATGTACGAAGATTTTGGAATTCCTGACGAAATTATTGAAAAAGCAAAGAAAGCAACTGAAAATCTGTTGCCAAAATTCTAAAGAAGCTTACAACATGGAATACGAAAAATTATTAAATTGGATGCAAGAAAACTACGTAAAAAATGTTAATAAAACAGTGTTGCTTGGATACTTCGGCGATCTCGCTAAAAAAATTTCTCCGAGTTCCTTGTGCTCCAAATATTCCATGGTAAAGAAGACTTTAATAGTAAATAAGAATATTAACATTGCTAATTACTATAAGTTAATGAAATATTTGAAGCAAACTTCGAAAGGCTACAAACCAAAGAAGTCTAAAATTGTGTCTAGAGAAGATGTTTTAAAATTTATTCATATGGCACCGAACGAGACGTTTTTAATGAACAAAGTTACATTAATATTTGGAATATTTGGTGGATGTCGACGGCAAGAACTTGTGAACATGTTAGTTACTCATGTAGAAGATAGAAAATCGGTTTTTGTGGTAAATGTACCAGAGACAAAGACCGATAAAAAACGTATTTTTACCATTATAGATGAGGGTGAAATGAACAGTTTAAAGCTAATAAGAGACTATATGTCACTACGGCCACGTGGTTGGTCAGAAAAAAGGCTTTTTCTGACCTATAGACAAGGTCGATGTACTGTACAGTCAGTAGGAAAAAATATCTGGGTTTGAGTAATCCTGAGAAATATACAGGTCATTGTATGCGTCGAACGTAAGCAACTCTTGTTGTAGAGGCTGGAACCAGTATGACCCCGTTGAAGCGCCATGGTGGATGGAAGAGTATGTCGGTTGCTGAAGGATATTTAGAGGATAGTTTATCTTCAAAAAATGAAGTTTCAAGAATGCTGGCAGGTGTACCTTCCGGGTCTGGCGTTTTGGTACAGAAATTTGAAACTCAAACTATGATACATGAATCGTTTGCTGCAGGCAACTTAACTATCACCGGATCATTTCAGAACTGCCAATTTTATTTTAATTCGTCAAAATAATGTTCATCAAATATTTACATATATTACTATATTCCTTTTGTAATTTCATTAATAAAGGTTATTAAATAAGTTAAACAAAAAAATATTTCTCTTTATGCCCGCACGGGCATAAAGTACGACATTAGATAGTAACTAAGAAATAAAAACACAATAATGAACTAGTATGACATAAAATAATTAAAACCTTTTTTGTTAATCTCCAACAACAACCTCAGCAGGAGCAGGATTTGGTAGGTCCAAAAATTAACATGTCATTTAGAATCTAGGCATTGTTAAGAGCAAAAAGACTTAAAATCTTTCTTCTTAATTCTTATCAGCCACCTTTGCAGTATGTGATTGGTTCAAAAACATATTTTTGTCTGATAAACTATTTTCTGATATCAACCTTTTAAATCCAATAATGTTGGATGTATTTAAGAGAGGAATTTTACCGCCAACAGCTTGATTTTGGGTCATTCTGGATCTATTTTACGTGGTTTCTTCAATGCACTCCTAGGTCTCTTATTATATATTTGTTGCGTAGAAATTGTTAGAAGCAAAAATTTTATCTTTATCAATCCTCAACGATCACTTTTGCACGGTCAATGTTTCCAAGTTGCTATATTTTATAAGATGTTTCTCAAGTACTGTAGCCACGTGACTAAAATAAACATTATGTCTTTGCTGTTTGAACTCGATCCTAATTTTTCCAAAAAAATAATCTCCAGATGAAGCGTATTTCTGGTTAAATGACAACAAACAAAATAGTCAATAATGGTGTGAAAATAATCCACAACAGATTGTGGAAAGCCTTTGCATTCAGAAAAAGTGTCTGTTTGGAGTGGTTTATGGCATGGTGGTATCATCAGACCTTATTTTTTGGAAAATGCAGTTGGAAATGTAGTAACAGTGAATGGTCAGCGTTATCGATCAATCAGATTCTTTGCGATTTAAGAGGCATCTTTTTCCAACCAAATGGTACAAGACCTAATTTTATTAATTCCACTATAAAGTTATTGAAAGAAAAGTTTAATGATGTAATGTAATCTCCAGAAATGGAACTGTTAATTGACCTTTAAGAAGTTTAAATTTAACACCTTTGGATTATTTTTCGTGGGAATATTGTAAACCGTTGGTCTGTGCCAACAAACCCCAAACCAAAGACTTTTTAAAATGAAACATCGAACGTTGCCTTAAATGACATGGTTTATTGCAAAAAGTCACAAACAAAAATTGGATTCACAGATTTTGATCCTGCAAAAGAAGCTTTGGTCAATATTTGAATAATGCGTCATTCAAAACATTATTATCATAAGGTGTATTTTAAAATAAAAAAAAGTTTTGTTTTGATCCTAAATATTTTGTATTGTATTTAATTTTAAAAATATATTGTCCTTGCTGGGAAAACTTTTCTAATCGCATTAACACGTGAGAAAAAAGTGCTGTTGCATTTTCCTTATCACCAAGGTTGACAACCACCTTCGTGATAAAGAGAACTTAACCCTGACCCATGTAGCGTTTTATAAAGTTAACACTTAAATTTTTTATGGGTTATTCGTCAAAACTTTCGTGCTCCAAACAAAAGGAGATCTTGTGTAATTAACATTCTGCAAGGGGTAGTTCGGGGAATTGTTTTGATGAAGTAAATATGTTGCGGTTATTGCAGTTGCTACACCCTCTGGATTTCGGACCCTTTTCGATGACAGGGCCGTTTCCAGCGGCAGTATCGTAGTTTAATAAAGAACTCTTAATTGTTCTTCAATTAAATCACTTGAATGTAATAGCTAAATACACTTGTGTAGAATTAAAAAAAAATGTTTTTGTATTAAGTGTTTATAAACATTCATTGCAAAGCTCTTTAGACTACCTATCTTCAGTGCTTCCTACAAATAAATAATTGAAATTATAAATAGTTGTAAAAATTTTTGTACAGGACAAAAATTTAGTTAAGTACATGCTTAAAAGTCAGGATCCAGAAGTGATACAATAAATAAGTCATTTTGTTTTTTGATAACATCATGAATTATACAAATACAAAAAACACGTACATAGTCTGAGAAGTATAGCCGGAGTGACTCGGTTGGATAAAGTAAAGAAAAGTGAGATAAGAGAACGCTGTGGTGTAAAAGAAGATGTCGTTACAAAGATATATAAAGGAATCCTTGGATGGTTTGGACACGTAGAAAGGATGGATGAAGAAAGAATGACGAAACAAATTTATAAGGCGAGTGTAAATGGACGGAAGTCAACATTGTTTTAAAGAAAGACCAGGTTAAAAGTACCAAAAACCGACGAGCATCTATGAGAGCACTGATGAAAGTAGAGGAAGCAAAAGATGAGTGTTAGAACCGTAGCAAGTGAAAGGAAGTGGTCTCTGTCTACCCCTATGGGAAAAAGGCGTGACTTTATGTATGTATGTTAAAATTAGGTGTCCACGTTAGTATGTCAACATTTTACGAATGAACAAAATTTCCTAATTGTCAGAAGTCAATGAAAGAGATGGTGGTACCAACCAAATTGAAAGTAAGCGTTGGGAGCATTTGATTATAATTAAGGAAAAACAGAAAAGTGAATAAGTAAAAAATCAACTCACCTTAGTTCCAATTTGGCTGTTGGTTCTTTGATGAAGAGAAATAAAATATCTGTTCAAGTTTACCTGAACATTCAAGCATTAAACATTGTTGGAAAAAGATTTCCCGTTATTTGAACAAATCTATATTGTGTTGTTAGTGCTAAAGTTACAATTATTAAATTTTAAATTATGTCCAAATTCTGTCTTGGTGGGCTTCTTTAGAGGTGCCATTGCTCAGTGCGCTCAGTTAAGCATGGATTTATAATGCCATGGCAAGTCTATATTTATACTTACTGATATTTAAGCAGCTATAATAGTTCTTGAACGTTCCTAACTTCATCAAAAGTGGTAAAGAATTGTAAATATAAGTTACAGAGATTGGCCAGTTCCAACAATGTAACAATTGCGTGGGTACCCTGCTACTCGAACTGTGGGTCTCGTTACTAAACACTATCACATATGTCATTACCTACACATAATTGTAATCTACAAGACAACAATCTGTATAGATGGTGTGACTTAAAAGACGAACAGATAAGCACTTTTTTTTTGGATGTAATGCTCTAGCTCATAAACACTACCAGGCTCCGGGTCCCTCAGGCAAGAAGCAGGAAAATATTAGAATAGACTCCATAAGCACCGCAAGAAGATTCGTCAGACTAGTAGGCAGCATCAGATGGGACATCTAAAAAACACGGTGGCAAAGGACCTACCAGGATCGACGTTATTGGGTCTCTCGGGAAAAAAGTCTTCTTTAAGTGTCCATTAATTCAAGTGATAAAAGGTTTGCAAGTTCGACCTATGGAGGAGGCAGATCAATGGGAACATACATACGTATAGTCACTTCTTTTTTTCGCAGTGGTAGGCAGAGACCACTTCCTTCCACTTGCTACGGTTCTTACATACATCTTTTGCTTCGCCTATAAATACTCAGATTAACATACTGAATATCAAGAAAACATGAAATTAGAACTTACTTATATCATAAGATACAAATCGTCTGGTGCTTCCCTCAAAAATAACTCGATATACCGGTCGTGCATAAAATTTTGTATGTATTTCGGGCGTAATTTGCTTTTATGGACCTAGGCGTGTTAATATTACTTACGCGCTGCGGTCCATGAAAGCCTATTTTACACCCTTGATACATAAATAACTATTAAAACAGTTCGATTCAAATTGACTGCCCGAATTAGAAAATTTGTAAATTTAACACGGGGCCTTAAGGAGATTAGTAATTTTTTGTAAATTGGAATAAAAACGAACCTGTTGAAAATTTAATAAGTCATAAAAACCGAACTTATAAACGACTTAAAAAAAAATACAAATCTATTTGTCTGCGACGCTACTAAGTACAAAAAAGTTAATGACAAAAAAAAACATATATTTCTTTATCTGACAAGAACGTCGTAATAATTTTTTGCGTCCCACATTTTTATTGTAAACAATGTACTTACATATGCAAAAAAAAGTCTTCGATAGTCGTGACTTGTAGAGACTTACTATTAGTTGGTTTCATTCCTTATTAATTCGCGGTTGCGTTTGAGTTTAGCGTTCGTAAAAATCGGTGGATTATCCAAGAAAAGTAAAATGAAAGGTAAGTCGTTTGATATTCGACTGTATTTATTTCTTTTTTAAAGTTTTGAAATGAAAATTTATCGCTAACGGTCGGTAATTTACTTTATGGGACTCACCAAAAAAAAGACACCAATTTTAGTCGATGCGGCTTAAAAATCTGAGTCGAATGACACCCCTCTCGGGGTAAGGAAATGCCCCCTTCAAAAGTTATGCCCCTTTTAATTTTTAACTTTCCAATTTTTAGAGGCACATTTTCTTCGTCCAAAACGTTTGGTCACAGTTTGTACGATAGTGTTATTCGATGCAGCATGACCAACCGAGTCGATTGGCACCACTCCCAAGTCGAGCAAACGGCCCTTTCAAAAGTTACAACACTTTTAAATTTTTTAATTTTTAGAGACGTCTCTTTTTCATGACAATACTTACAATAGTGACACTATATTTTTTATTTTATTTATTATTTAATCATAGACAACAATCGTTAAATTTGATTAAGATTGTTGTTTATGATTACATTAAAATAGTTAAGAGGGCCCGGACCTCGAGGGGAAAGGGGGGCCGGTCCCCCTAAGGAGTGTATCAATATTATGTTTGATGTTAATGGTATTCCGTAACATGACAAACTGTTGATGGTTTTAAATCTTCAGATATTCGTCCAACGTAAGCCATAAGAACATTTTCCGAGTACCAGTTTATCTTGTTATCATTTCTTCAAGTCATGAAATTTCTGTGCACAAATTCATACCTTTCCCGGGATTTATTTGGCAAAATATTGTTTGAAACTGTGTTTGCCGCTTCAACTATATTGGGTGGTGTTTATGATTCCCCAATTTCGCTATCAGAGTCCATATTTTATAGTTTTTTTTTTATGTTCTGGTTCCCACGAAAAGGGATATCCTGTAATGTTCAGAGAACATCGTGGGAACCAAGGAAAAGAAGGTAGGAGTTGGTGTTCTTCTTAAATTTCTGGAGGTTGTATGCCTCGGGGAACACCTCCCTAGGCAATGAGTTCCAAAGCCTCGCAATTCGTTGGATGAATGAGTCTTTGGAAAGTGATGTTATGCAGGTCTCCAAAGTGACCACGAAGGGGTGTTAAGACTGAACTTGACGGGTTAATCTCGAAGAGACTGCCAAAGGAGGAACGATTGTTGATATTTCAGAAGAGCATCGCCCATGAAAATATCTATAAAATAGAGACAAATCGCCAACTTTTCTACGGTGTTCCAGACAAGTGAGCGAGTTTATAAGCGAGGCATCACCGACGAGAAGAATTGCCCTTTTTTGGACAGAAGTTATTAAAAGAAGTTCAAATATAATCGTGAAAATGTTATAAACTGTCAAACGAAGTGACGTTCGTTTTCTAATTCCAAGTAGTGAGATTAACTGTCATTTGTGTCAAAAATCCATCAATTTGTTTTTAGTATATTTTCATCGGGTCGCATAATGATACTCATTTATTTCATTTTCATCTCTAGAGAAAAAAACTATCACTTTTATGTAGAGCAGCCGGTTGAAATATTATCATTTTAATATACATGAGAATAAAAACTGTTTTTATGTTTTTGTCGATTCTTTTTGGGATTATTTTGAAAATCAGTGTACAAACCTAAATTTCCAAGTTGTAAGTGCCGAAAACGTTTAAGTGTATGCTTAATTTACTGAGTAATTTAAAAAAATATATTGAAACACTTTGTGAGATGTGTTGAGCAGTGGCGTAGCTAGCCCTGGATAAATCGTACGTCAACATTTCCTAAAGGGTTATTCTTAATTTTTATAAATTAACATACAGGGTGTTAGTAAATAAGTGCGACAAACTTCAAGGGATGATTTTGCATGAAAAAATAATGACAGTTTGCAGTATAAACGTATGTCCGCAAATAATTCGTTTTCAAAGAAATGGGGTATTAAAGGTTCTCTTAAACACTGACCATTTATTGATTGCTCCGAAATCGGTTGAGATATGCAAATGAAATTTGGTAGGTTTTAAGAGGTAGTTATTGCGCATTTTTTGTCATGCAATTAAGAATTTTGTGATCATTGGCGCGCGTACGGGTAATGATCCCACTTTTTTTAAAGAAAAAAATGGTACGCCTCTTAGATATTTTAAATTAAAAATCATGATTAAATTTCTCGGTAAATTTGTGACAAAAATCTTTCTTGCCTTTTTTTCGTATAGGGCGCCGCTATTATGCAAAAAAATAAAACATCTTAACGTGTTTTTTTCATTTTTTTAATACACTATCAAGAATTATCTAATACAATTACATTAAACTAGAACCCGTATCTCTAAAAAACGAAGCATTTGCAGACATTTATATAGCAAACTGTTTTCACTCCTAAAGTTTGCACAGAAAACGAACCTCAAAGGGCCGAATTTTAGGCTCTCAAAACTAAGCTGACTTGGGACTGTAAACAGTCCCTGAGACAACTGGCAGCGAACAATCAGGTTACTCTGATGTGGGTTCCTGGTCACAAGAGAGTTAAAGGCAACGAAACAGCAAATTGCCTTGCCAAAGAAGGGGCAAATACACAATTTTCTAGCCCAGAACCATTCGATGGACTTTTCAAAGCCCACTTGAAAGAAGAGATTCGACGCTGGGAAACAGATAAAATGAAATCTCACTGGCATAAAGTATCAGGATAAAGACAAGCGAAAAGGCTAGTAAGCCTATCTTCATGGAAAGCTAAACAGCTTCTCGAGTTGGACAAGAAAGGCAGAAAACTGGTGAAGGGGCTCCTCACTGGTCACTGCCCTCTGAGGTATCACCTTAAAAATATATGCAAAACGGAGAGTGATAGTTGCCGCTACTGCGAGAACTTCGTTGAAACTGCAGAACATTTGCTGTGCGAATGCCCAGCGCTTTTCTGCAAGAGGCTTAAGTTTCTGGAAGGGGCCTTCCTAAAGCCCATCGATGTCAGAAACTTAGCCCCCAGGAAACTGATAAACTTTGCTCGAAGTCTTGGAATCCTGGCTCTCGAATAGATTAAGGGTTATGCACAAAAGATCTGATAGGTCGAGGTGCTTGAAAGGTTGCATAGCCGTCACGACCCCCCCCCCTACAATCTACAATCCACCCCCTGAACTTTGTCGCACTTATTTACTAACACCCTGTGCATAAATAAATATATTCATGTCTTTTTCCCGCAGAGGTAATCAAAGACCACTTCTTTCCACTTGATAACTACGGTACTTTCGCTTCTACTACTTTCATCACCGCTTGGTACATCTGACCTGTCCTTTCTTCAAAACACCTTGACATAGATATTTTTTTTGGTCAATCAAAGTTGTTAATAAGAAACATAGTTTTATGCACTTTACCATAGTGACTCATTACAACACTAATGTCCCCATAAATTTGAGCCCGACTCTGCTAGCAAATCCATTATTTATCCCTTGGTGTGGTAATTTTAAATGCGTCGTAGGGGGTAGTCGGGATTAAGTATGTTTAGCGTGGCAAAAACAATTTTGATTGTTGTATTTGGAACGTTTTTCATGTTGAAGATAGGAATGTTACCATTTTCATGTGTTTAAGTGTATGTTTAAAAGGGGTGCCTAAAAATGACAAATTTGTGTACGAATTCCAAAAGGATCTATTTAATTTAACTGTGAGTCATTTATTTTGTGCTTAAAATAATTTAAACAAGTCTTATAATAATATTTTATTTTTATTGAATAAAAATATACTCAAAATGGTTTATTGGGATACATTCGGAAAACCCAGTGTATTTGTTTAAATTAAAATAAAAATATCTATTAAAAAAAGAGTATATACAGTGCGTCCATAAAGTAACGCATAAATTTATTATAAGCTAAATAAATGGTAATATGAACGATTTTTTATTTTAATTCACTATTTTTTAAAAGAAAAATGGGTAATTACCTCTCTGATTTTTTTAAAATTTTAGTATGTTTTCATTTAATCAAATTTAACGATTACCAATTATTATTAGCATAACCTTACTCAACACCAACAGTACCTGGTGAAGAACTTTGAAAATGTGGATACGTATTTTCAGCCAATCTTTGAATTAGTCTGGCGGGTGATCCTGTGAAGTTTGGTAAAAACACTCAAACTTCACCAGGTACTGTTGGTGTTAGGTTACTTTGGGCTAATTTTTTTACTTCTACTTCCCCGATTAATACCAATTATTATAGGCCAAACCCAACCTAACACCAACAGAACTGAAAAATCATTACAATTATTTGAATCTTCAAACGCGAAAAAGTACCTAAAGGGATGCTTTCCGCGCCCTATATTATTATATATTCTTGTTCAGGATGACAAACTTGACAACTATACAACTATACTAAAATTTTAAGGAAATCCGAAAGGTGTAAGCTAATCTGTAGTTTTTTTTTTAATAAAACTCTATCTTTTTTTTTAATTTGCGGATTTCCAAAAATGTATCACAAGTTAATTCAAATTGGCTTGTTTCCATACATTTTTATAAGTAATCCTACCCGCTCAACTAAACATAAAAAGTTTAAGTATTTTTTGCAAAATAATTTATTATTTGACGTTTAAAACTGTCATAAATATCCAAGTATACTTCCGTATTGTTAATCTACTTTATCATATTGTATTTCACAAACTTTTTTGTTAAAATGCCTTTAACTGAAAGTGAGAATATTAGAATTTTAATTATGATTGGCGTTGGCGATATGATGGGTACTCAACAAGAGGTATGCACATTACTTCATGAAATGCATCCAGATCGTGAACGTATCTCTCAATCTACGGTAAGCAAAATAGAAAGAAAAAATGGAGCATTAGGACACGTTAGGCATGTAGGTACCGATGCATGGTAGACCTACACCTAATGCAAATATTGAAGATGTTATTTTTTCAACAAAAGACGATCCAAACTATGCAGTGCGTATATTATTTAGGGCTTTGGATATTGGAACGTTTTTAGTCTCAAATATTTTTAAATAGGCAAAATATCATCTATGCTGAAGATGACTGTGATCGCAGAACTGATTTCTACGAGTACTTACATGATGAATACAAAATATAATTAATTAAATAATAATTTCATTGATAAAGTTTTATTTTCTGATTGGGCAACGTTTTATTTGAACGGGCATGTTAAACAGCAAAACACAACGATATTGGTCTGAGGAAAATCCAAATTTTCCTTGTTTTTTTTTGGGTACGTTTAGTCTTTATCAACATCAATTATGTTGTAAATAATAAATTGTCGTAAACAACTTTTGCATTTTTGTTCACCCTGTACCGATTTGAATGAACGAACTTGTAATCATCATCATCGTCAACCCATACGCGTCCACTGCTAGACATAGGTCTCCCTCAGTCTTTTCCATCTGTGTTTATTCTGTGCGTCCTGTATCCAATTGCTACTAACATGTATCAGGTTGTCTGCACCTCGTGAAAAACTCTTGGGATTAAATCGGATCCTAGCGGTAATTGTGGCGATTTACCGTCTCGTTCAAGAAAAAACTAGGTACCAAGTACTAACTTTATAGCATTGGTGTACTTAACTCGAATGAATTACATTTTTACCGTTCGTGATTGTTTGCAATAAAAAAAAAAAAAAAAATTAATTTTATATAAAAAATAGAAAAAAAAAATAATAACACCCCCAAACCCACACCCCCAAACCCACACCTCCAAACCCACACCCCCAAACCCACACCCCCAAACCCACACCCAAACCCACACCTCCAAACCCAAACTCCCAAACCCACTCCCAAACCCACTCCCAAACCCACACCCCCAAACATACACCCCCAAACCCACCCCCAAACCCACACCCCCAAACTTACACCCCCAAACCCACATCCCCAAACCCACATCCCCAAACCCACACCTCCAAACCCACCCCCAAACCCACACCCCCCAAACCCACACTCAAACCCACCCCCAAACCCACACTCAAACCCACCCCCAAACCCACACCCCCAAACCCACACCTCCAAACCCACACCCCCAAACCCACACCCCCAAACCCACACCCAAACCCACACCTCCAAACCCAAACTCCCAAACCCACTCCCAAACCCACTCCCAAACCCACACCCCCAAACATACACCCCCAAACCCACCCCCAAACCCACACCCCCAAACTTACACCCCCAAACCCACATCCCCAAACCCACATCCCCAAACCCACACCTCCAAACCCACCCCCAAACCCACACCCCCCAAACCCACACTCAAACCCACCCCCAAACCCACACTCAAACCCACCCCCAAACCCACACCCCCAAACCCACACCCCCAAACCCACACCCTTAAACCCACACCCTTAAACCCACACCCCCAAACCCACACCCCCAAACCCACACCCCCAAACCCACCCCCAAACCCACACCCCCAAACCCAAACCCACCCCCAAACCCACACCCCCAAACCCAAACCCATAAACCCAAACCCATAAACCCACCCTCCAAAACCCACCCCCAAAACCCACCCCCCCAAACCCACTTCCAAACCCCCCCCCCCCAAACCCACCCCTCAAACCCCCCCTCAACCCCCCCTCAACCCCCCCCCCCCCAAAACCCACCCCCCAACCCCACACCCCCAACCCCACACACACACACACACACACACACAAAACACACACACACAAACAAAAAACACACAGGAAGACAAACACACAAAAACACAACACAACACAAAAAAAATTAATTTCAAATAAAAAATAAAAATAAATAACAGCCACAACTACCCCCCCAAACCCACATTTAAAATCTAATTTCTCAATAAGTAATGGGCGACTAGCGCTCTGCGTTTGGCTCTTCATATGTACGCTGTAAAACTGAGGATTTTTGATTTGTCTCTTCGAAGGGCAAACATGAATTTGCAAGACCTACCCTATGCTGATGAGAAACAACACCCCGAAACCGGTCCATAGGTGGTCACTTCGACTGGATAAATTGAATAATTCTTTTTTTTACTTAACAAGCATCTGCATATCACCTAAAATGGAATTATGCACGATTATCTATTAGATATAATTTAATGTTCGTCGAGGCACAATACCAGGAAAGAATTCGTTTTCTGATATATAGTCGACCCACGTCTGCCTATATATATAAGTATCATGCAGCGAAATAAGCTGGTTTTTAAAAATCAGATTTATTAATTTGATTTTTAATTTTATTAAATTCTTTTGATTCTTTCAAATACTCTCTTTTATGGATAAAGATCATTTTTAGTCCTTTTATTTTAATCTAAACCTCGTAAAACGCTTGGTATTTCCCGTTTTCGTAAAAAGTATATAAACATGAATGGGGCACTGCATAGCTTTATGAATAGCCAGAAAGTGTCAAAAAAGGCACGTCTGGCGGTGCATAGAGGTGTGTTGGTTCCTACACTTATGTATGGTAATGAATGTTGGGTTTGGCAGAAGAAGCATGAAAATAGGATTAATGCTGCGGAGATGAGTAGTCTGAGAAGTCGGAGTGACTCGGTTGGATAAAGTTAAGAATAGTGAGATAAAAAAACGCTGAGGTGTAAAAGAAGATGTGGTTACAAAGATAGATAAAGGAATGCTTAGATGGTTTGGACACGTAGAAAGGATGGATGAAGGAAGATTGACGAAACAAATTTATAAGGCGAGTGTGAATGGACAAATCGGTAGAGGTCGACCTCGGAGAACATATCTCGATCAGATCAACATTGTTTTGAAGAAAGGCCAGGTCAAGAGTACCAACAACCGAAGAGCATGTATGAGAGCACTGATAAAAGTAGAGGAAGCAAAAGATGTGTGTAAGAACCGTAGCAAGTGAAAGGAAGTGGTCTCTGCCTACCCCTATGGGAAAAAGGCGTGACTTTATGTATGTATGTATGTATAAACATACTTTTCTATTAAAATGCAACGTTGTGTGAAAATTTCAAGTAAATCCATCGACCACTTCGAGTTTTGCTTAAACAAACATACAGAAGCTGAATTTTTATATTTATAAAGACTTATTTCGAAATGCATATATCTAACTTGTAATTTAAAAAGAAAACAAAAATATAACCTATAGAATCGCAGAATTTGGACTGCATCCGATATATTTTATCTTCTAGAAACTATCTGTGCATATAAACATATATATATATATATATATATATATATATATATATATATATATATATATATATATATAATGACGATGCTGTACGACAATGAAAACAAGAAATTAACCCCGGAATAAGACTAACACCCACTAATAAATGTATAAACTTGGTACTGTTTGCCGATGACAGAACGACAGAATACACCAAAACTCATTAAAATGGAGACAGATTGGTCAAACAAGTGGTAAACTACAGACCACGAGAAAAAGAAACATTGGTAGACCCAAAAGAAGATGGCTAGAATGAAGATGGAACAGGCTGCAAGCCTAATCCTTGAGGTGCAGAAGAAAAAGAAGATATTTTTTCAACTAGGTTTTAAGAACTTATCAGAAATCCCGGGCAACGGCCGGTTAGTTCGTATATCTTTTATGTGTATACTCAGGCAAAACATTTTGAACCATTGCTAAATTTTTGTATAGAGTGGGTACAGGTGGCGAAGTATTAGTGGCAGGAGTACGTGTCAAAAATGTGATTCTTCTTTTGTGTTTTATGAAATATCCATCTCTGAAATGGAATATTGGGTCTCGGCGTCACATTTTCATGTAATAAATTCAAACTTTCTCTAGTACAAAAGTTTTAATGTGGCTAATGAAGTGATTTGGGAAAATGCACCGACTCCGTTTCGACTATTCCCAGAGAGATAGGCGACGAAGAGAGGGAAAGAGAGAGTTTTAACACATTTATTATTAATTAATAAAGTTACGGCTAACGTTATAATATGTCCGACATTTGGAATGCATAATTCGATTTGGTTTGTGCATTTAAATATTTTAATCTCCCTTAGATTTTAGGAAATTCGTCACAGGAAACTTTAACACTTTTTTTGTTAATGGATTTGAAGCGCTGCCATCTAAAAACAACATTATTTAATTTGTTTAATAAACTCGCTAAAAAGAACCTACCATTACTGCTCCTTTGTCTTTGTTGATAAAAATTGAACTTAAATATTTACAAACTTAAAAGGAGTTTTCCAGAAATGTCATTTTTGAATTAAATAAAAATAAATTGGGGCAAGTAGATAAACAAAAAACGATTTTGTGAGAAGAAAGTTATTTTTAAAAGGGATTGAGAATTTAGATAATACTTTCAATTGGACGACAAAGTTTTAAATTGCATAAATAAAGGAGACGAAATTGATGTCCAATAAGAGGGTTTATCAGAAAGTTCTAAACTTGATTGACGTTATAAGTGATTGAAGATGGATTTAAAAGCTTGAATAAACCGGAAATTTTAAGTAGTTTCAAGTATATGTGATAATGGTGATAATTTTTATTTACAGACCCGAAAACAGGTTCTCCAAGGGCACCAACAGCGTCATTCCCACTTGCACCTGGCCAGTTTCACCCAGTTTTACTTGCAGAAACGTATGCCAGTTTTTGTATTTTTGAAAACGGGGAAGCAGAAGTTATTGCATATGCAGATGATATTGTGATAATAGCAAATACAAACAAACTTGTACTGGAACCAATCAGATGCAGTTAGATTTGACAACGAGTTACAAAGGCACAAAAAATCGTTAGAGGTGTAGGACAGGAATGTGTCCTCTCCCCACTTCTGTTTAACATTTTTTCTGAAAACATCTTCCAAAAAGCTCTTAAAAGACAACAATTAGGCGGCATCAAAGTAAATGGCACATGGATCAACAATATACGGTATGCAGATGACACAGTCCTGGTAGTAGATAATATGAATGACCTCCAAAGGCTCCTGGACATGGTTGGAATGCACGGCCGACTTATGGAAATTAACAGCACCATAAAATGACAAAATTCCTAGTAATCACCCGCAAATTGGATGAGTTCCAGAATGCGAAACTCTTATACGATAGTAAAGACTTAGAACGAGTAAAAAAGTTTAACTATCTGTGGACTTGGTTATGTGAAAACTGGTCTTCAGACATAGAAATCAAATGCCGGATAAAAAAAGCGAGAAGCTCATTCATGAAATTTAAAAACGTCTTTACGAACTCTGACTTTGACCTCAATCTCAAAATAAAATTCACTTTTCACTTTTGATCCAGTTACAGATTTTACTGTCGATGCGTCAAATCAATGTGCAGAAACCAAGATACCAAACATTAGTAATTCGTATTTGAAAAAGCCAACCTATAGTGTAAATTGTAAAATAAGCCAAAATCATAAAAACCAGAGCCAATTCAGTACTGTATACCGAAACCGGTATACAGGTGGTTTCTTCGAGCAAATAAATTCAATAGCCCTTTCTCTTATTTAACAAGCACCTGTAAATCTTGCTTCCTGTGATGGGGTAGTATACACAGTTATATATCAGATGTAATTTAATGCTTGTCGTAGGCATATAGCCAGAGGAGTATTTTGTTTTCTGATATATAATCGAGCCTTCTTCTTCTTCTTACAGTGTCTTGCTTTCTCAAGCGTTGACGACTCACATATTGACTACTTCTTTGTATCTATCTCTATCTTGAGCTGCGTGGAGAAGTTCGTCAGCAGTTAAACCTGTCCATTGTCGGAGATTTCGAAGCCAGGATAGCTTTTTGCGGCCTATCCATTTTTTTCCCTTTCGATCTTGCCATTCAGAATAAGCCGAAGCAGACTATAACGTGGTCCATGCATCACATGTCCCAAGTATTCCAGTTTGCGGCGCTTGATGGTAGTTAAGAGCTCTCTATCGTGCCCTATTCTGATATGTACATTCTCGTTGGTAGTTCGGCTTGTCCACGGAATTTTAAGCATCCGTCTGTACAGCCACATCTCGAATGCACTGATGCGGTCAATAATTTTTTGGTGGAGCGTACATGTTTCGCAAGAGTACAACAGAATAGACCATACATAGCACTTGGTAAACCTTTCCCGCAGATGAGTGTTAAGTTGCTTGGCACAGAGTAGCGGCTTGAGATTCAGAAATGCTCTTCTAGCTATTTCTATTCTAGCCTTGATTTCTTCGTCTGGATCCATCGACTGATTGATCCAGCTTCCAATATATTTAAAGTGCTGAACTCTTTCTTTATTCTCGCCATCAAGTGTTATTCTTTCCGGGCCAACATTCATTTTGCTAACAACCATAAATTTAGTTTTTTTGACATTGATTTTCAGTCCCCATCTATTACTTTTTTTGTTTATCTTGTCTAACATACATTGTAATTCTTTTAATGATTCAGCTAGGAGCACAGTATCATCTGCGTATCAAATGTTAAAAATGGTTTCGCCTCCAATCTTTATTCCTTCACCGGATTGTGTTGCCACTTTAAATATATTCTTCGTGTAAAGGTTAAAAAGTGTAGGAGACAAAATACAACCCTGTCTCACACCTCTCTTCATAGGTATCTGAGTGGCCTCCTCTCCATCTAGTGTTACTGTGGCAGATTGATTCCAGTAGAAAGTCACCTATATATTAAAAATATATGTATGTAAATACAGCAGTTATAATTCACCTAATTTTCGCTGTCGGACTTCAAAATACTTTATAATGCAGTTACATATATTCGAAAATTGTGGACTTGAAAACATAAAAATCCGCAGAGATATCCAGGGCAACAAAATTTTGTTGTTGTTGTAGAACTGTGTAAACTTTCAATTTTACTTTAAAAAATGAGGCATTAGCCTACGTATTAATATTCACAAAACGACACTTTTAAAAATTAATTTTTTCTGTAAAATCTCTTAACATAATTACATCACAAAAAATCACGAGAAAAATAATTCGTAGATGAAACTAAAACAAGATCTACCTTTGACATTACTCACAGTCCTCCATATTTATTTACGTCTTGTTGCGCTCGTGAAAACACGAATAGTCCGCCCAGTTTGATATAAATTTTTCACTCAGATCTTCGATTACCTACAGCTAATCATATTTTTTTGGTACCCCCAAATAAAGACTATCGTGGTGTGTTCACCAGATACTTGAAGTATATTTGCTACGAATCCCCCGTCTATGACCTAATTGGTCGGTTAGTTGACAGGGCCATCGATGCGATTTAGGCCTGCATGATGGATGAACGTCACCGTATGTGGCCTTTCGAAAGCGGTTTTTCAGCCGGGGGTGCATAAATGCGCTTCTTTTGCAGATCGCTCGCGTGGATATCAGTCGACAGAAGGTGTCGAATGTTGCGCTTTGATTAATTGACTAACATCTACAGGGGCGGGACGTTCTCCACTGGAGTCGTTGATAGGTAAAACATGCATTTCTCATGTTATCGGATACGCACCTGTTCATTACTTAAAATTAATTTCAAACGAATTTAAATTTAAGACGCCATACACCCCCATGTATTGCGAACACAATGGATGATGTGATTCTATTCATCGGAATAATGGAGACATAATGGAAAATGAAAATTAATGAAAGGAGAGCATCTCTTTTATGTCAGACGCATTCTGTAAACAAAGCAAAGAATCGGTCACAATAAACCTTAGTGACACGACTAATCATAATAACAGCACTTTTGCACCCTTCAGAATTCATAATTAAAATTCTCATTCTTATTCACGACGACCGCAGGTCTTTATCCCTGTAAAGGTAGTCCCTATTTTTTTTAATAATGCGGCGTAGATTTTTTTCTGGTTAAAAACCCACGAAGCCGTTGTCCAAGTACAAAAGGTCTGCAGTAGAAGTAAAAAATACACACGAATGTTCCACAATATTGTCATCCCCTTTATTAACAGTTGTGCAGCTGCAAATTGTTGTAGATTGTATGCTGCCTTTCAAGCACTTCGACCTATCACCTTACCCTTAATCTATTCGAGGCCCGGGATTCCGAGACTTCGTACAAAGTTTATCAGTTGCCTGGCAGCCAAGTTTCTAACATCGGAGGGCTTTAGAGAGGCACCTTCCAGAAACTTGAGCTTCTTGCAGAAAAGCGCTGGGCACTTACAAAGCAAATGTTCTGCAGTTTCAGCGAAGTTCTCGCAGTAGCGGCAACTATCACTCTCTGTTTTGCCCATCTTTTTCAGGTGGTACCTTAGAGGGCAGTGTCCAGTAAGGAGTCCTGTCACCAGTTTCAAGTCTTTCTTGTTCAACTAGAGAGGCTGTTAAGCTTTTCTTGGCAAAAGGCTTATTATGCTTTTTGCTTGTCTTTGTCCTGGCACTGTATGCCAGTGAGATTTCATTTTATCTGTTTCCCAGCGTTCAATTTCTTCTTTCAAGTGGGTTTTGGAGAGTCCACAGAAGGGTTCTGGGCCGGAAAATTGTGTATTTGCCTCTTCTTCTGCAAGGAAGTTTGTCTCCTCGTTACCTTTAACTCCCTTGTGACCTGATTTTTTGCTGCCAATTGCCTCAGGGATTGTTTACAGTCCCAAATCAGCTTATACTCACAAGCGTATGACTTCAGAGCTTTTAGTGCTGCTTGGCTATCTAATAAAATATAGATATCTGCCCTTCGGGTGTTCCTTTTAATGCACTTCCGGGCACATATCTCTTTGTAATATAATTCTGCTTGAAAGATGGTTGAAGTATTAGCAAGGGGTTTTGAGAGCCTAAATTTCGGCCCTGTAACGCCCACTCCAACTCTTTCATCTATTTTAGATTCATCAGTGTACCACACTAAAGCATCCCTTCCTAGTTGCGGTCCGTTTTCTGTGCAAACTTGGTGGTTGTTTATGACCACTTCAAACTGCATTTCGAAGTCGTACCTTACTGGCATAATATCTGTCTGTATAGACATGGATTCTAAGGAAATAGTTTCCAAAATCTTTAAATTTCCAATCCGATTTTTTGTTTTCAGATTTATTGTCTGGTTTAGTCTGAAGGCACTGATTGCTTCTTCTTTCATTACACATAATTGCAATGGTGGAAGGTTCAGCATTACCTCTACGGCTGCACGGGCACTTGAATGTTGCCCCTGTGATTCCCAGACAAGCTAGCCGCTGCACTTTCTGCAGCTTGACTGGTACCAACATTTGTTGCATTTTTGTCCACCAAATTAATGAGGAATAATTGACCATGGGTTTAATGATCGTTTGGTATGACCATTACATCATTTTTGGTTTCAGACCCCATGTCTTGCCAAAGATTTCGGCATGTCCAGCTTGCCGCTATAACTCTAAATAAAATTTGTTTGAATTGGCTGTTTCATGTCAGTTTTTGGTCGATTATTACGCCCAAATATTTAACTTCTTTGGAAAAAGTAAGCTGGATTTTATTCAGAGTTAGAGCTTTAAATTGCAAATTGTTGTAGTCGTGGTATTCTTCACATTTTAGATGTTGTATTCTTCGATAAATATGCTTGCCAGCTTTGCGTTGTAATGGCTCTTCTTGTCACTTTGCCGCATTGTCTACAGAGAAGTTGTTTCTTTATTGGTTTGTGATTGCTTCTTCTTTCATTACACATAATTGCAATGGTGGAAGGTTCAGCATTACCTCTACGGCTGCACGGGTACTTGAATGTTGCCCCTGTGATTTCCAGACAAGCTAGCCGCTAAACTTTCTGCAGCTTGACTGGTACCAACATTTGTTGCATTTTTGTCCACCAAATTAATGAGGAATAATTGACCATGGGTTTAATGATCGTTTGGTATGACCATTACATCATTTTTGGTTTCAGACCCCATGTCTTGCCAAAGATTTCGGCATGTCCAGCTTGCCGCTATAACTCTAAATAAAATTTGTTTGAATTGGCCGTTTCATGTCAGTTTTTGGTCGATTATTACGCCCAAATATTTAACTTCTTTGGAAAAAGTAAGCTGGATTTTATTCAGAGTTAGAGCTTTAAATTGCAAATTGTTGTAGTCGTGGTATTCTTCACATTTTAGATGTTGTATTCTTCGATAAATATGCTTGCCAGCTTTGCGTTGTAATGGCTCTTCTTGTCACTTTGCCGCATTGTCTACAGAGAAGTTGTTTCTTCATTGGTTTGTGACCAGTAAGAAATTATGTAATTGTTCGTATTTTGTCTTTATTCATGTTAAATATTTGTGTTTATTGATAAACATGTTTCGCTGTGACATGTGAGGAGCTAGGCAGGTTCCGGAACTGATTAGCCCTTTAAGCTAATTCTATATCGCCTCCATGGCCGCATTGTCCTATGAGACTGATGTTATTTGTTCTACCAGGGCTTTGAGTTCTCCATCCCTGTATTTTTCCAAAGAGATCACCTGCTGGACATATATGCTCTCTTAGGGTATATCAATTACAGTTCCTTTCCCAGACTCGGACCCTTTATTCTTCACAAGAGTCCTAGTGCTGTTATTTAGTTTAGCCTATCATTTTTACAAAATTACAAAATTGGTGTTAAGTAGAATGTCGCACAGACTCTGCAGATATAATTGGTCCTTTTTCCATTTTCGTATTTGCGTTTACCTCGTTCAATGTTTATGGATCGTGTTCGTGAATCGTTTATACGAAAGAGTGTACTAATTGAAGTTTTTTGTTTTGTGGTGGCCGATGAATATTCAGTTGTAAGTGTGAAATATCTCTTGCGCAATAAAATGAACGCCGTGATTTGCTGAAATGTACCAATGAAGTGTTATGTATAATTCATGCTATTCAAATTCGTTGAGCTTTTCAAGTCGATGAACTTAATTACATTAATTTTTGAATTAATTTTTATTTTCTCACATTGCCTAATGTTTTAGGTCCATTGCATGTTGATCCCCTATAAAATATTGACAAAAATATTCTTAAAAAACAGTAGCTTCTGCTTAATGTACTTAAAATAACTGTTAATAAATATGTTTAATCATGTAGTACTAACGGTATTATGAAGCATCTGATTTATAGTCATCATAATCGGAATCACTGTTGTCACTATCCTCATTCGGATTGTAAATGATAACAGGATTAACTGCTTCGATGCGGTTTTCACGAACCCACCATTTCTCTATTAAATTTTCACATTTTGTGACACATTTTTCCAAAAGTTCAGGAGTGGCAGAATTAAGTGCTCGTTGCCAGGTTTCCAAAACAGCCTTATCACTGTAACCATTAGATCCAATGTGATTGTCTTAATAAGTTTTGCATATTCCCCAAATATACTCAATGGGATTAAATTGGCAATGATAAGCCGGAAGTCTTAGCACACGATGTCCAACTTAGTATAATTTGATCCACTTTGTAAATGTTTTCACTTTTGTGCCTTTTAGCTATCGATAATAATTCCGGCTTAAAGCAATACTGTGTTTACCCTACTTTTATTTTCTATACCGTCCAGAATTTTGTTGGTTGCTTATTTAAAATTTCCGAATGGTACGGAGCATTATCCAATACGATGACAGATGGTTTCTGTAACGATGGTAATAGTTACTCTTTTAACCATTTTATAAACATCTCTGTATCCATATTGTCATGATAATCGGCCGATTTTGATTTTGATGAAAATAATAGATCCTCCCCATCAACAAAACCATGCTTTCCACCTGCATGCACAATAATGTGTCTTTTTCCTTTACCGTCGGTGTGTTTTATAAACTTTATGTTATCGTCTTGCCAAATTCATTTTGTTCCACCTTTAGCAAAAATCCAAGCTTTGCCCAGATAAACAAAGAAGAGCATTCTTGTTTACAGTACAATTTCAGTATAATTTCTTAAAAATTCAATTCTTTTGTACACGACTAGCTTTTTCACAAAAAGCCTTTCGGTTGTCTTTATTTTTAAACTTAAACCCTATTTGTTTTAAAATTCTCCAAAGACTCGTTTCAGAAATTTCAAATACATCTTTTTATTTTAATTTTTCCAATATTAAATCTAAAAAGACATGTTCTTTTTTTCCTCATTTTTTGGACACAATGTCGCGAATTTCAAATTTGTAAGCTTCGGAAAAGTCAACAGTCTTTGTTTACTTTTTCCATCTTTCACATTTGTTAAACATACATACATACATAGAGTCACGCCTTTTTCCCATAGGGGTAGGCAGAAACCACTTCCTTCCACTTGCTACGGTTCGTACACACATCTTTTGCTTCCTCTACTTTCATCAGTGCTCTCATACATGCTTGTTGGTACTCTTGACCTGGCCTTTCTTCAAAACAATGTTGATCTGATCGAGATATGTTCTCCGAGGTCGACCTCTACCGATTTGCCCATTCACACTCGCCTTATAAATTTGTTTCGTCAATCTTCCTTCATCCATCCTTTCTACGTGTCCAAACCATCTAAGCATTCCTTTATCTATCTTTGTGACCACATCTTCTTTTACACCACAGCGTTTTCTTATATCACTATTCTTAACTTTATCCAACCGAGTCACTCCGGCTATACTTCTCAGACTACTCATCTCCGCAACATTAATTCTATTTTCATGCTTCTTCTGCCAAACCCAACATTCACTACCAGACATAAGTGTAGGAACCAACACACCTCTATGCACCGCCTGACGTGCCTTTTTTGACACTTTCTGGCTATTCATAAAGCTATGCAGTGCCCCATTCATTTGTTTTCCTGCCAACACCCTTCGCTCAATGTCACTGTCATACTTTCCATCTTTAGTAAATTTTGAACCCAAGTACACAAATTCATTAACTTTTGTTAAAACCGAGGTTAATTTTGTTTCACCGATACCATCGCATCACACACACACACACGCTTACGTGTAGATAAAATTGGTAGCAACGGACCTTCATTTTCCGCAGTAAAATAGGTGTGTACATTCACTATTAATGCATCTACATCGTGGCATTTTCGCGGTTTATTAGGTATACATACACTACTTGAAATTACAGTCGGTACTATACGATTTTAATGTAGATACCCACTGCAATGATAACCCAGGATTACCAATTACTTTCTTAGAAATCTATCAAAAATGAATCAACAAGCCAAATTAAAGCATAATAGCTAAGTAAATTAGTGAAATTTGTTTGGATTACTTACCTACCTCTCTTATTAAGTACAATAAATAAAGACATTAAGAACATATTTTGTTGCAAAATTAACCGTGCTATCAAATAAAAATATTGACCCTTAATTTCCAAACAAGAAGTCCCTTATAAAATAAAATACGTTATCTACGATATTTGTTTAAAAATATTGGGGGAATTTACTTTCGTACTTCTTTAATGTACAGTTGAATACTGGTTATCGAGTTTTTAACGATAATTCGTTACCACCGTATATTCGTGAAATATGCTATAAAATAAAATATACACCGGTTTTTAAATCTTATTATAGGCTTGTGAACATGGTTTTATCAAAATCGTTTTGATAGTTTTTGTATGATACTCTGATTTGGAATCAGGAACACCTAAATACGATATCATAACGTTTTTGTTGTTGTAAGTATCTATACGACACAAAAAATTTTGAGCCATCCTGTATACATCTTTTCACACAACGTTAAAATTGAAAACAATTTATATAAAAATGTATAGCAAGCACTTATTTTCTTCAACAAATTTTGATATTTTTAAGAAATAAATTAAGTTTACTTTTTTGCGATCTGGCTAATAATCTGATGAGCCAAATATTCAATAAAACATAAAATCGAATATCTTGTGGCATGAAAATGTCTTGTCTAGTGTGCATTCTTGAAAAATTCTCCGAGAAAATCCGCGATATCGGTTCGGAGCATACAAATGAAGTGGAGATGTTTATCTATATATGTGATTTTTGCCAGGACAGGCACTTCTTGAAAAATTTGTAACTTAATAACTAAATTTATGTTATTACTGCAATAGGCAAAAATCAAGTCCGATTGACAATAGTCTATCATTATGTACTTTGTGATAATTTTATATATTAACTAGCAGTTTTACCCGGGGTTACTGAAAGGTTGTTAAACCCAGGTAAAATATTCTAGAATGCCGGCGTTAGCGTCGGACTCAATTGAAAATGTCACTACTAAATTCAGCGACACCGAAGACTATAGACTCGACACTAATATCGGCCGTTTTCGATAGTTTTTATATCATCCCCTTGCGCACCTTTTGTAGGGGTGTTTGTGGTGGATCACTGGTGGATCACACGACTAGCACAAAACGTAATAAATATTCGCGATAAAAAATCAAGTAATTAACTACACGCCTGAATTTTGAATCGTCCCCACTTCTTCGACATGTGTTTGCGACGTTACTAATCAGTATGAAACTGTTGGCGACGGTGTGTACGTCTGACTTATCAGAAAAGAGACTACAACGTATGCAGTAGGTCAAATAGTTTTAAACATTTATTACATTTAAATAGTAATGTTTTTAATTCAAAATTTTGGTTTATTTTTTAAAAGTTTATGTAATGTTTGTTAATTCGTTGAATATTTATTTTATTTTTAGAGCCGTTATGATAAAAATGAACACATTTTCACATTTTTAGGAGTAAAATTATTTGATCTTTTGCTTTCCTGGTAATTCAGACGTACACACAGTTTCATACTGATTAGTAACGTCGCAACCAAATGTCGAAAAAGTTGGGACGATTCAAATAAGAGGCGTGTAGGTTAATTACTTGATTATTTCTTGCGAATATTTATAACATTTTGCGCTGGTCGACTGGATACCGTACACCTCAACGTTTTGCATTGAAATTTCAATGTTCCACAAATTTTTCCCATAGGTAAAGAATTCGTTTTTGTTTTGATATATTAAAATTACAAATTTTCTTTCTTTCGTGTTACAATTATTATTGGTAAGTTTACAATAAGAATAAGAAAAATAATAAATAATACCAAAAACTGTAAATATTGAACTACAATTTTAAAAATAGGTAACAGTTCGGTTTGTAAAATTATAAAGTTATAATTAGAGAAGCTTTTAAAATTTGTATGATATGAATTAAAAATATATGACTGATTTTTAAGAAACCAGCTAAATTTTCTGCATTTTAACCTATAATATAGGTTTATGTGGGTCGATTATAAATCAGAAAACAACTACACTCCTGGCTATGTGCCTACGACGAGCAATAAATTACATCTGATAAATAATCGTGCATAATCCCATTTCGGTGATATGCAGAAAGAAAGAATTATTAAAATTATCGATTCGAAGTGACCACTTATGGACCGGTTTCGGGATGTTGCCCTTTATCAGCATAGGGTAGGTCTTGAAAAATTCATGTTTGCCGTTCGAAGAGACAAATAAACAATTCTAACTCTCACCAAGCAAACATGATGTACTGCACGAAGAGCGCCAGTTACGACATCTATACCTTTTAACAAGCACCACCCGGAATAGATTTTGAAGAAAGTATTAAAATATAAATATTATAGAAAAATATATTATTTTGTCAGCGAATAATCATGTATAAATCTAATTTTAAAAAACCAGCATATGTGGATCGACTATATATAAAAAACAACTACTTTCTTGGCAAGGTGCCTCGAAAATAATTGAATTATATCTGATAGATAATCATGCATAATCCCATTTCGGGTGATATGCAGATATAATTCAATGTTGGTCGAGGCATATTGCCAGAAAATTAGTTGTTTTCTGATATATAATCGACACACATATACCTTATAGTATAGGTTAAAATGCAGCAAATTTAGCTGGTTTCTTATAAATCAGTTTTATATATTTTTACTCTTATTTCGCCGTCAAGAATATTGTTATAGTGTTCTAAAATATTTATAAGACATAAAATAATCTTAATTTAACTTTTAACTTCTTATTTCTCGTGAAAAAAAATTTTACGGGTTGCACTCTGGGAGTGCCGGCAGAAGTGAAAACTTAAGTATTAACGCGCGTGAAAATATTATTTTTAATCTGAAAAATATTGTCTCCAGATTTCCATAGTTTATGAATAATGCATTATTTTTATTAACGCTTTATTATAAATCATATATTAAACATCAGTACCAGATTTGAATGTTTTCGATTTCTTTCTTCCGCTTTTTGCTTGATCTTCTTTCAATATGGCGCTTTTCTTCCTACCTCGACTTTTTCGTTTTCGGCTACCTTGTTTTCGGTTTTGTCGCTTTTGGCTACGTCGTCTACGGCTTCTGCTTCTATTTTTTCTTCGTCTTCGAGCCTCCGTTATCGGCAAACCAAAACCTAATTTAAACCTTCCCCCGTTCTCTTTGATCAAACCAGCTTTCAGTCCAGTTTTTAATGCTTTTTTAACACAAATTGATGCATTTTTTAACGGCTTCTTGCACTGATAAATTATTTGATCTAAAATTTTGTCGGGGGGAGAACCATTAGAGTCATTATGACACGCTATGGTGTCCATAACATCTGCTAAAAACGACACCTCTCCTTGGACCATTTTAATGCAGCAAAAGCAGAACTTAATCAATAAACTAATGAAAAGCACTTAAATTTTGAATTTAGCTACTAAATTAATTTGTCAAAATGACATAAAAAATGTACTTGAATTTGTCAGTTTGTTGAATAAGGTTGCCAAGTCACCAGTCAAGAAAAGTCGCATTTTATATTGCTCCAGTGAAATACATCCGTCTTACGAATTTTCGATCAGGCCACGTGTCCTGACGCGAGTTTAACATTTTTTACCCATTACAAAAAAAGTTCACAGCGTGCCATAAGAAGTTATCGCTTCAAAAAAAATAGGTAACTGTTGGAGGTAAGCTATTGTAAAAGACCCAAACATAAAATGGAAAAGATAAAATTCTATCAAATAAACAACTTACTAACTTACTTTCCTTCGGAGTCCGATACACCCTTCCGTTCCAATAGCTGGCAGCGTTTATCGCCTTGTCATTTGCCACAATTATGTCCTCCATCGTACATGATGCCTTACCCTTATCAGGACATCTGAGAAGGTGGCTGTCGTTCTGAAGCTTCCCGCAGCCGCACAGCTCGTCGTCCACAGGCACTGTACCCGGTACTGTGCTCCCCATGCTATGCCAGTGAGTTTCCGGATAATATTGTTCCTAGCACAAACTTTGGCCTTTGTATTTTGGTAGGGCTTTTAAAAAAAATAATGTGCGATCCAGTGTCACGCCTAGGTGCTTTGGAGTGTCGCATGCTTCAAATTCTTGTTCCCTCCATGTGATTTGCAGTTTCCTGCGAGCATCTTTATTTTTCAGGTGGAATGCACATACCTGAGCAACTATTATACGAGGTGTAATAATAAATTACCGGGATTGTTACATGCTCACTAGGAATTTTAAATTGACGCGCCGAGTTGGTTTTTTACTCGGCATTATTCGATGCGATGCTTGTCCAAGATCTTATTCTTGGTATGAGCGTACTTAAACCGTGAAAACTTGGTAAAACGAGAGAAATCTTGTTCGAAAGCTGACATTTTAAAGAATATTAAAATTATTAATATTAACAATTACAAAATGTTGATTTGCGCGACAAATTTGGCCGAACCGTACCTGAATTGTATCGAAAGATATCGGATGTAAATTTAGTTTGAAATTTACAACACGACGTTCATTCTACGAGCGTCGTTTCTGCATATTGAACAATCCGTTGTTAATTATTTGAAGATTGCAAGAAATACTCTTCGATATTTACCATGCTAATGTAATCAGTAGGAACATTTTAAACGCCGAGTTATCTTGTCTGTAATCAACGGAATGATTTCTCGTTAACTGTAAAAAAATAATCTTCGAACGTCGATTACAACTGTTGTTAACGTCACCAACACTGAAAATTTTCCATCGAGTGACCGCTTAGGTTACCGGATTTATCACCGTCTGATTTTTTAATTTGTTCCGCTACAATAATAATTTGATTACCGCGAATTTCTGTCCAATGTACGCCAATGATTTATTTAATTTTACCTAAAATGCGAAAATTTTTCTCTCTGTTGCGATAATGCAATTTGACGTTACTGAATTTTTAATTTTCGATTAGTCAGCGGCGTACTCGTCCGGCAATCTCACCATTTAATAAAAGTTCCTTGTTTTGTATTTAAATAAAAAAACTAGATATTTTTTTTGTTTATGACTCTGTTCGGCATTTGAGGTATTAAAACTAATCACTATTGATTAACCATTAATTTAAGTCTGGTAAAATCTTAAAACTAAATACTTATATACTACTAAATTTCTTCCAACGATGTACTTTAGGTTGTTCTGACTATAACATGTACACAAACTCGCGCACTATATTCTGCTTTTAAAAATACAGCTTTACACGAGTTCGAATGGCTTGGTCCTCTTCAGTCTTCGACCTAGATGCTGATTGTACAGTAGCTGAAGGGCTGAAGGGGAAAGAAACACCCGAAGAGCAGAAATATATATTTTATCAGATAGCCAAGCAGCACTTAAACCTCTTAATTCATACAATTGTGAGTCTAAGCTGACTTGGGACCGTAAATAGTTACTCTGATGTGGGTTCCAGGTCACAAGGGAGTTAAAGGCAACGAAGGCAGATTGCCAAAGAAGGGGCAAATACACAATTTTCCGGCCCAGAACCCTTCTGTGGACTTTTCAAAGCCCACTTGATAAAAGAGGTTCGACGCTGGGAACCAGTTGAAATGAAATCTTACTAGCACTGCCAGGACAAAGACAAGCGAAAGAGCTTGTAACCCTTTTGCCAAGGAAAGCTAAACAGCTTCTCGAGTTGGGCAAAAAAGACTTGAAACTGGTGACGGGGCTCCTCACTGGACACTGCCCTCTGAGGTATCACCTTAAAAATATGGGCAAAACAGAGAGTAATAGTGGCTGCTACTGCGAGAACTTCGCTGAAACTGCAGACTATTTGCTTTGCGAATTCCCAGCGCTCGAAGTCTCGGAATCCCGGGCCTCGAATAGATTAAGGGTTATGCACATAAGATCTGATAGGTCGAGGTGCTTGAGAGGTTGCATAGCCTTTACGACCCCCCCCCCCTACAATCTACCCCGTTGCTAAGAAAATAAACAGAAAAATTTGCGATTTCTAGAGAACTGTCAATAACATAAAGCCCACTTTCGGTGCGCTAAACAGGCATGTAAATATAGTGTTTTCAGATAGGTATAATAAAAATTTATTTTTTGAAAAATGCATGTACGTGGTTACTAAAACAAGTAGTTCAAAAATTTTTTCATCGCTCGTTAGAGAGGCTGAAAAAATACGAACGACCACTCGTATACACAAACACGAATTTATAGCGACTAAAAATAATCGACGGATTCGTTAAAATGGCTATATAAGTAAATTAGGCAGCGTCGACTCGTTTACTTTAAACCACAGGAAGAAAACAACAAAATATAAAACGAGTAATATATTTTTCTTTGTTTTTTTAATATTTTTCCGGGTGCTTTTTTCAAGATTATCTTAAATTTTGCTATACGAGGTGTAGCATTAAAGATGTACGACTCACTGAAAATTAAAATGTCATATTCTTGTCTCGTGTTAACTTGTAAGTAAAGTAATAAAAAAGGTCAATAACGCATTAACGAACATTTAAATATTAATAAAGAATATGCTTCCGGCCATCACTTGCAGTTCAATAAACACCATTTTAGCCTGAACATGAAATCACTTCCATAACCTAAAACAGGCTGGACTTTCTCGAAGATATACACATTAACAATAGATTGCTCCATTACAAACTTTGCCTCAACACCCAAGTCAATCTTGATAGAGCTTACATTCATCTTTATGAACGCTTAAATTAAATAAAATTAATAATACTTTTGAACATTCTCCATATCTCAACTCACCACATTCCCTTTATACGGGATTATACATAATTTTGTAAACTTGTAAACTATTGAAAAATTTTTTCAACTGTAGAATGTTTCTTCAATCCATTCCTTGATTAAAAACCTTATTATTACAGCCGATAAACGCGTGCTATAGGCAACCAATTATACATAAAAGTCACAAGCAAACCAATAGAAAAGCTACTTATACTGAAACTAACTATTGACCACTTCCGTTTGAGGACTTCGTTTTTGGTCTTCGTCAAGAGCTCAAACAAGCTTCGCTTAAAAAACCCGCTCGGTACCATGTAACATTAATTTTTGAGTTTTAACAAAAATGTTTTTTTTTACCGCAGTAATAGAATAAAATGTAAATCCTATTAAGGAAATAATACAGTTTAGGTCGACAGCCAGTGATAAAATTTTACAGAATAAAAGAGACCTGAATTTGTACATTGATCATGTTTTTAGTAGACGACAAAATGGCGTCTCTATGTATAGCATCGTGATATACTAAACAGGGTAATTATAGTGTTTGATTTCCTTAAAAAACAAACCAACGTGTAATGGACAGGATTACCATGCTATGACCCACAATTCCGCAACTTACAGCAAAGCAGGACAACTAGAACAGCGACCAACCAAAACTATCGAAGATTCAACATGTCATCGAGGCACGGTGAGATTTTACAGAGGCAGGAACCTACTACATAAACCTTCATCACCTACTTCATCTTCTTCTTACTTAACTGCTGCCTGTTGCTTGCCTTCGCGTCGACATAAACCTTAATAGTTTAAATGTTTGCTTGTTCACGTGCCTCATACTATGAACCAACTTTTTTCCCCTCTTTCACTCTACCTCTTAACACATGAAATGTAAGGAGTTGTTTCCTGATTTTTTTAAAAGCTTTTATTTAACTTGCAATGTATGTATGTAAGTTTGCAACTTAATTTTTAAGCAGATATCTTTAACCAATTAAGCTGAAATTTTGTGTACACGCATCGGTTGGTTAACTTTGACTTGGGTAATTTAAAAAAAATCAATATCAAAGGTCAAGCACACACACACACACACACACACACACACACACACACACACACACACACACACACACACACACACACACACACACACACACACACACACACACACACACACACACACACACACACACACACACACACACACACACACACACACACACACACACACACACACACACACACACACACACACACACACACACACACACACACACACACACACACACACACACACACACACACACACACACACACACACACACACACACACACACACACACACACACACACACACACACACACACACACACACACACACACACACACACACACACACACACACACACACACACACACACACACACACACACACACACACACACACACACACACACACACACACACACACACACACACACACACACACACACACACACACACACACACACACACACACACACACACACACACACACACACACACACACACACACACACACACACACACACACACACACACACACACACACACACACACACACACACACACACACACACACACACACACACACACACACACACACACACACACACACACACACACACACACACACACACACACACACACACACACACACACACACACACACACACACACACACACACACACACACACACACACACACACACACACACACACACACACACACACACACACACACACACACACACACACACACACAAACACACAAACACACAAACACACAAACACACAAACACACAAACACACAAACACACAAACACACAAACACACAAACACACAAACACACAAACACACAAACACACAAACACACAAACACACAAACACACAAACACACAAACACACAAACACACAAACACACAAACACACAAACACACAAACACACAAACACACAAACACACAAACACACAAACACACAAACACACAAACACACAAACACACAAACACACAAACACACAAACACACAAACACACAAACACACAAACACACAAACACACAAACACACAAACACACAAACACACAAACACACAAACACACAAACACACAAACACACAAACACACAAACACACAAACACACAAACACACAAACACACAAACACACAAACACACAAACACACAAACACACAAACACACAAACACACAAACACACAAACACACAAACACACAAACACACAAACACACAAACACACAAACACACAAACACACAAACACACAAACACACAAACACACAAACACACAAACACACAAACACACAAACACACAAACACACAAACACACAAACACACAAACACACAAACACACAAACACACAAACACACAAACACACAAACACACAAACACACAAACACACAAACACACAAACACACAAACACACAAACACACAAACACACAAACACACAAACACACAAACACACAAACACACAAACACACAAACACACAAACACACAAACACACAAACACACAAACACACAAACACACAAACACACAAACACACAAACACACAAACACACAAACACACAAACACACAAACACACAAACACACAAACACACAAACACACAAACACACAAACACACAAACACACAAACACACAAACACACAAACACACAAACACACAAACACACAAACACACAAACACACAAACACACAAACACACAAACACACAAACACACAAACACACAAACACACAAACACACAAACACACAAACACACAAACACACAAACACACAAACACACAAACACACAAACACACAAACACACAAACACACAAACACACAAACACACAAACACACAAACACACAAACACACAAACACACAAACACACAAACACACAAACACACAAACACACAAACACACAAACACACAAACACACAAACACACAAACACACAAACACACAAACACACAAACACACAAACACACAAACACACAAACACACAAACACACAAACACACAAACACACA